>CM061237.1:51631518-56631518 GCA_030848705.1 Heracleum sosnowskyi | reverse complement strand
AGTGCCCTAGTAGCACATGTGCCAAGGATCACACAGCCAAGTGAAGTACCACAGATCACACAATCAACCCCAACACAGACCTTGAAGATAGAAGAGGTGGTTGAAGATGATGAGAAAGTGGTACTACAGATTAAAGATGTGGAAGATGAAGACTTCTACACAATGGAGGAACTGGAAAGCATGGACAACCCTACTATGGCTTACATGGCCAAGAAGTTCAAGAACTTTAGGTTCAAGAAGGATAGGTCATACAAGCCTCAAGGCCAAGCATCCAAGTTCAGCAAAGGAAGCTCATCAAAGGCTGCTGTGGGAAGTTCAACCAAAGGAGGATACAAAACTGGATTTGTGGATAGATCAAAGTTCAAATGTTACAACTGTGGAGAACCTGGTCATTTTGCTACTGAATGCAAAAGACCCAAACAGGTTCAAAGATATGAGAAAGGAACTGGTGGATACTCTAAGAAAAATCAAGGTAGAGCCTATGTGGCTGAAGGAAAGTGTTGGGATGATTCTGATGATGAAGAAGAGGAAGAATATGTTAACCTAGCTCTCATGGCTAGCACTGATGAGGTAGCATCAACTCCTTCAAGTCAGGTACCTTCACTTGTCTTACTTGATATGTCTACTGATGAGTATAAGAAAACCATTAAAGACTTAAGTGCTGAAATGTTCAATGTCTATACTAGCTTATCTGCTGCTAATGAGGAAATCTCTAGACTAAGTAAGCTAAATGAAACACTTCAGTCTGAAAATGATTCTCTTTTTCTCAAAACCAGTTCTCTAGGCTCTTTAGCTCAAGAGAATGCCAAACTTAAAAATGAATTAAAATGTGCTAAGGAGGTTGAGGAATTCCTGAGGAATGAGATTGCTGAAAATGAATTTAAGATTAAGGCCTATAGAAACTCATCAAAGATACTTCAGGATTACAATGATAAGCATACAGAAAATCAGTCTGTTGGTATAGGTTTTTCTTATGGTAGAAGACCTGGAAAGGAAACTGTGATTCAAGATTGTCCTGGAATAGCTGCTGTCAAACCCACCATTCTCAAGAAAGTTAAAACTCCTATTTTCAAAGCTGCTGAAATTGAGTTTGATGAAGAAGCCATGCTCATCAAACAAGAAATTCTTGATGAGGATGAAGGTGTTGACAGCACATTCAAGGAAGGAAAGGATACTGTCACAATCCCCAAGACAGTAAACTTACCAAGCAATCAGACAGTAAGTTCAAAGGATGTTGTCACGATTGGCAAGACAGAATCTTTCAAAGATACTGTCAAGAATGATTCCAAGACAGTAACTCTCAAACCTTCTGTCAAGACAGCAGGATTAAAAGATACTGTCAAGGATAGTTCGACAGCAACTTCTGAACATACTGTCAATCCAGTGACTCCCAAGTCTAGGAACAGGAATGGTAAGGTAGGTGTCAACAAAGGAAATGGATACACTAATGTTGGAGGTGCTTCTAGGAAACTATGCAATAACTGTGGATCTACACATCACTTAACACATGTTTGTAAGAAACCAATTGAGGATAAGATCAATGCAACTGAACTCAATGGTAACTTACACAGAACCCCCCTTATGCATAGAACTATGAGTGTCTGTAATAACATTGATTGTATGCCATGCAAAATCACTGCCATGAGTACATGCTTTAACTTACCTGTTCTCTCTACTGAAAAATGCTCATACCTAAACACTGTTGAGACTTCTGAGCCTGCTGGCAACAGCAAAAAGGCTTCATCCACTAAGAAAAGGACCAAGTCCAATTCTAAACCTAAGTGGGTGAAAAGAGAAGTCAAACAGGAAGTCTTTGATAATGCTTGTGATGTTGTGACTGGAAGAAACTCAGGGAACACTGAAACTGCAGGACCCAACAAAGATTGGGTACCATATGCAACTTAGAAACATTCTGTTTTGCAGGGTAAGAAGAAAAATCAGGTCATGTGGATAATTGACAGTGGTTGCTCAAGACACATGACAGGTGATAAAGCCCTGCTATCACATTATGTAGAGAAAGCTGGCCCAATCATAACCTTTGGAGACAACAGCAAGGGTTACACAGTGGGATATGGCTGTCTGGAAATTGGAAATGTTGTCATTGAAGATATTGCTCTTGTGGATGGATTGAAGCACAACCTACTCAGTGTCAGCCAATTCAGTGACAGAGGATTTAAGGTTGACTTTGACATGATGGTTTGCAACATCTATCACAAGAAGGATGGAAGCCTTTCTCTAAAAGGGGTCAGAAAAGGAAGCTTGTTTGTTGCTGATCTAAGCTCAACAAAGAAGGATAAAGTTTACTGTTTTTACAGTAAAGCTACTGTTGGTGACAGTATGCTTTGGCACAGGAAGCTCTCACATCTCAACTTCAAGACAATGAATATTCTGATGAAGAAGGAGTTAGTGAGAGGTTTGCCCCAACAGGAATTCTGTCAAGAAGGACTGTGTGAAGATTGTCAAATGGGCAAACTGAGAAGAGCTGTGCACAAGTCCAAACAAGTAAACACCAACACAGAAGCACTCAAGTTAATTCACATGGACCTCTTTGGACCAGTCAATGTACCATCTATGGCCAGAAAGAGGTATGCCTTGGTAATGGTGGATGATTACTCAAGGTACACTTGGGTGAAATTTCTTGAATCCAAAGACGAAGCTGCTCAAGTGATTATTGATCAAGTCAGAGTTCTTGATAGAACCCCAAACTCAAAAGTTCAAATCTTGAGGAGTGACAATGGTACAGAATTCAGAAATGCCACTCTTGGAAATTTCTGTAAAGATGAAGGAATTGTACAACAATTCTCTGCTGCAAGAACTCCACAGCAGAATGGAGTTGTAGAAAGAAAGAACAGGACTCTCATTGAAGCAGCTAGAACTATGTTGCATGATGCTAAGTTGCCAACATATTTCTGGGCTGAAGCTATCAACACAGCCTGTTATACTCAGAACAGAACCATGATCAACAAAACTCATGCAAGTACTCCTTACTGTCTGCTAACTGGAAAGAAACCTACTGTCAAATATTTTCATGTGTTTGGGAGCAAATGCTTTATGATGAAAGACAACCATGAGAAGAAAGGAAAATTTGACACTAAGGCTTTTGAAGGATTATTCATGGGTTACAGCACAGAAAGGACTGCCTACAGAGTTTATGTCATGGAACACAGGATTATTGAAGAAAGTGTTAATGTCACATTTGATGAAACCAAGTTTCCAGGACTGCATGAAGAAGGAAAGATGCAGACATTCAGACTTGAGAATCAAGGATACCTGGAAGCTGAGGAGATTGTAGATGAAGAACCTAGCTTCACTCAAATTGTTGAAGTTGACAAAGATGCTGTCAACACCACTACTGTCATTCAAACTCCAGCTCAATCACACACCATAACATCTAACATTCAGAACAGTGTTGACTCTGGAGACAATGAAGAACATGGTGGAGACAATGAAATTGATGAGCATTCAACTCAACAAGCTGAAGCAAATGTTCCTGTTCAATCAAGTAGCTTGCCCAGAATCACCAGGTGGACCAAGGACCGCTCAAATGACCTAATAATTGGTGATCCCAATTCTGGTGTGAGGACAAGGAACAAAGTCTCTGCTGACAGCATGTTCTCATGCTTCCTGTCACAAATGGAACCCAAGACAATTGATGAAGCATTGTTGGATTCTGACTGGGTGATAGCCATGCAAGAAGAGCTAAATCAGTTTGAAAGAAACAATGTATGGAGATTGGTTCCAAGACCTAAGGGAAAGTCAGTTATTGAGACCAAGTGGGTTTTCAGAAACAAACTTGATGAAAATGGATTGGTGACAAGGAACAAAGCAAGGCTAGTGGCTAAAGGTTACTGTCAACAGGAGGGAATAGATTATGATGAGACATTTGCTCCTGTTGCCAGACTTGAAGCTATAAGAATCTTTCTAGCTTATGCTGCACACTGCAACTTCAAAGTATTTCAGATGGATGTCAAAAGTGCCTTTCTAAATGGAGAGCTGGAAGAAGAAGTGTATGTGGAACAGCCACCAGGGTTTGAGGATGTTGACATGCATAACTTTGTGTACAAACTCTTCAAAGCTTTGTATGGACTAAAGCAAGCACCCAGGGCATGGTATGACACACTTTCCACCTTTCTTCTGGAAAACCAGTTTACCAGAGGAGTTGTGGACAAGACACTTTTCTACAAGCATCATGGCAAGGACATCATTCTGGTACAAATCTATGTGGATGATATCATTTTTGGTTCTACAAATGAGAAGCTGTGTGAGAAGTTTTCCCATCTCATGAGTAACAAATATGAGATGAGCATGATGGGAGAATTGTCATTCTTTCTAGGGTTACAAATTCTTCAACAAACTGATGGAATCTTCATAAGTCAAGCTAAGTATATCAAGGAACTTCTCAAAAAGTTCAACTTGGAAGATTCATCTCCTGCAAGGACACCAATGTCCACAGCAACTAGTCTGGATCTTGATCCTAAAGGAAAGAAAGTTGACTCAAGCACTTATAGAGGCATGGTAGGATCCCTCCTATACCTAACAGCTAGCAGACCTGACATCATGTTTGCTACATGTCTTTGTGCAAGGTTTCAAAGTGATCCAAAGGAGTCACACTTGGTAGCCATCAAGAGAATCTTTAGATACTTAAAAGGCACTCCTAACCTAGGCCTTTGGTATCCTAAGAATACTGGATTTGATCTAATTGGTTACTCAGACTCAGACTATGCTGGATGCAAGATTGACAGAAAAAGTACTACTGGTAGCTGTCAATTTCTTGGTGGAAGATTGGTATCATGGTTTAGCAAGAAGCAGCATTCAGTCTCTACCTCAACTGCAGAAGCTGAGTACATTGCTGCAGGCAGTTGCTGTGCACAAATTCTATGGATGAAAAGTCAACTTCTAGATTATGGTCTAGTGTTAAGAGATATTCCTATTTACTGTGACAACACTAGTGCCATAGCCATCTCAGACAATCCAGTTCAACACTCTAGGACAAAGCACATTGATATAAGACATCACTTTATCAGAGAGCATGTTGAACAAGGAACTGTGAAGCTGATTTATGTCCCAACTGACAAGCAACTTGCTGACATCTTCACTAAGCCATTGGATGAAGCAACCTTCAACAGGTTGGTAAGTGAATTGGGAATGCTGAATCTGGTATGTTAATTTACTAAGGTTTCTAAATTTTCAATTTTTTTTATGAAGCTCATGACAGCAATTTCAAACCTGCTGTCAAGAGAAGTTACTGTCTACTTGGTTTATGTCTGTTATGTGACAGCATGTGTTGATTTGACTACTCATGTCAGTATTTTTGTGCCAGTCTCATATTTTTAAACCGTGTATGACTTTAATGTGGTTATCTGTTAAGTTTGAGAGTTAAAAATCTGTTCCATTGGACTTTCACACTCTTTTGCATTAATCTGTAGGATTAAAGGAGGACACGACCATTAATTACTTTTGTGGTAGTTGTATGGGTACTCTAACTGTTGACCATTAGACTTTAATCCTTAGACGGTTTTGCCTATAAATTAACCTTAGGTTTCACCAGTCTGCTCTCAGTTTTAAAGTAAATAATGGAAAACAAAGTAGGAATTGAAGTTGGTCTAAAGAAGTGTGATAGTGAACCCGACAATGAAGAGATCGACGAGCTCTTTGAAATGTTGTTGGACGCCATGGATGAGATTGATGAGGAAAAGGAGGCCAAGGCTAAGGAAGAAGAAGCCAAGGCTGTGGAAGAAGAGAAGGAGCTTCAGGCCCTTCTTGAAAAAGAAGGCCGCTCTGAAGAAGAGATTAAGGAAGAAGTCTTAGAACTAGTTAATAAAATCATAGAATAATGTACTCAATGTTCAATTTTAATGATTTTATTAATAATAATAAAAGTTCCTGTTTATGTGGTTACTGAGTTTATGATTTGTCTGTGTTAATTGCTTAATATCTGTGTTCAAAAGATTACATTGCTAAATCCATAATTTGTCAATATTAAGTTCAGTGTATGAATCAAGCATTCTAATAAGTTCATGACAGAACCATTTCCTAATCGAAGTTACTGTCGTTAAGAAGGATACTGTCATGTGTTACTTGACAGCAACCTTCTTGACAGCAGGAAAAGACCTTCTGTCAAGACTTGTAAAGGATACTGTCATTCATATGCTTAACGGTGACAACAAGTTTTTGCGCAATAGTTGCTGTCGCGCAAAACCTACTGTCACCACCTCCTCTTACTGACAGATTGTTTCTAGCGCACAGGTTACTGTCAACAATAGTGGACCGTTGTAATTGGACATTCACCCCACGATTGACAGTGAATAACGGGCAGTAACTCACGTGTTAAGAGAGTGGATTAAGACTCGTCCTTTAACTCCACTTTTTGAGCAAACGTTTGAGAAACCCATATTTATTCTCCAGTTACTCAGACATATCACTCTCACAAAACTCAAGGCAAAATACTTTTCTTCAAGCAAAAAGCTACTTTCTCACTTTCTTCTTCTCTTGAAATCTCCATGGCCCCCAAACAGACTCTCTCTCAAACAAACTTTGCTGGCATCTTTTCCCCAAATGATGCTGGTGAGGATTTCAAAGGACTGGTGTTTTTCTTGAACAAGTCCTATCTTCGTTCAGCCATTACCTCAACTCCAATTCTCGACCTAGACAAACTTGAGGAATTTTGGCGCACTGCTGTTGCTCAAACTGAGGGTGAAAACCCAGCTATTCAATTCACGATTAATGGGCAACAATACATTCTCACAGCTGAGGTCATCAATACTGCTCTTGGAATTACACTGGAAGCAGGCCAAAACTTTGCTCCACTTGCTAATGATGACACTCTGAAGAAGCTCTTCTTGAAGATTGGGTATGCAGGCCCTATTCTCGAAGAGGGAACAACCAAGTGGTACCCGTCTGGTGAAATGGACAGGAAGTATCTAAGGAAGGAGTGGAGCATGATATTTGATGCAATGGTCAAGGTGTTCTCTACCAAGTCCACAGGCTGGAATGGGATACCCTCCTACATCAAGAAACTGACACATTCTCTTGTCCATGGATACAAGGTGAATGTTGGAGCTCTCCTCATGGCACAACTCAAAGCTGCCATAGGTAAGAAGGTATCACACTACCCTCGCTTTCTTATGATGTGTATCAATACTTTCTGTGACTTTAATAATGATGCCCCTCGTCTAGAGGTTTGTTCTGTCTTGAAAAAGAACACACACACACTGTTATCTTCACAGGATCTAAATGCACATATTCCACTATGCTTCACTCAGCACATGGTTGATCAAGTGACCAACCTTGATTATCCATTACCTACTGGTTATGATTCTTTTTCTCTTGAGGATGAAGCTGGATTAGACCCAAATTCAGTTAACCCCCATTCAACACCATACACTCAGCCTAGGCCCTCTAGACTTCCCAAAGCCCAAAGAGAAGCCTTGCAAGAATCCAGAAAAAGATCCTTAGAAGCTGATGTTGGTGGTAGCTCTGTTAGTCAAGAGGGAGACACTGCACCTAGTGCAGCAAATAAGGAAGGTAGTCAAGCAGAACCCACAGTGGTTCCCCCTGAGCCTAAGAAGAAGAGAGCTAGGAGGACCAAAACCACTGTCAGCCACCCTGCAGTCTCCCAAAAGACTGTGGAGGAAACCAGGGAAATACACTCCTCCCTAGATGTGCCTTCTCAACAAGGTGCTTCTATTGAAATTGGCCTGTCTCCCAAGGCACCCTGTACAGAGTCTGCACAAACTCCTGGTTCCCAACCTGAGATACCCCCACTTGAAGAAACACACAGTGAGTTAGGGCACAGTGAGGATTTCTCTACTCCTATTGATGGTTCACATGTTTCATCTGTGAATCAGCCCCCACTCTCTACTACACTTTCACCTTCTTCCTTCCCTACACATTCTTTTGTTTCTTCTCCACAACCTAGAGAAGGGGACAGTCCCAACCCTTCAGGTTTTGATCATCCATCTCCAATCATGGATGAGCCCCCCTCTAGTGGTCCACAAGAACCCATTTCTCAAAGTGAGATGGACACCACTCCTCCAAACACTGAGCTAGGGCAAAGTGGTATTTTGTCAGAAACTGAAACAGCCAACACTTTGTCTGACCTCCAAGGAGCATCTTACCTTCGGGAAGATGCTGTCACAGCCTCTGTTGCTGTCAAAGACACTGGGGATGCTACTGTCCTGGGCACAGCTACTGTCAAAGGTGGAGAGAAAGATGCTGTCACTACAGAACATACTGTCACTCCACCTCCCAAAGATGCTGTCATGCCAGAACCTGCTGTCCAGACTACAACTGACAGTAACATTCCTCCCAAAGATGCTGTCAAGTCCTCCCAGCCTAATTTTGATGCTGTACTTGTTGAGGATGCCTCTGATGATGACCTACCTCTTGCCCAACTCCTAAAGGTACATTCTAAATCTTCTCCTTCCATGCATGTTAGTACTGCTCATACCCATGCATCTAGGTTGAGTGAGGGTGTGCAAAAGAAAAGAGAAATAAAAGAAAAGAGAGGTGAGCATAAAAATGAGAGGCAGCCAAATGAGCTGGCAAAAGGAGAGGGACTTGAGCATGTCCAGAGAGATATTGAGGGAGCCCACACTATTCAGGCACTAGGCCTTGAGAGTCAAACTGTGAGGGGTGATGAGATCACTCAAAAACACCCTGAGAGTGTGAGAACCTCCATAGCCTCCAAGCCCCTGTCTTTTCCTTCCCCTCCAAGAAGGTTAAGGTCTGGTGGCCCCTCTGCTACTTTTGGTAACAGGATTGCAGCTCTTGAAGGACAGTGTGCTACTTTGGACTCCAAGCTGGACTCTCTCTCTCAACTAGTGGTTGATGGTTTTGCTGCTACTCAACTTTCTATTCAGTTCCTTACTGACCTGGTAGCTGCCAACTCAACTAAGGGGGAGAAGGTAGCAAGATCAGAATCAATGCCTATTCAAGAATCAGGTGGAACTCAGGGGGAGCCTGTAGCTGTGAAGACCAGAGGGGGAGCTAAAAGGAAAGCAATGTCTCAGGGGGAGCAAGTCAAACCAAGCAGTGCAAAACCACAGGATAAAGCTGAACAGACTATTGAAGTGGAAATGGATGGAGAAAGGGTGTTAATGTCAAAGGAAACTCAAGATGCATTGCAAAGAAGACCTGCATCTAGACATCCAATCTTGCCTCCTGTGGTGATCAGAGAACCTATTCAAGAAACTCAAGAAACTGCTCTACAGAGGAAATGGAGAGAAATGGAGGAACAAAACAAACTTGGGAAAGGTAAAGGGAAACTACCTGAATCCATCTATAAAGGAACTACTTGGTCCAATGGTACTGAGTATGATCAAGAGGAAGCCAATGTCTTGATGGTGGATTACAGGGAGAGCACATTACACAACCATGACAATGAGTTTAGCAGTTTGGTGGAAGAAGCAATGAATGCTCCTAGCAACCGTCCAACCAACACCACAAACCTGTTAAAGGCACAAATTACCAGTGTCAGTGTAATGGTGAATGATGAGAAAAGATGGGCTGTAAGTATTTATCTAACTTCTGGCATATCTTATTTCATCACAATGCAGCTATTGCAGAGTCTGCCAGCAAAGGTGTTGTGTGCTTTGAAGGGAAAGATCAGGGCAACTCAAACACCATTCAATGAAATATTGGATATGCAAATCCAGAACCTGATCATACAGAAGCTACCTGAAGTCTACTCAAATCCATCATGTGTTTTCTACAGATCTAAATCTAAGGATGGCATTAGAAGGAACAGCTACATGAATATTGGTAGCCCATCCAAAATGGAAACCAAGTCAATTCTGAAGGTACTAGATGGAATACTCAGTTCAAATGCCAATCCAGGAAGAGTTCATGCTGTTCAAGAAATCTACAAAATGCTGGTGTTGAGAGACAAGGCACTGGGAGCTAGAATAAAGGAGCTAATCACTAGAGCCAATGCCAAAAGAAATGATCAAGGTGGTAGCTGCTTCTATAACATTCCTCCCCATGATGATAATGATGATGATGATGATGAAGATGGTGAGGGTGGAGGTGGTGAAGCTTCTGGAAATGCTGGAAATGCTGGTGGAAGTAATTCTGGGAATACTGGTATTCAATCTCAGAATGAAGGCAATGAAGAAACTCCTAGCCAGGAAAAGAAAGATGCTGGTGCAACAGATGAAGAGGAGTCAAGAATACTGGAAGCTTTGGAGGCAAGCATTCTTAGATGTGCTATTGACTGCATAAATGCTGAAAAAGATGCTGTCATCAAAGGTACTGTCGACAAGGATACTGTCATAGAAGATGCTGTCTTGAGAGATGCTGTCGACAGAGGTACTGTCAAGGAAGGTTCTGTCAAGGATGAAACCAAAGCTGCTGTCAAGCCCAAGAGACTGAAAGCTAATGCTAAGGCATGGTTTTCTAGACAGAAACCTGCAGGAAAGCACAAATACTCAGGAAAGGAAAAGGCCACTGGATTTGGCAGAAATCTAAGGAAGCCAATTCAATCAATTCCTCCCAACAGTCTTAAGATTCAACAAATGAAATCAAAAGAAATTAAGAGTGTTGAGGTTAAGCTGGATGCAAATCAAGAGGCCTCTGAGTATATTCTGTGGTGGGAAGAATCAAGGTCTGCCAAGATTGACAAGGACTTCAATCTGGTAGCCACATCAACCAAGAACAGCACATCAACCATAGATAAAAGAAGAATTGATTTCTTCTACCTGGAAAGAATGGTAGAGTTGCTGGAGAGCTATGATAATGTTTCAGAGGCTGTCATGGAACATGTTCTAAAATATCAGGCAGATAGGGATGCTGAATTTTATCAGAAATTTGGCTATAACTTTGCAGATTTTGATGATGCTGATATTCTTACTGATCTCCCAGCCTCTCCTATACCATACCACTGGTACTATGAGTTTGATGACTTACCCACAGAAGAAGGGCAAGCCCAACCAACTCAGGAAGGGCAACACAAGCCAAGCAAAGGACCTGAATCTTCTGCATATTCTCAAGCTCAGACAGAACTTGATAAGAAGGAAGCTGAATTGCTAGAAATTCACAAGGCCTCTAACAAGGCAGAAAGTGAAGCTCCAAATTATCAACCATATATGCTGGAAAATCCCCTAAGAGTCAAGTTCCTAAAAGAAGAAATCTATGTTTGCAGCTTGCATAAGCTTAAAACATCCACTCTGAAGGATTTACAGTATATGGTAGCTGGTTCAATTCACCCCCTGGAACAGATTTGTTCTTATGAGTTAGAGAAGTTATTGGAAGGGAGAAAAGGAGAAGACTCAAAGCTGGACAAGCAAAGAAGGAAGTCTCTCAATGCTTATCCTGGAAGAAGATTCAAGCTCATTAATGAAGAACTTCATTTCAGAACTTATCCATATGATATAGAGCAATGGCTGAATCTCAGGGATGTTAGCTCTCTCATATCTCCTTCCATAAAGAAGATCATTGATGAAGTAGAGGATGATGCAGTGTTTGCTGCTGAAATTTCTCTTGTAGAAAGTCTAAGAAGCTGCTTGGCAGAAGCTCTCAAAAGAGAGGATGCAGCAAGACAGAAGAGGAAATCTCAAGCTAAGTGAAAATTCTTGAATTCTGATCTTGTTAGTTAAGTTGTCAGCACATATTGTAAATATGCTGTTATTTTCCATAAAAACAAATTGGGGGAGATTGTTGGGATTTATGGGTGATAGCATAGAAACAACTTAACTTTGATTGTACTTAATTTTTTAAATTAAGTAGAACATACTGTCATAGCCAAAGTATATTCTTGTAATCAGTATGTAATGTTATTCTAGTTGTATTATTTGAAAGAAGTTCACTTGTGTGTTCAAGCCTCAAAGAATGCTTTTTGGATGACAACATGAATAAAGGTTACTGTCCTAAAGCTGTGACAGTAAGATTACAAGAAGACAGAATGTTGCAAGTCACGACAGCATATTCACTCTGACAGCAACATTGGCGGAAGACTACGCGACAGCAACTATTGCCCTCGACAGCAAGTTTGGGATCCTCGACAGCACTCTATGCGGGGAACTCATACTGTCACCAAAAGATCATTCCTGTGACAGCAAGCTTTGCGGCAAAAGTAACTGTCTCAATAAAGATCCCTATGCTAGGTATCTTTCTCAGTCAAATCCCGTGACAGTTTAAATGTTCAAGAAACAGGCGTGATGCAGCATCCCTAAGCTGCACCAAGTCTGCAAGACTACGACAGAAGCTTCAAGGCACTACAAATCAAAAGCGAATCAATTCAAGAGCAAGGTCAAGTCTTTATCTGCTGAATTGGTTTAGCTGGAAATAGAATGAATCTAGGTTGCTTTCTTTGTAATGTATATCTGACATGTTAGCAATTTAGGAAAGTCACATGGGTAAGACAATCTGTAAGAAGCTGCCACTTGATAGTGACAGCAGCTTTACAAACCCGTGACTGATAGTGATAGGGTTAGTCATATACCTTCTATCAACTCATTCTAGAAATGTAACGAACAGAAGAAAGTGTCTGAGAAGAAAACCCGCAGCTCGAGATCTTTTTCTTGAGGTTGTAGCAACACTTTGCAAAATAAATAAAACATTTATTTTGTGAATCTTGTTCTTACTAAATACTGTTCGTGATTGCATATATTGCTGATAACGTTTAATCTTGATTTTAGTTGTTGAAATTTAGATTGAATTTTATCAGTATTGCATTCATCCCCCCCTTCTGCAATACACAAGGACTAACAATAATCCATATAGGATCAAAGTTTTAACACTACTAGAGTTTGTCCCCAAAATAGTATCCCGTTCAAAATACTGTATGACCTATAATCATACTCACATACTTTTCATAAATCATTTAGAAATCCTTGGTATCGATATAATGAACCAAGACTCAAAACATATCTTTTTAAAATAGATATTAATATTGGAATCAAGGCTTAAAGCCTATCCATTGTTTCAAAACACTATACAGTTCAATATACTGTATATCTTAAATCCCTTCTCAACATATGTACACACATATCTATTTAGATATCTCATACTGTTCAAAATACTGTAAAATATCAGTAATGAACACCTTTTCGACTCTATTGTGTTGTGGTATATAAAAGAAGCAAGAATGAGCACTATAGCTCGACAATAAGATATAGCATCATAATCATATATGTAAGCTGATATCATAATTGAAAACCTTTGAAACTCCGTTCATATACCGAACGATATGTTTAAATATTCTTTTCGTCAAAACAGGCCATACAGTACAACTACTGTATGAGGAACATCATTAATCATCACTGCCACATTATCAGTAACTCAGCACCTAGGCTTTCGTTACAATGTGCAGCACAACTCCAATTGGAGGGAAAGTACGTTTTTCTGGAGCACGTCACGATACACGATGATCAGTCGTTGTATCGTACTCACACTTTTCTACTAGTAGATGGACGACATCTTAACACGATTATCACCCTAGCCGCATACGGGCTTTGTATCTGCTGGACTGCCCAGCAGCCTCCTACGCGAGATAAGTGCTGGACTGCCCAGCAGCCTCTTACGCTATAATCAGAGGTACTGTCCAACAGTCCCCTTCACGTTTCCTCCTGGTCCCGGATAAAATCAATGAAACGGGAATTGGAATTTAATCCTATTTCCCCCAAGTACAAATACTTGTCAAAACTTTGCAACAGTTCAGATTCCTTACTCCAGAGTATTTGAAGGGAGTAAGTCACGGTGTGGGTTGACATCGGTCAACGAAACTACGAATGATTACCACGTATTTTGAAATTATGACCCGGGAGTTTTTGTAAAATACCTTTAGTTCTGATAAATCAGAACCTGAAAACATACTCACTTTTAATGAAAGAGGCAAGTGAAATCATATGTTCACTTCCTGAGATGGATTCCCAATTTTTGATAAGTTCAAATCAAAATCATCATTCGAGATAAATGATTAAAGTAGTTGGGAACCCCTGTTATACTCTCATAAATCCTTTTGAGCTCAGAAAATATTTGCGTAAATACTAGAACCTTAAATAATAATATAACAAGGTTCTATGATTTTTAAATCATTTTTGGAATATTTAATAAATATTCAAATAATAAATATTGAATTATGATTCAATATAAATCCACTTAAGTGAATATTCAAGTTAATATTCACTTAATTAAATAAATATTCAAATAATAAATATTGAATTGTCATTCAATAAGATTCCACTTAAGTGAATATTCAAAATAATATTCACTTAATTAAATAAATATTCAAAATAATATTTTTAATAATATTATTTAAATATCTCACATTAAATATCCAATAATATATATATTGGAATATTTAATCAACATTGTAAAATATAACTGTCTCTGGAACCCTCCAGCTTCTGACAGTATAATTAAGATAAAATCGTAATTTAACTTCCGGTCTAATATTTTAAAATCATCGTACGAGTGCTCTATCCTTAGAGCCTTTAAAACCTCGGTTTATATCTAGTATTTACATAGCATATAAACCTTATATCTTATAAAGCTTTTTATCAAAAGCGTAAACAGTTATAAATCTTTTCACATCATTAAAGCAGAATATAAATCACGTACACAACAATAAATCACAACAGCATCATTTATATAATGTAGGGTTTGAAAACATGCATGCCTCTATCATATACATATACTATAATATCAATAGTTTTAAAATTCAACCACATCCATATACGATGTAAGGTTTGAAAACTGACATGCATCTATCATATGCATATACTACGTCCCAACATTTTTAATACCATCACATCTATATACGATGCAAGGTTTGAAAGCATGCATAATATCATATCATATGCATCATCAGTATAAGTAATGGAAAGCATAGCATGGAATGAGAAAACTTGCCTCGGTCCTCGGTTGTTAGGGGTTCGAGAACTTGCCGGGAAATCTATAAACAAGGAAATACTCGGTCAGTCCCCTGGCCTAATCATTTAGAGTGCATTTAACTTAAGCACTAACGTTCTATTAACGAACATCAAATGTCCCGCTCTTGGTCACTTATAACCTCATGACATTCCTTCAACTCTTAAGTCAAAAGTTTGGTTGATAATTCATTCACAAACCCAAGTACTTTATCATTACTAAACTCATGGTTTAAACCATCCCCTTAAGGGTATTTCACTTGCGCAACTTTGGTTCTCGCATTTTTATAAAATCGAAAAATCATCATTTTAACACGAAACCTTCTCGGTTCCATTCCTAACTGTCCATACTAGTATCCACATTAATATCATGACCCAATTCCATTTTTAAGGGTCTTGATCATAAGATCAAAGTTCATATAGTGAACTACTTAGTTACTCGAAATTACTTTCACTAAAACGGATGTTTCTCCTAAACCGTAAATCGAAACGATACGATTCTTTCACCAAAATAAACTACAAAACAGAGCCTACATGATCATGGTCAGAAAACCTCAAGGTTATGTCTAGAAGGTAACCGTGGTCTCTGTCAAATCTTTTTAAGGAAAATCCGACATGGTAACGACGCTTAATCGTAATTCCCGTGTTTAAAACACTCCAATCAATCCATTAACACAACCAAACCATCAATACTTCTCATTCATCATCTAATCTAACCCATGATCTTTAACCAACAAGTCAAAACTAACATCTACAAGATCATCCATCAAAACATCCACTTAATCATTCATCAAAACCATGATTCATCATCTTATTCAGACTAACATAAACTATCATCAAACTAATCATAATCATCAAAGTATAACCAAGGGTGTGAGATGTTTATACCTTCCTTGATGTTTGGTAAAGACTATCAAGAGCTTATATATCCTTGCTTGATCCTTAAACATCCTTAACAAGCCTTAAACTTCAAGAACAATTCAAGAATTCATAAGTTTACTATTCAAAATACTATTCATGCTCATCTTTTGATAAAGATTTGAACATGATATCATCCATGGATTAAGCTAGGATTAAGAGATTACCTTAATTTGGAAATATGGAAGCCGTAGAATCCATCCTTGAAATTTTTGGAGAAGTGGAAGTGGTAGCAAAAATTTTAAGGATTTGAGGAACAAAAAGGGGCCGAATGTTTCATGCTCTTCCTTGGCTATTGTTCTTGATTTTTTTTTTCTTTTCTTTTATTTTGGCAAATAACTCTTAATTGGATGCATCCATTTTGCGTGGTCTTGGTGGAGTTTAGTCACCCCCTTGCCACATGTCAATCTTTTGTGGTTTTGTGGTGAAAGTGGTGATAAGGTGGTGATTCATCACCTTGTCATCACCTATGTCATCCTCCTGCATCATGCTTCTGTCATAATTTGTGTCCTCAATCCTCTTATATGATGCACTTGATGATCTTATATGATACTTCCCCTTTGGTTAGGGTTTAATCCATAATTCGTTACGCTTCTATTTCACGATAGGTTCAAGTGATTTTAAAAACGTTTCTCTGTACCAATGTTAGGAGATACTTCCTTGATCTTTCCATTATCTTGGCTTAATGTATGCTCATAGATTTCTCACCTTGGTTTAAGATATGATCATGGATTTCTCATTCTACATACTTTCTCAAAACGATCAAATCAATACATCCTTGATTGTCCGATGAATAGTGATCAAAATTTAAAGTTGGAATCTCCCGATTCTGATCGCGTTTACATTCACTTATTCTCCTTATACATCACTAATATAACTTCGAAACATTCATTCCATGTCTTCCATATAGTGTGGTCTGAAAATATTTTTCATCAGCAAATTCACTATTCATCAACATTTACTATTCATCAAAAATAATAATTTAACTAAGTCCAAAATTTGGGGTTATTACAGTCTCCCCTCCTTAAAAGGATTCCGTCCCGGAATCTAAGAAAATAGCCGAGGTTACTTCTCCAATTTAGAAATCTCCAGTTTCTAGGTTGACTCTTCAACCCTCTAGTTTCATTATAACACTTACTCATTCTGGTCTTTGATATCTACCGGACGCTCTATATAAGCCAATTCTGGTTGTATTCTTATACACCCATTTTCTATCAACATCCGATTATTCTTGCAATAAGCGGTAAAACGCTTACTGTAACTTCGGTTCTTTGAAATATTTCTTCCGGTTGGTCCGTCGGTCTGCGGATCCTACGTAGTGCTCGCACTCAAACTCGTTGCCAAACATGTTTGGAAAACTCCTCCCGAATCGGGAGTTCAATCATTGGTTCTTATCTGACACGATGGTGAATGGAACTCCACGTCACCCAACTATCTCCTTCGTAACTCTTCGATTAAAGATCTCTTGCTAAAAACAAAGTATGAGTAGACTCATTTAATCCATCAATTATGACTCAATTGACGTCATAGTCCGACTTGATTCTTGTTGATCCTATCACAAAATATTTGTTCCGCCTTCATTTTCTGACATACCCAATATTTGTTTACCAATAGATAAATCCTTTTATTTATCCGGCCACCTATAACATTTCCTTAACTTTCTTTAATTTATTCAAACTCAATCAGGACCTTTAAATAATCCTTCTTGTATTCTTAACTTCAAACTTCATCCTTTCAGTTCCTCTTATTAGTCCTTCTGAAAAATTAGCATCCTTTCATTTCTTGAACATTTGGAATCCCAACTTGGTAAAAATATACCTTATGATTCCTTTATCATCTTTCTCAGTCTTTAATGCTTTTTCCAACATTGACTTTATACCTTCACTCGTCATTTGCTCTTGACATAACCTGATTTTCTGCAGCAATTCTGGTTGCATTGCAATTTCAAATAGTCTCTCAGTACCATTTCCGGTTATCTTAACCTCAATTTTCCTTTTCTCAATTTCTTGGATTAACTTTATCCGACGATGTTATTATCTTAAGTCTCTCAGACTAAGGGCATTAGCCACCACATTGGCCTTCCCTGGGTGGTAAAGAATCCCACCGTCATAATCCTTGATTAGCTTTAGCTATCTTTTCAATTCTCATGGTAAGTTCTTTCTGGGAAAGTGTATCTAATGCTCTTATGATTTGTATAAGTCTCTCACTTCTTTCCATACAATTAGTGCCTCCAAGACTATAAAGCGAAAACTATCGCTGCCAATTCTAAGTCATGCGTAGGGTATCTAAATTCATATTCCTTTAATTGTCTGGATGCATACGTAATTACCTTTCCGTGCTGCATAAGCACACACCTAATCCTTTATGTGATGCGTCACTATAGATCAAAAAAAAAATCTCCCTTCCCATCTGGTAGTACCAGCACAGGACGGTGACTAGTCTCTTCTTTAATTCCTGAAAATTTTCTCACATTTCTCGATCCATTCAACTTTTCAGTCTTTCGAGTAGTCGGGTCAGTGGGGCTGCTATTTTAGCGAAATCTTGTACACATCTCCAGTAATATCCGGCTAAACCCACAAAATTTCTCACCTAGATTGGTGTGGTTGGTCTTTCCCAGTTCGAAGCAACTTTTATCTTAGCAGGGTCAACCAGCACTCCTTCACTGTTGACCACATGTCCTAAAATTGTACTTCCTTTAGCCAAAACTCGCACTTTGAGAACTTGGCATATAACTTTTCCCTTCTCGGTGTCTCTAACACTATCCTCAAATGTTCTGCATGTTCTCCCTCGGTCTTTGAGGTAAACCAAAATATTGTCGATGTCACTATGACACACTTATCCAAATACTTCTTGAAAACTCGATTCATCAAGTCCATGAAAGTTGCAGGGGCATTCGTCAGCCCAAACGACATTACTAAAAACACGTAGTGCCCATACCTGGTGCAAAACGCAGTCTTGGGTACGTCCTCAGGTTTAATATTCAATTGGTGGCATCCAGTTCTCAATCAATCTTTGAGAATTCAACTGCATCATACAGCCGATCGATCCAATCACTGATCCTTGGCAGGGGTATTTGTTGGTCCTTGTGTATTGCAGAAGGGGGGGGGGGGATGAATGCAATACTGATAAAATTCAATCTCAGTTTCAACAACTAAAATTAAGATTTAATGTTATCAATAATATGTATGCATTCACAAACAGTAAAATAGAGAAGACAGTATTCACAAAATAAATGTTTTATTTATTTTGCAAAGTGTTGCTACAACCTCAAGAGAGAAATCTTGAGCTTCGTTTTTTTTCTTCAAGGCACTTGCTAGTCTTCGTTACATATCTAGAATGAATTGACAGTAGGTATAAGACTAATCCAATCACTATCAGTCACGGGTTTGTGAAGCTGCTGTCATTGTCAAGTGGCAGCTTCTTACAGATTGTCTTACCCATGTGACTATCCTAAATTGCTAATATGTCAGATATACATCATAACAAAGGCAACCTAGATTCATTCTATTTCTAGCTAAAACAATTCAGCAAATAGAGACTTGACCTTGCTCTTGAATTGATTCGCTTTTGTTTGCAGTGCTTGAAGCTTCTGTCATAGTCTTGCAGACTTGGTGCAGCTTAGGGATACTGCATCACGTCTGTTTCTTGAACATTTAAACTGTCACGGGATTTGACTGAGAAAGATACCTAGCATAAGGATCTTTATTGAGACAGTTACTTTTGCCACAAAGCTTGCTGTCACAGGAATGATCTTTTGGTGACAGTATGAGTTCCCCGCATAGAGTGCTGTCGAGGATCCCAAACTTGCTGTCGAGGGCAATAGTTGTTGTCGCGTAGTCTTCCGCCAATGTTGCTGTCAGAGTGAATATGCTGTCGTGACTTGCAACATTCTGTCTTCTTGTAATCTTACTGTCACAGCTTTAGGACAGTAACCTTTATTCATGTTGTCATCCAAAAAGCATTCTTTGAGGCTTGAACACATAAGTGAACTTCTTTCAAATAATACAACTAGAATAACATTACATACTGATTACAAGAACATACTTTGGCTATGACAGTATGTTCTACTTAATTTGAAAATTAAGTACATTCAAAGTTAAGTTGTTTCCATGCTATCACCCATAAATCCCAACAGTATTCATTATTAATAGTTAGCCTATTTAGCTTTCGATAATCTATGCACAGCCTCATGCTGCCGTCTTTTTTCTTCACCAATTAACACTGGTGCATCCCACGGTGACACACTTGGTCTTATAATTCCTTTCCCTAACAATTCCTACAATTGAGTGACTAATTTCTTCATCTCGACTGGAGCTAGTCGGTACGGGGCCTTCGAAACTGGCGCCATTCTTGGAGCTAATTCTATAGCAACTCTATTTCTCTATCGGGTGGTAATCCCGGGAGATCTTCTGGAAATACATCCTCGAATTTGTTGACAACAGGGATATTCTGTACACTAGGTACTTCCCGTTTCGTATCTATCACAGAGGCTAAACAAGTTTCACCTCCTTGGAGGTCAAACGTTCCCTCGTCCGACAATCTGGATTCTTACTTTCTTTCTTTCTTAATCTATTCGCGTTTCATGCTCTATTTTCTTTATGCCCATTTCTTTCTCGTCCACTTTGCTTCCATTTCTATCACAGTCGTTTCATTAACCAAAGTAACATAATCAGTCATTTCGAACACTCCGTTATTCTGAATTCGCATCATGCGAAACAAACCTTGGCAATTTCCGTAATCTTCGATTCATAATTTATCAGGCTCATTTGTTTTAGCTCTAAGCTTCAACACTCTCTTTTTCCAAATAGTAAGGAAAATACTTGCATGGTACCAAGAATACTTCAAGCAACAAAATATTTTATAAAATCTTTTTAAGAATTCTCGTCGAATGGGTGACCTTATTAGGTCTCAATCAATTATCATTTGAAATTTTCATCATCACAATTCACTGCATATAAAATGCATTGTGGACTCACTTAAGTAAATTCGAACGAAAGTGGAACTTAGTGAAACAATAACTACTTCACTTCAAGAAAATTTTAACAACTAGCTGAACAAAATTTGCTAGTTCGATTAGTTTGGGACGCAACATCTAGCTAGGATGATTAGCTAGATTTTCATCATATCACTAAAATTTCAACTAGTTAGAACAATTAACTAGTCACTCATCATGGCACATATAATTAGCTAGTTTCAATCTACTAGTGCAAAATCTCGACATCGTAGCCAAAGAAAGAAATAAAACAACATTTTGACTACTCGGATAATGAATTGAAAGAAGAGTAAATAAGTTTAGGACAAACAAGCTAATTATAACCCTTGAATAGAATATAAGGTATGAATAGATGGTTCTTGGTATCAGAACAATCGATAACCTCCCACCAAACATTTTTCATCAATGAAACGGTCCACCCCAAGGTGTCTCCGTACATAAACTTTGTCAAATTCTCCGATATAATTGAATTCGGACTATCAATGTCAAATTGATATCCTTTCCATGATTTCAACGTCTGATGTGTAAATCTCTTCTTAATGGAAGAAAAGAATTCACGAGTAATCTCTGAAATATACATCAAATATGTTTTAAATACATAGCTAGATATTTATGAACTCGACTAAGGAGTCCAAGTATGAAGAAAGAAAATAAATAAAATGAATATTTAACAGTTGTTGGTTGCATCCCAAGTTGAAGTAGGAAATTAGAAGGGTTACCTGACATGAACTATTTAAGGTAACACGGGCATGAATAGTTTTAGATTGAGTAGTGCACCAGCAAGTAGATACCAAAAAGTCAATGGTCATCATAGTTTCTAACATCACCCGTACGATGATGATCTTATCTTTCTGCCTTTATGGCTTAGGGTACTAACCAACGGTACCTCAAAATCGTACAAGTTTGTAAACATGTCGGGAGTTCGAAACATATTCGTCATTCCCCGATAATCGTCCAGAGATTGGGCCTCATACGGCCGCATCAACACAATCTCAAAAGATAAAGGTCGATTAACGTATATGTAATTTCTTAACACTAGTCGTATCGAATGAATCCAACCCCAGGCTGCCATAGGTCTCGTTCCTCGTAGGTCCTGAGATTGTCGCATTGCTCGTTGTAACCATACGTGTCTTTGTCAGAATCACGCTATTCATTCTTCATATCTTTGATTTCTAAGTGGGGTCATCATGGCCTAACATACAAAGTATACTCACGATGCGATTTAGCGCGTTCGTCTCACGATAACGTTCTGGTACTACATGTACGCAAAAGTCTTCTTCTTAGGTAACAAAATACCCATCGACGGAAAAGACACCAACTCTGGTGGAATCGTTGTTCTCAAGGCTTGAACCTCATACACAAGATAATGCCTTAACTAGTCCACGCAATTTAGTAATTCGGATCGCACATTAAATATTTTTAATAATATTATTTAAATATCTCACATTAAATATCCAATAATATATATATTGGAATATTTAATCAACATTGTAAAATATAACTGTCTCTAGAACCCTCCCGCTTTTGACAGTATAATCAAGATAAAATCGTAATTTAACTCCCGGTCTAATATTTTAAAATCATCGTACGAGTGCTCTATCCTTAGAGCCTTTAAAACCTCGGTTTATATCTAGTATTTACATAGCATATAAACCTTATATCTTATAAAGCTTTTTATCAAAAGCGTAAACAGTTATAAATCTTTTCACAGCATTAAAGCAGAATATAAATCACGTACACAACAGTAAATCACAACAGCATCACTTATATAATGTAGGGTTTGAAAACTTGCATGCCTCTATCATATGCATATACTATAATCTCAATAGTTTTAAAATTCAACCACATCTATATACGATGTAAGGTTTGAAAACTGACATGCATCTATCATACGCATATACTACGTCCCAACATTTTTAATACCATCACATCTATATACGATGCAAGGTTTGAAAGCATGCATAATATCATATCATATGCATCATCAGTATAAGTAATGGAAAGCATAGCATGGAATGAGAAAACTTGCCTCGGGTCCTTGGTTGTTAGGGGTTCGAGAACTTGCCGGGAAATCTATAAACAAGGAAATACTCGATCAGTTCCCAGGCTTAATCATTTAGAGTGCATTTAACTTAAGCACTAACGTTCTATTAATGAACATCAAATGTCCCGCTCTTGGTCACTTATAACCTCATGACATTCCTTAAACTCTTAAGTCAAAAGTTTGGTTGATAATTCATTCACAAACCCAAGTACTTTATCATTACTAAACTCATGGTTTAAACCATCCCCTTAAGGGTATTTCACTTGCGCAACTTTGGTTCTCGCATTTTTATAAAATCGAAAAATCATCATTTTAACACGAAACCTTCTCGGTTCCATTCCTAACTGTCCATACTAGTATCCACATTAATATCATGACCCAATTCCATTTTTAAGGGGCTTGATCATAAGCTCAAAGTTCATATAGTGAACTACTTAGTTACTCGAAATTACTTTCACTAAAACGGATGTTTCTCCTAAACCGTAAATCGAAACGATACGATTCTTTCGCCAAAATAAACTACAAAACAGAGCCTACGTGATCATGGTCAGAAAACCTCAAGGTTATGTCTAGAAGGTAACCGTGGTCTCTGTCAAACCTTTCTAAGGAAAACCCGACATGGTAACGACGCTTAATCATAATTCCCGTGTTTAAAACACTCCAATCAATCCATTAACACAACCAAACCATCAATACTTCTCATTCATCATCTAATCTAACCCATGATCTTTAACCAACAAGTCAAAACTAACATCTACAAGATCATCCATCAAAACATCCACTTAATCATTCATCAAAACCAAGATTCATCATCTTATTCATACTAACATAAACTATCATCAAACTAATCATAATCATCAAAGTCTAACCAAGGGTGTGAGATGTTTATACCGTCCTTGATGCTTGGTAAAGACTATCAAGAGCTTATATATCCTTTCTTGATCCTTAAACATCCTTAACAAACCTTAAACTTCAAGAACAATTCAAGAATTCATAAGTTTACTATTCAAAATACTATTCATGCTCATCTTTTGATCAAGATTTGAACATGATATCACCCATGGATGAAGCTAGGATTAAGAGATTACCTTAATTTGGAAATATGGAAGCTTTAGAAGCCATCCTTGCAATTTTTGGAGAAGTGGAAGTGGTAGCAAAATTTATAAGGATTTGAGGAACAAAAAGGGGCAGAATGTTTCATGCTCTTCCTTGGCTATTGTTCTTGATTTTTTTTCTTTTCTTTTGGCAAATAACTCTTAATTGGATGCATCCATTTTGCGTGGTCTTGGTGGAGTTTAGTCATCCCCTTCCCACATGTCAATCTTTTGTGGTTTTGTGGTGAAAGTGGTGACAAGGTGGTGATTCATCACCTTGTCATCACTTGTCATCACCTATGTCATCCTCCTGCATCATGCTTCTGTCATAATTTGTGTCCTCAATCCTCTTATATGATGCATTTGATGATCTTATATGATACTTCCCCTTTGGTTAGGGTTTAATCCATAATTCGTTACGCTTCTATTTCGCGATAGGTTCAAGTGATTTTAAAAACGTTTCTCTGTACCAATGTTAGGAGATACTTCCTTGATCTTTCCATTATCTTGGCTTAATATATGCTCATAGATTTCTCACCTTGGTTTAAGATATGATCATGGATTTCTCATTCTACATACTTTCTCAAAACGATCAAATCAATACATCCTTGATTGTCCGATGAATAGTGATCAAAATTTAAAGTTGGAATCTTCCGATTCTGATCACGTTTACATTCACTTATTCTCCTTATACATCACTAATATAACTTCGAAACATTCATTCCATGTCTTCCATATAGTGTGGTCTGAAAATAATTTTCATCAGCAAATTCACTATTCATCAACATTTACTATTCATCAAAAAAAAATATTAACTAAGTCCAAAATTTGGGGTTATTACAACTTTACTCTTGAGAGGCTGTATGGAACCCTAAAAACATATGAGCTGGAAATGGAGTAGGATGAAGAAATTGAGAAGGTCCAAAAAAAAACTGGATCTGTTGCTTTAGTAGCAAGTGGTGAAAAGGCTGAGGACATGAAAGAAGAAGCTGCTGAAACTACACCAAGCCAGAGTGCTTGTGAAGGTAAAGCTGAATCAAAAAAATGTGCAAAGGAAAGATGATTGAAGAAAGTGAGCCCTCCAATCAAGAGGAAATGGATGAGCTTGATGAACATTTAGCTTTTCTGTCAAGAAAATTCTCAAAGCTCAAGTTCAAGAGAAACCTTGATGTGTCCAAACCATTCAGAAAGGACTCTCAAACAAACAAGAACTTTGTTGAGAGGTCCAAATTTAAATGTTTCAATTATGGAATGGGAGGTCACTTTGCCAATGAATACAACAAACCAAAGGCGGAGAAGAGTGATAAGAAGTTTGAGCCTGTTGATTACAAGAAGAAATACTTTGATCTTCTCAAGCAAAAGGGTAGAGCATTCATAACACAGGACTATGACTGGGATGAAGATGGGAATGATTATGTGGAGGACACTGAATTTGTGAACCTTGCACTGATGGCTGATTCAAATGAGTAGGAGGCCAGTTCATCATCTAATCAGGTAATTACCACCAATCTCTCTGAGCTTTCTACTGAGGAATGCAATAGTGCAATTAATGACATGTCCACTGAATTGTACCATATGCGTATTTCTCTTAAATCACTTACTCATGAGAACACCAGGATTAAAAATTCTAATCTGTTTTTAAGTGATAGGAATGCAGTTCTGGAAACTCAATTTATTGAGTTTGAGAAAATGAGAGTAGAGTGTCAGGTTGCCAAGGATGATTTGCTGACTGTGCTAAAAAGAGAAGAAATTCTCAAAGCACGGCTAGCTAAAGAACATGAAACTATAGCTAGATGGACTGATTCCAGGAATGTTGTCACAAACATTATTAAGGCTCAAGGTGTGGATACATTCTACAAGGAATCAGTAAGAAAAGATAAAAAGAAACTAGATGTTGAGAGTCTAGGAGATGACACTTCTACGGATAGTGAGCATCCGTTGAAGGGTAATACCTCTACAGATAGTAAGCATCTGTTGATGGACAACACCTCTACGGAAGTGACTTGTCCAAAGAAGTGTACATCTAGTGTTAGTCTAGAGAAACTTGAGAAGCTGAACAAAAAGTATGGTCCAACCAACAAAAATTTTGTTTCGGGAGAAGGTAGCAAAACCAAAGCTGAGAATGTCAACATAGGTCACTTGTCCAACAAGCAATTGAAGGACAAGGTTGAGAATATAGAGGTCAAGGCTGCGTTTAAAAAGAAAAAGAACAGAAATGGGAAGGTAGGGATTAACAAACATAACAACTATACACCTGACAAGTATGCTCCTAGGAAAACTTGTGTAAAGTGTGGTAGTGTTAATCATTTATCTACCAATTGCAAACTGTTAAAACTCCATCTGTTCAAATGCCAATGCATGTACCCAATATGCCTATGCCTGTTATGCATAACATGTTTGCACATACTGATCAAGCATCAAATATGTATGACAACATGCCATTTGTTTCAAATCCTTATATGAATGCATTCACAATGCCACAAATGACATGGAGCATGCCATACATGAATGCTATGTATGCACAAAATTCTCAAATGCATGTATCAAACATGTATGCATATGAACATCCTCAGCATTTTGTCCCTCAAAGGTCAACACCCAGGGTCAAGGTTGATTTAACTCAACCTGAGATTAATGTGCAAAATGACAAGAAAGACAAAGTTAAAGCTAACAGGAGAGGACCCAAGGAAACTTGGGTACCAAAATCAACTTGATTTGGTTTTGTTGTGTTCAGGGATACAGAAAGAATCTATGGTACTTAGACAGTGGTTGTTCTAGGCACATGACTGGAGATTCTACCCTGCTCAAAGAGTTTGTGGAGAAAGCTGGCCCTGACATTAATTTTGGAGAAGACAGCAAAGGTTATACTAAGGGATATGGCTTGATTTCAAAGGAGAATGTCATCATTGATGAAGTAGCACTAGTTGATGGACTTAAGCACAATTTGCTGAGTATTAGTCAACTGTGTGATAGAGGTTTCTCAGTTTCATTCAATCACGGAGCATGTGTTGTTTCCAACAAAGAAAACAACAATGTGGTGTTGACAGGATACAGAAGAGGTAATGTGTATATAGCTGACTTCAACTCAACAAGTTCAGATTCTATCACTTGTATTCTGAGTAAAGCAAGCAAGGATGAGAGTTGGCTATGACACAAAAGACTTTCACATTTGAACTTCAAGTCAATGAATGATCTGGTAAGAAGAGACCTAGTAAGAGGACTTCCTCTGTTGGAATTTTCCAAGGATGGACTTTGTGATGCTTGCCAGAAAGGGAAGAAAAAGAAGATTTCTTTCAGAAGCAAGCTGGACTCATCAATTGAGCAACCTCTACAGCTGTTATGCATGGATTTGTTTGGACCAGTAAATGTCATGTCAATTTCAAAGAAAAGATACTGCCTTGTGATTGTGGATGATTTTTCTAAATTTACATGGACATATTTTCTGCACTCCAAAGACGAGGCAATTAGAATCATAATCAATCACATCAAGGCTGCTAACAATCATCCTGATCTCAAAGTTAGAAGAATCAGGAGTGACAATGACACTGAGTTCAAGAATTCAACAATGAAGCTGTTTTGTGAGGAGAATGGAATCATTCATGAGTTTTCTGCAGCAAGGATACCACAAAATAGAGAGGTAGAAAGGAAAAATAGAACTCTAATTGAGGCTGCAAGAACAATGCTAGGAGAATCAAAGTTACCTACTTATTTCTGGGCTGAAGCAGTTAACACTGCATGTTTCACTCAAATTATTTCTTTGATCAATCAAGCAAAAGGAATGACCCCATATCAGCTGCTCAAAGAAAGGAATCCATCCTTGAATTTTCTACATGTCTTTGGATGCAAATGTTTTGTATTGAGAAATCAAGGTGAAAATCTTGGAAAATTTGAGTCAAAGGCAGAAGAAGCCACTTTTGTGGGATATGTAGCTGGAAAAGCCTACATGGTTTTTAATCACAGAATCAACATTGTTATGAAATCTGTACATGTTGTTTTTGATGATGCCAGAATACAAGGTCTTACTGATGAGGGTTTTCATGAAACTCTCAGGTTTGAGAATGAGGTGGAAGATCTCTATTATGATAATGAAGATGATGATTATGTGGATGAATCAGTTCCTCCAAGAATGATTATCTCAAATATGGATAACTCAAGTTCAAATGAGCCATCTATAGAAGGGATAAATGGAGCATCCGTAGGAAGCCAAAATGGAGCATCCGCAAAATGGAGCATCCGTAGGAAGCCAAAATGGAGCATCCGTTGGAAGCCAAAATGGAGCATCCGTAGGTGGATCACAACACAGAGTTACCACCCCAATAAACTCAGGGGGAGTTTCTCTGAGTCAAGGATCAACCTCACATGATCATGCTGATGAGAATGATGTTACATCTTCAAGACCTATACCTGCAACAAGAATAAAATGGACAAGAGATCACCCATTTGAACTGATCATTGGTGATGCATCCTCAAATGTCCAAACTAGAAGAGCTACTCAGGATGAATGTTTATATAGCAGCTTTCTTTCTCAAGAAGAACCAAAGAAAGTTGAGGATGCTCTTTTAGATCCAGATTGGGTATTAGCTATGCAAGAGGAGCTAAACCAATTTGAAAGAAACAAAGTATGGAAGCTGGTACCCAAACCTAAAGACAGAAGTGTTATATGTACAAAGTGGGTATTCAGAAACATGATGGATGAAAATGGCATTGTCACAAGGAATAAAGCTAGATTGGTTGCTCAGGGCTATTCTCAAGAAGAAGGAATAGATTATGATGAAACATTTGCCCCTGTTGCTAGATTGGAAGCAATAAGGATATTCCTAGCCTATGCAGCCCATGCCAATTTCAAGGTCTATCAAATAGATGTCAAGAGTGCCTTCTTGAATGGGGAACTGGAAGAGGAGGTGTATGTCAGTCAACCTCATAGTTTTGAAGATTCAGACTATCCAGAATTTGTCTACTACTTACTCAAGGCACTCTATGGACTGAAGCAAGCACCTAGAGCCTGGTATGACACTCTATTACAGTTTCTTTTAGAGAATCACTTCACTAGAGGTACTGTTGACAAAACTCTTTTCTTTAGAAATGTTAATGGCTCTAGCATACTTGTTCAAATTTATGTAGATGACATAATTTTTGGGTCTACAGATGAGAAGCTTTGCAAAAGGTTTGCCAAACTTATACAAAGTAAATATGAAATGAGCATGATGGGTGAACTTAGCTATTTCCTTGGCTTACAAGTTAAGCAAGTGAAAGAAGGAATTTTTATTAGTCAAACTAAATATATCTTTGATTTATTGAAGAAGTTTGATCTAACGGATTGCTCTCCTGCTAAAACACCCATGCCAACTGCCACTAAGCTTGAATTGAATACTAAGGAAAATTATGTGGACATTTCAAGTTATAGAGGCATGGTAGACTCACTTTTATATTTAACAGCTAGTAGACCTGATATTATGTTTGTTACATGTCTATGTGCTAGATTTCAGGTTGATCCTAGAGAGTCTCACTTAATTGCTATCAAGAGGATTTTCATATATCTCAAGGGAACACCAAACCTTGGTATTTGGTACCCTAGAGAATCTGGTTTTGATCTAATTGGTTATTCAGATACAGACTATGCAGGTTGCAAGATTGACAGAAAAAGTACAACAGGAACCTGTCAAATTCTAGGAAACAGGCTTGTCTAATGGTTCAGTAAGAAGCAAAATTTTGTCTCTACCTCTACAGCTGAGGTAGAATACATTGCTGCTGGAAGTTGTTGTGCACAGATACTTTGGATGAAAAATCAACTAATAGACTATGGTCTAACAGTCAATAAGATTCCAATATTCTGTGACAACACTAGTGCAATTGCCATAACTGAGAATCCAGTGTAACACTCAAGGACCAAGCACATTGACATAAAGTATCACTTCATCAGGGAACATGTGATGAATGGTACTGTGGAACTTCATTTTGTTCCAAGTGAGCAGCAAATTGCAGACATTTTTACCAAGCCACTTGATGAATCAACATTCTCAAGGTTGGTAAATGAGCTAGGTATGCTTAACTACTCTTAATTTATTTAAATGTCTGATAATTTGAAATGCAGCCACTGTCAACATGATTTTCATGATAATTAAAACTCTCTGAAAAAGAAGAATTTTGTCTAAGTCAAAATTTCTCCCTCTACGGATATCCCTATCCGTTGATGGTCATTTCTGACACTGGATTTTCTTTGTCTACGGATACCACTTTTTACCTCTACGGATGCCGAATCCCAAAAGGTAAAATCCTACAGTAAATTCGTGGCTTTACTTTTCAATCCATTACTTTTAAATGGTTACTTTCTTGCCCAATCAGAAAATTTCTTTCAATTATTCTGGTTTTATTAGTGAATTATTTTGGGGGAGTATAAATTAAATTTTACTCTTAGTTAATCATTTTCTATCTTTTTTAAAAATTCACTAAGGCAAGAACCCTTCTTCTCTCTCAAAGCAATATCTCTCTCTGTAATTTCAAAGCTTACATCAATGGCACCAACCAACAAAACAATGTCACTCACTGGGTTCACATACAAGAAGATCAATTTCACATCTTTGGTGGACTTCGAAGAGAAGAACACGTCATATCACACTATGATGAGGTTTTTCTAGAACTGCAAGCTCTCAAAGGCTATGTTCGAAGCCCCCACTCTTTATTTTGAGGTAATTGAAGCTATCTGGGAATCAGCTATTTTTGATTCTGTCAATGCTACCATTACTTTTGTTCTTCAAGGTAAGGAACATGTGATTAATAGTGACATTATTTCTGCTTGCTTAAATTTTCCTGATAACATTAGTTAGAAAAGCATAGTGATAATGATATTGTTAACATGCTGAATCTAATTAACTATGCTTTACCTACTGATAATTTAAGTAAGATTCAAAGAAAAGGCATGATTAAAGAATGAAGCTTTTTCTTTGATGCCATTCTTAAAGTGTTCTCTGGTAAGATTAGCAACTATGATGCAGTCACATTCTCTATGCTTGATATTGCTTACATGCTTCTAAATGATAGCTTTTATAACCTAGGATCCCTAATTCTTTATGAACTAGTCGCTAAATTAGGGAATAAAGCATCTAGAAGTAAGAATATCTATTATGCTAGATTTTTCATGTTGCTAGCTAACCATGTAGAAGGTAATTTGGTGATCCAATTCCCTGCAAACTTCAAGGAGTGTTGGGTTCAAAATAAGAGAGTCCTTGAGGACTTGAATAGGCTGAACCACAACAAGGAAGTTCAATTGGTGTATCCACCAATTTTCAATGCAGCTCAAGAGGCACATGTGAGTCAGGTAATCTCCTCAACTGTTCCTACCTCTATTGTTCCTTCTTTGATTTCCAGTGCCACAATGGAGGCTGGAACTGTCCAACAGCCTCCTACCCAAGTGGCCACCTCTAGAATTCCCAAATCAAAATCCAGAAAGCCAACCTCAGGTGCTTCTCAAAAGGCACCTGTTGCAAAAATTACCCAAGCCCTTGAGGGGAATGTGGAGGAGGTAGTAAGTGGTGAGAGAAGGAGTGAACATCAAAGAAACCCCAAGAACAAGGAGGGTGAGATAAGTGTTTCTCAGTCTAGCCACCTTGTATCTTCTCAAAAAGATGTAGTGGTTGAAAAGGAATCTATCACATCCCTAGTGGCATCCTCTCAAAAGGATGTTGCTATTGAAAAGATTCCCCAACCAAGGACACAACACAAGAGGGATAGGGACACCAGAAGCCCCATAGATACAACCATGGCCTATACAAGGAGAAAGAGGTCTAAACAATCTGGGGTTGCACAGGGATCACACACAGTGCCAATGACACCATCTTAAATTCAGTTTGATGTGGCTCCAGTAAATGCGGAGTCACAGCCCCATTCTTTATTTATTCAAACTGAAACAGAAACACCAAGCTCACCCACTCTCTCTTTGGATGTGGATATGATTCACACATCTATCCCTAATTATCCATCTTTAACCTTCTTCGAGAAGCCCCACTCTGAAATTGGTGGTCATCATCTTATTGATGATTTGTTGGGCCACCAATCTATCATTTCTAGGACGCTGGCTCCATCTGTGGCTCTTAATTTAAAATCGATCTCCACATATTCAGCCTTAGTCTCAATTTCTAGAGCTACTTCTTTTCCTTCATCTACAGATATTTCTCATCCGTTGACAAGTGTTTGTCTGTCTATGGATATGCCCCAAATCAGCTATCTGTTGACATATACTTCTACTACCTCAACGGATACTCCTTCCACACTTGCTCTTCAAACTTCAAATATTACAACTTCAAGTGTGGATGAGTTAGTAGCAGTTCAAACACATTTAGGCTTGAGGGAAGAGAGTGAAGCCACTGAGAGTGAGAGGCTGGTTTGCAACCAGGAAAAAGGAGATGGAGAGAAAGAGAGACATACTACTTCTTCTAGTCTAGTAAAAGTGAGTACTGAGAGTTCCACCTTAGTAGGTGAAGGTGAGGGTGTGAGAGGTGTGAGCCAGGGGGAGCCCCTGATGCAAGAATAGAGAGAAAATGAGATAAAAGCAGGTACATGAGATATACAGATGGAAGACTCAGCCATTGCAAGTGAGTCAATGAATGTCAGTGATGCAGACAGGGAGAGACTGTTCCAACTTGAATATCAAAATGAGTTGGATCAAGTCAACCTGAATGCAGACACATTTACTCATCCTGATCCAGCCTATCAAGTCTTGGCTGGACAGGGCAATGTGGAGGCAGAAAGGATGTTGAATTTGGTACACACTACTGAATCAATGTCTAGGGAAAAAGAAGCAATCCAGAATCTGCCTCCATGAGCTGGTGAAAATTTCAGTTATGATGAAGATAGTGATGATTCTGAGAGTGGTGAAGGAGAAGATGAAGGCCCTTCCACTCTCCAAGAGATGCCTACTTGGTTGTTTTCCAACTCTTATGTCCATAATGACACCAAGGCAGTCATTCTCAGGAATTATCAAATGGCATTTGGTGAAGCTCAAACATCAAATCCACAACATGCCACCACAGTTCAGAACTTTGTGGCATTACTTCAGCTTCATCAAGCCCACATCCTTCAGCAAAGAGCCAACATTGATGACATCAAGAACCATCTGGATGGGTGAAGGATGCTTTGGCAAGAAGGGTTGATGTTGTTACTCCTTCCACATCTCAAAGATGCAAGCAAGACAAGTTGGTGAAGGATGTGGATGCTCTTACTGTGAGGATGGATAAGATGGAGAAGCAAATGGACACCTTCCTGGCTAACCAGAATCTACAGACTCGGCTTCTGCAACAGTTACTGCAGGCTACTGGTGTCACTCACACCCTTGATGATAACAAAAAGGGGAGAGTTCAAGTAAGGGGGAGAGTGCACTAGTGGTCTCTGTACCAGTAACCAAAGGTATGCCATCAAGTCAATGGGAGCCAGGGGAGTCACCTCAAATCATAGCTAATCCAAGTGAGTTTCAACTCACAAAGGTGGTCTCTCCTCAAACTAAGGATGTTCAAGTCTTTCTCAACTCAGAAAAGCTGATCAAGGAATCCATCTTCCAGGCTGTGACTTCATCCTCAAGTAGCCATCCTGTCCACACAACAATTCTGAGAGTTCTCACTCCAGACACCATTGTTCTACAAAGAAACTATGATGCTGAACACTCAAGTGTCAAGGAGTTTGAACCTATCTTCAGTTGCAGGACTGGATCACCACCTAGACATCATGGCAAGAACAAACTAGAAGTGGACTACCCATTCCCCAAGCCTGTTGAGTCTAAGGTGTTAGCAGCTCTTATCAGGGATCTCAAGAACACCAATGACATAAAGCTGAGACAAGAGTTGGCTGTTATCTACAGAAATGGTAAAGAAATTCACATCACAAGCAGCCATCCCAGGTTCAATGAATCCAAAGCAGAAGAGATTTCCAGGATAAGGAGAGAAGCCAATCCCTAGGGTTTTGAATCTACACCTGAAAAACATGCTAGATTAGCCCAAGAACTAGTGAGGGAAATGGAGGAAGAAAGTAGTGAGGCTGTAGAGGAAGAGGCCCCTACTATGAAGAAATTGGAGAAAAGGAAGAGAGTGCCTAAGTCCAAGCCATCAAGATGGAAGAAAAGATCACAAAGGAAAAGATCACCAGGTACCTTAGATGGTTGCAAGGCAAGCTAGATCCAAAAATTGCTGAAGAAGATGCATTCTACAGAAAGCTTCAAGATCAAATCAAGGCAAATTATGCTAAGGAAGGGAGACAGAAGATTCAACCTCCAAGAGAGAAGAAAAGGAATCAGTGTACGGCTCTTGCAGCTCCTAAAGGAAAGAAGAAAGAGGATAATTCAGCTAATGTAGTTGAAGAAGTGGTGAGCGACGATGCTTTGATTTGTTGTTGTTAGGAACTATGTTGTTTCTTGATGATAACTAAATTAACTTAGTAAAAATTGTATAAGTAAAATGTAGCCATCAACGGATAGCATGCTTTTGTAGTATCCGTAGATAGGAAGCTTATCTACGGATAAGACTCAATGTAACATGCTTTTGTATTTCTGATGTTGAAGTTGAAGTAGTCTTGTTAGGCTGAATAAGTCATGTTGACTATTAATAGATATGTAGAATAGGGAGGCTAATTGTAAATAGTTGATGCCTTGTAATTTTGCATAAGTGAAATTGACTGTCAACGGATAGCTTAATTAGTCTTCAACGGATGTGGAAAATGTACTGTCTACGGATAACAGTACTAAATGTCTACGGATGTGATCAAGATACTGTCAACGGATACAACTCAAGTAGCTTCTACGAATACACACCTTGTGAAAGGGACAAGTCAGACAGAGCACGTGGGTTGACAAACTACACAAAGCATGGAAGCCAGTTTTTCTGGAAAGGTCACGGGAAGAAAGTAACATTCTGTTTGTATGGTCCAAAGTAACATTTCTATAAAAGGCAATCAGTCAAGAAGGGCAAGCTACCAACACATGGACCACTACCCAGAATGGAGAAACAAGGATCTTGAATAGATTTACTTTTTGTATTATTGACTGTTCAAGATATCTTGTAAACTTGGGAGATATATAACCAAGTGTATCATTATTCTAGAACTAAGAAATCAGTTAGGCAATTTAGAGAGCAAAAGGCAATATCCTTTGTAAATTTCTGAAGCTAGAATAGTGTGTATGTAGCTGTGTGTTTATTCATAAACATCACAGAGATTTCTTCAAATAAAACCTCTCAGATGGACAAAAACAATCCACCTGAATTTTTAATTCTTGTGTTATCTTATTTGTTTTTATGTTTTTGTTTTTAATTTCATATCTTCAGTATCAAGAATCAAAAGAAATTTTAAAGATTGTATTCAAACCCCCCCCCCTCTATAATCTTGATTCATTGTGGATTGAAATTTTAAAGATTGAAATTTCATACAGTTGTGTTGAATGTTCGGTTGAATCATGGGTTATGGATTCTGGTGCATCATTCCATGCGACCCCTTGCAAGGATTTGATGTTAAATTTAGACATGGAAATTTTGGTAAAGTTCGTCTTGATGATGATGAGACTTTGGATATTGCGGGCATGGGAGATATTAATCTCAAGACCTCTTTGGGGACTAGCTGGATGTTGAAAGATGTAAGTTACATTCCTGGACTTAAGAAGATGTTGATATCTGTGGGTCAATTAGATAAGGAAGGATATCGAGTTTCTTTCGGAAACAGACAGTAGAAGGTTATAAAGGGGAATCTAGTTGTTGCTCGAGGAGAGAAGAATGGGACTTTGTACATAGTTGAACAATCTAGCTATGAAGAAAATGCAGTTGCTGATGAGATTGGGTCTTCAACTTTGTGGCACCAAAGACTTGGTCATATGAGTGAAAAGGGTATGAAGCTGTTAACTTCGAAGGGGAAGATTCCAAAGCTGAAGAATGTGGAAGTTGGGTTTTGTGAGCCATGTGTTCTTGGAAAGTAGAAACGAGTTACTTTTGCAAAATCAGGGAGGACCCCCAAAGCTAAGAAGTTAGAGCTAGTTCATACAAATGTATATAGTCCAACAACAATTGCGTCGTTGGGAGGATCTCACTATTATGTCACTTTCATTGATGATTCCACTAGAAAGGTATGGATTTATTTTTTGAAGAAAAAATCAGACGTGATTGATACTTTCAAGAAGTGGAAGACTGAAGTTGAAAACCAGACCGGTTTCAAGGTTAAGAGTTTGATGTCAGATAATAGTGGTGAGTATAGTAGTGATGAGTTTAAAAGCTATTGCGCAGAATACGGGATTAGAATGATTAAAACTATTCCAGAGACACCGCAGCAGAATGGTGTTGCAGAGCGCATGAAGAAGAGGACCTTCAGTTCTTTTGGGGTTCAAGATTCCTGAAGAAGAGTGGCAGATAAAAAAGGTAAATCGTTCACACTTGCGAGTTTTTGGTTGTGTTTCTTATGTGCGTGTTAAAGATTCTGAAAAAGATAAGCTTGATCTGAAAGCAAAGAAGTGTATCTTCATTGGTTATGGCTCAGATGATATGGGTTACCGTTTCTGAGATGAACTGACGAAGAAGGTTGTTAGAAGTAGAGATGTTACTTTTAATGAAAATGCAGTGTACAAGGATAAGCTTGTAGTCGATTCTGAGTTTACAAAGGAACAACCTGAAAAATAGAAAGCAGTGCTTGAATATATTACTGAAGACGATCTTGCAAGAAATAGTGGGAGTTCTGGGAATGCTGATGCGACAGGTTCAGTTACTCCACAGGCTGAGGTAAGAAGATCTAGTATAACTGTGAGGCCGCCACAAAGATTTTCTCCTTCATCATATTACATGTTATTGACCGAGGACGGAGAGCCTCAGTGTTATTCAGAGGCAGTTCAGGTGGATGATTTAGTTAAGTGGAAATCAGCCATGGAAGAAGAGATGAATTCTCTTGAGAAGAATGAGACTTGGTCTTTAACATAATTACCAGCAGGAAAGAAGGCTTTACAGAATAAGTGGGTGTTCAGGATCAAAGAAGAACCTGATGGCAGCAAAAAGGTACAAGGCAAGGTTAGTAGTCAAGGGATATCAACAGAAAAAGGATATTGACTATACTGATATATTTTCTCCGGTTGTTAAGATTACTACTATTAGATTTGTGCTAAGCAATGTGGCTGCAGAGGAGTTACATCTAGAGCAACTAGATGTTAAGACCGCATTCTTACATCGCGATCTTGAAGAAGACATCTACATGGTTCAGCCAGAGGGATTTCAGGTAGCTAGGAAAGAAAACTTGGTTTGCAAGCTTATAAAAATCTTGTATGGTTGGAAGCAAGCACCAAGACAATGATACTTGAAGTTTGACAGCTTTATGATGAAAATGGGTATACGAGGAGTGCTATGGATCATTGTTGTTACTTTAAACAGTTTGATTCATCATATATCATATTGTTTTTGTATATTGATGACATGTTGATAACATGATCAAACATGAGGGAAATCAACATGCTAAAAAGACAGATGTCTGAAGAGTTTGAGATGAAGGAAATGTGTGCAGCAAAACAGATACTTGGTATGAGCATCATAAGGGATAGATCTGAAGGTACTTTGAAATTATCTCAAGAGAAGTATATTGAGAAATTATTACAGAAATTCAGTGTCCAGGATGCAAAGACCAGAAGTACACCGTTGGCAACTCACTTTAATCTCACGAAGAAGTAGTCACCTAAAACGGATGAAGGCAAGAAAGATATGGCTAAAGTTTCGTATGCATCTGCAGTTGGCAGTTTGATGTATGCTATAGTGTGTACAAGGCCAGACATTGCTCATGAAGTGGGAGTTGTTAGCAGGTTCATGTCTAATCCAGGAAAAGAGCATTGGGAAGAAGTCAAGTGGTTGTTATGCTACTTGAAAGGCACATCCAAGTTTGCATTATGTTTCAGCAAAAAATATGTTATCTTGGAAGGGTTCTATTATGCAGATTTGGGTGGATGCTTGGATACAAGAAAAAGTACTGCGGGATATATTTTCACTTTGGGTGACACAGCAGTTAGTTGGATGTCTCGACTTCAAAAGAGTGTTGCTATTTCAACCACAGAAGCAGAATATATGGCTATCTCTGAAGCTAGCAATGAGATGATTTGGTTGAATAATTTTCTTGAAAAGTTGGGCAAGAAACAGGCGGACAGTGCTTTGTATAGCGACAGTCAGAGTGTCATTCATCTTGCGAAGAATCCTGTGTTTCATGTTAGGACGAAGCATATTCAGCTGAGATATCACTTTACAAGAGAGTTGATTAGCAATGGTACTTTGTCCTTGAAGAAAATCCTTGGTTCAAAGAATCCTGCAGATATGTTGACTAAGGTGGTTACCAATAAAAAGTTGAAGCTTTGCGTAGCTTCAACTGGCCTTCAGAATTGATTGATGAGAAGGCGCTGCACTAGTTAGAGTTATTGATCGAAGTATTGGGTGTTACTAGATTTACAAGAGTGTAGAGAAGATGTGGTCAGACTCCAAGTGGGAGATTGTTGGATTTGTGGAGTCTAACAGGTTTCAGAATTGGTTTCTGATTTGAGTTAGAATTTACAGATCTGAATTCTAATTAGAGTTAGTAATTTTAGAATTTCAGAATTAGACTCTGATTAGTTTAGGCAAAAAAATTTCTCTTATAAATAGTCTTATGTAATTGTAAAACACCAACACAACATAGTTGTGAGAGATCAATACAAAATTAGTGCGGCTTGTGGAATAGGAATTTCCGAACCACGTAAATCTTTGTCTTGTGTGATTGTCGTTTATTTTCTTGTTCTTGTTTATTCGCTTTGGATTTTGCTTTCGTTGTTGTATACTCAACAAGGATGGTCTTACCTCTACAGTTGTTGCTTTATGCATTGTGTAACGCTACATTTGAGTAGTTGTACTTGGTTGCTACAGATGAGCCTCCTTGTTGCATGGTGTTAGATAGTTGGGGGTGTCTTCTTACTTTATGGACGACTGCTATATTATTAGAATATTACTTATGCAAGTGAGAGTAAAGTATTGATGTATATTAAAAGAATAGAAGAAATTAATATCTTTTAAAACATGTATGTCTTCTTTTGAGGGGAGGATACAGCTTGGTGGCGGGTCTTAGTGGGGTGGCGACCGGAGTATGCCACATCAATTGTTTGGACACGTGTCGCTCCAGGTGACGATATTTTGAATACCTATCACTATCACATTTTAATATTTATTTACAATATGTCTTCGATAAAATTTTAAGTTTTGGAAAAACAATACCTATTAAAACATATAATATTTCTTTATATCAAAAGATAATCAAATTAGAGCTAAAATTAAATAAAAAACTTATATTTATTAGCTTTAAACACTCACTTAATTTTTGAATTCTATCTTGAGTTTCAAAATATTTTTTACAATTCTTGCAAAATTTATAAGATAATTTTTATTTGGTGATGATTTAACATTTATTATCGAACTCGAAACTATCTACAAGCTGAAGACATGAAAAAGTAACTAATTCTAATAGCCCTTATCATTTTGATGATAAAAAAGATTTCTTAAATTCAAATCCTAATTCAACACAAATTAATAAAATAAGGAATATTTTTTATTAATATATCTAATGATGACTAATTATCTAGTTATAGATCTAACAATTTTTTATTTTTTATTTGAATTAGGCTGGTATTGCAATTTCAGTTATACATTAACTGGTCCTAAAATTTCAAACTAAGTGTATTCTTCTCTTGATATATTTACAATTTTTAGAATATAATATTAGTATTTAAAAGGTCTTACTTAATTCTTGGCATTATTATTTTCTAATAAATGAATTAAGAAGTTACTGTTAACATTTTATAAGTTAGTTGAAAATTTAATACTAAAATATTATAGTTTCACAAATATAATTTATAAGCCCATACGTTTTTATATAAAAATGGAAATAGAATAATTTTACATCTTATGTCATTGTAGAGGGTAAATTCAAGTACACTCATCATTGTAGCATAAACGTGTGAATGTTATGTGCGTAAACAAAGTGCGTGATTGGGGTATGACAAAAAAGTTGATTTATAGTTTAAAATGAGTAAGTGCTTTATAAGTGATAAGTTGATGGATTCTTGTAAGTTATACGGGTGTTTGGATAAATTTACTTATAAGTTAGTTAAGAGTTTGCTAAATTAAATTTGAAAAAATAATTATTAAATACAATAATTTCAATACTTGCATTTTAAATTAAAAAAATATTTAAAAACACAAAGATAAAAATATAAAGTATTAAAAAAAATAAAAAAATCAAAGAATAAGTTGATAAGTTAAGTAAAATGTTGGTGATTTTTAACATTCAACTTACCAATTTATAAGTTATAAGTTATCAATAAACTGAGTACACAAACACGTTGAAATGGGTTTATAAGTCATAAGCTGACTTATAAACCGGTGCCCAAACAAGCCCAAAATGAGAACCTTCTCTATTAATCTTGTAGTTTGGAGCCAGGATAGCAAGATCCCCGGCGACTCTTGGTTATTGAGCATGGTTGGGGGGGATTAGGCAGCAAAGAGCTGCTCCAAACCTCCCTCTCCTTGGTCACACAAGTAAATATGAATATCATCTCTACTAGACTAGATCGGTTGTTGCTAGCTGGACTACAAGCTACTTAGCAGGACTGCATAACGAATTAGGCTAATTATCGTCTTATTGCTGCAGACTCCAGTCTTGTTCCTGCTAAATCCAAGAGTACCCACCATGTACTATGTTTGCCTAGATTAGAAAAAACACATAATAACAATAATGTGAATAAACAAGAAAGCAATGGGCACTTTGTTGAAGGAGGTAAGGTAGGGAAAATGAAAAATCAAGCACTAAACTTGATGGAGGGAGAAAAATCATGTCCAGAAACGAGCACCACAAACCCTAACATTAATTTTCACATCTCATACTTACATAATTACTACTCAAAATTAATAATTACTTACAATAAACTCCAAATATATCCCCCACTGTTCCATCACGTTAATCCACTCATGACTCATGAGTTTATGCCAACTCATACCAAAGGAAATTAACTGCTTTGGGAACCAGGAAACAGAGAAGAAAAAATTGCAGTTTCTCAAATGTTACTCTCTTGACAAAAATAGCTATAATCACAATTCCAAATACATAAATAATTGTATTTCATTAAAATACATATATTCAAATTGCGCATATATTAAAGAATACCACACTAAATATGCATTTTGAATTTGAATTACGGAATCGAAATATGCATGTATCCAAATATAAAAAATTGACTAATCTGCAAAATGCACTCCTTTGTCCAAAGTCACTTTGTTATACATACTTTTAGTAATTGCAAATTGCATCCCTACACATGTTTTGGCGCTGCACTATGCACCACTTTCATCGATTTTTACCGTTACCGTTAAATAACTCAGGGGTAATTTCGTAAATTAACCATGATTAATTACATTTTGACCCTTAAAGTATGACATATGATACGCATGAACTATTAAAGAAAAATATCATACATTTTTGCCCCGGAACTTTAAAATTGTACAATTTAACCCATTTACTAATATCATCTTCCTACATTATTTTTAGAATTTTTTAAATATATTAAAATAAAAAAAATTTAACATAGATTATTTTATAAAAATTTGAGAATGATGTAATCTCCGAAATATAAAATTCGCAGCAAAATTTAAAATTTGAGCTGACTTTTGGAATGTTAGAAATTTTGTAAAATTCGTAGTAAATTCAATTCATATCGGATTTCGAAGTTTTTTGATGATTCAAAAAACCCTTTAAATTGCCCATAACGTTCGTTCATGGTGTTTCCTCATATCAAGTTTTGAACTATTCTCGAAATAATAAAAAAATAATCATAATTTTTTTCAGTTTGCAAATTCATTCCACCCACGTATAATTTTATCTAATTATTAATTCGTTATAATTCCGTTTCTAACGAGACTTATTGATTCAAAAGAATCGTTTCGTTCTTAAAATTTTCCCAACAAATATCATATAAAGGGTCAAATTTTTTAAATAATAAATAAAAGGATTAAATTGTATAATTTTTATAGTTATGGGGCAAAAATGTGTGATCTTTTTCTTTAAGAGTTCATGTGTACGATATGTCATACTTTAAGTGTCAAAATGTAATTAAGTCATTGTTAATTTACTAAATTACCCCTAAAATCATTTAAAATAACGGTAAAAATTGATAAAAGGGATGCATAGTGCAGCAACAAAACATGTATAGGGATACAATATGCAATTACCAAAAATATAAATACTAAAATGATTTTGGACCGAATGCAATTTGCAAATTAGTCTAAAAAATTGAACTTGTACCCACACGCATATGTTTTTTTCTAACCCCCTACAGAATTAGAAATGCTTGTCTGATGCGTTATTTAATACCAAATAGTGTGAAATTTGTGGTAATAACTTAAGATGGGGTTTCTAATGAGAGTAGGAAAAGTAATTATGACAAAAAACAAAATATAATCATGGGTGCAAAGGAAAATTTGTGATGAGATTCTTTTACCAGCAGAAAGAACAACTTACTCAGCCATACATAGTATAGAAGTTGAACCAAAAGGCCCCACAAAAGTGATCACTTGTACATTTATGGTTTTATATATTGAAATTTTCTATATTTATGCGTAAATAGTTAAAAGAAAAAAGGGGTGTTAAAACCATAATTAATAGCCTCTACAAAGCCGGCTTCCATGCTTACACAAGCATGATTGTTGTGCCAGTTGCAGAGTAAGAAGGGCATGCCCTTTCTTTTTTCTTTCATGTAAAATTTTATAATTTCACTATAAATACAGATTCTCTCCTTTAGTTCTCTTCTAACATAAACAATCACAGCTTCTTCATCTTCTTCCTTCTTCATACTACTTCTATAACAGCCACTGAAAGGTATAACAGAGGCCCCCACACCTCTCTTTTCTATGTTTTGCTCCCTTCTCTACTTTCATTTTGTTTTTTCAGTCGAACTAGGAGTTTTGTTAAGTTATGATATGTTTAGTTATTTGAAATGTTTGTTTCAGGTCCCCCCCCCCCCCCCCCCCCTCCCTCCCTCCCTGCATTTATATAAAGAGTCTCTATTTCCACCGATGTTCTAATTTAATTCCTTTCTATCTTCCTTCGTAAGGAGGTGGGATATTTCATATTTGTCAGTCTCAGTGATGCATGCGAAGAAAATTTATGTTTCTTCGTCACACAATTGACAGTCAGTCTTTCACTCACCACATAATACCTTGCAGCAACAGAAAGAAACCACTTCTTCGTGTGTGTGTGTGTGTAATGCAAGCACAAACATATGTTCCTAAGATAGTCATTTGACTAGCTTTAGGCAAAGTAAACACAAAGTGTGTGAGTGTGTGTCTATGTGAGCGCGCACAAACATTTACAGTAGTAGGAAACATATTAGCACTGTAATACTTACTGTTTGGTCATTTGGTTTTGTTTCAGGAAGAGAGAGATGGAAAGGCTCAACTCAGAACTTTACATCGAGAACTGCTACATAATGCAGGAGAATGAAAAGCTAAGGAAGAAAGCACAGCTTCTCAACCAAGAGAACCAAGCACTTCTTTCCAAGCTTAAACAGAAACTCAGCACAACAAACACACCAAATCCCAACAAAGCCCCCGACTCCAACGATCCCGACCTCAACCTCTGCACTAATGCATCCAACAAACCAACTTCCAGCAAGCCCCAAGGAGCTTAATAAACATGGCAACACTGCATGATTGCATCTAGAAACTCTGCTCACTGTAGTCTTTTCATGTGTTATGAACAGAAGTTGGTAACTTATATATTATTACTAGTAGCTATTACGCAGTTTCATTTTGCTGGGAAAGTATTGTCATTGAGGTAGTACTGTCAAAAAACTTATGATAGATGAAATGATGTATTATGCTAGTTCTTACAAACTCTATGCTTACAACCGTCTCATCTTCTCAGACTTTCTTCTCCTAACCGCATTTCGCACGGGTCACCACATTCAATATCAATCTTGTGAGTCAGGATTTAGAATTCAGAGCCATATCATCTAGACTTCAATTTAACATATCCTCATTCCTCTCGCAATATTCAGACATATATACATGCATATGCTCTTAAAGTCAAATTTTTTGATCGGATAAAATATACGGTACTTCTGAATTATAATTGAGAAGTAAACCAAATCACAATTTGTTCCTTTTAGCTTAACAATTTAAGCCTTCCAATATATGTACTAGCACTCTGAAAAGAAACTCAAGAGACAAGACCCTAAGTCATTAACAATATAATTTCTACGTTGATCCCTGTTCCATTTGGGGTACTGAATTATAGTTTGAATACTATCCACTTGTCCAATATATATTTGCCTCAAACTTGTTTGCCTACATGCTCAATGATGAATATTTACTTGTTCTAAAACTTGGCTTTCCCATATACAATACATATATTTCAATTCTCTAAGATAATTATATATCCACACTATTGCTTATTCAATCAATCAAAATGCACTTGCAATTTTATGAATATCTTTCAAATATTCTAAATTAAATGGTGAAAAACACTTGAGTTTTACACCTTTCCTTAAGGGAAGATTTGAAGCAGATAGCTTTTATTTGATAATTCTCAGAAAATGCAATCTCATAATTGAAAAAGGAAACAAGCTATGGGAAAAAGGGAATGCATGATCCAGTATTCTTTAGTCCGCATGTGACTAGTAAAAAAAATGTAAATACTGAAGCAATTTAAATAAATAAACAATAAAAACACAGGACTCTGGAAACTCTACATCAAGATTTGTGAAGAAACATATTCTGAATTAAAATTTACGTCTTGGGTCGTTCCTTAACTCTAAGTAGGAGAAACAATTTCCAAACAATTTGAAGTCTATTTCCAAGTACAATAGTGCTGCCAACATGCACAGTTATCAATTCTATAATTATACAAATTAGGGTGAGTTAGTGGAAACAGAAGCCAAACAAAACCCAGCAACCCAGCTATAGAAGCCACAGTTATCATACCTGACAAAACAATCCAAAGAACAACTATCTATTACTCATGTACATCCCATGTATAATTGTAGGGTCAAGTAAAGTTGCATACCTGTCCTCTGCGAGTAGACTACAGGCAAGCCCATGAAATTGCAGAACACGTGAGCAATAATTGGAGCAGTAAGATGGCCTGCAATTAATATATGTTATTGTGTTAACAAAACCAAAAAGGTGCCAAAGAAATAAGGATTAGACCATACTAATTAAACCCAAGTAGATTAAAAGAAAAAAGAATGATAGTATTAAGAGAAAAAAGCCCCTAAGGTTGACCTTAGGGAACTTACCTAAGGTTAGGATGTTTTGTAGTATAAAAAAGGTGCGGCAATTTTGTAAATAAATATAACTTCCTGTAATTACAATAATACCCTCATGCATTTATATGGGAAATCTACTTAACCTTAGGTTGTTACCTAAGGACGACCTTAGGAGCATGAAACCCTAGTATTAATACATTAATAAGCAACATCAACGATATTAATGATCATAAGCTTTACTAGTCGTATAAGAGCCTTGGCATTCAAACTGGATGGTCATATTATAACCACCAATAGAACAATTAGAGATACTGCCCAAAAATGACTGTGTAGCCAAGCTGGAAACAACAATATTAAAAGGAAATCTTAAATGGTTATACAGTAAAGCATTGCCTACCTGTTCGAACGAAGAGAAAGGATGCATACCACCCAAAAATGACTGTGTAGCCAAGCTGGAAACCTACATCCCAAAAAATAAAAAACAGAAAATAAAGAGGTGTCGATGAATTCAAGTTGTACTGGACAAATTTAAAGATAAAATTACATACCTACGACGATCAAAGCTTGGAGAAAGCTACGATTTTGCAGGGTATCCAGTAAATGGTTTAAATGAGCTACAGAAGATTGATGACCATAATTATTAGCCATTTATATGCCAAGAGATAAATAATAAGATGAACAAAGTTCTGATTGATACTATAATGAAGGTTAAAGTTAAACCACATAACCATGCATAGTTTATCAGGGCTAACCCAAGAATCAAGTACAACATATTAAGAATTATATTTAGACTACGGTCCACTACGATCCCTGAACCTAAACCATATATAACGAATTCTTCTGAAATTAATGTCATCCGACTTACCTAAGCTGAAGAAAACAGGACAAAGAAACACAGCATTGTATGTTGTAAGTCCTCCACAGAGAAGCAAAGGTATCATACAAGCTCTGAATACCAACTCTTCTGTTACTGGTGCCTGTTTCATGGTTGATCATTAGTCACTACAGAAAAAAGGTAAGCTCTGAAATTTCTCATTTCTCACTAGATAGAACTCTAACTAAACAAAATTACCAGGGATATCTAGTGATTGTAGTTAATAAAAAAATATCTAATAATTGGCATAGAAAAGTTATCATCATCCTCTTCCCTATGCTTTTCGCAGTGCAAATTTTTTAAATAAGAAACCTGGTCAGCTACGATGCTCATGGTTTATACTGACATTGATATTTGATGCAAGACCCTCTTTGAGAGCTAGACATGATAACATCAAGAAACATTATGTATTCATGTCCAATGAGCTTTTTATAAAGAAAAATTATATGCGCCTACACCTGTACTTTTTAGATGTAGTTAGGTGAGTCTCCTCCAGCCTTTAAGAAATTCAGATAACGTTGAAAAGGAAAACTATGGAATTCATTTACGGATTATCATGGAGCAGACAACAACAAAGTCAAAGGTTCATTTGTAGTACTACTACACGTTTAAAAATTACTACCGAGATGTTTGCATGTTAAGATCTGGTAAACTAGCTATAAAAAGTTTTTGCAAGGTAATAAAGCTGGTGCAGTTCACAGTCCAGAAGGGTAGTCATTGACAAAAAAAATTACACCATAAGAAAGCAAGATCCCAACAGAATCGATCATGCTATATTAGATTTGCTTCTTAAAAACCCTTGAAAGATATCAATAAATTGCTCATTTTAGATTAACATGAAAATAGGGTAAAATACTGACCACAATAAAATTGCGCCACACCATGATATTGGAAGAAACTGATTGCATCCAGTTAACTGATTTTCCTACAATGTCTTTTACGCTGTCACATGGCATACAATCACCAGCATTCCACTGATCCTTCCACGAGTCCAGCAGTAACAAAGACTTTAGGACTAGAGATCCAGCATACATTAAAGATGTTAAGGAAAGGGGAATGATGACAGCTTGCCACTGTTTCATACACAAAATTGCAATTCAGCATGATATCAGCAATAGTCACCCTTTTTGAATCTGCAAATAATACGATGTATGAATAGAATACCAAATAAACATCACAGCAGGTCTCATTCTTCATAATCATGTAAAAGTGACTAGGGTTATTTTAGGTGAGATACTTACGATGTGATCCAGTTGAATGCCATATACACCTAATAAGTTTGATGAGTCCCATCTTCTGACCTGACATTTTTAGCAGATAAAGAGATAGTAAGACAAACTGTTCAATCAAAAGTTTGCAAATATAAATTAAGAAGGTTCCCAACTGGTCTGGATGCTGCAACATACTAAACCATACAACAACATTAACGGTAAAGGAGAAAGAAACTGATATAAACTGAACATTTCAATCATGAAAGCTGGCAAGCTGCTATAATACCATCTTAATATTTAATCAAATCAGGATACAATAACTGCTAGTCCGTCTTAACCATTCAAAATACTGAGACCAAAGAACCAATCATAATTGAACAGTTCAATATACAAGAGACAACCTATACCATTTGCTTATATAAAAATATACATGCTTAATAGTGCACAGTTCATAAAATTGAACATAATGACTGCTCAGTTTCATATACAAGAGACTACCTATACCATTTGCATTTGTAAAACAATCGTTAAATTGATGCTAGAGAATCAAATCGAAGGAAGAAGAAAACAACTCACTTTAACACAAACTCAGAAAATTTAATGCTTACAATATACCTAGTTCTACTCCTAATGTATGACCAGAGTCTGGATACAGTCAAACTAAACAAATGTCCAAGGTTATCTTCTTAGTCGCCCAACAATATGTTGAGCATGTGAGAAATGAGATGTAGTTTAGATGCAAATAAGTGAACGGTTTGTTGTAGCTATCATAGACCAGAAGATAGTTAGATGAATATGCAGGCATGGTTTTTCAAAACCTACAATCCTTCGAATGATATTCTGCAACGTGGTTGTCATTTAAACCAAAATCTGGATTTGTATACATAATATTTCTAACTATAATGTCTCCTTATGCAATTATATCAGAAACATTAAATATAAATACAGATATATGTGTGTGTGTGTGTGACTGTGTGTGTACATATGTTAAGAAATATATATGCTGAATAACATATTGTACTGCCATGGCATAGTGAACCCCTTGCCCCCTTAACAACATTGGCCCAAATATGGCAAGGATCCTGCAACATATAGGGGTACCTGGGAGTATACAACAGTTGGGACGTCTTATCTCTCTTACCATAACTCATCCTGATTTGTCCTATCTAGACCATATTCTATGGCCAATTTATAGCTGTTCCCCTGGTCCATCGTAATGCTTGCTTAAAATAGTCTGGTAAGGAATGGAAGACGATAAAGTCTCACAAAGAAATCCATAGTTCAATTACTCTCATTCCTCCTCTAGTCTCGCTTTTATATGATAAAATACATCAGCTGTTTAAAATGCTGAAAACCGGGTGCTCCATGAAAGCACTAAGCATACTATAATCAACAAACAGTTTGTGCATGAGGTCTCCAAAGAATTGGTCATACCCTGCTACATCTTTACGAAAAAACAACCTGCTACCCCTTCAAAAACCTCTTGCAGGCTGCACCAATTCACTTCTTACTGTGCAATATAGTTGTGCACCAATTCAACCCCCCCCCCCCCAACTGATATTAGGAGAACAAAAGCAAGATCAACTCCTAAAATTAGTAGTAGCTATTCCGCTGACCAAATCTCGATACAACCATTCAATGTTATCTCATTATTTTCACCGAACCCAATGTCCCTAATATCAAGTATAAGTTGCGGTAAATCAAAATACATAATCAAATCTTAGTATCTATCATGAACTACAAGACAATGTAATCAAATGCACATATATAGTAGCTCATCACTAATGTAAACAATTCCATTAATTCAAAATGGGTTTTATATCAAAGTGACCACCAATTTCGTCAAAATATCTCACCTAGCTACCCGATCTTCACGGGGACTCATTTAAAGCACTCAAATCACTCTATATATCACTTCATTAAATTTTGAAAAAAAACTATAGGCACATTATATATTACATATGTAGAGGCACGTTAAAATATATATACAAACATAGATACATATGTTTTTAAAATTTTCTCTTAACTCCTTCAACTTTAATTTGTTCTTGAACTTGATTTACTGAACATCAAACCAAAAATCCTCAATCAAATAAGTCTAAAATTAACTTATCAAAACAAATCCTCAAATTTTTTTTCTAAAATTCGGGTAGCTAGGTGAGATATTGTGACGAGAACGGTGGTCACTTTGATATAAAACCCAATTCAAAATACCAACTTTAACTGCCACAACAAATCTCCATCCTAATCACTTAACTAAAAAGATTTTAACTTTACTAACCCCAGTAACAAAACCCCAATATTCATAATTAGTAAACTAATTTACTCAACTACACATATTACAATAGCTATTAAAACTTTCAAAAATAAATAATCAATGAAAAGCAATCAGAAAAACACAGAAACTTACAGGGAGGATGTAAGCACATAGAAGGAGAGAAACAATGGAAGAAACAGCGGCGCATATGAAGCGTCGGATCATGAAAGATTTAAAAGAATCGGGCGGTGGGAGACGAAGCACAAAAGTGGGTGTATATAAAATAGCTACGTACAATAAAGTCATGGATGTACATGCTACTATTGCTGTTGTTTTTGATATTTCACTACCATCCATCGCCATTGTTGTTACAGTTTCCAAGATTCAAGCTTTTTTAAACAAAGAAGAAGATGATGAGTTTTAGTGAGTATTAATTATTGGTTAGTGTTTAGAGTTGACTAGTTGACTTTGATGGGAACAAAAGGATGTGTGCATTTGGGCTTGTGAGTCGTGGTCTACGATGAGAGATGTTAGAGTTTGGAACTTTGGGTTGGGCTAAGATGTCCAAAAGGTGGTCGGGCCTCTTTTGTTCCAACCTTAGAAACTTTGAGACTTTTAGTTAAAATCTGGGTTGGGTTTTCATTATAAACTAGCGTAACAACCCGTGCAAGACACGGGCCTGCATAGAGATGTCAATAATTTTTATCGTGAAAAAGTTGGTCGTGATCGATTTATTAGATTAAGGATTGTGTAGTCTAAGTTTGAGAGCATAAAATGAGAAGTATGGTTCATGCATAGTGAGGAGTAAAGAATTTTTTGACGAATAGTGTAATTATTTTGAATCACAAACGTAACTATGCCAAGGCTCTAAGACTTGTTTATAGTGACTATTATTGATTTTGAGACCAGATTGAAATAATGTAGAATTTGAAGCACGAATGTACTATTGTTCTTCTTGTGATTATAAGCAGGTTTACTTGTGTTTTGTGTGTCAGAGAAAGGATAGTTTGTAGATTGGTAATTTGTGTTAGAGAGCGGTTGTTATATATTTTTCGGGAATTGATTGATTTTTTTTTTTTTGCAATCTAGGTTATGAATAGGTTATATGCATGCAATGTTATTGTAATATAATCGAACATGCATGAATGAGATAGAAGATTTTAAAAAGAAGTTGAAGGCCGACGCATCTTTGCACACCCTCACATCACACAAGTTTGTGATAAACACCTTGGGAGATGAACACCTATTACAGTTTAGAGTATTCATGTCACCTATTTGTTTTTGGTTTTTTACTTGGGAACTGATTCTGCACTCCTCTCATGTGTTCATCTTTATATTAAATTATATTAACACACTTAGTAAATGCATTAAGAATGTGTTTGGAATATCGTTTTACAGTTACACATTTTAATCCAATTTATTACTATATATTAAACCTCAACACAAGGGCAAAAATTTCCAATTAAATGGTCGTCACAAAAATGTCACTCATATATTATTATGCAAAAATATATTAATAGTTGTTAGTACAAAGAAACAAACCTCCAACCTCCTTCTAAGATATTCATGGGTTTAACCACTATTCTACATGCCTGTTTGAGTTTACTTCAAAACATTTATTAGATAATCCACGTCTTTCTTCTCTTATCTTATATTATTTTTACTTTGATGTTTAAATAAATAAAATATTGGTTTGTATTATTTATATAAATCAGTTTTTCTTTTCATCTTTTCGTAATTTTGGTTAAAAATTTTATTTTCCGGACACCCCAACCGGTATCACGCCAGACCCTAGAGTGCAGGAAGAATTACCCACGCTCCCATGAATCAAACCTTGAATGTTTTGGTCAATAACCAGTGCTCTCACCAACTCATCTATAGGCCTGAAGGCTTCTTTTTATAATTTTATATACCTATATATTCAATCACTGAATTTTATTACAGTTGTATGTTTTCGATTAAATATATATTAATTATGTTGTTTAAAATTCATAATTTTATAGTATATATCTTTATTATACTTTATTTGAATTAAACTAATTATTCATACATAAAATATACTATTGAAATTCGACCTAATATAAGAAATATTGTATATGTTGTAGAGGATGTCGTCAAGGACCCACAAACCCTATTTAGAATTTCATTTTATCAAAATGATTATATGACATTACGAATCAATTTAATGTATTCTATAAAGTTCTATTATTATTATGAAAGATTATACTTTTTTTTAACATCGTACAATAATTTTTGGAATACAATTTGAAATTCTATTTTCAAAACTTGTAATTTTCAATTTTCCCAAACTTTATTGTCTACTAACAGTCTGACTGATCATTATGTAATTATATACTATGTAATATCCTATATTTTAAAAACTCACCCCGATTTTTGACACGAACGTCACTGGGGTTGAATGGGAGGGGGTTAGAAAGGTGAAAAAAAAATATAGATAAGTTAATAAAGAATGACATGTTACTTTAGAAAATGTTAACAAATGAACAATATATTCTGGAAAAGAAAATTGTTAAGAAATGGATGCGACGAACAGAGTAGGTAGACGAATTTTTTGTATAATTTGAATGCTAATGTTCTTAGTTTAAAAATTATAGAAATAACTAATAATGAGAGATATAATGTGTATAATATTTCTTATATTAGATCGAATTTTAATAGTATATTTTATGCATGAATAATTAATTTAATTCAAATAAAGTATAATATAAATTATGAATTATAATCAACATAATTAATATATATTAAATTGAAAACATACAACTGCAATAATATATAGTGATTGAATATATAGATATATAAAATTACGAAAAGGAAAAAAGAAAAACAAATTTATATAAATAATTCAAACCAACATTTTATTTATTCAAACATCAAAGCAAAAAAAATAATGTAAGAGATAAAAGACGTGGGTTATCTAATAAGTTTTTTGAAATAAACTCAAAAAGGCATGTAGCATAGTGGTTAAGCCCATGAATATCTTGGAAGGAGGTTGGAGGTTCGAATCTTTGTAGTAACACATCTATTAAAAAAAATTTGTATAAAAATATACGAGTGGCATGAAAAGCAAAAAAGAAAAACAAATTTATATAAATAATTCAAATCAACATTTTATTTATTCAAACATCAGAGTAAAAAAAATATAAGAGATAAAAGACGTGGGTTATCTAATAAGTTTTTTGAAATAAACTCAAAAAGGCATGTAGCATAGTGGTTAAGTCCATGGATATCTTGGAAGGAGGTTGCAGGTTCGAATCTCTATAGTAACACATCTATTAAAAAAATTTGTATAATAATATACGAGTGACATTTTTGTTATTTTTCAAAAAAAAAAAGAAGGTAAAACGGTAATTTTGCTGAAAAGGAAAAAAAAAACAAATTTATATAAATAATTCAAACCAACATTTTATTTATTCAATCATCAAAGTAAAAAATAATAATATAAGAGATAAAAGACGTGGGTTATCTAATAAGTTTTTTGAAATAAACTCAAAAAGACATGTAGCATAGTGGTTAAGCCCATGAATATCTTGGAAGGAGGTTGTAGGTTCGAATCTTTGTAGTAACACATCTATTAAATTTTTTTTGTATAATAATATACAAGTGGCATTTTTGTTATTTTTCAAAAGAAAAGGGTAAAACGGTAATTTCGCGGCCATTTAATTGACAACTTTTGCCCTTGTGTTGGCCTATTATATATAGTTACTAGCGTAACAGCCCGTGCAAGGCACGGGCCTGCATAGAAACGTCAATAATTTTTTTGCGAGAAGGTCGATTTATTAACGTGAGGTTTGTGTAATCGTAAGTTTGATCGTGTAAGATGAGAAGTGTGAGTTGTGCAGAGTAGTAAGAAATTTTGTTGGCGAATAATGTAACTACTTTGAATGATGAACGTGCCCTTGTCAGGTTTTGAGACTTGTTCATATATTAATTAAATAATTTCTCACTGAATTTGTTCATATATCGAAATAATTTTATAATTAAAAATACATTAGATGATAATATTTGCAATTTATCGTAAATTTGTAATATTGCGTACCGTTTTCATGAATCAAATACTTGTAAATTTGATTAGATTTCGTAATATTCAACTAATATTTATATGATAAAAGGAACATGATTATTTTTATCGATGTAAGAATGATTAGACAACATTAATGACTTGTGCATATATATAATTTCCAAACAACTATTTTTTGGTTCCATCTTTTTTCCCCTTCATATTGAGTGGGTTCATGTTATAATGACGTAAGTAAATGTTTCAACTCAATCATCATAAATAATTGAAATCCTAAATTTTAAAAATTCATATATAACTCAAATTGAATTATCTTATATATATTTCTCAAAATTCTTGTATTTTGCTCAGTTATATAATTTTATAAATATATGGAACAAATTAATGAATTCTGAATCAACTATAATCTATACTAAACTATAATAAACAAAATGGGGTATAATTTATCATTTGGTTCACAACTCATATTGGTTATCCTTTTCAATCACAATCGATACTGATGGGTATTTGAAGTCAAATTGATTTGAACATCTAGATGTATTACTAAAAGTTATGCTACATAGAAGTTTAAGGTTCGAATCTCATCAACAACATATTAAAATAAACATTTATTACAAATATGTTAAAATTAACATTTATTCTGAACGGTTGATCCGGCAGAACAACTCAAAAATTAAAAACATAAATAAAGGTAAAATACGTGAACCACTCGTTACTATATTTAATTTGATTATAATAATTTAAATAAAAAGTAAAATAATACAAAAAATAACTCGTGCTTTGCACGTGTTATAAATAAATATATACTCATAAATATATCATTTTTAAGACTAATATTTTTTTATAAAAAAGTAATGTAAATGTGATAACTTTTTTAAATGTCTAGGGATTATTCATCTATTTAAAAGTGAAAAATAACCATGATTTTGACCTGAAGACTTATACGAGGTTATACTTTTTTTTCAATACAAATATTGAATGACATTTTTGTAATAATAAACTCAAGCTTTTCATATACACAAAATAAACTTTACTTGTACTTTATTGTGTATTAGCTTCAGTGTTGTAATTCGACGATGTTCTCAAAGCCCACAAACCCTATTTAGAATTTCATTTATCAAAATGATTTTATGATATTACGCATCCAATTAATATATTATATAATATTCTATTATTATTAAAGACTTATACTTTTTTTAACATCATTCAATAATTTGTTTACATACAATTTGAATTTTTATTGTTAAAACTTATAGTCTAACTGATCGTCATTAATAGTTAGACAATTTTATAATTCTTATGATCGAGAAAAATCATATCTTATTTTCATCTATTGCATATTAATCATGTTGATTTTTTTATTTAAAACATAGATCATGTTTTTGAGTTTTCATCTTTTTGGAATCAATTTAATTTTATCTTCTACATTTTCAAATATTTATCTTTTTAGTCGAATTATACATTTAAACCCCTCAAAGTCTAAATGTTTGATCAATAAAACATTTCTAATTTAACTCAAATATTTGATATTTTATATACATAAAAACTATGATATATAGTTCATATTTGATGTAGTTATATATTATGTATGATTTTATAGATAGAATTTATATATTTTTATTTAAATAGTATAATACATTTATATATATCCAAAGAGAAAAATGAAAATGAAAATATATTTTTATCCGGAATAATTTACATTCATGTGTAACATGTGAAATTATATCATATAAATTTTATTTTCCATACTCATGATTTATCATGACAAAGAGAGTGTAAATATTTTATTTTTTACATTTATCATTTATAATGAAAGAAAACCTTTTTTGTAATTATATACTCCGTAATATTCTACATTTTAAATCATCACCCCGATTTTTGACTCGGACATCAACCGGGGGATTAAAATGATGGAAAAAGTGAAAAAATTGACGAAAAAAATGAGTAAATTAGAGATATGCCGAAGTTAATAAAGAATGACATGTAATATTAGAAAATATCAACAAATGAAGTGTTCATTTTGAAAAAAAAATTGTTAAGAAATGAATGTGACGAACATAGTGTATAAGTATTAACATTACATAATTTTGATGCTAATTTTCTTAATTTTAAATTATAGACTTAACAACTAATGAGATACATAACATATACAATAATTCTTATATTAGATCAAGTTCATTACTATATTTTATATATAATTAATTAATTCTAATAATGTAAAATAGTGATATATAATATGATATAAAAATATGAATTATCAACAACATAACTAAAGTATATTTATTCAAAAAATATACAACTATAATAAAATTTTAAAACGATGATTGATCATTTATATATATATATATATATATATATATATATATATAATAACGTAAATAAAAAATACAGATTTATTTAAATAATATGGACCAATATTTCCTTTACTCAAAGGTTCAAAATAAAAAAAGAATATAGAATTAGAGGAAATAATGTGACTTATCTAATAAGATCTCTAAAGTAAACTCAAAAAGCAACGTAGCATAGTGGTTATGCTTCGGTCTTCTTAGAAGGAGGTTGGAGGTTCGATTCTCTACATTAACAAATATTAACATATTTTTGCATAATAATATAACAGTGGTATTTTTGTTATTTTTCAAAAAATAGGGGTAAAATCGTAACTTCACAAGCATTAAAATGGCAAACTTTGCCCTTGTGTTGGCATATAATATAAAGTAAACTCAAAAAGCAATATAGCATAGTGGTTATGCTTTGGTCTTCTTAGAAGGAGGTTGGAGGTTCGATTCTCTACATTAACAAATATTAATATATTTTTGCATAATAATATAACAGTGGTATTTTTGTTATTTTTCAAAAAATAGGGGTAAAATCGTAACTTCATAAGCATTAAAATGGCAAACTTTGCCCTTGTGTTGACATATAATATATAGTAATAGATAGAATAGATGGATCGGACTTTTTGGTTAAAATGGGAAAATTGTAGGTGGGGCACGACATCTATTGGTTTTGTTTTTGATAGTTAACGACATCTATTGTTTATGTAGAGTATGAGTCAGAGTCACATACCAATTCATGAAAATGATAATTCATAAGTTTAATATAGTGTTTGATTTGGTCTAATTCTTCATCGTTGTAAACAAATCTTTTAAGCCTGTCAACGTTAGTGTAGTAAAGATATCAGTCATTTACTCATCTATTATACAAGTCAATAACCCGTGCGATGCACGGATGAATTTTAGTATTTTAATTTATTATTTTAGTATTTTTACATGATTTATTATTATTTTTTATCTTATTTTATTATCATTTATTTGTATTTTGATCTTAAAATATTTTAATATATTGTCGACGGAATAATATCTTGAACTTTTGAATGTAGCTTAGAAAAATAGATGATATAAATATTTAATAATAATAATATGTTGTTGACGGGATTCGAATCTTGAACCCGTGGGAGTATTTTAGATACCAAAAAATATTATTATTTTAATATTACATCAAACGGTTCTTATTTATCTATAATTATATCTAACGGTTATTATTTAGAGAACCAAACAACCAAATAGATGGTAGTGTGCTTATAATATTATTTTTATATGATTTTTTAGTATTTTTTATCTTATTTTATTAGCATTTATTTGTATTTTGATCTTAATATTTTTTAATAGGTTGTTGACGGGATTCGAACCTTGAACCCGTGGGAGCAAACTAAATGACCAAACTACCAACCAAATAGAGGGTGGTTTGCTTATAATATTATAGTATCTGTGGGAGCATTTTAGATATCAAAAAAAGAATATTATTTTAATATTACATCCAACGGTTCTCATTTACTTATATTTACATCTAACGGTTATTATTTAGAGGACCAAACTAAATGACCAAACTACCAACCAAATAGATGGTGGTTTGTGGGAGCAAACTAAATGACCAAACTACCAACCAAATAGAGGGTGGTTTGCTTATAATATTATAGTATCTGTGGGAGCATTTTAGATATCAAAAAAAGAATATTATTTTAATATTACATCCAACGGTTCTCATTTACTTATATTTACATCTAACGGTTATTATTTAGAGGACCAAACTAAATGACCAAACTACCAACCAAATAGATGGTGGTTTGCTTATAATATTATAGTATAGATAGTATAAATATCTTATACTGCAAAAAGAACTTTGTGAAACATTTTATTCAACAACTTGAAATTACATAACTGCCCCTCCAAAGTCAAATGTTATAAAAATGTAAGAAAATTTTCATCTTGATGGGAATCGAACCTAAGACACTTCAATACTAATTACTAAGAATTTCAAGTCACCAATTTAACCATTGAGCTACTTGGGCTTTTTTGTTGTGGTATAAAACCCATTAGTATGGTAATGTCTTTCACAAATATTATTTTACACTTTAGTTTTTATTCAAGATTCTTTCATGATAATTTCATTTGTCTGATTATTAATAAAAGTGGTTATTGGTATAAAGTATATCCAATAGACACGTATCTCTTTAATTAAATTTAATTATGTTTTTTCTTTTGTATTCACAATTTTAAGACAAAGTACAAATGCATTTTTAGTCACATAATATCACTTTTTAGTCCGAGCATCCAATAATACAAAATAATACAAAATAGTAATCATTTTGTCTCAACTATATTCATACATATCAGATAATATAAGTAATAATATAAGCACCTCTATAGTTGTTACCCTGAATAGAGATGAACATAATCCGGATTCAGGTCGGATTTTTCGATATCCGATAGGGTCGGGCTTTTTTAAATCGAGACAAATTTCCTCTAAAATATTTATACCTGTAGATAGGGTCGGGTCAGGAGGGGCCAAATCGGATTTTTACAAATTATTTTAGATATTGATAACTTTAACTTTAAATTTAACTTTTTTTTTATTTTTTCGGATTTAATTAAAAAATTTAAGCTTTTATCCGAGATTTAATTGAAAATTCTAACTTTTTGGATTGGACTTTTATCCTGATCAAGACTACGTCTAAATCGAGATTAAATTTGGGTTTATTCGGCTCGAACCGGATCGGGGTTTTGTGAAAAATATGCGATCCGTTTAAGCCTGCGGGCTGGATCCAATTGAGGTGGACTTTTTTTAATCAGATTTTTTTAACCAGTTCGAACAGGTTTTTTCGAATACGAATTTGTGTGCATCTCAATCCCGCCACCTCATGCATTAAGGACAAGTATACTACTCCGGCCGCTTATAGAGAATTATGGAGACCAGAGAGTATTGGTATTTTCGAAATGGAGCCTTTATTTGACACCTTTAACTAATTCCTATCTGATTATTAATTAGCTTATAAAACTAATCATCAAATACATTCAACTAAGAACAAAATCTTCTTCGGACTAATACCAAACCGATCTTCCTTGCAAATCTTCTCAATCATGTCACATAGTGTCACCAACAAGTTCAAACTGGTGGCAGGATCACCACAACAAACTGAAGAATACTTATCATCGCAAAATTAAACTGACGTGAACTAGAAAATATCGTCACAAAAATGACATCAAGTTCTGTCGGTTAGAGCGATCTCGTGCCTTGCACGGGTACAAGTGCAGTCGCATCAGTAGTAGGAAACCATGGACGGTACACAAAGATTACCTAGATTTTTTACTACTCTAGGCTCAAGGTTCTGGTACCTTTTAAAGCTTATTAATAAATTTGTTCTTTTTGTTCTCTTTCTTTAATTTCAACTCCTTTTGTCACACCATCGAATCTTACATAGAATTGTATGATATTTTTCAAGTTCTAAAATAATTATGATGCATTTGCTTAATACAATGTATCTATTCAATATTTTAGTTACGGCAATTAGTTGATTGATGTCAGTAATAGAAAATGAACTTTTGATAAGAGCCCAGAAACTACTTCTTCTGTACGGGGAAAAGAAGCCAAAGAAATGAGCTTAGGAGCTCATCCATTGCAACGGATAACAGCATGCAAACATAACAGAGAAATCAGAAAAGTGCGCTCACAATACAACATGTATTTGCATTTTTAATGTGCATCCAAATCTCAAGCAACTAAACATAACTAGGGCATGCCCGTGCCTCGCACGGGCTATAAAGCTAGTTTAACATATATTTAGTAACATATGCTTTATAAATCATCAATATATATATATATATATATATATATATATATATGCTTTTGTTCAACTAGAAACTAAAATTAAAATAGAAACTAAAAACTAATCTAAGCCCTTAGATTAATCTAATCTAATGGCCCTCTACTGCACCACACACAGTTAAAATACACCCTCACATACACAATCCCACATAATTCCTTTCATTTTTAATTTGATTTTTCCCATGAATCGGTGAACATTTTTTGAAATCCGACTTCACAATATTTTTCTCCATCTTCCATCTTCCAACGATCAATATGCATATCATATGTGCTATATTACGGAGTACTAAAATTTTAGTGGTTTCTGTAATAATAAATAGTGATGTCAACATAGATCTAGCGATTTATTTTTATATACGTATAAATTTAGTGATTTTGCAGTACAAAATTTGTAATTTACGTATAGGTCTGGAGAAAAAATCACTACATTTACGCAGAAATCACTATTTATTCTTACATGAATCACCAACATTTTAGTGATTCCCGCAAGCATAAATAGTGATTTATCGTCGAAATATATCAAATACGTATGCAAACTAATTGTTGCGAGATGAAAAAAAATACAGTGAAGTCAGATTTCAAAAAAAGATCACCAATTAACGGGAAAAATATAATTACAAATGGAGGGGATTAGGTGGGGTTGTATATGAGAGGGTGTATTTAACTATGTGTGGTGCAGTTTCTAGTTTTTAATTAGTACATGTTTCTAGTTGAATAGGACCCTATATATATACTTATATAAAAGAGAAGACGGGGGCAGTGAGGTGGCGCCTCTAGAATCGCTCCGTTCTATTTTTCTAAGTTTCTCAATTTTTCTCAATTTTTAATTTTAATAATTACAACTTCCTTTATTTTCGAATTTGTAGTCTTGATAGAACTTTCTTTTATTATTTTCAAAATTAATAGAACTTTATTTGATTTAGAAAATTACAACTTCCTTATTATTTTCGAATTTGTAGGACTTGATAGAACTTTCTTTTATTTAGAAAATTACAACTTCCTTATTATTTTTGAATTTGTAGGCTCTTATGTTAATAATTGCAATTTTCTTTTTTATTATTTTCACTCTTAATAGAACTTTCTTTTATTATTTTCAAACTTGATAGAACTTTCTTTGATTTTGAAAATTACAACTTCCTTATTATTTTCGAATTTTTAGGATCTTATGTTAATAATTGCAATTTTCTCTTTTATTATTTTCAAACTTGATAAAACTTTCTTTTATTATTTTCAAACTTGATAGAACTTTCTTTTATTATTTTCAAACTTTATAGAACTTTTCTTTTATAATACTTCTTTACTTTTAAACATAATGGATTTCCATGTTATTCACCTTACAAACACCTATAAATTAAAGGTCATTCATAACAAAAAATCTACACCGAAACTTTTTTACATAGATTCAAATTTTTACAACCATATTTACAATCAATACAACTATGACCTATAACATGTTGGATGCTTTGAACGACATCAATTATACCTGGATGATAAGAGTACGAGTGTGTAGAATATGGGAATCTGTCAATCCAAATACTAAGAACTGATCAGTCTTGACATGATTTTGATCGATGAAAAGTTTAATAAATCAATATACTTATAACTTTTTAGTTCATCAAATTGTATGATGTTATTAACTTTTCTAAGATATGCTGTATAACAGGAAAATTTGATCCATGCTACGATCCCGAAGATTCTGGACTCTCGGTTCAAAAATCTTTTAGAGGAAGGCTCCGTGTACAGCATGAAAAATCTGAAAGTTGTTTCAAGTATATGGAAATATAAACCAGTATCACATGGTCTAAAGTGTTCTTCATACGCATAACGTTGCCTAAGAGATTGAAAGAAGGCATCTGTTAGGTCCTGATAAGTTTGTAGAAGGGGGGTTGAATACAAACTATACCGTTTAATCGAATTTGTCCTTTAAAAGATTTAACAATTTAGAACAAATTAATGTGGAATAAAACTGAAACAATATTCAAGTTAAATATAACTTATATTAAACTTGACGAGTGTTACAATTTGATCACTGATTACAAGGGTTCTTAATAAAACAAACCTAGAATAAATTCGACATGAATTTATCTATTTTTGTAATAAAAAGGATCGAATACTAAAAAGTAGTTCGATATAAAATCTAGGGATTATGATCTGCTAGAAAGTCAAAGCAGTACAAAAGAATCACTTCTTATGAATTAAATGTTTAAGAACAATCAAGAAATAAATCTCTGGCAAGAAATGAATGGTTTCGACAGTTGAGAAGTAAAGACAGATGAAGAATGTAATGTTGAATACTTTCTGTCTCTTTTCTGTGTTGATGATAATGAATGATGTCTTCTGTCTTCTTTCTATTTATACTAATGCTTTTCTTTTTAATCTCCATGTGCAATGCATTATGAAGACTATCAGAAAAACAACCACTTTGCCTTAGAAGACAATCGGGAAGACAAGGAAATGTAAAGGGAAGACAACCGGGAAGACAAGGTATTATACTAGGAAGACAATCGGGAAGACTCATTCCTAGTTTAAAAAACAGAGTCTTCCTAGTTTAAACCTAAGTCTTCCTAGTTCATTTTTATTCTAATTTAAATAATTAACTAAATAAATTATGTATTAAATTAATTCTTTACATAATTAATTTAATAAATAATTTACTTAATAGTATTAATTATTTATAAGAGAATAAATAGAATTAGTTGACTTCTCAATTAATTTCAGAATCACTTAAAACTTAGATAAAGAATAAACAATATAGTACATTGACACTCAATGCACGGTCTAGTTCATGAGTGACTAACGACAATGTCTGTTCTTTATCTGTTTGACTTTAAGCAGTGATTCATTTCCTTCTCATTCAAGAACTCTGTAACCAGTATCTTTTGTTGTCACCACTTGAAATCTCCGTCATTTTAATAAATCCACCGAGCTTGAATACTTCACTGAGGCTTGATCAACAAATTGATCTTCTTTCAATGTAGAATCACTTCAAGACTGTAGATGTTTAATCTTCATTCTTTGACAGATATAATCTTCTGAGATTCCTGTGACATTTGATTTTTATTATTTACTTATTACATCTTAATTAAAGTTGAGTAGAATCCTCGGTGTTTACAAATAGGCCTAGACATATGCCTTTCAATCTCCCTCTATTTGTTTGTTAGACAATAACAACCAAATACTCTAGAGGATAACTCAACTAAAACAAGAAAAGATAAGACTTTTAAGAGCCAAACAAATAATAAAAAGTTCTGGATTAAATATAACAATATCCAGATTCAAACAGTAAAGATAAATACAAGATAGATGTTCCTCTAGTATGAACAAATGATACACTTTCCTATCTTGATTTACCTAGCTCTAAACATATAACATTTATAAATTTGAGCTAACTCTATCATGTCTTAGTCTCTAATTTCACCTTCTTCAGCTTCTTGCTAGGTGACTAGAAGATCTTTGTCAAAAACACGATCACTTTCAGAAACCACACCACTTGGCATTACTGGTTGAGTGGTGATCTTCTTCAATCTGTTCTTCATCTAAGCATACCTTGGAACTTTCTCCGTGCAGTAGTCTGAAATCATATCAGCAACTTCAAACTTATCTACAGTAGTAAACCCAGAAGTTCTCAGAAGATTCTCCAACTTCACCAGTTGCATTGCAGTCTGTAGTTTCAAAGAATCAGGATCCAGCCTTACCGTCTCCAAAGTTGTACCTCTATAGATTTTGACTTCATACGGGAAGTGTACAACTTGAGGGCTGACGTTCATTGCAGAATCTCTTAGCCTGTCATATAGAAGCTCATTTAAGCATGAAGATCTCTTTACCTTACTCATTAGAATCCATAATTCAGAGAGAGATCTTCTTTGTAGGAGGTCAAGAGAAATGGTGAATGACCCTTCAAGAGCACTAGACACATAGATATACAGTTCTTGCCTCACTTGATCAAATGCAGATGTAATCCTTAGGATATCTTCCTTCAATGCCTTCATGTATAATGAGTTGTCCGGATTAACAGTTCTGATCTTCTCAAGTAACTTCAGAAAAGTAGAATCATTGTTTGTGCCTCTCTGAGGGATATCAAACATCTCCCTTGCCTTGTCCCACTTGCTTCCTTGCTTCATCCTAACATTCAATCTCCTTTATTTGACATGAATACTATGAAGACGTTGTTTGTCTTCATGTTCAGCCTTTTGAATTTTCAGCTTCTGAGAAATGATGTCGGAGACCTTGGCATTTTCATCCTCCTTTCTCCTGAGATCTGCCTGTTGCTTTTTCAACTCCTTTTGAAATAAAGGGTCAAGTGTGTATAAATCAGCTTCATCTTCCCAATCCTCAAAGTTGGCTGCCTCTTCAACCTCCTCCTCACCAAAAGCTTCTTCAGGTATGGTCTTCTCCAGATCACCAGATGTGTCAAATTGGAAGTCATCATGTTCACCATGGTAGTAGTAGGCATCATCAAAAACAGTCTCCTCCAATGATTGTTTCCCTTTCCCCTTATCTTTTCTAACTCTAGAAGCTCCTCCAGCTTCTCTTTCTCATTTCTTCTCCTTCTCCCCCTTAGTTGAGGAATCCTCTACAATTTGAGCTTTGGAAGCCCTAGGATTCACCTCAAAAGTTCTCCTTATCTCTCCTTCTTCTCTCCTTTATCTTCTATCTCCTCTTTCATTAGCATCATCATCCTCATCTTCATCATCTCCCTCAAAGAATGTTCTTTGTTGTGCTATAGGTTGATGTGAGTTCTTTATCATATTATACAAGTGCTTCATCCCTTCATTGAGATGCTCCATACCTCCTTCTATCCTCGATATCCTTTCTTCATTAAACCTTTGATTTTCATCAGATGTTTGCAGAATGAAGTCCACCTTGGTAGAAATAGAAGCAATCTCCTTGACACTCTCTGATATCTGAGCATTTGACGTTGTAAGATCAGAGATGTCTGAAGCCACCAGTACTTGAGATTGTTGGATTGAATTCAGCCTCGGGAGTAGATTATTCTTCAATCCTTGCAAGTCATCTTTAACAGTACCCAGCTGATTAGAGACAGAGGTGGAAGATTGTGCAACCACTTGTGCTTTCAGAAGATTGTTCTCAGCCTGGGTTTCTTGTAACTTTCTCTGTAGATCAGCTAGCTGGTTCAACAACAAAGCAGTGTTTGTGTTTGTGTGTGCACTCACTTCAATTTCTCTCAGTGGTGTTTCACTCAACTCACGTGCTTGTGTTTGACTCTCATATCTCACAACTAACTGTCTATCCATGTTTTCAGAAGATGTACCTGCATGAAAAATCACCCTAGCCTCTTCAAGAGAGGTCAGTGGTGGAGCAATGGGAGTTCGCAATTCCCGATCCCTGGTTGAGTCTGTCAAAATATTTGACATTGTATACTGAATTGCTTCAGGGACAGACTCACCAGGTTGCCTTTCACTTTCTCCAGTATAAACTGCGAGTGAAAAATCCCTTAGGGGAGCCAGAGATGTTCCCTCTGGGAGGGGAGAAAATGATTCTATTATTGGTGGCGAAGAATCAGATTTTCCCTCTGATGCCTGGGAAGGCACTTCTACCGTAACTATGGTAGGCACTGTTTCAAGATCAAAAGTAAAGTGCTCTCCTTGCATAGTGTCCTGAGTATAATCTATTTGGATATCTTCTCCCATTGTGAGTAATGGGAGAGTGCTTGACTCAGTACAAGATGCCATGGCCCGATGGCGAAATTCAATAGATTCATCCTGTTGAGAGGATGTCTCCAGAGACTGTTCAGTGACCATATCTATGTCCATATCCTGTTGAGAGGATACAGATGGGCTTACAGATGCCTCCCTATAGGTTTTTCTTTTCTTTAAAGGTGGAGACATAGCTGTGGGAGCACTCATTTCAGCTATTTCACTAACTCTTCTTGAACTGGTTTGTACATTTGGCTCAGGTTGTGTATCAGGAGTGTTTGACTCTCTGTTTGGCTCTATGACATGGTTCAGAGATTGTGGTTCTACAGTCTCTGGGTCAGCCCTAACAACCACTTGGGTTTCAAGTAAAGTACCAGAAGAAGATCCAGAGTTAGGAATAACTACCTGTAGTGGAACTGGATGTGGCTCAGGAACTTGTTCACCAAAGATAGGAAGATTAATGAATTGACTCATCAATGGTGAAACAAGAACATGTATGTTGAGGAATTTGGATGAGACATCAAGTCTGGTGTAGAATTTAGTGTATAATAACCCGAATTTTTGGAAAAATTTAAAACTTTTCTTATTATGATTAAGTGCAGCAGTGAATAGTGAATTGGTGGATGAATAGTGATTTTGAGGGTTAAGAAAATTTTTCATGCCACCTATGTACGATACGTAGTGTGGATATTCCGAAGTCATATTAGTGATCTACGGAGTAAATAAGTGAATGCAAAGACGATCAGAATTCAGAAATTCCAAATTTTATTTTGGTGTAATATTCGACCGGGCAGCGAATTATATATTATTATATTCAAGAAATGAGATATTAAAATTGAGGATTTAATATTTTGGAATTTTATTATTTTATTAAAGTCGATTTAAGGATTCGATTGTTGAAGTGAATAGTGAATAGTTACTATTCACTGCGAAAATCGCGTAGAGTTTTATTCGCCCTTTGGAAAATATTTCGAATCGTTTCAAGAGGAACAAGGCGACATTTACAGGATTAAATATAGACATGGAAGTAACATGTAACAAGATTAATTCGAGGGATGCAACATTTGGATCATCCATGTGAAAAGAAACGAACCAAACACATGCATGCGCGACACGTGTCCCTGCTTTGCCACCATGATACTCCATGGCTTGACACGTGTCCTGATGACAAGGACAATTCTTATGACTCACCACTTTTTTCAACAAAAATCAGCATTATCCTTATTAATCAAGTCAAAAGCCAAAACAAAAAGAAAAACATTTTCATTTCTTCATTTCGGCCAAAAACAGACTGTCGGATTGTAAAATCCATATCTCCTTAATTTCTCGGTGGAAAATGGCGATCTATAGCTTGTTGGAAAGGTCTTGAGATAACCTACATTTCCAATTTCACAAGTTTCTTCCATTTGAGCAAGGTAAGACCTTTAGTTTTCCAGTTCTTTAAACCGGTGTATAGTAACTCCGAGAATTCATAACTTGTTCTTGATTTTCTTTTGCAAGTTTAAGGATGATAACCATGGATAAAGACTCTCTTAAGGCTTACAAGCTCTTGTGGTGTGTTTAAGGATTCAAGGAAGGTATACCACTCATCCACCCATTTGATTTATGTTGAGATTTAAGTGAAGTTTCTAGTAATGTTTAAGAATAAGCGTGTTTATGGAATTTGGAGTATGTATGGTTAATCCTTGATGAATACTTGTTGTTGGTTGATGTTGGTGATGTGTTCTTGAAGTATATGAACTGGTTATGTTGTAAAAGTTGTTGGGTTGTTGAATTCATTTGGTTTTAAGAGGTTTTGACATAACAAAAACCGGGAAACGTTACGATTATAGCCGTCGTAATGCCCATTTGATTTAAGACTGTTTTGAGCAAGAATTACGAACTGGTCTTGGAATATTTTTGAACAACACTGACCATTATCATGTAGGTCTTGTGTTAAGGTTTGTTTTGGTATAAATATCATGTCTATACGATTTACGGTTTAGGAGAAAAGTGAGTTTTAGTAAACGCCGTTCGGAAGAACAACCCATCTCTGGTCAGTCACTTTGAGGCTATATTTGGACCACTTAGAAGCCATATTAAAATGTGAAACTTTGAGGAATAATACTAGAGACAGTTAGGAAGGCTCACGAAAACGATTCGGATTAAAAAGATTATTTTTCGATTTTATAAAAATGTTTTAGCCGAGGTCGCGCAAGTAAAAACCACTAAGAGCATGACTTAGAAACCGATGTTGCAAATGGTTAAGTATAACTTGAATTGGAGGATGGATTTCGAACCAAACTTATGATATAAGTATTTGACGAATAACATGGACTTAGTGTGACGCTAGGGCGAGCAAGTAATGCCTTGGTTGTATTTCGCTTACGTGTTTAAGCATTGAGTTATAAGTGGTTTATCGAGGGGATTAACCGTGTGTTTTCGTTTGACTTTGTCTAGATTGTCCGGCATCGTCGCGAACCCCTATCACTTCTCGAGCATCAGGCAAGTTTCTAAAACCATATTTTGAAGTATGCATATACTAGATGGAAGTTTTCAAAACCTATATTACTGTTGTTGTATAATAACTGTTTTCAATTATGATATGCGATTGCGATATATATAAATTGCATACTTGTTTTCGATTTGCTATGTATAGCAATACTTGAGGTTATGACTTGAAGTTGGGGCTTATAAGTTAGATATGGGATATCAGCTATAAGCCAGGGTTTTATAATTGCCCTAGGGTAAGGGCGTGTGATTTTCTTGAAAGGTCAGATGTGATTATATTTTGTATATGATAAAGGTTATTTTCCGATAAAGATATCGGGTAACTGTTATTCGAGGGTTAATTATTTTATTTAAGGAACATTATTTATGAATATTCATTTGAGGATTATTGACTTTAAGTATATTATTTATTAATATTCATTTTAAGAATATTACTTATTAATATTCATTTGAGGATTATCGACTTACAGAATATCATTTATATTCATTTGAGGATATTGACTTTAAGAATATTATCGTACATATTCATCTGGGGATTATGTAATGAATAGTATGTTTGAATATTCATTTGAAAGTTATTTAATTGTTTAATGAATATTACCTTTAAATATTCATTCGAGGATTGATTATTTATTTAATGAATATTACTTTTGGATATTCATTTGAGATTAATTATTTAATGAATATTATTTTCGAATATTCATTTGAAATTTATTTATTAATGAATATTATTTTGAATATTCATTTGAGGCTTAATTATTTAATAAATATTATTTTCAAATATTCATTTGAGGATACTTACTTAATGAATATTATTTCAAATATTCGTTTAAGGTTACTTATTTAATAAATATTATTAATTATTTTCAAATCAAAAAGAGGTTCCCAAAATAATGTTTTTCCATTTAAATCTGTCTTTTAAAGGGGATTTAAATGCTCGCTCAACTATCAAAAATATGGGAAACCTGATTTAAGTGACTACTACTCTTTTTAAACTCTCAATTCAAAAACTGTCAAGGGACAGATATTTTTCGGAACAATGTAATTGCTGCAAGTCAAATATTGTGTTACCACCTCAACAATCGATGGGTAAATTCATGGAACAAGTCGATATCCATTAACAGGCATCAGCCTGGGAAATATGAGTGAATTTCCTTTCCAACCAGATACGACTACTTTGTGGAGTTGTATACTTGGGGAAAAAGGGAAAGGAACTTTATGTTTCAGTGTTATGGATTTTCTTGAACTCGGAGAATATGTAAGGGACTGAGTGGCGCCTGTCCCCTAAGGGAATTACGCGTAGACCGACAGTCTATGAACGGGTCTGTTTTTCCCTTAGATTATCAGTATGTGCCCGACCGTAGGGTAAGAGGAGGGAATTACGCGTAGACCGACGGTCTATGAACGGGTCTGTTTTTCCCACCCAGAGAAGAGTATCAGGCCGACAGTCTATGAACGGGTCTGCTCTTCCCCTACAACCGAAGGCGGGGAGGTAGATCAGTTAGTGTATGTTCTATTTTCCCTTCTACGTAGAAAAACAGCAGTGGGGATTTGCCTTACGACTGATCATCGTAGAGGTATCCCTGTCGCCCAGAATCTCCGTCTATAGTTCATCATCCATGAAAGAAAATGTTTTATGCAAGTTATCAGAGAAAGAACATGTTTAAAGCAAGTTTTCAGAGAAAGAAAGTTTACTCAAGAGTATTCAAGTTTATTCCAGTATATGAGTTTATCAGAAAGCATATGAAATTACAAAAAGATATATGGAATCAGATGAGTTTAGAAAATGGATTGGAAATATTTTACATTGTATTTATTTCCAAATTATGATATGAGGTAAATGTTTGATATGAAAGATGATATTGAATTTTTCTTATAACTTCATCTTTCAAGTATATGTTGATAGTCTGCTTATATTTTATATAGCAGATATTTTACGGAAAGGATATACTGAGTTATCTTGTTATTTCATCTTTTATACTAAACTAGAACTTTGTTCATAGTATGAATATCGACAGTTGCAGAGTATTATGAAATGATATTTGAAATACCACAATGGTACTATTTTTGGAATACATTCCGATAAGGAAATAATTTCAGTATCGAGATATTTTGACAAATTATTGTCTTATACCCGCTTTATTTCTGGGTTGTATTAAAAGGCAGAATTATGCCATACTTTCATTACCTTGCTGAGCTATCGCTCACTCTTGCTATTATATATATATATATATATATTATATATATATATATATATATATATATATATATATATATATATATATATATTATATAGCAGCGAAGCGGGATGCCTATGGGACGGCACATACCTCGCAAGGCGTTTCCATAAACAGTTTCTAGCAGTGATCCTGAGAGTAGTACGAACCAATCGAATCAGTCTACGGCTTTTGGTATTCAACTTATGTATAGACATGAATGGTATTAGAGGATTGTGAGCATCAAAAGGCTAAGCTGGTAATGTAACAATACTTAGAAATTGTATCAGTAACAGATTCAAAAGACATTTGGGTATTGTAATAAGAGTTATTTATTCCGCAGTTGTTGTATTGTGTCGTTTCTGAGACTCTAACCTGTGTGTGTGTGTGTGTGTGAGACATATGTTGTGGGGTCATGAGCAGGTGAATTATGTATGGTGTGAGTAATACAGGTAAGGCAAGGAGTACATGGATTGTGACAACCCTAAATCCCCGACCCCGGATTTGGGGCTGTTACAGAGATGGTATCAGAGCGTTAGGTTACAATCCTCAGAAACGATAGGAGATCGAGTCTTACAATACCCTTAATAATGATAAGAGCATCTAGAGCTCAAATTGAGTTCGTAGTCGGGTTAGAGGACATGACCCTGACTGTTTAAGATGAAGCCCGAGAGGGGACTTCTTTTGGGAAACCGTACTTAGGACTTCATGGTTAGTCACCTCGATTCGTATGAGTTATAGATGGATGGGATTCTGAGATACCAGATCCCGAGGCCTTCGAGTAGGCATTTGATGATGCGTTCCTTGAAATGGACGGAGACCCGATAAAGGAAGATCCATAGGAGGATCTAGAGGAAGACCCCATAGTGGGTCAAGGAAAGAATCTTGTAGAGGACATGTTGATTGATAAAGATGTGGTGTGTTACTTGAGGTCTAATAATAAGACCGGACGAACCTTCAGGGGATAAATAAGGGACGAGACGAGAGTTTAAGGATCGTTCATGATACATCAAGGAATATGACAAAAAAAATGAAGTAGAGTCTCCAAAGCAGAAGAGGTAGATGCAGTATCGCCAGTATCAGTGGATTGATTCGACTTGAACGAAACTTGTTACTCGTAGTCGATTATAGTTGCCCATAAGGAGGCGGCATACGTAAGAACCAAGATGTTCAAATTTTCACGAGCGATAAAGGGTACTTAGTTGCCTAGTATAGTTTAAGGAATTTCTTGGGCTATGAGGTTTCAATCCCCCACGACCAGTGATTCCACTGGAAAGAGTGTCCATTACATCATTGAGGGATTTTATTATCTCAAGGAGAATCTTGGGTATATGTACCATGTAAATGTTATTGTAAGACAAGCACGCTAGGACGGAATCGAGAACGAGATTTACCACCCTCAGGAAACCAGGAAGGAATTATGAGGATAGAACAGAAAGGTCGGAAATCAGATCCGAGCATTACTAGTAGGTAAATAGATTGAACAAATTTCCCTGATTTTGGAAAGAAATTCAGCAAATTTTGGCAAACCTTGTCTTTCTGATTACCAGAGGATGTCACCAAAGAGAGTGGAAATTAGAGCGAACCCTGTGGATTGGGTAAGATAGCCATTATATGGGTTGGTGGACAGACCCTGATTGCTATAATTGATTGTAGAGATAAAATGATGAAGTTGAGATTGGACGGTAAAGGCGAAATATATTTAAGGACCAAGACGGACTGAGAAATTCCGGGATTGACTTAAATGAAAAGGCTATTGTGCCAAAAGTGTTAAGCTTATGTAGCGCACGAGATTGATATGGGAGAAGGAATATTGGATATAAGGATGATTGAAATAGAGACCAGATTTAATCTTGTAGTTTCTAACGATCTTCCGAAGTACCGCCCAGTCGACATGTGGAATTGTCATTGCTACGGGCAACAACGGTATCGAAGTCTTCTTATAGAACAGAACGCTTACTTGGGATGTTTGCGCCTAGTCGAATAGAATTCCCTGCGATTGCAAAGGTCGATGGTTGAATCCTTAGCGACTATTATGAGTCGGCAATAACGTAAGTATCGAGCACCTTAAGGTGTGCGTGGAAAAGAAAAGCTTTGGAATTGAACGATTATCCATTAGAGGAGCCGACGTAAAAGGCATCCGTAGAGACCTTGGTAATACCCTCCCCATTTTCAAATTATGTGGGGTACCTCCCCAATCTATGATCTATCTTGACCTCTCTCCAGGAAAGAATTCTGATAAAGGGTATATTCCCTCTTCGAAGTTGTTTTATAACGCTTGTGTTAAACGATATTCAGTTTCAATTGTGCCAGAGGCTATCACAATGCCTACTTTCAGGCTTTCGAAGCCCTGTCAAATGATGTTATTTAAGCTTTCACTTTTCTTCAAATAATGAATGACCCTATGGTGATACCTCACCACTTGTTTGTTGAATACCAGTATCTTTATGGCTACCCTTTTCTTGTAAATCGCACCTTTGGAATTTGTTCAATTTTAATCCAAGGTGTTCCTTTAAGAAATATTGTCGAAAGACGATAATCATTAAATTGATCTCGAATTGCTTTCATACTTTTCAACTTCCACTGAGACGAACAACCCTATACTTATAGGGGCTACAAGGACTATCTGTCTGTGTGATAGAAGTCGGATGGGACGCCATCACTTGTAAGTTGTGAAATACAAGAAGGCTAATTACCTTTAGTAATGTCTCAATTGAGGCACACAACGTTGAGTTCTTATGATCATATTGATCTCTCGGTAAAATTCTCTTACCTCCAATAAGGTTACCTTAAAACTCATAACCTTATGATCACCAGTGTGTGACATTTTCTTTGACATGGGAGCTATCTTTCAAGGCCCCATAAATTTTGTTATCCTTATTGAATTTCAAGGGGAGGCCAACCAGGTCAAATAAGTCAAAATTCGCTGATAGGAATTAGATTCGCAACGAAATCGCCTATGACAGGAGCGAATCCCTAAGACGAATAGAATGTTAGTGATATATCAATAAAATTGGTTATTCTCCCAAGGATATTATGATAATGGAAAGCGTGTCCATCGATATATGTGAAAAGAATAGCGATGTGTTGTGAACTCCAGTGACAACGGTGTTAGATAGATGCCCTATAGTGGAATTGAGATTTTGGAGGAGTTGTTTACGAATGTACACTACCTCTGGGTTAGCAAAATAAGTACTGACGATGGAGTCAGAGGGAGCTGGTATTGTGACTTGGGAGAGGTGCAGTGTGTGTTGTTTTAGAGGAATAATTTTCGGAAATATACGGAGACCCGGATGAAAATGAAAGTTAAAGAGTTAAAACAAGAAACCATGACTGTGACCGAGTATGAGACCAAGTTTTCCGAATTATCGAGGTTTGTTCCGGAGTTGGTGAACACGGAATAAAAGAAAGCCAGTAGGTTTCAACCAGGGCTACCTCCAACAAGCAGCCCACTGTCAGGACCTTTAAATAGCAGGTGCCCTTCTATACTGTTTTGACAGAGCTAATGTATCGTTATATATCAAGAAGTTGCATGACAATTAAACCTTAAGGTCGAGCCACTAAGGGAATAATTACAAGTAGAAATAGCCATTCGAGGGATTTTTCCATAAGACTGGTACATCCAGGTTGTGAACTAGAAATATGAGGTCGACACTTTTGATAGACCTGATTCCTTTCAAGTTGGGAGAAGTTGATATTATAATAAGGATGTGTTGGTTGACACCCAATGGAGCCAATTGATTGCAAAGAAAAAGAGTAATAATTAAATGATGGAGGTAGATTAGAGATTCTTGAATATAGTTCAGACTAAGAAACTATTATGTCAGAAATACGAGGCTTAATTAGCTCTTATGGTTGACGCCAAGAAAAGAGATACCAAGTATAAAGGGAACTACAATGGTTTTGGGAGATTGTACAAGGTTTTAATGAGCTACCAGATATCGATTTGGATGACATGAGAATGAATACCGAGTATTCAGGGTATAGTGGGAATGAAAGGGTTAGTGACTCAGTTACAAGAGTTGTTGTATAAGGGTATGATAAGACCCAGTGTACCACCATGGAGAACCCGGTGTTGTTGTAAGAGAAAAAGATGTTAGCACAAGATTATGTATCGAACCTCGAGAGTTGTATGAGTTCGACATGGAGAATAGGTACCCTTGTAAATGATTGTTTGATCAGCGGAAGAACGCTGTGTATTTCCAAATTTATTTAAGAACTGGGTTTCACCAGTTGGAAGTTAAACCAGAGGATATACCCAAGACTGCGATTCGTACTAGGAATAGACACTTCGAGTTTTCAGCGAAGATATTTTGGGTTGACTAATGCACCCACAAATTTTATGGAATGTAATGAATTGGCTTTGAGTTACCCGTGATAGTAGATAACATGAAATGGAGAAATGGCTAGAATTGACCTAGAATTATGACTGTGAGATACACTACCATCCGGGGAAGGCCAATGTGGTGGCCGATACCCTTAATTAAAATGAGACAGAGATGGATTCCGAATGATCGGGAATTAAAGGATGAGATTTTACACAAAACCCAAGTTAGTCCAACAAACTAGAAAGACAAAAGATGTCACCAACAAGCGGCTAGTGACAACCAAGACAGACAGAGAAAGTATGCGGACTAAGCCCGCGAGTATAGAGATAGTACTGCTATTGATAAGCTAAATGGCACGTTGATGGATGACAAGCAAGTTTATGTTGGTGTATTTTCTGTACAAACAAGATGGGGAATATGAGGTTAGAGATTCGTGATGCTAAAAGATATCCATGGAAAGAATTAATGAGATTTGGAAAGAAAAGGGGAGTGAGCCCGAGATTCATTGGGCCATCTGAGATTTTAAAACGCGTCAGGAAGGTGGCCTACGAGCCAGCCTTACCCCCCAAACTTGTAGAATGGTCATAACGGGGTTCATGTGTCAATGCTACGTCAGTATACTATAGATGCCCAGCATATGTTAGAGTACGAGCAGGAAGATATACAACCTGGTCTGACTTACAAAGAGCAACTTGTGGAAATCACAGATAGAAAAGATCAAGTGCAAAGAGGCAAGGTTGCCAAGCTAGTGAGAGGTTTGTGGAAAAACGAGAGGTGGAAGAATCCACCTGGGATTTAAAAAGTGCAATGGAAGAGAAGTACCCCCAGTTATTCCTAAGTTGATTCCGGGACGGAATCCTTTTAAGGAGGGGAGACTATAATAACCCGAATTTTTGGAAAAATTTAAAACTTTTCTTATTATGATTAAGTGCAGCAATGAATAGTGAATTGGTGGATGAATAGTGATTTTGAGGGTTAAGAAAATTTTTCATGCCACCTATGTACGAGACGTAGTGTGGATATTCCGAAGTCATATTAGTGATCTACGGAGTAAATAAGTGAATGCAAAGACGATCAGAATTCAGAAATTCCAAATTTTATTTTGGTGTAATATTCCACCGGGCAGCGAATTATATATTATTATATTCAAGAAATGAGATATTAAAATTGAGGATTTGAGGATTTAATATTTTGGAATTTTATTATTTTATTAAAGTCGATTTAAGGATTCGATTGTTGAAGTGAATAGTGAATAGTTACTATTCACTACGAAAATCGCGTAGAGTTTTATTCGCCCTTTGGAAAATATTTCGAATCGTTTCAAGAGGAACAAGGCGACATTTACAGGATTAAATATAGACATGGAAGTAACATGTAACAAGATTAATTCGAGGGATGCAACATTTGGATCATCCATGTGAAAAGAAACGAACCAAACACATGCATGCGCGACACGTGTCCCTGCTTTGCCACCATGATACTCCATGGCTTGACACGTGTCCTGATGACAAGGACAATGCTTATGACTCACCACTTTTTTCAACAAAAATCAGCATTATCCTTATTAATCAAGTCAAAAGCCAAAACAAAAAGAAAAACATTTTCATTTCTTCATTTCGGCCAAAAACAGACTGTCGGATTGTAAAATCCATATCTCCTTAATTTCTCAGTGGAAAATGGAGATCTATAGCTTGTTGGAAAGGTCTTGAGATAACCTACATTTCCTATTTCACAAGTTTCTTCCATTTGAGCAAGGTAAGACCTTTAGTTTTCCAGTTCTTTAAACCGGTGTATAGTAACTCCGAGAATTCATAACTTGTTCTTGATTTTCTTTTGCAAGTTTAAGGATGATAACCATGGATAAAGACTCTCTTAAGGCTTACAAGCTCTTGTGGTGTGTTTAAGGATTCAAGGAAGGTATACCACTCATCCACCTATTTGATTTATGTTGAGATTTAAGTGAAGTTTCTAGTAATGTTTACTTCGTCAACCGGTCTACAATTACCCATATAGCGTCGTGATTAGCTTTGGTTCGTGGTAAACCTACTACAAAGTCCATGGCTAGGTGTTCCCATTTCCATTCTGGAATCTCTAGGGGTCGTAAGAGTCCACTGGCCTCTGGTGTTCCGCCTTTACTCTTTGGCAGGTCAAGCATTTGCTTACCCACTCTGCTACATCCTTTTTCATGTTAGGCCACCAATAATACTCTTTCAGACCCCTATACATCTTGGTACTTCCTGGGTGAATTGAATATCTTGAGCTATGACTCTCATGTAAAATCTCATCCTTTAATTCCTGAACATTAGGAACCCAAATTCGGTAAGTATACCTCATGATTCCCTTATCATCCCTTTCAGTCCTTAATTCCTCTCCTGTTATTAGCTCTTTCCCTTCATTCATCATACGTTCTTAACATAATTTGATCTTTTATAGCAATTCCGGTTATTTTAACCTCAATCTCAATCTTTTCGAACTCTTGGATTAACTTCTCTGATGAGGTTATCATTTTGAGTCTCTCTTTCCTACTAAGGGCATCGGCCACCACATTGGCCTTCCCTGGGTGGTAAAGAATCTCGCAATCATAAGCTTTGATTAACTCTAACCATCTCATCTGTCTCATATTGAGCTCTTTCTGAGTGAAAATGTACTTAAGGCTCTTATGGTCGGTGTAGATCTCACACTTTTCTCCATATAAGTAGTGCCTCCAAATCTTTAAGGCGAAAACTATTGCTGCTAATTCCAAATCATGGGTAGGGTATCTACTCTCATATTCCTTTAACTGCCTGAAAGCATATGCAATCACCCTTTCGTGTTGCATAAGCACGCATCCTAACCCTTTGTGTGATGCGTCACTATAGACAACGAAATTCCCCTTTCCGTCTGGCAGTGCCAGTACAGGGGCAGTAACTAGTCTACTTTTCAATTCCTGAAAACTCTTCTCGCATTTCTCAGTCCACTCAAACTTCTCGATCTTTCGAGTAAGTCGGGTCAGTGGGGCTGCTATTCTAGCAAAATCTTGCACAAATCTCCGATAATACCCGGCTAAGCCTATAAAACTTCTCACCTCAGTCGGGGTGGTTGGTCTCTCCCAGTTTGAAACGGATTCTATCTTAGCAGGGTCAACCAGTACTCCTTCACTGCTGACCACATGACCTAGAAACTGTACTTCCCTTAGCCAAAACTCACACTTGGAGAACTTGGCATATAACTTTTCCTTTCTCAGCGTCTCTAACACTATCCTCAAGTGTTCTGCGTGTTCTTCCTCTGTCTTAGAGTAGACTTAAATATCATCGATAAAAACTATGACACACTTGTCCAAATACTGCTTGAAGACTCTATTCATTAGGTCCATGAAAGCTGCCGGGGCATTCGTCAGCCTAAACGACATTACTAAAAACTCGTAGTGCCCATACCTAGTGCGAAATGCAGTCTCGGGTATATCCTCAGGTTTTATCTTTAACTGGTGATATCCAGTCCTTAGGTCAATCTTGGAGAAGTGAACCGCATCTTTCAATTGGTCAAACAAATCATCAATCCTTGGCAAAGGATATCGGTTCTTAATGGTTAACTTGTTTAGTTCTCGATAGTCTATGCACAACCTCAAGCTACCATCCTTCTTTTTCACGAATAGAACTGGTGCACCCCATGGTGACACACTGGGTCTTATCATTCCCTTATCTAACAATTCCTGCAATTGAATGGCTAACTCTTTCATCTCCACTGGAGCTAACCGGTACGGGGCCTTCGAAACTGGCGCCGTCCCTGGAGTTAATTCTATAGCGAATTCTATCTCCCTACTGGGTGGCAATCTTGGAAGGTCTTCTGGAAATACATCTTCAAATTCATTAAAAATAGGAATATTCTGTAACTTAGGAACTTCTCGATTTGTATCTATCAAATAGGCTAAGTAGGCCTCACACCCATGCCGCAACAACCTTTTGGTTTGGGCCATGGTTAAAAACTTACGGGTTTGTCGTTGTCCTTTGAACACGACCTCCCGTCCTTCGGATACCTTGATCTTAATTTTCTTTCTTTCACAATTGATCTGAGCACCATTGCTCGACAGCCAATCCATTCCCAGAATAACATTAAATTCCCCTAATTTAAATGAGATCAAGTCTACACGAAACTGATGACCTTCTATCTCTAGACTACAGCCGGGGTATACCTTATCAACTGGAATTACTTCCCGGTTTGCTATCTCTACTTTTAACACTTCTTTTAATGGTTCCGCTCTAAGTCTTGACTTACTCGCGAAATCTCTCGAAATAAAAGACTTAGTATCTCCCGAATCAAATAAAACATTAGCATTGACGGTATTGAGTAGAAGGGTACCTGCTATCAAATTAGTGTCCCGCACGGCATCCTTCACGGTCATGTTGAAAGTCCTAGCGGTCGGGGGCTTATTAGAAGCTACCCTACTCATGCCTGACATGGCTGGTGTTGTACCCTTACAATCTTTCTTCATGTGCCCAATCCTTCCATATTGGAAGCAAACTATAGGATTCCGGGGGCAAGCTAGGGCCAAATGTCCCGGTTGGTTACATCTATAGCAGGTTACTGTAGTCATGGTACAGGTTCCCGAGTGTTTCTTTCCGCAAGTCTTGAAATTTGGCAGAGGGGGTCGAGGTTGGGTAAAATGCGATACTCCAGTCTGCCTGCCGCCCTGGCTTAGGCTCCTGTTCTCAGTTATCCTGAATCCGAAACTCCTTGAAGGTTGAGACCTTGTCCCTCTAAATGGCTTAGCTGGGAAACTCCCGCTCACAGAGCTTCCTCCTTGACTACTAAACTTTCTCTTCTTCTCCTCTCTTCCTTTCTGACTCTGCTCATTACCTGATTCCACTATGGTTGCCTTTTGCACTAGTGAGGCATAGTCCGTTATTTCCAACACAGCTACTCTATTCTGAATCCATTGCTTTAGCCCTTGCTGAAACCTCCTGGACCTCTTCAAGTCGGTATTGACAAATTCTGGCACAAATCTAGACAACTCAGTAAACTTGGCTTCATACTCTGCCACGGTCATGTTATCATGTTTCAGTTCCAAAAACTTTCGCTCCATTTGTGCTTCCATGAATACAGGAAAATACTTCTCCAGAAATAAGGTAGTAAATCTTGCCTAGGTAATAATGGCATCTGTTTCTAGATTCCTCTTTGATTCCCACCAGTAGTTAGCCTCTCCTTTTAGGAGGTAAGAGCAAAGATGGTCTTTTGGGCTTCCTCGATACCTAGGATTTCGAAAGATTTTTCCATTTCCTTTAACCAAACTCTTACCTCAACAGGGTCAGCGGATCCCTGAAATTCCGGGGGCCTAAGGGACTTAAAGGCCTTAAAAGCATTCTGCCTCGCAGTATTGGGGCCTGGTGGTGGCGGTGGGTGCTGGTTCAAATTCTGTCGGAGTAGGTGCATGAATTGGTCCATCGGGTTTCCACCGGGGACCTCCACATTCTGAGTACTTTCATACTCTTTCTCTTCGTAATCCTGATCATCAAACTCATTATAATCATCATCCTCCCCGCTTCCTTCATACTCACCTTCCTCATAATTCTGTTCTCCCAACTCGTGGAAGTCTGGGTTTTCTTCCTCATTATGAAAGTCTTGCCCTATATCTCTCTGGTTAACACTACCCTGAGCCGTAGAATTGGCAGGGCGTGCTCGTGTTCCCATACGTCGGGGTGGCATTTTCCTGATATTTTTAAACAAGAACTTTTATTAAAAACCATTTGTTCTTTCAAAATAGGTGGATGGATCGGTTGAGTTTATTGGTGAAAATCCTGGAAATCATCATTTCACAAAGTATATATATATATATATATATATATATATATATATATATATATATATATATATATATATTCAAAACAAGTGTTGCACAGTTTATATGTCAAGACTAGTAACTTGTAAAACAGTTGAAATAGCAGGGTATATCAAATTTAAAACTTAAAGCTTTAAAGAAACTGAAATGCACGAATATATACATAAGTGACATAAAGTCACGAGATACTGAGAGTCAAGGTTTCAACAAAAGCGAACACGTCGCTGAAATACATCATCCGTACAACAGTCAAAAGCTAAGTGCTACCAATCAACCAGTCAACATCTACTAACGTCAGTCGGATCAGCCTATCTCTAACCCAGAAAGGATACTACTATACATCGGAACCATCCCACAAAATTGGCACTACTAACAGCCATCTGAGATTAGAGAACTAAGCTATCTGTCACCCATCAAAGCTCCTCCTCTGGGCGGGTCAGGTTCCTGACACCCGCCATGGCCTCTATCCAAATCAACTCCGCGGTCCATCGGGATACCAGTCCCTCAGCAATAACAGGCAGGCCTCTCATGCGGACCATAGCTCGCACCTCGATGCTAGAAATCTCACGTCTCATCCCCCCAGGGGTCATAAACCTCGTCCCGTCCTGATAGGAACGACGAGTATCTCTCTCTACAGCCAACTATCTCCTCAGCTCATCAGCTCTAGCCTCTGCAACTGCCAAGTCAGTGGTCAGCCGGCCAATCATCCAATCATGGATCACAGTAGGTACTCCAGTATGTAAGGGAGGAGGTGTGTCTGGATCAGTCATGGGTTGGTCCTCCTCATATCCCTCAGGGGCGAGGTCATAGTCATCGTCTGATGGTAACGGGCTCAGTGGGGGCACAGGAGGGGTAAGGGCTCTCACAGTAGGCAGAGGGTACATCCTGATGCCTCCTCGGCTAGCGCTGTCCTCAGAAGTCTCATCATCCCCCGTGGTAACTATATCAGGCACAACCTGATCCCTCTCAGTGGAATCATCATCCTAAGCCGACTCTCCATCAATAGTGGGAGCAGGAGAAGTAGGAAAGTCAAGCACAGTCATGGGGTCCTCTTCCGAATCCTCGTCCGGGTCCTCTGTATCCTCCTCGGGATCCTCATCTAGATCCTTCATGGGGTCGTCCATGGGGTCGTCCTCAGCCTCCAGCAGAGCATCGTCATGCCGGGTCTCAAAGTCATCAGCCTCCTTGGCCGCAAACGCCTATACAAACGAAAGCTAGGTTACTTACTATGTAATAACAGTTCCCTAGCGGGTTTTAACGGTTAGTGCTACATCCGGTAGCCCAACCATGAACTCGATGGGAGTTCTCCTTATTATTATAGTTGCATTTATTATTCCTAACGCCCTATCGTTTCTGAGATTAATAACTATACGCTCTGATACCATTTCTGTAACACCCCCAGATCCGGGGTCGGAGATCCAGGTTGTCACGTTCTTTATTCTATACAAACACTTGATACTTGAATCATAATAAAATAAATCAACACACATGGTGACCCCACCATCAATATACTCACGCCAGTTATGTCTCAGAAACGAAATTGCAAAAGCAGTAGTCATATGATCCATAAGTTAAAGTTATTACAACCCAAAAGTAAAATGCTTGAAACCTACTGCCAATATGATTTCTACGTGAAACCAGAAAGGCAGCGCAAATGTTTGTTCTTGTTCATTAATATACATAAGTGATACTTATAAATAAACCGGAGCAACAAGAGTTGCACTTCGAACCAACTCAGTACTTCTACCTGAGGTGCTACAACTGCCATCCTATGGGAGGTCTGCGCGGCCCAGACGCGCTTCCGAGCGGTATGGCGAATCCTGGCCATCTACTCTAGCTGTTGTGTTGTGATATATATAAAAGAAAACAAGAGTGAGTACTAATCCCAACAATAATATAAGGCAGCATAATAATATATGTAAGCTTATATCATAATTGAAAACTTTTAAAACTTCATTCGTATACAGAATGATATTTTGAAATATTCTTTTCGTCAAATCATGCTATACAGTTCAAATACTGTACGAGAAACATCATTATTCAATCACTATCACATCATCGGTAACTCAGCACCTAGGCTTTCGTTACAATGTGCAGCACAACTCCAATTGGAGGGAATGGACCTTCAGGAACACACCACGATACACTATGATCAGTCGTTGTATCGAACTCACACTTTTCTACTAGTAGATGGACGATATCTTAACACGATTATCACCCGAGCCGCATACGGGCTTTGTATCTGCTGGACTGTCCCACAGCCTCCTACGCGAGATAGTTGCTGGACTGCCCCGCAGCCTCTTACGCTATATAATTTGATGGACTGTCCCACCGCCTCCTACGCGAGATAGTTGTTAGACTGCCCCGCAGCCTCTTACGCTATATAATTTGATGGACTGTCCCACAGCCTCTTACACGTTTCCTCCTAGTCCCGGATGAAAAATCAATGAAACGGGAATCAGAATTTAATCCTAGTTCCCCAAGTACAAAATACTTGTCAAAGTTTTGCAACAGTTCAGATTTTCTTACTCCAGAATGTTTGAAAGGAGTAAGTCACAATGTGGATTGACATCAGTCAACGAAACAACAAACGTTTACCAAGTATTTTGATAATCATGATCTGGGAGTTTTTGTAAAATATCTTTAGTTCTGATAATTCAGAAACCCAAAATATACTCACATTTAATGAAAGAGGCAAGTAAAATCATATGTTCACTTCTTGGAATGGAGACAAATAATTAAAGTAGTTGGGAACCCCTACTATACAAATAAATCTTGTTGAGATCAGAAAATATTTTAAACAACAATTGGAACCTTACGTAATATTTAAATAAGGTTGTATTATTTTTAAATCATATTTGGAATATTTAATAAATATTCAAATAATAAATATTGAATTATTATTCAATAAAATTCCACTTAAGTGAATATCCAAAATAATATTCACTTAATTAAATAATTATTCAAATTATATCAATAATATTATTATTTAAATATCTCACATTAAATATCCAATAATATATATTGGAATATTTAATCAACATTTTAAAATATAGCTGTCCCTGGAACCCTCCAGCTTCTGACAGTATAATCAAGACAAACTCATCATTTGACTCCCGGTCTAATGTTTTTAAAATCATCGCACGAGTGCTCTACCCTTAGAGCCTTTATAAAAACTCGGTTTATATCTAGTATTTACATAGCATATAAACCTTATATCTCACAAAGCTTTTTATCAAAAGCGTAATCAGTTTATAATTCTTTTCACAGCATTAAAGCAGAATATATCACAAGCACAACATTAAATCACAACAACATCTCTATAAGATGTAGAGTTTGAAAACTTGCCTTGGTGTCTTGGTGAAGTGGTAGTGGGGGCTTGGGAGTGTGCTCGTCGATCTATAATAAGATACACAATACACAATCAGTCCCCTAGAACCAATTAATGTGCTATTAACTTAAGCACTAAAGTTCTATTAATGAAAATCAAATGTCTCGCTCTTGGTCACTTATAACCTCATGACATTCCGTAAAATCCTAAGTCAAAAGTTTGGGTGGAAATCTATTCACAAAACCCAAGTATTTTACCATTACTAACTCATCGTTTTAACCATCCCCTTAAGGGTATTTCACTCGCGCAACTTTTGTTCCCGCATTTTTATAAAATCGAAAAATCATCTTTTTAACACGAAACCTTCTCGGTTCCTTTCCTAACTGTCCATGATAGTATCCACTTTAATATTACGACCCAATTCTATTTTTAAAGGGTTTGATCACAAGCTCAAAGTTCATATAGTGAACTACTTAGTTATCCAAAACCGCTTTCACTAAAACGGGTGTTTCTCCTAAACAGTAAATCGAACGATACGATTCTTTCGCCAAAACAAACTACGACACAAGACCTACATGATCATGGTCAGAAAGTCTTATGGTTATGTCTAGAAGGTAACCGTGGTCTCTGTCTAAACATCCTAAGGAAAATCCGACATGGTAACGACGCTTAATCGTGATTCCTGTGTTTAAAACACTCCAATCAATTCACCAATCAATACCCAAGCAATCATAACTCAAATTTCACATCTTAACCAACTTATTTCTGTCTAAACATGTTCATACCATCATTAACAAGTTCAACCATCAATCAATCCACTAAACATCATTCTTAACAAGCATATCACTTCTACATCACACTATCACTAATCATTATCAATTTAATCACTAATATCAAAGTATAAGTAAAAGTGTGAGAGGGTTTATACCTTCCTTGGTACTTAATATGGACTATAGATGGCTAGTATACTCTTCCTTGCTCCTTGATTATCCATTACAAGCCTTGAACTTCAAGATCAAAACAAGAAAATCAAGAATTGCTATTCATTTCACTATTCATCATCAACTTTAGCTCATGATTTGAGCATGATAACATCCATGGATGAAGCTAGGATCAAGGATTTACCTTAGTCTATGGATGAGGATGATTTAGAGCCCAAGATCATGATTTTTGGTGGAGTAGAACTTGAGGAAAAATTTCCTTATCCTTGAAGAATAAAAAGGGCCGAATGTTCTTCTTCTTCTTCTTCTTCTTCTTTTTGTTCTTCCTTCTTGATTTTTCTTTTCTTTATTTTTTTGTCTAATAAATCCTAATTACATGCCTTTTAATTGTGTGGTCTAAATTGTGTTTTGTCACCCAAGGACACATGTCAAGTTATTGTGGTGAAATTGGTGACAAGGTGGTGATTCTTCACCTTGTCATTGCTTATGTCATGGTTTGTGTCATCAATCCTCTTATATGTTACACTTGATGACCTTATATGATACTTCTCCTTTGGTTAGGGTTTAATCCATAATTCGTTACGCTTCTGCTTTGCTGCTAAGTTTGGAGATAGGTTCAAGGGATTTTGAAAACGTTTCGTTGTACCAATGCTAGGGGATACTTCCTTGACCTTTTTATAACCTTGGCTTAATATATGATCATGGATTTCTCATTATATATAATTCCTCAAAATGATCAATTCAATATGTCCTTGATTGTCCAGTGAATAGTGATTTAAAACTCGAATGGAAATCTTCTGATTCTGATTGCGTTTGCATTCACTTATTCTTCCTATACATCAATAATATAACCTCGAAACATTCACTCCATCTCTTCCATATAGGGTGGTCTGAAAATATTTTAATCAGCAAATTTACTATTCATCAGGGTTTCAAATATTACAAAATTTTGGGATATTACATAAACTTAGTCATAAAAACCTATATGGCTGATATCTTTAAGACTTACAAACTGCCAAAACTTACATTTTATTCTTTGAGTGAGGTAAATAGAATCAAACTTAAGGGAGATCAAAAACAAGTTACCACTGATTCACTTAACCAAACCTCACAACCATCATTGACAATAGACCCCAAACAGCCAACTGCATCATCCTCTCAAAAGGGTGATGTTAGTAAAAAGGAGAAAATGAAGGAACCTCAAGACCCCCTAGCTATTCAAACCGAGGTTGCTCTGGCTATAGAAAAAGAAACAACCGTGTCACCTTCACACCAACCAAAGAAAAATGCCGAAATAGTTAAAGCCACCTCTTCAGTCACTAAAATGGTTGAAGTTGTAAAATCAGGGGAACACACATTGCTAGGTGCATCCTCTCAAAAGCATGTTCCTATTGAAAAAGCATTCACCCTAATGCACCTTTTTGTAAAGAGTCTGCACATGATAGTGATAAGGAAGGCACTACACAAAACACTGAGCACATCACTCTTGAAACCCCCCCCCTTTCAACTCAGAGGCACACAACATGTGGCAATTGAAGATGCATCTAAGAAGTTAGATGCTAAAATTTCCACAAGCTCTCACTTTGTACCAACTCATATCCTAGAATGGTTGTAGCCTGTCAACCCTAATGACTCTGCAGGACCATCAACTGTTCAACCTTTGGTACAAACTCCTCAAGACTTGGATAACTTATATATGGAACAGTTGTATGGGATCCAGACAGTGGTGCAACACTATGTCACAACCTCTCTTCCCAATGATCAGTACAAAGCCATTCTCCTTTCTCATCATGAAGATGTCAAAGAGCAAAGAGAAAAGATAGTGGATGAAGCTGAAGAACATGGAAAAGTGGATTCTTGGCTAAGTGAAGATGCTCAAGTGGACTTGGAGGAATCACTTAGAGACAACAGACAAGAGTATTTGACCTCTCTTAGCTCCTCTAAGAAAGAAATCACTCATGCGCAAATGTATGATATCATGAATGAGCTTCACAAATTCCACATGAGGTCTCTAAGGGGTTCTATCATATCTACATTCACACAAGGAAATTATTAAATCTGCAATGACTACAGCTCATGAAGAATTAATGAAGAAGTTCCCAATCATCTCAGCTTTAAATTCTCAAAATGATGCCAATAAAAGGAAACTTCCAGCATTTGATGCCGAAGTGAGCTCTCTCAAATCTACACAACATAAATTCAATGAGGTCATTGACAAACAACTTAAATATAGTACTTATGTGTGTACAATGATAAAGGTTCTCTTTAGGAATGCTTATGGTGACAAGATTCCTACTGAGGTTCTAGTCAGAGAAATGGCCATCACAGACTGCAACCAACTCATTCAACAGGCCAAAGATGCCTTTCAAGCCAAGGACTATGGTCCTTCTCCTTCATCTTCAACATCTTCTTCTATGAACCCTGAGATTGCAGCTTTACAACAAGAAGTGAAGTCTCTTAAGCAGGCCAATCATGACCTAGCCACTTCTGTAACTCTCATTGGTGAGAAGGCTGATCAAAACTCCAATGAACTCAACCACACACTCAGGATCTACAAGCTCAACTGGCACTTTTTCTACCCTCCACAACTGAAGCTCTTGCTAATAAGCCTAAGGGGGAGAGAAAAGTCGTCAAGAAAAGGTCATCCTCTAGATTCAAGAAGAATGAAGATGTAGTGATTGAGAAGAAGAATGAAGATGTAGTGATTGAGAAAGTCTTAGCTGATGAAGACAAAGAACCTGAAGACACATACAGTACCTCTTACAAGGCTGTGATCAAAAAGCAAAGGGAAGGGCATTGAACATGGATCTCAGTCTAATGTGCAGTTGGATGAGTATCAGTTGAGACCAGTCACAGTCCCACTTGTCAACATCATCAGTAAAGATGGACAAAAGATGGAGATAACAATAACTCACTTTCCAGGGACTATGCCTTCTAGAGCTAGTACACCTGCCACAAGAATTGAAAGAGTTGATCCAGTGGAGGTGGATGTTGTAACAGAAACCAGACTTTTAGAACCTGCAAACTCAAGAATCTATCATGATGAAGCATTTCTAAAGTTTCTAGAGGCTGCAAAGATTGAAGCCAAAGGTGATGTGTTGGATTATGTGAGGAGCCTTAAGAACAAAATTACCTACCTAACTGTCATGGCAAGAAAGGTCAGAGATGTATTCTTCAAAGAGGTCATTATGGTGACAAACAACACATTATGGCATCTGTCATATGACACTCTAATCAATTTGAATTATACTGAAGTGGATGCTCTCATAAGTCTGATTGAGAAGAAGGGTGAAAATAAAAAAGCTCTCTATGATGATCTATTAAGATATCAAGACTCAAGACTCCCTGAAGTCATCAACAATCCATGTACCATTCTCTATAAAATTGGAACTAAAGTCTCACAAGTGGTAATTCCTAAGGACCTCAAAGCTCACAACATAAGAACTGTAAGGAAAGTTCATGAAATGCTAAGAAGAAAAAAGGGCATCAGGACTGCTGAAGAACTAGAAGCAATAAACATACTTCATTACTTTATTGCAAATGGAGCTGTCCCTGAAAGTGCAAAGCACATGAGAAATAAGAATGATAAAAATGACAAGGATGATCAAGGCAAAAGCAGTGGCAAGAGTGGAAGCTCATCATAGGGGGACAAGAGTGAGAAGAAAGATAAGATGATGGAGATGATAACCGAGGTGGTGATGGAGGAGCTGAAAAATTTGAATCAACAAGGCAATAAAGAAGAATGAGTGACAAATAGCAAACCAGGGACAATATTGATGACACTCTTACCAAAACACAAGACTCAATGTCTAGGGTGGATGTCACTAATACTGGTCCTCAAAAATCAATTTCTATGGTTTCTGAAACTGTTGAGTCACCTCCAACTCCAATAAAAAGAAATCCAACAGAAGTGAGGAAGAAGAAGTCTCCTTCTAGATTCCTTGTTAAAGCTACAACTGGTGGAGTCATAAAGATAAAGATAACCAAAAAGACCAAGATCAACCTGAAGCTTGTTAGTTATGAATATCACTAGTAAACTAGACATGGGGGGTGAATGGATAGTTTGAATGTGTTAGGAACTATGTTGTTTCTTGATGATAACTAAATTAATGTAGCTATCAGCGGATAGTATGCTTTTGCAGTATCCGTAGATGGGTAGTTTATCTACGGATAAGACTCACTGTAACATGCTTTTGTATTTCTGATGTTGGAGTTGAAGTCGTCTTGATAGGTTGAATAAGTCATGTTGACTATCAATAGATATGTAGAATAGGGAGGCTAATTGTAAATAGTTGATGCCTTGTAATTTTGCATAAGTGAAATTGACTGTCAATAGATAGCTTAATTAGCCTTCTACGAATGTGGACATTGTATTGTCTACGGATAACAGTACTAGTTGTCTACGGATGTGATCAAGATACTGTCAACGGATACTGTTAGGTCCAAAGTATCGTAGAAGGGGGGGGGGGGGGTTGAATACGATACTCACAAATAATTTAATTTCGTTCGCGGATTAATCTTTCAGTTCTATAACGAAATCAAACACACCAAACCAAATCAAGTTTCGGGGAATATATCTTTTTATAAATATAAACCTCGAGGGGTGCTACAATTTCTAATCCGTAGATTAGCGTCAATGAGTTTAAGGTTACACAAATACAAAACAATGATCAAGTTCTGAGCACTATTAATTTCTCTGATAATTTTCTCCGGCTCTTCTCTCTCTCAGTAATGTCTCTGTATTGAAATCCTTAACTGAAGAAGACACTTTCTTCACTCTGTATTAACTGCAGACTTTTGTTTGAAAAACCATCGAACCAAACTTGTAGAAACAATCCTGGCCGTTGGATCTTCTTCAACTTGAAAAACAAAGAATACTTTCCACCTGCTCCCAATTAAAAAACCATCGAATGGTTTAAGAAACCATCGAATGAAACAAATCATTTTACCATTCGATAGTTTTTAAAACAAAACTATCGAATGCTAAATTGATTTACTTGTTTTTAATTGAATCACCTTAAACTCTCATTCGATAGTTTTCTTAAAAGAAAAACTATCGAATTGATTTACTTGTCATTTGTCCTTTAGTAATAACTCCTGAGCTCCCGGGTGTTTAAGCAATAGACTGTATCAATTTGTTCTGAGACGATAAAACAGCTTGATCTTCTTAGTGCCGTCAACTCGTGCAACTGGTCTGGTTCACAGATGAATAACACTTGATCAATTCTTATTTTATGTCTTCAATATAGTGCTGCTGATAAGTCCTTTGTCTTTCTGGTTGCTTCGTTTAAATCACTGGAATCCCGTGGTACTTAACCCTAAATCATTCACATACTTCTGTCGTCTTCAAAGTCTTGTTTCTATTGCTGTCACTGAGGCTTGAACATTTTCATGAACTTCTTTCCGTGACCTGTTTACGGACTTCAAGAATACATAACGTATTTTGATTTTTTGAGTTTACCTTTTCTTCTTTGATTCTGGATTCCTGTGCTTCTATTAATACTATTGTCTGTCTTGTCCTTTGTTGAGTTGTAGTTATCTCTTTTACATCTTATGTTACATTATGCTTTACAATCTCCCCCTATTTGATTGGATAGAGTTCGACAAGCAAATACTTCGAGGATAACTCAACTAACTAAGGAAACATAAAACTACTTAAAGTAAGACAGCGTAATAATATTAATGCATTCTGGATCAGATATATATACATTTCCAGATTTCATAAATCAAAAAACAATTAAACTTTTTACAATGAAGTTGCTCCTCTAGTCTGAGCTGATGGTTCTCTTGTTCTTTGCTTCAACATTCAGTCCATTCCAATCTCACCTTCTTCAATCATTGGATCGGAGTTAGCAGCTTGATAATCAATCACTGATAGATAGTGCAGTGGTTCTCCAGGTTTAAGGATTGCTCCTTGGATGTGTCTTCCAATATATTCAACCTCTTGACCCACTCCAGCCCATAACCATGCAATGTTAACATCTTTCTTGTTTAGCTTTGGCATGTTTGGCAGTCTGGTATGCACTTCCAATCCTCTTTCCACTCTTTTCCTATAGTAAGGAACATTCTCCATTAGAAATCTTCTAAGAGTGTCTGCTACTTTGTCCTTCTCCGTTGATGAGAATCCAGTGGATCTAAGATACTTCTCAACTGAGATTAGATAGTTGCTTGGGTAGTCCCTCGGTTTGTCCTCAGCCAAATAGCAGATTCTGAACACGTCATTCGTCATGAATCTAACCATTGGAGGATCTTCAGTAATCTCTGAACTGACTTTCATCAAGATCTCCTTAACATGCTCACGGAGCAGTTCATTTAGCCTTGTAGTTCTTTGGATCTTGATGAGTATAGCCTGCAATTCTGTATATGTCCTCTGTTCTAAAAACTTACTGGAAATCACAAATGTACCTTTCTCCAGAAAACTGATTAATAAGCTCCAGGCACCATTTGCTTTAACCCCAGCATTCAGACAGATTATAGAGCTTCTCAGTGCTTTAAAGTAAGTCTGATCTTCAAGATTAGCACTTCTGATGTCCTGAATAATAACTTCCACCTCAGCATTGTCGTTGACTTCTAATCCGTCTTCAACTCCGCAAAAGGTTTTATAAGCCATTTCCCATTCAGTACCATCTTTCTTTGCCAGATCTATCATCTTCTTCTTCCTCACTTCATTATACACCTTCATTCTCTTTAGCTTTTCACTTCTCAGAATTGCTTGCTGTTTCTCCTTCTCAGCTTGCCTGGCATCTATTGCAGCTCTCTGAGCTCTTATTGCTTCCAAGGCAGCTTCTTCTTCAGGTGATAGAGAATTTGCTTCTTCCATATCATCATCCAAGATAGGATGTTCTATTGGCTCTGGATAATATGGCTCATGCTCCTCTTGAATAGGTTGCTCATGCATGACCTCAAATTCCTCTTCACTCTCCTTTTCTTCCTCTACAAGCTCCTCAATCCAGTACTGTCTGATTGGAATAGCATCAACAGTCTCCCAAACTCCCCATTTATCCTTCACCCCTTCTCCAACTTTCTCCCCCTTAGTTGAGGAATCCTCGATAAAAGCATCCTCAGCATAAAAGACATTAGAATTAAGGATCAGGTTCCTGATAGGAAGGACCAGGTTGTCCAGATTGTTGGTTCTTCAGCATACTCCATATAGACTGTACTCCGTCACCTTGATTCTCCAAGAAATCCATAAGCTGCTTATTAAACTCATTTATAAAAGCTAGCGACAGGTCAATGTTCTCCAATCTTGAGTTGGTAGTCTTTTCCATATGATCCAGCCTCTTGTTTAGCTTAGACTCCACTCGTGAAAGGGTATTCATTGCATCTTTTACCCGCGTTTGACCATCCCGGATAACCAGAACGTCTTCTTTCAAAGCTTCATGTCCTTGAGACAGTGCAGTTACTTCATTCATGAATCCATCTTTAAGTTCCCTGACGTCCATCCTCAGCTCGACTAGTTCTTCCATAGCTTCCTTCTTTAAGGAGTCCACTGCCTGCTTCGTACCTGTTATAGTGCCAGATGCACTGCCAATGACCCTGAATGTTCTTCTGGAATCATCTGCAGCCAAGTCAACTTTCTCTTGAATAGACTTTAAAGAAACATTGTATTGACTGGAGGAGATCCCTTGGTCAAAGGAAGGTCGCAGTGGAACCTTGAAAAGTGAATTTCCTTCTTTGTCTCGAACTGTCATCTCCTTGAGGGAAGATTGAACTTGTAGCTCTCATTCTGTTGGTAACAGCAGATCATCAATATTAGGTAGGGTTAGGGTGTCACTCCTCACATTTGGCTCTGGGTGTACACTCAACGTTTCTGTCGGTGTTTGAATCATTTTTCCTTTCCCACTCAGGCCAGGTGTAAGTGTTTTTGTTTCACTCAAATCCTTTGTGCTGATTATACCTGCAGAAGAGATCACCGTAGCCGTCCTTAAGGAGGTCACCGGTGGTGCAATGGGGCTTCGCAAGTCCCCGTCCTTGGATAAACCAAGTTGCTGATCATCCTTAGATGATATATCCTTTGAAGGATCTAGAGTTTGAATCTCTAGGGGGTTAGAAACAGGCTCTTTTAACAGCAGAGATCCCGAATCTTCCCCGTGAGTCTGTAAAGACTTCACCTCAGTTGACTCCTCAAAAGTAATTGATTCACTGTCAACGAGTTGCCGATCTGCACCTACGTCAGACCCTTTACCCGCAGGATCCAGATATGTTCCATCTGGGGAGGTAGACAATGACCTTTTAGATTGCGCATTTAGGTCAAAGCCTTCTCTCGACGTCTGTGAAGACCCTTGGTTCTTAGAACCTTCAACCAGTGAACCTGACCATAATATGGTCGGAACACCAGTTGCTTCCGTCAATTCTTCCTTACTTGATTGAGCTATTGGTTCAGATATTGCTTTCGTTAGCGTAGCCCAATCAGCATCAGAAAAATCAGTAAAGGGCGCTTTGGATGAGAGAAATGAAGTATCAACAGTTGCCTCGGTTTCTGTTCTTCTCCTTTTAGAGGAAGGCAGAGCTGTTGTTGAAGGGTGTATCTCCTTATGTGGTGCTGCTTTGGCACTATCTCCCTCTACACTCATGGATGGTTCTTTAATGGGTATAGTAGGGGAAGGAGGTTTGTTTATGTTTTCATTTGGCTCTTCCAAAGGCTCTTCGACCGTGGTTAGAGGTTGTGGGTTTGCAACCTCCTGGTCAGGAATGGCCACTAAGGGCTCTGGATCAACATCCATTGGTTCATGTGCCATTACAGGTTCAGGTTGTGGAATATTACCTTGATTTACCTGTTCCCCTGGGGGTAGAAGTGGTAGGGGCACCGTTCTTAGATATTCAGTGAGAACAGTGGGTACCCCTGGAAGATAGTTGTTCTTCCTAATGAGAGCGGTTATGGCATTGCTCTTCATTCTCATGCACTCCTGGTTGGCTTCACCTTCAAAGATCTCCCGTTCATTATCTGTTAAGATATCATTGAGAATTAGCTGTAGGAACCTAGGATAGAAACAGAGCACATCGTCATTTATGCCTGTTCTTTCATCCAGTGGTCCCATGCACAGAATTACTTGATCAATCACTATCCGTCCTATGTTAATATGCCTGTTGTTCGCAATGGCAAACACTATCTTTTGAAGGAATAAGGGAATGCCATGCAGATTTGTTAGCTTGGCAGTAAAAACATGTATCAGGGTATGAAAGAAAAAATTCCATGGCTTTGGCAGGTAATGCTTTAGGAACTCTCCCACCAAGAAGTTAGGTTGTTGACTTCTGATAAGAGTGAAGAAAGCATGTATTTCCTTAGTTGTGGGATCCGGAACAAGGTTTTCTGTAAGAAAATGAAGTATTCTGTTAAAGTCATGTTCCGTCACCGTTATTGTTCTGCCCCCTGGCACAACAAAACTGAAGGACCTTATATTATTCTCACTTGTATCCGTGGCGGTTGTGTACAACGCAGTCAATTGATCGATACAAAGGACTACGGGAGTACTTACAGCGTATGCCACTAATGAACGTATATTCAAAAATTCTGCCCATGCACGAATTTGAGGATTCGTAATGGCTTGCAGATTTTGAAACGAGACATGATTAGTTTTGGTTACGATAAATTCTCCAGCCATTATGTTTCAAATTTCCAGAAAATTAATTTTTAAACCAAAACTAAATTTCCACTTGAATTTAATTAATTATCCCTAATTAATCAAACTTTTTTTTTAAAAAAAAATTACCCTTAAAACAAAATTACCCCTTTTCTGAAAACACAACTCGAACCAAGCAAAAATCTAGAACCCTAATTGTTAACACCAACCAGTCAATTAGATCAGAAAACTAGACTGTTTAAAAACAATCAAATTCTAAGAATTGTACTTGTTAACAATTTATGTGAGGTTCACAACTTTATTTCGATGTATTCTTCAACAGTATGTTCTAAAACCAACACAAAACAAGTGTTTCATGGTTAAACTAAATTCAACAGTGAGAAATAGTAAGTTTTCAAGGTTTTCTCGGTTATAAAATGAAGAAACTATCGAATGGTGTTCTTGTTTGTGTATCTATCTCTTTGTAAGTATATAAACGCGTAAGTTTTTCTCAGATCTGTAAAAGTGAAACTGAAAAAGAACTAAGGCAGTGATATATACGTTTGAAACTGTCAGGGGTAAAATCATCCTTTCAGGTTTCGATAGATTTTAATGTACTATCGATATTTTTCTGCAAGGGGTAAACCTGTCAACTGGAATTCGATAGTTTTTGAAAAACTATCGAATTTTTTTGAAACTCAGAATTTTAAAAGGTTTATCAGAAAACTATCGAAGTGTTTTTCTTTGAAAATCTGAAAAACTATCGAACAAATGCTTTTGGAAAAACTATCGAGAACTTTAATATTAAGTAATTAAGTTCACTTCGATATTTTTCTTAATTTTTCAAAATCTATCGAGGATTTAAATATTGAATAAAGTAAATCCACTTCGATACATTTTAAATTAAACTCAAAAACTATCGAGAATTGTTTTCGATAGTTTTTTTTTCCTTTTCAAAAACTATCGAAAATTAATTTCGATAGATTTATCTATGTACTTGAAAAACTATCGAATTTCCTAAATTCGATATTTTTTGCTTCTGTCTTCATTTTTAAAACATGTTCTTGTTTTAAAAATTCAGACTTTGTATTTTCTGTCTAGTTTTAATTCTAATAAATCTTTTCAAATTTACCAAAATCAATTCTTAACAGAAAATTCACAATTTTCTTAGAATAAAATCAATTAAATATCATTGAGTGATATTAACCAATTAAAATCTAATCAATTATGCTGCATTAATCTACAATGTTAAAAACAAAGTAAATTAATTCAAATTAAATAAATGCTTGTATATTTAGAACAAATATTAGCACTTAAATAATTTTTAGAATTAATAACTAATTAAATGCCAGAAGATATATCATCCATAATTATGACATAGAATTAGTATAATAATCCTAACTACGAGAATTGCTCCAGAAAATAAATTCACGAGTCCTAAGGATATAGCAATTCTTAAACTCATGTATTCACCAGGACTCTCTGCAGTTACTGACTTCTAATCAAAATCAATTAGAAAGATTTAACATCCCAAGTTCACCAACCAGCTTATTGAAAGTGGATTCATCAAGCGGTTTAGTAAGGATGTCTGCAATTTGATCCTCTGTGGGTACAAAAAGTAACTCCACAGTTCCATTCATGACATTCTCTCGGATAAAATGATACCTGATGTCGATGTGCTTCGTCCTCGAGTGTTGCACTGGGTTGTTTGAGATTGCTATGGCACTTGTGTTGTCGCAAAATATTGGAATCTTTGTCAACAAAAGTCCATAGTCACGGAGTTGGTTTCTCATCCACAAGATCTGAGCACAGCAGCTACCAGCAGCAATGTATTCAGCCTCAGCTGTTGATGTGGACACTGAATGCTGCTTCTTGCTATGCCAGGAAACTAACCTTCTTCCAAGAAACTGACAGCTTCCTGAAGTACTCTTCCGATCAATCTTACAACCTGCAAAATCAGAGTCTGTGTATCCAATAAGATCAAATCCTGTATCTTTAGGGTACCAAATTCCAAGATTTGGGGTCCCCTTAAGATATCTAAATATTCGCTTAACAGCTATTATATGAGATTCTTTGGGATCAGACTGAAATCTAGCACACAAGCATGTTGCAAACATTATATCTGGCCTACTTGCAGTGAGATAAAGTAATGAGCCTATCATACCTCTGTAGCCTGTGATGTCAACCTTCTTACCAGTTTCATCCTTATCAAGCTTAGTGGCAGTTGGCATAGGAGTCTTTGCTGTAGATGAGTCTTCCATTTGATACTTCTTCAGAAGATCCTTGATGTACTTGGACTGACAAATGAATATACCATCTTGTTTTTGGTATACTTGCAGTCCAAGAAAGAATGACAATTCACCCATCATGCTCATTTCATAACGACTCTGCATTAACTTAGCAAATCTCTTGCATAGATCATCATTAGTAGAACCAAATATTATGTCATCAACATATACTTGCACCAATATCAAATCATTTTTATGCTTTTTGACAAAGAGAGTTTTGTCTACAACACCTCTTGTAAAATCATTTTCAAGTAAGAATTCAGAGAGAGTGTCATACCATGTCCTCGGAGCTTGTTTGAGTCCATAGAGAGCTTTGAATAGAAAGTACACAAAGTCTGCCAGTTTTGAATCCTCAAAACCTGGAGGTTGTTCCACATACACTTCTTCTTCTAACTCCCCGTTCAGAAAAGCACTCTTCACATCCATTTGATATACCTTGTAATTGGAATGTGCAGCAAATGCCAGAAACATTCTGATGGCCTCAAGTCTTGCTACTGGTGCATAGGTTTCATCATAATCTATACCCTCTTCTTGAGAGTAACCTTTAGCAACCAGTCTGGCTTTGTTTCTCGTTATAATGCCATCTTCGTCCAACTTATTTCTGAATACCCATCGTGTTCCAATAAAAGATTTTCCCTTAGGCCTGGGTACCAGCTTCCAAACTTTCTGCCTTTCAAACTGATTGAGTTCTTCTTGCATAACAATCACCCAATCTGGATCATCTAGAGCATCTTCAACTTTCTTAGGTTCTGTTTCTGAAAGAAACCCAGAATAGTGACATTTATTTTGTGATGTTCTCCTAGTTCTCACTCCTGTGTCCGGATCACCAATGATCAAGTGAAAGGGATGATCTCTATTCCATACCCTTTGTCTTGGCAGATGCGATCTTGATGATTCTCCTTGTTCTAGATGTTGTGGAGTGTGACTAGTTGATCCTTCTCCTGCTCCCCCTGAATTGTTGACGGTTTGATCTGTTGATTCTGAAGACTGACTAGTGGATCCTGTATGTTGAGGATATCCACTTTGGTCACCACTTTGTCCAGAATCATTATCATTATGATTATTATTAATGACTGTAATGTTAGATATAATTGCTGACGTTTGTTCATCAGTGTTTAAGCAACAGGTGATCATCAGAGTTTACATTGAAGCCAGTCAGAGTTTGTTAAAGTCTGACGTGGTGATAGTTGAATTAGCTGTCGGTGCTGAATTGAATATTCTAGAAGCAATATATTCTGAAGATGGAAAGAAGCAGAATATATTGATACAGCTAAGGAGACTGGACAGAGGACTGAAGCAATTCTAATTGATTACAAATTGTATAGCTAATTTGTAGGAGTATCAATTAGAGATTGATTGTAACTGTGTACTATATAAACACAGATAGGTTATCCCTAGAAGGGATGCGATTATTGAAAATATTATTCTTGTAACCTAGTAGCTCTTTGTGATTCATTAACATCATAAAGAGAGAAACTGTTAATATAATTACAGTTTTGTTGATTTATAAACAGTGTTCTTGATTGTTATTCTCATACATACTTGATTATATTGTGTATTCGGCTTAACAATTGGTATCAGAGACTAGGCTGTTTAATATATACAGTTTTACGATTCAAACACAGTAATAATCATGTTTGAAGAAAATCAAGCTCCTCCCAAGGTTGAACAGGTCAAACCTAATTCTGTGAGTCGGTATGAATCAATCAGGGTTCCAATTCTCAGGCCAGTGGAGTATCCAATTTGGAAGGTGAAGATGACCATGTTTCTGGAGGCTACAGATCCAGAATACCTTGACAGAATATATGATGGTCCTCATATGCCGACTAAATTGTCTCCTGTTGTTGATGGTCAAGAACAAAAGACTGTTCCAAAGGAAAAGAAAGATATGACTCCTGAGGACATCTCATCAATTGCAAAAGATGCAAAGGTTAGACATCTTCTCCACAGTGCTTTAGATAATGTTATGTCTAACAGAGTAATTGGTTGCAAAACTGCAAAAGAAATATGGGATGCTTTGGAAGTCAGGTGTCAAGGAACCACTGCTATAAAGAAGAACAGGAAAACAATACTCACTCAGGAGTATGAGCACTTTGATTCAAGAGCCAATGAAACCTTGACTGAGACATATGACAGATTCTGTAAACTGCTGAATGATTTATCTCTAGTTGATAAAGAATATGATCTTGAAGAATCAAATCTCAAATTTCTCTTATCTTTACCTGAAAGATGGGATTTGAAGACAACAACTATAAGAGATAATTACGAACTTGCTGAAACTGAACTTGATGAGATTTATGGGTTACTAAAAACTCATGAATTGGAAATAGAACAAAGAAACAGAAGATCAAGCAAGAAGACAAAATCTGTTGCTCTCAAAGTTGAAGAGAAGCCCATCAAGAAGGAATCATCAAGAAAGAAAGCTAAGGGAAAGGCTTTAGTCATTAAATCTGAAAGTGAGTCATCAAACTCTGATGATGACTCAAACTCTGATGAAGCTTCTGACTCTGAGGATGATGAAGAACAGATGATGCAAATGGCTGCATTGATGGTGAAGACCTTCAAGAAGATGGGATTCAAGAACTTTAAGAAAGGAAAGAGATTCTCAAGGAAAGATTCAAACTCTGAAAGGAAAGGTTTTAGAAAGTCTGATGGAAGGGAGACCAAGTCTGGCAAGAAGGATAAATCTGAAATCCAGTGCTACAAGTGTAAGGAGATGGGTCACTATGCTCTAGAGTGCAAGAAAGGCAAATCTGAGAAAGCACTCATCTCTAAAGGCAAAGACTGGGCAGATACTTCAGACTCTGATGATGGAGTAAATTATGCTCTTATGGCAACTGTCAAAGATGAGACTGAATCATCTGAAAATAAGGTACCCCTAACTACTTATGCTTATGATACTGATAATATATCTGAATTAAGAGTATATCTGAAAAGCGTAAATGTTAGTTATAGGGATCAGACTTTAGAGAATGAGAGAATTAAATCTGAGAATTTTAGCCTTAAAGATAGAAACAAGTTTCTTGAAGGAGAACTTGAAAATATGAAGCAGATTCAAAAAGAAAGAGATGATGCTGTTTATGTGGAACAGGAGTTGCTCAAAAGATATAGGCAACTAGAATCTGATCTAGAAAAAGAAAGAAAAATAATCAAGACTTGGACAAACTCTGGAAGAGACACTCATCAAGTGTTTCAAACAGATTCTGTAGGTTTAGGTTATTGTGAAAATGATGAACTTAGGTTTAAAGACAAGGTTAAGGTTAAACCACAACTTAAACCTGTGAAATTTGTTCCAGAGTCCACTAAGTTAAAATCTGTTGTAGTAAGAGAAGCTGATATGGAATCAGATGAAACCGGTGAAAGACAGGAAAATATTATAACAGAAAATCTAATGGAAATAGAAGCTGTTAGAAAGCCAGTTAAAACATGTGAAAAACAGGTTAATGTTGGTCTGATGACAGGAAAACAGTTCAATCATAAGCTTAAAGAGGTAAAGTCTGCCATGAAACCAAAAGGGTCCAAGAAGAATAGGAATGGAAAAATAGGCATAAATAAAAGAAATAATCATTTGCCTACTGCTGTTGCTCCAAGGAAAACATGTTATAATTGTGGTAGTACTAACCATCTTGCTAGATTTTGCAATAAGAACAAAGATATTAATTCTTTACCTTCTACATCAGGAGTAAAGAATAATTATGTAAGGGTTAAACCACAGACTTTATGCACACACTGTGGGAGCACTTGGCATTCTATTTATACTTGTAAGAGTTATCATGCTATTTATCATAACTATTATGAGCCAAAGCCTAACTTGAAGTGGGTTAGGGCAAACTCTGCGAGTGTAAAGTCTGACAATGTTAGTTTAAACTCTGTTGATAGTGATTCCGCTGCAAAAGCTAACACTGTTAAGAAAGACAAAGGATCCAAGCAAGTCTGGGTCCTTAAAACTAACACTTAGTGTTTGTTTGTGATTACAGGGCATAAAAGAGAGCACCCTTATCTTGGACAGTGGATGCTCAGGACACATGACTAGAAATAAAGCCCTGCTATCAGATTTTGAGGAGAAAGCTGGCCCAAAGGTATCCTATGGAGATGGCAACATAGGACTTACTCTGGGATATGGCAATATAAATCTTGGAAGTGTCATCATATCGAATGTAGCTCTAGTCTCAGGACTCAAGCATAATCTGCTATCTGTGAGTCAAATCTGTGATAGAGGAAACCATGTAGATTTTCATACTGAATACTGTGAAGTTATCAGTAAATCTACTGGAAAAGTTGTTCTAGTTGGACACAGGCACAACAACATTTATGAAGCAAGTTTGGTAACAAACTCTGATGGAAAAACAGTGTGTCTGACTGCAAAGATGTCAAATGAAGAGAGTTGGAACTGGCATAAGAAGCTCTCTCATCTCAATTTGAACAACATTAATGAGCTAATAAGAAAGGATCTTGTAAGGGGACTTCCCAAGTCAATACTTAGCTTAGATGGCCTATGTGATTCTTGTCAAAAGGCCAAGCAAAGGAAGTCATCTTTCAAGAGCAAATCTGAATCTTCAGTAGTAGAACCTTATCATCTTCTACATGTTGATCTCTTTGGACCAGTGAATGTGATGTCTATGGGCAGAAAGAAATATGCTCTAGTAATTGTTGATGAATATACTAGATATACATGGGTGTGTTTCTTATCAAAGAAGGATGAAACTGCTCAAACTCTGATGGATCATGTAAATCTACTGGACAAAGGATCACAGCACAAAGTCAAAATTATAAGGAGTGATAATGGAACTGAATTCAGAAACTCAATTATGGAAGCTTTCTGCAAGGAAAGAGGAGTGAAACAAGAATTTTCTGCACCTGGAACTCCACAGCAAAATGGTGTAGTTGAAAGAAAGAACAGAACTTTAATTGAAGCAGCCAGAACTATGCTTGACGAAGCAAAATTGCCAACTTATTTCTGGGCAGAAGCTGTTCAAACTGCTTGTTTTACTCAAAATGCTACACTGATCAACAAGCATGGGAAAACACCATATGAGATGGTGAAAAATAAGAAGCCAAATTTGAAGTATTTTCATATATTTGGATGTAAATGCTTTGTGTTGAAGACTCATCCTGAACAGTTGACTAAGTTCGAGTTAAAACCTGATGAAGGAATCTTTGTTGGCTATCCAGTGTCAACAAAAGCATTCAGAGTTTACAATCTGAGAACTAAAGTGATCATGGAGTCTATACATGTGTCATTTGATGACAAGAAAATAAATGGACTTGATGACTTAGATGAATATGATCAACTGCGCTTTGAAAATGAAGGTTTATTTTCTGGTGATGTAAACTCTAATGAAGTAGTACCGACAAACTCTGATGAAGCGGTTCTGACAAACTCTGACGAAGCATACTCTGAACCTCTACTGGTAAATACTGGAGAAACTGGAAATTCTCAAATTGAACAAAATAGAGAACCAGTTGAGGGGGAGCGTGAAGAAGCTCAACAAGACACATCAAGTGAGTCAGTTGAGGAAACTGATTCAAACTCTGACAGTTTAAACTCTGAGCCATCCAATTCAGGGAGAGCCTCAGATGCTGCAGAAAGTCAACATATGAATCAGGAGAGCATGGATCAAGGGGGAGGATTCAATAATGATGCAAGGAACCACTTACCAACAGCAAGAAAGTGGACACAGGCACACACACCTGATCTCATAATTGGAGATCCTGATGCTAGTGTGAAAACTAGAAGTGCAACAAATAATGAGTGTCTGTATCATGCTTTCTTGTCTCAAACAGAACCAAAGAAAGTGGAAGAAGCTCTTCAAGATGCAAACTGGATAACAGAAATGCAAGAAGAGTTAAATGAATTTGAAAGAAATGAAGTCTGGACACTAGTACCTAGACCAAAGAATAGATCAATTGTAGGTACAAAATGGGTTTTCAGAAACAAGACTGACAGTGAAGGTGTGATTACAAGAAACAAGGCTAGACTTGTGGCTAAAGGTTATTCACAACAGGAAGGAATTGATTATGATGAAACCTTTGCTCCAGTTGCAAGATTGGAAGCCATAAGAATTTTTCTGGCCTATTCTGCACACAAGAAGTTTAAAGTCTTTCAGATGGATGTAAAAAGTGCTTTTCTCAATGGGAAGCTTGAAGAAGAAGTGTTTGTTGAACAACCACCAGGATTTGTGGATCCCAAGCATCCAGATTATGTCTACAGGATTGACAAGGCATTATATGGACTAAAGCAAGCACCAAGAGCATGGTATGAAACTCTTGCTCAATTTCTTTTAGAAAGTGGGTTCACAAGAGGTACAATTGATAAAACTTTGTTTTATTTCAATTCTGGTGATGATTTGCTATTAGTTCAAATTTATGTAGATGATATTATTTTTGGATCAACTAATGACAAACTTTGTAAGAAGTTTGCAAAGCTTATGCAATCCAGGTATCAAATGAGCATGATGGGAGAGCTTAGTTATTTTCTAGGCTTACAGGTCAAGCAAACAGATGATGGGATCTTTATCAATCAAGAAAAGTATACCAGAAATCTTCTAAAGAAATTTGGTATGCTTGATAGTTCATCTGCTACAACTCCCATGGCTACAGCAACAAAGCTAGACAAAGACACAGGTGCTACAGTGGATATGACAACCTATAGAGGCATGATAGGGTCTCTTCTGTATCTCACAGCAAGTAGACCTGATATCATGTATGCCACATGTCTTTGTGCAAGATTTCAAGCAGATCCCAGAGAGCCTCATCTAACAGCTGTAAAAAGGATCTTCAAATATCTCAAAGGAACCATAACCTTGGGTTTGTGGTATCCTAGAGAATCAGAGTTTAAGCTAATTGGTTACTCTGATGCAGATTTTGCAGGCTGTAAGATAGACAGAAAAAGTACAAGTGGAAGCTGTCAATTCTTAGGTGACAGATTGGTTTCTTGGTATAGCAAGAAACAGAAATCAATTTCTACATCCACTGCAGAAGCAGAGTATATAGCTGCTGGTAGCTGTTGTGCACAGATTCTGTGGATGAAGAATCAGTTGCTGGATTATGGGTTAAGGTACTCTAAAATACCTATTTATTGTGATAACCAAAGTGCTATTGCTATGACAGGTAACCCAGTACAGCACTCCATGACCAAGCACATCAGCATAAGGTATCATTTTATCAGGGAACATGTGGAAGAAGGAGATATTGAGCTTCATTTTGTGTCTACAGACCAACAACTTGCAGATATCTTCACCAAACCTTTGAGTGAAGCTACTTTTACAAGATTGGTAAATGAACTTGGAATGATCTCTGGTTTTGACTAGAGATATGGGTTAGACTCAAAAACTATACATGTTTGATTTTTATGCTCATGATTCCTTGCATGTATTAACTGTTATGAGTACCAGTGCCATAAACTCTGAAAGTAAACTCTGATGCTAAACTCTGTTAGTCATAAAGTGTCGGTCATACTCTGATAGTTGCAGTCTAATGTTATACTCTGATTGTAATTTTGTCTGAAACATATGGACCAATGAAGAAATTTGTATGAAACATAATTCTCAGTAAGTAATTGTGAATCCTTAAGAGTTGTATAAATTCTGATCTCAAATATGTGCAGTAAGTTAACACAGCATGATACTGTTTCTGTATTTATAGCATCTCTTAGTTTATTGATCCTATACTCTGAGTCTGTATTAGTTGTTTGCATTTTCTCTCATAAATTAATTGCATTAACTGATGAAAAGTCTAAACTCTGATTATTAATTATAAATAATTCACCCTCAAATCAAAAGATGCCAAAAAGAGCACAAATTCCTTTGAGATCATGTTGTGCCTAGGAAGATCCAGGAACTTATTGTATGAAATAAGGGCTAAAATCTTTGATTTTTGGTGACTAGTGCCAACCACTGATATATATATATATATATAAAGGGGGTGAAGAATAAAAGATATATCCAAATGAAAGGATATCAAAATACAGAGTTTAGATATAAAAATCAGATTTTATGTTTTACATGAGAGTTTAGGCAACCAGTTTTTACTGCTTAAGTTTGTGGATTTTATGCACTTTGAGATGATCTAAATATTGATTTCAGTAAACTCTGCTATAGCACACACAATTATTCACACCTGTACAGTTTGAGAAAAGAGTTTATTGACAAAGAAGGACAAATGGTAAACACTGATGTATTGTGAGAAATATGCCGAGGTAATTTTGTTTTAATCTCTGATGATTAAAATGATTTCTTTGTTTCAGACATTTTATAATTTTGAGATTAGACATTTGTTTAGAAATTCGAAAGAGTATGAGTACAAACGGTTCATATTTGTATTAAACAGAGGAGAGAGAGGTTGAGTGTTTTGAACAGTGTGAAAAGCGGTAATTATGGCTATTTTTACTGCGCGTGTGTATTGGAAGTTGTTATATACAGCTGTCAGCGTATACATGTTTGACATCTGTCCCACTCACACATTTTTCAAAGACGCCTGCTGTGTGTAGTAATGATTAAAACGATTCAGTTTTAATTTTCAATGTTATTATTTAAACGTACTACACATAAACGGTTCATTCTTTTACACACTTCATCTTTTCATAAGTTCTTACTCACAAACACTGTATCAAACACTTTCACTGCATACATTCTATACTTTTCTCTGTCTTTCTTCTAAACTTTTCTGATGGCTACTACAATGTTTACTGCTTCTGGGTTAGAATTTGTTCCTAATAACTATGCTGCTCCTTTGGCAAATGAGAACGCACCGGAGGCGTTTCATTTGATTCAGAGTTTCTTGTCAAACTCTGATGTTGGAACTGCTCTCACCGCACCATTGAAGCTGTCTGCATCTCAAATACGGACTTTTTGGCAGACAGGTACTTATGATAATGGAGGAGAGTCTGGGTCTCCGTCCATAATTTTTGAATTTCAAGGAGAAGAGTTTGTAGTTACTCCAACAACTGTTCGTGATGCTCTGGGCCTTGAGGACTTTAATGCTTTCACAATCTCTGTTGGAGATTCTGAGTTAGTTCGAATGATGAGGGAAATAGGCTACTCTGGACCACTGACAAAGCTTGGTCAATTGAAGCGACCGCTCTTGAGAAAGGAATGGAGTTTCTTTTTCGACTGCATAACAAGGGCGTTCGGGAAGAAGTGCACGAATTGGGATGCAATTCCCACTGATAGTCTGCAAATCAGGTATTCTCTTCTTTACAGAGGTAATTTTGATGTTGCTAGACTAGTTCTAAATAATATAGGTGAGAAAATGACTGAAAACAGAGGTGTAGTCTATTTTGCAAGATTTTGTCAATTAATATTCTCTGAATGTGTTTCTGAAGTAGAGATAGCTGAGAATGATGTGATTCCATGTTTTAAATTACATAAACGCATATTCTCTGATTTAACTAATAAAGATAACAAGAAAGGAGATGTTGGTGTTTTGATGTTGCCTGAGTCTGTGCAACAATTCCTGATCAATTCACAACAACAACAATCACCATCAAATGCTGAAGCTGGACCTTCTGTGTCTCCATCACAGAGGTCAAAGAAGTCAAAGGTACGAGCTGTTAAATCTGCTAGGGTGAATCCATCAACTGCTGAAGCTGGGGTATCAAACACTGATGATATGCCTCAGAAGAAAAAGTTAAAGAAAAGAAGGGCCAACAGGGTAAAGTCTGATGCTGCTAATGAGGAGAGTGAAACTGATGATGAAACTCTTCATCAGAGAAAAAGGAGATTAGTAGCAGCACATCTCTTTGGTGCAGAGAATATTTCTTCAACAGTTGCTGCAAATCTTGAAGTTGAGTTACAGGAGGATGAAGCTGTCAATATGGACAGAGTTTCTATGGAGAATGAAGCTCCTGAAGTTGTTCTTCAAGAGAAGATTTTTGATACTCATGTGCCTACTGAGGACAGAGTAAATGCTGAAGCTGGCATGATGAATTTTGAGAGAGAAGCTCCTACATCAAAGACTGATGATGTAGTTGAGGAAGATGCTGATCATTCTGACAGCAGAGTTTTTGAGAAACTGGATTTCTTTGTAGATGAAGATATTCCAGATGCACATCCTACTATCAGTACCTGTGATACTGAGGATGTAGAAGCTGATCAAGCCACCTTAGTGATTGAAGACTCTGTGGGTTCTCACACAGAGGTTCTTTCAGTAAATAATGCTCATTCTGAACAAGGTGAGGAAGTTGATCAGAGTTTGGAGGATATAGCAGAGAATGTACAAGAGGCTGCTGACAAGCTAATCTCTGAGGATATTATTCTTGAAGCTCTACAACAATCTGTTGTTGAGGTTGTAACCAAAGAAACAGAGTTAATGCAAACTGCAAACTCTGAGATTCCAGAACCTGTTGCAGAGAAAGTTATTGATGAAGCTGCACAGGGTAATTTTGAAACTATTGCTGAGAATGTTCCTGCAGAGAATACAACAGAGAATGATAATGATGATGATAGTTCTGATCATTCACAAGAGGAGATATCTGATAGTCAAGCAAACTCTGATGAGCAAAGAGAGGTCAATCGAGCTACGACTGAGCATTTTCAGGAAATGTACTATAACAGATGGGCTGCTGCAGATTGTATCTTTTCAGCACAGAGGGCTGCTGATTTTCTTGGTGATTCTGTGAAGACAATTTCAAATCCTGATATTCTTACAAGTCTAAAGGCCACTGTGATTCAAATTAAATCTCTCCATAACAGATTTGATGAGTCTCATAAGGAGGTCACTGCTTTGAGGAATGAAGTTGGTATGAGAGATCTTACTCTGAAGAATGATAGATCCTACTACAATTCTATGTTCAAGAAGCAAGCTAAGGACTCTGATGAAATTCAGAAGAGGCTTGGGAAAGTTGAGGACAACCAGACTGCTATGTCTGCCCAACTGACTTCAATTTCTACTGCAATTGAGTTGTTGACATCAGTACTACTTTTTGATGATGTCAAAAAGGGGGAGAGTGTACCAAGTACCAAGTGACAAATGCAAAGACACTCAAACTCTGAGACGGAGGGATGATGATTATGATGCTGAAGTGGAAGCAAGGGAGATGGAAAGAGTTTAAGATTAAATTCTGATAGAAGACCACCAAGATCAAACTCTGATAGAAGATTAAACTCTGGTAAGGGAAATGCAAACTCTGCCAGTGGTTCAAAACTCAAAAGTTTGATAATCTCTGATAAGCCTACCACAGATGAGGAAATTGCTACTAAAATGTTTTTAGAAGAGCATGGTGGTGAGGTAACAGTTGAGGATTATGATGCTGAATTAAGAATGATAAATGAAGAGCACAAGAAGAAAATGGAGGATGGTACTTACAAAAAGAAAGCTGTCAAAGTTCCTAGAAGGAAAGAAAAGGGTATTTTCATCAAGGAAATTTCTCAACAGAGTATACAAGACTCAAGGAAGCCTATGATAGCAAAGAATGATAAAGGCAAGGGTAAACTGGTAGAAGAAGGACAGTTACCTATGAAGAATTTTTCAACCTCTGACAAAGCTCAAGTTGAAGTTTTTGAAGCTAGATCAACCTCTGACGCTGCTCAAGTTGATGTTTCTACTAAAATTGTGACAACCTCTGACAAGGCTCAAGTTGTACAAACTCAACTCAAAGGTTTCTTAAGACCTGTACTTCCTGAAACTCTGACATTAGAACCTGTGGATTTTTCTCAAACCAGGACAGTACACGGAAAACAATCTTATGACAAGTCTGGTTTAGGTTCACACAGAGAGAAGAGGATAAATAACAGTCCAATGGATCAAACATCACTGGCAGAACCTGGTGTTGGGGTTACTCAAGAGAGCCTTGACAAGCTAGAGTCTGTTCAGTTAATTCATCATAAGGGACTTAGGAAGAACTTTCTGTTATACTTCATGGCTGATGACAGAGTATACAGAATAGGTGAAAATGATATACATTTGAAAATGGCTGAAGAGTTAGAATATGTATTATATCTACTCAAAGTCAGAAATCAAAGGACTCAAAATGCTGCTAAAGTTTTGAGAGGAAGGATGATGAGAGCAAAGGTTCTCAGTGGTGCTAAAATTACAAGTGCTTACATTCCTAAGTACAAAGATGCTCATGGAAATCTTGTTGAGATGAGAAGAAATAGTGCAAAGCTCTCTACAGCTCTTGGAATAAAGGTGTTGGAATTCAATTTGGAATCTGACAAAGCCTTTATAATAAGGCTGGGCAATGATATGAGAAGAAACAACATATATTCTCTGAGGGCTGCCATATATCAAACTGATGAAAGTGATCCAGAATTGAAGGAGCTAAAAGAGATTATGATTGCTGAGCTAGAGAGAGCTGAAAGAAGATTGCTTACAGACTATATCAGGACAGTGCCTGATATTCAAGAAATCAAATAAAGTCTGACTGTAAGTTTTTAAAGTTTTCTATTCTAAGTTAAAGTTAAACTCTGACATATTTTAAACACTGCATTTGTTATACGTTTTGACATCATCAATTATCTGTTTAACTTGTACATTTTTATTATGCACAAATTGGGGGAGATTATTAGATATAATTGCTGACGTTTGTTCATCAGTGTTTAAGCAACAGGTGATCATCAGAGTTTACATTGAAGCCAATCAGAGTTTGTTAAAGTCTGACGTGGTGATAGTTGAATTAGCTGTCGGTGCTGAATTGAATATTCTAGAAGCAATATATTCTGAAGATGGAAAGAAGCAGAATATATTGATACAGCTAAGGAGACTGGACAGAGGACTGAAGCAATTCTAATTGATTACAAATTGTATAGCTAATTTGTAGGAGTATCAATTAGAGATTGATTGTAACTGTGTACTATATAAACACAGATAGGTTATCCCTAGAAGGGATGCGATTATTGAAAATATTATTCTTGTAACCTAGTAGCTCTTTGTGATTCATTAACATCATAAAGAGAGAAACTGTTAATATAATTACAGTTTTGTTGATTTATAAACAGTGTTCTTGATTGTTATTCTCATACATACTTGATTATATTGTGTATTCGGCTGAAGATGGAAAGAAGCAGAATATATTGATACAGCTAAGGAGACTGGACAGAGGACTGAAGCAATTCTAATTGATTACAAATTGTATAGCTAATTTGTAGGAGTATCAATTAGAGATTGATTGTAACTGTGTACTATATAAACACAGATAGGTTATCCCTAGAAGGGATGCGATTATTGAAAATATTATTCTTGTAACCTAGTAGCTCTTTGTGATTCATTAACATCATAAAGAGAGAAACTGTTAATATAATTACAGTTTTGTTGATTTATAAACAGTGTTCTTGATTGTTATTCTCATACATACTTGATTATATTGTGTATTCGGCTTAACATGTAACAACTTCAGGTACTTCTTCATTGTCAGAGAGATCTCCTGATAGATTTTCAAATACCAAAGATTCAGAGTTCTCTCCAGTTTGCAGGCCTGGTCTTTTAGTGTCGTCAAATGTTACATTAAAGCTTTCCAACACCTTCTTATCTTCAATCACATATACCCTGAAAGCCTTAGATTCCAGAGAATAGCCCAGAAAAATGCCTTCATCTGCTTTGGCATCAAACTTGCCAAGATGTTCTCCATCTTTAAGTACAAAGCACTTTGCACCAAACACATGAAAGTACTTCAGTGTTGGTTTCTTGTTGGCCATTAACTCATACGGAGTCTTTTCATGATCTTTGTTGATCAGGGTTCGATTCTGAGTGTAGCAAGCTGTATTCACTGCTTCAGCCCAAAAGTAAGTGGGAAGTTTTGATTCACTCAACATGGTCCTTGCTGCTTCAACCAAGGTCATGTTCTTCCTTTCCACTACTCCATTCTGTTGAGGAGTTCTTGGTGCTGAAAACTGTCTTGATATTCCTTTCTCTGAGCAGAAATCATTTAGAACTGCATTCTTGAATTCAGTTCCATTGTCTGGTCTGATTGTCCGCACAGGTAGCTTAGCTTCCACTTCTATCTTCTTGATGTGATCAATGATTAGTTGTGTTGCTTCATCCTTTGTTTGTATGAACAACACCCACGTGTACTTGGAGTAGTCATCCACCATCACCAATGCATATCTGTTTCTTGAAAGTGACATAACATTAACTGGACCAAATAAATCCATATGAATCAGCTGTAATGGTTCAGTAATGCTTGTCATTTCTTTGCTTCCATGTGATGCTTTCTTCGACTTCCCTTTTTCACATGCTTCACATAGTCCCTCCTGATTGAATTCCATCAGGGGCAACCCTCTCACTAACTCTCTCTTTACCAAAGAGTTCATAGTTTTGAAGTTCAAATGTGAGAGCTTCTTGTGCCATAGCCAACTTTGTTCTGAAGATGCCTTTGCATAGAAACATGTAACTTCTCCTTCACTGGTAGAACTTAAGTCAGCTATAAACAAATTCCCTTTTCTCACTCCCAGTAGAGTAAGCTTCTCATCCTTCCTGTTGGTGATCAAGCACTTGTCCTTTCTGAAATCTACATTGTAGCCTTTATCACAGAATTGACTGATACTTAGAAGATTGTGCTTTAATCCTTCAACAAGAGAGATGTTTTCAATGATGACATTTCCAGCTTTCAATTTACCATATCCCGTAGTGAATCCTTTGCTGTCATCTCCAAAGGTTACAATCGGGCCGGTCTTCTTAACCACCTCTGTAAGCAGGGACTCTTCACCTGTCATGTGTCTAGAACAGCCACTATCCAGAATCCACACAACCTTTGAGCTTTTAACCTTACCCTGCAATCACAGATTGATTAAGCGGACTTTGGTACCTAAAATTGTTTGGGTCCTGAAGGTTTAGATGATTTAACAGGAGTAACATTCAATTTAGTCTTACCCTGTTTGATATTCATAGTATCTGTGGATTTAACATTACTAGTGCTATTTCTACTATCAGACATCAACTTAAAATAAGCATGCATGATGTTGTACTTACATAGCAAACACTCTTTCTTTCCACAGGGTTCATGAGTATTAGGCATGTCAGACATGTTATGCATTTCAGAAGTATTAGAAGTTTCTACTTTAACCTTTTTACATGCATGTGTAAGGTGTCCAGTAGAATTACAAATAGAACACAACTTCCTAGATGCAATGGGAGAAGATGGAACCAATTCCTGATTAACAATCTTCTTCCTCCCATTCCTGTTCTTTTTAACATTACTAACTAAGGAACCTACTTCATTTTTAGGTAAATCAGGTTTAGGTAATTCATTCTTTACTGATTTCCTAGGCAACTTAGTCTTTACCTCTTTTTCCTTCAATAAATCCTCCTCAAGCAATTCTTGTCTAATGAAAAGGTCATCCTCATGAAAGAGTGGTGGAAACGGCTTAACAAAAACTGGACAATCAACATTCTTAAGAACATGTGGAGTATTCCTTTTGACAACTGAAGATGTCACAGGGAATTCCACAATCTTCTTACCAGCTTTCTTGTTATAGTCAAATCCTATAGCAGTTTTATTCTCTATGGCCTGAGTATCAATTATTTCCCTAGCCACTAGAGCGGAATTCTTAAAAGCATTCAGCTTCAAATCTAGATCTGAAATCTGCTTCCTGAGGATAGTCTCTATCTCATCATTACACTTGACCTTGTTCTCTAAGTACGCATTCTTTTGCTTAAGATCTTCTAATGTTACAGCTACAAGCTCTAGTTCTTCATTTTTAGATTCTAGCTTTTTAATCTTAAGAACTAGTTTAGCATTTTCCATTTCTGATGCTAGCATGCTTGTGTGTACATTAAACAATTCTACACCAAGATCTTGCACAGTTTTCTTGTACTCAGAATTAGACATATCAATTGTAGTTAAGATAGGTACCTAAGATGATTGTGGTGATTCCTCTGAAGAGTCAGCCATTAGAGCAACATTTACATATTCCTCCTCTTCATCCGAATCAGTATCATCCCAGTGCTTTCCCTCTGCTATGTAAGCTTTCCCTTTCTGCTTTCCAGAGAATGCCTCCAATTGCTGTTTAAGCTTGGCATTCTCCTTCTTCAACTCATCATAAGAATCCTTCTTTCCATAGACATCTTTCATGTCTCTTGCTTGACGAGGCTTCCGGCATTCAGTGGCGAAATGCCCTAACTCATTGCAGTTGTAGCATCTTGATTTGCTTCTATCAATCATGCCAGTCTTGTAGCCTCCCTTAAAGCCTGTACTAGGTGTATAATTGCTCTTCTGGAATCTGTTGGTTGAGCCCTTGAACTTGTACTTAGGGTTTCTTTTGAAACGAATATGACTAAACTTTGCAGCTAAGTACGCCATGGTTTTGTCTTCCATTTGCTCAAGCTCTTCTAGGGTGTAGTAATCACTTTCATCAACACCCAGATTCACAGAATCCATTTCTGCTTCTATTATCACCTCCTTTCCAGCTCTAGGGGTTTGAACCTGAATCTCAGAAGTTATTGGTTCATCCACTACAAGTGCTGCTGATCTCACAAGTGCATTGTGCTTGTTCTCCACTGTCCCTGATCCGTAGATTATCACCCTTTGTTCCTGTTCCATCTCATAGGTCTTCAACTTGCCATAGATCATCTCTAATGACATCTTTGTGAAGTCAATTCTTTCCCTAATGGATGATGACTTGTGTTCTACATGATGGGGCAGCGTCATCATGAACTTCCTGTTCGATTCTCTCAGAGGATAGGTCTTTCCTTTCATTGCCAATTCATTGAGGAGCTTAGTATATTTCTCAAAGACCTGAGTTATACTTTCTCCTGGCAGGGACCTAAACGCTTCATATTGAGAAGTCAGAATGTCCAATCTGTTTTCCTGAACGTCTTCAGTTCCTTCCATTATTAAGTTAATGGTATCCCACATATGTTTCCCACTTGTACAGTTCATCAACTGATAGCTCATTTCCTTGTCCGCGGAGTCCGCCAATATCAACATTAAACCGGTGTCCAATCGAATCAGTTCTTTGTCAGAATCTGTAAATTCACTTATATCCTTAGGTTGGGTGCCTGAAGGAATCCTGCTACCATCAGGAGCTGTAGATTCACTAACTGGTTTCATTGGTACAAACGGTCCGTTCTCTAATATGCCAATATACAACGGATTAGATGCCTTGATAAATAACAACATCTTCATCTTCCACAAACCGAAATCATCTCTAGTAAACGGGGGAACTTTAATACCAGCAGTTGTCTTTGGAGCACTCATGGTTTCTGAAAATTTCAAATTGTTTAAAATTCAAGAAATTCCAATTAAATGAAAAATTTTGAAAGTTAAAAAATTTGCTTCGAATTTTCACGCTACGTTTGATTTTGGTCTCATTCACCGGATCTGATTTGTATATCAATCAAGTAGCTCTGATACCAATTGTTAGGTCCAAAGTATCGTAGAAGGGGGGGGGGGGTTGAATACGATACTCACAAATAATTTAATTTCGTTCGCGGATTAATCTTTCAGTTCTATAACGAAATCAAACACACCAAACCAAATCAAGTTTCGGGGAATATATCTTTTTATAAATATAAACCTCGAGGGGTGCTACAATTTCTAATCCGTAGATTAGCGTCAATGAGTTTAAGGTTACACAAATACAAAACAATGATCAAGTTCTGAGCACTATTAATTTCTCTGATAATTTTCTCCGGCTCTTCTCTCTCTCAGTAATGTCTCTGTGTTGAAATCCTTAACTGAAGAAGACACTTTCTTCACTCTGTATTAACTGCAGACTTTTGTTTGAAAAACCATCAAACCAACCTTGTAGAAACAATCCTGGCCGTTGGATCTTCTTCAACTTGAAAAACAAAGAATACTTTCCACCTGCTCCCAATTAAAAAACCATCGAATGGTTTAAGAAACCATCGAATGAAACAAATCATTTTACCATTCGATAGTTTTTAAAACAAAACTATCGAATGCTAAATTGATTTACTTGTTTTTAATTCAATCACCTTAAACTCTCATTCGATAGTTTTCTTAAAAGAAAAACTATCGAATTGATTTACTTGTCATTTGTCCTTTAGTAATAACTCCTGAGCTCCCGGGTGTTTAAGCAATAGATTGTATCAATTTGTTCTGAGACGATAAAACAGCTTGATCTTCTTAGTGCCGTCAACTCGTGCAACTGGTCTGGTTCACAGATGAATAACACTTGATCAATTCTTATTTTATGTCTTCAATATAGTGCTGCTGATAAGTCCTTTGTCTTTCTGGTTGCTTCGTTTAAATCACTGGAATCCCGTGGTACTTAACCCTAAATCATTCACATACTTCTGTCGTCTTCAAAGTCTTGTTTCTATTGCTGTCACTGAGGCTTGAACATTTTCATGAACTTCTTTCCGTGACCTGTTTACGGACTTCAAGAATACATAACGTATTTTGATTTTTTGAGTTTACCTTTTCTTCTTTGATTCTGGATTCCTGTGCTTCTATTAATACTATTGTCTGTCTTGTCCTTTGTTGAGTTGTAGTTATCTCTTTTACATCTTATGTTACATTATGCTTTACAGATACAACTCAAGTAGCTTCTACGGATACACACTGTACTTGTGAAAGGGACAGATAAGTTAGAGCACATGGGTTGACAGACTACACAGAGCATGGAAGCCAGTATTTCTGGAAAGGTCACGAGAAGAAAGTAGCATTCTGTTTGCATGGTCAAAAGTAGAATTTCTATAAAAGACAACCAGACAAGGACAAGCTACCAACACATGGACCACTACTCAGAATGGAGAAACAAGGATCCTGAACAGATTTACTTTTTGTATTATTGACTGTTTGAACATCTTTGTAAACTTGGGATATATAACCAAGTAGTAGCATAATTCTAGAACTAAGAAATCAGTTAGGCAATTTAGAGAGCAGAAAGCAATATACTTTGTAAATTGCTGAAGCTAGAATTGTGTATTTGCAGCTGTGTGTTTATTCATAAACATCACAGAGATTTCTTCAATAAAAATCTCTCAGGTGGACAAAAACAATCCACCTGAATTTTTAATTCTTATGTTATCTTATTTGCTTTTCTGTTCTTGCTTTAATTTCATATCTTCACTATCAAGAACCGCAAAAGATTTTTTAAAGATTGTATTCAACCCCCCCCCCCCCCCCCTTCTACAATCTTGATTCATTGTCTGGGAATAACAGAATGTTTTTCGTTTCTTGAAGCTTAGATCTGTGTTTGATTGTATATGTAAGAGAATGCGGAAATAAAAATAAACAGAACACACACAATCACTTTAATCTACTTTGTATAAAGTAAATCAAATACTACAGCTTCCAAAATTTCACAACTGAAATTCGGGCTTCTAAATAAGAACAGTGCTTTCTTGTTTTCTTACAGAGAAAAGAGTGCTTGAATTATTCTATGTGTATCTCTCTTACAGCTAACTATAGGGTGTGCACAATATATATATGACCTATACAAACTGGTGCACACACCTAATTACACAGCTACCCCTAACTGTAACTCCATCTTGTATTTCCATAAGAGGTTAACTGTGTCAGGAAGGACCACTTGCTTTCTGTCATCCTTTCCCTTATCTTTAGTTGTTTGTCTCTATTCTTTCTCTCCAAGTTATGTTGTAGATTTGCCATCTGTCTTTGGACCACTTAACCGTAACAGATGCTCCAGTATTTGTCTCCATGAACTTTGATTCTGTACCTTGATTTGTCTTGTTGTAAAACGCCTATGTGTTGATATCGTCAACTCCAATATACTCCTTATTCTGTAACTTGTCGACATAGAGCATTTCTGACTTTGCTATATGACCATCTTAGGAGTATGCGATATGACATATTACAGACTTCACGACATAGCCTTTGAGGACTTCACGATCTAGTACATTTCAGACTATGCGATCTCAACACTTCACAACATGGCCTTTGAGGACTTCACGAGCTAGTACATTTTAGACTATGCGATCTCAACACTTCACGACATGGCCTTTGAGGACTTCACAACATAGCTCATTCTGACTTCACGATCTAGGGACTTAGACAAATTTCTGCAACTTATTTCTTCACGACCTTATTCACTTTTATCCTGCTGCATGAACAACTTGAACTTCTTCCAGGATGATTATTTCATGGCCAATATACATTCTAATTGCAAGAAACTCACTAAGCTCATTATAGAATTGAGCATACAGAATAAAGCTAAGTACATGATAACAAGACAAGTACAATAGAGACTTATACTATATCCCAGTGATAAAGTTCACCAGGTCATGTAGAGTGACACAGTCACAAGGTGTAGTGTAACACCCCCAGATCTGGGGTCAGGAATCTGAGTTGTCACGCCCCATCAATGATACAATACCTGCATTACTTACAACATTCTAATAATACAACTCCAAAGACCCCAATCACTTACGCACACACACACAAGTTATAGCCTTGGAAATGAGCAACAATAAGTAACACTTGTTATTACAAACCAAATGTACTATCCAGGACCTCATCTGTTATATACAACCTCTACCTGAAGTTACAGTAATAGACCTCACAATTCTATACAAGGTTTAGTAATACAAACCCACTCAAAATAATTCTCACTAATTCAAGCTGCAACCATTCTGCTCACACTGACAGTATCCATCCTGCGTCAACTAACTCCAGGGTGGTCTCTCCATTCCCTTGCTCTCGTAACACGAGGTGGATTCGGCAATGTTTTCCTCATGCTGAAATATTTAATAAAGCAAGAATGAGCTAATAATGCTCAGCAAGAAATCTATCCCAGTTTAAATCTTTAAACATTTTTGGAAGATAATCCATATGGCATCAAAGCTTTTATCAGTACTAGGGTCTAACCCCAAAATAGTATATCTTTTAAAATACTGAATGACTTATAATCATACTCATATACTCTTCGTAATCATTTGGAAATCCTTGGTATCAGTATGATAAACCAAGACTCAAAACATATCTTTTTAAAATAGATATCAAATATTGGAATCAAGGCTTAAAGCCTATTCATTGACTCAAAATACTATATAGTTCAATATACTGTATATCTTAAATACTTTCTCAACATATATGTATGCATATATATTTAGATATCTCATACTGTTCAAAACACTGTAAAATATTCGTAATGAACACCTTTTTGACTCTGCTGTGTTGTGATATATAAAAGAAGCAAGAATGAGCACTATAGCTCGGCGATAATATATAGCAGCATAATCGTATATGTAAGCTGATACCATAATTGAAAACTTTTAAAACTTCATTCGTATACAGAATGATATATTGAAATATTCTTTTCGTCAAAACATGTCGTACAGTTCGAGATACTGTAGAAGAAGTATACTTTTCAACCACTGTCAACATTATCGGTAACTCAACACCTAGGCTTTCGTTACAATGTCACAGTACAATTCCAATTGGAAGATGGGACTATCTGGAGCACACCACGATACACGATGATCAGTCGTTGTATCACACTCACACTTTTCTACTAGTAGATGGATGACATCCTAACACGATTATCACCCCAGCCTCATACGGGCTTTGTATCTGCTGGACTATCCCACAGCCTCCTACGCGAGATAGATGCTGGACTGTCCCGCAGCCTCTTACGCTATATAATCTGATGGACTGTCCCACAGCCTCTTACACGAGATAGATGCTGGACTGCCCCGCAACCTCTTACGCTATATAATTTGATGGACTGTCCCACAGCCTCTTACACGTTTCCTCCTTGTCCCGGATGAATATTCAATAAAATCGGAATCGAGGTTTAATCCTGATTCCCCAAGTATAAGATACTTGCCAAAACTGTTCATTATTTCTGATTACCTTACTCCCTGATTGTTTGGGGAAGTAAGTCACAAGGGGAGTTGACTTGAGTCAACCAGAGTAATCACCGAGAAGGATTCGCTTCGCGAAATTTCGACTTGGGAGTAGTCGGAGTTTTCTGAGATGCTTTGATTTGAAATTCGTTAGGATAGGGCAGTGATCCCAAAGCATAAACTCTTTCGAGGAATTGGAAGAGTAAAATCATTAGTCGCTCCTTAAACTGGATTCCCAATTTTTGAGGAGTTGAAAAATATTTTAATCGTATTTAAGTGTCTTAATAAACTCAATATAATATTCGGGGAACCCCTACTGTTTTTAAATGATTTTTCTGAAGGCCAGAAAATATTTTAAATAATTAATGAAGGCCATAAATAGTTTTTAAATAGGGTTTTATGATTTTTAAATCATTTTAGAATATTAAATAAATATTTGAATAATATTTATTAATTAATAAACAATTAAGGATATTTAATAAATATTGATATAATATTTATTAAATATAAACAATTACTTAAACTCTTTTTAAATGAATATTCGAAAATAATATTCATTAAATAAATAAACCTCAAATGAATATTCGAAAATAATATTCATTAAGTAATTAAATCTCAAATGAATATTCAAAATCAATATTCATTAAATAAATAATTAATCCTCGAATGAATATACATAAATAATATTCATTGAATAATTAAATAATCTTCGAATGAATATTCAAAAATTAATATTCATTAAATAATCCCCAGATGAATATTCACAATAATATTCTTAAAGTCAATAATCCTCAAATGAATATAAATGGTATTATTTAAGTCAATAATCCTCAATTGAATATAAATGGTATTCTTTAAGTCAATAATCCTCAATTGAATATTCAAAATAATATTCGTTAAATAAATAAATAAAATCCTCGAATAACAGTTACCCGATATCTTTATCGGAAAAATAATCCTTAACATATACCGAAGTATAATTACTTCTGATCTTAGAGAAAAAAATCACCCGCCCTTATCCTAGGGCATTATATACAAAACTGGCTTATAACTGATATCCCATATCTAGCTTATAAGCTCTACCTCAAATCATATCCTCAAGTATTGCTATATATATAGTAGTTCAAAAACAAGCATGCAATTTATACATCGCATTTACATAACATATATGAAACAGTTTATTATCACAACAACAGTAAGTATGGGTTTTGAAAACTTGCATCTATTATATGCATACATCAGAATATAGTACTTTAAAATACAGCATGGAATGAGAAAACTTGCCTGGAAATCTCGAAGTAGCAATAAGTCTCAGGTTGGTCCAGTAATCTAGAATCAACACAAGGTTCAAGATTAATAACTCAACGCTTTCACCATCCCAAATATATACTAACTCAAGTACAAGTCCATTTTCAAGTTAAATCCTTAAGATCCTCTACTCGAGCATGATCGCTCACGCATTTTTATAAAATTGAGATATAATCCTTTTAACACGAAATCTTTTCGAGGGTCTTCCTAAACACACCTCGCATGTTATCACAAAGTTTCACATTTTATTATGACCTCTAAGTGGTTCGATCATAGCCTCAAAGTTGCCTAAGTGGCACGGTTTGGTTTTACGAACGCCTTACACTAAAACACATGTTTCTCCTAAACCGTAAATCGGATTCACATGATCTTCGAACCAAAACGAACCTTGAAACAAGACCTACACTATAATAGGCAGTGGTGGCCTTGGACAGAAGTACTTATGTTCGAATACCTCAAACAAAACAGGCTTAAGTAAATTCGGGCATTATAACGGCTATGTTTTAACGATTCCAAAGTTTAATCATAAACTTTACATAATCAATCCAACAAAATCACCAAGTCAAATCCTCAACATCATTACTAACCCATAATCATCATCAATCAGTCAAAACCAACATTTACAATATCATCCATCAAAACCACAACAATCATCCACCAAAACCAATCATCCATCCTTATAACCATACTAACACAAACTAACTCAAAACTCATCATATAATTCGATTTATAACTAAGGGTTTCAAGAGTTTATACCTTCCTTGATGCTTCATATACACTACCAATAGTTTATAATCCTTCCTTGAGCTTTGAACAAACCTTAACAAACTTAATCCTTAAGAAACAAAATCAAGAATCATGAAAAGTTACTATTCATCCTCATCTTGTAAAATCCATAACAAATCGAAACATAAGAGTTTGGTGCTTGTATTTTTACCAGACCTTGTTCTCTTCATAATATTTCTTTTGAGTTATATATCGCCAAATTCTAAGCTTCCTAGCTAGGGTTTTGAGCCCCATCTTTCCGCTGGACTGAAACTGGACAGTTTGGGTTCTCCAACTTGGGGAAGGGATTTGGCTAGGCTACACTCCTTTGTTGACCATAAAATTTTGAACGAATGTTACCCATGGAGTGGAGAAGCTATGGTTATAATTTGGTGATTTTAGGACAAGTAGATTTGGAGTTATGATGTTTTCTCTCCTCCTTGTGCAAGCTGAGCAGAAAATCTGGGATGGAAATGGGGAGAGCTTTTTCTTTTCCTTTCTTGCCTTGGTTAATTGATAAAATGCTGATATTTTGTATTGAAAGTGACGAGTCATCACTTTTTGCCTCATCACAGGGACACTTGGCAAGCATGCACGGGTTTGGAATAAAGTAGCTTTACTGGTTCGTTTTCTTTCACACGGATGATCCAATTGTTGCATTCCTCGAATTAATCTCGTTACATGTTACTTCCATGCCTATATTTAATCCCGTAAGTGTCCCGTTGTTCCGACTCCGTTTAATCTCGTATTTAAATCGATTCGTGTCTCGTTGTTCGGTTACGGCTTAATCTTGATGAACATTCGCATGAATTTCTTAAGGGTTCTATCGAAGTAGTTTACCGTAAACGTTCTCGATATCTCTAATTCTTTTATTAAATCCATATCCAAGGAATTGATAATTTAATCCTCCAATACTTTCAAATAATGATTAATCCGTCCGTTATTGGTGAAATTTCGGAGAAAACAGAAATGCTATTTTTCCGATTCTGACAGCTTTTGCATTCCTTCATTTCCATCGCAGATCACTAATACGACTTTGAAAGTTTATTATATCGCCCCGTATATAGGGTGGTCTGAAAATCTTTTTCGGCTCAGAAATTTACTATTCATTAGGATTTTACTATTCATCAAATAAAAAAAAATTAACTAAGTCCAAAATTTGGGGTTATTACAGTCTCCCCTACTTAAAAGGATTCCGTCCCGGAATCTAAGAAAATAGTCGAGGTTACTCTTTCAATATAGTAATCTCCAGTTTCCAGGTTGACTCTTCAACCCTCTGGTCTCATTACAACTCTTTCTCATCCCGGTCTGTGATGTCTACCGGACGCTTTATATAAGCCCATTCTGGCTATGTTCATATACACCCATTTTCTATCAACATTCGATTATTCTTGCAATCGGCGGTACAACACTTACCGTAACTCCAGTTCTCTGAAAGGTTTCTTCCGGTCGGTTCGTCGGTCTACGGATCCTATGTAGTGCTCGCACTCAATCTCGTTGCCAAACATGTTTGGAGAACTCCTCCCGAATCGGGAGTTCAATCATTGGTTCTTATCTGACACGATGGTGACTGGAACTCCACGTCACCCAACTATCTCTTTCGTAACTCTTCGGTTAACGATCTCTTGCTGATAACAAAATATGAGTAGACTCATTTGATCCATCAATTATAACTCAATTGACGTCATAGTCCGACTCGATTCTTGTTGATCCTATCACAGAATCCATTATAGTAAAATTACATTCCTAATCAGGAATCTCTATTAACTGTGATAGTCAACTAGGTCTTTGTTCTGCCTTCATTTTCTGACATGTCCAATATTTTTTTTTTACCAATCGATAATTCCTTTTATTTATCCGACCACTTATAACATTTCCTTAACTTTTCTTACCTTTTTGTACTCTCGGTGTAGCTGTCTCTTTATGACAGATCTTTATTCCTTCATTCGTTCTGGCTCATTCAGGACCTTTAAATAATCCTTTATGTTCTCGTGACTTCAAACTTCATCCTTCCAGTTCTTCTTATTAGTCATTCCGAAGATTCAGCATCTTTCATTTCTTGAACGTTTGGAATCCCAACTTGGTAAAATACACTTTATGATTCCTGGAAATTTTCTCACATTTCCCGATCCATTCAACTTTTTCAGTCTTTCGAGTAAGTCTGGTCAGTGGGGCTGCTATCTTAGCAAAATCTTGTACACCTCTTCGGTAATATCCGACTAAATCCACAAAATTATTCACCTCGGTTGGTGTGGTTGGTCTTTCCTAGTTTGAAACATCTCCTATCTTTGCAGGGTCGACCAGTACTCCTTTCCTGTTGACCACATGTCCTAAAATTGTACTTCCTTTAGCCAACACTCGCACTTTGAGAAATTGGCATATAACTCTTCTCTCCTCAGTGCTTCTAACACGATCCTCAAATGTTCTGCATGTTCTTCCTCGGTCTTTGAGGTAAACCTAAATATTGCCGATGTAACTATGACATACTTATCCAAATACTTCTTGAAAAGTCTATTCAGCACGTCCATGAAAACTGCAAGGGCATTCGTCAGCCCAAATGACATTACTAAAAACTCGTAGTGTCCATACTTGGTGCGAACGCAGTCTTGGGTACGTTCTCAGGCTTAATATTCAATTGGTGGTAATCAGTTCTCAATCAATATTCGAGAATTTAACTGCATCATGTAGCCGATCGATCAAATCACCGATCCTTGGCAGGGGTATTCATTTTGACAATTGGCCTATTTAGCTCTCGATACTCTATGCACAGCCTCATGCTGTCGTTCTTTTTCTTCATCAATAACACGGGTGCATCCCTCGGTGACGCACTTGGTCTTATCATTCCTCCCCCTAACAATTTCTACAACTGAGCGACTAATTTCTTCATCTCGACTGGAGCTAGTCGGTACGGGCCTTCGAAACTGGCGCCGTTCTTGGAGCTAATTCTATACCAGACTTTATTCCTCTATCGGGTGGTAACCCTGGGAAATCTTTTTGGAAATACATCCTTGAATTCGTTGATGACGGGGATATTCCGCATACTAGGTGCTTCCCGTTTAGTATCCATCACAGTCGCTAAACAAGTTTCATCTTCTTGGAGGTCAAACGTTTCCTCGTCCAACAATCTGAATACTTACTTCCTTTCTTTCTAAATCTATTCGCGTTTCATACTCTATTTTCTTTATGCCCATTTCTATCATAGTCGTTTCATTAACCAAGGTAACATAATCAGTCGTTTTGAACACTTCGTTATTCTGAATTCGCATCATGCGAAACAAACCTTGGCAATTTCCGTAAACTTCGATTCATAATTGTCGTACTCATTTATCTTGGCTCCCAGCTTCAACAATCTCCTTTTTCCAAATACTAAGGAAAATACTTGCATGGTACCAAGAATGCTTCAAGCAACAGAAAGCTTTATGTAAAAACTTTGTACAAATTCTCGCTGAGGGGGCGACCTGGTTAGGTCTCAATCAAATTATCGTTTGAAAATCTTCCCACCATACTTCACTGCATACAAATGCATCGTGAATTCACTTATATAAATTTGACCGAAAGTTGAACTTAGGGAAACAATAACTAGTTCATTTCAAGAAAATTTTAACAACCAGCTGAACAAAATTTGCTAGTTGGATTAGTTTGGGACGCAGTATCTAGCTAGGATAATTAGCTAGATTTTCATCATATCATTTCAACTAGTTAGAACAATTAACTAGTCACTCATTATGGCACATGCAATTAGCCATTTCCAATCTACTAGTACAAAATCTCGACATTGTAGCCAAAGAAAGAAAGAAAACAACATTTTGACTACTCGGATAATGAATTGAAGAGAAGAGTAAAGAAGTTTAGGATGAACAAGGTAATTATAAACTTTGAATAGAATATAAGCTTTGAATAGAAAGTTCTTGGTATCGGGACAATCGATAACCTCCCATCAAATATTTCTCATCAGTGAAACAGTCCACCCAAAAGGGGCCTCCGTACATATACTTAATCAAATTCCTCAATAGAATTGAATTCGGACTACCAATATCAAATTGATATCCTTTCTATGATTTCAACGTCTGATTTACAAATCTCATCTTAAAATAGAGTAAAAGAATCTACGAGGAATCTCTAAATAATAGATCCTCCATGTTTAAACAAATAGTTAGATATTTATGAACTCGACTGAGGAGTCCAAGTATGAAAGAAGAAATCGAATATCAAGATAATCGTTAAAGAATATTCGTCAAATAATTAAGGAAGCATTAATTGAACATTCCTTAGATAATTGAAAGAATACGAAATAAATTATAGACCTGGAAGGATAGATGAATAATGGTTCCCTCTTCAGGTCATCCTGGAACATGAACAAAACGCTCCGGTGAGTAATGGTAAGTTAACTCTGCGTATTTAAACCTCAAAGGTAATGAGAGGAGAAAAGAAAAGAATAAAATAAAGGTAGCAATTGTTGGTTGCATCCCAGGTTGAAGTAAGAAACTAGAAAGGTTACCTGACATGAATTATTCAAGGTAACACGGGCATGAACAGTTTTAGATTGAGGAGTGTACCAGCAAGTAGATACCAAAAAGTCAATGGTCATCATAATTTCTAACATCACCCGTACGAGGATGATCTTATCTTTCTGCCTTTATGGCTTAGGGTACTAATCAACGGTATCTCAAAATCGTACAAGTCCTTAAATAGGTCGGGAGTTCGAAACATATTCGCCATTCCCCGATAGTCGTTCAGAGATTGGGCCTCATACGGCCGCATCAACACATCCACGAAAGATGAAGGTCCATTAACGTATATGTAATTTCTTAACACTAATCGTATCGAACGAATCCAACCCCAGACCACCATAGGTCTCGTTCCTCGTAGGTCCTGAGATTTTCGCATTGCTCGTTGCAACCATTCGTGTCTTTATCAGAATCACGCTATTCATTCTTCATATCTTTGATTTCTGAATTGAGCCATCATGACCTATTGTACGAAATATACTCGCGATGCGATTTAGCACGTTCGTCTCACGATAACGTTCTGGTACTACACGTACGCAACAGTCTCCTTTTTAGGTAACAAAATACCCATCGGCGGAAAAGACACCAACTCTGGTGGGATCGTTGTTCTCAAGGTTTGGACCTCATACACAAGATAATGCCTTAACTAGTCCACGCAATTTAGTAATTCGGATCGCGTAAAGGACTGTAAACGTCTCAATCTTCACATGTGCTGCCTTCTCGTGGCAACTACGATGAACTTCAAACACTTAGGTTCTTACTAAGTCAAGTTATCCATTGGTATTGGCCATTCCGACCTTACCCCGACTGCCACCGAGACTCTGCTTCGCGTCTTATCTTAATGTTTTTGATAATCCGTGTACCAATCTAAACGTCCTTCTCATCATTATGATGATCTTCAATGGTCCTATCGGTCCTTCGATAAGTCCTCAACTAAACTTTTTAACCTTAACATCCTCAGTGGAACTACTTCTGATAGTCCACTTAACGAACTCTATATGAGTCATCTCGTCATTATCTTACTTCGATATAACTCTTAACACTCTCATATCCAAGGTTTATAACTTAACGCTCTGATACCATTTCTGTAACACCCCCAGATCCGGGGTCAGGAATCTGAGTTGTCACGCTCCATCAATGATACAATACCTGCATTACTTACAACATTCTAATAATACAACTCCAAAGACCCCAATCACTTACGCACACACACACGAGTTATAGCCTTGGAAATGAGCAACAATAAGTAACACTTGTTATTACAAACCAAATGTACTATCCAGGACCTCATCTGTTATATACAACCTCTACCTGAAGTTACAGTAATAGACCTCACAATTCTATACAAGGTTTAGTAATACAAACCCACTCAAAATAATTCTCACTAATTCAAGCTGCAACCATTCTGCTCACACTGACAGTATCCATCCTGCGTCAACTAACTCCAGGGTGGTCTCTCCATTCCCTTGCTCTCGTAACACGAGGTGGATTCGGCAATGTTTTCCTCATGCTAAAATATTTAATAAAGCAAGAATGAGCTAATAATGCTCAGCAAGAAATCTATCCCAGTTTAAATCTTTAAACCTTTTTGGAAGATAATCCATATGGCATCAAAGCTTTTATCAGTACTAGGGTCTAACCCCAAAATAATATATCTTTTAAAATACTGAATGACTTATAATCATACTCATATACTCTTCGTAATCATTTGGAAATCCTTGGTATCAGTATGATAAACCAAGACTCAAAACATATCTTTTTAAAATAGATATCAAATATTGGAATCAAGGCTTAAAGCCTATTCATTGACTCAAAATACTATATAGTTCAATATACTGTATATCTTAAATACTTTCTCAACATATATGTATGCATATATATTTAGATATCTCATACTGTTCAAAACACTGTAAAATATTCGTAATGAACACCTTTTTGACTCTGCTGTGTTGTGATATATAAAAGAAGCAAGAATGAGCACTATAGCTCGGCGATAATATATAGCAGCATAATCGTATATGTAAGCTGATACCATAATTGAAAACTTTTAAAACTTCATTCGTATACAGAATGATATATTGAAATATTCTTTTCGTCAAAACATGCCGTACAGTTCGAGATACTGTAGAAAAAGTATACTTTTCAACCACTGTCAACATTATCGGTAACTCAGCACCTAGGCTTTCGTTACAATGTCACAGTACAATTCCAATTGGAAGATGGGACTATCTGGAGCACACCACGATACACGATGATCAGTCGTTGTATCACACTCACACTTTTCTACTAGTAGATGGATGACATCCTAACACGATTATCACCCCAGCCTCATACGGGCTTTGTATCTGCTGGACTATCCCACAGCCTCCTACGCGAGATAGATGCTGGACTGTCCTGCAGCCTTTTACGCTATATAATCTGATGGACTGTCCCACAGCCTCTTACACGAGATATATGCTGGACTGCCCCGCAGCCTCTTACGCTATATAATTTGATGGACTGTCCCACAGCCTCTTACACATTTCCTCCTAGTCCCGGATGAATATTCAATAAAACCGGAATCGAGGTTTAATCCTGATTCCCCAAGTATAAGATACTTGCCAAAACTGTTCATTATTTTTGATTACCTTACTCCCTGATTGTTTGGGGAAGTAAGTCACAAGGGGAGTTGACTTGAGTCAACCAGAGTAATCACCGAGAAGGATTCGCTTCGCGAAATTTCGACTTGGGAGTAGTCGGAGTTTTCTGAGATGCTTTGATTTGAAATTCGTTAGGATAGGGCAGTGATCCCAAAGCATAAACTCTTTCGAGGAATTGGAAGAGTAAAATCATTAGTCGCTCCTTAAACTGGATTCCCAATTTTTGAGGAGTTGGAAAATATTTTAATCGTATTTAAATGTCTTAATAAACTCAATATAATATTCGGGGAACCCCTACTGTTTTTAAATGATTTTTCTGAAGGCCAGAAAATATTTTAAATAATTAATGAAGGGCTTAAATAATTTTTAAGTAGGGTTTTATGATTTTTAAATCATTTTAGAATATTAAATAAATATTTGAATAATATTTATTAATTAATAAACAATTAAGGATATTTAATAAATATTGATATAATATTTATTAAATATAAACAATTACTTAAACTCTTTTTAAATGAATATTCGAAAATAATATTCATTAAATAAATAAACCTCAAATGAATATTCGAAAATAATATTCATTAAGTAATTAAATCTCAAATGAATATTCAAAAGCAATATTCATTAAATAAATAATTAATCCTCGAATGAATATACATAAATAATATTCATTGAATAATTAAATAATCTTCGAATGAATATTCAAAAATTAATATTCATTAAATAATCCCCAGATGAATATTCACAATAATATTCTTAAAGTCAATAATCCTCAAATGAATATAAATGGTATTCTTTAAGTCAATAATCCTCAATTGAATATAAATGGTATTCTTTAAGTCAATAATCCTCAATTGAATATTCAAAATAATATTCGTTAAATAAATAAATAAAATCCTCGAATAACAGTTACCCGATATCTTTATCGGAAAAATAATCCTTAACATATACCGAAGTATAATTACTTCTGATCTTAGAGAAAAAAATCACCCGCCCTTATCCTAGGGCATTATATACAAAACTGGCTTATAACTGATATCCCATATCTAGCTTATAAGCTCTACCTCAAATCATATCCTCAAGTATTGCTATATATATAGTAGTTCAAAAACAAGCATGCAATTTATACATCGCATTTACATAACATATATGAAACAGTTTATTATCACAACAACAGTAAGTATGGGTTTTGAAAACTTGCATCTATTATATGCATACATCAGAATATAGTACTTTAAAATACAGCATGGAATGAGAAAACTTGCCTGGAAATCTCGAAGTAGCAATAAGTCTCAGGTTGGTCCAGTAATCTAGAATCAACACAAGGTTCAAGATTAATAACTCAACGCTTTCACCATCCCAAATATATACTAACTCAAGTACAAGTCCATTTTCAAGTTAAATCCTTAAGATCCTCTACTCGAGCATGATCGCTCACGCATTTTTATAAAATTGAGATATAATCCTTTTAACACGAAATCTTTTCGAGGGTCTTCCTAAACACACCTCGCATGTTATCACAAAGTTTCACATTTTATTATGACTTCTAAGTGGTTCGATCATAGCCTCAAAGTTGCCTAAGTGGCACGGTTTGGTTTTACGAACGCCTTACACTAAAACACATGTTTCTCCTAAACCGTAAATCGGATTCACATGATCTTCGAACCAAAACGAACCTTGAAACAAGACCTAGACTATAATAGGCAGTGGTGGCCTTGGACAGAAGTACTTATGTTCGAATACCTCACACAAAACAGGCTTAAGTAAATTCGGGCATTATAACGGCTATGTTTTAACGATTCCAAAGTTTAATCATAAACTTTACATAATCAATCCAACCAAATCACCAAGTCAAATCCTCAACATCATTACTAACCCATAATCATCATCAATCAGTCAAAACCAACATTTACAATATCATCCATCAAAACCACAACAATCATCCACCAAAACCAATCATCCATCCTTATAACCATACTAACACAAACTAACTCAAAACTCATCATATAATTCGATTTATAACTAAGGGTTTCAAGAGTTTATACCTTCCTTGATGCTTCATATACACTACCAATAGTTTATAATCCTTCCTTGAGCTTTGAACAAACCTTAACAAGCTTAATCCTTAAGAAACAAAATCAAGAATCATGAAAAGTTACTATTCATCCTCATCTTGTAAAATCCATAACAAATCTAAATATAAGAGTTTGGTGCTAGTATTTTTACCAGAACTTGTTCTCTTCATAAGCTTTCTTTTGAGTTATAGATCGCCAAATTCTAAGCTTCCTAGCTAGGGTTTTGAGCCCCATCTTTCTGCTGGACAGAAACTGGACAGTTTGGGTTCTCCAACTTGGGGAAGGGATTTGGCTAGGCTACACTCCTTTGTTGACCATGAAATTTTGAACGAATGTTACCCATGGAGTGGAGAATCTATGGTTAAAATATGGTGATTTTAGGACAAATATATTTGGAGTTATGAATTTTTCTCTCCTCCTTGTGCAAGCTGAGCAGAAAATCTGGGATGGAAATGGGGAGAGCTTTTTCTTTTCCTTTCTTGCCTTGGTTAATTGATAAAATGCTGATATTTTGTATTGAAAGTGATGAGTCATCACTTTTTGCCTCATCACAGGGACACTTGGCAAGCATGCACGGGTTTGGAATAAAGTAGCTTTACTGGTTCGTTTTCTCTCACACGGATGATCCAATTGTAGCATTACTCGAATTAATCTCGTTACATGTTACTTCCATGCCTATATTTAATCCCGTAAGTGTCCCGTTGTTCCGACTCCGTTTAATCTCGTATTTAAATCGATTCGTGTCTCGTTGTTCGGTTACGGCTTAATCTTGATGATCGTTCGTAGGAATTTCTTAAGGGTTCTATCGAAGTAGTTTACCGTAAACGTTCTCGATATCTCTAATTCTTTTATTAAATCCATATCCAAGGAATTGATAATTTAATCCTCCAATACTTTCAAATAATGATTAATCCGTCCGTTATTGGTGAAATTTCGGAGAAAACAGAAATGCTATTTTTCCGATTCTGACAGCTTTTGCATTCCTTCATTTCCATCGCAGATCACTAATACGACTTTGAAAGTTTATTATATCGCCCCGTATATAGGGTGGTCTGAAAATCTTTTTCGGCTCAGAAATTTACTATTCATCAGGATTTTACTATTCATCAAATAAAATAAAAATTAACTAAGTCCAAAATTTGGGGTTATTACATGTAGGCTTGTTAATAGTGGTATTCAGACATGCCTTGTGCCTAACAAAGCTCACTGAGAAAGAGATGGAGAATACTGTTACAACCATGAGACTCAAATTTGTTCCATCTCACAGGAGATGCCTATGGAAAAGCTTTACAACTGAATCAGAAGAAAAACCATTGGATGTCTTGCCACTAGATTCATACTTTGAAAAATCATATATGAGAAGAATTGATTCTAGTAGGATTTGGGGAGTAGAAATGGAAAACAATGAGCTTGAAGCAAAATTCATGGATGGGACATTCAAAAAGATCACTCTTTCCAATAACAAAGGAGTTAATTAGAATTAACAGTCTTCTAGATGATTCTAATTCAATTCATAAACTTTGGAAAGTTGGTCTAGCTGAAATTGTCAAAGCCAAAGAGAAGAAGAAGATTGAGAAAGCTGAAAAGAGAATGATAGATTGGGAGAGAAGAGAGAAAGAAATAGAAGAAATGGAAAGACTGTCTGAAGAGTACAGAGGACAAGGGAAAGCTCAAATCTATTGTGATCCTCCAATACTTGATTTGAAGGATAGGGCTGGTAGAATAACTAAAGTCAGAATTCAGTTCATCAACAGTTATCCAGTGCCTATGCTAAAAAGAGTAATTGAAGCTTTGAAGGATTCACCATTGATTGAAGAAATGATCATAGTACAAGACTGTAAGAGCTACATTGTTGCTGCTAAAAGTAAGACATGTGCACCTCCTCCTCCTCCCTAAGTTTATTCATGATTCTATCTGTAATAACCCCAAATTTTGGACTTAGTTAAAAAAAAAAAAAAAAATTGATGAATAGTAAATTTCTGAACCGAAAAAGATTTTCAGACCACCCTATGTACGAGTCGGGATAATGAACTTTCGAAGTCGTATTAGTGATCTACTTTGAAAATGAAGGAATGCAAAAGCTGTCAGAATCAGAAAAATAGCATTTTCTGTTTTCTCCGTAATTTCACCAATAACGGACGGATTAATCATTATTTGAAAATATTGGAGGATTTAAATTATCAATTCCATGGATATGGATTTAATAAAAGAATTAGTGATATCAAGAACGTTTACGATAAACTACTTCGATAGAACACTTAAGAAACCCTGCGAACATTCTACGAGATTAAGCGGTGACGGAACAAACTAGTAAAGCTACTTTATCTCCAACTCTCCCATTGCTTGACACATGTCATGATGATGAGGCAACAAGCTATGACTCACCACATTTGACAACAAAATATCACACATTATCAAAATTAACCAAGGCTAAAAGAAAGAAACTCTCCCCACCCCATTTCTTACAATTCTGCCCAGCAGAAACCAAGCTCAAAGAAAAATTCATATCTCCACTTAAATCCATCCTTAAATCACCAAATTTTAACCATAGCTTCTCCACTCCATGGGTAACATTCGTTAAAAATTTCATAGTCAACAAAAGAGTGTAGCCTAGCCAAATCTCTTCCCCAAGTTGGAGAACCCAATCTGTCCAGTTTCTGTCAAGCGGAAAGATGGAGATCAAAACCCTAGCTAGGAAGCTTCAAATTTGGCGATATATAACTCAAAAGAAATATTATGAAGAGCACAAGGTCTGGTAAAAATCTTAGCACCGAACTCTTATTTTTCAATTTTTTATGGATTTTACAAGATGAGGATGAATAGTGATTTCAAGAACTAACTTCTTTGATCTTAAACTCTAGGCTTTCCAAGGATCACCCAAGGCTTGATTAGAGGTTATAAGTTATTGTTAATGTCTCTCAAGCTCTAAGGAAGGTATAAAAAACCTCTGCCCCTTTTTGTTTATATGAGTTTTATGGTTGAAATAATGATTAGAGTCGTTATTCGTGTTATCGTTAAGATCCGTGAATCTTATGTTCGATTTGAGGATGAGTGATTTTGTGAAGCTTGATTTAGTGTATGATAATGATTAGGGGCTGTTTTGGATGTGTTGATGAAGTATAATGGTTGTTGGTTTGGTTGGTTGATTGTTGATTGGTGGTTGTTTGAAGTGTTTAAAAACACGGGAATCGCGTATAAGCGCCGTTACCATGCCGAAATTTCCTTAGATAGTTTAGGCAGAAATCACGGTTACATTAAAGGGCATTAACATGAAGTTTCTGACCATGAGCATGTAGGCCTTGTTTCCTAGATTGTTTTAGCGAAAGAATCGTGTCATTACGATTTACGGTTTATGAGAAACTTGTGTTTTAGTGTAAGGAGTTCGTAAAACCAAACCGTGCCACTTAGTCAACTTTGAGGTTATGATCGAACCACTTAGAGGTCATAATAGAATGTGAAACTTTGTGATAACATGCTAGGTATGTTTAGGAAGACTCTCGAAAAGATTTCGTGCTAAAAGGATTAAATCTCAATTTTATAAAAATGTGTGAGCGAGCATGCTCGAGTGGAGGATCTTACGGAGTTAACTTGAAAGTGGACTTGTACTTGAGTTAGTATATACTTAGTAGGGTGAAAGCGTTTTAGTTATTAATCTTGAACCTTGTGTTGATTCTAGATTACTGGACCAACCTGAGACTTATTGCTACTTCGGGATTTCCAGGAAAGTTTTCTCATTCCATGCTTTATTTTAAGTTATAATATTTGGATGATGCATGTGATATGTATTATGCATGCTTTCAAACCTCACATCGTATATAGATGTGACAGTATAAAATTGTTGAAATGGATTTGACTTTTGGATTATATAAAATCTTTTGAGTTAAGTAGTTATGAACCGGTTTACCTTGTAGCTCTAAATATAAGAGCATATTCATTGTTTTCGACTCTAAATCGGGATTCGGTATTTTGAGATATGTAGATAGCCGTGGAAACCCGGAGGGATTCCATCGACAGAATACTATGTACTTTGAGGATTGTTATTCGAGTATGATATCATTCGAGGAATGATATTTGCTTACTATATCTTTCAAGGAATGTTATTTGAGTATTATCTCAGTTGAGAAATACAATTTGAAGACTATTTCCGTTATATATGCTAATGGAAGGCATAACTGTTTTCGAAAATATATTGTGATACTTGCTTTATGATTATTTATTCAATGAATATTATTTTGAATATTCATTCAGTCATTATTTATTTAATGAATATTATTTTGAATATTCATTTAATCCTTGTTTATTTAATGAATATTATTTTTGAATATTCATTTAAGGTTTATTTATTTAATGAATATTATTTTGAATATTCATTTAATCCTTGTTTATTTAATGAATATTATTTTTGAATATTCATTTAAGGTTTATTTAGTTAATGAATATTATTTTGAATATTCATTTAATCTTTATTTATTTAACGAATATTATTTTGAATCTTCATTCAGTCATTATTTATTTAATGAATATCATTTTTGAATATTCATTCAAGGTTATTTAATTAATGAATATTATTTTGGGATATTCATTTAATCTTTATTTATTAAATGAAAATTATTTTGAATATTCATTTAATCCTTATTTATTTAATAAATATTATTTTTGGATATTCATTTAATCATTATTTACTTAATGAATATTATTTTCGAATATTCGTTTAAGGTTTACGTATTTAATAAATATTACTCGATTATTTATTAAATACTTTTAACCCGTTTTAAAATGAGTTATATTATTTAGAGTTTATCCTTGACCTTCAATATTTACGGAGGATATTCTAAGCTGTATTATTGCTCGTGATAAAGTGTATATACTTATATATATATATATATATATATATATATATATATATATATATATATATATATATATATATATATATATGTGCATAAACTAAATATGAGTTGAGGAATATTTTGAGGTAGGCATGGCTACCCTAAGTAATATATATGTATAAGGACTTGTGAATTCCTAGAATAGGGAAGTGTAATTAAGTGAAGTGGACTCAAATGAATGATACGGAGATGAACTAAGTATTTTGTTGGTAATAGTTATCATAGTTCGAAGATTGTTCCTTCGAACATTATATGAGTAAAGTTTTTTCCTGTTATTAATGGGGCATGTTAGTGCAGGGATCATTGTATATGATGCCTTAGCAGATGTGACCGGATTGGTCAGTGTACTATTGCAACTAGATTGCGGTCGACTTGAATGTCGTTACTGCGGATTGAGAATACCGGATATGCGGTAATCCTGCGTAAGTGACCGTATCTAGTTGGTCCAGCCATTTTATTTCTGGCCCATGTGCTGCCAAAGGATGATTGACAAGTTCGAAAAGTGTTCTTGCATCATCAAGACAAGTTTGAAAAGTCGTTCTTGTCATGGTTAGGTTCGAAAAGTGTTCTTGGCCTGGTCAAGTTCGGAAAGTGTTCTTGTCCATCTACTAGTAGTAAAAAGGTCCCTCGGAAGGACATGATTGAAGCGACTGATCATAGTTTAATCATATCCAGTGGCTTGAAAGTCCCAGTCCCTCGGATAAGATAATAATGAAAATGTTTTAAAAGTGAATTGTTTCAGATAAATGCTGTTAATAAATAGAGTAACTAATTGTGTTATCTCTACAACAGATTGAACTGTTAAGATTGATTGATATTGAAACAGGTTGGAGGCTGATGTTGATTGTTGAAAGAGTGCTTGGGTAATTGTTGTTATTAAACTGTAGTTACAATAAATCCTTGTAACTTCATCTTTTATTTTATGAGTTATGACTTTGATAAAACCTTACTCAGATTATATATGCATAAGTGGATTTTGGGTTACGGAAGCCATATATTAATTTTCCTCGTAACTTCATCTTTTATGTTATACTAGTATTTTATCCGTTTAATGCGTAGCATGTGGTTATATAGTATATTGAACTGTATAGTATTTTGAATCAATGGATAGGCTTTAAGCCTTGATTCCAATATTAATATCTATTTTAAAAAGATATGTTTGAGACTTGGTTTATCATATTGATACCAAGGATTTCCAAATGATTACGAAGAGTATATGAGTATGATTATAAGTCATACGGTATTTTAAACGGTATACTATTTTGGGGTTAGACCCTAGTAGTGATAAAAGCTTTGATCCCTTATGGATTATCTCCCTAAAAGGTTTAAAGATTCAAACTGGGATAGATTTCTTGCTGAGCACTATTAGCTCATTCTTGATTTATTAAATATTTCAGCATGAGGAAAACATTACCGAATCCACCTCGTGTTATGAGAGCAAGGGAATGGAGAGACCACCCTGGAGTTAGTTGATGCAGGATGGATACTGTCAGTGTGAGCAGAATGGTTGCAGCTTGAATTAGTGAGAATTATTTTGAGTGGGTTTGTATTACTAAACCTTGTATAGAATTGTGAGGTCTATTATTGTAATTCAGGTAGAGGTTGTAAATAATAGATGAGATCCAGGATAGTACATTTGGGTTGTAATAACAAATGTTGATTATTGTTGCTCATTTCCAAGGCTATAACTTGTGTGTGTGTGCGTAAGTGATTGGGGTCTTTGGAGTTGTATTATAAGAATGTTGTAAGTAATGCATGTATTGTATCATTGATGGAGCGTGACAACCCAGATTCCTGACCCCGGATCTGGGGGTGTTACAGAAATGGTATCAGAGCGTTAAGTTATAAACTTGGATATGAGAGTGTTAAGAGTTATATCGAAGTAAGAGAATGACGAGAGGACTCATATAGAGTTCGTTAAGTGGACTACCGGAAGTAGTGCCACTGAGGATGTTAAGATTAAAGAGTTTAGTTGAGGACTTATCGGAGGACCGATAGGACCGTTGAAGATCATCATAATGATGAGAAGGACGTTTAGAATGGTACACAGATTATCAAAAACATTAAGATAAGACGCGAAGCAGAGTCTCGGTTGCAGTTGGGGTAAGGTCGGAATGGCCAATACCAATGGATAACTTGACTTAGTAAGAACCTAAGTGTTTGTAGTTCATCATAGTTTGCCACGAGAAGGCAGCACATGTGAAGATTGAGACGTTTACAGTCCTTTATGCGGTCCGAATTACTAAATTACGTGGACTAGTTAGGGCATTATCTTGTGTATGAGGTCCAAGCCTTGAGAACAACGATTCCACAAGAGTTGGTGTCTTTTCCGTCGATGGGTATTTTGTTACCTAAAAAGGAGACTGTTGCGTACGTGTAGTACCAGAACGTTATCGTGAGACGAACGTGCTAAATCGCATCGCGAGTACATTTCGTACGATAGGCCATGGTGGCTCAACTCAGAAATCAAAGATATGAAGAATGAATAGCGTGATTCTGATAAAGACACGTATGGTTGCAACGAGCAATGCGACAATCTCAGGACCTACGAGGAACGAGACCTATGGTGGCCTGGGGTTGGATTCGTTCGATACGATTAGTGTTAAGAAATTACATATACGTTAATCGACCTTCATCTTTTGAGGATGTGTTGATGCGGCCGTAAGAGGCTCAATCTCGGGACAATTATCGGGGAATGACGAGTATGTTTCGAACTCCCGACCTATTTAAGGACTTGTACGATTTTGAGGTACCGTTGGTTAGTACCATAAGCCATAAAGGCAGAAAGATAAGATCATCCTCGTATGGGTGATGTTAGAAATTATGATGACCATTGACTTTTTGGTATCTACTTGCTGGTACACTCCTCACTCTAAAACTGTTCCTGCCTATGTTACCTTGAATAGTTAATGTCAGGTAACCCCTTTAATTTCCTACTTCAACTTGGGATGCAACCAACGACTGTTATATTCAGTTTATTCATTTTCTTTCCTCCACTCATTACTTTAAGGGTTAAATACGCAGAATTTAGTTACCATTACTCACCGGAGCGTTTTGTTCATGTTCCAGGACGACTTGAAAAGGGAACCATTATTCATCTATCCTTCCAGGTCTATAATTTATTTCGTATTCTTTCAATTATCTAAGGAATGTTCAATTAATGCTTCCTTAATTATTTGATGAGTATTCTTTAACGATTATCTTGAAAAGCGATTTCTCCTTGTTAATCCCAAATGACCTAACAGAATTGTAGAAGGGGGGGGGGGGGGTTGAATACAATTCTTGATATTTATTAAACTTAAAAACAACTTACAAATAAAAACTGAACTTAATGTAAAAATCACAAGCACATAAATAATTTCAGTTGGATTGTTTGATGATCCAACTGAAGTGATTTTTATTGCGGAAATAATCTGTGATACAAAATGTACACAGCTGCTCAGTTACAAGAGTGTAGAGAAGTATGCTCTCAAAGATAGCTAATACAATCTATTTGTTTTTCTTCTCAGTCTTCTATTTTAACTACTACACTTGGTTATATACATTCCCAAGTTTACAATACTATTTTGGTTACACTAAAGTACACTAGTAATAACCATCAGTAGTTTGCTTTTCATTCCTTTTGTCCAATGGTCCTTGGAGATCCTTGCTTTTGTCTTCACGCTTATTATGATCACTCCCAAGAGCTTTATTGGAAATTGGAATGTTTCCTTATTTCCAGTAACCATTTTGATGGCTTCCAATGCACAGTACACTTCCATATCTCCTTTAGATCTGTTCAGTAAACTGTCACTATCACTTTGTCAACTATTCAAAAAGTAATAGTGATTCGTTGATGGCATGGAGATGTGTTTCGTTGATAGCTTTATTCTTCATTTCGTTGATGGTGTATTCCTCATTTCGTTGATAGAGTAATCTTCATTCCGTTGACAGACTAATCTTCATACCGTTGATAGAGTAATCTTCATACCGTTGACATGTCTTCACTTAGGCAGAATTACATGGCATAATATATTTACAATTCACCAACCTATTTTGCCTATCTAGTACTTAGTCAACATGACTTAGAAAAACCTATCTAATACATACAACAAATTGCATATCAAACTGTGAAGTATTGTACAATACAATTGCTACATCACTCATTTCGTTGATGAACTTCCTGTCAACGAAACACTGCAAAGTATGCCATTTCGTTGACAGTTACAAAATGACTTAATACAAAATCTACTAAGTGTTTTTATAATTATCATCAAGAACAGCATATTCCTAACAATCTCCCCCAATTTATGACTGATAGAATAACAACCATAAATCAAGAGCCTTGATGATAACAAAAACACTCAGACATATTACACATGATAAAAGTAGAAATTGCATTGAGCTTCATTGAATTTAATTGAAATGCAAAGTAGAAAATCTTACAAAACAAGTGCACAGAGTTGCTCCTCTAGACTGAGCAGATTTTTCATCTTTGCCTCTGTGGTCTTGTTTTCTTCCCTTTTCTTGCATTGTTCTCCTCAATTTGAGCTTGAAGTCTTCTGTAGAAAATCTTCTCTTCTTCATCTTGATTCCCCAACTTGGATTGCATTAACCTTAGAGTTTCATTGGATGCCTTCTCCAGTTGGTCTTCTATTCTGAAGAATCTTCTACAGGTGTCCTTATCTCTGAATTCCATCATCCAAAAAGGTTGGAGATGAATTATCTTTCCTGTTTGAGGGACCTTCAATACTCTGGGAAGTGCACCAGGCTTGTTCCAGCTAGCTTTGATTTGGCAAATCTTGGAGACAACCTCAGACTTGGCTGTTTTGGTAAAACCAAAATCTTTCTTCAAACATTTAAACACAGATAGCAGTGTCTGATAGTCTTCTCCCAGCATTCTGTGTAGAGGCCAAACCTGTTCTCTCCCACCCTTGTAGACAAATACCAATCTCTCTGGTAGTTTGTAAGAAGCTGATATTCCTCTCACTTCAACCAGGTCATCAAGATTGATATGAATGTCAGACTCCTCCCTGATATCAGCAATGTAGATGAAGTCTTCTGGGTTGGTAGGGGGTTTCTCAGCTTGTGGTCTCCTTACCAGAATTGGCTTAGCCTTGGTAGCCCTTTGCTTAGATTTCTTCTTTGGATCCATTTCAAAGAGGAATTTTGGAAAGTTGGCCTCATCAAACTCAATTGGCTCTCCCTTTGGCTCAATTGGCTGATCATGGAAATTTACAGGATGATTAGGATCACAGGCTAACTTTACCTCTGAAACTGGATCAGGAATTGTTGGAGGTGCAATTGGTACAGAAGAGTCTGATGCAATGCTCTGAGAGTCATCATTCTCAAAGGCTATGTTTCTCCTAGCTCTTGCCTTTGGTTGCCTTGTGCTCTTCTTTGCACTCCTTTCCTCTCTTGCTTTTTCTTCTAGCTGTATTTCTTCTTCATCAAGAGACTGAGCAACAGCAAGGGCTTGCATTGCTGCTCTTTCTGACTCTTCAGCTTTAGCTTCAGCAAAGTTTGGGTGACCAGCCCAAACACAGATTTCTTGTCCATTCCTGTAGACAATTGCCCTTTGCTTCCTTATCTCATAATCATTGCTTTCCTTGCTTTTTGTGATAAGTAGACCAAGAAGCTTGAGCTCATCTGGATAAGGTGCAGGATAGAAAGTCCTTGCTATATTTTTGCCCTTTGGTTTAGCAGGGGACTTGGGAGATAAGCTTCTTTGGAGTGTAGCTTGTTCCACATCCCTAATGCATGAAGTTTGTCCTTTTTCCTTCCTTGGACCTTGAGTGAATCCATGTAGAAGGGGCTCTACCTGATAGAAAGAATTGGTCTGTGGCTCCCATTCCGTTGACACTAGAACCATGGCATTCGTTGATGGATTTGAGTCCTTTGTAGTTCCAACAATTTTCTAGACCCTTGCTTCTATGTTGGACCAATGGTCTTTAATTTGTTCTGCAAGTCTCATCCTCATAGAAGCTTCCTGTATTAGGTCAATACCATCCTTTTGCTTCTTTCCAAGCTCCCCCATTGCTAGTGGCTCATTTGGTAAGGAAATGGCTGGGACCATAACCTTTGTGATTTGAATGTCTAGCTCCTTAGATTTCTCCTCCTTTTTGTTATCATCAAAAGAGATGACTGGGAGTCCTTGAGCTGCCACTAGTTGGGCCAATAGTTGTGTTTGCTTCTCCTGTTCCTTTTGCATCTTAGATAAAGTAGCTTCCACCTTGTCCACTCGAGAAGAGAGAGTCTTCAAGGAGGTAGCCACTTCAGGTTCCTTAGAGAAAAACCTGGTCATCTTGGACACAGTGAGAAGAGGAAGCTTTTCATCTAGCCTCCTGTCATTAGCATCCTTGAGGTTGCTAATGGAATCCTTGATTTCTGTAGCTTCAATCCTTGTCTGTAGCATCTGTAGCCTTTGAATTTCCAGAGAATCCATGATGGCCTTGTAGAATTTCTTGTCCCTTGCATTTGCAGACTCATGAGGTAGATATGCCTCATTGTACTGCCTTGAGATAGCAGCATCCAGAGTGAATCTTCCATGCATATCCTGAGAAAGCCAGTCTGGTCTAGGAGGCACCACAGAAGTCCCAGTCTGTGAAGTAGTGGCCACCTGTAGATTATCACCATAGCTGTCCTCATCATCAGAAAAGTCAAAGTCTCCACTTGCTGCAGCTCCTGGAGGTAGATTGGTCAAGGCATCCTTTGCTCTTTGCATTGATGCAGTTGTATGAATTAGGTTTAGTGACCTTTCTGCCTCCACATTGCCCTGCTGAGCCATAATTTGATAGGCTGGCACAGGATGAGTAAAGGTCTCAGGATCCAGGGAAATACTATCCAGAGTTTGTTGATAATGCTCTTGGAAAGTAGGTTCCCTTTCTCCCTTACTGACCTCCATTAACTCACTTGCAATGGCTACTTCATCCCTTATTGCTCCTGTAGTCCCTTCTCTCTCTCCTCTATTTTCTTGCATCATGGGCTCCCCATGGCTCACACCTCTCACACCCTCACCTTCACCTACTAAGGTGGTACTCTCAATCTCTCCTTTTGCCTGGCTGGAAGAAATAGCCAGCCTCTCACTCTCAGTCTCTCCTTTTGCCTGGCTGCAAGCCAGCCTCTCAATTTCACTCCCTCTCAAACCTAAAAGTGTCTCAACTACCACCAGGTCATCTACACTAGTTGTGGAAACAACTTGATTTTCAATAAGGGGTGTAGAATGACCTATCAACAGAATGGTAGTTTGAACTGTCAACGGTATGAATACCGTTGATGGAGAAACACTTGTCAACGAAAGAGGCTGTTTCGTTGATGAAGTCAATAAAGCACTTTGAGAAAGTGAAATTACAGTAGAATCTGTGGTGATTGATTTAAGAGATTGTTCCACAGATCCTCTTGTAACTTCAGAAAAGGATGATTGGTGGCCCAAAAAATTACTTAACAAGTGATGGTCACCAATGTCAGAGTGGGGCTTCTCCAAGATCAGAGTTGGAGAATCAGGAATAGATGAATGGATCATGTCCACATCTAAAGATTGAGTTGGTGAATTTGATGGAGATAGTTCAAGGTTGATGTTTAGAGAATGGGACTGTAACCCCAGAGTAATGATAGGGGTTAGATCAAACTGAATTTGTGAAACTGGAAGTGTTGCTTACAGAGTGTGTGCACCCTGTGTACCCTTGGATTTTTGTTTCACTCTCCTTTGGTATTGGGAAAATGTAGACTGTGGGCTTGAAGTGTCCCTTACCCTTTTGGAGTGTGCTCTTGGAGGAGAGCTTGTTTCAATAATCACATCCTTTTGGGAGGATGCAACTAGACTTGTGTTTAAATCCATTTTACTCATTGTGCCTTATTGGGAAGACACAATGGGGCTTGGCTGGATTTCACTCTGCTTTCCTTCCTTATTCTTAGGGTTTCCTTGATTTTCACCCCTTCCCTCACCTCTCACAACTCCTGAATCACTCCCCTTTGGTTGTGAAGTAGTTTTTGCAACAGGTGCCTTTTGAGAAGCACCTGATGTTGGCTTTGAGGATTTCTTTGATTTAGGTTTTGCGCTTGGGCAGGAGCCTGTTGGGACACAGCTACAGACTCCATAGCAACATTGGTGGGTGAAATAATAGAAGTAGCAACTATACTAACAGAGTTAGAAGAAGTTACCTCAATGATGGGCAAATACACCATTGGGACATCACCATTGTGGTTAAGTCTCAGTATATTTGTCAGAACCCTTTTCTCTTGCACAAAACACTCAAACTTGGAAACAGGGTTAGAGATAACTAATGGTGTTGGACTAACATGATTAGCCAACATCATCAGAAACCTAGCATAATAGATATTCTTTTTCCTATTAGCCTTATCACCCAACTTAGCACCAATTTTATACATAAGTTGGGTGCTAAAGTTGTAATATCTATCAGTTAGGAGCATGGTAAATAGAATTAACATAGAATTGGTCAATGCATCAAAATTGCTAATCTTACCAGAAAATACCTTGATAAATGCATCAGCTAAATAACTATATTCTCTAACCAATCCTCTCCTAATTATTCTACCCAGATTATCAGTAGGCAAAGAGTAGTTTATGGAGTTTAGCAAGTTAACCATTTCAGTATTTGTAGGCAAAGCATTATAGTTATTTTCAGGAATATGTAGACATGCTTGCAATACATCAGAATTAACTATGTACTCTTTACCTTGGATGGTGAATTGTAGTGTGCAGTTTGTTCCACTATACTCACACGAGGTCCAAATCTCCTCGATTATCTCATTATAGAGAGGAGTTGAGTGAAACATTGCATAGCTCAACTTGCAGTTCTTCATGAAGTCCATCATCTTGAAAAAGATACTGTTTGGACTTTCCTTGACAACAAATGGTATTGAGTTGTTCTTTTTATAAATGAACCCTCCTGCTGACATTGTTAGGAATATGTTGTTCTTGATGATAATTATAAAAACACTTAGTAGATTTTGTATTAAGTTATTTTGTAACTGTCAACGAAACAGCATGCTTTGCAGTGTTTCGTTGACAGGAAGCTCATCAACGAAATGAGTGTTGTAGCAATTGCATTGTACAATACTTCACAGTATGATAGGCATTTTGTTGTATGCATCAGATAGGTTTTCTAAGTCATGTTGACTAAGTACTAGATAGGCAAAATAGGTTGGTTAATTGTACATATATTATGCCTTGTAATTTTGCCTAAGTGAAGACATGTCAACGGTATGAAGATTACTCTGTCAACGGTATGGAGTTTACCCATCAACGAAACAAGGGAAACTCCATCAACGAAATGAAGAATAAAGCTATCAACGAAACACATCTCCTTGCTATCAACGAATCAATGTTGCTTTTTGAACAGTTGACAAAGTGATAGTGACAGTTTACTGAACAGATCTAAAAGGAGATATGGAAGTGTACTGTGCATTGGAAGCCATCAAAGTGGTTACTGGAAATAAGGAAACATTCCAATTTCCAATAAGGCTCTTGGGAATGATTATAATGAGCATGAAGACAAAAGCAAAGATCTCCAAGGACCATTGGACAAAAGGAATGAAAAGCAAGCTACTGATGGTTACTACTATTATTCTTTAGTTTAACCAAACGTAGAATTGTAAACTTGGGATTATATAACCAAGTGTAGCAGTTACTTTAGAAGTAGGAGAAGAAACACAAATAGATTGTATTAGCTTTTTGAGAGTAATTCTTCTCTACAACCTTGTAACTGAGCAGCTGTGTACATTTGTATCACAGATTATTTCCGCAATAAAAACACTTCAGTTGGATCATCAAACAATCCAACTGAATTATTTATATCTTGTGTTTTTATTTATTCAGTTCAGTTTAATTTTATAAAGTGTTTTTAGTTTAAAGAAATATCAAGAATTGTATTCAACCCCCCCTTCTACAATTCTGTTAGGTCATTTGGGATTAACAGACATAAGCTTGACTATGGGTGCCATTGTTGAGTGAAGAAAAGCTTCGAACTAAACTGCTTGTTAGAGAGAAGAAGAGAGAAAAGCCTTTGGAATTTTTGAGAACAGGTAAAAAGAAATTAAAGAAATTAGAATTTCTTAAATACTCCCCCAAAAATTCTCAGAAAAAGAGTCCAATAATAAATGTAAATTACTGGATTGGCTTAAAAAATATAACCGTTACTTTTAAAGAATTACCATGATTTATACTTACAGGGGTGTATGCATAGATCGTGGTAACGGACTTGTCAAATTTCAACGGTTCAGATTAAAAGCGCTATATCAACGAATCAGATTTGGGCGTTTAAGGTCCCGTCTATTTCGTTGATAAAGCTGCGTTTCGTTGATATAAAAGAGCTATCAACGAAACACCCAGAAAAATGCTAAGACTGTCAATGAAATGGTGCGTTTCGTTGACATAGTAATTTTGACTTAGACAAAATTTCACTTTTTCCTGAGAAAATTAATTCACAGAAAAACATAGCAAATTTCTGGCTACATTGTAACTTGCAAATATCTCAAAAATAATTAAGAGAAATTTAGCATACCTAGCTCACTTACTAATCTTGAGAATGTTGATTCATCAAGTGGCTTGGTAAAGATGTCTGCAAGTTGTTGTTCACTTGGAACAAAATGTAACTCCACAGTACCATTCATAACATGTTCTCTAATGAAATGGTACTTGATGTCAATGTGCTTGGTCCTTGAATGCTGCACTGGATTTTCAGTAATGGCAATGGCACTAGTGTTGTCACAGAAAATAGGATTTTTCTCAACTCTTATTCCATAATCAAGTAGTTGATTTTTCATCCATAAAATCTGTGCACAACAACTTCCAGCTGCAATATACTCAGCCTCAGCTGTGGAGGTAGAAACTGAGTTTTGTTTCTTGCTGAACCATGAGACAAGCTTGTTTCCTAAGAATTGACAGGTGCCTGTTGTGCTTTTCCTGTCAATTTTACATCCTGCAAAATCTGCATCTGAATAACCAATTAGTTCAAAGCCAGATTCTCTAGGATACCAAATGCCAAGGTTTGGTGTTCCTTGTGACTATGCCATTTTCATCCATCTTGTTTCTGAACACCCATTTTGTGCCTATGACACTCCTGTCCTTAGGCTTGGGCACCAGCTTCCAAACAATGTTCCTCTCAAATTGGTTCAGCTCCTCTTGCATGGCCAAAACCCAATCTGGATCTAGAAGTGCATCCTCAACTTTCTTTGGCTCATCTTGAGACAGAAAGCTACTATATAGACATTCTTCTTGAGTTGCTCTTCTAGTCTGAACTTTTGAAGAAACATCACCTATAATAAGTTCAAAGGGATGATCTTTAGTCCATTTCCTTGAGGGAGGTAGATTTGCTCTTGAAGAGGTAGCTTCATGATCATGATTGCCTTGATTGGACATTTGTCCTTGAGAAACTCCCCATGAGTTTGTTGTCCCCAATTGATCACTTCTAGAAGCATTTCTATGACTGTCAACGGTATGACCATTTTGGCTGTCAACGAAACGCTCATTTTGACTGTCAACGAATCCACCAACATGACTGTCAACGAAATGACCGTTTGGTCTGCTAGCAGCTATTCTTTTCAATCTTAATGCAGCAATTTCATCTTCACTGCTGCTTTCATCTGTGTTAGATACAACAACTTTAGGCTATTTCTCAGTAGCCTTAACATGAATCACTTGATCTCCTTCCTCATTTTCAAAAGAAAGACTTTCATGGAAACCTTCATCACAGAGACCTTGAATTTTGAGATCATCAAAAACAACATGTATAGATTCCATAACAATGTTGGTTCTGAGATTATAGACTCTGTAAGCTTTCCCTGCTGCATATCCCACAAATATTGCTTCATCTGCCTTTGCTTCAAATTTCCCCAAATGCTCAGCTTGATTTCTCAGAACAAAGCACATGCATCCAAAGACATGAAGAAAATCCAATAGTGGCTTCTTTCTTTTGAGTAGCTGATAAGGGGTCATTCCTTTGTCCTGATTAATCAAAGAAATATTTTGAGTGAAGCAAGCTATATTAACTGCCTCAGCCCAAAAATAAGTTGGTAACTTTGATTCATCTAGCATTGTCCTTGCAGCTTCAATAAGTGTTCTGTTTTTCCTTTCAACTACACCATTTTGCTTTGGTGTCCTTACTGCTGAAAACTCATGCAAAATACCATTTTCTTCACAGAACACCTTCATGCTTGAATTCTGTCCCATTGTCACTCCTAATCCTTCTTACTTTCAAGTCAGGATGATTGTTTACCATCTTGATGTGATTGATAATGATTTCACTTGCCTCATCTTTGGAGTGCAAAAAGAAAGTCCATGTAAATCTAGAAAAATCATCAACAATCACAAGACAATATTTCTTCTTTGAAATAGACATGACATTTACAAGGCCAAACAAATCCATATGAAGCAACTCAAGCTGATGGACAATTGATGACTCTGTCTTGCTTTTGAATGATGCCTTCTTTTGTTTCCCTTTTTGACAGGCATCACACAAACCATCCTTGGAATACTCCACCTGTGGAATTCCTCTAGCAAGATCCTTCCTCACCAAATCATTCATAACTTTAAAATTCAGATGAGATAATTTCTTGTGCCATAGCCAACTTTCATCCTTGCTTGCCTTGCTGAAAAAACAAGTGATGGTTTCTGGACTTGTGCTACTAAAGTCAGCAATGTACACATTCCCTCTTCTGAATCCAGTCATTACCGCAGAATTTAGTTACCATTACTCACCGGAGCGTTTTGTTCATGTTCCAGGACGACCTGAAAAGGGAACCATTATTCATCTATCCTTCCAGGTCTATAATTTATTTCGTATTCTTTCAATTATCTAAGGAATGTTCAATTAATGCTTCCTTAATTATTTGATGAGTATTCTTTAACGATTATCTTGAAAAGCGATTTCTCCTTGTTAATCCCAAATGACCTAACATAATTGTAGAAGGAGGGGGGGGGGGTTGAATACAATTCTTGATATTTATTAAACTTAAAAACAACTTACAAATAAAAACTGAACTTAATGTAAAAATCACAAGCACATAAATAATTTCAGTTGGATTGTTTGATGATCCAACTGAAGTGATTTTTATTGCGGAAATAATCTGTGATACAAAATGTACACAGCTGCTCAGTTACAAGAGTGTAGAGAAGTATGCTCTCAAAGATAGCTAATACAATCTATTTGTTTTTCTTCTCACTCTTCTATTTTAACTGCTACACTTGGTTATATACATTCCCAAGTTTATAATACTATTTTGGTTACACTAAAGTACACTTAACTGCAATTGTACATCAAATGATAACGAAATGAGTGATGTAGCAATTGTACTTAAGTGTACTTAAGTGTAACCAAAAATAGTATTGTAAACTTGGGAATATATAACCAAGTGTAGCAGTTAAAATAGAAACAAGAGAAGAAAAACAAATAGATTGTATTAGCTATTTTTGAGAGCATTTCTTCTCTACAAATCTAGTAACTGAGCAGCTGTGTACATTTGTATCACAGATTATTTCCGAAATAAAAACACTTCAGTTGGATCATCAAACAATCCAACTGAATTATTTATATCTTGTGTTTTTACTTATTCAGTTCAGTTTTATTTATAAGTGTTTTAAGTTTAAGAAAATATCAAGAATTGTATTCAACCCCCCCTTCTACAATTCTGTTAGGTCATTTGGGATTAACAATTCCAATGCTACTTTTGAAAAGGGAACTACCTCTACTCAAGGAATTAAAATTATAAAGTCTAAACCTGTCATGAATAAAGTCTTTAAGAATGTAGGTCTATTGTCTCAGAAACAGCTTAAGGATAAAATCTGTGAGGTGACAGATAAGAAAAAGGAAGCTAATGTTAAGAGAAACAGGAATGGTAAAGTTGGGATCAACAAAGAGAATGGTTACAAATATATCCCAAATGCACCTAGAAAGTGTTGTTTTAACTGTGGTAACTCTAATCATCTTGCTATTGATTGTAAGAAGAGTAAGAAGAAGATTGCTGATATTTCTAAGTCTGATGTTAGGAATAGATCAGTATTTTATAAACCACAGAAGTCATGTTTTCATTGTGGTAGTATATGGCATTCTATTTATACTTGTAAAGATTATCATGAGTTGTACTATAACTTTTATGATCCATTGCCTAAAGTTGACAAAAATAGTGCAAACTCTGGTAGTATTAAGAATGTCAAGTTGGAACATGCTTTTGTTAATACTGATACTGACAAAGCAAATCCTGATGGAGTAAATCCTGTCAGGACTGCTAAGGTCAGAAAGTCTTCTGCTGTGAAAGTTAATAAATTGCATGGAAAAGGAACCCAACAAGTATGGGTTCCTAAATGTTCTAACTAGTGTGTTTCTATTCTGATTGCAGGGTAAAAAGAAAAATGTGTTAGTCATGGATAGTGGATGTTCTGTGCACATGACTAGAAACAAAGCCCTGTTATCAGAATATGAGGAAAAAGCTGGCCCAACTGTGTCTTATGGAGATGGCAACATTGGACAAACTTTGGGATATGGCAATATAATCATTGGAAATGTCATCATTGAAAAAGTAGCTCTAGTGAAAGGACTGAAACACAACTTATTGAGTATTAGTCAAATCACTGACAGAGGTTATCATGTCAACTTCTATTCCAGTCATTGTGAAGTAGTCAGTAAAACAAAAAGCAAGATAGCACTGACTGGTTACAGGCATGGTAACATATATGAAGCCAACATTCAATCAAATACTGATGACTCCCCTACCTGTCTGATCAGTAAAGCATCAGTAGATGAAAGTCGGAATTGGCACAAGAAGCTTTCTCATCTCAACTTCAGCAATATCAATGAGTTGGTTAAGAAAGATTTAGTGAGAGGATTACCAAAAGTGTTATATACTCCTGATGGACTCTATGATGCATGTCAGAAAGCAAAACAAAGAAGGACATCATTCTAGAGTAAATCAGAATCCTCTATTGAAGAACCATATCACATGCTACATCTTGATCTATTTGGTCCAGTCAACATCATGTCCATCAGTAAGAAAAGGTACACTCTTGTAATTGTTGATGAATATTCTAGATTCACCTGGGTGTATTTTCTGCACAAAAAAGATGAGACTCCTGAAGTTCTGTTGGATCATGTGAGAATGATTGAGACAACCACAAAGTACAAAGTCAAGATACTGAGAAGTGATAATGGTACTGAATTTAAGAATTCAAAGATGGAAGAAATCTGCAAATACAAAGGAATCATTCAACAATTCTCTGCTCCTGGCACACCTCAGCAAAATGGAGTAGTTGAAAGGAAAAATAGAACTCTTATTGAAGCTGGCAGAACTATGTTGGAAGATGCAAAATTACCTACATATTTCTGGGCAGAAGCAGTCAACACAGCATGCTATACTCAAAATCTCACATTAATGAACAGACATGGTGTTACTCCTTATCAGTCACTCAAGGAAAAGAAACCAAGTCTGAAGCATCTGCATGTGTTTGGCTGTAAATGTTTTGTTCTCAGAACTCATCCTGAACAGCTAGGGAAATTTGAAACAAAGGCCGATGAAGGAATTTTCATAGGCTATCCTGCATCAAGAGCCTTCAGAGTTTTTAATTTGAGGACAAGGACTGTCATGGAGTCAATACATGTATCTTTTGATGACAAGAAGATAGCTGGAATCAATGAAGACTCTCATGATAGATTGATTTTTGAAAATGAAGCTACCAAGGAACTTGAAGAAAGTGAATCAGATCCTGTCAATACATCAGATCCTGATGGGTCACCAGATCCTAATGTCTCACCAGATGCTGATGGTGCAAATGCTGATGATGCAATCAATAGTGATACTTCTAGTAGTGCTAATGTTGAGGGGGAGCAACATCATTCTACTACAAGTTCAGAGTCAACACAATCATCAGGACAGAATTCTTCAGATACTGATTCAAGTGATGATCCTGATAACTTATCAGGAGGACATAGCAATAATTCAGGGGGAGCTTCAAGACAAGCAAGTTCTTCAAATCAAGACAACACCAATCCAGGGAGAGCATCTACGTCAAGAAACAATTTAACACCAACGAGGAAATGGACTGCAAGTCATACTCCTGATTTGATCATTGGGGATCCTGATGCAGGTGTTCAAACAAGAAGTGCAACTCAAAATGAATGTCTATACAATAACTTTCTATCCAAGGAGGAGCCAAAGAAAGTTGAAGATGCACTTAGAGATGCTGATTGGGTTACTGCAATGCAAGAGGAACTGAATGAATTTGAAAGAAATGAAGTCTGGAAACTGGTACCAAGACCAAAGAATAGATCAATTGTTGGTACAAAGTGGATTTTCAAGAACAAGACTGATTCTGATGGAGTAATAATCAGAAACAAAGCAAGACTAGTTGCAAAGGGGTATTCTCAACAAGAGGGAATTGATTATGATGAAACTTTTGCTCCTGTTGCAAGACTAGTAGCCATGAGGATATTTCTTGCTTACGCATCACATAAGAAATTCAAGGTTTTCCAGATGGATGTTAAAAGTACTTTCTTAAATGGAGAATTGGAGGAAGAAGTCTATGTTGAGCAACCTCCTGGTTTCATTGATCCTAAATATCCAGATCATGTCTACAGATTGGATAAGGCACTTTATGGACTAAAGCAAGCTTCAAGAGCATGGTATGAGACTTTAGCTCTATTCTTACTGGAAAGTGGATTCAAAAGAGGTGCTATTGATAAAACGCTATTTTATTTGAATCATGGTAAGGACTTGTTGTTAGTTCAGATTTATGTTGATGATATCATTTTGGGTCAACAAACAATAAGCTTTGTGAAAAGTTTTCCAAGCTTATGCAGTCAAGATATCAAATGAGCATGATGGGAGAAATGAGTTACTTTCTTGGTCTTCAAGTTAAACAGACTGATGAAGGGATTTTTATCAATCAGTCTAAATATACAAGGAATTTATTGACAAGGTTTAACATGCAAGATAGTTCTCCTGCTACAACTCCCATCGCTACAGCTACCAAACTTGATCCTGATCAAGGTGCTGAGGTAGATGTAACTCACTACAGAGGAATGATTGGCTCATTATTGTATCTCACTACAAGTAGACCAGATATCATGTTTGCAACCTATCTGTGTGCAAGATTTCAAGAAAAACCTAGAGAACCCCATCTGATTGCAGTCAAAAGAATTTTCAGATATCTCAAAGGCACTTCTTCTCTTGGCCTTTGGTATGCAAGGGAATCAGATTTTGGGTTGTGTGGTTATTCAGATGCTGATTTTGCAGGATGCAAAATAGACAGGAAAAGTACTTCAGGAAGCTGTCAGTTTTTGGGTGGAAGACTAGTTTCATGGTTCAGTAAAAAGCAAAAATCCATTTCCACTTCAACTGCAGAAGCCGAGTACATTGCTGCAGGAAGTTGTTGTGCTCAGATGATGTGGATGAGAAATCAGTTGTTAGATTATGGCCTGTCGTACTCAAAAATCCCTATTTATTGTGATAACCAAAGTGCTATTGCAATGACAGGAAATCCAGTTCAACATTCTCTTACTAAACACATCAGTATTCGATATCACTTCATAAGAGAACAAGTTCTGGAAGGAACAATTGAACTTCACTTTGTTCCTACTGATCAACAACTAGCTGATATATTCACCAAGCCACTACCTGAAGCTACTTTCAATAAATTGGTGAATGAACTTGGAATGATGAACTTTGAGAATTTCTGAGGAAAGCTACAGAGAGGAAATCATGATAACTGTCAAATCCTGATGGTTATTCAGAAAGGTATGTTAAATTTGATCAATTCCTGATAGGATGTTATCATGACAGGAAGTCAACTTGTCAAATCCTGATGCTCAGATATTGAAGCTGGTATGAAAACCAGAGGTTCTATGCTAATTTGTCATCAACACTTCTGGTAAACTCTGGAAATAAGATTTATGCTTAGTCTTTGATTAAGTTTTTAGTCTTAATTCTCAATTTCAATTATATTTTTATCAGAGTTTACTATTCGTCATTTTATATGTCAAATATCAGTGTTACTAACAAATTCTGCAGGCAAGTAAAGAAAGAAAACAGTTGAGAAAATAGACATATTTCATTAATTCTTGAAGATTCATTACAAATGAAAATGGAAATTACATATTCTTTTCCTAGTCTACTTTTCTACTCAGGAACACGTGCCCTGCAGATAAGCATGAACACTCCTGATGGATCATAACCAGGCTTTGATCCATCTAGGGCTTCTCTTGTTCCATCCTTAAGAGACAAGAAGAGGAGCTGATGCACTTGAAGGCGGATCGTCACCGTGACCACCGGGACTCTTCCGTGCCTCCAACTTGCATGACATACAAGCATCACAGATTCTCTTCTTTCTTTTCTCAAGCTCTTGGTTGAGCTCCTCATCCTCTTCATCATCCCCATCCTCTTCATAGATGAGGTTATCAAGCGGATTCCAGTCCGGATTGGCTTGCAGGAAGTTGTGCCAAACCACATCAAACATTGCGTTAACAAACGCTTCATGTTCCTGAGGGTCAGGAACTGGTTGTGGCTCAATGTCAGCAAGAGCCTCTTCCATCTCTTGCCATATGATATCGAGCTCAGCATTAGGTATGTTGTTTTGTTGTTGGTTGGCAGCCATTGAAAAACAAAGAAGGTGAAAGGTTTTCGTAAGTTTTTCTCTGGAGTGGGTTGGTGTTTTAATAGATATATGATGTTTATGCTTAACAGTTCTATTTTATAGAGAATGTGTGTTAAGGATGCAGGTCATTTTTTTTATCGAGGTGACTGTTCAGTTTCTCATAATTACTTTGCCTCGGTAATTGGTAAGAATGGTTACATGGGTATTATGCTATTTGTTTTTGTAATCATTTAAAAAAAACACAGCACTTATCAGGATTATCAAAATAAATTTTGTTTTCTTAAATAAAATTTTATTTTACTTCATTTTAAATATTTTTTCCAATCCTGATAAGGCAAATGGTTTCATAGGAAATGCTTTTATTCCTGATGAGGTTAGGTTTTTCTTACATAGGAAAATGCCTACTCGTTATGGTTTAATTTCTAATGCTATGGGGCAAGGCCAATCTCACCTTGTTCCTAACCCAAGCATTCAGCCTAAACAGTCTAAACAGTCAACTGCCACCTCTAATGTCTCTCAAAAGACTTTAGTTGTAAAAGCAAAGAAGTCAGCTAGAACTGATGTGTCAGGAAGGCAATCAGGTTCAAAGGACTTTTCCTCTACACCTATCACTAAAAAGAAGTTACAAGGGGGTGTACAAGGGGTCCTGGTGAAGAAAGCTGCAAAGGGAGGTGAGGCTGTTTCTGTTAAAAGAAAATTAGTTCTCAGGGATGAGACTGATTCAGAGGATGACTTACCTATATCCTCAGTGATGAATGTGAATAAGGAAGTTGCTGATACTGCTACTGCAGCTGTGGTTTCATTGTCTACACCACAGAAGAAACGGAAGTTATCAAAAAGCAGGTATCATATTCCTTTAGAAAAGAAGCAGGATACTGATGTATAGGACACTTCTATTCTGCATGAGCAATCAGTTTCAACTGCTCAAGCAAATCCTGATGTTAGTATTCCTGATGCTGCACCAAGTCAAGTGGTTAATATTTCAGACTCTCCAGCACAGGACTCTCCAACAAAAAGACATGTTGATATTTCATGGGAGAAGTATGGTGCTGCTGCTTCCAATCATGGGATAAAACATCCAATGGAAAAGCTAAGGAAGGCAGAAGAGTTAGTCTATCAGAGACAGAAGAAACTGAAAGGATCAAGCCCACAAGAACCTGAACCTCAAAGTGGTTCAGCAGCTCTTTCTGATGATCCAGCCACACAAGAACCACTCAATCAAAGTTTGAGTGAAGGCTTAGCTAGTGGAATGGTCCCACAAGAACCATTTTCTCAAAGGGAGAATGCAGACATCGACATTCCAGCTACACAAGAACCATCTTCTCAAAGTGAAGATGCAGGCCAAGCTACAGTTTCTGAGAAATTTCCTGACAATGCTCAAGGGATTTCTGGTGCAGATGAAGTTCAAAGATTGGTCGAGGACACTGTCAATGAGGGAAGCACACAAGAACCTTTGACTCAAAGTGTTGAAGAAGCTTCTGAACCTCAAGCTCCACAAGAACCATTGGTAGCAAATACTGATGCAAGCATATCAAATCCTGACGATGTTCATCCTGACCCTAGTGGTGCTCCTGATGTTGAACCTATCCTGATGCAGCCACTTCGTTCAAGACCAATGGATCATCCTATCACAGATTCACAGGATAAAATGAAAGGTATAGCTATTCCTGATCCTGATGATACTCATAGTACTGATGATGATGACTCTGATGATAGTGATGATGATGAGAATCGAAAAGAGAAGGAACAGCTTGCTACAACACTCAAAATTAGTCTTGGAACTAATTTTAGTTCATCAAGTACATATATGGCTGGCAAAGCTTCCACTAGGAAAGATCAGAGACAAGATTTTTCTATTCCTTCCTTTAATCCTGCTGAGGCACTTAGACAGAATGAATGGAACAATTCATGGCACAGATCTGCTGAATCTGTAAGTTATTCTTCTGCTTTGGAACATGCCTATGATGCAGTGAAATCTATAGAGAATCAAGACTTGAAGAATCATCTGAAGGCTACAACTCTATTATCCAAAAGCCTAAAAAGTGAGATTGATTCTATCAAGAACTCAACTGAGTTGGTGAGGAATGATATTTCTCAAAATTTTACAAAGGTGCCTACTGCTTTTCAGCAAAGGGTAGTAGAATCCCAAGTGAAATCTGTTATTTTTAACAAACCTCTATCAACAGAAGGATTGATTCTCTGGATACCAAGGTAACTGACATTCAAGCCTCTCTTTCCTTAATTTTGAATTTATTGTCAAATCCTGATGTCAAAAAGGGGGAGAAGGTTAGTCAGACAAAATGCACACCTGATCTAGTATTAAGGAATAATGATGATGATACTGGAGATGATGGTAGTGACAAAGTGATACAAGGAGAAACCTCTGATGCTGCTGTTATGAAGTCTACAATTCAAACTTCACAAAGTCAAACAACGCAGTCAACTCATGTTTCTGATTCTGGAGTTAAGACAGTAAGAACGTTGGTGCAATCTCAGATCCTGACAGAAGAACAAATCCTGACACCTGGTCATGGACATACTCTTGCTACAATTCCTGAAGGTGATGAAGATATTTTTATTGATAATCCTGAAGATGCATCAAATTTATTCCAGAAGTTTTCTACAAAAGATGGCAGAATTGTTACTCTATATCACACTGATAAAAGAGTTCAACAATTATATGCAAGAAAAGCACTCTCTACAGCAAGTGAAGAATATCCTGATCTCTCACATGAAGAATTCTTAAGACAACAGAGAGAAATGATGGAAAGCTTTAATAACCCTGTTCCTGCTAGAGGTAGAGGAAGCAGAGGTAGGAGAGGAGCTAGAAGAAGTAGAAGAGGTTCTTCAACTCAAACAATACCTGGACAGACAAGGTCTCGAGGGTTAAGAATTGAAGAAATTCCTGAACCTATTCAAACTCTAGTAGTTCCTGACAGATCTACTTTTGGTGATGATGGAAATATTGAAGAAGAACCTGTATTGAGAAGAAAATCAACTCTATGCAATACAAATCAAATTGAAGAATCTAATCCTGATGTTGTTCCTGATAATATTCAAGATCCTGATGATTCTGAAATTATGCAAGAGATTGATTTGATAATTTTATTTACTGTGGTTGATTCTCACAACAAGGAAGTAGATGAAGAAGAAGAAGCCAGAAGAAGTGAAATTACAAGATCAACAAATAGAGATTTCAATCTCTATGTACAAAGGCTTAAACTCTCAAACAGAAGAAAGTGGAGGAACCCAAGCAGACAAGAATCTTCACTGGAAAGAAGCTATGCCTTTGAAAAGGAAAAGGATAAGAAGTGGAAACATATTAGTACACTAAGTTGTGATACACTTATCAATTTTCAGTCTGGAGGAATTATTACAAACGCTTCAAGTGTTGTTGATTTATCTGGGATGGTTAGATCAATAGCACTCTGGTTAAAGATGTTTTCAAATCTGAAGCAATTGACAAGTAATTCAAGAGGAGGTATTGGACACAAGGATGCTGAATATATAAATATGTCATATGTTGATCCTTACTCCTTAACTGAAATTGGAGGTACTTTAACTTCTGAAAACCTGAACAATTTACTAGCTGTTGATATAGTTATAGATTGTCATGATGGTTTTGACAAGAAAGAAAAGCTTCTGTACTTCATGAAAGATGGTAGTGTGAAGATTTTATCTATTCAAGATCTACTGATGAAAACTACACAGGAACTGAAATATGTTCATTATCTTTTGAGATCGAAGAATCAAATATGCAAGGAATGGAGTGACATGATTTTGTCAACAATAAGAAGAAGACTGGATGGAAACAGTAATTTCAATGGGAATTATACTCCCATGTACTTAAATCAAAGAGGTCAGGATGTGGAAATGCAAAGGGGTACTGCTGTTAAAGAAGTAACTTTTGACATGATTCAACTTACTCTCAATCCTGATGGGAAGGAAATTGCTTATCTTTTGCTTGAAGAGCATAGTCTTCAGAAAAGCTCCATATTGAATCTCAGAGCAGCTATCTACCAGATTAATGAGGAAGATGAAGAACTCAGAAATCTTAAGGAAAGACTGATTCAAATTCTTGAAGAAAAAGAAGCAAATTTGTTATCCAACTTCTTGAAGATGAATCTGTTCTATCAAAGAATTTAAACAGATAAGTTGTTGCTGCAGATTTTGTACATTTTGTATATATGTTTTTGACATCATTGAATCTTAGGAATCTATACTCAACAGGAGCTAGACTTGTTAGATCAGAATTCAATGATCGTCAGGAGCTAGACTCAACTGATCAGGATTGCTGACATCATCAGGATTGCATGGTCGTCAGGATCAAGATACATATCAGGACTGGGATCAGGATTGATCATCAGGACTGGAAGCTGATTAGGATTCCTACATCAAGTTATATTTGGAGTCTAGTTAAACATGGAAGTTTATTCTGTCGGTTCCTGGTTTGTAGAATGTAGCTATCAATTATGGATAGGTTTCAATCTTTGTAATTGATTAGGACTTATCATTGATAGTGAAGCTGTGTAGTATATAAACACAGTTTTGGTTTCGATTTAAAGAGGAGAACATAATCAAATAGCAGCTCTCAAGAACATAAAATTTCTTGAGAGAGTTTTTGTAAGCTAGCAGCTCTCAAGAACATCAGAATTTCTTGAGAGAGTTTGTAACAGTTTTATATCAGATTTAATAAAGCTATTATCTTTCTTTCATATTTGTGATATATACATTAAGAAGTCGATTATCTTATACTATTGTATTCAACCCCCTTCTACAATAGATTATTACTGGGCAACAATATTGATTCAAGAAGTGAAGATAGTCAATTCGAGAAGTCAGTTTATACTAATTCGAGAAGTCCAGTTATCAAATCAGTGTTTCAAGAGATATCGAATGGTGGACTTAGCAAATTTTCTAATCAGCAAAAGACAAGATTTTGGAGACAAAGATTCAAATCAAACCAAGGCCTTTGCAATGGTCTCAATTGTTGCAGTATGCACATGAAAAGCCTACAAAGAAGCTCAGAGAGTCATTCAAAGAGAACAACTAAAGATGTGGATTTGGCAGTATGCACAACAAGGGATGCTCACAAGATGCCAACTTTCACCAAAATAGTATAGACAAAGTTTGGCAATCTTTTTGTATATTACTATTTTTTTAACAACAAGTTGTGTGCAGTTTTATAAGTATACATCTTATTATCATTAGTTGTAAGTTTTTCATTGAATTACAAGTTGTATCTCTCTGATAAAAACGAAGCTGAGAATTCATTCTTGAGTTCACAGTTTGTAGCATCTTTTAATCTAATACTATATTGGATTTAAAGTAAATTTGTGTGTTGTTTTTATTTCGAAAAATCTTGATTACAACATACATATTTAAGGTACAAGATTTATTGATTCAAAACGAAGATAATCAAAGAAATAACAGATAATATATTCACCCCCTATATATTATCTTCTAGTGAAACTCATACTCAACAAACACTGACTATGAACCACTTATAATTTTCACGAAAATTTATAAATATGAAACAAATTTGACAGCAAGGATAAAATCAGAAACTCATCTCAATCCCCAACTAATGTTGTTCAATTATGGTTCATATAAAATAAATAATAATGAACACAATCTATAAAATAAGAATGAACATAACATATTTAAATAAGTATGAACACAATCTTAGTGAATAAGAACGACCATAAAATAATTTTAAATAAGAATGCACAAAATTACATTCATATATCTTAAACACGGTCTTTAAAATTAGAATGAACATACTAAAAATCATAAACACAAAAACTTCAAATTTAATTCAGTTAGAACATAATTGAAAAAGAATATAGTCAAAACAATAAATTTACTAAAATTATGTGCAAAGCTATAATTAATATGTACCCATTCAAACACTGAGCTAAAAAAAATAACTCAGATAGAGCATAATCAAAAGAAAGAAAAATATGCACAGAACTTTATTGAACAGTGGTCCATTCACATACAGAAAAAACAACCCCAACTTCAAAGCCTAAATCACAATTCGAGCAAAAAAAAAAACTCAAACCAAATTACAAGAACCTTAAATTAACCCAAAATTGAGCACAAAAACTCAAATCGGTACACATCTTGTATATTAATTTTGCATGATTAATTCCGAGGGCCGTATCATTGTAAAAAAATTATTTGATGCTTTATAGTTCCTTGTGTGTGCTTCCGAAAATTTTAAAACTTTATATGCATCTTTGTGAGATTTTGAGCCTAATTTATGTCTGATACATTTTAGATGAGTCGAATTCTTCTAATTAGTGTTGTTCATCATTTAGTAGTGCTCTATAACTTGTTTTAAACCTTGTTGAGAGTACATCGTATGTGTATCACATAAATGATAAAGGCACTTGGATTAACCTCAACGGCCTAAACACTACCCTTATGAATTACTCCCTCTGTCCCCTCATTTCTTTACAATTTTTTTCACTGCTTGACACGCATTTTAAGGCTCGTATAAAGTATAATTCCACAACTTATTTTTAAAATTTTCTTTTTTTTTGAATAAAAATGCAAACATTAAACTTTTATTCAAAAGACCAAAAAATTAAAAATAATATATAGAAGTATACTTTATAGGAGCTTTAAAATGCGTGCTAAGTCCCGGTCCCCCAATGTAAAGAAATGAGGGGGACGGAGGGAGTATATCCTTAGTAAATCCTCTTGAACTTATATCTATTTTTTTTGCATTTGTCACCACTCTCTAAATTTTGAGCCTACTTGTTTATTCTTGTCTTGATTTACTAGAAAGGCATTGTGATTCAACCTTAGGGTTGGTGATTATTCAAGTGTGGGGATTTTTTTTTGTCAAAGTGTGATAATTTTGTGGAATTGATATAATATGGTGACTTGATTTTCATTCTTGAGGGAAAAAAAGAAAAAAAATTCTTGTAAAAAATTGATAAAATGATTAAAAAAAGAGAGATTGTGTTCACTGGTTTGTTACAATGTGAAAGTGGGAAAGTACACAATAATGTGCTTGCGAGATAAATGCTTGTAAAAAGCTTGAATACCTTTTACATGATCTAATTTTCGTTTTGGGTTACAACCTTTACCGAAGATATATTGATTTATACATACATATATATGTAATAATATAATGGACTTGGTGGACAACCAAGTATGTGGTAGCACATGCCTATTTTGATTGAACTTGACTGATACACTACATTTATACACTTGTGTAATAACCCTAAATTTTGTAATATTTTGAAACCTTGATGAATAGTGAATTTTGCTGACTAAGAAAATTTTGAGACCACCATATATACGAGACAGGGAATGGATATTTCGAAGTTATATTATTGATGTGTAAGGGGAATACGTGAATGTAAACGCGATCAAAATCCGAAAATTCCAACTTTAATTTTTATTCCACTATTCATCGGACAGTCGAGGATTTATTAATTGATCTTTATGAGAGAGCAAATAAAACAAGAAAATCCATGATCAAATATTCAACCAAGGCAATAAAAGATCAAGGGAATATCCCCTAGCATTAGTGCAACAAAACGTTTCGAAATCACTCGAACTTATAACGAGATTAAGCGATAAAGCGAAAGCGTAACAGATTATGGATTAAACACTAACAAAAGGATTAGTACCATGAAAGATCATCAAGTGCAACATATAAGAGCATCCATGTGAAACCAAGTAGAAAAGAGAAGTGGTTTAGTGATGACAAGGTGTGGAATCACCACTTTGTCACCATTTTAGTTCAAGTAATCACCACCTTGTCACCATTTTGTTCAAGTAATCATCTAATGCTTGACAAGTGTCCTTGGGTGACTAAATAACATTCTAACCACAAGTAATTAGAAGTGTTAATTGAGTTTTATTAGACAAAAGAATAGAAATCAAGAACAAGAACCAAGCAAAGCTCCCCCCCCCCCCCAATTTCTTCATACATTCGGCCATTTCTTCATCCAAAGGGATTAGAAAATTTTCTATAAGATAGCTTCCACCAAATGATGCAAGGATGGATTCAAAAGTTCCTATAATTCTAAATTAAGGCATCCTCTAAATCTTATCATCATCCATTAAGGTTATCATCATCAAATCTTGATTTTAAGATGAGCATGAATAGTGTTTTGAATAGTAATTTTTGGTGTTCTTGATTTTGTTCTTGAAGTTTAAGCAAGCTAAGGTTGTATAAAGCTCAAGAAAGGATAGTTAAGCAATTGTTAGTGTATACCAAGCATCAAGGAAGGTATAAACATCTCAAACCTTTAGTTATACTTTGATTATTATGATTAGTTTGGTGTTAGTTTATGTTAGATGAATGAAAGGTTGAACCTTTGGTTTTGGTGGATGTTTAGTGATTTTTTTGATGAATGATCTTGTAGATGTTGGTTTTAACTTATTGATTAAAGATCATGAGTTAGTTTAGATGATGAATATGAAGTATTGATGCTTGGGTTGTGTTGAATGATTGTTTGGAGTAGTATAAATTTAGGAAACGTTAGATATACGTCGTTGTAATGTTGAAATTTCCTTAACCATGTTTGGAAAGTAGCCTAGGGTTCCAAATATACATGATAAAAATACCAACTGCCCATGTTAGTATAGATCTTGTCTTGTAGTTTGTTTTGGCAAAAGAATCGCATCGATCCGATTTACGGTTTAGGAGAAACACCCGTTTTAGTAAAAGTAGTTTCGGAAAAACAAAGTGTCCATTCTGTGAACTTTGAGACTATGGTCAAGCCCCTTAAAAATGGATATAGACAATGAAAATAAGGTGAAAAATAGTATGTACATTTAGCAAGGTAACCAAGAAGGTTTTGTATTAAAAAGATAATTTTTCGATTTTATAAAAATGCGGGAACCAAAGTTGCGCAAGTGAAAAACCCTTAAGGGGGATTGTTAAAACCTTGAACTTAGAAATGTTAAAGTACTTCGGTTTCATGAATGGATTATCGACCAAACTTTTGACTTAAGTGTTTAACGACTATCAAGGGGTTATAATTAACCAAGAACGAGACATTTGATTTTAGTTAAGAGTTACGTTGGTGCTTAGGTTTTATAGCACAATAAATGGTTCTAGGGGACTCATCGGAATTTGTATATATTATTATAGATCGTTGAGCATACTCCCGAGCCCCCATTACCACTACTTCAGGATTTCCAGGAAAGTTTCCAAACCCTACATCTTATATAGATGTTGTTGTATTTAAACCTGTTGTAATATGATATAAACTGTTTTAATACTTTAAATATTTTACGAACTGATTTAAATCTTTCGTAATAGTTTGCGGTTTATATGCTATGAGTATATTAGATATAAACCAAGGTGTATAAAGGCTCTAAGCGTAGAGTACTTGATTAGTATTTTCGAACTTAGACCGGGAGTCAGAATATTATTTTGTTTTGAATTACTGTCATAAAAAGCTGGAGGTTTCCAGGGACAGTTGTATTTCAATTATTAATTTAAATATTCCAAAAATAATATCTTGGATACTTAAGTTGAGTTATATTTAAATAATCTTATTAAAATATGATTTGAATATTTATTTGATTAAGTGAATATTATTTTGAATATTCATTTAAAAGGGGATTTATTGAATAATGATTCAATATTTATTATTTGAATATTTATTAATTATTCCAAATATGATTTAAAAATCATAGAACCTTATTTAAATATTATTTAAGGTTTCAATAATTATTTAAAATATTTTCGGACCTTCAGAAAATTTATTTAAATATAGGAGGGGTTCCCAAATATTTATTTTGAATTTAATAATTTCTTTCGAACGCGAATAAATGTCCTTTGCCTTATTAAAAATTGGGAATCAAATCCAGGAAGTGAACTGATGATTTCACTTGCCTCTTTCATCGAAAATAATTATGTTTTGGGATTTCTGACTTATCAGAACTAAAGAGATTTTATAATAAACTCCCAGGTCGTGATTTCAGAGAACTATACTCGATAATCGAGGTTAGTTGACAACAGTCAACCCGCATTGTGACTTACTTCCAAAATAATTCCAGAAGTAAGGATATTGATTATAATAACCTATCAACAAGCATGTGCTTGGGGAACTTGGAGTAACATCCGTTCCAGTTATAGATAGGATTCTTCGGGAAACTAGAAATCTGTTAGTGTAAGTGGCCGAGTAATGCACAGTCCATCTAGGTATGGCCTTGATATCGCCATGAGTACGTAAGAGGCTGAGTTGACACCGGTCTAGTGATATAGAAATCGGCTAGCGTAAGTGGCCAAACAAAGCGTGGTCCAGCTAGGTATGGCCTTAATGTCGCCATGAGTACGTAAGAGGCTGGGTTGACACCGGTCTAGTGAAATTATAAAAGCCCATATGCGGCTAAGGGTAATGACCTTCAGGATTATCCATCTACTAGTAGAGAAGTTAAGCGGTATATACGACTGATCATCGTATACCAAAATGTGTGTCCCTGTATAGTTTCCCCTCTTCCAGTTAGAATTCAGTAGTGCTTTATATCTTTGGTCAGATACCAGTTACGGATAATTGTTAATAATATTTTAACAAGTATTTTACCTCATACAGTATTTGAACTATATTGTAATGTTTTGACGAGAAGATTACTTTTAAAACGTCATTCTGTATACGAATGAGATTTCAAGTATTTCAAATGATATAAAAGGCTTACAGAATTTTATTTAAACTGCTACTGGGCTTTAGTGCTCACTCTTACTTCTTTTATATATATCACAACACAACAACTAGGATAGATGGCCAGGACTTACCTCACCGCTCGGAAGCGCATCGGGGACGCACGGACGTTCCGTAGGTTTGTTGTTGCAGCACCACAGGTAGGAAGACTGAGATGGTTCGGAGCGCAGCTCTTGCTGCTCCGATTTATTTATAAGTATGACTTATGTATATTAATGAAAAAGAACAAACGTTTGCGTCACCTTTATGGTTTCAAGTAGAAATCATATTGGTAGCTGGTTTCCAGTGCAATCACTTCTGGGTTGTAATAACTTTACATTATGAATCATATGACTGCTACTTATGTAACTTCGTTTCTGAGACTATAATTGTTGTGAGTATTTATATTATGGGGTCACAGTGTGTGTTGATTTATTATTATGATTCAAGTATCAAGTGTTTAAGTTGGAAAAAGAAAGCGTGACAACTTAGATCTCCGACCCCGGATCTGGGGGTGTTACAACTTGTGTGAATCGAGAGTGATATGAGATTATCTATCCATAGCATGATTACTTATTTTCATTTGTGTGATTAAAAATAATTAATTTTTTTGGCATAGTTTCTATAAATCCCCGCGAGACAAAACTCGTTTTGCTAGGGCTACCTACGGGTTAACATCTTGTTGCATATACTCAATGCAATCATTTCATCTACGAAAGTGGTGTTATGATTAATTATATTTTTATTTTCCCAAAAATGTTCAAAATGCTAAGTGTGAGGATAGTTGATAAAGTACATATATTTATATATTTTAAATGATTTTCATACCCATATTAATTAAATTTTGCATTTATTAAAAAAAATAATATTTTATAATAGAATTGAATTACGTGTGCAATACTCATTGTTTCAGTCGTATCTTGAGTTCTACGTCTCTAATTTGGGCGATTCAACATCCCACACAAAGATAACAAGATTCTCATTCATTAGAGAATGGTATAAATACCAAAATCCAGTTATCACAATTCAAAAACTGCAGGAAAAAATTAACTACGAATTTTGACTTTGGAAACGTATTAAGTTTGTGAAATATTTCTTGTATATTCATAAAAATACTAAAAAATATATCTTTAATATTAAGTTATTATCATTAGACATACTACCTACGTATTTTTCATAGAAGAGCCGCAATGGAGAAGAGACGAGGATTTTTGCAATAAGAAGAGTGTGTGCCTAGGAATTTTGACATAGTTACATCTTTATTTGGTATTGTATTCTCATCCCTTATGTATTTGATCATGACAATTAATGGTACTCTAATCCTTATTTGTTGGACTGTTGTTTTGAAACCCTAGCCTTATCACAAGATTATAAGTAAGTGAAATTTGAATTCTTGTGATATGATATGTGCTTGATTATACTTCTATGTCAATACTTGTACATATGCTACATATGCTTGAATCAACAATGGTATGTGATCATTATTCAAGTTTGTTTCTCTACAAAGTTAATTAATCTTCAAGAGATTCTGAGATTAATTGTATAAGTGTGTAATTCATATTAACCTTTCTATGCAGTCATACGATACGAATAGCAAAATTTGTTTTGATGTGATGATGAGAAATTTTCTATATGATTTTGTGAAAATATATCCGACGGAGTTTAGATTTAATATCTAGTATGTTACGGGTTTTGGTCAAAAAGTGTATTTACATGTTTTCCTACCTATCTCCTGTTTAAACACCAATTTTTCATCAAATAATACTTAGTTTAGTTTAAAACAACAAATCAAATTAAAACTCATTCTTAATTTTTAACCAAAATAAAAGAAAAAATAAAACCTTGATTTTTGGTGTTGAATGTTACTAAGTGACGTACTTATTCTACCATATATACATACCATACAAAAAATATTTAAGTTGAGTCAACATTACATCACCAATTAAAAAGTCTTAGGTGTAATTTGAGAATAATTTTATTAAGATTTATTTTGGTTTTTGGGAGTTCTTATTGCTTCCAAAAAAATTGAAAAAAGCTAGAGACTTAAAAAATTGTGCCAAATTTGTCCTCAAATACTTGCATAATCGGAAACTTTTCCGAGAATAATATAGGATCTCACGCGCACACACATATATATATATATATGCCCACAAATTAAAATCATATAAATGTCATGTCATGTTATTTGATAACAGTTTTGAAATTGTTTTTTGAATACCTAGCATTACTCAAAATATTTTTAAATTTTGTCATGATGATCATTTAACAAATGAAATACCCTGCAAACTTCCATTAACAAAATTGCACTTTGTGCCTATCCAAAAAAAAAAAAAACTTTGTCCACTTAATCAAGTTACTCGTTTCTTTTTTACATTTTGACACACATCATAAAATGCTACTCCCTCCATTTCAATATACTTATCATTTCAATGTCATTTTTAAAAAATATATTTGTATTCCAAAGATCAAATCTAAGCCAAATATAAGTGTTTAGTCTTTAATTTATATTTTCAAGACTAACTGTACACCAATTCAATCAATATAGTCAATGCAATAATTATGAATATAAATGTACTTTTGTTATCGATGTTATGATTTCTTAATATGCGTAATTTTTTTCAAAGTGGACAAGTATTTGAAACGGTGAGAGTATTAAGTATTCCATGTTAAGTATTTTACTCCTTTTGTTTTAAAATAATAGCACTGTTTTGACTTTGAATGACCATTACTCACCATTTATCTATTTATAATTGATAAAAACTTGAATATGCATTTGAAAGAAAATATTATATACTTTCCAATGATATAAGTTTCTTAGTTTTTTTAATTATATTTTTGACGTAAATTCAAGTTAATTTAACCCCACAAAATCAAAACAAGACAATTATTTTAAAACAGAGAGTAGTTCATACTTTGTACCGATTACATAGCTATAGAGGATTCAATTATACCTGGCATCTGCGATGTGTATAATTACAAAATGTCCCAAACGATTCACCGATAAGAAATGTAAACATAACCATAAACGGCAAGACAAAAGATGATAATGTCCGCACGTTGTCAAGCAAAATATATACTATACCGTTTGACTGGAAGTACGAAGACTGCACACTAGCTAGTACAATAATGTCTATTGGCATCCGGTACGGTAAAGCCTAGTGGATGTGATATTCACGCTCAGTTATATTTATATAGATGCACTATTCAAACCCTAGACTAATGATGAAGAACATATCAAACATGCTTAGCAAAAAAAAACATATCAAACATTTTTTCCTTTTTTACTTTCTTCTCGGCAGTTCTAAATACTAAATAAAGTTATAAGTTCGGTCACAAATCTGTAATTTATTCAAAATTTGCTTACCAAAATAAGACTTTAGTTAAAAGATAACCGCCCATGATACTGGTTCTCTTTCATTCAAACCAAAGAAGTAACATTTGATTCAAAGTTTGAAACACACAAAATGAAGATACAAAAATAATTGATCTGGCAAAATATGAGCTGATACAAATTTACTAGCCAATCAAATCTGTCACACGGGAACCAATAGGGAGAGTCTGTAGCATGCAGTAGTACGAACTACACCTGAGCTAGCACAGCCCTAGCTAGCTAGGTAGAATCAAACAGTAGTACTCAATTAAAAATCCAAAAAGAGTAAATGAGATTAAGAAGAAGCAGATGCCTCCTAATTATTGTGGTTGTGCATGTGGCTAGGGTTTTTTAGGTTGTTCAAATTAATTAGATAAATACTTAACGTTTTCTGGCGGCAGTTTCTCTCTGAGCATTGAAGAAAACAGCAGCTACAGGTAAGCCAAGATTGTTCCTGGCTGCAAAGCTTCGAGCATTGAAATTATCTCTTGAAAAAGGGAGATGGTTCACTGTTTGCCTCCCGCTCTGCTTATACAATATGTACACAAACCTGTGTATCCCTATGTTTGGCCTTGGAATTTCATAGCTTACCACCTCCGTTCCTGTCAATAAAAATAATAATATTAATGGATCTTATACAGTTCTTATGCATAATCTGGTTAATCAACACAACGTATCTATATATGTATCTACTTATAGCATTACCAAATGTTGCATCTGTGGTGCCTGGAATGTCTGTCACTATCCTGCATATCAAAATTTTCACAAAAGATGTAAATCAAATTCAATATTATTGTAACCTTTATATCATTGACGGAAACAAGATTATAGGTTGAAAAAGTTTACTGTTAACTTTTGTAGTAAGTACTTAACTTTTGCAAATCCAGTTTACCAGTTTAAATTAATATATTCTTGTTTGTTTAATTTGTTAACTACCACCATAAAACTGATTATTTTAGTTACTTAAAATTCATTAATAAGGTCGTGTCTTTTCTATTTTAATTTTTTTGAATTTGCACTTTGACTGATCTACAGAAATACTTAATATAGATTAACCAAAGAATAAATTATTCTATAATAATTTATATCTATGAATTATGCAAACAAATTATTACATTTTTGAATATATAACTTATAAACTAATAAGTAGTATCCATTCACTAACATCAAAAAGATGAAACTAGATTGAGGTCCAGCTATAATATACATTTGAAGTAGAGCATGCATATAGATCTCTTTTACATTGTATATTTTCCAATATGTGTGGAATAGCTAAAATCAGCTAGCAAGCTAATTACAGGAAAAAAACTAAAATATTTGAACTTGAGTTATAAGTTTGTTTTGGGAGAATACCAGTGAAGGTGTTCCCTCAGGTAAGGATCACTAGGTCCAGGAACATCCGGGTCTGTAAGGACCTGCATATTGCACACACAAAGAGAGATAACTGATTAAAAAATATACAGCCACAAATAAGAAGCATCTTTTTCTAGGATAGAAAATGCAACAAAAATATTAAACTAGCTTGTTGGAATAAATATGTAAAGTTGTTAATTACCAGGGTGAAGAAAGTCCTGAGATCACCACTATGAACCTCAACCCTAGGCTTAGTGGCAACTGCGGAAGGATAGAGCTCATGACCATTGAAAACAAGTTTGTTGTTGTTGTAAGAAATCGACATTTTTATCGAAGGAATGAACTGATCTAACACATCCCCAATAACTCTCCCTACTACCAGTGGTTCTACCTCTCTTGCCATTGATTACTTATACCTCTCTCTATATACGTATAGTGTGTTTGTATTTTATGAGAGAGGATAGGGCTCTCCTCTCAGGAATTGGAGAACTGATTGGGGAAGATAGAAATTTGTTTGATATGATAGTACTAAAGGAGTTCTTGTTATCTTTAACGTATGAGATCACTAGTGTTGATACAACTTGTAGTACTCTTTAATTAGCTTATATTTATAGACCTACAGTAATAAGAAACAAGCTTTAGCTACCTTAAGTGTGCTAAGAATATTCAACTATACAAGTAGCTGGACTTCAACCAATCAGGTGCTACAAAAACTCTTTATACAAGGAGTGAGAATTAAAAACAAGCTATCGGACAAAAACGTAATAATTAATGTTAACGGAGGAATTTGGTATTAACAAAGTCCGAGATTCGTCGTCGGAATCAAGATCTACGATGGTGGTTTTTCGCTGAAAAATCGCCGGAGTGTGGTTGTGATGAATTGGGGGCTGAGATTGCAAGGGTTTTATTAGTGGTGGCTCGCTAAGCTCTTCGTTTCCAACCCCTTACAATGTGCCTACGTACCCTGTATTTATAGGAGATCAAGCCCTACGTAGTTCTTGGAGAGAAAGTTACCTCGATGGGCTTGGTCTCTGATTTCCGAAGCCCATGAAAGAGTCTTTCACCGCCTTCCATGATTAGATTCTGACTCGCTTTAGGAATGTCCAACGATGAGGCCTAGTCACAAAGGCCCAAGGCTCGTCTATGACGTCAAGACTTCACGAATAAGGAAACTTCCCCCGTCGAGGACTAGTCATATCCGTTACCAGCTATTTCCTTAATTCACAGACGCACGTATAGCCATGACTTACCCCAAATGTCAGACGCATCCTTGTCCCCCGAATGAGAAGCACCCACCAGATTGCAGGACAAGTGATCCCAAGCGTTTGGGTGCAAAGTGCAGGATTACTCCAAAGTTCCCGAATGAGGACGCGCCCATTGAGTATAGGAACAGAGCTCCCAAAGCACACACCAAGGTTCACCCCACATCCCCAATGAGGACGCGCCCATTGAATACAGGAGGAGGCCTTCGATCATCAGGCATACCCCTGGAGGCCTTCAACAACGGACATCCCTCCCTTAGGAGACATCCTAAGGGAGAAGTCTTCAATATCTTGCCATTATCAAGCCAATTGAACCATCCTTCACCACCAAGTAGCTATTTCAAACCAAGAGGACGCGCCCTTAAAGGGGTGGACGACCTAAAAGGGCGCGCCCTTACCCCTATGAGGGAAAGCCTTTAGTCTTTTTTATGGCAATCCCATGTCAATGTAGTTGTTATTCTTTGTCAAGCCATTCATTCATGTCATGTTGTCAGTCCATACCAAGATGACGCATCCTTAGGGGTTGGACGGCCAAACAGGCATACCACCTCTCCTATGAGGACGAGCCATGAGCTTCCCTTGTACTAATTCAATCCCTAATTATATCTTGGATATCCCCAATTGAATCCTATTTGACCCGAATCTAACTTAAAAACCCGACACCAAATTTTGGCTATAACAATTACCCCCCAATAAAATGTGAAATCAAATAAAACATGGAATTCTCAATCCTGAAGACTCCAAAATTTCTTTAGAGCTTTTCTTCTTCTTCAGGGTGCATCCTCACGCTTCTTTCTTTCAAAAAGCTATGTAAAGGATACGTCTTCTATTTTCTTACTTCATGAATTCCTGAAAAACATGTCTCATTGACAACTGTAATCTTGGTTTACTCAAAGAGGTATACTACTGAAACACCATATCTTTAAGCTTAGATGAGCTAATTCAGCGTAAGAAACAAGAGATATCATGTAAAATTTTGCACCACTTACAAAGTACATTTTGTGAAAAAATCTCTTAAAGCATTCTCGAACCTCTCTGCCTATCAGTTTAATATATCTTCGTATCATCTTTATTGGGCATGTACTTTCTTTGTTCAGAATTTTCGGCTGTAAGATTTCTCTTGAGCTCCGACTAGACGCGTCTTCACTATTTCACTCGTTTTGTCTTTGAGCCACTTGCTTCCTCTTTATTTCCCATCTCAGTGACTGTGACTCCAATTATTTTTTTATTTATGACAACGCCTTTTTATCTTTGAACTGTTTTCTAGCCTTGTACACACACCATGACGCATCGTCTTTTTTATTCCTCTTTATTGCATAGTCGGTACAATTTTTTACTCACCAACTTCTGCAATCAAGGCGCGTCTCCCATTCTTTTTTTTTCTTTTCCTTGCAGCTTCTTTCTTTCTGCTTTTTGAACTAGCTGATATTTCTGTTTTAAGGGTCCACTAACTTTCTTTTACATATCTGCCATTTATTGAGGCGCGCCTTCTTATTTCATGTGAACTCCTGTTGCATTGAATCCTTCTATTTTTTATTTTACAGCTCCTCACATCCCAACATACGCAGCAACAAAATCAACGTAGTGGTTTTTTCTATCCACCAGTCGCGCAGCACTTCATAATACACCTATATTTTCTATGATCACATTGTGTTTCCCAACTCCTGATGCTTTTTAGTTTGTTTACCTCTCTTCATGTACAAGTAGCAATGCCAAATACTTTTATTAAGGCGCGCCCAATATCACATCATGCTGCTCCATTTTATTTTTACCAAACGAACCTTTCACAACACCCGCTTTAACTCCCTAGAGTCAACACTTATTTTTATTTATTTTGGACCTACATGCATATATCATATCTAACGCAATACACCAACTTTACTCTCTTTTAGCTAACACGGTCGATGCCAATTTATTTTAGAGGACAACATGTACACCCACACGTATGCATGCAATAATTCACAGAGTAAATTTTGTCTCTCTTTATTTTTTAACGCAAATCTTCTTTGTCTTACTGCATTGTTCATCATCCATGAGCCCTCAGTACTTGTCTTCATTTTATATCGACGTACTTGGCATATTATATTCACTTAAGTATCCACTAGCAGTCCAATCTTTGTCTTCATTTCTTTCCTGTCATTTATTAATGTAGACTTCACCACATATTCATGCACGAGCTTAAGAACTCCACTCTTCGAACTTTTTATTTTAAAGTAATTTTTCCTTCCAGTCAAGACGCGCCCTTGCATTTCCTTTTAACTTCTTATGAAGAAATCCCCTGTAACCAATTCCTTTTATAATAATAAAATCGTGTCTTCAACAACCCTCAAGTTCACGCGCGCCTATTTGTCGAAACTAACCTGACTTTCTTCTTTTACACAAAATAAGAGCCTTGCCACTGGTTCAGTTTTTATATAATTCATCTAATGAGCATCATTCTGATAGGGCGCGTCCTTGTTATTTTTAAATCGCTTCGTTGCTTTCATGTCCTTGTATAAGACTTTAGATGATGTTGTTAAAGCAAGTAATTAATACTGCTGCTGAAAACATCTCTACTCCTCTTGCTGATGACACTCAGGACGCGTCCTGAGGTTTGGTATGACTTTTATCTCTTTTTCTAAGTCTTCTGAACATTATTGAGGTGCAGATCCTCACTTTTAAGCCTTCCAAGTTATATATTTTACTGTGCTTTTGGTAACTCTACGGGATATACTTCTCGAAATTATATTTATTTGTTGCATTATCTTGCTTGCCATACCTGCATGTTTACCATGAAGAGTTCAACATCTCACCATTTAACTGAGGGCACGTCGTCCATTATGCGAGGACAGTGCGAAGCTCACCCTATATGGCGCGCCATATATTCATAAACAAACTATCTCAAAAATTTCATCACCTCAACTAGGACTAGGGAAAGTGTATATGGACTACCCCCCTAGACTATGAGGTAATTAATTTACCTTGTAGTCTACTATTCAGGCATAGCTCGTCTTTAACCAACCAAAGCATCATCTTATTGATAATACTCCATCAAACGCTTGCATGACTATTCGGGGGCCTCTCCATTAAAATGTTATGAGGCATTCTCCAGTCACAGAATACTTCGAATCTCGACCCACGAATCTTGTTAGGGCGCACCCTCTTGCGTAAGGCGGCCTGAGTAGACGATGGTAATGTCGAAGCCCCTTCTAATCATCTAGTCCATTTTATAATACCATTCTTCTATGGAGGGGCTCACTCATGATCTTGGGGCCGCATCCTGCTGGTCAGGGGGCGCATCCTAAGGTACATAGGATCTTTTCTCCTAATATTCTTCTTCTTGCTGCAACCTGAGGACTTGTACAATCATGTTTAAAGTCGAAGCCTTAACATATGAGGTTGATACCATTATGGCGCGCCTTGAAGGGCATGTCTTCTATTATTGAGGATGTGACGACGCGTTCTCTGAAGATAAAAGTCTTGTCTTTCCGGATGGGCTCACTCATGTCCATGGGGCCTTGACCTGTAAGCAGGGGGCACTCACTGTGGACCACGAGGCCTCTACTCCAATGGCTTACTTTCTTCTGAAATTCAAGTAATAAATTCTTCTTATAAACATTGGGGTCCACCTGAGCATAGTATTGTCCTTTTCCTTTGAAGGAGCGTCCTGTGTGTTCTGACGTTGATCATTCCGCACAAGCTTCCTATCATACCTTTTTTGGAAGTCATTCATATACCACCAATCTTGATCTCGACGACCCATAGAATTGTCACGCGGAGGGGCTCGCTCATGTCCATGGGGCCTCGACCAGTAATTCTCTCGAGAATCAGGGGGCACTCTCTGTGGATCATGGGGCCGCTCTCCCATATTATCAATTCAGTTGTCACGTGAGGGAGCTCACTCATGTCCATGGCTTCTCGAACTGTAACCAGGGGCACTCTCTTTGGATCATGGGGCCTCACCTGGATGTTATCTTCCTCTAAAAATCATTGGAGTTCATGCTGAGCAGTAGTTCTTTAACCTGAGGGTGCGCCCTGGAGGAAGGACGCGTCCTGAAAGACCAAGAAGCGGCCTGAGGCAACCAGATCTCCATGTGCTCGTTGGAATTTGTGTGAATATCGGGGTATCTTCGGAGGGTGCGCCCTGAAGGAATGATGCGCTTGAAAGACGAGAGAGTGGCTCAAGCTTTGGATCTTGTATGATAATTATTTGATCCTCGAGCATCACCCTCAGGGCGTGCCCTGAGAGTTTTTGAGAATTTTCCTTCATAATTTTCTTACTGCAAAAGTTCAAGAACGAATGACAGAGAACAAAAACAAAACTAGTCAGGTGTTACCTCGAGGGCGCATCCTGAAGATTATGACGGGCTCCTAATAATTGCACATCTCGACAATGGTTTGTACATTAGCCTATGAAAGTGGAGGTATCGGCTAGGCACCCTCCACATGTGGAGGTTGATTACCCTCAAAGGGTGGAGCTTGGTCCACTACCTAATTGGATATTAGTACCCCAACATGAGGTTGTGGTTGTCTTATCACTTGGTTCTGATTCTGAACTTGAACCTCTCCCTGGGTTGTGGTGTTTCCCTGAAGCTGAGGATTTCTTTGCGTCTGAAGGGGGTCAGGACCTTGAGGACGCATCTTTTTTCCACCATAGCTTACACTTTGAGATGAGACTGATGTTATGACAGGAGCCCTTCCTCCTGAGGGTATGTCCTGATAGTACTGACAGGCATCATGCCTCACAAGCTATCAATTATCCCTCCTATAGCCTGAGTCTCCATCTCGTTGTCCCGTGGAATTATCACGCAGGGGGCTCGCTCGTATTCATGGGGCCGCTTTCCTCTACCTTCTCCCTCTCTCTGTGAATATGAAATTTTAGAAATTATTTGGAGGACGCGTCCTGGAGGTATGGTGTTGAACAATCGTCGAATTTTCGTGAGTTGTTGGAAACCTTTTGACCATAACAACCCTTAGGGCGCGCCCTAAGGGTTCTTGGGGATTTTCCTTCACAATCTTCTTATAACTTATAAAGTGATAAGTTGAATGTTAGAAAATACTAACATTTTGCTCAACTTATTTCATTTTTCATGATTTCTTTATCTATTTAGTAGTTTATATTTTTATATTTATACTTTAAAATGTTTTTTAATCTAAAATGTATTTATCGAGATCATTATATTAATTAATTATTTTTTCAAATTTATACTTTTAAATGTTTTTTAATCTAAAATGTATTTATCGAGATCATTATATTAATTAATTATTTTTTCAATTTAATTTAACAAAAAAATTATTAACTTATAAGTAAATTTATCCAAACACTTACGTAACTTATAAGTTTGCATCAACTTATCACTTATATAATACTTACTCATTATAAGACATAAGTTCACTTTTTTAAGTTCTCCCAAACACTTATAAGAATCCATCAACTTATCACTTATAAAGCACTTACTCATTTTAAGCTATAAGTCAACTTTTGTTTGATACCCCAAACGCCCACTATAAGTTGGGTAGACAAACACCCCCCATAAGTCATAAGCTAAAAAAATAAGTTATAATTTATAAGTTAATAAAATAAGTTGAGTACACAAACATCCTCCCTAAGTCAAAATTGATTTATAAGTCATAAGCTTATAAAATAAGCTTATGCCAAACAGGCCCTTATATGTTATATGTTGATAAGTTGAATGTTAATAATGAGGTACATTTTACTGAACTTATTGATTTATTACTTGATTTCTTTGTTTTTTAATACTTTATATTTTTACCTTCGTGTTTTTAAATATTTTTTTAATTTAAAATGTAAGTGTTGAAATCATTGTATTTAATAATTATTTTTTCAAATTTAATTTAACAAACTCTTAACTAACTTATAAGTAAATTTATCCAAACACCCGTATAATTTATAAGAATTCATCAACTTATCACTAAGCACTTATAAGCTATAAGCCACCTTTTGTGATAACTCAAACACGCACTAAATCTGTTTGCAGACTTGCTTAATTACTTTGTTAATGACAATGTTGTAAAAAACCCCACTAATTAGGATTAGTCACCCATTAAGTACTGTTCGGTAGTTAATAAATCGATTTATTTGGGTCCAAAAAAATTATATTTTGGAAAGAATTTATCATAAAAATGGAAACTAAACGGTCAAATTTTGTTTTGTTTGATATATTTATACACATACATATAAACTTCCAAAATTATTAAAAACTGAAAAAATTAGAAATCTCGTAAATTATAATGTATCAGTGATTGCAATATTAGTGGCGAGCACAAAAAGAGCTCAAGACGGGCTATCACACTGAAATGTTTGCGACCACAAAAAGAGCTTAGGGCACGACACACGGTAAATATAACTATATACAAGCAAAATATTTAATTTTCGACTTGCAACTTTTGTCTTTTCTTGCTAAATTTTTTTGTAAGTTTTATTAAATAGTTATCTAAATTTTTATCATATATTAATAATTATGTTTAGATAATAATATTTAATTATTTTCTGATAATGATTTGATTGATTATTCAATTAATTTTTTTTGATAATCAGTATTCAATTAATTTGTGATTATTCAATTAATTTGTTTCATATTCTATCAATTAAATTTGATTCCGCTTTTTATAACATTGATTATTGATATACAAGCAAGTCTTAATATGTAATTTAACCGCATCTTAGGGTGATATTTTACGGTGGCTTCAAGGAGCTTAAATTTGAACCTCACATTTCTGAATCCAGGCATGCATGTACCAGACGAGCTTTTTATATAGTAGATGTTGGTACCAGTACCGCAGTACGTACCACATTACCACTGTAGAAACCTGGATAACACTAAGCATACAGGTATTGTCTCTAAATATAGTACCTGAATAATACTTTACATAAAAGAGTAAAGTAATTAGAATTTTCATATATTTCTTACATATCGTGTAATACCACAATTTTAAAGGTTATAAATCTCTTAGTCTTAATTGATTACATCGAATTTGCATATTTTTTGTATTGCAACCAACTTTTGAACCCTTTATTCTTCTTATTAATTGTTATTTAATTAAATACTACTGTATTTCACAAGGTTGCAGCAAGCGTTAATTATATTACAAATGTAGTGGCAATATTGCTCATGAGTAGCATGTTGTATGCATGTAGCACTTGGAAGAAGTGGGTGATTAAATTATTTAGAGATTGAAAGAACAAAATGTCAGCTATCAAAAAACGAACAAAATGTCCAACTTGAGATGCCCAAACACTTAAAATATGAGACAGATTGGACTATACATTATAAATTATAAATTAAATTCTTTAGTTGCAAATGTCGGATCCCAACTCAGCCATTTGTCAGTTTTTCTTTCTCCTTACCAACAAATAAGGAAATATATGAGACCCGATCTAAGATCTATTTCTACCTCAACACCAGAAATGGACAAGGAGAATCCCTTCTTTATCATTTTGGGTAATGCTAGCTATAAATTACACGACACCTTTACAGAAAACATTCCTAAATTAGACATTAATTATACTACTAAAAGAAACATAGTGATAAAAGGTTAACCTATGCATTCAAATCTTGATTCTTAGATCAGATGAGTTATAAATTATATATTGACTAGCTAGTGCTCCAGGCATAAAGTGACTCCTCCACCGCATGTATACATCTTTAGAAGTGGAGAGAGGTCATCTCAGAGCTAAAGAAAACAAAAAGATTCACAAGAGAATATGGGTTTCTACAGTATGAGTGAACTAGGCAACTAGCAGACTGCCTTTTACAGAAAATCACGTGTATATATATCTTACAAAATGGAGTTTTGGAGCATAAGTATTTATATGTTCTTGCTATTAATTCCGGATTTTAACGATTGGAAATTGTTCCTTGTTATGATGATTTAAATTTTCATATATGGATCTAAGTAATTTTGTTATTGAAATCCATAGAGAAATAGAGTTGAAGTTAGTAGCTTGAAAGAGCTTTAAATGAGAATGTGTATTTGTCCTACATTCAACTAAATAAATGACGTTTTGGGCGAATGTCTCGGCGTCTCACGTACGCGAGACGACCTGCACGAGGGATTTTATTTAGGTGATTTAATATTTTAATTAGAATTAATTCATCAAAATTGGGTTCGAATGAACCTGGACAGGATTTGATATTCGAATGAACCTGGACAGGATTTGATATTCGAATGAACCTGAACATGATTTGATAGATATATTCGAAAAAATTAAACTGAAATGTGGATTAATTCTAATATTAATTAGGGTGGTATCAGTTATGATTAGCCTCTACTATAAATAGAGAACTAAGTTGCTGATTTTTTAAGATTAGCACCACACCTTACATTCTCTACACCACTTTATGCTCTCCCCTAAATATTTAGTTTGAAGTTTGTCCGCTTGTGGTTTCTCCGGCGATTGAGATGCTAGTCAAAGTTGAGCATTGGAGTTGCTGTGAACCCGTTGCTCGGAGCTGTTTTATCCTGGATGAGGTGTTGCAAGCATCCCAACACAGTAAGTGGAGGCAATTATCTCTTCAAGAACAGTCAGGACTTCTTGCAAGGACTGGCGACTCAGCTGATTTTTGTTTTAAAACTTCTTTTGTACACTGTTATAGTTATGGCTCCTGGTACACCTCTCTTCTTTTCTTTGTTTATTCAGTCACTGATATGCATGTTATTTACCTTCATGATTTGTTTCGTTAATTATTATCTTGATCTGGATTTGTTAAATAATTTATATAACTGCCTCAATGTTACTGTAATTGTTAATATTTCCAACAATATCATATTTACATGCAAATGATATGGGCCAACTCATGGGCACCTGCCAACACTGCGCAGTAATTATTATCCTCACTTTACATTTCTTGCGACAAAAATTAATCTCAAAGTTGGTTTAAGATATAATTTGTGCAGATCTATATATTTTTGTTAATCACAAGCCGAAAAATTTGCTAATATTACTATTGTTCTTTCCCTTTCTCTAAATTTATTTAGTTTACATACCCATAAAACCATCTCCAATGTAACACTAAAATAGGGTAGTTTTTATACTATTAATTTAATGGTGTATTCGAGTAGATTTTATACTTATTTTCAACTATTTTTTAACATTTTTCTTTTTGGGATGTTCTATCAATTATTTACATTTTTAACCTTTCCAAAAATAGTAAACTTTTAATAATATTAAAATCAACTACTTCCACTACATTTATTCACTATTCTCATTTTATACATTAAAAATTTATTGATGTCACTCTTTATTTTATCTACCTCGGTGCCACAAATGGATGAGAGTAACTATTTTGGTGTTGAACCAGAGTTGCTATAAATTAACATAACTTAAACAACAAACTAAATTGGGAAACGGGTTAATGATCTAGTTGGTCACTGAAGTCAGCTTAATGTATCAAGTTGGTCACTGAACTGAAATTGGACTCAAACAGGTCACTAACTCGAATCAATTGTTAACTCCGTTAAATGGGTTCACTTTTTTACACGAAAATTGTTGACCTTTAACATTACAACTAAATTGGTAGCTCGGTTTGATAATGTCTAAAAAACCATGATGATGTACATAAACATTAACCGTTGTTGACATCCTGTAAAATTTAAAAAGAACTAATTAATATATACACTACAATCAATATGTAATACACAATAAATATGATTCATATGTTTTATTTTTGTTCGTATATTTTATTCAATTGCTTAAACTTAGTTAACTAACTATAGTTAAGTCAATAGACGTGAGTCACGTGAATAACTGGCTTACCATGCTTACAATGTAGCAATTTTTGTTTAAAAATTCAACCCATTTAACGGAATTAACAATTAATTCGAGTTAGTGACCTGTTTGAGTTCAATTTGAGTTCAGTGACTAACTTGATACTTTAAGCGAACTTTAGTGACCAACTAGATCATTAACCCATTGGGAAACAAAAAAAATATGATATGATAAATAACTGAGGAAGACAAATAACAAAGTGCTGCAATGTCTTAATCTTGTTAGGCAAGTTTTATTTAGCTTATTAAAATATTAAATTTAGTTATTATTGAACTTAGATTTGATTTCTTGCGCGCAACTATGGAAGTATAAAAGATTAATTTATTAATTTATTTATTTACTTGATTATTACTAAACTTAGTTTCAATTCCTTATAACTACGCAATTACATAATTATAAAAGATTTATTTATTTACTTTAATTTTTTTAGATTCATCCCAATTTTGATTATTTATAATTACATAATTAAATAACATTTTTTTATTATATACTTCTATCATTCAATTCTCTACAAATATATTTTGATAATATAATATTATTATTATAAGTAATTTATTCTCCATAATTAATAATATTAATATTTTAATCTCAATTAATTTTTGATCCGTGCTCTGGCTAGTATAGTAAAAACTAGAACTATTAAACAAGGGAAGCTACCGCAACATACAGCAGGAGATACGTATGGGCTACATTAGATGGGTGTACAAAATAAATTATTAAAATTTTAATTTATTGGACCCTCGCTTGAGACCTCTTTGTCCAGCCCGAAACTTAACTTTCTTTACATCAAATGAAGCAGTCCAGGAACAAATCTACAAAAATTTAAATTTTTTTTAGTGTTACTGTTATCCATCAAGATAATATGCATGCAAAATTTAATATCATAGTTGTATAGTAAAATTGATTTTCATTCACCTTATCAATCCATACTTACTATTATATAATACACGAAACATTAAAATTTGGTCGGTCGGTATGATAAGTTGTGATTTTACTTAATTACACTTCGTGTTTTTACTTAATTAACCTTACTTATTTATAAAAAAATATTATTAAATAATAATATTACCTATTTATAACCAATTACCTTTTTCACCTAAAATACAATATTTTTTCTATTTTTCTAACAAATTCCCCTATTTTTTCAAATATATCACGAGCAATTACCTTTTTTAACTAAAACATGTTAGTTTTTCTATTTTTCCTTACTAAAACACCTCATTTTCCAAAAATATCACGGACAAACATTTAGTTATTTATTTTTAAACCTATTTTAATATTATAATTATTTTTTAAAAGTTTACTTATTTTAACATGTCTACTTATTTTTCTTAACAAATGCAATTACTAAAAATCTTAAAATATAAATAATCAAATACCTATTTATAACCAATTATCTTTTCAGCTAAAACACATTATATATTTTTTCTAACAAAGTCCCTCCTTTTCTAAATATATCACGGGAAATTGCCTTTTACAATTTACTCTTTCTATTTTTCTCACTAAAATCCATTCTTTTTTTTCAAAAATATCACAGGAAACCCTTTACTTATTTATTTTAAAACGTATTTAAATACTTTTAATTATTAAATTTTAAAACCTCATTTTCCAAAAATATCACGGGCATTTACCTTTTTAAACTAAATATATGTTACATTTTTTATTTTTTCTTACTAAAACCCCTCCATTTCCAAAAATATAACGGGCAAACCCATACTTATTTATTTTAAAACATGTTTTAATTTTTTTAATTAGTTAAAAGTGTTTAGCTATTTTAACATGTCTACTTATTTTTTGCACAATTACAATTAATAAAATTTTAAAAAATAATAATAAAATAACAATTAACAATCCGTGCATCGACGAAACATTAAAAGTTTGGTTGGTCGATATGGTACGTTGTGATTTTACTTAATTGCCCTTAATTAACTTTACTTCGTGTTTTTACTTAATTAACCTTACTTATTTATAGAAATATATTATTAAATAATAATATTACATATTTATAATCAATTACCCTTTTCACCTAAAATACATTATTTTTTCTAACAAATTCCCCTACTTTTTCAAATATATCACGGGCAATTACCTTTTTTTAACTAAAACGTGTTAGTTTTTCTATTTTTTTCCTTACTAAAATTACTCATTTTCCAAAAATATCACGGACAAACCTTTAGTTATTTATTTTTAAACCTATTTTAATACTATAATTATTTTTTAAAAGTTTACCTATTTTAACATGTCTACTTATTTTTCTTAAGAAATGCAATTACTAAAAATATTAAAATATAAATAATCAAATAGCTATTTATAACCGATTACCTTTTCAGCTAAAACACATTATATATTTTTTCTAACAAAATCCCTCATTTCCTAAATATATCACGGGAAATTGCCTTTTACAATTTTTCTCACTAAAATCCATTCTTTTTCCAAAAATATCATAGAAAACCCTTTACTTATTTATTTTAAAACGTATTTAAATACTTTTAATTATCAAATTTTAAAACCTCATTTTCCAAAATAGCATGGTCATTTACCTTTTTAAACTAAATATATGTTATATTTTTTATTTTTTTCTTACTAAATCCCTCATTTTCCAAAAATATAACGGGCAAACTCATACTTATTTATTTTAAAATATGTTTTAATTTTTTTAATTAATTAAAAGTGTTTAGCTATTTTAACTTGCCTACTTATTTTTTGCACAATTATAATTAATAAAATATTAAAAAATAATAATAATATAACAATTAACAATCTGTGCATCACACGGTTTTAAGCTAGTAAAATATAGATTGAGAAATATTAAAAATTTAAGTGTACATTTTATATTGACTATAGCATATATTTTCTTTTAAACAAATATATATCAAAATTTGGTAGTCAATTTATACTTATTAATTTTAAAAAAAAATCATCATTCAAGAATCTAAATCATAGAGATCGTTTAGAATTTATAGACGTATACAATTTCTTAATTCAAATATTAATTAAACTATTTTGAATTTTATTTTTTTTGCTAAATAACTATTTTGAATTATTGAATGACATTTAGCGTTTCACCTTTCTTCCTTTCTCCCATTAATAGAAGTCTTTTATTACTATTGTAACTTGCCATGCTTATATAAAGTCTCGTATGCGTTTCGTTTTTTTTTTTGAATAACAATGAAATCAATTCATTAATAAAAAATCATACGATATCTACAAAGATAGTCGAGTCGAACAAACATAAAATCGAAACAATTGCATATCCTCCTGAAGAGATAGTCTAGCAATTTGTTGAAAATGATCTATTTACATATACCCGCTTTACTCACTTCACCCGCTTCATCGTAATCTGTTTGAGCTATCGACCATGATTGCAATTTCATACAAACTTTTATCACTAAATCAAAACCAACACTCACAATAAAGGAGAGAAAACAACACTCACTCAGCATGGAGAGAAAAACAATACTGAAATTGCAAACTAAAAATCTAAATGAAAAGATCTTAGATCCAAAAAAGAATATTATTAAAAAACAAATTAAAAAAAGAAAAGAATTGGGGCTTTTCACCGGAGATAAACCGATGAAAGCCCCCACCGATCACGTTAAAGAAGAAAAGGGGGAAAGGAGGAAAGGGCGGCGGCTGCAGAGAAGAAGAAAAGGGGGAAGGGGTAACACTATGTCGTATGCGTCTGGTTATATATGTAGGTTTTATAAAAATAGGTGATAGTTATAAAAAGTAAAATAGAAGTAATCAAAAAGTAATCAAAAAGTAAATAAAACAAAAGTATTTTATTATGTTGTTGCCATATAATAAACTACTACATATAAAATAAATTCACTGTACGTAACACTAACTATCACCTAAATAATCACCTAGAATATCTGATCCAATATCTACAACTAATTCCTAAATATTAGAATTAATTCAAATTTAAACATAACTATTTTTTTATTTTAAATTTTGAATCACATTTATCTAACATCCTCTCTTGATTCAAAATTACTAAAATTTAAAATTAAATAAAAATGAAGCACTTCTCTTCAATTTCTTTCTGGTAATGCACTTCTCATCACCAAACACGTGATGCACTTCTCATCACCAAACATGTTGGTGCACTTCTCACCAACACCCATGTCTCCCCACAAACATTTTTCTTGGTGCACTTCTCACCAAATTACATGGAGCACTTCTCTCCATAAACTTTTTCAAAGGTGCCTCTTATTATTGGATCCTCTTGATCGTCCTTCATGTTCTTCGTCTGAAGTTTTGATTGACTCATCTTCAAATTCTTCCTCTGAAGCTTTGATGGACTCATCTTTAAAAAACTTGATTTGATTTAGTGTTGGATTGTTTTCAAGAGGTTGCATCTCCCTCTCAAATTCAACCCCCCACAAACTTGACCTCACCACAGACCCGTTAAGATCATTAAGGCTCACTGTAGGTTTTATAAAAATAGGTGATAGTTATAAAAAGTAAAATAGAAGTAATCAAAAAGTAATCAAAAAGTAAATAAAACAAAAGTATTTTATTATGTTGTTGCCATGATAATAAACTACAATTGTGAGCCTTTATATAGGCTACACATAAAACAAATTCAATGTAGGTAACACTAACTATCACCTAAACAATCACCTAGAATATCTGATCCAATATCTACAACTAATTCCTAAATAATAGAATTAATTCAAATTTAAACATAACTATTTTTTATTTTAAATTTTGAATCACATTTATCTAACAATATATATGAAGTAAAACTATACGCTATACTCCTTGTTCCTCTAAATTCTCTTTATAATATGTAGTCTTCATATAATACTAGCTTAAAATACATGTGATGCACAGATTGTTAATTATTATTTTATTATTATATTTTTAATATTTTAGTTATTGTATTTGTTAAAAAAATAAGTAGGCATGTTAAAATAGCTAAATACTTTTAATTAATTAAAAATATTAAAACAGATTTTAAAATAAATAAGTATGGGTTTGCCCGTTATATTTTTGGAAAATGGGGAGTTTTAATAAGAAAAAATAAAAAATGTAACATATATTTAGTTTAAAAAGGTAAATGCCCGTGATATTTTGAAAAATGAGGTTTTAAAATTTAATAATTAAAAGCATTTAAACTCATTCTAAAATAAATAAGTAAAGGTTTCCTATGATATTTTTGGAAAAAAAAATGAATTTTAGTGAGAAAAATTGAAAAAGTAAAATGAAAAAGACAATTTCCCGTGATATATTTAGAAAAGAAGGGACTTTGTTAGAAAAAAATCTATAATGTGTTTTAGAGTAATTGGTTATAAATAGGTATTTGATTATTTATATTTTAATATTCTTAGTGATTGCATTTGTTAAGAAAAATAAGTAGTCATGTTAAAATATGTAAACTTTTAAACAATAATTATAATATTATAGGTTTAAAAATAAATAACAAAAGGTTTGTCCGTGATATTTTTTGAAAATGAGGGGTTTTAGTAAGGAAAGATAGAAAAACTAACATGTTTTAGTTAAAAAAAGGTAATTGTCATGTTTGAAAAAATAGGGGAAGTTGTTAGAAAAAATAATATATTTTAGGGGAAAAATGAAATTGGTTATAAATAGGTAATATTATTATTTAATAATATATTTCTATAAATAAGTAAGATTAATTAAGTAAAAACACGAAATACAGGTAAGGGCAATTAAGTAAAATCACAACGTACCATACCGACCAACCAAACTTTTAATGTTTCGTCTATTATATAATAGTATTGATGTATAATCTATACTATATTATTAAAACCGAAATATTGAAAGTTTTGGTTTTCGGTTTTCGGTCTTTTATTTTATTTAATAAATAATGTAAAAATATAAAAATAGTAACTAGATGATTGTCTTTTATAATTAAAATATTTTTTTCCTAACAAAATCTACTCATTTTCCAAATATATCACGACAATTATCTTTAAATTAAAACATATTACCTTTTATATTTGTTATCACTAAAATCTCCATTTTCCAAAAATATGAGGTGCAATCCTTACTTATTTATTTTAAAACCTATTTTAATACTCTATTTAAAATATAATAAAATAATATAAAAATAGTAACTAGCTAATTACCTTTTATAGTAAAAAACATTTCTAACAAAATCTACTCATTTTCCAAAAATATCACAGCAATTACCTTTAAATTAAAACATATTATCTTTTATATTTGTTATCACTAAAATCCCTATTTTCCAAAAATATAAGGTGCGATACTTACTTATTTATTTTAAAACCTATTTTAATACTCTATTTATTAAATAATAAAATAATATAAAAATAGTAACTACAAGATTGCCTTTTATAGTTAAAACATTTTTTCCTAACAAAATTTATTTCTTTTCCAAAAATATCATGGGTAATTACCTTAAAATTAAAATATATTACCTTTTATATTTGTTATCACTAAAATCTCTTTTTTCCAAAAATATCAAGTGCAACCCTTACTTATATATTTTAAAACCTATTTTAATACTTTTAATTATTTAAAAAAACTTACCTATTTTAACAAGTGAACGTATTTTTTAATTAAATACAATTAATATAATTAAAACACATCTAAAAATATTACGGGCAGTTAATTTTTTTTAATTAAAACATGTTAGGTTTTCTATTTGTCCTTATTAAAAAAACTTACTTATTTTAACATGTCAACGTATTTTTTTAATAAATACAATTAATATAATTAAAACACTTCTAAAAATATCACTGACAATTACTTTTTTAATTAAAACATGTTAGATTTTCTATCTGTCCTCTTTATTAATATTATTTTATTATAAATAATATTAATAATACCTCATTTATCTTCTTCAGCCCCATTTGTATTTTTTTATATTTTGTTAGGCTGAAGGCATGTCTGAATATCACTATTAACAAGCCTACTCATTGTGACTATGTCACTCTACATGACCTAGTGAATTCTTTCACTGGGATATAGTATAGGTCTCTACTGTACTTGTCTTGTTTTCATGTACTTAGCTTTATCTTGTATGCTCAGAGTTATAATGAGCTTAGTAAGTTTCTTGCAATCTAGAATGTACATAGACCATGGAATAATTATCCTGGTAGAAGTTCAGAAATGTTCATGCAACAGGATGGAGATGAATAAGGCCCTGAAGAAATAAGTTGCAGAAATTTATCTAAGTCCCTATACCGTGAAGTCAAAACAAATCTATGTCGTGAAGTCCTCAAAATCCATGTCGTGAAGTACTGAGATCGCATAGTCCTAAATGAACTATGTCGTGAAGTCTTCAAGACTCATATTGTGAAGTGTTGATACAACAAAGTCAAAATGTACTAGATCACGAAGTCCTCAAAAAGGCTATGTCGCGAAGTCTTCAAAGGCTATGTCGCGAAGTCTTCAAGAAGGCTACATCGTGAAGTCCTCACTAAGCCTATATCGCATACTCCTAAATCAGTCATATAGCAAAGTCCTCATATAGCAAAGTCAAGAATGCACTATGTCGACAAGTCAAAGAATCAGGAATATGCTGGAGTTCACGATGTCAACACTTAGCCGTTTATAACAAGACAAATCAAGGTACATAACCAAAATTCAAAGGAGACAAATACCGAAGCATCTGTTACGGTAAGGTGGTCCAAAGAATAGATGGCAAATCTACAGCAAAACTTGGAGAGAAAGATTAAAGACAAGCAGCTACAGAAACGGGAAAGACTCCGAAAAGCAAGTGGTCCTTCCTGACACAGTTAACTTCTTATGGCAGGACAAGTTGGACTTACAGTTAGGGGTAACTGTGTAAATAGGAGTGTGCACCAGTTTGTATAGGTTATATATATCTTGCTGTTACGCAAGTATACGCGATCACAAATAGCAAGTGATAAATAGAGTTCGTTCCGCAGAGACAATGTGTAAATGCCAATTTAATACCTATGCAACAGTGTATGGTTACTTCTTAATGCTTGACCAATTATCAAATTGAGTTGTTGATTATTACTTAACTAATAAAACAATTATCAACTAAGAGTGAATTAACAAACGAGATTACTTATGTAAGAGAAAACATGGGGTTCCAATTTCATTAACCACTTCATCTAGAATCTTATGCCTTTTCAACCTAGCATGTGCAAGCGATGATAACTGATTAGACGCACTAAACTGACACACGCCAACTTTCGTTGTACATATATCATCCTACTGATCATCCACAATCGATAGAAGTCAAGTAGTCACCAAATATGCTTAGTCCCTATATGTCTATAGAGATTGAAAACATAATGGGTTACAATCAAGCATCCAAATAATCACATAGTCGGCGCAAGACGGTTAGAATTACACCACAAATTAATACATGCTCTTCACATGCAAAAACCTACGCTAGCATGGTATGTTCTAAACCCTAGATCCACTTTCGCAATCACTAGGATTCAACAAACAATTACGGATGTTCGCGACGCACCCATAACGAATAAGCACCCCCATACTAGGTTAAACATATATCAAGCACACACCAAGGCATAAAAACATTTAATAACTAGAATCCATGGAAAACTCCATTAAAACCCCATGATAACGATTAGCCCATAATTGGACTTCTCATCATCATGGGTTCAAATGATAACATGAATCTACAAACAATTAATAATGAATAATAGAAAAGAAATTGAGAGCAAAATAAAGCCCAGAAATTGTAGAGAAGAAATACAAAAGATGGAATCAATAGGCCTCCTTGCTTGTCACTAGCTTGAAGAACCCTAGAATTTGATCTCTTGTTCTTAGAATAATAATGTTTTTTGATAGATAGTTAGCTCCTAAATTAACCTAATCAATAATGTTTTTAAAGTATAAGATATTACATAATAAACCCAAGATACGAGCCCTAACAAATTAGGCCCAACACAAATTAACCCGGTTTGGAGTGAAATACATACTGACTCGATGCATTCCAGGAGGACACAGGCGCTCTTGCGCCTCTAAATGGCGCTCTTGCGCCTTCAACTCCCTGGAATTTTACTTTGCAAACCCACCAAGCGCTCTTGCTCAAGATTTTTGAGCTCTTGCGCCTCCTAAGGCGCTCTTGCGCAGGAAACTGGCACTGCAGCGCCTCCAGCTCCCTGGAATTTTTGCCCAGCAATGTAGAGCATTTCCGTGGCTTCGCGTGGGCTGTTGAATCGTCAGAATCGGACTTGTAGAACTCCAGATATGGCCAAAACCGTGAGAGCTTCGCAACCTACCCGGAAAATCCGACTTTTGATCTCATTAACCTCCAACTCTTGGTTCTGCAAAACTTAATGAAAACACATTAAACACACCACATACTTGAGTTCAAGTCATCATTTTAAGCCGATATGAAGCATTCCAAGTGGATTAAAATCCACTTATCACACCCCCAAACTTAAACCGATGCTTGTCCTCAAGCATAAACAAACATAACTATATACAACTAACTAGTACCACTTCCGTAGGTGATCACGGTTGCATTTGGCATATGCAACAAGCCCTTTAAACCCCTAGGCAGCCCTAGTGGACGAGTAAGGTCTCGTGAGGGCCTATAGCGAATGTACCCACAAAATCCATCCATCAATGCAACTAACAATGCAAACTATATGAATGCAACTAATATGAAAATGCAAACGATCCCCTCAAACTAACCATAACCAATCAACAAGCCAACATCTCAAGGAATGCAATCTTTCAAACAGAGTTCGACCAAATTCCCGTATACTAACAATACAAACACAGAAACGTGCGTGTGTGCAATGCTCATCAATATACTCTCAAACTAAATCAAGACCATATCCTATTCTTCACAAAAACAACCACAAGCTTATAAACAAAATGAACTCTACACACAAGAAACCACTTAAAGACACCTCAATATCCACTCGAGTTAGACAGGAATTCATGCTTTTATTACAAAACACATACTAACACAATACGCATGCTTATTTGACCGTGCAATGGCTGAGACCCCTAAAGGCTTATACAATAATACCCATGTAGCGAGCGTTAGGTTAGTGGATCCCAGACCGGAAAAGTCTTAGGTCACTAGGCACAAAGTCCCCAAGAACTTAATTACTCGAGTATTAAAGAGCTCAACCTGATCAATTTTGCATAACAACTAACAAAACATTTTTTTTTTCTTTTTTTTTTTTTTTTTTCTATTTTTCGGAATGAGTGCGCTTTGCCTTTTTTCTCATCCCACCCTAGACTACTCATCTTTCCAATGAGCCGGCTACTAGCCATTTGACGCCTAGCCTTTATTGACAACTAGCATGAAATCCCTGTTTTCCCCCAAACTTAGACTTAAGTGCTTCTTTGAATTTCAAGAGAATAGAAAACATTCTAAATATAAGCAAGTGGTTAAATTCTAACTTCCAAACAAACATGGTCTGATCAAATTCAAAAGCAACCAACGAGACTTGTGAATTTACATTTGTTTCTGGCATGCAAGTCAATTCATAGGCACTTAATCAACCCTCTAATCATCACTACCACACTCCAATCAACATCGACTCACCAACGGAAATAGCCAAATCCTACGGGATCATGAAAAATGCATGTTATGCAAATGTAACTAATCATGAACTCACATGGCATCAACAAACAAAACAAAAACAAATATGCTCTATATGACAATTATGCAACAATATGAATGAAATTATACTAACATGCATTATGATTTCTAAATGAATACACTGACACAAATACTACTAAACCTCAAATCACCCCCAAACTTAAGATATTCAATGTCCTCATTGAAGGTAAATTAAAAAGATAGTAGAAACATACCTAACACATGGGTTGCCTCCCACGAAGCGCTGTCGTTAACGTCATTTAGCCGGACTCGACTAACCAGAATCACATTATACTGCCACCCTGAGTGGTTGGTGGCCCAAACGGAGGATCCTAATGGTGCTCTCCAAATTCACTTCCTGACAAATTGTTAGCAACAATAACAGGAAAAATAGATGACTGTCCAAAATATGCATACCTCAGATGATTTGATGAAGATTTAAGAACGAGATTAGTAGTTTTTTTTAATGACGGCTTAAGCCGCACCTGAGAGTTCAAGAGCTCTGTCAAACCAAGCGACTCGTTTGGCATATCAAATTTCCTCTTCCAAGGAACTGCATTTAACATCTGAACATGCTCTGCTTTTACCTCCTCAGTACGAGGCTTGCTTAATACACAAACATCGAATGTATCCGACTTCAACAACTGATCAAACGGTTTATTCTGACCAGTATCAACCCCTTCCACTCTAAAACACTTTTCATTGTCTTCCGGAACATTGATGGCCTTAAACACATTAAAGGAGACAGTCTGATCTTGCACTCTCATTGTGAGCTCTCCTTTTTGGACATCGATCATCGTTTTGCCCGTGGCTAAAAATGGTCTTCCCAAGATGATTGGGATGTTCTTATCTTCCTCAAAATCCAAGATGACGAAGTCGGCGGGAAAAATGAGTTTATCCACTTTGACTAAGACGTCTTCCACTATTCCACGAGGATATGTGACCGATCTGTCAGCTAGCTGCAAGGAGATATTGGTAGGTTTTGGGTCGGGGAGTCCAAGTGTCATGAAGACGGAGAGAGGCATCAGATTGATGCTTGCACCAAGATCACACAAGCATTTGTTGAATGACACTTTGCCAATAGTGCAGGGAATAGCGAAGCTCCCTGGATCTTTAAGCTTTGGAGGTAGTTTTTGTTGCAAGATCGCACTACATTCCTCCGTCAATGCAACCGTCTCAAAATCAGCTAGCTTTAACTTCTTCGATAGAATTCCCTTCATAAATTTGGCGTAACTAGGCATTTGTTCCAAAGCTTCAGCAAATGGGATGTTAATGTGCAACTTTTTAAATACCTCAAGAAATTTGCCAAATTTCTGATCCAGTTTCTGTTTCTGCATCCTTTGAGGAAACGGTGGAGGTGGATAGACTGGAGGATTGGCCTCTGAAGGAACCATATGCTTGGCTGGTTGTTGGAGTGGCTGCCTTTCCTTTTCTGCAACTTCCTCTTGCTCTGCCTGTTTTGAATTCTGTTCAGATTCTGTTCCCCCTATGACTTTTCCTGACCGCAGAGTAATAGCTTGTACCTGTTCCTTACCATCATTCTTCCCTGGATTAGGCTCTGTGTTGCTAGGCAGACTTCCTTGTTGCCTATGAAGTAGGGCACTGGCAAGCTGTCCCACCTGGTTTTCCAAGTTCTTTTGAGAAACTGTTAGGGTTTTTATCATTAACCTCATCTCCTCCATTTCAGATTTCTCATTGGATGTCTGACCAGAATTCCCATAAGATTGTTGAAATCCTGGTGGCTGATATTGCTGCCTCGGAGCATACTGCTGCTGCATTCCTGAAGGGTTGGGTTGTCTACCCCCAAACTGCTGATTAGGAGGAGGATAAGATGTTTGCTGCATGTTGTTCTGACTGTTCCCCCAGCTAAAGTTAGGATGATTCCTGTTGTTTGGATGATACGCGTTAGGAATTGGGACTTGTGGCCTTTGAAAGTTGCTGACGAACTGCGCTGACTCATTAGATATGGCACATTGACGAGTGTCATGCCCACCTGCACATAGCTCACAGATGCTAGCTACCTGTTGCATCCCAAGATTAGCCAAAGAGTCCACCTTCATGCTTAGAGCTTCTAACTGAGCCGACAGAGCAGTAGCGGTATCAACTTGAAGAACTCCTGCTATTTTGTTTTGCTGCAATCTTTGCGAAGGATTTTGATACTCATTTGCAGCCATCATTTCAATCAGATTATAAGCTTCCTCGTAGCTTTTAGCCCACAATGCTCCGCCAGAAGCAGCATCTACCATAGGCCTAGATTGACCTCCCAGTCCATTATAGAAACAGTTTATGACCATCCAATCAGGCATACCGTGATGGGGGCATTTTCTGAGCATTTCCTTATAACGTTCCCAAGCCTCACACAACGACTCACCATGTGCCTGAGTAAACTGAGTAATAGCATTCCTAATGGCAGCTGTTTTTGCCATAGGAAAGAATTTGGAGAGAAATTTTTGCGCAAGCTCTTCCCAAGTAGTGATTGATCCGGCTGGTAGAGAATGTAGCCAGCCTTTAGCTTTGTCCCTCAAAGAAAAGGGAAAGAGTCTCAGCTTCACAGCATCATCTGAAACACCATTGAATTTGAAGGTGTCACAGATTTCAATAAAATTCCGGATGTGTATATTAGGGTCTTCAGTTGCACCACCCCCAAACTGCACTGTGTTCTGCACCATCTGGATAGTACCCGGCTTGATCTCAAATGTATTCGCAGCAATTGCAGGCCTGATGATACTTGACTGAATGTCATTTATCCTTGGCTGCGAATAGTCCATGAGTGCTTTAGGCACTTCCGGTGGGTTAAGCTCATCCATTGTAACAACTGGTTTAACTTCTTCTTCTTCAATTACAACTTCTTCTGCTAGTGACACTACCTCTTCTTTCCTTTCCAATTCTGATTTGGTTTGAGATCGTGTTCGCATACACGGTTAAGTACCTGAAACAAGAAAAGGGCAAGGCGACACGAGATTGATGAGTAACAAAAAATCAAGTCAGTAATCTATAACGACCACTGATGACAAGCACATAAACTACAATTAACACCGTGTCCCCGGCAGCGGCGCCAAAAACTTGTTGACTCGTAAACACGCAAGTATACGCGATCACAAATAGCAAGTGATAAATAGAGTTCGTTCCGCAGAGACAATGTGTAAATGCCAATTTAATACCTATGCAACAGTGTATGGTTACTTCTTAATGCTTGACCAATTATCAAATTGAGTTGTTGATTATTACTTAACTAATAAAACAATTATCAACTAAGAGTGAATTAACAAACGAGATTACTTATGTAAGAGAAAACATGGGGTTCCAATTTCATTAACCACTTCATCTAGAATCTTATGCCTTTTCAACCTAGCATGTGCAAGCGATGATAACTGATTAGACGCACTAAACTGACACACGCCAACTTTCGTTGTACATATATCATCCTACTGATCATCCACAATCGATAGAAGTCAAGTAGTCACCAAATATGCTTAGTCCCTATATGTCTATAGAGATTGAAAACATAATGGGTTACAATCAAGCATCCAAATAATCACATAGTCGGCGCAAGACGGTTAGAATTACACCACAAATTAATACATGCTCTTCACATGCAAAAACCTACGCTAGCATGGTATGTTCTAAACCCTAGATCCACTTTCGCAATCACTAGGATTCAACAAACAATTACGGATGTTCGCGACGCACCCATAACGAATAAGCACCCCCATACTAGGTTAAACATATATCAAGCACACACCAAGGCATAAAAACATTTAATAACTAGAATCCATGGAAAACTCCATTAAAACCCCATGATAACGATTAGCCCATAATTGGACTTCTCATCATCATGGGTTCAAATGATAACATGAATCTACAAACAATTAATAATGAATAATAGAAAAGAAATTGAGAGCAAAATAAAGCCCAGAAATTGTAGAGAAGAAATACAAAAGATGGAATCAATAGGCCTCCTTGCTTGTCACTAGCTTGAAGAACCCTAGAATTTGATCTCTTGTTCTTAGAATAATAATGTTTTTTGATAGATAGTTAGCTCCTAAATTAACCTAATCAATAATGTTTTTAAAGTATAAGATATTACATAATAAACCCAAGATACGAGCCCTAACAAATTAGGCCCAACACAAATTAACCCGGTTTGGAGTGAAATACATACTGACTCGATGCATTCCAGGAGGACACAGGCGCTCTTGCGCCTCTAATTGGCGCTCTTGCGCCTTCAACTCCCTGGAATTTTACTTTGCAAACCCACCAAGCGCTCTTGCTCAAGATTTTTGAGCTCTTGCGCCTCCTAAGGCGCTCTTGCGCAGGAAACTGGCGCTGCAGCGCCTCCAGCTCCCTGGAATTTTTGCCCAGCAATGTAGAGCATTTCCGTGGCTTCGCGTGGGCTGTTGAATCGTCAGAATCGGACTTGTAGAACTCCAGATATGGCCAAAACCGTGAGAGCTTCGCAACCTACCCGGAAAATCCGACTTTTGATCTCATTAACCTCCAACTCTTGGTTCTGCAAAACTTAATGAAAACACATTAAACACACCACATACTTGAGTTCAAGTCATCATTTTAAGCCGATATGAAGCATTCCAAGTGGATTAAAATCCACTTATCACTTGCACACCCTATTGTTAGCTGTAAGAGAGAAATACACAGTAATATTCAAGCACTCTTTTCTCTGTAAGAAAAACAAGAAAACACTGTTCTTGTTTAGAAGCCAGAATTTCACTTGTAAAGTTTTGGAAGCTGTAATATTTAATTTACTTAATACAAAGTAGATTAAAGTGATTATGTGTGTTCTACTTATTTTCATTCCGCATTTTATACAACATAATCTCTCACAGCTTATTAGCTTTCAAGAATCGAAAAAATATCAATACTATCCATTCACCCCCCCCCCCCATCTATCTAGTTTCTCAGTGACATTCATATCTAACAAGTGGTATCAAAGCAGGCTGTTGATATACAAACAGGAAAAGATCAAGAATGAGTTCACAGAAACTAAGCAGTATTAAGATTCCTCCCTTTAACAAGGAGCACTACAGTCTATGTAAGAAGAAGATGTTGCTTTTCATCAAAGCTTCAAACCCAAAGAGACCAACCTTCTCACTATCCCATCTGAAGCTGAAGCAAACCCCAGGTACAAGTGTTTTGTACGGTTCTTGAACGCATCCTACCTTCGCCAAGCCTTGACTATGAACCCCACTCTGTATGTTGATATACTGGAAGGATTCTGGAGAACTGCTATGGTAAGCACAATGGCAAGGGAGGATGGGCCTTCATTTCAGGAGATTACTTGCACAATTGGAGGCAAGCAATTGCAGTTTGGAGAAAAGGAGATCAATGAAGCTTTGGGTTTTAAAACTGAGGGTCATGATGCTGAAGCAAATGACACTGAAATGGTGGCATTCATGGACCTAATCAAGTATGCAGATGAGATTGACATGGCTCAGCTCAACAAAAAGCATATCAGAAGGGAGTGGTCATTTCTGTTTGACGCACTCCAGAAGGTGTTCATGTGCAGGAAGACAAGATGGGACCACATCAGTCACATTGCAGTGAAGCTAGCCTACTCCTTAGCTCATAATCAGGAGATTAATGTAAGAGCCATCATTCTCAAGGAATTGGCTCAGAGGCTAGGCAGGATTGTTCGTGGACGAGGTAATGAGATCTTTTACCCTCGTTTTATTCAATGCATTTTAAATTTTCTTGATAATACTGTGCATGAATTAGATGGTATAGATCCAACAAAATTGGCTTATTCCAAGTCCATGTCCAAAGTTCTATTTGGTTCATTGGACACTAGGAATCAAGTGGATGTGATTTTGAGTGTGACTCAGCATATGCAAGACACATTCTCATTTTATCCACTTGATAAGCCCATATATCATGAACTTTCCTGGAAAGGGAAGGCTAAGATTGATGGAGCTTCAAAGTCTAATCCCAGCCTTCCTATCCCATCCAGTGACCCCCTGCAAACAGTACCTTAGTGATTAGGGAACCAAGTGCACCAATCTCTCAAAAGGTTGGTGTTACTAAAAAGAAGACAAAGAAGAGAACCTTAGCTATCATTAATGAGTCTGTAGAACTAGGAAGTGAGGAACCTGAGTCACAGCTCACCAGACCAAAGAAGAAATCAAAAGATATAGCTACCACTGAATCCTCCCAACAGGATTCAGATGTGATAAAAAGGGTAAACCTATTACTGTCAATGTCCTCTCAACAGGACATTGGTATTGAAAAGAGTAGTCTCCCCACTACAACTTGTACAGAGTCTGCACAGGGTCAAGAACTCACTCTTGACTCAAGTGGGAATAAGGTTGTTGTAACACAGAGTGGAGAACACATCACTCTTGAAACTCCTCCTATTTCTCAGGGGGAGTTGCCAAAATCTAATCTAGACTCCTCTTTTCTTAAAGAATCTCAAATCCCTAAAATTTCTTCTATACAGGAAAGTCATTCACATGACAATTCTGCTTTTGATCAGTCACAACTTCCTTCTGTGACTGAGCCCCTTTCAAGTGACATGGTGCTTGAAACTGTGCTCACCACCCAGGACCCACATTCTGTTGGTCAGGAAATGCATGTTGGGGCATATTCTAATGACACCAACAAAAACATGGAGGATTCACCAGTTCTTACTGGAGACTCTGTGCCTCTCTCTCCAATCCTTAGGGATTTGGACTTGCCTTCACAGGCATATGGAGATGATGCTGTAATTCATCCCATTTCAATGGAGACAACATCATACTCCACAGCTATTCCAAGGCTGGAGGAAACTTTAAATACATTCATACCTGTTGCAGAACCCTCATCTGTGACAGGAGTGCCTAGCACTAGCTCTAACTTGGCTCAGGCCACTATGTCACAATGGTTGGAGTCTGTGCAACATGACAGGCCTTCAGGATCATCATCTGTGCCCACACAATTGACGGATGAAGCACTCCAAAATCTTCATGTGGCACAGATTGATGAGTTCTCAAAGATTGCCCAACATCTCCTCACAGCTGGACTACCAAATAAAGACTATAAAGCTATTCTGCTCTGTCATAAGGAGGATGTTGAGGCCCAGAAGGAGAATATTGTGGATGAGGCACAACAGGATGACAATGTGGATGCCTGGTTGGATGCCAAGAGGTCAGTAAGGCTGAAGGATGCTCTAGCTTTTCTCAGGGAGGATTATCTCACTGCTTTGGGGTCAAATGCCAAAAGTCTCTCTCCTGCAGAAATCTATGAAGCTGTGAATGAAGTGTACAAATGTCAATTGAAGGCTCTGCACTACCTTGGGAAAGGTCTTCAATCAGAAATTTCCACTATCAAAGAAGAATTCTTATCTTTCTGATTTTCCCAAGGTGGATGGTATCCTTAAGGAAGTTGTTGCCCAGTAATAAACAATTGTAGAAGGGGGGTTGAATACAATTGTATAAGATTCTCGACTGTAAACACAAATATGAATAATAACAGCTTTATTAATTCTGATATAAAACTGTTACAAACTCTCTCAAGAAATTCCGATGTTCTTGAGAGCTTCTAGGTTACAAAAATACTCGAGTGGGTGATCTCCTTTTAAAATCGAAACCTAAACTGTGTTTATATACTACACAACTTCTCTATCAATTACATGATAAGTCCTAATCAATTACAAAGATTGAAAGCTATCCTAAATTGATAGCTACGTTCCTAAAAACCAGGAGCCGACAAAATAAAAATCCTTATTTAACTAGAATCCAAATATAACTCAAAATAGAAATCCTGATCAGCTTCCAGTCCTGATGATCAATCCTGATCCCAGTCCTGATATGAAATCCTGATCCTGACGATCATACAATCCTGATGGCTATGCAATACTGATGACGTCAGCAATCCTGATCAGTTGAGTCTAGATCCTGACGATCATTGAATCCTGATCTAACAATCTCCCCCAATCTCCTCAAATCTCATACTTTGTAAAATAAAGTATAGATTCCCAAGATTCAATGATGTCAAAAATATATATACAAAATGTACAAGTATATACAGTAGCAAACTTATCTCCTCAGATTTTCTGGTAGAACATATTCATCTTCAAGAAGCTTGACAGCAGATTTTCTTCTTTGTCTTCAAGAATCTGAATAAGTCTTTCTTTTAACTCTTTAAGTTCTTCATCCTCTTCATTAATATGATAGATAGCTGCTCTCAAATTCTGAATTGAGATTCTCTGTAGACTATGATCTTCAACCAGGAGGTAAGCAATTTCCTTCCCATCAGGATTAAGAATAAGTTGTTTCATGCCAAAGGATATTTCTTTAACAGCAGTACCCCTTTGCATTTCCACATCTTGTCCTCTTATATTCATGTACATGGGAGTATAATCACTATTATAATTCTTTCCTTCATCAAATCTTCTCCTTATAGTTGACAGAATCATGTCACTCCATTCCTTGCACACTTTATTCTTCCGTCTCAGCAAATAATGAACATATTTCAGTTCCTTTGTAGTTTTCATCAATAGCTCTTGAATGGACAGAATCTTCACAGTGCCATCTTTCATGAAGTACATAAGCTTTTCTTTCTTTTCATAACCATCATGACAATCTATAACTATATCAACAGATAATAAATTGTTCAGGTTTTCAGAAGTTATATTACCTCCAATATCAGTCAAAGAGTGAGGATCAACATATGGCATGTTCAGAAACTCAGCATCTCTGTGACCTATTCCTCCTCTTGAATTGGTTGGCATTTGTCTTAGATTGGAAAACATCTGTAACCAGAGTGCTCTTGATCTTTGAGAAACATCAATAGTAGCAGCACTAGGAACATTTGTTATAATCCCTCCAGAATGATAAGTGATAGGTCTATCACACCTAAGTGCGTCAATGTACTTCCACTTCTTATCTTTCTCTTTCTCATAAGAATAACTCTTGTCAAGTTGAGGTTGTTGTCTTCTGACATTTCTCCACAACCCTTTATTTGAATTTTTGAGTCTTTGTTTATAGAGTTGAAAATCTCTATTTGTTGACCTTGTTATTCTTCTTCTTCTGTCTTCTTCTTCTTCATCTACTTCCTTATTGTGAGAATCAACCACTGTAGAAAGAATTAATAAATCAACCTCTTGCAGAATTTCAGAATCATCAGGATCTTGAATATTGTCAGGAACAATATCAGGATTAGACTCTTCAATTTGATATGTATTGCTGAGAGTTGATTGTTTTGGTCTTCTTCTCAATTCTGTTTCTTCTTCATTAATTCCATCATCACCAAAAGTAGACCTGTCAGGAACTACTAGAGTTTGAGTAGGTTCAGGAATTTCTTCAATCCTTAATCCTCTAGACCTTTTTTGTCTAAGCATAATTGGAGTTGATGAGCTTCTTGTGACGCCCTCCAAACCCGGGGTACAGATTTGAGGAGTCATCCGACCAACGGAACACTATTTAACACATGCATAATATATATAAAGACACAATTACCCCTTGACCAAGACCGCATCCAGATTATGGCAATGAACACAAGCTACTACAATCTTTTATTATTACAATACCAGTTTTATCAGAGTTATTACATCACAACTAAAGTTCAAATCTAGACATTAATCTAGAAAAGCAAAACAACAACTACCCTGCCAATAACAATGACTCGAGGGGCTCTCCTGGCTGCTGGTGAACTATCGGTCACGCTATGCCAACTCATACTCTCGCTTCACTGGAATAGGGTTAGAAAACAACAATCAAGAGTGAGCCAAAATTGCTCAGCAAACATCAACGAATCATTTCTATCACAGTTGTAAGGATATGAATTTATGATATCAGAATCAACAATATTTAGCTAACACATGCTTTGTATCAATAATGATTGAAGTAAAGAATTAGAATTTGGCTTATACATTTTATTCAAATCAAAGGTTGTGCTGCTGGCCAGCCACGCATCAACCCCGGACTAGCTCATGTCATAGTCCTCTACTGGATCCCAGGCCAATCTGGGCCTTAAGTTATTCCGACCATAAATATGGCCCGACCAATTATTGGTCCATTTTTAAAAACACATGCCAAATCTATAATAGGGTATAAACAATAACATGCTCAATAAGATAAACTGAATGTATAGTAATTGCAAAAGAGCTTCAACTGTTCAGTATCAACGAAGATCGAGAAAGAATCATGAAGTAATTTCAATGGTACAGTGTACTCATTCAATAAGGAAATCAATATTGGTAATCGTTAATCAATGACCGTAATCGGTAGTCAAGATGGAAGTCAAATAATCAATGGTTGTCAATGATAATCAAAGGATGATAAATAACAACAATAGGTGGTAAACAATAATCAAGTGAATTGGAAATAAGGGTTTCCGATGCAGATCAAATCAAAGAATCAAGAATCTCTAAGGAAATGGAATCAGTTGTCCAAATGCGGTTCAAAGATTGATAATTTGAATTGTTCTGGGGATAACGGTATTCAAGTAATCAAGACAATAATAAATTTTATCACAAGTAAGGGCACAGATACTTGCCTGGTCTAAGCTGCTGTCGGATCGACTCTGCTCACTCTACTTTCCCCTTTCCCTTGCTCCGGGAACTCGATTCTATAATTAAACAACTCATCACAATAAGTCTAACTATTCTCGTTCTACTCTCGACACTTATTCAACCAATAATCACATTTAAACAAGTAACCGGTTACGTATCGGACGTCCGGTATAGTTTACGATATTTAAAACTCAGATATTTGCCCTAGTACGGGCATATACAGACTATAAAACACAACACACAATTAATATGAACCATATAGCACTTATAAACATTTTTTAAAACATCATACGGAACTTATTCGAATTTTAATAAGTCATTACTAATTTTTAAATCAAAAATCGGATTTTTAAATCCAATATAAACATTTAAATAAAAATAAATCAATTAATAAAATTAATTGACACTCTTTAAATACTCAAGCTATTTTTAAATAATTAAATAGGCTTGAAAATAATTAAACTGAATTTTTAATTAATTAAATCTAATTAATAATTAATTTTTAAGAATTAATTGATTAAAAGAATTAACCAATTAATTAATAAATTAATTATTAATTAAAAATAATTAAAATAATTAAGTTTAATCAATTTTCGGATTTAAAATAATAAATATAATTTATCAGAATTTTTATGATATTAAAATATATTTTTAAAATAAAAATATGAATTTTTAAAGTTTTTAAACTATTTTCGAATTAAATTTAAAAATAAAATTCAAAAACAGTTTTCTGAAAATGAATTAGGGTTTTGAAGATTGAAACCGGGTCGAAAAATCGGGTAAACGGGTCGGGAAGAACAATTCCGGGTCGCCAAGAACAACCCACCGGATTCTGGGTTTTCCAGAATCCGGCCGGTCTCCGGCCGGTCTCCGGCCGCCGGAATTCTTCGATTCCGTCCAAACACAAATCAAACCAGAGGGCTTTTGTTCGCCTTTTCAAGCCAAACAAAACCCACACATCAAAACATCTGTCCCTAGCCGGAATCGTGCCCAGAATCCGTTCAAAGAATTCTCCGGCAACGACCTCGGCCGGAAACCCGATCTACCTATTCCGTACATGAAACTCAAAGATTAATATACCAAAATGAAGCTACTCATACAATAAAAGCCCTTTATCAAAAACAATGTCAGATCAATATCAAGAACGTACGAATCGAAAGAAGAAATCGAGTCAAAACCCGAAATCAAAACCCGACTAAATTGAACATAAACATGAAATTAAAGCACGGATTCTTGCTAATTAGAACCCTAGGAACATGTTAGAAGCAACCAATTGAACGGAGAATCAACAGAATGAAAATCCCCAAATCGAATCAAGAACCCTAGTTATAATTCGAAACTTGTAAAATCAATATAAAATCGAATACTTACCAGATGATGATGAGGTTGGAAGATTCTGAAACTAGATTTTTGGAGCTTTGATTTGAGTATAAGAACTTCAAATTTGGACTTCAATAACACTTAGAACGAATTGATTGAAGATCAAGAACACAAAAATAATTTTTGGGAATTTCGGATTTTTTGAGTAATTGCTGAAGATTTGCTATGAGTTATGAAGTCTGATTTGTCTTTTTATATTTCTGGAAAAATAATACCCCAAATAATATTTTTGGATCGATATTGATTCGTTAGATCGTTTAAAAACCCTAATTAGGTCAAAAACACGTTTTACGAAAAATAAGGGGTTAAAAAGGTTGATGATTATCCAAATTGATATATATCATTATATAACTAATGCTCAAGAATACTAGGGCTATAACAACTTCAATATTGATATAGAACGATAAATCCGTCCCCTTAAGCAATTAGGGTTCGGAACGATTTTTCCTTTTTCCGATCAAAAATTGAAATTGATTTGCAGAATCAAATAGGTAGGGTTAAATAGAATCCCATAACCCTTTCGATAACGATTCGAATACGAAAGACGAAGAATTAAAAATGAATGTACGAAATTTCAACGGGGCCTTGAATTATCAAAACGGCTCAAATTTGAAGAAAATTCCAAATGACGAAATTTTTGAAAGGGGCTTCTGACTCACCATTTAGCACATAATCACACACTAAATATCATATAATAATATTCCAATATTCCAAAATAAATATTTTAGATTAAATATATCATTTAATCAAATAATAAAATTCACGGATATTACATCCTTCCCCCCTTAATAGGATTCTGTCCTCAGAATCAGATCAAGGAAACAACTGGGGATACTTCTCTAACATCTCACTCTCTAACTCCCAGGTAGACTCTTCTACTTTAGGATTCCTCCACAAAACTCTCACTAATGCTACTGTCTTATTCCTTAGTACTTTCTCCTTACGATCCAATATCTGAATCGGTCGTTCTACATATGATAAATCTGCCTGGACCTCTATGGGTTCATACTCTATTACATGATTCGAATCTGGTCGATACTTCTTAAGCATAGATACATGAAATACATTATGAACGTGCTGCATATGCGGTGGCAATGCCAACTCGTAAGCTACTTCGCCCACTTTCTTCAAAATCTCAAACGGCCCAACATATCTCGGACTCAACTTCCCTTTCTTTCCAAACCTAACTAATCCTTTCCATGGTGAAACTTTTAGTAACACTTGCTCTCCTTCTTCGAATCCCACATCCTTTCTGGCTAGATCCGCATACTTTTTCTGTCGGTCTTGAGCTGTTATCAATCTTCTCTGAATCAATTGAACCACTTCTTTTGTTCGTTGTACTAGTTCTGGTCCTATCATTTTCCGTTCACCAACTTCTTCCCAATATACCGGAGATCGACACTTTCGTCCATACAGAGCTTCGTAAGGTGGCATTCCGATGCTCGCGTGAAAACTATTATTATATGAAAATTCCACCAAGGGTAGATGATCGTCCCAACTGCCTTCAAAGTCAAGTGCACATGTCCTAAGCATATCTTCAATAGTCTGAATTGTCCTTTCGCTTTGACCGTCCGTCTGCGGATGATAAGCCGTACTCATTCTCAACTCGGTGCCTAAACACTCTTGAAAACTCCTCCAAAATCTTGAATTGAATCGAGGGTCTCTATCAGACACTATCGATACTGGAACTCCATGTAGTACTACGATTTCTTTTATGTAAATATGAACTAACTTATCCAGCGAGAATCTCTCGTTAATCGGAAGAAAATGCGCAGATTTCGTCAATCGATCCACGATAACCCAGATGGCATCATGGTTAGCTTTTGTTCTAGGCAATCCTACTACAAAGTCCATCGCAATGTGTTCCCACTTCCATTCGGGAATTTCCAATGGTTGAAGTAATCCACTTGGTCTCTGATGTTCCGCCTTAACTCTTTGACACGTAAAGCATTTACTTACCCATTCCGCAATCTCTCTCTTCATATCTGGCCACCAAAAGTTCGTCTTAAGATCTCGATACATTTTCGTACTCCCTGGATGAATTGAATACTTCGAGTTATGTGCTTCGTGCAAAATCTCACTTTTCAGTTCCGTTACGTTAGGTATCCATATCCGAGAAGCAAATCTCAAGATCCCTTTGTCGTCCGGTTGGCTACATATTTCCTCACCTGTCATTTTACTCACATCATCATTCATAACTCGCTCTTGGCACTTCCGTATCTTCTCCAACAATTCAGGTTGAAACGCCATGGTATAAATCATTTCCGTCGCGTCCTTCAGATTAATTACTTCGATTTCTAACTTCTCAAATTTCTTGTATAACTCTTTGGTCATCATTAGTGTATTTAATCTCTCTTTTCTGCTCAATGCATATGCTACCACATTTGCCTTTCCGGGATGATAGTTGATAGAAACGTCGTAGTCCTTGATTAGTTCTAACCATCTTCGTTGCCTCATGTTCAGCTCTTTCTGAGTAAAGATATACTTCAAACTTTTGTGATCGGTGTAAATTTCACATCTCTCTCCATACAAGTAGTGTCTCCATATCTTCAAAGCAAACACAATAGCTGCTAACTCCAAATCGTGTGTAGGGTACTTCTGTTCGTGGGGTCTCAACTGTCTTGACGCATAAGCAATCACCTTGTCATGTTGCATAAGTACGCATCCTAATCCTTTGTACGACGCATCACTATAGATTACGAAATGACCTTGATCGTCTGGTAACATCAATACCGGTGCCGTAGTTAGTCTTTTCTTTAACTCTTGGAAGCCTTCTTCGCATTTATCGTTCCATATGAATCGCTCGCTTTTCCTTGTCAGCTTGGTCATTGGAGTAGCTATCTTCGCAAAATCTTGCACAAATCTCCGGTAGTATCCGGCTAATCCCAAGAAACTTCTGACTTCAGTCGGTGTCCTTGGTCTCTCCCAATCTTTCACTGCCTCTATCTTTGCTGGGTCCACTTTGATGCCTTCGCTGCTCACCACGTGTCCTAAGAAATGAACTTCTTTCAACCAGAATTCACACTTGGAAAACTTCGCGTATAGTCTTTCTTGTCTTAACGTTTCTAACACAATTCGCAACTGGTCTGCATGCTCTTCTTCTGTCCTTGAGTATATCAAGATGTCGTCGATGAATACCACTACAAACTTGTCCAAATATCTCTTGAAAATCCTGTTCATTAGGTCCATAAAAGCTGCGGGTGCATTCGTTAGTCCAAACGCCATTACTAAGAATTCATAGTGCCCATACCTTGTTCGAAAGGCTGTCTTCGGTATGTCGTCTGGTCTAATCTTCAATTGGTGATATCCTGACCGTAGGTCGATCTTTGAAAAATGTACCGCTCCCTTCAGCTGGTCAAACAGATCATCTATTCGAGGTAACGGATACTTGTTCTTAATGGTCAGCTTGTTCAACTCCCGATAGTCTATACACAATCTCATGCTTCCATCCTTTTTCTTGACAAACAGTACTGGTGCTCCCCACGGTGAAACGCTGGGTCTAATAATTCCTTTTTCTAGCAAATCTTGCAGTTGATCAGCCAATTCCTTCATCTCCACTGGTGCCATTCTGTAAGGGGCCTTAGATACTGGCTCCGCGCCTGGTACTAAGTCTATCGCAAATTCAATCTCTCTATCTGGAGGTAAACCTGGTAATTCTTCCGGAAAAACATCTGGAAACTCATTTACGACTGGAATATCTTCTAACTTAGAAACTTCCTTATCTATATCTATCACATAAGCTAGATACGCCTCACAACCTTGCCTTAATAACCTCTTAGCCTGAATCATCGTCAGGAACCTCTTTCTTTGTTTCTCTCCTCTAAATATTATCTCTTTCTTTTCTAGGGTAATCAAAGTAACCCTCTTATTCTTACAATCAATACTTGCATCATGCTCAGTCAACCAATCCATCCCTAATATCACATCAAATTCACCTAACTTAAAAGGTAACAAGTCAACATAAAAACGATTTCCCAAAATCTCTATCTCACAACGGGGATAATATGAACTGACCGTGATACGATCCTGATTAGCTATCTCTATAGTCAACACTCCACTTAAAGGTTTCATTACGCAATTCAATCTACGAGCAAACGTTTCAGAAATAAAAGACTTCGTCGCTCCCGAATCTATTAACACTTGTGCAGGAATAGAATTTACTAGAAGTGTACCTGCCACCACGTCGGAATCTCTCACTGCTTCTCCCATTGACATATTGTAGGTCCTGGCTAATGGCTGGACGTTAACAACTGGGGGTGCTTCAATTGCCCGAATCATATTGTTCACGGTTGCTGGTGCTCTGCAGTCCTTAATCATGTGACCTGGTTTCTTACACCGATGACACACGATGCCTATCTTGCAATCCCGGGAATAATGTCCCTTCTGATTGCATTTAAAGCATGTGACATTCAATCGATGGCATATCCCTAGATGTCGCTTCCCGCATGTCTTGCATTCTGGTAGTGGGGGTCTAGAAAGTCCCTGCTGACTGCCGGTTAGTAGACGGTTATCTTGTCCTACGTTTCCGGTGTCTGGTTTCCTAAAACTTGTATTCCTTCCGTGCTGAAATCCCAGTTTCTTATTTGCTTGCCCTTGAAAACTTCCCTGCTGCTGTCCCTTATCGGGTATCCCTGCTTTCCTTTTCTTGTTCTCCCTCTCTTTCATGTAAGAATCACTCTCTGTCTCCGCAATCATTGCCTTTTGGACCACCGCTGCATAGGTGTCCAACTCCAATACAGCTAACTTACTACGAATCCAAGACCTCAGTCCCTGCTGGAACCTCTTGGCCTTCTTCTTTTCCGTATCCACATAGGTTGGAACAAACCTTGACAACTCCGTAAACCTTGTTTCATATTGGGGCACTGTCATGCTTCCCTGCTTTAATTCCAAAAACTTCAATTCCATCTGATCTCTCATATAGTCCGGAAAATATCTTTCCAAAAACAACTCTGTAAATCTTGCCCACGTAATCAATCCCTCGGGCTCCATAGCCCTACTCGTTTCCCACCAATAACTAGCCTCATTCTTCAGAAAATAGCTTGCATATTCTGTCTTCTTATCCTCTGTCACCTCTATCAAGGTAAAAGCCTTTTCCATCTCTTTCAACCATGCCTTAGCCTCTACAGGGTCTGCTGATCCTTTAAATTCCGGAGGTTTTGCTGCCTGGAAAGATTTGAACGTAACTGCCGGTGCTGCTTGCTGGTGCTGTTGTTGATGCTGCTGATGCTGATGTTGCTGATGCTGTTGCTGCTGTTCTAAGAGCTGTTGCTGAAATGCACGTTGCTGCTGTGCTAATGCGGCAGTCTGTTGAGTAAGGGTATTTAACAACTGGATTACCATCGGGTCCACGCGGCCCGTGGGAGGTGTATTTTGTTGACCTTCTTGGTCAGAGGTATCAGTTGAACGGGTTTGTCGTCTAGGAGCCATATCGCTGATGAATAAACAATAATTGGCTTAATCAAACAGTTCATATAAGAGAAGGAAGGATCACAATTGATATCTCGAAGGTTTACAGATCTTCTCAACGGTGTATGGATACACTCGTTGCAATAAGTAGAATAACAGTTATGATGCTGGAAATGAATGACAGGGGAATAAATATAGTTCTATAAAAGAGGTTTATCATATATATATATAGATAGAGTTAGTACAAGCGTAGAACGCTTCAAAAGAAAATATATCATGGCTGAACCATAACTGCCGACCAGCAATACAACAACAAAAATGCAACAACAACCCGAGGCGTTCCTATAAGCCCGGTGCACTACTGATTCTACAATATGCATCTATATACTAACTATCTAGAAACCATACATCCATGTCACATCTGTCTGCTACTAATACCTGCTCACAGATCACCTGCTCCTGCCGGCCATAACGGGGGTCCTGAAATCTCTGCAATCTCACTCATCGCATAATCCAAAATCTGTCTCATCCCTGCTACTGTCTCTCCCTCTCGACTAGAAGCTAATCCGTGCAATCGAGTCTCAACCAAAGTCCTCGTAACCCTAAACCTCATCTGAATGTCTCTCATCTGATCTCTAAGTCTGTCTCTCTCTCTGACAACGGCTGCCTCGATCGAACGAATCCAACCCATCTTCATAACCTGTCCATAAAGGTACTCCTTCTCTCTACTCACCCTCTGATACACATGGTGTGGAACTGGTGGCTCACATAACTGATACAAAGGCCCACAAACTGATGCCTGAGACACTGGTGCTGGGGCTACTTGTCGGAGTAGAATAGGACAAGGTATCTGATCTCTCCTGACTACTGGGTCCTGATGCATAGGCTGATATCGCACTGGCCGAGACGGTCCTGCTCTCTCAACGGGTGTAGGCATCTCTGCTATCGTATCCTCGGAAGGGTCTGAGTCTGAACTAGAACTAGGGGGCTGCAATTATAACCACATTTAATTACTACGCGTAATATCCCTAGTTGACCTCCTAATATCCTTACGTGAATTCCTAACTCTCTATGTTATCCTGGACCCTAAGTCCTAACTTGTTTCAATTCCATAACCTGTTGCTCTGATACCAACTGTGACGCCCTCCAAACCCGGGGTACAGATTTGAGGAGTCATCCGACCAACGGAACACTATTTAACACATGCATAATATATATAAAGACACAATTACCCCTTGACCAAGACCGCATCCAGATTATGGCAATGAACACAAGCTACTACAATCTTTTATTATTACAATACCAGTTTTATCAGAGTTATTACATCACAACTAAAGTTCAAATCTGGACATTAATCTAGAAAAGCAAAACAACAACTACCCTGCCAATAACAATGACTCGAGGGGCTCTCCTGGCTGCTGGTGAACTATCGGTCACGCTATGCCAACTCATACTCTCGCTTCACTGGAATAGGGTTAGAAAACAACAAGCAAGAGTGAGCCAAAATTGCTCAGCAAACATCAACGAATCATTTCTATCACAGTTGTAAGGATATGAATTTATGATATCAGAATCAACAATATTTAGCTAACACATGCTTTGTATCAATAATGATTGAAGTAAAGAATTAGAATTTGGCTTATACATTTTATTCAAATCAAAGGTTGTGCTGCTGGCCAGCCACGCATCAACCCCGGACTATCTCATGTCATAGTCCTCTACTGGATCCCAGGCCAATCTGGGCCTTAAGTTATTCCGACCATAAATATGGCCCGACCAATTACTGGTCCATTTTTAAAAACACATGCCAAATCTATAATAGGGTATAAACAATAACATGCTCAATAAGATAAACTGAATGTATAGTAATTGCAAAAGAGCTTCAACTGTTCAGTATCAACGAAGATCGAGAAAGAATCATGGAGTAATTTCAATGGTACAGTGTACTCATTCAATAAGGAAATCAATATTGGTAATCGTTAATCAATGACCGTAATCGGTAGTCAAGATGGAAGTCAAATAATCAATGGTTGTCAATGATAATCAAAGGATGATAAATAACAACAATAGGTGGTAAACAATAATCAAGTGAATTGGAAATAAGGGTTTCCGATGCAGATCAAATCAAAGAATCAAGAATCTCTAAGGAAATGGAATCAGTTGTCCAAATGCGGTTAAAAGATTGATAATTTGAATTGTTCTGGGGATAACGGTATTCAAGTAATCAAGACAATAATAAATTTTATCACAAGTAAGGGCACAGATACTTGCCTGGTCTAAGCTGCTGTCAGATCGACTCTGCTCACTCTACTTTCCCCTTTCCCTTGCTCCGGGAACTCGATTCTATAATTAAACAACTCAGCACAATAAGTCTAACTATTCTCGTTCTACTCTCGACACTTATTCAACCAATAATCACATTTAAACAAGTAACCGGTTACGTATCGGACGTCCGGTATAGTACGATATTTAAAACTCAGATATTTGCCCTAGTACGGGCATATACAGACTATAAAACACAACACACAATTAATATGAACCATATAGCACTTATAAACATTTTTAAAACATCATACGGAACTTATTCGAATTTTAATAAGTCATTACTAATTTTTAAATCAAAAATCGGATTTTTAAATCCAATATAAACATTTAAATGAAAATAAATCAATTAATAAAATTAATTGACACTCTTTAAATACTCAAGCTATTTTTAAATAATTAAATAGGCTTGAAAATAATTAAACTGAATTTTTAATTAATTAAATCTAATTAATAATTAATTTTTAAGAATTAATTGATTAAAAGAATTAACCAATTAATTAATAAATTAATAATTAATTACAAATAATTAAAATAATTAAGTTTAATCAATTTTCGGATTTAAAATAATAAATATAATTTATCAGAATTTTTCTGATATTAAAATATATTTTTAAAATAAAAATATGAATTTTTAAAGTTTTTAAACTATTTTTGAATTAAATTTAAAAATAAAATTCAAAAACAGTTTTCTGAAAATGAATTAGGGTTTTGAAGATTGAAACCGGGTCGAAAAATCGGGTAAACGGGTCGGGAAGAACAATTCCGGGTCGCCAAGAACAACCCACCGGATTCTGGGTTTTCCAGAATCCGGCTGGTCTCCGGCCGGTCTCCGGCCGCCGGAATTCTTCGATTCCGTCCAAACACAAATCAAACCAGAGGGCTTTTGTTCGCCTTTTCAAGCCAAACAAAACCCACACATCAAAACATCTGTCCCTAGCCGGTATCGTGCCCAGAATCCGTTCAAAGAATTCTCCGGCAACGACCTCGGCCGGAAACCCGATCTACCTATTCCGTACATGAAACTCAAAGATTAATATACCAAAATGAAGCTACTCATACAATAAAAGCCCTTTATCAAAAACAATGTCAGATCAATATCAAGAACGTACGAATCGAAAGAAGAAATCGGGTCAAAACCCGAAATCAAAACCCGACTAAATTGAACATAAACATGAAATTAAAGCATGGATTCTTGCTAATTAGAACCCTAGGAACATGTTAGAAGCAACCAATTGAACGGAGAATCAACAGAATGAAAATCCCCAAATCGAATCAAGAACCCTAGTTATAATTCGAAACTTGTAAAATCAATATAAAATCTAATACTTACCAGATGATGATGAGGTTGGAAGATTCTGAAACTAGATTTTTGGAGCTTTGATTTGAGTATAAGAACTTCAAATTTGGACTTCAATAACACTTAGAACGAATTGATTGAAGATCAAGAACACAAAAATAATTTTTGGGAATTTCGGATTTTTTGAGTAATTGCTGAAGATTTGCTATGAGTTATGAAGTCTGATTTGTCTTTTTATATTTCTGGAAAAATAATACCCCAAATAACATTTTTGGATCGATATTGATTCGTTAGATCGTTTAAAAACCCTAATTAGGTCAAAAACACGTTTTACGAAAAATAAGGGGTTAAAAAGGTTGATGATTATCCAAATTGATATATATCATTATATAACTAATGCTCAAGAATACTAGGGCTATAACAACTTCAATATTGATATAGAACGATAAATCCGTCCCCTTAAGCAATTAGGGTTCGGAACGATTTTTCCTTTTTCCGATCAAAAATTGAAATTGATTTGCAGAATCAAATAGGTAGGGTTAAATAGAATCCCATAACCCTTTCGATAACGATTCGAATACGAAAGACGAAGAATTAAAAATGAATGTACGAAATTTCAACGGGGCCTTGAATTATCAAAACGGCTCAAATTTGAAGAAAATTCCAAATGACGAAATTTTTGAAAGGGGCTTCTGACTCACCATTTAGCACATAATCACACACTAAATATCATATAATAATATTCCAATATTCCAAAATAAATATTTTAGATTAAATATATCATTTAATCAAATAATAAAATTCACGGATATTACACTTCTTCTACTAATTCTTAGTTGAAGAGCAGTAGGCACCTTTGTGAAGTTTTGAGAAATGTCAGTCCTTACTAATTCTGTAGCAGCCTTGATAGAATCAATTTCATGTTGAGGCCTTTGGATAAAAGAGTAGTTGCCTTTAAATGATTCTTCAAATCTTGATTCTCAATTAATTTCACTGCATCATAGGCATGATCCAAAGCAGATGGATAACTAACAGACTCAGAAGATCTGTACCATGAATTGTTCCATTCATATTGTCTAAGTGCCTCAGCAGGAGAAATTTCAGAAGGAACAGAAAAATCTTGTCTGAGATCTTTTCCAGTAGAAGCCTTGCCAGCCATGAATGTGTTTGATGAACCAAAGTTGGTTCCAAGACTAGCTTTGATTGATGTAGCAAGCTGATCCTTCTCTTCATTATTATCATCACTGTCATCACTATCATCAGCATCAGAATCAAAAGTAACATCAGGATCAGGAATTGCAATACCTTTTAGCTTATCCTGAGATGATGTGATAGTCTCTGTCATTGGTCTTGAGCTTAGTGGCTGTATCAGGATTGACTTATCAGTAGCACCACTAGCATCAGGAGCAACACCGTCAGGATGAGATAAGCTTGCATCAGGATTTGAGACTGATGGTTCTTGTGGAGCATGAGGTTCTGAAACTGCTTTAACACTTTGAGTTAAAGGTTCTTGTGTACTTACCTCATTGACAGTGTCCTCGACCATTCTTTCATTTTCACCAGAAATCCCTTGAGCAGTGTCAGGAAATTCCTTAGAAGCTGTAGTTTTGCCTGCATCTTTAGATGGTTCTTCTGTGGCTGGAATGTTGATGTCTTCATTCTCCCTTTGAGAAAATGATTCTTGTGTGACCATTCCTATAGCTAAGCCTTCACCCAAACTTTGATTGAGTGGTTCTTGTGTGGCAGGATCTTCAGTAGCTGCTGAATCAAATTGAGATTCAGGTTCTTGTGGACTTGATCCTTTCAGCTTCTTCTGTCTCTGAAAGACCTTTTTCTCTGCTTTCCTTTTCTTCTCCAATGGATGTAGGAACCCAAGATTGGAAGCAGCAGCACCATACTTCTCCCATGAAATATCAACATGTCTTGTAGTAGGAGAGGATTTGGCTAGATAATCTGAAACAAAGACAACTTTTGTTGGAGTGACATCAGGAGTACCAACGTCAGGATTAGCTTGAGCATCAGGATTTGACTGCTCATCAGGAATTGATAGATCCTGACCATCAGTAGTTTGTGTCTCCAAAGGAATATGATACCTGCTTTTAGATAATTTCCTTTTCTTCTGTGGCTTAGATGATGGTGCCACAGCTTCAATAGCAGTATCAGCAACTTCCTTGATTATCTTAAATTTAGAGGAAATTGGCATGTCATCTTCAGAATCAGATTCATCCCTTAATACCAATTTTCTCTTCACAGAAACAGCCTCAGTCACCTTCTCAGCTTTCTTCTGAACCAGGACCCCTTGTACACCCCCTTGTTTCTTCTTTTTAGTGAGTGGTGTAGAGGAAAAATCCTTTGAACCTGATTGCCTTCCAAACACATCAGTTCTAGCTGATTTCTTTGATTTTACAACTAAAGTCTTTTGAGAGACAGTAGAGATGGCAGTTAACTGTTTAGACTGTTTAGGTGGCATGCTTGGGTCAGGAACAAGGTGTGATGGACCTTGCCCCATAGCATTAGAAATTAAACCATAACGAGTAGGCATTTTCTGATGCAAGAAAAGCCTGACCTCGTCAGGAATAAATGCATTAGCAATAAAACCATTTGCCTTATCAGGATTAAAAAAAATATTTTCGATATGAAGTGAGAATAAAATTTCATTTAAGAAAACAAAATTTATTTCAATAACCCTGAAAAATGTGTTTTTTTTAAAAAAAAATCATCAAATTAATGATGTAGAACCCACTGAAACATTCTTACCATTTAACAAGGCAAAATAGTCATTGAAAACTGAACTGTCTCCTCGAGAATGAACAAATGACTTGCAGTCTTAACAAATAATCTCTTTCATATTCTTCTTTTCTCCATGGCTGCTAACAATCAACCAAACGACTTAGCAGTTGAAGAACTTGATTTAATTTGGCAAGAGATGCAGGAGGCTCTTGATAAAATCGCAGAGCATGAAGAACCACAACATGTTCCTGACCCTCAAGAACATGAGGCCTTTGTGAATGCAATGGCTGATGTGCTTCTTCATAACTTCCATCAGGCAAACCCTGATTGGAATCTTATCATTATCGATGAAGATGATGAGGATGATGATAATGATGAGGAACTCGAGCGAGAGCTTGAGAGAAGAAGAAAGAAGATCCTCGATGCTTGTATGTCATGCAAGGTGGAGGCATGGAAGAGTCCCGGTGGGCACGGTGACGATCCGCCTTCAAGTGCATCTGCTCCCCTTCTTGTCCTTTAAGGATGGAACAAGGGTAGAGAAATAGAGTAGGAAAAAAAACTGTAATTTCCTTTTCATTTGTAAAGATCTTCAATTATCAATGAAAATGATCTTATTTCTCTATTGTTCATCTTCTTTGTTTTTCCTGTACAAATTGTTAGCAACATTGCAGTTGACATTTACAAATGAAGAATAGTAATCCCTGAGAAAAATTGAATTGAGATTGAAAATTAAAACTTAATACTTAATCAAAGACTAAATATAACTTTTATTTTCCAGAGAATACCAGCAATGTTGATGTCAAATTGTCTTAGAACCTCTGGTTTTCACACCAGCTTCAGTATCTGTTCATCAGGATTGACCAGTTGACTTCCTGTCAGGATTTTGTCCTATCAGGATTTGATCAAAATTACTTACCTTTCTGAATGACCATCAGGATTTGACAGTCATCAGGATTTCTTCTCTGTAGCTTTTCTCAGAAATTCTCAAAGTTCATCATTCCAAGTTCATTCACCAACTTATTGAAAATAGCTCCAGGCAGTGGCTTGGTGAATATATCAGCTAGTTGTTGATCAGTAGGAACAAAATGTAATTCAATTGTTCCTTCCAGAACCCGTTCTCTTATAAAATGATATCTGATACTGATGTGTTTAGTAAGAGAATGCTGAACTGGATTTCCTGTCATTGCAATAACACTTTGGTTATCACAATAAATAGGGATTTTTGAGTATGACAGGCCATAATCCAACAACTGATTTCTCATCCACATTATCTGAGTACAACAACTTCCTACAGTAATGTACTCAGCTTCTGCAGTTGAAGTAGAGATAGACTTTTGCTTTTTACTAAACCATGAAACTAGTCTACCACCCAAAAACTGACAACTTCCTGAAGTACTTTTCCTGTCTATTTTGCATCCTGCAAAATCAGCATCTGAATAACCACACAAACCAAAATCTGATTCCCTTGCATACCAAAGACCAAGTGAAGGAATGCCTTTGAGATATCTGAAAATTCTTTTAACTGCAATCAGATGAGGTTCCCTAGGTTTTGCTTAAAATCTTGCACACAGACAGGTTGCAAACATGATATCTGGTCTACTTGTAGTGAGATACAATAAATAGCCAATCATTCCTCTGTAATGAGTTACATCTACCTCAGTACGTTGATCAGGATCAAGTTTGGTAGCTATAGCTATGGGAGTACTTGCAGTAGTACAATCTTCTATGTTAAACCTTTTCAACAAATTTTTTGTGTATTTGGACTGATTGATAAAAATGCCATCATCAGTCTTTTTAACTTGAAGACCAAGAAAATAACTCATTTCTCCCATCATGCTCATTTGATATCTTGACTACATAAGCTTAGAAAACTTTTCACACAGCTTATTGTTTGTTGACCCAAAAATGATATCATCAACATAAATCTGAACTAAAAGCAAATCCTTACCATGATTCAAATAGAATAAAGTTTTATCAATGGTACCTCGTTTGAATCCACTTTCCAGTAAGAATTGAGCTAGGGTTTCATACCATGCTCTTGGAGCTTGCTTTAGTCCATAAAGTGCCTTATCCAATCTGTAGACATGATTTGGATATTTAGGATTAATGAAACCAGGAGGCTGTTCAACATATACCTCTTCCTCCAGTTCACCATTTAAGAAAGCACTTTTCACATCCATCTGGAAACCCTTGAATTTCTTATGAGCTGCATATGCCAGAAAGATCCTGATGGCCTCTAGTCTTGCAACAGGAGCAAAAGTTTCATCATAGTCAATTCCTTCTTGTGGAGAATACCCTTTTGCAACTAGTCTTGCTTTGTTTCTGATAATTACACCATCTGAATCAGTCTTATTTTTGAAAATCCATTTTGTACCAACAATCGACCTGTTCTTTGGTCTTGGCACCAGTTTCCAGACTTCATTCCTTTCAAATTCATTCAATTCTTCTTGCATTGCAGTAACCCAATCAGCATCTTTAAGTGCATCTTCAACTTTCTTTGGCTCCTCCTTTGACAGAAAGTTATTATATAGACATTCATTTTGAGTTGCACTTCTTGTTTGAACACCTGCATCAGGATCTCCAATTATCAAATCAGGAGTATGACTTGCAGTCCATTTCCTTGCTGATGGTAAGTCATTTCTTGATGTAGATGCTCCCCCTGGATTTTGAGTTGTTACTATCTCCTCTTGATGAACTATCAGGATTGTCACTTGAATCAGTATCTGAAGAATCTTGTCCTGATGATTGAATAGACTCTGAATTTGTAGTAGTTTGCTGTTTCTCCCCCTCAACATTTGCACTACTAGATGAATCATCACTATTTGCATCATCAGTATTAGCACCATCAGGAATTGGTGTGTCATCAGGATTTGATGGATCATCAGGATTTGGTGACCCATCAGTATCTGATGAATTGACAGGATCTGATTCATTTTATTCAGGTTCCTTGGTAGCTTAATTTTCAAAAACCAATCTATCATGCGAGTCTTCATTCAATCCAATTATCTTCTTATCATCAAAAGATACGTGTATTGACTCCATGACAGTTCTTGTTCTCAAGTTAAAAACTCTAAAGGCTCTTGATGCAGGATAGCCTATGAAAATTCCCTCATCAGCCTTTGTTTCAAACTTTCCTAGATGTTCAGGATGAGTTCTGAGAACAAAACATTTACAGCCAAACACATGTAGATGCTTCAAATTTGGTTTCTTCTCCTTGAGTGATTGATAAGGAGTAACACCATGTCTGTTTATCAATGTGAGATTTTGAGTATAGTATGTTGTGTTGACTGCTTCTGCCCAGAAATATGTAGGTAATTTAGCTTCTTCCAACATAGTTCTGCCAGCTTCAATAAGAGTTCTATTTTTCCTTTCAACTACTCCATTTTGCTGAGGTGTACCATGAGCAGAGAATTATTGAATAATTCCTTTGTATTTGCAGAACTCTTCCATCTTTGAATTCTTGAATTCAGTACCATTATCACTTCTCAGTATCTTGACTTTGTACTTTGTGGTTGTCTCAATCACTCTCACATGATCCAACAGTATTTCAGGAGTTTCATCTTTTCTGTGCAAAAAATACACCCAGGTGAATATAGAATATTCATCAACAATTACAAGAGTGTACCTTTTCTTACTGATGGACATAATGTTGACTGGTCCAAATATATCAAGATGCAACATGTGATATGGTTCTTCAATAGAGGATTCAGATTTACTCTTGAATGATGTCCTTCTCTGTTTAGCTTTTTGACATGCATCACAGAGTCCATCAGGAGTATACAATTCTTTAGGTAATCCTCTCACCAAATCTTTCTTAACCAACTCATTGATATTGCTGAAGTTGAGATGAGAAAGCTTCTTGTGTCGATTCCAACTTTCATCTACTGATGCTTTACTGATGAGACATGTAGGGGAGCCATCAGTATTTGAGAGAATGTTGGCTTCATAAATGTTACCATGCCTGTAGCCAGTCAATGCAATCTTTCCTGTTTCTTTGCTGACTACTTCACAATGTGTGGAATAGAAATTGACATGATAACCCCTGTCAGTGATTTGACTAATACTCAACAGGTTGTGTTTTAGTCCCTTCACTAGAGCTACTTTTTCAATGATGACATTGCCAATGATTATATTGCCTTATCCCAAAGTTTGTCCAATGTTGCCATCTCCATAAGACACAGTTGGGCCAGCTTTTTCCTCATATTCTGATAACAGGGCCCTGTTTCCAGTCATGTGCACAGAACATCCACTATCCATGACTAACACATTTTTCTTTTTACCCTGCAATCAGAATGTTAAAACACTAGTTAGAATGTTTAGGAACCCACACTTGTTGGGTTCCTTTTCCATGCATTTTATTAATTTTAGCAGCAGAAGACTTTCTGATTTTAGCAGTCCTGACAGGATTTACTCCATCAGGATTTGCTTTGTCAGTTTCAGTATTAACAAAAGCATGTTTCACCTTGACATTCTTAAGGCTACCAGAATTTGCACTATTTTTAAACTTAGGTAATGGATCATAGAAGTTATAGTACAAATCATGATATTCTTCACATGTATAAATAGAATGCCATTTACTACCACAATGAAAACAGGAATTCTGTGGTTCATAAAATACTGATCTATTCCTAACATCAGACCTAGGAATTTCAGTAACCTTATTTTTACTCTTTCTGCAATCAATAGCAAGATGATTAGAGTTACCATAGTTAAAGCAACATTTTCTAGGTGCATTTGGGACATATTTATAACCATTTTCTTTATTAATCCTAATTTTACCATTCTTGTTTCTTTTGACACTTGGTTCCTTCTTCTTATCTGTAATTTCACAGATTTTATCCTTGAGTTGTTTATGAGACAGTAAACCTACATTCTTAGTAACTTTACTCATGACAGGTTTAGACTTAATAAATTTAACACTTTGAACAGAAGTAGATCCCTTTTCAAAAGTTGAATTGGAATCCTTACCAAAAACAAAATTAACAGGAGTAATCTGAGATTTGGTTTTGTCTATAACATGTCTATAGGTTTTTGGACTAACTGTTTCATCAACAACAATTTTCTCTTTCAATTTCTTATCTTCATCTGACTTATACCCTAGACACTCTTTCCAATTCTTAGAGGTATTAATCTCATGAAATTTTCTACCAGAGTCTGTCCAGGTTCTGATTTTCTCATTAGCATATTCAAGTTCCTTTTCAAGAGAATTACATTTAAATTTCATCTCTAAGTACATGTGTTTAGCATTATCACATTATATCTGTACTTTTTGCAAAGAGAAAATTCAGCTTCTAAATGCTCATTCCTTTTCCTAAGTTCAGACATCTCAGATAAGATTCTAGTATTTTCAGCAGTTTGACTTCTAAAGCTAATATGCAATGACTTTAGAAAACGTCATAACTCAGAAGCATTATCAGTATCAAAATCAAAGACAGTATTTAGTACCTTATCATCAGGAATAGCAGTATCATCAGTATTGGCCATTAGGACATAGTTGACCACCTCAGTATCAGATTCTGAGGAAGAGTCCATCCAGTCCTTGCTTGATGTGATGAGTGCCTTTGTCTTCTTGCACTCAGTAGCAAAGTGTCCCATACCATTACACTTGTAGCATCTAACCTTTGACTTGTCAAATTTGCTACCCTTGCTGTCCTTTTTGATGTATTTGTCTTTGTTAGTATTGAAGGTCCTTTTCTGGAAGTTGCCTTGTCCTTTTAGCCTTCCTGAACTTCATCTTTTTGAAGCCTCTGACTATCATAACAACCATCTCTCCCATGTCTGAGTCAGAAGAATCATTATCAGTATTGGCATCAGGATTGCCATCAGTATCTGATGATGAATCATCAGGATCTGACTCTTCCACTCTTGAATTCCTTCTAGAGACCTCCATAGCTTTTCCTTTTGATTTAGCCTCTACATTCAAGGCAATAGTCTTTGCCTTGCTGCTGCTCTTATTCTTTCTCTGTTGAACTTCAAGATCATGAGTTCTTAGCATTCCATAGACTTCATCAAGAGACACGGTGTTGAGATCATACTGATGTCTAATGATCGAGGTTTGAGTATCCCATTCTTCTGTTAAAGCTCTCATAAACTTGGTATTTGAATCTTCAGAAACATATTCCTTGCCAACTAAAGATAGATTGTTCAGGAGTGTCAGAAATCTATCATATAAATCAGTCAGGCTCTCATCAGGTCTAGCATCGAATTGTTCATATTCTTGAATCCCAGATTTCTTTTGAAGACTTGCATGCAATCATTCTGTTGGACATGACAGCATCAAGACTATTGTGCAGGATATTCTTTATCTTTGCCTCCCTGAGTACATGAGCTTTTTCTTCTGGATTCCATTCACTCTTGGCCTTGACCACATAGTGTTCAGGTACAGTTTCTGTTCATTCTATGATCCTGGTAGGAATATATGGTCCATCACGAATCTTGTCCAAATAATCAGGATCCATAGCCTCTAGGTACATCAACATCTTTACCTTCCATGTTGGATATTCTGATTTCTTCAGGATGGGTTCATGCTTTCATACCTGGTTGTTGACATCTTAGATCGTATCTGATTCAAATTTAAATCTGTTTGCTCTGATACCAATTGTTGCCCAGTAATAAACAATTGTAGAAGGGGGGTTCAATACAATTGTATAAGATTCTCGACTTTAAACACAAATATGAATAATAACAGCTTTATTAATTCTGATATAAAACTGTTACAAACTCTCTCAAGAAATTCTGATGTTCTTGAGAGCTTCTAGGTTACAAAAATACTCGAGTGTGTGATCTCCTTTTAAAATCGAAAACTAAACTGTGTTTATATACTACATAGCTTCTCTATCAATTACATGATAAGTCCTAATCAATTACAAAGATTGAAACCTATCCTAAATTGATAGCTACGTTCCTACAAACCAGGAACCGACAAAATAAAAATCCTTATTTAACTAGACTCCAAATATAACTCGAAATAGAAATCCTGATCAGCTTCCAGTCCTGATGATCAATCCTGATCCCAGTCCTGATATGAAATCCTGATATCAATCCTGATCCTGACGATCATACAATCCTAATGGATATGCAATACTGATGACGTCAACAATCCTGATCAGTTGAGTCTAGATCTTGACGATCATTGAATCCTGATCTAACAGAAGTAAAGAAGACTACTCAGAATGTCTCTACCATGGATCTCACTCTAGATGTGGTGTCTGATAACTTGAAGGAATTGTCTACAAAGCTAGAGAACCTGCTTCAATCCAACATCAACACAAACTCAATGCTCTCAGTCATGTGGAAAAACCAGTATGGTGACAAGCTGGTAGATGAAGTTCCCATCTCAAATATCTCCAAATTTGATTTCTCTAAGATCAAGGAACAGACTCTCAATCCCTTTAAATCTGAGCAACTCCTTTCAAAGGTAGATAAATTGGAGAAAGAGGTGGCTGAGCTAAAGTCTGAAAACCAAGGGATTTCTCATTCCTTGGAGCTCTTAAATGCCAAGTTGGATGACCAAAGCAACTCCACTTCAAATATTCTGCTAGTCCAACAACAAATGATGACCTCTATGATGAGAAGCATGAACCTTCATGTTCCTGGAGAAGCTCAAGACATCTTGTCTGATCCCAAACCTAAGGGGGAGAAAGGAAAGGAAGGGATTCTGGAAAAGAAAAAGGAAGCAAGGCTAAAGGGCAAGTTAACAGAGAAAGATCTAAAGCCCATGACCCTTCCTACTGTTTCTGTCACCACTTTAACTGGCTAGAAAAGTAGTGTGACTACAACCTTCTATCCTGGCACAATGACCATGGATGTCTCTGCTCCTCTCATCTCCACAAGTGCTCAGCCTGTCAAAGCAAGTATTATCACTGAGGCCAAGCTACATGAAGTTGCCAACACAAACATCTATCATGATGAGGCCTTTCTGGAGTTTCTAAAAGCCATCTTCATCAGTGTACAAGGTGATACCTAGACCTACAGGGCAATGATCAAGGAAAATATCAAGTATCTCACTGTGGTAGTCAGGAAAGTCAAGGATGCCTATCTAAGAGAAATTGTCATGGTATCTAAAGAAAATGACCTATGGCATTTGTCTTTTGAAACTCTAGAAAAACTGAGATTTACTGAACTAGACACTATTATGGAGCTAATAGAGAAGACTAGTGAGAACAACATAATTTTGTATGAGGACTTGAAGAAGGACCAATTCTTAAGATTACCTGAAGTCATCACCAATCCAAGAACAGTCATTTTCCAAGGTCTCACCAGGGCAAACACTATTGATCAACTAATCATCCCTGCTCAGCTGAATATGAAGAACAAGGATAAGATCAACAATGTGCTCCAAATGCTAAGAGCCAAGAGGGGATTCAGGACTGCTGAAGAGCTAGAAATGATCCAAATTCTTCAATCATTTTTGATACATGGAAGAATACCTGAATCACTCAAGGCAAAGAAAACTAAAAAAGATGACAAAGATGATGATGAAGACAAGAGCTACAGGAGAAGGAGTCAGTCTAGGAGTGATAAGGATGGGACAAGTGAGAGCAGTAAGGGCAAAACTTCCAAGAAATCTAAAGATGCTGAAGATGACAAGAAAGACACTCAGGAAAAGAAAGAGACATTAAAGAAGAGAAGTGGAAATCAGCAAGTCAAGGACATTGCTAGCAGTACCTTAACCACAACACAAGACTCTAAGTCTAGGGTGGGTACTATTAGTAATGATCCTCCAAAATCAATAACCAAGACTTCTGAAACTGATTTGCCACTGGAGAAAGGTAAAGCCACCACAACAAAATCAAAAAGACACTTCCACAAAGTCACAGCTAGTGGAGTGTTACAGTGGATGAAGGGGAAAGGGTTGAAGCTACTTTCAAATGATGTGGCACTAAAGACTAAATCCCCTTGTTCTGGAAAGCTACCTCAAGTCAAACATTGGAAACTCAAAAGTGTAGCCAAAAGGACAAGGATAACAAAGAAGAATGGGGTGATCACAAATGTAGTTGGGATCAATGTTCTTCCTCTAGATGAAGACTATGATGAATATGCCCTAGCATTTCTGAGAGCTCAAAGAATCTTTGAAGTCAAAGTGAAGCTAAATCATCTAGAGATCAAATTCACTGATGGAAGGGAAAAAGAAATGAAGCAAGGAAGCTGACAATATTTTCCACAATATGAGCTAGAAAGAATTAATGCACTGTTAAATTTTGAAGACATGGAAGAAAGATTGTGGAAGATAGAGATTGTCAGGTTCTTGAAGATGCACTCTGATTAATAAAAGAATCTAAGGAAGTCAAATGAAGAGAAGATGATTCAGAAAGAAAAAGAGATGGCAGAGATGGAAGAGAATGCTAGAGAGTTGAGGAAGAAAGGGTTGTGCAAAGTGAAACAAAATCCTTATGTTGTGGAGTACAAAAATAAAAATGGAGGAAAAAGCAAAATAAGGATGGAGTTTATAGAATCCTATGTGGAAAGTGCCCTTAAAGCTGCAATTGAAGATTTAGAAGACTCTCCTATGATAGAAGAACTAATTGCAAGAGATGAACTTATAGCAGCCATTTCAGAAATGAACAGAAAGGAAGAAATGAGAAAGAAGAAGGTTTATGATGACTATCTTGAAAATCAAATGGAAACTGAAGCTGTTCAGCAACAAAGATAATCTGTAAGCTTTCATTTTCAATGTGTAAACAAATTCTGTTCATAATGTTCATCTATTGTTCTCTCTGAAATTTAATTCTTTTTATGTAAGTTAGGCTTGTTATCAGACATGAAATTGTGCCTAAGTTTCTTACTCACAATTTGAGGGAGATTGTTAGGCTCAAGGCATGTCTGAATACCACTATTAACAAGCCTACTCATTGTGACTATGTCACTCTACATGACCTAGTGAATTCTTTCACTGGGATATAGTATAGGTCTCTACTGTACTTGTCTTGTTTTCATGTACTTAGCTTTATCTTGTATGCTCAGAGTTATAATGAGCTTAGTAAGTTTCTTGCAATCTAGAATGTACATAGGCCATGGAATAATTATCCTGGTAGAAGTTCAGCAATGTTCATGCAGCAGGATGGAGATGAATAAGGCCCTGAAGAAATAAGTTGCAGAAATTTATCTAAGTCCCTATACCGTGAAGTCAAAACAAAGCTATGTCGTGAAGTCCTCAAAATCCATGTCGTGAAGTACTGAGATCGTATAGTCCTAAATGAACTATGTCGTGAAGTCTTCAAGACTCATATCGTGAAGTGTTGATACAGCAAAGTCAACATGTACTAGATCGCGAAGTCCTCAAAAAGGATATGTCGCGAAGTCTTCAAAGGCTATATCGCGAAGTCTTCAAGAAGGCTACATCTTGAAGTCCTCACTAAGCCTATATCGTATACTCCTGAATCAGTCATATAGCAAAGTCCTCATATAGCAAAGTCAAGAATGCACTATGTCGACAAGTCAAAGAATCAGGAATATGCTGGAGTTCACGATGTCAACACTTAGCCGTTTATAACAAGACAAATCAAGGTACACAACCAAAATTCAAAGGAGACAAATACTGAAGCATCTGTTACGGTAAGGTGGTAATAAGAACAGATGGCTGAAGGAATATAAGGATGAGCGGAAGCATGAAATAACATTTTTTTCGTAAAATCCATATATCGCACATATAGAAAACTGTAAAATGATGTGGAATCAAAATCTTACCTTGAAAAATCGAAGCTTTGAATCGAGATGATCGTTAGCAGTAGCTTCTCAGAGTGTGAAGCCCTCTACCGGTATCCACCAAGAATAATTCTTCGATGAAGCTTTTTATAAAACTTGAAGCTTTATAAAAATGGAGGTTTTCCTTTTTCTTTTGAGAGAGAGAGAGAGATGAAGAAGAAGGAGAGGCAACTAGGTTTTTCACAAAAACAAAAGTGTGTCTAACTCATCTCATCTCATCCTTTATATAGGGCTCAAGTAGGGTTAGTATATTTAATATATCAATATATATATTAATATATAAATCCCTCACTTTCTCTTATAAAATGTTTAAATAATAATTAAAACTATTTTAATCATTATTATTATTCTCTCTCAAAATACCTTCATCAATAAATTAATCTTTTTATGGTGTGACCCTGTAGGTTCAATATTAAGCCGGTAGTAGAAATAAATAATAATAAACTTTTTATTTATTATTTATATGAATTCTAAAATTCATTAAATATAATTAACTGATTAATTATATTTATTCTACATCGTGAGTGATGCTTCTCAACATATCGCGACTATCCGGATAATATGAATTCACTGCTTAGAATACCAAGAATCTGTCAGTGACTAGTTATAGTACAATCAATTCCTTCTACCCTACAATATCCCGATTAAATACAAGGCACGAAACTCGTGTCAAGCCTATCAGATTTAATCATATGATTTCTTATTCATAATGCAAAGTTCATATTAATGCAAATTAGAAACTCCTTTCTAATTTCATTCACTCTGGCCAGAGATTCCAGAACTCGCATACTAAGAATAACATAGGATATTCACTTCCTATACTGGAAGGGGTAGATCCTCTATTGACGTTAACTATCTCCATACACAAATCCCTATGCCCAGAATAGACCTAATGGATGTCCTTGAGACTAAGGACTAAACCAAAGCACAGTTCATTATATACAAGATAACTTTAACGATCTCAAGTCTAAGGACACTTGTACAACTATCACTCAGTGAACAACTATCGACACGTGAGTAATCTCCATTAGTTGTCCAACTACTCGAGTCATGTTCAGTGAACTTATTCCCTAATAAGCACCTACATACTAGCTATAGTGTCACCACACAAATGCCTATGAGAACATACATCCTCCTGAAGGGAGCAAGCATAGTATGTACCAATCTTTGCGGATTCACTAACTTCCGATTAGTTATCCTATGATCAGGAACTGTTTAAGTCTAGAGTTATCATCTTCTAGATCTCACTATTACAATCTCATTATAATTCTAGAAGCTTTACTCTAAACTATGGAACATCTTATTTAAAAACACTTTAAATAGATAAAGCCCGTAATAAAAACAAAACAAGTCTTTTATTAACATTAATGAAATCAAATAAGAATACATGAAAGTTCTTCCTAACTCATCATACATGATTGGATTTAGGACAAACACTTTCAATGGCAAATATACAACAAGACTTGGAGAGAAAGATTAGAGACAAGCAGCTACAGAAACGGGAAAGACTCCGAAAAGCAAGTGGTCCTTCCTGACACAGTTAACTTCTTATGGCAGGACAAGTTGGACTTACAGTTAGGGGTAACTGTGTAAATAGGAGTGTGCACCAGTTTGTATAGGTTATATATATCTTGCACACCCTATTGTTAGCTGTAAGAGGGAAATACACAGAAATATTCAAGCACTCTTTTCTCTGTAAGAAAAACAAGAAAACACTGTTCTTGTTTTGAAGGCAGAATTTCACTTGTGAAGTTTTGGAAGCTGTAGTATTTAATTTACTTAATACAAAGTAGATTAAAGTGATTGTGTGTGTTCTGATTATTTTCATTCCGCATTTTATACAACATAATCTCTCACAGCTTATTAGCTTTCAAGAATCGAAAAAATATCAAAACTATCCATTCACCCCCCCCCCCCTCTATCTAGTTTCTCAGTGACATTCATATCTAAAATATTTTTTTTATGTTCCAATTAATATTTAAGTTTCTCATTTTATAATTTATCATATTAATTTTTAATTTTATTTTAATATTTTCCATTCACATTAAATTTTTTAGTTTATTATTTTTTAAGGCCCGTGCCTTGCACGGGTTATAGGCTAGTATGTATAAAGATTGAGAGGACAATATTATCATTTATGGTGACAAAAGTACAATAGATAATATTTTCTCCAGGTATGAACTAATAAAAGCCTATCTCCATGGATATTATAATTTAAATTAGTATTGTTTTATGAAAACTACTATTTTGTTGAAAAATTAGAAATCATACATATTCTGTAAGTAAATTACATTCATAACATTCTTTATTAAGTAATTTATATAGTAATATTTCACAAATATGATATATATGGTTTGTAAGATATTCAATTTAATGATAATTTTAGTCATGCAAAGTATATTATGCACATTTTTTATTTGTAGAACATTTTGAGGAAGTATTATGCATGACAATATTAGGCAAACATAACATGCATGATTTACAAAAAAATAAATTTCATAATGATTTTATCATGCAAGACATCTAATTTGATGATGATTTTTTTGTATAACGTATGTTATACACATTATTTAGGTTGCAAATGTAAAGGGTTATTTGGACTTTAACCCTTAACGTTTCATGCAATGGACACATATACCCTTAAAGGAAAAAAATGCATCTTCGTGCCCTTCAAGTATGTCCTTTGTACATATCGGCCACATTTCCGATCAAATCGGCTAGAATTCATATATCGCCGGTCATGAAGAGGGGTAATATCAGAATCTAAGTGTTAATGTGTACGAATGTGCATACTTCAAATGCAAATGTGTTACTTTGCTAAGTTATGAAAAAGGGAAAAAATGCAATTTCGCTTGTTTTCACAAGCCTAAAAATCATATTTTTACATATTAGTTTTCTTTTTTTTGTTCAGTATTAAATTTCAAACGTCCTACTGTGGTACAAGACAAAAAACTCGAAAAAATATTTTTATATTTTATTAAAATTTGAACGTCTTACTTTGCTGGACGCCAAAAATCTCGAAAAAAAATGTAATGCAAATTATGTTGTTTAAATGTCCGAAAATGACAAGTACTTAATAAAAATGCGAACACTACAGGTCAATAAAATTCCAAACACTATATTGACAATAAGCATACCTTGTACATATATTTCTATTCAAACTTTATAGAAATATTAAAATAATTTTTTCCCCTAAATGTGTAAAGGTGTACAAACATCCATACTTTAAGGGCCAAGAAGTTGATACTATTGTTATGTAGTTACAAAGAGAGTGGAAATTACTTCACTGCCCCTAATCGGATATGCCGATGTATAACTTCAGGCTGACTTGAACAGAAATAGGGTCAAGATGTACATCTGACATACTTAAGTGGCACGGAGGTACATTTTTTTCTTTAAGGGTTTATGTGTCCATAATGTGAAACTTCAAGGATTAATGTCTAAATAACCCGAATGTAAATTATCTCAAACTAAATCATGGTCTTCAGTATCCATAGAACTTAACTCTTGATTGTATGATTTTTTTGTACATATTATATAATGCTTGAAGTTGAAAGATTATGCTAGTTTTGGTGATAATGTGTAGTGCGGGCCTGGACTAATGTTAGCAATGCGATCGCATTAGATCCATCGGATCCAAGGGCCAAGAAGAATTTCTCCCACACATTTATAAATATAAGTCTATAGTTACTTACACATTTTGAGATTTTTAGGGCTTTTTTTACTATCAAATTACAAGCACCAGTTCACCTCACGGCCTTGAATCATCATATATATCATCATGTTATCAATTCACTACGAAAGCATTGTCTTCCAATTTGGAACTTCATTTTTAAGGTACACTATTATCTTTTTCGTTTAGTTGTTTTCTATTTTTTTAATTTGGCCAAAAGTTCTTATTTGATGGTTGTAGTTTGTAATAACCCCAAATTTTGGACTAAGTTAATTTTTTTTTCTTTTGATGAATAGTAAAATTGCCCCTGATGAATAGTAAATTTGCTGATGGAAATTTTTTCAGACCCCACTATGTGGATGATGTGGAATGAATGTTTCAAAGTTATATTAGTGATTTATAAGGAGAATAAGTGAATGTAAACGCGATTAGAATCGAGAGATTCCAACTTTAAATTTTGATCACTATTCATCGAACAATCAAGGATGCATTGATTTGATCGTTTTGAGAAAGTATGTAGAATGAGAAATCCGTGATCATATATTAAGCCAAGGTAATGGAAAGATCAGGGAAGTATCCCCTAGCATTGGTACAGAGAAACGTTTTTAAAATCACTTGAAACTATCGCGAAACAAACGCGTAGCAAATTATGGATTAAACCCTAACCAAAGGGGGAGTATCATATAAGATCATCAAGTGCAATATATAAGAGGATTGAGGATACAAATGATGACATAAGCATGATGCAGAAGAGTGACATAGGGATGACATGTTGATGACAAAGTGATGACAAGGTGATAAATCACCACCTTGTTACCACTTTCACCACAACCACAAGATAAAGAGCCATGTGTCATTGATGACAAAACTTGTTTATAGTCACACAAATGAGATGCATCAAATTAGAAGATATTTTGACAAAGGAAAAAAAAGAAAAGCAAGTAAAAATCCTCCCCATTTTGTTCATCCAACATTCGACCAAAACCATGACCCATTTCCTTAAAAATTTTGCTACCCCTTCCACTTCTCCAAAAATTGCAAGGATGGATTCTAAAGCTTCCATATTTCCAAATTAAGGTAACCTCTTGATCCTAGCTTCATCCATGGATGATATCATGTTCAAAAGTTGAATCAAAGATGAGCATGAATAGTGTTTTGGAATAGTAACTTATGATTTCTTGATTTGTTCTTGAAGATTAAGGTTGGTTAAGGATGTTTAAGGATCAATCAAGGATAGATGAGATCTTGATAGTCTTTACCAAGCATCAAGGAAGGTATAAACATCTCTAACCTTTAGTTATAATTCGATTTTTATGATTAGTTTGATGATAGTTTGATTAAAGGTGAATCTTGGGATATAATGATTGTTTAGTGATTATCTTGATGGTTAAACTTGTAATTGTTGGTATGGACTTGTTAGTTAAAGATTATGAGTTGGTTTATATGGAGAATGAGTAGTATTGATGATTGGTTGAGGTTAATGAATGAATTTGAGTGTTTTAAACACGGGAATCGCGTTTAAGCATCGTTACCATGTCGAATTTTACTTAGGAATTTTGGACAGAGATCGCGAATACCTTAAAGGGAATAAACATAAGGTTTCTGACCATGATCATGTAGACTCTGTTTCATAGTTTGTTTTAGCGAAAGAATCGCATCATTTCGATTTACGGTTTAGGGGAAACACTCGTTTTAATGAAAGTGGTTTCGGGAAACCAAGTAGTCCACTATATGAACTTTGAGAGTATGATCAAGCCCCTTAAAAATGGAATTAGGTCATGATATTAAAATGGATACTAACATGGACAGTTAGTAAGTGAATCGAGAAGGTTTCGGGTTAAAAAGATAATATTTCGATTTTATAAAAATGTCGGAACCAAAGCTGCGCGAGGAGTAAGTGGTTCTGCACTCTACTACCCTAAACCTGCTGCTCTCGGGATTTTCATCCCCTTAAGCAGAAAAACATTTGCAAGAATTTTGTTCTATTCTTTCTCTAGATCGCGCACGCGAAAATTGTGTGTCATTTCGGTGAACGGTTAAGGAGATATGAGCGTTTTAGTGAAAGGTGTGTGAATAGTAACTTTCCGTAGCTCATCCAAGTTTGAGAATACATTTCACCAAGTTAAACCCCTGTTTTGAGATCAAAACTTTTATGATAAATATTACAAATACTCAAGATGATTTTAGAAGTGGTTTCGTATTTAAATACGAATTTTCCGATTTATTAAAAGTGTTAGAGCACGACTCGCGTAATAGTAAGTCTATGAAAAGTCAACTCTAGGATACTACTTTGACCAACCGTTGTGACTAAGGTAAAGGATTATTTCAAGTCGATTAAACAGCGAACATTGTTGAGGAGTAACGTGGCTACATGATGTGTTTGACTTATGGTTGACTTAGAGTGAATTGTTATGAGCGAATGATTACGCTAGGGACTGATCGAGTATTTCTTTGTTTATAGATTTCCCGGCAAGTTCTCGAACCCATAACAACCAAGGACCCGAGGCAAGTTTTCTCATTCTATGTTGTATTTTAAATTACAATATTCTGATGATGCATATGATAGATGCATGCTTTCAAATGTAATATATGCATATGATATTATGCATGCTTCCAAACCTCACATCGTATATAGATGTGATGGTATTAAAAATGATGAGATGTAATATATGCATATGATATTATGCATGCTTTCAAACCTCACGTCGTATATAGATGTGATGATATAAAAATTGTTGAGATGAAATATATGCATATGATAGATGCATGCTAGTTTTCCAACCCTACATCGGATAAAAGATGCTGTTGTGATATATACTGTTTTATTCGTTAAAAAGGACTATGTATTGATGTACGCTTTTGGTTAAAAGCTTTCGTAAGATGTATGATTTATATGCTATGAGTATATTAGATATAAACCGAGGTTTTATAAAGACTCTAAGTATAGAGTACTTGTATGATAGTTTTAAAACTTAGACCGGGAGCTAAATTACTATTTTATCTTGATTATACTGTCAGAAACTGGAGGGTCCAGGTAGGGTTGTCAATGGATCGGATCTGGATCGGATCTGGATCGGATCGGCCTTGATCCATATCCTGATCCATTTAATATTTTTTACTTAAATTCAAATTCAAACATTACTAAAACACAAATTTTGAATGTCCAACTATCCTAAATACACTTGTTTGTCATACAACCATTGTAAGTTTGTACCCATTCAACAACAAATCTGAAGCTAGTTTATGTGCCTTATATTTCATTGTCTTTTCTGTCAATTTTATAAATAAAAGAGAGTTCCAGTTTATACAAGTAAAAGAGAATTGTTTTGACTTAATTGATAAAAATATATGATATATTTAATATATAACATATAATATATAAATTAAATATATATTATATATAAAATAATCGGATCGGATCGTTAACGGATCGGATCATGTTAAATCCATATCCTATACTAATCGGATGGGATCGTTACCGGATCGGATTTTTAACGGATCGGATTTATTTTGTAATGATCCATATCCGCTCCATTAGCCTTCGGATCGGATCGGATCGAATCGAATTTCCGATCCATTGACAGCCCTAGGTCCAGGGACAGCTATATTATATATATGTTGATTAAATATTCCAATATAAATATATATATTATTGGATATTTAATGTGAGATGTTAAATAATATTATTAAAAATATTATTTGAATATTTATTTGATTAAGTGAATATTATTTTGAATATTCACTTAAGTGGAATTGTATTGAGTAATAATTCAATATTTATATTTTGAATGGTTATTAATTAAGTGAATATTATTTTGAATATTCACTTTAGTAAAATCTTATTGAATAATAATTCAATATTTATTATTTGGATATTTATTTAAATAAGTGAATATTAATCTGAATATTCACTTAAGTGGGATTATATTGAATCATAATTCAATATTTATTATTTGAATATTTATTAAATATTTAAAAAATGATTTAAAAATCATAGAACCTTATTTAAATATTACGTAAGGTTCCAATAGTTAATTAAAATATTTTCTGATCTCAAAAGAGATTTATATGACTATAGTAGGGGTTCCCAACTACTTTTAAATTAATTATCCCAAATGAGGATTAAGGTTTTGGACTTATAAAAAAATTGGGAATCCATTCTAGGAAGTGAATATATGATTTCACTTGCCTTTTTCATTAAAAGTGATTATATTTTGGGGTTTCTGAATTATCAGAACTAAAGATATTTTACCAAACTCCCAGGTCGTGATTTCGAAATGTTTTACTCGAGGATCGAGGTCAGTTGACAACGGTCAACCCACATTGTGACTTACTTCCGATATAATCCGGAAGTAAGGGTATTTTTACAAAACCTATCAACAAGCTTATGCTTGGGGGAAACGACATTTTCGCGTAAGTGGCCGAGTAACGCACGGTCCCGCAAATAAAAACTATTTTGCTGGCCTTGATGTCGCCAGGTGGAAATATAATAAGAGGCTGGGTGACGCCAGTCCAGTGGAATCTGTTGGCAGGGAGCGGGTCCACTTGTGTGGCCTTGATGTCGCCATGTGGTTACTAATGTGTAAGAGGCCGAGTGACGCCGGTCCAATCTAAAAGCCCGTATGCGGCTAGGGTAATGACCTTCGGGATTATCCATCTACTAGTAGAAAATCTATGGTATGACGACTGTTCATCGCATACCAGTGCGTAGCCCTATGCAACTCCCCATGTTTTTCCAAGGATTGGAATTTTAGAAATGTTTGGTAACTTGGGTTAAATACCGGTTATGGATACTTGTTAATGATATTTTAACAAAGTACTGTACATCATACAGTATTTGAACTGCATGGCATGTTTTGACGAAAAGAATATTTAAACATATCGTTATGTATATGAACGGAGTTTCAAAGGTGTTCATTACTGATATTTTACAGTATTTTGAACATTATGAGATATCTAAATAGATATGTGTGTCTATATGTTGAGAAGGGATTTAAGATATACATCATATTGAACTGTATAGTGTTTTGAAACAACGGATAGGCTTTAAGCCTTGATTCCAATATTTGATATCTATTTTAAAAGATATGTTTTGAATCTTGGTTCATTATATCGATACCAAGGATTTCTAAATGATTTACGAAGAATATTTGAGTATGATTATAAGTCATACAGTATTTTGAACGATATACTATTTTGGGGTCAAACCCTAGTAATGTTAAAACTTTGATCATATATGGATTATCTACCTTAAAGGTTAGAGATTTAAATTGGGATAGATTTCTTGCTGAGCGCTATTAGCTCATTCTTGCTTTATTAAACCTTTCAGCATGAAGAAAACGTTGTCGATTCACCTCGTGTTACGAGAGCAAGGGAATGGAGAGACCACCCGTGAGTTAGTTCAGCAGGATGGATACTGCCGGTGTGAGCAGAATAGTTGCAGACTGAATTAGTAAGAATTGTTTTCGAGTAGGTTTGTATTATTAAACCTTGTATAGAACGGTGAGGTCTATTATTGTAACTTCAGGTAGAGGTTGTAAATAATAGATGAGATCCTGGATAGTACATTTGAGTTGTAATAACAAATGTTACTTTTGTTGCTCATTTCCAAGGCTATAACTTGTGTGTGTGTGTGTGTGTAAGTGATTGGGGTCTTTGGAGTTGTATTATTAGAATGTTGTAAGTAATGCAGGTATTGTATAATTGATGGAGCGTGACAACCCAGATTCCTGACCCCGGATCTGGGGGTGTTACATAGTTCTTGTAATTTTTGGGTACATCATCCAAATCACTAATTTGAATTATGAAACAATATATTTGGGTTGTGTTACGTCCTGATATGTTTGTAGAAGGGGGTTGAATACAAACTATACCGTTTTATCGAATTTGTTTGGTTCATGATTTAACAATCCAAGAACAAATAAGTGTGGAATGAAATGAAACAAAATTCAAGTTAAATATAACTTATATTAAACTTTAAGGGTGTTATAATTACAGTACAGATTACAGGGAATGATTATCAAACTAATTAAAAACAATTTAGAATAAATTCAACATGAACTTATCTATTTTTGTAATAAAAAGATCGAATAATAAAAAGTAGTTCGAGATAATTTTTAGGGAAAATAATTCGCTAGGTAGTCTTTAAACAACAAGTAAAGTAACTCTAGTGGTTTGGATTGAACACTAATTGCTAGAATTAATTCACAGTCTTTTGAAAGTTATGGCTCAGCAGTTGGCCGAGAAGAAGATGTTATATTAAAAGCTTATGTCTGTTCCTCACCCTTTTTCACTGCCTCCTTTTTTGATATTTGTACGCCAACCGCTTTTCAATTGGAATGACTAGCACCATGATATTCGTTATGACTCTCAACAGTAATGGCATGACTTCCGTAAAGACTTGGCATGACTTTCAGTATGACTGACATTAAGCTAGGCATGACTTTCGGTATGACTATCCTTGATAGTCATACTAGTTCATTTCCAAAGTCATAATAGCTTTATATTAATTCTAAATTAATTAACTTATTAATTAATTTAAGAAATAAATTAATTCTGATTGAATTAATTTATTGAATAAATTAACTAACTATTTTAATTAATTAAGAGAGAATTAATACAGTTTCTTGATAGCAGAATCATACTGTAAACCACTGAAAATAATGATGAACTTCCACTGAATGATGTTGACACTCTATGTATTGTCTGGTTCATGAGTGACTAACTGCAATGGCTGTTCTTCATTTTTTGACTATAAGTTGTGGTTCTTTTTTTTTTCCCTTTAACAAACTCTGTAAACTGTACACTTCATGTCACACTGTTGAAATCTATGTCACTTTAAATAGATCCATTTCCTTGAATACTTCACCGAGGCTTGATCAAATAAATGAACTTCTTTCAATGTAGAATTACTTCAAGTCTGTAGATAGACTTTAATCTTCATTCTCTTGACTGGTAATATCTTTTGAGATTCCTGTGACAATTGATACATTATTTACTTATTACATTTTTGTTTAAGTTGAGTCGAATCCTCGGTGTTTACAAATAGGTCTATGCATATGCCTTTCAATCTCTCCCTATTTGTTTGTTAGACAATAACAACCAAATACCTAAAGGATAACTCAACTAATAAACAAGAAAAAGATAAGACTTTAAGAGCCAAATAAATAATTAAAAAGTTCTGGTTTATATTTAACATTTCCAGATTCAAACAATAAAGATAAATACAAGATAGATGTTCCTCTAGACTGGACATATGATTACATTGATCCTATCTTGATTCACCTAAGCTCTAAACATATTACAATACAACTTAAGCTTGAGTTCACGTGCCTTAATCTCTAATCTCACCTTCTTCAGGATCTTGTAAGGTGCTTAACAATTCTTTATCAAGGACACGATCACTTTCTGAAACGAGGCCAGTTGGTCTGACTGGTTGAGGTGTAGCTTTCTTCATCTTATTCTTCAGCTGAGGATATCTAGGAATGTGAATATTGCAGTAGTCTAAGATCATGTCAGCAACTTCAGTCTTTTCTTGAGAAGCAAATCCAGAAGTTCTTAACATGTTCTCCAACTTTACCAATTGCAAGGCAGTTTGTATCTTTAGAGAATCAGGATCCACATTGCAAGTCTGAATTGCTTTACCCGTATAGAATTTGACTTGAAAAGGCACTTTGACAACTTGTGGACCGGCCTTTATAGAAAATGCCTTAAGCTGATCATAAAGCAATTCATTCAGATGAGATGTCCTTTGAACCTTGCTCATTAAAAACCCAAAGCTCTGACAATGTGCGGCCCTCAAGGAAATTAAGTGAGACGGTGAATGATCCTGAAAAGTGACTCGAGACATAGATATACAATTCATTTCTGACTTGGTCAAATCCAGTAGTAATCCTTGAGATTTCTGATTCCAAACCCTTCATGTAAACTGTATTATCTAGATTGACATTTTTGAACTTGTCAAGAATCTTAAAGAACTCACGATCATTGTTTGTTCCTCTTTGAGGGAGTACAAACATCTCCCTAGCTCTATCCCATCTATCACCCAACTTGAGTTTTGCATTCATTTTCCTTTGTTCAACCTTCAAACGGTGAAGACGTTGTTTTTCTGCATTTTCACGATTTCACAAATCTGCCTTCTGAGAGATAATTTCAGCTGTCCTTTGAAGTTGATCTTCTCTTCTTTTGAGATCCGCCTGCTGCCTTATCATTTCTTTCTCATATTCAGGGTCAACGAGAGCTTCTTCTTCCCAGTCATCATAGGTAGCCTCTACTTCAGGTTCTATTTCACCAAACAATTCTTTCTCAGCAAGTTCCTCCAGAATACTGTATGGATCAAAGTCATCCTGTTCACCATGATAGTAGTAGGTATCATCAAGTATGGACTGTTTCCCTTTGCCCATATCTTTTTCAGCTTCTCCAACTACTCCTCCTTTCTTATCCCCCTTAGTTGAGGAATCCTCTAAAGATCTAGATTTATCAGTTCCAGGACGTTCCTCTCTAGTATCCCAACCAGCTCCATAATCATCTCCCTGATCATCTCCACCATCACCTCCTTCGAAGAAACATTTTTGCTCAGCATTAGATGGATGAGAGTTCTTGGTCATAAAGTAAAGATTTTTCATTCCTTCATTGAGATGCTCCATTCCTCCTTCAATCTTAGAAAACCTCGCATCATCCAACAATTGATTTTCATCGATAGTCTTCTGAAGTGAGTCCACTTTAGCAGAAATAATATCTATCTCTCTTTGAGAATCTTGGAGTACAGATGATCTATGCAAGAGATTTGCTAAGTTAATGCAGAGTCGATATGAAATGAGCATGATGGGTGAATTGTCATTCTTTCTTGGACTACAAGTGTATCAAAGGCAAGATGGAATATTCATTTGCCAGTCCAAGTACATCAAGGATCTTTTGAAGAAGTATCAAATGGAAAACTCATCTACAACAGAGACTCCAATGCCAACTGCCACTAAGCTTGATAAGGATGAAACTGGTAAGAAGGTTGACATCACAAGCTACAGAGGTATGGTAGGCTCCTTACTATATCTCACTGCAAGTTGACCAGACATAATGTTTGCAACATGCTTGTGTGCTAGGTTTCAGTCTGATCCAAGAGAATCTCATCTTATATCTGTGAAATGTATATTTAGATATCTTAAGGGAACCCCAAATCTAGGAATTTGGTACCCTAAAGATACAGGATTTGATCTTATTGGTTATACAGATTCAGATTTTGCAGGTTGTAAGATTGATCGGAAGAGTACTTCAGGAAGCTGTCAGTTTCTTGGAAGAAGGTTAGTTTCCTGGTATAGCAAGAAGCAGCACTCAGTATCCATGTCGATAGCTGAAGCTGAATACATAGCTGCTGGTAGCTGTTGTGCTCAAATCTTGTGGATGAGAAACCAACTCCGTGACTATGGGCTTTTGTTGAACAAGATTCCAATATTCTGCGACAACACAAGTGCCATAACAATCTCCAACAACCCAGTTCAGCACTCGAGGACTAAGCACATAGATATCAGGTATCATTTTATCCGAGATCATGTCATGAATGGAACTGTGAAGTTATATTTTGTACCCACAGAGGAACAAAATGCAGACATCTTTACTAAACCGCTTGATGAATCCACTTTTTTTAAGCTGGTTGGTGAACTTGGCATGTTAAATCTTTCTAATTAATTTTAAGTAGAAGTCAATAATTGATTTCGTGCATGGGCACAGTTTTTGAACTCACATTCATTAGTGGCTCATGCTTTAAGTACTCATGCGGTTCTTTGCGTTGATCAATTAACTGCACTGTACACCACCGCCACTAACACGTTAGAAAATAATGTGTTATCCTTTAGTTTTGTTGTGCCAGGGGGCAGAACAATAAGGGTGACGAAACAAGATGTGAACATAATTCTTCATTTTCCATCGGAAAATCTTGTTCCGGATCCCACAACTGAGGAAATACATGCTTTCTTCACTCTCATAAGAAGTCAGCAACCCAACTTCTTTGTGGGAGAGTTTCTAAAGCATTACTTGACTAAGCCCTGGAACTTTTTCTTTCACACACTCATACATGTTTTTACTGCTAAAACGTCAAATATGCATGGTATTCATTTGTTTCTTCAGAAACTAGGGTTTGTTATTGCTAACAATAGGCATATTAATATAGGGAGACTTGTGATCGAATAGATAATCCAGTGCATGGGACCTTTGGAAGAAAGAACATGCCAAATTAATGTGCTTTGTTTCTATCCAAGGTTTCTACAATTAATATTAGATGATGTGTTAACAGATGAGGAGAGAGAGATCTTTGCAGAAGAGGAGACAATGGAGTGTATGAAGATGAAAAGCAATGCTATAACAGCTTTAATCAAGAAGAATCATCTTCCAGGGGTGCCTACTGTTCTAACAGATTGTCTTTGAACGGTACCCCTACCACTTCTACCCCCAGGGAAACAGGTAAACCAAGGTATGAATCCTAAACCTGTTGTTCCAGCTCAACAACCTGCACCAATGGACATAGATCCAGTGATAGAGCCTTTAGTGGCCATTCCTGACCAGGAGGTTGAAAACCAACAACCTCTAACCACGGTAATAGAGCCTTTGGAAGAGCCAAATGAAATGGTAACAGAAGCTCCTACCCATACTATACTAATCATTCAAACAACCGAGAGTGTAGAGGGAAATAGTGCCAAAGCAGCACCACATAAGGAGATACACCCTTCTACAACAGCTCTGCCTTCTGCTAAAAGGAGAAGATTTGAAACCGAGGCAACTGTTGACACTTCATTTCCATCTTCCACTGAGACCTTCATAGATTTTTCTGAAGCTGATTGGGCAGCTATTACTAAAGCTATATCTGAACCCCTACCCCAAACAGAAAAAGAAAAATTGACGGAAACAACTTGTTCTCCGACCATATTATGGTCAGGACCACTGGTTGAAGGTTCTTTAATGAACCAAGAGTCTTCACAGACGTCGAGAGAAGGCTCTGACCCAAATGTAAAATCTATAGGGTCATTGCCTAGCTCCCCAGATGGAACATATCTGGATCCTGTGGGTACTGGGTCTGACGTAGGTGCAGATCGGCAACTCGATGACAATGAATCAATTTCATTTGACGAGTTACCTGAGGAAAAGTCTTCACAGACAATAGATGGAGCTTCAGGATCTCTGCTGACAAAAGAGCCTGATTCTAACCCCTAAAGATTCAAACTCTGGATCCTGCTAAGGATAAATCATCGCAAGATGATCAACAACTTGGTTTAACCAAGGACGGGGACTTGCGAAGCCCCATTGCACCACCGGTGACCTCCTTAAGGATGGCTACGGTGATTTCTGTTGCAGGTACACAAAGCACAAAGGGAATGAGTGAAACAAAAACACTAACACCTGGCCTGAGTGGGAAAGGAAAAATGAGTGAAACACCAACAGAAACGTTGAGTGAACACCCAGTGCCAAATGTGAGGAGTGACACCCAAACCCTGGTTAACATAGATGATCTGCTACCACCAACGAAAAGAGAACTACAAGTACAATCCACTCTTAAGGAGATGACAGTTCATGACAAAGAGGGAAACACTTTATTCAAAGTCCCTCTCAGACCTTCTTTTGCCCAAGGGATCTCCTCTGGTCAAGTTGATAGTTCTTTAACTTCAATTCAAACGAAGATTGACTTGCCTGCAGCTGATTTCAGAAGAACCTACGGAGCTTTAAGCAGTGCATCTGGCACAATAACAGGTACAAAAGAGGTTGTGGACTCACTGAAGAAGGAAGCTATGGAAGAACTCATCGAATTGAGAACAGACGTCAAGGACCTACGAGATGGATTTGTAAATGAAGTACATGTTCTACAACAAGGTCAAGAAGCTCTATCTGAGGACATTCTGGTGATCCGGGATGGTCAAGAAAGGGTCAAAGATGCAATGAATAGTTTGTCAAGAGTGGAGTCTCGCCTCAACAAGAGATTGGACAGAATCGAGCAGACTACCAACTCAAGATTAAATTACATAGACAATAAGCTTGCTTCTGTGGAAGAGATGACCAAGGACATTGCTTTATTTATGGAGAATCAAGGTGACAGTCTGGAGTCGATCTGGAATATGATTAAAAATCAACAAGCTGGCTCGTCTACCCACTATATTGAGGATAACTTCACGGAGGATTACTCAACTAAGGGGGAGAAGGGAGCAGTAATGGAAACAACTATTCCAGTGAGACAATACTAGATTGAGGAGCTTATAGAAGAGGAAGAAATTGGAGAGGTATTTGAATTCATGCATGAGCCATTACAAGAAGAGCATGAACAATATTATCCGGAGCCGATTGAACATCCAATCTTTGATGATAGTATGGAAGAAGCAAATCCTCTGACAATGGAACAAGAAGCTGCCTTGGAGAGATTGAAATCGCAGAAAGCAGAAAGAGAAGACGTGGAGATTAAAATAACTCATGATCTTTAATCAACAAGTCAAAACCAACATCTACAAGATCATTCATCAAACCAATCACTAAATATCCACCAAAACCAAAGATTCAACCTTTCATTCAACTAACACCAAACTAATCATGTAAAGCATAATGTAACATAATATGTAACAGAGATAACTACAACTCAACAAAGGAACATGAAAGACTATAATATTAACTGAAGCACGGGAATCCAGAAGAAAAGAAGAAACAGTAAACTCAAAAAATCAAAATATGGTATGTATTCTTGAAGTCCATAAACAGGTCACAGAAAGAAGTTCATTAATATGTTCTAGCCTCAGTGACAAATAAAAAAACAAGACTTTCAAGACTACAGAAGTATTTGAATGATAAAGAGTTAGTACCAGAGGATTTCAATGATTTTAATGAAGCAACCAGAACGACAAAGGACTTATCAACTGTATTGTATTGAAGATGTAGAGGTATTGATCAAGTTTTAGTCATCTGTGAACCAGACCAGTTGCACTAGTTTTCAACACTAAAAAGATCAAGATGTTTATCATCTCGGAAGAAATTGATTTAAGTCAGACCTGAAACATCTTGGAAGTGAAAAGATATTTATAAGGAATGTTTAGGTTAAATTGAAGTGTAATATGCTTGCTGCAAAAAGATAGAATCTTCAAGGATCAAAATGCTATTAAAGACATTCGATAGTTTTCATTTATGAAAAACTATCGAAAGAGATAAAGGAGGTTTGATAAAAAGCTATCGAAATAGTGGAAAACTAATTCGACAGTTGTAAAGCAAAATGTAACATAAGATGTAACAGAGATAACTACAACTCAACAAAGAACAAGACAGACTGTAATATTAACAGAAGCACAGGAATCCAGAAGTAAAGAAGAAAAGGTAAACTCAAAAAATCAAAATATGGTATGTATTCTTGAAGTCCGTAAACAGGTCACGGAAAGAGGTTCATTAATATGTTCAAGCCTCAGTGACAAATAAAGAAACAAGACTTTCAAGACTACAGAAGTATTTGAATGATTAAGAGTTAGCACCATAGGATTTCAGTGATTTTAATGAAGCAACCAGAATGACAAATGACTTATCAACAGCATTGAATTGAAGACATAGAAGTATTGATCAAGTGTTAGTCATCTGTGAACCAGACCAGTTGCACTAGTTGTCAGCACTTAAAAGATCAAGATGTTTATCGTCTCAGAAGAAATTGATTTAAGTCTAACCTGAAACATCCTGGAAGTGAAAAGAATGTTACAAGGTATGTTTAGGTTTAATTGGAAGTACAATATGCTTGCTGCAAAAAAAGAGAACCTTTAAGGATCAAATTGCATTAGAAAACATTCGATAGTTTTCTTTTAAGAAAAACTATCAAAAATGGTGAAGGAGGTTTGAATGAAAAACAATCGAAGTACTTTAAAAAGTAACTAGTTTTCTATTCGATAGATTTTAAAATCTATTGAAGGAAAAGAAAATAGTTCCTTCGATGGTTTTTTAAATAAAGAGCAGGTGAAAATGGTACTCTTTGTTAGGTTGATGAAAACTTGGATGGCTAGGATTATTCCAAGAAAGGCTTCGATAGTTTTCAAGTCTACAATTTGAAGAGAGAAGACAGTGTCTTCTTCAGTTAGATTTTTCACAGAAACATTTACGAAGAGAGAGTTTTGAGCCTGAGAAATTGACAGAGAAATTAATAGTGCTTTGAATTCTATCATTGTATTGATTTTGTGTAACCTAAACAATTGGTATCAGAGCTGCTTGATTGATGTATAAATCAGATCCGGTGAATGAGACCAAAATCAAACAAGGCTTGAAAATTTGTAGCAAATTTTTTAATTTTCAATTTTTTTCATTTTATTGGAATTTCTTTAATCTTAAATAGTTTGAAATTTTCAGAAACCATGAGTGCTCCAAAGACAACTGCAGGTATCAAAGTTCCCCCCCTTTACTAGAGATGATTTCGGTCTGTGAAAGATGAAGATGTTATTTATCAAGGCATCTAATCCGTTGTACATTGGCATTTTAGAGAACGAACCGTTTGTACCAATGAAATCAGTTGGTGAATCTACAACTCCTAAAGGTACTAGAGTTCCTCAAAGTTCTATCCCAAAAGAACTGTCTTAGTACACAGATACAAATAATGAACTGGTTCGATTGGATACAGGCCTGATGCTGATATTAACAGACTCCACAGACAAGGACATGAGTTATCAGATTATGAACTGTATAAGCAGGAAACAAATGTGGGATACCATAAATTTAATAATGGAAGGTACTGAAGACGTGCAGGAAAACATATTCGACATCCGGTGAAAGGCATATGTTTAGGCCTATTTGTTTACATCGAGGATACAACTCAACTTAAACAAGTTTGTAATAAGTAAGTAATAATTCAATTGTCACAGTATCACAGGAATCTCAGAAGATCATTTTAGTCAAAAGAATTCAGATTAAAGTCATCCTACAGACTTGAAAAAATACTACATTGAAAGAAGTTCAATTATTTGATCAAGCATCGGTGAAGTATTCAAGGAAGTGGATTTATTAAAGTGACATAGATTTCAGATGTGTGACAGCAAATGTACAGGTTACAAAGGTTGAGCAACAGTTAAAAGCAGCAAATGGACCACAACTTAAAGTCAAGATGAAGAACAGACATTTCAGTTAGTCACTTATGAACCAGACAGTGCATCAAGTGTCAACTACATTCCAGTGATTATTTTTCATCAAGTTCAAGTGGTTCAAAGATTGGTTTTGCTATCTTGTAAGAATTTAAGTTCTCTTTTAAATTAGTTATTAATTTATTTATTAAATTAATTCTTATGAATTAATTTAACAAATAAATTAAGTAATTAATTTATTGAATAAATTAATTCATCAGAATTAATTTATGAAATAAATTAATTATTAGAATTAATTTAAAATAGAATTAGAATTAAAATAGAATTGCTTAAATAAAATGAACTGGAATGACTATCCAGGATAGTCATCCCGATAGTCATTCCAAGTCATTTTAATTAAAAAAATGAACTGGAATGACTATCAAGGGATAGTCATCCCAGTACATTTCTAATTATTCTAAATTAATTCTCTTAAATTCCGATAGTCATTCTAGGCTTAAGCATAGTCATTCCAGGCTGTTTTAATAGTCTTTCATGACTATTTTGATAGTCATTCCAAGAAAAAGAAACGTGCAGATTAGTGGCTTCTCAAGTGGATTAGCTTTATCAATTAAAGATCAAAACAGAAGGCAGAAAACTTCATCAATAACATTACATCAAACAAAACTTTCTATCAAGAACAAAAAGCTACTGTCGTGGACATTTTTCATCAGTGAATTAATTCTAAAATCATAGTGTTAAATCTAAACCACTAGAATTCATTCACTTGTACTTCTTTAACTATCTAGCGGATTTTTATCCCTAGAACGTATCTCAAATTATCATTTATTGTTATATCTTTTTATTACAAAAATAGATAAATTCATGTCGAATTTATTCTAGATTTCTTTTAATTAGTTTGAGATTCAATCTTGTAATCAGTACCAAATTTGTAATACCTTTCAAGTTTAATATAAGTTATATTTAACTTGAATTTTGTTTCATTTAATTCCGCCTTAATTTGTTCTTAAATTGTTTTATTCTAAAACGGACAAATTCGATAAAACGGTATAGTTTGTATTCAACACCCCCCCCCCTTCTACAAACTTATCGGGACCTAACAATTGGCATTAGAGCCTTTTGATTGATATAAAAATCAAAGATCCATTTTTTGTTATTTTTTTTCTTAACTTTGAAATTTTTATTCTTCATCAAAAATCTCAAAAATGTCTACTACACAGAAAGTTGGTACAATGAAAATCCCCATGTTCAGTAAGGAGAATTATCATATGTGAAAGAAGAAGATGCTCATGTTTCTTCAAGTGGCTAATTATAAATATCTTGGAGTGCTGAAGAATGGACCAAAACTTCCCATGATTGTTGAGGAAGAGCATATTGTGAACAATGTTATTACTCAAGCTGCTAGGATGTACCCCAAGGATCCCAAGGACTACACAGCTGATGAGAAAGAGGATGCTTCCCTGGATGCCTGTTTACAGTTGATTCTAGTTGATTGTCTTGATCCTATCATGCATAATCATGTTCTAATCTGTGTTACTGCCAAACACATTTGGGACACAATTGAGATAATCAATGAGGGGACAGAGGAAGTCAGAGAGAATAAGATGGAAATTCTCACCTCTTCATATGAACATTTCAGATCAAACCCTGGTGAAGGTATCTCTAATGTTTTTGAGAGAAACAACAAATTGATAAATGATCTGAATCTCCATGGAAAGCACTATACTATCAAGGAGATTAACAAGAAGTTCCTCCTGACACTTCCATCTCATTTGGAGCACAGAATATCTGCAATTAGAGAAGCCAGAGATCTTGGTGAGATTTCTTTGGAAAGACTCTATGGTGTTCTGAAGACCTATGAGCTGGAGCAGATACAACATAAGGAGATATATGGAACAGGAAAGATAGTCAGTACTTCTACTGCATTGGTGGCAGAAGTCCCACAACAACTGGAAGTGAAGGTTGTTCAACCTTCCAGTTCTGACATGGATGTTACTGTGGCTGAATATGGCTTAACTGGTGGTGACTTCTATTCTATGGAAGAACTTGAACAGCTGGAGGATGAGTCGATGGCAATGATAGTGAAGAAGTTTGGGAACTTCAGGTTCAGAAGGAACCCTAATCTTAAGTTCAAGCCGAGGTTTTAGAGAGGTGGTTCTTCTTCCTCAAATAGCACAAGGGGTGGCTATAAAACTGGAACCGTGGACAGAAGCACAATCAGGTGCTACAATTGTAATGAGTTGGGTCACTTTGCTACAGAATGCAGAAGGCAAAAGCAAGTGAGAAGGAACTCATATGATTCTAGCAATAAGAACAAGATTGGTAAAGCTTATGTTGCCGAGGGAAAGAGTTGGGATGATACGGATAGTGATGAAGAAGATAGTGATGAAGAAGCTGGTGAAGTTGGAAATCTAGCCTTAATGGCTAATGAAGGCAGCACTTCATCATTCATGCTAGAGGTAAAGTTTACTGATTCTGAAATGATCTATCATCTTAGTAGTACTGTATCATGTGCTCGTAGTAAAAATGATAGAATAATTCTTTTGAACACTTCTCTTGAGAAGGAGGTGAAAGAATTAAGACTTGTGCATGTTAATCAGGATGATCTCACTAAGAAGATATCATTTCTTGAGAATAGGGTTAGTTGTTATATTCAGTTGGAAACCATTCTTAAGGATCAGATAAGTGAACTTGAAACCAAGGTTAATGTTTACTATAACTCTTGTAAGACTGCTAAAGAAATCTTCAATAAACAAATTATTGGTCAAACTGTAGGAATGGGTTTTGACTATAATGAGTCTATTTGAGAATTAAGCATTAAAACCCCTAATAGAGTCAGTGCTGAAGATAGGGGTGTACCACATGTGCTTAAGGGTATTGATAAACCTTTCTTTAGGGAATCCTTGGCAAAACCTCTGGATGAGTACTCCCTCATTATTCAAGAGGAGATGCGTATTGAGGATCTTGCTTTTGAACTTGATCAGTCCAACAAGTGTATGTCTGAGAATCAAGTCAAAGTTGTTTCAGCAACAGGGACTAAATCAGACATGCATAAAGTGTATCAAAACAACTGTAGAACTAACATGCCTGCTATTAATATGTCTCATAAAGCATGTGGTGTGGTGAATTGCATGTCTTGTGCATTTAATGTTATGTATGCTTATTTTAATAGTAAGCATGTATCTAATAATAAGACTGCTCCCCGTCAACATGTTAATAATAAGAAGCATGTTAGATCTAATACTACTAGTCCTCCTAAGACTAGAGTGGATTCATTTATCCCTAGGCCTACTCAGAAATGTGTTAAGGCTGGCTATAATTGGAAACGCTCTTTTGTGAAAGAGGTTGAAGTAGTTAGAGTTAAAAATGTTGTTTTGCATGACAAAGGCCAGTTCTTTAAATATGCCGGACCCAATCAAGTTTGGGTTCCGAGGAAGGACTAATCAATTTGATATTGCAGGGTGTGGCACAGGTAAACCGTGTTGTGTGGATTCTGGACAATGGATGTTCAAGGCATATGACCGGAGATAGAGCCCTGCTATCAAATGTGGTGGAGAAAGCTGGCCCATGAAGATATATCATCCATAAATATGACATAAAATTAGTACAGTAATTCTAACCTACGAGAATTGCTCCTGAAAATAAATTCACGAGTCCTAAGGATATAGAAATTCTTTAACTCATGTATTTACTAGGACTATCTTGCAGTTACTGACTTCTAATCAAAATCAGTTAGAAAGATTTAACATCCCAAGTTCACCAACCAGCTTAGAAAAAGTGGATTCATCAAGCGATTTAGTAAAGATGTCTGCAATTTGTTCCTCTGTGGGTACAAAATGCAACTCCACAGTTCCATTCATGACATGCTCTCAGATAAAATGATACCTGATGTCTATGTGCTTTGTCCTCGAGTGTTGCAATGGGTTGTTGGAGATTTCTATGGCACTTGTGTTGTCGCAGAATATTGGAATCTTAGTCAACAAAAGTCCATAGTCAAAGAGTTGGTTCCTCATCCACAAGATTTGAGCACAACAGCTACCAGCAGCTATGTATTCAGCTTCAGCTGTTGATGTGGACACTGAGTGCTGCTTCTTGTTATACCAAGAAACTAACATTCTTCCAAGAAACTAACAGCTTCCTGAAGTACTGTTCTGATCAATCCTACAACCTGCAAAATCTGAGTCTGTATATCCAATAAGATCAAATCATGTATCTTTAGGGTACCAAATTCCAAGATTTGGGGTTCCCTTAAGATATCTAAATATTCGCTTAACAGCTATTAGATGAGATTCTTTGGGATCAGACTGAAACCTAGCACACAAGCATGTTGCAAACATTATATCTGGTCTACTTGCAGTGAGATATAGTAAGGAGCCTATCATACCTCTGTAGCTTGTGATGTCAACCTTCTTACCAGTTTCATCCTTATCAAGCTTAGTGGCAGTTGGCATTGGAGTCTTTGTTGTAGATGAGTCTTCCATTTGATACTTCTTCAGAAGATCTTTAATGTACTTGGACTGGCAAATGAATATTCCATCTAGCCATTGATAAACTTGTAGTCCAAGAAAGAATGACAATTCACCCATCATGCTCATTTCATATCGACTCTGCATTAACTTAGAAAATCTCTTGCATAGATCATCATTAGTAGAACCAAATACTATGTCATCAATATATACTTGTACCAATATCAGATCATTTTTGTGCTTTTTGTAAAAGAGAGTTTTATCTAAGACGTACACCTCTTGTAAAGTTATTTTCAAGTAAAAATTCAGAGAGAGTGTCATACCATGTCCTTGGAGCTTGTTTGAGTCCATAGAGAGCTTTGAATAGAAAGTACACAAAGTCTGCCAGTTTTGAATCCTCAAACCCTAGAGGTTGTTCCACATACACTTCTTCTTCTAGCTCCCCATTCAGAAAAGCACTTTTCACATCCATTTGATATACTTTGTAATTGGAATGTGCTACGAATGCCAGAAACATCCTGATGGCCTCAAGTCTTGATATTGGTGCATAGGTTTCATCATAGTCTATACCCTCTTCTTGAGAGTAACCTTTAGCAACCAGTCTGGCTTTGTTTCTTGTTACAATGCCATCTTCATCCAACTTATTTCTGAATACCCATCTTGTTCCTATAACAGATTTTCCTTTTGGCCTGGGTACCAACTTCCAAACTTTCTGCCTTTCAAACTGATTGAGTTCATCTTGCATTGCAATCACCCAATCTGGATCATCTAGGGCATCTTCAACTTTCTTAGGTTCTGTTTCTGAAAGAAACCCAGAATAGTGACATTCATTTTGTGATGTCCTCCTAGTTCTCACTCCTGTGTCCGGATCACCAATGATCAAGTGAAAGGGATGATCTCTATTCCATACCTTTTGTCTTGGAAGATGCGATCTTGATGATTCTCCTTGTTCAAAATGTTGTGGAGTGTGACTAGTTGATCCTTATCTTGATCCCCCTGAGTTGTTGCCGGTATGATCTGTTGACTCTGTTGATTGACTAGTGGATCCTGTAGTAGTTTGAGGATCTCCACCACTGTCACCACTTGGTCCAGAATCATTATCATTATTATTATTATTACCAGGAACAACTTCAGGTTCTTCTTCAATGTCAGAGAGATCTCCTGATAGATTTTCAAATACCAAGGATTCAGAGTTCTCTCTAGTTTGCAGGCCTGGTCTTTTGGTGTCATCAAATGTTACATTAAGGCTTTCCAACACCTTCTTATCTTCAATCACATACACCCTGTAAGCTTTAGATTCCAAAGAATAGCCCAGAAAAATGCTTTCATATGCTTTGGCATCAAACTTGCCTAGATGTTCTCCATCTTTTAGTACAAAGCACTTTGCACCAAACACATGAAAGTACTTCAGTGTTGGTTTCTTGTTGTCCATCAACTCATACGGAGTCTTTTCATGATCTTTATTAATCAGGGTTCGATTCTGAGTGTAGCAAGCTGTATTCACTACTTCAGCCCAAAAGTAAGTGGGAAGTTTTGATTCATTAAACATTGTCCTTGCTGCTTCAACCAAGGTTCTGTTCTTCATTTCCACTACTCCATTCTGTTGAGGAGTTCTTGGTGCTGAATATTGTCTTGATATTCCGTTCTCTGAGCAGAAATCATTAAGAATTGCATTCTTGAATTCAGTTCCATTGTCTGATCTGATTGTCCGCACAGGTAGCTTAGCTTCCACTTTTATCTTCTTGATGTGATCAATGATTAGTTGTGTTGCTTTATCCTTTGAATGTAAGAATAACACCCACGTGTACTTGGAGTAGTCATCCACCATCACTAATACATATCTTTTTCTTGAAAGTGACATAACATTGACTGGACCAACTAAATCCATATGAATCAGCTGAAGAGGTTCAATAATGCTTGTCATTTCTCTGCTTCTGTGTGATGACTTCTTAGACTTCCCTTTTTCACATGTTTCACATAGTCCCTCCTGATAAAACTCTATCAGGGACAACCCTCTCACTAACTCTCTCTTTACCAAAGAGTTCATAGTTTTAAAGTTCAAGTGTGAGAGCTTCTTATGCCATAGCCAACTTTGTTCTGAAGATGCCTTAGTATAGAAACATGTAACTTCTCCTTCACTGGTAGAACTTAAGTCAGCTATAAACAAATTTCCTTTTCTCACTCCTAGTAGAGCAAGCTTCTCATCCTTCCTGTTTGTGATCAAGCACTTGTCCTTTCTGAAATCTACATTGTATCCTTCAACAAGAGAGATGTTTTCAATGATGACAATCCCAATTCTCAGATTACCATATCCCGTAGTGAATCCTTTGTTGTCATCTCCAAAGGTTACAATCGGGCCAGTCTTCTTAACCACCTCTGTAAACAGGGACTCTTCTCCTGTCATGTGTCTAGAACAGCCACTATCCAGAATCCACACGACCTTTGAGCTTTTAACCTTACCCTGCAATCACAGATAGATTAAGCGGACTTTGGTACCCAAACTTGTTTGGGTCCTGAAGGTTTAGATACTTTAACAAGAGTAACATTCAAGTCATTCTTAACTTGTTTGACTTTCATGTTGTCTGTGGATTTATCATTTTTACTATTAGTGCTACTAGATGCATTCATTAACTTAAAATAAGCATGCATGATATTGTATGCACAAAGTAAACACTCTTTCTTTCCACATGGTTCATGAAGATCAGGCATGTCAGACATGTTATGTATTTCAGAAGAAGCAACAGTTTCTACTTTAACCTTTTTACATGCATGTGTAAGGTGTCCTGTAGAATTACAATTAGTGCACAATGTTGCCCAGTAATAATCTATTGTAGAAGGGGTGTTGAATACAATAGTGTAAGATAATCGACTTCTTAATGTATATATCACAAATATGAAAAGAAAGATAACAGCTTTATTAAATCTGATATAAAACTGTTACAAACTCTCTCAAGAAATTCTGATGTTCTTGAGAGCTGCTAGTTTACAAAAACTCTCTCAAGAAATTCTGTTCTTAAGAGCTTCTCTTCGATTATGATCTCTCTCGAATGAATACATAAATCGAAACCAAGACTGTGTTTATATAGTGCACACAGCTTCTCTATCAATAACAAGATAAGTCCTAATCAATAACAAAGATAGAAACCTATCCTTAATCGATAGCTACATTCTACAAACCAGGAACAGATAGAATAAACTTCCATGTTTATCTAGACTCCAAATATAACTCGAAGTAGGAATCCTGGTCAGCTTCAAGTTCTGATGATCAATCCTGATCATAGTCTGAGTAGGAATCCTGATGATCAATAAGATACTGACGCTTGATCAAATACTGATGACCATGCAATACTGATGACGTCAGCAATCCTGATCAGTTGAGTCTAGCTTCTGACGATCATTGAATTCTGATCTAACAATCTCCCCCAATCTCATACTTTGTGAAATAAAGTATAGATTCCAAATATTCAATGATGTCAAAAACATGTATCAAAATGTACGAGTATCTTCAGAAACAACTTATCTGTTTAAGCTTTTTGATAGAACAGATTCATCTTCAAGAAGTTGGATAATAAACTTTCTTCTTTTTCTTCAAGAATTTGAATCAGTCTTTCCTTAAGATTTCTGAGTTCTTCATCTTCCTCATTAATCTGGTAGATAGTTGCTCTGAGATTCTGTATGGAGCTTTTCTGTAGACTGTGTTCTTCAAGCAAAAGATAAGCAATATCCTTCCCATCAGGATTGAGAGTAAGTTGGGTTATACCAAAAGTTACTTCTTTAACAGCAGTACCTCTTTGCATTTCCACATCCTGACCTCTTTGATTTAAGTACATGGGAATATAATTACCATCGAAATTACTGTTTCCATCCAGTCTTCTTCTTATAGTTGACAAAATCATGTCAGCCCATACTTTGCACACTTGGTTCTTCCATCTTAACAGATAGTGAACATATTTCAGTTCCTGTGTAGTTTTTATCAGCAGATCTTGAATAGATAGAATCTTCACACTACCATCTTTCATGAAGTACAGAAGCTTTTCTTTCTTTTCAAAACCATCATGACAATCTATAACTATATCAACAGCTAATAAATTGTTCAGGTTTTCAGAAGTTAAAGTACCTCCAATTTCAGTTAAGGAGTAAGGATCAACATAAGTCATTTTTAGAAATTCAGCATCCCTGTGTCCAATACCTCCTCTTGTGTAACTTGACATTTGCTTCAGATTCGAAAACATCTTTAACCAGAGTGTTTTTGATCTAGCCATATCAGACAAATCAACAACACTTGAAGCACTTGTTATAATTCCACCAGACTGAAAATTGATAAGTTTATCACACCTTAGTGTACTTATGTGTTTCCACTTCTTGTATTTCTCCTTTTCATGAGCGTAGCTTCTTTCAAGTAAAGATTCTTGCCTGCTTGTATTTCTCCATTGTCTTTCATTTGAAACTTTAAGCCTTTGTAGATAGAGATTGAAATCTTCATATGTTCTTTTTGTAATATCTCTTCTTCTGGCTTCTTCTTCTTCATCTACTTCTTTGTTGTGACAATCAACAACAGTAGATAAGATTATCAAATCAACCTCTTGCAGAATTTCAGATTCGTCAGGATCTTGAATATTGTCAGGATTAGAATCTTCAATTTGATTTGTATTGCTGAGAGTTGATTTACTTGATTTTCTTCTCAATTCAGGTTCTTCTTCAACAAATTCCTTGTCTTCTTTCTCCATGATATCCTTGATAACAGGATCTGTTAGATTTTGTGAAGCTTCAGGAATTTCTTCAATTCTTAACCCTCTAGACCTTGTCTGTCTAGGTACTGTTTGAGTTGAAGAACCTCTTTTACTTCTTCTAGAACCTCTCCTACCTCTGCTTCCTCTACCTCTAGCAGGAGCAGTATAGCTTTCCATTGTCTCTCTTTGTAGTCTCAAGAATTCTTCATGTGAGAGATCTGGATATTCTTCACTTGCTGTAGAGAGTGCTTTTCTTGCATATAATTGTTGAACTCTTTTATCAGTGTGATATAGAGTAACAATTCTGCCGTCTTTTGTAGAAAACTTCTGGAATAAATTTGATGCATCTTCAGGATTATCAATAATTACATCTTCATCACCTTCAGGAATTGTAGCAAGAATGTGTCCATGACCAGGTGTCAGGATTTGATCTTCCGTCAGGATCTGAGATTGCACCAATGTTCTTACTGTCTTAACTCCAGAATCAGAAACATGAGTTGACTGCGTTGTTTGACTTTGAGAAGTTTGGATTGTCTTCATAACAACAGCATCAGAGGTTTCTCCTTGTATCACTTTGTCACCACCATCATCTCCAGTATCATCATCATTATTTCTTAATACTAGATCAGGTGTACATTTTGTCTGAATAACCTTCTCCCCCTTTTTGACATCAGGATTTGACAATAAGTGCAAAATTAAGGAAAGAGAGGCTTGAATTTCAGTTACCTTAGTATCCAGAGAATCAATTCTTTGATTGATTGAGGTTTGTTCTGAAACAACAGATTTCACTTGGGATTCCACTACCCTTAGTTGTAAAGTAGTAGGCACCTTTGTAAAATTATTAAAGATATCAGTCCTCACTTTTTCAGTTGAACCCTGGATAGAATCAATCTCACTTTTCAGGCTTTTGGATAACAGAGTAGTAGCCTTCAGATGATTCTTCAAGTCTTGATTCTCAATAGATTTCACTGCATTATAGGCATGTTCAATAGCAGAAGAAAAACTGATAGATTCATCAGATTGGTGCCATGAATTGTTCCATTCATTCTGTCTAAATGCCTCTGCAGGATCAAAGGAAGGAGTAGAAAAATCTTGTCTCTGATCTTTCCCAGTGAAAGCATTGCTAGCCATATATGTACTTGATGAACCAAAATTAGTTCCAAGACTAATTTTGAGAGCTGTAGCAAGCTGTTCCTTCTCTTTTCGATTCTCATTATCATCATCACTATCATCAGAAGTATCATCATCAGTACCATGAGTAATATCAGGATCAGGAATAGCAATACCTTTCAGTTTATCCTGTGGTTCTGAGATAGGATGATCCATTGGTCTTGAACGAATTGGCTGTATCAAAATAGGTTCATTATCAGGAGCACCACTAGCGTCAGGATGAACATTGTCAGGATTTGATATGCTTGCATCAGTATCTGCTACCAATGGTTCTTGTGGAGCTTGAGGTTCAGAAGCTGCTTCAACACTTTGAGTTAAAGGTTCTTGTGTGCTTCCCTCATTGACAATGTTCTCGACCAATCTTTCAACAGAAGCTGTAGCTTTGCCTGCATCTTCACTTTGAGAAGATGGTTCTTGTGTAGCTGGAATGTTGATGTCTTCATTCTCCCTTTGAGAAAATAGTTCTTGTGTGACCATTCCACTAGCTAAGCCTTCACCCAAACTTTGATTGAGTGGTTCTTGTGTGGCAGGATCAACAGTAGCTGCTGAATCACTCTGAAATTCAGGTTCTTGTGGGCTTGATCCTTTCAGCTTCTTCTGTCTCTGATAGACTAACTCTTCTGCATTCCTCTTTTTCTTTGATGTAGGTGTAAGACCAACCAAGGAAGCAGTTGTAGAAACCTTCTCCCAAGAAATTTCTCTAATCTGAGATGGAGAGGCTGGAGAGTCTGATAGAGAGACAACTTTTGTTGTTGCATCAGGAATACTAACATCAGGATTTGCTAGAGCATCAGGAGTAGATGACTCATCAGGATTTGATGTCTGAATATCAGTATCCTTCATTTGCACTGTCAAAGGAATATGATACCTGCTCTTTGATAATTTCCTTGTCTTTTGTGGTTTTGATGAAGGTACCACAGCTTTAGTAGCAGTATCAGCAACTTCCTTGTTCACATTCATCACAGAGGATATAGGTAAGTCATCCTCTGAATCACTTTCATCAATCAACCTTAACTTCCTTTTCACAGGAACATTCTTAACAACCTTATCAGCTTTCTTCAACAGGACCCCTTGTACACCCCCTTGTATCTTCTTTTTAGTGAGTGGTGTAGAGGAAAAATCCTTTGAACCTGATTGCCTTCCAGACACATCAGTTCTAGCTGATTTCTTTGATTTTACAACTAAAGTCTTTTGAGAGACAGTAGAGGTGGTTGTTAACTGTTTAGACTGTTTAGGTTGCATGCTTGTGTCAGGAACAAGGTGGGATGGGCCTTGCCCCATAGCAGTAGAAAGTAGTCCATAACGAGTAGGCATTTTCTGATGTAAGAAAAACCTAACCTCATCAGGAATAAAAGCATTTCCGCACAAAATATTTTGCCATATCAGGATTGAAAAAATATTCAATAAGATTAAAATAAAATTTTATTTAAGAAAACAAAATTTATTTTAACAATCCTGAATAGCGGTTTGGTTTAAGAAAAATAACCAAATTAATGGTCATAGAAGTAAAACACGCTTACCAGCAAACGAGGCAAAAATATTTATGGAAAACCGAACCGTCTCATCGAGATTGTAGAAATGACCAGGAGTGTTGATGACAAATTAGCATAGAACCTCTGGTTTTCATACCAGCTTCAATATCTGAGCATCAGGATTTGACCAATTGATTTCCTGTCAGGATTGAGTCCTATCAGGATTTGATCAAAGATACATACCTTTCTGAATAACCATCAGGATTTGATAGTTATCAGGATTTCCTCTCTGTAGCTTTTCCTCAGAAATTCTCAAAATTCATCATTCCAAGTTCATTCACCAATTTATTGAAAGTAGCTTCAGGCAGTGGCTTGGTGAATATATCAGCTAGTTGTTGATCAGTAGGAACAAAGTGAAGTTCAATTGTTCCTTCCAGAACTTGTTCTCTTATGAAGTGATATCGAATACTGATATGTTTAGTAAGAGAATGCTGAACTGGATTTCCTGTCATTGCAAAAGCACTTTGGTTATCACAATAAATAGGGATTTTTGAGTATGACAAGCCATAATCTAACAACTGATTTCTCATCCACATTATCTGAGCACAACAACTTCCTGCAGCAATGTACTCAGCTTCTGCAGTTGAAGTGGAAATAGATTTCTGCTTTTTACTGAACCATGAAACTAGTCTTCCACCCAAAAACTGACAACTTCCTAAAGTACTTTTCCTGTCTATTTTGCATCCTGCAAAATCAGCGTCTGAATAACCACACAACCCAAAATCTGATTCCCTTGCAGACCAAAAGCCAAGTGAAGGAGTGCCTTTGAGATATCTGAAAATTCTTTTGACTGCAATCAGATGTGGTTCTCTAGGTTTTGCTTGAAATCTTGCACATAGACAGGTTGCAAACATGATATCTGGTCTACTGGCAGTGAGATACAATAAAGAGCCAATCATTCCTCTGTAGTGAGTTACATCTACCTCTTCACCTTGATCAGGATCAAGTTTGGTAGCTGTAGCTATGGGAGTTGAAGCAGGAGTACTGTCTTGCATGTTAAACCTTGTCAGTAAATTCCTTGTGTATTTAGACTGATTAATAAAAATCCCTTCATCAGTCTGTTTAACTTGAAGACCCAGAAAGTAACTCATTTCTCCCATCATGCTCATTTGATATCTTGACTGCATAAGCTTGGAAAACTTTTCACACAGCTTATTGTTTGTTGACCCAAAAATGATATCATCAACATAAATCAGAACTAACAACATCTCCTTACCATGATTCAAATAAAATAAAGTTTTATCAATTGCACCTCTTTTGAATCCACTTTCCAGTAAGAATTGAGCTAAGGTTTCATACCATGCTCTTGGAGCTTGCTTTAGTCCATAAAGTGCCTTATCCAGTCTGTAGACATGATCTGGATATTTAGGATCAATGAAACCAGGAGGTTGTTCAACATAAACTTCTTCCTCCAGTTCACCATTTAAGAAAGCACTTTTAACATCCATCTGGAAAACCTTGAATTTCTTATGTGCTGCATAAGCAAGAAATATCCTGATGGCTTCTAGTCTTGCAACAGGAGCAAAAGTTTCATCATAGTCAATTCCCTCTTTTTGGGAATACCCCTTTGCAACTAGTCTAGCTTTGTTTCTGATAATGACTCCATCAGAATCAGTCTTGTTCTTGAAAATCCACTTTGTACCAACAATTGATCTATTCTTTGGTCTTGGTACCAGTTTCCAGACTTCATTCCTTTCAAATTCATTCAGTTCTTCTTGCATTGCAGTAACCCAATCAGCATCTTTAAGTGCATCTTCAACTTTCTTAGGCTCCTCCTTGGATAGAAAGTTATTATATAAACATTCATTCTGAGTTGCACTTCTTGTTTGAACACCTGCATCAGGATCTCCAATTATCAAATCAGGAGAATGATCTTTTGTCCATTTCCTTGCTGGTGTCAAATTGTTTCTTGAAGTAGATGCTCCCCCTGGATTGGTGTTATCTTGATTGAAAGAATTTGATTGATTTGAAGCTCTCCCTGAATTATTGCTATGCCCTCCTGATGTGTTATCAGGATCTTCACTTGAATCAGTATCTGAAGAATTCTGTCCTGATGATTGAGTTGACTCTGAACTTGTAGTTGAATGTCGTTGCTCCCCCTCAACATTAGCACTACTAGTTGTATTAATGTTGTTTGCATCATCAGTATTAGCACCATCAGTACCTGGTGAGTCATCAGGATTTGGTGACCCATCAGTATCTGATGAATTGATAGGATCTGATTCAATTTCTTCAGGTTCCTTGGAAGCTTCATTTTCAAATAACAATCTATCATGCGAGTCTTCAATGATTCCAGTTATCTTCTTATCATCAAAAGATACATGAATTTACTCCATGACAGTTCTTGTTCTCAAATTAAAAACTCTGAAGGCTCTTGATGTAGGATAACCTATGAATATTCCTTCATCAGCCTTTGTTTCAAATTTCCCTAGCTGTTCAGGATGAGTTCTGAGAACAAAACATTTACAGCCAAACACATGCAAATGCTTCAGACTTGGTTTCTTCTCCTTGAGTGACTGATAAGGAGTGACACCATGCTTGTTTATCAATGTGAGATTTTGTGTATAGCATGCTGTGTTGACTGCTTCTGCCCAGAAATATGTAGGTAATTTAGCTTCTTCCAACATAGTTCTGCCAGCTTCAATAAGAGTTCTATTCTTCCTTTCTACTACTCCATTTTGCTGAGGTGTGCCAGGAGCAGAGAATTGTTGAATGATTCCTTTGTATTTGCAGAACTCTTCCATCTTCGAATTCTTAAATTCAGTACCATTATCACTTCTCAGAATCTTGACTTTGTACTTTGTGGTTGTCTCAATCATTCTCACATGATCCAACAGAACTTCAGGAGTTTCATCTTTTCTGTGCAGAAAATACACCCAGGTGAATCTAGAATATTCATCAACAATTACAAGAGTGTACCTTTTCTTACTGATGGACATGATGTTGACTGGACCAAACAGATCAAGATGTAGCATGTGATATGGTTCTTCAATAGAGGATTCTGATTTACTCTGGAATGATGTCCTTCTTTGTTTTGCTTTTTGGCATGCATCACAGAGTCCATCAGGTGTATATAAGACATTAGGTAATCCTCTTACTAACTCTTTCTTAACCAACTCATTGATGTTGCTGAAGTTGAGATGAGAAAGCTTCTTGTGCCAATTCCAACTTTCATCTACTGAAGCTTTACTGATGAAAACATGTAGGGGAGCCATCAGTATCTGAGAGAATGTTGGCTTCATATATGTTACCATGCCTGTAGCCAGTTAATGCTATTTTCCCTGTTGCTTTACTGACTACTTCACAATGTGTGGAATAGAAATTGACATGATAACCTCTGTCAGTGATTTGACTAATACTCAACAAGTTGTGTTTTAGTCCCTTCACTAGAGCTACTTTTTCAATGATGACATTTCCAATGATTATATTGCCATATCCCAAGGTTTGTCCAATGTTGCCATCTCCATAAGACACAGTTGGGCCAGCTTTTTCTCATATTCTGATAACAGGGCTTTGTTTCCAGTCATGTGCACAGAACATCCACTATCCATGACTAACACATTTTTCTTTTTACCCTGCATCAGAATAATAAAACACTAGTCAGAATGTTTAGGAACCCACACTTGTTGGATTCCTTGTTCATGCATTTTATTAAATTTAACAGCAGAAGACTTTTTGACTTTAGCAGTCCTGACAAGATTTACTCCATCAGGATTTGCTTTGTCAGTATCAGTATTAACAAAAGCATGCTTCACTATGACATTTTCAGTTCTATCAGACTTTGTACTACTTTCAAACTTAGGCAATGGATCATAAAAGTTATAGTACAAATCATGATACTCTTTACATGTATAAATAGAATGCCATAGACTACCACAATGAAAACAAGAATTCTGTGGTTTGTAAAATACTGATCTATTTCTATCATCAGACTTAGGAATTTCAGCAATTTTCTTCTTACTCTTTTTACAATCAATAGCAAGATGATTAGAGTTACCACAGTTAAAACAACTCTTTCTAGGTGCATTTGGGATATACTTATAACCATTTTCTTTATTGATCCCAATTTTACCATTCCTGTTTCTCTTAACAGTAGCTTCCTTTTTCTTATCTGTAACCTCACAGATTTTATCCTTAAGCTGTTTCTGAGACAATAGACCTACATTCTTAGTGACTTTGTTCATGACAGGTTTAGACTTTATAATTTTAATTCCTTGAGTAGAAGAAGATCCCTTTTCAAAAGTAGAATTGGAATCCTTACCAAAAACAAAATTAACAGGAGTAATCTTATATTTGGTTGAGTCTATAACATGTCTATAGGTCTTTGGACTGACTGTCTCATCAATGACAATTTTCTCTGCTAATTTCTTATCTTCATCTGACTTATATCCTAGACACTCCTTCCAATTCTTAGAGGTATTAATCTCATGAAATTTCCTACCAGAGTTTGTCCAGGTTCTGATTTTCTCATTAGCATATTCAAGTTCTTTTTCAAGGGAAGTACATTTAGATGTCATCTCTAAGTGCATGTGTTTAGCATTATCATATTCTTTTTGTACTTCTTGCATACGAGAAAATTCAGCTTCTATTATCTCATTCCTCTTTCTAAGGTCAGACATCTCAGATAAGATTCTAGTATTTTCAGCAGTTTGACTTCTAAAGCTAATATGTAATGACTTTAGAAAACGTCTTAACTCAGAAGCATTATCAGTATCAAAATCAAAGATAGTATTTAGTACCTTATCATCAGGAGCAGCAGTTACATCAGCATTGGCCATTAACGCATAGTTGACTACCTCAGTATCAGATTCTGAGGAAGAGTCCATCCAATCCTTGCTTGATGTGATGAGTGCCTTTGTCTTGTTGCATTCAGAAGCAAAGTGACCCATACCATTACACTTGTAGCATCTAACCTTTGACTTGTCAAATTTGCTACCCTTGCTGTCCTTTTTGATATACTTGTCTTTGTCTGCTTTGAAGGTCTTTTTCTGAAAGTTGCCTTGTCTTCTATTCTTCCTGAACTTCATCCTTCTGAAGTTTCTGACAATCATAGCAACCATCTCTTCCATGTCTGAGTCAGAAGAATCATCACCAGTATTGGCATCAGGATTGCCATCAGTATCTGATGAAGAGTCGTCAGGATCTGATTCAGCTACTCTTGCTTTCCTTCTAGAGACCTCCATAGCTTTCCCTTTTGATTTTGCTTCTACATTCAAAGAAATTGACTTTGCCTTGCTGCTTTTCTTGTTCTTCCTCTGTTGAACTTCAAGATCATGAGTTCTTAGCATCCCATAGATCTCATCAAGAGACACAATGTTCAGATCATACTGGTGTCTAATGATTGAGGTCTGAGTATCTCATTCTTCAGGTAAATCTCTAAGAAATTTGGTGTTTGAATCTTCAGTTTCATATACTTTGTCAACTAAGGATAAGCTATTCAATAGTGTCAGGAATCTATCATATAGATCAGTCAGGCTCTCTTCAGGTCTTGCATCGAATTGTTCATATTCTTGAATCAATAGAGCCCTTCTGTTTTTCTTGACAGATGCAGATCCCTGGCACTGAGTTTCCAAAGTATCCCAGATTTCTTTTGAAGACTTGCATGCAATCACTCTGTTTGACATGACAGCATCAAGGCTATTATGCAAGATATTCTTTATCTTTGGTTCCCTGAGTACATGAGCTTTTTCTTCTGGAGTCCATTCTGCTTTAGCTTTGACCACATAATGTTCTGGTACTGTATCTGTTCGTTCTACGAACTTTGTTGGTATATATGGTCCATCACGAATCCTGTCCAAGTAGTCAGGATCCATAGCCTCCAGGTACATCAGCATCTTTACCCTCCATGTAGGATATTCTGATATCTTTAAGATGGGAATCTTCATGCTTTCATACTTGGTTGTCGACATCTTTAGATCGTATCTGATTCAGAATTAAATCAGTTTGCTCTGATACCAATTGTTGCCCAGTAATAATCTATTGTAGAAGGGGGGTTGAATACAATAGTGTAAGATAATCGACTTCTTAATGTATATATCACAAATATGAAAAGAAAGATAACAGCTTTATTAAATCTGATATAAAACTGTTACAAACTCTCTCAAGAAATTCTGATGTTCTTGAGAGCTGCTAGTTTACAAAAACTCTCTCAAGAAATTCTGTTCTTAAGAGCTTCTCTTCGATTATGATCTCTCTCGAATGAATACATAAATCGAAACCAAGACTGTGTTTATATAGTGCACACAGCTTCTCTATCAATAACAAGATAAGTCCTAATCAATAACAAAGATAGAAACCTATCCTTAATCGATCGCTACATTCTACAAACCAGGAACAGATAGAATAAACTTCCATGTTTATCTAGACTCCAAATATAACTCGAAGTAGGAATCCTGATCAGCTTCAAGTTCTGATGATCAATCCTGATCATAGTCTGAGTAGGAATCCTGATGATCAATAAGATACTGACGCTTGATCAAATACTGATGACCATGCAATACTGATTACAGTCTGGGTGTACCTGACTAACTGGGATTACTTCCCGATTTGCTATCTCCACCCTTAACACATCTTTTTATGGTTCCGCTCTAAGTTTTAACTTACTCGCGAAATCTCTAGAAATAAAAGACTTAGTAGCTCCTGAATAAAATAAAACATTTGCATTAACGGTATTAAGTAGAAGGGTACCTGCTATCACATCCGTGTCTCTCACGACATCCTTAACAGTCATGTTAAAAGTCCTAGCAGTTGGGGGCTTGTTGGAAGCCGCCCTACTCATGCCTGATGCGGCTGGTTTTGCACTCTTGCAGTCCTTCCTCAGGTGTCCAGTCTTCCCACATTGGAAGCAAGTCATATTGTTCTGGGGGCAAGTGTTAGAATAATGTCCCGGCCGGTTACACTTGTAACAGTTTACTGTACCCAGGGCACAGGTTCCAATGTGTTTCCTTCCACAAGTCTTACAATCTGGCAGAGGGGGTCGGGGTTGGCTAAAATGAGATACCCCGGTCTGTCTGCCGCCCTGGCCTATGCTCCTGTTCTCTGTCCTCCTGAATCCTAAACTCTTTACTGGCTGGGACCTTGTCCCTCTGAATGACTTAGCTGGGAAACTCTCGCTCGCAGATCTCCCTCCCTGACTACCAAACTTTCTCTTTTTCTCTTCCTTGTTTTTTGACTCTGCTCACTGCCTGATTCCACGATGGTTGCCTTTTGCACTAGTGAGGCATAGTCCGTTATTTCCAACACGACAACTCTATTCTGAATCCATTGCTTCAATCATTGCTGAAACCTCCTTGATCTCTTCAAATCGATATTGACAAATTTCGGTACTGTAAGAACCGGGAAAAGTTACGTGTAAACATTTCGTTGTTTGATGAAATTTTCTTTTGTATTTATTCTAATTAAATGTTTTATCTATTTAAATGTGCTAAGTTATTCATCAAATGGTCACGTATGTGTCATGTGGATGTGTTAGGTCCTGATAAGTTTGTAGAAGGGGGGTTGAATACAAACTATACCGTTTAATCGAATTTGTTCGTTTGAAGATTTAACAATTTAAGAACAAATTACTGCGGAATAAACTGAAACAATATTCAAGTTAAATATAACTTATATTAAACTTGAGGAGTGTTACAATTTGAGTACGGATTATAGAGTTCTTCATAAAACAAACCTAGAATAAATTCGACATGAATTTATCTATTTTTGTAATAAAAAGGATCGAATACTAAAAAGTAGTTCGATATAATTTCTAGGGATTATGATCCGCTAGATTGTCAAAGCAGTACAATTGAACTAATTCTTATGGATTAAATGTTACAATCAATTCAAGAATTTAATTCACTGATGAAATTGAGCTCGGACAGTTGAGAAGTAAAGGCAGAAGTTTTGAATGTAAAGTTGTATTCTTTATGTCTTGTATGTTCTGTCTCTTGATTGCCTTTAAAAAATGATCAAACATGTGTTATATACATGTACTGAATCATTTTCTTTCACGCGCCATTTCACTTCTTTTAATTTATGTCAGGAAGACTTTCGGGAAGACAATGAAGTGGCTTGGGAAGACAATCGGGAAGACAAGCTTTTAAACTTAAAAATACTTAGAAAATAACTAGGAAGACTTTTAGGAAGATTCTCCTTGTTAGTCTTCTTAGTTAATTTTCTAAGTCTTCCTAGTTCATTTACTATTCTAATTCAAATAATTATTTAAGTAATTTATATATTAAATTAATTCTTAACAGAATTAATCTAATAAATAATTTACTTAGTAGAAATAATTATTTAGAAGAGAATAAATATACTTCCTTGTCTTCAGAAGAATTTCTTGAACCACTAATATTAGAAGAAGAAATAACACTAGTAGAACGTTGACACTCAATGTACTGTCTGGTTCATGAGTGACTAACGACAATGTCTGTTCTTCATCTGTTTGACTTTAAGCAGTGATTCATTTTTCTTATCCCTTTTTCTTAAACTCTGTAACCTGCACATTTGCTGTCACATCTTGAAATCTCTGTCACTTTAATAAATCCACTGAAATTGAATACTTCACTGAGGCTTGATCAATAAATTGAACTTCTTTCAATGTAGAATTACTTCAAGTCTGTAGATGACATTAATCTTCATTCTCTTGACAGATATTATCTTTTGAAATTCCTGTGACATATGACTTTTATTATTTACTTATTACATCTTATTTTATGTTGAGTAGAATCCTCTGTGTTTACAAATAGGCCTCGACATATGCCTTTCAGGATGCTATGTGAAAAATTGTGGTAAGTGGAATTTATTTTAAGAGGATGTTATTTTATTTCGTTTTATTTTAATTATCGAAAGGAAAATTTAATTTGTTTCATAATCATTCGGGTAATTGGTATATCGTTCGTACCAATATTTCATTCATTGAAGTGGGATATATCCTTAAACATTCGTTATAGATATATTTTGGTTCGTATATATATTATTAAATTATTCTCGTAATTATCCATATATTCTTGATGATTATCGTTTCGTAACTGGTACGATTTATTCGAATTAATAATGATCCAATGGATCAATATCGATCCAAAAATGTCGTTTGGGGTATTATTTTCCGTTTAATATAAATAGCTTATTCTTTAATTCATTTTGATCGAAAATTTCGTTAAATATCCGAAAATACCAGAAAAATCCCTGAACCGTGTTCTTCGTGTTCTTCGAGAATCAAACTCAAATTTGAAGGCGTTACCGGAATCCGTTTTCAACGCTCTTATAGTCGAATCGAAGCTCTCATCACCCTCTATCTAAATCCATCAACAGATTTTGTGTGGGTATGATTTTTGAATTTCTTGAATTTTTATTAGTTTCGAATTTTTATATTAATTTGCGGAAAACTTGAAATCTTCATAGTTCTTACGAAATGATGGTATGAATGGATTGTATGTGTTGTGGTGAGTGTATTGGTGATTTTTAATTGAGTTTTGGGGTTAATAATTGAGCTAATCGGTTTTTAAGAGCTCACCGGAAAATTTCTTGAATTGATTGGATTTTTAGTTTGGTTGGTCGATTCCCGATTGTGTTTCCACAATTAGATCGATCATGAAACAAGGTATTGATACATATTAATAGTTTCAAGGTTGGAAGTTGTTTTTGGGTCGATCGGAAAAGAAACCCGTCGCTTTCGGTGGTTTCATGGGTTGATTCCGGGTTGTTTCGACGTGTTTTGGTGTGATTTAGTTAAGTTTAATGTTGTCTTGCAAACCCTTGTGTTTCCTTGTGAAAAACGCGTGTTTGGGGAGTATTTGAGGTCGCCGGAGGACGGCGAGTCGCCGGAACCGCCATCGAATTCCGTTTGTGTTCTTGGCGACCCGTTTACGTATCCACCCGACCCGGTTTTGATCCTAAAAACCCAATTGCATTTCTATAAAAGTGTTTTTGGGTTAAATATTTTCTAAAAATCCAAAAAAAATAGTTTTAATTTCAAAAAAATCATTTTTTATTCAAACTCTTTTTAATAAATTCGAGTTATATTTATTTGATTTCAAAATTGAATTAGATTTAATTATTTTAATTATTTTTAGATAATAATTATTTTATTTAATTGATTGATTAATTTATTAATAGATTAATTGTATTAATTAATTATTAATTAGATTTAATTAATTTAAATCGAGTTTAATTATTTTTCTTGAACAATTTTATATAAAAATATTTATTTAATTAGCTACAAGTGGTTAATTAATTTTATATTAATTGATTAATTTTAATTAATTAGATATTGTTTTTATTTTATTGACCGATTTAGTTGGAATTGGTCTTTATTTAATGAAAAGCGATTCGACTTTCGATCTAAAAATGTTTCATGGTTAGATTCTTTTAAAACGAGAGTCGAATATTTTTCTAAAATTATTTCTTGAATGTTACGTGACGTATGTGATTTAATTATTGCATTTAAATGCCAATATGTGCTACGTAAATTATGTGAATTATCTGGTTATTAAGTCATAAATACGAATAATTGTTTTGAGACTTGTTTAAATGTTTTAATCGTGTCTAATATTATCACGAGGGGTAGTTAGAACAGACTTGTGACAACTGCAAGAATGTCAAATCCATGAATGACCGAAAAAGAGAAATATGGTGCCACGAAACTAAAGAGAAGGAAATCGTATCACATCGGCCTTACATAATAGCTAAGGACCAGAGGCAAGTATCTATACCTTCACTTATTGTTCAAGTGATATTTTCTTTAAAATCATGCGAACGTTACCTTCGAATCATATTACAAATATTTTGCCCTCTTATAAATACTCAAGGGTTCCTTTCATCTCGTACATACATAAATGATTGTTTCTTAGTATTTATGATTTGGAGTATGATTTCGGAAATGTGAGAATAGCCAGTTATATGAAACCATAAGCTATAAATGTTGAAATGCTTTAATGAAAGATAAATGTGATGTTTCCGTAAAGGAAACAAGTTTTGGAATAAATTGCAAGTATTCTATTCCCATCTTGTACCTATGCAAGTGTTACTACCCTTCCACTTGTTATGCATGTTTTTCTTGAACCCTCATACTTGTACCAAGTAGCACTAACTTTCACTTTCTGTTTTGAATTGTAACTACCCTGATCTTATTTATTCTTCCATAATGGAATAATTTATACTGTTTAGACAGTCTAGAGCCTGTTTCTTGAACCCTACCTTATATTGAGCAGTTGAAATTCCTTTTTGATGTCGTAATGCCTGTTTCATTTCATACTTAACTTTGTTGGGGATGCTATTATTGATACCCGGCGATATAATTGGAATGTTTTTAAAATGGACCAATAATGGTCGGACCAGATTCGTGGTCGGAATGAATTAAGGCTAAATGAGGCCAGGGATCCTACTTAAAGGACTTTGTTGTGTGCATAGTCTAGGGTTAATGCGTGACTGATCAGCAAGTTAACCTTGATGTTTTATTAAAATGTAAAAGACCAATTCTAATACCATTTATTATATTTGAGATTGAATTACAGCCATATGCTCTGTACTTGTGACTTATACCCCGATATACATGTTTACCCTTTTGTTTTAAAATTGTGGTTGGTATATATATGCTTGCTGAGCACATTTGGCTTAGCTCGTAGCGTCGTATGAATTCCAATTTATTTAAGAATGACGATGATTGAAAAAGAGTAAATGAGATGACTCAAATGTCTTGCGTTGTCAGAATTATTATTTTCAAAAGATTTCTTGGATAAAACTGTTACCTTCAAAAGCGGTACTTTTGTAAAAATATTGTTTTCAAACTTACTGATTCACATTGATATCCTGTTATTCTACATACTCTTGTATTCATTGTTGTTTGAATAACTTTGACGACCAATATAAATTCCTTCCATTTTAAACTATTCACTTGCTAAAAGTTGAATGAAAGACTATTGCGAAACATCAAAATTGTTTTTAAAACTTTTGGGAAATCATAAATGTTCATACCCGTCACTTATTTTCAAGTGACATGTTGCTTCAACTATTTTGCCAATATTACTCTAAACTCATATTGAAAGTTTTATCTCTCTCACTTATTGTTCAAGTGATATGATTCTGCAACTATTATACAAGTATTCTAATCATAAATGTTCATACGCTTCACTTATTTTTCAAATGTTGGTTCTTTTATATAATCTCGCAAGTTCAATATCCCATACTCTATTGTCCATAGTAGGCATACTTTTAGTTATAAAATATCTTTTATCAGTGTTCATCAATGCTTTTGTTCAAAATATGTCTGAGATGTTTAATTAAATTGATTTAAAGTTACAGTTACTGAATTTAAACGATTTTTTATTACAAATATCCTGATTTGGCAATGTTGAGTTGAAATGTTGCAAACCCTAAATGATTGGGAATTTGTGGGCCTGATAAGGGTAAAGTGAGATTTTTAAAATTACGGTTCAATAATATACCTGCTGAGCATTTCTTTCGCTCATACTTGTTTTCTTCGTATTTTAGCCTTTCAGTAAGAAGGTAAATTGGCGAGAGTTGTCCGCGTAGCTTGGACAGAGAAGGGAAAAGAGGTTAGCGTGAAAATGTTATGATCCAGAGTATTTGGAGCTAGTGTAAGGTTATTGTATAAAGTTGATTTCTATTAAATACTGTATTGTACAAGATTAGTTTTGCCTAGTATACTTCTTGTCGAAGTTATACTAGTGTTATAGAATTTTTGCAAAAAGAAATGTTGTAAAGAAGAAAATTTTATTTAATGGAATTTTGGAATCTTGTTTCTAGCACTATAGCCTAAAAGATCTTGGTATAGTTGGGGGTGCTACATTTCTATTGTGAACCAATTACAGGTGAAAGTTTAAGATTAAACAGGTCATTTGATATTGAGATTTTATTATGACGACCAAATCTTCTGACCCCGGATTTCGGGCGTTACAGGTGGTATCAGAACAGGGTTATAGTAAAACTAAAAACGAGAGTGCGTAGGAGTGTGTATAGTTATGTAAAGAACGTCAGAGCTCATTTAGAGTTTGTGTTGGACTATTGGATATAGTACCAATGAGTAAGTTAAGATAGGGGTACTTGTTTGAGATGGTTGTGCTGAGCTGGATAGAACTCCTTACGGTTGTAGATGTCTATGGTGGAATCTTCAAGGACTATTAGGAGTCAACAACGACGTACGATATCGATAACCTTAGGACATGGAGAAGAGCTTAGAATCGGATAACGAGCTATCGAAGGAGCTAAGAAAGAAGGCATATGTGAAGACCTTGGTAATACCTTCCCACCCTAATGAAATATTTGACATTCCTTTAAATGAGACTTGTATTTGTGAATATATTCCACCTTTTGAGTTTGTATTTCATATTTTTGATCAATCATGTTTCCAATTACGTCAGAGGTTGTTATGATATCTATTTCAGAATTTTGAGGCCTGTTGAAAATGTGTTATTTGAATTTCAACTCTTTCATTCTCCGGGGGTGGATAACTCTAATTGTAATGTAACACTGTTTGTTCGATACTTCCTATTTCTGGTTGTTCTTCTTTTCTGGAATAACACATTTAGAATCTATTCAGTTTCAATCCAAGGTGTGTATCTGAGAATTACTCGTCAAAAGGCCTTGATTGTTAATTTGACTTTAAATTTCTTTCATATTTCAATACTCCAACTGAGACGAACAACCCTATTTGTAGGGGACACAAGGACTATCTGTCTGTGTGATAGAAGTCTGATGGGACGCCATCACTTGTGTGTTGTGCATCACAAGAGGGTTAATTACCTTTAGTATTGTCTTAATTAAGACACGCAACATCGGGTTCATATGATCAAATTGATCTCTCAGTGATTCTTTTATTTTCAGCAATGTTTGTTTTAAAATTGTAATTTGGTAACCACAATTGTGGGACACTTGCTATGATATGGAATCTCTTTACTTTAAAAATTTCGTGATTCTTGTTATCTCAAATAATCTTGAAGGTATGCCATCAGGTTGGAATGGATTAACCTTACCATAATGAATAAAGAATTTTCGATTGAATTACCACGAGCGAAAGAGGATCACAATGTGATTAGAATACTAGTGACATATAATGGAGCCAGTTGTTCTTTCTCTATCAATTAACGTTACGCTGTGGAAGAGTGGGTCAACTTTCATCTGAAAGAAACAACGGTATTTTAAGAAGGAACAATATTTGAAGAAGCAACAACGCGCTATGAAGCCTCAGTCATCATTTACGTTAGTTAGGGAATTCAAGAGTTGATATGAAACATGGAAAATGTGCAATTGAATCGATGTTATCACCAGTTGTGGAAGATGGACATAATATATTTCTGGTCTCAACGTGAAGAACGTCTAATCTCAACGTTAGGCTAATAATAGAGAATGATACGATCTTTGAATGTTTCGGGATTACATGATATGATTGCAGGTCTTTTGCTCACTACAGTATAAAGTAGATCTTACCAGTTAATGTTGATAGACCTTGCCCCAGCCTAGTAGATAGATCACTAGATAGAAAAGACTCATAGTGAGAGCGAGAGTATCTTAAAGCAAAAATAGAACGAGAATCAGAATCGAACTGATGTTGATCCGATCAAGCTATTTTGGGGAATGAGATTATACCTTGGGAAAGATTTCTTGAGTTATACTTTGAATATATTTTCTAAATTATTTGGGAATCAGTTGGAGACTAATTAAGTTCTTGGAACTAAGTAGGACAGTTTTAAAGGTATCGAGCTAAGTCACCAAGTTGTTAAGGTGTATTTCTCACATTATCTATAATGAGGAAAAGAGGATGAAGAGATTTCAACAGGGATTTAAAGACAATGGACAAGGAAATGAGTGGTGTTTTTAAAGTAAATATTTATCTTATATTGGTACAGAAAGTATGTGATCGTTGAAAGCAGTTGTCAGTTATATTGAAGGTAGTTAGAATTAATCAAGGAGTATGACTATATAATTAATTATCAACCAGGAAAAGCCAATATGGTGATTGATATTATAAGGAGTAAAGGGAGATTAAAGATGCTAATTTCTTCAGAACATGTGATATAAGAATTGGAAATGACGGAGTTTGAAGTTATGATAACAAGAGGAATTAACTGAAATTAGGATTCAGCCAGAATTGACCAAAAAAAAGAGTTATATTAAGGAAAGAATAATAGAAGGAGAATTGGATTAAATTATAGGAAAGACCGAGAGAGTATAAGGGATAAGAAGGAAATTCGAGGATATACTTCTAGAGTGGATTCCTAATGTTCAAAAATTAAAGACGAGATTTTGCAAGAAACCCATAGCTGTAGATGTTACATTCACTCGGGGGTACAAAGATATATTAGAGATTTAAAAGAATACTAGTGTTGGTGATTATCTAAGTACTTGACATGTTAGAGAATGAAGAAAGAACAACAGAGACATAGTGGACTATTACAACCGAGAGATTCCTGAATGGAAGTGGGAACATATTACGATAGACTTTGTAGTAGAGTTGCCAAGGTCTAGAGCTAATCATGATGCTATTTGGGTTATTATTGATCAATTAACGAAGTTAGCACACTTTCTTCCGATTAATGAGAGATATCCATTGGATAAGTTGGTTCATCTCTATTAAAACAAGATAGTAGTACGACATGGAATGCCGGTTTCAATTGTATCTGACAGAGATCCGCGATTTAATTCAAGATTCTGGAGACAGTTTCAAGAGGCTTTGGGAACTAGGGTAAATATGAGCACGGCGTATCACCCTCAGACAGACGGTCAGAGTGAGTGGACCATTCAAATGATTGAAGACATGCTACGAGTTTGGGCACTCGACTTCAAGGGCAATTGGGATGATCATCTACCCTTAGTGGAATTTTCATACAATGATAGCTTTCGTGCAAGCATTAGAATGCCGCCTTACGAAGCTTTATATGGACGAAAGTGTCGATCTCCAGTGTATTGGGAAGAAGTTGGTGAACGAAAGGGGATAGGACCAGAGTTGGTACAACAAACGAAAGAAGTATTGACCTGATTCGATTCATGTGATAGAGTATGAACTAATAGAAATTCAACCAGGCTTATCATATGTAGAATAGCCAATAGAGATATTAAATCGTAAAGAGAAAGTGTTGAGGAATAAAATTGTACTGTTAGTAAAAGTTTTGTGGAGAAATCCTAGAGTAGAAGAGTCTACCTGGGAATTAGAAAGTGATATGATAAAAAAGTATCCCCATATGTTTTCTTGATTTGATTCTGAGAACAGAATCCTATTAAGGGGGAAGGATGTAAGAACCGGGAAAAGTTACGTGTAAACATTTCGTTGTTTGATGAAATTTTCTTTTGTATTTATTCTAATTAAATGTTTTATCCGTTAAAATGTGCTAAGTTATTTGTTAAATGGTCACATATGTGTCATGTGGATGCTATGTGAATAATTGTGGTAATTGGAATTTATTTTAAGAGCATGTTATTTTATTTCGTTTTATTTTAATAATCGAAAGGAAAATTTAATTCGTTTCATAATCATTCGGGTAATTGGTATATCGTTCGTACCAATATTTCATTCACTGAAGTGGGATATATCCTTAAAAATTCGTTATAGATATATTTTGGTTCGTATGTATATTATTAAATTATTCTCGTAATTATCCATATATTCTTGATGATTATCGTTTCGTAACCGGTACGCTTTATTCGAATTAATAATTATCCAATGGATCAATATCGATCCAAATATGTCGTCTGGGGTATTATTTTCCGTTTAATATAAATAGCTTATTCGTTAATTTATTTTGATCAAAAATTTCGTTAAATTCCCGAAAATACCAAAAAATCCCTGAACCGTGTTCTTCCTGTTCTTCGAGAATCAAACTCAAATTTGAAGGCATTACCGGAATCCGTTTTCAACGCTCTTATAGTCGAATCGAAGCTCTCATCACCCTATATCTAAATCCATCAACAGATTTTGTGTGGGTATGATTTTCGAATTTCTTATATTTTTATTAGTTTCGAATTTTTATTTTAATTTGCGGAAAACTTGAAATCTTCATAGTTCTTATGAATTGATGGTATCAATGGATTACAAGTGTTGTGGTGAGTGTATTAGTGATTTTTAATTGAGTTTTGGAACTAAGAATGGAGCTAATCGATTTTTAAAAGCTCACCGGAAAATTTCTTCAATTGATCGGATTTTTAGTTTGGTTGGTCGATTCCCGATTGTGTTTCCACCATTAGATAGATCGTGAAACAAGGTATTGATACATATTAATAGTTTCAAGGTTGGAGGTTGTTTTTGGGTCGACCGAAAAAGAAACCCGCTGCCGCTAGTGGTTTCATGGGTTGATTTCGGGTTGTTTCGACGTGTTTTGGTGTGATTTAGTTAAGTTTGATGTTGCCTTGCAAACCCCTGTGTTTCCTTGTGAAAAACGCGTATTTAGGGAGTATTAGAGGTCGCCGGAACCACCACCGGATTCCGGTTGTGTTCTTGGTGACTCGTTTGTGTTCTTGGCGACCCGTTTACATATCCACCCGACCCGGTTTTGATCCTAAAAACCCAATTGCATTTCTATAAAAGTGTTTTAGGGTTAAATATTTTTTAAAAATCCAAAAATATTAGTTTTAATTTCAAAAAAAATCATTTCTTTATTCAAAATCTTTTTAATAAATTCCAGTTATATTTATTTGATTTCAAAATGGAATTAGATTTAATTATTTTAATTATTTTTAGTTAATAATTTATTTATTTAATTGATTGATTAATTTATTAATTAATTATTAATTAGATTTAATTAATTTAAATTGAGTTTAATTATTTTTCTTGAACAGTTTTATTTAAAAATATTTATTTAATTAGCTACAAGTGGTCAATTAATTTTATATTAATTGATTAATTTTAATTAATTAGATATCTTTTTATTTTATTGACCGATTTAGTTGGAATTGGTCTTTATTTAATGAAAAGCAATTCGACTTTCGATCTAAAAATGTTTTATGGTTAGATTCTTTTAAAACGAGAGTTGAATATTTTTCTAAAATTATTTCTTGAATGTTACGTGACGTATGTGATTTAATTATTGCATTTAAATGCCAATATGTGTTACGTAAATTATGTGAATTATCTAGTTATTGAGTCATAAATACGAATAATTGTTTTGAGACTTGTTTAAATGTTTTAATCGTGTCTAATATTATCACGAGGGGTAGTTAGAACAAAAATTTGTTAGTATTGTTAGAAAGTGAGATTGACGAGACCGTTGACTTAGATGTTGACTTTTATATTATAGAGATTTTTGACGAGCGTGTTACGTAAACTATTTATTTAGTTAATCGTAACTACTCTATCTATTGAAATATTGTTATCTATGTACATAGGCTATTAGACGAGACAAGCCGGATTACCGAAAAATGTTAAATGAAAGAATTCGGAGATGGATGAAGTTATTATTGCTTGCGATTGGTTGGTTTATTTGTGGGGTGATTTAACACCAAGGAAACGTCAACACTCTTGGGGGACATTTCCAAGTATTTTCTTCCAACAGAGATATTGGTAGGAATAGTTTATGCGTCAGAATTAAGTTACATAATGAGTGTACTCTAGAGACTAAAGTAGCGTTTATGTTGGACTATAGAAATAAACACGCGAATTCCATCTCGGGAAATCAGACTTGTGACAACTGCAAGAATGTCATATCCATGAATGACCGAGAAAGAGAATTATGGTGCCATGAAACCAAAGAGAAGAAAATCGTATTACTTCGGCCTTACATAATAGCTAATGACCATAGGCAAGTATCTATACCTTCACTTATTGTTCAAGTGATATTTTCTTTAAAATCATGCGAACGTTACCTTCGAATCATATTACAAATATTTTGCCATCTTATAAATACTCAAGGGTTCCTTTCCTCTCATACATACATAATTGATTATTTCTTAGTATTTATGATTTGGAGTATGATTTCTGAAATGTGAGAATAGCTGGTTATATGAAACCATAAGCTATAAATGTTGAAATGCTTTAATGAAAGATAAATGTGATGTTTTCGTAAAGGAAATAAGTTTTGGAAAAAATTGCAAGTATTATATCCCCATTTTGTACCTATGCAAGTGTTACTACCCTTCCACTTGTTATGCATGTTTTTTTCTTGAACCCTCACACTTGTACCAAGTAGCACTAACTTTCACTTTCTGTTTTGCATTGTAACTACCCTGATCTTATTGATTCTTCCATAATGGAATAATTTATACTGTTGAGACAATCTAGAGCCTGTTTCTTGAATCCTACCTTATATTGAGCAGTTGAAATTCCTTTTTGATGTCGTAATGCCTGTTTCATTTCATACTTAACTTTGTTGGGCATGCTATTACTGATACTCGGCGATAGAATTGGAATGTTTTTAAAATGGACCAATAATGGTCGAACCAAATTCGTGGTCGCAATGAATTAAGGCCAAATGAGTTCAAGGATCATACTTAAAGGACTTTATTGTGTGCATAGTCTGGGGTTAATGCATGACTGATCAGCAGCTTAACCTTGATGTTTTCTTAAAACGTAAAAGACCAATTCTAATACCATTTGTTATATTTGAGATTGAATTACAGTCATATGCTCTGTAAAATCTTCTGACCAATTCTAATACCATTTGTTACATTTGAGATTGATTACAGCCATATGCTCTGTACTTGTGACTTATACCCTGATATCCATGTTTACCCTTTTGTTTTAAAATTGTGGTTGGTATATATATGTTTGTTGAGCACATTTGGCTTAGCTCGTAGTGTCGTATGGATTCCAATTTATTTAAGAAGGATGATGATTGAAAAAGAGTAAATGAGATGACTCAAATGTCTTGCGTTGACAGAATTGTCTGGTATACTTTTTGTCGAAGTTATACTAGTGTTATAGAATTTTTGCAAAGAGAATTGTTGTAAAGAAGAAAATTTTATTTAATGGAATTTTGGATTATTGTTTCTAGCACTATAGCCTAAAAGATCTTGGTATAGTTGGGGTCACAAATGCTACATTTCTATTGTGGACCAATTACAGGTGAAAGTTTAAGATTAAACATGTTATTTAATATTGAGATTTTATTGTGACGACCAAATCTTCTGACCCTGGATTTGGGGCGTTACAGGTACAAACCTAGACAGTTCGGTAAACTTGGCTTCATATTCTGCCACAGTATTGTTATCTTGTTTTAATTCTAAAAACTTTCGCTCCATCTGTGTTTCCATGAACACGGGGAAATACTTTTCCAGAAATAAAGTGGTAAATCTTGCCCAGGTGATAATGGCATCCGTCTCTAGGTTCCTCTTTGCTTCCCACCAGTAGTTAGCCTCTCCCTTCAAGAGGTAGGTGGCGAAGATGGTCTTTTGGGCTTCCTCAATGCCTAGGATTTCAAATGATTTTTACATTTCTTTCAACCAAGCTCTTGCCTCAACGGGATCAGAAGATCTCTGAAATTCCGGGGACTTAAGGGAGTTGAAGGCTTTAAAAGCATTCTATCCCGCAGTATTGGGGCCTGGTGGTGGTGGTGGTGGGTAGTGGGTGGTGGTTCAAGTTCTGCCTAAGTAAGTGCATGAATTGGTGCATCGGGTTTCTACCTGGGTCCTCTTCATTCTGAGTACCTTCGTACTCCTCTTCCTCATACTCCTGATCATCGAACTCATTATAATCCTCGTCTTCCTCTTCTTCATTATGAAAATTCTGTCTTATTCCTCCCTGATTAACACTACCCTGGGCCGCATAATTGGCAGGGCGTGCTCGTGTTCCCATACGTCGGGGTGGCATTGTTCTGATATTTAAACAAGAAAATTTTTCATCATGATTATTTGCTTTTTCAAAACAGGTTAAATGGGACCGTCTGGTCCACTAGTAGTAATTCTTGAAATAATTTTCGAAGTTGGAGATAAAAAAAAATTGGTCAAAACGAAGGTTTCATAGTTCTATATATATATCAAGACTGATAACTTTGTAAAGCAGTTGAAATAGCAGGATATATCAAATTTAAGACTGAAATCTTTTAGGAACTGAAATGCGCGAATATATACATAAGTGACATAAAGTCACGAGGTACTGAAAGTCAAAGTTTTTCAACAAAAGCGAATACATCGCTGAACTACATAATCCGAATAACGGTCAAAATCAAAAGTACTACAAGTCATCTAGTCACCATCCACAAAAGTCAGCCTGGTCAGCCTATGTCTAACACAGAAGGGATACTGCTGTACATCGGAACCATCCCACAAAATTGGCACTAGTAACGGTCGTCCGAGTTTAGAGAACTAAGATATCTGTCATCTATCAAGGCTCCTCCGCCGGGCAGGTCAGGCTCCTGATGCGCGCCATGACATCTATCCAAATCAACTCTGTAGCCTGACGGGACACCAGTCCCTCAGTAATAACAGGTAGGCACCTCATGCTAACTCAAGCTCGTACCTCGATGCTGGTCATCTCACTCCTCAGTCCACCAAGGGTCGTAAACCTCACCCCGTCCTGAAAGGAACGACAGGTCTCTCTCTCTACGGCCAACTGCCTCCTAAGCTCATCGGCTCTAGCCTCTGCTGCTGCCAAGTCAGTGGTAAGTCGGCCTACAATCCAATCATGGATAACAACGGGCACTCCAGTAGGTGAGGGAGGTGGTGTGTCTGGGTCATTCATGGCCCGGTCCTCCTCATATCCATCAGGGGCGAGGTCATAGTCATCGTCCTCAATGGTACAAGTATCAGGAACAACCTGATCCCCCTAAATGGAATCATCTTCCTCAATCGACTCTCCATCCGTAGTAGTAAGGGAGGCAGGAAAGTCAAACACTATCATAGGGTCCTCCTCCGGATCCTCCTCCGGGTCCTCTAAATCCTCCTCTGGATACTCCTCTGAATCCTCCATGGGATCCTCCTCGGCCGCCAGCAGAGCAGCGTCATGCTGGGCCTCAAACTCGTCGGCCTCCTGGACCGTGGATGCCTATACAGACGAAAGTTACGTTACTATTGTGGAGTTAAAAAGTTCCCTTACGGGTTTTAACGGTTAGTGCTACATCCGGTAGCCCAACCACGAACTCGATGGGAGTTCTCTTTATTATTACTAGCTTATAGCCCGTGCGATGCACGGTTACTTAAATTTTATTTATAATTATATTTTTATTATCCATGCAACACACGATTGTTTTTTTAATATTTATAATTATATTTATTTATGAATATTTTAATATTTAAAAGTTATTAGTTTACATGATTAAATTATTGTTAAAAAAGATATAGCCAAAACAATTGTAGTTAAAATTTGATATTTATTATATTTTACACGCTCAATTTAATATTTGTTTATATTGAGTTATAAAAGTTAGATTTGGCCAATTTTATAGTCCACATGAAATTCACAAAATAATCTTTAATTTAGTTGTGGTTTAATAGTTCTTTTTCAATTAAAAACTATGTTGCCCAGTAATAATCTATTGTAGAAGGGGGGTTGAATACAATAGTATAAGATAATCGACTTTTTAATGTATATATCACAAATATGAAAAGAAAGATAACAGCTTTATTAAATCTGATATAAAACTGTTACAAACTCTCTCAAGAAATTCTGATGTTCTTGAGAGCTGCTAGCTTACAAAAACTCTCTCAAGAAATTCTATGTTCTCGAGAGCTTCTATCTTGATTCGCTTCTCTTCTCTTCCGAATACATAAATCGAAATCAAGACTGTGTTTATATACTACACAGCTTCTCTATCAATGATAACTCCTAATCAATTACAAAGATTGAAACCTATCCATAATTGATAGCTACATTCTACAAACCAGGAACCGACAGAATAAACTTCCATGTGTAACTAGACTCCAAATATAACTCGAAGTAGGAATCCTGATCAGCTTCCAGTCCTGATGATCAATCCTGATCCCAGTCCTGATATGCCTTCTGATCCTGACGACCATGTAATCCTGATGACGTCAGCAATCCTGATCAGTTGAGTCTAGCTCCTGACAATCATTGAATTCTGATCTAACAATCTCCCCCAATCTCATACTTTGTGAAATAAAGTATAGATTCCAAATATTCAATGATGTCAAAAACATATATAGAAAATGTACAAAATCTGCAGCAACAACTTATCTGTTTAGATTCTTTGATAGAACAAATTCATCTTCAAGAAGTTGGATAATAGATTTTCTTCTTTTTCTTCAAGAATTTGAATCAGTCTTTCCTTAAGAGTTCTGAGTTCTTCATCTTCCTCATTAATCTGGTAGATAGCTGCTCTGAGATTCAATATGGAGTTTCTCTGAAGACTATGCTCTTCAAGCAAAAGATAAGCAATTTCCTTCCCATCAGGATTGAGAATAAGATGAGTCATGCCAAAATTTACTTCTTTAACAGTAGTACCCCTTTGCATTTCCACATCCTGACATCTTTGATTTAAGTACATGGGAATGTAATTACCATTGAAATTACTGTTTCCATCCAGTCTTCTTCTTATTGTTGACAAAATCATGTCACTCCATTCTTTGCATATTTGATTCTTCGATCTCAAAAGATAATGAACATATTTCAGTTCCTGTGTAGTTTTTATCAGCAGATCTTGAATAGATAGGATCTTCACACTACCATCTTTTATGAAGTACAGAAGCTTTTCTTTCTTGTCAAAACCATCATGACAATCTATAACTATATCAACAGCTAGTAAATTGTTCAGGTTTTCAGAAGTTAAAGTACCTCCAATTTCAGTCAAGGAGTAAGGATCAACATATGACATATTCAGATATTCACCATCTCTGTGTCCAATACCTCCTCTTGAATTGCTTGACAATTGCTTCATATTTGAAAACATCTTTAACCAGAGTGCTTTTGATCTAACCATCTCAGATAAATCAACAACACTTGAAGCGCTTGTAATAATTCCACCAGACTGAAAATTGATAGGTGTATCACAACTTAATGTGCTAATATGTTTCCACTTCTTATCCTTTTCCTTTTCAAATGCATAGCTTCTTTTCAGTGAAGATTCTTGTCTGCTTGGGTTCCTCCACACTCTTCTGTTTGAGAGTTTAAGCCTTTGTACATAGAGATTGAAATCTCTATTTGTTGATCTTGTAATTTCATTTCTTCTGGCTTCTTCTTCTTCATCTACTTCCTTGTTGTGAGAATCAACCACAGTAGATAAGATTATCAAGTCAATCTCTTGCAGAATTTCAGAATCATCAGGATCTTGAATATTATCAGGAACAACATCAGGATTAGATTCTTCAATTTGATTTGTATTGCAGAGAGTTGTTTTCTTGATTTTCTTCTCAATTCAGGTTCTTCTTCAATATTTCCATCATCACCACAAGTAGATCTGTCAGGAACTACTAGAGTTTGAATAGGTTCAGGAATTTCTTCAATTCTTAACCCTGTAGACCTTGTCTGTCTAGGTACTGTTTGATTTGAAGAACCTCTTCTACTTCTTCTAGCACCTCTCCTACCTCTGCCTCCTCTACCTCTAGTAGGAGCAGTATAGCTTTCCATTGTCTCTCTTTGTAGTCTCAAAAATTCTTCATTTGAGAGATCTGGATATTCTTCACTTGCTGTAGAGAGTGCTTTTCTAGCATATAATTGTTGAACTCTTTTATCAGTGTGATATAGAGTAACAATTCTGCCATCATTTGTAGAAAACTTCTGGAATAAATTTGATGCATCTTCAGGATTATCAATAATCACATCTTCATCTCCTTCAGGAATTGTAGCAAGAATATGTCCATGACCAGGTGTCAGGATTTGTTCTTCCGTCAGGATCTGAGATTGCATCATTGTTCTTACTGTTTTAACTCCAGAATCAGAAACATGAGTTGACTGCGTTGTTTGACTTTGTGAAGTTTGAATTGTAGACTTCATAACAACAGCATCAGAGGTTTCTCCTTGTATCACTTTGTCACTACCATCATCTCCAGTATCATCATCATTATTCCTTAATACTAGATCAGGTGTGCATTTTGTCCGACTAACCTTCTCCCCCTTTTTGACATCAGGATTTGACAATAAATTCAAAATTAAGGAAAGAGAGGCTTGAATGTCAGTTACCTTAGAATCCAGAGAATCAATTCTTCGGTTGATTGAGGTTTGTTCTGAAACAACAGATTTCACTTGGGATTCTACTACCCTTAGCTGAAAAGCAGTAGGCACCTTTGTAAAATTATTAAAGATATCAGTCCTCACTTTGTCAGTTGAACTCTTGATAGAATCAATCTCACTTTTCAGGCTCTTGGATAACAGAGTTGTAGCCTTCAGATGATTCTTCAAGTCTTGATTCTCTATGGATTTCACTGCTTTATAGGCATGTTCAATAGCAGAAGAAAAACTGATAGATTCATCAGAATTGTGCCATGAATTGTTCCATTCATTCTGTCTAAATGCCTCAGCAGGATCAAAAGAAGGAATAGAAAAATCTTGTCTCTGATCTTTCCCAGTGAAAGCTTTGCCAGCCATAAATGTACTTGATGAACCAAAATTAGTTCCAAGACTAATTTTGAGTGTTGTAGCAAGATGTTCCTTCTCTTTTCGATTCTCATCATCATCACTATCACCAGAGTCATCATCATCAGTACTATGAGTATCATCAGGATCAGGAAGAACTATACCTTTCATTTTATCCTGTGAATCTGTGATAGGATGATCCATTGGTCTTGAACGAAGTGGCTGTATCAAAATAGGTTCAACATCAGGAGCACCACTAGCGTCAGGATGAACACCGTCAGGATTTGATATGCTTGCATCAGTATTTTCTACCAATGGTTCTTGTGGAGCTTGAGGTTCAGAAGCTACTTCAACACTTTGAGTCAAAGGTTCTTGTGTGCTTCCCTCATAGACAGTGTCCTTAACCAATCTTCGAACTTCATCTGCACCAGAAATCCCTTGAGCATTGTCAGGAAATTTCTCAGAAACTGTAGCTTGGCCTGCATCTTCACTTTGAGAAGATGGTTCTTGTGTAGCTGGAATGTTGATGTCTTCATTCTCCCTTTGAGAAAATGGTTCTTGTGTGACCATTCCACTAGCTAAGCCTTCACCCAAACTTTGATTGAGTGGTTCTTGTGTGGCTGGATCATCAGAAAGAGCTGCTGAACCACTTTGAGGTTCAGGTTCTTGTGGGCTTGATCCTTTCAGTTTCTTATGTCTTTGATAGACTAACTCTTCTGCCTTCCTTAGCTTTTCCATTGGATGTTTGATCCCAAGATTGGAAGCAGCAGCACCATACTTCTCCCATGAAATATCAACATGTCTTTTTGTTGGAGAGTCCTGTGCTGGAGAGTCTGAAATATTAACCACTTGACTTGGTGCAGCATCAGGAGTACTAACATCAGGATTTGCTTGAGCAGTAGAAACTGATTGCTCATTCAGAATAGAAGTGTCCTGTACATCAGTATCCTGCTTCTTTTCTAAAGGAATATGATACCTGCTCTTTGTTAACTTCCTTTTCTTATGTGGTGTAGACAATGGAACCACAGCTGCAGTAGCAGTATCAGCAACTTCCTTATTCATATTCATCACAGAGGATATAGGTAAATCATCCTCTGAGTCAGTCTCATCCCTGAGCACTGACTTTCTTTTAACTGCAATCAGATGGGGTTCTCTAGGTTTTGCTTGAAATCTTGCACATAGACAGGTTGCAAACATGATATCTGGTCTACTTGCAGTGAGATACAATAAAGAGCCAATCATTCCTCTGTAGTGAGTTACATCTACCTCAGCACCTTGATCAGGATCAAGTTTGGTAGCTGTAGCTATGGGAGTTGTAGCAGGAGAACTATCTTGCATGTTAAACCTTGTCAATAAATTCCTTGTATATTTAGACTGATTGATAAAAATCCCTTCATCAGTCTGTTTAACTTGAAGACCAAGAAAGTAACTCATTTATCCCATCATGCTCATTTGATATCTTGACTGCATAAGCTTAGAAAACTTTTCACACAGCTTATTGTTTGTTGACCCAAAAATGATATCATCAACATAAATCTGAACTAACAACAAGTCCTTACCATGATTCAAATAAAATAGAGTTTTATCAATAGCACCTCTTTTGAATCCACTTTCCAGTAAGAATAGAGCTAAGGTTTCATACCATGCTCTAGGAGCTTGCTTTAGTCCATAAAGTGCCTTATCCAATCTGTAGACATGATCTGGATATTTAGGATCAATGAAACCAGGAGGTTGCTCAACATAGACTTCTTCCTCCAGTTCTCCATTTAAGAAAGCACTTTTTACATCCATCTGGAAAACCTTGAATTTCTTATGAGCTGCATAAGCAAGAAATATCCTGATGGCTTCTAATCTTGCAACAGGAGCAAAAGTTTCATCATAGTCAATTCTCTCTTGTTGAGAATACCCCTTTGCAACTAGTCTAGCTTTGTTTCTGATTATCACTCCATCAGAATCAGTCTTGTTCTTGAAAATCCACTTTGTACCAACAATTGATCTATTCTTTGGTCTTGGTACCAGTTTCCAGACTTCATTTCTTTCAAATTCATTCAGTTCTTCTTGCATTGCAATGACCCAATCAGCATCTTTAAGTGCATCTTCAACTTTCTTTGGTTCCTCCTTGGATAGAAAGTTATTGTATAGACATTCATTCTGAGTTGCACTTCTTGTTTGAACACCTGCATCAGGATCTCCAATGATCAAATCAGGAGTATGATCTTTTGTCCATTTCCTTGCTGGTGTCAAATTGTTCCTTGAAGTAGATGCTCCCCCTAGATTGGTGTTATCTTGATTTGAAGAACTTGCTTGTCTTGAAGCTTCCCCTGAATTAATGCTATTTCCTCCTGAATGGTTATCAGGATCATCACTTGAATCAGTATCTGAAGAATTCTGTCTTGATGATTGAGTTGACTCTGAACTTGTAGTAGATTGCTGTTGCTCCCCCTCAACATTTGCACTACTAGAAGTATCACCATTGGATGCATCATCAGTATTAGCACCATCAGTATCTGGTGTGTCATCGGGATTTGGTGACCCATCAGGATCTGATGTATTGACAGGATCTGATTCACTTTCTTCAGGTTCTTTGGAAACTTCATTTTCAAAAATCAATCTATCATGAGAGTCTTCAATGATTCCAGTTATCTTCTTGTCATCAAAAGATACATGTATTGACTCCATGACAGTCCTTGTTCTCAAATTAAAAACTCTGAAGGCTCTTGATGCAGGATAGCCTATGAAAATTCCTTCATCAGCCTTTGTTTCAAATTTCCCTAGCTGTTCAGGATGAGTTCTGAGAACAAAACATTTACAGCCAAACACATGCAGATGCTTCAGACTAGGTTTCTTCTCCTTGAGTGATTGATAAGGAGTAACACCATGTCTGTTTATCAAAGTGAGATTCTGTGTATAGCAAGCTGTGTTGACTGCTTCTGCCCAGAAATATGTAGGTAACTTAGCTTCTTCCAACATAGTTCTGGCAGCTTCAATAAGAGTTCTATTTTTCCTTTCAACTACTCCATTTTGCTGAGGTGTGCCAGGAGCAGAGAATTGTTGAATGATTCCTTTGTATTTGCAGAACTCTTCCATCTTTGAATTCTTAAATTCAGTACCATTATCACTTCTCAGTATCTTGACTTTGTACTTTGTGGTTGTCTCAATCATTCTTACATGATCCAATAGAACTTCAGGAGTCTCATCTTTTCTGTGCAGAAAATACACCCAGGTGAATCTAGAATATTCATCAACAATTACAAGAGTGTACCTTTTCTTACTGATGGTCATGATGTTGACTGGACCAAATAGATCAAGATGTAGCATGTGATATGGTTCTCCAATAGAGGATTCTGATTTACTCTGGAATGATGTCCTTCGTTGTTTTGCTTTCTGACATGCATCACAGAGTCCATCAGGAGTATATAACACTTTTGGTAATCCTCTCACTAAATCTTTCTTAACCAACTCATTGATGTTGCTGAAGTTGAGATGAGAAAGCTTCTTGTGCCAATTCCAACTTTCATCTACTGACGCTTTACTGATCAGACAGGTAGGGGAGACATCAGTATTTGATTGAATGTTAGCTTCATATATATTACCATGCATGTAGCCAGTCAGTGCTATCTTTCCTGTTTCTTTACTGACTACTTCACAATGTGTGGAATAGAAGTTGACATGATAACCTCTGTCAGTGATTTGACTAATACTCAACAAGTTGTGTTTCAGTCCCTTCACTAGAGCTACTTTTTCAATGATGACATTTCCAATGATTATATTGCCATATCCCAAGGTTTGTCCAATGTTGCCATCTCCATAAGACACAGTTGGGCCAGCTTTTTCCTCATATTCTGATAACAGGGCTTTGGTTCCAGTCATGTGTACAGAACATCCATTATCCATGACTAACACATTTTTCTTTTTACCCTGCATCAGAATAGAAACACACTAGTTAGAACACTTAGGAACCCATACATATTGGGTTCCTTTTTCATGCAATTTATTAATTTTCACAGCAGAAGACTTTCTGACCATAGCAGTCCTGACAGGATTTACTCCATCAGGATTTGCTTTGTCAGTTTTAGTATTAACAAAAGCATGCTTCAAAATGACATTATCAACTCTATCAGACTTTGTACTCCTATTTAACTTAGGCAATGGATCATAAAAGTTATAGTACAAATCATGATAATCTTTACAAGTATAAATAGAATGCCATTTACTACCACAATGAAAACAGGACTTCTGCGGTTTATAGAGTACTGATCTATTCCTCACATCAGATTTAGAAATATCAGCAATCTTCTTTTTAATCTTCTTACAATCAATAGCAAGATGATTAGAGTTACCACAGTTATAACAACACTTTCTAGGTGCATTTGGGATATATTTATAATCATTCTCTTTATTGATCCCAACTTTACCATTCCTGTTTCTCTTAACAGTAGCTTCCTTTTTCTTATCTGTCACCATACAGATTTTATCCTTGAGCTGTTTCTGAGACAATTGACCTACATTCTTAATGAGTTTATTCAAGACAGGTTTAGACTTTATGATTTTAATTCCTTGAATAGAAGTGGATCCCTTTTCAAAAGTAGAATTGGAATCCTTACCAAAAACAAAATTAACAGGAGTAATCTTAGATTTGGTTGCATCTATAACATGTCTATAGGTCTTTGGACTGACTGTCTCATCAATGACAATTTTTTCTTTCAATTTCTTATCCTCATCTGACTTATATCCTAGACACTCTTTCCAATTCTTAGAGGTATTAATCTCATGAAATTTCCTACCAGAGTCTGTCCAGGTTCTGATTTTCTCATTAGCATTTTCAAGTTCCTTTTCAAGAGCAGTACATTTGGATTTCATCTCTACATACATGTGATTCACATTATCACATTCTTTTTGTACTTCTTGCATACGAGAAAATTCAGCTTCTAATATATCATTCCTTTTTCTAAGTTCAGACATCTCAGATAAGATCCTAGTATTTTCAGAAGTTTGACTTCTAAAGCTAATATGTAATGACTTTAGAAAACGTCTTAACTCAGAAGCATTATCAGTATCAAAATCAAAGATAGTATTTAGTACCTTATCATCAGGAGCAGCAGTTACATCAGCATTGGCCATTAGAGCATAGTTGACCACCTCAGTATCAGATTCTGAGGAAGAGTCCATCCAATCCTTGCTTGATGTGATAAGTGCCTTTGTCTTCTTGCACTCAGAAGCAAAGTGACCCATTCCATTGCACTTGTAGCATCTAACCTTTGACTTGTCAAATTTGCTACCCTTGCTGTCCTTTTTGATATACTTGTCTTTGTCTGCATTGAAAGTCTTTTTCTGAAAGTTGCCTTGTCTTATATTCTTCCTGAACTTCATCCTTCTGAAGTTTCTGACAATCATCGCAACCATCTCTTCCATATCTGAGTCTGAAGAGTCATCATCAGTATTGGCATCAGGATTGCCATCAATATCTGATAAAGAGTCGTCAGGATCTGACTCAGCTACTCTTGTTTTACTTCTAGAGACCTCCATAGCTTTTCCTTTTGATTTAGCCTCTGCTTTCAAAGCAATTGATTTTGCCTTGCTGCTTTTCTTGTTCTTTCTCTGTTGAACTTCAAGATCATGAGTTCTTAGCATCCCATAGACTTCATCAAGAGACACAGTGTTAAGATCATACTGATGTCTAATGATTGAGGTCTGAGTGTCCCATTCTTCAGGTAAAGCTCTTAAAAACTTGGTGTTTGAATCTTCAGTTTCATATTCCTTGTCAACTAAAGATAAGTTGTTCAATAGTGTCAGAAATCTATCATATAGATCAGTTAGGCTCTCATCGGGTCTTGCATCAAATTGTTCATATTCTTGAATCAAAAGAGCCCTTCTGTTTTTCTTGACAGATGCAGATCCCTGGCACTGAGTTTCCAAAGTATCCCAAATTTCTTTTGAAGACTTGCATGCAATCACTCTATTTGACATGACAGCATCAAGACTACTGTGCAAGATATTCTTTATTTTTGGTTCCCTGAGAACATGAGCTTTTTCTTCTGGAGTCCATTCACTTTTAGCCTTGACCACATAATGTTCAGGTACAGTATCTGTTTGTTCTACAATCCTTGTAGGAATATATGGTCCATCACGAATCCTGTCCAGATAGTCAGGATCCATAGCCTCCAGGTACATCAGCATCTTTACCCTCCATGTTGGATATTCTGATTTCTTCAAGATGGGAATCTTCCTGCTTTCATACTTGGTTGTCGACATCTTTAGATCGTTTCTGATTCAGAAATAAATCAGTTTGCTCTGATACCAATTGTTGCCCAGTAATAATCTATTGTAGAAGGGGGTTGAATACAATAGTATAAGATAATCGACTTCTTAATGTATATATCACAAATATGAAAAGAAAGATAACAGCTTTATTAAATCTGATATAAAACTGTTACAAACTCTCTCAAGAAATTCTGATGTTCTTGTGAGCTGCTAGTTTACAAAAACTCTCTCAAGAAATTCTATGTTCTCGAGAGCTTCTATCTTGATTCGCTTCTCTTCTCTTCCGAATACATAAATCGAAATCAAGACTGTGTTTATATACTACACAGCTTCTCTATCAATGATAAGTCCTAATCAATTACAAAGATTGAAACCTATCCATAATTGATAGCTACATTCTACAAACCAGGAACCGACAGAATAAACTTCCATGTTTAACTAGACTCCAAATATAACTCGAAGTAGGAATCCTGATCAGCTTCCAGTCCTGATGATCAATCCTGATCCCAGTCCTGATATGCCTTCTGATCTTGACGACCATGTAATCCTGATGACGTCAGCAATCCTGATCAGTTGAGTCTAGCTCCTGACAATCATTGAATTCTGATCTAACAAACTATTCTAAAACTAAAAAGAGAATAAAGTGACGAAATTTAATGTTGAGAATTCTATCTACTTATATGTAGTTTAGATTATTAGAATACCCTTTATTAACCAAATACAGTTTTTAATGTTAAATCTAACGGTTTTCACCTATCTATTTAAGATTAAACGATTTTTTTTTTATTTTGTTATTAAATGAGTTTCCTTATTTAATTACAACTATTTTTATGTTTTGACTTTTTAGAAAATCCAATTGTAATATAATATCTTTAAACTTATATCATTTTTAGATAATAACTTCTTTTTATATGATATAATCATGATCGTCTATTTTTAAAAGTATTGGATCTAACGGTTGAGAATGTTTTGGCGGTATTTAGGACCAAACTACCAGGATAATATCATTAATTTTTCTTAATATTTATAAAAAAAATTAATTTTTAATTTTTTTAAATATTTATTGCTAAAATATAATATACTCTTTTTTGTAATATGTTAATGATGCGGGAACTTTGAACTTTTGAGAAAATAAATTATCAATTAAAATATAATTTTTTTTGTAATAGTTTTTCTTTTAAAGTAGTACACCGCGACGATCAAAATTCTGTATAAAATTCATTTTTTTATAGTATATCTCGTAAATATTTATGTTATTATATTAAAGACTAAATAATGAAAGCTTCCTTATAAGTATGGTCGCTTTGTTTGATCACTCAATCCATAATCGTTGGATCTTTCAAATTAAATTGTTGAGAAACGTTATATATAACAGTAAAATTATCATGTAGAATGATCTAAGATTTGAATCTACCAACAACATATTAAAATTTACAGGTTTTTTTTAAAAAATAAGAATTTTTTCATTTTTTTCTTGCAGACATAGGTTATTTGATAATATTTTTTGTAAAATACGATTTTTCAGAAAAGTGGTATAGTAATTGATTAACAAATTTTTAAAGTTTCGAATTTAATAATTTACAATGTATATATGTTAAAAAAGTTTGGCCTCTTCTGTAGCTGAGTCTAAAATTTCAAAATACGGTTTTTTTAATATGAATATAGTCGTACTAACAATGAAATTAGGTTTCTATGAGTTCTTATAAAACAAAATCACCATTTGCGTATAATTTATTATTTAATAATAAATAATATTTGATTACTTATGATCTAAAACTTAATAAAATAGGATAAAAAATATGCACAATTTTATAAAATTTTATTCTCGTATTATTATATTCTTTGTTGATTTGAATTTTTCTTAGATTGATTTTAATTTTTGAACATAGATTTCTAAATTTAAAATAGTTAAAAAAAAGTAATTAAATTGCGTTATAATTATTATTAGAATTTAAATACACACTTTACTAATTTGGGCTTTATCTTGTGTTTTAAAAATTAGATTTTGACATTTTTACACCCCACATGAAGATAACTAAATTATCTTTAATTAAAAGATATTAACAATTTTTATCTAACTGGAGTTGTCCATGGAAGAGAAAAGAAAGTCACGAATTTTTTACATGAAGAATTCTATTCAATATAGAAAACTTATTTATATTTGGTATATTTGGTTTAAATTATCAAAATACACTTTTTAGAATTTAAATATAATTCTATTATTAATAAAATACACTTTTTTAATATTTGATCTAATGATTTTCATTTATCTAGTTAAGATCTAATGGTCCTTATTAATTTGGTTGTCCAAGGACCGTACGACTAAAATTTTGGATAAGATCCATATTATACTTATTATATATAAGGATTTAATATAATAAGGATATCAAGTATATACTGATATAAGTATCTTAATAACTGCTTTTACTTTTAATATTTCGGTTTTATTCACAGTGTATATAAAATTTTAAAATATATTATTACTTAAAAATTATTAAACGAAATAAAAATTATGTTATGATTATGTAAAATTTTATTATCATATTATTATATTCTTTATCGATTTGAATTTGTTCTTAATTAATTTTAATACTTTATTGAAATAAACATAAAATTTCTATATTTAAAAGAATTAGTGTAAAAATAAATAAATTGGTGCTACAATAATAAAAAAAATATTTATTAAAATTTAGATACTCACTTTACTATTTGGGTTCTATCCTGAGTTTTATAAATTGAATTTTGACGATTTTACAACTCATGCGAAACTAACAAATTTATCTTTAATTTAATGATGGTTTAATAATTATTATCTAATTTGACCCGTTGACCTACCCATAAACCGAAAAGAAAAGATGGTTAAGAAATTTTACATAATATAGAAAACCAATTTATAATTGGTTTAAATTATCAAAGCACACTTATTAGTATTTAAATATAATCCTACCTTTAATCAAATACACATTTTAATATAAGTATTTTATTCAAAATTATCGTTTATGAATATGAAACCCTCAATATTTTAATAATATTTTGATATTATTCTTTTATGTTTGTTATATGTAAAATAATATAATTATAATTTAGATTAATCAAATTGTTATGTTACTTCAGAAACAAAAAGTATTTAAATTTATTCATGTACATGAGTTCTTCTAAGTCTCTTATAACGTAGGGTCCACGTGTATCATTGTTAGTATGATATACATGAGCATTATATTGATAATTTTTAATATTGTAATCGATATGAATTGTTATCTTGATATTTTGGTTTAACAATTATTATCTAACTGGAACAATACATAAATTCAAAGAAAAAATTTAAATTATCAAAATGCACTTTTTAGTATTTAAATATAATTCTATTATTAATCAGATACATTTTTAAATATTAGATATAACAATTCTCATCGATCTATTTAAAATCTAACTATAATTATTAATTTGGTCGTATAGTGATCGTACACGGACCAGATCGATTTTAAATTTTTCTTAAATTGGTTTTAATATTTTATTGAAATAAATATAGAATTTATAAATTTAAAAGAATTAGGAAAAAAATTAAATTGGTGCTACAATAATAAAAAAAATTATTAAAATTTAGATAATCGCTTTAATGTTTGGGCTCTATCTTGAGTTTTAGACAACAGATTTTAACTATTTTACGGCCCACGCAAAGCCAAAAAAATTATCTTTAATTTAATGATGGTTTAAATAATTATTATCTAACTGGAACTATTCATAAACTAAAGAGAAAAGATAATTACGAATTTTTACATAAAGATTTCTATTCAATATAGAAAACCCATTTATAATTAGTTTAAATTATCAAAATACACCTTTTAGTATTTAAATATTATCCTATTATTAATCAAATACAATTTTTAATATTATATCTAACGGTCCTCATCTATTTGAATATTTATAGTTTTATAATCCAACGGATCGTATACTTTTGGTAGTACAATGACCGACCAAAGTTTTGGATAAGATCTCCCTTACGCTTATTATATATAAGGAGTTAATTATAGTTGCATTTATTATTTTTAACACCCTATCATTTCTAAGATTTATAACTATTGGCTCTGATACCATTTCTGTAACACCCCTAGATCCGGGGTCGGAGATCTAGGTTGTCACGCTCTCTTTTTCCAACTTAAACACTTGATACTTGAATCATAATAATAAATCAACACACATTGTGACCCCACAATATATAAATACTCACAAAAATTATAGTCTCAGAAACGAAGTTACATAAGTAGCAGTCATATGATCCATAATGTAAAGTTATTACAACCCAAAAGTAATAGCACTGGAAACCTGCTACCAATATGATTTCTACTTGAAACCATAAAGGCGGCACAAACGTTTGTTCTTGTTCATTAATATACATAAGTCATACTTATAAATAAACCGGAGCAACAAGAGCTACGCTCCAAACCATCTTAGACTTCCTACATGTGGTGATGCAACAACAAACCTACGGAACGTCTGTGCGTCCCCGACGCGCTTCCGAGCGGTGAGGTAAGTCCTGGCCATCTATCCTAACTGTTGTGGTGTGATATATATAAAAAAAGCAAGAGTGAGCACTAAAGCTCAGCAATAATATAAAGCAGTTTAAATAAAACTATGTAAGCCTTTTATATCATTTGAAAGATTTGAAATCTCATTCGTATACAGAATGATGTTTTAAAATTAATCTTCTCGTCAAAATAATACCATACAGTTCAAATACTGTATGAGGTAAAATACTTGTTAAAATATTATTAACAATTATTCGTAACAGGTATCTGACCAAGGTTACAAAGCACTACTGAATTCCAACTGGAAGAGGGGAAACTATACAGGGACACACATTTCGGTACACGATGATCAGTCGTATATACCGCTTAACTTCTCTACTAGTAGATGGATAATCCCGAAGGTCATTACCCTTAGCCGCATATGGGCTTTTATAATTTCACTGGACCGGTGTCAACCTAGCCTCTTACGTACTCATGGTGACATCAAGGCCATACCAAGCTGGACCGCGCTTTGCTTGGCCACTCGATTTCAATATCACTGGACCGGTGTCAACCCAGCCTCTTACGTACTCATTGTGACATCAAGGCCATACCTAGATGGACCGTACGTTACTCGGCCACTTACACTAGCCGATTTCTAGTTCCCCGAAGAATCCTATCTATAACTGGAACGGATGTTACTCCAAGTTCCCCAAGCACATGCTTGTTGATAGGTTATTATAATCAATATTCTTACTTCCGGAATTATTTTGGAGGTAAGTCACAATGTGGGTTGACCGTTGTCAACTGACCTCGATTATCGAGTATAGTTCTTTGAAATCAAGACCTGAGAGTTTATTATAAAATATCTTTAGTTCTGATAAGTCAGAAATCCCAAAACATAATTGTTTTCGATGAAAGAGGCAAGTGAAATCATATGTTCACTCCCTGGATTTGATTAAGGCAAAGGACATTTATTCGCGTTCGAAAGAATTTATTAAATTCAAAATAAATATTTGGGAACCCCTACTATATTTAAATAAATTTTCTGAAGGTCAAAAAATATTTTAAATAATTATTGAAACCTTAAATAATATTTAAATAAGGTTCTATGATTTTTAAATCATATTTGGAATAATTAATAAATTTTCAAGTAATAAATATTGAATCATTATTCAATTAAATCCCTTTTTAAATGAATATTCAAAATAATATTCACTTAATCAAATAAATATTCAAATAATATTTTAATAATATTATTTAAATATAACTCACCTTAAATATCCAAGATATTATTTTTGGACTATTTAAATCAAAAATTGAAATATAACTGTCCCTGTAACCTCCAGCTTTTTATGACAGTAATTCCAAACAAAATAATATTCTGACTCCTGGTCTAAGTTTGAAAATATTATTCAAGTAATCTATGCTTAGAGCCTTTATACACCTTGGTTTAAATCTAATATACTCATAGCATATAAACCGCAAACTATTACGAAAGATTTAAATCAGTATATAAATCAGTTCGTAAAACATTTAAAGTATTTAAACAGTTTATATCACAATCACAACAGGTTTAAATACAACAACATCTATATAAGATGTAGGGTTTGGAAACTTGCCTGGAAATCCTGAAGTAGCGGTAATGGGGGCTCGGAAGTATGCTTGATGATCTATAATAAGATATACAAATTCCGATCAGTCCCCTAGAACCATTTAATGTGCTATAAACCTAAGCACCAACGTAACTCTTAACGAAAATCAAATGTCTCGTTCTTGGTTAATTATAACCCCTTGATAGTCGTTAAACGCTTAAGTCAAAAGTTTGGTCAATAATCCATTCACGAAAGCAAAGTACTTTAATGTTTCTAAGTTCAAGGTTTTAACCATCCCCCTTAAGGGTTTTTCACTTGCGCAACTTTAGTTCCCGCATATTTATAAAATCGAAAAATTATATTTTTAATATGAAACCTTCTTGGTTACCTTTCTAATTGTCCATACTATTTTTCACCTTAGTTTCATTGTCTATATCCATTTTTAAGGGGCTTGACCATAGTCCCAAAGTTCACATAATGGACACTTTGTTTTTCCGAAACTACTTTTACTAAAACGGGTGTTTCTCTCTCCTAAACCGTAAATCGGATCGATGCGATTCTTTCGCCAAAACAAACTAAAAGACAAGGTCTATACTAACATGGGCAGTTGGTATCTTTGTCATCTAATTTTGGAACCCGAGGCTACTGTCCAAACATGGTTAAGTAATTTTGACATTACAACGGCGTATATCTAACGTTTCCCAATTTATACTACTCCAAACAATCATTCAACACAACCCAAGCATCAATACTTCATATTCATCATCTAAACTAACTCATGATCTTTAATCAACAAGTCAAAACCAACATCTACAATATCATTCATCAAAACAATCACTAAACATCCACCAAAACCAAAGATTCAACCTTTCATTCAACTAACATAAACTAACACCAAACTAATCATAATAATCAAAGTATAACTAAAGGTTTGAGATGTTTATACCTTCCTTGATGTTTTTTATACACTAACAATAGTTTAACTATCATTTCTTGAGCTTTATACAACCTTAACTTGCTTAAACTTCAAGAACAAAATCAAGAACATCAAAAATTACTATTTAAAACACTATTCATGCTCATCTTTAATCCAAAATTTGGACAAGATATAATCCATGTATGAAGCTAGGATTTACAGGATACCTTAATTTAGAATTATAGGAACTTTTGAATGCATCCTTGCATATTTTGGTGGAGGCTAGCTTGTAGAAAATTTTTCTAATCTTTTGGATGAAGAAATGGGCTGAATGTTGTTGTTCTTGGTGTTGGTGGTTTTTCTTTTGATTTATATTTCTTTGCCTTAATAAAACTCAAGTAATACTTCTAATTACTTGTGGTTAGAATGCTATTTAGTCACCCAAGGACACTTGTCAAGCATTGGATGATTACTTGAACAAAATGGTGACAAGGTGATGATTACTTGAACTAAAATGGTGACAAGGTGGTGATTCCACACCTTGTCATCGCTAAACCACTACTCTTTTCTACTTGATTTCACATGGATGCTCGTATATGTTGCACATGATGATTTTTCATGGTACTAATCCTTTTGTTAGTGTTTAATCCGTAATCTGTTACGCTTTCGCTTTGTCGCTTGATCTCGTTATAAGTTCGAGTGATTTCGAAAACATTTTTTTTGCACTAATGCTAGGGGATATTCCCTTGATCTTTTATTGCCTTGGTTTAATGTTTGATCAATTAATAAATCCTCGACTGTCCGATGAATAGTAGAATAATATTAAAGTCGAAATCTTCGGATTCTGATCGCGTTTACATTCACTTATTCCCCTCACACATCAATAATATAACTTCGAAATATCCATTCCATGTCTCGTATATATGGTGGTCTGAAAATTTTCTTAGTCAACAAAATTCACTATTCATCAAGGTTTCAAAATATTACAAAACTCGTTAGTTGTTAAGTGCCAAGACCGTTATTTCGTGACTTAGCTTTGCCTCTTAACGAATATATATTAATATATATTGTTCTTGAACTTGGTTTTACAAGTTATTGATTGTTAAGAATATATTTGGTCATTTAGTCTTGAAAAACAAAAAATCCTTGAACTTTAAAAGAAATAATCATTTACAAGGATTTTTGTAAGACTAATTTTGTTTGAACTTGTTTTAACAAGTTTAAACATTCTATTCGGCCTTAGCATTTATTCGGCCAAATAGAAATAATATATATAGTGTATCTACTTGTTGGTTTAAAAGTGTCAAAGTCCGTTATTCCGTGACTTAAACTTTTTACTTAACGAACATATATTTATATATATATATATTATATCAACACTTAACTAGTTATACACTTTTTTGACTTATCTTTATATAACTTGTGTGTTAAGTGTTTATTTTTTATCTTGTACTAACCGTACATTTACTTCGAACTCTTATATTTATTAACTTGTTAGACTTATTAGTTTATATACTTGTGTTTTTATTTTGTGAGCTAGTACCGTAACATACTAGTTTACTCATTTTATCTATCTTAAGGATTATTTGGTTCGTAGTGCTTGTTTTTTAAACTTGTAGTGAGGTGAAGTGAAGAGAGGTGGTCCTTGTTCTAAGACCCAAGTCTTAGGCATACTAACGGGGAGTTAGTAGCCTTTGCAACGTGAGGAAAAGAAAAGATCCAAGACCTAAGATCTAAGATCCGAGACCGACAAGTTGTGGAAGAACATAGTCTACAAAGGGTGCTACTTCGACTTTGAGGACGTAACGGGGAGTTGCGCTCCAAGACGAGTCTAGTAGTTTTAGCTATTTTATTTTGAGGAGTTTTACTTGTTGTACAGCTCTAAGATAAATAGATAGTGTATTTGTGTTTGTAAAGGCTTCTCCGCCTACTATAAGGAGTGGTTCTTTATAGTGGTGAAAATCTCGAGTTCGGGAGGAGCTCGGGGACTGAAGTAGGGGTGTACGAATCCGTTTGGGGTTGCGCCATCGCGAACCAGGATAAAATCTTACGTGTGGTACTCTCTCTCCTTTCTTGCTTTACTTTCTGCATTTTAAATCGTTTACACTTTAGTAAAGAATTTAAAATCAAGGAAGAAAGTTAAAACGCCAAGCTCTAAAATTTTAAAAAGGTAATAAGCTATTCAACCCCTCCCCCCCCCCTTCTAGCATATTATCCCCGCTTCGGGACCTACAAAATTCTTCAAATACTAAAGGTGTTCGTTGGTTGTCGTGGGATAATATGAGTAAGACTAAAAAGAAGGGAGGGATGGGTTCTCTTAACCTTTATGGTTTTAATCTGGCTTTAGTGGGGAAACATTCTTGGAGGTTTATCAATAATCCTAGTTCTCTAGTAGCAAGGGTGTTGAAAGCTCGCTATTATCCAGATGTTCATCTACTATACGCGAAAAAGGGTGGATGGTCCAGTTACACATGGTCTGGAATTTGGGAAGCAAAAGAAACAATGTTAAAAGGGTATTGTTTGGTCTTGTGTGATGGTCAAACCATTAATATGTACATTGACCCATGGTTGAGGGGGAAATGACTTTTGTGTGGATGACAGGAACACCCCATGTGTTAATAGGAACACAAAGGTATGTAATTTTTTTGTTCGAGATATGAAGCAATGGGATGAAGACAAAGTTAGGGACACTTTTAGTAACTGTGATGTTAATGCCACTCTAGCAACTCGTATTCCACAACATAGTATAAGTGAAAGGTTGGACTGGGTCATTTGAATGATGGAAGGTACTCTGTGAAGACTGGTTATCAGTATTGGCACTCTTAACACATTATTAATGCTGGAATTCAACAGTCAATAATCCGCTACGTATCAAAGGAGTAACAACACCCACTGTTTGTTCGATGTGCGAGGACGATATAGAGCACCTACTACATATGTTCTATGATTGCAGGTTTGCAACCCAATGCTAGAAAATTATGGGTTTTAACTTATAATATGTGGAAAGTGGAATCTGTTTCTGACTGGATGGTTGAAAAATTAAGTACCGAGTCAAACGAAAATATCATTAAAATTGTTATTGTGTTATACGGTATTTGGTTTGTCAGGAACAAGCGAAGCCTGTTAGTAGCAGTCACTTGGAGTTCAAAACAAATTACAAATTGGTGTGAAGTTTTGAAGAGGAAGTCCAATCCCAGTATGGGAACTATACAAAGACCTCTGACGGATGAAAAGAAGAGGGAAGCCCCAGAAACAAGAAAGTTAAAACGGGAAGCCCCAAAAGCAAGAAAGTTAAACTCAATGTTGACGCATTTTTTTAATGGTGAGAACTATTTCTCGGTTGGAATGATTCTGAGAGACCATTTGGGAGTTTTTGTGCGTGGTAACACCATGAGATTTGTAGGAATTGTATATGTGCTTGAATCTGAATCTATTGGTGTACTAGAAGCACTATTTTGGACAAAAGAATTACCATCTTAGTCAGTGTTAGATCAGGATTCAATGATCATCAGTATTTGGACTACTGATCAGGATTGCTGACGTCATCAGTATTGCTCGAGCGTCAATATTAAGATTGCTATCAAGACTGTGATCAGGATTATCATCAGGACTGAAAGCTGGTCAGTATTACTTCAAGATAATTATCAAGTCCAAAAATATAAGGAAAGTTGATTTGTCGGTTTCTAGTTTATAGGAATGCAGCTGTCGGTTAGGATATGTATCAATATAGTTTGTAATTGATTTGGACTTATCTTGTAATCGATAGAGTAGTTGTGTGTGCTATATAAACACAGTTTAGGTTTTGATTTTATATCAATCACATACACGAGTATCATTGTAACCTGGAAGCTTTCAAGAACATCAGAATTTCTTGAGAGAGTTTTGTAACAGTTTTATATCAGATTTAATAAAGCTGTTATTATTTTTATATTTGTGTTTATTAGTCGAGAATCTTATACAATTGTATTCAACCCCCTTCTACAATTGTTGATTATTGGGCAACAATTGGTATCAGAGCAGACTGATTTAATTTAAGTCAGAAACGATCTAAGATGTCGACAACCAAGTATGAAAGCATGAAGATTCCCATCCTGAAGAAAACTGAATACCCTACATGGAGGGTAAAGATGTTGATGTACCTGGAAGCCACAGATCCTGATTATCTTGATAGGATCAATGATGGACCATATATCCCTACGAGAATTGTTGGTCGAACAAATATTGTACCTGAACACTATCTGGTCAAGGTGAAAAGTGAGTGGACTCCAGAAGAAAAGGCTCACGTTCTCAGGGATGCTAAGGTAAAGAATATTTTGCATAATAGTCTTGATGATGTCATGTCTAACAGGGTGATTGCATGCAAGTATGCAGAGGAAATTTGGGACACCTTGGAAACTCATTGCCAAGGATCTGCATCTGTCAAGAAACACATAAGGGCTCTATTGATTCAAGAGTATGAATAATTTGATGCAAGACCTGATGAGAGCCTTACTGACATGTATGATAGATTCCTGACACTGTTGAATAATCTATCTCTAGTTGGAAAAGAGTATGTAACTGAGGACTCAAACACCAACTTTCTGAGAGCTTTACCTGAAGAATGGGATACTCAAACCTCTATCATTAGGCATCAGTATGATCTAAACACTGTGTCTCTTGATGAGGTGTATGGGATGCTAAGAACCTATGATCTTGAGGTTCAACAAAGAATGAACAAAATGAGCAACAATTCAAAGTCTGTAGCCTTGAGTGTTGAGGCAAAGTCAAAAGGAAAAGATGTGGAGGTCTCTAGAAGAAAATCAAGAATGATGGAGTCAGATCCTGATGACTCATCATCAGATACTGATGGCAATTCTGATGCCAATACTGATGATGACTCTACTGACTCTGACATGTAGGAGATAGTTGTTATGATAGTCAAGGGTTTCAAGAAGATGAAGTTCAGGAAGGCTAGAAGACAGGCAACTTTCAGAAAAAGACCTTCAATGCTGACAAAGACAAGTACATCAAGAAGGACAGCAAGAGTAGCAAATTTGACAAGTCAAAGATTAGATGCTACAAGTGTAATGGAATGGGGCACTTTGCAACTGAGTGCAAGAAGGATAAGATACTCATCACATCAAGCAAGGATTGGATGGACTCTTCCTCAGAATCTGATACTGAGGTGGTCAACTATGCCCTAATGGCCAATACTGATGAGACTGTTGTTCCTGATGAAAAGGTATCAAGTACTGTTTTTGATTTTGATACAAATAATGTTTTTGAGTTAAGATGTTTTCTAAAGTCATTACATATTAGCTTTAGAAGTCAATCTGCTGAAAATGCTAGGATCTTATCTGAGATGTCTGAACTTAGGAAAAGGAATGAGCATCTAGAAGATGAATTTTCTTTCATGCAAGAGGTACAAAAAGAGTGTAATAATGCTAAACACATGAAACTTGATATGCAATTTAAATGTACTGCTCTTGAAAAAGAATTTGAGTATGCTAATGACAAAATCAGAACCTGGACAGATTCTGGAAGGAAATTTCATGAAATCAATACTTCTAAGAATTGGAAAGAGTGTCTAGGGTACAAGTCAGAAGAAGATAAGAAAATGAAGGAAAAGTTGTTATTGATGAGACAGTAAACCCAATGACCTATAGACATGTTATAGACAAGACCAAATCAAAGATTAAGCCTGTTAAATTTGTATTTGGCAAAGATCCCAATTCAACTTTTGAAAAGGGATCTACTTCTGCACAACCAGTCTCAAATTCAAAGTCTAAACCTGTCAAAAAAACTGAAAAGAAAAATGTAGGTTTATTGTCTCAGAAACAACTTAAGGATAAAGTTTGTGAAGAAACAGGGAAACAAAAGTCACCTACTGTCAAAAGAAACAGGAATGGTAAAGTTGGGATTAATAAAGAGAATAATTGTAAGTTTATCCCAAATGCACCAAGAAAATGTTGTTTTACCTGTGGTAACTCTAATCATCTTGCTATTGATTGCAGGAAGAGTAAAAAGAAGGTTACTGAAATTCCTAGATCTGATGTTAGGAATAGATTAGTACTTTATAAACCACAGAAGTCTTGTTTTTATTGTTGCATTAAATGGAATTCTATTTATACTTGTGAAGAATACCATAATTTGTACCATAATTTGTACCATAACTTTTATGATCCTTTACCTAAGTTTTATAAAAGTGCGAATTCTGGTAAACCTAATAATGTCAATGTGAAGCATGCATCTTTCAATACTGATACTGACAAAGCAAATCCTGATGGATACAATCCTGTCAGGACTGCTAAAGTAAAAAATTCTTCTGTTGTTCAATTTAGCAAAATGCATGGAAAAAGAGCCCAACAAGTGTGGGTTCTTAAATATTTTGACTAGTCTGTTTTGTTTGATTGCAGGGTAAAAAGAAAAATGTGTTAGTCATGGATAGTGGATGTTCTGTACACATGACTGGAAACAAAGCCCTGCTATCAAAATATGAAGAAAAAGCTGGCCCAACTGTGTCTTATAGAGATGGCAACATTGGACAAACCTTGGGATATGGCAATATAATCATTGGCAATGTCATCATTGAAAAAGTAGCTCTTGTGAAAGGACTAAAACACAACCTGTTGAGTATTAGTCAAATCACAGACAGAGGTTATCAAGTCAACTTCTATTCCACTCATTGTGAAGTAGTCAACAAAACATCAGGAAAGATAGCACTCACTGGCTACAAGCATGGTAACATATATGAAGCCAACATTCAATCAAATACTGATGGCTCTTCTACTTGTCTCATCAGTAAAGCATCAGTAGATGAAAGTTGGAATTGGCACAAGAAGCTTTCTTATCTCAACTTCAGCAATATCAATGAGTTGGTTAAGAAAGATTTAGTTAGAGGATTGCCTAAAGCTTTGTATACTCCTGATGGACTCTGTGATGCATGTCAAAAAGCCAAACAGAGAAGGACATCATTCAAGAGTAAATCTGAATCCTCTATTAAAGAACCATATCACATGTTACATCTTGACCTATTTGGACCAGTCAACATAATGTCTATCAGTAAGAAAAGGTACACTCTAGTAATTGTTGATGAATTTTCTAGATTCACCTGGGTGTATTTCCTACACAGGAAAGATGAAACTCCAGAAATACTGTTGGACCATGTGAGAATGATTGAGACATGCACAAAGTATAAAGTCAAGATTCTGAGAAGTGATAATGGTACTGAATTCAAGAATTCAAAAATGGAAGAGTTCTGCAAATACAAAGGAATCATTCAAAAATTCTCTGCTCCAGGCACACCCCAGCAAAATGGAGTAGTTAAAAGAAAGAATAGAACTCTTATTGAAGCTGGCAGAACTATGTTGGAAGAAGCAAAATTACCTACATATTTCTGGGCAGAAGCAGTCAATACAGCATGTTATACTCAAAATCTCACACTTATAAACAGACATGGTGTAACTCCTTATCAAATGCTCAAGGAAAAGAAACCTAGTCTAAAGCATCTGCATGTTTTTGGCTGTACATGTTTTGTTCTCAGACCTCATCCTGAACAGCTAGGCAAATTTGAAACCAAGGCTGATGAGGGTATCTTTATAGGCTATCCAGCCTCAAGAGCTTTTAGAGTTTTTAACTTGAGAACAAGGACTGTCATGGAGTCAATACATGTATCTTTTGATGATAAAAAGATAATTGGAATCAATGAAAACTCTCATGATTGGTTGATTTTTGAAAATGAAGCTACCAAGAATCCTAAAGAACAAGAATCAGATACTGACACTCCATCAGATACTGGTGACACACCAAATCCTGATGGTGCACCAAATACTGATGGTGCTACTGATAATGCTACTGACAGTCCAAGTGTTGAGGGGGAGCAACAGCAAATTGTTACTAATTCTGAAACTATTCAAACATCAGGAGGGTATTCTTCAGATACTGATTCAAGTGATAATCCTGATAATCCATCAGGAGGAGACAGCAATAATTCAGGGGGAGCTTCTACTGATTCAAACTCTTTTAATCAAGACAACACCAATCCAGGGGGAGCATCCACTTCAAGGAATGATTTACCACCAGCAAGGAAATGGACTAAAATTCATACTCCTGATTTGATAATTGGGGATCCTGATGCAGGTGTTAAGACAAGAAGTGCAACTGAAAATGAATGTCTCTATCATAACATTATATCCAATGAGGAACCAAAGAGAGTTGAAGATGCACTTAAGCATACTGATTGGGTTACTGCAATGCAAGAAGAGTTGAATGAATTTGAAAGAAATGAAGTCTGGAAACTAGTGCCAAGACCAAAGAATAGGTCAATTGTTGGTACAAAGTGGGTGTTTAAAAACAAGACAGATTCAGATGGAGTAATTATCAGATTCAGAGGTAAGAATTTCCAGCTTATTCTCTCTAACTTCCTCTGTCCCCTCATTGATTATCTCTATAGTTTCCCAAATGTGTTTAGCAGTATCACAGTTTAGGACATGATTATGCATGATAGGATCAAGACAATCAACAAGGATCAACTGTAGACAGGCATCCAAGGTAACATCTTCTTTTTCATCAGGAGTGTAGTCCTTGGGATCCTTAGGGTACATCCTAGCAGCCCTGGTAACAACCTGATTCTCTATTAGTTCTCCCTCAATACTCATAGGGACTTTGGGACCATTCTTCAGCACATCAATGTATTTAACATTAGCAACTTTAAGAAATAGGAGCATTTTCTTCTTCCACATAGGATAATGCTCCTTGCTGAACATGGGGATTTTGACTGTACCCACTTTCTGTGTAGTAGACATCTTTTGAGATTTTTAGGAATAATAAAAATTTCAGAGTTTAAGAAAAAATCTCAAAACAATTGGATCTTTGATTTGTATATTAATCAAAAGGCTCTGATACCAATTGTTAGGTCTTGATAAGTTTGTAGAAGGGGGTTGAATACAAACGATACCGTTTAATCGAATTTGTCCTTTTAAGATTTAACAAATTAGAACAAATTATTGCGGAATAAAAATGAAACAATATTCAAGTTAAATAAAACTCTATTAAACTTGAAGGGTGTTACAATTCTGATCACTGATTACAATGAACTTGATAAAACAAATCTAGAATAAATTTGACATGAATTTATCTATTTTTGTAATAAAAAGGATCGAATACTAAAAAGTAGTTCAATATAAAATCTAGGGATTATGATCCGCTAGAAAGCTAAAGCAGTACAAGAGAAATGATTCTTATGAATTAAATGTTAAGATCAAATCAAGAATTAATTCTCTGATGAAATTTAAAGCTTTGCTGTTGAAGAAGTAATGAAGACAGATGAAAATGGAATGTTAATAGGCTGATGTCTTTTTTTTTTTTCTTCTTGTAATTGATGAATGATGATATCTTCAATCTTTTGTCTTTGAATATATATCACTGCTTTTTCTAGTAAGTCATCCCACGTGCAATCCATTATAACAGAATGCATTTTGCCTTTGGAAGACTTAGAGAAAAACAATCCAATTTGCCTTGGAAGACTTTCGGGAAGACAATCTTTGTGAAGGGAAGACAACCGGGAAGACTAGGGTTTGGCCTAGGAAGACTTTCGGGAAGACTTACTTGTGAGTCTTCCTAGTTTAATAAACTGAGTCTTCATACTTCAATCCTAAGTCTTCCTAGTTCATTTTCATTCTAATTTAAATAATTAATTAAATTAATTATGTATTAAATTAATTCTTTACAGAATTAAATTAATAAATAATATACTTAATAATATGAATTATTTATAAGAGAATAACTAGAATTAGTTGACTTTTTAAACAATTCCAGAATCACTTAAAACTTAGATAAATAACAAACACAATAGTACGTTGACACTCGATGCACTGTCTGGTTCATGAGTGACTAACGACAATGTCTGTTCTTTATCTGTTTGACTTTAAGTAGTGATTCACTTCCTTCTCATTCAAGAACTCCGTAATCAGTATCTTTTTCTGTCACCACTTGAAATCTCCGTCACTTTAATAAATCCACTGAGATTGAATACTTCATTGAGGCTTGATCAATAAATTGAGCTTCTTTCAATGTAGAATCACTTCAAGTCTGTAGATGACTTTAATCTTCATTCTTTGACAGATATAATCTTCTGAGATTCCTGTGACAATTTGAATTATTACTTACTTATTACAAACTTGTTTAATGTTGAGTTAATTCCTCGATGTAAACAAATAGACTAAAACATATGCCTTTCAATCTCCCCCTATTTGTTTGTTAGAGAATAACAAGCAAATACCTAGAGGATAACTCAACTAACTAAACAAGTAGAAATAAGACATTAAAAGCTAAGTAAATGATAACACAAAGTTCTGGATTTCATTTAACATTATCCAGATTCAAACATTACAGGTAAGTACAAGATATATGTTCCTCTAGACTGAACATATGAATACATTTATCCTATCTTGAATCACCTAAGCTCTAAACATTTAATATTTACAAACAGAGCTTCTTCAAATTTCAGACTCAATCATCTCTCCTTCTTCAAGTGCTTCAAGCAAATCCTTGTCCAGAACACGATCAGATTCAGAAGTAATGCCACTAGGTCTGACAGGTTGAGTTGTGACTTTCTTCAGCCTATTCTTCATTTGATGATATCTTTTGATATTTGTTATGCAATAGTATTGAATCAAATCAGCAACTTATGTCTTCTCTTGTGTAGCAAATCCTGAAGTCCTCAACATGTTCTCCAAGTAGACAAGATGCTTGGCAGGAAAATCTTTCAGAGAGATTGGATCCACACCACAAGTCTGAAGTGCCCTTCCTTTAAAAAATTTTACTTCATAAGGCACTTCCACCACTTGTGGACTAGCTTTCATTGCAAAGTCTCTTAGCTGATCATGTAGCAGCTCAGCTAATGGAGAAGTTCTTTTTACTTTGCACATGAAGACCCATAGTTCAGAGAGAGTTCTGTTTTCCAGAAGATTGAGAGACACTTAGAAAGTTCCCTCATTATGAGTGTAAACATAGATCTTCAACTCCTCTCTAACTTTGTCATATCCAGTTGTGATCCTTGAAATCTCTGCATGAAGAGCTTTCATATATACTGTGTTGTCTGGATTGACCTTCTTGTATCTTTCCAACATCCCAAGAAACTTTGCATCATTGTTAGTTCCTTCTTGATGTGCAAAAATCTCTCTAGCCTTGTCCCATTCTTCTCCTTGCTTCAACCTCACATACAATTTTCTCTCATTGACCTTCAGATTGTGAAGCCTTTGCTTTTCTTGTTGTTCAGCTTTTTGAATGACAAGATGCTTAGAAATGATGTCAGATACCTTTACATTCTCCTCCTCTCTTCTTTTCAGATCAGCCTTCTGTCTCACTAACTCAGCTTCAAAGACAGGATCAATATTTGACTTTTCTTCCCAGTCAGCATAATCAGCTTCTTCTTCAACCTCCACATTACCAAAGATATCTTCAGGGGCTTCTTCAGATTCTACATAGTCAAAATCACCATGTTCACCTTGATAATAGTCAGCATCAGAAAAAGTTAACTTCTGCTTCCCTTTGTCCTTGTTTGAGCCTCCAGCTTGATTTCCTCCTTGTTTCTCCACATTCTCCCCCTTAGTTGAGTAATCCTCTACAGATTTTACTTTAGTGGCTTCAGGATTCACCTCACTTCTTCCCCTTATTGCTCCTTGATCATCTCCATTTCCTCCATCTCCTCCTTCATCATCCTCACCCTCATCATCATCATCAGCAGCACCCACAAATAATTTCTTTTGTTCAGCATTGGGTTGATGTGAATTTTTGATCATGTTATACAAGTGCTTCATTCCTTCATTCAGATGCTCCATCCCTCCTTCTATCTTTGACATCCTTTCTTCATTAAACTTTTGATTTTCATCAGCTATTTGCAGAACAAAGTCCACCTTGGCAGAAATGGTAGCAATCTCCTTGACACTCTCTGATATTTGAGCATTTGACATTGTAAGATCAGAGATGTCTGAAGCCACGAGTACTTGAGACTGTTGGATGGCATTCAGCTTTGGGAGTAGAGAACCCTTCAATCCTTCCAAATCATCCTTGATAGTACCCAGCTGATTAGTTACAGAGGTGGAAGAAGAAGACCGTTCAACCACTTGTGCTTTGAGAAGATCCTTTTCAGCCTGGGTTTCCATGAGTTGTTTCTGAAGACTAGCTATCTGAGCTAACATCAAAGCAGTGTTTGTGTCAGTGTGTGCACTCACCTCAATTGCTCTCAGTGGTGTTTCACTCACCTCACGTGCTTGTGTATCACTCTGTGTTTGACTCTCAGTTCTCACAACAAGCTATCTTTCCAAGTTCTGATTTGAGGTACCTGCATGAAAAATCACCCTAGCCTCTTCTTGAGAGGTCAGTGGTGGTGCAATAGGAGTTCGCAATTCCCAATCCCCAATGAAATCCAAATCTGATTGAATTTGAAACTGAATTGCTTCAGTGTTGGATTCATTAGGTTGCCTTCCAATTTCTCCAGATAAATCTGCGAGTGGAAAATCCCTTAAGGGAGCCAGAGATGTTCCCTCTGGGAGGGGAGAAAATGATTCTATTTGATTTGGCAAAGAATCAAATTTTCCCTCAGATGCCTGTGAAGGCACTTCTACCGTAACAATGGTAGGCACTGTTTCAAAGTCAAAATTAAAGTGCTCTCCTTGCATAGTGTCCTAAGTGTCATCTATTTGGTTATCTTCTCCCATTGTGAGTAATGGGAGAGTGCTTGACTCAGTACAAGATGCCATGGCCCGATGGCGAATTCCAATAGATTCATCCTGTTGAGAGGATATCTCCAGAGACTGTTTAGTGGCCATATCAATGTCCATATCCTTTTGAGAGGATACAGATGGGCTTACAGTTGCCTCCCTATAGGTTCTTCTTTTCTTTAAGGGTGGAGACAGAGCTGTGGGAACACTCATTGCAGCTATATCACTAACTCTTCTTGAACTGGTTTGAACATTAGGCTCAGGTTGTGTATCAGGAGTGTTTGACTCTCTGTTTGGCTCTATGACCTGGGTCAGAGATTGTGGTTCTATAACTCTGGGTCAGCCCTATCAACCACTTGGGTTTGAATTAAAATACCAGAAGAAGATCCAGGGTTAGGAATAACTACCTGTAGTGGAACTGGATGTGGCTCACGAACTTGTTCACCAAAGATAGGAAGATTAATGAATTGACTCATCAATGGTGAAACAAGAACAGGTATGGTGGGAAATTTGGATGATACATCAAGTCTGGTGTAAAATTTGGTGTCTGTGGTTGGAGAGGTTTCAAATCTAGTTTCCCTAAATAGTTCTACCTGCTCAGCAGTGAGAAGATGATTAATGATAAGAGTGAGAAAGCGAGGGTACCAACACTTCACTTTCACATGATTATCAGAATCTCTCCTAGAGTGAGCAAGCCTGTTAAGCATTATGTTCCACAGAATCTCAGCAAAATTTAACCTACGACCAAATACTATAGCATAAGCAATATACTGATTAAGACTGGTAATGCAATGAAAATTTGTTTTTGTGCAGTTACCAAAAACTCTTGCTATAGTATCAAAGAACAGATCCCATTCCCTTACCACAAAGCTTTTGGACAATTTAACCATTTGGAAGGGACCCTGATAATGAATATTCAAAAAGAACTATGATAACTCATCATCAGTGGGTAAGGGATCAAACATGTCCTTTGGAAAATGCAACACATCACAGAATAACTCAAAAGTAACTGTATATTGCTGGTTTAGAATATTGAAAGAAAAAAATTTTGAATCTCCAGCAATAACAGCACTTGAACACAACATCCTTAATGGATCAATTTTAAGAAGTGCATTGGCACAAATAGCATGACTGACACAAGTCTCGCTATTTAAAAATTGAATCCACGGTTTAAAACGTTCCACTTTACACTTAGACGGATCAAAATACCCAACATAATTGTTTAAAACGAGTTCAAAATTAGGATCCATTTAGATAAAACAAGAAATTTTAATCAATTTAAAATAAAATTAAAATTTTAGGGATTTTTAGAATTATTTAAAATTACTTAAAATCCACAAAATTAAATTTTACCAGAATTAATTAAATTTTAAAATTAAAATCCTAAAATTCGAACTTAGAACTTTTGAAATGCAAAAAAAATGGGCAATGATCTCAAGAACACATAAACTTCAAAACACAGTTCAGAATCACACAGAAACAACAAAGATCAGTTAATCACTCAAGAATCACTTAGAAAACCAGGAATACTCAAGTCGAAATTTTGACAGTAATTCGACTCAAGACTTGATTTTGAAAAACAAAATGATTTTGCTAAGTAAAAACTTGAGCAATATGAACAGAATCAAGGAAGGTTTCTGCAGAAAAGATTGGATTCGAAGAGGTTTTCTTAGAACAAAAGAAAACTGTTAAGGCAGAAAAAAATAGAGTGCAGTGTGTATATATATATATATATATATAAGAGACAAAAAAATAACTGTAAAAGAAAAGAATAAACTGAGGCGTTTTTTTTTTAAATTTGTATTGGGAAGACAATCGGGAAGACTTAGGATAGTCTTCCCGGTAGTCTTCCTAATACAAATTAGTAAGTTTTCCGGAAAATAATAAAGGAAAAACAGAAAAATAAAATAAGTATTTTTAAGTCTTCCCGATAGTCTTCCTAGTTCAAAAACTGGGAAGACTTAGGAAAAGACTTAAAAAAAATAGAAAAAACAAAAAAAAAATCCTAAGTTTACCTGGTAGTCTTCCTAGTGTTAAACTGGGAAGACTTAGAATAAACTTAGAATAAAATTAAAATAATTACAGAAAAATGCATAAAGTAATAAAAATGCATGAAATATCTATAAAATTCTAGAAAAATTCACATAAAATTCCATAAATCCTAGAAAAATATGCAGAATAATATAGAATTGCATAAAAATAATATAAACTTGCATAATAATTTAAACAACAATATTTACAAACTGAAAAACACCTAAATAATTCTAAATAAATATATTTTCAATAAAAATACATTTCTCCCCTTAAAAAAAATATGAGACAAATATTTTTAAAGAAAATAAAATATTCAGAGCTATTTAAATTTACAAGCATGTAATATTAAATGAGAATTGGCAGTAAATATCAGTAAAATGACAAGAGAAAATGACTTTTTGAAAGAACAAACATGACAGAGATATTGTTAATCACTAAGACTGTTTAACATACCCAATTTACCAACTAACTTGATAAATGTGGATTCGTCAACATATTTAGTGAATATATCTGCAGTCTGTTCTTCTGTGGGTACAAAGTGTAACTCCACAGTTTCATTCATGACATGCTCTCTGATAAAATGATACCTGATATCAATGTGCTTCGTTCTCGAGTGCTGCACAGGGTTGGTGGAGATTGCTATGGCACTTGTATTATCACAAAAAATGGGAATTTTGTCTAATGCAAAGTCATAGTCCTTTAATTGATTCCTAATCCATAAGATCTGAGCACAACAGCTTCCAGTAACAATATATTCAGCTTCTACTGTTGAATTGGAAACTGTTTGTTGTTTCTTGCTATACCAGGAAATCAATCTACCTCCTAGGAATTGACAACTCCCAGAGGTACTCTTTCTATCCACAACACTACCTGCATAATCAGAATCTGTATATCCAACAAGGTTAAAACCAGAATCTTTAGGGTACTAGATACCTAAATTAGGTGTACCCTTAAAATATCTCAAGATTCTTTTAACAGCAACGAGATGTACATCTCTAGGGTCCGCTTGGAACCTTGCACACAAGCATGTAGCATACATAATATCTGGTCTACTAGCAGTAAGATAGAGTAAGGAGCCAATCATACCTCTGTATCTTGTAACATCTACCTTGATAGAATTGTCAGAAGCTCCAAGTTTGATGGTTGTTGAAGATGGAGTCCTTGTTGATGCTGAATCCTCCATGTGATATTTCTTGAGGAGTTCTTTGAGATACTTGGATTGACAAATAAATATACCATTTGACCTTTGACTTACTTGTAATCCAAGAAAGAACTTCAGCTCACCCATCATACTCATTTCAAACTTACTCTGCATTAGCTTAGCAAATCTCTTACAGAGATCATCATTAGTAGACCCAAATATGATGTCATCCACATAGACTTGGAATAATATCATATCACTTTTGTGTTTCTTTGAAAAAAGAGTTTTGTCTATGATACCTCTAACAAAACCATTTTCTAAAAGAAAACCAGAGAGAGTGTCATACCATTTCCTTGGGGCTTGTTTGAGACCATAGATAGCCTTGAAGAGAAAGTACACAAAGTCCAGCAGCTCCTGATTTTCAAAGCCAGGGGGCTGTTCCACATAAACTTCTTCATCAAGCTCACCATTCAGGAATGCACTCTTAACATCCATTTGATAGACTTTAAAATTGGAATAAGCTACAAATGCTAAGAACATCCTGATGGCCTCAAGTCTAGCCACTGGTGCATAGGTTTCATCATAATCAATGCCTTCAGCTTGTGAATACCCTTGTGCAACCAGTCTTGCCTTGTTCCTTGTGACAATGCCATCCTCATCTAGCTTGTTCCTGTATACCCATCTTGTACCAACTACTTTCTTGTTCTTTGGCCTGGGTACCAGCTTCCAGACTTGCTGTTGTTCAAACTGATTGAGTTCATCTTGCATAGCAATCACCCAATCTGGATCAGTCAGTGCTTCCTCAGTTTTCTTTGGCTCCATTTCAGATAGAAATGCTGAATAATGACATTCATTCTACGTTGCACTTCTAGTTTTAACTCCAACATCTGGATCACCAATGATCAGCTCAAAAGGATGAGCTCTATTCCATACAGTCTGTCTTGGAAGATTTGATCTTGATGATTCGCCTTGAAATTCACTTTGATGTTGTGAGTGACTAGATGATCCTTCATTTGCTCCCCCTGAGTTGTTGCTTGATTGCCTTGATGATCCTTCTCCAGTGTTGGTGGTATCTCCATTGTTACCAGTGTTTCCACCACCACCAACATGATCATTATCATCATTGTTATTATCATTACCAACAATAACTTCAGGTGGGGCTGCATCATCTGATTCTGAGTCTGGCAAGTTATCAAACTTCAGTTTCTCAGATGAATCTTCTTTTTGGATATTAGGGAACTTAGTGTCATCAAAAGTAACATTGACACTTTCCTTTACTGTGTGACTGCCAACCAAGTAGACCTTGTAAGATCTTCTGGAATAACCAACAAAAATAGCTTCTTGTGCCTTGGCATCAAACTTGCCACGTTTCACATTGTCATCTATAAGCACAAAGCATTTTGCTCCAAATACATGAAAGTACTTGACAGTTGGTTTCTTGTTGTTCATGATCTCATACGGAGTCTTCATTAAGTCCTTGTTGATTAAAGTTCGATTCTGAGTATAACAAGCTGTATTTGCTGCTTCAGCCCAAAAGTACGTTGAAAGTTTATACTCACTTAACATAGTCCTAGCAGCTTCAATCAATGTACGATTCTTTCTTTCCACTACTACATTTTGTTGAGGAGTTCTAGGGGCAGAATACTGTCTTGTTATTCCTTTATCAGCACAAAAGGCATTTAGGATTGCATTCTTGAATTCAGTACCATTATCTGACCTTATGGCTCTAACAGGGAGTCTAGAATCCAGCTCAATCAACTTTATATGGTCAATCACCAGGTGTGGGGTCTCATCCTTGGAATGTAGGAATAAAACCCATGTATATTTTGAAAAGTCATCAACAATCACAAGTGCATATTGTTTCTTTGACATGGACATCACATTAAATGGACCAAACAAATCCATGTGCAGTAGCTGAAGTGGTTCAGTTATTGATGATGTGTCAGTGCCCTTGTGAGAAGCTTTCTTTGACTTTCCTTTCTGACATGCCTCACACGGTCCTTCCTGTGTAAATTCCATCTGAGGCAAACCTCTAACCAATTCCCTCTTAACTAAAGAGTTCATGGTTTTGAAGTTAAGGTGAGACATCTTCTTGTGCCATAGCCAACTTTCATCTGATGAAGCTTTAGCATAAAAACAATTAACTTCATCTTTGGATCCCGAGTGTAGATCAGCTATGAACAAGTCACCTTTCCTTACTCCTTGAAGAGCAGGCTTTCCATTCTTCTTGTGAAGGATCTGACACTTCTCTCTTTCAAAGGAAATAGCATATCCTCTGTCACAGAAATGACTGATGCTGAGAAGATTGAACCTCAGACCTTCCACAAATGATACATCTTCAATGATAACATTTCCATACTTCAAACAGCCATATCCTTTCGTAATACCCTTGCTGTTATCTCCAAAGGTAACTACTGGGCCAACTTTCTCAACCAAATCTGATAGCAGGGCTCTATCTCCGATCATATGCCTTGAACAGCCACTGTCAAGAATCCACATAACACGGTTTACCTATTTAACTCCCTGTAATATCAAATTGATTAGTCCTTCCTCGGAACCCAAACTTGATTGGGTCCGGCATACTTAAAGAACTGGCCTTTGTCGGGCAAAACAACATCTTTAACCTTAACTACATAAACCTCTTTAACAAAAGAGTGTTTCCATTTATAGCCAGCCTTAACACATTTCTGAGTAGGCTTAGGGATAAATGGATCCACTCTAGTCTTCAGAGGACTAGTAGTCTTAGCTCTAACATGCTTCTTATTATTAACATGTTGACGTGGAGCAGTCTTATTATCAGATACATGCTTAATATTAAAATAAGCATACATAACATTGAAAGCACAAGACATTCACTTAACCACACCACATGCTTTATGAGAAAGATTAATAGCAGGCATGTTGGTTCTACAGTTGTTTTTATCCAACTTATGGATATCTGATTTAGTCTATGTTGTTGAAACAACTTTGACTGTTTTGTCAGATACACACTTGTTGGAATGTTCAACTTCAAAAGCAAGATCTTCTTCACGAATCTCCTCTGCAATGATAATAGAGTATTCATTTATAGGCCCTGCTTGAGATTCTATAAAGAAGGGTTTATCAATACCCTTAAGCACATCTGGAATACCCCTTTCTTTAGCACTGACTCTATTAGGGGTATTTATGCTTAATTTACCAATAGACTCATTATAGTCATACCCTATTCCTACGGTTTGACTAATACTTTGTTTATTGATAATTTCTTTAACAGTCTTACAAGAGTTGAAATAGGCATTAGCTTTGGTCTTAAGCTCACTAATCTGATCCTTGAGAATGGTTTCCAGTTGAATATAACATTTAACCCTATTCTCAAGAAATAGTTCATTCTGATTAACATGCACAAGTTTTAATTTTTTTATCTCCTTTTCAAGAGCTGTGTTCAAAAGAATTATTCTATCATTTTCAGTGCGTGCACAAGAAATAGTACCACTAAGATGACGAATCATTTCAGTGTGAGTGAATTTTACCTCTGACATGTATGCAGATGAAGTGCTTGCCTCTTTAGCCACTAAAGCTAGGTTCCCAATCTCACCTGCTTCTTCATCACTGTCAGTGTCATCCCAACTCTTTCCTTCAGCAACATAAGCTTTCCCAATCTTGTTCTTCTTGCTAGAATCAAATGTGTTTCTTGTCACTTGCTTTGGCTTTCTGCATTCAGTAGCAAAGTGACCCAACTCATTGCAATTTTAGCATCTGATTGTGCTCCTATCCACAGTTCCAGTTTTGTAGCCACCCCTTGTGCTACTTGAAGAGGAAGATCCACCTCTCTGAAATCTGGGCCTGAACTTAAGATTGGGATTCCTTTTGAATCTGAACTTCCCAAACTTCCTGACTATCAAAGCCAAATCACCATCCTCTAGCTGATCAAGTTCCTCTAATGAATAGAAGTCACCACCAGATTGATCAATGGATGTTAATCCATATTCAGCATCAATAACATTCATGTTAGAACTGGAAGGTTGAACAACCTTCACTTCCAGTTTCTGTGGGACTTCAGCAGCCAATGTAGTAGAAGTACTAACTATCCTCTCAGTTCCATATAACTCATCCTATTGAATCTGCTCCAGCTCATAGGTCTTCAGAACACCATACAGTCTTTCCAAAGCAATCTCTCCCAGATCTCTTGCTTCTCTAATGGCAGATATTCTGTGCTCCAAATGACGTGGAAGTGTAAGTAGGAACTTCTCGTTAATTTCCTTGATAGTGTAGCGCTTCCCATTGAGATTCAGATCATTGATTAATTTGTTGTATCTCTCAAAAACCTCAGAGATACCTTCACCAGGGTTTGATCTGAAATGCTCATATTGAGAGGTAAGAATTTCCAGCTTATTCTCTCTAACTTCCTCTGTCCCCTCATTGATTATCTCTATAGTTTCCGAAATGTGTTTGGCAGTATCACAGTTTAGGACATGATTATGCATGATAGGATCAAGACAATCAATAAGGATCAACTGTAGACAGGCATCCAAGGTAACATCTTCTTTTTCATCAGGAGTGTAGTCCTTGGGATCCTTAGGGTACATCCTAGCAGCCCTGGTAACAACCTGATTCTCTATTAGTTCTCCCTCAATACTCATAGGGACTTTGGGACCATTCTTCAGCACATCAATGTATTTAACATTAGCAACTTTAAGAAATAGGAGCATTTTCTTCTTCCACATAGGATAATGCTCCTTGCTGAACATGGGGATTTTGACTGTACCCACTTTCTGTGTAGTAGACATCTTTTGAGATTTTTAGGAATAATAAAAATTTCAGAGTTTAAGAAAAAATCTCAAAACAATTGGATCTTTGATTTGTATATTAATCAAAAGGCTCTGATACCAATTGTTAGGTCCTGATAAGTTTGTAGAAGGGGGTTGAATACAAACGATACCGTTTAATCGAATTTGTCCTTTTAAGATTTAACAAATTAGAACAAATTATTGCGGAATAAAACTGAAACAATATTCAAGTTAAATAAAACTCTATTAAACTTGAAGGGTGTTACAATTCTGATCACTGATTACAATGAACTTGATAAAACAAATCTAGAATAAATTCGACATGAAATTATCTATTTTTCTAATAAAAAGGATCGAATACTAAAAAGTAGTTCGATATAAAATCTAGGGATTATGATCCTCTAGAAAGCTAAAGCAGTACAAGAGAAATGATTCTTATGAATTAAATGATAAGATCAAATCAAGAATTAATTCTCTGATGAAATTTAAAGCTTTGCTGTTGAAGAAGTAATGAAGACAGATGAAAATGGAATGTTAATAGGCTGTTGTCTTTTTTTTTTTTCTTGTAATTGATGAATGATGATATCTTCAATCTTTTATCTTTGAATATATATCACTGCTTTTTCTAGTAAGTCATCCCACGTGCAATCCATTATAACAGAATGAATTTTGCCTTTGGAAGACTTAGAGAAAAACAATCCAATTTGCCTTGGAAGACTTTCGGGAAGACAATCTTTGTGAAGGGAAGACTAGGGTTTGGCCTAGGAAGACTTTCGGGAAGACTTACTTGTGAGTCTTCCTAGTTTAATAAACTGAGTCTTCCTAGTTCAATCCTAAGTCTTCCTAGTTCATTTTCATTCTAATTTAAATAATTAATTAAATAAATTATGTATTAAATTAATTCTTTACAGAATTAAATTAATAAATAATATACTTAATAATATTAATTATTTATACGAGAATAAATAGAATTAGTTGACTTTTTAAACAATTCCAGAATCACTTAAAACTTAGATAAATAACAAACACAATAGTACGTTGACACTCGATGCACTGTCTGGTTCATGAGTGACTAACGACAATGTCTGTTCTTTATCTGTTTGACTTTAAGTAGTGATTCACTTCCTTCTCATTCAAGAACTCCGTAATCAGTATCTTTTTCTGTCACCACTTGAAATCTCCGTCACTTTAATAAATCCGCTGAGATTGAATACTTCATTGAGGCTTGATCAATAAATTGAGCTTCTTTCAATGTAGAATCACTTCAAGTCTGTAGATGACTTTAATCTTCATTCTTTGACAGATATAATCTTCTGAGATTCCTGTGACAATTTGAATTATTACTTACTTATTACAAACTTGTTTAATGTTGAGTTAATTCCTCGATGTAAACAAATAGGCTAAAACATATGCCTTTCAATCTCCCCCTATTTGTTTGTTAGAGAATAACAAGCAAATACCTAGAGGATAACTCAACTAACTAAACAAGTAGAAATAAGACATTAAAAGCTAAGTAAATGATAACACAAAGTTCTGGATTTCATTTAACATTATCCAGATTCAAACATTACAGGTATGTACAAGATATATGTTCCTCTAGACTGAACATATGAATACATTTATCCTATCTTGAATCACCTAAGCTCTAAACATTTAATATTTACAAACAGAACTTCTTCAAATTTCAGACTCAATCATCTCTCCTTCTTTAAGTGCTTCAAGCAAATCCTTGTCCAGAACACGATCAGATTCAGAAGTAATGCCACTAGGTCTGACAGGTTGAGTTGTGACTTTCTTCAGCCTATTCTTCATTTGATGATATCTTTTGATATTTGTTATGCAATAGTATTGAATCAAATCAGCAACTTCTGTCTTCTCTTGTGTAGCAAATCCTGAAGTCCTCAACATGTTCTCCAAGTAGACAAGATGCTTGGCAGGAAAATCTTTCAGAGAGATTGGATCCACACCACAAGTCTGAAGTGCCCTTCCTTTAAAAAATTTTACTTCATAAGGCACTTCCACCACTTGTGGACTAGCTTTCATTGCAAAGTCTCTTAGCTGATCATGCAGCAGCTCAGCTAATGGAGAAGTTCTTTTTACTTTGCACATGAAGACCCATAGTTCAGAGAGAGTTCTGTTTTCCAGAAGATTGAGAGACACTAAGAAAGTTCCCTCATTATGAGTGTAAACATAGATCTTCAACTCCTCTCTAACTCTGTCATATCCAGTTGTGATCCTTGAAATCTCTGCATGAAGAGCTTTCATATATACTGTGTTGTCTGGATTGACCTTCTTGTATCTTTCCAACATCCCAAGAAACTTTGCATCATTGTTAGTTCCTTCTTGATGTGCAAACATCTCTCTAGCCTTGTCCCATTCTTCTCCTTGCTTCAACCTCACATACAATTTTCTCTCATTGACCTTCAGATTGTGAAGCCTTTTCTTTTCTTGTTGTTCAGCTTTTTGAATGACAAGATGCTTAGAAATGATGTCAGATACCTTTACATTCTCCTCCTCTCTTCTTTTCAGATCAGCCTTCTGTCTCACTAACTCAGCTTCAAAGACAGGATCAAACGACTGCAGTGATTTTTGATTCAACTGCTTCGAATTTGTTACCAAGTTGGGCTACAATTGTGAGGTTAAGAGATATGGCAATCTCTTCAGGACCAAGCTAAAGAAGGAATGGAACTTTTTCTTCGACACCATAAGTAGATGTTTCCTGAACAAGACATCTAACTTTGATGCTCTACCATCAGGATCTCTCAAGATAGGGTACTCTCTTATCTACTCTACTGTTTTTGATTATGGGTCATTTGTTTTAAAAGCTTTAAGTGATAGGAAAGCAGATAAATGTGGTTATGTTTACTTTCTTAGATTTTTCCAATTGATATTTAATCACTTATGTCCATATGCTATTTTTGAAGAGGGTGTAGTTCTACCAATTTGTAGAATTACTGATAACAATGTGAAGTCCTTAGTCAACAGTGATAAGGCAAATGGTTTTCAAGGCAATGCCTTCATTCCTGATGAGGTCAGGCTTTTCTTGTAGGAGAAAATGTCTACTCAATATGGATCAGTTACTGATGCTATGGGACAAGGCCAAACACACCTTTTTCTTGACACAAGCATCCAACCCAAACAGTCTAAACACTCTACAACCACCTCTAATGTCTCTCAAAAGACTTTAGTTGTAAAAACAAAGAAATCAGCTAGATCTGATGTGTCTGGAAGGCAATCAGGATCAAAGGATTTCTCCTCTACGCCACTCACTAAAAAGAAGTCACAAGGGGGTGTACAAGGGGTCCTGGTCAAAAAGTCTGGTAAGGTTGAGGAGGTTGTTGTGAAGAGAAAGTTAATTTTGGGTGATGATACTAATTCTGAGGATGAACTACCACTATCCTCTAAGTTCAAGATACAAAAGGAAGTTGTTGATACTGATGTTGAAGCTGTGGCACCATCTGCTAAGCCACAGAAGAAAAGGAAATTAATAAAAAAACAGGTATCATATTCCTTTGAAGATGCAGAATACTGATGTCACTACACCATAAGTGGGATATTGAAACACTTTTTCAAAAGCGTTACATGCAAACCGTTACAATTTCTAGAAAATTTTAGATATATGTAACACTGCTCAATTAGTGTTACATTATTTTTAAATGTCGTGGGGCCCACAAATATTTTTAAAATTATTTTTTTGACGATCCAACCGTACGGATGTTAATAAATACTCATTATAGTCTTGGAAAAAACTAATCAAAAAATGATAAGGTCGGTTTGTACGACATTATAACAAAAATGTAGTATTAATCTTGATTCGGGTAACGGGCTCCATTTCGGATTTACTGAATAATTTTTTTAAATGATTTCTTTGACGATCCAACCGTACGGATGTTAGTAAATACTCATTATAGTCTTGGGAAAAAATAATCAAAAAATAAAAAGCTCGGAATGTCCGACTTTATAGCAAAAATGTAGTATTAATACTGATTCGGATAACGGAGAGCGTGCTGGATTCACTGAATAATTAATTTAAATGATTTCTTTGACGATCCAACCGTACGGATGTTAATAAATACTCATTATAGTTCGGGAAAAAAATAATCAAAAAATAAAAAGGTCGGTTTGTACGACATTATAACAAAAATGTAGTATTAATCTTGATTCGGGTAATGGGCTCCGTTTCGGATTTATTGAATAATTTTTTTAAATGAGTTCTTTGACGATCCAACCGTACGGATGTTAGTAAATACTCATTATAGTCTTATGAAAAAATAATCAAAACATAAAAAGGCCGAGATGTCCGACTTTATAGCAAAAATGTAGTAGTAATACTGATTCGGGTAACGCAGCGCGTGCTGGATTCACTGAATAATTTTTTTAAATGATTTCTTTGACGATCCAACCGTACGTATGTTAGTAAATACTCATTATAGTCTTGGGAAAAAATAATCAAAAAATAAAAAGGCCGGGATGTCCGACTTTATAGCAGAAATGTAGTATTAATACTGATTCGGGTAACGGAGCGCGTGCTGGATTCACTGAATAATTTTTTTAAATGATTTCTTTGACGATCCAACCGTACGGATGTTAATAAATACTCATTATAGTCTTGGGATAAAATAATCAAAAAATAAAAAGGTCGGTTTGTACGACATTATAACAAAAATGTAGTATTAATCTTGATTCGGGTAACGGGCTCCGTTTCAGATTTATTGAATAATTTTTTTAAATGATTTATTTGAAGATCCAACCGTACGGATCTTAGTAAATACTCATTATAGTCTTGGGAAAAAATAATCAAAAAATAAAAAGGTCGGGATGTCCGACTTTATAGTAACGGATTTTGGGTCTATTGTAACATGAGGAGAGAGTTACAATAGCCCACTTATGGCGTAGTGTGTTCAGGCAACTTCGAATCCTGATGAGTCATCAATTCCTGATGCTCAAGAAATTCCTGACGTTGGTATTCTTGATGCATCACCAAGCAAGACTGTCTCAATCTCTGATTCTCCAGCCTCTCCATCTAAAAGGATTGTTGAAATTTCTTGGGAGAAGGTTGCTGAGACTCCTTCCAAGCTTGGATTTTCACCTCCATTGCAAAAGAAAAGGAAGACAGATGAGATGGTTTTTAAGAGACAGAAGAAACTGAAGGGATCTAGCCCACAAGAACCTGAACCTCAAAGTGGTTCAACAGTTACTGATGATCCAGCCACACAAGAACCACTCACTCAAAGTGTGAGTGAAGACAAAGCTGAAGGAATGGTCCCACAAGAACCATTTTCTCAAAGGGAGAATGAAGACATTCACATTCCTGCCACACAAGAACCATCTTCTCAAAGTGAAGATACAGGCAAAATAGCTACAGTTTCTGGGGAACTTCCTGACAATGCTCAAGGGTTTCTGGTATTCCTGAAATGGAAGATATGGTCGAGAACACTGTCACTGAGGGAAGTACACAAGAACCTTTAACTCAAAGTGTTGAAGCAGCTTCTAAACCTCATGCTACACAAGAACCATTGGTAGTAAATACTGATGCAAGCAAATCAAATTCTGACAGTGTTGCTCCTGATGCAAGTGGTGCTCCTGATGCTGAGCCAATCCTGATACAACCACTTGACTCAAGATCATTGATGGATCATATCTCAGATCATCAGGATAAACTCAAAGGTGTTGTTATTCCTAATCCTAATAAAACTGATGCTTCTGATGATAGTGATGATAGTGATGATGATGATGATGTTGAGAAGGATCAGCTTTCCACTGCAATTAAATCTAGTCTTGGAACTACTTATGGTTCTTCAAGCACTTTCATGGCTGGCAAGGCTACTTCAGGAAAGGCTACTGGTCAAGACTTTTATGATCCTTCTGCAACTAATCCTGCTGAGCAATTAAGAAGACATGAATGGGAAAATGCATGGTACAGGTCTGATGATCATGTGAGCTACCCATGTGCACTAGAACATGCTTCTTATACATCCATCTTGATTCAAAATGAAGATATAAGGAATCACTTGAAGGCTACCACTCTGTTAAGCAAGAGCCTCAAGGATGAGATTGATTCTGTTAAGACTGCAAATTCTTTGGTGAGAACTGATATCTCTCAAAGCTTGGAAAAGGCTCATACTGCTCTTCAACTTAGAGTTGTGGATTCTCATGTCAAGTCTCTTATCACTGAACAGTCTTCTATCAATAGAAGAATAGACTCTTTGGATTCTAAGGTAACTGATATTCAAGCCTCTCTCTCTTTGATTTTAACTTTATTATCAAATCCTGATGCCAAAAAGAGGGATGATGATAATTCTGGAAATGATGGTGATGACATGGTAAGACAAGGAGAAACCTCTGATGTTGCTATGGTGAAGTCTACTAGACAAACTACTTAAATTCAATCCATGCAGTCAACTTATGTTTCTGATTCTGGAGTTAGAACAGTAAGAACCTTAGTGAAATCTCAGATCCTGACAGGTGACCAAATCCTGACGCCTGGTCATGGACAAACTTTATCTACTATTCCTGAGGGTGATGAAGATGTACTTATTGAAAATCCTGATGATGCTGCTAATCTATTCCAGAAGTTCAAGACCAAAGGAGGTGATGTTGTTACTCTTTATCACACTGATAAGAGAGTTCAACAGTTGTTTGCTAGGAAAGCTCTCTCCATTTCAACTGAAGAATATCCTGATCTTTCTCAAGACGAATTTCTGAGACAACAAAAAGAGATCATGGAAAGTTATAATAACCCTGCTCCTGTTAGAGGAAGATGAGGCAGAGGTAGGAGATGAGCTAGAAGAGGAAGGACATAATCAACTCAATCTATGCCTAGACAGACAAGGTCTAGAGGTCTAAGAATTGAAGAAATTCCTGATGACATTCAAACTCCAACAGTTCCTGATACTCAGGTTGTCAGGACTACTATTCATGATGAAGGAGTGGGTGAAGATTATGAACCACAAATTGTTTTGAGGAGAAGACCAAGACAATTAACTCTCATCAGTAATACAACTCCAATTGAAGATTCGAATCCTAACACTGTTCAAGATCCTGATGAATCTGAAATTCTACAAGAGGTTGATTTGTTAATTCTTTCTATTGTGGTTGATTCTTATAACAAAGAAGTTGATGAAGAAGAAGAAGAAGCAAAAAATGAAAAATCAGAAGAACAACAGATAGAGATTTTAATCTCTATGTGCAAAAGCTGTTCAAATCAAATAGATTGTTGTGGAAAGATAACAGAAAACAACAACACAAGCTTGAGTTGAGCTATGTTCTTGAAAGGGAAAAAGATAAGAAATGGAAGCACATTGACACTCTGAGGTGTAATAGACCTGTCAATTTTCAGTCAGGTGGTATTATAACAAATGTTTCCAGTGTTGCAGACTTTTCTGGTTTACAAAGACCTAAAGCACTGTGGTTAGAAATGTTTTCAAGCTTAAAGCAGATGCCACACAATACAAGAGGAGGCATAGGTCACAGAGATACTGAATTTCTAAACATGCCATATATTGATCCTCATTCACTGATTGAAATTGGAGGTAACTTAACTTCTGAACACCTGAACAAGTTACAAGCTATGGATATAGTTTTAGATTGTCATGATGGTGCTGAAAAGAAGGAGAAGCTTCTTTACTTCATGAAGGATGGAAATGTAAAGAAGATGTACATTCAGGAGCTGCTGGTTAAAACCACAAAGGAACTGAAATATGTTCATTATCTACTCAAATGGAAGAATGGAGTGTGCAAGGAATGGTCTGATTTGATTCTTTCAACCATTAGACAAAGATTTGATGAAGGAAGAAATTATGATGGTAATTATACTCCCATGTACTTAAATCTAAGAGATCAAGAAGTTGAAATGCAAAGAGGCATTGTTGTTAAAGAAATGTCTTTTGGTATGAAACAATTGACTCTTAATCCTGATGGGAAGGAAATTGCTTATCTATTGGTTGAAGAATATAATCTACAGAGAAGTTCTATTCAGAATCTCAGAGCAGCTATCTACCAGATTGATGAGGAAGATGAAGAACTCAAAAATCTAAAGGAAAGACTGATTCAAATTCTTGAAGACAAAGAAGAAGGTTTATTATCTAACTTCTTGAAGATGAATTTGTTCTACCAGAAAATCTAAAAGATAAGTTGTTGCTGATGTTTCTTGTACATTTTGTAAATATATTGTTGGCATCATTGAATCTAGGAATCTATACTTTATTTTACAAAGTATGAGATTGGGGGAGATTGTTAGATCAGGATTCAATGATCATCAGTATCTGGATCAGGATTGATATCAGGACTGTGATCAGGATTGATATCAGGACTGTGATCAGGATTATCATCAGGACTGGAAGCTGATCAGTATTACTTCAAGATAATTATCAAGTCCAGAAATATAAGGAAAGTTGATTTGTCGGTTTCTAGTTTATAGGAATGCAGCTGTCGGTTAGGACATGTATCAATATAGTTTGTAATTGATTTGGACTTATCTTGTAATCGATAGAGTAGCTGTGTGTGCTATATAAACACAGTTTAGGTTTTGATTTTATATCAATCGCATACACGAGTATCATTGTAACCTAGCAGCTTTCAAGAACATCAGAATTTCTTGAGAGAGTTTTGTAACAGTTTTATATCAGATTTAATAAAGCTGTTATTATTTTCATATTTGTGTTTATTAGTCGAGAATCTTATAGAATTGTATTCAACCCCCCTTCTACAATTGTTAATTACTGGGCAACAGTCAGTTATAATCGAGAGTGATTCACTCTTTTCTGTGAGTGCTCTAAACAAAATGATGGAAAGTCATTTGGAACTAGGGAACATCATCGAGAAAAGTTGTGAATTACTCAGATGTAGGACTGATCTCTCAGTAGTATTTGTTAGAAAGCATGGTAACAATGTGACCCATGTTATGGCTAAATTTCCTTGTTCGCGGAATAGTTACAATTTTAGTATATTTCTTCCTGTATTTTTGTTAAAGATGTTATTGTATGACTGTGAATCATTAACGAAATTGCATCTTTGCTTTAAAAAAACTATACATGAGTTATTAGTTAAATTGTATGGCTTATTTATAGGTTAAGCATCCAAGTATCAGCCAAAATACACCATGGCCATCAATTAGGAAAATGGACAGTTCAATCATCCTGTTTTGAACATTGTACACATTGGCCACACCGGTGCCGGAAAATTGGAGAGTGATGTATACTCTCCGATAACAGAGAGTGCACCCAAACCTGTAGTGATATACACATAAAACACTAATATTTTGAAAAATGTACTTAGTAACCATTCTACCAAAAATGCTATAAAAAACATGAATTAACATTGTTTTTGTAGAATTAGCTACAAAAACTTATTTCTTAAAAGTAATCTACACTTAATAAAATAGAATTACAAAATGAAGTTCAACATAATGTTATGTATTGACTTAATTAAAGTAAAATTAAGCTTTTAAGCATCGTTCAACCATCCATAATTTAAAATTAAATTAGACTAATAGACCTAAAATATAGATCAGATTCGGATACGGTTAACAAGTAGGTTTGGACTTAGGGTTTGGTTACGTTATATAAACATCAAATTCTACTTCTTCGTCTTTGTTTGTAAAATTCGTAGGGCTTTTTCTCACACAAATCAGCGATTTCATAAAATTAGTAGTAAATTCATCGTAAGTCGGAATTCGTTGATTCTGGACTTTTCGGAAAGGTCTTTTCGTTCTCTAAAACTTTCGTGGTTTAAGTTTTTCAATAAAACGTCATTTAGAGGGTCAAAAAGAGTAAATACTGTTCTGGTCAGAGGTGGAACATGGAGTCGTTCAAGGTTTTAGATGTTGAGGTAAGTTTCCAATTGATTTTTCTAGTGTTTTCGAAATTATGTTTATATCTGTATATTTGTTTATCAAATCTTGGGCTAAGTGATGATATATTTTGAAGCGATATGTATTAGTGTATCCATGTGGTGTCTATATGATAATTTTGAGATTCTGATTTGTGCTATGGTTTGTGAAAATATCGAATAAGAATAAGGACCGAGTCACCGGGTTATAGTGACAATTTTCTGAAAATTTAGGACCGTTATCACCGGGTTGTAGTGGTCGTGGCATGAATTGTGGGTTTCGAGTTATTGTTGTTATGTGATGTCGTATCGTATCATAGCGAATAAGAATAAGAATAAGTATATGTGTATCGAAGTTATGTATCGTATCAAATATTATATTGTCATATGTGTATACTTGTTATTTGCCCGACTAGTTGGATCGATTGGTTTCTTGATGGGCTGTATAGCTCATTACTTACAATTTTCAGGTTCGGTGTAACTCAAGTGGGATAGCTTTGGAGTTCGAGGATCTTAGGTTCGGAATAGATTGGTTTTTGGATTATCGTTAGCTGTACTTTTGTAATAGTTAGCTTTGTAATAGAACTTTTGTCATGCTTACGTCTGTAATTGTTATAGTACTTTATTTAAGTTTTGTATTTAGATTTAATAGTCCGAAAAATCGGGCTGTTACAAAAATAATTACTAAGTACATTTTTCAAAACATTACTGATTTATCTATATATATATAGAGTACTACTCTAATTAAAAAACCAATTTAAAATAAAAACTAGAAACTGCACCACACACAATTTAAATACATCCTCCCACACTCAACCCCACCTATTCTCCTCCATTTTTAATTAGATTTTTCTCATCAATCGGTGAGCTTTTTTTGAACTTTTGCTTCACTGTATTTTTCTCCATCTCCCAACAATCTGTTTGCATATCATATTTGCTATATTCTCGTGATAAATCACTATTTATGTGTATAAGAATCACTAAAATGTTGGTGATTTATGTAAGAATAAAGAATGATTTCGGCGTAAATCTAGTAATTTATTCTTCGGCCTATACGTAAATCACAAATTTTGTACTGCAAAATCACTAGATCTATACACATATAAGAATAAATCGCTATATTTATGCTGAAATCACTATTTATTCTTACAGTAATCACTAAAATTTTAGTACTCCATAATATAACAAGTATGGTATGCAAACTGATCGTTGAGAGATAGAGAAAAATACAGTTAAGTCAGATTTCAAAAAAAGCTCACCGATTGACGGGAAAATTCAAATTAAAAACGGAGGGGATTAGGTGTGATTGTGTACGGGAGAGTGTATTTTAGTTGTATGTGGTGCCTGTAGGGGTCATTAGATTAGATTGATCTAAGGGTTTGAATTGATTTTTAGTTTATATTTTAAGTTTGGTTTGTATTTGATCACTAGCATATATATATATATATATATATATACACACATACAATTGATCAAATAGAAACTAATTTTAAAATAAAAACTAGAAACTAATCTTAGTCATTGATCTCTTTAGTCCAATTAAATCTGGACCACACAAATCTTATCTTGACTATCACCTTCTCTCCTCCCTTATTTTTAGCTTTTCACGTGATTTCAACCCCCGCTACACATCTGCACATACTCCATCATATACATAATACATACAAACTTGTATGTATATATCACCCATGTACATAGTAGTCACCATGGATTCCGCCAAGATCGTCGTGAATTCCAACATCAATCATTATATGTTTCGATGATATCACAAACTTCCATTTCTCTATCCATTCATTTCCAAGTGCATAAATTATTCAAGGGGGTTGGTGATGATATATATCAGTTTTGTAATATGAATCAATGACGGTGGTGCGGATTAGAGGTGTTGGTGAATGAATTGTTTTATATTTTTGATTTTTTCAAATTGTGATGATAAGAAGTAACAATCGGAAATTCGGATTTTTATCAGAGATTGTGGTACAACTGAAGATCGAACTTATAGAGCAAAGAGAAATGGAGGTTGAAAAGGGAGACAGGCTGTCATATATTTAGTGATTGTTGTAGTACAAATTAGTGATTACTGCAAGATAAATTGGTGATTTTTGTGATATAAATTAGTGATTTTTGTGTAAGTCTGGTTATTTATGTTCTTATATTATGTTTAATTTTCAGATTTCTATTTTTTAAGAGATGTGATGTTTGTAGTAGGCATTTGTTGGTGATAATCGAATTTGTAAAGTAGAGGGATATAGAAATCGATGAGGGAAAAGAAAGTTAGCCAGAATTCATGGTTTTCGTCGGAAGTGGTAGCCGAAATTCGTGGTTGGTGGTGGTAGCCAAAATTCATGGTGATCGGAGGGCTGACCGGAGTCAATAGTGATCGGAGATGTGACTGGAATTAATGGTGATTGTATAATAACAACACAGTAGTAAGCGTGAATTTGCATATGTTTATGATTAGTTTCTAGTTTTTATTTTAAGTTAGTTTCTAGTAGAGTAGGACCCCATATATATATAGACTTGTGCTCAGGTGAGAACTCCATTAATTGTGAGAACTGAGATCTAATCTCAGTCGTTCATTTTTTTTTAAATCTTAACCACTCATTTAAATATATACATACAATTGTGTATGTATCACCCTCATCCTTTAATCCATCCACCCCACTTCTTCTTCCACCACCACCATCACCACCCGCCACCACCTCTGCTGCCACCCCCGCCCTCTACCACGCCCCCGCCCTCTACCATCGTGTTTAGTCTGAATCTTACCCCTTCCCCCGCGCTCACTCTCTTCCCCCGTCTCCTTTTCAACCACCATCTCCGACCAAGCTCCGGCGACCTTCACTCTCTACCCATTTATTTCAGATCTGAAATTAGTGCTCCGATTTAATTTTACTTTGATTTTCGTTCATTTTTTTTTGGTGATTTTTGCAATTTGGAAATTCTGTTGTGGTGCTGTGTGGTGATTACTGGTGGCTACGGTGGTAGTTACTGGTTCAGGCGGTGGTGTGGTGGTGATTACTGATGACAACGGTGGTGATTAGTGGTTATTGTATTAAAAATGTGATGATTATGTGTTGAATTTTGGTATTTTTTGTTAACGATGGTAATGATTACTGGTTACGACGGTGGCCAAAGTTAGTGATGGCCGAAAATGATGGTGGGAGATGGTTGAAGTTTAAATGAGATCATGGTGATTTTTTTCTAAACTGTGGTGATTTTAGTGATAACGTTAGTGATTACTGCTAGTCGCCGGAGTTGGTAGTCGCCGGAAATGATGGTCGCCGATGGCCGGAGGCGGTGGATGAGTGGGGATTGTGAAATATTAAAATAATAATAAAATTAATGAGTTGTGAGAGATGAATATAAGGTATATAAATGAATAACTACTCATATTTCATCATAATAAGATTTTCAATGGAGCACGACCCTATCTATACCATAATATTATAAGCAAACCACCCTCTATTTGGTTGGTAGTTTGGTCATTTAGTTTGGTCCTCTAAATAATAACCGTTAGATGTAAATATAGGTAAATGATAACCGTTGGATGTAATATTAAAAGAATATTCTTTTTTTGATATCTAAGATGCTCTCACGGGTTCAAGGTTCGAATCCCGTCAACAACATATTAAAAATTTTTAAGATCAAAATACAAATAAATGCTAATAAAATAAGATAAAAAATACTAAAAAATCATATTAAAAAATACTATTATAAGCAAACTACCATCTATTTGGTTGGTTGGTAGTTTGGTTCTCTAAATAATAACCGTTAGATATAAATATAGATAAATGAGAACCGTTTGATGTAATATTAAAAGAATATTATTTTCTTGGTATCTAAAATACTCCCACGGGTTCAAGATTCGAATCCCGTCAACAACATATTATTATTATTAAATATTTATATCATCTATTTTTCTAAGCTACATTCAAAAGTTCAATATATTATTCCGTCGACAACATATTAAAATTTTTTAAGATCAAAATACAAATAAATGATGATAAAATAAGATAAAAAATAATAATAAATCATATAAAAATACTAAAATAATAAATTAAAAATACTAAAATTCATCCGTGCATCGCACGGGTTATAGGCTTGTATTATTAAAGACGAAACATTGAAAGTTTTGTAGTCTGGTCATGAAAGTTTTTGTAATCTGGTCACTCAATTCATAGCCGTTAGATATTTTTGATCAAATCGATGAGAACCGTTAGATAAATATTAAAATTATTATATAGAATATCTTTTCTATTTTTGCTAACTAAAACATCTCATTTTCCAAAAATATTGCAAACAGTTTCATTTACTAAAATAACATAATAAAGTTATAATTGCTAATAACTAACTGATTACCTTTTTTAGCCAAATTGTATATTCTTTTTTATATTTTCTAACTAAAATTTCTATTTTTCTATTTTTCCTAACTAAAATATCTCATTTTCCAAAAATATCACGAACAGATCTATTTAATAAAATAAAATAATAATATTATAATTATTAATGACTAACCGATTAGCTTTTTTTTCCAAAACGTATATTCATTTTTATATTTCATAACTAATATTTCTCTTAACTAAAACCTCAAAAATATCACGGACTATTCCATTTAGTAGCATAAAATACTAATATTATAAATCTATCTATCTATCTATCTATACTATATTATTAAAGACGAAACATTGAAAGTTTTGGTACCTGTTTTTTTAGTACGGTACTTGCCTTATTTAATTGTTTATTTAATTATTAGAAAAATTATTATAATCAGTTACTCTTTCAGTTAAAATGCAATACCATTTTTTTCTAAAAAAATCATGAGCAATTTCCTTTTCAGCTAAAACATGTTACTTTTTTTATTTACTTTACTAAAATCCCTCATTTCCCAAATATATCACGAGCAAACCCTTACTTATTTATTTTAAAACATATTTTAATACTTTTAATTGACAATTACATTTCCCCTATTTATAGAAAAATCACGGGCAATTACCTTTTTCGGCTAAAACATGTTATATTTCCTATTTTCCTTACTAAAATCTCTACTTTTCCAATTATATCACGGGCAAACCCTTGCTTATTTACTTTAAAATCTATTTTAATAATTTTAATTGACAATTATCTTTTTTAACTAAAACATGTCACCTTATGTATTTTTCTTACTAAAAACCCTCTTTTTTTCAAAAATATCACGGGCAAATCGTTACTTTTATATTTTAAAATTCAAAGAAAACATGTTACTTTCTATTTTTCTTACTAAAACCCCTCTTTTTCCAAAATATCACGGGCAAACCGTTACTTATTTATTTTAAAATCTATTTTAATACTTTTAATTATTTAAAAATATTTAACAAGCCTACTTATTTTTTTTAACAAATGCAATTAATAAAATATAAAATATAAATAATAAAATTAACAATTATTAAAAACAATTCGTGCATCGCACGGGTTTTAAGCTATATTATTAAAGATGAAACATTAAAAGTTTGGTAGTCGGATGGACGGACGGTCGGTACTTAATGATTTTATTTAATTGCCCTTACTTATTTTTTTTAAAAACTATCACTAAATAATAACATTATTTATAACCAATTACCTTTTCAGCTAAAATACATTACCTTTTTTTATTTTTTTTCTAACAAAATCTTCTCTTTTTCTAAAAAAGAACACGGGCGGTTATCTTTTTTAACAAAAACATGTTACTCTTTCTATTTTTCCTTACTAAAACCCCTCATTTTCCAAAAATATCAAGGGTAAACCCTTACTTATTTATTTTAAAAATCTATTTTTTTATTTTAATAATTAAAAGTATTAAAATCTATTTTAATACTTTTAATTATGAGCATTTTTTCAGCTGAAACATGTTACTTTTTCAATTTTTTCATTTTCTAAAGAAATTATTAATAAATAATAACATTTTTATAACCAACTACCTTTTCAGCTAAAATACATTACTTTTTCTATTTTTTCTAACAAAATCCTCTATTTTTCTAAAAAAAATCACCGGCAATTATCATTTTCAACTAAAACATGCTACTCTTTCTATTTTTTCTTACTAAAAACCCTCATTTTACAAAAATATCTGGGGCAAATCCCTACTTATTTATTTTGTAACCTATTTAAATACTTTTAATTACGGGCACTTACCTTTTGAGATAAAACATGTTACTTTTTCTATTTTTCCTTACTAAGACCCCTACTTTTCCAAAAATATCACGGATAAACAGTTATTAATTTATTATACAATTTATTTTAATACTTTTAATTATTTAAAAAAGTTTAACACGCATACTTATTTTTTTATCAAATGCAAATTAATAAAATATTAAAACATAAATAATAAAAATAATAATTATTAATAACAATCCGTGCATCGCACGGGTTTTAAGATAGTATATAATAAGCGTAAGGAGATCTTATCCAAAAGTTTGGTTGGTCACTGTACTACCAAAAGTATATGATCTGTTGGATTATAAAACTATAAATATTCAAATAGATGAGGACCGTTAGATATAATATTAAAAATTGTATTTGATTAATAATAGGATAGTATTTAAATACTAAAAGATGTATTTTGATAATTTAAACCAATTATAAATGGGTTTTCTATATTGAATAGAAATCTTTATGTAAAAATTCGTAATTATCTTTTCTCTTTAGTTTATGGATAGTTCGAGTTAGATAAAAATTATTAAACCATCATTAAATTAAAGATAATTTTGTTAGTTTCGCATGGGCTGTAAAATCGTTAAAATCTGTTGTCTAAAACTCAAGATAGAGCCCAAACAGTAAAGTGATTATCTAAATTTTAATAAATATTTTTTTTATTGTAGCACCAATTTAATTTTTTTCCTAATTCTTTTACATTTATAAATTCTATTTTTATTTCAATAAAATATTAAAATCAATTTAAGAAAATATTAAAATCGATCTGGTCCGTGTACGATCACTATACGACCAAATTAATAATTACAGTTAGATCTTAAATAGATCGATGAGAATTGTTAGATCTAATATTAAAAAGTGTATCTGATTAATAATAGAATTATATTTAAATACTAAAAACTGTATTTTGATAATTTAAAAGTTTTCTATGTAAAAATTCTAAAATCTCTTTTCTCTTGAATTTATGTATAGTTCCAATTAGATAATAATTATTAAACCAAATATCAAGATAACAATTCACATTGATTACAATATTAAAAATTATCAATATAATGCTGATGTATATCATACTAACAATGATACACGTGAACCTACAGAGACTTACGACATAAATAAATTTAAACACTTTTTTTCTGAAGGAACATAACAATTTGATTAATCCAAATTATAATTATATTATTTTACATATAACAAACATAAAAGGATAATATCAAAATATTATTAAAATGTTGAGTGTTTCATATTCATAAACGATAATTTTGAATATAATACTTATATTAAAATGTGTATTTGATTAAAGGTAGGATTATATTTAAATACTAAGAAGTGTGTTTTGATAATTTAAACCAATTATAAATTGGTTTTCTATATTGAATTGAATTCTTTATGTAAAAATTCTTAACCATCTTTTCTTTTCGGTTTATGGGTAGGTCAACAGGTCAAGTTAGATAATAATTATTAAACCATCATTAAATTAAAGATAATTTCGTTAGTTTCGCATGGGTTGTAAAATCGTCAAAATTCAATTTTTAAAACTCAGGATAGAACCCAAATAGTAAAGTGAGTATCTAAATTTTAATAAATATTTTTTTTATTTTTGTAGCACCAATTTATTTATTTTTCCACTAATTGTTTTAAATATAGAAATTTTATGTTTTTTTCAATAAAGTATTAAAATTAATTAAGAACAAATTCAAATTGATAAAAAATATAATAATATGAGAATAAAATTTTATATAATCATAACATAATTTTTATTCTATTTAATAATTTTAAAGTAATAATGTATTTTAAAATTTTATATACACTGTAAATAAAACCGAAACATTAAAAGTAAAAGCAGTTAGTAAGATACTTATATCAGTATATACTTGATATCCTTATTATATTAAATCATTATATATAATAAGCATAATATGGATCTTATCCAAGATTTTGATCGTACGGTCTTGGACAACCAAACTAATAAGGACCATTAGATCTTAACTAGATAAATGAAAAATGTTAGATCAAATATTAAAAAAGTGTATTTTATTAATAATAAGATTATATTTAAATTCTAAAAAGTGTATTTTGATAATTTAAACCAAATATAAATAAGTTTTCTATATTGAATAGAATTCTCCATGTAAAAAATTCGTGACTTTCTTTTCTCTTTCATGGACAAATCCAGTTAGATAAAAATTGTTAAACCATCTTTTAATTAAAGATAATTTAGTTATCTTCATGTCGGGTGTAAAATTGTCAAAATCTAATTTTTAAAACACAAGATAAAGCCCTAATTAGTAAAGTGGGTATTTAAATTCTAATAATAATTATTACGTCATCATTATTTTAATGCCAATTTAATTACTTTTTTCTAACTATTTTAAATTTAGAAATCTATTTTCAAAAATTCAAATCAATCTAAGAAAAATTCAAATCAACAAAGAATATAATAATACGAGGATAAAATTTTATAAAATTGTGCATATTTTTTATCTTATTTTATTAAATTTTATATCATAACTAATTAAATATTATTTATTACTAAATAATAAATTATACGCAAATGGTGATTTTGTTTTATAAGAACTCATAGAGACCTAATTTCATTGTTAGCAGGACTATATTCATATTTAAAAAAACCGTATTTTGAAATTTTAGACTCAGTTACAGAAGAGACCTAACTTTTTTAACCTCTATACATTGTAAATTACTAAATTCGAAACTTTAAAAATTTGTTAATCAATTAGTTTAGTACTTTTTTGAAAAATCGTACTTTATAAAAAATATTATCAAATAACCCATGTCTACAAGAAAAAAAATGAAAAAAATTCTTATTTTTCAAAAAATTTTAATATGTTGTTGGTAGATTCAAATCTTAGATAATTGTACGTGATAATTTTACTGTTATATCTAAAATTTCTCAACAATTTAATTTGAAAGATCCAACGATTATGAATGGAGTGATCAAGCGACCAGACTTATAAGAAAGCTTTCATTATTTAGTCTTTAATATAATAACATAGATATTTACGGGATATACTATAAAAAAATGAATTTTATACAGAATTTTGATCGTCACGGTGTACTACTTTAAAAGAAGAACTATTACAAAAAAAATTATATTTTAATTGATAATTTATTTTCTCAAAAGTTCAAAGTTCCCGCATCATTAACATATTACAAAAAAGAGTATATTATATTTTAGCAATAAATATTTTAAAAAATATATATTAAAAAAATTAATGATGTTATCCTGGTAGTTTGGTCCTAAATACCGCCAAAACATTCTCAACCGTTAAATCCAATACTTTTAAAAATAGACGATCAAGATTATATCATATAAAAAGAAGTTATTATCTAAAAATGATATAAGTTAAAAGATATTATATTAGGATTGGATTTTCCAAAAAGTTAAAACATAAAATAGTTGTAATTAAATAAGGAAACACGTTTAATATCAAAATAATAAAAATCGTTTAATCTTAAATAGATAGGTGAAAACCGTTAGATTTAACATTAAAAATGTATTTGGTTAATAAAGGGTATTCTAATAATCTAAACTACATATAAGTAGATTTCCTAAATCGAATAGAATTCTCAATATTAAATTTCGTCACTTCATTCTCTTTTTAGTTTTAGAATTGTTTTTAATTGAAAAAGAACTATTAAACCACAACTAAATTAAAGATTATTTTGTGAATTTCATGTGGACCGTAAAATTGGCCAAATCTAACTTTTATAACTCAATATAAACAAATATTAAATTGAGCGTGTAAAATATAATTAATATCAAATTTTTAACTATAATGTTTTTTGGCTAAATCTTTTTTAACAATAATTTAATCATGTAAACTAATAACTTTTAAATATTAAAATATTCATAAATAAATATAATTATAAATATTTAAAAAATAATCGTGTGTTACATGAGTAATTAAAATATAATTATAAACAAAATAATTATAAATAAAATTTAAGTAACCGTCACGAGCTATAAGCTAGTATATATATATATGTTTCGATGCACTCTTCCTCGTCCGAGGGAAAGTGTAAATCAATCTACAATTTTCCGACACCGACTGTGACCAATGTATACAATGTTCAAAACATTAAAAAAAATTGAACTATCCATTTTCCTAATATAACGGTCATGGTAATATAGTATAATATTTGACTGCTGAAGCACGTGACGTGAGACAGTGTAAGGATCAGAAAGCAACAAAAGGCCATGCAGAAACTCTTTGGGACACGCGTCAGCAAATATCTATGCTAGTGCCATCTGTTACATACACGTGTTTCATTTTTAGGCAACTTCCTTCATGCAAAAATAGCAAATTTTAATTTTTTTAAGGTAAATTAATTAGTGCTTTTAAAATATATTGTCATTATTTCAAATCATAAATACTGTTTTTTAATATACCGTTAGTTTACATTTATATTTAGCAAATTATTTTAAAAGTAAGATTCCTACTAATTTGGTCCATTATACATTAATAATTTCACCTTTTAATATATACACCCCAGAAAAAACTTATTTTATGGACAATTATAGTTCACACTTAGTTTTAGCAAAGAGTCTCTCTCTCTCTCTCTCTCTCTCTGTTCCAGTTCTCTGTTGCTCCACCGTCAGTCGGTGACATGGTGTAAGTAAATAAGGAAGGAAGTTTTTGTATTGATACACACCTAACTGCATCAAGTGTTTCTCCACAAATTTAATTTGTTTTCAGCATACAAGTAAGTCTGCACAACTTCTTAATAATATATACTTAGATTATGTTGCATAAATTTTATTTGAGATTGAACCAGGGATCTGATGTTGATTTTTGTTAGATGTTAATTAATTAAGTTACTATTAAAAGTTTTCAAAATATAAGATCTGACAAGTGATAAGTAGTTGATTTGGGTGTTTAAACTAAATTTTTGGACATGTTTTCCTGCTAATTCATCTCATCTGCATAAGGATTACTTTGGCTACCTATTATGAGATTTATATTAATTTAATATAATTGTAGTATTTGATTTGTGGAATTATCATATTTAAGGTTCCAAAATGTATTTAAGTGAAATATGTTTATGTAAAGACTTGCCCAATAACAAAGTTGTTGTGGGTACTACAGCCACTTAAGGAAATAAAGTGCTTTTAGGAAGTTTTTTCTGTTTGATTATTTTTTGTACAATGTGTGTTACTATGTGTAGTGTATCTGTTGTACCATATTCAAATCTTATTAAGTTTTTGGTCTAGAGAGTATATGATTTTAGAAAGATCATTTGAACAATGAATAAATTTAATGTTTAGGCAAATATAAAAGGATGGATGCAAATTTTTGTTTTTAATGCTTGTTTGAAGTAAAAATGTCTCGTCATATATACCACTATACCAGGAATACACATTTTAACTGACCACAACAGTGAAGGAGGCAAGGAGCATCTCTTTATTTTAAACTGATTACATTTTCTTCTGCAATGTGTTACCAGCGACAAAAAAGAAGTCGACAAGAAACTCTAACAAGAAATTTAGGAATGGATGTAGTCACTGATCAGTCTGATCATGAGGTCGAATCAGCATTACGTACTGAAGAGCAAGAACAGCCCAGGATCCATTCATTTCCTTCATTGGGCCGTCAGACATCAGTTTACTCCCTCACACTAGATGAATTCCAGAACACCCTTACTAGTGATGGCAAAAGCTTTGGATCCATGAATATGGATGAGTTCCTGAAGAGCATTTGGACTGCAGAAGAAAATGAAGCTCAAGCACAGAATGCGAACACAATGGTGCCCACAGCGGAAGCCAAGACAAGTCTCACCATCATGAATCCACAATATCACTTTAGGGACACCCCAAATGAGAGCTCTAGTATTCCAAGACAATTGAACCTGACAAGACAAGGATCACTTAGTGTTCCAGCGCCTTTGTGCCTGAAAACAGTGGAAGAAGTGTGGTCGGAGATCAGTAGAACTCAACAGAGCACCAGTAATATTCCCCATGCTAATTCCAACCAACGCGAGCCTACTTATGGAGAAATGACACTGGAGGATTTTCTGGTCAAGGCTGGGGTAGTCCGCGAAGAAGGTGCTGCGGCACAAGTTCCTGCACCTCGTCCGCATGCTCATTCTCAACCTCATACTGCTCCGCTTCAGCTTCAACCTCGTACTCAGCCTCAGCCGCAGCCTCAACTACCATATGGTATGTACCTAAACTGTGACAGTACAGCAGCATCTAACTTTATGGTTGTAGGATGTGGTGGTACTAGTGTTCGTGTCCCTACTCCATTCAAACCGCAGCCACAAACTGGTGGTGGAACTGTAACAACTTGCTTTCCAGGTGGAAAAAGTAGTGCTATCGCACCCCAGCCTGCAGTGAGTTGTTATGGAGGGGGAGTGGCCAATGGTGCATGTGGAACTGAAAGTTTTGGAGAAAAGAGTCCTGTTTCCTCAGATGGGATAGGTACGAACAAGCCAGGACGGAAGCGGATAATAGATGGACCGGTGGAGAGAGTGATTGAGAGGCGGCAAAAAAGGATGATTAAGAATAGAGAGTCAGCAGCGAGATCTAGAGCAAGGAAACATGTACCGCTCTTTTTATCGTTTTAACTTGTAACATTTATTTCTGCTGCAGTTTCTTAATGTTCTCCTTTGATTTTTTTTTTAAACAGGCATACACTATTGAACTTGAAGCAGAACTGAATCAGTTAAAACATGAGAACGCTTACCTCAGGCAAAAATTGGTAAGTACTAATTACAGATGGCTGTATAGCTGCAATTTGTTGGCAAGTTTGTTCTATGACAACTATTTATCTGACAAAACTCCCTTGTGCCATGAACAGACGGAAATGGAGACCAAATCTAAACAGCAGGTAATATTCAAATATTTAGTAATTATTTCATATTAATTTGCAACTATTAGGTGGGCTTACAACTACTACTCCGCATAGAGTAGCTGTATCATGCATATTCACTTGCAACCTGTATAGCTGCAATTTGTTAGCAAGTTTGTTCTATGACAACTATTTATCTGACAAAACTCCCTTGTGCCATGAACAGACGGAAATGGAGACCAAATCTAAACAGCAGGTAATATTCAAATATTTAGTAATTATTTCATATTAATTTGCAACTATTAGGTGGGCTTACAAATAGTCCTCCGCATAGAGTAGCTGTATCATGCATATTCACTTGCAACCTGTATAGCTGCAATTTGTTAGCAAGTTTGTTCTATGACAACTATTTATCTGACAAAACTCCCTTGTGCCATGAACAGACGGAAATGGAGATCAAATCTAAACAGCAGGTAATATTCAAATATTTAGTAATTATTTCATATTAATTTGCAACTATTAGGTGGGCTTACAATCAACTCCTCCGCATAGAGTAGCTGTATCATGCATATTCACTTGCAACCTGTATAGCTGCAATTTGTTAGCAAGTTTGTTCTATGACAACTATTTATCTGACAAAACTCCCTTGTGCCATGAACAGACGGAAATGGAGACCAAATCTAAACAGCAGGTAATATTCAAATATTTAGTAATTATTTCATATTAATTTGCAACTATTAGGTGGGCTTACAATCACTCCTCCGCATAGAGTAGCTGTATCATGCATATTCACTTGCAACCTACTATCTCCACTGATAGTTGTGAGTGTATAAACATGATTTTGCAGAAATGGTGCAATCTTATTATGCTATTCCATGAGGAGGTGTGCGACAATAAAATTAAGCATTTGTTCACTTGTTAAAATGTTTTATACTTGTGAATCGAGTTATTCCTGATGAAAACTTCACGGTTATGTTTTTCACAATTTTGTAAATTTACTTGGAGATGTACCTTGTAAACAATATGTAGCAACTTGAAGCAGCAAAAACCAAAGCTCCCACAAAAGCAACAGAGAAGCTGGGACTGTTGAGGAGGAGTTTCAGCTGTCCTTTCTGAAACATAACCTGATGGCGGTTTGTTGCAATAGAAAATAAAGTGGAACATTATAGTTTTTGGTATTTCCATCTTCTGTATGTTTTTGGGTATAATATGTAACAAAAGTATGCTTATGTAATGGTATGGCACAGTGTAGTGTTTGTACTTGTTTGTAAGGATGACAAAATAATCCGATTCGATGGATACCTGATCCGAAACCTGAAATTTTGGATATACCGAACCTGATTTTTTAGATTTGGATTTAATTTTTAAACCTGATATTTGGATTTGGACATAACGATCCGAAATTCGATATGAAAATCGAAATCTGATTTAAATCTGAAAAATACCTGATCCGATATATAATATATATGTTTTACGTATTATAAGCAAAACACAAAATAATTAGTTGGTTGTCAATTTGGTATGATATTGTTTTTTAATATAATTAATAAATTTATCAGATAAAAATCATTCAAACAGTTTTGATCCACCGTCTTCATTTTATAGAAAATTTATTATAATCAGTAAAGATGAATGATCATAGTTCATAGATAATGAAATTTAGTATATTTTGCACTTAAATTATGCTAAATAAAATATATGGTCTTAAATTCCTAATTTTGAAAAAAAAAATACTATATTTATCATATTTTGGACAGGCATACAAATTTATTTATTTTTAATTTATTATTTTTTAGGTACTCGATTGAAATCCGAACCCAATCCGAAACCCGAAAAAATCCAACGGATCGGATTTGAATTTGGATTTTACATATCTGATTTCGATCCGATCCAAAATATAACGGATCGGGTTTGAATTTTAAGAAACTCGAACCGATCCGACCCAATTGTCATCCCTACTTATTTGGTGCGTTGTTATAAGATTTAATTGCACATTGCATCCCATAGTTTTACTCAAATTTCAATATGTATATGTAGTTTCATAAATTGTAGTTTGTATTCCCAAAAAAATCATAAGTCGAATCACAATCCATTGTACGTTTTCTATCAAAAATAATATTGTTTTTAACGAATATATTGACAAATGCTATATTAAATTATCGCAGTGATGATATAAATTTTAGATTTTAAAAATATACCTAATTTTACACTTTTAAAAAATTTAAATCATAATTTAATATTATTTTTTGACCATTAATCAATTATTATATATTTGTAAAAAATTGAAATAATATGTTTTCATTAAATAAAGTTGTGACCACTATCATATATGATACATATATGGCTGTAATTCGAGCCGAGTTGAGCCGAGTTCGAGCTTTTTATAGTCGAGCCTGAGCTTTTTTTTACCGAGTCGAGACGAGCTTAAAAATAATCGAGCCTGAAAAGGGTGTTTGAGTTCGGCTCGTAAATTAACCGAGTAGAACTCGAGCCGCTCACGAGTTTTCGAGCTTAACGAGCTTTTTGACGAGCTTTCGAGCAAAACGAGTTTTTTAACGAGTTTACGAGCTATCGTGGTCTTATCGAGTTTGTCGAGCTTAACAAGTTTTTTACTTGCTTTTCAGAAAAATAATTATATTTTTTTCCCTATTAAAAATTACAGATAAATTTTGAAAATAATAATGTGTTACATTCAAATAATCTAAAACAAATTTTCCTCCGCACACTCAAATAATCGAATATGATTTGATTGTACACTTGTACTTGTCACTTAATGACTCAATGTGAATTTTTAATAGTATATTAGTATTGATAGTTATCTTTTCAAATAATCTAAATAAGTTGATATCTTCTCATTTGTTCTTATTTAATTATTTGTCTCGATATTGTTAAAATTGATATATCTTAAATATATCATAACAATGATAATATGTGAATCTTATTACTTTTGTTCAAGGAATAATTTTTATTTAATTACTTTTCTAAAACAAGTATACATAATATACACTAAATAATTCGTAATTACATAAATTATATTTGTAATTGAATAAAAATATAGTAAACAACGATACTACGACTTTATCGTATTGATGACTTCGTCTAGTCTAAACTAGAGTATTAAACTTATAGTATATTATTTTAGAAATTGATCCTAATTGATTGATATATCCATTAAGAATTTTAAAAAAACAATTGTATTTTTTAATAATTTGATAATTATAGAAAATAAATAAAACAACAACATTATATAGCTAATTAGTAAATAGTAAGGAGGAGGAAATAAGTACATCAAATCTCTATGTGTTCAAATTATTTCACCTATAAAGATTTCACCTCTAAAAAAGAATGAAAAAACAAGTTTCCAGGATTATCTTAATCTCTAAATTATACTGATGTAGTTTGAGCACTAACATTAACATAATTTATGTGCATCTTGCAAAAGTTATCTCAAGTTATTAATAAATATAATAATATATTACATACATAATATATGAAAATAATATCAAGTTATTAATAAAAATATTACAAACATAAAAAAATATAATAAAATTAATGTTACAGGTGTCTAAGTGATAATATACATAAAAATTCTATGCTACAAAAGGATTTTTTATTAAATGACATTACAAATATTAATAAAAATAATAAATAATTATAAAAGAAATAATCGAGTGAGCCGAGCCGAGTTCAAGCTAATCGAGCCGAATTCGAGTCGAGCTCACAAAAACTCGGCTCGACTCGAGTTTTTAATCGAGCTCAAAAGTTTGTTCGAGCTCGAGCTCAATAAAGGTTTTAAGCCGAGCCGAGCTAATCGAGTCGAGTCCGAGCCGATTCAAATTACAACCCTAGATACATATGAAATCATAAAAAAATTATGTCCCATCTTAAAATATAAATTATATAATAATTATACAATTTGATATCGCATTTGTCAATACATTCGTTAAAAGTAATATTATTTTTGATAGAAAACATATAATAGATTGTGATTCGACTTTTGATTTAAAGTTCGGGAATGCAAAGTGCACTTTATGAAACTACATATACATATTGAAATTGGAGTAAAGCTAGGGGATGCAAAGTGCAATTAACTCTTAAAAAAAACCGCGGGAGAACATGAGCTGTGAATTGTTGTATTACTAGAGCATTGAAACTTTTACAATATTTTTACAAAGGAGTGCAGAGAATTGAGCTACAAATTTTTACAACCAGCCACCCACAGTTTCACTAACATTTCACAACATATAACCGGAATTTATTAGCTGTGATCTTTCAAATTTCCAGACTGCTCAGCTGATACAGCATATTTTGACATAGATATTGGACGATTATGAACCACACAACTATGCAATTAAGAGTGTTCTTTACTAGCTGTCGTCATAAATGACTCGCCACAGCCACACTGCCCTTTAGAGTTGGGGTTGATAAATACGAACTCTGACCTGAAGAGTGAAAGAAATCAGATTAGGATCTGCAGCAACTCCAGTGAAGAAATATATACGATAAGAAACACGGGCCAATAATATTTATAAAGGATGTTTTTTATATCCTATATTTTGCCCAAGGATGAACACCTGCTGAGGGCAGGACAGATACCATCTTTAAATAGAAAAGGCCAACTATGCTACATGATGCATGCCAAAATCAGTACTGTGGAAAAAGTAAACTCTGAATAAGAAATTGGATTAGGAATCTTCAGAAACTCCGGTGCAGAAAACATGTATAATAAGAAATAAGGGCCAAAAGAACTTAAAAAGTCCTACCATGTCCTATATTTTTCCCATGGATGAAAGCGCTATCTGAGGGCTAGACCTATATCATCTTCAAAATGGAAATAGCTAGCTATGGTACACGACTACATGACAAAACTAGTACAGTGGAGAAAGTAAATTCAGAACGTCATACATCACGGTTACCAGTTTCTCCTTTTCATTGAATGTTTGTTGCAATACTTAACGACAGCCTTACAAACTATGTACCAATGTAGATACTGCAGACCAACAGCCTCACTAAGTAGTCCTTTAGTAGTCTATAAATCACGACAAACATACTCAGATTGAGGAGGATGTGACAAGGGTAAATTGTACACATACCTTACTAACACTCCTAATATTGGTGATGCTTGAAAACATAATAAAACACAAACATAAGAGTATCATATAGAAACCCGAGAAAATAAACATCAATAGTAAAATATAGCAGTACCAAAATAACGGATAAGAACCATGCATGCAGATACGATGAATAGTAGAACGAGATGTTACACTATGATAACATAACAAAAAAACTTTCTAGACATCAACACTCCTATACAGCCATCACCCTATACTCCCAAAAGCCAGGCTACAAAGTACATCATCTCTGTAGGAAATCCGCTACTCTAGTACAGATACAGAGTCTAGAGAGGCGAATCAAGCCATATAATCATAAAGGAAAACAAAGATAAATCAGTTGGGGACAAACTAGAATTTTAGTTTGAAACTGTTAGATGCGCTATAAAGTTTCATTGGTTAGTGGAAATTTAGTACACCAATTCGAAATTGCATAATTTAGTTTGGGACCAATCGCATACCACTAAAAAGTTAACAGAACTATTCAGAAACTCTAAACTTCCAGTTGAACTCACACAAATATAGAACACATAGAATAAAGTTTTACATATTAAGTAGTTACCGCAGCATCAATATCTTTAGTGTAAATAATTCAAACATATATTAATCGTCTATAATGTTGATACAACAAAGAAAATCCAAAAAATTTGGCTTCTTCATGCTAGGCAAAATATTTTAAAAGCAATTACTGTTGAACTCCTTCATGTTAACCTTTTCTTTTTATCCTTTTTCTCTGGGATTGAAATAATAAATCTAAATATATAGGAACTATTCTGTAAAAACAAAACAACCAGAACTTTTTGATGACTGAAACTATATGGACAAAAATGCAGTAACTTTGAAAGATTTTGGACATTTATGGTAAATTTCAAATTTTTTGCGGGTCCTGAAACTTTTTAACTCGAAGTGCTGATAGTATAAAATTTTGGTAATAGTTTAGGTGCCAAACAGCAACAAACCAAGGTAACATGAATGGGACGGGCTGATTTTATACCAAATGAATTTCGGGCTTAAGATATTAGGGTGGCATCATCTCAAAAAGCAAAAGCAGTTAGCTGCTGTTCCACTTTGTCTTCCTGCTCTGCCTGCTTACTAGTTTGAACCAGAGAAGGAAACGATAATATGGGCAATTGATGGATGGTAGAGCATGACAGTTTTTTATCCATCTTACTTTTGAAAGCTAATCTAGGTCAACCAAATTTTTGTGACAATTCCGGTTGCTAATCGCTCTTTAGTGTCAGTTTTATATTTTTATAGGAAGATACAAAACTAGGCAATGGCAGTTTCTTCTATAGATAGATCTTTCATTTCGGTTGAGCCCAGCTACGGCATAATTTAGTAAAATGTTGGACAGATTATAAGAAATAGGATACATTCCTAATCTAATACCATATCCACAGAGAATTGGTGGAGACTGGAGACGGTGGCAGAGCTAGAATTCATGGTGGGCCAACAATTTCAGGGAGAAAATCAGGGCTTTCAATTTAAAGAAAAATTATTTTCTTTATAAATTAATATTTATAGAAAAAAATCAATGATTGCTACAAAAGAAGGGAAATAAATAACTACAAACTTGAACAAATACTCCCTCTGTCCCTCTCATTTTTTTACACTTTCCTTTTTGGGATGTCCCTCTCAAATCTTTACATTCCAAAAGTTTCCTAAAATAGTAAAGTTTTATAATATAAAAATTAACTACATCCACTACTTTCTCCCACTATCTCCACTTTATACATTAAATATTGATTGGTCCCACCACTTTGCTCACTTTTCTTACTTTTCTTCACCAAATTACACTTTTTCTTAACCTCCGTGCCCAACCTCAATGTAAAGAATTGAGGGGGACGGAGGGAGTAACTAATATATAATTTAATATGAGTACAATAAAGTAAAAAACTTATAACTAATAAAGAAATAGATGCAGATGCAATGAAAGTAATAAAAAGACATATTAACTGATCTTTTTATTCTACATCAATGAAAGTAATAAAAAGACATATTAACTGATCTTTTTATTCTACATCAGATACATTTTCTGAGTTTTTTTTTTTTGGCCATCTTTCTTTAGGTCTAACACTTTTTCATTGTTGTATAAGAGTAACATAAACACTCCTCTCTCTTCGTACTTGTCATTTCTGTTCTTACTCTGAGCTGGTTATATTACAAAATCTATATTAGCATTTCTTAAAGTTGGGGGTAGGTTGCCGCGGTTTCTTGCCATTTAGTGGCTTGGGCCCCTGGGTGGAAACACAATTAATCCACAGTCATTATCAAATACTCAAACTAACTCATATTTAACTCTTAAATAGTACTCCCTCTGTCCCCCTCATTTCTTTACATTTTTTTACACTGCTTGGCACGCATTTTAAGGCTCCTATAAATTATAGTTCTACAATTTATTTTCAAAATTTTCTTTTTCTAAATAAAAATTTAAACGTTATATTTTTATTCAGAAGAAAAGAAATTTAAAATAATTTATCGAAGTATATTTTATAGGAGCCTTAAAATGTGTGTCAAACCCCCGTCCCCCAATGTAAAGAATTGGGGGGACAGAGGGAGTATAAGATAACATCTCCTTACACATAAGGAGAAAACCAACATGTATATTCTAATAACAATAAATTGCATCAAAATAGTTGTAATCAATCTCTACTTCCTGAACAAATATCAAATACCATAATTAAACTAAGTAAAATTCATCTAGTCCTAATACATTCAACCTACTAGATAAATTACAATCAATCTATCTATGCCATTAACTAATTCTGTGCACTGCATTAGTTGGAAGATATTTCGTAACTTATTTCTTTGTACATGCTGCTAGTCCGTACTTAACGACATACAAGTTACAATAATGAAGTCAGCATGTCAAAAATAAAGATTTCCAAGGTGTGCAAGAAGATGGACATTTTTAAAATAGATGCTCTTCTTCTGAAATTTGATACATACAAATATATTTTTCTTGACAACAAGTTCAGCACAACAACCAAATATAAACTGACAACTTATTATCTAATCCAAGTTGCAAGGAAAAAGTTAAACTTCAATTTATTTTTTTGCCTAAAAAGACAATCCAACCCTATCCCTAAAGCACCAGACACTAGTAAACTCTAAAACTTGTACATGTACACCGTAATTGAGTCATGGAATATGTGAGAACTAAAAATACTAACAAGCAGAAAGTCCTGAAAAGAGGTCAGGAGAGCTATAAATCAGTTGTCTTACTATGAGTTAGAACACTTAATTAGTTGAAAGTAGTTGGCTATAAGGGGTAGAAGTTCTTGCATTTTTTATTATGCTTTTAACCGGAAAGAGTCTCAGAGATGGCAATCTTCACTGAGTTTACCGCTAAACATTCTCCCACTAAACCCGAGGGTCATTTAGTAGTTAGAGGCTTAGAGCTGGCCAACTTAGGTACACCTTTATTGGTTAAGAGTAGTTGCTTATAATTATTAGAAGTTTATGTAATTTTAACATGCTTTTAATTCTAAATAATCTCAGATACAGTGCTCTCCATTGGACTTGCCATCAACTTACTTTCAGTAAACCCTAGAATTGTTCCGTCTTTAATATAATCTATCTCACTGATTCTCTATCTGTTTTCAAATCTCTGGTTCTGTAGTTCCTAATAGACTTGGTTTCAAAGACTTAAAATCCAATCACAATTTCCCCATATAACTTTAATTTCTCTCTCCTTACACCAGAAGCTTCAATTTTTCTTCTAAATTCTGCATATCAACCTCACTTGCACTTCAAAATTTTCATCTGAACTAAGTTAGTATATCAACTTCTACATTAACAATATTTAACAAACATCAGTCCAGTGCAGTTGAGAAGATTTTAATGTTTATTCTCTGCTGTGGTGATTTTCTGACTAATCATTATCTCTAAAACTCTGGTAACTCCGGTTCTACTTAGATCTGTTCTATTGCACTTGTTTTCAGTGACTTCATATGTTTCAACTACATATTATGAGCCGCAAAGTGGATAAACTTATCTGAAACATTGGCTGATCTGTTCTTAAGCTACTTGAGATCACAAATTCCGATCATGATTTGTTCGGTTGCCAACGTTTGTTGTAAAATTATATTGGAATTATACTAAACTGCAGGATATGCACTTCCTCCATGATTTTCTTCCTGTGCTTCAACAACTCAGTTGTCAAAATTGAGCTATGGCATCAGGTTACAAGTTTTGCAACTGCTGAAAGAGTTCAATTAGCATGTCTCACTAGGTCAAGCTCAATCATTCTAGAATCTAGCTAGCACAGATAATAGGTTCTCCCTTGCTTTGGCTTCAGTCACTCAATAGACCTGAGTGGACACTACTGAGCTAATTTAACTCAGTAAGTACATTAAACGGATTTCATGTAAAGTTTTGTGCAAGACTCATAGTAAATAGGTTTGTTTCTACTTTAAATTAGATCATGCTTAGTACTGGATTGTGGTCAAATAACATATTTGAATCCCAAGTATTCACAGCTTATGTACTATGAGAGTTGGTATGGCAACTATTTATGACAAATTGATTGGATTTAGAACAATCTACTGCTCAAAAAGACCAAAATAAAATAAAAAATTCTCACTTGCATAAATTCACCTAGCTCATTTAATCTAAGAAGGTGATTGGTGTTGTTACTAGTCACTAGAAGTAAATTCTAGAATTCAATATATATAAATACTCATTCAAATCCTTGCAAAATTGAGGAAGACATTTGGCTGCAAATTCTCGAACCAGTCCACTAAACCTTATACAACGAGATTGTGCCAGCTATAGACATACTTAATGATGACAATTTTTTAAAAACCCACGGATCAGAATTTAGGGGTTTTAAAAGGTTGTAGGCAACACTTTTGAGTATCTGTGAAGTGAGAACGAGTAGAAGGAGAAGTTTCACAAAAAATATTCTCATGCTTTAGTATTGAGAGATAAAAACCAGCACACGGAAGAAACAACTTAGAATCTTATAATATTGGGTATCCAAAGCCGATAACATTGTCCGACTCATGTTTCCATGGGCCTTCTTAGTAACTGTCCTACAAACTAAGGTTCATTTACCAGATTTGCGTGAACTTAAAGCTATAATAGGTCTTCTTTGAATCACATTCAATGAATTGTTATTAATTGGCAAAGAAACCCCCCCCCCCCCCCCCCCCAACGTACTTCTAATTTAGTAAGATGTTCCTGCATCATAAAAGTCTATGCAACCTTCTCCTAGAGAATTTAATTAAAAAGTTATAATTAAATAAAAAGTCGATCAATTTATTGTATTATCCAGTTATACGTGTCTCTCAATTAGATATCCATATTAGCTATCAGAAATGTATTACAACATAGATAATCTATAATCATACTAATCTATTAACAATCTATATGTTTATTAGGATTGTTTCATTGTTATTCAAGTCAAGTTTTCTACTCCTATCTGCGGAGATATATTCATAATATTACAATTTTAAGGAAACTTTATATCTAATACTTACTTAATTAGTACAGTATTTGATAATAAATCCAAGGATCTATTTTAGTATTTTTGTTTATACAATTCTTTGTGAGGACAGGTCATATCGTCTTGTACATCCCCATTTCTGCACATTATCCTTCATCAAATAAGTAAGTCCTAGGATCTGACCACCTTCTGCCCAAATTTATGTCCTTGACCCATAAATTCAAAACAAACTCTCTTGCAACTTCTACCAAACACCTACAGGACCAACACCCGATCCAAGTTCATTAACTAAACCCAAGCCCTTCCAAAATTTGGACAGGAAGTGTTCATGTATAACTGAGCTTTCTCCAGTGGATAGATACGAACTGTGGTTTAATTTAAGTACATGGTCAAGTAATGTGAATTCAAGAGGGCGTTAATTCTTATTCTTTTTTTTTTTTGCAGATGTAACAAACAAGGAGACTGAAACTTGCTACTAGGGTGAAATTATTCGAAAAATAAGTACGCGCAAGTTTTTTAAAGACACACTAAAACTCCAGTGATACTAATTCATGTATCCAACTCAATAAGCTTGGCATTGTGACGTAAATAAAGGGAATAACAGCAGTCATTACCAACTAGCCTTAGCATTCAATCATTGGCGATTAAACAATATACCTATCTATAAGCACTTGAACTACACGTGTACTTCTAAATTTAAACAGAATTATAAAATCGAAATCTAAAAGTTGAAGTCATATGTAATATGCCTCAGAAAATTAAGAACCAATACTCTGATTATAAACCTCGAGCAGCATAATTACCTTAGCTTGTCGTCTACAAAATCCATCTTTGTTCCAATGACATGCATCAAAGCTTTCGGCTCAACTACTATCTTCACGCCTTTTTCCTCAACTACTTCATCAAACTTACCCTTCTCATCTAATACGAAAACCAAACAACAAAAAGACATTTCAAAATCGTGTAATTTATTCCAAACATATCATTATTAAAATTAGCAAATGTTTTCACACACAATTAAAATTAATGGAACAGCTTCCATTTCATCATATATCAAAACCTAAACATATCAAGTTTGTAAACGAATTTCCATAAAATATATTAATATGTATCAAGTACTATATATCCAAAATATTAAATTATATTATCGTGCTCAACAGTTTTAATGTGTTTCCGCACTTTTATATTTAAAAATGCGAAACAATTATTCTCACGTGTTCTCGTGCTAAAACTATTCGGAAATTAGTGACTAACCGGCGTAATTAAGAGTATAGGACAAGCCGTTGCAACCGCGAGACTTAACGCCGAGTTTGAGAAAAGGTCGTTGGCGATGTTCGAGAAGCTGCCGGATTCTAGCGGCGGCGGCGTCGGTGATTGTTAGGACTTGCCGACGCACCGGCGTACGGATCGTATCGGCGGCCTTGGCAGCTATTTTAGAGGCCATATAAACTCAAACAAGATGGCTTCAAAGAACAAGAAGGAAGAAGAAAGTTACCAAAGACCAGGAATTGAATGATACCGGTATATATATATATTACAGGAAACATCTGAAATTCTTTTTCAGAAAAGCAATTTTTTAAGAAAAAATATATAATTGCGACAATTTTTTTTATTAAATGATTTTATTGTTATGAAATATTATTTCATGATAAGGAAATACAATAATTTTTTTAAAAAAAATCTATTGCTTTTCTATATTTTATTTATAGATTTAAAAGAATTAAATGACAATATGTTAAACATACTTCGAAATGTTTAAATATAGTAAAATCTCGATAAATTAATAACTTTGGAACCAGAAAAAATTATTAATTAATCAAAATATTAATTAATTGATAAAGTTATAATTTATTAATTCATCGAGACCAGTTGTCTTAAGATCTCCGACAATTAAGTTTTCTGATTAAAGAATTAAAATATCGTGACGTAATGAATGCCGAAAATGTTATTGATATTCTCATAAAAATGAAGGAGTGGCAGAAATTTTGAATGATGAACAAATCATTAGCATTGTTATGAGAAATATGAAAGAAGAGAAGCAGAAAAGAAGACGATAGTACATAGTTGGAGCCGGTCTCACGAAAAGATGTCCTTATAGTACATAGTTGGAGCCGATCTCACGAAAAGATGTTCTTAGAGCAACAATTACATTACGTAATTTACTCTTGTAATATGAATATAATATGTCAGAGCTTTATAATACATTAAGAAAGATTCAAAATGAAGTATAAGGATACATAAATTTTCAAGATCAAGTATAAGAAGACATTAATTTCAAAAGGATAAAAGTGCATCCTAGAATAAATATTTATAATTTTGATGTAATATGTAATTTTTAATTTATATATTATATGAGACTTATATGCTTTAATAAAAATATATTACCTTATAAATTTAGCAAATTATTAATTTATATTAAAGAACTAGAGTTGAGATTACAAAAAAATTATTAATTTATCGAGATTTTACTGTATTATGCAATGTAGGAGTAATATTTTTGTAAGCATATCTATCAGAACTTAAAAGGATAGCTAAGTAGTTTTTATTTTTTTGTCATGGATAGCTAAGTAGTTTAAATGGCTGATTGTTAGGGCCGTAAACGAACATAGTCGAGCCGAGTTTGATTATTTTTAAAACGAACCGAGTCGAGACGAGTTTTTTAATCGGACGAAAAGTGATGTTCAAGATCGGCTCGTTTAACGAGCCGAACATGAGTTTGTTCACGAACATTTCGAGTCGAGCCGAACACAAACCGAACTCGAGTCGAGTCGAGTTGTTCACTTATAGTTCGTACTTTTATACTCAACCAAATCCAATTTTTAAAATTACTTACTCGATTTATAGTCTTACGCCTAAAATCACATCTTAATAATATACGATTATGTTTGAATTTCAATACTAAAAGTTAATTTATTTTCTTCTAATAATCATATTAGGTTAATATTTGTATTTATGAGTAATCAAACCTTACTCACTTCGCCTAATAACAACAGTTAAAATAAAACAATTTTATCACTAACTTAGAGCCTCTCTAAGAGCCTCCTTATCTTGGCTCTTAACTTGAAATTTGAGGAGGTTTACAACTTTGTTTTCTCCAAGATACTCTTATTAACCTTAAATTCACTAAAAATCTCATATTTCTCCTCAATTTTAAGGGGTACGAGTCACTTTTAAATAATATTATATAATAAATTAATAAGACAAACTCTCTTTCTCTTTTCACTTTCTTTTATAATTTTATGAATGCAACTTATAAATTTTAATAATGAAAAACTAATTTGGATTGAATATAAAGAGTTTAACTTTTGATAGTACGTTGATGTTATACCTTTTAGATATAACAAATACAATTCCCTATTCAACCACAAAATAACTAAAATAGATCGCAATTAAGTTTTATTTAACATATTCAAAATTTTAAGGATATTATGAAATTCACAAATTTATAATTAGTTAAACGAATCGAGCCGAGTTTAACGAGTTTGAGCCGAGCTCGAGCCGATCCCAAGCAAAACGAGCCGAGTTCGAGTCGAACATGTGTAAAGCTCGGCTCGAGCTCATTTACTAACCGAACACATTTTCATGTTCAAGCTCGTGTTCATTTAGTAAACGAACCGAGCCGAGTCCATCTAAAACGAACCGAGCTCGAGTTTTGTTCACGAACGACTCTGTTCGCTTACAGCCCATACAGTGATTGTATTAGAAGTTAGAACTAATGCACGATATATGAAAGAGTCTAGCCATAAAAGGTCTCTTCCTCTTGTTTACTGGTTCCAACTGTCTTGTTAAAAGATTTTCAGGCTTGCTCAGTGTGTGTGTATTCATCTAATTACGTTAATTTGGCTTGATCAAGTAAAGGATCCGATCTGATGTGTAAACCGGAGCATTGTAGTTTGTAGATCATGCGACTAATATTTTGATTAATCCAAATTTCTGTTATGCAATTTTGCATTTTATAAAAATACTTTTCAATTTGAGCGCCATCCAGCAAGTTACCTATCCCCCTGTTCTTCTTGCTTATTATTTGCGCAAATGCACCGTCACTGGCTCAAGGGAAGGCATGTATCAGACAACCAATGGTGATATGATAAGGCTCAGTTGCCATTAATAAGTTCAGTAATCCCGAAACTTGAATCTCTATAACTATGTCAAGCCTTCAGTATCTACCAATAATCGCCACAAGAACAAGATCCATCCACAAAATGATGAAACCTACTATTATCCCTGACTATAATCTTTCTGTCTGTAACTTTAGAGATGAATTTAATTGCAGAATGACAATCAAGACATACTCTAATGTTTTTCTTTATAATGATTGGCTTCCCACTTGGCATGCTTATAAGTGCAAATGCAATAGCTATCCTCTCGCTATGACGATGAAGCAGTTTAACCTTTACACTATCTTCCACCTCAAGCGAGATAGAATCCGTACAAGGAATGTAGCCAGCTTTTAGTATCTCATCCAAAAGACTATCAAGCTTCTTATCAATATCTTCTTTTCTAGGATGAGACCAATCATCAGCTCCAAAGACATGGGTTTTGTTATCAACATCAACCCAACTGTAACCAGGTACTTTCTTCACATTTCCATCCTTCATCAACCTCCTAACACGCTTGACACCATCCCATTGATGCCCTTTTGCATATATATTAGAGAGCAATACATGGGCTCCACTATTCTCAGGCTCGATCTTCAATAATTCTTCTGCTGCGAACTTGCCCCTCTCTATATCATTGTGTGTCCTGCATGCAGCAAGAAAAGAACACCATCCAAAAGCATTTGGCTCAAACGGCATGCTACTTATAAATTCTTCGGCTTCCTTGAGCCTTCCAGCGCGGCCAAGCAAATCGATAACACAAGAGTAATGTGCTGGTCCAGGTGTTACACCATAAGTCTTTTCCATTGAATAGAAGTACCTCAGTCCTTCCTCTACCAATCCTGCATGGCTACATCCAGTTAAAATCTTCCCAAAGGTTATCGCATTTGGTTTTACTTTTGCCTTGGTCATCCTATCAAATATATTCATCGCATCTCTTCCTAGACCATGTTGAGCAAACACACCCAACAATGAATTCCATGCAATATCAATGGGCATACAAATCTCTTCAAAGACTTGAACCGAATGATCAAACAAGCCACATTTTCCATACATGTCAACCAAAGATGAATAAACAAATGGATTTTCTGCAACATTATACTTAATCGCTAGGGCATGAAGCTGGATCCCCTGTTCAAGAGCAGCCTGGTTAGCACAGGCCTTGATCAAACTAGAAAAAGTGAACTCATTAGGTAAAATAGAATGCCTTTGCATCTCAACAAAAAAAATTACAGCCTTCTCAACTTCTTCCACTTCTACGAATCCATCAATTAGAGAAGTAAAGGAAACAACATCTCTACTCCCAAAGTCAGTCCCAAACACACTAGTCGCACTTTCCATGTCACCTATTTTAGAGTACATATCTATAAGAGCATTGCCTACAATAATATGAGATTCATAACCCAATTTTAAAACAATAGAATAAAGAGACCTCCCAACACTACAAGCTTTCAAAGCCCCACAAGCACACAATGTAGTAGAAAGAACATGTTGATCAACAACCATACCTTCACTCATCATCTTTCTAAAAGCTAACAACGCTTCCTCAAAATCACCATTCTTACTGTACCCATCAATCATCGCAGTCCAAGACACCTCATCTTTCCACGGCATTTCCTCAAAGACCAAACAAGCTTCACCCATCAACCCACATTTCGAATACATATCAGCTAAATTACTACCAACAAACAATTCATCACTTAACCCACTTTTCAATGCAAGACAATGCACTTGCTCTCCCATCTTTACCAACTCCAGAGCAGCACAGGCTTTTACAACACTCGAAAACGCAAACTCATTCGGGTTTTCACCCGCAATCACCATTTCTCTAAAAGTCACTACTGATTCCATAAATTCTAAATTCTGAGAAAACCCAGATATCAAAGCTGTCCAGGAAACCAAATTTCGTTGAGGCATTTCGTCGAACACCTTGACTGCATAGTCGAGATGGCCACATTTGCAATACATTAAAATGAAGTGATTGCAGAGAAATGTGCATAGTGACCCTGAGCTTATTAACTGAGCGTGAAGGTTTTTGCCCTTGTTTAATTGTTTGCTTTTCGTGTATGATTTTATAACAGGCGCTAAAATGTTTGGGTCATTCACAAGATGTTTGTGTAAATATTTAAAGGGGTGCTTACTCAAATACTGAAATTTCATAACAGATTCTGGGGAAACAAAATACGAGGACAAATGCTGATATGCTGTATTTGTCTTTCTCTTTTACTACTGAAAAACGTAATTTTGTCTCCCGTTTTGTAATTTTCTTTTTCTACAAAGGTAATAATATACATTCCCTATATCAAAAAAAGAAAGAAAAAAAAAGGATAATATATATTCATATATGAATGGTATCTGATTACGGTATTTAAAAATAATTTAATTAATGTTGGGATTTATGGGTGATAATATAGAAACAACTTAACTTTGATTGTACTTAATTTTTAATTAAGTAGAACATACTGTCACAGCCAAAGTATGTTCTTGTAATCAGTATGTAATGTTATTCTAGTTGTATAATTTGAAATAAGTTCACTTGCTGTGTTCAAGTCTCAAAGGGTACATAATTAGATGACAACATGAATAAAGATTACTGTCCTAAAGCTTCGACAGTAAGATTACAAGAAGACAGAATGTTGAAAGTTAAGACAGCATATTCACTATGACAGCAACATTGGCGGAAGACTACGCGACAGCAACTTTAGCCCTCGACAGCAAGCTTGGGAACCTCGACAGCACACTATGCGGGGAACTCGTACTGTCACCAAAAGCACATTCCTGTGACAGCAAGCTTTGTGGCAAAAGTAACTGTCTCGAGAAAGACCCTTGTTCTAAGTATCTTTCTCAGTCAAATCCCGTGACAGTTTCAATGTTCAAGAAACAGGCGTGTTGCAGTATCCCTAATCTGCACCAAGTCTGCAAGACTACGACAGAAGCTTCAAGCACTGCAAAACAAAAGCGAATCAATTCAAGAGCAAGGTCAAGTCCTTATTTGCTGAATTGCTTAAGCTGGAAATAGAATGAATCTAGGTTGCTTTTGTTATGATGTATATCTGACATATTAGCAATTTAGGAAAGTCACATGGGTAAGACAATCTGTAAGAAGCTGCCACTTGACAATGACAGCAGCTTCACAAACCCGTGACTGATAGTGATAGGATTAGTCTTATACCTACTGTCAATTCATTCTAGATATGTAACGAAGACTAGTAAGTGCCTTGAAGAAAATCGAAGCTCAAGAATTCTCTCTTGAGGTTGTAGCAACACTTTGCAAAATAAATAAAACATTTATTTTGTGAATCTTGTCTTCTCTATTTTACTGTTTGTGAATGCATACATATTATTGATAACATTAAATCTTAGTTTTAGTTGTTGAAACTGAGATTGAATTTTATCAGTATTGCATTCATCCCCCCCCCTTCTGCAATACACAAGGACCAACAACTGGTATCAGAGCGTTCAGATTAACATACATATCTGAGATCCCGACGACAATGCAGAAATCAAACAGTATCAAGATACCAGCTTTTGATAAAGAGAACTACAGCATTTGGAAAAGAAAAATCTTGTTGTTTATCAAAGCTGCGAATCCACTATACCCAGGTATACTCGAGAATGGTCCTTTCATACCAAGGAAGGAAATTGAAGCCACAACAGTAAATGGTGAGATCATTCCTGCACATTGGGTTCCCAAAGATCCCTCGGAATTTTTGGAAACTGAGAAGGAGAAAATGGTGCTAGATGATCACTTGCAACTCATCTTGCTCGATTCTCTCACGTTGGATAAAGCCATGTGTGGAAGTGTGATAAGCTGCACATCAGCCAAGGATATGTGGATCAGGTTAGCCTTACTCTGTGAAGGAAGTGAAGAAGTTAAGGGCAACCAAATGCAAATACTTATATCTCAATATGAGGCATTTATGGCCAAGCCTGGTGAAGACTTAACCTCCATGTTTGAAAGGTTCAGTAAGCTCTTAACTGAACTGCAGATACATGGCAAGTACTATGACAGAAAAGAATTGAATGTCAAGTTCTTGCTTACACTGTCTGATCATCTTGAACACAAGACAACAGCCATACGAGAAGGAAGAGATCTCAACAATATAACCTTTGAGACACTTTATGGCATTCTGAAATCGTATGAACTTGAACTCTTTCAAAAGAGAGCCATACAAAGTGGAACAAGGAACAAGATGGCTAATATGTCAAGTGCCCTAGTAGCACAAGTGCCAAGGATCACACAACCTAGTGAAGCACTACAAATCACTCAACCAACCCCTGTACAATCCTTGAAGATAGAAGAGGTTGTTGAAGATGATGAGAAAGTAGTACTACAACTCAAGGATGTGGAAGATGAAGACTTCTACACTATGGAGGAACTGGAAAGCATGGACAATCCTACTATGGCTTACATGGCCAAAAAGTTCAAGAACTTTAGGTTAAAGAAGGATAGGTCATTCAGGCCCCAAGGCCAAGCATCCAAGTTCACCAAGGGAAGCTCATCAAAGGCTGCTGTGGGAAGCTCATTCAAAGGAGGATACAAGACTGGATTTGTGGATAGATCTAAATTCAAGTGTTACAACTGTGGTGAACCTGGTCATTTTGCTACTGAGTGCAAAAGACCCAAACAGGTTCAGAGATTTGAGAAAGGAACTGGTGGATACTCCAAGAAGAATCAAGGTAGAGCCTATGTGGCTGAAGGAAAGTGTTGGGATGAGTCTGATGATGAAGATGAAGAAGAATATGTCAACCTAGCTCTCATGGCTAGCACTGATGAAGTAACATCAACATCCTCAAGTCAGGGCAAGAAGAAAGATCAAGTCATGTGGATCATTGACAGTGGCTGCTCAAGACACATGACAGGTGATAAAGCCCTGCTATCACATTATGTTGAGAAAGCTGGCCCAATCATAACCTTTGGAGTCAACATCAAGGGTTACACAGTGGGATATGGTTGTCTAGAAATTGGAAATGTTGTCATTGAAGATATTGCTCTTGTGGATGGATTGAAGCACAATCTACTCAGTGTCAGCCAATTCAGTGACAGGGGATTCAAGGTTGATTTTGATATGATGCTGTGCAACATCTATCACAAGAAGAACAGTAGCCTCTCTCTAAAAGGGGTTAGAAAAGGAAGCTTGTTTGTTGCTGACTTAAATTCAACAAAGAAGGATAAGGTTTACTGTTTCTACAGTAAAGCTACTGTTGGTGACAGTATGCTTTGGCATAGGAAGCTCTCACATCTCAACTTCAAGACAATGAATATTCTGATGAAGAAGGAGTTAGTGAGAGGTTTGCCCCAACAGGAATTCTGTCAAGAAGGACTGTGTGAAGATTGTCAAATGGGCAAACTGAGAAGAGCTGTGCACAAGTCCAAGCAAATGAACACCAACATTGAAGCACTCAAGTTGATTCACATGGATCTCTTTGGACCAGTCAATGTACCATCAATGGCCAAGAAGAGATATGCCTTAGTAATGGTGGATGATTACTCAAGGTACACTTGGGTGAAGTTTCTAGAATCCAAAGATGAAGCTGCTCAAGTGATTATTGATCAAGTCAGAGTTCTTGATAGAACTCCAAACTCAAAAGTTCAAATCTTGAGGAGTGACAATGGTACAGAATTCATAAATGCCACTCTTGGAAATTTCTGTAAAGATGAAGGAATTGTACAATAATTTTCTGCTGCAAGAACTCCACAGCAGAATGGAGTTGTAGAAAGAAAAAACAGGACTCTCATTGAAGCAGCTAGAACTATGTTGCATGATGCCAAACTGCCAACATATTTCTGGGCTGAAGCTATCTACACAGCCTGTTATACTCAGAACAGAACCATGATCAACAAAACTCATGCAAGTACACCTTACTGTCTGTTAACTGGAAAGAAACCTACTGTCAAATATTTTCATGTGTTTGGGAGCAAATGCTTTATGATGAAGGATAACTATGAGAAGAAAGGAAAATTTGACACCAAGGCTTTTGAAGGACTATCCATGGGTTACAGCACAGAAAGGACTGCCTACAGAGTTTATGTTATGGAACACAGGATTATTGAAGAAAGTGTTAATGTCACATTTGATGAAACCAAGTTTCCAGGACTGCATGAAGAAGGAAAGATGTAGACATTCAGATTTGAGAATCAAGGATACTTGGAAGCTGAGGAAATTGTGGATGAAGAACCTAGCTTCACTCAAGTTGTTGAAGTTGATAAAGATACTGTCAATGCCACTACTGTCAACCAAACTCCAGCTCAGTCACAGACCATAACCTCTAACATTCATGACAATGGTGACTCTGGAGACAATGAAGAACATGGTGAAGACAATGGGATTGGTGATCATTCAACTCAACAAACTGAAGAAAATGTTCCTGTACAGTCAGGTAGCTTGCCCAGAATCACCAAGTGGAACAAGGATCACTCAAGTGACCTCATCATTGGTGACCCTAATTCTGGAGTGAGGACCAGGAACAAAGTCTCTGCTGACAGCATGTTTTCATGCTTCTTGTCTCAAATGGAACCTAAGATAATTGATGAAGCATTGTTGGATTCTGACTGGGTGATAGCCATGCAAGAAGAGCTAAATCAGTTTGAAAGGAACAATGTATGGAAGCTAGTTCCAAGACCTAAGGGAAAGTCAGTCATTGAGACCAAATGGGTTTTCAGAAACAAGCTTGATGAAAATGGATCAGTGACAAGAAACAAAGCAAGGCTAGTAGCTAAGGGTTACTGTCAACAGGAGGGAATAGATTATGATGAGACATTTGCACCTGTTGCAAGACTTGAAGCTATAAGAATCTTTCTAGCCTATGCTGCACACTGCAACTTCAAAGTATTTCAGATGGATGTCAAAAGTGCCTTCCTAAATGGAGAATTGGAAGAAGAAGTGTATGTTGAACAGCCACCAGGGTTTGAGGATGCTGAAGTGTATGATTTTGTATACAAACTCTTCAAAGCTTTGTATGGACTAAAGCAAGCACCCAGGGCTTGGTATGACACACTCTCCACTTTTCTCTTGGACAATCAGTTTACTAGAGGAGTTGTGGACAAGACACTTTTCTACAAACACCATGGCAAGGACATCATTCTAGTACAAATCTATGTGGATGATATCATATTTGGTTCAACAAATGAGAGACTGTGTGAGAAGTTTTCCTCTCTCATGAGTAACAAATATGAGATGAGTATGATGGGAGAATTGTCATTCTTTCTGGGATTACAAATTCTTCAACAATCTGATGGAATCTTCATTTGTCAAGCTAAATACATCAAGGAACTTCTCAGAAAGTTCAACTTGGAAGATTCATCACCTGCAAAGACACCAATGTCCACCTCAACCAGTCTGGATCTTGATCCTAAAGGGAAGAAAGTTGATTCAAGCACCTATAGAGGCATGGTAGGATCTCTCCTATACCTAACTGCTAGCAGACCTGACATCATGTTTGCTACATGTCTCTGTGCAAGGTTTCAGAGTGATCCAAAGGAGTCTCACTTAGTAGCCATCAAGAGAATCTTTAGATACCTAAAAAACACTCCTAACCTAGGTCTTTGGTATCCCAAGAACACTGGATTTGATCTAATTGGCTACTCAGACTCAGACTATGCTGGATGCAAGATTGACAGAAAGAGTACTACTGGTAGCTGTCAATTTCTTGGTGGAAGATTGGTCTCATGGTTTAGCAAGAAGCAGCATTCAGTTTCTATCTCAACTGCAGAAGCTGAGTATATTGCTGCAGGCAGTTGCTGTGCACAAATTTTATGGATGAAGAATCAACTTCTGGATTATGGTCTAGTGTTAAGTGAAATTCCTATCTACTGTGACAACACTAGTGCCATAGCCATATCAGACAATCCAGTTCAACACTCTAGGACAAAGCACATTGATATAAGACATCACTTTATCAGAGAGCATGTTGAACAAGGAACTGTGAAGCTGATCTATGTCCCAACTGACAAGCAACTTGCTGACATCTTCACTAAGCCATTGGATGAAGCAACCTTCAACAGGTTGGTAAGTGAATTGGGAATGCTGAACCTGGTATGTTGATTTACTCAGTTTTCTATAATTCCAAATTCTCTAATGAAGCTCATGACAGCAACTTCAAACCTGCTGTCAAGAGAAGTTACTGTCTACTTGGTCTATATCTGTTATGTGACAGCATGTGTTGATTTGACTTTTCATGTCAGTATTTTGTGCCAGTCTCATACTTTTAAACCGTGTATGACATTAATGTGGTTACTTGTTAAGTTTGAGAGATAAAAATCTGTTCCATTGGACTTTCACACCTTTTTTGCATTAATCTGTAGGATTAAAGGAGGACACGACCATTAATTACTTTTGTGGTAGTTGTATGGGTACTCTAACTGTTGACCATTAGACTTTAATCCTTAGACGGTTTTGCCTATAAATTAACCTTAGGTTTCACCAGTCTGCTCTCAGTTTTAAAGTAAATAATGGAAAACAAAGTAGGAATTGAAGTTGGACTAAAGAAGTGTGATAGTGAACCCTACAATGAAGAGATTGAGGAGCTCTTCGAGGTGCTGTTGGATGCCCTCGATGAGATAGATGAAGAAAAGAAACAGGAAGAGGAGGCCAAGGCTCAGGAAGAAGAGAAAGAGCTTCAGGCACTTCTCAAAGAAGAAGGTCGCTCTGAAGAGGAAATCAAGGCAGAGACGTTAGAACTAGTTGATAAAATCATAGAATAATGTACTCAATGTTCTATTTTAATGATTTTATTAATAATAAAAGTTCTTGTTTTTGTGGTTATTGAGTTTATGTAGTGTCTGTGTACTTTGCTTAATATCTGTGTTGAAACGATTACATTGCTAAATCCATAATGTGTCAATATTAAGTTAAGTATATGAATAAAGCATTCTAATAAGTTTATGACAGAACCAATTCCCAATTGAAGTTGCTGTCGTTAAGAAGGATACTATCGTGTGTTTCTTGACAGCAGGAAAAGACTTTCTGTCAAGACTTGTAAAGGATACTGTCATTTATATGCTTAACGGTGACATCAAGTTTTTGCGCAAAAGTTGCTGTCGTGCAAAACCTACTGTCACCACCTCTTATTACTGACAGATTGTTTCTAGCGCACAGGTTACTGTCAACAATAGTGGACCGTTGAAATTGGATATTTATCCCACGTTGGTCAGTGAATAACGGGCAGTAACTCACGTGTTTAAGAGTGGGTTAAGACACGTTCTTGAAATCCACTTTTTATGCACAAAAAGTTTGAGATACCCCTATTTATTCCCCAGTTACTCAGACATATCTTTCTCTTTCTCATCAAACTCAAGGCAAAATACCTTTCTTCCAGCAAAAAGCAATTTTCTTACTTTCTTCTTTTCTTGAAATCTCAATGGCCCCCAAACAGACTCTCTCTCAAACAAACTTTGCTGGCATCTTTTCCCCAAATGATGCTGGTGAAGGCTTCAAAGGACTAGTGTTTTTCTTGAACAAGTCCTATCTCGGTTATGCCATCACCTCAACCCCCATTCTCGACTTAGACAGACTTGAGGCGTTTTGGCAAACTGCTGTTGCTCAAACTGAGGGTGAGAACCCGGGTATTCAATTCACAATCTCTGGGCAACAGTACACTCTTACAGCTGAGGTCATCAACAATGCTCTTGGAATTACACTTGAAGCAAGACAACAATTTACTGAACTTGCAAATGATGACACTCTCAAGAAGCTCTTCTTGAAGATTGGGTATACAGGCCCTATTCTCGAAGAGGGGACTACCAAGTGGTATCCAACTGGTGAAATGGATAGGAAACATCTGCGAAAGGAGTGGAGTATGATATTTGATGTGATGGTCAAGGTGTTCTCTACCAAGTCCACAGGCTGGAATGGCATACCCTCATACATCAAGAAACTGACACATTCTCTTGTCCATGGATACAAGGTGAATGTTGGAGCTCTCCTCATGGCACACCTCAAAGCTTCCATAGGTAAGAAGGTATCACTCTACCCCCGCTTTCTTATGATGTGCATTAATTCATTCTGTGATTTTAATGATGCTGCTCCTCGTTTAGAGGCTTGCTCAGTTTTGAAAAAGAACACACACACACACTGTTATCCTCACAAGATCTCAATGCACACATTCCACTCTGTTTCACTCAACACATGGTTGATCAAGTGTCCAACTTTGATTATCCATTACCTTCTGGTTATGATTCCTTTACTCTTGTGAATGAAACTGAATTAAACCCAAATTCAGTTAACCCACATTCAACACCATACACTCAACCTAGGCCCTCTAGACTTACCAAAGCCCAAAGAGAAGCCTTGCAAGAATCCCGAAAAAGATCCTTAGAAGCTGATGTTGGTGGTAGCTCTGTTAGTCAAGAGGGAGACACTGCACCTAGTGCAGCAAATAAGGAAGGTAGTCAAACAGAACCCACAGTGGTTCCCCCTGAGCCTAAGAAGAAGAGAGCTAGGAGGACCAAAACCACTGTCAGCCACCCTGCAGTCTCTCAAAAGACTGTAGAGGAAACCAGGGAAATAAACTCCTCCCTAGATGTGCCTTCTCAACAAGGGACATCTATTGAAATTGGCCTGTCTCCCAAGACACCCTGTACAGAGTCTGCACAAACTCATGGTTCACAACCTGAGATACCCCCACTTGAAGAAACACACAATGAGTTAGGGCACAGTGAGGATTTCTCTACTCCTATTGATGGTTCACATGTTTCATCTGTGGATCAGCCCCCACTCTCTACTACACTTTCACCTTCTTCCTTCCCTACACATTCTTTTGTTTCTTCTCAACAACCTAGAGAAGGGGACAGTCCCAACCCTTCAGGTTTTGATCATCCATCTCCAATCATGGATGAGCCCCCATCCAGTGGTCCACAAGAACCCATTTCTCAAAGTGAGATGGACACCACTCCTCCAAACACTGAGCTAGGGCAAAGTGGTATTTTGTCAGAAAATGAAACAGCCAACACTTTGTCTGAACTCCAAGGAGCATCTTACCTTCAGGAAGATGCTGTCACATTCTCTGTTGCTGTCAAAGACACTGGCAATGTTGCTGTCCTGGACACAGCTGTTGTCATGGGTGGAGAGAAAGATACTGTCACTACAGAACCTATTGTCACTCCACCTCCCAAAGTTGCTGTCATGCTAGAACTTGCTGTCTAGACTCCAACTGACAGTAACATTCCTGCCAAAGATGATGTCCAGTCCTCTCAGCCTGATTTTGATGCTGTAATCATTGAGGATGCCTCTGATGATGATCTCCCTCTTGCCAAACTCTTAAAGGTACATTCTAAATCTACTCCTTCCATGCATGTTAGTACTGCTCATACCCATGCATCTAGGTTGAGTGAGGGTGTGCAAAAGAAAAGAGAGATAAAAGAAAAGAGAGGTGAGCATAAAAATGAGAGGCAGCCAAATGAGCTGGCAAAAGGAGAGGGACTTGAGCATGTCCAGAGAGATATTGAGGGAGCCTACACTATTCAGGAATTAGGCCTTGAGAGTCAATCTGTGAGGGGTGATGAGATCACTCAAAAACACCCTGAGAGTGTGAGACCCCCCATAGCCTCCAAGCCCCTTTCTTTTCCTTCCCCTCCAAGAAGGTTAAGGTATGGTGGCCCCTCTGCTACTTATGGTACTAGGATTGCAACTCTGGAAGGATAGTGTGCTACATTGAACTCCAAGATGGACTCTCTCTCTCAACTGGTGGTTGATGGTTTTGCTGCTACTCAGCTCTCCATCCAGTTCCTTACTGACCTAGTAGCTGCCAACTCAACTAAGGGGGAGAAGGTAGCAAGATCAGAATCATTGCCTATTCAGGAATCAGGTGGAACTCAGGGGGAGCCTGTAGCTGTGGAGACCAGAGGGGGAGCTAAAAGGAAAGCAATGTCTAAGGGGGAGCAAGTCAAACCAAGCAGTGGACAACCAAAGGATAAAGCTGAAAAGCCTGTTGAAGTGGAAATGGATGGAGAAAGGGTGTTAATGTCAAAGGAAACTCAAGATGCACTGCAAAGAAGATCTACATCTAAACACCCAATCTTGCCTCCTGTGGTAATTAGAGAGCCAACTCCAGAAACTCAAGAAACTACTCTACAGAAGAAATGGAGAGAAATGGAGGAACAAAACAAACTTGGGAAAGGTAAAGGGAAACTGCCTGAATCCATCCAAAAGGGAATTATTTGGTCAAATGGCACTGAATTTGATCAAGAAGAAGCCAATGTTTTGATGGTGGATTACAGGGAGAGCACATTACTCAACCAGGACAGTGAATTTAGCAGTTTGGTGGAACAAGCAATGAATGCTCCAAGCAACCGTCCAACCAACACCACAAAACTGTTAAAGGATCAAATCACTAGTGTCAGTGTAATGGTGAATGATGAGAAAAGATGGGCTGTAAGTATCTATTTCACTTCTGGCATATCTTATTTCATCACAATGCAGTTATTACAGAGTCTACCAGCAAAGGTGTTGTGTGCCTTGAAGGGAAAGATCAGGGCAACTCAAACACCATTCAATGAAATATTGGATATGCAAATCCAAAACCTGCTCATACAAAAGCTACCTGAAGTCTACACAAATCCACCATGTGTTTTCTATAGATCTGTAACTAAGGATGGCACAAGAAGGAACAGCTTCATGAATTTGGTTGGCACATCCAGAATGGAAACCAAGTCAATTATGAAAGTGTTAGATGGAATACTCAATTCAAATGCCAATCCAGGAAGAGCTTATGCTGTTCAAGAGATCTACAAAATGCTGGTGTTGAGAGACAAGACACTGGGAGCTAGAGTGAAGGAACTAATCTCTAGAGCCAATGCCAAAAGAAATGATCAAGGTGGAAGCTGTCTCTATGACCTTCCTCCTCAGGATGATGATGATGATGAGGTTGGAGGTGGTGAAGCTTCTGGAAATGCTGGTGGAAGTAATTCTGGGAATACTGGTATTCAATCCCAAAATGAAGGCAATGAAGAAACTCCTAATCAGGAAAAGAAAGATGCTGGTGCTACAGATGAAGAGGAGTCAAGAATACTGGAAGCTTTGGAGGCAAGCATTCTTAGATGTGCTATTGACTGCATAAATGCAGAAAAAGATGCTGTCACCAAAGGTACTGTTGACAAGGATACTGCCATAGAAGATGCTGTCATGGAAGATGTTGTCGACAAAGGTACTGTCAAGGAAGGTTCTGTCAAGGATGAAGCCAAAGCTGCTGTCAAGCCCAAGAGACTGAAAGCTAAAGCTAAGGCATGGTTTACTAGACAGAAACCTGCAGGAAAGCACATGTGCTCAGGAAAGGAAAAGGCCACTGGATTAGGCAGAAATTTGAAGATGCCAATTCAATCAATTCCTCCCAACAGTCTTAAAATTCAACAGATGCAATCTTGGGAAATCAAGAGTGTTGAGGTTAAATTGGATGCAAATCAAGAGGCCACTGAGTATATTATGTGGTGGGAAGGATCAAGATCTACCGAGGTTGATAAGGACCTCAACCTGGTGTCCACATCAACCAGTGGTAGGACATTAACCATAGATAAAAGGAGAATTGACTTCTTCTACCTGGAAAGAATGGTAGAGTTGTTGGAGAGCTATGATAATGTTCCAGAGTCTGTCATGGAGCATATTTTGAAATATCAGGCTGATAGGGATGCTGAATTCTATCAGAAATTTGGCTACAATTTTGCAGATTTTGATGATGCTGATATTCTAACTGATCTCCCACCCTCTCCTATACCATACCACTGGTACTATGAGTTTGAGGACTTACCCACAGAAGAAGGGCAAACCCAACCAACTCAGGAAAGGGAACCCAAGCCAAGCAAAAGACCTGAATCTTCTCAATATTCTCAAACTAAGTCAGAACTTGATAAGAAGGAAGCTGAACTACTGGAAAGATGCAAGGTCTCCAACAAGGCAGAAAGTGAAGCTCCAAATTATCAATCATGTATGCTGGAAAATCCCCTAAGAATGAAGTATCTAAAAAGAAGAAATCTATGTTTGCAGCTTTCACAAGCTAAAAACAACTATTCTGAAGGATTTACAGTATATGGTAGCTGGATCTATTCATCCCTTGGAGCAGATTTGTTCTGATGAAATAGAGAATGTATTGGAAGGGAGAAAAGGAGAAGACTCAAAGCTGGACAAGCAAAGGAGAAGGACTCTCAATGCTTATCCTGGAAGTAGATTCAAGCTCATTAATGAAGAACTTCACTTCAGAACCTATCCTTATGATATAGTGCAATGGATGAATCTCAGGGATGCTAGTTCTCTTCTCTCTCCTACCATAAAGAAGATCATTGAAGAAGTAGAGGATGCTGCAGTTTCTGCTGCTGAAATTTCTCTTATAGAAGGGTTAAAAAGCTGCTTGGTAGAAGCTCTTAAAAGAGAGGATGTAGAAAGGCAGAAGAGGAAATCTCAAGCTAAGTAAAACTTCTTAATCCATTCTGATCTTGTTAGTTAAGTTGTCAGCACATATTGTAAATTTGTTGTTATTTCCCATAAAAACAAATTGGGGGAGATTGTTGGGATTTATGGGTGATAACATAGAAACAACTTAACTTTGATTGTACTTCATTTTTAATTAAGTAGAACATACTGTCACAGCCAAAGTATGTTCTTGTAATCAGTATGTAATGTTATTCTAGTTGTATAATTTGAAAGAAGTTCATTTGCTGTGTTCAAGCCTCAAAGGGTACATAATTAGATGACAACATGAATAAAGGTTACTGTCCTAAAGCTTCGACAGTAAGATTACAAGAAGACAGAATGTTGCAAGTCAAGACAACATATTCACTCTGACAGCAACATTGGCGGAAGACTACGCGATAGCAACTTTAGCCCTCGACAACAAGATTGGGAACCTCGACAGCACACTATGCGGGGAACTCGTACTGTCACCAAAAGCACATTCCTGTGACAGCAAGCTTTGTGGCAAAAGTAATTGTCTCGAGAAAGACCCTTGTTCTAAGTATCTTTCTCAGTCAAATCCCGTGACAGTTTCAATGTTCAAGAAACAGGCGTGTTGCAGTATCCCTAAGCTGCACCAAGTCTGCAAGACTACGACAGAAGCTTCAAGCACTGCAAAACAAAAGCGAATCAATTCAAGAGCAAGGTCAAGTCCTTATTTGCTGAATTGCTTAAGCTGGAAATAGAATGAATCTAGGTTGCTTTTGTTATGATGTATATCTGACATATTAGCAATTTAGGAAAGTCGCATGGGTAAGACAATCTGTAAGAAGCTGCCACTTGACAATGACAGCAGCTTCACAAACCCGTGACTGATAGTGATAGGATTAGTCTTATACCTACTGTCAATTCATTCTAAATATGTAACGAAGACTAGTAAGTGCCTTGAAGAAAATCGAAGCTCAAGAATTCTCTCTTGAGGTTGTAGCAACACTTTGCAAAATAAATAAAACATTTATTTTGTGAATCCTGTCTTCTCTATTTTACTGTTTGTGAATGCATACATATTATTGATAACATTAAATCTTAGTTTTAGTTGTTGAAACTGAGATTGAATTTTATCAGTATTGCATTCATCCCCCCCCCTTCTGCAATACACAAGGACCAACAATTAATTTTAAAATATTTATCACCTAACAAAAAAACACACAATTTACCTTCAAACATTTAGATAATAAAACCTTACTTCCTAAAAAGAAAATAAGCATATAAAAAAATTCATTTTACAAACGAAATTTAAAATAAGGAAGTTCAAAACAATTTTATTAATACATATTTTTTTCTATTCTCCAAAAAAATGTTATTATCCATCCAAAATATTTTAATTAAAAAGAAACACGCAAATAAAAGAAATACATTTTACAATTGTATTAATACATCATTTTTTTAATTTTCTGAAAAAAATGCTATAATCCGTCCAAAAAAAATTGTAATTAAGTGATATGATGTAACAATCGTTTATCATAAATCATAGAATAATGTTAGAAGTGTCGAATTGGTTACCAAAATAGTTACAAAATAACACATGTCATTATTTGATTGTCCATAAATTAATAAATCCTCATGTATTCACATCATTTTCACCCATTAAAACATTTCAAACTGACATATAATCAATGTCACGTCATTTTGTACCAAAATTTTGTACTCATTCCGGTACCTATAGCATTATTCTAAACAAGTGTTCTAAAAAAAACAAAAATCGGCGTTAGTCGGTAGAGATACCTTGTAGTGATTAATCGAATTGATTAATCGGACCATTAATCGGAGGCAATTTATTTAATAAATAATAGTATATAATTTTATTTTAATATCATCAAGCTTTCAAAAGATTTACCAAAAATATCATATATCATTAGTCCAATATTCATATTTAAATGATAAAATTTTCAGAAAAGAACCACGTATCATTAGTTCATACTTGTATATGAATGAAAAGATTAAATCCATTTCAGAGAATAATTGTATATTAAAGATTTAGTCAATAAATTTAACACACACTCATATATTAATAGCCAATATATTTTGTTTGTTAATTTTTTTAAAAAAAAATAACTTTTTTTGAATTTTTGAATTTTTTTAAGTTTGACCGATTAATACCGATTTTTAATCAGTCTCGACCGATTATTCCCGTATCGACCGACTTTTGACCAATTTATCAAAAAATAGCACTTTGACCTGATTTTCACTTAATCGAGACGGGACCCAACTGTCTACCTGATTAATCAGCCAATTAATCAATTCGTCTTTAAACCATATTATACATTTATATATAGAGAGAGAGTCAAGTTCTATGGATACCATGATTTAGTTGGAGACATTTTAGGTTCGGCAACCTAAATAACGTGTATAATATACTTACAAAACAAAAATCATAATCAAATTAGATATCTTGCAGTATAAAATAATCATCAAATTGAATATTTTTTAAATCATGCATGTTATACTTGCAGAACATTGTCATGCATATTACTCCATTATAATTGTTCTGCAAATAATATATGTGCATAATATCTTTGTATAACTAAAATATCATCAAGTTGGATGTTTTATAGACCATATATGTTATGTTTACAAAACATTACTCTACATATTATTGTATAGAGCAATTTATGAGTGTATTTTACTTGCAGAACATATATGGTCTCCAAGTCTCTAACTAAATAGTGGTCTCCAAAGAACTTTATATATATATATATATATATATATATATATATATATATATATATATATATATATATATATATATATATATATATATATATATATACTAGCTTAAAACTCGTGCGATGCACAAATTATTTTAAATAATTATTATTTTATTATTTACATTTTAATATTTTATTAATTGCATTTGTTAAATGATATAAGTAGGCATGTTAAAATAAGTAAACTTTTTTAAATAATTAAAATAGGTGTTAAAATAAATAAATAAAGGTTGTCCGTGATATTTTTGGAAAATGAGAGGTTTTAGTACATAAAAATATAAAAATATAACGTGTTTTAGTTGAAAAAGGTAATTACCCGTGATATTTTTGGAAAATGAGGGGAATTTGTTAGAAAAAAAAGTAGAAAAAGTAATTTGTTTTTGCTGAAAAAAGTAAATGGTTATAAATAGTAACATGTTTTAGTTGAAAATAGTAATTGTCCGTGATATTTTTGGAAAATGAGGGATTTTGTTTGAAAAAATAGAAAAAGTAATGTGTTTAATTAGCTGAAAAAGATAATTGATTTTAAATAGGTAATGTGTATTTTTTTTACCATTTTATATATATGTTGCCCGTGTTAATTTTAGAAGATGAGTTATTTTAGTTATAGAATATAAAATAGGTAATGTGGTTTAGGTGGAAAAGGTAATTGGTTATAAATAAATAGGCCCATGAATATGCCCAAATACCGAACGACTGACCAAAACTTTTAATGTTTCGTCTTTAATAATACTAGCCTATAACCCGTGCGATGCACAAATGAATTTTAGAATTTTTTATCTTACTATCTGTATTTTGATTATATGATTTTATTAGAAGAAAATAAATTTTTAAAAATTAATAATGTATGTATGATGTTATTGTAAGCATTTGTTTGTATTTTGATGATAACTATTTTTAATATATTGTCAACGAGAATAATATCTTGAACTTGTGAATGTAGCTTATAAAAATAGGTAATATAAATATGAGTAAAGTGCACTTTGTATACTTGTACTTTGACCGAGACACCACTTGCAATACTGCACTTTAAATAACTCCACTTGCAATACTGTACTTACAAAATCGTCACAATTTGTGTATCACCGTCTATTTTAGTTAACTCCGTTAGGGCATTTTTGTCCACTCCTTATGTGAACAGTAAAAACCGACCAATTAACCATTAAACCACCCATTTGTTTCATCTTCTTCCTCAAATGGATTTAATCTTTGTTATACACACACACACACACACACACAACATACATACACATGTTTCATATTCTTCCCTAAATTGAATTCATTTATATTTTCTATTTAAATTCAATGACACTTCATCTTCTTTTTCATGTTCTTCATGTTAATTTCGAATTTAAACTCAATGAGAACAATTGTGTTGATAACAAAGTGAGAGATTGAGATAAAAGAGAAATGAAACAAAAAAAAATTGAATTGGGTTTGATAAAACTCTCAATTTACATACAAAATATTTAACACAATTCATATAAATGCATGTTTAGTGAAAAGACACATTTACCCTTTGAAAACCTTTTGCTTTTTAACGGAGTCTTGCATAAGAAATTAAGTAATTAATATCAAAAACTAGAAAAAATCTCAATTGCCTTTTAAATATTTACTAATGAAGGAAACTAAATATACAATTTCAATATTCTTACATTTAAAATCTCTACTAATGAAGCAAAGTAAATATACTATTCTTGCATTTAAAATCTCTACTAATGGAGGAAAGTAAATATACAATACATCTTTACTAATGGAGGAAACTAAATACATCTTTACTAATTAATATGTTTACTAATATATAATATCTACTAATATATATATATAGGCTAGTGATCAAATACAAACCTTTTTTAAAATACAAACTAAGAACTAATCTAAGCCCTTAGATTAACCTAATCTAATGGCCCCCCTATATGCACAACACACAACTAAAATACACACTCCCACACTCAATCACACCTATTCCCCTTCGTTTTTAATTCAAAACATAGAATTCAAAACAAAACTTAAGAAATATATATATATATATATATATATAATTCAAAAAAAAACTTTATATAGAATTCAAAACAAAACTTAAGAAATATTATTTTATTTAAAAACACATTTTGTAAAATATTTTTTAAAAAAATTTAGAGAAATTATTATAAAGCCGTTGCGAACCGCGACTTAGTAAACTAGTTTATAAAGAAACGGAGTTTACCTACTCCTTAACATGGTAGAAGTAGAAGTAAGCATTTATTTAAATTTTTATCGGAAGAGAGGTCGAGTTCACTGAGGAGATGGAACGCAATTTTGCTTCAGTATATTATATAATGCTTCAATCCTCCATTTAGAAAAAAAGAAATGCTTCAATTCTCCACGGTCACACTCCTGTGTTACAATTTATGTTGAGTATTATATATATATAGGAGGAGGTTCAAAAGAGACCTTTGCCTAGTAAGAGAACCGAGAGACCATGTAATCAACCATTGATTTTACTTTAATCTAACGACTTAGGAAATTAGCAGACTAATTGTAAATGATAAATAACAATACCATATTTATACTTAAAGGGTATTAATGGAAAATAACATAAACTACTATCTTTCTGTCAGATTTGATTTGCAATCTGATATATTGTATCTAGTGTATCATATCAACGTAATTGATTTGCTCAATTCACGTTTAAATCACAGAATGAGGATATATTTACAAATAACAATTATTTTTGGAAATAATATAAATCAAAATAACTACTGAGCTTACATGTAGCATTACGTCATAATCACCTTAGCTTCTGTGCTTGTTTTACTGCACAAACACTGAAAATTTAAATGAAGAACTTTTAAAGAATCCAATGTAGTTTTTTATATGTTAGGCAAACCAATAAGGCTTTATGAATACAACCATGAGTGTTTTCATGTTTCTTTTGTTTGTTTCTTATCTTTCAACTGATATGCTTTTTCTTGTTAGTGCGTTTTTTCTCCTCCATGTAGAATGGTGTTCTAGGACCTCTTTCGCATAACATGATGACGGAATGTCACTCTGGATCGACACATGGACGGAAGTGTTCTATAAACTAACGAAGATTGTGCAAAATGTCATCTAGATGACAATTATATTGTTGTTTAATAGTAAAATTTGGTTAGGTGTTCTTGGTGTTCTTCTAAAAATATGTAATACAATAGTTTGTCTTGCTATAAAAATACGTATCAATATACATACAATTGTAGAAAAAAAAATTAAAATTAATTCAATCATTTTTAGTTTTTTACAATTTTTAATTTATATTGCTGATTAAAATTAACTTACTACATTTAGAAAACAATATTTAAAAAAGATATTTAAAAATTTATAAAATATATCATCGAAGTGTTAAAAATTAAGGAAATTCACACAAGTGTTTAAAAAATGTAACTTACTACACTTAAAAAAGAATATTACAACTTACAACATTTGAAAACAAGTAAAATAAAAAATAAAATGATGAATATTTAGATACAGAATACTTAATGGAATCTTGAGGATAACTAAAAGGTAGCTAAATTTAAAAATATAATATATTAGGTTAAACATGTAAGATAATCTCTAAGAAAATCTTTGTAACTTAAAAGAATATCTACTATATTTATTTTCATATACAATATAAAAAATAATATTAGAAAACGATCATATTTTAAATATCTTTTTAAATATTTATTAATAAAATAGGATAGCACAATTTTTTATAACAATATACAACACATTAAAGAATCTTATCTTATCAGAAAACACTAAAATAACACGAATTCTATCTTATCAAATAAAAATAAAATAATATACCTATCTTATCAATTAACACTAAAATAATTGATATATCAAAGTACAACACTTAAGAAAAATTGGACATATATTTCTTCAAAAAAAAATAACAAAAAATAAAATAATTAACTTTTAGATATAAAACACTTAACAGAATCTCATGCCAATTTGAATTTGGTTAAGGTTAAACATCCAAAGAAATAACAAAATATAACAAAAAAAATTAAATTATTAATCTTTATATATAAAACACTTAACAAAATCTCATGCCAATTTAAATTTGGGTCTTAGATATAAAGCACTTAATAGAATCTGTTGTTAATTTAAATTTGATTGCAAGGATAAATTAAAAAAATATAAAAAAAATAATTAATTTTTAGCACTTAACAAAATCTCATGCCAATAAGATCCACTATATAAATTTTAAATTAATTTAGAAAATTCTTCATTTCAATTTTTCTTTTAATTTTTTATGCATCATTGTATTTTCAGCAAGTATAAAGATATAAAACATTTAAAAGATTCTAATCTTATCAAATTTCAACTTATAACTTCTTTTAATAAAAGCTAAATAAAAAATTAAATTGAATAAGATACCTAAACAAAGCACAAAATTTTGAATATGTATATTAAGTTTACATAATAAAATTCTTTAAAATGCTATAACATTAAAATTTTAGTTTTACATAATCTAATTTTATGTTACAGTGTTAAAATAGTCACAATTTAAAATTTGATTTAGCATCATGAGATTTGTTAAAGTGTTTCACAATCACATTTTCTTAAAATATTTTTTAATGCATTAAAAATTAAAAATTACAATTAACACTTCAATTAACACGTTAAAGAATCTTAAAAATTCAATAAATAGGGGAGGTTCAAAAAGACCCTTGCATAATGGGAGAACTAACCGTTGATTACATATCAATCTGATGGTCTAGAAAATATACTCATAAATTTAAAAGAAATTCAAAACAATACCTTATTGATGACAAAAGGGAAAATCAGGGATAATAGAATGTATATAATATTTTTATGATTTTACATATCATCCATATATTATTCTCATTCAATCAAATCTGCAACAAACATTTGAGAGCAGATGAACATTCAAAATCTAATAACAAACGTATGCAAAAATGGAATTCAAATCAAATCAAATACGTCTTATTAAGGAATTCAAAAATGGTAATAGAATCAAGTAATATATTTAAACATATTATACACAGTTCACTATTTTGAATCAAAATTTTTCAGATTTATCATCCTTATTCACAATACTAATAACAAACCATAGCTTATCACGTGGACATTGCACAAACAAATCATTGAGAAATAAACAAAACTCTATATAATGGAATCCTTAACTTTCCTATTTTTTTTAAAAAAAAGAAGATAACTTGATCATCACCATACATATTAGAGAATACTATAAGAGTAAAAGTCTATTTGATATACCATAATTGACTCAGTAATACATTTGAATTAATAATTTTATAACAATGAAAAGTTTTTCATGAGCTTGCAACTATAATGATAAGTCTATTTGATATACCATAATTGACTCAGTAATACATTTAAATTAACAATTTTATAACAATGGAAAGTTTTTCATTAGCTTGCAACTATAATGATGTTAGTGGTAATTATGAGTATAATTTTCTCTTGATATACTTTTTGTATAATGTACTACACTTCAAACCATAATAAGCTTATAAATAGGTGTTCTTATAGGTGTTCTTACAAAATGGTAAGTATTCTAGCAATTTTGATTTCTTTTCAGTCAAAAACTGTTAAATTGTTTACATATTCTTACATGTACCAAAATTGATCATATTTTTAAAAAAATATGTCGGTAATCAAGATGTCAAGTCTATAAGATGAAATACTTCTTTCTTTGGAATGTAATCATTTATTATACTTATTTTTGGTATTAAATAATAAATGACTTTCAATATAGAAAATTTGTACTATAATAGTCAAACAAAACACTTTAAGGAAGAAAATTTGAAACAATTATGATATTTGATTAAAATTGTTTTTAAGTATACGGTACTTTTAAGATTTTATTAAAATTCTCTTAAATATTTACAAGATTCGTTTAAGTATTTCAGAGTAATGTTATTTCAATATCTAATGAAATTCACTATTATCTTTTGCGAAACATAAAAAAAAGGGGTTAATGATCTAGTTGGTCACTGAAGTCGGCTCAATGTATCAAGTTGGTCACTGAATTGAAATTGGACTCAAACAGGTCACTAACTTGAATCAGTTATTAACTCCGTTAAATTGATTAACTTTTCTAAACAAAAGTTGCTGACGTGTTATCCACGTGGCTAACCAAAGTTGTACACTTAACTACGGTCAATCTTAACTACAGTCAATTAACTAAAGTTTAATCAAAGCCTAGTTTAAGAACTATTAAACCATACGATTAAAGTACAGTTTACATTGCAATTGAATTGGGGGAAGTAAAACCCTACTTCGAAAATTATAAATTGACGATTCATCTTGAAGAAACTTGAATGTGTCTTAACTAGTAAGGTATGTATTAATAAGTTTTCATCGATTGCATATCATATCAATTAGTTCTTTCGATTTTGACAGGATGTCAACAAGGGTTAGTGTTTATATATATCATCATGGTCTTTTGGACATTATCAAACCGGGCTATAGGGGTAGGAAGGTGGATACGGTGATGATTGACACAGATGAGTTCTCTTTTCGCGATTTGGAGGATTTCGGTAAGGAGTTTGGTTATGATTCTTCATCTCTTGTTTATTTTAAAACAAATGGTCATACTTTTAATGATGGGATGAAGATTATGTACGATGATGAGTCTGTTAGAGAGGTAGTTGATGTGTCGAAGCCCTACGGTAGGATAGATCTCTATATAGACCATTATTTCGACTTCGCTTCTCCGATGTTTGATACTAAAAATGAAATAACTAATGATGGAAGTATTAGTGATAATGATAGTGATTACTTTAGTGAGACTGAATCAAGTGAAGATGACTGCTCTAGTCTTGGTAATAGTAGTGATGAAGAACTAAATGAATGTAGGCAATCACAAAAGGGATTTAAGGAGCAATTGGCTAGCGAGAAGTTTAGGGATGTTAGTAGTCATGAGTCTAGCTTTGAGAGTGATGAACTGAGATCGATTGATTCGTCGTCTGAAGATGAAATTACCAGGAAAGGGTTTATTGGGGATAATTTGGTTAAGAATAAAAGAAGCAGAAGAGAAAAACTTTTTAAACAAGGACATGATAAAGAGGGAACCATAAAGTTTGAAACAGGTCTGAAATTTTTGTCGATGGATGAATTTAGGACCACTGTTAGACAGTATGGTCTAAATGAAAGGAGAGCTGTCTACTTTGCAAAAAATGATTCTCAGAGGTGTCAAGTCAAGGTTCAGATATACTAAGGTATACTACTACAAGAATCATGCATTGCAGTGTGTGTGGTGGAACTGGACACGGGAAAAACAAGTGTCCAAATCCAACTCCAGCTAAAGAATTTAGAAAAGACAAAGGAAAGACAAAAGAGACTGCCCCAATTGTGACTGAACCAACAAATAAGCCAAAAAGGACATACAAACCAAAGAGAAAAGCATGTACACCTTGGAGGACTAAAACCACATCATCTCAAGCATCTGATTTGAAGATAGCTCCAAGACAAAGGAACTCTGTATTGTCTAGCTGTGTGACTACCAAGCGAAGCATGAATGGTGAAAAATGTACAACCAGGGAAGGAAATGGAGAAGACCTTAATCAAGACTTTTAAGTTTATTTAGATGTAGCTTATATTATTTTGCTTTATTAGTAAACCTTTGTTATTAGTTTTATTTGGATGTTACTCTTGTTAGCAGCTTAATATTTTGTACACAGTGGATATTATCTTATATGCTTCTATAACATGATCTTTTGGTAAATGATATTATCTTATATATGGTTTAATAGTTCTTAAACTAGGCTTTGATTAAACTGTAGTTAAGTGTACAACTTTGGTTAGGCACGTGGATAACACGTCAGCAACTTCTGTATAGAAAAGTTAATCAATTTAACGGAGTTAATAACTGATTCAAGTTAGTGACCTATTTGAGTCCAATTTCAGTTCAGTGACCAACTTGATACATTGAGCCGACTTCAATGACCAACTAGATCATTAACCCTAAAAAAAAGTTAAATTTTTACGAGATTCCTCAAGTGATTAAAAATAATATTTCGAACAATATATGGTTTAAAACATTTGACTTTTTCTATATTCATTTTTAATATTATATTTTGAAAGTTGACATTTTTATAGGCAATATTTTTTGTTTATTAAATGTTTATTATTAGATTGATATATTTATTTGAAAATTTAGATATCATAAAAAATGTACTGAAAAATATTTTAAAGAATCACTTAAGTGTTTCAGAATAATTTGAAGAAACTAGCTTATATTGAAAAATAAATGAAACGCAATATTACTTTTTACTAAAGTACAAACAAATTATATTTTTACAAGATTCTCTTAAGTGTTTTAGTACAATATTTTTAATTGTTTGAGGATTTTAATCTTTCAATTCATTAAATAAGTTAACATATAATTTTTTTATATTGCTCAATAAATTGATATATTATTTTTCAATTGTTATAAAATATAAGGCACTTTAAGATTTATTAAGATTTGTAAGATTCACTTAAGTGTTTCAATTATATTTATTAAGATTTGAGAATGTAAATTATTTTAATATAATGAATTTTACTATTGTATTTTGCAAAACTCAAAAAACAATTCTAACTTGAATTTTTGAAGTGTTTAAGAGTAATATTTTGAATAATGTATAGTTTAAAATGTTTTAAATTTTTAAAACAATATGCTATTCAATTTTAATAATATATTCAAATATTTGACTTTCTTATAACCATAGATTTTTATTTATTTAACATTTATTATAAGATTGGTATATGTATTTTAAAAGTTAGATGCCATAAAAAATGTCCTAAAAATATTTTTAAGATTCGATTAAGTGTTTAAAGTAATACATAATTTTAACGATTTTCTTTGTCATGAGATACATGTTACTCGGATGCCGAAAATGGGATTCTTTCATTCAATCAAGAAAATAAAAGTAGATACATATTTTAAGGTTTTGTTTAAGTGCTTCAGAATAATTTTGAGAAATTTTTTGATTTTAAAAGGAAAATGAAATTCGAAAATGAAATTTGTTGACGATCCTTTACAAAAAAAAAAAAAAAAAAATTTACAAGATTTTCTTAATTGATTTAGTATAATTATTTTGAGATTTTGAGATTTTTAATCTTTCAATTTATTAGACAAGTTAGCGTATGATAATTGAAATTTTATTTGTTTGTTTTTTTTAAAAATAAATATCTTAAGTGTGGTAAGATTACCTAAGTGTTTCCTCACTAAATTTTGTAGAATGTATGTTATTTTAATATATATATATAATCAGATTCAATTTTGTAATACATAGAAAAATAATTTTTTTACAAGATTCCATTATATGTTATAGAGTTATATTCTGAATAATTTATAATATTATTTTTTTGGAAATTGGTATATTCATTTTTTAAATTTAGATATTTGACATTTTAAATATGTTTAGAAATTTTTATTTAATATTTATTATAAGATTGGTATATGGTTTTCAAAAAGTAAGATATTTTAAAAAAAATATATATACTAAAAATATTTTAAAGATTCACCTAAGTGTTTTAGAGTAATTTTGTGAAAATATCTTATTTAAAACTTTTTTAATTCAATATTATTTTTTTACAAAAATACACAGAAATTATATTTTTTTATGAGATTTTCTTAAGTGTTCTAATACAATATTTTTAATGTTATGTGATTTTTAATCTTTCAATTGATGAAACAAGTTAACGCACGACTTTTTAATATTAATTAATAAATTAATATTTTATTTTTCAATTATTTTTAAATATAAGCACTCTAATATTTTATTAAGATTTTGCTAGTGTTGGTTGGATTCGCTTAAGTGTTTTATAGTCAATTTTGAAATTTTTTGCTATTTTAATATAATTAAGTTTACTATCAACTTTTGCGTAATATAAGAAAATTTCTTTTTTTACAAGACTCTATTAATTATTTAAGAGTAAAATTGTGAATTTTGCATATTTAAAATATTTAATATTTTTAAGTTTAAATTGGCATATTCAATTTTAATTTTATATCTATAGATTTGAATTTTTTTTATAGCCTTAGATTTTTCATTTATTTAATGTTTATTATGAGATTAGTATATTTATTTTAAAAATTAGATATTAAAAAAATGTACTAAAAATATTTTGAAAATTTGCTTAAGTGTTTGAGAGTAAATTTGAGAAGTACCTTATTATGAAAAAAAAATGAAATTCAATATTTTTATTTTACAAGATTTTCTTAAGTGTTTTAGTATAATATATCTTGGAGTTAACATATGACTTTTAAATATTACTCTTTAATAAATTTAAATTTTTATTTTTCAATTAATTTTAAATATAAGGTACTTCAAGATAATATTAAAAACGTTCTCTTAAGTATTGTAAGATTCACTTAAGTATTTTGGAGTAAACAAAATATTTTGTTAATGGAATTTTAATAAACTATTCAAATTCCTTAAAATAACTTTTTAATATATATAGCTAGTTTTCTGTGTAACATCTATTTTAGTGAATATTGAGATTCCTTAAATTGTTTTTCTAGATACCTATATTTTCTATATTTTCAATTTCTGGGATTTAATATAATATTATATTGGAACACTTAGTAGAACACTTCAATAATTTCAATAATTATTGTTCAATTATGTGATTTTATAATGATAAATGGTTGAAATAGTTAAAGAAATACATGGTTGGTAGGATAATAAATTCAAGAATACATTATGAATATGGAAACAACTACCGATCAAGACAACCTAAAATTACATAACCCAGGAACACAATACATGATCAGGGTACTGCACTCCAATCCCAACACTTCTCCAATCCCTACACTTCACACTACCTTCGCTTGAAAAATACCATCAAACAAGAATGTAACCTACCCCACAAGAGGCCGATAGTTTAACATCTCTAGCAGAAGGCAAAGAAAACCTTTAAAATCACACTAAAAAAAATTCTGAATATATAACCCCGGCACCTGGGAACACGCATATAATCTCTGCAAATACAAGCCCACACATTACATATTCAAGAAAAAATTGTCCACTTATGACACGTACAACAACTATATTACAAAAGTTGAAATCCTAAAATTAAAAAGTCTCAAATAGCAAACAAAACAACAAATGAAAAAAGGTTGTCAATATTCAGGAGGAACCAACACAAGATAAGGAAAAACCAGCTGCAAACTTGATTGGATCACCAAAATACGCCTTTACTTTATCAGTTTCCATATAACAACTACTGTTCTGTCTCATAAGGAATTGTCTACATATTCTTGTAGGCAATTAGTAATGAACATATGAGAAGTAGCTGTTGGAGTTGAGTTGGAGAATGTCGATGACAAGGATGTGACCATGGACATTAGACACACCAATTTTGCTTGCAAAATCAAACACTAAGTTAGTTTAGAGAACTTATTACAAGAATATATGCATGTTTCAAAATTATTATAAAACAGTTAATTTAGGGCTTATAGAACACATGTCGGAAGATCTTACAATCGTCCACTTCGGTTGGTTTTCTAAAAGCGAGGTTACCACGTTGCTAAAAAAAATATAGGATTTATCCGTTACAATACTCTTGAATGAGAACTTTGTCCATCTCTTTCCACATACTGATAAGGGTATGATAAAGGAATAATAAAGAACACTTTTCTTTTAAAAAAACACATGATAAGGGTATAATAAAAACGACAAGAACACTGATAAGAATATGTAACTAAATCGTATATTATAAGAATTTGAGAAAGAAATCCTTCGCTTACCAGTTGATAGCTTCATTATTCTCCATAGTTATGATCTGTTCTTTTGAAGATGTGTGACGATATGTATGAATGATACGTAATGATTAATCATACACCTGTTATATTATGTACTTGTAATTCTTGATTTGTTTCCATGTACAGAATGATTATTGATTATATTAATTACACGCTAATTAACATACTTACCATACTTAATAGAATATGTTACAAGTAATTAGTATACAATGTAGTAGTAGTGACCCTGGACATATGAAATAATAACAAGAATGCCACTAAATAAATTGACGGTTTAGATCATGGTCTCTTAGGTCTCTTGATAAGGAGGGTCTCCATGGAACCTTACCTATATATATATATATATATATATATATATATATATATATATATATATATATATATATATATATATAAGGGAGGATACGCGGGAGGTTAGGTGGCGTCCTAAGATCGTCTCAATCTATTTTTCAAATTTTTTAGAATTTTAAATACTGATAAATAAAAAAATATCCTTTAACATATTAGAAGTAAAATAGATGTTCGAATTTATTGAGGAGAAGATTTCAAATTTATAGCGAAGACATATAATTAAAAGTTCTATTTGAAGTAGAATTTGTGTTTGAATTTGTAGAGGGGAAGAGTTCAAATATAAAAGAAATATTTGTAAAGTTCTATTTGAAGTATAATAGGTGTTTCGATTTATATAGGAGAAGAGTTCGGATATAAAAGAAGTACTTGCAATTAAAAGTTCTGTTGGAAGTAGAATAAGCGTTTGTAATGCATAACTAAAAGTTCTATTTGAAATAAAATATGTAAAGTTATATATGTGTTTTTTCAACGAAAGAGTGTCTCATTAGAAAGGAGTATGATAACATAAAAATTAATATATAAGACAAGTATGTATTCAATATATTAAATTTGAGATTTTGATATTAAAAAGGAAAGCGTGTTTCATGGGAGGACGGCTTATTAGCGAGGTCCCAGTAATTTTCGTAATTTATTTGATAGAATTTAAAAAAAAAAATTATTACGTCGCCGCGAAGCGCGGCTTTTTCAACTAGTATATAATAATATTACCATTTTATATATATGTTTCCCGTGTTTTTGAAGATGAGTTGTTTTAGTTAGAAAAAAAAAATATATAAAACATGTAATATGTTTTAACCGAAAAGAGTAGCCGGTAATTTATTAATAATTATATAAAATAATATTACCATTTTTATATATGTTGCCCGTGTTATTTTTAGAAAATGAGTTTTTTTAGTTAAAAAATATATAACAGGTAATGTATTTTAGGTGAAATGGTAGATGATTTTAAATTTATAATAATATTACCATTTTATTTATATATTGCCCGTGTTATTTTTAGGAGATGGGTTGTTTTAGTTAGAAAATATAAAACATGTAATGTATTTTAGCAAAAAGGTAATTGGTTATAAATAAATTGATTATAGATAGACCCGTAAATCGGCCCAAATATCGACCGACTGACTAACCGACCGATCAATACTTTTAATGTTTCGTCTTTAATAATATTACTAGCTTAAAACCCGTGCGAGGCACGGATTTTTAATTGTTATTTTATTATTTTTTTTTTAATTGTATTTGTTAAAAAAATAAGTAGGCATGTTAAAATAGCTAAACATTTTTAATTAATTAAAAACATTAAAACATATTTTAAAATAAATAAGTAAGGGTTTGCTCGTTATATTTTTGGAAAAGGGGGGTTTTAGTATGGAAAAATAAAAAATATAACATATATTTAGTTTAAAAAGGTAAATGATCATGATACTTTTGGAAAATGAGGTTTTAAAATTTAATAATTTAAATTATTTAAAAAATTTTAAAATAAATAAGTAAAGAGTTTTTCCGTGATATTTTTAGAAAAAGAATGGATTTTAGTGAGAAAAATAGAAAAATTAAATTGAAAAAAGCAATTTCCTGTGATATATTTAGAAAATGAGGGACTTTGTTAGAAAAAATCTATAATGTGTTTTAGCTGAAAAGGTAATCGATTATAAATAGATATTTGATTATTTATATAAGTAGACATGTTAAAATAGGTAATCGGTAATTTTCCGTGATTATAAACCCCTCATTTTTCAAAAATATCACGGGCAAACCATTAGTTATTTATTTTTAAATTTAATATTATAATTATTTTTTAAAAGTTCACCTATTTTAACATGTTTACTTATTTTTCTTAACAAATGCAATCATTAAGAATATTAAAATATAAATAATGAAATACCTATTTATAACCAATTACTCTAAAATATATTATAGATTTTTTCTAACAAAGTCCCTTCTTTTCTAAATATATCACGGGAAATTGTCCTTTTCAATTTATTTTTTATATTTTTCTCACTAAAATTCATTTTTTTCCCAAAAATATCATAGGAACCCCTTTACTTATTTATTTTAAAACGAATTTAAATACTTTTAGTTATTAAATTTTAAAACCTTATTTTCCAAAAATATCACGGGCATTTACCTTTTTAAACTAAATATATGTTACATTTTTTATTTTTTCTTACTAAAACTCCTCATTTTCCAAAAATATAACAGGCAAACCCTTACTTATTTATTTTAAAATCTTTTTTAATGTTTTTAATTAATTAAAAGTATTTAGCTATTTTAACATGCCTACTTATTTTTTAACAAATACAATTAATAAAATATTAAAAATATAATAATAATATAACAATTAACAATCCGTGCATCGCACGAGTTTAATCTACTATATATATATATATATATATATACAAGCCTATAACCCATGCAATGCACGGACGACTTTAATATTAATTTTGAAATATACTTTTAATTTTTTTGAGATTTTAATATTTCTGAAAATGCTACCTTTTAAAAAAGAATTAAAAGTACTACTTTAATACTTTAAATCTAAATTTTTTTATAGATTTTATAATAGTTTATTAGCTTAGTAAGCATATCAGTAAAGATAACCGTCAAAATTATCAATATATTTTGTTGTAATATATACTAGCTTATATCCCGTGCGATGGACGGTTTTCTTTAATATTTTATTATTTTTTATTTCAATTTTTGTAATTATATATTATTTTAAGAAATTTTAATATATATTTATATGTGTATATAATAAATTGGATTTATATATCTAATAATATGAATAATTTAATTTAATAAATTGTTGACGTAATCTTTAGTAGTATTTTAGATATTAAAATGTAAAATAGTTTTAAATAATAGATCTAATTGTCTGTATTTATTTGGTCTTAACAAATTTAAATGTAACTAAAGTGCAAATAACAAAATATGCGCTCTATAATGTACCGAGTTTCTTTTAATATATGCTATTACTTTTATTTTTTTATTAATTATCTTATTTAAATTATATGTTATAAACAATTATATTAAACCCGAATTTTATAAGTTTAATATAATAATATTGTCATTATATCTATATTTTGCCCGTGTTATTTTTAATTCGAATATGAATTGTTTTACTTAAAAATATAAAACAGACAATATCCTTAAAAAGACAGCTAGTTACTTCTTAATAATTATATGAAATTATATTACATTTATATATATATGTTGTCCATGTCACTTTTAGAAAACTAGTTCTTTAAATTAAAAATATAAAATTATATTATCTTTTTATATATATGTTGCTCGTGTTACTTTTAGAAAATTAGTTGTTTAAGTTAAAAAAAATAAAAAAGGTTATGTGTTTAGCTGAAAAGGGTAAATGATTATTTATAAATAATTATATATAACAATATTATCATTACATATTTATTTTCCATGTGTTATGTTTAGAAGATAAGTTGTTTTAGTTAGAAAATGTAGAACATAAAATGTGTTTTTGCTGAAAAAGGTAATCGTTTATAAATATGTAATAATATTACCATTTTATATATATATATTACCTATTTTATTGTTAGAATATGGAGTTGTTTTGGTTAGAAAAATATATAAAATAGGTAATGTGTTTCAGCTGAAAAAATATAAAATTATATTACCTTTTTATATATATGTTGCTCGTGTTACTTTTAGAAAATTAGTTGTTTAAGTTAGAAAATAATAAAAAAGGTTATGTGTTTAGCCGAAAAGGGTAAATGGTTATTTATTAATAATTATATAGAACAATATTACCATTACATATTTATTTTTCATGTGTAATGTTTAGAAGATGAGTTGTTTTAGTTAGAAAATGTAGAACATATAACGTGTTTTTGCTGAAAAAGGTAATCAATTATAAATATGTAATAATATTACCATTATATATATATATATAATAATATTACCATTATATATATATATATATATATATATATATGTTACCTATTTTATTTTTAGAAGATGAGTTGTTTTGGTTAGAAAAATATATAAAATAGGTAATGTGTTTTAGCTGAAAAAATATAAAATTAGTTATAAATAAATTGATTATAGATAGGCCCGCCCAAATACCGACCGACCGACCGATTGAACAAAACTTTTAATGTTTCGTCTTTAATAATAGTAGTTATGTAGTTATGTTATATATGTGATAAAATCGAAAATCAAAACTTTCAATGTTTCGACTATTATATAATAGTACAGATAGATAGATTAAATAAAATAAATTACCAAAAATTGAAATCAAAACTTTCAATGTTTCAGTTATTATATAATAGTATAGTATAGATAGATATCTTCTGCGATAATTTTAGAAAAGGAGAATTTTAGTTAAAAAATATAAGAAAGAATATATGCTTTGGCTAACAAAGGTTATAGGTTAATTATTAGTATTTATAATATTACTATTTTATGTTACTAAATGAAATTGCATGTGATATTTTTGAAAAATGTGAGATTTTACTTAGGAAAAATTTTAGTTAGAAAATATAAAAAAGAATATACGCTTTGGGAAAAAAGCTAATTAGTTAGTTATTAGTAATCATAAATATTATTATTTTATTTCATTAAAAAGAACTGCCCGTGATATTTTTGAAAAATGAGAGGTTTTAGTTAGAAAAAATAGAAAAGTAAAAACTTTTACTTAGAAAATTTAAAAAAAGAATATACACTTTGGCTAAAATAGGTAATTGGTTAGTTATTAACAATTATTATTTTATTTTAATAAATGAAACTGTCTGTGATATTTTTGTAAAATGAGAGATTTTAGTAAGCAAAAATAAAAAGCTTATATGTTTTAGTTAAAAAAAGTAATTGCCCGTGATATTTTTGAAAAAGTTAGGAAATTTTTCAGAAAAAATAAAAAAAGTAATATATTTTAAGTGTAAAAGGTAATTGGTAATAAATAGGTAATATTATTTAATAATATTTTTTATAAATAAGTAAGGGTAATTAAGTAAAAATACGAAGTACAATTAAGTAAGGGTAATTAAGTAAAATCACAACATACCAAAAAATATTTAATATTATATCCAATGACTCTCATTAATTTAATTTAAAAGATCTAAAACCAAACTATGAAGGACCGGATTACAAACCGACTACAAATTTTTTTAATGTTTGGTCTTTAATATAATAGTATATATCAATACTATTATATAATAGACGAAACATTAAAAGTTTGGTTGGTCGATATGGTACGTTGTGATTTTACTTAATTGCCCTTAATTGTATTTCGTGTTTTTACTTAATTAACCTTACTTATTTATAGAAATATATTATTAAATAATAATATTACCTATTTATAACCAATTACCTTTTTTTCCCTAAAATACATTATTTCTTCTAACAAATTCCCCTACTTTTTCAAACAAGACAATTAATTTTTTTAACTAAAACATGTTAGTTTTTCTATTTTTCCTTACTAAAACCCCTAATTTTCCAAAAATATCACGGACAAACCTTTAGTTATTTATTTTTAAACCTATAATATTATAATTATATTTTAAAAATTTACATATTTTAACATGTCTACTTATTTTTCTTAACAAATGCAATCACTGAGAATTTTAAAATATAGATTTTTTCTAACAAAGTCCCTTCTTTTCTAAATATATCACGGGAAATTGTATTTTTCAATTTACTTTTTCTATTTTTCTCACTAAAATTCATTTTTCCCAAAAATATCACAAGAAACCCTTTACTTATTTATTTTAAAACGAATTTAAATACTTTTAATTATTAAATTTTAAAACCTCATTTTCCAAAAATATCACGGTCATTTACCTTTTTAAACTAAATATATGTTACATTTTTTATTTTTATTTATTTTAAAATCTGTTTTAATGTTTTTAATTAATTAAAAGTATTTAGCTATTTTAACATGTCTACTTATTTTTTTAACAAATACAATTAATAAAATATTAAAAATATGATAATAAAATAACAATTAACAATCCGTGCATCGCACGGGTTTTAAGCTAGTATATATATATGGGGTCCTACTCTACTAGAAACTAACTTAAAAATAAAAACTAGAAACTAATCATAAACATATGCAAATTCACGCTTACTACTGTGTTGTTATTATACAATCACCATTAATTCCGGTCACATCTCCGATCACTATTGACTCCGGTCAGCCCTCCGATCACCATGAATTCCGACTACCACCATCAACCACGAATTTCGGCTACCACTTCCGACGAAAATCATGAATTCTGGCTAACTTTATTTTCCCTCCTCGATTTCTATGTCCCTCTACTTTACGAATTCGATTATCACCAACAAATGCCTACTACAAACATCACATCTCTTAAAAAATAGCAATCTGAAAATTAAACATAATATAGGAATATAAATAACCAGACTTACACAAAAATCACTAATTTATATCACAAAAATCACCAATTTATCTTGTAGTAATCACTAATTTGTACTACAACAATCACTAAATATACGGCAGCTTGTCTCCCTTTTCAACCTCCATTTCTCTTTGCTCTATAAGTTCGATCTTTAATTGTACCACAATCTCTGATAAAAATCCGAATCTCTTATTGTTACTTCTTATCATCACAATTTGAAAAAATCAAAAATATAAAACAATTCATTCACCAACACCTCTAATCCGCACCACCATCATTGATTCATATTACAAAACTGATATATATCATCACCAACCCCCTTGAATAATTTATGCACTTGGAAATGAATGGATAGAGAAATGGAAGTTTGTGATATAATCAAAACATATAATGATTGATGTCGGAATTCATGACGATCTTGGCAGAATCCATGGTGACTACTATGTACAGGGGTGATATATACATACAAGTTTGTACGTATTATGTATATGATGGAGTATGTGCAGATGTGTAGCGGGGGTTGAAATCACGTGAAAAGCTAAAAATAAGGGAGGAGAGAGGGTGATAGTCAAGATAAGATTTGTGTGGTCCAGATTTAATTGTACTAAAAAGATCAATGACTAAGATTAGTTTCTAGTTTTTATTTTAAAATTGGTTTCTATTTGATCAATTGTCTATATATATATATAGGCAAGTGATCAAATGAGACCCTATGTTAAAATGAGAACTGAGACTAAATCTCAGTCACTCAATTTTAAAACTACTTTTAATTTGGACCACAAATAAACACACATATCTTTAAATTAGAATAATTATTTCTCTATCCTCACATCACTCATCCACCCACCTCTCTCTCTCTCTCTCTCTCTCTCTCTCTCTCTCTCTCTCTCTCACGACTTAAATTATACACACATATATTAATTCTCTCTCTCTCCCTATTCTCTCTACATCAGTCACATCTCTCTCTCTCTCTCTCTCCCTCAAGCTGTGTGTTTTCTTCTCCATCTACCTTCAGTCCACACAAACACATACAACACTATGTTGGATATGAATATAAACGATACAGCTCAAACATCTACCTCTGACGCCTGTATCTCCACCGTAATCAACGGATCTCCGGCGAGTAATGCTCGTTCTTTTGAGTTGGTAACGAGGCAGCTTTTCCCAGTGAGTAGATTAGAGACTGAGAACACGAGTCGCGAGCTTGACGTGGAGTCACGGTGGTTGAACTCAGATTTCAACTATTTTGATAAATTTGTATTCAATTTTTGATTGATTTTTGTGTAAATTTTAGTGATTTCTGTTCCAATTTTGGTGATTCTTTAAGAGTTGAATGGTGATAGTCTAGATCTAATATTTTTTCTGATTTGTATTCAATTTTTTTTGAAGATTTGGGTTTAAATTTTTAGTGATTTGTTTATAAAATATGGTGATTTGAGTTGTGTTTCGGTGATTTAGGCTTGCTTCTTGTGACTTTATATGTGGTGGTGGTGTAGATGGTGTGGTGGATGTTCTGAATTTTGGTGCTTGTTATTTTTACTTGATGATTCTGGTGATTTTATGAGATTTGTGTTTGTGGATGTTACGGTGTGTAGTGGCGATGATTGTATTGGTGATGTGTTTAGTCTACTGACATGATTGTATTGCATTAGTGATTAAAACTTAGATTTGGTGATTCTGTATAGGTGATTCATGTATTGATGTCTAATATTTTTTCTGATTTGTATTCAATTTTTTTTGAAGATTTGGGTTTAAATTTTTAGTGATTTGTTTATAAAATATGGTGATTTGAGTTGAGTTTCGGTGATTTTAGGATTGCTTCTGGTGACTTTATATGTGGTGGTGGTGTAGATGGTGTGGTGGATGTTCTGAATTTTGGTGATTGTTATTTTTACTTGATGATTCTGGTGATTTTATGAGATTTGTGTTTGTGGATGTTACGGTGTGTAGTGGCGATGATTGTATTGGTGAGAATGAATTAGTGATAGAAAGTGACGGTTATTAAAATATTATACGATCAATACACACCAATAACAGATCAATACAAATATACAGATCAATAATTCTGCATAGCGATGATGATGATGATTTAGTGGTGTAGATATTTTTCAGTGATGATGGTGGATACATATCGATATTGGGCTTAATTTATGGCCCAACATGCAGTTCTCACAATAAGAGGGGTCTCATTAGAGTAGCCCTCTATATATATAGCTACTCTAGTGAGACCCTCCTTATAATGAGAACTGAGACCGAATCACCAAATCACCAAAAAACATAGTTATTATAATTATTATACTACCATCATTATCATTGTCGTCGCCACCGCCGCCACCACAGACCGTCACCCGCCACCATCACCAAGCACCAACACATACATAATCACCAAATTACTAAAATTCAGATACATCACAACTCATTAAATCACCAAAATCAAACTAAAATTACTAAAAATGCAAACCAAAATAGCCAACTAAACAACCAAAATCAAACTATACCATCTTAACCACCGCCATCACTGTCACCACAATAATAAGACCACCAAATCGTCATCACCATTAAATTCAAATCATATAACCAACAAGTCCATCAATACACAACATCTAGCAACACCACAACAGGTACATTATTATCATATATATTTTTCACCACCAGAGACGAGCAAATCACCAATTTAATACATAAATCATCAATTTTTAAACACGAATCACTAAAATCTGAACGCGAATCACCAATTTTTTTGAACATAAATCATCAATTTTTTCAGATCTGAGTATGTGGTGGTGTGAGTAATGGTGCTCTGGTAAATCTGAATATCGGTAGTGGTACAAATGTTACTATAATGGTAAAAACACAATCATCAAGTGATTGTGGGGAAAAAGGTGGAGTATTCGCCGAATCTGATTCATCTACATCATGAAAGAGATGAGAGATTGTATGATTCGGTGTGTGACGTCGGAGATGGGAAACATTTGGTCGGGGATGGGAAACATCTAGCCGGAGATGATGAATGGAATAGATTAATGACGATTGTGTGCATATATATAGCCGGAGTCGTTAACAATGACGGTGGGGTAGTGGTGCACGGTGGTGGAGAGATAAAAGTTAGGTGGAAGAAAGAAACGGAGTAGATAAAAATGATGAATCTGGAGGTGGGTGTCTGGTGGGTGCGGAGAGAAAGAGAGAGTCTTAATTATTGAGTGGCTGAGATTTTATTATATTTAAAAATTTAATGACTGAGATTGAGTCTTAGTTCTCATTTCATTTTAAAAGAGAGTCTCATTTGAGCATTTGCCTATATATAATTAAGTGATTAATAAGACCCCTTCTTAAAATGAGAGCTAATACTCGATTTAAGTAGAATATTATTTATAAACCCACGATTTTTAATTAAAAATTATTGAACATCTTATTTTAATTCCATATGATTTCTGTGTTTGAAGAGAAGACAACTACAACTTCAACGTGAGGAAACTAAGAAGACACCACACGATAGCGCATTCCATGTAACAAAAGACACGTACTCTTGTCACTTACCATACAAAAAGCGTAGCTCTTGTTAACCCTTGACGTGTTTACCTAATCTCCCACTCATTTCCTTCCTACCCTCCTCGTATATTTTCTCATTCCAACCATTCTCCCCTCTATACTAAGCTTTTTATCATCATTCTCATTGTTCTCTCTAACCTAGCTATACTACCTTCTTTAATCTTCCCGTCATCGCACAACAAGAGAAAAGAAGACAATGGCTACACCTGTACCCTCTTACATATCTGATCACGAAACCCAACCCGAAAAGCCCAAAGAAGAAGATGAAGAATCATCCTTGAAGATCTACGATGACAACGAGGTTAACGTTAAGGGTGATGAAACTAAAAAGTCTAGTACTTCATCAGAAGAAGCTGCATTAATGCAAGTAGTGCCAGTACCTGCAGGGGATAGTAGTAATAGGAAAGGCAGCGATGTGGGGGATGAGAGTGGAAGGGAGAGACTAAAGAGACACCGAATAGAGATGGGTGGTCGAGTATGGGTACCGGATACATGGGGTCAAGAAAATCTGCTAAAGAATTGGATAGACTGCACTGCATTTGATGCTTCTTTGGGTAACAACACTATACTCTCAGCTCGAGCTGCTCTAATGCAACAACGACGTTCTACAACTAATAATCTTAACCTTCGCAGAAGAATAGAAAACAGATGTTAGTTTATTCATATTGATGTTTTGTGTCATTAATGATCTGTTTAATGTATTAGACTCTACTAATTAAATATACTATTTAGCTATATAGAGCAAAAGAAACCTACTTAATTATCTATATATATGCATTGTATTATGATTTCATATTTACATAAATAAATAAAGCAATTATGAGGAATTGAATCTGCAATCTAATTGCCAACTGTTAAGTACTTGCAGGCAGAAGATATATATGTGAAGTACGTCATACCAGACCAATTACAGACAAATTAGGTCAGAACTAGGGTTGACCTATATTAATTCTATAGTCGACTCCTTTTTTTAAGATTAATTAAATTGGGTTCGAGTAGGATGTATGGTGAATAATATAATTTATTTTAGAATTAGTTAATTGGGTTCAGATCGATGAGATTATTAACAAATTTATTTGTTGATGGGTTTTAATTAATTAGAGCTCCGATGTAATTATTATTAATTAATATAGCACCTCAGATCCATTTTATGCAGCCTACACAGTACCGCAACCTGTTAAAGGAAGAATGCAGTTATACAATTGTATTCTCTGTAATTTTTAAAAACGTAAAATTACAATGACCGCACTTTCATTAGTTGTAACAAAATGTATTAAATAAATGTTATGTATAACTATTGTTTGTTCGACACCTAAAAATTCGTTAATAACCCTACAAGATGCATGGATCCGATATTGTGTACTACGAAGATATGACAAACTGCTAGCTGCTGAAAGATGGTGATCGAGTTGAACATTTTTAAGTTTTTATATCTCGAAGTAGAACATTATAACAAGTTTGAATAATGCTAGAATTTCTTAAATAGGTCTCAAATTTTAATTTTGGACAGCTCTGGGAGATTCCGGAATTCATATAACTACACTTAAACATTCAAATCCATTTTCAAAACTCTAATGTCTTTAGACTTTAGAGTAGCTTTGACTGTACATTACATATCAAAGACGATATTCTTTTTTTTCCCCTTCCTTATTTAACTAATTAAGACCAATATATTCGGACAGGATATATTCAGGCACTCAGGCAAAATCATAGGAGAAGAGCACCCAGTTCTATTGAAATATTAAGACCAAGAAGTATGCATCTAAAACTAAATAAGGGTTTTAAGAAAAAACATATAAGTTCTTAGTCTTACTGGGTCTGACTACCCAAGAGAAGCATGAGTTTTTTTCTTGTCACATTTTGCCCGAAAATCGTGTTGAATCAGGGTCATTGTCACCCCTATTTATATTCCTGTTCTGTAATACCACCAGAAGCTATCAAAAGCTTTCAGGAAAAGAAGGTTGTTGTGATTGTTGCAGAAGCCTCTCATATTGTGGTGCCAACTGAGGACAACTCAGAAAAGTATAAAAGTTCTTACCGAGTCGAGTATCCAAGAGAAGCATGAGTGAAATTTTTTGTGATTATAATCACATTTTGCATGAAACTCGAGTTGAACCAGGGTCATTATCAACCCACTCCGGGGGCGGCCAGTACTCATGTTCCTGTCCCGTAATGCTGCCAGAAGCTATCAAACGCTGTCCCAAGGTGGTTTTGAATTAGGAGAGATCTAGAGTGTTGTGATTGTTGCATAAACATTTCATATTGCGGTGCCAACTCAGGACAACTCAAAACCCTTTTCATTTTTTAAGTACAATTTATAGACCCTTTATATTAATCTTTCACCACATGTAATGTCCGAAATGATAACAATATTAAGAAGAAACACAAAATCCCATTCACATGGCTAAAATCAAAACTTAACTGCGCTGCCTGCCCCGTATTATATTATTGTCAGCAAATAACGGTAACTATCATGTTCCGCCATATGAATTACAACCATTCACTTTATATGAAGTGCACTATAATCTATACTGCCGAAATGTGCACATTACATATATGGCACAACATTCAATGCTGGGTGTATTTCTGTGTATATATGTCAGTGGCGGGGAGCCAACTTCCATATCTTTACGGTGCCATCATCACTTGAAGAGGCAAGTAGCCCATTCTCCTGGCAAAGATCCAACAAAAGCACACATTAAAGGGATATTGCCAAGAGAAACTTTCAAACTATAAGGACTGCAAATCACTAGAGTTATTGAAATCAACGCTAACACTGTTCTCTGTGTAGTTAACCATTGAATACCAGTTCCAATGTTCCTAAACTTCCTATCAAGCTTTCCATGTAGCTAAAATAGTATTTTACGGTCTATTTTACTATTTGTGTCTGAAACTTGAATTGAATATATCATAAATTTAATTATTAAAGGAGTACAGAAGAAAACTCAATTACATACATATCTTCTTTTTTTTTTGCTAAATGAAAATTACATACATATCTAAAAAGCTAGAATTTCACATGTTTAATCAAATCCAAATATACTCTTTAAAAAAACAATAATAAAACTAATGAAAGTCCTACCAATATCTAAAAAAGGGAAACCGATGAAACACCCTTCAGAGTAGGAGAATGATCCATCCATCTTTAGGCACACAATTGAATAACAAGTATATAATAGCTTAATTAACTTAAATTTAGAGGAAATAACTAGTCCTAGGTACGAGGCTAAGGAACATACAAAACACAGTGATACATGGTAACACTGTATACAGACTTACAAATCTATCACCTATGACCTACCCTCATACATCAGTAAGACCGTGGATACATGGTTTAGAAATATTACCTTGGAACCCCACTGCACTGAGTTAACATCCATTCCGTGAGCCTTTTCCTTTTTCAAAAGTAATTTATACATAGGTCCATCACCCTGTGACAAAAAGAGGCATGAAAGATCCAATTGTTACTAAAATTCTGCTGAATGAGGGTCAACACAGAAACAGTTTTATTTAAGAAGCAGAAACTACAAAAGATATAATCTCCTTGACGGTGACTCGTATACGTTACAGAGCACGAAATAATCAATTCTTGCTTCCTCCTGAAAGATCGAACTTCACTGACAGAACAGATAACTATTCAAATTGTCGAGTTGGAGCTCTAGTTTAACTTTATAGAAACGGGATGGAGAACTGGAGATAGGAACGAAAAATGCATATTAACCAAGAAAAATGCATATCAATCCAGCAGGGCATAAGCTGTACTAGGAGCCATTGCAAAGAAGAAGAAATGTGTAGGTACTTTGGACATAGAACCCTTCATATTTGTGTTCTTAATTGCTTTCATAAGACTTGACACTCTGCTTACTCTTCATTTGGCTAGAATATATGGTTTATAATCATAAATATTGTTTCCTTTGCAGATTTTTATACTCAATCAGTCAAATGGTAATCCTTTAATAAACTCAATATCAGAAAAATCAATCCCATAAACTCAATTTCAAAAAATTCAATCCCCTTTCTGTTTTTTGTCCATAGGACCTCCAGACTCTAAAAAAATCAGAAGCAAGGTAAAAGGTAGACCATGGTACTGGCAAACAAAAAAGCCTACACTGCTCCTAGGAGTTTGTAAGGTGAGAGGAAATCACTGTTAATCTTCAAAAAATGGCACATTAACATAAAGATTAAAGCCGCGCCGAAAATTGGTCATTGTTAATTAGCAGAATAGCAGTTTTCTGATGATAAATGTGATGCATGAACAGGCCAACATTGCAATTAAAAAATTAATACGGCCAAAAAAACTTAATAGTGGTGGTAGAAACGAGTATTCGAATCACGGATTTGACTTATCAGGGCTCCCTTTCCGTCTGTGAGTGTGTGTGTGAGTGTGTGTGTGTGTTGGTTAGGGGGGTTGGACATTGAGAAATAAAGGTCAGAAGTATCTGCGCATGTACAACAGTAGTTAACCAAGTACCATGATTCTACGAAATTCCAGCTCCAAAATGGTAAAACATGAACGCACTACAGTTTTAATTAAAAACGATTTATATAATCTCATGTACAACAACAGTATGTTAAGAAGTACCCTGAATTCTACGAAATTCCAGCTCCAAAATGGTAAAACATGTACCCACTACAGTTTTAATTAAAAACGATTTAAATCATCAAAACGAAGGGGAAATCATTACCAGGATGTACAAGAAAAAATAGGAATCATTTTAGCACTATACTTTATTATGGAAAGGAAAAGCAACAGAAAATTAATAAGACATATAAGCATACCAAGTTCTCCTGATTCTCAACAAATAAACGAATAGCATCATCCGCTGCTCCGCTAGCAATTATTCCTTCTCTGTCATCATTGTATGTGGAAGAAATAAATCAATATAGGAAGTCAAAAGAGATGGATAATTAAATTTATTAAGGTCCAAAAAAGGAATGCATTAGACACAAATTTCCACCTGCCAGGAAGCAGTTATATTGAAACCAAAAGCTTGCACTTTTTTCCCCTTTTTAATGTGTTCTAAACTATGTCACTATAATTAATTACACATCTAGTTCAAAATTTGAACATTAAAATATGCCTTCTTAATTTTAATTTAAGGTTTTTTTTGTATATTGTGTCAAATTATATACAACATACTGTATGTTAAGCCAGAAATTTTTTTATTATTACCTACAACATTAATTTGTCATTATAATTAGCTTTTGTGAGGGTTATGGGATGTAGGGAAGCACATAACTGTACTGTTGAAGTCAAAAATAATACATATGTTATAATATACTATATAACAGACACAAAGCAAATAGTTTATGGTGTAAATATGTGCCTGTGATAAATAACCATTACTACCTTGACCAATGGACTGAGAAAACTGTTCGTTCATGATAGCCAGATAGAGTGCAAAGATGTTTCCTGAAACATGGAAATAGAGATATTTGATCAGCATTCGTATCAAATTAATGTAAACTGCCAAGGCTACCACTAAGCTGGAAACTGCCATGTGTAGACATCAAAAGTGAAATTTTGTCTTCCGGATTCCAAATACCATTCAGTTCATTTAATCCAAAACTTGATTAATTAAAGAACTTTAAGTAGAAAATGAACCTTGAAGTATTTTTTCCCTCAGAAGTTTTGCAAGGTTGTGATACTCTCTGATTGGGTTCAGCTGCCTTCTATGATTATTTACAAGCTTATAACCAGTGTCACACACGTAGTTTTTTGAAAATAATTTTTAGTCTTATATTTACATAACCTTTTATGTGTAATAATTGTTATCTTATTCTCTATTAACCGAATAATTTACTTCAAACCAAATAATATTGTGTTATTTTATGTAGTTGTCAACTATGAACACCCTGGACAAAAGATTAAAAAAAAAACTATTTGCAATTCCTTGTAGTCTAATCTTTCATGTGAACAATAGCTAATTCGAATTATGTACTTTTAACTAAAGACATTAAGTTATTCTTTACGTTTGTTGAATTATGTACTTCAACTGAAGAAATCCTTAATTACAAATTAAGGATCAAATTCCAGAAGACACGATAACACCAAACAAAAACTCAAACCTTTGAAACCCCTCGATAGACGTCATAACCACCTGGCCGTTGATTACAATGTCAAGCCTAAGGTTCCTTACATTGAACAAAATATTATTATAAATGAAACTATAATGCGTTCATCATTCGACCCTCCCTCCCTCTTAACACATCATAAGCATGACAAATATCACCCTGTAGAAAAACATTCATGCTTACCAAGTGTTGAGGAAAGAGGAATTGTATAATGAACATATTACGATTTTCATTTATGATGATATTATGTCCAATGTAATGAACACTGCATTATAAATGACAACCTAGGAGGTGATGACTTCATTTCAGGGGTTCCAAATATTAAATTATTATTAAGTGTTATCTTTTGTTAAAGTGTTTAGTCCTCAATCTGTTTATTTGATTACAAGTACATAATATAATGAACATAATAACTATATCACAATCTTATTGTGGTAAAAAGTATTATCCTATAACAAAATGAATATTTAAAAAAATTAACAACTACAACACTTAAAAAGTTTATATACTACAAACAATAACAAATAAATATTATGTCTATGGGTTCAATACTTCAAACATAAATATTAAGTCAAGGTTACACAATGTTAGTAGTGGCCTAGACATACACTAACAATAAATACATACAAAGTTATTGTCAAATATTGAAACCCTGGACCTTTTTAACAACTAACCAAAAAAATATAATATTTTATCTTGTAGCTGTCAAAGTGAAATCCTAGACCTTTGGTAGTACAGGTTCAGTTAAAAGGTTGGATAATACTTACTCGAGCCCAATGATCCACGATGATTTCATTTATCTATTTGCACTTGATTTTCAGGGTTCGTAATTAGATATGAAGTTTTTGTTAATACTGGTTGTGGTCAATTGTTTCTTTTGTGGTTAAAATCATCTTGGTGATTATCAGTTGTTGAATCACCTAAAAGAAATTCCACAATCATGAACTAAAGACCAACTCTTTATGAGCTTCTTTAATAGGATACGAGGAAACTCAAAGTGCCCAAATTTAAAAAATTAACTTGTTTACTGATGTCTAAGAGCATCTCCAAAGGGGTTGGCTATAATGGTTGGCTGAAATAATGTAAAATAATGGTTATTTATCGTTTACTGAACCTGTAATAAGGTGATTTACTCCAATGGGGTTGGGTATAAAAGTTGGCTATATTTTAATAACAGTATTAAAATGGTGTAGGGCTTTGCAAACAGATTTTTAAGATTCTAACAAATGTGATCAATGTGATGAAGTTGGTTAAAATTTTAGCCATGAGGTTGAGCCCGTTAGCGAGATGAAGTTTAGACAAATTCTCCATAATATTTACTTTTTAGCTGCCACGTAGGATTTTTAGCCAAGAGGTATCCCATTGTAGATGATCTAGCAAGTGGAAAGACATGTAAGTATAAATAAAAGGTAGTGCTTTTGACTTGTAACACTTGTTGAATAAAAATATATTTACTTATAACCAAGTCGGGGCCTAGGAGTAGGGGTGCACGGGCATCTATATTTTATAAGCGAGGATTGTACAACAAGCCTAACAATTTTGCTCCAAGGTAAAAAAAAAAAAGATGACATCAAGCACAGAAGATTGTGGCCTTCTAAAATAGGTAGGTAGGTTACAAACATGTCATATTTAAAAGACAAATATCCACTAAATTATAGGAAAATTCTACATATTAAGGTAGCAACTACCCATGCTTTAAGAGTTTATGGTAAAGAACCATTTAACACAAACAACTATTCTAGTTGATATGCTTATGCTAAGAAAAATGCACGAATATCCAAAAAAAGAACAGTAACTGAAAAGAGGACGAACATTGAAAAGTGAACACAACACCTGAGAAGAAAATGAAGATAACACTAAACAAAGCAAAAATACGAGTCTGAAAAGTTAAGAGAATTTCGAGAAAAATGTGTGCAGAAGGTATCAGATTCATGCCCAAGATTAGACCTTAGTGCAATGAAGGACTCATATTGTTGACCCGTGTTTAAAACTAAGACTTCAGTGAGTTGAGTACAATTGAAAAGATTCTCTAAGCATATTCTGCCACAATGAAGTCATATTGACATTTAAAAAACAAGGAAAGTAAACTAAATTTGGGCAATAGATTCCAACTAAAAACACTAAACACAAACATTTATGAAGTGATAAATTTATGTACACAAACGAACTTTTACAAATAATGCACAATTGTTATGGAATAGAATCTAGATTCTACAGGACAAACTACTTGAGGAAATTAAGAGACTTTTCACAATAAAACTCTAAGACTGTGGGTAAGCATGTTCCTTACCATGGTGCATAGCCATCACCAGACCGCATACTCACAATGTCTGCACCCCATACCTTTATGGAAAGATCATCACTACAAAGTTAACAACTGTCACAAAATTAGCAACGGACATGTGTTTATCCCTTCTGGCAAAACAAGACAAATCACAGTAGTAGCATATATATACAGCAAAAGCATAGTGAAAGTATGCTAGAAGGTTTTATACCTAGATGTAACCATTTTATCTCCAGTGGCATTAAAAGATATAGACCATACTGTAGATGAGTGTCCACTGCAAAAAACCACAACATAGTTGTAAAAGACTGGATCAGAAGTGTAATTTACAGGATAATCATCTATAATTATATATTATATGTTTTTCCTGTAGGGTTTACAGATTCAGCGGATGGGGAGTTTATAGTATAGGCTTAGGACTAGAGATTTAATATGTTTGTTTCTATAAGTGGACTTTGTGTCGCACATTTCTGTCGCACATTTCTGTCCACTATTATTATTGCTTCTTATTAAATGTCTCTAGCAGTTATATTTTGTTGTGGTGCCATTGTTACTGCAGTTTTAAAGCCAGAGGTCATTAGCGAAACAACATGCTTACACTCGTGCTTATTTTACAGAACACACAAAAACAAAATAAATACATACATACATAAAGCTATTAACAGAGTTAAAATATATTCCATATATAATTTATATTAGTCGGCATTTATATATACAATATTCCAGGACGACCATCTGAGTTGAAAGTTTGCGGATGTCTGGCCGTAAATTAAATAGCTTCTTGTCTGGCACACAAAATTATACGCTTAAGCTTCGTTCTTAATATCCGTGTATGACGTAGAGACATTTTATACGGATTTAATTTGGATATATAAAAGAAATCCTGATATATCTCTTGGAAGATTATTTCATGTTCTTTCTAATGAGTGACCGCTAACCAGTGATAAATGTTTTTCTCTCATTAGCTTTTGATTTAATAATTTTGTTCAAGGTCTCAAAAACTGCACATGAATGAAAGAACCAACAGAGACATAGATATATAGTTGAATGTTTAAAAACCTATCCCCATACATTAATAGAAATCCTATTGCTAGATTATTCCTAGACTGGCACAATTAACAATCTCCTCAAATGTCAAACAAGACAACAATTTTGTTACTTTACAAAGTAGTAGTAGTGTCAATGCCCTCAAGTTCGTGTAATCAAATCCAAAATATTAAATTTAGTATAATATTGTTAAAGATAAATGATGCATATGTTTCAATCTTAACAAGAGAATGAACATAGGGTCCACAACAGTCCAGGTTCCAAAGTATCAAAGTTATGGGTGTAACGAATGACCAGTTAAGATATTAAGTGCAAACACAGGGATACAATCATGTGGAAACTTATATATATATATATATATAGGGATTTTGGGTATAACTTGTTCGCTTCATTTATAGTTTGAACACAATGCCAATCGTCGCTGTCGCCTTCCTCTGCCCAAACCTGCAAGTAGTAGCGTGCATTATTATCACACTTAGTATCATCCTATTCAGTTCAACAAGATCTGAACCTTCTATGAGAATAATATTTCACATCATCGGTACCTTAATAGTGTTATCATAGCTACATGAAAACAAAATATCCTCGGAAGGGTGCCAATGGACCATTTTGACATCTTGTGTGTGCCCTTGTAAGACTGAAACACAGTCGAATTCATTTCCAGGCAACACTTCCCAAATCCAAACAGATTTATCTCTGCTACAAGTAGCAATAAGGGAGCCAGATGCATTCCATGAAACACTCTTGACTTCATTTTCGTGACCCTGTACAAATAGAGAAACACAATAAGATGACCACAACACTACTTTGCACAAGGTACATGAAAATCAAAAGGTATGTAAGCATCCTAGTGAGTCCTGTCACAACTACCAACAGTCCTCAAAAAAGGTAGTGATACATGCAAAAAATGCAAGTACAGAATAAAGAAATTAACGTAACATTTTTCACAATGAAGTTGCAGCTTATAATACCTCCAAGGTGGACAAGCATTCAAAGTCATCCCCAACCTGTGCCCATATAGCAGTGGTAGCATCAAAGCTTGCAGTTGCCAATAATTTACCAGACGGTGACCAGGAACATGATCTAACAGTTCTAGTATGAGTATCTTCAATAATTGCCTGCATAAGTATATCATTACAAATCACACTTCAACACAGACTGGCAGATAATAATTTTATTTTGCAATCCTCAGTGTACACACATTTGAATAAATGAGGTTTTAGAAAGATAATGAGACCCAATGATGAAAAGTAAGAAACGAAATCATTATACTTTTGGAAATAGATAAAAAAATGGATGTTAATTTTGCCCATTTACATAAAGATTATTACTTTTGTCTATGTATAAAAGTGGCACATTGATGTGCCACCAAGACACAAATAAGAGATTATGTTTTACATACAATTAGTAAAACAAAACCAACCGTTTCGAAATTTAGAACTGCTTCTAGTGATAAGTATGTAGGATGAAATCGGTCCTAGCCTCCTCTCACTCCACCCTTTCCTAACAACTACTTAAATCAGCTTCAACAGTGAAACCTAAACATATACATTTGTATACCAACTGCAACTAAAATAACCTAAAAATCAAACTTCGATATTGAGGTTCTAAAATAGAAAACATACAGTAACTTTAATTGCCAATGATATTGAACTAGCAACTAATCATCTAATACTACTAAACCCATGCAACATAAAAATGATTGAATAAAATTCCTACCTTGATCACTTAATTTATCATAAGATTGGCATATCAACATACACAAAATCACATTCAACACAACCTTTGTTATCCTAAAAAATCAGTACCCCTAAACATTCCTGATCAAAGTTTAATTCAACCTAACAACATTCCAACACATAAAATCGAATCTTTATAACTAATACCAATTCATTTAATTGCCAACACTACTTAACAACCTCAACACAACAACAAATACATAAACTTTACTTAAAAATCCAAAAAATCCATTCACACCGCAATCGAGTAAAACATATTCAATTAGCACTAACAAAAAAAAGTACTACTCCCTCCGTCCCACTCATTTCTATACAGTTTTTTTTCAATGCTTGACACACATTTTAAGATGTATATAAAGTATCCTTCAACAACTTATTTTTAAATTATTTTTTCTCTGAATAAAAATTTCAACGTTAAATTTTAATTCAGAAGAAAAAAAATTTAAAAAAAAATTATGAAAGTATACTTTATAAGAGCCTTAAAATGCGTGCCGAGCCCCCGTCCCCTATTAATACAATTATTGGGACAGAGGGAGTAGTTCATATCATTTGGGGTATCTATAAACATGAAATTAGACAATAATATTGAGTTGGGTATTAAAGATTTGAACACCTTGAGATGAAAAGATGAAGTGGGGGAGCTTTGTTGCCAGATTCTAACGGTTTTGTCGCCGCTACAAGAAGCAAGAACGGCGGGGACGCCGTCGGCGCCGGTGGTGGGGTTCCAGGCGAGGCCCCACACTCTGTCAGTGTGGCCTTCTAGCTTTTGAATCTCCTTTAGCTCTGCGTTGTCTTCTGTGACTATAGCCATTATTATGTTTACAATTGTTTGTATGTATCGAGGGGAAGAAATAAGAATCTTATTATTGCTAGCTGCATAAAAAGGGTTAAATGGAAAAAAGGTCGCTCAACTCGGTCTAACCTTGCAGGTGGTCATCCAATTCAAAAACATTGCAATCAAATCACTGAACCGTTTAAAACTTTCAATCAGGTCATTGCCATTAGGAATCGTTAAAAATTAAACGGAATTATGACGTGGCATACTGATGTTGCTCCTTAATAACTAAAACTAGCATTCTTTGCCCGCTCCGCACGGGCTCCCTAAAAAATGTTACATTATTTTAAAATAATTTGAATTGTAATTACTGTTATACATAGAAATATAATGAGTATATCCGCATATTATTTTTATGTTTATATATTTTCTTAAAAAAGTTTTACATGTTCATATTATTTAAGCACAAATTCCTTGTAAAAATAAGAAAAACACGTACATAGATATAAATATGTTGTGTTCATGAGTTTATGTATATATATTTATTTATGTTCAAAATATTTTGTTTTTAAAAAAATATAGGTACATATTATTTTAACATTGCATAAAATAGATCGAAGAAGAAATACACTAAATGACGAATGATTAAAACAATTTTTTTAATATCCTTAAGTTAGTTCTAAAATTATTAATTATAAAGGATGTTTGTACAACGTATGGTGAATATTTTTTTAAGACAAATAATATTTTATATTAGTTAATGAATTATCAAAACAAATTTTTTACTAATTTTAATTAAATTGTAAAATTATTAACTATATAGGATGTTTATCCAAGGGTAATTTTATTTTTATACAAATAATGTTTACTTGAAATTATTAAAATTTTTGAGTTAAGTAATATCATGATAACAATTTATTATGATGATAGATGATAAAAAAGACAGGCCACACCAAATTAAAATAAAGTAGTTTTAACTTTACGGTTTTAATAAATGCAATTAAAAATTAATAAATGCATGTTTATTAATTTTAATAAATAAACATATTATCTGTTAATATTGTATTTTATTCATAGCATTTAGATTCTATGCAAAGGCAAGGATTTAACATTGACAAAAGATTGTAAAATTAAAAATTCTGTTCTTGATTAAAAATTAAAAAAAAACATAATAATGTTTAAAAACTTATAATGGCACAAGTTTGTAATATTATAAAAAAAACATTTCCGTCCATGATTAAAAATGGAAAAAAACATAATAATGTTTGACAACTTATTTCACTATCTACTTTATTAAGCATGCAACATCTACTTTCAAATTCCAAAATCACACTTGCAGCACTCCAACATCTAAGATATCCTCACGGGAACTTCACTTCAATCCTGCATTTTAGAATTATATAAATTTCATATATCATACATACGTACATGTAGAAGGAGAGTAACAATTATAATATACAACTTACTTTTTCCTTTTTAACTTCCTTGAATGTTACTTGTTTCTTCTCAGTGTCTTGTTTCTTACCCGGATTGCCTTGAACATCATCATCTTCTCCGACATATGTAACTTTTTCGTCATCTATGAAAACTGGACTTTTTCTTTTCAACATAGTTTTATTTGTAGATTTCTCGGTACCAGGAGTTCGAATAATTTTATCCGACAAAGATGGTGTCCCTGTCACTGGTCCAGTAATCTGTAGAAGAAGTTTTGCAGTGTGATTAAATAATAATGTATGAATTTGAATGACTTATAAATACACATGTACCTGAGATTCCTCCAATCCAACTACACGATCTTCATCTACTGTTGTTGATTCTTCAATCAACTCGAATCCTTCAAAAATATCAGTTGCAGTGTACATGTTTGAACCTTCCTTGACATTGTTTTCAGTGATATTTAGGGTAATGGTAAATTGCTTCCCTTGAAATGATTTCAGAAGTGGCGGCAATTTGTTATTATTTTCTTCCTGGTTTTTTTTTAATTAGTGCCAATTATAAAGTATAATACATGAGAAATTTATAGTAATGGTGATTTATACCTCTTCATATTCATCAATTATATCATATACATTCTTGTCGATAATTCGACGAACCTCCCGATCTTGCAAAATAATTGCAGCACTTCCGCTGGTATCTTCAGCAACAACACAGAACTGAAATCTACATACAATTTAATGTATTAGAAATATGTTTTAACAAATGATTATTATAGATATTTTCAAGACAACAAACAGTTGCATACCGTTTATCCGGACAAGGTACAGTTTGTTTACACTTCTGGCATTTAAGTTTGCCATTTTCTTTCTCAACTTGTCCAGGACATTCAGAGCAAATATCAAAATACCAACTCTGTTCATCTGTAACTTTCTTAATTTTGACTTGACACATAACTTCTCTCTGCCATGCACCAAATAACTATTAAAATTTCAAATACATTCTAGAAATAACGGAGCAGCAGATAAAAATCCTTAAATCCTTAAATCCTGGACATTAAATAAGATCAGCATCAGCTAGGTCAAACAAATTGGTTGAGTTTGTATATATGAATAATGCAATAATATGATACAAAGAAAAATAAAATAAAGAGGCAGCTATTAGTATTAATATCTACATCTAGGTTTATAAATGTGCAGCTATATACTTTGCATGGGAAAACAGAAAAAATGGCTGAAGTCTGGGCTGTCAACATGCATGAAAGAGTAATAGTCAAATACGTGTATACTAAATAAAGAAGGTGGCACTCTTTAAAGTTTACATGCAACAGGTATATATCCAACAGGTATATAAGCAGCTCTTATAGATATATATTGTGTGCTTGAATCACTGTCTATATTTAATTTTGTTGTAAAAGCCCATTCACATTTCTAACAATAAGCAATTTAGTATTTATAATACCATATAGAATATAATGATTCATATATCTTAAAAAAATAAGAATTGTGAATCTTAACCTCTATAAATTCAGATTTTAACTTTCTTATCTCACTGATGGTAAATATTTCTTGTTTTGCATCATCTTTATCATTTGCTTCCTCCATACCATGGCTAGACTCAAACTCCTTGATCCTGAATTTTTTTGAATGTAATTAAAAAATTAATTAACCAAAGTAAGTAAAATGTTTTCTTAAAAAAAAATTGAGTGTTCATACCTGTGTCTCATTTGAATGACACTATGATGACTATAGTTGACAAAAAATCGTGTTGCAGCAACATTTGATATGTATAATTCTTCTGTAAATCATTATAAAAAAATAAATCAATTGAAAAAGCCTTACAATTATCTTTTGGGTATAATTTTCTTTATATAAATTTTACCTTTGAATTCTGTCAATCTGCCACTGGCTACTATTAGGATGACTGGTTTCTCCTCAACTTTTTTTAGAGCAGCATCAAGTGATATAGCAAATTCATCCCAAAAACTAATCTTAGCAAAGGAGCTGGGAAAAAAAGAACACGCACACAAAAATTTGGTACATCATTTTGTTTAAATGGAGATTTTAAAATATTAAGAAATGTATGATACATACCTGCCATCAGAAAGTTCAAACCTCAATGAATATTGTTCTTTATTTTTTCTATTAACAAAGTTGTCAAGAGGTTCGAGCTTCTTTACCTCCCCGATTAGATCTGAAATATATTGCATATAATAGTTTTTCAAACATTTATATCATACACAATTATAAAAGAATAAGTTTGTGAAAAATATAGATATGTACCTAACAATTGATATTGGTCATTTTTGACAGATAACCCTTTGATTTCACCGATATCAAAAAAACTGAATTCATTCTCTCGTATCATCTTTTCAGGTTTGTCGACAACTGTTACGTCTGTACGACGCGATAGTCATATCTGTTTGTCGTTTCTTATACATCTAATAGAACCTTCAAAATATTTTTTCACCTCAAAATTTTTGATGATGTAAACTTTTCCTTCAACAAATTTATCACCAAAATGCTGAACATTATTGGGCCATATAAAAGCATGTATTCTGCAGTGCTGAAACATGTAAGACAAATTGTAGTTAGTTAAAGTTTATCATTGTATAAGAATAACATGAGAACTTAAATTACCTTGTCATCCAGCAGGAGTAAATTCTTTCCCTTAAATTTATTGTCCTCTTTCACACTATAACTATCCCAAATTCGAATGACTCGAGCTTTAATTTTCCAATCAAACTTGCTATTGTTTAGTGCTCTTAAGCTATCAAACCTCTCCATGGTTGTGTGAAAGAATATAGCCTGACAATAAAATAAAATATATTAGTCATTCATTGATAAATATTAGTTTTGAGAAATATTTATATCAGAAGTGAAAAGTATAACCTTGTGAGATGTTACGCCTATAATAAAACTTATCGTCTTGATATTTATAGTGTGGGTGGCTACCTGATTATCAGGGGTAGTTTATATATCAAATAATATCTTTGCAATAATAAAGATTATTTTTTAATAATAGATGGAATCAAGTGAGTAATAGTCTCCTTCTTATTTTTCTTAAAGATTTGGTTAATCATATATATAGTAACATTAGCAAGTAATCACATAATTTGCACTAATAAAGATTTTTTTTAATAATAGATGGAATCAAGTGAGTAATAGTCTCCTTCTTGTTTTTCTTAAAGATTTGGTTAATCATTTATACGGTAACATTAGCATGTAATCACATAATTTTGACAGTTAATCACTGACTGCACTGGCGGAGAATGAAGATTTACATTTTGGTCAACATGATTTTCTTCAAATCAAACCAAATGAAAAATATTAAATTAAGTTATGAAATCGAATTAATTATTTATTGTAATCCATACCATCTTTACGGGGAATTAGTGTGATGAAAATGATTGTGTGTATGATTTTTTTAATATTTTTTAATGTCATGGAAAAATAAAATAGTTGATATATTTGTGCGGGCATATAGATTTTTTTATTTATTTTCTCCAACGTATTGTTTAACCCTCTCATTTCTACTTAACAGATATCTATATTGAGTTGTTATGATTAATGGACATATTTAAGGAAACTGAAAATTTCTTTGTTGAGTCAAATAAATTGCAAAGATATTTTCAAGATAGTGATGTTCAACACAGCCAAAAAAATTGCTTTAGAAAATATATTATTGCTTTGTATGCATAATAGTAGTTTGATCCTGAAACTTAAAACGTATTATCCTTTGATCAACCGCTGGTTTAAGATGAAGAAAGGTTTAACCTTCTGGAAATATATAAAGTCCAACGATGAACAACTTAGATCACTGGTATGTGAGAAGTAAATTTCTATGAAATTGTAACTTAATTTTTTTTTATAGTTTGAGTTTTTTAGTGTACAATATTATTGTAGCGCATACCACGTTACTTTGGAAAAAGCATTTGTAAAAGACACAATGGGGAAATTTCCATGCACCTCAAAAATATTGAAAAACGATGGTCAGCAAAAGTTTTGCAGATTGAAAATGATTTCTACATAACAAATGGTTGGGAAGTTTTTTGTCAAACCTTTGATATTCAAAAGGGTTGTTTCATATGGTTTGAATATGGTGGAAACAACAAATTTGAAGTGAAAATAGGTAATCGTCATGGGTTGGAGGTCAGATATTTGAATGTTATGTTAACCAAAGGTAATGTTTTGGGACCCTTGTTTTTTATTATATCTTATAAGTTATAACCAGTAATACTAATGTATAATTATAATATTTAAATTTTGTCTAGGTATTGGAGATACAAATGTTTGTTTCTATGTGTCTAATGTCTATGGTCAATTCAAAGAAGGAACTATTGTAAGTTGTTTACAACTACTTAAAACTTTATATCCTACCAAAATGTTTATTTGTAATTTTCTTGATGATACTTTTATTGTTAATTTCAGCTATTACCAAGGGCATTTCATGAAATGTTCAAACATATAATAGGGACAGACATAGAAATAAAGGTAAACTCTGGAAGGAGATGGTTTGGTAGATATGACAAAGATAATCGAAGACTTGTTGATTTGGATGCTTTCATGACTATTCATAACATGAAAATGTTTTTTCCATTAACAATAACCTATGTCGGACACAATTCTTTTGATGTTAATGTGTTTCATCCTGTTGGAGTTGAAATTATATATCCTAAAAGTGTTGGAGGAAATATGACCTTAACTGACACACCTTCATCAAGTGGTGGGATTAAAAAATCAACGTATGACCGGCATCGAATTCTGCAAATCCATAAAACATTGGGACTGCTGAAAGCAAATACCTTTGTATATGAGATAGAGCCTATTATTTTTGTGATACAATCACATCATATTGACATCATTGATGAAGTTGTGGTATGTTGTTCTTTTAAAAAAATTTCATAAAGCTAAAAGTAGTAGGTTTCCTGTAAATTTTTTTTTTGATAAAGTACTTTTATATTGGTGTATGATACAGCCTATTCCGGAGAAATTTGTGAACTCTAGCAAAGAATGGACACTGGAAAGTACATTGTGGTTTGTACTTGGAGTATTCAAGTATCCAGTACGATTTGAGCGGGTGAATGACAAACTTTGTTTCACAAAAGGGTGGAGGAATTTCATTCTTAAGTCTGAGATCAATGCGGGGGAAGTGTGCATTTTACAACCGCAAGTCGGATCTTTGAAAGTTCAAACTTGTTTTATTTCAAAAAAAGATTATGATGCCATCAACAGTCATTCAGGTTTCCAATACTAATATTTGAAAGAGGTAATATCTTATATATTTATTGAGGTTGTCTCATTATTAATTTGTTCCATATTTTATTTGTACAGGTTTTCAATTCCTTAATTATGTGAGTGAATTTACACTTGAGAGCGGGAAAGTGGTATGTTTAAGTAATATGAATTTCTATCAGTTTAGTAACAATATACAATGGTTAAGTAGTTTCTAATATTCTGTTATAGGTCATACCATGGCTGCTTCATTTTAAAATTGGAAGTTCAATCCCCAAAAAAATGAATTGTCGGATATATAATGGCTTTATTATGGACATCGCTTACTGTGAAAATAATCGTACCTTGAGTGGTTTTAAAGATTTTTTCCGGCAGATAGACTTGAAAGAAATGAATTTATTGGCTATTCAATATTGTAGCAATTCTGAGATAAGATTGACAATATTCGAGAGCACTGGTATTGAAAAACAAATTGCATTAACATATGATGGCGAAACTAATGGAACTACTACGATGAAGCGTAGAAGAAAAACTCCAACATCAAATAGAGATGTGAAAGTAGAGGATAAAGTTTTTGATGAAATTGGTTATATGACAGGTAATGTGCAAAGTTTTTTTAGCTAAATGCATAGTTTTGACTTACACAGTAAATTATAAGTATCTTTTTTCGTTGATCAAGTTGATGTTGAAAATATGATAGATGAGCTTGATTCAAGCGGATTTAATGATATTGGAGGCCCTGTTCCAAATAAACGGAAGATGTCTAATCTTTTTGATGAAAAAGAACGATCAAATTATACTTGTGATCAATGGACAAATAAAGTTGAAGGTAATATACCATTTATTGATTATAACTTTTTGTATAATTAGAAATATGTGTTTTTACTTTTAACAAATTTTTAATAAATTGCAATAATTTTCGGGTGAAACCAAAGAAGTGGAGCAAGCAATTAGAGGTGATTTTATTGGCTTTGATGAGGAGGGGGTTGGTGAAAACTTCAACTCATCAGAGTAGCAAAAACGATGCAAGGAGTTTTTGCAGTTGAGAGGGTGCAGTTGAGAGGGTATGTGCCTGAGGTGGTCACTATGTTCATTAGGGCTTGATTCATGATTGTTTTTAGGCACTGGTTTAGAGTCTTTTTTGATTGTATTCTACTATTACATCCCTGCGTTTTTATCTTTAGTGTATGAGTATATTGAGCCGGTTGAATTTTTAAAGTAAGTATTTTTTGAGTGAGATATATTTTTATGTCTTGTCATAAAAATTAATGGAAGCTATTTTTGAGAACACTACACTTTGAACCTACTCATATTAAGATGATGAAAGTTAGTTTTTGTGACAGTATATCATCATGAAAGTTACAATGATTTATTTATTTTTATTTTGAGCAACAACATGTTTGGATTCAAGAGTTATTAAATATAATTTTTGCTATATCAACTTTTTGACAACTTCTTTACGTAATAAAAATTTAATTGTCATCCACATGAAATGATTCATTTAATTGAAATTGATATTTTATAACAACATATATTTAAAGAATTATGCCTTAAATTTTTTTAATTGAAGACTACCTTGCTAAAGTTGTAAATGATTATATTAATTATCATGTTAGTGTTTAATTTTTGTAACCCAATAATTTAGTAAAAAAAAAATTTAACCAAATAAAATGCTGATGGTCAAATAGTAAACATTTTAATTGATGAATAAAAGTTGACAAACATAATAATAATAAATGAGTTGCAATAATTTTTATTTGCATAGACAATGGATAAGTCTAATAAGATTTTCAAGTTAAATGTAATTAATCATAGTTATTATATTTCAAACCTTTTGAATCAATTAAATGAAACATAGTTATTAAATTCAAACCTTTAGATCAAGTAAATAAAAAGTTACAGAGGTATGACTTGGTCATACATTATTAATGCCAAAGAGAAAAGGAACATATTCAGAGGTATCATTTTGTGGTACATTAATGCCAAAGGAAAAAGAAACCATAATTTTTGACATAATTTAGCACCAAAAACGCCTTCCATTAATTTGTGCAGATGGAATCATCAGTTTGCAGCGTGATCTCCCGCAGCTACATAACCTTCTTCTAGGAGTCTATAAAATTATTTATAGATTAGTCATCTGAAACAATACATGGATCTTAAGTAAACAAAACATGCATATTTTACTCACCTTTGTCTCATTTTTATTACATCGTCATATTCTAAATTGACATAAACCTTGGTAGAGGAGGAACAGCTAATCACAATATGACCTATATGTATATTAAGTTAGTAAAGTATAAAATATCAAAGTATATATACAGCTCAGTCTATGTTCAATTTATGTGTAAATAAATACCAACCATTGGTTTTAAGAATCCTAATGCTGCTAATAAGTATTATTCTTAGCTGTTCTGCTTCCATTTCCAACATATTCCTAGCAAATTCAGCCAATTCTCCCCATATAGCCACTTTGTGAGAGTATCTGGGATGCATAAGTTGGTAAATTATGAACAACAGAAATCATACCATAGTTCTTCATTAAAAGTCAATCACGTCTTCAATAAATTTACCTCCCATCACCGATTTTGAATTTCAGAAGTTGCATATATCCAGATTTGGTTTCAGCTATTTCTAGATCTTGAAGGTCTTCTACCACTCCAATGACATCTATTTTTGATAGAATAACAGTTGAAGATTGAGTTAGTAGCAACATAATATGTATAATTTAGTGCTATTAGTCAAAATACAATTATAACATTGTACACATAAAAAACTTACCATAAGCATATTCAGGCAAAACTCCTTCATGTATATCATTGGCTAATAAATGAAGATCTCTCAAATTGACAATTTCAAACTTGTGTTTGGGTATGAAAAAAGATTCATTGTCCAAAACTTGCATAAGAGTTACTTTGGAGAAAATTATAAGAAACTGTGAAGAAACTGGACGTAATTTTCCAATGGCTTCTTTCACTACAAAGTTTGATATGCGATACATTGTTCCTTCATGAATATTTGGACCAAAATATTTCCAAATTTCTGGAAAACTTACAGTATCATCAAGCAGGATGAGGTTGTGAGCCTTCAAAACACATGTTTCCTTAGTAAGGGTGTTCCATGTTGTTAGAAATGAATACCACTAGAAACTAGACAGAGGGGGGGTGAATGGATAGTTTGATATATTTTTCGATTCTTGAAAACTAAGTAAACAACTGTATGTGATTATGATATGTAATATGCAGAAAGTAAATAACACACACAATCACTTTAATCTACTTTGTATAAGCAAATTAAATACTACAGCTTTCCAGGAAATTCACAATCGAATTTCTGGCTTCTAAACAAGAACAGTCTGAACTTGCTTGCTTACAGAGAAAAGAGCTTAGCAAATTACTATGTGTATCTCTTTTTTTTTTCTTACCGTTGTGTGTGCACGATATATATATTCACCTATACAAACTAGGCACACACAATATTACACAGCTACCCCTTCTGAAGGTCCAACTTGTCCTGCCATAAGAAGTTTACTGTGTCAGGAAGGACCACCTGCTTTTCGGAGTCTTTCCCGTTTCTGTAGCTGCTTGTCTCTTATCTTTCTCTCCAAGTTTAGCTGTAGATTTGCCATCTGTTCTTTGGACCACCTTGCCAGAACAAATGCTTCAGTATTTGTCTCCTTTGATTCTTGGTTCTGTACCTTGATTTGTCTTGTTATAAACGGCTAAGTGTTGATATCGTGAACTCCACTTTATCCCTGACTTCGCGATCTCCCTTGTGAGGACTACGCGATATAGCCTTTGAAGACTTTGTGACATAGGTCATTTGATGACTATGCGACATAGGTCATTTGATGACTATGCGACATAGGTCTTTTGATGACTATGCGACATAGGTCATTTGATGACTATGCGACATAGGGCTTCTGAGGACTTCACGATCTAGGCTCTTTTGACTTTGCTGACTTCAACACTTCACGACATGTGTCTTGAGGACTTCTCGACATAGTACAAAATGGACTATGCGATATAGTACTTCACGACATGGATATTGGTGACTTCACGACATAGCTTTCTTTTGACTTTGCTATATAATGCCTTAGACAAATTCCTGCAACTTATTTCTTCATAGCCTTATTCAACTCTATCCTCCTGCATGAACACTTCTGAACTTCTACCAGGATAATTATTCAATGGCCTATATACAATCTAGATGCAAGAAACTTTACTAAGCTCATTATAAATTTGAGCATACATGATCAAGCAAATGTTCATGAGAACAAGACAAGTACATTTAGAGACCTATACTATATCCCAGTGATAGAAATCACTAGGTCATGTAATGTGACATAGTCACATGGTGTAGGCTTGTTAATAGTGGTATTCAGACATGTCTTGAGCCTAACAATCTCCCCCAAATTGTGAGTAAGACCCTTAGGCACAATTTCATGTCTGATAACAAGCCTAACTAACATAAAAAATAACAGATATAAGGAAGATACAGTTAAGCACAGAATTTGATAACAACTTGGAAATTTAAGCTTACAGAATTCTTCCTTGAGCTACATAGCTTCTGTTTCCAATTGTTTCTCTAAGAAGTCATCATAGATCTTCTTCTTCCTCATTTCTTCATTCTTCTTTATCTCAGAGATTGCCATTAGAATATCATCTCTAGCAGTCATTTCTTCAATGAGAGGAGAGTCCTTTAGATCTTCAGCTGCTGTTCTGAGGGCACTCTCCACATATGAGTGTATAAACTCCATCCTTATTTTGCTTGTTCCTCCATAATGATTTTTGTACTCCACAGTATAAGGATTTTGTTTTACCCTGCACAGCCCTTTCTCTCTTAGCTCCCTTGCTCTTTCTTCTATCTCGGCCAACTCCTTCTCTTTCTTACATCTCCTTTCTTCATTTTCTCTCCTCAGGTCTTCTTCATGATCAGCATGCATTTTCAAGAACCTGGCAATATCTATCTTCCATGTCCTTTCTTCCTTTTCTTCAAAGTTCAGCAAGGCATTTATCCTTTCAAGCTCATATTTATAGAAATGTTGCCAGCCTCCTTGCTTCATTATCTTCTCTCTTCCATCAGTGTACTTAATCTCTAGATGATCTAGCTTCAGTTTGACTTCAAAGATCCTTTGAGCTCTCAAAAATGCTAGGGCATCTTCATCATAGTCTTCATCAAGTGGAAACACATGAATGCCAACAACATTTGTGAGTTTTCCAGTTTTCTTTGTTATCCTTATTCTTTTGGGTATACTCTTGATCTTTATATGCCTCACAAGAGGTACCTTTCTGGAACAAGGTGACTTTATTTTCACTGCCACATCATTTGGAAGTAGCTTCATTCCTTTCCCCTTCATCCACTGTAACACTCCACTAGCTGTGACTTTGTGGAGGTGTTTTCTTGAAATTACTTTAGTGGCTTCATCTTTCTTCTGTGGCAATTCAGGTTCAGAAGTCATGGATAATGATTTTGGAGGATCATTGCTAACAGTACCCACCCTAGACTTAGAGTCTTGTGTTGTGGTTAAAGTACTACTAGCAATGTCCTTGACTTGCTGAATTCCACTCCTAGTTCTCTTCACTGTCTCCTTTGCCCCCTTTGTGTCATCACCAACATCTTTAGATTTCTTGGAAGATTTGCTCCTGCTGCTGTCACTTGGTCCATCCTTATCACTCCTTGAATGAGATCTCCTCCTGTAGGTTTTCTCCTCATCATCATCCTCCCCATCCTTCTTCATGTTCTTTTCTTTGACAGAATCAGGCAAAGCACCATGAATCAGAAAAGATTGTAGAATGTTAATCATCTCTAATTCCTCTGCTGTCTTGATTCCTTTCTTTGCTCTTAGCATTTGCAGCACCTGGTTGATCTTTGTGTTATTCTTCATTGTCAGATCTTTGGGAATGACAAGTTGGTCAATACTTCTGACTTTGGATAGACTTTGAAAAATTACTGTCCTTGGCTTTGGTATGACCTCGGGCAGTCTTTGATTTTGGTCCATCTCCAAGTCATTATAAAGACTTTTATTATTAACCCCACTCTTCTCAATCAACTCCAGAATTATTGACACTTCAGTGAACTTCAGTTTCTCCAGAGTTTGAAATGCTAAGTGCCACAAGCAGTTGTCCTTGCATACCATGATTATTTCTCTCAGATAAACATCCCTGATTTTCCTTACTGCAACTGTGAAGTACTTGATGCTTTCCCTGAGCTTCTGTCTGTATGCTTGTGCATCTCCTTGAGCATTCTTGTAGGTGGCTTTCAGAAACTCCAGGAAGGCCTCATCATGATAGATGTGAGAATTGGCAACTTCCTGTAGCTTGGCTTCAGTGATAAGTGTAGCTTGGATAGGTTTAGCAATAGGAGTAGGTATAGCAGGTTGAGAGGTTGAGATGTCTTTAGGCATTGTGGATGGATAGAAGGTTGTGGTGACTGTGCTTTTCTGACCTTGTTCATTTATGACCTCTACAGGGGGAAGTATGATTGGCTGTATTGTCTCTTCAGTGAGCTTGCCCTTAAGCTTTGACTGCTTGGCAGGTACTCCCCCTTTCTTTTTCACAATGGCCTCCTTTACTTTCTCCCCCTTAGGCTTGGGATCAGACAAAACGTCTTGAGCTTCCCCAGGAATAGGCAGGTTCATGGATCTCATCATTGAAGTCATCATTTGTTGCTGCACCAGCAAAATGTTTGTTGTGTTGGTGCCTTGATCATCTAGTTTGTCATTGAGTTGGCTTAAGGATGTAGATAGTATTCTGTTTTCATCCTTGAGAGAGGCCACTTCTCTTTCTAAGCCATCCACCTTGGAGAATAATTGTTGAGACTTGAAGGAGTTTAGAGATTGATCTTTGACCCTGGCAAAGTCATATTTGGAGATGTCTGACAGAGGGACTTCATCCACCAGCTTATCACCATACTGATTTTTCCACATGACATTCAGCATAGCATTGGTGGTGATGGTAGTTTTTGCTTGATTTTCCAGTGTAGAAGCCAGTTTCTTGATGTTGTCTGTGACCATGGCAAGAGTCACATCCATCATGGACACATTTGTGGAGGTTTTCTGGACTTCTTTGAGGATACCATCCACCTTGGGAAAATCAGAGAGATAAGAGTTTCTGAGCTTAGTGAGGGATCTGTCTGTCTCCTCCTGAATTGAAGAGATCTCTGATTGAAGCCCTTTCCCAAGATAATGCAGAGCCTTCAACTGGTTCTTGTACACATCATTTACAGCCTCATAGATGGCAACAGGAGAAAGATCCTTAGCATTGGAGCCCAGAGAGGTGAGGTATTCTTCTCTCACAAAAGCCAGGGCATCTTTGAGTTTGAGAGTCCTCTTAGCATCCAACCAGGCATCCACATTCCCCTCTGGTTCAGCTGCATCCACAATCTTCTCCTGTTGAGCTTCAACATCCTCCTTATGGCATAGCAGGATAGCTTCATAATCAGCATTTGGAAGGTTGGAGGTGAGGAGATGTTGAGCTATCTTCGAGAACTCATCAATCTGTGCCACATTAAGATTTTGAATGGCTTCCTCTGTCAGGTGTGAGGGCACAGATGATGATCCTGAAGGCCTGTCATGGTGCACAGGCTTCAGCCATTCTGACATTGTGGCCTGAGCCAAGTGAGAGCTAGTGCTAGGCACTTCATGAGATGTGTGAGTTTGAGTCTCCTCCAGCCTTGGAATGGCTGTGGGGTCTGATGTTGTCTCCATTGAAATGGGATGTGTTACAACATCAGCCCTATATGTCTGTGAAGACAGTTCCACATCCCTAAGGATGGGAGAATTTGGCACAGAGTCTCCAGTGAAAACTGGTGAATCCTCCATGTTTGTGTTGGTGTCATTAGGATATGCCTCAGCATGCATTCCCTGACCAACTGAATGTGGGTCCTGAGTGGTGAGCACAGTGTCAAGCACCATGTCACTTGAAGTTGGCTCAATCACAGGGCTGGATTGTGATTGATCAAGGGCAAGATTGTCATGAGAATGACTCTCTTGTTCAGAAGAAATTTTAGTGGAAGAATCTGAGAGAGAAGTGGGGTTCAGATTAGATTTTGGCAACTCCCCCTGAGAAATAGGAGGAGTTTCAACATTGAAGTGCTCTCCACTTAGTGTTTGATCACCCTTATCACTCCTAGGGTCAAGAGTGAGGTCTTGACCCTGTGCAGACTCGTTACAACTTGCAGTGGGGAGGCTGCTCTTTTCAATACCCATGACCTGTTGAGAGGCCATAGACAGTAGCAGGTGTACCCCTTTTTGCACATCTGAATCCTGTTGAGAGGATGCAGTGGTGGCTACAGATTTTGATTTCTTCTTTGGTCTGGTGAGAGGTGACTCAGGAATCTCACTTGCTAACTCTACAGATTCATGGATAATAGCTAAGGTTCTCTTCTTCTTCTTTTTAGTAACATCAACCTTTTGAGAGATTGATGCACTTGGCTGACTAACCTCTACAGTGGTGTTTACAGTGGGGTTGCTGGATGGGATAGGGAGGCTTGGGTTAGACTGTGATGCTCCTTCAGTCTCAGCCTCCCCTGTCCAGGAAAGAGCATGGTATATGGGCTTATCAAGTGGATAAGACGCGAATGTGTCCTGCATATGCGGGGTCACACTCAAGATCACATCCACTTGATTCCTTGTGTCCAATGAACCAAACAGAATCTTGGACATGGACTTGGAATAAGCCATCTTTGATTTATCAATACCCTCCAAGTCATGGACATTAGCATCAAGATAATTTAAAATAACTTGAAGAAAGCGAGGGTAAAAGATGTCATTACCTCTTCCACGGACTGTCCTCCCTAGCCTTTGAGTCAATTCCTTGAGGATTATTGCTCCAACATTGATTTCCTGATTGTAGGCTAAGGAATAGGCCAGCTTCACAACAATGTGACTGATATGGTCCCATCCTGTCTTTCTGCAAAGGAACACCTTCTGGAGTGCATCAAATAGAAATGACCACTCCCTTCTTACAAACTTCTTATTCAGCTTTCCAGTATCTATCTCATCAGTATACTGAATGAAGGTCATGAAGTCTACTATTTGAGCATCAGTAGCTTCTTGGTCATGACCCTCCACCTTGAACCCTAAAGCTTCATTTATCTCCTTCTCCCCAAACTGGAAGTGTTTGCCTCCAATTGAACAAGCTATCTCCTGGAACGAAGTTCCATCTTCCCTGGCCATTGTAGAAACCAACGCCGTTCGCCAAAATCCTTCCAATACATCAACATACAACGTGGGGTTCAAGGTTAGGGCTTGGCTGAGGTAGGAATCGTTCAGGAACCGTACAAAACACTTGTACCTGGGTTTAGCCTCAGCCTCAGAGGGAATGGTGAGAAGATTTGTTTCTTTGGGGATGGTTAAAGGAATAGAGGATGATACTGTTTGAGATTTGGGTGCCATTTCAAGAGAGAGAGTAAGAAAGAGAGTAGAGAATTTGTGCTTAGGTTAGAAAGTTTGAGAGCAATAGACAAGATGAAAAGTTGCAAACGGTTAGAAAATGGTATTTATATGATAGAGACACTGCGATATGGAGTTATGAATGTGTACAGTCTATCTATATGTCGCGAAGTCAAAAGTGGCCTGTACCGCAAAGTCTTGCAAAGTATATCGCATAGTCTCAACAATGAACTATGTCGCAAAGTCTTCAAAATGAAAGGATTGGGGAGACTTTGCGATATAGTAGAAATACCCTGTCTAAAGCTCTCTTTTAGGAATTTTAAGCAATTTGTCAGACTTTTATCAAATTTTGAAATAAAATTAATTTAAATCAAAATTCTGTCAATTATGGAGACTTGTCGATATAGTTATTCTAAGTCGCGAAGTCATAAAATTAACTATGTCGCGAACTCATGAAATGAACTATGTCGCGAAGTCTCTCAATCTCAACAGTTTGCGATATAAGTCTGTTTAATTTGAACTATGTCGTGAACTCTGAAAATCATCTATATCGAGATGTCTCAAAAGTTCACAACTCCACTAACAAATATGATTTTGAAAAATATGCAGTAAAATACTGAAATATTTATAAATCATATCTCAGCTAATTTTCACTCCAAACAAATAGATCATTTAAATACAGTGAAAATTTACTGCTGCAACTATTAACCAGCATATTTACTTAGAACAACTGAATGAAGGATTGAGCATTCCAATTTCACTCACAAGTCTGTTGAAGACTGCTTCATTCAGAGGTTTAGTAAATATGTCAGCTAATTGTTTCTCAGTTGGAACATAAGAGACTTCTATGGTACCATTTGCAGCATGTTCCCTAATGAAATGGTACCTGATCTCAATGTGCTTTGTAGTAGAATGATTAACAGGATTAGCTACAATGGATATTGCACTAGTATTATCACACATCAGAGGAATGTGTTCTAACACTAGTCCATAATCCATGAGTTGATTTCTAATCCAAAGCAATTGAGCGCAGCAACTTCCAGCAGCAATATATTCAGCCTCAGCTGTGGATGTTGCTGTGGACTGTTGTTTCTTACTAAACCAGGATACTAACCTTTGACCTAGGAATTGACAGCTTCCAGAGGTGCTCTTCCTGTCAATCCTGCATCCAGCATAATCAGAATCTGTGTAACCAACCAGGTTGAACCCAGTGCCCTTTGGATACCATAGCCCAAGATTAGGAGTCCCCTTCAGATATTTGAAAATTCTTTTGATGGCCATCATGTGAGATTCCTTGGGATCAGACTGGAACCTTGCACAAAGGCATGTGGCAAACATGATGTCTGGCCTGCTAGCTGTGAGATAGAGTAGGGATCCAACCATTCCTCTATAGACCTTGATATCAACTCTCTTGCCTTTCTTGTCTTCATCCAGCTTGATTGCAGTAGACATAGGAGTTTTAGCTGGGGATGACTCTTCTAAACCATACTTCTTTAAAAGATCCTTGACGTACTTGGATTGGTTTATAAAGATGCCATCCTCCCTTTGATGTACTTGCAGGCCTAGGAAATAGGTTAACTCTCCCATCATACTCATCTCATATTTACTTTGCATCAACTTGGAGAACCTTTCACAGAGTTTTTCATTTGAAGAGCCAAAGATGATATCATCCACATAGATTTGAACAAGAATGATATCATTTCCATGCTTCTTGAAGAATAGGGTTTTGTCAATTGTACCCCTGGTAAATTGATGCTCAAGAAGGAATTGAGATAGAGTTTCATACCAGGCTCTTGGTGCCTGTTTGAGTCCATAGAGTGCCTTGAGCAGTCTATACACAAAGTTTGGGAAGTCTTCACTCTCAAAGCCAGGTGGTTGAGACACATAAACTTCTTCAGCAAGATCACCATTGAGAAATGCACTTTTCACATCCATTTGATACACCTTAAAATCTGAGTGAGCTGCAAAAGCCAGGAAGATTCTGATGGCTTCCAGTCTAGCTACAGGTGCAAATGTCTCATCATAGTCAATGCCTTCTTGCTGACAATATCCTTTGGCAACCAGCCTTGCTTTGTTTCTTACTACCACTCCTTCTTCATCCATCTTGTTTCTGAACACCCATTTGGTGTCAATAACATTCTTTCCTTTTGGAGGTGGCACTAGTTCCCATACTTTGTTTTTCTCAAATTGATTCAACTCTTCTTGCATGGCAACAATCCAATCAGAATTCTTCAAAGCTTCTTCAATTAATTTAGGTTCCTCTTGTGACAGAAAGCAGCTATACAGACATGTATTTAATGTTGCCCTTCTTGTTCTAACTCCCTCACTAGGATCTCCAATGATTTGATCCCTAGTGTGGGCTCTGTCCCATTTCCTTGTGTGCCCCTGTTCATTTCCTTGATCTGTTCCAATCTCATTTTGGTTGACAGTTGCATTCTCTTCTTCTCCCCCTGTGTTTGTGAATCCTTGCACAGGTGTTTGAAGAAGATTGTCAACTTCAAGAATTTCATTTTCTAGAACAGTTTGAACAGGGGGTTCATCTTCACTTTCAGAATCCTCAAGATAACCTTGATTCTCAAATCTCAATAGCACACTGTCTTGATCACTTGTTTTCAGTCCTGGAGTTTTCTTGTCATCAAAGGTAACATCCATGCTTTCCATGACTTTGTGTTGCTCAGGTACAAACACTCTGTATGCTGTCCTTTCCAGAGAGTATCCAATGAAGATACCTTCAAATGCCTTAGCATCAAATTTTCCAACATGCTCAGAGGTATCTTTCATCACAAAGCACTTGCTTCCAAACACATGCAGGTGCTTGAAGGATGCTCTTTTTCCAGTCATTAATGAGTAAGGAGTTTTGCCAGACTTCTTATTGATTAATGTTCTATTTTGCACATAGCATGCTGTGTTAACAGCATCAGCCCAAAAGCTAGTGGGTAGCTTTGCATCCAGCAGCATTGTCCTTGCAGCTTCAATGAGAGTTCTATTCTTTCTCTCAACTACTCCATTTTGTTGAGGTGTTCTAGGAGCTGAGAATTGTTGAGAAATTCCTTTATCTTTGCAAAACTCATACAATGTTGAATTTCTGAACTCAGTCCCATTATCACTTCTCAAAGCAACTACAGAGGAACCAGTGCTTTGTGCTTCTTTATCAACTCTCTTGATATGCTCTATTATGACTTGGGGTGCTTCATCCTTGGAGAATAGGAACTCCACCCAAGTATATCTTGAATAGTCATCTACCATCACCAGAGCATATTTCTTTTTGGAGAGGGACATTACATTCACAGGGCCAAATAAGTCCATGTGAATTAGTTGCAGAGGTTTTGAGTTTGTATTGAGCAACTTGTTCTTGTGACTTGATCTTTTAATCTTCCCTTTCTGACAAGCTTCACATGCTCCATCTTGCACAAACTCCAAGGCAGGCAAATCCCTGATGAGTTCTCTCTTGGTTAGAGAGTTCATTGCTTGAACATTCAAGTGAGACAGTTTCTTGTGCCACAGCCAGAATTCCTCATTTGTGGCTTTTGTGTAGAAACAACAAATTTCTCCCTTATCTGCAGCCTTGAGATTAGCTACAAACAAGCTTCCTTTCTTCACACCAGTTAGAACAACTTCACCACTTTCCCTTTTTGAGATTGAACAAAGGTCTTCATCAAATTCCACTTTGAAGCCTCTGTTGGTAAACTGTCCAACACTCAAGAGATTATGCTTCAGTCCTTCAACGAATGCTACATCTTCAATAATGACATTTCCAGATTTAACACTGCCATATCCCATTGTATAACCAATGTTGTCATTTCCAAAGGTTACTGATGGGCCAGCCTTTTCCTCAAAATGTGATAGCAGGGCTATATCACCAGTCATGTGACTTGAGCATCCACTGTCCAAGATCCATATGACTCTTTTATTCCTGTTGCCCTGCATTCACAAAATGACTAAGTTGTTTTTGGTACCCACACTTGGTAGGGTCCAGTTGATTTAGAAACATTTTGATTAATAATTCTTCTGTCATAAATTGCATTTCTCATAGTAGGAGACTTCACTTTTTCTGTGGCTTTGGAGTTTACACTCTTAGGCTCACATGAAGTTTTCACCCTCTCAACCCTGATTGGGGACCCTGTCCTATGAGAATGTATGTGTGTGTGTGATTCACCAGATTGTGCAGAATCAAGTTTATGTTTAAGAGATAAACAGTTAGCAATCACAGTCACATAGCATGTCATGCAGTTTGACTTACCACAGAAAGAATCATGACTAGAATTTATGCTAGCAGAAAGGTTACTTAGGTTGTCAACTTCAACAATTTCAGGCTTACTACACTTATGAGTCAAATGATTAACAGATAGGCATTTTTGACATTGTTTCCTGGGAGCATTTGGCACATAAGCATAGTTGTTTCCTTTGTTAACACCAACTTTACCATTTCTGTTTTGTTTCCTTTTCTTAACAACTTCTTTCTTTGCTTTAGGACTCTTGACAAGATTGTCTTTGGTCTCTTTCTGATTGACAAGTTCAGGAAAGGAAGAAGTGTTCTTAGCAGCCTCATCTTCTTCAAGTAGTTGTTGCTTGATGATCAGTAGTTCCTCATCAAACTCAACAGCACTCTTTCTGAAGATGGGCTGTTCAACACTTGACAGAATGGTTGGGGCATTTTTGTTTGTAAAAGTTTCCTTTCCTTTGCCCTTGACCTTCTTCCTTCCTTTGTCATTATCATAGTCAAAACCAACTCCAACCTTGCAGTCTTCAGTGTGTTCCTTGTGGTAGGTTTGAATAAGTTCAGAGGAGTTTTTGAAGCTTCTTAGTTTCAGTTCAGTTTCAGCAATTTGTTCTCTAAGGGCTTTCTCTATCTGCTCAGCACAAATCACTTTATTTTTAAGATACTCAACCTCCTTTTTCAAACCATCCAGGTTCACAACCATTAACTCAAGTTTCTCATTCTTTTCTGTAAGCTCAACATTCTTAGCAGTTAGTCTATCAATTTCTTCATTAGCTACTAACATGCTAGTATGAATATTAAACATCTCAGTGCTCATATCTTCAACAGTTTGCTTATATTGAATGGGAGTCATATCAAGAGAAGTAAGAATGGGTACCTGACTTGAATCACCATCATCAGAAAATGCCATCAAGGCATAGTTTGAGTACTCTTGTTCTTCTTCTTCATCAGAGTCATCCCAGCATTTTCCCTCAGCAATAAAAGCTTTGCCCTGTTGTTTCTTGAGTAGAGCCTCATACTTAGCTTCAAGCTCTAAGTATGCTTTGTCCTTCTTGACTTGTTTAGGCTTTTTGCACTCAGTGGCAAAATGCCCAAGTTCATTGCAGTTATAGCATCTTATTTTGGTCCTATCCACACTTCCTGTCTTGTATCCACCCTTAGCAGCACCAGCAATCCCTTTTCCTTTATTAAAGGTGTTTGAGCCACTAGATCCACCAGTGTTTCCAGTATTGAACTTGGACCTGAATGGCTGCTTTCTTTTAAACCTTATGTTAGGATATCTCCTAGCCATATAAGCAAAAGATTTGTTTTCCATTTTGTCCAGTTCCTCCATGCTGTAAAACTCATCTTCCTCAGGCAAATCATAGATGACCTGGACCTCATCACCAGTGTCTTCAACTTCCAGTTCCTCAATCTTCACTTGACTGACTTTAAGAGAGTCCATTCTTTGACTTAGGTTGTCAGCAATAAGTGCACAGGAGGTATTAGCCACTAATCCTTGCTTTGCTTGAATAGATCTCTTTTGAAACAGCTCCAACTCATATGTCTTCAAAACACCATATAACACATCAAAACCAATCTTTGTTAGATCTCTTTCTTTAAGGGAAGAGATTCTTGGTTCCAAGTGATCTGGAAGAGTTAGTAAAAACTTCATATTGAGCTCTTCTGTTTCATAGTGTTTGTCATAGAGTTTGAGCTCGTTTATCAGCTTGTTGAATCTCTCAAACACTTCTGTGATTCCCTCTTTTGGCTGAGCCATGAAGGCTTCATATTGTGAAACAAGAATCTGCTTCTTGTTCTTTCTTACTTCAGTAGTTCCTTCACAGAGCACTTCTATAAGATCCCACATCTTCTTGGCACTAGTACAATGAGCAACAGTGCCATACATGTTGAAGTCCATAGATTCACAAATGATAAGTTGAAGATGTCCATCCAGGGCAACTTTTTCCTTTTCAGGATCAGTGTATTTTGAGGGATCTTTGGGCACATGTTTTGCTGGTACAATCTCAGTGCCACTGGTTGATTCACCAATCTCGATCATTGGAATGAAGGGACCATGCTTTAGAATATCTAAATACATGGGGTTAGAAGCTTTGATGAAGAGCAACATCTTCTTCTTCCATAAACTGTAGTGCTCCTTGTTAAAGGGAGGAATCTTGATACTGCTTAGTTTCTGTGAACTCATTCTTGATCTTTTCCTGTTTGTACGTTAACAGCCTTCGCTCTGATACCACTTGTTAGAAATGAATACCACTAGAAACTAGACAGAGGGGGGGGTGAATGGATAGTTTGATATATTTTTCGATTCTTGAAAACTAAGTAAACAACTGTATGTGATTATGATATGTAATATGCAGAAAGTAAATAACACACACAATCACTTTAATCTACTTTGTATAAGCAAATTAAATACTACAGCTTTCCAGGAAATTCACAATCAAATTTCTGGCTTCTAAACAAGAACAGTCTGAACTTGCTTGCTTACAGAGAAAAGAGCTTAGCAAATTACTATGTGTATCTCTTTTTTTTTTCTTACCGTTGTGTGTGCACGATATATATATTCACCTATACAAACTAGGCACACACAATATTACACAGCTACCCCTTCTGAAGGTCCAACTTGTCCTGCCATAAGAAGTTCACTGTGTCAGGAAGGACCACCTGCTTTTCGGAGTCTTTCCCGTTTCTGTAGCTGCTTGTCTCTTATCTTTCTCTCCAAGTTTAGCTGTAGATTTGCCATCTGTTCTTTGGACCACCTTGCCAGAACAAATGCTTCAGTATTTGTCTCCTTTGATTCTTGGTTCTGTACCTTGATTTGTCTTGTTATAAACGGCTAAGTGTTGATATCGTGAACTCCACTTTATCCCTGACTTCGCGATCTCCCTTGTGAGGACTACGCGATATAGCCTTTGAAGACTTTGCGACATAGGTCATTTGATGACTATGCGACATAGGTCATTTGATGACTATGCGACATAGGTCTTTTGATGACTATGCGACATAGGCCATTTGATGACTATGCGACATAGGGCTTCTGAGGACTTCACGATCTAGGCTCTTTTGACTTTGTTGACTTCAACACTTCACGACATGTGTCTTGAGGACTTCTCGACATAGTACAAAATGGACTATGCGATATAGTACTTCACGACATAGCTTTCTTTTGACTTTGCTATATAATGCCTTAGACAAATTCCTGCAACTTATTTCTTCATAGCCTTATTCAACTCTATCATGCTGCATGAACACTTCTGAACTTCTACCAGGATAATTATTCAATGGCCTATATACAATCTAGATGCAAGAAACTTTACTAAGCTCATTATAAATTTGAGCATACATGATCAAGCAAATGTTCATGAGAACAAGACAAGTACATTTAGAGACCTATACTATATCCCAGTGATAGAAATCACTAGGTCATGTAATGTGACATAGTCACATGGTGTAGGCTTGTTAATAGTGGTATTCAGACATGTCTTGAGCCTAACACATGTCCTTGTTACAACGACCTTGATTGTCCAGCTGACCTTTGATTCATCAAGAGCGTCCAGTCTATCATAAGTTAGGGATCCCATTCTATAAAAAGAAGACCAGTCAAATAAATACCATTGAAAAAGAAATAAAAGAAGGTCTAATTGTATAGTTTTTTCATTGGATAATTTCAGCTTACTTTGTTCAGTAGGTAGACGGTGACAAAGGAGAGGTAAGGACTGAATTATATAGTGACATGAAAGAAGAAAATTATTTATAAAATGCAAGAATCCCAAAATTATACGTGATGGCCATCTGCATTGATTTGTATATCAATTAAAATCTCTCATCAATGATAATGACATTGAAAATGTTCTAAGATTTCAAAAATATTCTTTCTAACAGAAAAAGTGAAGAATGTATAATATTTTAAGAATAAAAGGGAATCAATATGTTTTAAAGTAGATATTTAAGTTGCACGTTGATTAAGGAATAAATAACCGTATATGTGTTGTCTATGAATGTTTTTCAAAAATTTATTAAAGTGATTATGAAAGAATTGATACTGTAATCATTAGATAATATCATTGATTTGGATTAGCGTATGTTAGTTTAAAACTTAACTTTTTATAATTTGATTTTTTTATTGGTTTTGGTATTTTTAATCTGTCACTTACAACCCTTCACTTAAACTATTTTTATTTTACTTTAATAGGATTAACTAATAAATTTTTGATTATTTTGATTATAAATTATAGTTCACATATATACTATAAAATGGATATCTTTAACAAATATATAATATATATATATATATAGTTATTTTATTTTCCACTGCAACTAAACTAACATTTTAAAATTAATGCTAGGTCACTTGTAACATAAGATTTTGATATCTTTAACAAAAATTTAATATATATATATATACATATATATATATATATATTATAAAATAAACATTGGATGTAAAATAAATTACAGTAAATATTTTTCATCCATAATTCAATAATAATTATATTTTTCATTAGTTATATATATCTGTTAATACCATTTTAGTTTTCCTACTACGTTTGCTTTACAAATAACTTTTCTCAAAATTAAAATACAAAAAAAAAAAATTAAAGATAGGATAAAGTGAAAGTACTACGGCAGGCGCACATTTAGGTTTAGGATTATTAGGTTTTGACAGATTATTATAGGGTTAGGGTTACGGTCAGGGTTAGCATTTTTTGGTCAGATTTTAGGGTTAGGGTTAGTTGTTTTGAACATTATATTTTGAAAAATTACTGTAAAAACAATTTTCTAATGTATTGGTTTATAGAAACATCAAACTTAATTTAGCAAAAAATTAAAATATATATCAAATAGTATAGTACGTGACATTCCTTAAATTAGGGTATAAGTTGGCAGTAAGTAAAAAGCAATGAAACTAACCTATCAGTTAGCAAATCAAACATTATAAATAGTACAAACTAATTTACTTTTCGTAAAGTGCATACAAAATTACCTAATCACTAAAATAATAGATAAAATGTGCTCTAATTGATGAAATTTAATATTTTCACTTTTTAGCAAAGAAAATCTGTAGGGTATATGGTTTAGCCGATGTTAAACCAAATTTAAAGACATAAGAATCGTGAATTTGACAAACAATTTAATGGAATTTAATTAGCTGTGCCTTACACCCACCATAAGTACCAAGGGTTATCAATGACTTGCATTCAACAAATAGCTATTTCAATGTTTTTATTGTTTATACGGTTTAATTATAGCAATTTGACTGAAAAATGTGGATATGTACAAACGCAACAGCAACATAATCCCAGCACTCAACTCCTTACACCAAAACACAATACTGCATCTGGCAAAAAAAAACACAGTACTCCGTAATAAAGGTTTTTGGTATATAACGTTTCAGAACCACACTCTATATGCTTTGTGCACATAGTAATTAATATACAACCTTTCTAAACCAGTATTTGAAATTAGCAACCAATATGCAGTACAAGTAAACACAGTATGATTCTTTACGTGTCTTCTACATTATAAAAAATTTCTTCGTAAACAACATTATCTGTAACTGTTGTTGTCCCACCTTCAGGTTTTTCAATAAACATTACTAACCCATCAGGTGACGTGACACGACTAACGACAACATAATATTGTCCATGACAAAAGACTGGTTCTGGCAAATACAAACCAACACGCTCCAGCGACTGACCCTGTGCTTTGTTGATTGTCATTGCGAAGCACACCTGCAATGGATATTGTACACGGACCAACTGGAATGGTAAATTTGTATCAGTTGGACACATTTCAATACGGGGAATCAAATGTAATGTTCCTGCATTACTTCCACTAATAATTTCACACACAACCGTGTGTTTTAAACACCTTCTAACAATCATGCGAGTTCCGTTGCACAAACCCATTGCCTGGTTCATATTACGTAACAGCATGACAACTACACCCACTTTTAAAACCAAATTATGGGGAGGAATTCCGGATACTTTAATGGAATTAAGATACTCAACCGGAAAGGAAGCAGTAAGTTGTTCATCTTCACCAGCACAACATTTAACCGAATCAATACTCAAATATGTGAATTCTTCACCAGGTATCTTACCAAGCATCATATTATTAACATGATCAACGACTTTATTTCTTGGAGTTAAAATTGACCTTTCACGCAAATAATCCACATTGCTGTATGATGACACCAAGTCTGGGAAAACTGTGTAAATAAGCTCATTAATGTCGGCAGTCTCAGATTGGATACAAAATTCTGGTGGAACATTAATTGAACAATCAGATTCATTTGTAGCAGCTGTAACTTTACCATCACCAAGACTTAGAATCCATTCACTGAATTGTTGTATACGACGTCTTTCAGTATCACTATTTCCTTGGTTTAATCTCATGTTATGTACTAACTTAAAAAGTTGGCACATGGACCATAAAGGAGACCTAGAAATACATGCACTAACAATGTCACTTCTAAGTCCTTTATAAATCACGGGTAAAATCTGTCTAAAGTCACCACCCATTAAAACAGTTATTCCACCAAAAGGTTTATCAAATTTATCAAGACTGACTGACTTCATTATGTCACGCAGTGTACGGTCCAAAGCTTCAAACGCGTACCTATGTTGCATCGGGGCTTCATCCCAAATGATGAGTTTTGTTTGTTTGAGGAGCTCGGCAATGTCAGAAGTTGCTGGTATTGAACATGTTGAAGTTTCATCTAGCTTTAACGGAATCTTGAACCGTGAATGCGCAGTTCTACCTCCAGGTAACAAAGTAGCTGCAATGCCAGAAGACGCAACAGGAAGAACAATTAAAGACTCTGATCTTAATCGAGCAATTATAGTTCTCCAAAGAAAAGTCTTGCCGCAACCACCACTTCCGTATACAAAGAACAACCCACCATTACCTTCATATACCGATTGTATCACTGCATCATAGACCCGTTTTTGTTCAACATTTAACTTTGAAACCAAGTCCTTGTGTTCATCATGCATTTTACTTGTGTCATAGCTTCTTTCCTCTAGAATCAGTCTGTTAATGCATTTATCCAAGTAAATAGTTGAGGGCATTGGAATAGTTGGAAAATGTATCAAGGATTTCCCAAGTGTGTTTAACATTCTCTCTATCTCTGAAAAAAATTGAAAATAGGGCATTGTAATAGTTGTAAAATGCACTGTTAATAAAATATTAGAATAAATCAAAGTTGAAGATACCTGCAAGAGCATAATTTTGTAGTTGTTCTTCATTGAGCTTGAGATTTGGATTTCCACTAAGCTCCCTCTGCTTATACAATATATCATCTGCCATAGATTCCCAATGAGAAATCCATAACTTGTAAACATCAGCAACTTGGCAATTTAAAATAATGTGAACAAACAGTGACCGCAATTGTGATGGGAATGCAGTTGACTTATTTTCCTGAAGAGCTTCATGCCACTCATTATCATCGTTCAGCAAGCCTAATGCAGCACATGTTTCTTGATAGGTGTTGTATGTTGTGTTTCCTGTATGTCGCTGATATGGGCTAAAAGTAAGCCCTAAAAACACATTTAATATGGCATTAATTAGATCCAACATGGTCAAAACGTTAGGCCCGATAAAAGGCCCAAAACCCTAATTATTTATTATTTTCGTAATTAATAAATAAGAGAAATACACAGCTCATTAAATGAGTCTCAAATACAGTAAATATCTTCATAGAAGGATCCAGAATCCCAATCAAATACAATGATGAGTCACATCGCTTATCAGATAAGGATAATACTTGCCTGCCAAGTAATACACTCCTTATCAGTTATCAATAGTGAGACTTATCAGCTAAAGTCTCCTTAACCTACCATAATTACGAGGCCCCAGACGCCTATATAAGGACCCTCGTCCTTCATCCTAGAACTACGTTTTGGCTTGATTCTCAATAACGAGATACGTAGGCACTCTGTGAGGACCAATTAGTCTCGAACACGGAAACAGCCATTAAAGCTCGAAGCCCATCATCAACCCTAGCATTAATTACATACAAACCCTAGCCGCAATTCGATAACCTAGTTTTTATTCCACAACATTTGGCGCCGTCTGTGGGAAGAAGACGACAACCATGGCTAGAACACGAAGATCAGCAACCGCTACTGAATCAACTGTCATCACCACTATTCCAATCACCACGGAACCAGGGTCGTTACCCCTCACTACAGAGTTGGTCTCTCAACCAGCAGGGACGACACCACTCACTACGGAGGTGGTTTCACAACCACAAGGGATGAATCCCCAAACTTCCATACCTCAGAATGAAACGAACTCTCTTCAGATGGTTGTCTCACCCCTCGACCATAACCTTCCCCATGGAGCACAGATCTCCACTACTGTGCTTCCTATAAGCACAAATCCGGCTTACGGATTGCCCAACTATCCCCCTGAAACCGGAGGCAGTGGCCACGCAAATCAGGGACCATATATTCGAGGATTGGGACCTATCCCTGAAGGAAGACACTTGGGGGGCAGAGCCCTAGCTCACAAGATCACTCGTCTGGGATTCTATTGGCCAGAGATGCTAGCTGATGCACAGGATTATGTCAAGAGGTGTGAGAGATGCCAAAAGCATGCTCCAATCGTAAGGCAGCCGCCTGAAATGCTAACTTCGATCAGTTCTCCTATTCCATTTGCAATGTGGGGAATCGATATCCTTGGTCCTTTCCCAGCAGCTTCAGCACAAAGGAAGTTTCTGATAGTGGCCATTGACTACTTCACTAAGTGGATTGAGGCTAAGCCGCTAGCCAAGATAACCACTAAACAAGTTGCCCAATTCTTTTGGGAGAACATAATCTGTAGGTATGGAATCCCACGAATCCTGGTGACGGATAATGGGACACAGTTTAACAATGAAGAGTTCAAGAAATATTGTGAAAAGAATGATATCCAATTACGCTTCACTCATGTTGCTCATCTTCAAACAAATGAGGTCTACGGTGTTAGAACTCAAGTTAGTTCTTGTACCTATAAGCCACGTTTGGCGTTGTTGAAACCTCAAATGAGGTCTAAGGTGTTAGAACTCAAGTTAGTTCTTGTATTTATAAGCCACGTTTGGCGTTGTTGGGACCTTTCGAGGTCGAAAAACGAGGTCGAAATTGCTCGACCTGAGACCAAATTAAGACTCGACGCCCAAATAAATTAAGGCCCATTAAGGCCCAAGGCTGGAAAAATTTAAAGACCAATTAGGCTAATTAAAGCCCAAAAATAAATCTTGGAACATAAGCAAGGTCGAAAATACCTTAAATCGAGGTCGCACGACCCAAGTCGAAAATAGCCTTTGAATCAAGGTCGATGACTTCGACCTCGCGACCAATCGAGGTCGAAGGAATATTAGAAACGAGGTCGTCACATGAGGTCGACAATAGCCTATGAATTGAAGTCAACAATTCCAGGTCGAGGATATATGAAAATGAGGTCGAACAGGTGAGGTCGAAAAAGACCTAGAAATCCTGGTCATTAGCTTCGACCTCACACCTGTTTGAGCTCGAGTTCCTGGTCGAAAATCTTGCTCGAAATTACACTAAGTCCTGGTCGAAATTTCCTGTTCGAATTTACACTGAAAATTAGCTTCGAATTCTTTCGTTGAAAATTTCCCGAAATCTTCAGGAGCCCGTTTGGAGGCCTAAACAGCGTCAGAATGGGTCGAAAAATCGGGGAATGGTCCTAAAGTGCATTCCAGCCTGTTCGTCTCGTTCTGCCGTTTCCGAAAAGTGCTTATTCGCCCAAATCGGACATCATATGCAAAATCTGCAGCCAAAACAGCGAAGTCGATAATTTGAGGTCGAAAAACAATTAAAACGAGCTCGAAGAATCAAGGTACAAAGTGAAACTTCAAATAAAGCTATAGATGGCCAACATTGATGTCAAGGATCACATGTCGATGGTCGATGTCGGTATGGCTTCAGCCGACCGAACATCCAGCCGACCGCCCCACTGAGGACGTTTCGGCCAACCGAGATTGGTCACCGGTACGGGTTTTTAGCTCCTATTTTCCCAAAAAAAAAAAAAAAAAAAAATAATAATAATAATAAATCCCGGCCGACCGGAACCGTCCGTCGGTGCGGGTTCGCCACAGCCGACCGAAGTCCCAGCCGACCGGCCTCCTGGAACACGCCCCGGCCGACCAGAACCGTCCGTCGGTGCGGGTTCGCCACAGCCGACCGAGTCCCCAGCCGACCGGCTCTTCCGCGGGCGTCCCGGCCGACCCGGGTCGACGGACGGTCCGGGTTTTCGGAATTTGTGTCAAAAAAAAAAAAAAAAAAAAAAAAAAAAAAAAAAATCCAGCCGACTGGATTCCCGGCCGACCGGTCCCCCGGGCACGCTCCAGCCGACCGGAGGCGACTGTCGGTCCGGGTTCGCTCCGGCCGACCGCCAACCCAGCCGACCGGCTCTTCCGCGGGCATCCCGGCCGACCCGGGTCGACGGACGGTCCGGGTTCGCTCCGGCCGACCGAGCCTCCAGCCGACCGGCTCTTCCGCGGGCGTCCCGGCCGACCCCGGTCGACGGTCGGTACGGGTTTTTTGCTCGGCCGACCCCGGTCGACGGTCGGTACGGGTTTTTGCTCGGCTGACCCGTGACGATGATCGAGTCAAGTTTGCGATTTTTTATTTATTTTATTTATCTCCGATAGCGCCGTTTAGTGCCATTTAGTGCCATTTAGCGCCGTTTAGCGCCGTTTAGCGCTGATTATTGCCGTTTAGCGTCGCTTAACATTGTTTAAGCGTCGTTTAAGGCTACTTAGTGCCGTTTAAGCATCGTTTAACATTCGTCGTAAATGCGTCGGTCGCTCCACGCTTTACAAAAAAGACGATACTCGTGAAACACTAGTGTACCGAGATAAACCCTGACCCAAGTCTTGAGAAAGGCCGTTATAACTTCAAGGAAAGCCTGATCAGCTTTCCTAGAAGTTGGGGGGCAAATGATATGGGCTAAAAGTAAGCCCTAAAAACACATTTAATATGGCATTAATTAGATCCAACATGGTCAAAACGTTAGGCCCGATAAAAGGCCCAAAACCCTAATTATTTATTATTTTCGTAATTAATAAATAAGAGAAATACACAGCTCATTAAATGAGTCTCAAATACAGTAAATATCTTCATAGAAGGATCCAGAATCCCAATCAAATACAATGATGAGTCACATCGCTTATCAGATAAGGATAATACTTGCCTGCCAAGTAATACACTCCTTATCAGTTATCAATAGTGAGACTTATCAGCTAAAGTCTCCTTAACCTACCATAATTACGAGGCCCCAGACGCCTATATAAGGACCCTCGTCCTTCATCCTAGAACTACGTTTTGGCTTGATTCTCAATAACGAGATACGTAGGCACTCTGTGAGGACCAATTAGTCTCGAACACGGAAACAGCCATTAAAGCTCGAAGCCCATCATCAACCCTAGCATTAATTACATACAAACCCTAGCCGCAATTCGATAACCTAGTTTTTATTCCACAACAGTCGCAAATCCTCATAACATGTAGGTCCAGGAATCCTTGAGAGCAACATCCGGAAGTACCACAACTCTCCAGCAGCATAATGTGATGAATTTAGCCTACCAACTTGGCGGCCTCTTTTTCTCGGTCTCCATTCTCCAACATCAGAATGCCAAACAAAATGTTCAGGTATTTCCTGGTATGTATATTTTCTTGCATCAGCATTATCCCGACAAAGTTGAAAGAATGCTTCTAACTTTGAATTTTTTTGTGCAGCTTCTTTACAAACATTCTTTAAATTGTCAGTTGCTTTGAATGTTACAGGCTTTTCATTTTCAAGATGAAACAGAAGTCTCTCAACTGACATACTACGATGGTGTATATCAAATCCAAATATTCTGTGGGCAGCCTCGGGACCACATATGTACCTACATAAGATTTTAAAAATATATAGTAATATATTAACAAACAAAATTGTAGGATCTCTTATGATCATGAACTATATTACAATTAAGAGTAAAACTACCTTCCATCCAAATATGTTTTAACCTCATCCCGACTTTTCTCATTTCCATGTTCTTGACCATCTTTATTTTTTGATTGTACCAATACAGTAGCACGGTCATGACCTTTTAAACAATATTTGAAAAGGTATTTCATACAACGGCCATGATTACATATCTCCACATTAATGTGACACTGATACCGAACCAAGAGATCTCTGTTATAAGGAACAACCCACTGGTTGTCTAAAACAGCATTTCTAACATTAATGGTATGCCTTGTTTTCCTTCTTTTATACACGGGAAATCCACAGTCATCAAACATAGTATTTGAACAATACCTAAAATGTGGAGAAACACATGTACACCATAAGCCAAGAGTGATATGTTATCTATTATTTATGAACCATATGTTAACACACAACAATATCATATATATAAAGATTAATAATAGTATAGTAAGAAATAGTTAGTTTAACAGATTTATGAGGAAAATAAAATAATAAGAACAATATTTATAAAGATTAATAATATATGTTGTGCATGAACCATAAGTTTATACAGTAAAAAATAAAATTAAAAATAAATTAATTTTACTGAATTATGATGAAATTATACTTTAACAACTTTTTATATTGCAAAAAAAAAAATTATATGTCAAATGTACATACTTTTTTGGAAAGTTTCTTGTACATTTGGATCCATTCATGCAAGGTGACCTGTCAAATCCAGCTCCACAAGGTCCATGTATCATAAATTGTTTCACTGCAGCATATCCATACGGATCTTTTTCTTCATCCGGAATTTCAGCAGAAACATATTTATCAACATTACATTTCACCTCTCTTTTTGCCGCTTCTTCCAACCATATGAGCATATGTGCATGTGGGAGTCCTCTTTTCTGGAACTCAACAACGTACATAACTACAAAATTTAAAAAGTAATGAAATTGATGACCATAGGCGGAGTATCAAAAAGGTTATAAATTGTATTTATATGTGAAATGTTCTATGAATTTAAATAAAGAAACAAACCTGCTGCACATGGCCCAAAATTTTTTTTATTTTTGATATCATCGTACAACTGATTAAGCTTCAATTTAAAAACTCTCGCGATAATATCAGGACAATCTGCTACTATTTTTGTCGATAGCAATGACATCATTTGTAAGACCTCATCCCACTGTGGGTTGAAGGTCATTGTTAAAAAGATATCAGGATAGCCGATCTTACGACATAAAGCCAAAGAATCTAAAAAATTTTGTTGCATATATCTCGCAGATCCTACAAATGAAGCAGGAAGGACATATCCTTGACCAATTGATGAAGGATCTAAAGCATCAGAACTGGAAACCATATCACATAAGTTGTGATACAATTCATTTCTAAGTAATGTTTGGTGAGTCTTAACCCACCATAGCCTTGATTGTTCAATAGCAGCAAACGCATCCACAACATATTGTTGGTACAATCTACCACCAAGTCTTTTTGTATCATCTAATATATCACAAAACAAAATATTAAAATGGAGATAAATTACTTATAATGTTATATACGTATATATTTATTGACTATTTGCTGAGAAATTGTAAATGTTCTTACCTTCGCTTTGTCTGACTTGGAATTGGTATGAATAAAATTCTTTCATCGAAACTTTATCTCTTCTTTTTTTGTCTGGCTTTTTCGATTTGTCAAAGTAAATTTCATCGTGGTAACCATCTTCAGCGTGGGGGAATAATAATGGGTATTGTAGTGCCATTAGTTTAGGATGTATAAATGTGATTCGCTCCAAACCTTCATGTGGATTCTTTGCATTCTTGTTCTCAATAAGAATGTCACGCTCTCCACACGTGAAAGACTCATCACCCACAATAACAGCAGCAACTTCATCTGACGCTGAAATATGATTTTCACGACCATTTTGAGCCCTTGATGCCTTGATATGAATCTTCAGATCAGTAATTTGATCTTCCTTAAAACGATCTCGAGCTTGTCGAAATTTTTGGACCAGTACATTATTTTCTTCTAACATTCTTATCAAACCATCCAAGATTTCTGGATCTAATTGATCTGAATCTTGAGCATTTATAACTTTCATTCGATTAGTAATCTCATTTTCAGTATCATACACATAGAGCTGACAAAATTTTGGTTGTTTTCCATTCTCGGGAAACAAAGTTCCAAACTGATGATGGTTAAGTCCGCTTAACCTAAATATAGATGGGCCTCTTGACTTATTAATTGAGTGATCAATGTTTCCACCAGTAGAAGTCATGGATAGAACACAATTATATGGACGCTGTGATCTCCGGAATTTAGGTCCTTTCTCTTCATCATAATACACATGACGAAGATATGGCGGAGTAGGTTTGGATTTTGGAAGTTTGATCTGTCCTTTTACACAGCAAATTGAAAACTCTGGTTCTTCCTTCAAGTTATTCTTATTAACTCGTTCTTCGTTCCACATAGTTGATCCACAATACTTGCATGTCTTTGTTGGAAATCCAAGAGATTTGTACTCTGGGCAAGGTGGCAGATCAATGTTCTTTGAAGTGCTTTCTGAAGTGTGGAATTTCACATTGTGTCTTTCATCCAAGTTGGAGAGATCTTCTTCAGAATCACAGTTGCCAATGTCCTCGTAGTCAACATCATAATCAGAAATTTCATCTTCAGAAACAGATATATATGTAGATTCTGCATTAAATTAAGTATTGATATTAAGTCATGTTTAAATTACATAACAAAGAATTTAACAAACATAAAGCTTATGAAGTACCATAGCGCTCAAACTCTTCCTGATCATCGTGTTGCATTTTGCTAGGTACAGTTGAACTATGCAATATCATGTGCAAAGATGAACTACCTTCTGCAAGATTATGTAAACAACTATTTTCTTAACATTTAGAAGACATTAATTTACTTACAAATGTAGTAAAGTAGTTTAACTTTACCTTCATTAAATTGAGATTCCAACCGTTTTGGGGTAACAGTCCTGACTCTACCACCTTAAAATAAATATGCAATAATTAGTTGTTGAATCACAAGATATTTTTTGTATATTTCAAAGTACAACCACTTTAATTTTAAAATGTAATATATAGATTTTTGTAAGTTCTAAATTTAACATATCACCCTTGGACGTTGAAAGTAAAATTACATCCTGATACTAAAGTGCTAGCAATAGATCATAAACCGACTAAATTTGTCAAAAGGAAAAAGAAAAGGAAAATCATAAACTGTTAAATGAAGCATCCAAATGCTTACCAGAAGAAGTATTAGTAATATTTGAGAATGGTCTTTTTGATCTTCCAAATATATCCATACTAACCACGCTTTCAATACTTCGTTTTGGTTTTTTGGTTTTAAGTGAAGTAGCTCCTTTTTTGTAAACAACAGAAAGAAATTCTTGTAACAATAACATAGTAAATAACATGTTATCAAAATTCAAATAAAACTGATGAGATTATTGTTGTTTAGCCAATTATACCTGATGTGGTAGCTGTCACTCTGCAATTTTCATGAGCATATCTGTTTTCATTTACTGTTATTGAAACAAATATAAGCATCATAATGGAAAAACATAACATTGAAACTATAAAATTGACTATATATTTTAATCATACTATAGTCCCATTATGGCATGCCATAATTTTGAAAATAATAAGGTTTAAGTTTTCATATTTACCTTTTTTTGAAATGGTATTAGTCTTGTTTCCAATATTCTCCTTGTCAATCCTTTCAAGACTTTTTATAATATGTTCTAGAAAAGATAATTTAGATAAATGTGATTAAATTTAGCTTTAGAATATATAATGGACAATATATTAATAGGAAAAACCTAATTGCCTACCAGAAGAATTAGTAATATTTGTGAATGGTCGTTTTGACTTTGCACGTGGGTCATTAACATCAACAACAGAACCAATACTTCTTTTTGTGACATTAGACTTAAATGAAGACAAACCTGCTACCAAACCTCTTTGAGCTGTTGTGTCAACAAAAAAGACATGAACGTGAAGAGAAAAGCAACAAACAATAGTGCAGTCAATAAATACCATATTAATTATAAGGATTTTGATAACATCTATACCGGGAGTATTGGTAATATCAGATAATGGAGAACAAACTGGTTTTGATAATTGAGCACTTTTCTCCTTTGTATGGTGATTCCTCCTGATGTACAACTCTTGATTTAGAAGGAAAAGTGTTAGGAATACACGTGCAATATAATTTCAAACTGCAAAAAAAAAAATTACGATTTTGATGTTTACTGGATAACCATACCTGATGGTAATGAAGCAGAATAAGTAACCTTTGAAACCTCTGGCAAAAGCAATGATAATGAAACATTAAGAAAGTAGTGGCCAAGTTTATAGTAAAAACATTGCAAGACAGCTATATAAAACAAACTTTGATAAACGAATACCTATCTTCTTAAACTCTTCTAGTTTTTTATCACAGACATCATAATCTTTATTAACAATCACGTCAAACAAAGCTTGTTCCGTTTGGTTAGAGTTTTTTCCTTTAGCATGAACAGTTTTATGATAATCTACACCTGGTACATAAAATAAATAAAAAATCAGTTTAATTATATCATCGGATAATATCATGAATATTTTTACAATTACATGTGTACATTATAAACACACCTGAATGTTGATGTTTAAGATTTGGTGTTGGACTATCATTATTTTGACGTGAAATCATTTCTTTCACGATGTTAGGAACAATATTTTGGCCAACGGGTCTTCCCCGTCCTTTACCTAAAAAGAAAGAATAGATCAAAACAAATATTCCTATAGGATGAATATTCACATATTTATGTATGTTTGTGTAATTGAATTGAATACCTGAATTCTTTGTAGAACTTTTACTTTTAGTGTGAGGACGTCCAACATGTTTTCCATTTTGTTTTGTTCCAGAATTAATGTCTACTGCAACAGTCATATTTACGTGACATTGTAGACATTACAGGTTGAAGTAGGAAAAGTAAAATCAAATCAAACATTAGTAGGTCAAGGAGGCTATGGAAAGGTTTATAGATGGGTGTTATCCAGCAACAAAATTGTTGCCATAAAGGCAGGGTGAGAAAGAATTTTTGACAGAGATAAAATTGTTATCAAGGTTACATCATCGAAACCTGGTCTCACTTGTTGGATATTGTGAAGAAAAAGGAGAGCAGGTATTGATTAGCTTAACCCCTCAATAAATAGGTTCTCTGTTATAGATTCACTTTGGTCGTGCGGTGTTGATTGATTATAGTTCCCCAGAACTACTCATTATCTTTAATGGGTATAATATTCCCTGGTGACTGTATAGGGAGATATATTATAATTCTTAATGGCTACATTATTAATCAAATCTATGCTACTCTGTTGTGTTGTAATCCTTCACTTCAAGACTGGTTATGATGAATTACCTAAAATGGTCTGAGAGTACGTTTATGTTCATTGCAGATGCTGGTTTACGAATTCATGCCTAACGGCACATTGCAGTACTGGATTTCTGGTAAGAAAATTATACATCTTTTACAACTCCTTTTGTTGCTCATTTCTGAAAAGTATTGGTTAAATCTAATTCTTTGAGGATTACCTCTGCTTTATTTGGTACCTGTTTCACAAATATACATCTGATTTAGATAGTATTATCGATGTCTATTCTATGGTCATAAATATATTTATATCATAGTTGTACATTGGTTAGAGTTTCATGGCTTTACTGAAATCAGCTGTCAAAAGAGGTCACGCTACATCTTATTCTCTTGCAACATCGTTTTCCGTCAATGAACTACAAACATCTAGGCCATGTTTTTGCAAATGATCCATCTTATACTCATTTCACTACTTGGTTAAACAACATTATTTGGGTGTATGAGATTCAAAGTTTTATATTTTACGAAGGTATGTTTCTCAGCTCTGACAGATGTTTCTATTCACTGGCAGGTAAATCTAAGGAGGCTCTAAACTTTGGGATGAGATTGCATGTTTTCCATTTTGTTTTGTTCCAGAATTAATGTCTACTGCAACATTCATATTTACGTGACATTGTAGACATTATAGGTTGAAGTAGGAAAAGTAAAATCAAATCAAACACCACACTGGCTGTGACGTATGTATACAGAACATATACAAAACTACATAAACTGAATTGACACATATGTGTATCTTATAGTTGATCACGTAAAATCATAACAACAGGAACATTATATATTTAAGTTATCCAGTATACACAATGAACATAAACGTATTTCAATTGACAATAGATATATGTCAAATACATATAAGAGGACTTTGTTATGAACCTGGTTCATGAGTATTTTCTACGTGCTTCTCCGTTCGATTAGAAATAGGTGTCCGAATATTTTGATCTTCTGCCATCTCTTCTTAGTGGTCGGCGTTGAATTCTTTAAAAAATAAGATCACCATTTAACTGAATTCTTTAAAAAAATAAGATCACCCTTTAACTAAATAAGATAACATCTGAACAGCATTGTTGTTATTATGCTTAATTATAGCAAATTGATTGTCTGTTGCAAGTTTCACAGCTGCCTTAATTAAAACAATGACATTTATGTTACATTGCCTTAAAATATATATCAAATAGTATAGTATGTGACATTCCTTAAATTAGGGTATAAGTTGGCAGTAATACACATATTAGTAATAATAATATCCTGAAAGCACGTAATGGAAATGTCAATGTGCCAGCAATAATAATATAATGAAAATATGATTTAAGTGTCATTATTTGATTACATTGCAATCAAATCACTGAACCGTTTAAAACTTTCAATCAGGTCATTGCCATTAGAAATCGTTAAAAATCAAACGGAATTATGACGTGGCATGCTGATGTTGCTCCTTAATAACTAAAATATTATTCTAACTCATTTTTAACTTGCGTCATCCAATTCATAAAAACTTGCAATCAAGTCATTAAATTATATATTTATTTTATCTTTTCAATTAAAATACATTATTTACTTGTGGGATAAAATTATTTATTTATAAAGTTATACTAATTTAAAAAGCATTTTTGAACCAAATTTAATATGCATTTAGTTTGTATAAAAATAATAAGAAAACAATACATCACTTAGATTTTTTTAATTTAAAAAGAAGTTAGGGGTCATTTGTTAAATCTGAATCGTTAAATTTGAATCATTGAAATTTCTGAATGATTTATAAATCTGAATGGTCTGAATAATATCGTTTGATAAAAAAATATCTGAACCGTTAAATCTTTTGACATAATTAAAATGATATTTTTAAGTTGTAAAATGAAATATATTAAGTTATGTAAAGTTAAATTTAAAATTTGACTATTTAGCAAAAAAAATTAAAAATTTGACTATAATTATTATATTATTTTATTAAAGTCGAAATATTCAAAATTTGACGGTCGCTTAATTAATTTATTTATTTATTAATATTTATAAATATTATTTTATAATGCATAAGTTGCATCAGCCAAACAGGCCCATTATAAGTTATAACTTATGCATTATAAGTTGATAAGAGCTTATGAGGGGTGTTTGTATACTCAGCTTATTTGATAACTTATAAGTTGATAAGTTGAATGTTAGAAATCACCAACATTTTACTTAACTTATCAACTAATTCTTTGATTTCTTTATTTTTCTAATATTTTATATTTTTACATTTGTATTTTTAAATATTTTTTTAATTTAAAATACAAGTATTGAAATCATTGTATTTAAAAATTATTTTTTCAAATTTAATTTAGCAAATTCTTCACTAACTTATAAGTAAATTTATCCAAACACCCGTATAACTTATAAGATTTCATCAACTTATCACTTATATGACACTTACTCATTTTAAGCTATAAGTCAACTTTTTTGTGATACCCTAAACACGCACATCATTAGAGAATACATAGAACTAGAGGTGACCGAACGAGTGTGCCGGGCGAGTCGTGCCGAATTTTTCACGAGCTGGCTGTCTGTGAAGGAGCTCATGATCGGCACGTCCACAGTCGCGAGCCGTGTCGGGCCAGGTTGCATGCTGAAGGTCTCGGCTCGTGGATGTGCACAGCGGTTTCACGGCGACTCGCGAGCCGTGCCGGGCCAACAACCAGTTCACTCAAAAGTCTGACCAACTAATAGTGGCAGAAGAGTTTTTTCTGGTACATCTGCCATTATTATGGTGCATCTGGTGAAGGGATTTATTGGATGGCGGAAGCATGTATAACAATTTATCGAACAATAAAACCCATATAAAAGCATATACGAATCGTAAAAAAACAATGGATTCGATTCATACCTTACAAAAGCGATTCAAGGATTGATGGAGGATGGTGAAGAGAGACTCTAGCAGCTGCTCCTCAAGTGTGAAGCACTCCACAAGTATCCACCAAGAGAACAAATCGAACGAGAGAAGAAAAAACCGAGAGAGAGAGAGAGAGAGAGATTAGGGTTGCCTCCCTTTTTCTTTCTTATAAAAATTAGGGTTCCTGGCAACAGGTCTATAATAGTATATTTATAGGCATATTTTTCAACTGAAATTTTATCGTATAAAATATTATTATTATTGACCATTTAATCAATTAATCTTATTAATCAAGTAATTAATAATTAAAACTCTTTTAATCATTAATTCTTTTTCTAAACTCTTTAGAAAATAATTCTCTCACTTAATTTAATTTCTTAAATTAAATTCTTAATTAATAATATTAAGAACACTTCTTAATTATTTTATAATTAATTAAATCATATTTAATTGATTATAAAAAATGCTATCAAATATTTATTTCATAAATAAATAATGACTAGTCATTATTAATTAATTCCTTCACCATTAAATCATTCTCTTTTATGGTGTGACCCTGTAGGTTCAAAATTAAGCCGGTAGTAGAAACAAATAATAATAAAACAATTTTATTATTATTTATATGAATTCTTTTAATTCATTAAATACGATAAATAAATTAATCATATTTATTCTACATCGTGAGGGATACTTCTCAGCATATCGCGACTATCCGGATAATATGAATTCACTGCTTAGAATACCAAGAACCTATTCAGTGAATAGTTACCGTACAATCAATTCTTTCTACCCTGCAATGTCCCGATTAAATACAAGGCATGGATCTCGTGTCAAGCATATCTAATTTAATCATATGCTTTCCTATTCACTATGCCTAGTTTCGTTTAATGCAAATTAGAAACTTCTTTCTAATTTCATTCACTCTGGCCAGAGATTTCTGAACTAGCATAAATGGAATAACATAGGACATTCTCTTCCTTCACTGAAAGGGGCAAATCCTTTATTGATCATTCACTATCTTCGTTTACAAATTCCTATACCCAGAAGAGCACTTATCATTGTCCCTCAAGACTAAGAGCTAAACCAAAGTATAGTGCAATGTGCACAAGATGACTATGATGATCTCAAGTCTAAGGACACTTGTACAACCATCACTATATGAACAACTACTGACACATGAGTGAACTCCATTAGTTGTTCAACTGATCGAGTCATGTTCAGTGAACTTATTCCTAATAAGCACCTACATACTAGCTATAGTGTCATCACACAAATGTCTATGAGAACAGACATCCTTCATAATGAAGCAAACATAGTATGTACCGATCTTTGCGGATTAACTAACTACCAATTAGTTATCCTATGATCAGGAACTATTTAAGTTTAGGGTTATCATCTTTTAGATCTCACTATTATAATCTCATTATAATTCTAAAAGCATTACTCTAAACTATGGATCATCTTATTTAAACACTTAAATAGATAAAGCCCGTCATAAAAACAAAAAAGTCTTTTATTAATATAATGAAATCAAATAGATTACAAGAAAGTTCTTCCTAACTCATCATACATGATTGGACTTAGGACACTTTACTTTTCATCTGGTACATCTGTTTTTGTGAGAGGATTCAAGTCAAGGTAGAGATTTGTTAGAATATGTCTTGAATCAGTAATGCCCCAAACGCTGGAACTTCAGGGGTCTCAAGGTAGAGATTTGTTAAAATATGCCTTGAATCGGTTTTGGACCTAGAGAGTATTATATACTCTCTAGGTCATAACCTAGATGTATGCTATAATCTGTATCCTCAAGATCAATAAAACTTTTCTTTTCTGCCTATCTGCGTTCTTTCTTTACGTCTATTATAATCTTTCTTCCTTTCGTTATAACAAACTTGATATTTACACACACACACACACACACACACATATATATATATATATATATATATATATATATATATGTGTGTGTGTGTGTGTGTGTGTGTGTGTGTAGTGATTAGTGATTAGTGAAGTACTAGTTGCGTTAAAAAATTATACGAATGTTTTTGGAATAAAAGAGGACGTTACCTCTATAAATTTTATTAATTGAAAAAATATTTTACAAATTTTGAGAGGACTCCTCTCTAAAAAAAAGGAATAAACCGCATAAACATAAAAATACAATACAAATTAAATAAATTTCAAAAGTACAAAACAAAAAACAACTATCCACTATTTATCTGCTATTTGTCGGAATCTTCGGAAGTATCCATTGTCATCCATGGATCGTCTTCGCCATCTGAATCATCTTCTTTTTTTCCTTGTTGTCTTTTTGCGGCTTGATCCCAATCTTTTTTGTAAACATAAATCTTTACTACATCAGGCGCAAGACTTGATCTTTTCTCGTCTAACACTCTTCTACCTGCACTAAAAGCGGACTCGAACGCAATTATAGAAGCGGGGACTACTAAAATATCCCTTGCAATTTTTGCTATAACTGAAAATTGTAACTCATGATTCTTCCACCATGTTAGTATTTCAAAATCTTCATTTAACTTGTAACTATAAGAAAAAAATTCCCTAAACATACTAGAAGAAGAAGAAGGTACGGAAGATGAAGTGGAAATTCTACTTTTTTGTTTTTTGGTTTGTATAGATGAAATAGTATTATTAAACCTACTAACAGTACTACTACTCTTAGGTGGTATAGAACTTTGAACTTTTGGAGCATAAATATATACAAGACTATACAACAAGTCTAAACAATTATTTACATATATAACATGATCATATGAAACTCCTAACACTTCATAATAATGCGATAAAATGTTTTCTAAACCTTCCTTTCTAACACCAGGATCAAGAAGACATGCAACACCATAAATATAAGGAAATTCTGTAAAGTATTCAATTCACTTAATTTTCATATCAACAATTACCTCACTAAAATATGGATTATTTTCGTATTCTTTTAAAGTAGTAACAATATTAACACACTCAATGATACCATGATGTACATTTGGTTCATAAACATAAGAACAAGCCGTAGTAGCATGTGCAAAACAATCAAGTATGTCACGTACGGTAGATGCCAAGTGCCAATCAAATTCGGTAATAAGTCCATCTTCGTATTGGTGGTTTGGGTCTTCATTATATAATTCGGTGATAATGGTCTTATATTAAATTGTATCATTTAATAATTTATAAGTCAAACTCCATCTCGTAGAACAATCGATACCCCACTTCTTAGGCCTTAATCCATTATCTTTACACAATTTTTTATACTTAGACCTATATGTACCCGCAAAACGTAGATACTTAGACCTAATAAATGGGTTAATTGTGTAACTCTCTTTTGGGCCGACAAGTTAATTATGTGAGCACAACATCTAACGTGTAAAAATACCCCATCTAAAACTAAAGGAATATCGTTCCTAATATAATCGACGACTTTGTTATTAGTGGTGGCATTATCTAAAAATATTGTAAATACCTTGTTAAACAAATTAAATTCTTTTATTGTATCTAAAATTCTTTGTTTTATGTTATAACCGGTGTGTGACTCATCCATAATATCAAAAGCAATAATTCATTTTTTCAATTGCCAATCACTAATTCAATGAACCGTAATACAAATATAAGGCTCACCTTGACTCGAACTCCAACAATCACTAGTTAAAGAAACCATACCATCAAAATTAGCGAAAGATTCAATTAATTGTGCACGATGAGCATAATATTGTTTTGGTGTATGACATTTAAGTGTGTTCCTAGGAATTCTTCTAAATGCTGGGTTTAGTGAATGTTTAATCATGTGCTCTAAATTCGGACTCTCACCGTGGGAGAAAGGTAACTCGTCTAAAGTAACATAAGTAGCAAAATCTTCAATCATTATATATCTATTATAGGAAAAGGCATACCTCCACCGGGAGACGAAGTCATGAAACCACCAATTTGTGTTTGTTGTGAACCTCTAAGTGCCTCTCCACTTTCATGATTTTGCTTCGTTATTCCATGATGATTTTTCAAGTTTCGATCAAGAGTACCCGTACCGGTCCCGTTAGCGTGAAGAAAAGGGGTTTGTTGTAGATTATATTGAAAACAAAGCAAACGAGTAGCTTTAAATCGGTTCGGATCTTTCGTTGCTTCTCTCGAAAAATAAGTCCAAACGTGTGATGAATGTCTAGAAGTAGAAGAAGCACCTACAAAAATGAAATATAAAACGATTAAATTTAAAACGAACTTTTTTTAAAACATAAAAAGGAAATTAAATGAACTATCAAAACATAAACATAAACATAAAAACACACACTGTCAAAATCAAAAAAACGAAATTAAACAAAAAATGAATATTTTTAAAAATGATATAAAAATGAAATTAAACAAAAAACAAATACTTTTAAAAATGAAATTAAAACGAAATTAAACAAAAAAATGAATATTTTTAAAACTGGAATAAAAACGAAATTAAACAAAACATGAATATTTTTAAAAATGAAATTAAAAAAACAAAAACACACAGGCACAGTCTTATTAAAACATGACTAAAACTCTACAATACAACTTATAAAATAGAGTATCACAAATAGAACAATTAACAAGTATCACAAATTAAAATTATACAAGTACAGGAGTCAAAAACAGAGTTTAAAACAGAGTATAAAACACACACACATGTCGAAAAACACACACACGCAGTCGAATTAAAACTCAGTACACAAAAACTCAGTTCATACCGGCTTCGACGGGTCGAGGTGGTCTCATTGAGGTTTCTTGGGTAGAACCTTGAGATGATAGTGTGCCTCTTCCTTCTTCCATTTTTTTTAAAGCTTCACCGAAATTAAAAAAAGTTCGCTGGAATTAAAAAAACCTTCGTCGGAGTACAGTGAGCAGTGAGAGTAGAAAGAGTGGAGACTAGAGTGAGCAGAGAGAGTAGAGAGTACAGAAAGCAAAGATTAGAGAGTGCAGTGTGTAGGTGAGTTTAAATGGAGGACGGAGAGGTGTATTTATAGGAGGCTTGGAGTTGAACGTTGGAGACTTGGAGTTGCAGGCTTGCAGCCTTCTTACAGGGGAACGTTGGTATGTCAGCTTGAGAAGACCGTTGGAGGTGGAGGGATGTGCCTAGCTGGAGAAGACCGTTGGGGGGGGGGGCGAGTTTTGGCGGGTTGCGAGATGGACGAGCCGAGCCGTCTCGGTTACGAGTTCTAGTTTGCCAGCTCGTGTATGCCCCGGTTTAGCCTACGGTTTGTGTCGGTTCCGAGTCGGCCCGATTCGAGGCGAGTTAAGACGGGTTGGTTGACAAGCCGGGTCCGGGTTAGCCGGTCGAACCCGCTCATTTGGCCACCTTAGAACATGCCCAACATCAAATGCGGGCTAAACTATCATCAACGACATAAAAACAAACCCAATATAAAATGCGAGTTTAAGAATATTGAAGAACGTAAAGAAGATCTTACTGTCAAAAAACCCATTGAACTTTTTCCCAGTTTGCAAAATAACCATTAATGTTTTTTACTCACACTTTTAACCATTGACCTTTAAAATATTATGCAAAAACTAGATTACAGAACTAATCATGGTTAAACTATGCTGACGTGGCAAACTAATCACTTCGGTGATTAGTCCATGTGGCAGACATGAATAATTACGTTTTATTAATTTTCCAAAATGACCATTATACAAATAAGTATGTGCTAAAATAACCTTTTATCTTAATTTCATGCTAATATAACCTTATCTTAAATTTTTTAATTGTTTAAATAAAAATATTCATTGAACCCTAAATTGAAAATGATAAATAATTGTGATGCATCAAAAACCAGATTAACCAGATAAATAGTACTACATAGTAGCCATGATATAATTTGATATTTGATCCTTAAATTACATAAATTTCAGCAATGTTTTGCCAACAAAAAGACATTTTTGGAGCATCAAGTCTATTCCATTACATAGGCAGTTTAATAGCATGAAATCTATTCCATTTCATTGGGTTGTGTGGCTGGAGGAGCATCTTCTGGCTTAATTACAGTAGCATCAAGAGTCGAAGGTTCTCCACCATGATTTGAAGCTTCTCCAGCATGGTTTGGTGGTTGTCCACTTTGTATCAAATAACCCTGATCATGTGAAAGGATTCATGTTAAAATACAAACTTATTAAGACACACAAACACATACAAAGACAAGTTAACTTACATTCAAGTAGGTTCTACCAGTCTTGGGATCAATGAATAATCCAACTCCCATGTTTGTATATTTCTTCACTGGTTTTTCCTTTGGAACAACTGTTGTTGCAGGCTTCTCCATCCTTGGCCTACCAGGTTTCTTCTTCGGTTGAGGGTTCAGAACTTTAGGTGGATTTTTATATGTCTTTTTATTATGTCATGTCTCTCCACAATTGCTACATGTCATTTGTAGCTTTTTTCTGCTAACTTTCAATGTGCCTTCACTTGCTTTAGAACTGGTGGTTACATCTTCATCAAATTCCTTTCTCCTAGCCTTCTTTGGTCTGCTCTCATCCTGCTCCTCCTGTATAAGAAGATCAATCTTTTCCTGCAGCAGGAGAATCTTGTCCACGGTGGACATAGCGTTGAACTCCTCAGGGTTAATCTCGAGAATTGCAGAAGCCATTTTGAGAGGATTTAGAAATGAAGATGAGGAAGAGAGCTCAACCTATGCCTTTAAATAGGCAGGGAGCTACTAGATAACCCTTGTGTTTAACTAGGGTTAAACGGGGGTTAGGAAAACTGAAGAGACATGCATTAAATCACTCTAGTGTAAATGAAGAAAATACTCGAGTTCCTAGAGTGAAAAATGTGTCTCAGCTCAGATTACAAAGGTTATCATGACAAGATATTTGAATAGAGATAAGAGTAAAAATAAATAGTTGGCCATATAAATATGTTCAACTAAATCATTTTAAAAGAAAATCTTTAGACAAGTGACATTACAGAAAAATCAATATATTTTGAATAATGTAACAAACAAGTTATTTGAATTTTCGAGACACATATTCAGTTGACATCATTCATTAAATGTATGACATTTGACAAATGATATCCCTGAATATTCATCCATGGGAAAAATCAAAGAACAACAATGCATTAGCTTGTTCATGTCTAGAGATGATCAACTATTTAATATCAGTGAGAAAAGTAGCTTGCTATCTCATTGAATATTACTCAGAAGATCATTTCATAGTTAACTTCACTTGATGCATAACATCATTCAACTGTATTGACTTGTCATGACAACAAAAGCACAAAAAAAAGATAAACAAATAATTCCAGAGATAGAAATCATTGGCTGCATGCATTTAACACAGATATTCAACAGAATAAGAAATCATTACCTACCAAACTCATTTGTCAACTTGAGAGAGTTGTTGCATTAAGAGCATTGGTAATATATCTGGTTAAATAATGTTCCCTTGGAACACAGTGTAGTTCCACTACAACATGCACATCACTTCTTCCAATAGTATGGTGCATGAGGTTTGTGTACTTGACTCTTTTGAGAAATGCTTGGATGCTTCAGCTACATCTTTTGGTTTGACACTAAGCTAAGCATTCCTTCTGAGCCATGACCTGAACTTATTTCCTTGAAGTTGGCATGAATTGTGTTGTGTCTTCTTGATTAGGAAATTATCCTGCAAGTATCAACATCTTGGCAGCCAATTAGAACACATCAGGTATCTCTTGGATTATCAAGTACTGAAAGGTTGATAATCTCTTGAGATACAAAAATGATTTCAGGATAAGTTTAGGTACTAGTACATAAACAAGTGGTTAACATAATTTCTGGCATACTGTTACTTAGTCATGAGAGAGATCACCAACTAAATTTTCAAAGCATGAATTTCCTACCATGGTATTCAATTCAGTTTTGTCAATAACTGGTATGAGAATTTAAGAGAAAACTCATTTATCTCCTCAAAACTACTTTGCATGAGTTTTTCAGCTTAACAGCAAAACTACTGATCAATAATGCCAGACATTATGTATACTACACGTATCTCAGCTAAAGATATATGACTTACAACGGCTGTGATTTAAGACTTAATTTTCTACAGATATAGATACTGCCTTTTTGCCGTATCCGTAGAGGAGCAAAGGTAGTATCCATAGATGTAGAAGATTATCTACGGATAATCAGTATCCATAGACAAAGCAAAGAAACTAATCCAGTGTTATAAATGACTATCTACGGATAAGGATATCCGTAGATAAAGTAAATTTTGACTTAGACAAAATTTTCACTGTTTTTGGAAAACTTAGTTTTCAAGAAAGTCATTTGAACACTGGCTGCATATGAGACATCAAAAATTAAGGAAGTTTATTCATACCTCACTTACTTACCATCCTGGAGAGAATGGTTGTCAAGTAGCTTGGTATTGATGTCTACTTTGTTGAGTCACACTTGGATCAAAATGTATTTCCACTGTACTGTTCAACACAGAATCCCTCTAGTGAAAACCCTTGAAGAAACTGGTCTGAGTACAATAGATCTAGAAATTTGCGAGGCAGATGTTCCACTCATTTCTTTAACCGAGATTTTTAACTCAAGGAGAAAGATTAGATGTCCAGGAAATAGACATTATTGTAGGAGCTAGAAAATCTTGCCTTGATCCAAGTGAACACCTTATTTCTTCAACCCAATTAAAATGTCTTTAAGGGGACTTTCTTCTGGATTTTGGAACAAGCTTTTGATGGCAGGTGCAGGTCTTGAAGATGTAACAATATTCTCATCAGTATGATCATGTGAGGTTGATCCTTGACTCAGAGAAACTCCCCCTAAGTTCATTGGGGTGGTAACTCTGTGTTGTGATCCACCTACAGATGCTTCATTTTGGCTTCCTACGGATGCTCCATTTGGCTTTCTACGGATGCTCCATTTGGCTTCTAACAGATGCTCCATTTGTCCTTTCCATAAATGGCTCATTTGAACTTGAAACATCCATAGTCGAGACAATCATTCTTGGAGATACTGATTCATCCACATAATCATCATCTTCATCATACCAATAACCACCTTCCACCTCAAACTTAAATATGAGAACTTCAAGAAATCTCTCATCAATAAATGTGAGTTTTCTGGCATCATCAGAAACAACCTGTATAGACTCCATAACAGTGTTGATTCAGTGATTAAAAACCCTGTAGGCTTTTCCAGCTTCATGCACTCTTTTTGAGTTGCTTTCCCAAACTGGGCTTCTGAGTAGATAAAAGATTTGATCTTTGACAGGATGTCTTCTTGAAGTTGCAGAAGTAGATTAACACTTTCTGAGAAATGCTCCCCCTGAGTAGATGTTCCAAACAGAAAACCCTTCAGGAATGAACATAAGATTCCATGGTTGGCTGCTCATTATCTTCTACAGATGGTTACCATTTTTTATGGAAGATAGTCAGAAATGCACATAGAAGATACCACCATTCTCAGCTTCACTTCTACTTCCACTAACAAAGATCTTTTCTTCTACTCATCAATAACTTGGGAACTTTTATCCAGATGTCTGTTAAACTTAACATCCAAGAGAGGGTTAAGTCTTCGATCATGGACTAGATGTTCTTCAAGTTTGTTCCCAACGTAAATTCCCTGATCTCCTTTATCTAAGCTTCTATTACTTCCTTGGCTAAGGAAAATGATAAGAGAAAATTGTTGGCTTCACCTATTCACACAGTTTGATGGTTCCTCCTTCAGGTGCTTGTATGATCAAGAAAACACTCTGGCTACAATAAGTAGCACCACTTACAACTTTCCAGAGCTCAATGAGTTACCTTGATTTTCCAAGCAAAGTCCCTGCATAAATTGTCATTTATTTCATAAGACCTCTTCATAATGAATTCTTGAGCTAAATCATTTAAGGAGATTTTATGTGTAGTGGCTGAAAGAGTTTATCAAACGTATGATCTATCCCGTTCTTGATAAAGGTCTTCTCTTGCTTCCCTTAATGGCATGCATCCTTTAACCCATCCTTGGCAAACCCCTAGGGTTCCTCTAATCAAGATTCTTCCTTAAGACAGCTTCTGATGCACTGGTTACTGTTGACCTGATTTTGACTTGTCACATAGAAGTCAAGACATACAATCCACCAAAGCAGAGTTGTAATCAGCTGCATACACTTTTCTATCAAGTGTCCAGTGCTTACCACTTCATTGTCTTTCTAGTGTTAGACAATGCAGGCTACAAATACAAAGTTTCCTTTGTCACATGCTTGATTGATACATAGCAAGTTATGCTTATATCCATCAACTAGTGCTTCAACCCTAACTGATGATATTGTTTTCCAAAGTCATGCTTCATTCCTTAATCATGACTAAAAATATCATCTCTACATTCAAGTAGAGGGGCTACATTTTTCTGAGCATTCTGTGAGCAGGATAGAAACTCTAGTAGGAGTCTAGAGCTTTCACAGCCGTGGAGCCATGGCTTCTTTATATTCCTCCTGCACACTTTCAAAACCGAATCAAGCGGGCTTAGGTACCCAAGTTTCCTTGAGCTTTGGCTTTTTAGCTTTTATGACTGTCATCTTCTCTTTCTGAACTTTGGGCTTCAAAGGATTCAAACCATTTTTATCCCTTGTTACTGGCTTTGGAAGATTGGCATCCACATGTTGCTCTGAGATATCAAAGTTTGATGCTCGACAAGGAAATGTTTGAGCATACAGATCATTCAAGTCAGGCATGCTCCATGACATTTGAGGCATATTGAATTCATACCAATATGGATGAGGAACAAATGGCATATTAGCATATCTTGTTGAATCTCGAGCATTATGAGCAAAAATGTGATGCATGACATGCATATTAGTCATAGGCAGTTGAGTAGACCTTGTTTGAACAAATTTGCAGGAAGTATACAAGTGATTAACTCTACCACATCGAATACATGGCCTTCTGGAAGTACTTTCTTATGATGGGTAGCTGCTATTACAGTTAATCATTGTTGGTTCATTCATGCTCTCTTTTGCATCTGCCTCTGACTCTTCTTCCTAAATGGTTTTGCTGCTTAATGATTGAACACAGTTTTTGAAACCTGGTCCAACCTTATTGCTCAGTTTCTCTAGAGTCTGATTACTCCTGAATGGTTTTGCCATCTTTGGAGCAGTCTCCACATCATCTAGCTTCTTGTTATTGCAATTCCAGGTCTCCTTACAAAATGTGTCCATTCCTTGAGTTTTGATAATATTGGACACAATGTAACTGGAATTATTCCATCTCGCAATAACCTCTTGTTCCTTTTTCAGCTGCTCTTTCAAAACCACTTCTCTTCTTAAGACAGCCTCAAGTTCTTGTTTTGCATTTAGGCAATCAACATGTGTTTTCTCAAACTCAGAGACTTGAGTTTCCAACATAGCATTTATCTCACTAAGCGTAACATTAGTTGCTTTGAGTCTGACATTTTCTTCAATGAGAGTGTTAAAAGAAATATGCACATCATGTAATTCATCAATTAAACTCATTGCAGTGCTGCAACATACTTCTTTAACATGCTTAGTTGGCTCCAGAGAAAATACCTGATTTCTTGTTGAACTCGCTTCTTGATTTTCATAGGCCGTGGGTACAAGGTTGATAGATTCCTCTGTTGACGTTGAATAACCCTCTTCAACTAAAACCCTTTGTTCAAAAAGGACTTCATCTTTCAGTGTCATTCCTTCCTTGCCCTTGTCTGATGTGGTTCTGATACATTCACAGATCTTCAAGTTGAATGTTGAGCTTGCTGCTTCTGTTCTCTCCTCTTCTTTCAAATCTTGGTTGGAGATGACCACATCTCTGGTTTCTATCTCCCCTTTATCTCTGATAATCTTTGCATCTTGCATAGCCTCAAGATTACCGTCTTCAAGAGTGCTTAACAGATCGCTAAGATTTAGATCTTTGGACTCAAGGGTGTTTATGATGAACACGGAGATATGCTTCCATTTTCTGGGTAAAGATTCTGCAAACAATAAGTTTGAGTCCTTGCTTGAAAACTCCTTTCCACACTTCTTTGAGTCTTGTAAAAATCTCTGAAATCTTGAAAGAAAATCAGACAATTCTTCACCCGCTTCATAGCGAAACACGTCAGGTTTCTGTGTGAGTAGGCACAATCTTTTCTCTTTGACTTGCTCAGTTTCTCCATGATTTGTATGAATGATATCCCCTTGATCGATATGAGATTTGAGGCTCAGGAAATCTTCATACATGCCATGGACAAGATTATTATGAATAATCTTGTTGCCCTCGTGTCTGACTTCTCTTGTGTCTTCAGAACATTTGAGAAGAGCACTTGGAACTGATTCATCTTTCCCAGCTTCTTCGTTGTCACCTCTCTCCATGGTTGCAGTTGCTTTTGATCTTTAAACTTCAGGTATGTTTGTAGCTTGTTCTGATACCAATTGTTATTCCCAGAACAATGCAACCTAGATTGTAGAAGGGGGGGGGGAGTTGAATACAATCTAGTTAATTTTACAAAATTAACTAAAATTCAGTCAAGCCTTGAACATAAGTGAATTCTTCAAGTTAAAAAGACATGCAGGAGACAAACAAACTTTTTAAACTTTTCAGGTGGGTTTCTCGGGGAAAAAGCCCACCTGAGTTGTATATTAAAGAATTCTCTGGTTTTGTTTTTCAACAAACTCCAGCTGCTTACACAGATGATGAAAGAGAGCCTAAGTGTTTTACATTCAGCTTGGTGCTCTCTCCACACACTTCTAAGCTACTCCATACAGTCTTATATACATCAACTGTATGTTACAAACAAAACCTACAACATAATAAAATATTATATTTTTGGTTCTGCTTGTTCACATGCTCGACTTAGAAACTATCCTAATTGGGAAATGCCTTGGCTGGCATCACGGATAAACTTGTATAGTCCCAAATGGTGCTTTCTGGTTGAGTGTGCTTCTCTCTTCAAGAATTACTAAGTCCATGTAAATTGACCTAGCTTCCAAGCCCACGTGACATCTGAATGAAAAAGACCTTTCCCTGGTTACACGACTGTCAGGTCACTATCAGCTGAGATAAGTGAACATGTAGTATTGCATATAGGTCTTCATGCTTGTCAAGCTTTTCATTTGCGTCCAGTTAGAAGATAAACTTCTAGGTAGCTGCTTTAACTCTTATTTATCCATCGAGACATAGAAGATTATGGATGACTTCACATTTCATTTGTAGGAATTTGAGCCTTCGAATATTTACAATTTGACTCCCTATTCCATACATCTTTTGCGTCGTTATCCACCATCATTTAGTCATGGGTGTGTAATGATGATCTCTGAGACTGTCCTCCATTCAACCTGTAAAATAACGAAGATTCCAAAAGATTTCTTTACATAGATTTGCTTTTCATGTTGAATGGGATGAATATCAGTAGGCGTATTAATTCTTTATCCGTAGACTGCTGTTCTACTTCAATTATCCGTAGAAAGGTAATCTCAAAATATCAGTAGAAGTAATATCCCAAAACTGTATCCATAGATAGGACATGACATCCTTGGCTGCATCCATAGATAGACCATGACCTCCTTAGCTGCATCCATAGATAAAACATGACATCTTTAGCTGTATCCGTATATCAACTTTCTTCAGCTTTTATCCGTAGATATGATGTCTTCAGCTTTTATCCGTAGATGAGATAAGATGTTCTCAGCTTTTATCCGTTGATGAGATAAGATGTCCTCATCTTCTATCCGTTTGTGAGATTCAATGTTTTCAGCTTTTATCCGTAGATGAGATAAGATGTCCATAGCTTTATCCGTAGAACAGATACACTTAGCTTCAAGCTTAGATAAAACATCTTGTCATCCTTATTGACTCACCATTACTGAGTTGTTTTGGCAGGCTTAACACTGAAACACTTGGTGCTTGATTAGACGTCTATTGGCTTGCTTCTGAATTGCTTCCTAACTTGATGACAGAATATCTTCCATACATTTGATGTGACTTTTAGACCTTGGATAGATAAAATGCCTTCTAGTTAGCTTCCTGATTATCAGCTACTGTGAACTAGCTTTCTGACAATCAGCTTCGATATCATGATCAAATTCTTGTCTTGAGTATTTTGTTATCATCATTCCAAATGTATCAACCCTAACAATAACACGGAACTTCTGAGTATATGAATAACTTTTCTTCTCTTTATATAGTCTTACATTACGAATTATATCCTTATATATGATAAACGTAACAAATATTTTATCCAAAACTTTGTTAGTACCGTTCCTATATTTTGCTAAAAATGTGTAAAAAATTCTTAAAATTATTACCCTCAAAAGAGTCATTAGAAATATTAATACAATACCACCCGTTAACTGACTTCGAAAAACAATGGCAATAAAGAAATGGAATAAGACTTTTACCAAATGGTAGGTTCCCAAACATATTTCATTTTTCAAGTGATATAGTTATAATTTTTGTTAAAAAACATTAAAAGACCTTAACAATTTGAATAACACTATGCTTTCAAGACTCTTTTTTTTTTGCTAAATTTTCAAGACTCTTTAAATGTTAAAATTGAATATCTCGTGATTTTTAAATCATTAAAAGTTTTGAAATCTTTTGATAGAATACCATCCCTTCATTGTAAGAGGATTTTTTTTAAAAAAAAATGAGCAGTGTTTACAAGACTAATCAAAATATTTTACAGGGACACATCACATGTGCTACTGCAATACTTTTTAACAGACTAGAGAGAACAAATAAATCCCCAAAATTTCTGAAGAATAACTTTTTTTTTCTCTTTAGTCTCACGTTACAAATAAATATAACGAAAGAAAGAATGTAAATATAGGCTTGTGCTCAAGTGAGAACCTGCAATAAAATGAGAACTGAGATCTAATCTCAACCCTCTATTTTTAATTAGTTCTTTTAATCTTAGCCCTACCTTTTTATCCTCCCCACTCTCCTCACCAATCACCGCACTCCACCCACCTCCACCCACCTTCCGCCACACAAATTCCGGCCACCTCAAGCACCTGCCGCCGCACCAATTCCGGCCATGACTATGATCCTCTCCCTTCAGCCCCATCCCACCCGATTCAAATTCTCTCTGTCTCCCCCCCCCCCCCCCCCTTTCCCAATTTTTCGCTCAGATATGTTCTTCACCACCACCACTCAGTTTCTTCCATATCCTTTAAACTAAATTATACCAGCGTTGATTTTTCAGAGGAGATGCAGAGGATAATATCCGTTGATTTTTTCGAGTCTTCTTCATCTAGCTTAGTGAGTTGACATCTCTTCAAACTCGGCATTACAGATTCTTGTATACTAATTTTATGTTCAATCTCTGGTGATTTGGCGATGAATTTGATTCTGTATATAGTGGCGATTGTTGGTGGCGGTGGCGGTAGTTTTATATTTTCGATTTTTATGAGTTTGTTTTAATTTAAGTGGCGATAATGTGGTGGTGGTTACGTGGTGATGTATTGATGGTGTTGGTGGCAAAACGATGTTAGTGGTGATAGTTGTACAGTGGTGGTGGAGTTGCTCATAATCAACAATCGATGGTGATTTTTCTTGCAATTATGGTGATTTTTGTTATTTTCCGGTGATTTTGGCATATTGTTGGTGATTAATTGACGATAGTCAGACTTGGTGACCAGTGGTGGTGTGGTGGTTTACGAGGGTTTGTAGTGGTGATTTTTTGCTAATCGTCGGAGGTGGTGGTGATTTTTTGTTTTCGGTGGTGATTTTTTGTTTTCCGGTGGCGGTCGGAGGTGGCGGAAATGTGGTGATTTTTTGTTTCCGGTGGTGATTTTTTGGGTTGGCCGGAATTGATCGCCGGATATGGTGATCGGAGTTACTAGTGGCCGGAGCTGGAGGTTCCTGGTGGCGGGAGGTGGTGGATGGGTGGGGATGGTGAAAAATTAAAATATTAATAAATTTAATGAGTGATGGGGGGATTAATATAGTGTATTTAAATGAATGACTATGATTAGATCTCATATCTCACAATAGTGAGGGTGAGCGCGACTCTGTATATATAACTTCACTAATTACATGAAAAAAAAAAAAAAAAACTTCACCAATTAAAACAAGAATGCATCCTAAATAAAGTTGAATATTCATATTGCACATTGTGTATCATTCACATAATAGATTCTGACAAACATTTGAGCGAGTCCCCGCCTTGGACACTTAACAGATTCCTAAGATGAAGTGTTGGTCTGAAGTGCAACTAAGGATGCATAGACACCATCTTTGATGTTCATCAAGCTCCCATGTTTTCCTTTCTCTACAATCACTCCATTTTTCACCACAGCAATGACATCTGCACCTCGGATAGTGGACAGCCTATGTGCCACCACTACTGTGGTCCGATGCACCATCACGCCGTCTAATGGATTTTGAACCACTCTCTCGGATTCTGCATCTAGAGCACTAGTGGCCTCGTCTAGAAGAAGTATCTTGGGATTTTTTACAATGGCACCGGCAATGGCCACACGCTGCTTCTGGCCACCTGATAGCTGTATACCTCTCTCCCCTACTACAGTATCATAACCCTGTGATTGCATCGTATGAAGATTCATTATCGAGGTATTACAACTCCAAGTTAACTTGGACTGGATTAAAGCATACACTGAAAGTGTCTGAAACATAATACCAAGTATCTTACAAGACTTTCATAGGGAATAAGCTTATATATCATTGATTTTTATTTTTTGGGGTCGGACATGTTTCTGGAGAACATGAGACCTGGTATCCCAGATTTCAGCTGTTTTCATATGAACTTATATTCTATATAAAGGCAATAGTCTTTTCAAGCCAGTAAAAATTGAGAAATGTTTTATGGAAAGAGGAATTTTAATTTTAATATCAGAATGTGCTTACTAAATAAGAATAAATTTGTCCTATGTTGGGGATGTTACTGAGAATATATACCTAGGAATTTCCCTCTGTGGCATTCTCCTTTAACCACCAGATCATCCTGGGGTTGCACAGATTCTTGTGATTATTTGGTCAAAGCTCTAAAAACCTTGGGGGTAATTCATTCACCAAGCCCTAAACAACTAAACTAATTTGACTCTGCTTATTTGGTGAAAATATGGATTTTGATTATAGGGGAACTAAGGTCTAGGTTGGCTGGTCGCAATGGACAAACTAGAGTTTATAAAATAGCTATGATAGGTCCATAATTAATACATTTTTAATACCTATTTTATGTTTGTTTTCGTAATTTTATTATTTAATAATTTGTTTTCTTTTGTTTTGTAGGAAAATAAATAAAATCATATTTCAAGCAGTAAAAGGTGAAAAAAGGCAAGGAGATGGAAATACTTGAAGTCAAAAGGAAATTGGAGAAAAATTGGAAAACTTATCGGAGAAGAAAAAGGAATTGAGGAAATATTTCTACAATCCGCTTTGTAGTCAAAAAGCCCAAACCCATTATTTTTCCTATAAATATAGATCTCCTCTCTTGTATTTGAGACACCTAGAATTTTATAATTAATTGTTTCTCTGTTTTATATTTTGCCGGTGGCTAATATCCGGCGTACTCGTGTTATTTATATATTATCAGTTTTGCATTTTCTTTCCGGAGTTCGCTTCTTTTCAACTGCACTGTTAGCTTAATTATTTGATACATGCATGTTTCGTTAGCTTGCTTAGTTATTTAGTTTATTATATAATCATATGCCATCCACACGTCCTTTTGTTTTTTTTACTCTGGTTTTAAATTTGATTACGTGTACTTGTGATTACAAATTGGCCACCTATTAATTCTTAGTTTTTATTCATGTTTAATAATTGTTATAAATTTAATTGTTTTATTTATTCTATAATTATGCGTAGCTAATTTTATTGCCCTAGGATGAAGATGAAGTTAATTTGATTATTGTTGATATCTTCTCGTTCCTATTAATTGATTCTCATGATTTTTCTTGGTGCTTAATTGTTCGATTGACAAAGTGATTTTGATATATTATTGTTACCGGATTTATTTTTCATAGCCTATGCTTGCTCCATGAAGTTTTGATAGGTTTTTGTTAGATAACAAGTTTCATAGTATATGCTTGTCTCGTTAATTGATATATCTTATTTGTGAAGGAAAGAGAATTGATTTTAGGGCGAGTTGGTATTAATTGTGATTGATTAATGGATTCGGATTCCTAGGTTTTTCCATATCTGATTTTAATTGTTAATTAGGTTAAACAAATCTCAACTCAAATCTTATTGTCTAGTTCGCCTGAGTTAATTGTTAGGGTTTCGAAAATTCATAGTCTCTGTGGATCGATCTGTGATTGCTACAACTGAACACTGTGCGCTTGCAGTTTACATTATTTTTACACATCAAGTTTTTGGCGCCGCTGCCGGGGATTATTGGTAATTTTCACTCCTTGATAGTTAATTCTTCGGATTAGTTTCTTGTTCTGCATTGTTTGTCTTTTAGGGAACAGTGAAGCGGGGGAAAGTTTGGACAAGAAGATTGCTAGAAGGCTCGTTGTCTCTTGTGAAATTTTTGGAAGCGCTTTTCGGTATTCCGTATCACCTCTCTCTATTTTCTTTCCATCATTATTGAAAAATCCAAAAAAAAAATTAAATATTTGAAAAATCCAAAAATATTAGTTAGTTATTTGTTAAAAACCAATTTGTTGCATCATTCATTCTCTCACATAGGATCACATCATCTAGATTTCTTTATTGTCTTTATCGCTTTCCATATTATACAATTGTGGTGATTGCTGGAGGAAAGAGGTACGTACAATTTAGAATAGAACACGTAGTGTAGTGCATCCATAAGTGTTTATTTCCCGTTTCTTTGTGTGTTGCATCATTAAATCAATCTTAAGGGCGCCACCCAATTTCAAGATAAGGTGAGGGATTTCATCACTCTTTCCTTGGCCCACAAATCACTAATTCGTTCATCTTGCATTCCTTTTTCCTTAATAAAATCAATTAGACGTTAGCCCCTAGGATATCGCGCTCAACTAGGAAGAGAATCTAGAAGGAACAAATCACTAAGTATTTTTCGGTGGTGTCTAGGACTAGCGAAAGCTTACCTGGCCTTTAGACTGGTGCCTAGAATGGTGGTTAGCCTCTTGGCAATGCTTCCTCCTGCCTGGCCAGTCACGACGAATGCTTTTTGAGCTGTTACTTTTAGTAGTATCTTATTGTTAGGAGCAAGGTCTAGATTTTTTTAGGATAAGATAGATTTTTCTTTGGATTTTGCATATTCTTGGGTGTTTACTTTATAGCTCTTGTCTGCTACGTGCTTAGTTGATTGTTTCTCTTGTATGCAAAGTACTTGGGTTCGAGATAATACATCTAGATTAGTGAGACAATCCAACCATTCACTACCTGGAATAGCAAGACAACTCGATTTCTCTTCACCCACTAAAATTGAGTCAAAAGAAGTAGAAGTTCCAACAACCGTCATGGCTGTCTCTCTTAAAGAACGTTGTTACCCCGCTCGTACCGCTCAACCCTCATGCATAGTGCTACCAGCAGTAACCGCAAACAATTTTGAAATCAAACATCATAACATTAGCATGTTACCTAGGTTTGCTGGGGTAGAGGGAGAGGATCCATATCTTTTCATTCGAGAATTTGAGGAAGTGTGTGCTTTACAAAAACTTCAACAGTTAAGTGAGGATTCCATTAGGCTTAGACTCATTAACTTTGCTTTAAAAGAAGATGCTAAACAGTGGTTGTATAGTCTGCCCGTTAATTCTATTTCCACATGGGAGGGATTTGTTGCTATATTTCTTAAAAAATATTTTCCCAACCATAAGGCTAACAGGCTTAGAAATGAAATCAACCAATTTCAACAAAATTCAAATGAGCCTTTTTGGAAATATTTTGATAGATTTCAAAAGTTGTTGTCTAAGTGTCCTCAACATGGTATAGAAAAATGGAGACTTTGTAAAATTCTCTATGAAGCCTTAGATAGCCAAACCACTGCCTTGTTAGAGTCTATGTGTAATGGTAGGTTTATGGATAAAACTGATGAAGAAGCTTGGCAATTTTTTGAAGAGTTAGCTGAAAGAACAATGTTGTGGGAGTCAACTAGGGAACCTAGTCAGGAAACTGAAAAATCTAAGGGCGTACACGTAGTTGGTAATTCTATCGCAACCGAAGCTAAGTTAGCTACTCTCACTAGACGTCTAGAAGCCTTAGAAACCAACAAGGTGTCCTCACAAGTGTTTCTGTGTGCAAACTGTAATTCTCCTAATCATTTGATAGAAAATTGTCCTGAAATTGAACAAGCCAATGCCATGTTTCAATCTAGAGTTAGGAATGATCCCTATTCATCCACATACAATCCTGGTTGGAAAAATCATCCAAATTTCTCATGGAACCAAGGTCAATACAATCAGTATAACCAAAATTCTCAACCTGCTTTTCAAAAGCCCAATCCTGGTCCATACCCAACTCAAAATCCTAACTCATATCCTCCACAAAATCTCGGTCAATATCAAAACTCAGTCCCTTTGAATCCTCCTGGTTTTAGTGAATCTGATAAGAGATTTAATTCTTTAGAAAAGAGTATTGAGGCGTTATTGAAATCTCAAGCTAATTTAACTCAATCTCAACAAAATTTCATGAACACTATGACCCAAGATAGGCAATTGCTAAATTCCAACGCTCAAGCCATATCTAAGCTAGAGGTCCAAGTTAGTCAGTTGGCAAACACCATCAGTGAGAGAGAGAAAAATCGATTTCCTAGTCAACCCGAGATTAATCCCAAATTTCATCCAAATCAAAAGTCTCATGAAAATGTGAATTCTGTTATCTCTCTAAGGTCTGGTAATCAATTCAATAATCATGCTGGTGTCAATACTCAAACAGAAGATAAGCTTACAACTGAACCAAATCCGTTACTCTTGAATCCTAGTCTTAAACAATCTTTTAATCCCCAGAGTCCTGAAGAAGTTGAATCTAATGAGTCATCACCCTCCGATGAACCACCTTCAAAACCCCAATCTGATGTGTCTATTGAAAAAGTCTTTAAGCCAAAAGCTCCATTTCCTCACAGACTTACTTCAAACAAACAATCTGCTCAATTAGATAAGATTTTGGAAGTCTTCAAGCAAGTCAAGATTAACATTCCTCTTTTAGATGCAATTCAACAAGTTCCCTCTTATGCTAAGTGTCTAAAAGATTTGTGTACTCATAAAAGAACCACTCATGTTCCTAAGAAAGCTTTCCTAACATCTAATGTTAGCTCTATCTTGTCAAATCAAATTCCTTTGAAGTATAAGGATCCTGGTTGTCCTACCATTTCTTGTGTCATTGGTAATACTCTCATTGATAAAGCTTTACTCGATCTAGGAGCTAGTGTGAATCTTCTTCCATTATCTGTCTATCAAGACCTGGGTTTAGGTGAACTTAAAGAGACTAGTATCACTCTTCAGTTAGCTGACCGTTCTGTCAAAATTCCTAAGGGTATGGTGGAAGATGTGTTGATTAAGGTTGGTGATTTTGTCTTCCCCGTCGATTTCATTGTTCTAGAAACCGAACCTGTCCAAAATCTCAAAAATCAAATTCCCATCATTCTAGGAAGACCTTTTCTTGCCACCTCTAATGCTTTGATTAACTGTAGAAATGGATTAATGAAACTCACATTTGGAAACATGCAAATTGATCTCAACATTTTCAATGTAGGAAATCAACCCAATGAGCTTTTTGACCAACCCATGGAAATTAACATGATTGATGAGTTAGTTGATAATGAAATCATGAATGTTGATGATGTTCTTAACTTTTGTCAAAATTATTTTGGTCAAGATTGGGATGATACTGGTCATAAAAATGAGATTAATGAAATGTTAGAGTCCACCATTCCTAGTTCCAATCGAGAGTCGGAACCTTTTCCTTTGCCACTTTATGAAGCTAATAAATCAGTTGAGACAAGTCCACCAGAATTAGAACTTAAACCTCTTCCCGAAACTCTCAAGTATATGTTTCTAGGTCCTTCTGAGTCTCTTCCAGTCATCATTGCATCTGATTTGACACCTTCTCAAGAGGAAGAACTCTTAATTGTACTTAGAAAGAATAAGGAATCCATAGGGTGGAGCATATTTGATATCAAGGGAATTAGCCCTGCCATTGTCCAACATAGGATTCACTTAGTTGATGATGCTAAACCAGTTAGAGAACCGCAAAGGAGGTTGAACCCGACTCTTAAGGAAGTTGTTAGGAAAGAAATCCTTAAATGTCTAGATAATGGGATCATCTATCCTATATCTGATAGCTCTTGGGTCAGTCCTGTTCAAGTAGTGCCTAAAAAGTCAGGGATCACTGTAGTTGTTAATGAGGATGATGAATTAGTTCCCACTCGTGTTCAGTCTGGTTGGAGAATGTGTATTGATTATAGGAAACTAAATGCTGCTACTAGAAAAGACCATTTTCCTCTACCCTTCATTGATCAAATGTTAGAAAGGTTAGCAGGTCACTCATACTATTGTTTTCTAGATGGTTTTTCTGGTTATTTTCAAATTCCCATTGCTCCCGAGGATCAAGAAAAGACCACTTTCACATGTCCTTTTGGAACCTTTGCTTATCGTCGTTTAGCTTTTGGTCTGACCACTGCTCCTGCCACCTTCCAAAGATGCATGATGAGCATTTTTTCTGATATGGTAGGAGAGTTCCTAGAAATCTTTATAGATGACTTTTCCATCTTTGGTTCTTCTTTTCATCAGTGTCTTCACCATCTTGACTTAGTTTTAAAACGATGTAAAGAAACAAATCTTGTTCTTAATTGGGAAAAATGTCATTTCATGGTTAAAGAAGGAATTGTTCTTGGTCATAAAATATCTTCAAAGGGCATTGAAGTTGATAAAGCTAAAATTGATCTCATTGCTAATTTATCTCCACCAAAGTCTGTCAAAGAAATTCGTTCCTTTTTAGGACATGCTGGTTTTTATAGGCGTTTCATTAAAGATTTTAGCAAAAAGGCAAGACCATTGACTAATCTTCTTTCCAAGGACATAAAATTTGATTTTTCTAGTGAATGTCTCCAATCTTTTGAACATCTTAAGAAAGAGTTGACATCAGCCCCTATCATTCAATCCCCTGATTGGAATCAACCTTTTGAGCTTATGTGCGACGCTTCTGATTATGCCGTAGGTGCAGTCTTAGGACAAAGAATCAATAAGATACCTCATGTCATATACTATGCTAGTAAGACTCTAAATGATGCTCAACTTAACTACTCCACCACAGAAAAAGAACTTCTAGCTGTAGTTTTTGCTCTTGAAAAGTTTCGGTCATATCTTATAGGTTCTAAAATCATTGTTTATACAGATCACTCTGCTCTTAGATATCTTTTCTCTAAGAAAGACTCAAAGGCCCGATTGATTAGGTGGGTCTTGTTGCTCCAAGAGTTTGACTTAGAAATTAGGGATAAGAAGGGTTCTGAAAATGTTGTTGCTGATCATCTTTCCCGATTAGTAGTGGAGTCCTCCATGGATATTCCTTTGAATGAGTCTTTTCCTGATGACCACCTTCTTTCCATCTCTACCACTCCTTGGTTTGCTGATATTGTTAACTACCTTGTCACTGGTGAAATTCCTTCTCATTGGTCGAAGCAAGATAAATCCAAATTTCTCTCACAAGTCAAGTACTTCTTTTGGGATGATCCCTATCTTTTTAAGTATTGTCCAGACCAAATCATTAGGAGGTGTGTTTCAAACCATGAGTTTAGAAGTGTACTTTCTTTTTGTCATGATCAGGCTTGTGGAGGTCACTTTAGTGCTAAAAAGACTGCTGCTAAAATACTTCAATCTGGTTTCTATTGGCCCAATTTGTTTAAAGATTCTGCAGAATTTTGTGCCGCTTGTAGTAGGTGTCAACATTTAGGAAAGATCACTAGAAGAAACATGATGCCAATGAATCCAATCTTAGTTATTGAGATTTTTGATGTTTGGGGTATAGATTTTATGGGTCCCTTTCCTAATTCTTTTGGTAACCTCTACATTCTCTTAGCGGTCGATTACGTGTCTAAATGGGTCGAAGCCATACCAACTAAGTCTAATGATAACAAGGTAGTTCTTAAGTTCTTAAAGGAGAATATCTTTTCTAGATTTGGTACGCCTAGAGCTATAATTAGTGACCAGGGTAAGCATTTCAAAAACCATCAGTTTGAGTCTCTTCTGAAGAAGTATTCTATCACTCACAAGTTAGCTACACCTTATCATCCTCAAACTAGTGGTCAAGTTGAGGTCTCTAATAGGCAGATTAAACAAATTCTAGAGAAAACTGTCAATTCAAATAGGAAAGATTGGTCTGTTAAGTTGATAGATGCACTTTGGGCTTATCGCACTGCTTTTAAAACTGTTTTGGGTATGTCTCCTTATAGGCTTGTGTTTGGTAAAGCATGTCATCTCCCTGTTGAACTTGAACATAGAGCGTTTTGGGCTATTAAAGAATTGAATTTTGATTTACCCACTGCTGGTAGCCATAGGAAGTTACAACTATCTGAGTTAGAAGAACTTAGGAATGATGCCTATGAAAATGCTAAGATTTATAAGGAAAGAACTAAACTTTTGCATGATAAATCTATTTTGAGAAAATCTTTTTCTCCTGGTCAAAAAGTTCTTTTATACAACTCTAGGCTGCATTTGTTTCCTGGAAAATTGAGATCTCGATGGGAGGGACCATTTGTTGTTAAAGTTGTTTTTCCTCATGGTGCTATTGAAATTGAAAATTCTAAAACTGGTGAAACATTTAAGGTTAATGGTCAAAGGCTTAAACCATTTTTAGAACTGCCAGTTGATTCTGAGGAGGAGGTGATCCACCTCCTTGATTCGTGATCCAAGTAAGTTCCCTTGTTGTATATAGTAGATAGTTCTATTCCTCTGTCATGCCTTATCAGGTATTCTCGTCCTTTTACATTGTCATTTTTCTCTCATTTGCATACATTGAGGACAATGCATGATTTAGGTATGGGGGAGGGGTTTAGTAGTATTATAAAAAAAACAAAAAAAAAAAATCCAAAAAAATTGAAAAATAAAAATCCCAAAAAGAATTTTAGTCTTGTAAATTGTAGAATTCTAGCCTTGTGAAATGATTGCTTGTGGCTTGATGCACCCTTACATGCTATAGTAATCTTGTGTTTCTGATACTTTTGATTAAGAAGTGATTTGCTAAGTTCTTGTTCACACACATACACTAGCAAGTTGAAACTAGTAGACTTACTGAATGTTGTAAGTAATTAGAAGGACATGAATATGTGCAAAATGATTTTGTTTCCATGCTTTGAGTACAAGTTGGTGCATTGAAGAGATTTTTGCCTGGGATTGATTATGTTTTACCACCATGTGAGATTTTGAGCCTATATGCATATCTTTTGCATTTTATATTCGTTTGCTTGAGTGTCCACATATCGTTTGCATTGCTAGCGTTTGTTTGAGACCTTTCTTGAATGCATGACATTATTTGATGATAAGATGATAAAGGCATTTAGGAATAACCTATATTTTCCAAATTACCACACCATTTATATATGATCAATTAGTTACCCTCTTGAGCTTAATCCTATTTTTTCGGTGACATACCACGTTACTTGCCTGGACCTTTTTCTTGTTTAGCCTTACTTATGCTTGATCCCAAATTGTCAATGGCTAGTAGGAACTTGAGGGAGTAATAAGGTGTGTGAGATGGGTTTACTTTTGTTCATTACTTTTGAGGAAATATTTGGTTTGATTGCTTACTTGATAGTCGTTGTTCAATAAATTTTTGAAGGAGGATTGTGGTTGCTTATATCTATCTCTTAGCTCTCGGAAAAAAAAAAAAAAGATGAAAAAAAATGGAAAAAAAGAAAAGAAAGATATATATAAAAAAAAAAAAAAGCAAAAAAAAGAAAAAAAAATAATAAATATTATGAGAGCATACTTATGTTTGTGTGATCCTTCTTCATTCGACTAATCAAGCCTTTTGTTGGAAGAAAATTAGAAAAATTCAGTTATGGGGAGGATGGTTGGTGATGTGTATGATTAATTATGGTGCCTACTAGCTTTTGACACTTCACCTTATTTGACCTTACTTGACATACCTTGTCCCTAGCCCCATTACAACCCAAATAAAGACCTTTTGATTATCATCATTGATGTATGTTGTGTTAAAGTTAGATTGATACCAAATGTCAAGCATGCTTATGATTTTGTTGGAATAGAGTGATACACTTACCCTTGTTCTTGAGTGGATATTCTTTTGTGAGTGAAAGGTGAGTTATTGCTTGTTTTTACATTTGAGATTCCAAGTTTTGACTCAAAGGTGTACTCTTGTGGGCTTAGCATGGTTACCAACTTATTCTTACACTTGACATGGACTTTTGAGCACTTATGCATATTTCTTTGAGTAGACTATGTGAATCTTTGCATCTTTCCACGACAAGACATTGCAAAGTCATTTTTGATTCTTAAGTTGATGAAGCATGAGAGGACTTGTATGTGTGGCGTTGCATTGCCATGCGATCTTTTATATGAGCTAGATGGATTTTGTGGGTACATTCACTATAAACCCTCACGAGACCTTACTCGTCCACTAGGGCTGCCTAGGGGTTTAAAGGGCTTGTTGCATATGCCAAATGCAACCGTGATCACCTACGGAAGTGGTATTATCTATTAGTTAGTAGTTTATAATATATTAGTTTTTCTCGAGGACGAGCAAAAGATAGGTATGGGGGCATTTGATAGGTCCATAATTAATACATTTTTAATACCTATTTTATGTTTGTTTTCGTAATTTTATTATTTAATAATTTGTTTTCTTTTGTTTTGTAGGAAAATAAATAAAATCATATTTCAAGCAGTAAAAGGTGAAAAAAGGCAAGGAGATGGAAATACTTGAAGTCAAAAGGAAATTGGAGAAAAATTGGAAAACTTATCGGAGAAGAAAAAGGAATTGAGGAAATATTTCTACAATCCGCTTTGTAGTCAAAAAGCCCAAACCCATTATTTTTCCTATAAATATAGATCTCCTCTCTTGTATTTGAGACACCTAGAATTTTATAATTAATTGTTTCTCTGTTTTATATTTTGCCGGTGGCTAATATCCGGCGTACTCGTGTTATTTATATATTATCAGTTTTGCATTTTCTTTCCGGAGTTCGCTTCTTTTCAACTGCACTGTTAGCTTAATTATTTGATACATGCATGTTTCGTTAGCTTGCTTAGTTATTTAGTTTATTATATAATCATATGCCATCCACACGTCCTTTTGTTTTTTTTACTCTGGTTTTAAATTTGATTACGTGTACTTGTGATTACAAATTGGCCACCTATTAATTCTTAGTTTTTATTCATGTTTAATAATTGTTATAAATTTAATTGTTTTATTTATTCTATAATTATGCGTAGCTAATTTTATTGCCCTAGGATGAAGATGAAGTTAATTTGATTATTGTTGATATCTTCTCGTTCCTATTAATTGATTCTCATGATTTTTCTTGGTGCTTAATTGTTCGATTGACAAAGTGATTTTGATATATTATTGTTACCGGATTTATTTTTCATAGCCTATGCTTGCTCCATGAAGTTTTGATAGGTTTTTGTTAGATAACAAGTTTCATAGTATATGCTTGTCTCGTTAATTGATATATCTTATTTGTGAAGGAAAGAGAATTGATTTTAGGGCGAGTTGGTATTAATTGTGATTGATTAATGGATTCGGATTCCTAGGTTTTTCCATATCTGATTTTAATTGTTAATTAGGTTAAACAAATCTCAACTCAAATCTTATTGTCTAGTTCGCCTGAGTTAATTGTTAGGGTTTCGAAAATTCATAGTCTCTGTGGATCGATCTGTGATTGCTACAACTGAACACTGTGCGCTTGCAGTTTACATTATTTTTACACATCAAGCTATATACTAAAATACCTGGCATGGTTATAACTGTGATATTTTGGAAAGAATTTGGTTTCCAGATCCACTTTATTAAAATAGTTAAACCTTCTTATAACATCTTCAATTATGCTCGTGAAACAGAAATTTGAGATATTTCATGGATGCAATGTGTAGTTTACTCTCTTTTTCGAATTTATACTTCAGAGACAGTGGAGAAACTATGCCAGAACTGCACTTAGGGATATAAATGACTTCTAATATTAGAAATTAGTTAATAACAAAACAGTAAGTCGTACTCGTACTCGTATAGCTTCTCTAACCTGTTGTAACCCACAAATGAAATTGTGGGCATTAGCCAATGTGGAAGCGTTCATTATTTCTGCTTCAGTTGCACCTCCTTCCTTTCCGTAAGCAATGTTAGCTCGAATTGTCTCATTAAACAATGCCGGTTCTTGACTTACAAGTCCCATTTGTTGCCTTAGCCATTTTACTTGGAATTTTTGTATCTCAATCCCGTCAAGTATAATATGACCGGAATTCGGCTCATAAAATCTTTGCAGCAATGAAATTACAGTGGACTTGCCGCTTCCACTTTCTCCAACCAGAGCAATAGTCTAGGATACAACAACCCACAAGGCATAAAAATTTGGAGTCGTGTACTCTAGTAAGTATGGTGACATGCAGCCACTAATTTTTACGAATGTAAGAAAATAGAGAATGTACAAACCTTGGTATCTGCCCCAAAACCTTTCCTAAATTTGACCTGAACAAATTCATTAAATCCTACAAAGGGTAACAACGCAAAGAAAACAAGTGCCAACTGCCAACATGCTGTAAACGCGATGACCAGACCAGCAACTACTGTTGCTGCATCTTGAACTAAAGCACTCACTGTGGCTGCATCTGCATTAAGCCTAGCACTGATAGCTCCACTTGAATTTTCATGTTCATCAAACCAGCCTACCTCCATCCTAACCACTTTCTCAAAGCACATAGATCTGATCCTTCTTACTAACTTACACCCAGTCACCGCGAAAAAGTATGACCTTGCTGGAAAAACTAAGACTGTTACTAGTCCGAGGCCTACAAACACTAGTGACCAAAACTTTGAATCCTTCCTCAGCTCATGTGGTGGTTCATAGAATGTTTTGATCATGCCAGAAATCAAAATGCCAAATATTGGCAGTATTGTACCACCAATGATAGCAAATACCGATCCTAGCATCAAAACTGGTACCTCAGGCTTATTGAGATAAGCAAGCCTGCGAAGTGGGACTTTCTGGGACTTATCAGATTTTTCCTTGATAGGATCTGCAGGCTCTCCAATTTCAATCTCGGAGACACCAAGTCCTGTTGGTAGACGGAATGAGACAGATAGTGAACGGCTGCTATTCCCTACAGTGGATGATCCTTGACTTAAAGAACGGTGGTATGATATTCGTTGACTCAGTTGTCTACCGGAAAAAGTAATGTCTGATGTATCTTGGGTATCTATGTCTTCATAGTTTACTTCTTGAACAAGTAAAAGCTGAGAGTATGCGCTTTCAGGATTCTTTAGTAGATCAGAATGTGATCCTGATCAATAACAATTTCGCTGTCATCAACTTACTATATTACAATAGTAATAATATATTTTTATCTGTCAATTCTGCACATTAAAAAACTGCATAAGTGATGATCACTCTATGCAAGATACACTACCTTTTTCAATCACCTTCCCGTTATGAATCACTGCAATCATATTGGCATTCCTAACTGTGCTTAAGCGATGGGCTATCATGACAGTCGTTCTATTGGCCATTATCCTGTCTAATGCCTCTTGCACAATTCTCTCAGATTCTGCATCAAGTGCACTTGTTGCTTCATCTAGAAGTAGTATTTGTGGATCCTCTAATATAGCCCTGGCGATAGCAACTCTTTGCTTTTGTCCACCTGAAAGCTGACTTACATGCTCACCAACCATGGTGTCTAGTCCCTGACAAAATATTAAAAGGTCCGTTAACAATATGCAGCACTACATTCGTAATGAGAAAGAAAGAAAGAAAGAAAGAAATCTAAACTATCAACTATACTTTTATTCATTAAAGTTGAGGAAAATATCAAATGGAAAACAAAATATATAAAAGCAGACAGTCAAAAAACTTATTCAATGGATGAGAACCTGAGGAAGATTATTAATAAATTTGCTAGCATTTGCCATCTCAGCTGCTGCTTTAATTTCTTCAATAGTTGCACCATCTTTTCCGTATGCTATGTTTTCCTTGATGGTGGCTGCAAACAATACAGGCTCTTGACTAACAAGACTAATTTTACCTCTAATCCACTTTATCTGATACTCTTTGAGATTAGTTCCACCTATAAGAACTTCACCGGCTTGTGGATCATAGAATCTCTCTATCAAACTGATCACTGTAGACTTCCCACAACAAAAAAAATATCTTATGATGCAGTTCCAGGGCACATCATCAGGAGAAGAAAGTACCACATTTCACTTATTAAAAAAGATAATCCTTCTAGAGAACACACAGTATACAAGCATTAGGAAATCATATTAAATATCGATGGTGAAACTCACGTGGAGCCAAACAGCACACCAAGAATAACACTGAATACGTCGCCACCAGTATATCCTTTTTCCAGTATCATTTTTGAACCAAACCATACAGCTAAGGCGTAATTGTAGAATAAAATAGAGATGACTACACCAAAACCTATTCCGGTAATCAAGCCTTCTTTTAAACGTAACTTATATACACTTGCAAGAGAGTTTCTGAAACTAGCCAGTGCTCGTCTTTCCCCAGTAAATGATGCAACCTAGACAGGCATCAGAATAGTAGTAATATTAAGTAATGTCCATTCAACAATATATTTAGTCCCAGTAAGGACTCCCATAGCAGAAATGACATACAGTTTGAATTGAACCAATTGTCTGTTCAACTATTGTCGCTGCTTTTCCATAAGCAGTTTGTTCGCGTACAGCTATCTTAGAGATGAATAGTGTCATAATTCCAGCACTTAATATAAGCAGAGGAATAGCAGACAACATGACCAGTGTGAGTAGCCATCCTTAACTGAAAGCTATAACAAAGCCTGCGATGAATGTCGTGAACAATTGTGCACATCTACCAACCTAGCAAAAACAGGACATGAATCCATAGGAATTTAAAAAGGAAGAAAACTCGATCATGAAATTATCATATTTTAGTTTTGGTACCTTCTCACCCATTGCATCTTGTATAAGAATGGTGTCACCAGACATCCTAGCAATAACTTCTCCTCTTTTGGTTTCGACATCAAAGAAAGTGACATCTTGTCTCAGAATATTTTTGAGATATAGGCTCCTTATCCGTGCAGCCTGTCTCTCTCCTGTGACAATCCAGCAAGCCATCTCTGACAAACACATACAAGAGAACATTAAATTATCAAAATTGTAAGTTTAAATTCCAACAATGTATTGACTTGTATACTTACGGAAGAATACTCCTACCCCTGCCCCTATTCCGAGATACACATACTTCAGCGACACCTAAATATGCAACAAACTTAAACTTTAAAATTGGACAAAAAAATTGTACTACATATGAATCTACTGCATTATACCGGATGCATATGGATCCTGAATACCTTGGAAACTTCATGGACCACGTTGTTGCCAAACTGATATATACCGAAAGCATCAATCATCTCTCCTACAAGAATAGTCATGAGAGGATTACATAAGCCATGGCCAACAGCACCGATTGTGCCGAGAATCATCAAGATCACATCTGTAGAATCCGCAAAAGCGAAAAGCTTGTAAAAAGGGACTGATCCCCCACTCTTATTTTCCTTTCTTTTACTAGAATTCTCCAGAGTCTCTGAGTTCCTGTCAACTTCTTGGCTTCTTGATGTGGTTGCTGAATTCATGTTAAAATTTCAATATCAAACCCGAAAAATATTATACGAAAAAATCTAATTCGAGAAAAGAAGGGAATTCAAGGACTTGCAAAATCAGAAGGATTATATGAATTCAAGGACTTGAATTCAAAGAAATGGTCTAAAAATTTATCTACAGCTGAAATTCGAATTCGACATCAGCAAACGCAACTACTAACCAGAACATCCGAAATTCACATTTATGGTATTCATCCATCACCTAATACCCATCACTACTACTTATATGAATACATGCAGACAAATTAGATTACTTCTATTCAGTTGAAAATTTTGACTTTCTTTATCTCTCTACCACATTTTAATGAAGAAAAAAAATGTCCAAAATGTCCAAGTTCGAACCTCAGCTGAGACAAGCTGTGTGGATAAACATCAAAAATACAAAATGCACAAATTGTAATGATATGCGCGGGAAAACAATCAAACGATGCACAAAATGAAATGAATGGATTTAATATCAAACATATACTAGCATTTGCGAAAAATGAGCCGAGATTAAAATATTAAATTTATTAAATTAATGGAAATAAATATAATTAATAAGTATTACTTAATATGAACTTGTAGAGAATTTACCTGAAATTAGGATGAAATTATATAATAAATAAATCTAATTTAATTATATATTTACAAAAAATCGAAGCCGGGGAAACCAAAAAATTAATTAAATTAATAAATCTTTGAAGTAGGTATTTATAGAGAATCGGGTGAAACCAAAAAAGTGGTTTTGCTATAAATAAAAAGTATTTATTTTCAACAAAAAAAATTGAATAAGAAAGTATACAGAGTTATCGTATACACAATTATCGAATTTCAACCGTTTAACACTCACTTACTTTCACGCGCATGTTTATTATTTTTATTTTTGACTTTGAAATATTTTCGGTATAATCAAAATATTAAATAACTTATATTTCTATTTAATTCTTTATTTACCGACTAACTCAAATATTCTCGGGTCAACTATAATATAAAGTTAAGATCTTATTTTAATAGTCAATATAAAAATGTCTATCTCACGTGAAATATTAAATATGAATTTACAAGATAAAATTTTTTTTGATATTCGATATTTCTGAAAATATATTATATTGCTAACATTTTTAAGTTAGCTTCAAAAGTTTAAAACATAGATCCCCGTTCTCATTTCGAACTTTGTTATAACAGATATTCATTTGTAAGGCATATAAGCCTAATTATTTTAAAAAAAATTACAAATTAATTATGATGTTTTGTTTTTACTTTTTATTGTAGCTCTCCAGTGTTTAAAAATATTTAAATTGGAGTTAATCATTGAAAACACCGTCTAGGTGTTATTCGGATAATCGGGGATATTGTAATGATTAATTAGAATAATTTTAATAATATTTTATATAACAATTATATTATATATATGATTGTTTTCTTATTTTAAATATATATTATTATCGCCAATTTTTAAAACACTATACCTCTCTTTAAATTCAATTTACAAATATATAATTCTTATTGTTGTGGAATAAAATCCGAGCTTACGAATTTAATGCGAGGGTTTAATGAGCTTCGAGCTTTTATGGCTGCACTTGTGTTTCGAGACTAAATCGGTGCTCACAAGATGCCTACGTATCTCAAATCGTTATTGAGAATCAAGTCAAAGACGTAGTTCTTGGTGTTGCCCTCGGGGCTATGGCGGCAGGGGCACACGAAGGACGTAGTGACTTGTATGTCCTTATTCAAGGATGAAGTCTAAAACGTAGTTCTAGGGGTGCCTTTATGGCTTGTTGCGCCTTCGAGGCGTTGTGACGTATGGAGCTGTGCCCAAAACGTAGTTCTGATTGTAGGATCAGGGTCCTTATATAGGCGTCTAGAGCCTAGTATTTATGGTATGTTTAGGAGTCTTAGCGAATAAGTCTTCTTTTTGATATTGGATAAACATTGTATTTCTTGCTGGAGAATTCGTTTCCTTGTTGATAAAGGCTATGACTCATTAATTGCCTTTAATTGGGATTCCGGATCCTTCTTTGATGAATTTACCATATTTTGGACTCTTTTTATGAGCTGTATATTTTCCCTATTCATTAATTACGAAATTAATGAATAATTAGGGTGTCGGGCCTTAAATATCGGCCTTTCCATTGACTTGTCAATTATATTTCTGTAATTAATTTTCTGACCATATCATTTGCCCCCCAACTTCTGGGAAAATCTCCTTGGGGTTTTCGTAGAAGTTATAACGTGTTTTTCCTCAAAATTTTCCATTTTAAGGGCATTTTCGACCTCAAATTAGGTCATTTTCGACCTCCTTTTTGACCAGGAAACAAGTCATTTTCGACCTCAAATTCGACCAGGAAATAGGTCATTTTTGACCTGAAATTCGATCTGGATTTCGACCTAGACCGGAGTGAGGTCGAAGGTTTCGACCTCGATTTTAAAGTCTTTTTCGACCTCGAGCCTTCGACCTCGATTCCTCATACTTTCGACCTCATTTTGCAGGTCATTTTCGACCTGGGTCATTCGACCTCGTTCCAGCCTTTTTCGACCATGATTTCTAGGTCAATATCGACCTCGATCTTATAGGTCGTTTTCGACCTCATTTTGACGTGAGGTCGAACGCTTAGACCTCGTTTTCTAGGTCATATTCGACCTCATTCTTTCGACCTTGAATCCTTCTGTTTTCGACCTCACTTGGGTGTGAGGTCGAGGGGTTCGAGCTCGATTTATAGTGTATTTTCGATCTCAATCAATCGACTTCGATCTAGGGTCTTTTCGACCTCGAATTTTCAATTTTTTGACTGGATTTTTTGTGCGAAGTCGATGGAAACGACCTCAACTCCTCGTATATTTTCGACTTCGAGCCTTCGATGTCGTTCTAAGGTTTTTTCGACCTCAATTTCATTATTTTTCGACTTTATTTGGGAGCGAGGTCGTTGGAATCGACCTCGTTTTCCCATATGTTTTCGACCTCGGTCGTACGATTTCGATTTAATGTCTTTTCGACCTTAAATCTTTGATTTTGCCTTGGCTATATTTCAAATTTCATTCTTTTCTTGGGCCTTAACTAGCCCAAATTTTAATTGGACCTAAATTATTCCAGCCTTGGGCCTTATTGGGCCTTTATTGTTTGGGCTTCGAATTTGCCTGAGACCCAAATTATTTGGGTTTTAATCTCTATAATCCATAAATGGATTTATGGGCCTTAACTGGCTATAGACGGTTGCCCTTCCTTAACCGGCTGGGTTTCCAGTCACTAGGCGATTCCTGTCGAGATTTTGTGTTGAATCTCATCGTTTTCTGGGTTCTTACTTGAAGTTTTGAAGAATTCTTTGAAGATTCTGGGCTTTCTTTGAAGATTATGGGTTTAAAATGGCTGATCGCGCTTCCCAACGTCTATGATAATGCACTAGGATTTCATAGAAGTTATACTGGTCTTTTTCGAGACTTGGGGTCTTTTTATCCCTTACCTGGGACTTACTACCCTTTTTTGGGGATTTTAATATACACTAGTGTTTCACGAGTATCGTCTTGGTGTAAAGTGTGGAGCGACCTACACATTTACGACGATTTTGCCTTATTCGAGGCTAACTTGACATTTGCATAAGCCTTTTATGTCTTATGCCGTCTTGTTTTGGCTTCAAGCCTTTCATTGAGTATATCGAATGATGGGGTTTGGACTGAATGTCTTAGGTTTCTGGGGTTTCAACCCTTCATTTGCTTTCTAGGAAGCTCATGATTTCATCGAACCTTATTTCTATTTGTCCTAGTAGTGAGTCCAATCAGGACACACTTTAAACATAATAGACTTTCAAATTTGAGGCATGCCAAGTCCTTGGCACCTCATGCCCTTCGAGGGTTTCTAGCTTGTACGAGCCTCGACCAAATACGTTCTTGACGCGATATGGTCCTTCCCAATTTGGGGCCAACTTGCCTTTTTGTCCAACTCCGAATGCCTCAATCTTTCGGAGGACTAAATCTCATTTTCGAAAGAATCTCTCTTTAACCCTTAGGTTGTAATAGAAAGATGCTCGTTTCTGATGCTGAACTATCTTGGCATTTGCCTCATCTCTAACTTCATCAATCAAATCTAAGGCCAGCCTCAAGCCTTCCTCATTTGTTTCTGGCTCATAAGCCTCAATTCTTGGAGACGTGTGAGTAATCTCCACTGGAACCACTGCCTCTGCCCCATATGCCAACAAAAAGGGGGTAGCTCCAGTGGTGACTTTGCAGGTAGTACGATATGCCCATAGTATGGGGATAAATTCGTCCACCCAAGTGTTTCTGGAGCGTTCAACTCTTTTCTTCAGTCCATCTAGGATAATTCGATTTTCAACCTCAGCTTGCCCATTTGCTTGAGGATGGGCGACAGAAGTGAAGCGCAACTTGATATCGTTCTCATCACAATATTTCTTAAACTCATCGTTGTTAAACTGAGTTCCATTGTCTGTGACCAAGATACGTGGAATTCCGTATCTGCATATCACATTTTCCAAGAAGAAATGCATCACTTGCTTGGTGGTTATCTTGGCTAATGGCTTAGCCTCAATCCACTTGGTGAAGTAGTCGATTGCTACTATCAAGAACTTTCGTTGAGCACTTGCCATTGGAAATGGCCCGAGTATATCCATTCCCCACATGGCAAAGGGGATTGGTGAGTTTATGGATGTCAACATCTATGGTGGTTGCCTAACCACTGGGGCATGCTTCTGGAACCTTTCACATTTCTTCACGTAGCTTTTAGCATCTACTAGCATGCTTGGCCAGTAGAAACCTAGCCGAGTGATCTTATGGGCAAGGGCTCTGCCCCCCAAGTGCTTCCCAAAAATTCCTTCATGTACTTCTTTCAGGGCCAATTCTGCCTCTTGAGGTCTCAAACATTTCAGATATGGAACGATGAAAGACTTCTTGTATAGGATTCCCTCAATCAGGGTATACCTTAGTGCTCTCACATACAGCTTTCGTGCTTCTGAAGTGTCATTGGGTAACCACCCAGTTTCCAGATGAGCCTTGATGGGATCTATCCAACAACTAGCAACATCAATGGGTGCTACCAACTTTCCGTTGATGCTTGGAGTCCTCAGGACTTGGAAGTATACACTCCCTGCATAGTTTTCAATTTCGGAAGAAGCAAATTTAGACAAGGCATCAGCCTTCACGTTTTCTTCCTTTGGAATGTGCTTTATAGAGCATTCGTCGAACTGAGTCATGATGGCCTTAACAAGTTTCAAGTACTTGGCCATGACTTCATCTCTGGCCTCAAATTCCCCATTTACTTGGGAAACCACTAGCCTCGAATCTCCACATACTTTCAGAGTTTTGACCCTCAAGGCTCTAGCCAGCCCTAAACCAGCTATTAGAGCTTCATACTCAGCCTCATTGTTTGTCGTTGGGAAGTCAAGTTTTAGTGCATACTCTATGAGGAATCCATCAGGACTTTGTAGCACTAAACCGGCTCCACTTGATTTTGTTTTTGATGCTCCATCAAAATAGAGCACCCAATACTCTTTGAAATCCATCTCTTGATCTTTCTCATCCTCCATTATTACTTCCTGCCCCCCGACTTCTTGGTTGTCAATGGTACATTCAACCATGAAGTCAGCGAGTGCTTGAGCTTTTATGGCCGTTCGAGGCTTATACTTGATGTCGAATTCGCCCAATTCAATGGCCCATTTGATCAATCTTCCACTGACTTGAGGGTTATGCAATATGTTTCTCAGAGGTTGATCAGTCAAGACCTCTATCTTGTGATCCTGGAAGTACGGGCGTAGCTTTCTTGAGGCCATTATCAAGGCTAAGGCAAACTTCTCAATCGTTGAGTAGTTTATTTCTGCCCCATGAAGAATCTTACTCACATAGTAGACGTGTTTCTAAACCTTCAATTCTTCTTTTACCAAAACGGCTCCAAGGGCTGTGCTAGAAACCGCCAAGTACAAATAGAGAATTTCCCCTGGCTTGGGCTTTGCCAACAGTGGTGCCTCAGCCATGTATTTCTTCAGGGCCTCAAAGGCCTCTTGGCTCTCCGTTGTCCATTCAAAAATTTTCACGTTCTTGAGTGCTTTGAAGAAAGATAAGCACTTCTCTCCTGACTTGGAGATAAATCTTCCCAATGCTGCCACTCTTCCCGTTATTTTTTGGACATCCTTGACAGTCTTTGGTGGTTCCATGTCTAGAATTGCTTTGATTTTGTCGGAATTGGCCTCGATTCCTCTCTTGGAAACCATTAGGCCTAAAAACTTTCCCGAGCCTACACAAAAGGCACACTTAGCTAGATTCAACATCATCTTGTGGTGCCTTAGCACTTCAAATGCCTCTCGGAGGTGATCAATGTGATCGGCCTTATTGAGGCTCTTGACTAACATGTCATCTACATAGACCTCCATGGTTTTTCCAATTAGGTGTCCAAAAATTTTGTTCACCAATCTTTGGTAGGTTGCCCCTGCATTCTTAAGTCCAAATGCCATGACTAGATAACATAAAACACCAAAGTTAGTGATGAATGATACCTTGGAGATGTCATCCTTGTGCATTTTGATTTGGTTGTATCCACAGAAGCCATCCATGAAGCTGAGCATCTCGTGTCCAGCTGTAGCATCTATTAATGCATTAATCCTTGGTAAGGGAAAACAATCCTTAGGACATGCATCATTCAAGTCAGTGAAGTCTACACACATCCTTCATTTTCCATTGGCCTTTTTGACCATTAAGGGGTTAGCCAACCATTTCGGAAATTGTATCTCTTCAATGAATCCGGCCTCTAGAAGTTTTTCAACTTCTTGTTTAATAATGGCCTCTTGCCTTTCTGGAGCAAAATTTCTCTTCTTTTGTTTCACCGTCTTTCTTTCAGGATCCACATTCAACTTGTGAGTTATAAATTGGGGATCAATCCCTGGCATGTCAGCCGCTGTCCAAGCAAAAACGTCATTGTTCTCTTGAAGAAAAGATATGAGCTTGCTTTTCAATGGCTCAGGTAGTAGTGCCCCGACATAAGTCACCTTCTCCGGTTCACCAGGGACTAAGGGAATTGGGATTAAATCCTCAGCTGGTTTCCCTCTTCGATCCTCATTGTCGTCAGTATCCATGTCATCAATTGGGAGAACTTGCCCCCCGATTCCATCAGGCCTTAACGCGGCTACATAACAACTTCTAGCCATCTTTTGGTCTCCTCGTTCTTCACCAATCCCATTCCTCATTGGGAACTTGATTTTCAGATGATAAGATGAGGCAACGGCCTTGAACGCATGAAGACCAGTCCTTCCCAGGATTGCATTGTAGGTTGAAGTTGCCTTTATAACTATGAAGTTCAGCATTTGAGTAGATGTATTCATCCCTTGTCCCATGGTCATTGGGAGTTGGATAGTGCCTTCCACTTTTGATTCCACCCCATTGAATCTGTATATGGGCATATTTGAGGGTGTTAACTGAGAATCAGTGTAACCCATCTTGATAAAAGCATCGTGGAACAAGATATCCACTGAAGCTCCATTGTCGACTAGGACTCTCTTTGTTTCGGAATTGCCAATAACAGGTATGATGACTAGAGGGTCATCGTGGGGGAACTTCACCCCTTCTAAGTCTGAATCATCAAAACCTATTGACACTTCTGTTCTGGCACGCTTCGGTGCTTCTCCAACCACAGTCATTACCTCTCGAGCATAAGCTTTTCTTGAGTTTCAGGAGGACCCAGCAGCAGTTGGCCCTCCGAATATCATGTTGATGACTGGCCCTCGGGGCTTAGGGTTACGATCTTGGTCGTTGTCCCTTCTGTCGTAATCCTTCCTTTCGTAGTTTCCTCTTTGACTCCCTTGATTTCCATCCTTGGTGAATTTGCTGAGTTTTCCTCTTCGTATCAGAAATTCGATCTCATCTTTTAATTGCCTACAATCGTCGGTGTCGTGACCGACTTCTTTGTGGAACCGACAGAACTGATTTTGGTTCCGTTTGGACATGTCAGCCCTCATTGGCTTCGGCCATTTGAGATCTCATTCCTTAGCTATCTCCATCAGAATTTGACTCTTGGGAGTGTTCAATCTTGCATACTCCGTAAATTTTGGCCCAAAATTGTTTCTCTTGGGTGGAGAATCAGAGTCCTTTGATGTTCTGGGAAACTTTTCCTTGACGTCATACTCCTGAGTTTCTTTTCTTTTCTTTGAGTTTCCACTACCGCTAGCAGTGGGTTCATACTTTCTCATTCTTTCTTCAGCCTTGATATACTTTCCGGCTCTATCTTGGAGCTTCAGCATGCTCTCGGGTGGATGTTTAGTTAACGACCTTTTGAAGTGGTCATCGGTAGTTCCTTGTTGCAGGGCTATCATAGCCACTCTGTCCTCTAAGTCCGGGACTTTCAAAGCCTCCCGAGTGGATCGATTGATGTAGTCCCTTAGGGCTTCATTCTTTCCTTGCTGGATTGCCATGAGTGATGCAGATCTTTTCTCATGCACCCTACCGCTAATGAACTGATTGATAAAAGCTTTGCTTAGTTCCTTGAAAGACCCAATTGAGTTGGGAGGAAGACGCCTACAACAACGTTGGGCCATGCCTGCCAAGGTTTGTGGAAACGCCCTACACTTGACCGCATCGTTGGTTGACTGTAACAGCAGTGCATTGGAGAAGGTCCTTACATGATTTGCGGGATCCCCCGTTCCATCATAGGCTTTGATCAAAGGCATCTTGAATTTTCTGGATATAGCCATTTTCATGATGTCTTGAGTAAACGGTGGTATAGGATCACCAGGATCTCCTAGGGGCAACAGAATACTAGGATCACCCCTTGGGGCTTCGGCCCTCTTGGTTCTTCTTGCCGGTGGATCCAAGTTGATTATCGGGATCCCTTCAGTCGTTCGGTCTTGAGATTGAGCGGCCTCCTCCTCAGCAAGGAGTTTCTTGAGTCTTGCAGTCTCTGCCTCATGGGCTACAATTTTCTCCTTAGTAGTTTGGGGTTGATCCCGATTTGTCTGGGAAGAACGTCTCCTTCTTGGGGCGACATCCTCTCCAGTTGTATAACCCTCATCCTCGGTGTATGGGCCTGAGTAATCTTGAACGAAAGGGGTCTGGCGAGTTTGTTGATTTTGGGGTCCCAGACCTTGAATATAAGGGGGCACATATGCCTCATGGTAGATTGGATTAGTTCCACTACCGCCCGCCATGGGTCGAGGGGGCATGCCATAGCTTGGCATCCCCAAAGTCTGATTCGCGTATTGAGGGAGATCAGTAGTATGGAGTTGAAGGCTTCTCGGTGCATTCATGATGAGTGGAGAAGTCGAGATTGGTTGCTGGTGAACGGTCTCTTGTGGATTAGATCCATGAATGCCCATCTGTAGGGGATTCGTCCCTTCAACCGAAATTGGGATTTCCGGTCCTTGAGTGTTGGTGGGGATATTCGTCCCTTGAGTGCCAGTAGTTGGCGGTGGTTGATTTCCGTGAGTATCAGCCTCAGAGGTGACAGGGCGATCCTCAGGAGTTTGAGTATCTCGAGCTGTTCTTCGTGTGTTTGTCATGGTTGATGTTGTCTTCCCATAGACGGCGCCAAATGTTGTGGAATAAAATCTGAGCTTACGAATTTAATGCGAGGGTTTAATGAGCTTCGAGCTTTTATGGCTGCACTTGTGTTTCGAGACTAAATCGGTGCTCACAAGATGCCTACGTATCTCAAATCGTTATTGAGAATCAAGCCAAAGACGTAGTTCTTGGTGTTGCCCTCGGGGCTATGGCGGCAGGGGCACACCAAGGACGTAGTGACTTGTATGTCCTTATTCAAGGATGAAGTCTAAAACGTAGTTCTAGGGGTGCCTTTATGGCTTGTTGCGCCTTCGAGGCGTTGTGACGTATGGAGCTGTGCCCAAAACGTAGTTCTGATTGTAGGATCAGAGTCCTTATATAGGCGTCTAGAGCCTAGTATTTATGGTATGTTTAGGAGTCTTAGCGAATAAGTCTTCTTTTTGATATTGGATAAACATTGTATTTCTTGCTGGAGAATTCGTTTCCTTGTTGATAAAGGCTATGACTCATTAATTGCCTTTAATTGGGATTCCGGATCCTTCTTTGATGAATTTACCATATTTTGGACTCTTTTTATGAGCTGTATATTTTCCCTATTCATTAATTACGAAATTAATGAATAATTAGGGTGTCGGGCCTTAAATATCGGCCTTTCCATTGACTTGTCAATTATATTTCTATAATTAATTTTAATTTTCTGACCATATCACTTATTATTATTAAATCCCGATTAATCACCGATTTTTAGAACATCTGTTCAAAACGCTAACGCAATTTGTATTTTTTTTTTTTTTGGTTTGTATCACAATTTCAAAGTTTTGCGGCAACGAAATGCACAGGCCATTTTAGTAATAATTAAGTAATGGAAGGACATTTTGGTCAGAAGAACAAACTATAGCCTCTATATATCACGAGAATAAGAAAGAAAGACAAGCAACTAAACATAGAGACAACAGCTTTGTTTTTACGCACAACAAAGAAATCAAAACCCTAGATTGATTATACACAGGATACATTAACATAGACATACAGACGAATAGTTTAGATGATCAATCTATTTGTTTGAAGCCGCCAAGTTGTTGTTTCTTAGTTTAAGTGTTTGATATAATTGTCGAAATAGATCAAGATTCTCAGTTGCAGTGATCGTATATTTTATTTCCATAAATCATTCATAATCATCAATTTGTTCAAGGAGACTAGCTGTTTCATCGTAATTCAGATTTCCCAAAGCTTGGTTTGATCTCTCTCTCTCTCTCTCTCTCTCTCTCTCTCTCTCTCTCTCTCTCTCTCTCACCCTCTCTTGTAATTCCTGTTTACATATATTTTGTGTTTTTGTTGATTATCAGGCTTACAATTATTATCTTGAGTAGCCATTTCTCATATTCAAGAATAGTTGGTAAATAACAAAGATTCATGGAAGTTCATTATAAGTTTAAAAGTGCTAAAGATTTTGATTCTATTCCTATTGATTGGCATTACACTACTGTTTCCGATGTAATTCAATATATCTTTAAGAAAAAGTGTTCTGGAAAGCGTAGTAATAAAACTAATTTTGATGTCCTCACTCTCACCAATGCTCAAACTAATGAAGAATATCTTGACGGTGAAACATTAATTCCCACTAACACTTCTCTTATTGTCCGTCGTGCACCAAATCGCTCTTGCCTGCCTATTGTAATCAACCCTCCGCCAGTGATTTCTTCTGCTGATCAAGAAGATAATTTGCTTGCAGGGAATAAGTTGAATAAGGCTGTTGAAGTTACCAAAAATAACATTGATGGATCATCTGTTCATACAGATCCTCAAGAATCTGAATGGGAGGAATTTTGGGATTATTTGTCACCGCCCAAAATTGTTGATCCAGTTCAAGATGCTTCCCCTAGTACATCTGATGAGGATAGCAAGATTAGGGCTTTGATTTCTACTCCTGCCTTGGACTGGTGGCAGGGTCACAACACTACCCGTTGCAGTTCCGGGGCAGGTAGAGGTTTTGGACGTGGTGGTATGGGTGGGAGAAGTGGCGATCATGGTTTTCGTCGAGGAGGATTGTTGGAGCAGATGACACCCCCTTCGAGCTATGTCTGCCGTAGGTGCAAGGTGCCTGGCCATTTCATTCAGCGTTGTCCCACAAATGGTGATCCAATGTTTGATGTCAAAAGAACCAAGCCTCCAACTGGTATTCCTCATTCTATGTTAATGGCTGCCCCGGATGGCTCATATGCATTACCAAATAGTGATGTTGCTATTTTAAAACCAAACGAGGCTGCTTTTCAAAAGGAGATTCAGGGGATACCTTCAACCCGTTCTGTTTCTGACCTCCCTGCAGAGCTTTACTGCTCTTTGTGCAGGGCGGTTATGAAGGATGCTGTTCTCGTAAGCAAGTGCTGTTTTAAGAGTTTTTGTGACAAGTGCATAAGAGACTATATTATATCCAACAAACTGTGTATTTGTGGGGCCACAAACGTACTTGCGGATGATCTTTTACCTAATAAGACACTGAGAGCTACCATCGTTCGGTTTTTAGAGTCTAGTAATTGCCCTGGGGCTAACGTCAGTGGCGCTTCTCAACCGCAAGTTACGGAGTCTACTGGATGTCTGCAACTTAAGATTCCATCGTCTACGTTGTCTGCAGCTTCAAAGGGGGTTGTAGTTGCACTTAAAAGTGAAGGGAATACAAAGGTTGAGGAGATGACAGAGCCAGCAGAAGTTAACAACGTTACACAGAAAGCCTTGGGTGAAGTGATTGTTGGAAAAGGTGCAGAAGTTTCAGAAGCTGCCCACGGGTGTGTGAGGGAACCAGGGTCACGAATTTGTTCTCAAGTTACTGATGAAGAAATGCACCCGAAACCAGTTTCTGGGGAAGTAGGCAAGAAAAAGAAGAAATATGTAGACATGCAGTCGAGACCAAATCAGGACTTTGTAGCCGAGAATTGTCTGATGCCATGGGAAACCTCTTATCTTCCTTACTGGAATGGCATGCCACCCAAGTTTGATGGGTTTGGCGGACCTTATGGTGAACAAATGCCCTTAATGGGTTATGGTCCTGGGCTGGCATCTAATCCATTTGGGGGTGCCTTTCATCACGATCCTTTTGGAGCACAGGCATATATGATGCCTATCCCACCTCCGAGGGATTTGGCCGAATTTGAGATAGGCGTTAATGATGGCAGTGGCCCTCCAAACATGAGCAGAAAAGAATCTAAAGCTCCGAAAACCACTATAAAGCAAAAGCAAGATCTTGAGAGGCAATGTGGAGGAAACATGGAGGTATCTACACATAGGAATTCCAGCAGAAAGATGACAGGCAAAGATGTTCCCTCTGTGAAATCAAAATCTTTGTCCATCACACCACCAGAAAGCAGTACCCATGATCCAGAATTTATATGCACATCTGCCAAGAGGAAGGTAAAACACGATGATGATTATTATGAAGAACATTTTCATCAACCCCTGAAGAAAGCACGTCTGCACCACCACCAGTCAGATTTTGTGTCGGTCACCAGAACGCCAATCCCTTCTAACACTGTGGACTTACCAGCACTGTCATCCCAGTCTTCCACTAAGAAAACAATATCTGACTGGAAACACGAGGCCAGTGCCTTGGCTCGCATCACATTCCCAGAAGGGCAATCAGCTGTCTTTAAGAAAAGAAAGCTCGCTAGTTCTTCTCCTGCTGTTAATGGGTCTAGCCATCACAGAAGCCACAATATGACATCAAATAAATACCAAGAGGATCATCACAACTTTGCAGCTGCTGCGTCGAAAAATTGTAATAATTACCACGTAGACCAGCAAGATTATGAATTAAGGGACGATGATAGGGAATTTAAGAGGAGGCATTCTAGATACGAATCATCACCTACCCCTGCATTGAAGGAGGGTAGACATTCTAGTAGAAGGTGGAGGGAGAAAGGGGTCACAACAGCAAGCATTGGTGGATTGTCTGTGTACTGACTACTGAAATTTTTTATTTGAGATAAGCTTGTACTGAGGGAACTTATGTTGTAATGCTCTTTAATTGTGAATTAATTATCCTTGCCTTTTTATGTGAAATGAAGTCTTCTTTCTTTTTATTTTAATCAATTTTCTTTCATTTAAGTTTTTAATTTTAAGCATCCTTAACGTTTGTTTTATATCTAAATATTAATATTAATTTTGAGCATCTCTAAATTTGTAATGAAATTACATAATCATTTTAACTATTTCTAACAAATCTCCCAAGTCCTACATGAATCATTTAATCCAATCACTATGACAAACAATTACTTGATAAATGAAAGAATAGTGGATATATAAATCTGACTATAATTTGAAGGTGAAGTCCAGATTATATAATCTGATTATAATTTGAAGGTGAAGTCCAGATTATATAATTTGACTATGCCATCCCAGACTTCCACTGAGAAAACTTTATCTGACTGGAAAAACAAGGTCAGTGTCTTGGCTCTCATCACATTCCCAGAGGGGGAGTCAGAGGTCTTTAAGAATAAAAAGAAAGCTTGGTAGTTCTCCTTCTGTTAATGGGTCTAGTCATCACAGAAACCAGAGTATGACATCAAATAAATACCACGAGGATCACTGCAAAACTGCAACTGCTGTGTCGATGAATGGTTATAAGTACTACTCAGACCACAATTATTGTGAATCGTGATGACAGGCACTTTAAGAGGAGGCCTTCTAGATATGAGTCATCACCTACCCCTGCATTAAAGGAAAGGAAACATTCTAATAGAGAGTGGAAGGAGAAAGGACTCGTGGCAGAAAGCATTGGTAGATTGCCTGTGTACTAACTACTGAAATAATTGTTTGAGAGAAATCTGTATTTGAGATGAGCTTGTACTGAGAATTCGAGAGGGAGCACACTCATGTTGTGTTGCTTTTCTATTATAAAAAATGTTACTTGCTTTTTTTTTATGTGATGAAGTCTTTGTTCTTTGTTCAATTCTACTCAATTTCCTTTCACTTCAATTTTTTGTTTTATGCATCCTTAATGTTAGTTGTATTTCTTGATACAACTATTGGTTTTGAGCATCTCGGAACCAATTATCAACTTACTTGTTATAAACACATTTATAAAATCTCCTACAGAATCAGATTATCAACATTAAGAAGGCTACAAATGCACATAACTGAACTTGGTGACAGAAAGATTATTGATGAAACAAATACACCAACTAGGAATAACAGTAGATTGATGCTGATGCCCAAAAGATACAAAGTTACATACACATTTACTATCTCGAGAATTCTGCATCAGTGATGACTTGGATTATTCATATTATTGTTCACATAGTTTGCTAGTGATTTTTTTTATTGAGTAGCACAATTTCTTGTCTTGAATTAGACCTTAATATGTTCATCCTACTGTAAGAGATTATTATCTGTGGTTTTTCTGCAACCCTTTTTCAGAGTGATAGGTTCTTACACAATGCACAACTCCTGCATCAGGAGGCTAGGAGAGGTTTGGACATACACACTCCTGTCCTCATTCTTTACCAAGGAGCTCGAATGTTTTCAGGGTTTAACTGGTAACGTAGCGAATAGCAAATAGACACTTAATGTCAAGTCAAGCACAATTATCCTAGTAGTTTAAACTAAGCTTGATATTACTTTTAATAACTGTAAAGGGTGTGGTGAGAATCATACTATTCTTATAGTAACTTTCTCGTTCTTATTGTGAATTTGGTTAACTGATATGACAAAGAGTTACTTGATACTTTAGAGAATAGTGGATATAACAATCTAACATGACTTTGAAAGTGAATTTCAGATTAGGTAATTGTAATAATTCTCTCCCGTTTCCTCATAACTTTAGGTGATTCTTAATATTTGATGAAGAATGGCCAATCTTAAAAATATTGTAGCTGTAATTTCAATCTCTGGTTTATCTGATAATTATTTTTCTTATGGTCTTCGTGATGTCAAGACCTCAACCTTTTAAATATGAATGATAGAGCTTATTTTCCTAACTGATAGATATCTAATTAAAAGCTAATCCAGCAACTTCTGAGAAATTTGTCTCGAAATCTGTAAACTTAAGCTCATATGTTGATCATGAATAATACTCATTTTGCCTCATGTGGTGGATTTGTTACTACTCCCAAAATTACTTAGCTTTCAGGTCCAGAATCGGACTAATCACTCAGAGCACGCAGAGATTTTAATAAATAACTACTGGTGTGCATACTGCATTTCGGGTAAAGATCTATCGATTTTTAACTAGCCCGGCTTGTTCAGGATGGGAAAACAACATTTTCAAATGTTTTTCGGGTTAACTACACAACCTGCGTATTGGTCTTGTTTTTTTAACAAGACACAATTATTCTGAGATTTTTATGATTTTGCAGGTTTTCATTGCACTGACCATGGCAGCTACTGGAATTTCTCAGTCAGGTTCTTTTGCACCAGATAAAAGCAAATCCAGTACTGCTACTACTTCTATCTACTCAATCTTAGACCGAAAATCAAAGATAGACCCATGTGACGAATCAGGGATGACACTTGACAATGTTAAGGGAAACATTGAGCTACGAAATATTGACTTGCTTATCCGACGAGGCCAGATGTTCAAATTTTCCAAGACCTCAGATTAAAAATCCTTAATGGCAAGGTATGCCTATCATTTCTCATCTCTATTCTTTTACATTTTTAGGAAGTAGTGGTTGGATGTCACTATACTTACTAGAGTACACGACTCTAAATTTTAAGGTCTTGTACTTACTGTATCCTAGACGGATGCCCTGGTTTGGAGAAAGTGGAAGCGGCAATTCAACTGTAACCGCATCGCTGCGATTAGTCACAAGAATCTGTGCAACCCCAGGATGATCAGGTGGTTAAAGGAGGATGCCACAGAGGGAAATTCCTCTGTATTCTCAGAAACATCCCAAACATAGGACAAATTTATCCTTATTTGGTATAAGCACATTCCGAGATTAAATATTCCCCTTTCAATAAAACATCTATCAGTTTTTACTGGCTTCAAAAGAAGATTGCCTTTATATAGAATATAAATTTACATGAAAACAGCTAAAATCCTGGATACCAAGCCTCCAGTGTTCCAGAAATATGTCCAAGCACAAAAAAATTAAATTCAATGATGTATAATTTTATTCCCTATGAAAGTCTTGTAGGATACTTAGTATTATGTTTCAAACACTTTCAGTGTATGCTTTAAACCAGTCCAAGTTAACTCAGAGTTATATACCTGAGTAATGAGTTATCATATGACGCAATCACAGGGTTTTGATTCTGTAGCAGGGGGAGAGAGGTATACAGTTATCTGGTGGAAAGAAGCAGCTAGTGGCCATTGCACGTGCCATGGTAAAAAAACCCAAGATACTGCTTCTAGACGAGGCCACTAGTGCTCTAGATTCTGAATCCGAGAGAGTGATTCAAAATTCATTAAACAGCGTGATGGTGCATTGGCCTACTGTGATGGTGGTCTACTATCCGAGGTGCAGATGTGATTGTTGTGTTGAAAAATGGAGTCATTGTAGAGAAAGGAAAGCATGAGGGCTTGATGAACATCAAAGATGGTTTTTATGCATCCCTAGTGGCACTTCAGACCAACACTTCATCTTAGGAAGAGTCCCTCACTCAGAATCTATAATGCAAATGAAAGACAATGTGCAATAGGAACTGCAACTTAATATCGCTGTAACAAACTCCTCACATATCTCTACAGAGATGTTGTATATATATGGGTTCGATTGTATTAATAAAAACCTAACTTCTGTGCGACTCATTATCTTCTATAATTCTTTCCTTGATTATATTTATTCGTGCTGCGAGACTGAACAGAAGAAAAGTTATTCATATATTGGGAATTCTGGGGATATGTGTGTTCTCTGTAGTTTGTAAAAAGTCTCATCCCATTTTTCCTTGCTCCTATATTTTGAAGTTGTTAAATTATGAAATGTGCATACATATTAAAGGTTCTAGAACTTGAAAATTGGAAAACATTCAACTGACTGGCACCATCTTAAGCTTCTCATGTCTTTGTATTATCTTCATGAACTTGCAAAAGATATGGGCGCTGTTGGAAGTCATTTGAGAAAACCTGCATTGCAGATATTAGTAAAATATGGTTCATCACCATTGTCAACTTTAAAATGGATGTTAAGGTCTGTTCAATTTTACCTACCATCTGGTTTCACTACACCATAGATTGACTATTGCAACTCGTTGCTATTTAATGTCAAGTTTTGACAAATTTACAAATATTGTAATGCTTTTTAAAATCGTTACAACTGGATTTCAGTTATGTAAAAATTAAATTATATTGCAATGAATATAAATAAACGTTACAATAGCTTCAAAATTTTGGGGTAAAGTTTTGGCGGGCTACATAAAAAATTACAAGCGGGCTAAAAAATAGAAGCGGGCTTTCCAGTTTTTTTTTGCCCGGGCTTTCTAACGCACACACAATTTCTTTTGACTAAAGCATTTTGACTCAAAAAAATAACACACCCACAATTTCTTTCACACAAGCAGACAGAGAGAGAAGGCGATACAAGAGAAGGCGATACATAGAGAAACTCGAAGATTCACTCAAGCTCGAAGACTAAAGCTGAACAAAGGTATCTTCTTTACCCATATTGATTCTAAAATAGATTTTAGATGTATCAATTAGGGTTTAATTGTTAATTTGTGCCTTTTTTAAAATCGTTTAATACGGTTAATTTGTTAATTAGGGTTGAATTGAGAATTTGTTTAAGTTAATTTTTAGAATTAGGGGTTTTAAATTAGGGATTTTGTTTGGCTATGGTTTTAAATTAGGGGTTTTCTATTGTGGTTTGTAAATTTTTGATTTTCGGGTTTTTTTTGTTATGGTTAATTGTTTGTTAAGTGTTTTTGTTGTACTTGCACTTGATTTTCGTGTTCGTTTTTTTTTTCTCTTGTTAAGTGTTTTTCTGAGTTTGTAAATTAGGGGTTTGTTGTGTCATGAAATGTTAAATGTCCTAGATTTTGCTAAACTGACAGTGCTAAATGGACAAGGTTATCAAGTTTTCTGATGCAATTTCATGGTTTAGGCATATGCTTACATGGCCTGTTGTCAACAGGTTGATTTCAAGAACAAGGTTATGAGTTCTCTCTATATCTCTCTCTCTCTCTCTAGATGTTGCATATATATGATGAAATAATTTACTGATATATAAAATTACCGATATAATTTAATGATGAACAAGGTTATTGTTTACCTTCCATGCCTGAAATTTGGTTGCCATGCTGATCAGCACAGCACATTGAATCAAATAAATAAACTCAACAAGTACTAAGAGTCTCAAGCATCAGAGTTGGCTATGTGCTAATTAAGCAATAAGCACATGAATCAAATCAGTAATAAACCTTACTAGTAAAAACAGAGCACCACGCAAATATAGGGCAAGAAACTGTGACATGATATAAAGAATTGCAGACTGCAAGACACCTCAGTTCATCCCACAGCCCACTATCACCAGAGTAGATAGAAAGCAAGGAAGTGAGGCTAATTGAACCAAAAGTGGTAAACCACCTAAGAATTGAAATATGATATACCTCAGACAAAATACCACCCCCACAACCAACATCCACAAATTTTAATCCTTCGAAAGGCCTTGCAGTGTTCGGATCCTTGCTGAAACAATAAAGTATCAAGACCAACAAAACAAATATAAAAAAGGGTACAATTACAAAAACAATGATAATTGATAGGTTTACTGATTCTGTTGACTACATTACCCTAATGTAATAACCCCTACAACTATAGATATTATATTTGTCTATATTAGTGAATTTGTGTAAACTTTAGATTTACTTTCATTAAAACATAAAGATCAACAAAGATTGTCAAACATTTTTACTAGTTGAAAGTTATAAGAAATATCGCTCCAATAATCTGATCTAGTGGCTATACTATCACTAGAACGAAAACCAACTGCATCTTGGAAGTATGATTTAACCGGATCTACACCCTTTTCCGCCACCAACACTGTAGTTGAAACATGGACTACAATGTTTCTTAATTTTGCAGGGAGGCTTCAACTGATCAGAACGATGTTGTTTGGTGTAGTGAGGTTCTGGAGTATGTTTATTTTCCTTCCCAAATCAGTCTTAAAACGTTTAAACTCGATGATGTTTAAATTTCTATAGGGAGGGTTTAATAAACAATTTGGTGCTTGCCACTGTAAAGTGTTGGTCTGATTGTTGTAAACCCAAGCATGGGGGTGGTCTTGGTTTGAAGAGTTTATTTGATCTGAATCTTTCCTCTATTCTCTATCAACTTTGGCGCATAATAAAACCAAATGCTACATCCTTGTGGGTAATGTGGATACATAAGTCTCTGCTGAAGACAAAAGCATTTTGGACTTCGAAAATTCCATATAAATGCCCCTGGTCCTTTAGAAAAATTATAAATTGTCGCTACATTGCTGCTGAGTTCATTAAATATAAAGTGGGAAATACCACAATCTGGTTGTAAAAACTTCCAGGCCACATATCAGTCATGTCCATGGTGAATGGTAACCATGCCATACCACAATCTGCACCAGGTTCACTAGATCTAGCCGAGACTGGCATCCCTTCCCTGCTAGGTTTTTGTACAAGCGAGTGAGCCTGTACCCCAAGTGATCTTATTACTCCCTTATTCATGGGCAAAGCTATCATCGTTGCCATATTCCTGGACTTATTTCTTCTAGCTGCACCCCTCTCCCTCTTGTGTGCATTCTGATGTCCTCCTAGCGCTTGTGAACTGTACAATTTAAGAAAACAATTTATAGGGCTGCTCCTGAGATGGTGTGCACCCTTATTTTTTGCTCAATATTAATATTAGTATTATTTATTTTAATGTTCAATACCCTTGTAGTCTGAGTGTTGCTACTGCATTGACTTTCCTTGCTAATACATGGATGTGCCATCTTATATTTGGTGATTGACCCTAAGTCAATTCTCTTTTGTTCCAAAGCTTCTTTTGAAGCTGTTATATCTCTGTATAAATGAGTTTACTTTAAGAAAATACATTCTAAGTTTTCCTACTTGTATGTTGTAGGCTTATGAGAAAGGTTGGTTGATTGGTGTCATTCCATTTACATCAAGGGTATGTTTATGATTGCTATTTGTGTATATTGTAGGATGTGCTTTGTATACCATGTACAAATGAATCTTAAATTTGTGCTTTACTGAGATTTGCATACCATGTTTTGTGCTCATACTGTTGTGTAATGCTAGTAGTCCAAATCTGATCTAGTAGTTCCCTGAATCTTACTATATATGTAAAAATATGGATATTTTAATTAAATAAGTCGTATCCTGATCAATTTGTTTATAATGTAGTCAAATTGATAAGTAATGAGTTAGTTGTTTGACCAATGAATTGGTTAGCAATATTTGAATTCTGTTTTGTACTAAAATTGCAAATCTTATCTTGAACAGGATAACTTAACTAGCAAATCCTATCTTGGAACAATAAAATGCAAGTGATGGAAACCTCTGTTGCATCCATGCTCCAGGTCTAGAGATTTTTCAGCTCTGGAAGTTTCCCTTCAAATGTAGTAGTTCTCATTCAACCGCTTCAGTTACTTGCAGCAGTGTTTTATTGTAAATAACAGTTTGTATACCTTAGGTTTTTTATTGTATTGTATGCGACAAGACTTTGAAATTTTGTTTTGGCTTACCTTTTGGATGGTTTCTAGGACGATGTTGGTGCTACTTTTGAATTGTTGGTAATTAGTAGTTTTAATGTAATGACATTGATGTTTGGTGTTGCTTGGATTTGTGGCTTTTATGCTTGGCTAGTTTTATATTCAAATGGAACCATGCAATTTTATTTTTAAAAATTGTTGCAATTGTGTCAAAAAGATGTTGCAAATAATGTTACAACTGCTATAAAATTATTGCAATAAGGGCTTAAACTGTTGCAATTTGTCTAATAAATTCATTGCAATCGGACTAATATTTGTTGCATTAAAGTGACTTGTTTGCCAACCATTTGCTACTGCAATGATTTTTAAATGTTGCTGAAGATCATAAAACGTTGCTACATGCCTGTATTGCAATGCTTTTTAATGTTGCTATATAGAACTGAAATCGTTGCTAAATGGCTCTATTGCAACATGGGCGGATGCAACGGTGAAATTTTGAACATTCGTTGCAATTAAGTCTAATGCAACAAATATAGGCCTTAAGGCAATATATTTGTGTTTTGCAATATGCAATCTATGGTGTAGTGTTTATTCTATGAAAAAAATATGTTCTATGAATTGTTTTTTTGCCAACTACTTCAGTTCTGTAAATCTTTATCTATACTCTTTATTATTAAAAGCACAAATGTATACCGCGGTATACATCTAATTATTAGTTTAATTATTTTAATATTATTAATTTAATTTCAAATTAATATATATAATTATTAGTATTAAATTAAAATTAATTTTTATTAAAAGTAGAAACCCCTCTTAGTATGATATATCATGTTTATCGCGATATACATATAATTATTAGTTTAATTAACTTAATATAATTCACTTAATTTCAAATTAATATAATTATTATAATTAAATTAAAAATTAATTATCAATAATAGTATAGTTGTATACAAGAAATCTACCAACTATTGGGAGTCTTCCAACTAAATAAAATATACGATGATATACATATAATTATTTGTTTAATTAGCTTAATTCCAAATTAATATAATAATGATTATTAAATTAAAAATAATAATCATATTAAAAGCATAAATCCCCTCTTAATTGTATGGTGTGTCATGTATACCACGGTATACATATAATTATTAGCTTAATATAATTAGTTTAAATATAAATTAATATAATAATTATTATTAAATAAATATTATTTATTAAAAGGAGAAATCCCTGCTCAGTGGTATGGTATGTCAGGTATATCGAGATATACATATTATTTTTAGGTTAATTAGCTTAATAAAATTAACTTATTTTCAAATTAATATAATTATTATCATCATTAAATATACATTCTTTATTAAAAGCATATTAAAAGCAGAAATCCCTAAAAGTAGAAATCCTCTCTTAATTGTATGGTGTGTCATGTATACCGCGATATACATATAATTATTAACTTAATTAGCTTAATATAATTAGCTTAAGATTTTATTAAGAAAGGAAACTATTTTTTGTTGGAATATAACAGTATCAATGTCAAATTTTGATTATAAAATTAAATTTTTTTGTTTCATTTCAAAGTCCGGTTCTGTTAGGAATATGTTGTTCTTGATGATAATTATAAAACACTTAGTAGATTTTGTATTAAGTCATTTTTGTAACTGTCAACGGAATGGTATGCTTTGCAGCTTTCGTTGACAGGTAGTTCATCAACGAAATGAGTGATGTAGCAATTGCATTGTACAATACTTCATAGTTTGATATGCATTTTGTTGTAGGTATTAGATAGGTTTTCTAAGTCATGTTGACTAAGTATTAGATAGGCAAAATAGGTTGGTGAATTGTAAATATATTATGCCTTGTAATTTTGCCTAAGTGAAGACATGTCAACGGTATGAAGATTACTCTATCAACGGAATGAAGATTACTCTATCAACGAAACGAGGATTATACCATCAACGAAACGAAGAATAAAGATATTGTTAGGAATATGTTGATCTTGATGATAATTATAAAAACACTTAGTAGATTTTGTATTAAGTCATTTTGTAACTGTCAACGGAATGGCATGCTTTGCAGTGTTTTGTTGACAGGAAGCTCATCAACGGAATGAGTGTTGTAGCAATTGCACTGTACAATACTTCACAGTTTCATATGCATTTGATGTATGTACTAGATAGGTTTTCTAAGTCATGTTGACTAAGTACTAGATAGGCAAAATAGGTTGGTTAATTGTAAGTATATCATGCCTTATAATTTTGCCTAAGTGAAGACATGTCAACGGTATGAAGATTACTCTATCAACGGAACAAGGATACACCATCAACGGAATAAAGTTTACTCATCAACGAAATGAAGTTTACTCATCAACGAAACACATCTCCCTGCTATCAACGAATCATTATTGCTTTTCTGAATAGTTGACAAAGTGATAGTGACAGTTTACTGAACAGATCTAAAGGTGATGTGGAAGTGTACTTTGCATTGGAAACCATTAAAATGGACATGGGGAATAAGGAAACATCCCAGTTTCCAATTGGGCTCTTGGGAGTGATCATAATAAGCATGAAGACAAAAGCAAGGATCTCCAAGGACCACTGAACAAAGGGATGAAAAGCAAACTATTGGCGGTTACCTTTAGTGTACTTTAGTGTAGCCAAAAATAGCTTTGTAAACTTGGAAGTATATAACCAAGTGTAGCAGTTAAAATAAGTGTAAGAGAAGAAAAACAAATAGTTTGTATTAGCTATCTTTGAGAGCATTCTTCTCTACAACCTTGTAACTGAGCTGCTGTGTACTTTTGTATCACAGATTATTTCCGAAATAAAAACACTTCAGTTGGATCATCAAACAATCCAACTGAATTATTTATATCTTGTGTTTTTACTTATTCAGTTAAGTTTTATTTTTAAGTTGTTTTTAAGTTTAAGAAAATATCAAGAATTGTATTCAACCCCCCCCTTCTACAATTCTGTTAGGTCATTTGGGATTAACAATTGGTATCAGAGCGAGCTTCTAACATACAAGAAGTTTAAAGATCAAGACCAAAAACAGAAACCATGGTGAAGAAGGATGCAGGTGTGAAGATACCAGTTCTTGATAAGGACAATTACTTTCACTGGAAAGTAAAGATGCATTTACATCTCATATCTATGGATGAGAGATATGTAGACTGCATTGAGAAAGGTCCACACGTTCCCATGAAGTTTGCATCTAGAGTTGGACTGCCAGATGATGCTCCTGATGTGGAAATTCCAAAACTTGTCTCAGAATGGACTATTGAAGATGTTGCAGAAGTCCATAAAGATAAAAGAACCATGAACATTCTGTTTAATGGTTTGGAGCAAGAGATGTTTGACAATGTCATAAACTGTACAACCTCCAAAGAAGTATGGGACACTGCCAGAACACTATGTGAAGGAACTGAGCAAGTAAGGGAGAACAAAATGCAACTCCTTATACAACAATATGAGCACTTTCACTTTAAAGCTGGTGAAACCCTAAATGACACGTTTAGTAGGTTTCAAAAGCTTTTGAATGGATTAAAGTTGTATGGGAGGATCTATAAAACCAAGGATTCAAACCTTAAATTTCTTAGAGCTCTTCCAAAAGAATGGAAGCCTATGACTGTTTCTCTAAGAAACACTCAAGAGTACAAAGATTACACTCTTGAAAGGCTGTATGGAACATTAAAGACATATGAGTTGGAAATGGAGCAAGATGAAGAAATTGAGAAGGTACAGAAGAAGGGTGGATCTATTGCATTGATTGCATCTGTGAACCAACTGGAAGATGACACTGAAGAAGCTGCAAAGGCAACAACTAGTCGAGCTAGTTGTAGAAGTGATGTTAGCAAAGGTAAAGGTAAGATGACAGAAGAAGAAGAACCAGAACCAGCCAACTTGGATGACTTAGATGAGATTGATGAACACATTGCTTTTCTGTCAAGAAAATTCTCTAAGTTCAAGTTCAAGAGAAACTCAGAAGCAAGGCCACCAAGGAGAGACTTTCAACCTAACAAAAGTAACTGGATTGAAAAGTCTAAATCTAAATGTTTCAATTGTGGAATGCTTGGTCACTTTGCTGGAGACTGCAGAAAGCCCAAGATTGAGAAGAGCAACAGGAAATTTGAGCCTGTTGATTATAAAAAGAAATACTTTGAACTTCTCAAGCAAAAAGAAAAGGCTTTCATGTCTCAGGAGTATGATTGGGCTGGTAATGGTGAAGATTCTGATGATGATGTTGAATATGTCAACTTGGCTCTTATGGCTAACAATCATGAGCAGGAAGCAAGCTCCTCAAGCAACCAGGTAACAATTACTAATCTTTCTGAGCTTTCTAAAGAGGAATGCGATAGTGCAGTAAATGAAATGTCTACTGTATTATATAATTTGCGTGTTACTCTTAAATCACTTACCAAAGAGAATTCAAGAATAAAAGAGACTAATTTGCTCTTAAGTGATATGAATGCAATGTTAGAAGCCCAGCTCATTGAATTTGAGAAAATGAGATGTGTTAGTAGGGATGCTAAGAAGGAACTTGAGAACGTGTTACAAAGGGAAGAAATTCTTAAGACACAACTAGAAATAGAACAAAATGTGATTGCTAAATGGAAAGATGCCAGGAATGTTGCTACCAACATCATTAATGTTCAAGGTATGGAATCTTTCTGTGAACAATCATGGAAAAAGAACAAAGAGAAACTATGGTATGTTTGTGAAACCTTAGAATCAGAAACAGAGTCAACAAACAACAATGATCATTTGTTGAAGGTTGATATGTCAACGGAATGCAATTTTTCGTTGACAGATGAACCATCAACCGATCAGGGTGTTTCGTTGACAGAGAAAAGAAAAGATGAACTCACTAGACTTAATAATAAGTATGGTCCTGTCACCAAGAACTTTGTTCAAGGTGAGTCTAGTAAATCAAAGAAAGTTGAGAAGCCTGTTGAGAGAGCTAATGTAGGTCACTTGTCCAACAAGTAATTGAAAGATAAGTTAGAGAATGTTCAAGTTGAGGCTAAGGGAAATAAAAAGAATAACAGGAATGGCAAAGTAGGAATTAACAAACACAACAATTACACACCTGATAAATATGCTCCTAGAAAGACATCTGTTAATTGTGGAAGTGTTCGTCATTTATCTACTAACTGCAAATCTGTTAAGAAGACTGTTAAAGTGAAAATCCCCAAGCCTGCAATGAATAGTTCTATGCCTACAATGCCTGTTATGCCTAACATGTTTGCTCCATATGCACAATTTCAAAATCCATATGCCAGCATGCCATTTGTGTCTAATCCATACATGAATATGTTTAATGTGCCACAAATGCCATGGAATATGAATAACATGTTTGTTCCTCCAATTATGCATGCTGTGAATGAAAATGTGAGCAATCCTCAGAAATCAACACCAAGGATAAAGATTGATTTAAATCAATCTGAGCCCAAGGTGAAAAATGATATAAAAGCAAAAGCAAAGGCTAACAAAACAGGACCCAAGGAAACTTGGGTACCAAAATCAACTTGATTTGGTTTTATTGTGTGCAGGGAGACAAAAGGAATCTTTGGTACTTGGATAGTGGTTGTTCAAGACACATGACTGGTGATTCTACCCTGCTCACAGAGTTTCAGGAAAGAGCTGGCCCTTGTATTGCTTTTGGAGATGACAGCAAAGGCTACACTAAGGGATATGGCTTGATTTCAAAAGAGAATGTCATCATAGATGAAGTTGCATTGGTGGATGGTCTTAAGCACAATTTGCTTAGTATCAGCCAACTTTGTGACAAAGGATTTTTAGTTACTTTTTCTAAAGAAGTCTGTGTTGTTTCTAAGGGAGGAAACAACAATGTGGTAATGACTGGATTCAGAAGAGGGAATGTGTACATTGCTGACTTCAGTAGCACAAGTCCAGAAACCATCACTTGCCTTTTCAGCAAGGCAAGCAAGGATGAAAGTTGGCTATGGCACAAGAAATTATCTCATCTGAACTTTAAAGTTATGAATGATTTGGTGAGGAAAGATCTTGCTAGAGGAATTCCACAAGTGGAGTTTTCCAAAGATGGTTTGTGTGATGCCTGTCAAAAAGGGAAACAAAAGAAGGCATCATTCAAAAGCAAGACAGAGTCATCAATTGTCCATCAGCTTGAATTGCTTCATATGGATTTGTTTGGCCCTGTAAATGTCATGTCTATTTCAAAGAAGAAATATTGTCTTGTGATTGTTGATGATTTTTCTAGATTTACATGGACTTTCTTTTTGCTCTCCAAAGATGAGGCAAGTGAAATCATTATCAATCACATCAAGATGGTAAACAATCATCCTGACTTGAAAGTGAGAAGGATTAGGAGTGACAATGGGACAGAATTCAAGAATTCAAGCATGAAGGTGTTCTGTGAAGAAAATGGTATTTTGCATGAGTTTTCAGCAGCAAAGACACCACAGCAAAATGGTGTAGTTGAAAGGAAAAACAGAACACTTATTGAAGCTGCAAGGACAATGCTAGATGAATCAAAGTTACCAACTTATTTTTGGGCTGAGGCAGTTAATACAGCTTGCTTCACTCAGAATATTTCTTTGATTAATCAGGCCAAAGGAATGACCCCTTATCAGCTACTCAAAAGAAAGAAGCCACTATTGGATTTTCTTCATGTCTTTGGATGCAAGTGTTTTGTTCTGAGAAATCAAGCTGAGCACTTGGGGAAATTTGAAGCAAAGGCAGATGAAGCAATATTTGTGGGCTATGCAGCAGGGAAAGCCTACACAGTCTACAATCTCAGAACCAACATTGTTATGGAATCTGTACATGTTGTTTTTGATGATCTCAAAATTCAGGGTCTCTGTGATGAAGGTTTCCATGAAAGTCTTTCTTTTGAAAATGAGGAAGGAGATCAAATGAATCATGTTAAGGCTACTGAGAAACAGCCTAAAGTTGTTGTATCTAGCACAGACGAAAGCAGCAGTGAAGATGAAATTGCTGCATTAAGATTGAAAAGAATAGCTGCTAGTAGACCAAATGAACATTCCGTTGACAGTCAGAATGAGCGTTTCGTTGACAGTCAGAATGAGCGTTTCGTTGACAGTCAAAATGGACAATCCGTTGACAGTCACAGAAATGCTTCCAGGAGTGATCATTTAGGGACAACAAACTCAGGGGGAGTTTCTCAAGGACAAATATCCAATCAATGCAATCATGATCATGAAGCTACCTCTTCAAGAGCAAATCTACCTCCCTCAAGGAAATGGACTAAAGATCATCCCTTTGAACTTATTATAGGTGATGTGTCTTCAAAAGTTCAAACTAGTAGAGCAACTCAAGAAGAATGTCTATATAGCAGCTTTCTGTCTCAAGATGAGCCAAAGAAAGTTGAGGATGCACTTCTAGATCCAGATTGGGTCTTGGCCATGTAAGAAGAGCTAAACCAATTTGAAAGGAACAATGTTTGGAAGCTGGTGCCCAAGCCTAAGGACAGGAGTGTCATAGGCACAAAATGGGTGTTCAGAAACAAGATGGATGAAAATGGCATAGTCACAAGGAACAAAGCTAGATTGGTTGCAAAAGGCTATTCACAGGAAGAAGGAATTGATTTTGATGAAACCTTTGCTCCTGTTGCAAGACTAGAAGCAATAAGGATTTTCCTAGCCTATGCAGCCCATGCCAATTTCAAAGTCTATCAAATGGATGTGAAGAGTGCTTTTCTGAATGGGGAATTGGAAGAGGAGGTGTATGTAAGTCAACCTCCTGGTTTTGAAGATGATGATTTTCCAGAGTATGTGTACTTTCTCCTCAAAGCACTCTATGGTTTGAAACAAGCACCTAGAGCCTGGTATGACACACTTTCACAGTTCCTCCTTGAGACTCACTTCACTAGAGGTACTGTAGATAAAACTCTTTTTCACAGGGTTGTGAATGGTTCTACTATACTTGTTCAAATTTATGTAGATGACATAATCTTTGGGTCTACAGATGTGAAACTTTGTCAAAAGTTTGCCAAGCTTATGCAAAGTAAATATGAAATGAGCATGATGGGAGAATTAACTTACTTTCTTGGTCTTCAAGTGAAGCAAGTTAATGAAGGCATTTTCATTAGTCAAACAAAATACATTCATGATTTATTAAAGAAGTTTAATTTAATGGAATGCTCTCCTGCCAAAACTCCCATGCCTACTGCCACCAAACTTGAATTGAATACTAAGGAAAAATCTGTGGACATTTCAGGTTACAGAGGCATGGTAGGCTCACTTTTATATTTAACAGCTAGTAGACCTGATATTATGTTTGCTACATGTCTATGTGCTAGATTTCAGGCTGATCCTAGGGAATCCCATTTAGTTGCTATTAAAAGAATTTTCAGATATCTCAAAGGAACACCAAACCTTGGCATTTGGTATCCTAGAGAATCTGGTTTTGAACTAATTGGTTATTCAGATGCAGATTTTGCAAGATGTAAAATTGACAGGAAAAGCACAACAAGCACCTGTCAATTCTTAGGAAACAAGCTTGTCTCATGGTTCAGCAAGAAACAAAACTCAGTTTCTACCTCCACAGCTGAGGCTAAGTATATTGCAGCTGGAAGTTGTTGTGCACAGATTTTGTGGATGAAAAATCAACTACTTGATTATGGAATAAGAGTTGAGAAAATTCCTATTTTCTGTGACAACACTAGTGCCATTGCCATTACTGAGAATCCAGTGCAGCATTCAAGGACCAAGCACATTGACATCAAGTACCACTTTATTAGAGAACATGTTATGAATGGTACTGTGGAGTTACATTTTGTTCCAAGTGAACAACAACTTGCAGACATCTTTACCAAGCCACTTGATGAATCCACATTCTCAAGATTAGTAAGTGAGCTAGGTATGCTAAATTTCTCTTAATTATTTTGAGATTTTTGCAAGTTAAAATGCAGCCAGGAATTTGCTATAATTTTTCTGTGAATTGATTTTCTCAGGAAAAGGTGAAATTTTGTCTAAGTCAAAATTACTATGTCAACGAAACGCACCATTTCGTTGATAGTCTTAGCATTTTTCTGGGTGTTTCGTTGATAGCTCTTTTATATCAACGAAACGCAGCTTTATCAACGAAATAAGACGGGACTTTAACCGCCCAATCCTGATTCGTTGATATAGCGCTTTTTAATCTGAACCGTTGAAATTGCACGTTCTTTATCACGATCTATACATACACCCTTGTAAGTATAAATCGTGGTAATATTTAATTCTAACGGTTACTTTTTTAAGCCAATCAGGTAATTTAGATTAATTATTGGACTTAATTTCTGAGAATTTTTTGGGGAGTATTTAAGAAATTTCAATTTCTTTATTTCATTTCTACCTGTTCTCAAAAATTCCAAAAGTTTTTCTATCTTCTTCTCTCTAACAAGCAATACAGCTCGAAGCTTTTCCTCACTCAACAATGGCACCCATAGTCAAGCTTATGTCTGCTGGTGGGTTCATCTATGAGAAAAACAATTCTATTCCATTTGTTGTTAAGGAGAGTCCGAACATCATCTTTTTCAAGATGATGGACTTCATGAGGAACTGTAAGTTGGGATATGCGATGTTTCACTCTACACCACTCTACAATGAAATAATCGAGGAGATTTGGACCTCATGTGAGTATAGTGGAACAAACTGCACACTGCAATTCACTCTTCAAGGTAATGAGTACATAGTTAATTCTGATGTTTTGCAAGCATGTTTACACATTCCTGATAATAACTGTGATGCTTTGCCTACTAACACTGAAATAACTACCATGCTAAATTCTATAAACTACTCTTTGCCTACTGATAACTTGGGTAAGATAATTAGGAGAGGTTTGGTTAGGGAATACAGTTATTTAGCTGATGCATTCATTAAGGTCTTTTCTGGAAAGATTAGTAATTTTGATGCATTAACTAACTCTATGTTAATTCTCCTAACCATGCTTCTAAATGATAGATATTACAACTTTAGCACCCAACTTATGTATGAAATTGGTGCTAAGTTGGGTGATAAGGCAAATAGGAAGAAAAATATCTATTATGCAAGGTTTCTGATGATGCTGGCTAATCATGTTAGTCCAGCACCATTAGTTATCTCTAACCTTACTGCCAGGTTTGAGTGCTTTGTGCAAGAGAAAAGAGTATTGACAGACATACTGAGGCTGAACCACAATGGTGATGTTCCAGTGGTGTATCTGCCAATCATTGAGGTAACTACTGCTATCCCTGTTAGTATAGCTGTTACTTCCATTGTTTCATCCAACCCAGTTGCTATGGAGTCTGTAGCTGTGACCCAACAGACTCCTGCCCCAGCAACAAAACCAAAATCTAAGAAATCCTCCAAGCCAACCTCAGGTGCTTCTCAAAAGGCACCTGTTGTAAAAACTACCACACAACCTAAGGGGAGTGAGTCTGGAGTTGTGAGAGGTGAGGGAAGGGGTGAAAGTCAAAGAAACCCCAAGAATAAGGAAGGCGAGGTAAGTGTTTCCCAGCCTAGCCCCATTGTGTCTTCCAAACAAGGCACAATGAGTAAAATGGATTTAAACATAAGTCTAATTGCATCCTCCCAAAAGGATGTAATTATTGAAAGAAGCTCTCAACCTAGAGCACAGTCCAAAAGGGTAAGGGACACTTCAAGCCCACAGTCTACATTTTCCCAATACCAAAGGAGAGTGAATCAAAAGTCCAAGGGTTCACAGGGTGCACACACACTGGAAGCAACACTTCCAGTTTCTCAAATTCAGTTTGATGTAACCCCTATTATCACTTTGGGGTTACAGTCCCATTCTCTAAACATCAACCTTGAACTATCTCCATCAAATTCACCAACTCTATCTCTATATATGGACATGATCCATACATCTATTCCTGATTCTCCAACTCTAATCTTGGAGAAGCCCCACTCTGAAGCTGGTGGCCATCACTTGTTAAGTGATTTGTTGGGCCATCAACCAATTTTTTCTGAAGTTGCAAGGGGATCTGTGGACCAATCTCTCAAATCAATCACCACAGACTCTACTGTAATTTCTCATTCTCAAAGTGCTTTCTTGACTTCATCAACGAAACAGTCTATTTCGTTGACAAGTGTTTCTCCATCAACGGTATCCATACTGTTGACAATTCAAACTACCATACCGTTGATAGTTCACTCTGCACCTCTAATTGAAAATCAAGTTGTTTCCACAACTAGTGCAGATGATCTAGTGGTAGTTGAGACACTTCTAGGATTGAGAGGGAGTGAAACTGAGAGGCTGGCTTGCAGCCAGGCAAAAGGAGAGAATGAGAGTGAGAGGCTGGCTATTTCTTCCAGCCAGGCAAAAGGAGAGATTGAGAGTTCCACCTTAGTAGGTGAAGGTGAGGGTGTGAGAGGTGTGAGCCATGGGGAGCCCATGATGCAAGAAAATAGAGGCGAAAGAGAAGGGACTACAGGAGTCATAAGGGAGGAAGCAGCCATTGCTAGTGAGTCAATGGAGGTCAATGAGGGAGAAAGGGAACTTACTTTCCAAGAGCATTATCAACAAACTCTGGATAGTATTTCCCTGGATCCTGAGACCTTTACTCATCCTGTGTCAGCCTATCAAGTTTTGGCTCAACAGGGCAATGTGGAGGCAGATAGGTCACTACAACTAATTCATACAACTGCATCAATGCAAAGAGCAAAGGATGCCTTGACCAATCTATCTCCAGGAGCTGCAGCAAGTGGTGAGTTTGATTTCTCTGATGATGAGGACAGCTTTGGTGACAATCAGGTGGCCACTACTTCACAGACTGGGACTTCTGTGGTGCCTCCTACACCAAACTGGCTTTCTCAAGATTTACAAGGAAGGATCTCCCTGGATGCTGCAATCTCAAGGCAGTACAATGAGGCCTATCTGGCTCATGAGTCTGCAAATGCCAATGACAAGAAATTCTACAAGGCTATTATGGATTCACTGGAAATCCAAAGGCTACAGATGATGCAGACAAGGATTGAGGCTAGAGAAATCAAGGACTCAATTAGCAATCTCAAGGATGCTAATGAAAGGAAGCTAGATGAAAAGCTTCCTCTTCTCACTGTGTCCAAGATGAACAGGTTTTTCTCTAAGGAACCTGAGGTGCCTACCTCCTTGAAGACTCTCTCTTTTAGAGTGGACAAGGTGGAAGCTACTTTATCTCAGATGCAAAAGGAACAGGAGAAGCAGACACAACTGTTGGCCCAGCTAGTGGCAGCTCAAGGACTCCCAGTCATCTCTCTTGATGATAACAAAAAGGGGGAGAAATCTAAGGAGCTAGACATTCAAATCACAAAGGTTATGGTCCCAGCCATTTCCCTACCACAGGAGCCACTAGCTATGGGGGAGTCAGGAAAAGCTAAACTGGACAGCATTGACCTGATTCAGCAAGCATCTATGAAGCTACAACTTGCTGAACAAATTAAAGACCACTGGTCCAGGATAGATGAAAGAATCAAGAAGTTAGCTGATTCTTCAAAGACTTCAGATCCATCAACGAATCAAGCTTCTTCTACAGATCCATCAACGGATGCCATGGTTTTAGCATCAACGGAATGGGAGCCACAGACCAATTCTTCATATAAGGAAGAGCCCCTTCTACATGGAGTCACTCAAGGATCAAGGAAGGAGAAAGGACAAACTTCATGCATTAGGGATGTGGAACAAGCTACATTCCAAAGAAGCCTATCTCCCAAGTCTCCTGCTAAACCAAAGGGCAAAAATACAGAAAGGACTTTCTATCCTGCACCTTATCCAGACGAGCACAAGCTTCTTGGTCTACTCATCACAAAAAGCAAGGAAAGCAATGATTATGAGGTAAGGAAGCAAAGGGCAATTGTCTACAGGAATGGACAACAAATCTTTGTTTGGGCTGGTCACCCAAACTTTGCTGAAGCTAAGGCTGAAGAGTCAGAAAGAGCAGCAATGCAAGCACTTGCAGTTGCTCAATCTCTTGATGAAGAAGAAAGATAGCAAGAAGAAAAAGCCAGAGAGGAAAGGAGTGCAAAGAAGAGCACAAGGCAACCAAAGGCAAGAGCTAGGAGAAATATAGCCTTTGAGAATGATGACTCTCAGAGTATTGCATCAGACTCTTCTGTACCAACTGCACCTCCAACAATTCCTGATCCAGCTCTAGGGGAAAAGTTAGCCTTTGATCCTAAACATCCTGTTAATTTCCATGATCAGCCAATTGAGCCAAAGGAAGAGCCAATTGAGTTTGATGAGGCCAACTTTCCAAAATTCCTCTTTGAGATGGATCCAAAGAAGAAATCTAAGCAAAGGGCTACCAAGGCTAAGCCAATTCTAGTAAGGAGACCACAAGCTGAAAAACCTCCTACCAACCCAGAAGACTTCATCTACATTGCTGATATCAGGGAGGAGTCTGACCTACATATCAATCTTGATGACCTAGTTGAAGTGAGAGGAATAGCAGCTTCTTACAAACTACCAGAGAGATTGGTGTTTGTCTACAAGGGTGGGAGAGAACAGGTTTGGCCTCTACATAGAATTCTGGGAGAAGACTATCAGACACTGCTATCTGTGTTTAAATGCCTGAAGAAAGATTTTGGTTTTACCAAAACAGCTAAGTCTGAAGTTGTTTCCAAAATTTTCCAAATCAAAGCTAGCTGGAACAAGCCTGGTGCACTTCCCAGAGTATTGAAGGTCCCTCAAACAGGAAAGAAGATTCATCTCCAACCTTTTTGGATGATGGAATTCAGAGACAAGGACAACTGTAGAAGATTCTTCAGAATAGAAGACCAACTGGAGAAGGCATCCAATGAAACTCTAAGATTAATGCAATCCAAGTTGGGGAATCAAGATGAAGAAGAGAAGATTTTCTACAGAAGACTTCAAGCTCAGATTGAGGAGAACAATGCAAGAAAAGGGAAGAAAACAAGACCACAGAGGCAAAGATGAAAAATCTGCTCAGTCTAGAGGAGCAACTCTGTGCACTTGTTTTGTAAGATTTTCTACTTTGTATTTTAATTAAATTCAATGAAGCTCAATGCAATTTCTACTTTTATCATGTGTAATTTGACTGAGTGTTTTTGTTATCATCAAGGCTCTTGATTTATGGATGTTATTATATCAGTCATAAATTGGGGGAGATTGTTAGGAATATGTTGATCTTGATGATAATTATAAAAACACTTAGTAGATTTTGTATTAAGTCATTTTGTAACTGTCAACGGAATGGCATGCTTTGCAGTGTTTTGTTGACAGGAAGCTCATCAACGGAATGAGTGTTGTAGCAATTGCACTGTACAATACTTCACAGTTTGATATGCATTTGATGTATGTACTAGATAGGTTTTCTAAGTCATGTTGACTAAGTACTAGATAGGCAAAATAGGTTGGTTAATTGTAAGTATATCATGCCTTATAATTTTGCCTAAGTGAAGACATGTCAACGGTATGAAGATTACTCTATCAACGGAACAAGGATACACCATCAACGGAATAAAGTTTACTCATCAACGAAATGAAGTTTACTCATCAACGAAACACATCTCCCTGCTATCAACGAATCATTATTGCTTTTCTGAATAGTTGACAAAGTGATAGTGACAGTTTACTGAACAGATCTAAAGGTGATGTGGAAGTGTACTTTGCATTGGAAACCATTAAAATGGACATGGGGAATAAGGAAACATCCCAGTTTCCAATTGGGCTCTTGGGAGTGATCATAATAAGCATGAAGACAAAAGCAAGGATCTTCAAGGACCACTGAACAAAGGGATGAAAAGCAAACTATTGGCGGTTACCTTTAGTGTACTTTAGTGTAGCCAAAAATAGCTTTGTAAACTTGGGAGTATATAACCAAGTGTAGCAGTTAAAATAAGTGTAAGAGAAGAAAAACAAATAGTTTGTATTAGCTATCTTTGAGAGCATTCTTCTCTACAACCTTGTAACTGAGTAGCTGTGTACTTTTGTATCACAGATTATTTCCGAAATAAAAACACTTCAGTTGGATCATCAAACAATCCAACTGAATTATTTATATCTTGTGTTTTTACTTATTCAGTTAAGTTTTATTTTTAAGTTGTTTTTAAGTTTAAGAAAATATCAAGAATTGTATTCAACCCCCCCCCCCCTTCTACAATTCTGTTAGGTCATTTGGGATTAACAGATATCAACGAAACACATCTTACTGCTATCAACGAATCATTATCACTTTTCTGAATAGTTGACAAAGTGATAGTGACAGTTTTTTGACAGATCAAAAGGAGATGTGGAAGTGTACTTTGCATTGGAAGCCATCAAAATGGACATAGGGAATAAGGAAACATTCCAATTTCCAATCTGGTTCTTGAGTGGGATCATTATAATCCTGAAGACAGAAGACAAAGATCTCCAAGGACCATTGGACAAAAGGGATGAAAAGCAAGCTACTGGCGGTTACCTTTAGTGTACTTTAGAGTAGCCACAAATATCATTGTAAAACTTGGGTTATATAACCAAGTGTAGCAGTTCTTTTTTAAAAATGATGTGAGTGAGATAAAATAGTTTGTATTTAGCTTTCTCAAGAGCACTCTCACTTTGTATCAAGAACTGAGCAGATGTGATACTTTTGTAACACGGATTATTTCCGCAATAAAATCATCTCAGTTGGATCCTCAAAACATCCAACTGAAATTTTATATTTGTTTGTGTTTTTATTTCAGTACAGTTTTATTATTGAAAGTTGTTTTAAGTTTCGAAATATGTAGAATTGTATTCAACCCCCCCCCCCCCCTTCTACAATTCTGTTAGGTCATTTGGGATTAACAATTGGTATCAGAGAAAGCTTCTAAAATACAAGAAGTTTAAAGATCAAGGCCAAAACAGTAACCATGGTGAAGAAGGATGCATGTGTAAAGATACCAGTTCTAGATAAGGACAATTACTTTCACTGGAAAGTAAAAATGCATCTACATCTCATGTCTATGGATGAGAGATATGTAGACTGTTAGGCCGAATACACAATATAATCAAGTATATATGAGAATAACAATAATCAAGTACTCTGTTTATAACTCAATAAACTGTAATTGTATTAACAGCTTCTCTCTTTATGATGTTAAAGAATCACAAAGAGCTTCTAGGTTACAAAGAATAATATTCAATGAACGTATCCCTTCTAGGGATAACCTATCTGTGTTTATATAGTACACAGCTACATACAATCAATCCTTCTCTAATTGATATTCCTATAAATTAGCTATACAATTTATATCAATTAAGGATTGCTTCTTATCTTCTAACTCGTTTCCTTAGCTGCATCAATATATCTTGCTTCTTTCCATCTTCAAGATATATTGCTTCTAGAATCTTCAATGTAAGCACCGACAGCTAAGTCAACTTTCACCTTGTCAGAGTTTAACAAACTCTGACCGGCTTCTTCATAAACTCTGATAAACACCTGTTGCTTAAACACTGATGAACAAACATTAGCAATTATATTTAACAATCTCCCCCAACTTGTGCATAATAAAAATGTACAAGTTAAACAAATAATAATTGATGATGTCAAAACATATAACAAATGCAGTGTTTAACATATCAGAGTTTAACTTTAACTTAGAATAGATAAACATTAAAAACTTACAATCAGACTTTACTTGATTTCTTGAATTTCAGGCACTGTCCTGATATAGTCTGTAAGTAGTCTTCTTTCAGCTCTTTCTAGCTCAGCAGTCATAACCTCTTTCAGCTCCTTCAATTTTGGATCACTTTCACCAGTTTGATATATGGCAGCCCTCAGAGAATATATACTGTTCTTGTGCATTTCATTTCCAAGTCTTATAAAGAAAGACTTGTCAGACTCTAAGTTAAATTCCAAAACCTTTATTCCCAATGCATTCCTGAATCTTGCACTGTTTCTCTTCATTTCAACAATTTTTCCATAAGCATCTCTATACTTAGGAATATAAATACTCGAGACACCTCCTCCAAGCATAGCTTTGGACTTCATCATTCTATCTTTGATAACCATAGCAGCATCATAAGTAAGTCTATTCTTAATCTTGAAAAGATATAGAACATACTCTAGCTCTTCCCATAGCTTCAAATGAATATCAGATTCACCAACTCTGTAAACTCTTCCATCATCTATGAAGTATAACAAAAATGCCTTTTGTAAACCTCTATGAAATATCATCTGAACAGACTCTAATTTGTCAAGGTTTTCTTGTGTAACTCCAATACCAGGTTCTGCCAGTGATGAAGAATCTCCAGGTCTATTGTTAATTCTCTTCTCCCTGTGTGATCCCAAACCAGATTTATCATATGACTCTTTGCCTAAAACAGTTCTGGTTTGTAAGAAATTCACAGCTTCTAACTTCATATCTTCAGGAAGTTCAGGTCTTTTGAAACCAGGAAGGTGTGTGAATTGTTTAGCTTGTACAACTTGAGCATTGTCAGCAGTTGTCACAACCTTAGTAGTATCATCAACATGAGCCTTGTCAGCGGTTGATCTAGCTTCAAAAACTTCAACTTGAGCTCTGTCAGAGGTTGAAAAATTCTTCTTAGGTAACTGTCCTTCTTCTACCAGCTTACCTTTACCTTTTTCTTTATCTGCAACCAAAGGCCTCCTTGAGTATTGTAAACTCTGTTGAGAGTTCACATTCTCTTTAATAGAAATTCCTAGTTCTTTTCTCCTAGGAGCCTTTGCTGCTTTCTTCTTATAAGTACCAGCTTTTAATTTCTCTTGATTCTCTTCAGCAAGAAGTTTCATTTCAGCATCAATATCTTCAACTGTCACCTCACCACCATGCTCTTGTAAAAATATTTGAGTAGCTATTTCTTCATCAGTGGTAGGCTTATCAGAGTTTATCAAACTTTTGAGTTTTGAACTATTGGCAGAGTTTATATTTCCCTTACCAGGGTTTGATCTTCTATCAGAGTTTGATCTTCTATCAGAGTTTGATCTTGGTGGTCTTCTCTCAGAATTCAACCTTAAACTCTTTTCATCTCCCTTGCTTCCACCATCATTACTATCATCCCTCCGTCTCAGAGTTTGAGTGTCTTTGCATTTGTCACTTGGTACACTCTCCCCCTTTTTGACATCATCAGAAAGTAGTACTGATGTCAGCAACTCAATGGCATTGGAAATTGAAGTAAGTTGTGTAGCCATCGCAGCTTGATTGTCTTCAACTTTCCCAAGCCTCTTCTGAATAGCATCAGAGTCCTTAGCTTGCTGCTTGAACATTGAGGTATAGTATGACCTATCATTCTTCAAAGTCATATCTCTCAGCCCAACTTCATTCCTTAAATTTGTAACCGCTATGTGTGTCTCATCAAATCTATGGTGAAGAGATTTAACTTGCACCATAGTGGCTTTAAGACTTGTAATAATATCAGGAGTAGAAATGGTCTTGACAGAATCAGCTACAAAATCTGCAGCCCTCTGAGCAGTAAATATGCAATCTACATCAGCCCATCTGCTAAAATACATCTGTTGAAAATGCTCAGCTGTTTGTTTGTTGATTTCTCTAGCGTCAGCAGAATCTGCAACATCATCAGACAATGATACTTGAATACTAGGGTGTGAATGAGAACCCTCAGCAGCATCTGCAATATCCTTATCATCAATGTCTGCTTCATTTTCCACATGAGCAGAGTTTATAACAGCATCAACTTTTGCTTCTTGATGTACAACATCTTCAACAATCTGCTGCATAGCCTCAATCAAGACAGCATCATCAGAGTTTGTTGCAGCAGCTACCTCTTGAACATCATCTGCTTCAACAAAATTCTCTCATGTAGCTTCATTTAAGATCTTTTCTTCAGCAGCTTCAAAACGCCCAGCAGATGCTAAAATCTGATCAATTTCTTCCCCCTTTTCAGAATTGGCATTGTTGACAGAAAGAATCTCTGTATGTGAACCAACAGAGTCTTCAAGTATAAGGGTGGCTTGATCAGCTGCCACATCCTCAGTGTGACAAACACTGACAGAAGGATGTGCTTCAAAACTGTCATCCATCATAAAATCCATAATTGCATCCTCATGCTCAGAAATTCTGCAATCAGAGTTTGCAGCATCTTCTGTTTCAACATTAACTCTGTCCTTAGTAGGCACAGGAGTCTCCTCATGAATAAGATTGTCATGAGCTTCAGCTTCACACACACTGTTGTCAGCATGAACAGCAATGTCCTCAACTACATCATCAGACTTTGATGTAGGAGCTTCTACATGAGCTTCCTCTTCAAAACCAGCAGGAGCTTCTACATTTTGTGCACCAAATAAATATGCACCAATCCTTACTTTCCTCTGCTGAAGAGTTTCCAAATCATTATCTTCATCAGCATCAGAATGTGGCCTATTTGCCCTCTTCTTGAATCTCTTTTTCTGAGATGTACCAGCAAGAACAAGTACCTCAGCTTCAGCCTCCTCAGTCCTAACAGACTTTAAAATCCTCTTTCTTTTCTTCTGAGACCTCTGTGATGAAGCTACAGAAGGTCCAGCTTCATTGGTTGGTTGTTGAGAATTAACAAGAAACTGTTGAACCCTTTCAGGTAACAACAAATCACCAACGTCACCCTTCTTTACATCCTTGTTAGTTAGATCAGAGAATACACGTTTATGCAACTTAAAACATAAAATCACATCATCCTCAGCTATGTCTAACCCAGAAACACATTCAGAAAATATTAACTGACAAAAACGAGAAAAATAGACAACAGTCCTATTTTCTGTCATTTTCTCCCCTAGATTATGCAAAACAATTCGAGCAAAATCTAAATTGTTGCCAAAGAGAAGAGAATACCCAATTTGCAGGCTCTCTGTGGGAATAGCATCCCAATTCGTGCACTTCTTGCTAAACGCCCTAGTAATGCAGTCGAAAAAGAAACTCCATTCCTTTCGCAAAAACGGCCTTTTGAGTTGACCACCTTCGCCAAAGAACCAGAATATCCAATCTCGCACATCATGCTCAACAACTGATCATCACCAACAGCAATTGTATACGAATTAAAACTTTCAATATCCAAAGCATCATGAACAGTATCTAGAGTGACAACATACTCCTCTCCATTGAATTCAAAAACAATCGAAGGTGACCCTGTCTCGCCTCCATTATCATAAACACCTGTCTGCCAAAAGCGTGCAATTTGAGATGCAGACAGCTTCAGTGGTGCAGTGAGAGCAGTTCCTATAGCAGAGTTTGTCAAGAAATTTTGGATCAAATGAAACGCCTCCGGTGCGTTCTCATTTGCCAAGGGTGCTGAGTAATTGTTGGGAACAAATTCTAACCCAGAAGCAGTGAACATCGTAGTAGCCATTAGAACAGAGTGAAAAATGCAGTAAAAGTGTTTGTTGAAATGTTTGTGTGTAAAAGCTTTTGAAAATCGAAAGTGTGTAAAGGACTGAACTGCGTAGAAGTAGTGTATATAAATAATAACTGTAAAAATTAAAACTGAAACGTTTTAATCATTACTATACACAGCAGGCAGTTTTGAAAAATGTGTGAGTGGGACAGGTGTCATGCATGCAAACGCTGACAGCTGTATACAACAACTACCAATACACACGCGCAGTAAAAATAGCAATTATTACCGCCTTTAACACTTTTTGAAAAACACACAACCTCTCTCCTCTGTTTTAATACAAAACGAACTGTTTGTAAACATACTCTTTTAAAATTCCAAAACAAATGTTTTTCCTCAAAATTGTAAAATGTCTGAAACAAATAATTTATTTAAATCAGAGATTAAAATAGAATTACCTCGGCATATGTTACATAACACATCAGCGTTTACTAATTCTTCTTCTTTGTCAATAAACTCTTTTCTCAACATGTACAGTTGTGAATAAAAGTGTGTGCAATAGCAGAGTTTACCGTAATCAATAGTTAGATCATCTCAAAGTGCATAAAATCCACAAACTAAAGTAGTAAAAACTGGTTGCCTAAACTCTCATGTATAACATAACATCTGATTTTATATCTAAACTCTGTTTTCTGATATCCTTTCATTTGGATATATCTTTTAATTTTTCACCCCCTTTCTTTATTATTTTTTTTTTATTTTTTTTTTTAGGTATTTTTTTTTTCTTTATTTTTCCAGTAATCAGTGGTTGGCACTAGTCACCAAAAATCAACGATTTTAGCCCTTATTTCATACAATAAGTTCCTGGATCTTCCTAGGCACAACATGATCTCAAAGGAATTTGTGCTCTTTTTGGCATCTTGATTTGAGGGTGAATTCTTTTTAATTAAGAATCAGAGTTTAGACTTTTCATCAGTAATACAGACTCAGTGTATAGGATCAATAAACTAAGAGATGGTATAAATACAGAGACAGTATCATGCTGTGTTAACTTACTGCACATAATCGAGATCAGAATCTATACGACTCTGAAGGATTCACAGTTACTTACTGAGAATTATGCTTCATACAAATTTCTTCATTGGTCCAAATGTTTCAGACAAAATCACAATCAGAGTATAACATCAACTTTAACTGAGTATGACAAACACTTATAAACTGACAGAGTTTAGCATCAGAGTTTAACATGCTGGTTCAAATAACAGTTAACACATGCAAATAACCATGAGCAAATAAATCAAACATGCATATATTTTGAGTCTAACCTGTATCTCTAGTCAAAACCAGAGACCATTCCTAGTTCATTTACCAATCTTGTAAAAGTAGCTTCACTCAAAGGCTTGGTGAAGATATCTGCAAGTTGTTGGTCTGTAGACACAAAATGAAGCTCAATGGTTCCTTCTTCCACATGTTCCCTGATAAAGTGATACCTTATGCTGATGTGCTTGGTCATGGAGTGCTGTACTGGATTACCTGTCATTGCAATAGCACTTTGGTTATCACAGAAAATAGGTATTTTAGAGTACCTTAGCCCATAATCCAGCAATTGATTCTTCATCCATAAAATCTGTGCACAACAGCTACCAACTGCTATATACTCTGCTTCTGCAGTGGATGTAGAAATTGATTTCTGTTTCTTACTGTACCAAGAAACCAATCTGTCACCTAAAAATTGACAGCTTCCACTTGTACTTTTTCTGTCTATCTTACAGCCTGCAAAATCTGCATCAGAGTAACCAATTAACTTAAACTCTGATTCTCTAGGATACCACAAACCAAGGGTTATGGTTCCTTTGAGATACTTGAAGATCCTTTTCACAGCTGTTAGATGTGGCTCTCTGGGATCTTCTTGGAATCTTGCACAAAGACATGTGGCATACATGATATCAGGTCTACTTGCAGTAAGATACAACAAAGACCCAATCATGCCTCTGTAGGTTGTCATATCTACTGATGCCCACTGTCTTTGTCTAGCTTTGTTGCTGTAGCCATGGGAGTTGTAGCAGATGAACTGTCAAGCATACCAAATTTCTTTAGAAGATTTCTGGTATACTTTGCTTGATTGATAAAAATCCCATCATCTGTTTGCTTGACCTGTAAGCCTAGAAAATAACTAAGCTCTCCCATCATGCTCATTTGGTACCTGGATTGCATAAGCTTTGCAAACTTCTTACAGAGTTTGTCATTAGTAGATCCAAAAATAATATCATCTACATAAATTTGAACTAAAAGCAAATCATCACCAGAATTGAAATAAAACAAGGTTTTATCAATTGTACCTCTTGTGAACCCACTTTCTAAAAGAAATTGAGCAAGAGTTTCATACCATGCTCTTGGTGCTTGCTTTAGTCCATATAATGCCTTGTCAAGCCTGTAGACATAATCTGGATGCTTGGGATCTACGAATCCTGGTGGTTGTTCAACAAACACTTCTTCTTCAAGCTTCCCATTGAGAAAAGCACTCTTTACATCCATCTGAAAGACTTTAAACTTCTTGTGTGCAGCATAGGCCAGAAAAATTCTTATGGCCTCCAATCTTGCAACTGGAGCAAAGGTTTCATCATAGTCAATTCCTTCCTATTGTGAATAACCTTTTGCCACAAGTCTAGCCTTGTTTCTTGTAATCACACCTTCACTGTCAGTCTTGTTTCTGAAAACCCACTTTGTACCTACAATTGATCTATTCTTTGGTCTAGGTACAAGTGTCCAGACTTCATTTCTTTCAAACTCATTTAACTCTTCTTGCATTGCTGTAATCCAATTTGCATCTTGAAGAGCTTCCTCCACTTTCTTTGGTTCTGTTTGAGACAAGAAAGCATGATACAGACACTCATTATTTGTTGCACTTCTAGTTCTCACACTAGCATCAGGATCTCCAATTATGAGATCAGGTGTGTGTGCCTGTGTCCACCTTCTTGCTGTTGGTAAGTGGTTTCTTGCATCATTATTGAATCCTCCCCCTTGATCCATGCTCTCCTGATTCATATGTTGACTTTCTGCAGCATCTGAGGCTCCCCCTGAATTGGATGGCTCAGAGTTTGAACTGTCAGAGTTTGAATCAGTTTCCTCAACTGACTCATTTGCTGTGTCTTGTTGAGCTTCTTCACGCTCCCCCTCAACTGGTTCTCTACTTTGTTCAATTTGAGAATTTCCAGTTTCTTCAGTATTTACCAGTAGAGGTTCAGAGTATGCTTCGTCAGAGTTTGTCAACTCTGCTTCATCAGAGTTTATATCATCAGAGAATAGATCTTCATTTTCAAAACGCAGTTGATCATATCCATCCTTGTCTTCAAGTCCAATTATTTTCTTGTCATCAAATGACACATGTATAGATTCCATGATCACCTTAGTTCTTAGATTATAAACTCTGAATGCTTTTGTTGACAATGGATAGCCAACAAAGATTCCTTCATCAGCTTTTAACTCGAACTTTGTCAACTGTTCAGGATGAGTCTTCAACACAAAGCATTTGCATCCAAATATATGAAAATATTTCAAATTTGGCTTCTTATTTTTCACCATCTCATATGGTGTTTTCCCATGCTTGTTGATCAATGTTGCATTTTGAGTAAAACAAGCAGTTTGAACAGCTTCTGCCCAGAAGTATGTTGGTAACTTTGCTTCATCGAGCATAGTTCTGGCTGCTTCAATTAAAGTTCTGTTCTTCCTTTCAACTACACCATTTTGCTGTGGAGTTCCAGGTGCAGAAAATTCTTGTTTCACTCCTCTTTCCTTGCAGAAAGCTTCTATAATTGAGTTTCTGAATTCAGTTCCATTATCACTCCTTATAATTTTGACTTTGTGTTGTGATCCTTTGTCCAGTAGATTTACATGATCCATCAGAGTTTGAGCAGTTTCATCCTTCTTTGATAAGAAATACACCCATGTATATCTAGTATATTCATCAACAATTACTAGAGCATATTTCTTTCTGCCCATGGACATCACATTCACTGGTCCAAAGAGATCAACATGAAGAAGATGATAAGGTTCCACTACTGAAAATTCAGATTTGCTCTTGAAAGATGACTTCCTTTGCTTGGCTTTTTGACAAGAATCACACAAGCCATCTAGACTGAGTATAGATTTTGGAAGTCCCCTTACAAGATCCTTTCTTATTAGCTCATTGATGTTGTTCAAATTGAGATGAGAGAGCTTCTTGTGCCAGTTCCAACTCTCTTCATTTGACATTCTGGCTGTCAGACACACTGTTTTTCCATCAGAGTTTGTTACCAAACTTGCTTCATAAATGTTGTTGCGCCTGTGTCCAACTAGAACAACTTTTCCAGTAGATTTACTGATAACTTCACAGTATTCACTATGAAAATCTACATGGTTTCCTCTGTCACAGATTTGACTCACAGATAACAGATTATGCTTGAGTCCTGAGACTAGAGCTACATTTGTAATGATGACACTTCCAAGATTGATATTGCCATATCCCAGAGTGTGTCCTATGTTGCCATCTCCATAGGAAACCTTTGGGCCAGCCTTCTCCTTAAAGTCTGATAACAGGGCTTTATTTCCAGTCATATGTCCTGAGCATCCACTGTCCAAGATAAGTGTGCTCTCTATTATACCCTGCAATCACAAACAAACACTAAGTGTTAGTTTTAAGGATCCAGACTTGCTTGGATCCTTTGTCTTTCTTAACAGTGTTAGCTTTTGCAGCGGAATCTGTATTATCAGAGTTTAAACTAACATTGTCAGATTTTACACTAGCAGAGTTTGCTCTAACCCATTTCAAGTTGGGTTTTAGCTCATAATAGTTGTGATAAATCGCATGATAACTCTTGCAAGTATAAATGGAATGCCAAGTGCTCCCACAGTGTTTGCATAAAGTTTGTGGTTTAACTCTTACATAATCATTCTTTACTCCTGATGTAGAAGATAAAGAATTAATATGTTTGTTCTTAGTGCAAAATCTAGCAAGATGATTAGAACTACCACAATTGTAACATGTTTTCCTTGAAGCACCAGCATTAGGCAAATGATTATTTCTGTTATTTATGCCTACTTTTCCATTCCTATTCTTCTTGGACCCTTTTGGTTTCATGGCAGACTTTATCTCTTTCAGCTTATGATTAAACTGTTTCCCTGTCATCAAACCAACATTAACCTGTTTTTCACAAGTTTTTACTGGTTTTCTAACAGCTTCTACTTCCATAAGTTTTTCTGTTTTAATATTTTCCTGTTTTTCACAGGCTTCACCTGATTTCATATCAGCTTCTCTTATTACAACAGATTTTAACTTATTGGCTTCTGGAACAAATTTCACAGGTTTAAGTTGTGGTTTAACCTTAACCTTGTCTTTAAACCTAAGTTCATCATTTTCACAATAACCTAAACCTACAGAATCAGTCTGAAACACTTGATGAGTGTCTCTTCCAGAGTCTGTCCAAGTCTTGATTATTTTTCTTTCTTTTTCTAAATCAGATTCTAGTTGCCTATATCTTTTCAGCAACTCCTGTTCTACATAAACAGCATCATCTCTTTCTTTTTGAATCTGCTTCATTCTTTCAAGTTCTCCTTCAAGAAACTTGTTTCTATCTTTAAGACTAAGATTCTCAGCTTTAATTCTCTCATTCTCTAAGGTCTGATCCCTATAGCTAACATGAACACTTTTCAGATATACTCTTAACTCAGATATATTATCAGTATCATAAGCATAAGTAGTTAGGGGTACCTTATTTTCAGACGATTCAGTCTCATCTCTGACAGTTGCCATAAGAGCATAGTTTTCTCCATCATCAGAGTCTGAAGTATCTGCCCAGTCTTTGCCTTTAGAGATGAGTGCTTTCTCAGATTTGCCTTTCTTGCACTCAGGAGCATAGTGACCCATCTCTTTGCACTTGTAGCACTGGATCTCAGATTTGTCCTTCTTTCCAGACTTGGTATCCCTTCCATCAGACTTTCTGAAATTCTTCTTCTCAGAATTTGAATCTTTCCTTGAGAATCTCTTTCCCTTCTTGAAGTTCTTGAATCCCATCTTCTTGAAGGTCTTCACCATCAATGCAGCCATTTGCATCATCTGTTCTTCATCATCATCAGAGTCAGAAGCTTCACCAGAGTTTGAATCATCATCAGAGTTTGATGACTCACTCTCAGATTTAATGACTAAAGCCTTTCATTTGGCTTTCTTCCTTGATGATTCCTTCTTAATGGGCTTCTCCTCGACTTTGAGAGCAACAGATTTTGACTTTTTACTCATTCTTCTATTCCTTTGTTCTATCTCCAGTTCATGAGTTTTCAATAACCCATAGATTTCATCAAGATCTGTATCAGCAAGCTCATAATTATCTCTTATTGTGGTTGTCTTTAGATCCCACTTTTCAGGTAGAGATAACAGAAACTTGAGATTAGATTCTTCAAGTTCATATTCTTTATCAACCAGAGACAGATCGTTCAACAGTTTGCAAAATCTGTCATAAGTCTCAGTCAAGGTTTCATTAGTTCTTGAATCAAAGTGCTCATACTCCTGTGTGAGTATTGTTTTTCTGTTCTTCTTAATAGCACCTGTTCCCTGGCATCTGACTTCTAAAGCATCCCATATCTCTTTGGCAGTTTTGCAGCCAATTACTCTGTTAGACATAACATTATCTAAAGCACTGTGGAGAAGATGTCTAACCTTTGCATCCTTTGCAATTGATGAGATATCCTCAGGAGTCATATCTTTCTTTTCCTTTGGAACAGTCTTTTGTTCTTGACCATCAACAACAGGGGACAATTTAGTTGGCATATGAGGACCATCATAGATTCTGTCAAGATATTCTGGATCTGTAGCCTCCAGAAACATGGTCATCTTAACCTTCCAAATCGGATACTCTACTGGCCTGAGAATTGGAACCCTGATTGTTTCATATCGACTTACAGAATTGGGCTTAACCTGTTCAGCCTTAGGAGCAGTTTGATTTTCTTCAGACATGATTAATACTGTGTTTGAATCGTAAAACTGTATATATTAAACAGCCTTGGCTCTGATACCAATTGTTAGGCCGAATACACAATATAATCAAGTATATATGAGAATAACAATAATCAAGTACTCTGTTTATAACTCAATAAACTGTAATTGTATTAACAGCTTCTCTCTTTATGATGTTAAAGAATCACAAAGAGCTTCTAGGTTACAAAGAATAATATTCAATGAACGTATCCCTTCTAGGGATAACCTATCTGTGTTTATATAGTACACAACTACATACAATCAATCCTTCTCTAATTGATATTCCTATAAATTAGCTATACAATTTATATCAATTAAGGATTGCTTCTTATCTTCTAACTCGTTTCCTTAGCTGCATCAATATATCTTGCTTCTTTCCATCTTCAAGATATATTGCTTCTAGAATCTTCAATGTAAGCACCGACAGCTAAGTCAACTTTCACCTTGTCAGAGTTTAACAAACTCTGACCGGCTTCTTCATAAACTCTGATAAACACCTGTTGCTTAAACACTGATGAACAAACATTAGCAATTATATTTAACATAGACTGCATTGAGAAAGGTCCACACGTTCCCATGAAGTTTGCATCTAGAGTTGGACTACCAGATGATGCTCCAGATGTGGAAATTCCAAAACCTGCCTCAGAATGGACTATTGAAGATGTTGCAGAAATCCATAAAGACAAAAGAACCATGAACATTCTGTTTAATGGTTTGGAGCAAGAGATGTTCGACAATGTTATAAACTGTACTACCTCTAAAGAAGTATGGGACACTGTTAGAACACTCTGTGAAGGAACTGAGCAAGTTAGGGAGAACAAAATGCAACTCCTTATACAACAGTATGAGCACTTTCATTTTAAAGCTGGTGAAACCCTAAATGACACGTTTAGTAGGTTTCAAAAGCTTTTGAATGGATTAAAGTTGTATGGGAGAATCTACCAAACCAAGGATTCAAACCTCAAATTTCTTAGAGCTCTTCCAAAAGAATGGAAGCCTATGACTGTTTCCCTGAGAAACACTCAGGAGTACAAAGACTACACTCTTGAGAGGCTTTATGGAACTTTAAAGACATATGAGTTGGAAATGGAGCAAGATGAAGAAATTGAGAAGGTACAAAAGAAAGGTGGATCTATTGCATTGATTGCATCTGTGAACCAACTAGAAGATGACAATGAAGAAACTGCAAAAGCCACAACTAGTCGAGCTAGTTGTAAGAGTGATGTTAGCAAGGTTAAAGGCAAGATGAAAGAAGAAGAAGAACCAGAACCAGCCAACTTGGATGACTTAGATGAGATTGATGAACACATAGCTTTTCTTTCAAGGAAATTCTCTAAGTTCAAATTCAAGAGAAACTCAGAAGCAAGGCCACCAAGGAGAGACTTTCAAGCTAGCAAAAATAATTGGATTGAAAAGTCTAAGTCTAAATGTTTCAACTGTGGAATGATTGGTCACTTTGCTGGAGATTGCAGAAAGCCCAAAGTTGAGAAGGGCAACAGGAAATTTGAGCCTGTTGATTATAAAAATAAATACTTTGAACTTCTCAAGCAAAAAGAAAAGGCTTTCATGTCTCAGGAGTATGATTGGGCTGGTAATGGTGAAGATTCTGATGATGATGTTGAGTATGTAAACTTGGCTCTAATGGCTAATAATCATGAGCAGGAAGCAAGTTCCTCCAGCAATCAGGTAACAATTACTAATCTTTCTGAGCTTTCTAAAGAGGAATGCGATAGTGCAGTAAATGAAATGTCTACTGTACTATATAATTTGCGTGTTACTCTTAAATCACTTACCAAAGAGAACTCAAGAATCAAAGAGTCTAATATGCTCTTAAGTGATAGAAATGCCATGTTAGAAGCATAGCTCATTGAGTTTGAGAAAATGAGGTGTGTTAGTAGGGATGCTAAGAAGGAACTTGAGAAAGTGTTAGAAAGGGAAGAGATTCTTAAAACACAACTTGAAATAGAACAAAGTGTGATTGCAAAATGGAAAGATTCCAGGAATGTTGCTTCCAACATCATTAATGTTCAAGGTATGGAATCTTTCTGTGAGCAATCATGGAAAAAGAACAAAGAGAAGCTAGGGTATGCTGGTGAAACCTTAGAATCAGAAACAGAGTCAACAAACAACAATGATCATTTGTTGAAGGTTGATATGTCAACGGAATGCAAAGTTTCGTTGACAGATGAACCATCAACCGATCAGGATGTTTCGTTGACAGAGAAAAGGAAAGAAGAACTCACTAGACTTAATAAAAAGTATGGTCCTGTCACCAAGAACTTTGTTCAAGGTGAGTCTAGTAAATCAAAGAAAGTTGAGAAGCTTGTTGAAAGAGCAAATGTAGGTCACTTGTCTAACAAGCAATTGAAAGACAAGTTAGAGAAAATTCAAGTTGAGACTAAGGGCAATAAAAAGAATAACAGGAATGGCAAAGTAGGGATTAACAAACATAACAATTACACACCTGATAAATATGCTCCTAGAAAGACATGTGTTAATTGTGGTAGTGTTAGTCATTTATCTACTAACTGCAAATCTGTTAAGAAGACTGCTAATGTGAAAATGCCTAAGCCTGCAATGAATGGTTCTATGCCTACAATGCATGTTATGCCTAACATGTTTGCTCCATATGCACAATTTCAGAATCCATATGATAGCATGCCATTTGTGCCTAATCCATACATGAATATGTTTAATGTGCCACAAATGCCATGGAATATGAATAACATGTTTGTTCCTCCAACTATGCATGCTGTGAATGAAAATGTGAGCAATCCTCAGAAATCAACACCAAAGGTAAAGGTTGATTTAAATCAATCTGAGCCCAAGGTGAATAATGATATAAAAGGTAAATCAAAGGCTAACAAAACAGGACCCAAGGAAACTTGGGTACCAAAATCAACTTGATTTTATTTTATTGTGTGCAGGGAGACAAAAGGAATCTTTGGTACTTGGATAGTGGATGTTCAAGACACATGACTGGTGATTCTACCCTGCTCACAGAGTTTCAGGAAAGAGCCGGCCCTTGTATTGCTTTTGGAGATGACATCAAAGGCTACACTAAGGGATATGGCTTGATTTCAAAAGAAAATGTCATCATTGATGAGGTTGCATTGGTGGATGGTCTTAAGCACAATTTGCTTAGTATCAGCCAACTTTGTGACAAAGGATTTTTAGTTACTTTTTCCAAAGAAGCATGTTTTGTTTCTAAGGTAGGAGACAACAATGTGGTAATGACTGGATTCAAAAGAGGGAATGTGTATATTGCTGACTTTAGTAGCACAAGTTCAGACACCATCACTTGTCTTTTCAGCAAGGCAAGCAAGGATGAAAGTTGGCTATGGCACAAGAAATTATCTCATCTGAATTTCAAAGTTATGAATGACTTGGTAAGGAAAGATCTTGCTAGAGGAATTCCACAGATGGAATTCTCCAAAGATGGTTTGTGTGATGCCTGTCAAAAAGGGAAACAAAAGAAGGCATCATTCAAAAGCAAGACAGAGTCATCAATTGTCCAACAGCTTGAGCTGCTTCATATGGATCTATTTGGCCCTGTAAATGTCATGTCCATTTCAAAGAAGAAATACTGTCTTGTGATTGTTGATGATTTTTCTAGAGTTACATGGACTTTCTTTTTGCACTCCAAGGATGAGGCAAGTGAAATCATTATCAATCACATCAAGATGGTAAACAATCATCCTGATTTCAAAGTAAGAAGGATTAGGAGTGACAATGGGACATAATTCAAGAATTCAACTATGAAGATGTTCTGTGAAGAAAATGGAATTTTGCATGAATTCTCAGCAGCAAGAACACCACAGCAAAATGGTGTAGTTGAAAGGAAAAACAGAACACTTATTGAAGCTGCAAGGACAATTCTAGATGAATCAAAGTTACCTACTTATTTTTGGGCTGAGGCAGTTAACACAGCTTGCTTCACTCAAAATATTCTTTGATTAATCAGGCCAAGGGAATGACCCCTTATCAACTACTCAAAAGAAAGAAACCACTATTGGATTTCCTTCATGTCTTTGGATGCAAGTGTTTTGTTTTGAGAAATCAAGCTGAGCATTTGGGGAAATTTGAAGCAAAGGCAGATGAAGCAATATTTGTGGGATATGCAGCAGGGAAAGCTTACAGAGTCTATAATCTCAGAACCAACATTGTTATGGAATCTGTACATGTTGTTTTTGATGATCTCAAAATACAAGGTCTCTGTGATGAAGGTTTTCATGAAAGTCTTTCTTTTGAGAATGAGGAAGGAGATCAAGTGAATCATGATAAGGCTATTGAGAAACAACCTAAAGTTGTTGTGTCTAGCACAGATGAAAGCAGCAGTGAAGATGAAATTGCTGCATTAAGATTGAAAAGAATAGCTGCTAACAGACCAAATGGTCAATTCGTTGACAGTCATGATGAAGGATTCATTGACAGTCAGAATGAGCGTTTCGTTGACAGTCAGAATGGTCATACCGTTGACAGTCATAGAAATGCCTCTAGAAGTGATCATTTAGGGACAACAAACTCAGGGGGAGTTTCTCAAGGACAAATATCCAATCAAGGCAACCATGATCATGAAGCTACTTCTTCAAGAGCAAATCTACCTCCCTCAAGGAAATGGACTAAAGATCATCCCTTCAAATTTATTATAGGTGATGTTTCTTCAAAAGTCCAAACTAGAAGAGCAACTCAAGATGAATGTCTATATAGTAGCTTTCTGTCTCAAGATGAGCCAAAGAAAGTTGAGGATGCACTTCTAGATCCAGATTGGGTTTTAGCTATGCAAGAGGAGCTAAACCAATTTGAGAGAAACAAAGTTTGGAAGCTGGTGCCCAAGCCTAAGGACAAGAGTGTTATAGGCACAAAATGGGTGTTCAGAAACAAGATGGATGAAAATGGCATAGTCACAAGGAACAAAGCTAGATTGGTTGCAAAAGGCTATTCACAGGAAGAGGGAATTGATTTTGATGAAACCTTTGCTCCTGTTGCAAGACTAGAAGCAATAAGGATTTTCCTAGCCTATGCAGCCCATGCCAATTTCAAGGTCTATCAAATGGATGTGGAGAGTGCTTTTCTGAATGGGGAATTGGAAGAGGAGGTGTATGTAAGTCAACCTCCTGGTTTTGAAGATGATGATTTTCCAGAGTATGTGTACTTCCTCCTTAAAGCACTCTATGGTTTGAAACAAGCACCTAGAGCCTGGTATGACACACTTTCACAGTTCCTCCTTGAGAATCACTTCACTAGAGGTACTGTAGATAAAACTCTTTTTTCATAGGATTGTGAATGGCTCTACTATACTTGTTCAAATTTATGTAGATGACATAATCTTTGGGTCTACAGATGTAAAACTTTGTCAAAAGTTTGCCAAGCTTATGCAGAGTAAATATGAAATGAGCATGATGGGAGAATTAACTTACTTTCTTGGTCTCCAAGTGAAGCAAGTTAATGAAGGCATTTTCATTAGTCAAACAAAATATATTCATGATTTGTTAAAGAAATTTAACTTAATGGAATGCTCTCCTGCCAAAACTCCCATGCCTACTGCCACTAAACTTGAATTGAATACTAAGGAAAAATCTGTGGACATTTCAAGTTACAGAGGCATGGTAGGCTCACTTTTATATTTAACAACTAGTAGACCTGATATTATGTTTGCTACATGTCTATGTGCTAGATTTCAGGCTGATCCTAGGGAATCCCATTTAGTTGCTATTAAAAGAATTTTCAGATATCTCAAAGGAACACCAAACCTTGGCATTTGGTATCTTAGAGAATCTGGCTTTGAACTAATTGGTTATTCAGATGCAGATTATGCAGGATGTAAAATTGACAGGAAAAGCACAACAGGCACCTGTCAATTCCTAGGAAACAAGCTTGTATCATGGTTCAGCAAGAAACAAAACTCAGTTTCTACCTCCACAGCTGAGGCTGAGTATATTGCAGCTGGAAGTTGTTTTGCACAGATTTTATGGATGAAAAATCAACTACTTGATTATGGATTAAGAGTTGAGAAAATTCCTATCTTCTGTGACAACACTAGTGCCATTGCCATTACTGAGAATCCAGTGCAGCATTCAAGGACCAAGCACATTGACATCAAGTATCATTTCATTAGAGAACATGTTATGAATGGTACTGTGGAGTTACATTTTGTTCCAAGTGAACAACAACTTGCAGACATCTTTACCAAGCCACTTGATGAATCTACATTCTCAAGATTAGTAAGTGAGCTAGGTATGCTAAATTTCTCTTAATTATTTCTGAGATTTTTGCAAGTTACAAAGCAGCCAGAATCTTGCTATGTTTTTCTGTGAATTAATTTTCTCAGGAAAAAGTGCAATTTTGTCTAAGTCAAAATTACTATGTCAACGAAACACACCATTTCGTTGACAGTCTTAGCATTTTTCTGGGTGTTTCGTTGATAGCTCTCTTATATCAACGAAACGCAGCTTTATCAACGAAATAGATGGGACCTTAAACGCCCAATTCTGATTCGTTGATATAGCACTTTTAATCCGAACCGTTGAAATTGCACGTCCTTTACCACGATCTATGCATACACCCCTGTAAGTATAAATCATGGTAATATTTTAATTGTAACAGTTACATTTTAAAGCCAATCCAGTAATTTATATTTATTATTGGACTTAATTTTTGAGAAATTTTGGGGGAGTATTTAATAAATTTTGTTTTCTTTAATTCTTTTCTGCATGCTCTCAAAATTTCCAAAGGTTTTCTTACTTCTTCTCTCTCAAAGCAAATCAAAGATCAAGCTTTTTCTCACTCAACAATTGCACCAATAGTAAAACTCATGTCAGCTGGAGGGTTCATCTATGAGAAGAACAACTCCATCCCTTTTGTTGTCAAGGAAAGCCCGAACAGAATCTTTTTCAAGATGATGGATTTCATGACGAATTGCAAACTGAGTTACGCAATGTTTCACTCAACTCCACTCTACAATGAGATAATCGAGGAGATTTGGACCTCATGTGAGTACAGTGGGACAAATTGCACTTTGCAATTCACCATTCAAGGTAATGTGTACATAGTCAATTCTGATGTGTTGCAAGTATGCTTACACTTTCCTGCAAATAATTGCTCTGCTTTGCCTACAGATACTGAAATGATTAACATGCTAAATTCCATAAACTACTCTTTGCCTACTGATAATCTGGGTAAAATAATTAGGAGAGGTTTGGTTAGGGAATATAGTTATTTAGCTGATGCATTCATCAAGGTCTTTTCTGGTAAAATTAGTAATTTTGATGCATTAACTAACTCTATGTTGATTCTATTTACCATGCTCCTAACTGATAGATATTACAACTTTAGCACCCAACTTATGTATGAAATTGGTGCTAAGTTGGGTGATAAGGCTAATAGGAAAAAGAATATCTACTCTGCTAGATTTCTGATGATGTTGGCTAAACATGTTAGTCCAGCACCATTGGTTATCTCTAACCCAGTTTCCAGGTTTGATTGCTTTGTGCAAGAAAAGAGGGTTTTGACAGACATACTGAGGCTGAACCACAATGGTGATGTCCCAGTGGTGTATCTGCCAATAATTGAGGTAACTACTACTATTCCTGATAGTATAGCTGTTACTTCTACTGTTTCACCCAACCCTGTTGCTATGGAGTCTGTAGTTGTGACCCAACAGGTTCCTGCCCCAGCAGCAAAACCAAAATCAAAGAAATCCTTCAAGCCAACCTCAGGTGCTTCTCAAAAGGCACCTGTTGTAAAATCCACTACACAACCAAAGGGGAGTGGTGCAGGTGTTGTGAGAGGTGAGGGAATGGGTGAACATAAAAGAAACCCTAAGGATAAGGTGGGAGAGATGAGTGAGATCCAGCCTAGCCCCATTGTGTCTTCCCAACAAGGCACAGTGAGTAATATGGATTTAAGCACAAGTCTAGTTGCATCCTCCCAAAAGGATGTAATTATTGAAACAAGCTCTCCTCCAAGAGCACACTCCAAGAGGGTAAGGGACACTTCAAGCCCACAGTCCACAATTTCCCAATACCAAAGGAGAGTGAAGCAAAAATCCCAGGTTTCATAGGGTGCACACACACTGGAAGCAACACTTCCAGTATCTCAAATTCAGTTTGATGTAACCCCTATCATTACTCTGGGGTTACAGTCCCATTCTTTAAACATCAATCTTGAACCAACTCCACAAAATTCACCAACTCAGTCATTAGATGTGGATATGATCCATTCATCTATTCCTGATTCTCCAACTCTTTTCTTGGAGAAGCCCCACTCTGACATTGGTGGTCATCACTTGTTAAGTGATTTGTTGGGCCACCAATCATCCTTTTCTGAAGTTACAAGAGGATCTGTGGAACATTCTCTAAAATCAATCACCACAGATTCTATTGTAATCTCATATTCTCAATGTGCTTTCTTGACTTCATCAACGAAACAGTCTCTTTCGTTGACAAGTGTTTCTCCATCAATGGTATCCATACCGTTGACAGTTCAAACTACCATACCGTTGATAGTTCATTCTGCACCTCTTATTGTAAATCAAGTTGTTTCCACAACTAGTGCAGATGATCTAGTGGTAGTTGAAACACTTCTAGGAATGAGAGGGAGTGAAACTGAGAGGCTGGCTTGTAGCCAGGCAAAAGGAGAGGTTGAGAGTGAGAGGCTGACTATTTCTTCCAGTCAGGCAAAAGGAGAGGCTGAGGGTTACACCTTAGTAGGTGAAGGTGAGGGTGTGAGAGGTGTGAGCCATGGGGAGCCCATGATGTAAGAAAAGAGTGGAGAGAGAGAAGGGACTACAGGAGCTATAAGGGAGGAAGCAGCCATTGCAAGTGAGTTAATGGAGGTTCATGAGGGAGAAAGGGAACTTACTTTCCAAGAGCATTATCAACAAACTCTGGATAGTATTTCCTTGGATCCTGAGACCTTTCCTCATCCTGTGCCAGCCTATCAAGTTATGGCTCAGCAGGGCAATGTGGAGGCAGAAAGGTCTTTCAACCTAATCCATACAACTGCATCTATGCAAAGAGCAAAGGATGCAATCACCAATCTGTCTCCAGGAGCTGCAACAAGTGGTGAGTTTGATTTTTCTGATGATGATGACAGTTTTGGTGACAATCTACAGGTGGCCATCACTTCATAGACTGGGACTTCTATGGTGCCCCCTACACCAAACTGGCTTTCTCAGGATATGCAAGGAAGAATCACCCTGGATACTGCAATCACAAGGCAGTACAATGAGGCCTATCTAGCTCATGAGTCTGCCAATGACAAGAAATTCTACAAGGCTATTATGGATTCACTGGAAATCCAAAGGCTACAGATGATGCAGACAAGGATTGAGGCTAGAGAAATCAAGGACTCCATTAGCAATCTTAAGGATGCTACTGACATGAGGCTAGATGAAAAGCTTCCTCTTCTCACTGTGTCCAAGATGAACAGGTTTTTCTCTAAGGAACCTGAGGTGGCTACCTCCTTGAAGACTCTCTCTTCTAGAGTGGACAAGGTGGAAGCTACTTTAACTCAAATGCAAAAGGAACAGGAGAAGCAAACACAACTCTTAGCCCAGCTAGTGCAAGCTCAAGGACTCCCAGTCATCTCTTTTGATGATAACAAAAAGGGGGAGAAATCTAATGAGCTAGACATTCAAATCACAAAGGTTATGGTCCCAGCCATTTCCCTACCACAGGAGCCATTAGCAATGGGGGAGTCAGGAAAGGATAAACTGGATGGTATTGACTTGATTAAGCAAGCATCTATGAGGCTACAACTTGCTGAAAAAATAAAAGACCACTGGTCCAGCATAAATGCAAGAGTCAAGAAGATAGCTGAAACTGCAAAGAATTCAAATTCATCAACGGATCAAGCTACTTCTACAACACCATCAATGAATGCCATGGTTTTAGTATCAACGGAATGGGAGCCACAGACCAATTCTTTCTATGAGGTAAAGCCCCTTCTACATGGAGTCACTCAAGGTCCAAGGAAAGAAAAAGGACAAACTTCATGCATTAGGGATGTGGAACAAGCTACATTTCAAGGAAGCCTATCTCCCAAGTCTCCTGCTAAACCAAAGGGCAAAAATATAGCAAGGACTTTCTATCCTTCACCCTATCCAGATGAGCTCAAGCTTCTTGGACTACTTATCACAAAATTCAAGGAAAGAAATGATCCTGAGATAAGGAAGCAAAGAGCAATTGTCTACAGAAATGGACAGGAAATTTGTGTTTGGGTTGGTCACCCAAATTTTGCTGAAGCTAAGGCTGAGGAGTCAGAAAGAGCAGCTATGCAAGCCCTTACAGTTGCTCAATCTCTAGATGAAGAAGAAAGACAGCAAGAGGAAAGAACCAAAGAGGAAAGGAGTACAAAGAAGAGCATAAGGCAACCCAAGGCAAGAGCTAAGAGGAACATAGCTTTTGAGAATAATGACTCTCAGAGCAATGCAACAGACTCTTCTGCACCTATTGCACCTCCAACAATTCCTGATCCAGTTTCTGAGGTAAAGTTAGCCTGTGATCCTAAACATCCAGTAAATTTCCATGATCAACCAATTGAGCCAAAGGAAGAACCAATTGAGTTTGATGAGGCCAACTTTCCAAAATTCCTCTTTGAAATGGATCCAAAGAAGAAATCTAAGCAGAGGGCTGCCAATGCTAAGACAATTCTTGTAAGGAGACCACAAGATGAGAAACCCCCTACCAACCCAGAAGACTTCATATACATTGCTGATATCAGGGAGGAGTCTGACCTACATATTAATCTTGATGACCTGGTTGAAGTGAGAGGAATAACAGCTTCTTACAAACTACCAGAGAGATTGGTGTTTGTCTACAAGGGTGGGAGAGAACAGATTTAGCCTCTACACAGAATTCTGGGAGAAGACTATCAAACACTGCTATCTGTGTTCAAATGTCTGAAGAAAGTTTTGGTTTTACCAAAACAGCCAAGTCTGAGGTTGTCTCCAAAATTTGCCAAATCAAAGCTAGCTGGAACAAGCCTGGTGCACTTCCCAGAGTATTGAAGGTCCCTCAAACAGGAAAGAAAATTCATCTCCAACCTTTTTGGATGATGGAATTCAGAGACAAGGACAACCGTAGAAGATTCTTCAGAATAGAAGACCAACTGGAAAAGGCATCCAATGAAACTCTGAGATTAATGCAATCCAAGTTGGGGAATCAAGATGAAGAAGAGACGATTTTCTACAGAAGACTTCAAGCTCAGATTGAGGAGAACAATTCAAGAAAAGGGAAGAAAACAAGACCACATAGGCAAAGATGAAAAATCTGCTCAGACTAGAGGAGCAACTCTATGCACTTGTTCTGTAAGATTTTCTACTTTGTATTTCAATTAAAATTCAATGAAGCTCAATGCAATTTCTATTTTTATCATTTGTAATTTGTCTGAGTGTTTTTGTTATCATCAATGCTCTTGATTTATGGTTGTTATTCTATCAGTCATAACTTCTCCTGTTTTGATTTCGACATCAAAGAAAGTGACATCTTGTCTCAGAATATTTTTGAGATATAGGCTCCTTATCCGTGCAGCTGAAATTCAAAGAAATGGTCTAAAAATTTATCTACAGCTGAAATTCGAATTCGACATCAGCAAACGCAACTACTAACCAGAACATCCGAAATTCACATTTATGGTATTCATCCATCACCTAATACCCATCACTACTACTTATATGAATACATGCAGACAAATTAGATTACTTCTATTCAGTTGAAAATTTTGACTTTCTTTATCTCTCTACCACATTTTAATGAAGAAAAAAATGTCCAAAATGTCCAAGTTCGAACCTCAGCTGAGACAAGCTGTGTGGATAAACATCAAAAATACAAAATGCACAAATTGTAATGATATGCGCGGGAAAACAATCAAACGATGCACAAAATGAAATGAATGGATTTAATATTAAACATATACTAGCAATTGCGAAGAATGAGCCGAGATTAAAATATTAAATTTATTAAATTAATGGAAATAAATATAATTAATAAGTATTACTTAATATGAACTTGTAGAGAATTTACCTGAAATTAGGATGAAATTATATAATAAATAAATTTAATTTAATTATATAGTTACAAAAAATCGAAGCCGGGGAAACCAAAAAATTAATTAAATTAATAAATCTTTGAATTAGGTATTTATAGAGAATCGGGTGAAACCAAAAAAGTGGTTTTGCTATAAATAAAAAGTATTTATTTTCAACAAAAAAAATTGAATAAGAAAGTATACAGAGTTATCGTATACACAATTATCGAATTTCAACAGTTTAACACTGACTTACTTTCACGCGCATGTTTATTATTTTTATTTTTGACTTTGAAATATTTTCGGTATAATCAAAATATTAAATAACTTATATTTCTATTTAATTCTTTATTTACCGACTAACTCAAATATTCTCGGTTCAAGTATAATATAAAGTTAAGATCTTATTTTAATAGTCAATATAAAAATGTCTATCTCACGTGAAATATTAAATTTGAATTTACAAGATAAAAAATTATTTGATGTTCGATATTTCTGAAAATATATTATATTGCTAACATTTTTAAGTTAGCTTCAAAAGTTTAAAACATAGATCCCCGTTCTCATTTCGAACTTTGTTAGAACAGATAATCATTTGTAAGGCATATAAGCCTAATTATTTTAAAAAAAATTACAAATTAATTATGATGTTTTGTTTTTACTTTTTATTGTATCTCTCAAGTGTTTAAAAAATTTAAATTGGAGTTAATCATTGAAAACACCGTCCAGGTGTTATTCGGATAATCGGGGATATTGTAATGATTAATTAGAATAATTTTAATAATATTTTATATAACAATTATATTATATATATGATTGTTTTCTTATTTTAAATATATATAATTATCGCCAATTTTTAAAACACTATACCTCTCTTTAAATTCAATTTACAAATATATAATTCTTATTATTATTAAATTACACAAAATTCTGGAAAAAGAAGATTTGTGAAATGTTAAAACGTTCGAAAAATACAAATGTATATAACAAGTAAATTAATGGATAGAAAAGAAGGGTGAAATAGTCTTGAATGCAATAAAGGGTGTGCACTAATAACTTCAGATGTGCACATATAACTCCCTAAGTTTATATGTTCAAAGCAGTGTTGTAAAAAGCGGGAATCGGAGTTAATCGGTGAAGACACCGTCCAGGAATTAATCAGGTAATCGGGGATTAATCGGAATGATTAATCGAATCATTAATCGGAATAAATTTAATAATATTTTTTACATACAATTATATTCATATATATAATCGTTTCGTTATTTCAACTAAACATATGTTATTATCATATATTTATGCAAATAAAATTTTGAAGGTTTAACTTTTCAATTATAGATCAATTTAAGAGAAAAAAAATGAGAATTTATGATTTAGGCATCTAAAATTATAATTATATGTACAAAAAAATATTTTTTTCCTATTGTTTAATCAAGTTTCTACCTTTTAAATTTTTAATTTTTTTTTTAATTTTAACTATTTTTTACTATTTTTAAATAGTTAGCCCGATTTTTGATCGATTCAGCCAATTTTTGATCGATTTTCTGAAAAAATGATTAATTGACCGATTTTCGCTTAATAAGTTCGGTGATCCGCTGTCTAGCGATTAATCCCGATTAATCGCCGATTTTTAGAACACCGGTTCAAAACGCTAACGCAATTTGTATTTTTTTTGGTTTGTATCACAATTTCAAAGTTTTGCGGCCACGAAATGCACAGGCCATTTTAGTAATAATTAAGTAATGGAAGGACATTTTGGTCAGAAGAACAAACTATAGCCTCTATATATCACGAGAATAAGAAAGAAAGACAAGCAACTAAACATGGGTCCTGGTCCCTGACAATTGATTGTTAGGGACCAATTATTTAACAATATGTTTCATAGCCGTTGGATCAACATTTCAACGGTCAGGATTTAAAAAAAAAAAAAATCAGTTCCGTGCTTTTTTTCCGCGGATAGCAGACCCTCCGCGCTTTTTTTCCGCGGAGCACTGTACCGCTCCGCGTAAAAAAAGCGCGGAGCCAAGACGACCAAAATTTTTCAGTGGTTTTGTAAAGAATCACATGCATAGCTGAGCAAACTTAATCATATATGAACAATGATATTTATAATCATTACTAGCTTAACATTTTACTTGTCCTCTCTCTCTCTCTCTCTCTCTCTCTCTCTCTCTCTCTCTCTCTCTCTCTCTCTCTCTCTCTCTCTCTCTCTCTATTATTATCTTGAGTAGCCATTTCTCATATTCAAGAATAGTTGGTAAATAACAAAGATTCATGGAAGTTCATTATAAGTTTAAAAGTGCTAAAGATTTTGATTCTATTCCTATTGATTGGCATTACACTACTGTTTCCGATGTAATTCAATATATCTTTAAGAAAAAGTGTTCTGGAAAGCGTAGTAATAAAACTAATTTTGATGTCCTCACTCTCACCAATGCTCAAACTAATGAAGAATATCTTGACGGTGAAACATTAATTCCCACTAACACTTCTCTCATTGTCCGTCGTGCACCAAATCGCTCTTGCCTGCCTATTGTAATCAACCCTCCGCCAGTGATTTCTTCTGCTGATCAAGAAGATAATTTGCTTGCAGGGAATAAGTTGAATAAGGCTGTTGAAGTTACCAAAAATAACATTGATGGATCATCTGTTCATACAGATCCTCAAGAATCTGAATGGGAGGAATTTTGGGATTATTTGTCACCGCCCAAAATTGTTGATCCAGTTCAAGATGCTTCCCCTAGTACATCTGATGAGGATAGCAAGATTAGGGCTTTGATTTCTACTCCTGCCTTGGACTGGTGGCAGGGTCACAACACTACCCGTTGCAGTTCCGGGGCAGGTAGAGGTTTTGGACGTGGTGGTATGGGTGGGAGAAGTGGCGATCATGGTTTTCGTCGAGGAGGATTGTTGGAGCAGATGACACCCCCTTCGAGCTATGTCTGCCGTAGGTGCAAGGTGCCTGGCCATTTCATTCAGCGTTGTCCCACAAATGGTGATCCAATGTTTGATGTCAAAAGAACCAAGCCTCCAACTGGTATTCCTCATTCTATGTTAATGGCTGCCCCGGATGGCTCATATGCATTACCAAATAGTGATGTTGCTATTTTAAAACCAAACGAGGCTGCTTTTCAAAAGGAGATTCAGGGGATACCTTCAACCCGTTCTGTTTCTGACCTCCCTGCAGAGCTTTACTGCTCTTTGTGCAGGGCGGTTATGAAGGATGCTGTTCTCGTAAGCAAGTGCTGTTTTAAGAGTTTTTGTGACAAGTGCATAAGAGACTATATTATATCCAACAAACTGTGTATTTGTGGGGCCACAAACGTACTTGCGGATGATCTTTTACCTAATAAGACACTGAGAGCTACCATCGTTCGGTTTTTAGAGTCTAGTAATTGCCCTGGGGCTAACGTCAGTGGCGCTTCTCAACCGCAAGTTACGGAGTCTACTGGATGTCTGCAACTTAAGATTCCATCGTCTACGTTGTCTGCAGCTTCAAAGGGGGTTGTAGTTGCACTTAAAAGTGAAGGGAATACAAAGGTTGAGGAGATGACAGAGCCAGCAGAAGTTAACAACGTTACACAGAAAGCCTTGGGTGAAGTGATTGTTGGAAAAGGTGCAGAAGTTTCAGAAGCTGCCCACGGGTGTGTGAGGGAACCAGGGTCACGAATTTGTTCTCAAGTTACTGATGAAGAAATGCACCCGAAACCAGTTTCTGGGGAAGTAGGCAAGAAAAAGAAGAAATATGTAGACATGCAGTCGAGACCAAATCAGGACTTTGTAGCCGAGAATTGTCTGATGCCATGGGAAACCTCTTATCTTCCTTACTGGAATGGCATGCCACCCAAGTTTGATGGGTTTGGCGGACCTTATGGTGAACAAATGCCCTTAATGGGTTATGGTCCTGGGCTGGCATCTAATCCATTTGGGGGTGCCTTTCATCACGATCCTTTTGGAGCACAGGCATATATGATGCCTATCCCACCTCCGAGGGATTTGGCCGAATTTGAGATAGGCGTTAATGATGGCAGTGGCCCTCCAAACATGAGCAGAAAAGAATCTAAAGCTCCGAAAACCACTATAAAGCAAAAGCAAGATCTTGAGAGGCAATGTGGAGGAAACATGGAGGTATCTACACATAGGAATTCCAGCAGAAAGATGACAGGCAAAGATGTTCCCTCTGTGAAATCAAAATCTTTGTCCATCACACCACCAGAAAGCAGTACCCATGATCCAGAATTTATATGCACATCTGCCAAGAGGAAGGTAAAACACGATGATGATTATTATGAAGAACATTTTCATCAACCCCTGAAGAAAGCACGTCTGCACCACCACCAGTCAGATTTTGTGTCGGTCACCAGAACGCCAATCCCTTCTAACACTGTGGACTTACCAGCACTGTCATCCCAGTCTTCCACTAAGAAAACAATATCTGACTGGAAACACGAGGCCAGTGCCTTGGCTCGCATCACATTCCCAGAAGGGCAATCAGCTGTCTTTAAGAAAAGAAAGCTCGCTAGTTCTTCTCCTGCTGTTAATGGGTCTAGCCATCACAGAAGCCACAATATGACATCAAATAAATACCAAGAGGATCATCACAACTTTGCAGCTGCTGCGTCGAAAAATTGTAATAATTACCACGTAGACCAGCAAGATTATGAATTAAGGGACGATGATAGGGAATTTAAGAGGAGGCATTCTAGATACGAATCATCACCTACCCCTGCATTGAAGGAGGGTAGACATTCTAGTAGAAGGTGGAGGGAGAAAGGGGTCACAACAGCAAGCATTGGTGGATTGTCTGTGTACTGACTACTGAAATTTTTTATTTGAGATAAGCTTGTACTGAGGGAACTTATGTTGTAATGCTCTTTAATTGTGAATTAATTATCCTTGCCTTTTTATGTGAAATGAAGTCTTCTTTCTTTTTATTTTAATCAATTTTCTTTCATTTAAGTTTTTAATTTTAAGCATCCTTAACGTTTGTTTTATATCTAAATATTAATATTAATTTTGAGCATCTCTAAATTTGTAATGAAATTACATAATCATTTTAACTATTTCTAACAAATCTCCCAAGTCCTACATGAATCATTTAATCCAATCACTATGACAAACAATTACTTGATAAATGAAAGAATAGTGGATATATAAATCTGACTATAATTTGAAGGTGAAGTCCAGATTATATAATCTGATTATAATTTGAAGGTGAAGTCCAGATTATATAATTTGACTATGCCATCCCAGACTTCCACTGAGAAAACTTTATCTGACTGGAAAAACAAGGTCAGTGTCTTGGCTCTCATCACATTCCCAGAGGGGGAGTCAGAGGTCTTTAAGAATAAAAAGAAAGCTTGGTAGTTCTCCTTCTGTTAATGGGTCTAGTCATCACAGAAACCAGAGTATGACATCAAATAAATACCACGAGGATCACTGCAAAACTGCAACTGCTGTGTCGATGAATGGTTATAAGTACTACTCAGACCACAATTATTGTGAATCGTGATGACAGGCACTTTAAGAGGAGGCCTTCTAGATATGAGTCATCACCTACCCCTGCATTAAAGGAAAGGAAACATTCTAATAGAGAGTGGAAGGAGAAAGGACTCGTGGCAGAAAGCATTGGTAGATTGCCTGTGTACTAACTACTGAAATAATTGTTTGAGAGAAATCTGTATTTGAGATGAGCTTGTACTGAGAATTCGAGAGGGAGCACACTCATGTTGTGTTGCTTTTCTATTATAAAAAATGTTACTTGCTTTTTTTTTATGTGATGAAGTCTTTGTTCTTTGTTCAATTCTACTCAATTTCCTTTCACTTCAATTTTTTGTTTTATGCATCCTTAATGTTAGTTGTATTTCTTGATACAACTATTGGTTTTGAGCATCTCGGAACCAATTATCAACTTACTTGTTATAAACACATTTATAAAATCTCCTACAGAATCAGATTATCAACATTAAGAAGGCTACAAATGCACATAACTTAACTTGGTGACAGAAAGATTATTGATGAAACAAATACACCAACTAGGAATAACAGTAGATTGATGCTGATGCCCAAAAGATACAAAGTTACATACACATTTACTATCTCGAGAATTCTGCATCAGTGATGACTTGGATTATTCATATTATTGTTCACATAGTTTGCTAGTGATTTTTTTTATTGAGTAGCACAATTTCTTGTCTTGAATTAGACCTTAATATGTTCATCCTACTGTAAGAGATTATTATCTGTGGTTTTTCTGCAACCCTTTTTCAGAGTGATAGGTTCTTACACAATGCACAACTCCTGCATCAGGAGGCTAGGAGAGGTTTGGACATACACACTCCTGTCCTCATTCTTTACCAAGGAGCTCGAATGTTTTCAGGGTTTAACTGGTAACGTAGCGAATAGCAAATAGACACTTAATGTCAAGTCAAGCACAATTATCCTAGTAGTTTAAACTAAGCTTGATATTACTTTTAATAACTGTAAAGGGTGTGGTGAGAATCATACTATTCTTATAGTAACTTTCTCGTTCTTATTGTGAATTTGGTTAACTGATATGACAAAGAGTTACTTGATACTTTAGAGAATAGTGGATATAACAATCTAACATGACTTTGAAAGTGAATTTCAGATTAGGTAATTGTAATAATTCTCTCCCGTTTCCTCATAACTTTAGGTGATTCTTAATATTTGATGAAGAATGGCCAATCTTAAAAATATTGTAGCTGTAATTTCAATCTCTGGTTTATCTGATAATTATTTTTCTTATGGTCTTCGTGATGTCAAGACCTCAACCTTTTAAATATGAATGATAGAGCTTATTTTCCTAACTGATAGATATCTAATTAAAAGCTAATCCAGCAACTTCTGAGAAATTTGTCTCGAAATCTGTAAACTTAAGCTCATATGTTGATCATGAATAATACTCATTTTGCCTCATGTGGTGGATTTGTTACTACTCCCAAAATTACTTAGCTTTCAGGTCCAGAATCGGACTAATCACTCAGAGCACGCAGAGATTTTAATAAATAACTACTGGTGTGCATACTGCATTTCGGGTAAAGATCTATCGATTTTTAACTAGCCCGGCTTGTTCAGGATGGGAAAACAACATTTTCAAATGTTTTTCGGGTTAACTACACAACCTGCGTATTGGTCTTGTTTTTTTAACAAGACACAATTATTCTGAGATTTTTATGATTTTGCAGGTTTTCATTGCACTGACCATGGCAGCTACTGGAATTTCTCAGTCAGGTTCTTTTGCACCAGATAAAAGCAAATCCAGTACCGCTACTACTTCTATCTACTCAATCTTAGACCGAAAATCAAAGATAGACCCATGTGACGAATCAGGGATGACACTTGACAATGTTAAGGGAAACATTGAGCTACGAAATATTGACTTGCTTATCCGACGAGGCCAGATGTTCAAATTTTCCAAGACCTCAGATTAAAAATCCTTAATGGCAAGGTATGCCTATCATTTCTCACCTCTATTCTTTTACATTTTTAGGAAGTAGTGGTTGGATGTCACTATACTTACTAGAGTACACGACTCTAAATTTTAAGGTCTTGTACTTACTGTATCCTAGACGGATGCCCTGGTTTGGAGAAAGTGGAAGCGGCAATTCAACTGTAACCGCATCGCTGCGATTAGTCACAAGAATCTGTGCAACCCCAGGATGATCAGGTGGTTAAAGGAGGATGCCACAGAGGGAAATTCCTCTGTATTCTCAGAAACATCCCAAACATAGGACAAATTTATCCTTATTTGGTATAAGCACATTCCGAGATTAAATATTCCTCTTTCAATAAAACATCTATCAGTTTTTACTGGCTTCAAAAGAAGATTGCCTTTATATAGAATATAAATTTACATGAAAACAGCTAAAATCCTGGATACCAAGCCTCCAGTGTTCCAGAAATATGTCCAAGCACAAAAAAATTAAATTCAATGATGTATAATTTTATTCCCTATGAAAGTCTTGTAGGATACTTAGTATTATGTTTCAAACACTTTCAGTGTATGCTTTAAACCAGTCCAAGTTAACTCAGAGTTATATACCTGAGTAATGAGTTATCATATGACGCAATCACAGGGTTTTGATTCTGTAGCAGGGGGAGAGAGGTATACAGTTATCTGGTGGAAAGAAGCAGCTAGTGGCCATTGCACGTGCCATGGTAAAAAAACCCAAGATACTGCTTCTAGACGAGGCCACTAGTGCTCTAGATTCTGAATCCGAGAGAGTGATTCAAAATTCATTAAACAGCGTGATGGTGCATTGGCCTACTGTGATGGTGGTCTACTATCCGAGGTGCAGATGTGATTGTTGTGTTGAAAAATGGAGTCATTGTAGAGAAAGGAAAGCATGAGGGCTTGATGAACATCAAAGATGGTTTTTATGCATCCCTAGTGGCACTTCAGACCAACACTTCATCTTAGGAAGAGTCCCTCACTCAGAATCTATAATGCAAATGAAAGACAATGTGCAATAGGAACTGCAACTTAATATCGCTGTAACAAACTCCTCACTTATCTCTACAGAGATGTTGTATATATATGGGTTCGATTGTATTAATAAAAACCTAACTTCTGTGCGACTCATTATCTTCTATAATTCTTTCCTTGATTATATTTATTCGTGCTGCGAGACTGAACAGAAGAAAAGTTATTCATATATTGGGAATTCTGGGGATATGTGTGTTCTCTGTAGTTTGTAAAAAGTCTCATCCCATTTTTCCTTGCTCTTATATTTTGAAGTTCTTAAATTATGAAATGTGCATACATATTAAAGGTTCTAGAACTTGAAAATTGGAAAACATTCAAGTGACTAGCACCATCTTAAGCTTCTCATGTCTTTGTATTATCTTCATGAACTTGCCAACAGATATGGGCGCTGTTGGAAGTCATTTGAGAAAACCTGCATTGCAGATATTAGTAAAATATGGTTCATCACCATTGTCAACTTTAAAATGGATGTTAAGATCTGTTCAATTTTACCTACCATCTGGTTTATTCTATTTATGTTCTATGAATTTTTTTTTGCCAACTACTTCAGTTTTGGTTTTAGGTTAACGGTTGATTTTTGGTTTTCGGTACTTTTTCTAATTAATAAATTAATAATATACTCAAAATTCGGGAAAGTTTTATTCTACATTAATATTTCACTATATTTTACTAGATAAAGATCGAATAATATTGAAATCTAATCAAAAAATGGAAATGTGGGATCTAATTTGTTTAAATTTAGGATACACTGCTACAAATATATTTCTTTTTTTTAGGATAACGAAAGCTACTACAAATCAAATCTTTAATGGAATTGTATTATTGTCAAGTTACCAAAATAGTAACTAGATGATTGACTTTTATAATTAATATTTTTTTTTCTAACAAAATCTACTCCTTTTCCAAAAATATCATTACAATTATCTTTAAATTAAAACATTTTACCTTTTATATTTGTTATTACTAAAATCTATGTTTTCCAAAAATATGAGGTGTAATCCTTACTTATTTATTTTAAAACCTATTTTAATACTCTATTTAATATACAATAAAATAATATAAAAATAGTAAATAAATGATTGCCTTTTATAATTAAAAAAAAAATCTAACAAAATCTAATCCTTTTCAAAAAATATCACGACAATTAACTTTAAATTAAAACATAATATCTTTTATATTTGTTATCACTAAAATCTTTATTTTCCAAAAATATGAGGTGCACTCCTTACTTATTTATTTTAAAATCTATTTTAATACTCTATTTAATAAATAATAAAATAATATAAAAATATTAACTAGATGATTGCCTTTTATAATTAAAACATTTTTTTTTCTAACAAAATCTACTTCTTTTCCAAAAATATCACCGGCAATTACCTTTAAATTAAAATATATTACCTTTTATATTTGTTATCACTAAAATCTCTATTTTCCAAAAATATCAAGTGCAACTCTTACTTATATATTTTAAAACTTATTTTAATACTTTTAATTATTTAAAAAAACTTACCTGTTTTTACAAGTGAACGTATTTTTTTTTACATATACAATTAATATAATTAAAACACATCATCACTAAAATCCCTATTTTCCAAAAATATGAGGTGCAATCTTACTTATTTATTTTAAAACCTATTTTAATACTCTATTTAATAAATAATAAAATAATATAAAAATAGTAACTAGCTGATTGGCTTTTATAGTTAAAACATTTTTTTCTAACAAAATCTACTTCTTTTCCAAAAATATCACGGGCAATTACCTTTAAATTAAAATATATTACCTTTTATATTTGTTATCATTATAATCTCTCTTTTCCAAAAATATAAAGTGCAACTTATATATTTTAAAACCTATTTTAATACTTTTAATTATTTAAAAAAACTTACCTATTTTAACAAGTGAACGTATTTTTTTAACACATAAAATTAATATAATTAAAACACATCTAAAAATATTACGTGCAGTTACTTTTTTTTAATTAAAACATGTTAACTTTTCTATTTGTCCTTATTTAAAAAACTTACTTATTTTAACATGTCAACATATTTTTTTAATAAATACAATTAATATAATTAAAACACTTCTAAAAATATCACGGTCAATTACTTTTTTTAATTAAAACATGTTAGATTTTCTATCTGTCCTTATTATTAATATTATTTTATTATAAAATAATATTAATAATACCTCATTTATCTTTCTTTGCCTCATTTGTATTTTTTTTATATTTTTTTATGTTCCAATGAATATTTAAGTTTCTCATTTTATAATTTATCATATTAATTTTTACTTTTATTTTAATATTTTCCGTTCACATTAAAATTTTTTAGTTTATTATTTTTAAGGCCCGTGCCTTGCACGGGTTATATGCTAGTACTCTTTATTATTAAAAGCACAAATGTGTATACATCTAATTATTAGTTTAATTATTTTAATATTATTAATTTAATTTCAAATTAATATATATAATTATTAGTATTAAATTAAAATTAATTTTTATTAAAAGTAGAAACCCCCTCTTAGTATCATGTTTATTGCGATATACATATAATTATTAGTTTAATTAACTTAATATAATTCACTTAATTTCAAATTAATATAATTATTATAATTAAATTAAAAATTAATTATCAATAATAGTATAGTTGTATACAAGAAATCTACCAACTATTGGGAGTCTTCCAACTAAATAAAACTAGCTTAAAACCGATGCACAGATTATTAATTGTTATTTTATTATTATTATTTTAATTGTATTTGTTAAAAAAATAAGTAGACATGTTAAAATAGCTAAACACTTTTAATTAATTAAAAACATTAAAACAGATTTTAAAATAAATAAGTAAGGGTTTCCTCGTTGTATTTTTGGAAAATGGGGGGTTTTAGTATGGAAAAATAAAAAATGTAACATATATTTAGTTTAAAAAGGTAAATGTCCTTGATATTTTTGGAAAATGAGGTTTTAAAATTTAATTATTTAAATACGTTTTAAAATAAATAAGTAAAGGGTTCGTCTGTGATATTTTTAGAAAAAGAATAGATTTTAGTGAGAAAAATAGAAAAAGTAAATTGAAAAAGACAATTTCCCGTGATATATATAGAAACTGAGGGAATTTGTTAGAAAAAATCTATAATGTGTTTTAGCTGAAAAGATAATCGGTTATAATAGTTATTTGATTATTTATATTTTAATATTTTTAGTAATTGCATTTGTTAAGAAAAATAAGTATACATGTTAAAATAGGTAAACTTTTAAAAAAATAATTATAATATTAGGTTTAAAAATAAATAACTAAAGATTTGTCCGTGATAAGTAGAAAAACTAACATGTTTTAGTTAAAAAAAAAGGTAATTGCCCGTGATATATTTGAAAAAGTAGGGGTATTTTTTAGAAAAAATAAAAAAAATAATGTATTTTAGGTGAAAAAAGTAATTGGTTATAAATAGATAATATTATTATTTAATAATATATTTCTATAAATAAGTAAGGTTAATTAAGTAAAAACACGAATTTAAGAAAGGACAATTAAGTAAAATCACAACGTACTATACCGACCGACCAAACTTTTAATATTTCGTCTATTATATAATAGTATTGATATACGATGATATACATATAATTATTTGTTTAATTAGCTTAATTCCAAATTAATATAATAATGATTATTAAATTAAAAATAATAATCATATTAAAAGCATAAATCCCAATAAAATGATCATGTATACCGCGGTATACATATAATTATTAGCTTAATATAATTAATATAATTATAAATTAATATAATTATTATTATTAAATCAATATTCTTTATTAAAAGTAGAAATCCCCGCTTAGTGGTATGGTATGTCAGGTATATCGAGATATACATATTATTTTTAGGTTAATTAGCTTAATAAAATTAACTTATTTTTCAAATTAATATAGTTATTATCATCATTAAATATACATTCTTTATTTAAAGCATATTAAAAGCAGAAATCCCTAAAAGTAGAAATCCTCTCTTAATTGTCTGGTGTGTCATGTATACCGCAATATACATATAATTATTAACTTAATTAGCTTAATATAACTAGCTTAAGATTTTATTAAGAAAGGAAACTATTTTTTGTTGGAACATAATAGTATCAATGTCAAATTTTGATTATAAAATTAATTTTTTTTTTCATTTCAAAGTCCGGTTCAATATTTACATAAGATATTCCATTTGATGTAATTATACAATTGATTTTTTCATTTGGTACCACTGTTTAACTTCAAAGTGGTACTATTATACTTTTGACTTCATCACACTACCACCCAACATTAATTGATCGTTATAAAATTATAGGATTTTTCATTTGGCACCAATATGAAATTTTTGACTATGGCACCATTATACTTTCTGTTTCAACTTCAAAAATCCATTTTTTTAAATGAATATGTTCAAAAGTCCTTGATTTTATGTTCCTCGGAATATTTTTGAGTATCTCTTTGCCTACCAAAAGTAAGGAGTTTGGTCACAATGATCACATTCATCAAATTTATCATATTCATTAACATAGTAGTATTTTGGAGTTGAAACCAAAATAGAATTGTGTCACTTAAAAGTAAAAAAATTTGGGTGGTATCAAATGAAAATTTTCATAATTTTATAACGGTTGATTGACGTTTGGTTAACGGCCGGTATACATCTAATAATTAATTTAATTATCTTAATTCCAAATTAATAAATATAATTATTAGTATTAAATTAAAATTAAAATTTTATTTATCCCTATTAATGATATGATATATCATGTATATCGTGATATACATGTAATTATTATCTTAATATTATTCACTTAATTTCAAATTAATATAAATATTACAATTAAATTAAAATTAATTACTAATAATAGTTTAGTTGTATACAACGAGTCTACCAACTACCAGGAGTCTTCCATATTAGGCCGAATACACAATATATAATCAATATAAGTATGATAATAACAATTGAGAACACTGTTTCTGAATCAACAACTGAATTATATATATAATTCTTCTCTCAGTGATGTTAAAGAATCACAGAGAGCTGCTAGGTTACAGGAATAATGTATACAGTATTCACATCCCTTTTAGGGTTAACCTATTTGTGTTTATATAGTACACAGCTACATAGAATCAATCTCTAATTGATATTCCTATAAATTAGCTATACAATTTATATCAAATTAGAATTGCTTCTGTCTTCTGTTCCGTTTCCTTAACTGTCTCAATATATCTTGCTTCTTTCCATCTTCAAGATATATTGCTTCTAGAATCTTTATATCAGCACCGACAGCTAAAGTAAACTTTTCTCCCCGTCAGACTTTAATAAACTCTGACTGGCTTCCAGTAAACTCTGATGAGTACCTGGTACTTAAACACCGATAAAACAATCATTAGCAATTATATCTAACAATCTCCCCCAACTTGTGCATAATAAAGATGTACAAGTTAATAGATAATTGATGATGTCAAAACATATAACAAATGCAGTGTTTAAATATAATCAGAGTTTAACTTTAACTTAGAACAGAAAACTTTAAAAACTTACAGTCAGACTTTACTTAATCTCTTCAATGTCAGGCACTGTTCTGAGATAATCAATGAGTAGTCTTCTTTCAGCCTTTTCTAGCTCATCTACCATGATTTTCTTCAATTCCTTCAATTCTTGATCACTCTCTCCAGTCTGATAGATAGCAGCTCTCAGAGAATAGATGCTATTTCTCCTCATCTCATTCCCTAGCCTGATAAAATAAGACTTGTCTGACTCCAAGTTAAATTCCAACACTTTAATTCCAAGTGCTGTATTGAATTTAGCACTGTTCCTTTTCATCTCTACAAGCTTTCCATGAGCATCTCTGTACTTAGGAACATAAGCACTTGAAATTCTGGCTCCACACAAGACTTTAGACTTCATCATTCTCTCTCTTAAAACTTGAGCAGCATTGTGAGTACTTTGATTTTTCACTCTTAGCAGATATAAAACATACTCCAGCTCTTCCCATAGTTTTTGATGAATATCAGCTTCTCCAACTCTATAAACTCTTCCATCAGCCATAAAATATAACAGAAACTCCTTTTTGATTCCTCTGTGATAAATCATCTGAACAGACTCTAACTTGTCAAGGTTTTCTTGAGTTATCCCAACACCCGATTCTGCCAGTGATGTATGATCTAAAGGACTGTTATTCACTCTTTTCTCTCTATGTGAACCCAAGCCAGATCTATCATAAGATTCTTTTCCCATTACAGTTCTGCTTTGTAAAATGTTCACATTTCCTGGCTTCAGAGTTTCATCTTTAGATGATCTTCGAAAAGTACCTTGGAGTTGTGGAGATATTAATTGAGTTTGTACAACTTGAGCAGTGTCAGAGGTTGTCACAACTTTAACAGAATCATCAACTTGAGCAACGTCAGTGGTTGATTTATTAGATCTTGATTCAACATGAGCCATGTCAGAGGTTGAATAAGCTTTCTTTGATAACTCAGGCTCTTCAATCAATTTGCCTTTTCCTTTGTCAGTGTTTGCAATCACAGGCCTCATTGTGTATTGTATACTCTGTTGAGTATTTTCTTTGATAGAAATTCCAATTTCTTTCTTTCTAGGAGCCTTTACTGATTTCTTCTTATAAGTACCAGCTTCAATCTTTTTCTGGTGTTCTTTAGCAAGAAGCTTCATCTCAGCATCTATATCTTCAACTGTGGCTTCACCACCATGTTCTTCCATGAAAATCTTAGCAGCAATCTCTTCATCAGTGGTTGGATTTGATGAAATCACTAGACTTTTAAGTCTTGAAGAAGATTGACTACCAGAGTTTAACCTTTCAGAGTTTGTCTGTCTAGCAGAGTTTGACCTAAGTCGCCCTTGCTCTTGAGAAGACTTTGACCTTTTCTCTGTTTCCCTGCTTCCACCATCATTTGAATCATCCCTCAGTCTCAAAGTTGGAGTCCTTCTGCATTTGTCTTTAGGTATCTTCTCCCCCTTTTTGACATCATCAGGAATAAAAACTGATGTCAGCAACTCAAGTGATGCAGCAATAGAGTCAATCTTAGTAGATATGTCAGCTTGATTGCTCTCAACCCTTGTTAGCCTCTGCTTAATCTCTTCTTGATCCTTTACCATAGATGTAAATTGAGCTCTATCTTTCTTTAGTACTAACTCCTTAAGAGCAATATCATTACTCAATCCAAGAACAACCTTGTGAGTCTCATCAAAGCGGTTGTGCAATGATTTAACTTGAACAATGGTCGCCTTAAAATGTGATAATAACTCAGGATTAGTAATCTCTGTAGCAGTCTTATGTACAAAATCAGCAGCCCTTTGAGTAGAGAAAATGCAGTCTGCTCCTGACCAATTAGCATAATGCATTTTCCTGAAATGATCTTCAGTGGCATTGTGATTTGCTTTGATAGACTCTGCTGTAGGATCTCTTAGAAAAGGTATAGACTCATCAGAGTCTGAAAGTGCAGCATTGATCCCAGAGTTTGCATGAAGAGAATGTTCATAATTTTGATTATCATCTGCATCAACATTGTCTTGGATAGGCTCTGCAGCTTCTTCAAATGCATTCTCTGCAGTAGCTTCAGTATTTATCTGTGCAGCTTCTTCAAGAACTTGCTCTGCAACAGCTTCAACATTCTCAGAGTTTACATTTGCAAAAACCTCTGTTTCTTCAGGAACAGTCTTAACCATATCCTCTGCTGTATCTGCATTTATCACCTCTACAGCAGCTTCAATTACCTGATCAACCTCCTCACCCATTTCAGGAATTGAATTATTGACAGAGAGAATCTCTGTATGAGTTGCAAGAGACTCATCTAAAATTTGAGTGGGTTGATCAGCTGCCACATCCTCAGTATCACAAACACTGATACTAGGATGTGCTTCAAGTTCTTTTTCAATATCAACAAAGAAAGTTTCTTCCAAAGGCATCTCAGCCATATCATCAGTATTTGCATGAGAAGCATCAAAGACATCTTCAGGAACTGCTTCAGGAGCTTCAACATTTGTAGCATCAACATTTTCAACATTTTCAGCTTCAATATTTGGATCAGAAACATCCAACTCCTCAAAAAGATAATCAGCCACCAACTTTCTTCTTTTCTGATGTGAAATCTCATTGTCAGCAAAAGATGGCCTATTTGCCCTTCTTTTCTTCCTTGAAGTTCCAGCAGATGTTGACACCCCAATATCAACTGATGATTTAGAAATCCTTGCTGGCTTAGAACCCATATGCTTAGTTCTACCACTAGATTTTGGTTTACTGGGAAGAACAGTATCTAGAGGTTCAGGCTGTGGTTCAGATTGTGGTTGTGGTTGAGTTTCAGATTGTGTTTGGGTAGAATTGATCAAAAACTGTTGAACCAACTCAGGTAATAAGAAATCACCTAGATTACCCTTCTTGACATCCTTGTTAATAAGATCAGAGAATACTCTTTTGTGCAGTTTAAAACAAGGAATAATATCATTATCAATAATATCTACCCCATTAACATAAACAGAAAATAAAATCTGACAAAAACGAGCAAAGTAAACTACCCTTCTGTTTTCAGTCATTTTCTTACCTAAATTAGTTAAAACTAATCTAGCAAAATCAAAATGAGTACCATAAGGTAAAGAATACCCAATTTGCAGACTATCAGTGGGTATTGCATCCCAGTTGGTGCACTTCTTTCCGAACGTTCTTGTAATGCAATCGAAGAAAAAGCTCCACTCCTTCCTCAAGAACGGTCGCTTCAGCTGACCTATCTTAGCCAAAGACCCACTTTATCCTATCTCCTTCATCATCCTTACCAAATCAGCATCACCAACAGCAATGGTGTAAGCAGTATGCTCACCAAAGCCCATAGCTACACGAACTGTACCAGGAGTAATAAAATACTCTGTTTCTTGAAACTCGAAAATAATGGATGGTGTTCCTGATTCACCACCATCATCATAGACACCAGTCTCCCAGAAGCTTTTAATTTGTAATCCAGAAAGCTTCTCTGGTTCTACAAGTGCACGCCCGATTGAAGATTGGGCAAGAAAATTTTGCATCAGATGAAACGCCTCCGGTGCGTTCTCATTAGCCAATGGAGAAGCATAGTTGTTAGGAACAAATTCAAGATCAGAGGATACAAAAGCAGTAGAAGCCATTAGAACGATTTAGAAATAATCAGAGAATGACTTAGAAATTTTTTGAGAGTGTTTGCAGTAAAAGTGTTTGTGAAAATGTGTGAATTGGAATAAGTTGTGAAAAGTTCAAATGAGTTTGTGTATTGGATATTAATACAAAAGAATTAATTAAAAACTGAACAGTTTCTAATCAATACACACAACTGTCTTACTCCGTAAAACGTGTGAGTGGGACACGTGGCACACATGCAATGACTTACAGCAGTAATTGACAGTTTCTAATGCGCATGCGCAGTAAAAACAGCAATAATTACCGCCTTTTACACTTTTCTAGACACTCAACCTCTCTCCTCTGTTTAATACAAATTAGAACCGTTACCAATCATACTCTTTTATTTTCAAGAATGTTTTCTCAAAATTGTTAACTGTCTGAAACAAATAATTAATTTTAATCATCAGAGATTAAAATAAAATTACCTCAGCGTAGAGTACACATTTCATCAGTGTTTACCAATCCTCCTCCTTTATAAATAAACTCTTTTCACAAACTGGACAGGTGTGAGTATTTTTGTGTGTGAATAGCAGAATGTACTGAATATACATATTTAGATAATCTCAAAGTGCATAAAATCCACAAACTAAAGCAGTAAAAACTGGTTGCTCAAACTCTCATATAAAATAAAATCTAATTTTTATATCTAAACTCTGTATTCTGATATCCTTTCATTTGGATATATCTTTTATTTTCACCCCCTATATATATATAAATTATTATTATTATTATTATTATTATTTTATTATTTATTTTTCCAGTAATCAGTGGTTGGCACTAGTCACCAAAAATCAAAGATTTTAGCCCTTATTTCATACAATAAGTTCCTGGATCTTCCTAGGCACAACATGATCTCAAAGGAATTTGTGCTCTTTTTGGCATCTTTTGATTTGAGGGTGAAATATTTGTAACTAATTTTCAGAGTTTAGACTTTTCATCAGTTAATACAATTAATTTATGAGAGAAAATGCAAACAGCTAATACAGACTCATTGTATAGGATCAATAAACTAAGAGATGCTATAAATATAGAGACAGTATCATGCTGTGTAAAATTTCTGCACATTTTGAAATCAGAATTTATATTACTTAGAAGGATTCATGATTACTTACTAAAAATCATGCTTCATACAAATTTCTTCATCGGTCCATGTGTTTCAGACAAAAATCACAATCAGAGTTTGACATCAGACTTTAACTGACAGAGTATGACTGACACTATATTACTAACAGAGTTTACTATCAGATTTTAACATACTGGTACAAATAACAGTTAACACATGCAAAGAACCATGAGCATAAAATCTATCATGTATAGAGTTTGAATCTAACCGGTATCTCTAGTCAAAACCAGAGACCATTCCAAGTTCATTTACCAGCCTTGTAAAGGTAGCTTCACTCAAAGGTTTGGTGAAGATATCTGCAAGCTGTTGGTCTGTAGACACAAAATGAAGCTCAATGTTTCCTTCTTCCACATGTTCCCTGATAAAATGATACCTTATGCTGATGTGCTTGGTCATGGAGTGCTGTACTGGATTACCTGTCATAGCAATAGCACTTTGATTATCACAGTAAATAGGTATTCTAGAGTACCTTAATCCATAGTCCAGCAATTGATTCTTCATCCATAAAATCTGTGCACAACAGCTACCAGCAGCTATATACTCTGCTTCTGCTGTGGATGTGGAAATTGATTTCTGTTTCTTGCTGTACCAAGAAACTAATCTGTCACCAAGAAATTGACAGCTTCCACTTGTGCTTTTTCTGTCTATCTTACAGCCTGCAAAATCTGCATCAGAGTAACCAATTAATTTAAACTCTGATTCTCTAGGATACCACAAACCAAGAGTTATGGTTCCTTTGAGATATTTGAAAATCCTCTTCACAGCTGTTAGATGTGGCTCTCTGGGGTCTGCTTGAAATCTTGCACAAAGACATGTTGCATACATGATATCAGGTCTGCTTGCAGTGAGATAAAGAAGAGACCCTATCATTCCTCTATAGTTTGTCATATCTATTGAGGCTCCTGTGTCTTTGTCTAGCTTTGTTGCAGTTGCCATGGGAGTTGTAGCAGATGAACTATCAAGCATACCAAATTTCTTGAGAAGATTTCTGGTATATTTTGCTTGATTGATAAAAATCCCATCATCTGTTTGCTTGACCTGTAAGCCTAGAAAATAACTAAGCTCTCCCATCATACTCATTTGATATCTTGACTGCATAAGCTTGGCAAATTTCTTACAGAGTTTGTCATTAGTAGACCCAAAAATTATGTCATCTACATAGATTTGAACTAACAACAAATCATCACCAAAATTAAAATAGAACAAGGTTTTGTCAATTGTACCTCTAGTGAACCCACTTTCTAAAAGAAATTGAGCCAGAGTTTCATACCATGCTCTAGATGCCTGCTTTAGTCCATCTAATGCCTTATCAAGTCTGTAGACATAATCTGGATGTTTGGAATCTACAAACCCTGGTGGTTGTTCAACAAATACTTCTTCTTCAAGTTTGCCATTGAGAAAAGCACTTTTCACATCCATCTGAAAGACTTTAAACTTCTTGTGAGCAGCATAGGCCAGAAAAATCCTTATTGCCTCCAATCTTGCAACTCGAGCAAAGGTTTCATCATAGTCAATTCCTTCCTGCTGTGAATAGCCTTTAGCCACAAGTCTAGCTTTATTCCTTGTAATCACTCCATCACTGTCTGTTTTGTTTCTGAAAACCCACTTTGTACCAACAATAGATCTGTTCTTTGGTCTTGGTACAAGTGTCCAAACTTCATTCCTCTCAAATTCATTTAACTCCTCTTGCATTGCTGTTATCCAGTTAGCATCTTGAAGAGCTTCTTCCACTTTCTTGGGCTCTGTTTGAGATAAGAATGCATGAAACAGACATTCATTATTTGTAGCACTTCTAGTTCTTACACTAGCTTCTGGATCTCCAATTATCAAGTCAGGTGTATGGGATTGTGTCCACCTTCTTGCTGTTGGTAATTGGCTTCTATTATCATTATTAGATCCTCCCCCTTGATCCATGCTCTCCTGATTTTCTTCTTGACTATTTGCATTCTCTGAGGCTCCCCCTGAATTGGATTGTTCAGTATTTGAAATTTCAGAGTTTGACTCAGAGTTTCTGTTTGATTCTATATTTGACCCTCTTTCAGAATTTGAGTCATTACTTTGAGAAGTTCCTGAAGTTTCTTCACGCTCCCCCTCAACTGGTTCTCTATTTTGTTCTGTCAGAGAAAATTCGTCAGTGTTTACCAGTAGAGGATCAGAGTATGCTTCGTCAGAGTTTGTTGGATTTGCTGCATCAGAGTTTACATCATCAGAGTATAGATCTTCATTTTCAAAGCGAAGTTGATCATGATATTCTTCATCTTCTATTCCAGTTATTTTCTTGTCATCAAATGACACATGTATAGATTCCATGATCACTTTAGTTCTTAGATTGTAGACTCTGAATGCTTTAGTTGATAGTGGGTATCCAACAAAAATTCCTTCATCAGCTTTTAAGTCAAACTTGGTCAATTGTTCAGGATGAGTTTTCAACACAAAACACTTGCATCCAAAAATATGAAAATATTTCAAATTTGGCTTCTTATTCTTCACCATCTCATATGGTGTTTTCCCATGCTTGTTGATCAGTGTAGCATTTTGAGTAAAACAAGCTGTTTGAACAGCTTCTGCCCAGAAATAAGTTGGCAATTTTGCTTCATCAAGCATTGTTCTGGCAGCTTCGATTAGGGTTCTGTTCTTTCTTTCAACTACACCGTTTTGCTGTGGAGTTCCAGATGCAGAAAATTCTTGCTTCACTCCTCTTTCCTTGTAGAAAGCTTCCATTTCAGAATTTCAGAATTCAGTACCATTATCACTTCTTATAACTTTCACTTTGTACTATGATCCTTTGTCCAATAGCTTCACATGATCCATCAAAGTTAGGGCAGTTTCATCCTTCTTTGCTAAGAAGTACACCCAGGTGTATCTGGTGTACTCATCAACAATGACTAAAGCATATTTCTTTCTGCCCATTGACATTATATTCACTGGACCAAAGAGATCAATATGTAAAAGATGATAAGGATCCACAACTGAAGATTCAGATTTACTCTTGAAAGATGACTTCCTTTGCTTGACCTTTTGACAAGAATCACACAGACCATCTAAGCTGAGTATTGACTTTGGAAGTCCCCTTACAAGATCTTTTCGAATCAGCTCATTAATGTTGTTCAAGTTTAAGTGAGAGAGCTTCTTATGCCATTTCCAACTCTCTTCACTGGACATTCTTGCTGATAGACACACAGTTTTTCCTTCAGAGTTTGTTACCAAACTTGCTTCATAGATGTTATTGTGCCTGTGTCGAACTAGAACAACTTTCCCTGTAGATTTGCTGATAACTTCACAATGTTCATTATGAAAATCTACATGGTATCCTCTGTCACAGATTTGACTCACAGAAAGCAGATCATGCTTGAGTCCTGAGACAAGAGCTACATTTGTAATGATGACACTTCCAAGATTGATATTGCCATATCCCAGAGTATGTCCTATGTTGCCATCTCCATAGGAAACTTTTGGGCCAGCTTTTTCCTCAAAATCTGATAGCAGGGCTTTATTTCCAGTCATATGTCCTGAGCATCCACTGTCCAAGATAAGAGTGCTCTCTTTTATGCCCTGCAATCACAAACAATCACTGAGTGTTAGATTTAAGGATCCAGACTTGCTTGGATCCTTTGGCTTTCTTGGATCCTTTGGCTTTCTTAACATTGTTAGCTTTTGCAGCGGAATCACTATCAACAGAGTTTAAACTAACATTGTCAGACTTTACACTTGCAGAGTTTGCTCTAACCCATTTCAAGTTGGGTTTTAGCTCATAATAGTTGTGATAAATAGCATGATAACTCTTGCAAGTATAAATGGAATGCCAAGTGCTCCCACAGTGTGTGCATAAAGTCTGTGGTCTAACCCTAACATAATCATTCTTTACTCCAGATGTGGAGGGTAAAGAGTTAATATCTTTGTTCTTCTTGCAAAACCTGGCAAGATGGTTAGTACTACCACAACTATGACATGTTTTTCTAGGAGCAGCAGAATTAGGCAGATAATCATTTCTTTTATTAATGCCTACTTTTCCATTCCTATTTTTCTTAAACATTTTCTGTTTGTTGACAGACTTTACTTCTTTGAGCTTATGTTAGAATTGTTTTTCTGTCATCAAACCAACATTAACCTGTTTATCACAGATTTTTACTGGTTCTTTAACAGCTTCTAGCTCAATCTTATTCTCTGTTATTGAACCAATATTAACCTGTTTTTCACAAGTTTCAATTTGCTCCATAACAACTTCTTTTACAACAACAGACTTTAGCTTACTGTATTCCGGAACAAATTGTACAGGTTTAAGTTGTGGTTTCACTTTAACTTTATCTTTAAACCTAAGTTCATCTCCCTCACAGTAACCTAAGCCTACAGTATCTGTCTGAAAAACCTGATGTGTGTCTTTTCCAGAATTTGTCCAGGTTTTAATTACTTTCCTCTCTTTTTCCAACTCAGATTCTATTTCCCTATATCTTTTAAGCAACTCCTGTTCAACATAAACAACATCATCTCTCTCCTTTTGAACTTGTTGCATGTTAACAAGTTTCTCTTCAAGAAATTTATTCCTCTCTTTAAGACCTAGATTCTCAGATTTGATTCTTTCATTTTCTAAAGTCTGATCCCTATAACTAACATGTATGCTTTTAAGATAAATTCTTAATTCAGATATATTATCAGTATCATAAGCATAAGTTGTTAGGGGTACCTTGTTTCCAGATGACTCAGCTTCATCTTTAACAGTTGCCATGAGAGCATAATTGACTCCCTCATCTGAGTCTGAAGTGTCTGCCCAGTCCTTGCCTTTAGTGATGAGTGCTTTCTCAGATTTTCCTTTCTTGCATTCTGGAGCATAATGACCCATCTCTTTACACTTGTAGCACTGGATCTCAGACTTGTCTTTCTTTCCAGACTTGGTATGTTTTCCATCAGACTTTCTGAAATTTCTCTTAGAATTTGAATCTTTCCTTGAGAATCTCTTTCCTTTCTTGAAGTTCTTGAATCCCATCTTCTTGAAGGTCTTCACCATTAAAGCAGCCATTCTCATCATCTCTTCTTCATCATCCTCAGAATCAGAAGCTTCATCATCAGTGTTTGAGCCATCATCAGAGTTTGATGACTCACTGTCAGATTTAATGACTAAAGCCTTTCCTTTGGTTTTCTTTCTTGATGATTCCTTCTTGACAGGCTTTTCTTCAACTTTAAGAGCAACAGATTTTGTCTTCTTTCCAGATCTTTTGTTTCTCTGTTCTATTTCAAGTTCATGAGTTTTAAGCAACCCATAGATTTCATCAAGATCTGTATCTGCAAGATCATAATTGTCTCTGATTGTTGTTGCCTTTAAATCCCATCTTTCAGGTAGGGAAAGAAGAAACTTGAGATTTGACTCTTCAAGTTCATATTCTTTATCAACCAGAGACAAATCATTCAACAATTTACAAAATCTGTCATATGTATCTGTCAAACTTTCATCAGATCTAGAGTCAAAGTGTTCATACTCCTGTGTTAGAATAGTCTTCCTGTTTTTCTTTATAGCACTTGTTCCTTGACACCTGACTTCCAAAGCATCCCAAATCTCTTTGGCAGTCTTGCAGCCAATCACTCTGTTAGACATGACATTATCTAAGGCACTGTGTAGTAGATGTCTAACCTTTGCATCCTTTGCAATTGATGAGATGTCTTCAGGAGTCAAATCTTTCTTCTCTTTTGGAACAGTCTTTTGTTCTGGCCCAGTAACAACAGGAGACAATTTAGTTGGCATATGAGGACCATCATTGATTCTATCAAGGTATTCTGGATCTGTGGCTTCCAGAAACATGGTCATCTTCACCTTCCATATTGGATATTCACTTGGTCTGAGAATTGGAACCCTTATAGTCTCATATCGACTCACAGAAGTAGGTTGAACCTTCTGAACATTAGAACCTGCATTAGAACCTTCCTGAGAGTTGTCAGTCATGATTATACTTGTGTTTGGATCGATAAACTGTATATACTAATCAGCCTTGGCTCTGATACCAATTGTTAGGCCGAATACACAATATATAATCAATATAAGTATGATAATAACAATTGAGAACACTGTTTCTGAATCAACAACTGAATTATATATATAATTCTTCTCTCAGTGATGTTAAAGAATCACAGAGAGCTGCTAGGTTACAGGAATAATGTATTCAGTATTCACATCCCTTTTAGGGTTAACCTATCTGTGTTTATATAGTACACAGCTACATAGAATCAATCTCTAATTGATATTCCTATAAATTAGCTATACAATTTATATCAAATTAGGATTGCTTCTGTCTTCTGTTCCGTTTCCTTAACTGTCTCAATATATCTTGATTATTTCCATCTTCAAGATATATTGCTTCTAGAATCTTTATATCAGCACCGACAGCTAAAGTAAACTTTTCTCCCCGTCAGACTTTAATAAACTCTGACTGGCTTCCAGTAAACTCTGATGAGTACCTGGTACTTAAACACTGATAAAACAATCATTAGCAATTATATCTAACATTCCAACTAAAAAAATTATAGGACGATGTACATATAATTATTAGTTTAATTAGCTTAAATATTCCAAATTAATATAATAATTATTATTAAGTTAAAAATAATCATATTAAAAAACAGAAATTCACTCTTAATTATAATTGTACGGTGTGTCATGTATACCACGATATACATATAATTATTAGCTTAATATATCTATACTCTTTATTAAAAGCAGAAACCCCTTTTTAATGGTATGGTATGCCATGTATACCGCGGCATACATCTAATAATTAGTTTAATTATTTTAATTTAATTAGCTTAATTCCAAATTAATAAATATTATTATTAGTATTAAATTAAAATTATATTTTTATTTATCCCTATTAATGATATGATATATCATGTATATCATGATATACATGTAATTATTAGCTTAATATTATTCACTTAATTTCAAATTAATATAATTATTACAATTAAATTAAAATTAATTATTAATAATAGTTTAGTTGTATACAACGAGTCTACCAACTACCGGGAGTCTTCCAACTAAAAAAAATTATAGGACAATATACATATAATTATTAGTTTAATTAGCTTAAATATTCCAAATTAATATAATAATAATTATTAAGTTAAAAATAATCATATTAAAAACCGAAATTCACTCTTAATTGTAATTTTACGGTGTGCCATGTATACTGCGGTATACATATAATTATTAGCTTAATATAATTCGCTTAATATAATGAGTTTAATTCTAAGTTAGTATAATAATAATTATTAAATCAATACTCTTTATCAAAAGTGGAAACCCCCGCTTAGTGGTATGTCATGTATACTGCGATATACATATAATTATTAGGTTAATTACCATAATAAAATTAACTTAATTCCAAATTAATTATAATAATATTATTATTAAATCTATACTCCCCATCGATATGGTATGTCATGTATACCGCAATATACATATAATTATTACCTAAATTAACTTAATATAATTAGTTTATGAAGAAGAGAAACTATTTTTTGTTGGAACACAATAATAACAGAGCCAAATTTTGGTTATATAATATAATTAAATTAATTGGTTTCATTTCAAAACCGGGTTCGATTTGGTGCAATTACACAAGAAATATTTCATTTGATAACATTGTATAATTAACTTTTCATTCAGTACCACTCGAAATTTTTAACTTCGAAGTAACATCATTATACTTTTGATTTCATTCACACAATACCACTTCGTTAACCAAACGTTAATCGATCGTTATAAGATTATGAAATTTTCCATTTGGTACCGCTCTGAAATTTTCCATTTGGTATCGCTCTGAAATTTTTGACTTTCAAGTGACACCATTTTGCTTTGTTCTTCAGCTCCAAAATACCACCTTTTTAATGAATATGTTCAAACTCCTTGATTTTATGCCCCTCAAAATATTGTTGAGCATCTTTTTGCCCACTAAAAGCTAGGAGTTTGAACAGATCCTTCAAATTTATCAGATTCATTAACATAGTGATATTTTGGGGTTGAAATCCAAATTAGAACGGTGTCACTTGAAAATAAAAAACTTTGGATGGTACCAAACGAGAATTTTCATAATTTTATAACAGTCGCCCCATAAGATAATTTTAATGTGGTCGATTTCCCTTCTTTTGCAATCAGTTCTGTTCTATCTAATCGTCAACCCCTTCCATGTGTGATTTCTATGTTGTGTATGGACGTGCCTAAGGGCATATCGGTTGAAGTAGATTTTTCTTTTTGATCAATCAAAATCTCTTGCCAAACTATGTGTTCTATGCAGCATGTCGAAGAACGGTAAAAAACCAATTATATAATGGTATCATATGAAATATTTCTTACATAATTACCCAAGTTATTTATTTATTTAAATTTTACTTATTTGATTTCACTCAGTTTCGATTCTCTAAAATTATATAATTAAATAGTATTTATTTATTATGAGAATTGATAAATAAGCTCGGAGTATTAATATTTAAACTTCACTCTCATATGTTAGTTACATAAATATCCATTACATGATATAATATGATGGAGTTTAAATAGTAAAGTTATGGGTATTTAAGTAATATAAATATTAAAGTGGAGCTTAAATATCAATCATTGGAGCTTATTTATCAATTCTCATAGACTTTCATCTTAATTTCATGTTTTAATTCTCTATAACTACATGTTTAAATAATATTTATTAGTTATTTTTATTTTGAATATTTTAAGTTTTGTTTTAGATAATATATCTCGATCTGTGCTTCGCAATGTTAGATGAAAAATGGTGAGACATTTTAATCTCATGAAATTACTAATTTATCGCTATATGTTTTATTTTTAGAAAAAAATATTGTTGAAAGGAATTGAACTTGGGTATAACATTGAGCTTGCACAACATCATACCACTAGACCAACCTTTTGTTAGAAAAAATTGTTGTTGAAAGAAATTGAACTTGGGTCTAACATTAAACTTGCACAACATCATACCACTAGACCAACCATCATATGAGTTGTGAATCATAAACTTAATATGTGAATGTGTATGTATGACTTGAATGGAAAAATATTTGAATTATGTATAAAATTTCTTTAAAGCGGGAACATATAGCTTGATTATGAATATTGAACTTTTCGGTCTACCATTTAGGTTAAAATATTTAGACAAACGAAATAACATAACAAAATGTACGATTTACCAAACAGGGTTGATAAATATTAAAATTAAATTTATTTTAATAAAAACTCTGTTGGAACAACTTCTATATAATTGTACTATTTTAATTAAAATATGATAAAATTCAATTTTATTATAGCAGTGATATAAAATCAAATCTATACCAATCTTAAAACGAGGATAATGTTCGATATTTAAGTATAAGTATTATTAATAAGTGTACCAACATATCACAATCTTTTATATTATCAAATTTATAACTATGAGTAAAAGTACGTTGGGCAAAATCTACATATTTGGGATCGGGATTTGACCCAATTTTCGAAAAGAACTTGAAAGTTAACCTGAACTATCGCAAATGGTATTAGAGTCCTATCCAGTTAGAAGTACATTATCGCTGCCCGAATTCTATAAGTTTATATATGGGATTCACAAGAATATTTTCTGAATAAGATCAAATGTTTGTAACGTTCCACGTCAATAAAATTACTGTGTTTGAGATTTTTTAAATACCAAGTTGATGACTAAATGTATGCCAAATTTGCTAACTCTTTTGAATTGACTTGTGGTTGGTTGTCGGCGCTTGATTTTGATTCGGTTTTCAAAATTATGAATATTAAAATAATAATGAATATTAAAACTATGACGGAATACTCACCCATCTCTTATTTTTGTTCAGAAGGTCACAAGGTCGGTCAAAACTAAGACGGTATATTCATCCATCTATTTTTCATATTTCACTCCTTATGAATTTTTTTGGATAGTATCAAAGTTTGAAGTATTAGCTTGTGATAGTTGTAATGACGATGAAGTACTAAAGAGTTGATTCCTAAATCATAATTGATTATATCATGTGAATTTAGGAGATAAAATCAAGTACTTATATAATAAGTTTGAAAGGTTTCCCACCGATTAATGCAATTTAGTTTAAGATATCATCCAAAAACATAGTTTATATTGCCATATTTAATAACAATATTTCTTCAAAATATTGTGAATGAAATCTTGAACTTTCTACAATTGTTCAATTTGATTTGGTAATCTCTTCTATATATAATAGGAGAACACAAGGGTAAAAAGAGCAAATAAAACCCTTGTAAAGTTACTGAAATGCCCCTTAATTTTGCAGATTTACATGTCTGACGTTGCTTCTGAACATTCTACCGCAACGATGAGTTACATTTTAGTATTTTACCCATGCGGCCATGCCTGATATTCCCTTTCATTTTTTGGTTTATTCATTTTTATCTGCAACTGATTTTCAAGGCTTCTCTGTTGACTGCTTTTTAGTCTCCATAACTTTTCGTCACTTTCATAGGTAATCCTCCAAACCCCCCTTTCAATTGCACTGTATATCTTCACCGATTTGACTCAATTTGAAATGCAGTTTCGTGTTTCTAGAAAGTTGTATATGTATTTATATGTTTGCAAAAAGCTGTAATTTTAAGAAAAACTCTTACCTCAGTTATGGTTAATGTTTGCATTTGTCTTCATAGTTTGCAATTTTCTGTATGGAGGCATGGGTAATTTGGGTTCAAATTTATCCTGGACATGTATGGATGTATGTTATTCTTTCATTGAATTTTGACTATTATTTTATGATATTATTAGTTGGTTTTGTGGTATCATTCATTCATCGTATGATAATTAAATATTATCTTTACATTTTGGCCATTTTACTTTGAAATTGAGCAATTTCTGGCAATCTGATTAGAGCTGAACAAGCACGCCCTGGTATCTTTACTGGGCTGATGACCATGATGAGTATTGGAAATTAGGACAGTGGTTCACCAGTCCAATATCAAATAAGGTTGCTTTTCCCAGGATCTTTCATTCTTCCAATTCTTTGCACTTGTCTGGTAAATTTATTTCATATATGTATTGCTTATTAATTTTTCAATTTTGAAAATTGTTTTAAAGTTTTCATCTTTTTGGGTGAAGCTGAAGCTAACAAGTTCATCTATGTGATTTAAGATTGAAATGATTATTCATTTTTATCGAAATTAAACCAGAGCACTTGTTAGGATCTATGGGTGATAGCTATGAGACAACTTAACTAGATACTTTATGTACTTAATTTTATTAAGTATGAACATACTGTCACAGCCAGAGTATGTCTATGTAACCATTTTTGTTTGCTGCTAATAAGAGTCTAGTACATCTTGGTAGAAGTTCATTTGTTTGTTCACGCCTCAAGAAGTGCTCAAGATGGACAGCAAGAATAAATGTCACTGTCACAACATTGACAGTAAGGTTATTTGAAGACAACATGTTGCAAGTCATAACAGTACATTTACTCTGACAGCAACATTGGCGGAAGCCCTCTGACATCAACTTTACCATAGCCTGACAGCAAGCTTGGAAATCCTGACAACACCTTATGCGGGGATTCTGTACTGTCACCAAAAGCGCAATTCTGTGACAGCAAGCTTAGCCATCAGGATACTGTCATGAAGGGATATCATTTGTATTGGGGATCTACCCAGTCAAACTTGTGACAGTTTGGATGTTCAAGAAACAGGCGTGTTGCAGTATCCCAACACTGCAACAAGTCTGCAAGACTACGACCGAAGCTTGAGAGATCACATGACAAAGCTCACCAATTCCAGAGTATGACAAATCCACATCTACTGAATTGTGTTAGCTTAACATGGAAAGTTTCTAGATTGCTTTGTTATGTATTGATAAGCTGTTTGTATAACAATTTAGGAAAGATTCACGGGTAGGCAATTTGTAAGAAGCTGCCACTTGAAAATGACAGCAGCTTCAGTAGACATGTGTTGATAGTGGTATGATTAGTTTACTAAGACCATCTATCAATCCATTCTTTGTAATTGAATCACTCGAGAAACTGAAGGTCAAGAAAACAAACATTTTCTTGGGTCAACAAATTACTTTCAGAGTTTCTGGAGCCAGAAAAAGAGAAGGTAGCCTTGGATGATTACTTGCAACTCATCTTACTGGATGCTCTCACTTTGGACAAAGCCATGTGTGGAAACGTCATTGGGTGCTCATCAGCCAAGGACATGTGGAATAAGATCGAGTTGCTATGTGAAGGAAGTGAAGAAGTGAAGGACAATCAAAGACAAATTCTCATCTCTCAGTACAAAGCTTTCATGGCAAAGTCAGGAGAATACCTAACAACAATGTTTGAGAGGTTTAGTAAATTGATGACTGAGCTACAGATTCATGGCAAGTACTATGATAGGAAGGAGTTAAATGTCAAGTTCTTGCTCACGCTTCCTGAGCATCTTGAGCACAAAGTCACTGCCATAAGAGAAGGAAGAAATCTAAACAATATTTCTCTTGAAACTTTATATGGTGTGCTTAAATCATATGAGCTTGAGTTTTTCCAGAAAATAGCTATTCTAGCTGGATCCAGAGGAAAAATGGCTAATATGTCAGGTGCTCTCGTGGCTCATGTGCCAAGAATCACTCAACCTAGTGAAGAAACTCAAGTCACACACCCTGCTCCAGTACCTACTCTTAAGATTGAAGAGGTTGTGGATGATGAGGAGAAAGTTGTACTGCAGATAACTGATGTTGAAGATGAAGACTTCTACTCTTTAGAAGAAATGGAAAAGATGGATAATCCAACTATGGCTTACATGGCTAAGAAATTTAAAAACATAAGATTCAAGATAAACAAGCCGTTTAAGCCTCAAGGTCAAACATCAAGGTTCAGCAGAGGAAATTCCTCCAAGGTTGAAGGTGGTGCCACTAGAGGTGGTTATAAAACAGGGATGGTGGACAGATCCAAGTTTAGGTGTTACAACTGCAATGAGCTTGGCCATTTTGCTACTGAATGCAGAAGGCCAAAGCAAAATAAAAGGATGGATAAAGGGTCAAGTGGACACTTCAAGAAAGGACAGGGAAAGGCCTATGTGGCTGAAGGAAAGTACTGGGATGATACTGATGATGAAGAGGAATATGTGAATCTAGAACTCATGGCTAAATCTGAAGAGGCCTCCTCTAGCTCTCCAAGTCAGGTACCCTCACTTGTCTTACTTGATATGTCTAAGATGAATACAAGCAAACTGTTGAGGAATTGAGTGCAGAGATGTTCCATGTTCATACTAGTTTACCTACAGCTAATGAAGAAATTGCTAGGTTAACTAAATTGAATGAAGAACTCACTTCTGAAAATGATTTGCTTTTATTGAAGACCAGTCGATTGGAATCTTTAATACAGGAGAATGCTAAACTGAAAACTGAGTTAGTCTGTGCTAAAAAAATTGAGGAGTTTCTAAGGAAAGAAATTAGTGAAAATGAATTCAAGATTAAAGCCTATAGAAACTCATCCAAACAACTTCAGGATTATCATGAGAAACACACAGAGGATCAAAAAGTAGAGATAGGTTTTGAATATGGTAAGAGACCTGGTAAGGAAATTGTTAGTCAGGATTGTTCAACTGAAGCTAGTGTCAAACCTCATGTCCTCAAGAAACTCAACAAACCAATTTTTACACTCTCTGAACTTGAGTTTGATGAGGAAGCCATGCTCATCAAGTAACAACTTGATGATGAGGATGAAGGTATTGACAGTACAATAGTTGGCGGAAAAGATGCTGTCAAAATCCCCAAGACAATAACTTTGCCAAACAATCTGACAGAATGTTCTAAAGATGCTGTCAATAATGGCAAGACAGTAGCTTCCAAAGATACTGTCAAGAGAGCTTCAAAGACAGTAACTTCCAAACCTACTTTCAAGATAGAAGGTGTGAAAGGCACTGTCAAGAAAAGCTCGACAACAACTTCAGAACATCCTGATGACACAGTTACCTACAAGTCTAGGAACAGGAATGGTAAGTTAGGAAATGGCAATGCTAATGCTAGTAATGCTCCTAGAAAACTATGCAATAATTGTGGCTCTTCACATCACTTAACTCATGTTTGTAAGAAACCAAAAGAGGTCAAGGATAATGTGACCCTGAAAGATGGTAACTTACATAGAACCCCCATTATGCATAGGTCTATGGTAGTGTGTAATAACATTGATTGTATGCCATGCAAGATAACTGCCATGAGTACTTGTTTCAATCTGCCTATTTCATCTACTGAACAATGTACCTATTTGCAAACTGTTGAGACTTCTGAGTGTTAGATCAGAATTCAATGATCGTCAGAAGCTAGACTCAACTGATCAGGATTGCTGACGTCATCAGTATTGCATGGTCATCAGTATTTGATCAAGCGTCAGTATCTTATTGATCATCAGGATTCCTACTCAGACTATGATCAGGTTTGATCATCAGGACTTGAAGCTGATCAGGATTCCTACTTCGAGTTATATTTGGAGTCTAGATAAACATGGAAGTTTGTTCCTGGTTTGTAGAATGCAGCTATCGATTAAAGATATGTTTCTATCTTTATTATGATTAGGACTTATCTTGTTATTGATAGAGAAGCTGTGTGCACTATATAAACACAGTTTTGGTTTCGATTTATGTACTCATCAGAGAGAGAGAATTATTCATTCGAGAGAGAACATAATCGGAGAGAAGCTCTTAAGAACAGAATTTCTTGAGAGAGTTTTTGTAAGCTAGCAGCTCTTAAGAACATCAGAATTTCTTAAGAGAGTTTGTAACAGTTTTATATCAAAGTTAATAAAGCTGTTATTGTTATTGTTATTGATCTTTCATATTTGTGTTATATAAAGTCGAGAATCTTATACAATTGTATTCAACCCCCTTCTACAATTGTTATTTACTGGGCAACAATTGGTATCAGAGCAAACTGATTTAATTCTGAATCAGATACGATCTAAAGATGTCGACAACCAAGTATGAAAGCATGAAGATTCCCATCTTGAAGATATCAGAATATCCTACATGGAGGGTAAAGATGTTGATGTACCTGGAGGCTATGGATCCTGACTACTTGGACAGGATTCGTGATGGACCATATATACCAACAAAGTTCGTAGAACGAACAGATACAGTACCAGAACATTATGTGGTCAAAGCTAAAGCTGAATGGACTCCAGAAGAAAAAGCTCATGTACTCAGGGAACCAAAGATAAAGAATATCTTGCATAATAGCCTTGATGCTGTTATGTCAAACAGAGTGATTGCATGCAAGTCTTCAAAAGAAATCTGGGATACTTTGGAAACTCAGTGCCAGGGATCTGCATCTGTTAAGAAAAACAGAAGGGCTCTTTTGATTCAAGAATATGAACAATTCGATGCAAGACCTGAAGAGAGCCTTACTGATCTATATGACAGATTCCTGACACTATTGAACAGCTTATCCTTAGTTGACAAAGTATATGAAACTGAAGATTCAAACACCAAATTTCTTAGAGCTTTACCTGAAGAATGGGATACTCAGACCTCAATCATTAGACACCAGTATGATCTGAACATTGTGTCTCTTGATGAGATCTATGGGATGCTAAGAACTCATGATCTTGAAGTTCAACAGAGGAAGAACAAGAAAAGCAGCAAGGCAAAGTCAATTGCTTTGAATGTAGAAGCAAAATCAAAAGGGAAAGCTATGGAGGTCTCTAGAAGGAAAGCAAGAGTAGCTGAGTCAGATCCTGACGACTCTTCATCAGATACTGATGGCAATCCTGATGCCAATACTGGTGATGAATCTTCTGATTCAGACATGGAAGAGATGGTTGCTATGATTGTCAGAAACTTCAGAAGGATGAAGTTCAGGAAGAATAGAAGACAAGGCAACTTTCAGAAAAAGACCTTCAAAGCAGACAAAGACAAGTATATCAAGAAGGACAGCAAGAGTAGCAAATTTGACAAGTCAAAGGTTAGATGCTACAAGTGTAATGGTATGGGTCACTTTGCTTCTGAATGTAACAAGACAAAGGCACTCATCACATCAAGCAAGGATTGGATGGACTCTTCCTCAGAATCTGATACTGAGGTAGTCAACTATGCGTTAATGGCCAATGCTGATGTAACTGCTGCTCCTGATGATAAGGTACTAAATACTATCTTTGATTTTGATACTGATAATGCTTCTGAGTTAAGACGTTTTCTAAAGTCATTACATATTAGCTTTAGAAGTCAAACTGCTGAGAATACTAGAATCTTATCTGAGATGTCTGACCTTAGAAAAAGGAATGAGATATTAGAAGCTGAATTTTCTCGTATGCAAGAAGTACAAAAAGAATGTGATAATGTTAAGCACATGCACTTAGAGATAACATCTAAATGTACTTCCCTTGAAAAAGAACTTGAATATGCTAATGAGAAAATCAGAACCTGGACAGACTCTGGTAGGAAATTTCATGAGATTAATACCTCTAAGAATTGGAAAGAGTGTCTAGGATATAAGTCAGATGAGGATAAGAAATTGAAAGAGAAAATTGTCATTGATGAGACAGTCAGTCCAAAGACCTATAGACATGTTATAGACTCAACCAAATCTAAGATTACTCCTGTTAATTTTGTTTTTGGTAAGGATTCCAATTCTACTTTTGAAAAGGGATCTTCTTCTAGTCAAGGAATTTAAAATTATAAAGTCTAAACCTGTCATGAACAAAGTCACTAAGAATGTAGGTCTATTGTCTCAGAAACAGCTTAAGGAGAAAATCTGTGAGGTTACAGATAAGAAAAAGGAAGCTACTGTTAAGAGAAACAGGAATGGTAAAGTTGGGATCAATAAAGAGAATGGTTATAAATATATCCCAAATGCACCTAGAAAGAGTTGTTTTAACTGTGGTAACTCTAATCATCTTGCTATTGATTGTAAAAAGAGTAAGAAGAAAATGGCTGAAATTCCTAAGTCTGATGTTAGGAATAGATCAGTATTTTACAAACCACAGAATTCCTGTTTTCATTGTGGTAGTCTATGGCATTCTATTTATACATGTAAAGAGTATCATGATTTGTACTATAACTTTTATGATCCATTGCCTAAGTATGAAAGTAGTACAAAGTCTGATAGAACTGAAAATGTCATAATGAAGCATGCTTTTGTTAATACTGATACTGACAAAGCAAATCCTGATGGAGTAAATCCTGTCAGGACTGCTAAAGTCAAAAAGTTTTCTGCTGTTAAAATTAATAAATTGCATGAGAAAGGAACCCAACATGTATGGGTTCCTAAGTGTTCTAACTAGTGTGTTACTATTCTGATGCAGGGTAAAAAGAAAAATGTGTTAGTCATGGATAGTGGATGTTCTGTGCACATGACTGGAAACAAAGCCCTGTTATCAGAATATGAGGAAAAAGCTGGCCCAACTGTGTCTTATGGAGATGGCAACATTGGACAAACCTTGGGATATGGCAATATAATCATTGGAAATGTCATCATTGAAAAAGTAGCTCTAGTGAAGGGACTAAAACACAACTTGTTGAGTATTAGTCAAATCACTGACAGAGGTTATCATGTCAATTTCTATTCCACACATTGTGAAGTAGTCAGTAAAGCAACAGGGAAGATAGCACTAACTGGCTACAGGCATGGTAACATATATGAAGCCAACATTCTCTCAGATACTGATGGCTCCCCTACATGTTTCATCAGTAAAGCTTCAGTAGATGAAAGTTGGAATTGGCACAAGAAGCTTTCTCATCTCAACTTCAGCAACATCAATGAGTTGGTTAAGAAAGAGTTAGTAAGAGGATTACCTAATGTCTTATATACACCTGATGGACTCTGTGATGCATGCCAAAAAGCAATACAAAGAAGGACATCATTCCAGAGTAAATCAGAATCCTCTATTGAAGAACCATATCACATGCTACATCTTGATCTGTTTGGTCCAGTCAACATCATGTCCATCAGTAAGAAAAGGTACACTCTTGTAATTGTTGATGAATATTCTAGATTCACCTGGGTGTATTTTCTGCATAGAAAAGATGAAACTCCTGAAGTTCTGTTGGATCATGTGAGGATGATTGAGATAACCACAAAGTACAAAGTCAAGATTCTGAGAAGTGATAATGGTACTGAATTTAAGAATTCAAAGATGGAAGAGTTCTGCAAATACAAAGGAATCATTCAACAATTCTCTGCTCCTGGCACACCTCAGCAAAATGGAGTAGTAGAAAGGAAGAATAGAACTCTTATTGAAGCTGGCAGAACTATGTTGGAAGAAGCTAAATTACCTACATATTTCTGGGCAGAAGCAGTCAACACAGCATGCTATACACAAAATCTCACATTGATAAACAGGCATGGTGTTACTCCTTATCAGTCTCTCAAAGAGAAGAAACCAAGTCTGAAGCATTTGCATGTGTTTGGCTGTAAATGTTTTGTTCTCAGAACTCATCCTGAACAGCTAGGGAAATTTGAAACAAAGGTTGATGAAGGAATATTCATAGGTTATCCTACATCAAGAGCCTTCAAAGTTTTTAATTTGAGAACAAGAACTGTCATGGAGTCAATACATGTATCTTTTGATGATAAGAAGATAACTGGAATCATTGAAGACTCGCATGATAGATTGTTATTTGAAAATGAAGCTTCCAAGGAACCTGAAGAAATTGAATCAGATCCTGTCAATTCATCAGATACTGATGGGTCACCAATTCCTGATGACTCACCAGGTACTGATGAGGCTAATACTGATGATGCAAACAACAGTCATACAACTAGTAGTGCTAATGTTGAGGGGGAGCAACGACATTCAACTACAAGTTCAGAGTCAACTCAATCATCAGGACAGAATTCTTCAGATACTGATTCAAGTGAAGATCCTGATAACACATCAGGAGGGCATAGAAATAATTCAGGGAGAGCTTCAAATCAATCAAATTCTTTCAATCAAGATAACACCAATCCAGGGGGAGCATCTACTTCAAGAAACAATTTGACACCAGCAAGGAAATGGACAAAAGATCATACTCCTGATTTGATAATTGGAGATCCTGATGCAGGTGTTCAAACAAGAAGTGCAACTCAGAATGAATGTTTATATAATAACTTTCTATCCAAGGAGGAGCCTAAGAAAGTTGAAGATGCACTTAAAGATGCTGATTGGGTTACTGCAATGCAAGAAGAACTGAATGAATTTGAAAGGAATGAAGTCTGGAAACTGGTACCAAGACCAAAGAATAGATCAATTGTTGGTACAAAGTGGATTTTCAAGAACAAGACTGATTCTGATGGTGTCATAATCAGAAACAAAGCAAGACTAGTTTCATGGTTCAGTAAAAAGCAGAAATCTATTTCCACTTCAACTGCAGAAGCTGAGTACATTGCTGCAGGAAGTTGTTGTGCTCAGATAATGTGGATGAGAAATCAGTTGTTAGATTATGGCCTGTCATACTCAAAAATCCCTATTTATTGTGATAACCAAAGTGCTATTGCAATGACAGGAAATCCAGTTCAGCATTCTCTTACTAAACACATAAGTATCAGATATCACTTTATAAGAGAACAGGTTCTGGAAGGAACAATTGAACTTCATTTTGTTCCTACTGATCAACAACTAGCTGATATATTCACCAAGCCACTACCTGAAGCTACGTTCAATAAGTTGGTGAATGAACTTGGAATGATGAATTTTGAGAATTTCTGAGGAAAAGCTACAGAGAGGAAATCCTGATAACTGTCAAATCCTGATGGTTATTCAGAAAGGTATGTATCTTTGATCAAATCCTGATAGGACTCAATCCTGACAGGAAATCAATTGGTCAAATCCTAATGTTCAGATATTGAAGCTGGTATAAAAACCAGAGATTCTATGCTAATTTGTCATCAACACTCCTGGTAAACTCTGGACAATTAGATTATTACTTAGTCTTTGATTAAGTTTTCAGTCTTAATTATCAATTTCAATTTCATTATTATCAGAGTTTATTATTTATCATCTCTATATCACTATGAGTGTTACTAACAAATTTTGCAGGTCATTTCTACAATCTCGATGAGACGGTTCGGTTTTCCATAAATATTTTTGCCTCGTTTGCTGGTAAGCGTGTTTTAATTCTATGACCATTAATTTGGTTATTTTTCTTAAACCAAAACGCTATTCAGGATTGTTAAAATAAATTTTGTTTTCTTAAATAAAATTTTATTTTAATCTTATTGAATATTTTTTAATCCTGATATGGCAAAATATTTTGTGCGGACATGCTTTTATTCCTGATGAGGTTAGGTTTTTCTTACATCAGAAAATGCCTACTCGTTATGGACTACTTTCTAATGCTATGGTACAAGGACCAACCCACCTTGTTCCTGACACAAGCATGCAACCTAAACAGTCTAAACAGTTAACAACCACCTCTACTGTCTCTCAAAAGACTTTAGTTGTAAAATCAAAGAAATCAGCTAGAACTGATGTGTCTGGAAGGCAATCAGGTTCAAAGGATTTTTCTTCTACACCACTCACTAAAAAGAAGATACAAGGGGGTGCACAAGGGGTCCTGGTCAAGAAAGCTGATAAGGTTGTTAAGTATGTTCCTGTGAAAAGGAAGTTAAGGTTGATTGATGAAAGTGATTCAGAGGATGACTTACCTATATCCTCTGTGATGAATGTGAACAAGGAAGTTGCTGATACTGCTACTAAAGCTGTGGTACCTTCATCAAAACCACAAAAGACAAGGAAATTATCAAAGAGCAGGTATCATATTCCTTTGACAGTGCAAATGAAGGATACTGATATTCAGACATCAAATCCTGATGTTAGTATTCCTGATGCAACAACAAAAGTTGTCTCTATATCAGACTCTCCAGCCTCTCCATCTCAGATTCGAGGACATTCTTGGGAGAAGGTTTCTACAACTGCTTCCTTGGTTGGTCTTACACCTACATCAAAGAAAAAGAGGAATGCAGAAGAGTTAGTCTATCAGAGACAGAAGAAGCTGAAAGGATCAAGCCCACAAGAACCTGAATTTCAGAGTAATTCAGCAGCTACTGTTGATCCTGCCACACAAGAACCACTCAATCAAAGTTTGGGTGAAGGCTTAGCTAGTGGAATGGTCACACAAGAACCATTTTCTCAAAGGGAGAATGAAGACATCAACATTCCAGCTACACAAGAACCATCTTCTCAAAGTGAAGATGCAGGCAAAGCTACAGCTTCTGTTGAAAGATTGGTCGAGAACATTGTCAATGAGGGAAGCACACAAGAACCTTTAGCTCAAAGTGTTGAAGAAGCTTCTGAACCTCAAGCTCCACAAGAACCATTGGTAGCAAATACTGATGCAAGCATATCAAATCCTGATGATGTTCATCCTGACGCTAGTGGTGCTCCTGATAATGAACCTATTTTGATACAGCCACTTCGTTCAAGACCAATGGATCATCCTATCTCAGAACCACAGGATAAACTGAAAGGTATTGCTATTCCTGATCCTTATATTACTCCTGATACTGATGATGATAGTTCTGATGATGATAGTGATGACGATAATGAGAATAGAAAAGAGAAGGAACAGCTTGCTACAGCACTCAAGATTAGTCTTGGAACTAATTTTGGTTCATCAAGTACGTATATGGCTGGCAAAGCTTTCACTGGGAAAGATCAGAGACAAGATTTTTCTACTCCTTCCTTTGATCCTGCAGAGGCATTTAGACAGAATGAATGGAACAATTCATGGCACCAATCTGATGAATCTATCAGTTTTTCTTCTGCTATTGAACATGCCTATAATGCAGTGAAGTCTATAGAGAATCAAGACTTGAAGAATCATCTGAAGGCTACTACTCTGTTATCCAAAAGCCTGAAAAGTGAGATTGATTCTATCAAGGGCTCAACTGAAAAAGTGAGGACTGATATCTTTAATAATTTTACAAAGGTGCCTACTACTTTACAACTGAGGGTAGTGGAATCCCAAGTGAAATCTGTTGTTTCAGAACAAACCTCAATCAATCAAAGAATTGATTCTCTGGATACTAAGGTAACTGAAATTCAAACCTCTCTTTCCTTAATTTTGCAATTATTGTCAAATCCTGATGTCAAAAAGGGGGAGAAGGTTATTCAGACAAAATGTACACCTGATCTAGTATTAAGAAATAATGATGATGATACTGGAGATGATGGTGGTGACAAAGCGATACAAGGAGAAACCTCTGATGCTGTTGTTATGAAGACAATCCAAACTTCTCAAAGTCAAACAACGCAGTCAACTCATGTTTCTGATTCTGGAGTTAAGACAGTAAGAACATTGGTGCAATCTCAGATCCTGACGGAAGATCAAATCCTGACACCTGGTCATGGACACATTCTTGCTACAATTCCTGAAGGTGATGAAGATGTGATTATTGATAATCCTGAAGATGCATCAAATTTATTCCAGAAGTTTTCTACAAAAGACGGTAGAATTGTTACTCTATATCACACTGATAAAAGAGTTCAACAATTATTTGCAAGAAAAGCACTCTCTACAGCAAGTGAAGAATATCCAGATCTCTCACATGAAGAATTTTTGAGACTACAAAGAGAGACAATGGAAAGCTATACTGCTCCTGCTAGAGGTAGAGGAAGCAGAGGTAGGAGAGGTGCTAGAAGAAGTAGAAGAGGTTCTTCAACTCAAACAGTACCTAGACAGACAAGGTCTAGAGGGTTAAGAATTGAAGAAATTCCTGAACCTATTCAAACTCTAGTAGTTCCTGACAGATCTACTTTTGGTGATGATGGAATTGTTGAAGAAGAACCTGAATTGAGAAGAAAATCAAGTAAATCAACTCTCAGCAATACAAATCAAATTGAAGATTCTAATCCTGACAATATTCAAGATCCTGATGAATCTGAAATTCTACAAGAGGTTGATTTGATAATTTTATCTACTGTTGTTGATTGTCACAACAAAGAAGTAGATGAAGAAGAAGAAGCCAGAAGAAGAGATATTACAAGAAGAACAAATAAAGATTTCAATCTCTATCTACAAAGGCTTAAAGTTTCAAATGAAAGAAAATGGAGAAATTCAAGCAGACAAGAATCTTTACTTGAAAGAAGCTACGCTCATGAAAAGGAGAAATACAAGAAGTGGAAACATATTAGCACATTAAGTTGTGATACACCTATCAATTTTCAGTCTGGTGGAATTATTACAAGCGCTTCAAGTGTTGTTGATTTGTCTGATATGGCTAGATCAAAAACACTCTGGTTAAAGATGTTTTCAAATCTGAAGCAATTATCAAGTAATTCAAGAGGAGGTATTGGACACAGAGATGGTGAATATCTGAATATGTCATATGTTGATCCTTACTCCTTGACAGAAATTGGAGGTACTTTAACTTCTGAAAACCTGAACAATTTATTAGCTGTTGTTATAGTTATAGATTGTCATGATGGTTTTGAAAAGAAAGAAAAGCTTCTGTACTTCATGAAAGATGGTAGTGTGAAGATTCTATCTATTCAAGATCTGCTGATGAAAACTACACAGGAACTGAAATATGTTCACTATCTGTTAAGATGGAAGAACCAAGTGTACAAAGAATGGAGTGACATGATTTTGTCAAATATAAGAAGAAGACTGGATGGAAACAGTAATTTCAATGGTAATTATACTCCCATGTACTTAAATCAAAGAGGTCAGGATGTGAAAATGCAAAGGGGTACTGCTGTTAAAGAAGTAAATTTTGGCATGACTCATCTTTTTCTCAATCCTGATGGGAAGGAAATTGCTTATCTTTTGCTTGAAGAGCACAGTCTACAGAGAAACTCCATACAGAATCTCAGAGCAGCTATCTACCAGATTAATGAGGAAGATGAAGAACTCAGAAATCTTAAAGAAAGACTGATTCAAATTCTTGAAGAAAAAGAAGAAAGTTTATTATCCAACTTCTTGAAGATGAATTTGTTCTATCAAAAAGCTTAAACAGATAAGTTGTTTCTGAAGATACTCGTACATTTTGATACATGTTTTTGACATCATTGAATATTTGGAATCTATACTTTATTTCACAAAGTATGAGATTGGGGGAGATTGTTAGATCAGAATTCAATGATCGTCAGAAGCTAGACTCAACTGATCAGGATTGCTGACGTCATCAGTATTGCATGGTCATCAGTATTTGATCAAGCGTCAGTATCTTATTGATCATCAGGATTCCTACTCAGACTATGATCAGGTTTGATCATCAGGACTTGAAGCTGATCAGGATTCCTACTTCGAGTTATATTTGGAGTCTAGATAAACATGGAAGTTTGTTCCTGGTTTGTAGAATGCAGCTATCGATTAAAGATATGTTTCTATCTTTATTATGATTAGGACTTATCTTGTTATTGATAGAGAAGCTGTGTGCACTATATAAACACAGTTTTGGTTTCGATTTATGTACTCATCAGAGAGAGAGAATTATTCATTCGAGAGAGAACATAATCGGAGAGAAGCTCTTAAGAACAGAATTTCTTGAGAGAGTTTTTGTAAGCTAGCAGCTCTTAAGAACATCAAAATTTCTTAAGAGAGTTTGTAACAGTTTTATATCAAAGTTAATAAAGCTGTTATTGTTATTGTTATTGATCTTTCATATTTGTGTTATATAAAGTCGAGAATCTTATACAATTGTATTCAACCCCCTTCTACAATTGTTATTTACTGGGCAACACTGAGCCTACTAGAAACAGTAAGAAGGCTACATCCACTAAGAATAAGACCAAGTCTAATTCTAAAGAAAAGTGGGTGAAGAAAGGAGTCCAACAGAAGATTCCTGATGTGATGGTTAAATTTGAAAATGTTGATTATGTTTGTGATACTGAAGTAACAGGACCCAACAAGGATTGGGTACCATATGCCTCTTAAATACAATTTTTTTTTGCAGGGCAAGAATAAGGAGCAAGTCATTTGGATCATTGACAGTGGCTGCTCAAGACACATGACAGGTGATAAAGCCCTACTATCACAATTTGTGGAGAAAGCTGGCCCAATCATAACCTTTGGAGATAATAGCAAGGGTTACACAGTGGGATATGGCTGTTTGAAAATTGGAAATGTTGTCATTAATGATATTGCACTTGTTGATGGATTGAAGCACAATCTGCTCAGTGTCAGCCAATTCAGTGACAGGGGATTCAAGGTTGATTTTGACATGATGGTGTGTAATATCTATCACAAGAAGGATGGAAGCCTCTCTCTGAAAGGGGTAAGAAAAGGAAGCCTATTTTTTGATGACCTAAGCTCAACAAAGAAGGATAAGATTTACTGCTTCTACAGTAAAGCTATTGTTGGTGATAGTATGCTTTGGCACAGGAAACTCTCTCACCTCAACTTCAAAATAATGAACATGCTGATGAAGAAGGAATTAGTTAGATGACTACCTCAACAGGAATTCTGTCAAGAAGGACCATGTGAGGACTGTCAAATGGGAAAATTAAAGAGAGCTGTGCACAGGTCAAAGTAAATCAACACCAACACAGAGCCACTCAAACTAATTCATATGGATCTCTTTGGACCAGTTAATGTCCCATCTTTAGCCAAAAAGAGATATGCACTAGTTATGGTGGATGATTACTCTAGGTATACTTGGGTAAAGTATCCAAATGCCAAAGTTCAAATACTAAGAAGTGACAATGGTACTGAGTTCAGAAATGCCACTCTTGGAAATTTCTGCAAAGATGAAGGAATTATACAACAGTTTTCTGCTGCAAGGACACCACAACAGAATGGAGTTGTAGAAAGGAAGAACAGGACTCTCATTGAAGCTGCCTAAACTATGCTCCATGATGCAAAGTTACCTACATACTTCTGGGCAGAAGCTATCAACACAGCCTGCTATACACAGAACAGAACCTTGATCAACAAGACTCATGGGAACACTCCTTACTATCTGCTCAATGGAAAGAAACCTACTGTCAAGTATTTTCATATGTTTGGAAGCAAATGTTTCATGATGAAAGATAACCATGAAAAGAAAGGGAAATTTGACACCAAAGCTTATGAAGGTATTTTCATGGGATATGCTTTAGAAAGGACTGCCTACAGAGTCTATCTCTTGGAACACAGAGTCATAGATGAAAGTGTGAATGTCACATTTGATGAAACCAAGTTTCCTGGACTGCATGAAGAAGGTCAAATGCAGATTCTTAGATTTGAGAATCAAGGATACTTGGAAGAAGAAGAAATTGTTGATGAAGAACCTACCTTTACTCAAACTGTAGAAACTGAAAAAGATGTTGTCATTGAAAGTGATACAAATCAAACTCCAGCTCAGTCACAGACTATTTCAGGAAATACTCAAAATGATGGTGACTCTGGAGATGTTGAAGAAAATGGTGGAGACAATTGCCCTGGTGAAGACTCAGTTCCTCTAACTGAGGCTACTGTTTCAGAACAAAAAAGAAGCTTGCCCAGAACTACAAGGTGGAACAAGGATCACACAAATGACCTAATTATTGGAGATCCTTCTTCTGGGGTGAGAACCAGGAACAATGTTTCTGCTGACAGTATGTTTTCCTGTTTCCTGTCTCAAGTGGAGCCTAAAGCAATTGATGAAGCATTGTTGGATTCTGATTGGGTGATTGCTATGCAAGAGGAACTCAACCAGTTTGAAAGAAACAATGTATGGAAGTTGGTTCCAAGACCAAAGGGAAAGTTAGTTATTGAGACAAAGTAGGTTTTCAGAAACAAACTGGATGAAAATGGAAATGTGACTAGAAACAAGGCAAGGCTAGTAGCTAAAGGTTACTGTCAATAGGAAGGGATAAATTATGATGAGACATTTGCACCTGTTGCCAGACTTGAAGCTATCAGGATTTTTCTAGCTTTTGTTGCACACTGTAATTTCAAAGTGTTCCAAATGGATGTCAAAAGTACTTTTCTAAATGGAGAGTTGGAGGAAGAAGTGTATGTTGAACAGCCACCTGGTTTTGAAGATGTTGAAATGTATGATTTTGTTTACAAGCTGTTCAAGGCACTTTATGGATTGAAACAAGCTCTAAGAGCATGGTATGATACCCTCTCTGCCTTTATATTGGAAAACCAGTTTACAAGAGGTGTAGTAGATAAGACTCTATTCTACAAACATCATGGCAAAGACATCATTCTGGTTCAAATTTATGTTGATGATATCATCTTTGGTTCATCAAATGAGAAGCTATGTGAGAAGTTTTCATCTCTAATGAGAAACAAGTATGAGATGAACATGATGGGAGAACTGTCATTCTTCCTTGGTTTACAAGTTCTTCAAAAAGATGATGGAATCTTCATTTGTCAATCAAAGTATGTCAAGGAACTTCTCAAGAAGTTCAACTTAGAAGATTCATCACCTGCCAAGACTCCCATCTCTACTTCAACTAGTCTGGATCTAGACTCCAAAGGGAAGAAAGTGGACTCTAGTGCTTACAGAGGCATGGTTGGATCACTTCTTTATCTAACTGCTAGCAGACCTGACATAATGTTTGCTACATGTCTTTGTGCAAGGTTTCAAGCTGATCCAAAGGAGTCACACTTGATTGCTATCAAGAGGATTTTTAGATATCTTAAGGGCACTCCCAATCTAGGCCTTTGGTATCCTAAAAACACTGGATTTGAGCTAGTGGGGTACTCTGATTCAGATTATGCTGGATGTAGGATTTACAGAAAAAGCACTACAGGAAGCTGTCAATTTCTTGGTGGAAGATTGGTGTCATGGTTTAGTAAGAAGCAACATTCAGTTTCTACATCTACAGCAGAAGCTGAATACATTGCTGTTGGAAGTTGCTGTGCACAAATTCTATGGATGAAGAATCAACTGTTGGACTATGGTCTAGTGCTAAATAATATCCTTATCTACTGTGATACCACTAGTTCCATAGCCATCTCAGACAATCCTGTTCAACACTCTAGAACAAAGCACATTGATATTAGACATCATTTCATAAGAGAGCATTTTGAAAGAGGAACTGTGAAGTTGATCTATGTCCCTACAGAAAAGCAACTTGCAGACATCTTCACAAAACCACTGGATGAAGCAACCTTTAACAGGTTGGTAAGTGAATTGGGAATGCTAAATCTGGTATGTTAACTTACTAGTTTTTTTTTCTCATTCTTAATTTTTGTGAAGCTTGTGACAGTAACCCTAACAAGTTGATGTCATGAGAAAGTTACTGTCTACCTAAGTCTCTATATGTTTTCGACATCACGTTAACTTTGACTTTGTTAAATTGAATTTTGTGCTAGTCTTTTACTTGAGAGTTAGTTTCTGTATGACATTAACTTGCATGGTTTTTAATGTTGAAATTGGTCAAGGAATTTCCTTGATTGGTCAGTTTTGCTTTGATTGTTGGATTAGTGGTAGACATCACTTAATTGCAATCTATGGTAGTTGTATGGGTATTCCAAACTGTTGACCGTTTATATCCCTCTTAACCTAGTATGCCTATAAAATGAATCTTAGGCCATATTAGTGAATCATTTAGAAAAAAGGGTAAAATGGAAAACAAAGTAGGAATCGAATACAGGCCTAAGCCGTGTGGAAGTGAGCCCTACAATGAAGAAGTAGAAGCTTTGTTTGATGAATTGTGGGATGCCCTCGATGAGGAAGAAGAAAAAGAACTTGCAGCCAAGGCCGCTGAGGAGGCTAAGGTACAAGAAGAAGAAAGGGAGTTTCAAGCACTCCTCAAGGAAGAAGGAACCTCAGAAGAGGAAGTTAGGGAAGAAGTTCTAGAATTGGTTAAGAAAGACTGTAATGAATAGTTAATCTCACCAATTGTAGCATTTTACCCTTCTTCATTTAATAAAATTAATAAAATTTCTCCTTCTGCAGTTTCTATTTGCTTCCTGTGTGTTGATTAAGTGCTTAACTGGTTGTATATTGTTTTGGATGAATGATGAATCAGTAATAAATATTGCATATGTTTAACTGGTGTCTCTTCAGTTAAGTTTTTCATCATAACAGTTTCAATACAAAGTCTCGACAGTTGTTGTTTTCCTGCAAAGGTTGCTGTCATCAAGAAAAGTAGTTGTCACGGTTATATGACAGTTAGCTTCTCGACAGCAGTAAACAACTTTCTGTCATGAATTGTAAAAGATACTGTCATGTGAGAACTTAACGATGACAGTAAGTTTTGCGCGAAATGTTTCTGTCACGCGAAACATGCTGTCATCACACCAAAGTTACTGACACGGTTGTTGTGAGCGCACATGTTACTGTCAAAGTAGTGGACCGTTAAAATTGGACACACTTCCTCCACGAGGAGAGAGAAATCAGCCAGTAACCCACGTGACTGTTAATTAGGTTAAGACACGATTTCACTTTTCCACTTTGTCAGTTAAATGCTTGAACTTCCCTCTAAATTCATCAAACATACAACTGTTCTCAAAAAGCAAACACAACACTCTCCTTTCTCTTCTCTCCAAGCAATTCATCTTCTACTCTCTCTCTTCTCTCAACAAGCAAAAATGGCCCCCAAACAATCAATTTCACAAACCAACTTTGCTGGCATCTACTCTCCAAGTGATGCTGGTGAGGGTTTCAAAGGGCTTGTTTATTTCCTAAATAAGTCCTACCTCGGGTATGCAATTACCTCTACTCCTGTTCTTGACCTAGACAGGATTGAAAGTTTCTGGGAGACAGTAGTTGCTCACGAAGATGGTGACATCTCCTCCATTCAGTTCAAAATCAAGGAGCACAACTACTCTCTCAATGCTCCGGGCATCAATACAGCTCTAGGAATTGTGTTGGAACCAGGAAAGTCTTATTCTGAGCTTGCCAGTGATGAGACCCTGAAGAAGCTCTTCTTGAAAATTGGGTATTCTGGACCAATTCTTGAAGAGGGAACAACAAAGTGGTACCCTTCTGGTGAAATGGACAGGAAATATCTCCGCAAGGAGTGGAACAAGGTGTTTGATGCTATGGTGAAAGTGTTCTCTACCAAGACCACATGCTGGAATGGAATTCCCACCTACATCAAGAAGCTCACTCATTCTCTTGTTCATGGGTACAAAGTGGATGTTGGAAAGCTGCTCATGGCACAACTCAAGGCTGCCATAGGTAAGAAGGTAAACATCTATCCTCGCTTTTTAATGTTGTGCATTAATTCTTTATGTGACTTTGATGAGAATGCCCCTCATTTAGAGGTGTGCCCTGTACTGAAAAGAAACACTCACACAACTCTCACTTCACAGAATTTGAATGCACATATTCCACTATGTTTCACCAAACACATGGTTGATCAAGTGACTAACCTTTATTTTCCATTGCCTTCTGGTTTTGATACCTTCACTATTGAGAATGAAGCTGGACTAGACCCAAATTTAGCTAGCCCTCATTCTACCCCATACACTCAGCCTAGGTTCTCTAGACTTCCCAAAGTACAGAGACAAGCCTTACAAGAAACCAGAAAAAGACCCCTAGAAACTGGTGTTGGTGGTAGTGCTGAGAGTCAAGAGGGAGTTCCTGCACCTAGTGCAGCAAATACGGAAGGTAGTCAAATGGAACCAACAGTGGTTCCTCCTGAGCCTAAGAAGAAGAGAGCTAAGAGGACCAAAACCACTGTCAGCCACCCTGCAGTCTCCCAAAAGACTGTAGAGGAAAATAGGGAAATAAACTCATCCCTAGATGTGCCTTCTCAACAAGGGACATTTATTGAAATTGGCCTGTCTCCCAAGGCACCCTGTAAAGAGTCTGCACAACCTCATGTTCCAACTCATGAGGAGCCTCCACTTGCAGAAACACACATGGAGTCAGGACACAGTGAGGACTTCACTTCCCCTATTGATGCTTCTCAAGCTCCATCTGAGAAGCAGCCATTATTCTCTTCTCCACTTTCACCTTCTTCCTTCCCTACACATTCATTTGTTTCTTCTCCACAACCTAGAGAGGGGGACAGTCCCAACCCTTCAGGTTTTGATCATCCATCTCCAATCATGGATGAGCCCCCATCAAGTGGTCCACAAGAACCCATTTCTCAAAGTGAGATGGACACCACTCCTTCAAACACTGAGAAAGAGCAAAGTACAACTCTGCTAGAAAATGAAACAACCAGTACTTTGTTCAATTTCCAAGGAGCATCTTACCTTAGGGAAGATGCTGTCACAGCCTCAGTTGCTGTCAAAGACACTGTGAATGTTGCTGTCATGGGTGACCCTGCTGTCAAGGACTCAGAAAAAGTTGCTGTCACAGCCCAACCTGCTGTCCAAGATACAGTGGAACCTACTGTCACTCTTCCAACTGACAGTAACATTCCTGTCAAAGCTCCTGTCACCTCCACACAGCCTGATGTTGATGCTGTCCTTATTGAAGATGTCTCTGATGATGATGTGCCACTGTCTCAGTTCTTAAAGGTACATTCTAAACCATCTATTTCATTGCATGTAAGTACTGCTCATACCCATGCATCTAGGATGAGTGAGGGTGTGCAAAAGAAAAGAGAGATAAAAGAAAAGAGAGGTGAGCATAAAAATGAGAGGCAGCCAAATGAGCTGGCAAAAGGTGAGGGACTTGAGCATGTCCATAGTGATTTTGAGGGAGCCCCACATTTCCAGGCATTAGGCCATGAGAGTTCTTCTGTGAGGAGTGATGAGATCACTCAGAAAAACACTGAGAGTGTGAGAACCCCCATAGCCTCCAAGCCCCAGTCTTTTCCTTCACCCCCAAGAAGGACAAGGACAGATGACTCCTCTTCTGCACTCAGGTTTACTGCTCTAGAGAACAGGTGCCTCTCCATGGAATCCAAGCTTGACAGTCTGTCTACAATGGTGGCCACCGGCTTCTCTAGCATTCAGGAGGCCATACAAGTTCTGTCTGCCAGTATTGATGCTGCCAACTTAGCTAAGGGGGAGAAAAGGGCAAGATCAGATTCACAAAAGGCAGAATCAGTAGGTGTCACCAGGAAGGATGTTGCTCAGGGGGAGCATGGAAAGAAGGTTTCAAGGAGTGAGGGGGAGCCTGCAACTAAGGGGAGATCAGTGCCTGCAAAGAAGAAAAGGGGAACTAAAGGAGATTCAGGAAGTAAGGGGGAGCAAATGAAAGAGACTGAAAATCTCTTTGAATATGAGATGGCTGGAAAAACAGTTCTAATGTCCAAAGAAGCCCTGGAAGCTATGCAAAGGGATGTTCCTTCCAAGAACCCAATACTACCTCATGTGACAATAAGAGAGCCAACTCCAACTCCAAAGGAGAGTGCTCTTGAAAAGCAATGGAGAGAAAAGGAGGAGCAGAACAGGTTGGGAAAAGGGAAAGACAAGATGCCTGAATACATCTTGTCAGGAAACACTTGGAGTGAAGGAACAGAGTTCAGCCAAGAAGATGCCAATGCCCTAATGGTTGACTACATGGAAAGCACTTTGAAGAATCATGATGAGGATTTCTACAGGATAGTTGAGGGAGCTATGAAGGAGCCAAGAAGAAAGTTGAGTAACTGCTCAACCTTGCTTAAAGAGAAAATCACTAGTGTATGTATAAATATCAATGAAGAAAGGAGGTGGGCTATTGATGTGTACTTAAACACTGGGATATCCATGTTCATTACTATGCAGCTGTTGCAGAGTCTTCCAACAAAGGTGCTAGCAGTAATGAAGAACAAAATCACAGCAAACCATACAGCCTTCAATGAAATTTTACATCTGCAAATGATGAACTTAATTTCTGAGAAACTCCCAGAAGTCTACACCAATCCATTTTGTGTCTACTATGAAAGTACCACTAAAAGTGGTAGCAGGAGATGTGCATACATGAGTCTAGGAGGCACTTCAACGGAGTCAAGGTCAATCTTGAAGGTGTTAAACATGATTCTCAACTCTAAAGCCAACAAAGAAAGAGTTCTTGCTGTCAAATCAATCTATGACTTGCTGGTGAAAAGGGACAAGGAACTAAGTTCTACTATGAAGAAGATGATCTCCAAAGCAAACTCCAACAGAGCTGAACAAGGAGAAAGTTGTTCCTATGATGTTCCTTTTGATGATGATGATGAGTTGGATGGTAGTGGAGGAACTGGAGGAGCAGGAAATGCTAGTGGAAGCACCTCTGGGAATGTTGGATCTAAATCCCAGGAGGAAAATAAAGAAGAAGCTCCTGTGCAAGAAAAGAAAGATGCTGGAGTTACAGAAGAAGAGGAGTCTGTAATAGTTGAAGCTTTGGAGGCAAGTATTTTAAGATGTGCCATAGACAGTATAAATGCTGAAAAAGATACTGTCACCAAAGAAGCTGTCACAGAAGACACTGTCCTCAAGGAAGCTGTCATGAAATAAGCTGTCACAGAAGACACTGTCAAAGAAGATACTGTCATAGAGGACACTGTCAACAAAGATGCTGTCAAGGATGGAATCAAGTCTACTGTCAAACCTAAAAGGACAAAATCCTTAGCAAGGGCTTGGTTTTCTAGACAGGAACCTGAACCTGAGGAGACTACAAAAGCAAAGAAAGGGAAACACAAGTACTCAGGAAAGGAGAAAGCCACTGGACTTGGCAGAAAACTGAGGAAGCCCATCCAGTCAAAACTTTACAGCTCTTTAGATCTTTTGGAAAAAGAATCTATGGAAATCAAGAATGTTGAGGTGAAGTTGGATAACAACAAAGAAGCATCTAAATATACTCTTTGGCTTGGTGCATCACAGTCTGTGATAGTTGAAAAGGATTTTACCATGAAGGTAACCTCACATGATGTATCAGCAACTCTTTCATTCAGAAGGAGAACAGAAGCAAGGAGGATTGATTACTTCTACCTGGTAAGGATGGTTAATCTAATGCAAGGCTATGCCAATGTCCTTGAGAAAGTCATGAACCACGTTTTAGCATACAAAGCTGAGAGGGATGAAGAATTCTATCAAAAGTTTGGGGAATGGTCAATGTATGATGATGCTGACATTGCTCACCTACTTGAATATTATGATGAAGAAATAGTTGAGTATGAAGATGATCTTCCTGAAGAAGAAATACAAACCCATTCAGGTCAAGAAGGACCTTCAAATCCTACAGAAAGTGAAGCCACTGAAGATATGGAAGCTCCATTCTTGAACAAATGCAAAGAAGCCAACAGAGTTGAAAGTGAAGATCCCAATTACCAACCTTGGGTACTTGAAAGTCCACTAAGGATCAAATTCTTAAATGAAGAGATCCCTGTTGGAAGCTTTCATATGTTAAAGACAAGTGCCTTGAAGGATCTATTCTTCCTGGTGATTGGATCAACTCACCCATTAGAACATGTGTGTTCTTTTGAGATTGAGGAAATTCTGAGTAAAAGAAAGGGTGAAGATTCAAAGCTGGATAAATCAAGAAGGAAAACCCTAAATGCATATCCTGGAAGGAGATTTAAACTTGTCAATGGTGCATTAAAGTTCAGAACTTATGCATATGGTCAAGAATTATGGATAGACCTTCAGGATGCAAGAGTATGTCTCTCCAAAGTAGTCCAGAAGTACATTTATGAAATTTAAGATGATGCCATTCTTCCTGATGAGAAAGCAATGGTGGAAGGATTCAGGGAGATTCTGAAAGAAGCTCTCAACAGAGAGGATGAAGCAAGACAGAAGAAGAAATCTGAAGCTAAGTAAAAATTCTTTGTCAATTCTGATCTTGGTTAGTTAAGTTGTCAGCATGTACTAATTGTAAATTTGTTGTTATTTTCCATAAAAACAAAGTGGGGGAGATTGTTAGGATCTATGGGTGATAGCTATGAGACAACTTAACTAGATACTTTATGTACTTAATTTTATTAAGGAGCATACTATCACAGCCAGAGTATGTCTATGTAACCATTTTTGTTTGTTGCTAATAAGAGTCTAGTACATCTTGGTAGAAGTTCATTTGTTTGTTCAAGCCTCAAGAAGTGCTCAAGATGGACAACAAGAATAAATGTCACTGTCACAGCATTGACAGTAAGGTTATTTGAAGACAGCATGTTGCAAGTCACGATAGTACATTCACTCTGACAACAACATTGGCGGAAGCCCTCTGACAGTAACTTTACCATAGCCTGACAGCAAGCTTGGAAATCCTGACAGCACCTTATGCGGGGATTCTGTACTGTCACCAAAAGCACAATTCTGTGACAACAAGCTTAGCCATCAGGATACTGTCATGAAGGGATATCATTTGTATTGGGGATCTACCCAGTCAAACTTGTGACAGTTTGGATGTTCAAGAAACAGGCATGTTGCCGTATCCCAACACTACAACAAGTCTGCAAGACTACGACCGAAGCTTGAGAGATCACATGACAAAGCTCACCAATTCCAGAGTATGACAAATCTACATCTACTGAATTGTGTTAGCTTAATATGGAAAGTTTCTAGATTGCTTTGTTATGTACTGATAAGTTGTTTGTATAACAATTTAGGAAAGATTCACGGGTAGGCAATTTGTAAGAAGCTGTCACTTGAAAATGACAGCAGCTTCACTAAACCCATGTTGATAGTGATAGGATTAGTTTACTAAGACCATCTATCAATCCATTCTTTGTAATTGAATCACTCAAGAAACTGAAGCTCAAGAAAACAAACATTTTCTTGAGGTTGTAGCAACCCATTGCAAAATAAATAAAACATTTATTTTGTGAGAATTACTCGTGTGTCTACTTGTGTTTGCAATTCATAAACTGATAAACATTAATCTTAGCTTTTGTTGTTGAAACGTAGATTGAGTTTTATCAGTATTGCATTCACCCCCCCCCCTTCTGCAATAGTCAAGGACCAACAACACTTTCTTTACTATTTCTTGTGCCGGGTTGTTCCATATCTTGATCGGCCTGGAAAAGTAACCTGTCATTGAACAATTCCATGCTTTGAACATAATTTAATAATAGTCTTCTTGGCTTCTTCCGTCGCATGTGCATCATCGAGGGTCACATATACCTTCCAACCAGGAACAGACCTCTGTGCAACAAATATTTTTCAGGCTGACCGACCAACAAACTCATATTGCTTTGGTGGCCTACTCAATTTCTTCTTTGTCCGAGAAATGGTAGCACAAATTTCTTTGTTAAATTAGTCTTGAACTGTCTCCATTTAGTGTCGGCAGACTTCAGGACATCGTCATCACATCTTCGTTTAACTTTGAATGTATCCTAACAACAAGGAAGCATATAAACATTCGTAAGAATATGTAATCAATATTTAAAAAAATACATAAATTAAACACTATCTCAACAAAAATTTATAAAAATTATAGTCTACCTGAACATCGAGCCAAAGCTTTGATTTTAACTCAGGATCCACATGAGGCCAGCTTGGTTTGTCGATGGGGATCAATGTCCTAGCCAGCATCCCAATATAGGACTGCAATTTATCCCTAGTACTCCCATTAGGAGCTCCCAACTCATTGCATGTAACTTTGAGCTTCTTGCCGCGAGCTTTCTTCACAATCACTTTGTACATGGCACATACACCTCGCTTACCTCCAGATTTTTTTTGCGAGCTTTCAGTAGTAATAACAGCGGGTTGCTCTGGGTCTAACTGTGGAGCTTCTGATGCATGTGTCGAGTTTGAGACATGAGGCTCTGATGCTTTGTCCTCTATCTCCAGCAGTTTGGTTGCATCATAGCCGGGGATTATTTCCACATGACCTTGGTTGGTACATTAACCCTACATTTACCATCCCTCCCAACCTTCCAGCGAGACAGGCAACATTTAGGACACTCTGAAGCATGCTCATTTATACCTCTGTATAACACGCAGTCATTCGGACATGCGTGGTATTTGATATACTCAAGTCCTAAATCAGCTAAGGTTTTTTTTTTGCTTCATATGAACTCGATGGCAATGAATGATATTTAGGAAGGAAAGAACTGACTTTCTCAAGTAAATTAGTAAATGTGCTATCACTAATGCCAAACCTAGATTTCCAATTGTGTAATTGTAAGACCGACTCTAGCTTAGTGCACTCACTTCCCTTAAAAAGAGGTTTTTTGGCATCAACTACGAACCTCTTAAACGCGTGTGAATCATCATCATACTCACCATTGTTATAAGTTGTTTCACACACATTAACTACTTCCGAAGCAGGTGTCGGCTTCAGAACAGGACAACTACTACCAACATATGATTTAGTACTCCTAGAAGACACTTCTCCATGCCAAATCCATTCAACATACCCCAAACTAAAACCTGCTTCATATAGATGACCTCTAATTATTTTTACCGGAAACTTTTTAAAATTAACGCAGCGTGCACATGGACACGAAATCTTCTTAGGATTTTTAGCATTTTCCTCAGCAAATATCAAGAAGTTCTCGACACCAATTTCATATTGTAAAGAATCCCTATCTTCTTTAATCCAGGACCTATCCATTTCAACCCACCTGATATGTCACTAAAAAAGTTTAATAACCTATAACTTATTTATTATAGCCTAATCTTCACACTGCAAAGTATACAAAATCAAAGCCTAAGCTATATAACTACTCATATAGCTACTCACAAACAATAAATAGAACAGAGCAATACATAAAAGAACAGAGGTAGTACACAAACAACAAATATGATCAAACTTTAGTACTAAATGATTTAACAAATGATTAAACAAACCCAATTTAGTACAACAACAACGAAAACAAACCAAATTTAGTACAACAACAACAATAAACATGGTCAAACTTTAGTACTAAATGATTAAAAATAAAACCCCCAATTTCAAAAATTAGGGTTTCGATTTTTAAAAACCCCAAATTTAAAAATTAGGATTTCGATTTTTAAAAAACCCCAAATTTAAAATTAGGGTTTTGATTTTTAAAAACCCCCAATATTAAAAATTAGGGTTTTAATTTTTCAAAACCTCTGATTTAAAACTAATTAATGTATGCTTAGAAATGCTACTATACATACAAATGGAACTTTCGAGGTTTGAACCACTTACAAATTCGAGCTTTCGAGCTTCGAACAACGCACTTGAGCTTTCGAGCTTGAACCACTTGATTCCGTGAGAGAGAGCGTGTAGTGATAGTCGAGAGAGAGTGGTGAGAGTTGAGAGAGAGAGAGAGAGAGAGAGAGAGAGAGAGAGAGAGAGAGTTGAGAGAGAGAGAGAGAGAGTTGAGAGAGAGAGAGAGAGTTGAGAGAGAGAGAGACGAGAGAGTGGTGTGGTGTAGTTGAGTTTTTAGTTTTTAGTTTTTTAGTTTTTTGTTAAAAATATGACAGTTAAGGAGGGGGGGGAAACAAAAAAATTGGTTAAAAAGGGGACGGGCCGGGGGGAACAAAAAATTAGTTAAGGCGGGGAAAATATATAAGCGGGCAAAATTGTAGAGGGTGTGCGGGACGAATTTTTTTAAACGGTACTTAAGACATCAGTTGGTTAGTGAAGCGATGTCCTAATAACAGACATACATCAGTAGTTTTTTAGAGAACGATGTCAATATCATATATTTACATCGATGTCAATTATACCGATGTTAAAGATGTGATGTCTATTACACTTTTTCTAGTAGTGCTAACACGGTAGAAAGTGTTCACGTCGATCTACATATATATTATGAAAAATACTAGAGAATCATGAAAAAGTCCCGATAAAAATTACCCGAATACACGTGTCCTTCTTTGATTGGTTGAATTTATTTATTTTTACGATATTCCTCTATTGATAACTGTTATCTTATACTAGCTTATAACCCGTGCAACGCACAGTTATTTTTTTAATATCTATAAGTATAATAATTTGTAGTTTTTTTAAAAAATTATATTATTAGATTTTACGCATTATTTATTAGGTTTTATAGGCTCAATACATTATTCATTTTATATCTTGAGTGATAAAAATTAGATTAAACGATTTTACAGCCTAACCAAAACTCACAAAATAATCTTTAATTTAGTTATCGTTTAATAATTAGATTAACCTCTTTAGCACATTTCAATTCATTTTTAAGTTTAGCATTCTCCTGAGCTAAAGAGTCTAGTGAACTGGTTTTGAGAACAAGAGATTCATTTTCAGACTTTAGTGTTTCATTTAGCTTACTCAGCCTAGTGATTTCCTCATTGGCAGCAGATAAGCTAGTATGGACATTGAACATTTCAGCACTTAAGTCTTTAATGGTTTTCTTATACTCATCAATGGACATATCAAGTAAGACAAGTGAAGGTACCTGACTTGAGGATGTTGATGTTACTTCATCAGTGCTAGCCATGAGAGCTAGGTTGACATATTCTTCTTCATCTTCATCATCAGACTCATCCCAACACTTTCCTTCAGCCACATAGGCTCTACCTTGATTCTTCTTGGAGTAACCACCAGTTCCTTTCTCAAATCTCTGAACCTGTTTGGGTCTTTTGCACTCAGCAGCAAAATGACCAGGTTCACCACAGTTGTAACACTTGAATTTAGATCTATCCACAAATCCAGTCTTGTATCCTCCTTTGAATGAGCTTCCCACAGCAGCCTTTGATGAGCTTCCCTTGGTGAACTTGGATGCTTGGCCTTGGGGCCTGAATGACCTATCCTTCTTGAATCTAAAGTTCTTGAACTTTTTGGCCATGTAAGCCATAGTAGGATTGTCCATGCTTTCCAGTTCCTCCATAGTGTAGAAGTCTTCATCTTCCACATCCTTGAGCTGTAGTACTACTTTCTCATCATCTTCAACAACCTCTTCTATCTTCAAGCATTGTACAGGGGTTGGTTGAGTGATTTGTAGTGCTTCACTAGGTTGTGTGATCCTTGGCACTTGTGCTACTAGGGCACTTGACATATTAGCCATCTTGTTCCTTGTTCCACTTTGTATGGCTCTCTTTTGAAAGAGTTCAAGTTCATACGATTTCAGAATGCCATAAAGTGTCTCAAAGGTTATATTGTTAAGATCTCTTCCTTCTCGTATGGCTGTTGTCTTGTGTTCAAGATGATCAGGCAGTGTAAGCAAGAACTTGACGTTCAATTCTTTTCTGTCATAGTACTTGCCATGTATCTGCAGTTCAGTTAAGAGCTTACTGAACCTTTCAAACATGGAGGTTAAGTCTTCACCAGGCTTGGCCATAAATGCCTCATATTGAGATATAAGTATTTGCCTTTGGTTGCCCTTAACTTCTTCACTTCCTTCACAGAGTAAGGCTAACCTGATCCACATCTCCTTGGCTGATGTGCAGCTTATCACACTTCCACACATGGCTTTATCCAACGTGAGAGAATCGAGCAAGATGAGTTGCAAGTGATCATCTAGCACCATTTTCTCCTTTTCAGTTTCCAAAAATTCCGAGGGATCTTTGGGAACCCAATGTGCAGGAATGATCTCACCATTTACTGTTGTGGCTTCAATTTCCTTTCTTGGAATGAAAGGACCATTCTCGAGTATACCTGGGTATAGTGGATTCGCAGCTTTGATAAACAACAAGATCTTTCTTTTCCAAATACTGTAGTTCTCTTTATCAAAAGCTGGGATATTGATACTGTTTGGTTTCTGCATTGTCGTCGGGATCTCAGATATGTATATTAATCTGAAAGCTCTGATACCAGTTGTTGGTCCTTATGTATTGCAGAAGGGGGGGGGGGATGAATGCAATACTGATAAAATTCAATCTCAGATTCAACAACTAAAACTAAGATTTAATGTTATCAATAATATGTATGCATTCACAAACAGTAAAATAGAGAAGATAGTATTCATAAAATAAATGTTTTATTTATTTTGCAAAGTGTTGCTACAACCTCAAGAGAGAAATCTTGAGCTTCGTTTTTCTTCAAGGCACTTGCTAGTCTTCATTACATCTCTAGAATGAGTTGACAGTAGGTATAAGACTAATCCTATCACTATCAGTCACGGGTTTGTGAAGCTGCTGTCATTGTCAAGCGGCAGCTTCTTACAGATTGTCTTACCCATGTGACTTTCCTAAATTGCTAATATGTCAGATATACATCATAACAAAAGCAACCTAGATTCATTCTATTTCTAGCTAAAACAATTCAGCAAATAGAGACTTGACCTTGCTCTTGAATTGATTCGCTTTTGTTTGCAGTGCTTGAAGCTTCTGTCGTAGTCTTGCAGACTTGGTGCAGCTTAGGGATACTGCATCATGCCTGTTTCTTGAACATTGAAAGTGTCACGGGATTTGACTGAGAAAGATACTTAGAACAAGGGTCTTTCTCGAGACAGTTACTTTTGCCACAAAGCTTGCTGTCACAAGAATGTGCTTTTGGTGACAGTACGAGTTCCCCGCATAGTGTGCTGTCGAGGTTCCCAAGCTTGCTGTCGAGGGCTAAAGTTGTTGTCACGTAGTCTTCCGCCAATGTTGCTGTCAGAGTGAATATGCTGTCTTGACTTGCAACATTCTGTCTTCTTGTAATCTTACTGTCAATTCTTATGACAGTAACCTTTATTCATGCTGTCATCCAATATGCGTTCTTTGAGGCTTGAACACAGAAAGTGAACTTCTTCCAAATTACACAATTAAACTAACATTGCATACTGATTACAAGAACATACTTTGGCTGTGACAGTATGTTCTACTTAATTAAAAATTAAGTATATACAAAGTTAAGTTGTTCCTATGCTATCACCCATAAATCCCAACAATCTCCCCCAATTTGTTTTTATGGACAATAACAACAAATTTACAATATATGCTGACAACTTAACTAACAAGATCAGAATGGATTTAGAATGTTTACTTAGCTTGAGATTTCCTCTTCTGTCTTGTTACTTCCTCTCTTCTGAGAGCTTCTACCAAGCAGCCTCTTAGACCTTCTATAAGAGAAATTTCAGCAGCAGAAACTGCAGCATCTTCTATTTCTTCAATGATCTTCTTGATAGTAGGAGAAATAAGAGAACTGGCATCCCTGAGATTCAACCATTGCTCTTGATCAAATGGATAGCTTCTGAAATGGAGTTCTTCATGAATGAGCTTGAATCTACTTCCTCGATAAGCATTGAGAGACATCCTCCTTTGCTTGTCCAGCTTTGAATCTTCTCCTTTTCTCCTTTCCAATAATTCCTCTATCTTGTCAGAACATATCTGCTCCAGGGGATGAATTGATCCAGCAACCAGATACTGTAAATCCTTCAGAATAGTTGTTTTTAGCTTGTGCAAGCTGCAAACATAGATTTCTTCTTTTAGATGCTTGATTCTTAAGGGATTTTCCAGCATACATGTTTGATAATTTGGAGCTTCACTTTCTGCCTTGTTGGCAGTCTTGCATCTTTCCAGGAGTTCAGCTTCCTTCTTATCAAGTTCTGACTGATATTTAGCGTATTGAGAAGAGTCAGGTCTTTTGCTTGGCTTGGGTTGCCCTTCCTCTGTGGGTTGGGTTTTCCTTTCTTCTATGGGTGAGTCATCAAACTCATAGTACCAGTGATATGGTATAGGAGAAGCTGGGAGATCAGTTAGAATATTAGCATCATCAAAATCTGCAAAATTGTAGCCAAATTTCTGATAGAATTCAGCATCCCTATCAGCCTGATATTTCAAAATATGTTCCATGACAGACTCTGGAACATTATCATAACTCTCCAACAACTCTACCATTCTTTCCAGGTAGAAGAAGTCAATTCTCCTTTTATCTATGGTAGATGTCCTACCACTGGTTGATGTGGACACCAGGTTGAAGTCCTTATCAACCTCGGTAGATCTTGAACCTTCCCACCAAAGAATGTACTCAGTGACCTCTTGATTTGCATCCATCTTTACCTCAACACTGTTGATTTCTCTAGATTGCATCTGTTCTATCTTAAGATTGTTGGGAGGAATTGATTGAATTGGCTTCTTAAGATTCCTGCCAAATCCAGTGGTCTTTTCCTTTCCTGAGTACTTGTGCTTTCCTTCAGGTTTCTGTCTAGTAAACCATGCCTTAGCTTTAGCTTTCAGTCTCTTGGGCTTGACAGCAGCTTTGGTTTCATCCTTGACAGAACCTTTCTTGACAGTACCTTTGTCGACAGCATCTTTCATGACAACATCTTCTATGACAGTATCCTTGTCGACAGTACCTTTGGTGACAGCATCTTTTTCTGCATTGATGCAGTCAATAGCACATCTAAGAATGCTTGCCTCCAAAGCTTCCAGTATTCTTGACTCCTCTTCATCTGTAGCACCAGCATCTTTCTTTTCCTGATTAGGAGTTTCTTCATTGCCTTCATTTTGGGATTGAATACCAGTATTCCCAGAATTACTTCCACCAGCATTTCCAGCATTTCCAGAAGCTTCACCACCTCCAACCTCATCATCATCATCATCATGAGGAGGAATGTTATAGAGACAGCTCCCACCTTGATCATTTCTTTTGGCATTGGCTCTAGTGATTAGCTCCTTCATTCTAGCTCCCAGTGCCTTGTCTCTCAACACCAGCATTTTGTAGATCTCTTGAACAACATAAACTCTTCCTGGATTGGCATTTGAACTGAGTATTCCATCTAACACTTTCAGAATTGACTTGGTTTCCATTCTGGATGTGCCAACCAAATTCATGAAGCTGTTTCTTCTTGTGCCATCCTTAGTTACAGAGATCTGTAGAAAACACATGGTGGGTTTGTGTAGACTTCAGGTAGCTTTTGTGTGAGCAGGTTCTGGATTTGCATATCCAATATTTCATTGAATGGTGTTTGAGTTGCCCTGATCGTTCCCTTCAAAGCACACAACACCTTTGTTGGCAGACTCTGCAATAACTGCATTGTGATGAAATAAGATATGCCAGAAGTGAGATAAATACTTACAGCCCATCTTTTCTCATCATTCACCATTACACTGACACTAGTGATTTGATCCTTTAACAGTGTTGTGGTGTTGGTTGGACGGTTGCTTGGAGCATTCATTGCTTCTTCCACCAAACTGCTAAATTCACTGTCATGATTGTGTAATGTGCTCTCCCTGTAATCCACCATTAGAGTATTGGCTTCTTCTTGATCATACTCAGTACCATTGGACCAAGTATTTCCTTTATGGATGGATTCAGGCAGTTTCCCTTTACCTTTCCCAAGTGTGTTTTGTTCCTCCATTTCTCTCCATTTCTTCTGTAGAGCGGTTTCTTGAGTTTCTGGAGTTGGCTCTCTAATTACCACAGGAGGTAGAATAGGATGTCTAGATGCAGGTCTTCTTTGCAATGCATCTTGAGTTGCCTTAGACATCAACACTCTTTCTCCATCCAAGTCAACTTCAACAAGCTCTTCAACTTTATCCTTTGGTTGTCCACTGCTTGGTTTGACTTGCTCCCCCTTTGACATTGCTTTCCTTTTAGCTCCCCCTTTGGTCTTCACAGCTATAGGCTCCCCCTGAGTTCCACCTGATTCCTGAATAGGCAATGATTCTGATCTTGCTACCTTCTCCCCCTTAGTTGAGTTGGCAGCTACTAGGTCAGTAAGGAACTGAATAGAGAGTTGAGTAGCCGCAAAACCATCAACCACCAGTTGAGAGAGAGAGAGTCCATCTTGGAGTTGAGGGTAGCACACTGTCCTTCCAGAGCTGCAATCCTGTTACCATAAGTAGCAGAGGGGCCACCATACCTTAACCTTCTTGGAGGGGAAGGAAAAGAAAGGGGCTTGGAGGCTATGGGGGTTCTCACACTCTCAGGGTGTTTTTGAGTGATCTCATCACCCCTCACAGTTTGACTCTCAAGGCCTAGTGCCTGAATAGTGTGGGCTCCCTCAATAACTCTCTGGACATGCTCAAGTCCCTCTCCTTTTGCCAGCTCATTTGGCTGCCTCTCATTTTTATGCTCACCTCTCTTTTCTTTTATCTCTCTTTTCTTTTGCACACCCTCAATCAACCTAGATGCATGGGTATGAGCAGTACTAACATGCATGGAAGGAGTAGATGTAGAATGTACCTTTAAGAGTTTGGCAAGAGGTAGATCATCATCAGAGGCATCCTCAATGATCACAGCATCAAAATCAGGCTGAGAGGACTGGACAGCATCTGTGGCAGGAATGTTACTGCCAGTTGGAGTCTGGACAGCAGGTTCTGGCATGACAGTAACTTTGAGAGGTGGAGTGACAGTAGGTTCTGTAGTGACAGTATCTTTCTCTCCACCCATGACAGCAGCTGTGTCCAGGACAGCAACATTGCCAGTGTCTTTGACAGCAACAGAGGCTGTGACAGCATCTTCCTGAAGGTAAGATGCTCCTTGGAGTTCAGACAAAGTGTTGGCTGTTTCATTTTCTGACAAAATACCACTTTGCCCTAGCTCAGTGTTTGGAGGAGTGGTGTCCATCTCACTTTGAGAAATGGGTTCTTGTGGACCACTAGATGGGGGCTCATCCATGATTGGAGATGGATGATCAAAACCTGAAGGGTTGGGACTGTCCCCTTCTCTAGGTTGTGGAGAAGAAACAAAAGAATGTGTAGGGAAGGAAGAAGGTGGAAGTGTAGTAGAGAGTGGGGGCTGATTCACAGATGAAACATGTGAACCATCAATAGGAGTAGAGAAATCCTCACTGTGCCCTAACTCACTGTGTGTTTCTTCAAGTGGGGGTATCTCAGGTTGGGAACCATGAGTTTGTGCAGACTCTGTACAGGGTGCCTTGGGAGACAGGCCAATTTCAATAGATGTCCCTTGTTGAGAAGGCACATCTAGGGAGGAGTTTATTTCCCTGGTTTCCTCTACAGTCTTTTGGGAGACTGCAGGGTGGCTGACAGTGGTTTTGGTCCTCCTAGCTCTCTTCTTCTTAGGCTCAGGGGGAACCACTGTGGGTTCTGTTTGACTACCTTCCTTATTTGCTGCACTAGGTGCAGGGTCTCCCTCTTGACTAACAGAGCTACCACCAACATCAGCTTCTAAGGGTCTTTTCCTGGATTCTTGCAAGGCTTCTCTTTGGGCTTTGGTAAGTCTAGAGGGCCTAGGCTGAGTGTATGGTGTGGAATGTGGGTTAACTGAATTTGGGTCTAATTCAGTTTCATTCTCAAGAGTAAAAGAGGCATAACCAGATGGTAATGGTAAATCAGGGTTGGACACTTGATCAACCATGTGTTGAGTGAAACAGAGTGGAATGTGTGCATTGAGATCTTGTGATGATAACAGTGTGTGTGTGTGTTCTTTTTCAAAACTGAGCAAGCCTCTAAACGAGGAGCAGCATCATTAAAATCACAGAATGAATTAATGCACAACATAAGAAAGCGAGGGTAGAGTGATACCTTCTTACCTATGGCAGCTTTGAGGTGTGCCATGAGGAGAGCTCCAACATTCACCTTGTATCCATGGACAAGAGAATGTGTCAGTTTCTTGATGTAGGAGGGTATTCCATTCCAGCCTGTGGACTTGGTAGAGAACACCTTGACCATCACATCAAATATCATACTCCACTCCTTTCGCAGATGTTTCCTATCCATTTCACCAGTTGGATACCACTTGGTAGTCCCCTCTTCGAGAATAGGGCCTGCATACCCAATCTTCAAGAAGAGCTTCTTGAGAGTGTCATCATTTGCAAGTTCAGTAAATTGTTGTCTTGCTTCAAGTGTAATTCCAAGAGCATTGTTGATGACCTCAGCTGTAAGAGTGTATTGTTGCCCAGAGATTGCGAATTGAATACCAGGGTTCTCACCCTCAGTTTGAGCAACAACAGTTTGCCAAAACGCCTCAAGTCTGTCTAAGTCGAGAATGGGGGTTGAGGTTATGGCATAACCGAGATAGGACTTGTTCAAGAAAAACACTAGTCCTTTTAAGCCTTCACCAGCATCATTTGGGGAAAAGATGCCAGCAAAGTTTGTTTGAGAGAGAGTCTGTTTGGGGGCCATTGAGATTTCAAGAAAAGAAGAAAGTAAGAAAATGGCTTTTTGCTTAAAGAAAAGTATATTGCCTTGAGTTCGATGAGAGTGATATGTCTGAGTAACTGGTGAACAAATAGGGGTATCTCAACCGTTTTGTGCATAAAAAGTGGATTTCAAGAACGTGTCTTAACCCACTCTTAAACACGTGAGTTACTGCCCGTTATTCACTGACCAACGTGGGATAAATATCCAATTTCAACGGTCCACTATTGGTGACAGTAACCTGTGCGCTAGAAACAATCTGTCAGTAATAAGAGGTGGTGACAGTAGGTTTTGCGCGACAACAACTATTGCGCAAAAACTTGTTGTCACCGTTAAGCATATGAATGACAGTATCCTTTACAAGTCTTGACAGAAAGTCTTTTCCTGCTGTCAAGAAGGTTGCTGTCAAGAAACACACGACAGTATCCTTCTTAACAACAGTAACTATGATTAGGAATTGGTTCTGTCATGAACTTATTAGAATGCTTGATTCATATACTTAATTTAATATTGACAAATTATGGATTTAGCAATGTAATCTTTTGAACACAGATATTAATCAATTAACACAGACAAAGCATAAACTCAATAACCACAAAGACAAGAACTCTTATTATTATTATTAATAAAATCATTCAGAATAGAACATTGAGTACATCATTTTATGATTTTATCAACTAGTTCTAAGACTTCTTCCTTAATCTCTTCTTCAGAGCGACCTTCTTTTTCAAGAAGTGCCTGAAGCTCCTTCTCTTCTTCCATAGCCTTGGCCTCCTCTTCCTTAGCCTTGGCCTCCTTTTCCTCATCTATCTCATCCAAGGCGTCCAACAGTATCTCAAAGAGCTCATCGATCTCTTCATTGTCGGGTTCACTATCACACTTCTTTAGCCCAACTTCAATTCCTACTTTGTTTTCCATTATTTACTTTAAAACTGAGAGCATACTGGTGAAACCTAAGGTTAATTTATAGGCAAAACCGTCTAAGGATTAAAGTCTAATGGTCAACAGTTAGAGTACCCATACAACTACCACAAAAGTAATTAATGGTCGTGTCCTCCTTTAATCCTACAGATTAATGCAAAAAGGTGTGAAAGTCCAATGGAACAGATTTTTATCTCTCAAACTTAACAAGTAACCACATTAATGTCATACACGGTTTAAAAGTATGAGACTGGCACAAAATACTGACATGATAAGTCAAATCAACACATGCTGTCACATAACAGACATAAACCAGGTAGACAGTAACTTCTCTTGACAGCAGGTTTGAAGTTGCTGTCATGAGCTTCAATAGAGAATTTGGAAATATCAAAAACTGAGTAAATCAACATACCAGGTTCAGCATTCCCAATTCACTTACCAACCTGTTGAAGGTTGCTTCATCCAATGGCTTAGTAAAGATGTCAGCAAGTTGCTTGTCAGTTGGGACATAGATCAGCTTCACAGTTCCTTGTTCAACATGCTCTCTGATAAAGTGATGTCTTATATCAATGTGCTTTGTCCTAGAGTGTTGAACTGGATTGTCTGATATGGCTATGGCACTAGTGTTGTCACAGTAGATAGGAATTTCACTTAACACTAGACCATAATCCAGAAGTTGATTCTTCATCCATAGAATTTGTGCACAGCAACTGCCTGCAGCAATATACTCAGCTTCTGCAGTTGAGGTAGAAACTGAATGCTGCTTCTTGCTAAACCATGAGACCAATCTTCCACCAAGAAATTGACAGCTACCAGTAGTACTCTTTCTGTCAATCTTGCATCCAGCATAGTCTGAGTCTGAGTAGCCAATTAGATCAAATCCAGTGTTCTTAGGATACCAAAGACCTAGGTTAGGAGTGCCTTTTAGGTATCTAAAGATTCTTTTGATGGCTACTAAGTGAGACTCCTTTGGATCACTCTGAAACCTTGCACAGAGACATGTAGCAAACATGATGTCAGGTCTGCTAGCAGTTAGGTATAGGAGAGATCCTACCATGCCTCTATAGGTGCTTGAATCAATTTTCTTCCCTTTAGGATCAAGATCTAGACTGGTTGAGGTGGACATTGGTGTCTTTGCAGGTGATGAATCTTCCAAGTTGAACTTTCTGAGAAGTTCCTTGATGTATTTAGCTTGTCAAATAAAGATTCCATCAGATTGTTGAAGAATTTGTAATCCCAGAAAGAATGACAATTCTCCCATCATACTCATCTCATATTTGTTACTCATGAGAGAGGAGAACTTCTCACACAGTTTCTCATTTGTAGAACCAAAAATGATATCATCCACATAGATTTGTACCAGAATGATGTCCTTGCCATGGTGTTTGTAGAAAAGTGTCTTGTCCACAACTCCTCTAGTAAACTGGTTTTCCAGAAGAAAGGTGGAAAGTGTGTCATACCATGCCCTGGGTGCTTGCTTTAGTCCATACAAAGCTTTGAAGAGTTTGTACACAAAATCATACACTTCAACATCCTCAAACCCTGGTGGCTGTTCAACATACACTTCTTCTTCCAATTCTCCATTTAGGAAGGCACTTTTGACATCCATCTGAAATACTTTGAAGTTGCAGTGTGCAGTATAGGCTAGAAAGATTCTTATAGCTTCAAGTCTTGCAACAGGTGCAAATGTCTCATCATAATCTATTCCCTCCTGTTGACAGTAACCCTTAGCTACTAGCCTTGCTTTGTTTCTTGTCACTGATCCATTTTCATCAAGCTTGTTTCTGAAAACCCATTTGGTCTCAATGACTGACTTTCCCTTAGGTCTTGGAACTAGCTTCCATACATTGTTCCTTTCAAACTGATTTAGCTCTTCTTGCATGGCTATCACCCAGTCAGAATCCAACAATGCTTCATCAATTGTCTTAGGTTCCATTTGAGACAGGAAGCATGAAAACATGCTGTCAGCAGAGACTTTGTTCCTGGTCCTCACTCCAGAATTAGGGTCACCAATGATGAGGTCACTTGAGTGATCTTTGTTCCACTTGGTGATTCTGGGCAAGCTACTTGACTGTACAGGAACATTTTCTTCAGTTTGTTGAGTTGAATGATCACCAATCCCATTGTCTTCACCATGTTCTTCATTGTCTCCAGAGTCACCATTGTCATGAATGTTAGAGGATATGGTCTGTGACTGAGCTGGAGTTTGGTTGACAATAGTGGCATTGACAGTATCTTTATCAACTTCAACAACTTGAGTGAAGCTAGGTTCTTCATCCACAATCTCCTCAGCTTCCAAGTATCCTTGATTCTCAAATCTGAATGTCTGCATCTTTCCTTCTTCATGCAGTCCTGGAAACTTGGTTTCATCAAATGTGACATTAACACTTTCTTCAATAATCCTGTGTTCCATAACATAAACTCTGTAGGCAGTCCTTTCTGTGCTGTAACCCATGAATAGTCCTTCAAAAGCCTTGGTGTCAAATTTTCCTTTCTTCTCATGGTTATCCTTCATCATAAAGCATTTGCTCCCAAACACATGAAAATATTTGACAGTAGGTTTCTTTCCAGTTAACAGACAGTAAGGTGTACTTGCATGAGTTTTGTTGATCATGGTTCTGTTCTGAGTATAACAGGCTGTGTTGATAGCTTCAGCCCAGAAATATGTTGGCAGTTTGGCATCATGCAACATAGTTCTAGCTGCTTCAATGAGAGTCCTGTTCTTTCTTTCTACAACTCCATTCTGCTGTGGAGTTCTTGCAGCAGAGAATTGTTGTACAATTCCTTCATCTTTACAGAAATTTCCAAGAGTGGCATTTCTGAATTTTGTACCATTGTCACTCCTCAAGATTTGAACTTTTGAGTTTGGAGTTCTATCAAGAACTCTGACTTGATCAATAATCACTTGAGCAGCTTCATCTTTGGATTCTAGAAACTTCACCCAAGTGTACCTTGAGTAATCATCCACCATTACTAAGGCATATCTCTTCTTGGCCATTGATGGTACATTGACTGTTCCAAAGAGATCCATGTGAATCAACTTGAGTGCTTCAATGTTGGTGTTCATTTGCTTAGACTTGTGCACAGCTCTTCTCAGTTTGCCCATTTGACAATCTTCACACAGTCCTTCTTGACAGAATTCCTGTTGGGGCAAACCTCTCACTAACTCCTTCTTCATCAGAATATTCATTGTCTTGAAGTTGAGATGTGAGAGCTTCATGTGCCAAAGCATACTGTCACCAACAGTTGCTTTACTGTAGAAACAGTAAACCTTATCCTTCTTTGTTGAATTTAAGTCAGCAACAAACAAGCTTCCTTTTCTAACCCCTTTTAGAGAGAGGCTACTATTCTTCTTGTGATAAATGTTACACATCATCATATCAAAATCAACCTTGAATCCCCTGTCACTGAATTGGCTGACACTGAGTAGATTGTGCTTCAATCCATCCACAAGAGCAATATCTTCAATGACAACATTTCCAATTTCTAGACAGCCATATCCCACTGTGTAACCCTTGATGTTGTCTCCAAAGGTTATGATTGGGCCAGCTTTCTCAACATAATGTGATAGCAAGGCTTTATCACCTGTCATCTGTCTTGAGCAGCCACTGTCAATGATCCACATGACTTGATCTTTCTTCTTGCCCTGCAAAACAGAATGTGTCTAAGATGCATATGGTACCCAATCCTTGTTGGGTCCTGCAGTTTCAGTGTCTCCTGAGTTTCTTTCAGTCATAAAGTCATAAGCATTATCAGTAATCTCCTGTTTGACTTCTCTTTTCACCCACTTAGGTTTAGAATTGGACTTGGTCCTTTTCTTAGTGGATGAAGCCTTTTTGCTATTTCCAGCAGGCTCAGAAGTCTCAACAGTGTTCAGGTATGAGCATTTTTCAGTAGAGAGAACAGGTAAGTTAAAGCATGTACTCATGGCAGTGATTTTGCATGGCATACATTCAATGTTGTTACAGACACTCATAGTTCTATGCAAAAGGGGGGTTCTGTGTAAGTTACCATTGAGTTCAGTTGCATTGATCTTATTCTCAATTGGTTTCTTACAAACATGTGTTAAGTGATGAGTAGAGCCACAGTTATTGCACAGTTTCCTAGAAGCACCTCCAACATTAGTGTATCCATTTCCTTTATTGACACCTACCTTACCATTCTTGTTTTTAGACTTGGGAGTTACTGGATTGACAGTATGTTCAGAAGTTGCTGTCGAACTTTCCTTGACAGTATCTTTTATTCCTACTGTCTTGACAGAAGGTTTTAAAGTTACTGTCTTGGAACCATTCTTGACAGTATCTTTGGAAGATTCTGTCTTGCCAACTGTGACAGCATCTTTTGAACTTACTGTCTGATTGTTTGGTAAGTTTACTGTCTTGGGGATTGTGACAGTATCCTTTCCATCCTTGAATGTGCTGTCAACACCTTCATCCTCATCAAGTATTTCTTGTTTGATGAGCATGGCTTCTTCATCAAACTCAATTTCTGCAGCTTTGAAAATAGGAGTTTTAACTTTCTTGAGAATGGTGGGTTTGACAACAGCACTCCCAGGACAATCTTGAATCACAGTTTCCTTTCCAGGTCTTCTACCATAAGAAAAACCTATACCAACAGACTGATTTTCTGTATGCTTATCATTGTAATCCTGAACTATCTTTGATGAGTTTTTATAAGCCTTGATTTTAAATTCGTTTTCAGCAATCTCATTTCTCAGGTATTCCTCAACCTCTTTAGCACATTTCAATTCATTTTTAAGTTTAGCATTCTCCTGAGCTAAAGAGTCTAGTGAACTGGTTTTGAGAACAAGAGATTCATTTTCAGACTTTAGTGTTTCATTTAGCTTACTCAGCCTAGTGATTTCCTCATTGGCAGCAGATAAGCTAGTATGGACATTGAACATTTCAGCACTTAAGTCTTTAATGGTTTTCTTATACTCATCAATGGACATATCAAGTAAGACAAGTGAAGGTACCTGACTTGAGGATGTTGATGTTACTTCATCAGTGCTAGCCATGAGAGCTAGGTTGACATATTCTTCTTCATCTTCATCATCAGACTCATCCCAACACTTTCCTTCAGCCACATAGGCTCTACCTTGATTCTTCTTGGAGTAACCACCAGTTCCTTTCTCAAATCTCTGAACCTGTTTGGGTCTTTTGCACTCAGCAGCAAAATGACCAGGTTCACCACAGTTGTAACACTTGAATTTAGATCTATCCACAAATCCAGTCTTGTATCCTCCTTTGAATGAGCTTCCCACAGCAGCCTTTGATGAGCTTCCCTTGGTGAACTTGGATGCTTGGCCTTGGGGCCTGAATGACCTATCCTTCTTGAATCTAAAGTTCTTGAACTTTTTGGCCATGTAAGCCATAGTAGGATTGTCCATGCTTTCCAGTTCCTCCATAGTGTAGAAGTCTTCATCTTCCACATCCTTGAGTTGTAGTACTACTTTCTCATCATCTTCAACAACCTCTTCTATCTTCAAGGATTGTACAGGGGTTGGTTGAGTGATTTGTAGTGCTTCACTAGGTTGTGTGATCCTTGGCACTTGTGCTACTAGGGCACTTGACATATTAGCCATCTTGTTCCTTGTTCCACTTTGTATGGCTCTCTTTTGAAAGAGTTCAAGTTCATACGATTTCAGAATGCCATAAAGTGTCTCAAAGGTTATATTGTTAAGATCTCTTCCTTCTCGTATGGCTGTTGTCTTGTGTTCAAGATGATCAGGCAGTGTAAGCAAGAACTTGATGTTCAATTCTTTTCTGTCATAGTACTTGCCATGTATCTGCAGTTCAGTTAAGAGCTTACTGAACCTTTCAAACATGGAGGTTAAGTCTTCACCAGGCTTGGCCATAAATGCCTCATATTGAGATATAAGTATTTGCCTTTGGTTGCCCTTAACTTCTTCACTTCTTTCACAGAGTAAGGCTAACCTGATCCACATCTCCTTGGCTGATGTGCAGCTTATCACACTTCCACACATGGCTTTATCCAACGTGAGAGAATCGAGCAAGATGAGTTGCAAGTGATCATCTAGCACCATTTTCTCCTTTTCAGTTTCCAAAAATTCCGAGGGATCTTTGGGAACCCAATGTGCAGGAATGATCTCACCATTTACTGTTGTGGCTTCAATTTCCTTTCTTGGAATGAAAGGACCATTCTCGAGTATACCTGGGTATAGTGGATTCGCAGCTTTGATAAACAACAAGATCTTTCTTTTCCAAATACTGTAGTTCTTTTTATCAAAAGCTGGGATCTTGATACTGTTTGGTTTCTGCATTGTCGTCGGGATCTCAGATATGTATATTAATCTGAAAGCTCTGATACCAGTTGTTGGTCCTTGTGTATTGCAGAAGGGGGGGGATGAATGCAATACTGATAAAATTCAATCTCAGATTCAACAACTAAAACTAAGATTTAATGTTATCAATAATATGTATGCATTCACAAACAATAAAATAGAGAAGACAGTATTCACAAAATAAATGTTTTATTTATTTTGCAAAGTGTTGCTACAACCTCAAGAGAGAAATCTTGAGCTTCGTTTTTCTTCAAGGCACTTGCTAGTCTTCGTTACATCTCTAGAATGAGTTGACAGTAGGTATAAGACTAATCCTATCACTATCAGTCACGGGTTTGTGAAGCTGCTGTCATTGTCAAGCGGCAGCTTCTTACAGATTGTCTTACCCATGTGACTTTCCTAAATTGCTAATATGTCAGATATACATCATAACAAAAGCAACCTAGATTCATTCTATTTCTAGCTAAAACAATTCAGCAAATAGAGACTTGACCTTGCTCTTGAATTGATTCGCTTTTGTTTGCAGTGCTTGAAGCTTCTGTCGTAGTCTTGCAGACTTGGTGCAGCTTAGGGATACTGCATCACGCCTGTTTCTTGAACATTGAAAGTGTCACGGGATTTGACTGAGAAAGATACTTAGAACAAGGGTCTTTCTCGAGACAGTTACTTTTGCCATAAAGCTTGCTGTCACAAGAATGTGCTTTTGGTGACAGTACGAGTTCCCCGCATAGTGTGCTGTCGAGGTTCCCAAGCTTGCTGTCGAGGGCTAAAGTTGATGTCGCGTAGTCTTCCGCCAATGTTGCTGTCAGAGTGAATATGCTGTCTTGACTTGCAACATTCTGTCTTCTTGTAATCTTACTGTCAATTCTTATGACAGTAACCTTTATTCATGCTGTCATCCAATATGCGTTCTTTGAGGCTTGAACACAGAAAGTGAACTTCTTCCAAATTACACAATTAAACTAACATTGCATACTGATTACAAGAACATACTTTGGCTGTGACAGTATGTTCTACTTAATTAAAAATTAAGTATATACAAAGTTAAGTTGTTCCTATGCTATCACCCATAAATCCCAACAGTAAGGGTAGTTAAGTAAGAATACATTGTATCAAAAAACTGGTACCGTACCAACCAACAAAACTTTTAATGTTTCAGATATTATATTATAGTATAGATAGATATATAGATTATAACACGTGCAATGCATGACTCTTTTTTTAATATTTATAATTATATTAATTTTATGTTATTTGTTTTTAGATCTTATTTATTACGTTTTATACGCTCAATACATTATTTATGTTGTATCTTGAGTTCTAAAAATCAGATTTTAAAACATATTTACACCCCACATAAAACTCACAAAATAATTTTTAATTTAGTGATAGTTTAACAAAAAATATCCAATTAAAACTACCCTGATATTGAAGAAATAATAAAATAACGAATTTTTACATTAGTTTTATTCAACTTAAGAATAAAATTAAATTTAACAAATTTTTTTGTAATTAAAACTACCCTGAAATTGAAGAAAGAATAAAATAACGAATTTTTACATTAGTTCTATTCAACTTAGGAATAGAATTAAAATAAAAAAAACCAACTCAACTTACAATTAAAGTATAGACCAAGAATCAATTAAACCTACTAAACTTAGAATTTGAAGTTACAAATTTTTACATTGAGAATTGTACTCAACTTAGAAAATCTAATCATATTTGGTTTATATTATTAAAATAATTTTTTTTAATATTAGATCTAACAGTTCTCATTCATTTATTTTAAGATCAAAGGTATTTACTAATTTGGCGGTACAGGACCAAAGTTTTGGATAAGATCCCTCTTACGCTTATTATATATAAGGATTTAATTATACTTATACTATAAATTTAGGCACATGAATTTTAAAATTTTATACTTATATTCAAATATTTTGCTGCTTAAAAATATTATTTTGTTTATACCACAATTTGTTATTAAAAAATCATTATAAATTTGTATGAAACTTTGGAAAGTACTGTACAATATATTGAATTTACGAGGACAAAATTGGAATGTTGTTAAGATGCGATAAAGAGTTGGGTTAACGAGGTAAATGTGTAATTAAGTGATGTAAGGACATTGTTTTTGTCAGACACGGAAACTGCACTCTATATATATATATATATATATATATATATATATATATCATGAGACACAGAGTTGGAGACACAAAAAAAACAAGTAATCAAAAGCAGCTTTGTTTTTACGCTTCTCTCAAGAACAAATAAGATCAAAACTGTAGTTTCATTATACCCCATACACAAGATTCAAATATACATACATTCTTTTAAGATTATAAATCTATTTGTTGTTTCTTCGTTTTAATATTAGATTTAACTCTTCTACTCCATCTATTTAATATCTAATGGTTCTTATTAATATGGTCGTACAGCGGTCATACAGGGACTGTACCACCAAAATTTTGGATAAGATATCTGTTACGTTTATTATATGTAAGAATATAATTCGTAATGTGAGACTATATAAAGAGAAGAAAATTTATTCGTATATTCGGGAATTCTGGGGATATATGTGTTTTTTCTAGTCTTTTAAAAAGTTGTGCACTACAAAATTGAAAACAAAAAAAAAATTGTTCATAGCACATATGATGGGGCACTGTAAAATATTTTGATTAGTCTTGTGAATGCGGTTCATTTTTATTAAATTCTCTTACAACAAATTAAGGGAGGTCTATAAAAAATCATTTTGAATTTCTGTAACTCAGTAAAAATTTCTAAGAATACGTTTGGGAACGTACTCATAGCATTTTCCTTTGTTGAAAGTTTGATCCGATTTCTTTTTTGCCATTATTTTTTTGAAGTTGTTAAAGGGGTGTTATTTTATTAATACACTTCTAATGACTTTTTTAATATTAGTAATTTCAAGAATTTACATACTTTTACCAACTTTTACAAAGTTATTGAAATTTAAAATGATGTTAAAAGAAGTCATGGCAAATCTTATGAAAAATCTGGTAATTTTTTTTTCAAGTGATGTAGTCATAATTTTTGTTAAAATCATTTTAAATCATAGACTCTAACACGATAGAAAGTGTTCATGTCAATCTACGTATATATTATGAAAAATGCTAGAGAATCATGAAAAAGTCCCCATAAAAGTTACCTGAATACACATGTCCTTCTTTGATTAGTTGAATTTATTTTTTTTACGATGTTCTACTATTGAAAACTGTTATCTTATATTATACTTATACTATAAATTTAAGCACAAATTCAATCAAAGTTGATGATTAGACAGATAGTTTACATGAGTCACACTTTGATCAATTCATCGAAAAAGAGAAAAAATATATGTGTAATTTTCCTTTTTTTTTTGTTTGTGTATTTGAGACGTTTGTTAAAGGTTCTTCTTGTTAGAGATTGAATCCAGTTAACATGCAAGCCATTTTAAGAGGTTAAACAAGTCAATGAATTCAAGTATGTAGAAAGAAAAAAAAAATAAACAAACGCATCACACAACTAGGATAATAAAAGAAGGGGGGGGGAAACCCCTATTTTCATTAAAAAAAATAAAAATTACATCATAAAAAAAACTAAAACAAAACATCCCAGCCCCCCAGTCCCTTGCCCTCTCCTCCGGAGAAGCAGTCAAACAACAGCTAGACTGCTGCTGTCGCTTCCCCAGAGGCTCCTTCAGGGCCTCCGCGACGGGTCGAGGTGGTCTCATTGAGGTTTCTTGGGTAGAACCTTGAGATGATAGTGTGCCTCTTCCTTCTTCCATTTTTTTTAAAGCTTCACCAAAATTAAAAAAAGCTCGCTGGAATTAAAAAAACCTTCGTCGGAGTACAGTGAGCAGTGACAGTAGAGAGAGTGGAGACTAGAGTGAGCAGAGAGAGTAGAGAGTACATAGAGTAAAGAGAGCAAAGATTAGAGAGTGCAGTGTGTAGGTGAGTTTAAGTGGAGGACGGAGAGGTGTATTTATAGGAGGCTTGGAGTTGAATGTTGGAGACTTGGAGTTGCAGGCTTGCAGCCTTCTTGCAGGGGAACGTTGGTATGTCAGCTTGAGAAGACCGTTGGAGGTGGAGGGATGTACCTAGCTGGAGAAGACCGTTCGGGGGGGGCGAGTTTTGGCGGGCTGCGGGTTGGCGAGCTGGATGAGCCGAGCCGTCTCGGTTACGAGTTCCAGTTTGCCAGCTCGTGTACGCCCCGGTTTAGCCTACGGATTGTGCCGGTTCCGAGTCGGCCCGATTCGAGGCGAGTTAAGACGGGTTGGTTGTGGCAAGCCGGGTCCGGGTTAGCCGGTCGAACCCGCTCGTTTGACCACCTTAGAACATGCCCAACATCAAATGCGGGCTAAACTATCATCAGCGACATAAAAACAAACCCAACATAAAATGCGAGCTTAAGAATATTGAAGAACGTAAAGAAGATCTTACTGTCAAAAAACCCATTAATGTTTTTTACTCACACTTTTAACCATTGACCTTTAAAATATTATGCAAAAACTAGATTACAGAACTAATCATGGTTAAACTAGGCTGACGTGGCAAACTAATCACTTCGGTGATTAGTCCATGTGGTAGACATGAATAATTACGTTTTATTAATTTTCCAAAATGACCATTATACAAATAAGTATGTGCTAAAATAACCTTTTATCTTAATTTCATGCTAATATAACCTTATCTTAAATTTTTTAATTGTTTAAACAGAAATATTCATTGAACCCTAAATTGAAAATGATAAATAATTGTGATTAATCAAAAACCAGATTAACCAGATAAATAGTACTATATAGTAGCCATGATATAATTTGATATTTGATCCTTAAATTACCCTTAAACCCACCCATATATCAATCATCTTTTTTTCTCTTAGCCTAACAAACATCTTTTTTTCAATAAAGTCACATGTTCCATCTTATACACATAGGTAAATGTTTGAAATTTATAGCTAAGGATAGCACCAGACTTCTTACCTTCATCTTCAAACTCAATCACAATATCTAACATATTGCATTTATCTTCGTCTACTTTGAGAATGACCTGATTTTCCTTAAAATTAAACCTAAAAAACCTGCCCTCATTGTCCATAGTTAAGTGAAACTACCAACCTACAGCAACAAACGAGTACATCCTTATTAACATCATACACCGAAAACACAAAATCGATACACTATAACACAAAATCCCAAATCGATACACTATATTGCAAATACAAAACCCCAAATCGATACACTATATTGCAAATACAAAACCCTAAATCGATACACTATATTGAAAACGGGTTAAATGGCATTTTAATCATTCAATTGACGTCCAACTTGCAAGTGAATCATCAAACTCAAAAAACTTTCAAATGCATGACTCAGTCAATTAAACCTTGCAATCTCATCACTGAACATATAAAAATTTTCACGTCCGTTAAGTTGAGTTTGACTTTAACGGAAGTCCGTTAAATATTGTTTTATCAGTCCACCTCACTCGCCACGTAAGAAAATGATGTGTAAATTAAAAGATTAAATATCAAAAAGATCACTCAACTTATACTCAACTTGCAAGTGGGTCACAAAATTTGTTGTTAAAATTTTTATATTAAATAATGTATTTTTCACTTTATACCTAAAAAATCATTTAATTTGTGTATATATCACCTTTCTCTTAATAATTCCACTACCAGTGTATCATCGAATTATATTCATATTACAAACTATAAACTAACTTCTTTTTAAATTAAAATAATCTAAGTGATGTATTGTTTTCATATTATTTTTATACAAACTAAATGCATTTTAAATTTGGTTCAAAAATGCTTTTTAAATTAGTATAACTTTATAAATAAATAATTTTATCCCACAAGTAAACCATATATTTTAATTGAAAAGATAAAATAAATATATAGTTTAATGACTTGATTGCAAGGTTTTTTGAGTTGGATGACCCAATTGCAAGTTAGGTATGAGTTAGAATAATATTTTAGTTATTAAGGAGCCACATCAGCATGCCACGTCACAATTCCGTTTGATTTTTAACGATTTCTAATTGCAATGACCTGATTGAAAGTTTTAAATAGTTTAGTGATTTGACTGCAAGCTTTTTGAGTTGGATGACCTACCTGCAAGTTTAGCCCGAGTTGAGTGATCTTTTTGCCGTTTAACCCTATTACAAACACAAACCCATATCAATACACTATATCGCAAACACAAAAATCCAAAATCAATACGCTATAAACGCAGAAAAACCCAAATGGATCGACTATATACGTGTATGTATATTACGATAAAATGAAGCTTTAATCACTGAAAAATCAAATTAGAGAAGAGTTTAAGAACTTACCGGAGAATGGAAGAATGAAGAGATAATAATTGATGAGTGAATGGAAGACCGATGAAAGCCCGATGATTTTTTAGGGTTTTGAATTGGGGTTTTTGTTGCGTTAATTGAATTATGTATTTTGCTTGAAAAAAATTAAAGTGTGTTTTTCTTACGTTATATCGGGGATTTTATTTTTGCCACGTCAGCTTCCAGTTGGCAATGATCTGGCAAGCATGCACCACGTCAGGTTTGTAATTTGTAATTAACTACAGTTAAATTTTGCATAATATTTTAAAGGTTGATGGTTAAAAATGTGAGTAAAAAACATTAATGATTATTCTGCAAACTGGAGAAAAGTTCAATAGTTTTTTTGATGGTAAGCTGCGCAAAGAACCAGTTTGGACTACATATTACATTTGTGGTATAATATTTTCTCATATAAATCATCTGTTAAAACCATCGTCAGTTAAGACATAAAGCTATGCACACTACACCAAGTTGTATTATAAAATATAAAGGAACAAATCCTGAAAAATTGTATATACACCCAGGCTACACTGTATATTCTTACACTGAGCGCAATGTTTTACAATTCACTTATCAAATGAATATGGCAATTTCTTCGTACAAGTGAAGCCAGCCGATAATATTTCAACTATTATGCTCTTAAATTGTTGCTTTTTTGTATCAACGGCAACTATTTATCCTATCATGAAGGAACTTTTACAGCTACATCCACCAACTGCACTTGGATTCGATGCCACCTGCACACAAACCAAGGTTAAAATTTAACATATATACATCATTAAACAAAACTGGGATACAGATGACTATATTAATACATAGTTAGTCTAAACATTAGTTTTGGTCAATATAATCTATTTTTCTCAAATTTCAGCAGCAACAATTTGATTTTTGCAATTCGCTCAAAAACCCTAGCCTTTACAACAATTAGTTTGCAAAAGGTTGATGATCGAAGTGGTTGCCAAATCTTATAAATCTTGATTAGTTTTTCAACATTCAATGTTTAAATACTTGGTAATATAGCTTTTGGTTTCCCATTGAATTTGAGGATGTGCTCTCAAAAGATTAATATTTAGAATGACCAATGATTTGTCAAATACTTCAACTACAAAAGCGACTATTTGTAGACTAATATAAACTACTCATAGGTTTTGCGGAGAAAGCTGTTGCGGAGAAAGCTGCTGTTGCAGGGTAGGTTATGTAGAGCAAGGAATCAAATTATTAATTTGCATTTATTTTATGTTATTAGATAGGGATAGATTTAATTGTATTTTTTAATAAAGTTATATAATATATGTAGATTTTTATTAAAATATTCTAGATAAAATGGTAAAGTCTAGGAAAAGGACTTATTTTCTTCACAATTAGAATCTTTAATAGCGGGTTAAGTATTAAGGTTTGACTCCTCCATCTAAAGATACAAGGAGCTGTAATCTTTTATTATTACAAAGACTTTGACTGATTATTGATTGAAATGAGATTGTTTTGTCTCTTGTTATGGGTTGCAATCCATGGAACCTCTTCTCTTCTGCGGTCCTGCGGTTGAGAAATCCTAAAGGTAATGGTTCTTAGATCACCTTAAAGCTTCGGGATTTTCTGCAATTAATTCAATCAATATATCTATTCTTCGTTTTTCCGATTTTCTGCAATTAATTCACTCAAGATATCTATTCTTCGTTTTTCCCTTTTTCCTTCTTATTCTGCATTAGTAGTGATGCACGTCCAGATTGAAGCTTACGTAGAATGCTAGTATAGTTATCACTCTTATATGTTTCAAAGTACGGTATACAGATACTTCCGTCATCTATGTCAGTTGTTAGGTGACTTGGTATGGGTTTATCTCAGACTACAACAAGTTAGCTGATAGTTGTCGCTAGGAATTTATGATAACACAACTATTGGCTTGTAATAAAAAAGGATGGCCTACTAGCTTGTTATCAGAAAAATAGAAGGCCCCAGGAAACTGAGAATGGGTTATAAGGAATATTGGGTAAATCTAAAACTAAAAAAGGTCAAGGGAATTACAATTTCTATAAAACAAACACCAACAAAGGGAATGAGCTCAATTGTTTCTCTGTTAACTACCCCCAACCAAACACCCCCTAAGAGTTTCTTGAATAAAGTACAGTGCACTTGGAATGTAATAGATATTAAGAGGTGTAACTGAGCATATATTGAAACTTAGATTCTCTCCACACTCCAGATTCAATTGCGGTTTAAGCTAAATCAAAAGCTACGATTTGAATAAATACGAGACCATATTGGGAAACCACAAACCCCTTGCCGAAGATCCCTCCCTACGTACCCCTCATACCTGCTCATAAGCTCAGCCTTCTTGGCTCTTGATGTTTCTTCATAATAGCCTTCCTAACTGAATAAGTATCTAGTACATGTGGACCTTTATAGAAAATTTATATAATACCCATAAATACCATATCTTAGAAGTAAGCTATCTATGCAATATAACACTATCCGATCTTACACTTCTATAACCTTTATTAATAAGTGAAACCCTTTTTAACATTGTACTAAATTTGGTTCGCACTTTTTTTGGTTTCACCCCTAATTTGTTTCTTTTAATATGTTTTTTTAAAATATAATTATCTAATCTAAAATAGATTATATTCTACCCTAAGTTCCTATTTCATTTAGTAGAATTATTATACCATAAACTCCTATTTCACTTAATAGAATTTTTATGTTGTTTTTAAATTATTTTTGTTTTGTTCAATGCTTTGCTTTCATGGATCTTCTAACAATTTTATTATTAATTTTGACTTTTTCATCTTATACAAATAATTTTATTATTTTTTGAATTTTTCGTCTTTGCAGTTACAAGCAATCTATAACCTTTATTAATAAGTGAAACCCAAATTATAATCACTGAATTGTTGAATCAAGATACTAACTTTATACCACAGAACTACATTAATATAAAATACATTATAATATTATTATTGCACCAAATATATTATATTATTATTATACCTATCAGTATCACAAATCGGCCACCAGACCCGATTAAAATCAATTAGTTGTTGAATCAACATACTAATCTCAATCTATTTTATACTCCTGAATTGATTATCTAATCTACATTTGTACGAGCATCTACTCAACACTCAAAATTTTAGGTATTATTCTCCTCCTAACTCTCCTGACATAGGAGTAATTAAGGGAGCTGTTATATGCACACCATTGATTCACAAGTGCACACCCTTGTTGAGATTTAGACCAAAACATTTTCATGCACATCTTCAACTAAAAACTATTTTTAGATTCTTTTTTTTTTTGAAAGAAGTAGTTTTGTCTCAACTCCAACAAATGATGTGCACATAAATCAACAGTGTGCACATATCAGTTTTCCTAATTAAATGGTTCATGTAGCAAAAATAATATTAATGTTCGTAAATTCCAACACATATACACTAGATATGATTTATGCCCTCCCACAAAATTAGAGATGAAACTGTATTTGATTTTTATGAAAAGAGGAGGCAATTTAACTAAAAAGTATCCAAGAATTATGTACAATGTATAAAAAAATCATTATATTTAACGAATTATTATTTTATATTTTTGTGAGCCTTCAGAACTTTTCAAAGTTTATTATCTTATGCATTTAGCAAAAATATTAATCTATTATATTCGCTCAAGTCAGGAACGAAAATATTACTAATTTATCGAATATTTATTTATCAAGGTTTTACTGTATATCTTAATGGAACCTGAATGCGGTAATTCATGTTTAGCTTCTCATAAATACAAATTTGCACTATGAGAAGTGGGTAAATAGTATTATATTATTTTAAACAAACTAAATAACTGTTTATATTTTTGGCCATCTAAAATTTGTATTGTAATTCTAATTTTTTTATTATGACCTTAGTACCTTATTTATGTTATATAAATAATTTAAATTTTTCAATAAATAAACTAGGCCCGTGCTTTGCACGGGTAATAATCTAGTTATAAACAAATCTAGCTAATGCGTTTATAGTAGGGCCGTGTGTAATGGAGTTAAAGGAACACTATAAGGGGTCCATGCGAAATCTATGGGGTTTAAATACTTGCACGAAAACCTAAGACTTAAACACTGGGTAATAGCAATTAGCTTAAAAAGCTCTAACGTAACTGGAATCCCGCTGATTCACAATATTAAAGAATATGAGAAAATCAATCTTACAAATTATAAGATAATGCCAAAATGGTCTATCATCTTGCTAGGTATAGATCCAAGAAGTACTAATGAAGTTGATGTATTCCTACGTCCTTGTAAGCAAAAAAAAGTCACTACCATGATTGATGGACCATGATTGATGGAGAGAACTGGACGGTTACAGTTTTGAAGTTTGAACACCCATTGCTCTCGATTATCGTTTAAAAATGCTTTAAACTTATTAATCATTAAAATATAACTTTTACATACGTAAGTGATCAATAACTCTTTATCAGTACATGCAATAAATCAAGATTTTAATCCAAGGGCTATCCACCAGCAATGCATACATATTGTAACAAGAGATCCAAATATGCAGTAATGAAAGAAATGATGCATAACATGAATATGTAAGACAACTAACTTACTTGAAATGCAGATCGTATCAGTTCCTCCACATAATCAACAGTTGAGCCTTTTACAAAGTCATGAAATTTTATCTACCACCAATTTAACACCGTCCCTCTCAAATATCCTAAAGAGAAGGGAAATATAAATTAACTTGTAAAAGATAAAAAAGATAACTCAATATCTGATGATTTAATTTAACCTCTGAAATGAGCAAAAAACAAGCCTATATTCAGGACTGGATATGCCCAAATTGGCAACACTGAAACTGAGCTTATTCATATAGAGTAAAACTTGGCAAGACAATAAGACAAGCTGAAATAACCTGTCATCTGAATTAGTCTTATCATCAAGTGTGAAGTTATATTGGAACCCAGAACATCCACCAGCTTCTATGCTTAACCGAAGCATTTTCTCCTTGTCCTCGTCTACTTGTAACTCTTTCATTCTCTGCCAAGCATTCTTAGAATTAATCATATGAATTAACAATTGATTGCCTAATAAGTCAAACGACAACTGGAATTAAATACAAGATATTTTTTCTTTAAAAAAAATTTAATTTCCAAATGTTTCTTATAATAATCAACAAAGCTTTAGGCCCAAGTTCTTTCCATCACTTGTAAGCTCTAACCTATGTTATCGCAGGATTAAGTATGAAAAGGTGGATGCAGGTGTCAGATTCTCAAATACGAAAATATTGGGAGTTTTTGCATATGCATCAAAAATTGGACATGAAAAAGTGACTAGGCACATAGCTTAACACATAAAACTTCATAGACTCTTAAATATTCTAAACACTTCTAATACATCATACATCAACAAATTATATGCACTCAATCATATACATGACAAATTTACAACATTAACCAAAAGGATGATATTAAAAGCAAATATCAAATACAATGTAATAAATGTCATAAACAATCCATTTCAGCTTACGAGCATCTCATGCTTGTCTCATAACAAAGGAATGTCACATACGTCAAACACATGGCAGCCTTATTACATAATCACAATAAAGTACACAAAAGCAAAGAATCCATGCTATTAGACTTTTAGATTCATATATGCTCTAATACATCGAAACAAGCATAAATATAAAATTACGAATCCTATTATACACAAAATCGAATAAAAGAGCATAAAAACACAATTATAAAAATCAAAATAACAAAATTACGATTTCGAAATAGTTACCCTAACAAAACTATCAGTCATATGAATAGATTCGGAGGAAGAGGAGGATTGAGGTTCAGAAAGAGGCTGGGTAGAAGCAGATGAATAATATCTTTGTAATATTCTATTATTCCGACGAATTCGAGCTGTAATAAACGGAACCGCACGATTAATCAACGATCTCGAAGATGAAGAAGACATGGTTTTGAGGGCATATGTTGTCTCTGAATCTCAAGGAAAACAAAGGAAGGTGTTTAGATGTCTGAACAAGATTTATCGGTTTGGGGGGATTATTTTGAGTTTGGGGGATGTGTGGGCGGTGTTCGAAGAAGAAATGTTAGAATTGGCTTTGTTTTGATTCTTTCTGCGTCTTATGTTTGACACACGAACTAATCATCCTTCATCTCTCCTTTTATTTACTAGTTAATTAATTAATTATTACTTTTATTTATTTACGGCTCCTGAAAACAATATTCAGCTGATTAAAGTTATGAAATTGATATTTTATTATTTCAGTTATTACTTTTATAATACTAGCTTAAAACCCGTGCGATGCACGGATTGTTAATTGTTATTTTATTATTATTTTGTTTAATATTTTATTAATTGTAATTGTGAAAAAAATAAGTAGGCATGTTAAAATAACTAAACACTTTTAATTAATTAAAAACATTAAAACAAATTTTAAAATAAATAAGTATGGGTTTGCCCGTTATATTTTTTGAAAAATGAGGGGTTTTAGTAAGAAAAAATAAAAAATGTATCATATATTTAGTTTAAAAAGGTAAATGCCCATGATATTTTTGGAAAATGAGATTTTAAAATTTAATAATTAAAAGTATTTAAATACGTTTTAAAATAAATAAGTAAAGGGTTTCCTGTGATATTTTTGGAAAAAGAATGGATTTTAGTGAGAGCAATAGAAAAATTAAATTGTAAAAGACAATTTCCCGTGATATATTTAGAAAATGGGCTTTGTTAGAAAAAAATATATAATGTGTTTTAGCTGAAAAGTTGATTGGTTATAAATAGGTATTTGATTATTTATATTTTAATATTTTTAGTAATTGCATTTGTTAAGAAAAATAAGTAGACATGTTAAAATATGTAAACTTTTAAAAAATAATTATAATATTAAAATAGGTTTAAAAATAAATAACTAAAGGTTTATCCGTGATATTTTTGGAAAATGAGGGGGTTTAGTAAGGAAAAATAGAAAATTAACATGTTTTAGTTAAAAAAGGTAATTGCCCGTGATATATTTGAAAAAGTAGGAGAATTTGTTAGAAAAAAATAATGTATTTTAGGTGAAAAAGGTAATTGGTTATAAATAGGTAATATTATTATTTAGTAATATATTTTTATAAATAAGTAAGGTTAATTAAGTAAAACTGCGAAGTACAATTAATTAAGGGCAATTAAGTAAAATCACAACGTACCATACTGACCAACCAAAATGCGGGCAATTAAGTAAAATCACAACGTACCATACCGACCAACCAAACTTCTAATGTTTCGTCTATTATATAATAGTATTGATTAGTTATTTATATAAGAATTAAGATTAAACTGGTAATAGTTTATGGATGGTGTTTGACAACCTAACTTATAAACCAACTTATAACTTATATATTCATAAGTTGAATGTTAGTAATAACGTAAAATTTCCTTAAAGTATTGACTTATTGCTTGATTTATTTGTCTTTTAATACTTCATATTTTTACATTTGTATTTTTAAATGTTTTTTTTAATTTAAAATGTATGTATTTAGCTCATTATATTTAATAATTATTTTTAAAATATAAATTAGCAAATTTGTAACTAACTTATAAGTAAATTTATCCAAACATCTAAGAATTCATCCACTTATCACTTATATGACACTTATTTATTTTAAGGTATAATTCAACTTTTTTAAGATATCTCAAACATGCACTATAACATTTTCCTATATAATTTTCATGACATTATTGTAAATATTAAAAACTCATTCTACATTTACAAATATGTCATTATGTATTTATACAAAGATTGAGGACAACCTATGATATATGATTCACAAATATAAAATATCCTTTTCTTATAGTACATGATGTATATATTTTATTTATACAAAATATATGAAGAAAATCATCTTGATAGGGATGATCAGATGAGTATACATTTATGTAAACTGTTAAGTAGTATAATAATTATTATAGTAAGAGGGATAATAAGTAAATACTATCATAGGTCAAGAGTTCGAAACTCGCTCGTAACATTTTAATTTTCATAATTTTATAAAAATTTTAAAATATTAGTAATTATTCTTTCTAAATAATGTGTTGTCTTATGACATGGTGTGAAAAGTTTCTCTCCGTTAGTCCTTAAAGTTTTTCTCTATCGTTTAAATTGTTTTACACGCTTTTTTGATGGTGGGAGGTCGGAATCCTTTACAGGAGATGGAAGATAGTTTTGTAATGATCAGACTGGGAGATGAGGAGGAAGGAGGGATAATGTTTGAAGAGAACACAGAAGAGCTATCTGAAATAGATGTACGCTGGTGCCTGATGGGAAGGTTCTTGACGGAGTCACCTATTGATTTTTAGGCCATGCAATATAAGATGGCATCACTGTGGAGGCCAGGGAAGGGGATGTACGTAAAGGAATTGGATCGAAATCGGTATATCTTTCAGTTTTATCATGAAGTGGACATTTCACGAGTTATTGAAGGTAGTCCTTGGACGTTTGGGAGATTTCAACTGGTGTTGAATGATTGAAGGAGGGAGATAACCCACGTACACTAACCATCAACAACCTTGATGTCTGGGTGCAACTTCACGGAATGAACACAAGCTTTATGTCCCAGAAAGTGGTGATAAATGTGGGGAATTATATTGGTAAATTTATTGAGTCGGACACGAACAATTTTGTTGGGATTTGGAGAGACTACTTGAGGGTCCGGGTTTCTATTGATCTGGACAAGCCATTGAAACAGAGAATGAAATTGGAAAGAAGTGAGACAAATTGGTGTTGGGCCAATTTTAAATATGAGGTTGTTCCAACTTTTTGTTTCATTTGTGGAATGATAGGACACAGTGAAAGGTTTTGTGAGAGGATCTTTGACACACCGATAGAATAGATTGAAAAATCGTATGGTGCGTGGATGAGAGCAGAGCCTAGACGTCGAAATCATACTATGGCAGCAAAATGGCTGAGGCCAGGGGGCAAAAATTCTGGTAAGTTTTCCGGTGGAAGAGAAGACGGGCAACAACAGCAAGGTGGTTACCACTAATTTCGCAGTGGGTGATCACAATTCCAGAAATCCAGGGATGGTTGATGATACCATGAGCCGTAACAATAAGGTAACAATAAGCGTAAGTCATGGAGGAGGAGAATATTTAGAAGATAAGTCCAAATATTTGTTAATTGGCATGGATTTGGAAAACGTTTCAGCGGGGGAAAAAAATTAAATCTAGATGAATCGAATGGGCTTATAATATTGGACCCAAAAAGATGTCGAGTGGAGAAGCCCAACTTAAGTGTGCCAAGGACAAACATAACGTAATAGATGAAGACATGATAGACTCTCAGAACACTAGTAAAATGGAGCCAAAAAACTTGATAATGGCGGGTGCTGCAAAGCAGACCCGCCCGTCATCATGACTACTCTTAGTTGAAATTGCCGAGGGGTGGGGCTCCCTTGGAATATTTAGTTCCTAACAGACGTTGTACGTCAAGAAAAGCCTACGCTTATTTTTCTATGTGAAACTATTGTGAGGAAGTCGAAGATGGAATGGATACAAAAAATTCTAGTGTATGAGGGTTTGTTCGTTGTCGAACCTCAGAGGAGAAGTGGTGGCCTAGCTTTAATATGGAAGGAGAGTACTCAGGCTGAATTTGTGGGGTTCTCTCAGCACCATGTCGATGTAAAAGTGAATATTGATGGAATGAATGCTTGGAATTCGACAGAAGTGTATGAAGAACCTAAAAGAACTCAAAGAAGAAGAACATGGGACCTGTTACGTTCTTTGGCTAGAGATTCAAACCTTACTTGGTGCGTGTTAGGAATTATGTTGATTCTTTATGATAACCAAAATGACCCAGTGAAATTTGTATAAGTCCTAGTAGCTGTCAATGGATAGCATGTGTATACAGTATTCGTTGACAGGTATCTTATCAACAGATAAATCTTTATGTAACATGTTTCCTTTTGTTCAAATTAGCAGTTGATAGTATAGTAGTTAGGATTGAATAAGTCATGTTGACTATCAATGGATATACAAAATAGGTTGGCCAATTGTAAATATTTTATGCCTTGTAATTTTGTATAAGTGAAGATGTCATCAACTAATATCATTCAGTCTTCAACGGATATGACTTTACTCATCAACGGAAGCAGACAGCCCTACATCAACGGATGTCTAATAAGCTAGCAACGGATAAGGACCAATTCACACCAACGGATAATGCACCAATAATTATCAGTTGACAAATGTGAAAGTGACAGTTCACATGGGTTGATAAGAGCAAAAAGAACTTGGAAACCAACAATTTGGGGAACCCTGAAGAAAAGGAAGCATTCTATTTTCAGCTGGTCAATAAAGATGATTGAAGAAAGATATTCACCTGAAAGGCAAATCACTTCAAGGACCATTGGACTTAAAGTGGAAAAGCAAGCTTCTGGATTTTATCTATTGTATATTCTCAGTAGTTCAGTAGGCTTGTAAACTTGGGATATATAACCAAGTGTAGCAATGTTTTTGAAGTTAAGAAATCAGTTTAGTTTTCAAAAGCTTAAGCAATACTCTCTTGTAAATTGATGAAGCAAAAACATTGTAATTGCAGCTGTGTGTTTTGTTCAAAAACATCATAGAGATTTCTTTAAATAAAAATCTCTCAGGTGGAACAATCAATCCACCTGAATTTTTAATTCTTGTGTTTTACTTCCTGCAATTTCTATTTTCTGTTCTTAAGTATCTCTTGTCTGTAAAGAATTGGTTATTTTTAAAGGATTGTATTCAACCCCCTTCTATAATCCTATGATCATATTGTTTGGGAATAACAATTGGTATCAGAGCAAGCTTCTAACATACAAGAAGTTTAAAGATCAAAGACAATCAGAATCATGGGAAAGAAGGATAATGGAGTTAAGATACCAGTTCTTGACAAAGACAATTACTTTCACTGGAAAGTAAAGATGCATATGCACCTTATGTCTATGGATGAATGTTATGTGGATTGCATCGAGAAAGGTCCTTATGTACCTATGAAGCCAAACACTGGAATTGCTCAAGCAGCTAAAGGAGCTGAGAACACTGTTCCCAAACCACCATCAGAATGGACACTTGGGGATGTTGCACTGAACAGGTCAGGAAAAACAAAATGCAACTTCTTATACAATAGTATGGACACTTTCACTTCAAAAGTGGTGAATCTTTGAATGACACTTTTAGTAGATTTCAAAAATTATTAAATGGCTTAAAGTTGTATAGAAGAGTGTATCAAACCAAAGACTTCAATCTCAAGTTTATGAGAGTCTTGCCCAAGGAGTGGAAACATATGACAGTTTCTTTAAGAAATACTCAAAAGTACAAGATGTTAGGCTCAAGACATGTCTGAACACCACTATTAACAAGCCTACACTATGTGACTATGTCACATTACATGACCTAGTGAGTTCTATCACTGGGATGTAGTATAGGTCTCTAAATGTACTTGTCTTGTTCTCATGAACATTAGCTTGATCATGTATGCTCAAAGTTATAATGAGCTTAGTAAAGTTTCTTGCATCTAGACTGTATATAGGCCATTGAATAATTGTCCTGGTAGAAGTTCAGAAGTGTTCATGCAGCAGGACAGAGATAAATAAGGCTATGAAGAAATAAGTTGCATAAATTTGTCTAAGGCATTATATAGCAAAGTCAGAAGAAAGCTATGTCGTGAAGTCACCAATATCCATGTCGTGAAGTACTATATCGCATAGTCCATTTTGTACTATGTCGAGAAGTCCTCAAGACATATGTCGTGAAGTGTTGGAGTCAGCAAAGTCAAAGAAGCCTAGATCGTGAAGTCCTCAAATGACCTATGTCGCATAGTCTTCAAATGACCTATGTCGCATAGTCTTCAAATGACCTATGTCGCATAGTCTTCAAATGACCTATGTCGCATAGTCTTCAAATGACCTATGTCGCAAAGTCTTCAAAGGCTATATTGCGAAGTCCTCACAAGTGAGATCGCGAAGTCAGGAATGAAGTGGAGTTCACGATATCAACACTTAGCCGTTTACAACAAGACAAATCAAGGTACAGAATCAAGAATCAAAAGAGACAAATACTGAAGCATTTGTTCTGGCAAGGTGGTCCAAAGAACAGATGGCAAATCTACAGCTAAACTTAGAGAGAAAGATAAGAGACAAGCAGCTACAGAAACGGGAAAGACTCCGAAAAGCAGGTGGTCCTTCCTGACACAGTTGACGTCTTATGGCAGGACAAGTTGGACTTTCAGCAAGGGGTAACTGTGTAAAAATAGGTGTGTGCACTAGTTTGTATAGGGCTTATATATATCATGCACATCCTATTGTTAGCTGAGTAAGAGAGATACACATAGTTATTTGCTAAGCTCTTTTCTCTGTAAGCAAACAAGTTCAAACTGTTCTTGTTTAGAAGCCAAAAATTCTATTGTGAATTTCTTGGAAAGCTGTAGTATTTAATTTGCTTATACAAAGTAGATTAAAGTGATTGTGTGTGTTATTTACTTTCTGCATATTACATATCATAATCATATACAGTCTGTTACTTAAGTTTTCAAGAATCGAAAAATATATCAAACTATCCATTCACCCCCCCTCTGTCTAGTTTCTAGTAGTATTCATTTCTAACAAGTGGTATCAGAGCGTAGGCTGTTAACGTACAAACAGGAAAAGATCAAGAATGAGTTCACAGAAACTAAGCAGTATCAAGATTCCTCCCTTTAACAAGGAGCACTACAGTTTATGGAAGAAGAAGATGTTGCTTTTCATCAAAGCTTCTAACCCCATGTATTTAGATATTCTAAAGCATGGTCCCTTCATTCCAATGATCGAGATTGGTGAAACAACCATTGGCACTGAGATTGTACCAGCAAAACATGTGCCCAAAGATCCCTCAAAATACACTGATCCTGAAAAGGAAAAAGTTGCACTGGATGGACATCTTCAACTTATCATTTGTGAATCTATGGACTTCAACATGTATGGCACTGTTGCTCATTGTACTAGTGCCAAGAAGATGTGGGATCTTATAGAAGTGCTCTGTGAAGGAACTACTGAAGTAAGAAAGAACAAGAAGCAGATTCTTGTTTCACAATATGAAGCCTTCATGGCTCAGCCAAAAGAGGGAATCACAGAAGTGTTTGAGAGAGTCAACAAGCTGATAAACGAGCTCAAACTCTATGACAAACACTATGAAACAGAAGAGCTCAATATGAAGTTTCTACTAACTCTTCCAGATCACTTGGAACCAAGAATCTCTTCCCTAAAAGAAAGAGATCTAACAAAGATTGGTTTTGATGTGTTATATGGTGTTTTGAAGACATATGAGTTGGAGCTGTTTCAAAAGAGATCTATTCAAGCAAAGCAAGGATTAGTGGCTAATACCTCCTGTGCACTTATTGCTGACAACCTAAGTCAAAGAATGGACTCTCTTAAAATCAGTCAGGTCAAGATTGAGGAACTGGAAGTTGAAGACACTGGTGATGAAACTCAGGTTGTGTATGATTTACCTGAAGAGGATGAGTTCTACAGTATAGATGAGCTGGACAAAATGGAAAACAAATCTTTTGCTTATATGGCTAGGAGGTATCCTAACATAAGGTTTAAAAGAAAGCAGCCATTTAGATCCAAGTTCAATAATGGAAACACTGGTGGATCTAGTGGCTCAAACACCTTCAATAAAGGAAAAGGGATTGCTGGTGCTGCTAAGGGTGGATACAAGACAGGAAGTGTGGATAGGACCAAAATAAGATGCTATAACTGCAATGAACTTGGGCATTTTGCCACTGAGTGCAAAAAGCCTAAACAAGTCAAGAAGGACAAAGCATACTTAGAGCTTGAAGCTAAGTATGAGGCTCTACTCAAGAAACAACAGGGCAAAGCTTTTATTGCTGAGGGAAAATGCTGGGATGACTCTGATGAAGAAGAAGAACAAGAGTACTCAAACTATGCCTTGATGGCATTTTCTGATGATGGTGATTCAAGTCAGGTACCCATTCTTACTTCTCTTAATATGACTCCCCTTCAATATAAGCAAACTGTTGAAGATATGAGCACTGAGATGTTTAATATTCATACTAGCATGTTAGTAGCTAATGAAGAAATTGATAGACTAACTGCTAAGAATGTTGAGCTTACAGAAAAGAATGAGAAACTTGAGTTAATGGCTGTGAACCTGGATGGTTTGAAAAAGGAGGTTGAGTATCTTAAAAACAAAGTGATTTGTGCTGAGCAGATAGAGAAAGCCCTTAGGGAACAAATTGCTGAAACTGAACTGAAACTAAGAAGCTTCAAAAACTCCTCTGAACTTATTCAAACCTATCACAAGGAACACACTGAAGACTGCAAGGTTGGAGTTGGTTTTGACTATGATAATGACAAGGGAAGGAAGAAGGTCAAGGGCAAAGGAAAGGAAACTTTTATAAACAAAAATGCCCCAACCATACTGTCAAGTGTTGAACAGCCCATCTTCAGAAAGAGTGCTGTTGAGTTTGATGAGGAACTACTGATCATCAAGCAACAGCTACTTGAAGAAGATGAGGCTGCTAAAAACACTTCTTCCTTTCCTGAACTTGTCAATCAGAAAGAGACCAAAAACAATCTTGTCAAGAGTCCTAAAGCAAAGAAAGAAGTTGTTAAGAAAAAGAAACAAAACAGAAATGGTAAAGTTGGTGTTAACAAGGGAAACAACTATGCTTATGTGCCAAATGCTCCCAGGAAACAATGTCAAAAATGCCTATCTGTTAATCATTTGACTCATAAGTGTAGTAAGCCTGATATTGTTGAAGTTGACAACCTGAGTAACCATTCTGCTAGCATAAATTCTAGTCATGATTCTTTCTGTGGTAAGCCAAACTGCATGACATGCTATGTGACTGTGATTGCTAACTGTTTATCTCTTAAACATAAACTTGACTCTGCACAATCTGGTGAATCACACACACATATGCATTCTCATAGGACAGGGTCCCCAATCAGGGTTGAGAGGGTGAAAACTTCATGTGAGCCTAAGAGTGTAAACTCCAAAGCCAAAGAAAAAGTGAAGTCTCCTACTATGAGAAATGCAATTTATGACAGAAGAATTATTAATCAAAATGTTTCTAAATCAACTGGACCCTACCAAGTGTGGGTACCAAAAACAACTTAGTCATTTTGTGAATGCAGGGCAACAGGAATAAAAGAGTCATATGGATCTTGGACAGTGGATGCTCAAGTCACATGACTGGTGATATAGCCCTGCTATCACATTTTGAGGAAAAGGCTGGCCCATCAGTAACCTTTGGAAATGACAACATTGGTTATACAATGGGATATGACAGTGTTAAATCTGGAAATGTCATTATTGAAGATGTAGCATTTGTTGAAGGACTGAAGCATAATCTCTTGAGCATTGGACAATTCACCAACAGAGGTTTCAAAGTGGAATTTGATGAAGACCTTTGTTCAATCTCAAAAAGGGAAAGTGGTGAAGTTGTTCTAACTGGTGTGAAGAAAGGAAGCTTGTTTGTAGCTAATCTCAAGGCTGCAGATAAGGGAGAAATCTGCTGTTTCTATACTAAAGCCACAAATGAGGAATTCTGGCTATGGCACAAGAAGCTGTCTCACTTGAATGTTCAGGCAATGAACTCTCTAACCAAGAGAGAACTTATCAGGGATTTGCCTGCCTTGGAGTTTGTGCAAGATGGAGCATGTGAAGCTTGTCAGAAAGGAAAAATTAAAAGATCCAGTCACAAGAACAAGTTGCTCAATACAAATTCAAAACCTCTGCAGCTAATTCACATGGACTTATTTGGCCCTGTGAATGTAATGTCCCTCTCCAAAAAGAAATATGCTCTAGTGATGGTAGATGACTATTCAAGATATACTTGGGTGGAATTCCTATTCTCCAAGGATGAAGCACCCAAAGTCATAATAGAGCATATCAAGAGAGTTGATAAAGAAGCACAAAGCACTGGTTCCTCTGTAGTTGCTTTGAGAAGTGACAATGAGACTGAGTTCAGAAATTCAACATTGTATGAGTTTTGCAAAGATAAAGGAATTTCTCAACAATTCTCAGCTCCTAGAACACCTCAACAAAATGGAGTAGTTGAGAGAAAGAATAGAACTCTCATTGAAGCTGCAAGGACAATGCTGCTGGATGCAAAGCTACCCACTAGCTTTTGGGCTGATGCTGTTAACACAACATGCTATGTGCAAAATAGAACATTAATCAATAAGAAGTCTGGCAAAACTCCTTACTCATTAATGACTGGAAAAAGAGCATCCTTCAAGCACCTGCATGTGTTTGGAAGCAAGTGCTTTGTGATGAAAGATACCTCTGAGCATGTTGGAAAATTTGATGCAAAAGCATTTGAAGGTATCTTCATTGGATACTCTCTGGAAAGGACAGCATACAGAGTATTTGTACCTGAGCAACACAAAGTCATGGAAAGCATGGATGTTACCTTTGATGACAAGAAAACTCCTGGACTGAAAACAAGTGATCAAGACAGTGTGCCATTGAGATTTGAGAATCAAGGTTATCTTGAGGATTCTGAAAGTGAAGATGAACCCCCTGTTCAAACTGTTCTAGAGAATGAAATCCTCGAAGGTGACAATCTTTTTCAAACACCTGTGCAAGGGTTCACAAACACAGGGGGAGAAGAAGAGAATGCACCTATCAACCAAAATGAGCTTGGAACAGATCAAGGAAATGAACAGGGGCACACAAGGAAATGGGACAGAGCCCACACTAGGGATCAAATCATTGGAGATCCTAGTGAGGGAGTTAGAACAAGAAGGGCAACATTAAATACATGTCTGTATAGCTACTTTCTGTCACAAGAGGAACCTAAATTAATTGAAGAAGCTTTGAAGAATTCTGATTGGATTGTTGCCATGCAAGAAGAGTTGAATCAATTTGAGAAAAACAAAGTATGGGAACTAGTACCTCCTCCAAAAGGAAAGAATGTTATTGACACCAAATGGGTGTTCAGAAACAAAATGGATGAAGAAGGAGTGGTAATAAGAAACAAAGCAAGACTGGTTGCCAAAGGATACTGTCAGCAGGAAGGCATTGACTATGATGAGACATTTGCACCTGTAGCTAGACTGGAAGCCATCAGAATCTTCCTGGCTTTTGCAGCTCACTCAGATTTTAAGGTGTATCAAATGGATGTGAAAAGTGCATTTCTCAATGGTGATCTTGCTGAAGAAGTTTATGTGTCTCAACCACCTGGCTTTGAAAGTGAAGACTTCCCAAACTTTGTGTATAGACTGCTCAAGGCACTCTATGGACTCAAACAGGCACCAAGAGCCTGGTATGAAACTCTATCTCAATTCCTTCTTGAGCATCAATTTACCAGGGGTACAATTGACAAAACCCTATTCTTCAAGAAGCATGGAAATGATATCATTCTTGTTCAAATCTATGTGGATGATATCATCTTTGGCTCTTCAAATGAAAAACTCTGTGAAAGGTTCTCTAAGTTGATGCAAAGCAAATATGAGATGAGTATGATGGGAGAGTTAACCTACTTTCTAGGCCTGCAAGTACATCAAAGGGAGGATGGCATCTTTATAAACCAATCTAAGTATGTCAAGGATCTTTTAAAGAAATATGGTTTAGAAGAGTCATCCCCAGCTAAAACTCCTATGTCTACTGCAATCAAGCTGGATGAAGACAAGAAAGGCAAGAGAGTTGATATCAAGGTCTATAGAGGAATGGTTGGATCCTTACTCTATCTCACAGCTAGCAGGCCAGACATCATGTTTGCCACATGCCTTTGTGCAAGGTTCCAGTCTGATCCCAAGGAATCTCACATGATGGCTATCAAAAGAATCTTCAAGTATCTAAAGGGGACTCCTAATCTTGGGCTATGGTATCCAAAGGGCACTGGGTTCAACCTGGTTGGTTACACAGATTCTGATTATGCTGGATGCAGAATTGACAGGAAGAGCACCTCTGGAAGCTGTCAGTTCCTAGGTCAAAGGTTAGTGTCCTGGTTTAGTAAGAAACAACAGTCCACAGCAACATCCACAGCTGAGGCTGAATACATTGCTGCTGGAAGTTGCTGTGCTCAATTGCTTTGGATTAGAAATCAACTCATGGATTATGGGCTAGTGTTAGAACACATTCCTCTAATGTGTGATAATACTAGTGCAATATCCATAGTTGCCAATCCTGTTAATCATTCTACTACAAAGTACATTGAGATCAGGTACCATTTCATTAGGGAACATGCTGCAAATGGTACCATAGAAGTCTCTTATGTTCCAACTGAGAAACAATTAGCTGACATATTTACTAAACCTCTGAATGAAGCAGTCTTCAACAGACTTGTGAGTGAAATTGGAATGCTTAATCCTTCATTTAGTTGCTCTAAGTAAGTATGCCAGTAAATTGTTGCAGCAGTAAATTTTCACTGTATTTAAATGCTCTATTTGTTTGGAGTGAAAATTAGCTGAGATATGATTTATAAATATTTCAGTATTTTACTGCATATTTTTCAAAATCACATTTGTTGATAAAGTTGTGAGTTTTTGAGACATCTCGATATAGATGATTTTCAGAGTTCACGACACAGTTCAAATCAAACAGACTTATATCGCAAACTGTTGAGAGTGTGAGACTTCGCGACATAGTTCATTTCATGAGTTTGCGACATAGTTCATTTTATGACTTCGCGACTTAGAATAACTATATCGACAAGTCTCCACATTTGACAGAATTTTGATTTAAATTAATTTTATTTCAAAATTTGATAAAAGTCTGACAATTTGCTTAAAATTCTTAATAGAGAGCTTTAGACAGGGTATTTCTACTATATCGCAAAGTCTCCCCGATCCTTTCATCTTGAGGACTTTGCGACATAGTTCATTTCTGAGACTATGCGATATACTGTGCAAGACTTTGCGGTACAGGCCATTTTTGACTTCGCGACATACAGATAGACTGTACAAATTCATAACTCCATATCGCAGTGTCTCTATCATATAAATACCCTTTTCTAACCGTTCATAACTTTTCATCTTGTCTATTGCTCTCAAACTCTCAAACCTAAGCACAAATTCTCTACTCTCTCCTTCACTCTCTCTCTCGAAATGGCACCCAAATCTCAAACAGTATCATCTCCTATCCCTTTAACCATTCCCAAAGAAACCAATCTTCTCACCATTCCCTCTGAGGCTGAGGCTAACCCAAGGTACAAGTGTTTTGTCCGGTTCTTGAACACTTCCTACCTACGCCAAGCCCTAACCCTGAACCCTACCTTGTATGTCGATGTGTTGGAAGGATTCTGGAGAACGGCGTTGGTTTCAACAATGGCTAGGGAAGATGGAACCTCATTCCAGGAGGTTAGTTGTTCAATTGGAGGCAAACATTTTCAGTTTGGTGAAAGGGAAATCAATGAAGCTTTGGGGTTCAAGGTTGAGGGTCATGACCAAGAAGCTACAGATGCTCAAATCGTAGATTTCATGACCTTCATTCGGTATGCTGAAGAGATAGATACTGGAAAGCTAAATAAGAAGTTTGTGAGAAGGGAGTGGTCATTTCTGTTTGACGCACTCCAGAAGGTGTTTCTCTGCAGGAAGACTGGATGGGACCATATCAGTCACATTGCTGTGAAGCTAGCCTACTCCTTGGCCAACAACCAGGAGATCAATGTGGGAGCCATAATTCTCAAAGAATTGGCTCAGAGGCTAGGCAGGACTGTTCGTGGTAGAGGTAATGACATCTTTTACCCTCGTTTCCTTCAAGTAATTTTAAATTTTCTTGATGCAAATGTCCATGAATTGGAGGGTATAGTCCAAAGTTCTATTTGGCTCATTGGACACAAGGAATCAAGTGGATGTGATTCTAAGTGTGACCAAGCATATGCAGGACACATTTGAGTCTTATCCACTTGATAAGCCAATATACCATGCACTTTCCTGGACAGGGGAGGCTGAGACTGAAGGAGCTACACAGTCTAACCCCAGCCTTCCCATCCCATCCAGCAACCCCACTGTAAACAGTACCATAGAAGTTAGGCAGCCAAGTGCATCAATCTCTCAAAAGATTGGTGTTACTAAAAAGAAGTCAAAGAAGAGAGCCCTAGCAGTGATAAATGAATCTGTAGAGATAGATAGTGAGAATCCTGAGTCACCTCTCACCAGACAAAGTAAGAAATTCAAATCCAAACCTACCACTGGATCCTCCCAACAGGATTCAGATGTGGAAAAAGGGGTACACCTGTTACTGTCCATGGCCTCTCAACAGGTCATTGGCATTGAAAAGAGCAGTCTCCCCACTGCACCTTGTACAGAGTCTGCACAGGGTCAAGACCTCACTCTTGACCCTAGGAGTGATAAGGCTGATAATACACAGAGTGGAGAGCACATCACTGTTGAAACTCCTCCTATTTCTCAGGGGGAGTTGCCACAATCTAATCTAAACCCCACTTCTCTCTCAGATTCTTCCATAAAAATTTCTTCTGAACAAGAGAGTCATTCCAATGACAATCTTGCCTTTGATCAATCACAATTCTCTCCTGTGATTGAGCCAATTTCAAGTGACATGGTGCATGACACTATGCTCACCACCCAGGACCCACATCTAGTTGGTCAGGGAATGCATGCTGGGGCATATCCTAATGACACCAACACAAACATGGAGGATTCACCAGTTTTCACTGGAGACTCTATGCCCAATTCTCCCATCCTTAGGGATGTGGAACTGTCTTCACAGACAAATAGGGCTAATGTTGTAACACATCCCATTTCAATGGAGACAACATTAGACCCTACAGCCATTCCAAGGCTGGAGGAGACTCACAACCTTACATCTCATGCCACCTCTCTAAAACAGATCAATGACAAACTGGATGCCCAAGGCAACAACACCTCCAATATCCTGCTGGTGCAACAACAGATGCTGACTTCAATGATGAAACAAATGAACCTGCCTATCCCTGGGGAAGCTCAAGTCATCTTGTCTGATCCCAAGCCTAAGGGGGAGAAACAAAAGGAGGTCATTCTGAAACAAAGAGGGGGAGTATCTGCCAAGCAGTCAAAGCATAAGGGCAAGGGCAAACTCATTGAAGAAACCATAAAGCCAATCATTCTTCCCCCTGTAGAGGTCATAAGTGCAGAAAGTCAGAAGAGCACAATCTCAACCACCTACTATCCATGACTTCTGAACCTGAATTACCACAGAAGAAAGATGAAGCCACTAAAGTAATTTCAAGAAAACACTCCCACAAAGTTACAGCTAGTGGAGTGTTACAGTGGATGAAGGGGAAAGGAATGAAGCTACTTCCAAGTGATGTGGCACTGAAGATTGATTCTCCTTGTTCCAGAAAGGTGTCTCTTGTGAAACATATGAAGATCAAGAGTGTACCCAGAAGGATAAGGACTATGATGAAGATGCCCTAGCATTTTTGAGGGCTCAAAGGATCTTTGAAGTCAAAGTGAAGTTGGATCATCTAGAGATCAAGTACACTGATGGAAGAGAAAGAATAATGAAGCAAGGGGGATGGCAATATTTTGACACCTATGAGCAAGAAAGAATCAATGCCTTGTTAATTTTTGAAGAAAAGGAAGAAAGGTTGTGGAAAACAGAGATTGCCAGATTCATGAAAATGCACTCTGAATATAAAGAAAATCTAAAGAAGCTGAATGAAGAAAAGAGGTGTGAGAAAGAAAAGGAGATGGCCGAGATGGAAGAAAGAGCAAAGGAGCTAAGGAAGAAAGGGCTGTGCAGGGTAAAGCAAAATCCTTATACTGTTGAGTACAAAAATCATTATGGAGGAATAAGCAAGATAAGGATGGAGTTCATACATTCATATGTGGAAAGTGCCCTCAGAACAGCAGCTGAAGATCTAAAATATTCTCCTCTCATTGAAGAACTGATTGCAAGGGATGAAATTTTACTGGCCATCTCTGAAATAAAGAAGAATGAAGAAATAAGGAAGAAGAAAGTCTATGATGATTTCTTAGAGAAACAATTGGAAACTGAAGCTATGTAGCTCAAGGAGAAATTCTGTAAGACCAAATTTCCAAGTTGTTATCAAATTCTGTTCTTAACATTATCTTCTTTATACTTGTTCTTTTTATGTTAGTTAGGCTTGTTATCAGACATGAAATTGTGCCTAAGGGTCTTACTCACAATTTGGGGGAGATTGTTAGGCTCAAGACATGTCTGAACACCACTATTAACAAGCCTACACTATGTGACTATGTCACATTACATGACCTAGTGAGTTCTATCACTGGGATGTAGTATAGGTCTCTAAATGTACTTGTCTTGTTCTCATGAACATTAGCTTGATCATGTATGCTCAAAGTTATAATGAGCTTAGTAAAGTTTCTTGCATCTAGACTGTATATAGGCCATTGAATAATTGTCCTGGTAGAAGTTCAGAAGTGTTCATGCAGCAGGACAGAGATAAATAAGGCTATGAAGAAATAAGTTGCAGAAATTTGTCTAAGGCATTATATAGCAAAGTCAGAAGAAAGCTATGTCGTGAAGTCACCAATATCCATGTCGTGAAGTACTATATCGCATAGTCCATTTTGTACTATGTCGAGAAGTCCTCAAGACATATGTCGTGAAGTGTTGGAGTCAGCAAAGTCAAAGAAGCCTAGATCGTGAAGTCCTCAAATGACCTATGTCGCATAGTCTTCAAATGACCTATGTCGCATAGTCTTCAAATGACCTATGTCGCATAGTCTTCAAATGACCTATGTCGCAAAGTCTTCAAAGGCTATATCGCGAAGTCCTCACAAGTGAGATCGCGAAGTCAGGAATGAAGTGGAGTTCACGATATCAACACTTAGCCGTTTACAACAAGACAAATCAAGGTACAGAATCAAGAATCAAAAGAGACAAATACTGAAGCATTTGTTCTGGCAAGGTGGTCCAAAGAACAGATGGCAAATCTACAGCTAAACTTAGAGAGAAAGATAGGAGACAAGCAGCTACAGAAACGGGAAAGACTCCGAAAAGCAGGTGGTCCTTCCTGACACAGTTGACGTCTTATGGCAGGACAAGTTGGACTTTCAGTAAGGGGTAACTGTGTAAAAATAGGTGTGTGCACTAGTTTGTATAGGGCTTATATATATCATGCACATCCTATTGTTAGCTGAGTAAGAGAGATACACATAGTTATTTGCTAAGCTCTTTTCTCTGTAAGCAAACAAGTTCAAACTGTTCTTGTTTAGAAGCCAGAAATTCTATTGTGAATTTCTTGGAAAGCTGTAGTATTTAATTTGCTTATACAAAGTAGATTAAAGTGATTGTGTGTGTTATTTACTTTCTGCATATTACATATCATAATCATATACAGTCTGTTACTTAAGTTTTCAAGAATCGAAAAATATATCAAACTATCCATTCACCCCCCCCCCCTCTGTCTAGTTTCTAGTAGTATTCATTTCTAACACAAGAACTTTACTCTTGAGAGGCTTTATGGAACTTTAAAGACTTATGAACTTGAAATGGAGCAAGATGCAGAAATTGAGAAGGTCCAGAAGAAAGGAGGATCTGTTGCCCTAGTTGCAAGTGTTGATCAGGTTGAGGACATGAAGGATAAAACTGTTAAAACTACACCAAACAATGATGTTTGTGAAGGTAAATGTGAATCAAACAAAGGCAATGGGAAGATGTATGAAGAAGCTGAATCCTCAAATCAGGATGAGATGGATGAGCTAGATGAGCATTTAGCTTTTCTGTCAAGAAGATTCTCAAAGCTCAAATTCAAGAAAAATCCTGAAGTAACCAAACCAGTCAAGAAGGACTTTCAACCAAACAAAAATTATGTTGAAAGGTCTAAATTCAAATGCTTTAACCGTGGATTGGGTGGTCACTTTGCAAATGAATGCAGGAAGCCCAAAGTTGAGAAGAAATACAGAAAAGCTGAATATGTGGATTACAAGAAGAAATATTTTGACGTTCTCAGACAAAAGGAAAGGGCATTAATAACTCAGGACTATGATTGGGCTGCTGATGTGAATGATTCAGATGAAGACACGGAGTATGTCAACCTTGCACTCATGGCTGATTCAAATGAGCAGAAAGCAAGTTCATCAAACAATTAGGTAATCACAACTAACCTCACTGAGCTTTCTAAAGAGGAATGCAATAGTACTATTAATGAAATGTCTACTGAATTGTACCATTTTCGTGTGACTCTTAAATCACTTACCAAAGAGAACAATAAGATCAAAGATGCCAGTGTTAGGTTTAGGGGCTACACACCAATATGAGATTCAAACAAACAAACAAAGCAAAACACACACACACAATATATATGACGCGGAAACAACCACGTCCCAACTTGTATTATTAATCAAAACAGTTATCAATAATACAATCAATCTCACCAACGGTGTATCGCTCACACGATACTCAAGCCAAACAATGCTCAAGCATACATCAAACATAATATGACTATGTTTATATAGCCATCCAAAACTTAGCCACCAAGACTTGCCATACTTGTTTTACAAGACTTACCATACTTGTTATACAAGACTTTTTATTCTTGGTACCTAATTCCCTAATATAATGACCAAGACATACCATATATAATAATTGTCTATCCATACAATTATTACCATGTATAATAATTGTCTACCCATACAATTATTACCAAAACAGTCTTAATCACCCAAACTCATATTACCATATTGGGTTGAACAACCGCTCAAACCCAACAATCCTCCCCTTCAACCCAATACCCATATCAGGTTAAACGGTATCCATCAACGACATCGACGTCCCTCCGCCATGCCTCCCCTCGAACAAGAACCTCTCCTTCTAGCACGAAAAGATTTCTCTTGTCCTTCCAACCTTTGAGTATCTCTAAATCCCTTTTAGTGACCTCCAACATTCCGCTCTTCATTATAACAGTATATCCCAAATCAACTAATTTACCCAATGAAATTAGATTTCGATTTAACTCCGGCACGTACCTTACTTGAGTTAACTTCCGAACATGACCATTGTGAAGTTTCATCATTACCTCACCAATTCCAGCAACCTTTACCCTTTTACCGTTTGGTAAAACTACCATCTTTCCCTCACACTTCTTGTAGGACGAGAACCACTCCCTCCTAGCACATATGTGATGAGAACATCCCGAGTCAAGCACCCATTCTTCTTTTGATCCCTTATCTTCTTGAACCAAAAGAGCATCATCATCAGTTGCCACAAGCGAAACATTACCCCCTCCTCGAGTTTTCTTCAACTCCTTCAAGTCTTCTTTTGCCTTTGGACACATGGATTGTATATGCCCCAATTCTTCACAATAAAAGCACTTGATATTTGGGTTATGTTTCTTACCATACTTTTTTTTCTTGTCACGCGCATCCACCACGAGTGCATTTCCATTCGATGCGTCACTCGATCCTTGCTTCATCAATCTTTCGGCCTCTAGAAGAACGACAATGGTTTCATCCAAAGCTAACTTCGTTTTCCCAACCAACAGAGAAGTAATCACAGTACTATACTTCTTTGGTAGAGACACAAGTAGAAGAACAGCTTTGTCCTCATCCTTCAATTTTTCATCCAAATTATTCAGCTGGTTGATCAGGCCATTAAAACGATTCAGATGATCTCTCAGATCTCCCTCTTCTTCCATCTTGAGCCCGAACAAATCTTTCTTAAGGAACAACTTATTTGCTAACGACTTTGAGTGATACGTCTTCGTCAACTTCTCCCATAAATTTTTAGGGTTATTCTCCTCAAGAACATCATACTTGATTTCCGGTGCAAGGGCCAACCGGATCGTCGATGCCGCACGTAACTTCATGTCTTCCCACTTTGTGGCCTCAACATCAGTAGGCTTTTTCTCTTCGAGAGTTGCATATAACCCTCGCTGAATTAACAGATCTTTCACCGTGCTCTGCCATAAGGCAAAATTGTTTCTTCCATCAAACAATTCAATCTCGAGCTTTCCCCCAAACTTATCCATCTCGAATCACGAACCTTGGCTCTTGATACCACTTGTTAGGTTTAGGGGCTACACACCAATATGAGATTCAAACAAACAAACAAAGCAAAACACACACACAATATATATGACGCGGAAACAACCACGTCCCAACTTGTATTATTAATCAAAACAGTTATCAATAATACAATCAATCTCACCAACGGTGTATCACTCACACGATACTCAAGCCAAACAATGCTCAAGCATACATCAAACATAATATGACTATGTTTATATAGTCATCCAAAACTTAGCCACCAAGACTTGTCATACTTGTTTTACAAGACTTACCATACTTGTTGTACAAGACTTTTTATTCTTGGTACCTAATTCCCTAATATAATGACCAAGACATACCATTTATAATAATTGTCTATCCATACAATTATTACCATATATAATAATTGTCTACCCATACAATTATTACCAAAACAGTCTTAATCACCCAAACTCATATTACCATATTGGGTTGAACAACCGCTCAAACCCAACAGCCAGTCTGTTTTTAAATGATAGAAATGCTGCTTTAGAAGCTCAATTTGTTGAGTTTGAGAAAATGAGGATTGATTGCTTGGATGCTAAGAATGAATTGATAGCTGTTTTAAACTAAAACCCCTCATTTTCCAAAAATATCACGGACAAACCTTTAGTTATTTATTTTCAAACCTAATATTATAATTTTTTTTTTTAAAGTTTGCTTATTTTAACATGCCTACTTATTTTTCTTAACAAATGCAATTACTAAAAATATTAAAATATAAATAATCAAATACCTATTTATAATCAATTACCTTTTCAGCTAAAACACATTATAGATTTTTTCTAGCAAAGTCCCTCATTTTCTAAATATATCACGGGAAATTGCCTTTTTCAATTTACTTTTTCTATTTTTCTCACTAAAATTTATTCTTTTTCTAAAAATATCACAGACAAACCCTTTACTTATTTATTTTAAAACGTATTTAAATAATTTAAATTATTAAATTTTAAAACCTCATTTTTCAAAAATATCACGGGCATTTACCTTTTTAAACTAAATATATGTTACATTTTTTATTTTTTCATACTAAAACCCCTCTTTTTCCAAAAATATAACGAGCAAACCCTTAATTATTTATTTTAAAATATGTTTTAATGTTTTTAATTAATTAAAAATATTTAGCTATTTTTACATGTCTACTTATTTTTTTAACAAATACAATTAAAATAATAATAATAAAATAACAATTAACAATCCGTGCATCGCACGTGTTTTAAGCTAATATTATTAAAGTCGAAACATTGAAAATTTTGGTTTTCGGTTTTCGGTTTTCGATCCTTTATTCTAATTAAAAAATAATTTAATAATATAAAAATAGTAACTAGCTAATTGTCTTTTATAATTAAAACATATTTTATTATTATTTTCTTACAGAATTCACTCATTTCCCAGTAATATCATGTGCAATATCTTTTCAACTAAAACATGTTACATTTTCCATTTATACTTACTAAAATCTCTCTTTTTCTAAAAATATCACGGACAACTCTTATTTTTATCATTAATATTGCCTTTTTTAATTATATATCTTTCAATTATTAATATATTTATAATATCTATAATCTATACTATATTATTAAAACCGAAACATTGAAAGTTTTGGTTTTCGATTTTCGATCTTTTATTCTAATTAAAAAATAATTTAATAATATAAAAATAGTAACTAGTTGATTGCCTTTTATAATTAAAACATATTTTTCTATTTTTTCTAACAAAATTCACTCATTTTCCAATAATATCACGCGCAATATCTTTTCAACTAAAACATGTTACATTTTCCATTTATCTTTACTAAAATCTCTCTTTTTTCCAAAAATATCACGGGTAACCATTCTTTTTATCATTAATATTGCATTTTTTAAAGGGCTTTTTTCATAAATATCCCATTCCAGAAATATTTTTGCAAAAATACCTTTTCAAAAAAAAATATTTTGCGAAAATACCATCTTATTTGCAAAAATACATTCTGCAAACTGCAACCAAAATCAACCACAGATGCAACTTGTTAATAATGGTGTTTTTCCGGCGTCCTGATTTTAGGGTTGTAAACAACCCTAAAATCAGGGTAGGTTAGGGTTTAGAGTCTAGGGTTCAATTATTAATATATTTCAAAAAATACCAAACACTATATATTTTTAATAAAAATGTCAATTATACTATATTCTATATATTTCTATTATTAATACAAAAAAAGAATTAAAAAAATAGTTTTACTATAAAGAAATACTATATCTTCTTAACAAAAATGTCAATTACACTAGATTTAATATATTTCTATTATTAATACAAAAAATATTTAAAAAATAGTTTTACTATAAAAAAATATCATATTATATTAAAAAAAATCCGTGCTTCGCACGGGTTATAAGTTAGTATAAATTAAAGTTACGTATCAAGAATGTGAAAAATAATAATTTAAAATTGTAACAACTTGAAATTGTGTTTAGTAAGATTGAGTGAGAATTTATAATTATTTTCGTCATTCCGATGGTGTCTTTAAGTGCTTTTTTTTTATGATGATATACATTACAAATTTACAATATATGCACCATGAACACCCCTTCATATAGTGTTTTTTTAATAAAACTTATTCATATACAAATAAATTGTATCGAAATACAATATTTGAGAAAATGGAGTTTCTTTCATTTAAAAAATTTATCATCAAACCAAAATACATGCAAAATATCCCTCAAAGTTTAGATAATAAAATTTTAACGTTTGAAAATAAAACACCTGATTGGTTGGTCAGCTAGTATCCCAAAACAAAACATTTAAGACTGCATATCTGAAAAGACAATGTAAAATCATAACAAAAAAGATAATAATATTACAAAATAAACTGATTTAAAATAGCGATATAAAATATTATTATACAGTAAATATAGTGTTTTATAATAAAATAAAAGAGATTCCTTTTTTGAAACAAATAAAAAGACAATTGAATGTAGAAAATGAAAAATAAATTATAACAGGACATGGATATGATAACGTAACTAGCGTTTTACCCGTGCTACGCACCGAAAGCACACGCTTAAAATATTTTAAATCTATTTTTTTTGAAATAATTAAAAATACATAATATAATAGAACTCATATTAATTTTTTTTTCCAGATACATTTACTAAAAAAACGCACGCGTTTAAATATAAGTTATGTTTAGGGATGAGTATTCTCCCCGCCGCGCCGATCCCGATTCGATGCCCGCCCCGTACGGGGTCGGGGTGGGTTCAGGACTGATTTCGGGGTCGGGTACGGGGATAACACTCCCCGACCCTGAAGTGATCCGACGTTCATCCCTAGTTATGTTATTGGTTGCTAAAAACTAAATATTTTTAATTAAAAATTAAATATTCAACGCATAAAATATTGATTGAATATATATAAAATGTTGTCATCATAACAAAATAACATAAAATATGATATTAGAATTTGTTTGAAATGTACCATCAGTTTTTAAACTAATAAGAATGTTAAACGTCCTACCCCATTTTATAATTATACTTCTTTTTAACACCATCATCATTGACGTGGATATGCGTTTATTTGTTCTCGATTTTGACTCTGGATTAACACAATAAAATTATCATTATTAGTTGAATCATGCACCTGCTGGAAAAGAAACAAAATGGTTGAGTTATTAAGAATGAGAAAGACAAATTTGATGTTGGACAAAAATCACAATTAATTATTTGAATTGAAAATTTTATGTTCACCATGTCAAAATTAACATTGTATGAGGTGATTTTAAATTCTTTTGAGGGCGTTGAAACTCTAAAATTGAATCATTCAATCATTCAAAGATACAAAGATATTGTATTGATATGTACTAACTTTCAATCATTCAAAGATATAGTGAATGTTTGAATTTCTCCTGTAATGATTTTTAATTTTCCAGGATACTGGTTTTCATTTTCTTCTTATGATGAAGGTTTTAAATTCATTAGACTAAATTTTAAACTTACATTAAATATGCTATACTTTTAGGATTTTGTATTTAGTACGTCACTACCTTTGATCACAAAGGTTCTCGTCAACATTTGATGATATTGACCACTTCACAATCTTTTAACTACTTCACTTCAATTAATAATATACATGATTACCCTAAACCTAATATAATTATATATAATTATGGTAAAGAGGATAAGAAGAAAAATATTTTCGAAAAAATTGATTTATTAAACATGATGCCTTCTATTCGGGTTTGAGATGATTTTACCACATTTGCATTTATATGTATGGATGTATGGTTAATGATACAGAGTTCCCCGAATTACTTCTTCAACACTAAAAACTCATAACTAATATATCGCCTCCATTTGCATTAAGATTTTAAAAGTTTTAATATTGAAAAAGTGATGAGTCTAATGACTGCACCTAATTGATAACGAAAAAGAAGTAAGGTGGTTTAGGTGGTTTACTATATGAACTTCAGATATCCATAATATGCTTATATAGAATATATTATCAAGCTAATTAATGTGAAGATATGTCTTATTAAAAAATTAAAAGTACTTAAAAAGATGATGTATTCGTTCACGTACAATGTTAAAAGTTACTTATGTATTAAAATAATTTAAAATTTTATGTTATTAATCGAATTTATATTTCTAATATTATTTTACAATGACCTGGAAAACAATATAGTTGACCCCACATATAATTTGTATGAGATAGGTTTCAATTATTTTTACATCGGTAAATTAAAATTTTAGTACTTGGTCAACATATTTTGTACTAAAATTAATTTCATTTACTTTTAAATTCTAATTTTGATTAAATTCAAAATAAGTATACTTACGAAGATTAGACAAATTTAAAATAGTTATATATTAATAAATTGAGGCAGAAATTTGTATTAAAATGGTTTTTCTACTTTTAAAATTTTAACATTTATTTAAAGCATACACTAATGTAAATGTTAATCTATATAATTAATATAATATGCATGTAAATAAATGAATGACAAATACTTATTAAAATTATGTATTATAAATTTTATACTTGAAATTGAATTATTAATATCGTTTTTAACGTAAAATAGTAATCAAATTGTTTGATTAATAAATATTTATAAAACTTTAATTATAAATATGGTAATATAATTGTGAATAATTTTAAATAAAAAGTGATTTATTAACAAATATATTTTTTGACTAAACCAAATATGTAATACATGAATATTTTAAATCAAGTAATTACTGGATTTAAATTATAATTGTCAACTAATCATGATTATTAAAATAGGATGAAAATGATAAATAAGAAGAAGAAAAATCAGTAATATGTTTGGTCTAAAATTTAGGAGTGGTTTTTGATTGGTCTTAAAATAATTAATATATTTTGATTGGTGAAGTATAGAGTATCTAGACTCAAGCATTATAATAAAGGATTACAATAATTTTTATGCTCAAAATATCCATAAAATGCAATCAACTGTTTCAAGTATTTATTAATATATTAAGTAACATTTTATTTAAGTTTTTTAACATCATCGATTAATATCGAATTTTTTAATTACAATAAATAATATATTGGATAATTAGCCTCATATCTGTGTAAAAACCTGAAATTACGACTTTTAACAATTAAATAAAAAAACATAAATTATAGATTATAGATTAAAGTTGTAAAAGTTATACATATACTCAAAATATTTTCTCATTAAGTGTGTTAGATCATAGAGTGATATTAGAAATTAATCTATAAAATAGACGATTATTTATTGAACGCATTGTACAACAAATGATCGTAATCTCGAAGTATATAAATATAATAAAAGATTATATTATAATTAAAAATAAAATAATTTTAATTGATAAACAAAATCTCTAAATAAAAAAACATAATTGTGAATGGATTTAAATTTTTTAATATAATCAATTAGCATCGTATTTTTTTGACTTTACAGTAAATAATAGATAATTACCCTCACACTTTCTGTGTAAAAAACCTTATATTACGACCTTTAACAATTAAACAATAAAAAATATAAATTATTGATTAAAGTCATAAAAATTACAAATATATTTTTTGACTAAACCAAATATGTAATACATGAATATTTTAAATCAAGTAATTACTGGATTTAAATTATAATTTTCAACTAATCATGATTATTAAAATAGGATGAAAATTATAAATAAGAAGAAGAAAAATCAGTAATATGTTTGGTCTAAAATTTAGGAGTGGTTTTTTATTGGTCTTAAAATAATTAATATATTTTGATTGGTGAAGTATATAGTATCTAGACTCAAGCATTATAATAAAGGATTACAAAAATTTTTATGCTCAAAATATCCATAAAATAAAATCAACTGTTTCAAGTATTTATTAATATATTAAGTAAGATTTTCTTTAATTTTTTTAACATAATTGATTAATATCGAATTTTTTAATTACAATAAATAATATATTGGATAATTAGCCTCACATCTATGTAAAAACCAGAAATTACGATTTTTAACAATTAAATAAAAAAAACATAAATTATAGATTAAAGTTGTAAAAGTTATACATATACTCAAAATATTTTCTCATTAATTGTGTTAGATCATATAGTGATATTAGAAATTAATCTATAAAATAGACGATTATTTATTGAACGCATTGTACAACAAATTATCGTAATCTCGAAGTATATAAATATAATAAAAGATTATATTTTAATTAAAAATAAAATAATTTTAATTGATAAACAAAATCTCGAAATAGAAAAACATTATTGTGAATGGATTTAAATTTTTTAATATTATCAATTAGCATCGTATTTTTTTGACTTTACAGTAAATAATAGATAATTACCCTCACACTTTCTGTGTAAAAAACCTTATATTACGACCTTTAACAATTAAACAATAAAAAATATAAATTATTGATTAAAGTCATAAAAATTATACATATACTCGTAGTGCTTCCTCACTCAGTCTGTTGGGTCACATGGTGATATTAGAAGTTTATATATAAAATATACGATTTTATATTAAATAGATTATATAATTAATGATCAAAATTCCGAAGTATATAATTATCATAAATGATTTAAATTCTACAAAAATTAAATAATTTTAATTGATAATCAAATTCTTGAAATATATAAATATAATAGTCAATAGATTTAAATTTTAATTAAAATAAAATAATTTTTGAATTTTGATTGGTTATCACGTTGTATAGATAGTTTAACCACCTTTAGTTAATAAAACTATATAAGTAAAGTTTTAATGGATTTAAATTCTAATTAAAACTAAAATAATTATTGAATGTTGATTGATTAATCAAGTTGTATGGATAGTCTAACAACCTCTGGTTAATAAAATTATATGAGAAAAGTTTTAATGGATTTAAATTCTAATTAAAAATAAATTAAATTTTGAATTTTGATTGGTTAATTGCGTTATATGGATAGTCTAACTACGATTAGTTGATAAAATTATATGATGAAAGTTTTTTGCCTCTCTTGATTGGTTAATAAAATTAAATGAGTAAAGTTTTAATGGATTTAAATTCTTATTAAAAATAAAATAGTTATTGAATTTTGATTCGTTAATAAAATAGTTATTGAATTTTAATTGGTTAATCGCGTTGTATGGATAGTCTAACCAAATGAGGAAAGTTTGTAGGCTCTTGTGATTGGTCTAAAATTTAGGATTGACCTCTGATTGGTCCTAAAATAATTCAAAATTTTCTGATTGGTTAACTAATATGTGGTAGACTCAGGTATTATAATAAAGGATTAGCATCGTATTTTTTTGACTTTACAGTAAATAATAGATAATTACCCTCACACTTTCTGTGTAAAAAACCTTATATTACGACCTTTAACAATTAAACAATAAAAAATATAAATTATTGATTAAAGTCATAAAAATTATACATATACTACTCGTAGTGCTTCCTCACTCAGTCTGTTGGGTCACATGGTGATATTAGAAGTTTATCTATAAATATACGATTTTATATTAAATAGATTATATAATTAATGATCAAAATTTTGAAGTATATAATTATCATAAATGATTTAAATTCTACAAAATTAAATAATTTTAATTGATAATCAAATTCTTGAAATATATAAATATAATAGTCAATAGATTTAATTTTTAATTAAAATAAAATAATTTTTGAATTTTGATTGGTTATCACGTTGTATAGATAGTTTAACCACCTTTAGTTAATAAAACTATATAAGTAAAGTTTTAATGGATTTAAATTCTAATTAAAACTAAAATAATTATTGAATGTTGATTGATTAATCAAGTTGCATGGATAGTCTGACAACCTCTAATTAATAAAATTATATGAGAAAAGTTTTAATGGATTTAAATTCTAATTAAAAATAAATTAAATTTTGAATTTTGATTGGTTAATTGCGTTATATGAATAGTCTAACTACGATTAGTTGATAAAATTATATGATGAAAGTTTTTTGGCTCTCTTGATAGGTTAATAAAATTAAATGAGTAAAGTTTTAATGGATTTAAATTCTTATTAAAAATAAAATAGTTATTGAATTTTGATTGGTTAATAAAATAGTTATTGAATTTTAATTGGTTAATCGCGTTGTATGGATAGTGTAACCAACCTTGGTTAATAAAATCATATGAGGAAAGTTTGTAGGCTCTTGTGATTGGTCTAAAATTTAGGATTGACCTCTGATTGGTCTTAAAATAATTCAAAATTTTCTGATTGGTTAACTAATATGTGGTAGACTCAGGTATTATAATAAATGATTCCTCAAAACGCTGTAACTGATTTCATCACGACCCTGCATTTTTCATGCTGAACACGGTACTTCACAGTTAACTTTTATTTTGGAATCCAACTGTGTGTATCTATCTATATATTCAGATTCATGGTCAGAGATCCCAAAACAAGGCGGCCTGATCATGAAACCACAGATGATAGAATCAGCAGCTTGCCTCAACACTTACTTGATCTCATCTTAGATTGCTTGCCACTTCAAGAACAAGCATTCTCTCTAAAACATGGAAGCATGTTTGGGTAATGCACGTACACCTAATAAATAATAAAAGTTTCAAAACAGCTAGGGGTTTATGGTGTTTTATGTTTGTTCGTAGAGATTTTGATGGTAGGTATCTGTTGTTTAAGCTCGATGCCCTACGATTTCTTCGAGATAAAGTAGAAGAAACAAAGACATCTCCTATTATTGTTTTTAAGCGTAGTCATTTGCCGCGTACTGATTGTGCCTTTGCTTATTTTAGAGGGTAAATTTTACATTATTGGTGAAGATAGAAATGATGTTTTCACGATTAATAAGTGTGATATTGTTGATCTTGAACCTTCGGAAAATAGGAAGAGAGGAGGCATGTACTTGACTCGTATGGATGAAAAACCGATGCTTAGTAATAAAATGGATCCCTTAGCTTTTACATATAATAGCAATCTTTATGTGATTTCCAAAAGAGCCAGTTATATACCACCCATTGAACGAGAACCAGGTTTTTTTGAATTCGAAATGTATTCCCCTTCTCGTGATTATTGGACACCTCTGCCTCTCCCAATATTGTATTTACATCCTCTATTAAGTCTTTTGTTATTTTTAAAAGAATGCTTTACTTTACGATGTCTAACCAAACTATCATGTCCTTCAATTTTGAAACCTCGAATTGGAGCACTGTCATAGACCAGTATGGCATCCTTTACCTCGAATTACAGTTTTTAGACTCAGTCTTGGTTTTACCACCAGTATATGTTGTTGGTTTTTGGGAAAGAACAATTTCTACTTACAAGATGAAAAATGTTGGGATACTTGTACATGGTTGTGTTTTGTTTTTCTGACAAAGATAATTCAGCCCAAGCACCCCCACTTCATATTTGTAACTGAGTATATATGATCATTCATGGAGTATTAAAGCTACACCAAATCTTTATATAAAGGAAAGAATAGCACTATAGCAGCTGCTGGTCACTTTCAAACTGTTTGAATTAATGTCTTAAAGAGGAGGACGGGCCTTCAGTACCGAGGTGAGTGATCTATGTAGTAAATAGTAATGCTTTTGTTGTTTTAATCACTATATCTATCTGAGAGTAATTCCTTTATCTTTTTGTATATTGACTTGAATAAGTAATTCTATTACCTTCTTGAATTACATAATGAGCACTCACGTTAATGTTTGCGATAATGGCGTGTGCAATACTAGCACTAGCAGCACCTAAGTAAACTAAGAAGCAAAAAGACGTATCAATTATTATTTCCATATAGGCTCATGCCCTCATGGTTCTACTGTTTACGATCTGCCATTTCTCACATCCTCGCATAATAGCATGGCTTTGCATTTCATTATTGTCAAACATTTTGCTGATATAAGGCTAGGTCGTTCCTTGTATTGTGTTTCTAATGGATTTGAATACTTAATAGTGGTCCATTGTGGGAGCATTAGGCGATTTGATTTGTCAAAGGAATTAATAAACAGGTGACTTTATGTATATAAACAGAGGTAAAGCATATGGGCCAGCACAGATAATTATCTTTGCATCAACTGTAAAATACTCAAATTTACTTGGAAAAATCTACAGATATTAAATTTGGTGATAAAAGATACTTATATCCATTTATTTTACGTAATTGTTTAACATGTTGTATATCATTGGGAGATTCTGAAATCGAGAAGACAGCAGAGCCCAGTTGTTACTGAAATGGTACAACAATAGAATGCTGTCTTTTGATGATATCGAGTATTTCAATAAAGCTTTAGTTGCGTCGGTGTATTCATTAGTGAACAAGTTTGAAATTCTTGTGCATATTTATTTCTATTTTTTTATATTTTCTTTTGTTTCGGAGATAGGTTTAATCAGGATCAAGTCGATGGAAACCTTAAGTTACCCTTACAAAGATGTTTGCCCAGTTTCAACCACTTAGTTATGTTTTCCTTGTAAGCTTGCCTGAAATAAACAAGTTATGTACTTGGATGTAGACATAAGTAATTTTGTTTTGTCTGATCTACTAATGCCGCAGATAGTAAGTAATGCCGCAGATAGTAAGTTTTCAAGGTTATGTAGCAAGTGATTAAATAATAGTATCTTGGTGACCTTTTTTACCATGATGATTATCTATTACGTTAATAATAGTACAAATTTAAGTACACTGTTCCTATCTACTTTTGTGGCACGTTAAGAAAATTATGGAAGAGAAACTAGTTCACTTCAGGTATACTTTGCAACACAGGTTTCCATGGTTCACAGTTTTGAGAGCCTTCCCTATCCAGATTATCGACCTTTTTAGCCCTTTGTATCTGTTGAATCTGGATATTTATATCACTGAGTGAAACTCCACCTTTCCTTAGCATCAGCTCCAACTCATATTTGCTAATAACCAGCTTAATCCTTAGAACTCCAGAACTTTTCTCTGACAGTACTACTTTCGAATTTGAATATTGGTGATTTTTCTCGTCAAAAACTAGTGAAGGAATTTGATGTGGTTGAAGGTAGTATAACTGACCTGAAAGCATATCAACATGTGGCCGAAGAGGCTCTTTGGCTGGCATTATCTTGAATACTGCATGACCTGAATATACTTCTAACAGTTTATGTACGTTCATCGGTGCTTGGTATTCAAGTATTTCACCATCTGCCTTCATGACCTTGATGGGCTTCTTTTGCCGATAAAAGCAATTTCCCATAGTTATGTTAATATGGCTTGCTCAGTATCTCTGAGTTTTCTAAAAAATATTAATATATCATTTGTTTGTTGTAAACTTGTAATTCGTTTTTGTATTTGTTTACAGAAATAGAAGACCAGTCTATTGTACTTATAGAACCACTGACAGGAGATTGCCCTTGAAATATTTTAATATTACAGATTAACCTGGGGCCACTAAGAAGTCGAAACCTCTCATACTCACTAGATCCTTTAATTTTCCTAATCATGATTAGATTGAAACTTATTCTGTTGAATTCTGAAAGTTGGAACATATAAGAGGGCCGACAGAACTAATTTGATGATTCTGTTCCTGTATCGTGTGGATATATGGATACAATGATGTTATACATGAATGATAATGATGATTATATCTAGCAAAGATTGTGTTTTTAGTTTATTGCCTCTCTTCTCGTTCATTGTTTCTTGACAGAATTGATAACAAAACAGTATAGCAAGAAATATATTCTATTGTTCTCTGGTATATCTTGTTTAAATACTTTTTTGTTTTTCCTTTCAGATTTTGGCTGCATAACCATTATAGTGGTACGTTTCTGTTATTATTTCACACAGAAAGATGAAAAAAGAAAGACCTATAGAATCAATGTTCTACCCTTCAAACAATATATTGGATAAATCAAATAATTAAGGATCATTTTTTTGCTTTCTGGTGCTACAGAGCGGGTTTGTTGTATTCCTCCCCCAAGAATCAAACCTCGGTCTTATTACTCAGAGCGAGGACATGGTATCTGCTAGGCTACAAGCTAAGGGATTGGAATGATCATTTTAATGTACGAAATTATGAATGGTACTCTGTGGTCCATTCATACACATAGATTTCGTCTGCTCCCTCCCTGGTAAGTATCCTTGACCTTCAGGCAGGTCAGTTTGCGTGTCTAGTAGTATGTTCATCATTTGGACAATCGTAAAAGTCTACCCTTGCATCAGACATATTTAGGAGAATTTGAATGTAGTCCTAGAAGAAATACTTCCCAGCCAATCAAGGCATTTATTGGTGTTACAGTTACTGACTGTTTCATGTCTGTTTCAGAGCAAGTGCGTTATTACCAGAAACCTTGGTCACAGTGAAGTTAGGATCCAGTAGGGCCACTACCTGACCAATGACCCAATGTGAACCATAGCATGCTTCTCCTGGTTGACTGCACCTGTTAGGATACTGGTATTGTTTTCTAGGCTAAAATAACAGGTATTCTCGGGAGCGAGTCAAACAACAGAGAGATTCTGTAAAAGCATCAGAATTTGAATATGTTTTATTACAGGGGCAGGGACAGCAACTCAACTCAACTCAACTATTAGTGGTAAGTGGTGTCTGACGTTGTGATACTTGTATTTGATTAGCGGATTTACAGCAATGAAAAACATTAAGTGGAAGTGGAAGAGTTGGCAACTGCTAATATTTTTTTTAAGTAAATTGCAGTAATGTGACTTCTAAATAGTATAAGGAGAAAAGTCTTTTTTTTTGCTAAATAAAAGTATAAGGAGAAAAGTTGCCAACAAGATCCCAGTACAAAAAGAAAAGAATATATTACTTCACCTAACAAGAAGCTTAAAACGAATCTAGAGTCAATACTAAAAATGGGCTCAATGGAGTCCAACTGAGACCAAATGGACACTTATTGGGTCGGCTAGCAAGCCCGTTTAGGAAGAGGTTAAATATCAAAGTGGTCACTGAACTGAAAATCATATCTCACTTTCATCACTAATCTCAACGAGTTATCACTTTAATCACTAAAGTCGTCATAAATATCAAACGGATATCTCTAAATATGTGTTCGAAAACTAAAAATAATTTATATCGAGTTCTACACATATTTCTTGAATGCTACCGCAACCAAATGAAAAGTTGTGAACTCTAGTATTTATGATATTATATTTAAATTTTAAAAAATTTATTTACTATTTACTATTTATTTTTAATTTTATAGTTATTTACTTTGATTTAATTAAAAATAAATAGTAAATGAATTTTTTTAAATCTAAATAAATTATCTGAAATACTAAAATTTATAACTTTTCATTTGGTTGCAGTAGTATTGAAGAAATATGTGTAAAACTCGAGAAAAATTATTTTTAATTTTCGAACACGTATTTAGAGTTATTTGTTTGATATTTATGATGACTTTAGTGATTGAAACGATACCCCGTTGAGATCAGTGATGAAATTGATATATGGTCTTCATTTCAATGATCACTTTGATATTTAACTCGTTTAAAAGAGAAGAAAAAGGAAGCAACAGCATAATTTAGCAAAAAAAAAAAAGAAAGAAGAAGCAACAGCATAGCTTCTGCCAAACATAAAACTCGTTTCAGATTTGGGTTTGTCTTCTCTAAAGCGTGCTGTTGGATCTAAACTTTCGTTTTTGGTGTAGGTATCTCTAGAAACAACAAGTAGTATTATATTTTTAATCCAATATTAAATTTCGATGAACAAGCTAATCAATCTAACATTCGGAAGATATGTGTAACTGTGTTTGTAAGATGGATTTTAATTTCGAGGAAAAGTGACTTTACAATGTTATTCATTAACTGTACATAATTTATGATAAAATAAAGAGAGAACCAAATACAAGACACGGCCCCGACTTCGACACTACAGTACAATTAGGTAATACTTGAAATATATACACGCACATCGAAATGTGTGAAATCCTGGTTTCGTCACTGCATACAGTTAACGGAGATCGAGCTCTTAGCGAGGCTCAATATTAACCTCAAGTCTCGCAACACCTTCACTTCCTTCCGCAACTTTGGCTACCTCAGCATGTCCAACATCCTCCTCCTCATCAACATAATTAGGATCATTCTTGTCCAAAGCCACAGGTATAGACTCAACATCCACTTCATTCTCCAACCCTAATGGGCCTTCCCACGTATACTTTCCACCATGCCCCGCCTTTGGCTGCCTTCCTATTGGAAGACCATCACGAGGATGACGATCAAGCCTGTGCACGCCTTTGTCAGTCAGCTTCTTCTCCACGTATTTAATAGTCTCCACGTTGCCCGTCTCAACTTGAATTTTTTCCACACGCTTTTTGCCGTGTTCGTCACGGCTCACTGCTGGGATCACAACCCTTTCTTGTCTATGCTCTGATGTTGCTGCCTTCATTTTTCCCTTGTCAAGATTAATTTGATTAATCATAATTCATGATACAGCTCTTCCTACTTATATATTTTCTCTATATGAGTTGCTGGAATATTGTTCTATGGAGGTGCCAAGAAGCTGCTGGATTGTTGTAGGCTTTGGCAACGTGGCACGCAGAAATTAAGCCAGCTTCACCTGATATGGACGCGTGGCGTGTCTGGATAATTTATTCATTTTTATTTATTGATAAGGCTCCAATCCAAATTATCATTTGTCATGGGTCTTCCAAGACGTAATGTTTCGGCCCAGTTAATATGCTCCAATCCAACAACTGTAAAATAGATCACCAGTAATGTCACTCAATTTACTGAATCAGTAATTTGAAGCAATGGAATCCAAGACGCCTGTATCTAAAAGCTGTATTAAAAATAAAAATACTAACTATTTTGAATTTTGTAAAGGCCCAAGTAAAAAATATAGGAATTGTAACTCTTTCGAAATTTGTGTTCTTCCTAGTTCCTACGAAGGTTTAAATTCATATTGATTTTTATTTTTAATTAGTTTTGGTAAGTACAGTAACTAGAGACTAGAGTGATGTGGATTTTTTGCATATCCAAGTAGTTATTGTTTTTTCCTAAACGAAATATTCTAGAATCCAGAATTTTGGTATGCTCGTGGAAACAGGTCAGACCTCATGAACTCATCTGCAGTTTATGTAGGGTTCATGTTGTCATCAGTCCCTTCTATACTGATCAGGGCAGACCTCGTGGAAACAAGCGAAGGGACTTGACGCCTCTTGGGAGGTCCTTTACGTCAAAAGTTATATACTCGGTATCCTTCTATACTTTGGTGCTTTTGTCATTTTGTGTCACGGGAATAGGTTTTATAACAGCAGCCTTGCATCTGCATTAAGGGAATTGATGATCCATAGCAGACTTTGACTTGCACCTAGATTATACCTGGCTCAGAGTTGATCTTGCTTGGTGGAAGACCAATGGCGAGTCCAAGATCCGCGAGCAGGGGCAAGTATCATGTCAAATTCCTAAGAACTCTTAAAAGATGTGTAATAAGTTTATCTGATAAAAAATATGTTAAACCTAATCCGACTAGGATTTGATCCCTAAAAACATAAGCCCCTTACAGCGGATCAAAAGACTGTTAATGGAGTAGAATGCCTATAGATGTGTTGTCTATGAGTATGGTAGTGGCATATGATGATAAGTTGGGAAAAAATAATTGAATCCTAAAATGAAAGGATTTTGTGTCTCTTGGATAAATTAGATAATGTAGTTGTTTTCATTTGAGCGGTTCTGGAATATATCTTGCCCATAATTTCTTATTCTTTTGTAGGACAACGCACATTTGATGATAAAACAAATATTACCCTTTGCTGTGTTTCTTCAAATGTTAAACAGAAGAATCCTTGTAATTATGTTTCTAGCTGTTGTCAATATAATGGCAAGTTGAAAAAAATTACATCTTCAGAAGAGTTGTCAAGATAACCAAAATGGTCCCCGGAACTTTAGTAGTAGATGGTCTCACAAATAGGCCTACCAGTTCGTTTTGGAAGCATGTCTGTATCTGTTTGAAGCTTAGAAGAGAACTTTGGAGAGTCAATTCATGTGTAAACTGGGGAATGGGCTATGGATTCCCCAGACCAAGCTGAAAAAGGTGGTAGCCTCCTTTTGGACCATTTTCATTTGTGGTGGGGTGGAAGAAGGGATGCACCTACCAAGCATTTGTATATTCTGCTAATGATCATCTCAATCGTAAATTTGAGAATATCCTGGAATAATCCTAAGTCTAGTTCAGGTTATCATTCTTGATTGTCTAATTCACTTGTTATTTTGCGCATTAGCATACCAGGTGAGCCACCCTTGGGATTAACAGGATTGTTATATATATGGTTTCAAAGCAATCGGAAGTCATATTTGTTTGAGCAGGTCTGCAAATATTATTTGAGATGAGGACCATTTTCCTTTTCACATTACTCTAATCAAATGCGCCAAACGCAACATATAAGGTTCACAATCATTTATCCATGACACAGGCCGGTTAAACCTTTCATAATTAATCCCCACGAAAACAGATGAACCAACCATAGTGCATTATGCAGGCACATTGTTGTTGCCCTGATTGGGACACACGTCTTTAGAAAATACAAAGCACTACCATGCAACAATGTGTTGTAGCTGTATTATTTGGTAACACATCAGCTGGTGCGGCTCTCTTAACAATTATTTTAACTTTTTGGTGGTGTTCTATCCTTGTTATGTCATTATTATTTTATCTTTTTGGATGGATACTTCATCAGAGTCGATGAACATGCAGTTTGTTCTAATCCGATTCAATCTAACTCAACCTAAATTTACAGATCTGGATTTTTATTTTCTTAAAACCCGAAACGATATGGTTTCAGTGAACTGAAATGATTTTTCAAGTCATATATGATGGGAGGGTGCCTTTCAGAAACAAAGATGTTTTAGTCTGGTAACTCTGGCTAATATCTGCGGTTTCAGTAATTTTTGTTTTCATCTTACTTTAACATAATGTACCCTGTCTGCTTAGAGCAACTTCAACCGGACACTAAATCACTATAATAGTGATAGATAAAGTGTCAAAGCAACTCCAATGAAACACTAAAATAGTGACCCAAGGTCACCAAATGAGTTTTGGATCACCAAATTTGGTGACAAAAGTACATTTGGTGATCCTTGGACACCAAATTTGGTGACTTTCAAAATTCCAACAATACCCTTATGTTTGTTAACAAAACAAAATTTTTCCATCTATGTCCTACTAAAGTTAATTGTTTTTGTAAATTTTAACTTAAGATTTTATCAATTGAAACTTCTTTTCTTCTTAACTCTTGTTAATTCTAAAATATTTTTTTGTATCTTTTTATTCTAATCTTTTAAATTTAATTTTTTAATTTTTTTTACTTTAAACTTTCACAATTTTTTTTAAATCATGAATTATAAACAACACACTAGATTTAATTATAAAAATAAAATCATAAATTCATAATGATAAATAAGAAGTTATTTATAATATAAAAAAGGAACAAAGTTAGAATATTTGAAAAAAAAAATTTAGTGACAAGTCCATTGATTGGAGTTCATTTTATGAATGCTGTCTTTTTTACACCAAAATGATGTTATAGTAACACTATTTTGGTGTTCTTGATAGGAAAATAGCGTCTTAGCAAATTTTTTTAAGCATGGCAAAACGAAAAAATGTGCCCTCTCCCTCACTTGTGCCTTTAGCCTCTTACTCGAAGACAAGTGTCATAAATCCGGTAAGCGATACCAATTTGTAGGTTGGAAGACCCTTTGATCAAAAGATCACAGCAGGGGGAGGTTACTACTGCATCTGAGAAAATGTTATAACTGGAACATGTAAACCACTTTATAAAGATTGAGAGGAATATATGAAAAAAGGTGATATGCCTCGATCTCATTACATATTTTGCCCCCCAACCTTTTTCTTCCTTATTGGATGTGCCCCAATGCCCACCACAGATCTTGTGGCTTCTACAGAAACTCTGCATCAGCTTTCATTATCTTCTTCTACTGCTCATCACACTCTACTTTATGTTTATTTTGTGTTTTTCTGTCATCATTGTTAATGTAGTAGTTTAGAATAATGCACACGATTAATTAACAGGTTTCGAGGATTGTGGTCATGTTTCCGTTTCTAAACATGTCGATTCCACATCATTCTTAAACTTGCTGAAATTTGATTACAAATAACGCAAAGGAATAGAATTTTAATAACTTGTGCATTTCAGAAATTTTGTTTACAAAATTATGTGGACATATTTGACTACTACTACTCTGGAATCTGGATAAGTGGCAACTAATGTGAGGGGTAAATTGGGGAATGAACTAAGGCTACTTGAAACTAGAAACAAGCGAGTCCAGTAGAGACTCTGACACATTCCTGCTACCAGGGATAGCATCAATAATTCGCATGATTGAATTAAATTCATTTGCAATTTTTTTTCTCTAATATATACTATCAATCAATACTATTATATAATAGATGTGATATGTGATTTTATTTAATTGATCTTTCTTAAATTCGTACTTAATTAACCTTACTTATTTATAGAAATATATTATTAAATAATAATATTACCTATTTATAACCAATTACATTTTTCACCTAAAATACTTTATTTTTATTTTTCTAACAAATTCCCCTACTTTTTCAAATATATCACGGTCAATTACCTTTTTTAACTAAAACATGTTAGTTTTTCTATTTTTCCTTACTAAAACCTCTCATTTTCCAAAAATATCACAGACAAACCTTTAGTTATTTATTTTTAAACCTAATATTATAATTATTTTTTTAAAAGTTTACTTATTTTAACATGCCTACTTATTTTTCTTAACAAATGCAATTAGTAAAAATATTAAAAATATAAATAATCAAATACCTATTTATAACCAATTACATTTTTCAACTAAAACATATTATAAATTTTTTCTAACAAAGTCCCTCATTTTCTAAATATATCACGGGAAATTGCCTTTTTCTATTTTTCTCACTAAAATCCATTCTTTTTCTAAAAATATCACGGACAAATCCTTTACTTATTTATTTGTAAAACCTCATTTTCCAAAAATATTACAGGCATTTACCTTTTTAAACTAAATATAAGTTACATTTTTTATTTTTTCATACTAAAACCCCTCTTTATCCAAAAATATAACGAGCAAACCCTTACTTATTTATTTTAAAATATGTTTTAATGTTTTTAATTAATTAAAAGTGTTTAGCTATTTTTACATGTCTACTTTTTTTTTAACAAATACAATTATCTTTAAATTAAAACATATTACCTTTTATATTTGTTATCACTAAAATCTCTGTTTTCCAAAAATATGAGGTGCAGTCCTTACTTAATTATTTTAAAAACTATTTTAATACTCTATTTAATAAATAATAAAATAATAATCAAAAAATAGTAACTAAGCTGATTGTCTTTTATAATTAAAAAACAAATTCTAACAAAATCTACACCTTTTCCAAAAATATCACGACAACCTTTAAATTAAAATATATTATCTTTTATATTTGTTATCACTAAAATCTTTATTTTGCAAAAATATGAGGTGCAATCCTTACTTATTTATTTTAAAACCTATTTTAATACTCTATTTAATAAATAATAAAATAATATAAAAATAGTAACTAGATGATTGCCTTTTATAGTTAAAACATTTTTTTCTAATAAAATCTAATTTGTTTTTCCAAAAATATCACGGACAACTACCTTTAAATTAAAATATATTACCTTTTATATTTGTTATAAATAAAAACTCTTTTTTCCAAAAATATCAAGTGCAACCCATACTTATATATTTTAAAACATATTTTAATACTTTTAATTATTTAAAAAAACTTACCTATTTTAACAAGTTAACGTATTTTTTTAACAAATTCAATTAATATAATTAAAACACATCTAAAAATATTACGGGTAGTTACTTTTTTAAATTAAAACATGTTAGCTTTTCTATTTGTACTTATTAAAAAAACTTACTTATTTTAACATGTCAACGTATTTTTTTAATAAATACAATTAATATAATTAAAACACTTCTTAAAATATCATGGATAATTACTTTTTTTAATTAAAACATGTTAGATTTTCTATCTGTCCTTATTATTAATATTATTTTATTATAAAATAATATTAATAATACCTCATTTATCTTCCTCAGCCCATCTGTATTTTTTTTATATTTTTTTATGTTCCAATTAATATTTAAGTTTCTCATTTTATAATTTATCATATTAATTTTTACTTTTATTTTAATATTTTCCGTTCACATTAAATTTTTTAGTTTATTATTTTTTAAAGCTCGTGCTTTGCACGGGTTATAGGCTAGTAAATATAAGAAATAGATGCACTTAAGTTGCTTGTGCCCACTTGTTGTTCGGAGAAATTTGGTTACAACACGAATCGGAGCTATGCTGGAATAATATACCGTAATTTGTATGTACCTGTTTTGTTTTTAGAAGTCTAGGATTTGGAAAAAATAAAGAGGTGGGGAGGTGTCTCGATCTTGTATCGGATCTTTTTTGTCAACATGCTGCCAAGATGTTTGCGTACCAATTTATATTGGATCAAGCCCGCAATTTTGTGAAATTGTGTGTATCCATGAAAGATTTTAAGGGTTAAGAAACGAAAAAGCCCATGTACTATAAGTGGAGGAGCAAATAGATCCCTGTAATTTAAAATGGATCATATAAGTCCTTAACATTTAAATTGATGGTTCAAAGAGGCCCTTCTTATCCTAGTTAGAAATTAATTTGAAACTAAAGACTGTTAGAAATGAATATCACTTAGAAACTAGACAGGGGGGGTGAATGGATAGTTTTGATATTTTTCGATTCTTGAAGTCTAAATAAGCTGTAAGAGATTATGTTGTGTAAAATAAGGAATGAACATAAACAGAACACATACACAATCACTTTAATCTACTTTGTATTAAGCAAATTAAATACTACAGCTTTCCAGAATTCACAGATGAATTTCTGGCTTCTAAACAAGAATAGTTTGTATCTTGTTTTTTCTTACAGAGAAAGAGTGCTTAAGATTTATCTATGTGTATCTCTCTTGCAGCTAACAGTAGGGTGTGCACAATATATATATTGTCCTATACAAAACTAGTGCACACACCCAATTACACAGTTACCCCTAACTGAAAGTCCAACTTGTCCTGCCATAAGAAGTTCACTGTGTCAGTAAGGACCACTGCTTTTCGGAGTCATTCCCGTTCCTGTAGATGTTTGTCTCTTATCTTTCTCTTCAAGTTTAGCTGTAGATTTGCCATCTGTTCTTTGGACCACCTTACCAGAACGGATGCTTCAGTATTTGTCTTCTTTGAATTTTGGTTATGTACCTTGATCTGTCTTGTTATAAATGACTAAGTGTTGATGTCGTGAACTCCAACATTTTCCTGACTTCACGATGTACCCTTTGAAGACTTCGCGACATAGCCTTTGGAGACTTCGTGATATAGCCTTTTTGAGGAATTCGCGAACTAGGCTTTTTGAGGACTTTGCGATCTAGGCCTTTTGAGGACTTTGCGATAAAGGCCTTTTGAGGACTTCACGATCCAGTACATTTTGACTTTGCGGTATCAACACTTCATGATATTAGTAATGAAGACTTCACGACATAGTTCATTTAGGACTCTGCGATCTCAGTACTTCACGACATGGATATTTTGGACTTCACGACATAGTTCATTCTGACTTCACGGTATAGGGACTTAGACAAATTTCTGCAACTTATTTTTTCAAGGCCTTATTCACTCCAATCCTGCTGCATGAACAAATTGAACTTCTTCCAGGATAATTATTCCATGGCCTATATATGTACATTCTAGGTGCAAGAAACGTACTAAGCTCATTATAACATTAAGCATACAGAATAAATCTAAGTACATGAAAACAAGACAAGTACAATAGAGAGCTATACTATATCCCAGTGAAAGAATTCACTAGGTCATGTAATGTGACATAGTCACAGAGTATAGGCTTGTTAATAGTGGTATTCAGACATGTCTTGAGCCTAACAAAGACAAATTTGCATTTTGTTTGATAAACAATATAAATTTAACATTTAAACTGTATATTTAAATTAATATATTAGATAATATCTAATCACACTTAAAATAAATTATATAAAAAGTTTATAATAAAATTTTCTATTTTATCTCATTAGGTTTTAAATTTCATGATAAAGTAATAGGCTCATAAAAGTTCAAATAAATTATTATTATATAATGCAAATATTAATTTAAAAGTATTCACACATTTGCCTACTAAATTGTAACGGTCTTATAGTCACATATTAGTATAGATTTCATATTTTTTTTATAATTTTAGGAATCAAAGTCAGCCGACATTTAATTAATTTTCTAAGTAATTAATTATAATCAAATTTTAGAATCAAACTTTGAGAAATTATTCATGATATTATTCTATAATTGACTTTTTTGATAGGAGTTAATAATCAAGTGAGTCACTAAAGTGGGCTCAATGTATCAAGTTGGTCACTGAACTGAAAACGGTATCAATAAGGTCATTAAAGTGGATTACGGGTACATTTGATTAATTCTGCTAAATTTTTGGTAACGGTAAATGATGATGTGTTTAGTATAATCTGATGCAGGAATTCAGAACACTTTATCGGATGCTTGCCACATCAGATTATACTAAACACATCATCATTTACCGTTAACAAAAATGTATCAGAATTAATCAAATGTACCCGTAACTCACTTTAAAGACCTTATTGATATCGTTTTCAGTTCAGTGACCAACTTGATACATTGAGCCCACTTTAGTGACTCACTTGATCATTAACCCTTTTTGATAGTGCTCAATTTTATTTTATTATTGTCATAATTATAGTAATATTCACCAATTATAAGTTTACATAAAAGTAAAGTTAGTAATATTAATTATTTTTTTAATTTTAAATATATTTCTAATCTTGGTTAAGAGAAAACTAACTAGAAGGGGTTTTTTGAACTATATATTTCAACATTAGGGGTGTATTTGATCCTTTTTTAATTACAGGGATGTATATGCTCTTACACGTAAATTACAAGGATGTTTTTGTTCCTTAAAAATTTTAGGGATAAATTTCGTTACACGTAAATTACAAGGATGTTTTTGTTCCTTAAAAATTTTAGGGATAAATTTGGTTAATGTGGGCAATTACTGATTTTATCTTCCATTATCTTGGCGTTATGATTCTTTCCTGATTTGAAAAAATTGTTTGAAGATATTTTCCGTAATTCGTTGGATCCCTTTTGCCAAGATGTTTACGTATATTGGATCAAACTCACACAGTTTTGTGAATATTATGTCTATCTCGAGTGGTTCGTTGGTTAAGAATGATTCTTTCCTTTTATAAAGGACTTGGTGAAATTTGGGACTGCCAAAACGTGGCATAACAGCTATCAACATCAGGAAGGACATTAATTAAGTTGTTCCTTGTGATGCTCAATGGCTATGCATATATATAGAGATGGACCATCCACCGAAATTGGTAGAGCTACCTGGAGACGACCTACAAAGACGAGAGAATCAGAATGACTTCATAGTCGTTAGGCACTTGAATTTCTCACTATATATACAGATCTATAGAGCATTCAACAATTCAACCATAGCTTGCAAAAGTGTACTAATCATATGGCTTCTTCAACCTTCTCCTTCTTCCTCGTGATTTCCCTTGTCATGCTCAACACTGCATTTTCTACTCGTAAGTCTCAAAGTAAGTACAACTCTCTCTGTCTAGTCATCTACATTCATCTAAATAGAGATGCATATGCCTTAGATTCTTTTGGTTGAAACGCAACCTTACCCCTAATACTCATACAGACATGCTTCTATTAAGATTCAAACCTTCAACCTCTTGTTAGCGAGAGAAGGGGGTATACACTGCATGAAGCGGGCTAGCTAGAATTCTAGAGGTTATGGCTTTTTATACCTGACCCTTTTAGCTATGTCCATGGCTTACTATAAAGGTTATTTATTAAACTTGAGCACTAGACTTATAAGTAACTCATATCCAAACAATAGGTGTGGTGGATTTTTCGGTATGTGTTATATATGGAGGAAAATTTGAACATGTACCTTGATATTGTCTCTAATTTACGTTTGAGGTTATTAACATTATAAGATAGTGAACATCAAACAGTTCGCTCTTAATTTTAATATTCTTTTCTCAGAATCATATATGATTTAGAAAGTGCCTGCGGATGTAGTGTAATTTTAACAAGATTTTAAATGAAACAGCTATGCAGAAGCAGCAGGAGGAGGAGGAGGCAAGTAAATTTGGTTATATAGGAGGTACCGGACCTGACAAGTGGGGTAGCTTAAGCCCAAACTTTTCACTATGCTCTCGTGGAAAAGCTCAGTCTCCCATCGACATTGTTACTCACAATGCTTTCCTTGATAAGAATCTGAAACCTTTGACTAGAGTCTATCATGCTTCAAATGCTACTTTGGTCGATAATGGTTTCAATGTTGGGGTTAGTTTGTTTTCCTCCATGTATTATTCATCTTCTTTCTTTTCTGTTATCCACTTGAATACTCAATCAGTTATAAAACTCAAGAAACATTGTGTAACTTACATGTTATAATGCAGATACGTTTTGATGCAAATGTTGGAGGATTTAGTATAGATGGCAAAATATACACTCTTCTGCAGATGCACTGGCATTCTCCATCTGAGCACCGACTTAATGGACGCCTGTATGTTCATCTCGATTTACACTTTTTTTTATAGATAAGTCTAATGTCACTTGTTATCTTTATTAATCAGAATCTTTTAAGTGTTCTGTTTATGTAAATCTAGGTATATTCACAGTCAAATCTCTTATTCTTTTGTACAATATCTGGAACATATGTTATTATTGTTATTTTGTACAACGAGAGAAGATAGAACCTGTACATTTATATGATTGTTTTAGTGGATTATCCTTAAAAATGACAAGTGATTTGTTTACTATACCGTCCCTACTAAAAAAGTAGAAATCTAAACAGAGATTTGTGTTTATATACCGAAGAAAGGAAGAACCAATTAAAACAGAGAGATTATAAACTAGGTGTCATGTGTCTCGTGTTTAGTTTTCTACTATCTGTGGTATTATGTTCAGAGTCATCTCATATTTAAAGATGTGCAATCTGTATCTAAATTACAATTGTGTTACTCGTCTTGCTAAAACAGAATGGATGCGGAGCTTCATATAGTTCACAAGGCTGAAGATGGCAGCATTGCTGTTGTTGCAGTACTCTACAAGGACGGAGATGCTGATCCTCTACTTGCTAAGGTACACATCTAGTGCTTGTTAATCACAGCACTTGGACGGATTACAGTAATTATCTCTGAATGGATAAAGAATTCGTAGGTGTCCAACATTTTAGTCGTTTACTGCATATATTAACTAGCTTGTGCATCAATTTTGTGTACGAAAACAGATACAGAATAAGTTGGCTGAATTGACATACGATCGATATGCTAAAAGAGAAGCAGGACCTGAAATTGTACTGGGAACATTTAACACAAAGCAAATGAGGCGAAAGAGCCACAAGTATTATAGATATATAGGTTCTTTCACCACTCCTCCATGCACTGAGAACGTAATCTGGAACATTCTTGGCAAGGTACTACTTTTATGCCATTATCATGTAGAAGTTGTTTATTTGCTAATTAGATGTACTATTAATTCATTAACATACTTGGAGTAATCCTATAGGTAAGGTCAATATCTAAACAACAAGTAGACGCCCTGAGGGGTCCTCTGGATATTGCTTGCAAACGCAATGCAAGACCCGTGCAACCACTAAATGGACGCGTAATTGAACTTTATGATGAAGATCAATGAAGGAGTCGTATATCTTTATATACAGAGAGATGTAGTGGAGCATATGTGTGTTATCTGATGTAACTTTTTTTTTAAATAACATGAACTTCAAAGTGACTAGAGCTTCTAACAGGCTAATGCTGGAAATTATGAGCCGGTTGATGATACTATACGCTGCAATTTTAGTTCTGAGTTCCTTCTTTACCAGGGTCTTTTGTCCTTATCTTCTTTAGTTTGATAACTTTTCGCAATTTACTTTTACTGAAACATGTATAATGTATGTTTAGTGATAGATCTTGGAGTTACTTTAACATAATCCGAGGTCAATATTTTAACTAATGATGACAATTTACAGCAGCAGCCCATTGAAAGATAGTTTTATTCAAAGTCGGGAAACAAGAATAATAGTAGTAGCTAGTAAAGCAAATGGCACGACAACATTATCTTTGAAAATTGCAATTAACGAATTACGACACCTCACATGCACTGTGGCATGTCTCGTGAAAATTGGCAACCCTGCCTCCCCCTCCGCAAACTTGACTTCCTTCCATCCTCAATTTCACTGCGTTAATCCATACCTACTGATATATACCCGGTTATATTTCAACATAATCTACCGCCACCTTGATTACATGCCCATTTGTTCACCTTATCTTGATCTATATGTCCGCTTGCTCTAGGTTGTTTTGTTATTGTCACCCCCTAACTGCTTATCGGGTTACTTGCAATGTGACACCTACAAACATTCTTTAATCTACTTGTCTTTAACCTAGTTACGTGTCTAGCCACTTACATGTATGGCTATTCAGCCACTTCCATAACATAGAAATATATTGTAACCTTTAACAGAGACATACATGTTTTAAATATCTTCCTTATTTTATGCATACTCATTACAACAATGTTTAAAATATAATATATATACACGCAACCGTATATTATAAGAAAAGAACAGACAACAAAGCAACCATATTGCTACACTGTAGTATGACACCCATCACCGTAGTACAAGGTAAGACCATCCCTCACATTGTAAGCTACAGTGGTAACCTATAAATACTTCTCTCCATATATACACCGGACACCCTTACATTCACTCACACAAAACACTCCACATCCTCACTCGATATTTGTTGCATTTTCGCACATTACTTTACTCCGTTACTGATTTTCATGCCGGAGGTGCTTGACGGCCATCACCACTGAGCAAACATTGTTTTGTAGATTCCCCACCACAGGCCAAATCACCCCGAAACAGTGTATTTGACGACGGAGCAAGTGCAACACTTATCACCCACTGAGTGCTATGCTCTGTTTCAAATCAATACACAGTCTCGCTCCATCGCCTTCATCCATCTCGCACGACCTCCGACCAGACGCAAACCGTGTCAATCCTCCCAAACCAGGCACCTGCATCACCACATCATTTATCACCACACTCTCATTGTTTTGGTTGTTTTTCTTCCTCGATGTCACCGACAATTTTTCAGTCTTAACACTCGATCTATCACGACGATCTGACCTAAAAAATGACAACAAATTCGCGCAAAAACCTTTTTTCTTCTCCTCTGACTTTGCATGCCCGCTCCCCTGTCTACGTCGACATCTCTTTGATCTAACTCTTCCTATACACGACACCTTGGGCGACGACGGTTCTTTCATCTGCGCCCTCGATTTTTCTATCGACTCTGATCGTTTCGGAGGAAACAATCTAACATTAGTTGGTTTACATTTCCTCATATCAAAAAGATTATTCTTCTGCGTGTTCGGCAATCCAATGAGCGTAGCTTTAGACTTCAAAACTCTCTGTGAGCACGAACTGGAGTTACTACGATAAGAAACAGTAGGTTTAGTAGATTCTTTACGCTCGAAGAAGGCATTACGGTAAACCCAATCAAACGCAGCCTGTTTAGACAACAATATCGAGTCTGGTGTGTTTTCGACAACATCTTGATTCTCGTCATTTAGTGGCTCGCATGCGATCTTTCGACCGCTGCTACTGACTCTACAAACTGCAACGACCACTTCAAGATCAACTTGCGGCATCTAGGCTAACCTAGAAAGAAATGAAATGAATAATTTGTAGTTTGAAGAGAAACAGAGTTGAGAAAAATAGAGGTGGCCGGGAAGAGATGAATTGAAAGCTTATAAAGCAATGTGCATGAAGGGTCGTTGAAAACTTTAGATATTTGCGTGTTAATTGGGTGAGAAAAATTGGAAATGGTGCCTAATAGAATAGAATAGGGTTAAATATCAAACCCATCGCTCATTGCGTCCAAATATATCATGTAAGTTACTCATTGTAAAAATGACTCACTTCAGTTATAAATTTGAAAATTTGTATCAATTTAGTCATTTAAAATTCAAAAATTTGTATCACTTTAGTCATTCTCAGATGATCTCCTTGATACAGATTTTCAAATTAGTTATTAGGTTGAGTCATTTTTGCAATGAATGATTAATTTGATACAACGTAACGTAATGAGTAACGTGTTTGATATTTAACTCTAATAGAATATTGTGTTTTGTCCTTTAGAAATGGACCTGTGGAAATTAAGATCGGATAGTCAATATTAGTGGGTGGTGGGATTTGGTTTTTTCAATTTTCCAAGTAAACCCACTCTAGTCGTAAAGTCAACTCTATTTTACCATCTATGATTTGTTTATTACTTTCTTTAAAGTTAATCGAGTCATTGTTGAAGAAATTCATACCAACAAATTGATGGAAGTTTAGAAGTATCTGTTGAAGGACAAGATAGGGTTATGGGTTTGGAATTTATTTAATTTTAAGGCGATTTCATTTTCTAGGACTGATTTTTCCCTCACCAAATTACTGCCCAATTTACTGAATTGTATTTTTTTTAAATGAATATTGAATCAACGACATTGTTTTAGATCGATTAATATTGTAATGCTACATATACTCAAATTTTTTTCCCAAATGATATGACAGATTGAGATTTTTTTTTTTTAATATTTAGACTTATCTTTGCGCTGAGCGAGAATTAAATCCATAATCTGGGATAACAATCAACACATAAGTCCTTACCACTCTATCTCATAGCGCTCAAATTTAATTGGGAAGGGTCCACTTTATTATAACGAATCCAAATAATACATTTTGCATTTGAGAAATAATTTAAAAACCAATTGTGTATATTTTTATTTATTCTTTTGATTTTGTTATACAATTTAGTAGGCTTTTGAGACGTGTAAATTTAAAATATTTCCTTCTTGTTTTAACATGTCAGAAAGGGGGAAGAGTTTCGCAAAGAAAAGAAGCAAGAAATGGAAAAGGTTTTTCTTCAAGAAGAAACTTATTAGCATGAGTAATGGTAGAGCAATCTCGCAAAATTTGTACTCCCTCCGTCCCAGTGAATTCTATACATTGGGACTGGGCACGTAGACTAAAAAAAGATATAAAAAATGAGTAAAATTAGATAAAAAGTGAGTAAAGTGGTGGGACATATCAATATTTAATAATAGATTTGAGATAGTGGAGGAAAGTAGTGGGTGTAATAGTGTTTTATATTATTATAGAATAGAGATAGTGGAGAAAGTAGTGGGTGTAATAGTGTTTTATATTATTAAAAGTTATTATTTTTGGAATGTATAGAAATGAGAGGGACATCTCAAAATGGAAAGTGTATAGAAATAGTTGGGACGGAGGGAGTAAATGATATGGCTGACATTTAATAATTTTTAATTCGTGAATCATGTGCGAGAAAAAAATTGAACTAATAATGTTTCTACGATGTATCAAACCATTAGCCTACATATTCATCCTTACAATCATTGTGTTACTTGTCTCTTTTGTTAATGAGTTAAAAATCCTATTACATGAACCTCGTATCTCTGTTTATCTTATATTCATTATTATATTAATTTTTGAGCAAAAAACGAAGGTGATTCATAAGATATATTAAATTATGTTTTTTCAGTTTTCAAAGTTAAACAAAGTTTTCAAAATTAAAAAAATATTTAATATATGTAATGTTAATTATAAAATAATTTTTATTTTTGCACAACGGTTTATCTTTCTTATACTACACTTATTTGAATCAATATCTTTATATATTAAATCTTATATATAATAAGCGTAAGAAAGATCTTATTCAAAACTTTGGTCGGTCCTCGGTACCGCCAAAACAATCTCAACCGTTGAATATGATATTTTTAAAAATAGACGATCAAGATTATATCATATAAAAATAGAAACTATTATCTAAAAAGGATATAAATCAAAGTGGGAGTATTAGTATTAGAATTGGATTAGAAGTAATTAGAACTTAATAAAAATACAAGTTCCATTAATACTAATATTCAATTCATATTACATTAAATTAAATTAAATCCTTATATATAATAAGCGTAAGAGGGATATTATCCAAAACTTTGGTCATGTACCGCCAAATCAATAAGAACCGTTGATCTTAAAATAGATGAATCAGAACCCTTAGATTTAATATTAAAAAGATTTATTTTAATAATATAAGTCAAATATGAGTAGGTTTTCTAAGTTGACTAGAATTCTCAATGTAAAAATTCATAACTTCAAATTTTAAGTTGAGTAGGTTCATTTGATTCTTGGTCTTTACTTTAATCGTAAGTTGAGTTGGTTTTTTTATTTTAATTCTATTCCTAAGTTGCATAGAACTAATGTAAAAATTCGTTATTTTATTCTTTCTTCAGTTTCAGGGTAGTTTTAATTGGAAACGAATTTGTTAAACTATCACTAAATTAAAGATTATTTTGTGAATTTTATGTGGGCCGTAAATTTGTTTTTAAATCTGATTTTTAGAACTCAAGATAGAACATAAATATTGTATTGAGCGTATAAAACGTAATAAATAAAATCTTAAAACTAATAACATAAAATTAATATAATTATAAATATTAAAAAAAGAGTCATGCATTGCACGAGTTAGAAGCTAGTATAAAGGAAAACCCCCAGGAGCTCTAGAATTGTCCGAAAGTTATTTATCTATTTTTCTAGAGCTCCTGAATTTTATTTCAATGAAATTAAATTTTCTTATTGGAGTTTGAATTTATAGGATAGAAAAAATATCAATTGCCTTTTAAAGTTTTACTAATATAGGAAACTAAATATACAATATTAATATTATTTCCTTTCCTTATTTAAGTTTGAATTTATAGGACAGAAAAAATATCAATTTCCTTTTAAATTTGTACTAATAGAGAAAACTAAATATACAATTTTTATATTTTTTTTCCTTTCTCAATTTTAATTCAGTAAAATTAAATTTTCTTATTTACATTCAAATTTGTAGGAAAGACAATAAATATATAAAAGTCAATCATAAATAAAATTAAATTTTCTTATTTAAATTCGAATTTTTAGAAAGTATAGAATAGATGATACATTTTTAGATATGTCTCTTAATGAGAATATGTATGTAAAATAGTTTGACACGTTATCATTAATTTTAAATAAGAAAGCTCATAAAAAATTAAAATTAAACCCAAGATATTAAAATGCATAAACCCCGATCCAAAATATCGACTAAAATTTTAAATGGACTTGATAATAATCATATATATTGTTAGATATGAATATCACGGAGAAACTAGACAGATGGGGGGGGTGAATGGATAGTTTAAAAGATTTTCGTTTTCTTGAAACTAAAAAGCTGTGAAGAATTGTGTTGTATGAAAAAATGCGGAATGAAATAAACAGAACACACACAATCACTTTAATCTACTTTGTATTAAGTAAATCAAAAACTACAGCTTTCAAAATTTCATAACTGAAATTCTGGCTTCTAAACAAGAACAGTGTATTCTTGTTTTCCTTACAGAGAAAAGAGTGCTTGAATATTTCTATGTATTACTCTCTTGCAGCTAACAATAGGGTGTGCACAATATATATGTCCTATACAAAACTGGTGCAAACCCTATTTACACAGCTACCCCTTGACTGCAACTCCAACTTGTCCTGCCATAAGAAGTTAATTGTGTCAGGAATGACCACTTGCTTTCTGTGGTCTTTCCCGTTTCTGTAGCTGTTTGTCTCTAATCTTTCTCTCCAAGTTTTGCTGTAGATTTGCCATCTGTCTTTGGACCACCTCACCGTAACAGATGCTTCAGTATTTGTCTCCTTTGAATTTTGGTTATGTACCTTGAATTTGTCTTGTTATAACCGGCTAAGTTTTGACATCGTGAACTCCAGCATATTCTTGATTCTTTCACTTGTCGACATAGAGCATTCTTGACTTTGCTATATGAGGACTTTGCTATATGAGTATTTAAAGAGTATGCGATATAAGCTTTTTGAGGACTTCTCGACATAGCCTATTTGAGGACTTCGCGATATAGCCTTTTTGATGACTTCGCGATATAGCCTTTCTGAGGACTTCATGATCTAGTACATTCTGACTTTGCGGTCTCAACACTTCACGACATGAGCCTTGAGGACTTCATGACATAGTTCATTCTGACTTCACGATATAGGGACTTAGGTAAATTTCTGCAACTTATTTCTTCAAGGCCTTATCCACTCCAATCCTGCTGCATGAACAAATTGAACTTCTTCCAGGAAAATTATTCCATGGCGTATGTACATTCTAGGTGCAAGAAACTTACTAAGCTCATTATAACTTTGAGCATACCGAATAAATCTAAGTACATGAAAACAAGACAAGTATAATGGAGACCTATACTATATCCTAGTGAAAGAATTCACTAGGTCATGTAGAGTGACATAGTCACAATATGTAGGCTTGTTAATAGTGGTATTCAGACATGCCTTGAGCCTAACATATATGTTATTCGTAATAATTTTGTAAAAAAAAGAGGGATTTATCGTCCAACTACAAAAGTTTTAATATTTCGACTTTAATAATATAATATAAAAAAGTTTTTTAATACGAAAGCCCATAAAAAATTAAAAGTACTTGATAATAATTTATATTTATTTCCCATAATAATTTTAGATAAAAAAAAGATATAAATTTGAAAGTATAGAATAGATGATACATTTTTAGCTATGTGTCTTAATGAGAATATGTATGTAAAATAGTTTGGTCATTATTATAAATTTTAAATAAGAAAGCTCATAAAAATTAAAAGGAATAGACCCAAGATATTAAAGTACATAAAACCTGATCAAAAATATCGACTAAAATTTTAAATGAACTTGATAATATTCATATGTATGCTATTCGTAATAATTTTAGAAAAAAGGAGGGGTTTATTGTCCGGCTACAAAAGTTTTTCTTGATTTTTTTCTTAAATAGTTAATATTTAAAATTTTACAAAAATATTAGCTGCGAAGCGCGGCTTAGTCGACTAGTACTTATATAAAGGAGAAGACGAGGGCGGTGATGTGGCGCCTCTCAAATCGTTTCGATCTATATTTCTAATCTTCTCAAATTTTTGAGATATTAATTGTAAAAATTCGAAAATATCTCAATTGCTTTTAAAATCTTTACTAATGGAAGAAACTAAATATACAATTTTAATATTCTCACATTTAAAATCTTTAATAATCGAGGAAACGAAATATATAAGGCTTATACTAATGGAGGAAACTAAATTTACAATTTGAGGAAATGAAATATATAAGTCTGGTGATGTGGCCACTACACCATAGATTGGCTATTGCAACTCCAACTGAAAAAATTGCTTTAAAATCGTTGCTATTTAATGATAAGTTTTGACAAGTTTACAAGAACTGCAATACTTTTTAAAATCGTTACAACTGGATTTCAGTTATGCAAAAATTAAATTATATAGAAATGAATATAAATAAACGTTACAATAGCTTCAAAATTTTGGGGTAAAGTTTTGGCGGGCTACATAAAAAATTAGAAGTGGGCTAAAAAATAGAAGCGGGCTTTCCAGTTTTTTTTTGCCCGGGCTTTCAAACTCACACACAATTTCTTTTGACTAAATCATTTTGACTCAAAATAAATAACACACACACTTTGAGACAAGCAAGACAGAGAGAGAGAGAGAGAGTGAAAGGCATATGCAATAGCCTATTTGTAATTCGAGGATTCTACTCAACTTAAACAAGAATGTAATAAGTAAATATTAGAGTAAAGGTCACAGGAATCTCAGAGAGTTTTATCTGTCAAGAGAATGGAGTATTAAAGTTATCTACAGACTTGAAGTTATTCTACATTGAAAGAAGTTCAATTTATTGTTCAAGCCTCAGTGAAGTATTCAAGAAAGTTGATTTACTACAGTGACAGAGATTTCCAGTTGGTGACAGAAGAAGTACAAGATACAAAGTTTATTCAGAGCTAAAGAAAAAAAGCCACAGATTTAAATGTTTTAAAGATGAAGAATTATCATTGAAGTCAGTTATTCATGAACCAGGCAGTGCATCGAATGACGACATCAATCAGTGGAATTAAATCATCTATATTCAGTGGTTTTCAGAAGATAAAGGAATGCAATGATTTTAAGTTATCTTCTTTTAATTAATTAAATTATTAATCAATTTAATTAATAAATTAATTCTTTCAGAATTAATTTATTTATTAAATTAATTAATTTAGTTGTTTAAATTATTTATTAATTTAATTCTTGAAAAGAATTAATTTAATTAAGAATTTAAATTAACTAATTTGATTAAAGGAATTTAATTTAATACTCTGTATGACCTGACCTGAAGAAATACTCTGTATGACCTGACCTGAAGAAATACTCTGTATGACCTGACCTGAAGAAATACTCTGTATGACCTAATACTCTGTATGACCTCTGCTAGGTCATACCGAGCTCTGCTAGGTATGACCTCTGCTAGGTCATACCGAGAGTTGGTAGAAGTACCTCAGGTCATACCGTGTTTTATATAGGTCATATCGAGTTCTGTTGCTAGGTCATACAAGTGTATTATTGTTTTATTAAATCATTTTGATTTAATTAAGCAGGCCATACAAGGCAATTGTATTATAAATCAAGACGGCTGGACAGAAAAGAAAAGCACAGATATATCAAACACACAGAAGCCTTTTCTCTCTCAAGCAAGAACGAAGAAACCATTTGATATCATTTCTTCTCAAGCAATTAATTCTAGTTTGTATTGTTAAATCCAAACCACTAGAAGTTGATTACTTGTATTGCTTTGATTATCTAGCGGATTTTTATCCCTAGAATTTATCTCGAACTTGCTTTTAGCATTCGATCTTTTTACTACAAATATTAGAAAAGTTCATGTCGAATTTATTCTAAATTTGTATTAATTAGTTTGAGATATATACTTTGTAATCCTTATTGTATTTGCAACACCCTTCAAGTTTAATATAGTTTATATTTAACTTGAATTTTGTGTCATTTATATTCCGCATTAATTTGTTCTAAATTGTTAAATTATTCAAAGAACAAATTTCGATAAAACGGTATAGTTTGTATTCAACCCCCCTTCTACAAACTTATCAGGACCTAACAATTGGCATCAGAGCCTTTTGATTGATATACTAATCAAAGATCCAATTGTTTGAGATTTTTTTCTTAACTCTGAAATTTTTATTTTTCTAAAAATCTCAAAAATGTCTACAACTCAGAAAGTTGGTACTGTCAAAATCCCAATGTTCAGCAAGGAGCATTATTCTATGTGGAAGAAGAAAATGCTCCTATTTCTTAAGGTTGCAAATCCTAAATACATTGATGTGCTGAAGAAAGGTCCCAAACTCCCTATGATTATTGAGGAAGAGATAACAGTGGATAACGTTGTTACTAGGCCTGCTAGTATGTACCCTAAAGATCCCAAGGAGTACACTCCTGATGAGAAAGAGGATGTTACCTTGGATTCCTGTCTTCAGTTGATCCTTATTGAGAGCCTTGATCCTATCATGCATAATCATGTCCTAAATTGTGAAACTGCCAAACATATTTGGGGAACCATAGAGATAATCAATGAGGGGACAGAAGAAGTTAGGGAGAATATGCTGGAAATTCTCACCTCACAATATGAGCATTTCAGATCAAACCCTGGTGAAGGTATCTCTCAGGTTTTTGAAAGATACAACAAATTAATCAATGATCTGAATCTCAATGGGAAGCACTACACCAACAAGGAGATTAACAAGAAGTTCCTTCTTACCCTACCACCTCATTTGGAGCACAAAATTTCTGCCATTAGAGAAGCAAGAGATATGAATGAAATTGCTTTGGAGAGATTGTATGGTGTTCTCAAGACCTATGAGCTGGAGCAGATTCAACAAAGGGAGCTGTATGGAACTGGGAAGATTGTTAGTACTTCTACTGCACTGGCTGCTGAAGTCCCACAGAAACTGGAAGTGAAGGCTGTTCAACCTTCCAGTTCTCACGTGAATGTTATTGATGCTGAATATGGATTAACATCCATTGATCAATCTGGTGGTGACTTCTATTCTTTAGAAGAACTTGATTAGCTGGAGGATGGTGACTTGGCTTTGATAGTCAGGAAATTTGGGAAGTTTAGATTCAAGAGGAACCCCAATCATAAGTTCAGACCCAGATTTCAGAGAGGTGGATCTTCCTCTTCAAGTGGCACAAGGGGTGGCTACAAAACTGGAACTGTGGAAAGGAGCACAATCAGATGCTACAATTGCAATGAGTTGGGTCACTTTGCTACTGAGTGCAGGAAGCCAAAGCAAGTGACCAGAAACACATTTGATTCTAGCAAGAAGAACAAGATTGGGAAAGCATATGTTGCTGAGGGAAAGAGTTGGGATGACACTGACAGTGATGAAGAAGCAGGTGAGATGGGGAACCTTGCTTTAATGGCTAAAGAGGAAAGCACTTCATCCAGATACATGTCAGAGGTAACCTTTACTGACGCTGAAATGATTTATCATCTTGGTGGCACCATAAGTTGTGCACGCACTGAAAATGATAGAATAAATCTTTTAAACACAAATCTTGAAAAGGAAATAAAAGATTTAAAACTAGTGCATATCAATCAAGATGAACTTACTAATAAGGTAGCTTTTCTTGAGAATAGAGTTAAATGTTATATTCAACTGGAAACCATTCTCAAAGATCAGATTAGTGAGCTTAAGACCAAAGCTAATGCTTATTTCAGTTCTTGTAAGACTGCTAAAGAAATTCTCAATAAGCAAGCTGTTGGTAATCATGTCAGTATAGGGTATGATTATAATGAGGCTATTGGACTGCTCGGAATTAATTCCCCTTGTAGATACAAATCTGAAGGAAAGGTTGTTCCATATATACTTAAGGGTATTGAAACACCCTTCTATAGGGAGTCTGAGGCAGAGCCTATGAATGAATACTCTATCATTATTGCTGAGGAGATTCATGAAGAAGATATTGCTTTGGAAGCTGAACAGTCCAAAAAGTGTATATCTGATATTCCAGTCAAAGTTGCTACAACTAAAAAGACTAAATCAGATATCCATAAGTTAGATCAAAACAACTGTAGAACTAACATGCCTGCTGTTAATTCTTCTCATAAAGCATGTGGTGTGTTTAATTGCATGTCTTGTGCTTGTAATGTTATGTATGCTTTCTTTAATAAAAAGCATGTATCTAGTGATAAGACTGCTCCACGTCAACATGTTAATAATAAGAAGCATGTTAAAACAAAGACTACTAGTCCTCCTCATACTAGAGTGGATTCATTTATCCCTAATCCTACTCAGAAATGTGTTAAGGCTAGTTATAAATGGAAACGCTCTTATGTGAAAGAGGTTGAAGTAGTTTTAGCTAAAAATGTTGTTTTGCCTGACAAAGGCCAGTTCTTTAAGTATGCCGGACCCAATCAATTTTGGGCTCCGAAGAAGGTCTAATCAATTTGATATTGCAGGGAGTTAAACAGGTAAACCGTGTTATATGGATTCTTGACAGTGGCTGTTCAAGGCATATGACCGGAGATAGAGCCCTGCTATCAGATTTGGTTGAGAAAGCTGGCCCAGTAGTTACCTTTGGAGATAACAGCAAGGGTATTACGAAAGGATATGGCTGTTTGAAGTACGGAAATGTTATCATTGAAGATGTTTCATTTGTGGAAGGTCTGACGTTCAATCTTCTCAGCATCAGTCAGTTCTGTGACAGAGGATATGATGTTTCCTTTGAAAGAGAGAAGTGTCAGATCCTTCACAAGAAGAATGGAAAGCCTGCTCTTCAAGGAGTAAGGAAAGGTGACTTGTTTATAGCTGATCTAAACTCGGGATTCAAAGATGAAGTTAATTGTTTTTATGCTAAAGCTTCATCAGATGATAGTTGGCTATGGCACAAGAAGATGTCTCACCTTAACTTCAAAACCATGAACTCTTTAGTCAAGAGGGAATTGGTTAGAGGTTTGCCTCAGATGGAATTTACACAGGAAGGACTGTGTGAGGCATGTCAGAAAGAAAAGTCAAAGAAAGCTTCTCACAAGGGCACTGACACATCATCAATAACTGAACCTCTTCAGCTACTGCACATGGATTTGTTTGGTCCAGTTAATGTGATGTCCATGTCAAAGAAGCAATATGCACTTGTGATTGTTGATGACTTTTCAAAATATACATGGGTTTTATTCCTACATTCCAAGGATGAGACCCCATACCTGGTGATTGGCCATGTGAAGTTGATTGAGCTGGATTCTAGATTCCCTGTTAGAGCCATAAGGTCAGATAATGGTACTGAATTCAAGAATGCCATTCTAAATGACTTTTGTACTGATAAAGGAATAACAAGACAGTATTCTGCCCCTAGAACTCCTCAACAAAATGGAGTAGTGGAAAGAAAGAATCGTACATTGATTGAAGCTGCAAGGACTATGTTAAGTGAGTCCAAACTTCCAACGTACTTTTGGGCTGAAGCAGCGAATACAACTTGTTATACTCAGAATCGAACTTTAATCAACAAGGACTTAATGAAGACTCCGTATGAGATCATGAACAACAAGAAACCAACTGTCAAATACTTTCATGTATTTGGAGCAAAATGCTTTGTGCTTTTAGATGACAATGTGAAACGTGGCAAGTTTGATGCAAAGGCACAAGAAGCTATTTTTGTTGGTTATTCCAGAAGATCTTACAGGGTCTACTTGGTTGGAAGTCACACGGTAAAGGAAAGTGTCAATGTTACTTTTGATGACACTACATTCCCTAATATCCAAACAGCAGATTCATCTGAGAAAATGAAGTTTGATAACTTGTCAGACTCAGATTCAGATGATGAAGCCCCACCTGAAGTTATTGCTGGTGATGATAATAACAATGATGATAATGATCATGGTGATGGTGGTGGAAACACTGGTAACAATGGAGATACCACCAACACTGGAGAAGAATCATCAAGGCAATCAAGCAACAACTCAGGGGGAGCAAATGAAGGATCAACTAGTCACTCACAACATCAAAGTGAAATTCAAGGCGAATCATCAAGATCAAATCTTCCAAGACATACTGTATGGAATAAAGCTCATCCTTTTGAGCTAATCATTGGTGATCCAGATGTTGGAGTTAAAACTAGAAGTGCAACTCAGAATGAATGTCATTTTTCAGCATTTTTATCTAAAATGGAGCCAAAGAAAACTGAGGAAGCACTGACTGATCCAGATTGGGTGATTGCTATGCAAGATGAACTCAATCAATTTGAACAACAGCAAGTCTGGAAGCTGGTACCCAGGCCAAAGAACAAGAAAGTAGTTGGTACTAGATGGGTATACTGGAACAAGCTAGATGAGGATGGCATTGTTATAAGGAACAAGGCAAGACTGGTTGCACAAGGGTATTCTCAAGCTGAAGGCATTGATTATGATGAAACCTATGCACCAGTGGCTAGACTTGAGGCCATCAGGATGTTCTTAGCATTTGCTGCTTACTCCAATTTTAAAGTCTATCAAATGGATGTTAAGAGTGCATTCCTGAATGGTGAGCTTGATGAAGAAGTGTATGTGGAACAGCCCCCTGGCTTTGAAAATCAGGAGCTGCTGGACTTTGTGTACTTTCTCTTCAAGGCTATCTATGGTCTCAAACAAGCCCCAAGAAAATGGTATGACACTCTCTCTGGTTTTCTTTTAGAAAATGGTTTTGTTAGAGGTATCATAGACAAAACTCTTTTTTCAAAGAAACACAAAAGTGATATGATATTAGTCCAAGTCTATGTGGATGACATCATATTTGGGTCTACTAATGATAATCTCTGTAAGAGATTTGCTGAGCTTATGCAGAGTAAGTTTGAAATGAGTATGATGGGTGAGCTGAAGTTCTTTCTTGGATTGCAAGTAAGTCAAAGGACAAATGGTATATTTATTTGTCAATCCAAGTATCTTAAAGAACTCCTCAAGAAGTATCACATGGAGGATTCAGCATCAGCAAGGACTCCATCTTCAACAGCCATCAAACTTGGAGCTTCTGACAAATCTATCAAGGTAGATGTTAAAAGCTACAGAGGTATGATTGGCTCCTTACTCTATCTTACTGCTAGTAGACCAGATATTATGTATGTTACATGCTTGTGTGCAAGGTTCCAAGCGGACCCTAGAGATGTACATCTCGTTGCTGTTAAAAGAATCTTGAGATATCTTAAGGGTACACCTAATCTAGGTATCTGGTACCCTAAAGATTCTGGTTTTAATCTTGTTGGATATACAGATTCTGATTATGCAGGTAGTGTTGTGGATAGAAAGAGTACCTCTGGGAGTTGTCAATTCCTAGGAGGTAGGTTGATTTCCTGGTATAGCAAGAAACAGCAAACAGTTTCCAATTCAACAGCAGAATCTGAATATATTGCTGCTGGAAGCTGTTGTGCTCAGATCTTATGGATTAGGAATCAATTAAAGGACTATGGCTTTGCATTAGACAAAATTCCTATTTTGTGTGATAATACAAGTGCCATAGCAATCTCCAACAACCCTGTTCAGCACTCGAGAACGAAGCACATTGATATCAGGTATCATTTTATCAGAGAGCATGTTATGAATGGAACTGTGGAGTTACACTTTGTACCCACAGAAGAACAGACTACAGATATATTCACTAAATCTGTTGACGAATCCACATTTATCAAGTTAGTTGGTAAATTGGGTATGTTAAACAGTCTTAGTGATTAACAATATCTCTGTCATGTTTGTTCTTTCAAAATCATTTTCTTTTTGCTGATATTGAATGATATATTTTGCCAATTCTTGTTTAGAGTAAAGCTTGTTAATTTAAATATTCTGAATAATTTATTTTCTTTAAAAATATTTTTCTCATTTTTTTAAAAAAAAATGGAGAAATTTATTTTTATTGAAAATTTATTTATTTTAGAATCATTTAAGTTAGTTTCAGATTGTAAATATTGTTGTTTAAATATTTCTGCAAGTTTATATTATTTTTATGCTGTAAACTGCTTAGCTTTTGTTTGAGTAAGTTAAAATGAATTATTTTCTCTAAAAATATTTTTCTCAAATTTTACAAGTTAAAATTGTAGAGAAATCTATTTTTATTGAAAATCTTTTTCTTTTAAAATATTCGTAGTTGCATGTAAATAGTTTCCTGTAAATAATTTTTTTTATATGTATATATATTATTTTATTTTAGTTTATTATTATTTTTTATTATCTTTTATTTTCTATTTGTCTTAGTTGGTTTTGTAAAAATATTGTATATATTATTTCTGATCTAGCTCTTGCTTAGCTGGAAATTCAGTGCCAAATCCAATTCAGGTATTACTTTCTATCTCTCAATCCACTTCTTTTACTATTGCTGAACCCAAGTGGTTGTTAAGGTTGACCAAGGGAATGTAGATCCACAATCTCTATCCCAGGTCTTAGAGCCAAACAATGAGTCAACAACCTTCTTGAACTCTCAGCCTGAACAGAAATCAACTGTTAAATAAAGAAGTATTTTGATTGAAACAGTGAGTGATCCCACAGCTCTGCCTCCTATAAAGAAATTCAACATATACTGAGGCAACTGTCAGCCCATCTGTGTCCTCTCAATAGGATATGGACTTTGAAATGGCCAATGAACTGTATCTAGAGACATTCTCTCAACAGGATGAATCTATTGAAATTCGCCATAGGGCCATGGCACTTTGTACTGAGTCAAGCACACTCTCATTACTCACAATGGGAGAAAACAATTTCATTAGATGAAACTCGGGACACAGTGAAAGCAGAGCACCTGCAACTGGTTACAGTGCCTACCATTGTCACGGTAGAAGTGTCTTCATAGGCATCTGAGGGAAAATTTGATTCTTTGCCAATTCAAATAGAATCATTTTCTCCCCTCCCAGAGTGAACACCTCTGGCTCCCTAAGGGATTTTCCACTCGCAGATTTATCTGGAGAAAGTGGAAGGCAACTTGGTCAGTCTATCACTGAAGCAATTCAGATTTCAAATCCAAGTGATTTGATAGACATGATTGAGGATCGGGATTTGTGAACTCCCATTGCACCACCACTGACCTCTCTTGAAGAGGCTAAGGTGAGTTTCAATGCAGGTACTGATCAAAAAGGAGCAAACAGACAGCTAATGTTGAGTGATAAGAGTCAAACACTGAGTGAAACACATGCACGTGAGATGAGTGATACACTTACAAGAGAAATTCAAGTGAGTGCACACACAGACACATACACTGCAATGTAGTTAGCTCACATAGCTGATCTACAGGAACATCTATTCAGAACCCAGGCTGATAAAGAAATTTTGCAAACACAAGTGGTTGAACGGTCTTCTTCTTCCACCTCTGTCAACAATCAGCTGGGACTGCTCAAGGAAATATTGAAGACAAATTTACTTCCAAGATCAACTCCATCATCTATCTCAACCCCTACTGGCTTCAGATACTCATAAAGTTAAATCTGTAGAGAATTCCTCAACTAAGGGGGAGAAGTTTCTAAGGGGGAGAAGTTTCTAGAGAATTCTGGTGAAGCTAGTATAAAGGGAGCTGAAAAAGATATAAAAAGTAAAGAGGGAGTTTCAGGGGAGTAAAGGTAAGTTAGCTCTGTTTTGTAAGTGTTATATGTATAGAGCTTAGGTAAATCAAGACAGGTTCAATGTTATCATATGTTCAGTCTAAAGGAACATCTGTCTTGTATTTACCTTTACTGGTGAAATCTGGAAATGTCATATTTGATCCAGAACTTTCTAGTATTTACTTAGGCTTAAGAGTCTTATCTTTTTCTTGGTTTTAGTTGAGTGATCCTCTAGGTATTTGGTTGTTATTCTCTAACAAACAAATAGGGGGAGATTGAAAGGCATATGCAATAGCCTATTTGTAATTCGAGGATTCTACTCAACTTAAACAAGAATGTAATAAGTAAATATTAGAGTAAAGGTCACAGGAATCTCAGAGAGTTTTATCTGTCAAGAGAATGGAGTATTAAAGTCATCTACAGACTTGAAGTTATTCTACATTGAAAGAAGTTCAATTTATTGTTCAAGCCTCAGTGAAGTATTCAAGAAAGTTGATTTACTACAGTGACAGAGATTTCCAGTTGGTGACAGAAGAAGTACAAGATACAAAGTTTATTCAGAGCTAAAGAAAAGAAGCCACAGATTTAAATGTTTTAAAGATGAAGAATTATCATTGAAGTCAGTTATTCATGAACCAGACAGTGCATCGAATGACGACATCAATTAGTGGAATTAAATCATCTATATTCAGTGGTTTTCAGAAGATAAAGGAATGCAATGATTTTAAGTTATCTTCTTTTAATTAATTAAATTATTAATCAATTTAATTAATAAATTAATTCTTTCAGAATTAATTTATTTATTAAATTAATTAATTTAGTTGTTTAAATTATTTATTAATTTAATTCTTGAAAAGAATTAATTTAATTAAGAATTTAAATTAACTAATTTGATTAAAGGAATTTAATTTAATACTCTGTATGACCTGACCTGAAGAAATACTCTGTATGACCTGACCTGAAGAAATACTCTGTATGACCTGACCTGAAGAAATACTCTGTATGACCTAATACTCTGTATGACCTCTGCTAGGTCATACCGAGCTCTGCTAGGTATGACCTCTGCTAGGTCATACCGAGAGTTGGTAGAAGTACCTCAGGTCATACCGTGTTTTATATAGGTCATACCGAGTTCTGTTGCTAGGTCATACAAGTGTATTATTGTTTTATTAAATCATTTTGATTTAATTAAGCAGGTCATACAAGGCAATTGTATTATAAATCAAGACGGTTGGACAGAAAAGAAAAGCACAGATATATCAAACACACAGAAGCCTTTTCTCTCTCAAGCAAGAACGAAGAAACCATTTGATATCATTTCTTCTCAAGCAATTAATTCTAGTTTGTATTGTTAAATCCAAACCACTAGAAGTTGATTACTTGTATTTCTTTGATTATCTAGCGGATTTTTATCCCTAGAATTTATCTCGAACTTGCTTTTAGCATTCGATCTTTTTACTACAAATATTAGAAAAGTTCATGTCGAATTTATTCTAAATTTGTATTAATTAGTTTGAGATAAATACTTTGTAATCCTTATTGTATTTGCAACACCCTTCAAGTTTAATATAGTTTATATTTAACTTGAATTTTGTTTCATTTATATTCCGCATTAATTTGTTCTAAATTGTTAAATTATTCAAAGAACAAATTTCGATAAAACGGTATAGTTTGTATTCAACCCCCCTTCTACAAACTTATCAGGACCTAAAAAATACAACACCCTTGTGGGTGTTGTATTTAACAGAGAGAGAGAGAGAGAGAGAGAGAGAGAGAGAGAGAGAGAGAGGGCGATAGAGAGAGAGAGGGCGATAGAGAGAGAGAGGGCGATAGAGAGAGAAGCTCGAAGATTCACTCAAGCTCGAAGATTCACTCAAGCTCGAAGACTAAAGCTCGACAAAGGTATCTTCTTTACCTAGATTGATTCTAAAATCGATTTTAGATGTATTAATTAGGGTTTAATTGTTAATTTGTGCCTTTTTTAAAATCATTTTTATACGGTTAATTTGTTAATTAGGGTTGAATTGAGAATTTGTTTAAGTTAATTTTTAGAATTAGTGGTTTTAAATTAGGGATTTTGTTTGGCTATGGTTTTAAATTAGGGGTTTAATATTGTGGTTTGTAAATTTTTTATTTTCGGATTTGTTTTTTTGTTATGGTTGATTGTTTGTCAAGTGTTTGTTGTACTTGTACTTGATTTTCGTGTTTTTTTTTCTTGTTAAGTGTTTTTCTGAGTTTGCAAATTAGGGATATTAAGCCTGTAAAATTGCTTACTTTACATGGCACCACATGATCATCTACAACAGCGTGTTCTAGTGTTTTATGTTTTCCTTAGTAGTTGGTGATCATGTAAATCATCTGTAATGCCGTAATGGTGGATATTAGGTAGAATTGACTAGATGTCTAGTTATATTATAGAAGAAAGTTTTAATGACCTTGTATCGTTTGTATTTAGTGATTTTTCTAGTAAATTATTAATGAAATCAGTGAGTGATCTTTGCTGGTGGAATCTGCCTTTTTTAGTTCTATTTATATTACAGAAACACATGAACCTAAGGTGTTGTTAGCCTCTCTTGGCATTCTATATAAACAGGGTCGATTAAGTTGGTGAATGGCAACCTGGAGTGTGTTGGCCCCTGGGAGCTCAGAAAAAATCACTGAATCCCTTCATCGGTGTTAACTTCTATCAGTGTATTGGGGATCTATATTTTAGGCAATTGTCATTGGTGTGACACTTGCATTATAACAACCTTACTTAATTTCATGCTTATGTAGAAAAAAAATCATATTTCTCCTATACAACAGAGTTTTATTCATTTATATATTCAATTTGAATGGGTGGAATTATTCATGTGCACACTGCAGTTCTATATGTTGTTTTTTTATGATGACAAATAGAACTATTTTCATGGTTAGTTGGTATATACATTGACAGGATTTTCTTTGTCTCGATGATTTAACTATACCTGCAGTTCTATACATTGCTTATTGTTTCTTGGCAATGTTCAAGGTTTACCAACAACTTAAAACTTAAAAGTGGGAAGTTCTGTTCGTAGTGCAAGATATGATTTACCATTTGTTTTCTTGTTTTATATTCTTTTTCTTGTTTATGTGATACTTAGAAAATAATGGTTTTTTACTAAAAATGTACCAACATTTTCACTTTGCCAGATCTTGACTCACATGAATTCTCATATTTGAACTTTGGACTAAAGAATCCAAAGGAATATGTTTCCAAGAAATATTTTTTGTAGTCTAACTCCTTAATTTATCTTGCAGGGACAAGGTCTTCGATCAACAAAAGACTTTGTATCCTTTCTTTCAAATTTTTATTATTATATTCCTTGACTTAAATGTTGTTACTGAGCCGGTATTTTGTTTGGTGATTGATTTTACTTGACTTTACAAAATCTAGCTCTGATCTCAAAAGAAATATAGAGAATTTGGAGAAGAATAACGTAACCAGTCTGAGGACATTGGTCAACCTTGGATCTGAAGTTTATGTCCAAGCTGATGTGTATGTCCTTACAGCCTTAAGTTTGTGGTTTTGATGCAATCTCATTTGTTAAAGATAAATACATGTTGAAGATATTTGCATACTGAAAGAAAATTACACTGACCTATAATTTAATTTAAATTTTGAGTTATAATCTTTTGGCTTCTTCAATTCTTGACTTTAAGTAAGAAATAAACATGCACTATCCATTTCTATACCAGTTAGTAGTCATATGCTCACTCCAGTATAGTTCTAAATCAATGATTTATGTTACGAAAGTTAAACCTTAGAATTTTAATTAAATTGACAGGTATATACATTGACAGGATTTATGTCTCTCAAATTTTAATTATAACCCATTCTGGTTGCAGCCTTCTTTTGAGACGAGAATGCTGCTCATTTAGCAATGGTGAGTATGTCAAGAATGGATTGGCAGAACTGGAACATTAGTGCTACAAGGCAACAGAGGAGGTAATCTTGTTTGCATTTGCAGTCTCCCCGTAATGTTTCTTTGTTTCCCCCACTGATGCAAGAAACAAATATGCAGTATGCAGGTTTAGCCTGGGATGAGCTTAAGCATATAAGACAGGCTATTGGGTTCCTGGTAATGCATCTAAATACTCTGCATGGTACTTAGAGCCTTTTAGAAATGCATGTTATATGCCCTAATCACGTCCACCGGCACTGAAAGTTAAATAACTATTGTTTAATTAGTTACTAGTTTACCCTTTTTCTGATATTAATCTTTCGTTTTTTCGTAACTGTAATCTGTATGCCCATTTTCTGGGAAACTAGGTCGTGGATGATATTCCCTAAAGGCTACATAGAGGAAAAAGTCAAGTAATATATTATTAAAATAAAAGAACAAAACTCAAACCTTTGCATGGTTGCACTGATAACAAACACAAACAGTTATTGGTGTGATCAGAGAATGTCATTGGTGTGATCAGAGAATGTCATTTTAATGTGATTTTGTAGTTGTGTGTCCTTTATCAGATGATGTGTTACTACGAGAAAGAAGTGACAGGGCAGATATCAGCTCCAAACTATGCTCAAGAAAATGCAATGCGTTGTCATCAGCACACCTTAAGGTTGTGAGTACCTTGGATATCATGGATGTGCATCTGCGGCCGAGCTTGCAATTTGTCTCGCTAGGCATGCTCTTATGCTTCAGAGGTTTATTTTTGAGCTCTGGAAGTTCCCCTTCAAATGTAGCAGTTCTCATTCAACCGCCTTAGTTACTTGCAGCAGTGTTTTTAATGTAAATAGCAGTTTGTATAATTTAGTTTTTTTATTGTATTATATGCGACAAGAGTTTGAAATTTTGTTTTGGCTTACCTTTTGGATGGTTTCTAGGACGGTGCTGGTGCTACTTTTGAATTGTTGGTAATTAGTAGTTTTAATGTAATGACATTAATGTTTGGTGTTGCTTGGATTTGTGGCTTTTATGACTGGCTAGTTTTATGTTCAAATGGAACCATTCAATTTTATTTTTAAAAATTGTTGCAATTGTGTCAAAAAGATGTTGCAAATAATGTTACAACTGCTATAAAATTATTGCAATAAGGTCTTAAACTATTGCAATTTATCTAATAAATTCATTGCAATTGGACTAATATTTGTTGCATTAAAGTGACTTGTTTGCCAACCATTTGCTACTGCAATGATTTTTAAATGTTGCTGAAGACCATAAAACGTTGCTACATGCCTATATTACAATGATTTTTAATGTTGCTATATATAACTAAAATCGTTGCTAAATGGCTCTATTGCAACAGGGGCGGATGCAACGGTGAAATTTTGGACATTCGTTGCAATTAAGTCTAATGCAACAAATATAGACCTTAAGGCAATATATTTGTGTTGTTGCAATATGCAATCTATGGTGTAGTGGGCGCCTCTCAAATCGATTCGATCTATTTTTCTAATTTTCTCACATTTTTGAGATATTAATTGTAAAAATTTGAAAATATCTCAACTGCCTTTAAAATATTTACTAATGCAGGAAACTAAATATACAATTTTAATATTCTCACATTTAAAATCTTTAATAATAGAGGAAACGAAATATATAAGGCTTATACTAATGGAGGAAACTAAATTTACAATTTGAGGGAATGAAATATATAAGCCTTTAAGATCTTTACTAATGGAGGAAACTAAATATACAATCTTAATATTCTCCTAAATTGTTTATTAGAAAATATCTCAATTTTCTTTTAAATCTTTTGTAATGCAATTCTAAATTATCTTATATTCACCTAAACTTTCTTTTTAAGGTAAATTACTATCTTAATATTCTAATAAAATTTATCTTCAGATCAAATTACCATTGATATCCCCTTAAACATTCTCTTGAACTCAAATTTTCCATATTAATATTTTCATATATGGCTTTGTAATAATTTCTTTAAAATCTTTACTAATAGAGGAAACTAAATATACAATTTTAATATTCTTGCCTTATTAGAAAATATCTCATTTTCTTTTAAATCTACAACTAATGAAGGAAACTAAATATGCAATTTTAATATTCTTGCATTTAAAGTATTTATTAATGGAGAAAACTGTTAGGATTTATGGGTGATAGCTATGAGACAACTTAACTAGATACTTTTTAATGCTTAATTTTATTAAGTATGAACATACTGTCACAGCCAGAGTATGTTCTTGTAACCATTTTGTTTGTTGTTAAATAAGAGTTTAAGTACATCTTGGTAGAAGTTCATTTATTTGTTTAAGCCTCAAGAAGTGCTCAAGAAAGACAGCAAGAATAAATGTTACTGTCATGGCACTGACAGTAAGGTTACAAGAAGACAACATGTTGCAAGTCACGACAGTACATTCACTCTGACAGCAACATTGGCAGAAGCCCTCGGACAATAACTTTACCTTAGCCTGACAGTAAGCTTGGAAATCCTGACAGCACCTTCTGCGGGGATTTCTTACTGTCACCAAAAGCGCATTCTTGTGACAGCAAGCTTAGCGATCAGGATACTGTCATGAAGGGATAACATTTGTATTGGGGATCTACCCAGTCAAACATGTGACAGTTTGGATGTTCAAGAAACAGGCGTGCTGCAGTATCCCAACACTGCATCAGGTCTGCAAGACTACGACCGAAGCTTGAGAGATCACATGACAAAGCTCACCAATTCAAGAGTATGACAAATCTACATCTACTGAATTGTGTTAGCTAAATATAGAATGTATCTAGATTGCTTTTTCCAGTACTGATAAGTTGTTTGTATAGCAATTTAGGAAAGTCTCACGGGTAGACAATTTGTAAGAAGCTGCCACATGAAAATGACAGCAGCTTCACAAACCCGTGATGATAGAGATATGATTAGTTTACTTAGACTATCTCTCAATCCATTCTTTGTAATCACTCGAGAAATCGAAGCTCAAGAAAACCAACATTTTCTTGAGGTTGTAGCAACACTTTGCAAAATAAATAAAACATTTATTTTGTGAGAAAAAATTGTGTGTCTACTTGTGTTTGCATTCCATAAACTGATAAATGTTAATCTTAGTTTTTGTTGTTGAAACGTAGATTGAGATTAATCAGTATTGCATTCAACCCCCCCCCCCTTTCTGCAATAGCAAGGACCAACAAAAACTAAATATATTATTTTAATATTCTTCTAAATTTTTTATTTATAAATATACTTACTAATATAGAAACTAAATATATCATCTTAATATTCTCCTAAATTGTTTATTTAAGTCAAATATTATTTATGAATTTTTCTAATATTCTCAAAATTTTGAACTGATAAATATTAAAAACTAGAGAAATTATTACCTTACATTCTTCTGAACTTTCCTCTATTACCATCTTAATATTATCATCTCCTAAACTTTCTTTTCAAATATAAATTTTTAATTTAATATTTTTCTAAACTTTCTCTTCAAGTCAAATTTAAAACCTCCTCAATATTTATATATTTTTCTATATATATCATTAATGAAAAATCGTGATCTTTTTTGTGATAAAATTCTTACCTTTGTTATACAAAATTTTCGTATATACGATACTTTCATGCTTAGACCGGTCTTACATAACAAGTTAAGAAATTACTTGGTAAATAATTAGTTACCTTTAATACTTTCCTACAAATTAATAATATAAATATCCACCTAAACTCTATTCATTGTGTACTACACCCTTTCTTGTCCGCATTATTCTTCTTTACTGTTTTTTTTTGTTTATCTTGAAAGTGTGTATATCAATATATGAACATGCGACTTATTTTTGTTATGTATTTTATTACTTTGGTTGTATTATAATGCAGGTCATATCAGGTCATGTTGTAATCTTTGACATTTGACAAGAGAGGCTCCTGGGAGATTTAGAGGAACTTATCCGCGATTAGTGTTGATTCACTGCAGACATGGAGAAGGGTTCATTAATTAAAATAACAGTCATGATACAGTGAAGTTCATGTACTTTTGATTTCTTTGAGTTTCTTTTTGATGTAATTTATTTTTTCCTTCTTCTATATTAAATTGATAAACCATAGCCATGCTACAATGATGTTCATGTACTTTCGGTTTCTTTGAGTTTTTTTTTATGTAATTTATTTTTTTTGGTTTATATATTAGATTGATGGTGTTAGGTGATTTTTGTTCAACTTTGCCGAAGGTGTCGAAGGTGCCGAAGGGGCTTTCACCGGTTTTTTCCGGTGGAAAGCCCCAAATCTTTTAATTTGTTTTGTTTATTTTTATTTTTTCAATAATTTTCCTTTTGGGTAAGGATTTCTACCCATTTGGTTTGGTTTTTTAGATTAATATCATCGGAGCTTCCGATTTATTTTTTCTTCGATTCAAGCGGAGTTTATTGGATTTGAGAGTGGAACAAGTATCTCTTATTGTGGTTCCGTTTTTCAGATATAAGATTTATTATTTGGAATTTTAGTTTGCAATTTTATTTTGTTCTTTTTTATATTTGTTCGACTCGATCATTTTTTAGATGTCGTATGACTTTTTGTTATTGAATTAACTACATTTTTCTCCAAAATAAAAAACTTTGCATGGTATATGGGGATGATATATCTTCTATTTATCAAATCTTACTTATTTAAATATTGGGAAAAATATCAAGTTGATCACTGGTTTCATTCAAATATATCAAGTAAGTCATCAGTCTCACATTTGACTCAAGTTCGTCACAGATTCCATAGTTTTGTTCTTGCCGTTAGAGTCAAAGAAAAAAATTAGTCAACATTAACGTTAAACATCCAGTTCTCCTTTAGTCGGTGACATGGCTCCGCGTGGAGCTGACTGTGCATAGTGACTGTGCAAAAACATAAAAAATAAAATCAAAATTTTATAAAAAAAATACAGACTAAAAATGAAATTACATAAGGACGGTACATATCCTCTCATTACACTTGTGTCTGAAGAGCGGGAAAAGAGAGAAATAAAACCCTAATTGATGGACTGATGCATTCTTGCCCAAATCTTGAAAGATTGTGAAGGTTAATAGAATCTGGAGATCATATCATCGTCTTATCATCATTCTAAAGGTATGTATTGAACTTCTCTTTTGTATTTTTGGTACAGAGCATTTAGGGTTTGTGTATACGATCATTTGTTTTGAAATTCTTTGAGTAAAATCATGTGAGTTATGTTATGAATTTGATTAATTTCATTCGTATGTTGTTGAAAGGCATATGCAATAGCTTATTTGTAATTCGAGGATTCTACTCAACTTAAACAAGAATGTAATAAGTAAATATTAGATTAAAGGTCACAGGAATCTCAGAGAGTTTTATCTGTCAAGAGAATGGAGTATTAAAGTCATCTACAGACTTGAAGTTATTCTACATTGAAAGAAGTTCAATTTATTGTTCAAGCCTCAGTGAAGTATTCAAGAAAGTGGATTTACTACAGTGACAGAGATTTCCAGTTGGTGACAGAAGAAGTACAGGATACTGAGTTTATTCAAAGCTAAAGAAAAGAAGCCACAGCTTTAAATGTTTTAAAGATGAAGAATTTTCATTGAAGTCAGCTATTCATGAAACCAGACAGTGCATCGAATGACGACATCAATCAGTGGATTTGAATCATCTATATTCAGTGGTTTTGAGAAGATTGAGGAAGCTTGATATTTTAGATTAAATTCTTTTAATGTTAAATTAATAAATAATTTAATTCTATAAGAATTAAATTTATTTATTAAATTAACTAATTTAGTTGACTAAATTATTTATTAACTTAATTCTCTAAAAGAATTAATTTAACATTTAATTTAATCTAACTAATAAATTAAAAGGATTTTAATTTAGAATTTTCGGTATGACTTTTTTAAGTAATTCGGTATGACCTAACCTACTGATTGTAGGTTCTACCGAAATGTTAATATCCAAAACACAATCATTTTGGTAGGTCATATAGTATGATTACTAAAGGTCATACAGAATGATTGCCAAGGTCATATAAGCTGTTTTGTGTAGGTTCTACCGAAAAATGATGATTGGTATGCTAGGTCATACCTAATTCATTTTTCAGGTCATACAAGCTTATTTCCTAAGGTTCTACCGAAAGTGGTTGGAGTTACTTGAGGTCATACAAGACAGTCTTGCAGGTCATACAAGGCAAATGAATTTGCTTTTACCCGTGGCCAAAAATATAGAAAAGAGATAGACTTGTATCATCATATATACAGAACAGACATTTCTCTCTGAAGCAAGAACGGAAGAAAAGCTTTTGATCTCATTTCTTCTCAAGCAATTAATTCTAGTTTGTATTGTTAAATCCAAACCACTAGAAGTTGATTACTTGTATTGCTTTGATTATCTAGCGGATTTTTATCCCTAGAATTTATCTCGAACTTGCTTTTAGCATTCGATCTTTTTATTACAAATATTAGAAAAGTTCATGTCAAATTTATTCTAAATTTGTATTAATTAGTTTGAGATAAATACTTTGTAATCCTTATTGTATTTGCAACACCCTTCAAGTTTAATATAAGTTATATTTAACTTGAATCTTGTTTCATTTATATTCCGCATTAATTTGTTCTAAATTGTTAAATTATTCAAGAACAAATTTCGATAAAACGGTATAGTTTGTATTCAACCCCCCTTCTACAAACTTATTAGGACCTAACAGTTGTAATCGTTGATATCTTTAATTTCTTTAACAGAATGTCAAATAGGGTTTCGATTCATTTGCACCATCATGGGGAGTTTCTAATTCGTGTAATGGTAATGTTGTGTATGTTGGGGGAGTGGTTGAAGTTATTGCTAATGTTGACACAGACACTCTTACTTTTTTTTTTTTTTGAAGATTATGCCTTGAAATATGATTTTAGTAAAGATGATTTTTTGTAGTTTCTTACAAATGGTCGTAGCTTTGAGGGGGGGAGTGAGGTTACTATATGACGATGAGTCTGTAAGGAACTTGGTGTCATTGTCTTTGCGGTATAAAAAAATAGACATATATATAGACCATCAGAAAAGACCTCTAATAACTTATATGCCAAAACATGATGACCTTGGTGGGGGCAGTGTGTCTAATCTAGATAAATTTATGGAGGATGAGGATGATTGGAGTTTAAATGATGATGGTTGGGAGGGGGATATTGAGGGGGATATTGGGGAAGATCTAGAGGGGGATATTGGGGAAGATATAGAGGAGGATATAGAGAGTGAGGACAGTGAAGATCCCAAATATGAGGCTGAGTTTAACAGTGAGAGTGATGAAGAGCTTGTTGCTGCTAGAAAAGCCAGAAAATTGAAAGGGATTGACAGTGAAGAGAGTGAATTTAGTGAGGGTGATTATAACAGTGATGAATTGAGGACAGAGGAATCATCTAGTGATGATGAAAATCTAAAAAAGAGTTATGTGGGAATTCCTCCTGGTAAAAAGAGGAAGAAGAAAGACAAATTTTATAATGAGAAGTATAGTGAAACTTAGAAATGGGAGGCTGGCCTTAAATTTGCTTCTATGGAGGAGTCCAGGACAGCTGTGAGGAATTATGGAATTAAGGAGAGAAGGGATGTACATTTTATAACAAATGATAACCAAAGGGTTCAAGTAGGATGTGAGAAAGGGTGTAGGTTAGAACTTGTCTAGATGATCACTTCTGCATAAAGCCCTACCATAATAAACTTGTCAGTGTCAAATACTTAGAATCATTGTATGGTGAGAGGATTAGGTCTAATCCTCAGTGGAAAGTTAAAGACATGATCAACATACTCAGGGAAGAATTGTAAATTGATGTTCCTAGAATAAAATGCTCAAAGGTTATGAAGGCTGCACTAGAGGGGGTTTTAACTAGTTTAAAGGAACATTATTCTAGAGTATGGGATTTTGGCTTCGAAATACTGAACAACAATCCAAAAAATAGAGTTGAGATCATGACTAGTAGAATAACTGATGATTCTGTTAACAAATTCCAGAGAATTTACATTTGTTATTCTGCATTGAAAGAGGGGTGGAAGTCAGGTTGTAGGCCTATTTTAGGTCTAGATGGTTGTTTCTTGAAAATAGACAGTTGTGGTCAACTGTTGAGTGCTGTTGGGAGGGATGGGAACGACATGATGTTCCCGGTTGCATATGTTGTAGTTGAGTTTGAAAATACAAACAGCTGGAGGTGGTTTTTGGACCTAATTAAAGAGGATCTCAATCTAGGAGATGGGACTGGCTTGACAATGATAAGTGACCAACAAAAGGTAATTTCATTTACTTGTTTTTATACTTTTATTTATTCTGTATTGATTTGTAATATACATCTAAACTGTAGGGTTTGGACAATGCAATGAAAGAGTTGTTACCAAATGTTGAACACAGACTTTGCACAAGACATTTGTATTCAAACTTCAAAAAAAGGTATGTCATTGAATTTATATATGAACTAAGGCATTTGTATTCAAACTAAGACACATTCATATGTAGGTATGGTCAAGGTCCTGTGAAGAAGGCCTTCTGGATGGCATCATGTGCCACAAATAAAGCTGCACACCATAGGGCAATGAAAGCTCTGGAAAGGTTTTCCAAGCCTGCCTTTGAGAAATTAAGCCAGTTGGACCCAAAAATCCGGTCCAAAGCCTATTTCCAAACTCATTGCTTTGCAGATAATGTGGAAAATAATATGTCTGAATGTTTCAATTCCTGGATTGTTAATGAGAGGTAAAATTTTGTTTATTTTTCTCAATTCGTATAGAGAAATCTTTTAGTTTATGCATGTCAAACATTTTTATATTTTGCAGATTTATGCCATTGCTGACTATGTTACAAGAGATCCATTTCAAGATTATGAGAAGGATGAGAATTAATAGGGATGCCATGCTAGCTAATGACAGCCCAATTTGCCCAAGAGCCAGGGTTAAGCTTGAACTTGCAATTAGAAGATCTAGGAGGTGGCATGCAACATGGGATGGATCAAGAAAATACATGGTCAAAATGGGGACAAAATCAGTGACAGTGGAGTTAGAGAAGAAAATGTGTGATTGCAGGGCATGGGTTTTAACAGGAATCCCATGTGAACATGTTGTTGCTGCAATTCATAACAGAAGACATCAACTAATTGCATATGTCTCAGAATATTATTCTAGAGAAATGTATTTGAAGACATATAATTTGTCCTTACAAGCTCTAAGAGGAGAAGAGTTTTGGGAGACATATGACAAAGCTCCAATGGAGCCTCCAGATGTGCCTAAAAAGTTGAGGGGCAGACCCAAAAGATTACGAAGGAGAGAAGATTGGGAGGGAGGAAATCAGACCAAGAAACCAACACAGACTACTATACCTGGTTTACAAAGGATCACTACTGGAAAGGTTATGCATTGCAGCTTTTGCAGACAAACTGGCCATAGGAGACCCAAGTGTCCAGGACTTCAACAAGGACAGCATTCAACTCCACCTCATGAAAAAGCTCCAACTCCACCTCATGAAAAAGATCCAACTCCACCTCATGAAAAAGATTCAACTTCACCTCAGAAAAAAGCTCCAACAGATGGGGTTAAGAGTAAATCAAAGTTACCAATTAGAAGGGCTTCTTTACCAGGTGTTGTGATTAGAGAACCAATTGTAGAATCTGCAAAGTGTCAAGCATCTCAACCAACTCAATGTTCTACAACAAGTAAGGGTAAGGAGAAGATAATGCACACAAAAAGGGTAGAAAGACCTTATTGGATGGTCAATCAAAGGATTAAGATCATAGGACTCCCAAGGATGGTGAACCCTTGTGGCAAGGATAAAGGTCTCAGATCAGCTAAAGATGAAGAAATCTGCAAAGATAAAATCAAGGGTGAACTTGCAAAGTCCAAAGAATCTGCAAAGACCAAGGAGCTGGAAACTTTTAAGAAAAACCTCATTGGTCTGGGGTTGGGGGACTTGTTTATGCCAACTCCTGGATTTAAAGCTATAGCTCATGAACCTAATGGAACTCCGAGTGCAGACACTCCTCCAATCAATAAAGGGAAGACAAATGAATCTAGTCAACAAGAAGTTCAAACAGGAAAAGGAGAAGAGATTCAAGCTAGTGACAAAGAAGAAGAAATGGAAGATGGTGATGAACAAGACGGTGATACCGAAGAAGAAGAAGAAGAAGAAGAAGAAGAAGAAGAAGAAGAAGAAGAAGATTCTGAAGGTGAGGAGGATTCAACACTAAGAAGGAGTAACAGACTTTACCTTAAAACCAAGTTCAAGTTTACTAATACACCTCAAAATCTGGTAGATCTAGATGATGATTGACAGCTTCAGGCATAAATGAGAAGAAGGTTGTTTTTTGGAAGCTATTATATGCTTTTGGGTACATTAACTTTTGTCTAAAAACTGGTTGGCTACATTAACTTTTGTCTGAAAATTGGTTATGTAGTTTTTATGTTATATGTCATCTGCGATTGGGAGTAGTATTAAACTTGTTGTACCTCATCTTTCTTCTTAATTTCCAATTTCTTATTCGAACAATGTAATGACAATTCGGGTTTATTTATGAAGGTCTGTTTTCTGCAAATTTTTGTCTAGTTAATATTCAAGAAAAGCTACAAAAGCAGCAATATTACAAGATTCAAACTGCATAATCTAGTACTTGCATAATCTTACTACATGAAGTACATAATCTTAGCTAACCATAACATTACTAACATTCACTTGATAAATTCCATTAACAACATTGCCAAGAAAAAAATGTTCACACCGAACATGACCTTCATATACTGGCCATTTTTCTTCTTCAAAGCTATCTTCTTTTCCTTCTTTTTCCCAATATCTTGTTCAAGCACCGAAATCTTTTCTTCCAGTAAATTGATTTTCTCTTCCAAGAAAATGCGTCTATTGTTCAAGTGGGTGATAACATCCCCATTTATTCCATCAACCTCAACATCATACCACTCAAAGTAATCACATCGATTGTCCTGCAATTTTTTTAAAAAGTAAATAGAACTTAACACAAAACGTATATATATTACAAACTAAAATCTTAATACAAAATTCACCGGATTCTGGCAACAAGTGTAGAATCTCCTTCCCGGGTTCTTGAGCGACCAAGATGTATACATCTTTGCTCTTTTTCCACAATCATAGATGAATCTTGCGGCCGACCCAACAGAAGATGTAGAGAGTGTAGCCATGGAGGTTTTTGATTTGACAATGTTTACAATCTACTACAATGAATTAAACTCTTACATCCAGATTCTTGAGTTCTTGAGTTTTAAAAGAAAGAAAATGAAGAACCCTAACAATATATAAATACACACAAGTGTTCAGATATATAAATAGGATATGAAAATAGTCGTTGATTGGCCACCTCACATACAGGTCACCCAATCAGTCATAGCCCTGCCATGTCACACGTTGACTGTTAATTTTTTGCTTTGACTCTAACGACAAGAACAAAACTATGGAATCAGTGACGAACTTGAGTCAAATTTGAGACTGATGACTTACTTGATATATTTGAATAAAACCAGTGATCAACTTGATATTTTTCCCTTTAAATATTTGATAAAGAGTATTTTTGAAAAAAAGATTTTTTTTCAATTTTTTATTTTTCAAAAATATGTTTATTTTTTGTAAAAGTATGATTATTTTATTTTATTTTACAAAAATACAACTTTACAATAAATGTAACCAAAATCATATATATATTTTTGCTAAATAATTCAAAAGTAACCAAAATAATTTCAATTAACGTTTTTGTAATATTTTAAGATTAATGATAACTTCAATGCAATATATATTAATATTTATATTATCTTATATGAGATCTATTATTCATAACGATTAATTTACAAAATATGAATTAAGACTATTTATTATATTTATATAGTATTATAGAATTTTCTTTCTTAAATTATTTCTAAATTATAAAAAATAACTTATATATTTATTTTTTTAATTTTCTCAAAATTTTGAATTTAAAAATTAAAACAAAAAGAGAAGCTTCATTTCCTAAACTTTCTCATAAGTCTAATTACCATCTTAAAATTCTCCTAAAATTTCTCATCAAGTCAAAATATCATTTTAATATTTTTCTAAACTTTCTTTCCAAATCAAATTTTTCATCTTAATATTTTCTGTAATTTTCCCTCATAAACTTTTGCCCCAAGTAAAATTATCATATTAAAATTCTCAAAAACTTCCTTTTCAAGTCGAATTGCAATTTAATATTCTTTCAAATTTTCTTCAAGGCAAAATTATCATCTTAATATTCTACCTAACGTTTTGTTCAAGTTTAATTTTAAATTTTTTTAATAAATCTTAACTATCTTCCAAATATTTGCTAACAGAGGAAACTGAAAATATAAAATTTAAATATTTTCCTAATCTTTTTACTCAAGTAAATATAATTTGTGTTTAACGAGGGAGGCTCATGAGTCATTTTAAAAGTTAGATGTTAATATAGTAATTCAAAATATTTCTTAATATAGAAATAAAATAATAATAAGACATAAATTATTTTAAAATTTAAAAATATTAAATTTAAATTTTATAAATTAGTAAAATAGATTAATAGATAGTACAATTTATTTTGTAGCCTGTCGATTTTAAATATGGAGACAACGAGAGAGCAACTTTATAAAGAAACATGGTTCACTACGAGGATTATTGGAGCGTGATATCTGTTAGAATTTAATGTAGATGTTATAATTTTTATTTATACATATTTTAAATTAAAAGTTGCATTTGAATTTAATAAGAAAAAGGATAATGATGATAAATGAATTAATATTTGAGACAATATTAAAATAATAAAAATGTCAAAGAATCGCATTTTATATATTTATTCACGAATAAAGGTGACAATATAATATCAGTAATAATTTATAATTAATTGGGTAAAGAGAATCTACTTGGCACAGCAGAAAAATTCTCTACATAAGCGTTCTCAAATTTAATTTTTTAATAGTTTTTCAGAAAATTCAACCGTACGGATTAAAAGATTACGCAAATAATAGTGGATACACAAAATTACATAGAAATTGAATTTGTATATGATGTAATTTTTAATAAAAATTGAAATAAAATCTGAGCTGTTACATTCATATTGTAAACGATATATAAAATACCATGTTAAATTAAATATATTCTTAAAGGGTAAATTTTATAAAATTTTGCACACTTACTTATTTTTGCATAAAGTTTTCATCGATACGGCTAGATTTACGAAAAACTTGATTATTTGTTCGTTAAATTTATTTTAAATTATAAAAAACTGATTCGTGCATTTAAGAAATTTAGAGAAATTTTATAAGGCCGCCGCGAAGTGCGGCTTAGTAAACTAGTTATTCATATATTTCATATATAAAACGTAATATTTAACATAGATATAACATAAGTAACATATTACAAGTAGTTTTTTTATATATTATTTAATTATTTATTTTTAAATTTATAAAAATTAGGGTCAAAATATTTAAAAATTAGACAACAATCACTGATATATAGCACATATCGATAACATGTATACACGATATTCATGAGTATTTTTATTACATAAACAAGTACAAGCTCATAACATGTGTCATGCACGAGTTTAATATTCTGTTTTCATATTTATATATGGTTATTGAACTCAGCGTCGAATTGACGTAGTTGTTTGTGTTTGATCGCGAATATTGTATTTTAAGAGTTTTGTGTTTAACAATTTTTTAGAGATATGTTTTGAATAAAATTATTATTTTAAAAAATTACGGTAATATTATAAAAAAAAAACTAAAGTGCAAATATCAAAATATGAGTACCGTACTGATTAACTATCAAAATTTTTAATATTTCGGTTTCAATAACATAGTATAAATATAATAAAAAGTGAGTAGATTTAGAATTATGTTGGATGAATTATGCATGTAACGCATTTATAATTAATTTCAATATAAATTTCTATATTAATTTTATGAAAGATAATAATTGCTTATTTAAAATTAAATTAATAAATATATAATAGCTAAATTTGAATATTTTTCTTAAAAATAATAAATAATACATATGAAAAATTATTTGTCTTGAGTTAAAAAAATTTAGAAGATGAAGTTTCAAAAATATTTGACTGTACACTAAAATAACTAAACAAGTTATATAATCATGTTGAGAATGTCGGATAATACAAAGAGATAAACTTGAGTTGGAATAAATGGAAAATTTTTTAGAATAAATTGTATAATAAATTAAAATATATAGTCAAGTGAACAAATTTTAGAAAACATGATATTTCATATCTTACAAGTACGAAAAATATTATGATCTATCAATCACATTATACACTCAGAGTTATTTAAAATTATAGGTATAAAAAGATAAAAATTTAAGTTATATATATATAAGTTCTATGGAGACCATATTTAGTTGGAGACTTGGAGACCGTATATGTTCTGCAACTAAAATACATTCATAAAATGCTCTATAAAATTAATACGTACAGTAATATTTAGTAAACATAACGTATATAGTCTATAAAATATCCAATTTGATTGTAATTTTAGTTCTACAAAAATATTATGCACATATCTTATTTGCAGAATATTTATAATGGGGTAATATGCATGACAATGTTCTGCAAGTATAATATACGTGATTTACAAAAATATTCAATTTGATGATGATTTTATATTGCAAGATATCTAATTTGACAATGATTTTGTTACGTAAAGTATGTTCTACACGTTATTTAGGTTGTAGAACGTAAATGGTCTCCAAGTCTCCAACTAAATATGGTCTTCATAGAACTTGACTATATATATATATATATATATATATATATATATATTGTACATTGATTGGACAACACCTTTACCGCTTCTCATCATTACGTGGATAAATATTAAATTTCCTACAATGCCAAAAATTTAAAGAACATGACTAATGCAAATAAATATGTCACATGTCCAACTCAGAGTCGAGTATACTTTTGAAAAGAAAAGGCATAGAGAACTTTATTTAACCTGTGTTTATTGAATTTTTTAATACAACAACGGCAAAATAATTAGAGTAAATTGTTAAACTATTAACTCCAAAATTTAATTTTCATAGATAGAATTACTGAGAATGAAAAAGAAAAACACGTCTATTTTTTAAACTGTATGTTCTTTTAACTTCAGTTCTTTTTTTTGGGCTAGAAATTTAAGATTCAAAGTTGCAGCAAGACCTGTAATAAATTCGTACACGTTCAGTGAATCAGTCTAAATATGACGTATATAACATATTTATATGTTAAGAAATATCCTATTTTTAGTGCATACCGAATTTTGAATAAATCAAATTATCTATAAATTAAATTAGGGATATTATGTCAATCGCTAGAAAATAACACGTGACTGAGAATCTGCTTTACCGTATTGAGAATAATGATAGTAGAAGATGCAATAGGCTCCCCTCCTAAATCGGAGCCTGCTAAATCCTTGAATCAAACTAGGGAACTAGCACAGCTATTCATAGTTTTCTCATACCAGTGCTGACAAGCAAAAAATGGACATTGTGTAATGCCGTAAAATCCCATCTAATATCAACGCATAAATGCATGCACACACATATATAGGGTCTTACTCCAATAGAAACCTCTCTTAAACTAGAAACTAGAAACTAAATAAAAAAAATTAAATCCCGTCGAAATATATCACATATGGTATGCAAATTGATAGTTGGGATATGGAGAAAAATACGGTGAAGTCGGATTTCAAAAAAAGCTAAGCGATTGACGGGAAAAATCAAATTAAAAACGAAGGGGATTATGTGTGATTGTATATGGGAGGTTGTATTTTAGTTGTGTGTTATTCTTCCAGGGGACCATTAGATTAGATTGATATAAGGGTTTGAATTAGTTTCTAGTTTCTATTTTAAGTTTGGTTTCTATTTGATCATTTGTCTGTATATACATACCGGATCTAACTTAAACCATCCCAAATTCACACATGGTGCAGCCTCAGAATGCTATAATAGTGTCGAGTTCAGAACAAATTTTTGTGCTATCAAATAAACTAAAGTTTCATTCGAGTTACATGAGAACATCAGTCATGGATCACTTACAACCAAAATATATGTGATCACCAGCATCATCGAAACCTCAAACCGTCAACAAAAGAGGAAAAAAAGACAAACATGACACGATCTACCGTCACCTAATTGTCTGAACATTTACTAAGGAATGGGTGCTTCCGATTACTCCATCTGTCTCATCCATTTCTTTACATTTTCTTTTTTGGGATGTCCCTCCCAATTTTTTATATTCCAAAACTTTCCTAAAATAGTAAAGTTTTATAATATAAAAATCAATTACTCTCAATACTTTCCTCCACTTTATTTACTTTATACACTAAATATTGATGAGTCCCACCATTTTACTTATTCTTTCTACTCTTCTCCATTATCTTATCTATTTTCCTTAACCCCGTGCTCAATTCAAATGTAAACAATTGGGCGGGATGGAGAGAGTACATTTTAGTTGGCTCATACATTTAAACTACAATGCTTAAAAGTTCATATATTTTATTTTCAAATAAAGTTAGTGTATAATTAAAATTCTTAAATCATAAGAACTTTGCACTTTCGTACATTGCGAGAAAAAGTCTCGTACCTTACACAGACTATTATGCTATTACTTTATTATAGATGTACACATAAATAAATTGGGATATTTTGTTGGGTACTCTACATTTTTTCAATTAATATATATCACTTCTTTAATATAAAAGAGGGAAGTTTTTGAATTTTTTCAAGAATTGATATTCGATAAACTAGATCAACTATATTTGAGTACTATTCGATTGCTTATACAAACCTATCTATTTGGTAGAAAAGAAAGAGAACTCATCGGAAACGTATAAATTATCAACTTAATTATTACGTATAGACTCCATGTGTGCTTGTAAAGACTTAAGGAAAAGACTTAATTATTCGATTGCTGCTTCTTAAAAAATTACCAAGAGTTGTTAAGACTTAAGGAAAAGATATTGATAAGGTATTTAAATTTAAATTAAAATATATTTTATTATATTATATATATATATATATATATATATATATATATTTAAGTCAAATTATACACAAAATTAATTTTCATAAATAATTCTGACAAATATTAGTAAGTAGAAGATTTAAAGGAGTCTTTCGTATATAGATTTTGGTGATTTTTCCAAAAAAATGTGAAAACTAAATTATACTCTAAAAAATTATCGACTAATATAGTAATTTCTGTTTTAGTCTTAGATAAGGTATATCAACGTAATTATACACTCTTGTCTAAACCATTTATGATATTTTTTAAAGGTAAATGATACACGGCAAATATAATCAATATCAAACACTAATTTTACTAATAGTGTTCATCTTTTTTTAAGTTTTAGTTTTAAATTTGGTTAGCCGCCCCTCTCCTTGCTCTCCTTTCTCTTTTACTGCGGCCCCTCTTTTTCTTTTTAAAACATAGCCGGCGGGGCTTTCACCGGTTTCTCTCCGGTTGAAAGCCCCAATCTTTTTTTTTTCATTTAGTTTATTTTTTATTTTCTTTAATAAAGGTAAGGTTTTTTACCCATTGAGTGCGTTTGGTTTGATTTTTTAGATCTAAATTTTTGGAACTTTCGGTTTCGTTCTTCTTCGATTCGAGCGGGATTTTGGATTCGAGAGTGGACCAATTGTCCCCTATTGTGGTTTCATTTCTTCAAATCTAAGTTCTTTTAATTTGTTTTTTTAGTTTGCAATTTCGGTTTGTTTTTCTCTCCATGGTGAGAGGTTGTCGCTTTCTCTCCTTTATTGTGAGAGCTGATCTTGATTTAGTGATAAAAGTTTGTATGAAATTACAATTATGATCGATAGCTCAAATAGGTTGCGGTGAAACAAGTTACGGTGAAGCGGGTACATGTAAATATATCATTTTCAACATATCGTTTGACTATCTTTTCAGGAGAATAGACGATTGTTTCTATTTTATGTTTGTTCGACGCGATTATCTTTATAGATGCCGTATGGTTTTTCATTAATGAATTAATACCACTGTTCTTCAAAAAACTAATAGTGTTCATCTCAAATATATTTGTTATAATTTTCAAAGATATATCTTAATTAAAGTCTTCCCGGAAGTATTTTTTATTCCTAATTAAAACCATAACCATCTTATTTACTGGATAAACATCTAATAAATTTAAAGATTAATACTTTGGTGACTTCTTGATCATTAAAATTTAAGAATATTATGATGTTATAATAAATTTTGTTATCAAGTTTTTTATTGGGTAAACTATCAATAAAGGACAAGAGAGATAGATTGGCAGATAGGATAGAGGTTAACCAGGAAAACTTGGTTGGCGAAGATGATACGGTTAGAGAAGGAAAAAGTGGTAATATGAACGTGGCTGAGACGCAAATGTAAGTGTTAGAATTATTGTAATGTTGTCAATAAGAAATATGTTGAACTCTTTATTTGAGTTAAGTTTTCTTTTTTGCGAGCAGGTTGTACTGAAAGACAACGACGGACGGTGATAGCATAGTCAATGAAAATGAAAAAGAAAATGGTTCCACTTTATTGACAGCAGAGCAGTACACGGTACGCCAAAGAGAATCTTTGATTTAATATATGGGGTTGGACTAATGACAATCGTAGAACATATTGATTTCCACTATGCAACATACTAGGTTCTGTAGACAGGAAATAGTGTGTCCTTCTAAGGTTTCAATTTTCGTACATGGAAACGATGTTAGAGCAAGGGTTAAGTAGGGCGAATGAAAAGGTTAAATTTTTTTATTGAGTTGAGACTGAGATTGTACGCTTAAAAGTAGTTTGTTCTGAAGAGCGTATGCATTGCTGGACTGGTTTAAGTTTTGGGCACAGTCGATGGTTGACAAATCATTTGTGTACAGTAATTTTTCGCGAATAACAAGAATCCTAAAATCAAAAAATTAAGTGCGGATAGAGTGACGTCGTCCCCTACATTCACATCAATTTCTCGTGTTAAACCTATTCGCGAAAATTTTCCGCGGATAAATGGTTACAGGGAGCAAAACCCTTTAGTTTTCAACAAGAAAGATGATAGACTATGTATAGCCCGGGCTCATCTCTGAGCCAGAGTCACCTGAAACCCGGATTACTACTCGAGTCATGGCTCGCCTCCTAGTCCAGACTCATCTTGGAGTCATGACCTACATACCAGTCCGGACTCATTGTCAGGCTATGACTCAAGCTTTAAGTTTAATTCTCTCCTGGCGACAAAGGCAATATCTTGCGTGAGAAAACCTATGCCTCATTACGTGACGTGCCTAGGTCATCATTGATGTCCACCCGATAACGACACGTAAGAATACCTAATGATTGGGACAATTATTTCCTATTTAAACCACACGCCAGCAGGAGCCTGGCACACGATGCCACAATCCTTCACCTAGACACGTGCAATCCATCAACATCCCCCAGGTGTCCTACCTACCTAGGATTCAACGCTCATGATTGCAGGGTCCAAACCCCCCTCCAGTGTTGTTTTGCAGAGTCCCAACCGCAGCGACACCGCTTCCAAGCGTGGGATCGGCCGGGAAGGACTAGATCGGGATTTGGAGTTATCATTTGGCGCTAGAAGGAGGGGTGAACCCTGTCTTGTGGTCACGGTGCCATAAGACTCACCATCATCAACAAGCTCCTTCATCTTTGAAGGAGTCCTAGCTAAGTCCAGTAAGATCTAAGCAAACTCATTTGTTTTAGCCACCATATATGAACTCTTTAGCCCATTTCTCCAATGTATGCATGTTTTTAACCTTATTTAGCCCAGATCTGTTTATTTTTAGCCTTGTTTAGCATTATCTAGCTTTCTTGCTCCAGTTGTTGCTTAGATCTACATTGCTCTCTTATAGATCTGTCTTGAAAACCAATTTTCTTGCTTAGAGAAACGTTAAAACCTGAAAGTGCATGCATATGCTGATTTACCTTCGTTAAGTAAACCCAGATCTAGTTGAGATTTTCTTTGTCATCGAAAATTGCTATAAATTGTGTCAAAAATTTTGTGCAAAATTGTTGTTCTTGAACCATGGCTCGAGGAAGCAAGCCCACACTGAGACCCGCCACCAGTACCCCAAGACAAGGACCGCCACCCAACCTGAACCCAAATACTGTGGAAGTACCAACAGCCCTGGCTCTGGCATCTCAGATAATCCGGCCTAATGATGCCCGGGTGGAAATTGAAGTTAACAAATACAAATACACTGATGTTGACATGGAACCCGGACTCATGGAGAACCTAGCTGGAAACCAGATTGCTGATGCAGTCCAGATGTACAAAGAAGCTCGGATGAACGAAGTAGATCAAAATGAGCACTCTCATGATTCTGGAGAATCTCACCGATCTCGTGCCTCGGTTTTTGACCGAATTGGAGGCAAAGACAAAGAAGGCCGGAAAAGAACCCAACACAGAACTCATAGTAAAAAACAAGACACTGAAGCTGAGAAGCTCAAAAAAGTAGATGAGCTAAGGGAGAAAATCCGAGTTGAAGAACAGGCTAAAATCGACCTAAGAATCCAGAAAAGAATTTAGGAGGAAGAAGCCCGGATTCTGGGCAAAACTCATGACAGGAGAAGGACCCGAGCTCCAAGTCTTGACACAATATCAGATGAAGAAGAACCCCAGGAGGACTTGATGGAGATGATCCATGAGCTCCAGAAAAAAGTTGGCCATGATTCGGGAATTGATATAGGGGATACCCTGACACCATTTAGCTACTCTCTGGAGGCTACACCCAGGCAGAAAAATCTCAAACACTATAACTTCGATTCCTTCAATGGCTTGGGTGACCCCGAAGAGCATGTTAATTACTTCGAACAGATTGCCATGATCTACTATTATAATGATTTAACCAAGTGCAGGTTTTTCGCCTCTACTCTTAAATCCGGTGCACAAAGATGGTTCAGCTGAATCCCATCTCGAAGCATTCACAATTGGAAGCAGTTTCGTGATTCTTTCTTGAGACGTTTCAGAGCCAATAAAATCCATGAAATGCACATGTGCCACCTAGAGACAGTCCGGCAGGCTCGGGGAGAGGCACTGGCAACTTACATGAAACGCTTCCAGGAAGCCATAAACGATGTGAGCAACCTGGATGAGAGTGAAGCTCTTACAATTTTTCGAAGAAACCTGGACCCGGACAATAATGAGAGGTATGTCCTCGATCTCATACACAAAGAACCACAGAGCCTGGCGGCGGCCTATTCCATGGCAGCCCGGTTTATCAAATAAACAGATGTCCTCCAAGCAATGAGGATGACTAGGCAGGGCATTTCTCCAACCCGAATTCAAGATCCACCCAAAAACAACTACAATCATCAAGACAAAAAATTCAAACCCAATAGACAAAGCAACTACATTCAGAGCTCTCAGCTCGCTTTGCCAACCTCAACCCCGAACTCCAATCAAAGTGTGGAGTCCGGACAATCTAAACAAAAACTTGAGCCCAAACCTGAACCAAACTGGACTCCTCTCAACCGGGCTCGAGCTGATATTTTGAAAGAAGTACGAGACAAGCCTTTCTACTACCCTCCCAAACCCATGGCGACAGGACCAGAAAATCGGTCTGTCCATAAACACTGTGACTATCATGAAACACATGGACACACAACCGAGAATTGCTTGTCTCTAAAATTTTTTGTGGAAGAACAGATCAAGAAAGGTAACATGGGACAATACATAGCCCGGAAAACTGATGACAGGGGAACAGGATCCGGGAAGGGTAAAAATGTCGTGAATGTCGTATTGGGTGGGTCTAACTCACCACCCCCAAGTCCGGACTCGGGAGATGAGATAATGATGGTTCAAACCTGTCCAGAACAAATAATCAGTTTCAACAAAGATGATTTTGAAGGACTCGACCCAAATCATAATGAAGCTCTAGTTGTTAGTCTAGACATAGCTGACAATGAAGTTAAAAGAATACTGATTGACAACGGTTCTTCTGTCAATATCATATTCAAACATACTGTGGATCGAATGCAGCTGGGGAGTGTGAAGATGAACGATTGCAGAGAAGATCCTCTCTACGGTTTTGGGAACAACTTGGTCCCAATTCAAGGAACCTTGTATCTACCAGTACTATTTGGGACTTATCCGAACCAAGTCACCAACATTGTTAAATTCTATGTCATCAACACTCCTTCTTCTTACAATGTGATCCTAGGAAGACCAGTCCTGACTAAGCTACAAGCTATAACCTCAACCCCACACCTAAAGTTCAAGTTTCCCACACCCTCTGGCATTGGAGAAGTCCGGGGAGATTCTGAAATGGCTAGTAGATGCTATGGGCAAGGGTTAGTCATGGCTGGAACAGACCCGAAAAACAAAAGGAACGACAATCCTTACCAGAAAAATATGAGCCAAAAGAAACATAAATTCAACCCAAGGAAAGAGCCCGGCCAAAAAGTTGGTGAGTATAAGATTTCAAAACCCGGGCCAGAAATAAAGATCAATTTGTATTGAAGAATAGAAAATTTGTACTCGTGATTAATTTATGAATAAAAATAGGGCACGATGTTATTTCTCACAAAATTGTATTTCACATTATCTGTATTTCATTTTTCTTGTATCAACCTTGGCTCAGAGCCATAGGCATACAGAGGAGCCAGTGTGGGGTTTTATCGCATACACGGAAGCATGGATAACAATTATTTATATATAAAACCCCATAAAAACGCATACGATTCATGGATAAAATTAAAGAATCGATTACTAACCTTTAAAAGCGATCCAAGGATGATGAATATAGACTCTTAGCAGCTGCTCCTCAATATGTGAAGCACTCCACAAGTATCCACCAAGAGATGACGATCTGATGGAGAGAAGAAAGGCTGGGAGAGAGAATTAGGGTTGCCTCCCTTTTTCTTTTCTTATCAAATTAGGGTTGGGGGCTTGAGGGTTTATAATAGTATATTTATAGGCAAAATACTCAGATGAATATTTGTCCCATAAAATATTATTATTATTAACCATTTAATTAATTAATCTCATTAATCAATTAATTAATAATTAAAACTCTTTTAATCATTAATTCTTTTTCTAAACTCTTTAGAAAATAATTCTCTCACTTAATTTAATTTCTTAAATTAAATTCTTAATTAATAATATTAAGAACTCTTCTTATTTAATTTATAATAAATTAAATCATATTTAATTGATTATAAAAAATGCTAATCAAATATTTATTTCATAAATAAATAATGACTAGCCATTATTAATTATTTCCTTCACCATCAAATCATTCTCTTTTATGGTGTGACCCTGTAGGTTCAATATTAAGCCGGTAGTAGAAATAAATAATAAAACTATTTTATTATTATTTATATGAATTCTTCTAATTCATTAAATACGATTAATAAATTAATCATATTTATTCTACATCGTGAGTGATACTTCTCAGCATATCGCGACTATCCGGATAATATGAATTCACTGCTTAGAATACCAAGAACCTATTCAGTGACTAGTTACCATACAATGAATTCCTTCTACCCTACAATGTCCCGATTAAATACAAGGCATGGATCTCGTGTCAAGCCTATCTAATTTAATCATATGCTTTCCTATTCACTATGCTTAGTTCCGATTAATGCAAATTAGAAACTTCTTTCTAATTTCATTCACTCTGGCCAGAGATTCCTGAACTAGCATAAATGGAATAACATAGTACATACTCTTCCTTCACTGGAAGGGGCAGATCCTTTATTGATCATTCACTATCTTCGTGCACAAATTCCTATACCCAGAAGAGCACTAATTATTGTCCCTCGAGACTAAGAGCTAAACCAAAGTATAGTTCAGTGTACACAAGATGACTATGATGATCTCAAGTCAAAGGACACTTGTACAACCATCATTATATGAACAACTACTGACACATGAGTGAACTCCATTAGTTGTTCAACTGATCGAGTCATGTTCAGTGAACTTATTCTTAATAAGCACCTACATACTAGCTATAGTGTCACCACACAAATGCCTATGAGAACAGACATCCTTCATAATGAAGCAAGCATATTATGTACCGATCTTTGCGGATTAATTAACTACCAATTAATTATCCTGCGACCAGGAACTATTTAAGTTTAGAGTTATCATCTTTAAGGTCTCATTATTATGATCTCATCATAATCCATAAAAAGCTTTACTCTAAACAATGGATCATCTAATTTAAACACTTTAAATAGGTAAGCCCGTAATAAAACACATAACTATTTTATTAATTTAAACAAACTTGAATCAGATTGAACAAAATATCTCCTAACTCATCATCCATGATTGGATTTAGGACACACATCTTTCAGCCAGGGTCCCCAGCAATATACAGATCAAGAGTCCGGCTCAGAACCAAGCTATGAGACCGGACTCACGAGCAATATGCAATAAAACCAAATACTTAGATTTTATTCTAAGTACGAAAGAAAAGAGTCTGGCTCAGAACCAAGCTATGAGACCGGACTCATGAGCAATATGCAATCAAATCGAAATCTTAGATTCTATTCTAAGTACAAAAGAAAGAGTCCGGCTCAGAATCAAGCCATGAGACCGGACTCACGAGCAATATGCAACTCTATAACCCTGGCTCAGAGCCATAGGCATGCAGAGGAGCCAGGGTCCCCAGCAATATGCAGATCAAGAGTCCGTCTCAGAACCAAGCTATGAGACCGGACTCACGAGAAATATGCAATCAAATCGAAATCTTAGATTCTATTCCAAGTATAAAAGAAAGAGTCCGGCTCAGAATCAAGCCATGAGACCGGACTCACGAGCAATATGCAACTCTATAACCCTGGTTCAGAGCCATAGGCATGCAGAGGAGCCAGGGTCCCCAGCAATATGCAGATCAAGAGTCTGGCTCAGAACCAAGCTATGAGACCGGACTCACGAGCAATATGCGTCAAATGAAAATCTTAGATTATATTCTAAGTACAAAATAAAGAGTCCGGCTCAGAACCAAGCTATGAGACCGGACTCACGAGCAATATGCGTCAAATGAAAATCTTAGATTATATTCCAAGTACAAAAGAAAGAGTCCGGCTCAGAATCAAGCCATGAGACCGGACTCATGAGCAATATGCAACTCTATAACCCTGGCTCAGAGCCATAGGCATGCAGAGGAGCCAGGGTCCCCAGCAATATGCAGATCAAGAGTCTGACTCAGAACCAAGCTACGAGGCCGGACTCACGAGCAATATGCATCAAACACTACGTCATAAGTGCTCATATGCAATGCTTTTTGTGAGCGTTGCAAGAAAAGCGTTGCAAAAACTATGCTTAGTTTTGGTCTTCTGCAACACTACTCAAAAAGCATTGCATTTCATGTGAATGCACCGTTGCAGAGTGAATGCTAGTGTTATGACGTGCAACACCATTAAAAAGCGTTGCATTATACTACATTATTTTTAGAATTATGAAAAGTATACATATTATCAAAATATATAAAATGTCTTCAAATTTAAATCTTTTTTTTTACTTTAAAGTTTGAAAATTAATATATTTTTAAATTGAAATTATTTTTACATTTGTTATGTATAAATATTTATCATATTTTTTATGATTATAAAAATTATATAGTTATCAAAATATTTTAAATGACATTAAAATTTTGATCTATTTCTTACATTAAAATTTGATATAGAATATATTATAATTTGCATTATTTTTATGTATATTTTATATGAGTATCTATCATGTTTTAAATTTTCTAAAAACTTTTAAATTTAAAAATAAAATTACATTTTACAAAAAGAAAAAAAAATTAACAGCAAACTTTCAAAAAAAATGAGAAAGAAGATACAACATATACATACACTGACGTACACTAACAAATGTCACTAGGTGAAATATTGGGCGGACAACTTCCCCCTTAACTTTAACGAAATAATTCAAACACACCAAAACAATTTACTTTCCCCCAAAACACTACTCCCTCTCTGCTCGATCTCTCTATCTCGACAAACTCTTTGTGCGAACTCTCTGGTAAACTCTCCACAAACTCAATTTATAATTTGTACAACTCTGATTAGTAGTTTCTTCTTTTCAATTAATTCGTAATCTCTACTCACTTGTATTTCAGTGTTTAGGGTTTGCATTTAGGGATTTTATTTGGGGTTCTCATTATGGGATTTAATTTCCAACTTATTGGATTTGAACTTGATTTAGGGATTTGATATTCTACTCACTTGTATTTCAGTGTTTTGGATTTTAATATTTTCTAATTTGTATTTTATATTTGAATGTTTGGGGTTTGTAATTTGATTCTTATTCAAATCCAAATATTTTGTTTATATGTTTCGGGTTTGTGTTTTGAATTTTATTCAAATCCGAATTTTTTGTTTGAATGTTGGGGATTTGGTGCTTGTGTATATTCAATTTTATGCTGATTTATGTTTGGGTTGTATTTGTTATCCACTAGAGTTGCAGGACTGTTCTCCTAAGATAGCTTTGTGTCCTTGTATTTTGTGCTATACCTTTAATTAACTATGTTATCAACAAAAAGGCTGGAAAGAACCTTAAATCTGCAAACAAGTACAAACTAACTTGTACTTTATCAGAGTTGGAGTGATTTTTCGTGTTAGGCTGGTACATAATTGCCCAGAAAATTGGAGTGCTGGACAGCGCCAACTTTTTTGTCTAGGAAGAGTACAAAAATGGAGATTGATGTGCTGAAAAATGAAATTGATATACTGCAAAAGAGTCTCAGGTACCACTTATTTTGTACTTTTTAATGTAATCCCTTTGTTCAAATCACTTGTTTACTTAACACTTAAGCTACTTTATGCGCATAAACTAGGATAGAATACTAAACCATACCATAATAATTCTTAATCGGTTGTTATTTACAATAGCAAAAAAAGTTACGAAAAAGGAAGATTCAAATGAATAGGTATATGTTTGGAGGGGGAACAGGTAAAATGACAATGGATGAACTGCATATGCTTGAAAAGAATCTTGAAGTATGGATAGACCATATTCGATTGGTCAAGGTAAGAACAAATTTGTATAGTTTTTATCTGCATCAATAGTCTGTCATATTGAGGTCTCCGCATTTGACTCTTTATGTTTTTATTAAAAATTTTGTATTGAACTCTAATAGTATACATTCCTGACATTGCAACATGCAGATGGATACCATGTTTCAAGAAATCCTAATGATAATCACTATTCACGTGCCAAGCATTAGATTATCCTCCTTTTTGAAGTCGCACACAATTTTGTTTTTTAGGAATTTGACTTCTCCTGTTTGTGGTTGTTTGAATTGTGATACCCTCGGTTTGTCTGCTCAGCAACATAACATTAATTTATTTTTAAAATTCTTGATGTCTATGTTATGGGATACGTCTGTTTGACTGATTGTTATTTAAACTATTTCATGAAAAATGTTTATCTTAAACATGATACTAGACTGGCATCATTAATTTTGTAGGCTAAAGATATTTTTTGAAAACAACAGAGCTTGATGAAAATCACACACAAAAATCTTCTTGTCACTTGAAGATAAGAACTGAAATTGTAGGATATCTTTTGGAAGGCACTGAATATGGCAGAAATATATCTACACAGTTCATGTACTTTTACAGTTTTACTCGTCCATAATTTCTGTCTATTTTTGAAATTGTTACCAAGTCTTTGACAAATATAAAAATTGTTACAAATGATAGGCATAGTAAAGTTGCACGTAAAAGCCATTTTAGAAAGAGAACCGAACGCAATTCTTATGGCTCTCACATCTGTGGTATTCGCTGGGGGGGGGGGTAGCTTGACTTCGAAAGGAGGGGGGAGTGGGGGTTTATAAATCGCGATGACCTCGATCAAGTCCACTTCGCATATATAGGTACAAGGTAATTTCATGAGGAAGTGGTATCTCTTTAGGATCTACTCCAGCGTTTAGAAATTTAGGTTACAATATGTAAAATAAAGAGTTATTACATGCACAACACAATGAATCAGCCTAAGGGTATATGAGTACAAGTTGTATATCTTTTAAAATAAAGACTGATGTACGTTTCCTTACTCATTTTCAGCCATGGCTTTACTTCATTCTTATTGTTTTATTCTTTATAATACGATACGATTTATTAGAAAATTGAAAATGCTGTAGGGTTTTGAGGTTGGAATCTATCCGCATATGAGTTATAGTTGCTGCATGATTCAATGTTATTACGACCCGCCAACCAGGAATCTCTTTGCTGCTTATTTTCAGCTACTTCTGTTTTGCACAGTTGTAATATTTAGAATGTAGTCTTGGAGTATTTCTCAACATTAAAATTTTCTATTGCCTATGTACTGCTCCCCTTGGTAGCAGCGGTAGAATGTAGCCGGTACTCTAATCTCCTTTAACCCTCTTGTTTCCGCCCCTGTTTGGTAGAACAGGTAAAATGACAATGGATGAACTGCTAAAGAATAAGGTCAGTGTTGATAAGTTCCCAAACTTCATAGTTTGTATATATAAAAACATTAATTACATGCACAAAGATATCAAGATCTGATACCTTACATGTTGAGGTTGCATAAAATATCAGATTCAGCATGAACCTTTTCGTTAACTTGCTTTTGCTGAATTTATCAAATCAATAGTAGATCCTTGTATTATCTTTTCTTCAAAAGTTCTGCCAAGTTCGTTGCGTAATTTATTCAGAGCTGACCCCTATTTTTCTAGAATCTAGCCTTCACTACATCTTCATCTCAATAGACTTGCTGTCTCAATAGATCATTCAGGAAGAATTCTCAAACTGCACAGTGATAACAGTAGCTCACAGGATTCCAACTGTTATAGATAGTGACATGGTTATTGTCCTCTCATTCGGTAAATATTCATGCATTCTTTGTTAATTGTCATTTCGGTGTGTGGATTATTTATGCCTATTTCTTGCTCTGAATCCGAACTGCTTTAATTTTTTGTTTGTCTTAAAATGACGTAAAAATGGTTAGTGTTCCATGTTTTATGCATTAATTAAACTTTCGATTGTTTTTGCATATACATTCGGTGTTCCACTATCCTACTAGTGTTCAATCATGCTTCATAGAATCCCTATATATTCTTTCTCTATTAATTATAAACTTATGATTGAACTTAATCTCATATCGCTATGTGTTTCAGGTTGGCATCCAAGTGCTTCTCGACTAGATTGGTCATTTCACGATGTTGGGATACTACACATTTCACGATGCTGGGATTTTGGGGACGAGATTATTTGTATTATTTAAATTTTTTTGTGATTAAGTTAGGTATTTAGTATGTTGTTAGATGCTTTGGTTGTTTTGGATTGGTTTTAGGATGTTTTGGATGGAATGCTGAATGTTTTGAATGATATTTATGTATGTACAAAACTAATATTGCAAATTTTTTATTAAAGTGTTGCATTTCCTTATTTAATGTTGCATTTCAAGAAAATGGTATTGAATTATAGAATCTAATGGTGTTGCATTAGTACATATACTGTTGCATTAAAAAAATTACTGTTTCAAAAGACAATGAAAAGCGTTGCATTATGGCATGTGGGCCCCACTACTGACCTGGCACGCATGCCCCACTACTGACGTGGCATTTTAGTGGGCCCCACTATTGACGTGGCATGATAGTTGGCCTTGTGTTTAAGGCAACACTCATTGGTGTTGCATTTCCTTGATTTTGGTGTTGTAGTATACTTATAATGCAATACTTTCTCTCCGTTGTAGTAGCTGACCAAAAGTGTTGCATTACATATCAAAGGCCACGCCCGCGGATGCAACGGTCGTTTGGTGTTGCATTTTTGAAAAACAAGCTTAATGCAACGCTTTTTTGGTCTATAGCAACTGTAAAAAAGCATTGCATATGACCACTTATGGCGTAGTGAAATGAAAATCTTAGATTCTATTCTAAGTACGAAATAAAGAGTCCGGTTCAGAACCAAGCTATGAGACCGGACTCATGAGAAATATGCAATAAAACCACACTTAGATTTAATTCTAAGTAGAAAAGAAAAGAGTCCGGCTCAGAAATAAGCTATGAGCCCGGACTCACGAGCAATATAACTTTAGTAGAACAGAAAAATGCAAAGATATGAAAAATATCAAGAGCTGGATTGTAAACGATTATACAAAACAGTTAAGGAAAATACAGGGACCCGGGGTGTCCATACAACCCGGAAACATCCCTAAAGTTGAGAGCAAAAATAAAACAAAGTTCACGGTTACAGAGTTCAGACACCAAATGTTCAAAAGATATAACAAGGTATTAGAAACCATGATCATCCGGAGAAGGCACAACCGGGTTAGAAGAAGCTGGAAGGAAGCTCGGAACAGGACCATCGTAAGGCTGGGGCTCCCCCTTTCCTTGCTCAAGTGCAAGCTTTGCAGCCAGGAACTCACCAACAAAAGAATCCCAATTGGCATTCGGATCAGTCTTGACATGGCGTTCGGAAACAAGCCAAGCTCGGAGAATCTCGGGAGCAGCAGCATCTGCAACATCTTGGTCATACTCCGGACCTCCTGTGAAATCGGATATAACAGCTTCACGAGACTTGGCATTTTCCAAAACAAGTTGCTTGTTGACCTCATCCAGGTCATTGGCTCTTTTCTCAACCTTTAAAAATTCAGTTTGAAGCCCGGATAGTTTGGAAGCGAACTCGGACTCCTTTTCAGCATTCTGGGTTTTCAAGGAAGCAATTTCAAGTTCCAAATCTCGAAGCCGGACATCCTTTTGATTGCCGAACTCCTGTGCAGATTTCTTTTCGGTAATAATAATATTGGCAAGTGCGCTGATTAAACTACCAGTCTACAAAACAAAAATCAAAAATCAACCAATAAAAAGACAGAATTACAAAACAGAAAGATAACCTTCAGCAAGAATCAACATACATGTGCCCAGTGGCCAACAAGACGCTTCAGGCAAGCATTGCTACCAGAGTCTTCCATCTCCTCGAAATCGGAATCTGTAGGAATATCAACACACATACCAACAAGTTGCTCCAGAGTAAAGTTCCCAATTCGGATAGGTTCTTTATCCGGACCCTTCCCATCATCATCAGCAACAATTTTCTCGACAGTGACTATCACCTTGGCAGGCGGCTTCCTTCCCACATGAATTTTCCTCTTCTTCAAAGAACACGGCTTCAGGTCTTCTGCAATTTCTACGTTAGCAGCATCAACCACAGGTTCGGGTTGAGAAGGATTCGGGGCAACAGACTCTGCACCACCCTCCTTTAGCGCACTTGACCCGGACCCCCCAACGTCCCCCGGACTCTTCGTGCTGTGGACACCACCGAGCTTCTTGAAGGAGGCAGCAAGAGCATTGGAAGACATGATTGCGTACAATTCGGGTTTGAAATAAGGCAAACCTGCAGAAAGAAATAGCACATCAATAAATCAAAAGAATTAGTCCGGGTTACAAAAAGAAGAAAAACACAACTTACATCCAAGCTCAAATAACATGTCATGTTTCATGAAACTATCCCGGGTCATTTGAAAACCAAGGCATTCACAGAACCTGTGAATCTGAGCCAGGGCTTCTCCCTCTAGGGCATAGGTTTCAAAAATTTCTGCTTCTACTCTAGAAACTATGTAAGGCATGAATTCCAAATCCAACCCTTTCAAGAAAATCACTTCCCCATGCCAATACTTTAAAGTAGATTGCTGGATCACAGGTTTAGCAGTTCCAGAAGGGTATCCGCATTCTTCGGCCCGGAACCGGATCTCATATAAGGGCTCCTTGTTCGACTGAACTAATTTAAAAAGCTGATGAAAGAGTCGAAACGTGGGTTGATACCCCCATCTTATTGCAAGCGGCAAGAAACCAGGTCATCCATTTCACACCGTTCGGAGTAATTTGCATTATAGATATTTTATACACATATTTACACAAGTGTTTTATAAACATATGACACCGGGGATTCCATTCGGACCGAAGAGTCTCCAACCAAACACCAACGTAACCATCTCCAGGTCTGTGGTAAATCCTCTCCCCGGGCCGAGGCCATCTCCAGCTGATCTCAGGCCCCAAGTGAAAGGCAGCCCGGACTAGTTTATCCATCTGGGCACTGGGAAGACTTAAATATTTCTCTTTCAAAAGATAAGGAGCCTCACCAATTCCCATCTTGGAAAAAGTGGCATTAAGCCCGGACTCATTATATGGCCCTGGATGTCCGAACTCTTGTCTACTTCTGTAGCAGACGCTAAGATCCCTATAATAAAAATCCTCTTCTATAGCTGGATCTTTCTTCACAAAGAAATAGCTAGTATCCGACCAATATCCGTCCGGAGTACTGAGTACACCACCACGGGGAGGCTCATGAACAAAGAGTTGGGTTACTAGAGGTCCGGATTGTTTCTTCTTCTTAGCCATTCTACACCAATATAATTCTATTATCTCTGGATTACTAGAAGGTGAAGACTCACTACAATTAGAAGGATCGGGAAGGGGAATGAGTACGCGACGGGCACGAGCCTTGGTGCGAACCATAAACCTAGAAAGATCAATTTGAAGTAAGTCTTATTATTCAGTCCGGATTACATATTCTCAGTTATATATACTTCTATTACCTAGCAGTTAGAATTTGGTTCCTATCTCCTACCATTACCGGATCAAATACTAGCCAATTCATAAACCAGAAAATTATTACTACTCGGATTAAGACAAGTCCGGACTACTTACAAAGCCTCAGAAACATGAACCGTTAAAAACACTTTAAACCAAAAGCATATCACAAAAACAAGATCAAAGTACATACACACAATAATACACACAAAGCTTCAACCAAGAACACGAAAGATGATTTTTGAAACCCAGAATTAAAAACCAAAACCAAACAATTACCACTACATGCAACCATCAAACAAAAACCTAAAAACACAACAAAACATACACAGGACTATTATAAACACAAGCAAATATCAAAATCGCAAATATGCAAAAAACCCAACAAAACCCTCAAAAATTGAAGATGAACAGTCATGATATAATCCCAATTCCAGACAAAACGATGCAAGAATAGAGGCAAAGACAAGATAAAAGGCGAAGAGAATCGAGAGACTTACAAACAAGCAGGATAGTATGATGGCTTCACAGCAGAAACGCAACAGTCGCCGGAAGAGGAAATCGCCGGAAAAGAGTTTCGGGTGAGGTTAAAGAATAAAATTGGAAATGAGAAAGGGGTTTTCTAAAGGTATACAGGTAACCCCTATAGAGACAGGTGGCAACACCCTATTGGCTGGCAAGAAAATAAAGTACGAAAAGAAAATACAAATACGAAGAAAAGACAGGAGTAATAATTGCGACAGCGGTTTACCTCGATTTCCGAGGTAAAAGGGAGCAGTACCTTTTCAAAAGAAAAGGGGGGGGAACTGAAATCGTTTCATATTCCAGAGTTGATAAAATTCTACACAGTCCGGATTCGTTTACCTCGGAAACTCTCAACCCCGGATTGCCATTCTTGATAACAATCCGGGTTGGGGGGCAGCAATCAAGCCAAGAATTTTTTCAAGTTACCCAAAGCGTCACATCTTTGGACTTGAGAAAGAACCATGACTTACTCTTAACCCCGGATTGCAATTCTTGATAACAATCCGGGTTGGGGGGCAACAATCAAACCAAGAATTTTTTCTAAGTTACCCAAAGCGTCACAGCTTTGGACTTGAGAAAGAACCATGACTTACTCTTAACCCCGGATTGTCATTCTTGATAACAATCCGGGTTGAGGGGCAATAATCAAGCCAAGAATCTTTTCTAAGTTACCCAAGGCCTAGAGCTTTGGACTTGAGAAAGAACCATGACATACTCTTAACACCGGATTGCCATCCTTTATAACAATCCGGGTTGGGGGGCAACAATCAAGCCAAGAATCTTTTCAAAGCTACCCAAGGCCTAGAGCTTTGGACTTGAGAAAGAACCATGACATACTCTTAACACCGGATTGCCATCATTTATAACAATCCGGGTTGGGGGGCAACAATCAAGCCAAGAATTTTTTCTAAGTTACCCTAGGCGTCACAGCTTTGAACTTTAGAAAGAACCAGGACTTACTTTTAACACCGGATTGCCATCCTTGATAACAATCCGGGTTAGGGGGCAACAATCAAGCCAAGAATCTTTTCAAAGTTACCTATTCAGGAATTTCTACTCCCCCATCCAGAAAATCTGAATAAGGGAGTGGGGGGCAAATGATAGGCTATGTATAGCCCAGGCTCATCTCTGAGCCAGGAGTCACCTGGAACCCGGATTACTACTCGAGTCATGGCTCGCCTCCTAGTCCAGGCTCATCTTGGAGTCATGACCTACATACCAGTCCGGACTCATTGTCAGGCTATGACTCAAGCTTTAAGTTTAATTCTCTCCTGGCGACAAAGGCAATATCTTGCGTGAGAAAACCTATGCCTCATTACGTGACGTGCCTAGGTCATCATTGATGTCCACACCCGATAACGACACGTAAGAATACCTAATGATTGGGACAATTATTTCCTATTTGAACCACACGCCAGCAGGAGCCTGGCACACGATGCCACAATCCTTCACCTGGACACGTGCAATCCATCAACATCCCCCAGGTGTCCTACCTACCTAGGATTCAACGCTCATGATTGCAGGTACAACCCCTAAACCCTAATCCTGGGCCTATAAATAGACCGAGGAGGAAAGGTCTAGAGGAGATTCTCTTTTACACACTCAACCCATACACACACCCTCCATATTTAGATTTCTCTATAGTCCTGTCTTCCTTTCCAAAACCATTACTTATTCTCACGCCGGAGGCGCCGCCAGGGTCTAAACCCCCCTCCGGTGTTGTTTTGCAGAGTCCCAACCGCAGCGACACCGCTTCTAGGCGTGGGATCGGCCGGAAAGGATTAGATCGGGATTTGGAGTTATCAAAAGACTGTTTTAGTTTATTCATTAGCTTTTTTGATGGCTTAAAATAAAGATGATATGCAGCAGTGCTTTTTTAACTGCATAAATAATTAAAGTTTCATCAATCCATACAAGAACTTTGATTTTCAAAGGAGCTAACGGCCGGCAAATTAGCAAAACCTACTTATATACAATTCATTCATTATAAGTTTATAACACAAAATTCTACGATATTTGTGTTCTAACCTTTTCAATCTCTAATTTAATTTCAATTTTTCTTGTAGTATTGAAACATATAATGGGTACATAGGCTAACTGATTTTTCTCCCAAAAGTTTTCAATTTTGTAATTATTTACTTGATAAATAATAACCGATGAATTGATGAAATTTCTTGAATGCATAAAAAATAACAAATATAATTAATTTACTGTGTATAGTAATTAACTCCATTAGTTCATTTTATAAATTGATGAATCAATGCCCTTAATGGGTGTCTGTGCTCTAAAAGTATGGTATTACTGAAGTTATTGCACAAAATTGTTTGCTTTGGATTTTGTAAGCAGATATTGTTAAACGGAGCTGACAAAATGAATGTCGATGATAAAAAGGGCAAAGAAAACTTGACTCAACAAGCTAGTCGTATGATTACTCGAAGTCTCCAACTATGGCAAGCATGAAGAACAAGGTCAGTAATGGCAAACCTAGTTTTTTTTTTCGTTCGTCTTACCCCTGCAGAAATTTGAATTTTTACTCATTTAATAATGAGTACAAAATGTATCCAGGTGAAGTTGCTGATTTTAGTATGTACTTACTGTTGACATATTATTTTTTGCAGGGCCTTGACTCGGGAGCAAGAGCATCTCCAACTACGTTATGTATAAAGATTAGCTAAAATAATACTTAACTATATTGTAGATGATGAAAAGGAGATTGATTATCGTTTTGCAGATGAGGTATGAGTTCTGCTCTGTAATGTACTGTAAGTTCACATGTATTTAACCTATGAGCTGAATTAAGTTTGTTTGTTTTTAATCATGTTCTATGCCGTATGTACGTGGATGGCTTTGAGAGAAATCTGGAAGAGTTGTATATGATATATTATGAGTGCCTAACAAACTATGAAATTACATTTGTGCTATTTCCAGAAATAGTAAACTTGCAAAGATGAGGAACAAGTATGGACATTTCTTAAAAATGTTTAGTGAATCGATAAATATTTTGAAGAGCTAGATATTGGTAACGTAACTAACAAAGAAGCTAATGCTGACATTGTTCCTAGCTACTTGCTTGGTTTGACGCAAATGTTCCCTAAAAACGTAGGTACTGATTTGGAAGGTTGTGCAGGATCATCCGGTGATGCAGATGAAGGGGTTAATGTGGTGGACAGGAGCATTCAAATGGGGTTCATGGCGAACAAGCAAAGACATGAAAACAGTGGTACTGAGATACATGTAAACCAGAGGCCACATTGGCCTGCTACGACTTGCCTAAACAATCCGAGATTGAGAATTTGAAACCCGAAGTAGTGTCAATGGCATGGAAACTGTAGAAAATTCCATAGATTGCGGAGTATTTGTAATGTAGCCCACAGAGACATACATGGGGAGTGTGTATGAATGGAGGAGTGGACTGCGCACAGAAAAGGTTGGTCAGCTGATGGCATGTTTATTTGTGTGGTTTTACGCAGCTTTGTGTTCTTCTGTAATCCCTCAACTGTTCATATCAAATGCTAACCTGGACGGACAATAGGAACTAGGAAGAGGCAAATTGTAGTTTACGGGGTGGCTAAATATGCAAGAATCAAGACTCGTTGATTTCAAAGACTTGTGTTGCAGTAGATTTCAAATTGAATGGATGGCATTAGGTTTGCTGTCCTTGATTATCGAAGATTTTTTGTGTTCCACAGATGAATTTTTTAATCATGGATGGAAGCAAGAATGTTGGTCTAGAAATGTTCTTCTCATTCGGGAAGCTTTTTTTTTTTTTTTTTGAAATGCAAAAAACTTACTTTCCACAATGCAAGCCATGGTGGGAGATCTACGTCTGAATTAATTTGCTGCAACAGAAAATGGTTCACTGGTCCCAACTGTATGATTAGGTAACAGGTCCCAACTGTATGATTCACTGGATAATTGTCAAAACTCAATCTGGCAACTAAAAAACATGACCCTCAAAACTCAATCTGGCAACTAAAAATAAAATATATTAACAGATTTGTTGTCAATATTCTCTAAATTTGAGAGCACAACAGTGATGTAGCTCATACAACTTGAACAAGAAAGAACCATGTGATAACTGATAACATCAATTAAAGATCTCTTAACTCTGGTTATTTATCAAACACTTTTCATCTTACTCTGCACGACTGATCCACATGTATTCAGTATATAACAAAAAACAGTAAAAACATCTACTCAATTTGCAACATTATGCGCAAGGAATTGCTATACAGGAAGAAATAGATAATAATACCTTCTTATATTAGATGAGCAAAATCCAACACCAATAGTATCAAGACATAAGCATCGTAAATCCTACATACATATTACCAAACATCAAATCTAAAATCATCTCCTCGCAGCAATCACCATAACATTTAATAACAATCATAGCCTCCCTTCAAATAAACAAGTGCTTGTACTCCCCATTCGCAAGCTTGCAAAGCTGATTATAGTTCAACAAATCTGCACAAACACATAAAACCCCAAATCACTTCCCAAAAAAAAACATCAACACAAAACACAATTCATCGAAAATCAAGACATTATCTCAATCATACCAAAATTATCCCCAAAATTAGTCCCAATGTCAGCCTTAATAGACTGAGGCCCTTCAGCAATCCCAATGACCTCGACAAACGTAGTAAGAGGAGCCGGAAGCTGTCCGTTGACTACAATTTGCTGATCATCGCATGATTTCCCAACAACACCACCTCCATCAGTGCGCAAAACCTGAATCACAGTACGGACTCTTTTTCCCACATACAACCGCAAAAGCTCTCCGTTCACAAATGCAACAGGGTTCGACGTATCCATATCCTTCAGACATATACAAAATCATATTAAATTACTAGTGTCATTTCACATAATAATTCAATTCCAAGGTAATTATTGTTAAATCAAACCATCTAAATATGTATAATCCAATAAATCTATTCATCATTCAATTAAACCCTAGGTTTGAGAGTTTATAAGCACACATAAATACACAAATATTGTTAAAATTAGAGCATGATTTGCAATAATAAATGTGATAATTAATCAATAAAACCCTAGGTTTGATGAATTAAAAGCAATTAAAATAGAACAAATGGAGAAAATTTACCTGATAAATAGAACTGAGGTTTGTAATTGAGGATGAGAGAAAAGAGAGGCGTGGGGATTTCAAAGCAGATACAAGATGTGTGTGTGTTTGTGTGTGTAGAACTATAGATAGAGCAGCTCTGGTGAGTAATGGCGGTAAGAATTCCCGCCCTTTGTTATTTGGTACGGATCGGGTTACCCGCTTCTTGGACAATCGAAAACATACAGAAATCGTATCCAAATATTCACTCGGGTTTTCTAAAAACTATTTTAAAAAAAATGTTTTTAAACAAAATCATATTTAAAACATGAAATTAAAGTTTCTTTTAGATTCTCCGTTTAGTGTTGTTCATTACCGAAATTTTGAATAATTATAGAAAAAGGTAATTGTTTAATAAATTTCATTATTTTAATATTATATCAAATATTAGTATATTAATCACTTTATTTTTCTAAAACTTTATATTGCTACTTCTATTTAAAAATACATATTACATAAATATTAAATTCTAGCATATAATATGCTCCTTTTAATGAATCGTTTTTCGCTAAACATGTTTACTACCAATGACCCGTTTTCTCGTTGTTACCAAATTGAACAGAAAACAAACTAATTACTTAATCAATTACATCATATATTAATCAATTTTATTATATCATAAAATTTAATTCAAATCTATTTCAAAATTCTAATTTTTATTGTTTAAAAATACAGGTACTCGAGAAAAAAGAAATGAAAAGAAAATAAGGCTCCTATATTTTATTTTATTATATAGAAACTTGAATTTTCTGTAAGTATTATCTTCTACATAATTAGAAAGTAAAAATTTTAAAAATATGATTTTTAATGTATATGTAAAACATATAGATAAATTAAACGTGGGTTTTTGTACAAAAAATTATGAGAAAATAATTTCTAATAATTTTTTTAGGAGAATGTAAAGATGATAATATGATTTCAAGATAAATTTTAGAAATTCAAGAAAAAATATATGAGAATATTAAAATGGTAACTTTAAGTTCAAATGAAAGTTTAAGAAAATATCAACATGGTAATTTGACTTGAAGATAAATTTTAGGATAATATTAAGATAGTAATTTGACTTAACAAGAAAGTTTAGGAGAATATAAGTTATTAATATTTCCATTACTAAAGATTTAAAAATCAATTTAAATATTTTCTACTCAAATCGTTTGACACCTCACAAATCGTCTTCTTTGTTATTTTCCTCGATTAAAAGATATTAAATAGAAATTAGTAAATAAATTTGACTCGTGAAATAAGTTTAGGAGAATATTAATATAGTATACTTAGTTTTCTCCATTTAAAAAGTTTTTTTTTTTTGACAATCAAGCAAACAATTTTTAACATAACATATTTAACTTCCTTCCTTGAAAGATGGTATTAAAGAAAGGGACAATTATCAAAGTCATCACTCATTTGGTTCAAATGTATCAAATTATTCACTCATTTCAAAAATAACTCAATTAGGTAACTAATTTGAAAACTATATTTATATAAGTAGAAATCGAAGCGATTTGAGAGGTGTCAAATCACCGCCATCGTCTTCTCCTTTATAAGTTTATTAAGCCCGAGACTCATTTGACCTTTCGAAGTCCTGAAGCACATAGGGGAAAGTGTCGTGCGAATTGACATTGCCTCTTGAATCGCAGCAAGTCCACGATGTATTTCGCGTGTCAGTGATACGAGAGTTCAACACAGATGACCAGGAATGTGATAAAATAGGAACGCATAGGAGTACAACAAGAATTATCTTATATAGAGCACCCGGTAGAGATTATAGACCGGAGTAAATAAGTGTTGACGGACCAAGCTATAGAGCTAGTAAAAGTGTTATGATGGAACCAGAGGGTTGGAGAGTCAACCTGGAAACTGGAGAATGTTGTATTGGGGGAGTACCCTCAGCTATTTTCTTAAGATTCCGGGACAGAATCCTTTTAAGGAGGAGAGACTGTAATAACCCCAAATTTTGTACTTATTTAAAAACCACTGATAAATAGTAAATTTTGTTGTTTAGAAAATTTTCAGACCACCCTATGTACGGATCGGTATAATGAACTTTCGAAGTCGTATTAGTGATCTACTATGTAAATGAGTTAATGCAGAAGCTGTCAGAATCAGAAGAATATCATTTTCTGTTTTCTCCGAAATTTCACAAATTACTGATGGATTAATCATTATTTAAATATATTGGAGGATTTTAAATGATCAATTCCATGGATATGGATTTAGTAAAGGTATTATCGATATCAAGAATGTTATGGTAAACTACGTCGATAAAACACTTAAGAAACCCCTGCGAACATTCCACGAGATTAAACAGTAATAGAACAACGTGACACTTATTGGATTAAACACAAGTATGGAAGTATCATGCACAAGATTAATTCAAGGAATGCAACATTAGAATCATCCATGTGAAACCAAACAAAGAACCAAAGCAAGTGGATTAAAGAAAGATGCTTCTTCAACACCTTTCTAACTTGACCTTTGGCAAGGATGACATAAGACCATTACATCATCATTTCTTACACATTAAGCAACATCCAACCATTTCACTTTATAAAGAAAATATCAATGAAAGCCAAGAAAACTCTCCCCATCTTCAAGAAGAAAACATTCAGCCCTTTTTTTCATCCAAGGGTTTAATTTTCAAAGCTCAACCTCCACTCATCCATAAATCATGATGTTTGATTCTAAAGCTCCCATATTTCCAAATTAAGGTATTCTCTAATTCCTAGCATCATCCATTAAGGTTATCATATCCAAATCCTTGATTAAAGATGAACATGAATAGTGATGAATATTAACTTTTCATGATTCTTGATTTTGTTTCTTAAGGATTAATCAAGCTAAGGTTATGTAAAGCTAAAGAAAGGATAGATAAGCTATCGTTAGTGTATATCAAGCATCAAGGAAGGTATAAACTCGTGAAAGCCTTAGTTATAAATTGATTTATATGGTTAGTTTTAAGTATAGTTTAGTTAGTTTGATTATAAGGATGAATGGTTGATTTTGATGAAAGTATGGTGTTGTTTTGATGGTAAATAAGTAGATGTTGGTTTCGACTATGGTTGAAGATGTTTATGAATTACTTATGATGTTGAAGAAATGAGTTTGATGATTTGGTTGGTTGATTATGTAAAGATGATAGTTAAAACTTTGGGATCATTAAAACATAGTCGTCGTAATGCCCGATTTTCCTTAACCATGTTTTGCTTGTGATTTTAGAACCTAGTGACCACTGCCCGAGATCACTACTGCCTATGTTAGTGTAGGTCTTGTTTCAAGGTTCGTTTTGGTGTGAGAATCATGTGAATCCGATTTACGGTTTAGGAGAAACTCGTGTTTTAGTAAATGATGTTTCGAGGAACCATACTACACCACTTAGCCAACTTTGAGGCCATGATCGAACCACTTAAGTGCCTTAACATAATGTGAAACTTTGTGTTAACACGATAGGTACGTTTAGGAAGACCCTCGAAAAGAATTCGTGTTAAAAGGATTAAATTTCAATTTTATAAAAATGAGTAAGCGAGCGTGCGCGAGTAGAAGTTCTTAAGGAGTTAACTTGGAAATGAACTTTGAACTTAGGTAAGTGTATACTTAGTATGGTGAAAGCATTTAAGTGATTAATCTTGAACCTTGTGTTGATTCGTAGATTACTGGACCAACCCAAGACTCACTACTACTTCGGGATTTCCAGACAAGTTTACTAAACCCTTACTCTATTGTTCAGAGTAGGTATATTTTCAAATGTTCAATACTTGTGTATTCCAAAGTATATATCAACTATTTTGTTGCAAGTATTGTGGCAAGTTTCTAATACTATATTCCACTTAGCAAAATATTTGATTCATGGTGATGCAAGTTTTCAAAACCTATGACTTACTACTGTTGTTGTGATGAAAAGTTCTTTCGGTTATATTTTGCAAATATAATATTGATGTCGTACTTGAATCTTTTGAATTGTGATTGGCTTATAAGCTATACGTTATGATAGTTATAAGCCGGGTTTTTGTAAATTCTCTTAGAGAAGAAAATGTGAATCGTATTTTGAACTTAGACCGGGAGTCGGTATATTTTCGTTAAACCGTTGAGGTTTATTTTCTGATAAGTATATTGAATAGATATATTCAATTGTTTTATTAAAGAGAATATTATTTTAATATTCACTTAGATTGATTATTAAATATTTATTGAGCTTATGATTATTATTTAATCAATTATTATTTGATGGAGATTATTTGAATATTTATTATTCTTTTAATCAATTAAAAAGTGATTTATATTGTTTAAAAAGTTATATTTGACCTTCAATAATTGTGAATAATATTTTTGACCTTTATAAAGTTTAATTTTAATTAAAGTAGGGGTTCCCAAATATTATTTTAATTTAAATCTATCTTAAAGGATGATTTAAATATTCGCTGACCACTCAAATGGGATGGGAATACTGTTAGTGTTAGTGCCCTAGAGACAATTCAATTGTACTTCTGGGAAACACTATTTTGTTATTTAATAATGATTATGTTCTATTGATTATTCGACAACAATTATTATGTCTTTATTTACTGCGATATTAATGTTAGAGTAATAAATGTCCTTGGAATATCGAACACGTATTCTATATCTTTAAGTATGTGACTTAAAAATGAGATTATATGAATAGTGTTTATATTCCTAAAATATCCCTAATTAAGCATTATGAATTGGGACAATTATGATGCATAAAGATTAGTATGATCGTTGACTAAATGACCACATCTCATTGGTCATAGGTATAGTGATACTAAAGTCAAGAACATAGGTGCATGTAATATTCTACATGGCACCGGATTGACCCACAGTGAGATTCTACATGGTAATAAAGTCATTAGAATAGCTCACGGTGATAATGGTGTAATGATCCTTAGACTTGAGATCATTATATTTCTATACGAGGATTAATATATTTTGATTACATTAAAAGTTACCTTTGACCGGGTGATGATAAAAGTGGACATCGGGTATATTATGAGTCGTATGAGAAATATGAATGATAGATAAATGATTTAACCCTCCTATTATTAGGAGAGATATTATTGGCCTCTTGATTGAGTGAGACTATGAAAATGCATGGCCATGCTCAAATATTGATTTGTTTTAATAGTCTACTCATTGATCAAGGAAACCTGGATTAAACGTTGAAGAGGATGACTAATAACATGCCTCGAGTTTAATCTATAATATTTGGTTAAAGGGATTATATTACACGGAAACATTAGTCACGAAAGGTTTAATTGGATCACCAATTATTATTATTACTTGGGTAGCAATGATGTATTACTAGATGCCGCTCATTGTTTATAATTTTATTATGAGATATTAAAATTATTGTCAACGTAATAATAACCTAAAAGGTTACACATAAAGAACGTTTTAGACGGAGCATTAATTAAATTTCGAATTTAATTGAATTATTATTATTATTATTGAATTATTGGATTAATTAAGTTGGACTTGATTAATTATATAATAATTCGAATATAATAAATAAAACTACTAATAATCAGATTGGGTTTTGGAAGCCCAATCAGATTAGGTAAAGGCCCAAAAATTCTCTCCACATAAATACATTATGATGTATTGTTTTAGGTTAAGTGACAAAATTCGTTTTCACACAAAACCCTAGCAGCTCTGCATATTAGAGAGGCTAGAGACAGAGAGAGAAAGTTTTCAAGGGCGTTTTTTCGGCTAGTACCAACTCCGTGATCGTTGGACGATCGAGCGTTCGTGTGGACTACTTTGGCGACGCAGATCTTGAACAAGGGCTGCGTGGTGGTTACAACAAGGACCTCCATCTTTCTGAATATTATAAGCTCAATTAAGGTATGATTTCGTTTCTCCATAATCAGCCATGTCTTGTACACGGATCCTAGGGTTAGGGTTTCGGATTTTTATTGTTTTTACGACTGTTTTCGCTGCGTTTGATGCCCCGAAATCCAACAAATACCCTTAAAGATTTCCAAAGAGTTTGACTCCCGGTTCGTAATATTTTAAAGAGAATTCTCATCTGATTCAAATTTTGTTGACAGAGGTCAACCCACATGGTAACTTACTTCCTCTATTATTCCGGAAGTAAGGAGACCAAGAAATGTTTTAAAAGAGGGACAAGTATCACATACTTGGGAAAACAGGATTAACATCTGTATCCCGTAACGTTGATTTTCATCTGGGGACTGGAATTAACTCGTGCTCGGCAATGAAATAGGTGCCAGTATGGTAAGAGGTCGTACTCGGCAATGAAATAGGTGCCTGTATGGTACGAAGTCATGTTCGGTAATGAAATAGGTGTCAGTATGGTATGACTCCATGCTCGGGAATGAAATAGGTGCCAGTATAGCATGAAGGGCCCAGATGCGGCCAGGGTGATAACCGAAATAGGAAGTCGTCCTTCTACTAGTAGAGAAAGTGTTATTTTGCGATACAACGACTGATCATCGTGTATCGTGGTGTATTCCGGTATAGCCCCCATCTTCCAATTGGAATTGTGTCTGCAACATTGTAACAAAGGCCTAGGAGCTCAGTTACCTATAATGTTGGCAGTATTTTGAGAAATATTCAAAACTTGTATTTTTCAGTAAACTACCTGATTTAGCTTGATTTAAAAATTATACTTTGAACCTTTGTATGTGATGTTGCTAGCAAAGGATTTCTAAACTTTATAGAAATGTTTAAAGATATTATTATCAGTTGCAGATTATATATTTTTGTGGGAAGTGATTAGACTTCTTATATAGTATCTCGAACTATATGTTATTTTCAGATATTGTGAAATCTTACTATTCCTCGTACAATATTTTGAACTGTATGGTATTTTAACTCAAATGTTATACCTTAAGGGTTTTGGTTGTTATACCAACAAAGGTTTTTGGATTTCAGACTTTATAGTTGTGAAAATATTTATTTTATTATGGGATACTTGCTGAACATTTTTCCGCTTATTCTTGCTTTACTTTATATTAAACTTTCAGTAAAGGGAGAACATAGTCAGTTATTCCGTACTACAAGAAAAGGGAAGTGGAAGATTCAACCTTGAGGTAGTCCAATTCAGAATGGTTAATGCAGGAGTAAGTTACATGGGTTCAGCTGCTATTATTGAGATCCTTGATAGTACATTTGGTTGTAATAACTAATGTTACTTATGTAACTTGTTTCTGAAGCTATAACTTGTGTGTGTAAGAGATTGGAGTCTTTTGGTGTTGTATTATTGGATTTGTTGAGTTAGTACATGTATTATTGTTGGAATTGAGGGCGTGACAACCCGGATCGACCCCGGATCTGAGGGTGTTACATTTTTGAATCTTTAACATTAATTATTCATAAAATTTAGAAAATTAGAAAAATTGATCGAAACGATTTGAGAGGCACCACATCACCGCCCTCATTTTCTCCTTTGTATAAGTATATTGATTTAGGCTTATATGCATTTTAATAATTATCTGTTCTCAGATAATTTGGGATAAACGAGAATCGAACTTAGGACCTGAATCCAGGGTCGTTCCATAATATTTGAGGGCCCGGGGCGTAATCGGAAAAAGGGCCCTATTTTTTCTTTATAGTAATGTGAATTAAGATTCATGTAAATATAAACGAAACCAAAATAAGGTTGATAATTGAAAGTAGATTCTCAATTTTTTTATTACTCCTTTCGTCTCTTTTACATATCAATTTTAAAAAGGTTACGTAATAAAGAAGATGTCTGTTATATATATTTTTCCTTCTAACACTCTTAATTATTAATTTTAAAAATTGAGAATCAATTAAGTTTTAAAATGATGAAATTAATCGTAAATATAAATATATAGTTTTGGAGGCGGACATGGAAAACGAGACAGAAGAAATATATGAACGTGCAAACTGATATTCAAGTAAATATGATAGTGCGTAAATATTGACAAGATTAAGAGAAAATTAAAAAAAATTAAAAGTTTATCCAAGAATATTATACTCCAATAATCAATTTTACAAAATATGATAGTGTGTATATCCTAATGGCCTAAACTACACAATAATCAATTTTACAAAATCAAGATGAAAGCAAATCAATATGATAGTATTAACTTAGAAATTTTGGGCCCTCGAAAATTAAAGGGCCCAGGGCGGTCGCCCTGCTCGCCTTCCCCCTGGGCCGGCCTTGCCTGAATCGTCAAAAAGATAACTGAAACGTCAGAGATAAACTCTTATCACTTGAAGTCTTGAACTATCTCATTTTGCTTAGGTTTTCTATTTTTTAAATGAATGTTTTTTCATTTATTGGTGTCTTTAGATTTACGATTAAAGTATTTAAAGAATTATATACATATAAGTCATATCAAAAATAAAGCTTGGGAGAATATTTACAGAAGACATAAAATTTTGTGAGGGTGGAATCTATGTATACTATTATATTAAATACAAAACATTGAAAGTTTTGTAGTCTGGTCCTCCAAAAGTTTGGTAACTCAATTTAGAGCTGTTAGATATTTCTGATAAAATCGATGAGAACCGTTAGATAAAATATTAAAATTATTATATAGAATATCTTTTCTATTTTTCCTAACTAAAACATCTCATTTTCCAAAAATATCGAAGACAGTTTTATTTAATAAAATAACATAATAAAGTTATAATTGCTAATAACTAATTTATTACCTTTTTTTAGCCAATGTGTATATTCTTTTTTATATTTTCTAACTAAAATTTCTACTTTTCTATTTTTTCTAACTAAAATCTCTCATTTTTCAAAAATATCACGGACAGTTCTATTTAATAAAATAATAATATTATAATTACTAAAATGACTAACCGGGTAGCTTTTTTTCCCAAAACGTATATTCCTTTTTATATTTTCTAACTAAAATTTCTCCTAACTAAAACCTCAAAAATATTAGGAAAAATTTCATTTAGTAACATAAAATACTAATAATTAACCAATTACTTTTATTAGCCAAATAATATATTCTTTTTTATAACTAAAATTTCTATTTTTTTTATTTTTCATAACTACAACCTCTTATTTTCTAAAAAATATTTTCTAAAAATATCACGGACAATTCTATTTAATAAAATAAAATAATAATATTATTATAATTACTAATAACTAACCGATTAGTTTTTTTGTCAAAGTGTAATTTTTTTTTGACAAGAAGTGTATATTCTTTTTATATTTTCTAACTAATATGTCTCATAACTAAAATCTCAAAAAAAATACACGGGATATTTCATTTAATAGCATAAAATACTAATATTGTAAATGCTAATATTTAATTTAATTAATATAATCTCCTGGACTCCTGCTATAATTTGCAGTGCTGTGCCTCTGTGACTAAAGAAAATGCTTCTGCGGAAAAATCTCAATCAATTAATCGAGAACTGGAGAAGAGCTCAAGAATTGAATTTCAGATAACATATCCTTCAAGGCTTGATGCTTAAATTCCTAAAAAAAATTCCCCGGATTTATTTTTGATAAATTTTCTATATATTAGATCCACTTCTTCCCAAATTCGTAATTTTATAAAAATTTATTAGTTTAGTAATCATATCAACCAACCAATTTATTTTATATCTATCTTATAATAGTACTAGTTTATAACCCGTGCAATACACGTGTATTTTTCGATCTTTTTTATCATGTTAATTCACAATTCTATTCATATTATTCATATTTGTATTAATTTTTTAATTTTATTAATATTTATAATTTTAAAATACTTTTTTTAATATATTGTTGACCAATTTCGAACCTTGGACTTTTGAAAAAAAAATCTATCTATTAAATAGGTAATTGATATATAAGCTCAAAGTATTGATATTTAAGTTTCACTCTCATATGTAACTTACATAAATACACATTACATGATGTAGCATGACGAAGTTTAAATAATAAAGTTATGGGTATTTAAATAATATACATATTAAAGTGGAGCTTAAATGTCAATTCTTGAAGTTTATTTATCAATTTCCTTAAAATATAAAATATTATTTTACAGTATATTCAATGGTTCTCGTCTATTTAATTTAAGATCTAATGATATTTACTTTTTTGTAGTACTATCGTCCCTTAACGACAAAAAATTTAGACTTTCTTTTTTGAATATATTTAGAGATAAAAATATTATTTTTCATATTTGATACTGTTAGGATTTATGGGTGATAGCTATGAGACAACTTAACTTGATATTTTATGTACTTAATTTTATTAAGTATGAACATACTGTCACAGCCAGAGTATGTCTATGTAACCGTTTTTGTTTGCTGCAAATAAGATTCTAGTACATCTTGGTAGAAATTCATTTATTTGTTCAAGCCTCAAGAAGTGCTCAAGATGAACAGCAAGAATAAATATTATTGTCATAGCATTGACAGTAAGGTTACTTGAAGACAACATGTTGCAAGTCACGACAGTACATTCACTCTGACAGCAACATTGGCGGAAGCCCTCAGACAACAACTTTACCTTAGCCTGACAGCAAGCTCGGAAATCCTGACAGCACCTTCTGCGGGGATTTCTTACTGTCACCAAAAGTGCATTCATGTGACAGCAAGCTCAGCCATCAGGATACTGTCATGAAGGGATAACATTTGTATTGGGGAACAACCCAGTCAAACTTGTGACAATTTGGATGTTCAAGAAACAGGCGTGTTGCAGTATCCCAACACTGTAACAGGTCTGTAAGACTACGACCGAAACTTGAGATATCACATGACAAAGCTCACCAATTCCAGAGTATGACAAATCTACATCTACTGAATTGTGTTAGCTTAAAATAGAATGTTTCTAGATTGTTTTCCTATGTACTAATAAGCTGTTTGTATAGCAATTTAGGAAATAATCACAGGTAGGCAATTTGTAAGAAGCTGCCACATGAAAATGACAGCAGCTTCACAAGACTCGTGTTGATAGTGATAGGTTTAGTCTACTTAGTCTATCGCTCAATCCATTCTATGTAATCACTTGAGAAACCGAAACTCAAGAAAACAAACATTTTCTTGAGGTTGTAGCAACCCATTGCAAAATAAATAAAACATTAATTTTGTGAGAATTACTCGTGTGTCTACTTGTGTTTGCATTCGATAAACTGATAATCCTTAATCTTAGTTTTTGTTTTTGGAACGTAGATTGGGATTTATCAGTATTGCATTCAACCCCCCTGCAATAGTCAAGGACCAACAGACACGTTGTTCATAGAGTTCGAACACCTCACGGTTATCATTTATTTATTTTAAAGTTTAACAATTCTTTTTTTTTATGGTATTGTACCATGACGACCAAAATTATGGATAAAAATATAAAAATGTATTTTTGAATAAATTATTTTGTGTTGCCTTTACCTGTGCAAAACACATATATTTTATGTATATTTATACAAATTTATATGATTCAAAATTTAAATTATTTGTTAATTTTTTGAAATATGTAATATTAATATGTTATTTAGGTGATTCGAAACTTAAATTTTTGTTAGTATGTTATGAAAATGTTTGATAAATGTAAAATAATATGATAAAAATATAAAAATATATTTTTGAATAAATTATTTCGAGTTGCCTTTACATGTGCAAAACGCATATATTTTATGTATATTTATTCAAATTTATATGATTCAAATTTTAAATTATTTGTTAATTTTTGAAATATGTAATAATAATATGTTATTGATGTGATTCGAAACTTAAATTTTTGTTAGTATGTTATAAATATGTTTGATAAATGTAAAATAATATGACAAAAATATAAATAATATTTTTGAATAAATTATTTCGCGTTGCCTTTACTCGTGCAAAACACATATATTTTATGTATATTTTTTCAAATTTATATGATTCAAAATTTAAATTATTTGTTAATTTTTGAAATATGTAATTTTAATATGTTATTGAGCTTATTTGAAACTTAAATTTTTGTTATTATGTTATGAATATGAGAATAAAAATTGACTCCTGAGATAATAATTTATCATTTGAGTATATTATATTAAGGGCTAAGGAGCAAAAACACCCTTGTGATTTTGGTGTAGGAGCATATACACCCTTATAATTTATAAAGGATCAAATACACCTCTAATGCATAAGTTAATGGTCCAAAAACACCCTTCTAGTTAATTTTTCTTAACTATGGTTGGAAATAGATTTGAAATTAGAAAAAAATTAATATTACTAATTTTATAATACTTGTTTTACTTTTCAACATTTATATATAATAATATTAATATTTACAAATACGAATACATAAATGTCAAAACTGAAAATAAAAATTATTAACAACGATGTATGAATTGATTTTACATATTTTATTCTAAATTTTTTATTATCAGCAAAAATTGTTGTGATTATCAAATAATAGATAATAAACATCTGTATCATTTTTTTCCCAATAAAAAATCAAATATATTTTCACATTAACATAAATTTAATTTTAAAATATGATTTACATTTATGTTAGTTAAAAAAATAAATTTCAATCAATCGCTAAAATTTAAAAAGTTTATAAATCAATAGACAAATGTGTTACTATAATCACAATATATCATATTGATTTACAATTAAGTTAGTTAAAAAAATAAATGTCAATCAATAGTTAAAATTTAAAAATTTTATAAATCAATACATAAATATGGTAAATATAATCACAATATATCATATATAATATTTGTATATTGGTATGTTAAATTATTAAATTATTAATTATTTTTATAGGATAACTTTTTTTCGTCAAAAAATCATGTGGATATTAAAAATGAATTTGAAAATAATTATTACAAGATCAAAGATCATCATAGGAAAATTAAATCTTTTTATATATAAAGCTTTAATATACACAAATTTTAATTGATTTGTCGATGTAATTTATTATAAATGTAATTAGATTCTTTTAGTATATTAACACAAATACATAATTTAAATATTAATTTTTCTTAACCGTGATTAAGAAAAGTGTAACTAAAATGGTGTTTTTGAACCATCAACTTAAACATTAAGGAGTTTTTTGCTCCTTTCTAAATCAGAGGGGTCTATTTGCTCCTTTCTAAATCAAAGGGATCTATTGTTAAATTATTTATTTATATGTATTGTGATCTTAGAAAAAGTATGCTGAGAATAACCTCATGATCCCTATTATCTATAATTATTATATTTAAAATTATCGTTAATGAATATAAAACTCTCTATTTTTAATAATATTTTGATATTATCCTTTTATGTTTGATAAATGTAAAATAATATGATATAATTTGGATGAATCAAACTGTTATATCTCTTGAAAAGAAAATGTAATGTTAATATAAATTAACTTAGTCGTTTTATTTGCAATTTGTACAGTTAAATTTGTAACATAAATTTATGTACATGATGACTTCTCTTATGTCTCTTATAACATAGGTTCAACGTGTATTAAGTTTAGTCATGGTATCATAAGCATTATATTAGAATTTTGTTAATAGTATAATTGATATGAATCGATATCACGATATTTGGTTTAACAATTATTATATAACTGGAATTACCCATAAATTTAAAAAGAAAATAGAGTTACAAATTTTTGCATATAGAATTTTAGTTAATATAAAAAAACTCAATTATTTGCTTTAAATTATCAAAATACACTTTTTAGTATTTAAATATAATTTTATTAATAATAAAATAACATTTTTAATATTAAATATAATAATTTTCATCTATCTATTCAATATTTAACAGTACTTATTAATGATTGTACAAACATAATAAAATATAATTATAATAAAAATATAATAAAAATATAAAATATAATATAACAATACAGGTCCTACGTTAACAAAAAAAGAATGAAGAATACACAACCAGATGTATGTGTTCTACAAAGGAAGTGTTAAGTACGCTTATACGTAATTAAGAGTAGTTCTTTGTCTTGTTAATGGATGTGCAGAAGAGTCTATGGCGTAGCTGGTATTTACCATAAAAGAGTTGTTCAAGACTAATTATATATGCATGATTATGTAATGCAATCTTAACAACGAACGAAATTTTTTATGTTTATAAATATCAAATTTTAAATTTTTATTAATAAATTTAGAGTTATAAATATTAGATTAAATAGATGTTATCAATGAGAGTCGAACTCTTGACCTATGATATATGATAGTATTACCTTATTATCCATGTTACTCTTATTATATCTATCTATCTATACTATTAACTCCTTATATATAATAAGCGTAAGGGAGATATTATCCAAAACTTTGGTCGGTCACTGTACTACCAAAAGTATATGATCCGTTGGATTATAAAACTATAAATATTCAAATAGATGAGTTCCGTTAGATATAATATTAAAAATTGTATTTGATTAATAATAGGATAGTATTTAAATACTAAAAGGTGTATTTCGATAATTTAAACCAATTATAAATAGGTTTTCTATATTGAATAGAAATCTTTATGTAAAAAATCGTAATTATCTTTTCTCTTTAGTTTATGGATAGTTCCAGTTAGATAATAATTATTAAACCATCATTAAATTAAAGATAATTTTGTTAGCTTCGCGTGGGCTGTAAAATTGTTAAAATCTGTTGTCTAAAACTAGAGATATAGCCCAAACAGTAAAGTGATTATCTAAAAGGTGTATTTTGATAATTTAAAACAATTATAAATAGGTTTTCTATATTAAATAGAAATCTTTATGTAAAAAATCGTAATTATCTTTTCTCTTTAGTTTATGGATAGTTCCAGTTAGATAATAATTATTAAACCATCATTAAATTAAAAATAATTTTGTTAGCTTCGCGTGGGCTGTAAAATTGTTAAAATCTGTTGTCTAAAACTCAAGATAGAGCTCAAACAATAAAGTGATTATCTAAATTTTAATAATTTTTTTTATTATTGTAGCACCAATTTAATTTTTTTCCTAATTCTTTTAAATTTATAAATTCTTTGTTTATTTCAATAAAATATTAAAATCAATTTAAGAAAAAATTAAAATCGATATCTATACGACCAAATTAATTATTATAGTTAGATCTTAAATAGATCGATAAGAATTGTTAGATCTAATATTAAAAAGTGTATCTGATTAATAATAGAATTATATTTAAATACTAAAAAGTGTATTTTGATAATTTAAAATTTTTTTATGTAAAAATTGTTAAATATCTTTTCTCTTTAATTTATGTATAGTTTGAGTTAGATAATAATTGTTAAACCAAATATCAGATAACAATTCATATCGATTACAATATTAAAAATTATCAATATATTGCTCATGTATATCATATAACAATGATACATGTGGACTCTGCGTTATAAGAGACTTAGGAGAGCTCCTGTACATGAATAAATTTAAACATTTTTTTCTGAAGGACCATAACAATTTGATTAATCCAAATTATAATTATATTATTTTACATATAACAAACATAAAATGATAATATCAAAATATTATTAAAATATTGAGGGTTTCATATTCATAAACAATAATTTTGAATATAATACTTAACCATCTTTTCTTTTCGGTTTATGGGTAGGTCAACTGGTCAAGTTAGATAATGATTATTAAATCATCATTAAATTAAAGATAATTTCGTTAGTTTCACATGGGTTGTAAAATCGTCAAAATTCAATTTCTAAAACTCAAGATAGAACCCAAATAGTAAAGTGAGTACCTAAATTTTAATAAATATTTTTTTATAATTGTAGTACCAATTTATTTATTTTTCCACTAATTCTTTTAAATATAGAAATTTTATCTTTCTTTCAATAAAGTATTAAAATAAATTAAGAACAAATTCAAATCGATAAAGACTATAATAATATGAGAATAAAATTTTATATAATCATAACATAATTTTTATTCTGTTTAATAATTTTAAAGTAATAATGTATTTTAAAATTTTATATACACTATAAATAAAACCGAAACATTAAAAGTAAAAACTGTTAGTAAGATACTTATATCATTATGTACTTAATATCCTTATTATATTAAACTCTTTTATATAATAAGCATAATAGGGATTTATCCAAAAAAATTATCGTAACAACCAAATTAATAAGGACTATTAGATCTTAACTAGATAAATGAAAATCGTTTGATCAAATATTAAAAAAGTGTATTTTATTTATAATAGGATTATATTTAAATTCTAAAAAGTGTATTTTGATAATTTAAACCAAATATACCAAATATAAATAAGTTTTCTATATTGAATAGAATTCTCCATGTAAAACATTTGTGACTTTATTTTCTCTTCCATGGACAATTCCAGTGAGATAAAAATTGTTAAACCATCTTTTAATTAAAAAAAATTTAATTATCTTCACGTGGGGTGTAAAATCGTCAAAATCTGGTTTTTAAAACACAAGATAAATCCCAAATCAGTAAAGTGAGTATTTAAATTCTAATAATGATTATTATGTCATCATTATTTTAACGTCAATTTAATTACTTTTTTCTAACTATTTTAAATTTAGAAATTTATGTTCAAAAATTAAAATCAATCTAAGAAAATTCAAATCAACAAAGAATATAATAATACGAGGATAAAATTTTATAAAATTGTGCATATTTTTTATCCTATTTTATTAAGTTATAGATCATAACTAATCAAATATAATTTATTATTAAATAATAAATTATACGGTGATTTTGTTTTATAAGCACTCATAGAGACCTAATTTCATTGTTAGCAGGACTATATTCATATTAAAAAAAATCGTATTTTGAAATTGTATACTCAGCTACAGAAAAGACCTAACTTTTTAAAACTACATACATTGTAAATTATTAAATTCGAAACTTTAAAAGTTTGTTAATCAATTAGTATAGTACTTTTCTGAAAAATCGTACTTTACAAAAAATATTATCAAATAACCTACGTTTGAAAGAAAAAAAATGAAAAAAATTCTTTTTTTTTTCAAAAAAAAAACCTGTAAATTTTAATATGTTGTTGGTAGATTCAAATCTTAGATCATTCTACATGATAATTTTACTGTTATATGTAACGTTTCTCAACAATTTAATTTGAAAGATCCAACGATTATGGATTGAGTGATCAAACAAAGCGACCACACTTATAAGAAAGCTTTCATTATTTAGTCTTTAATATAATAAAATAGATATTTACGGGATATACTATAAAAACAATGAATTTTATACAGAATTTTGATCGTCACAGTGTACTACTTTAAAAGAATAACTATTACAAAAAAATATATTTTAATTGATAATTTATTTTCTCAAAAGTTCAAAGTTCCCCCATCATTAACATATTACAAAAAAGAGTATATTATATTTTAGCAATAAATATTTAAAAAAATAAAAAAATAAAAAAATTATAAATATTAAGAAAAATTAATGATGTTATCCTGGTAGTTTGGTCCTAAATACCGCCAAAACATTCTCAACCGTTAGATCCAATACTTTTAAAAATAGATGATCAAGATTATATCATATAAAAAAATTATTATCTAAAAATGATATAAGTTAAAAGATATTATATTAGGATTGGATTTTCCAAAAAGTTAAAACATAAAAATAGTTGTAATTAAATAAGGAAACCCATTTATAACCAAAATAATAAAAATCGTTTAATATTAAATAGATTGGTGAAAACCGTTAGATTTAACATTAAAACATGTATTTAGTTAATAAAGGTTATTCTAATAATCTAAACTACGTATAAGTTAGGTAGATTTCCTAAATCGAATAAAATTCTCAACATTAAATTTCGTCACTTTATTCTCTTTTTAGTTTTAGAATAGTTTTTAATTGAAAAAAAACTATTAAACCACAACTAAATTAAAGATTATTTTGTGAATTTTATGTGAACCGTAAAATTGGTCAAATCTAACTTTTATAACTCAATATAAACAAATATTAAATTGAGCGTGTAAAATATAATAAATATCAAATTTTTAACTATAATTTTTTTGGCTAAATTTTTTTTAACAATAATTTAATCATGTAAACTAATAACTTTTAAATATTAAAATATTCATTAATAAATATAATTATAAATATTAAAAAAACAATCGTGTGTTGCATCGTAATAAAAATATAATTATAAACAAAATAATTATAAATAAAATTTAAGTAACCGTGCATGGCACGGGCTATAAGCTAGTAATCTATACTATACTATTATAAGCAAACCACCCTCTATTTGGTTGGTAGTTTGGTCATATGTAGTTTGGTCATCTAAATAATAACTGTTGGATGTAAATATAGATAAATGAGAACCGTTGGATGTAATATTAAAAAAATATTATTTTCTTGATATCTAAAATGCTCCCACGGGTTCAAGGTTCTAATCCCGTCAACAACATATTATTATTAAATATTTATATCATCTATTTTTCTAAGCTACATTCAAAAGTTCAAGATATTATTCCGTCAACAACATATTAAGAATTTTTAAGATCAAAATACAAATAAATGTTAATAAAATAAGATAAAAAATACTAAAAAATCATATAAAAAATACTAAAATCAAAAATAAAAAATACTAAAATTCATCCGTGTATCGCACAGCTTATAGGCTAAAAAAAACTTAGAATAACGTCAGACATATATTATTATATTTGATTACTTTTTAAAATCATATAAATCAAAATATAGATAATAAAATAAAAAATACTAAAATTCATCCTGCATCACACAGGCTTGAGGCTTGTGTAACTTTAAAAATAGACTTGTGTTTTGGTTATTTGTAAACGGTTATGTAACTGATGTCAATGTTAGGGTTCTCTTTTTCTAAAAAAAAATCAACGAAAACATGTTACTCTTTCTATTTTTTCTTATTAAAACCCTTCATTTTCCAAAAATATCACGGGCAAACCTTACTTATTTATTTTAATACTTTTAATTACGGCAATTACCTTTTCAACTAAAACATGTTACTTTTTGTATTTTTTTCATTTAAAAAAAAACTATAACTTATTACCTTTTCAACTAAAATACATTAACTTTTCAATATTTTCTAACAAAATCCTCTATTTTCTAAAAAAATCATGTACATTTACCTTTTTAAAATAGAACATGTTACTATTTCTATTTTTTCTTACTAAAACCCCACATTTTCCAAAAATATCACAAGCAAACTCTTACTTATTTTAAAACATATTTTAATACTTTTAATTACGGGCAATTACCTTTTCAGATAAAACATGTTATTTTTTAAATTTGTTCATTTTTTAAGAAAACTATTATTAAATAATAATATTATTTATAACCAATTAACTTTTTAGTTAAAATACATTATATTTTCTATTTTTCTAACAAAGTCCATTCTTTTTCTATAAAATCACAAACAGTCATCTTTTTCAACTAAGACATATGTTACTCTTTCTATTTTTCCTTACTACAACCCCTGCTTTTTCAAAAATATCACGGGTAAACCCTTACTTATTTATATTAAAACCTATTTTAATATTTTTTAATTATGGACAATTACCTTTTTAGCTAAAACATGTTGCTCTTTCTATTGTTTCTTAATAAAACCTATCACTCCAAAAATATCACGGGCAAATAGTTACTTATTTATTTTAAAACTTATTTTAATACATTTAATTATTGAAATTTATACTATACTATTATAAGCAAACCACCCTCTATTTGGTTGGTAGTTTGGTCATCTAAATAATAACCGTTAGATGTAAATATAGATAAATGAGAACCGTTGGATGTAATATTAAAAAAATATTATTTTATTGATATCTAAAATGCTCCAAAGGGTTCAAGGTTCGAATCCCGTCAACAATATAACCTAAGTTCAATTTAGCTACATAATTATTTTTATATATTTTGAAGTTAAATAAAATGTCTTCTATCAAATGATACTCACACGTTTCGAGCGAAGTTCCAAAAATCCGTGATTTTATAGTTTAGCGATATAAAGACGTTTCAGTTAATAGATAAACTCAAGTTCAATTTCTACAAACAACTTTTTCTAATAAATAATAAACACAGGGGCAAGTTAGTCAGTTCAAATCATGTACAAAATATCTCATGGTTAAATTATCTCACGTAATATAAGATTAAGTTAATCGATATAATAATGAATACCAAATACGCCTGCACTCACGCGACACACACACGTACATATAATATTGGAAGTAGAATAGGTGTTTGCAAAACATATTAAATCCTTATATACAATAAGCGTTGAAGAAATCTTATCCAAAATTTTGGTCATGTACTGCCAAATCAATAAGGATTGTTGATTTTAAAATAGATGAATGAGAACCATTAGATCTAATATTAAAAAATATATATATATAAATTAAATTAGAGTAACCACCATCTATTTGGTTGGTAGTTTGGTCATATGTAGTTTGGTCATCTAAATAATAACCGTTAGATGTAAATATCGATAAATAAGAACCGTTGGATGTAATATTAAAAAAATATTCTTTTCTTGATATCTAAAATGCTCCCACGGGTTCAAGGTTCGAATCCCGTCAACAACATACTATTATTAAATATTTATATCATCTATTTTTCTAAGCTACATTCAAAAGTTCAAGATATTATTCCGTCAACAACATATTAAGAATTTTTAAGATCAAAATACAAATAAATGCTAATAAAATAAGATAAAAAATACTAAAAAATCTTATAAAAAATACTAAAATAATAAATCAAAAATACTAAAATTCATCTGTGTATCGCACAACTTATAGGCTAAAAAAACGTAGAATAACATCATACATATATTATTATATTTGATTACTTTTTAAAATCATATAAATCAAAATATAAAAAAAAAAAACAAAAAAAAAAAACTAAAATTCATCCGTGCATCGCACGGGTTACAGGCTTGTATTATAAACAAACAAGCCTCTATTTGGTTGGTTGGTAGTCTGGTACTCTAAATAACAATAGTTAGATTTAAAGATAGATAAAAGAGAACCGTTGGATGTAACGTGAAAATAATATTGCTTTCTTGATATCTAAAATGCTCTCACTGGTTCAAGGTTCAAATCCGTCAACAACATATTATTATAAAATATTTATATTGTTTATTTTTTAAGTTACGTTCAAAATTTCAAGATATTATTCCCCTTAACAACATATTAAGAATTTTTATCATCAAAATACAAACAAATGCTTAGAAAAACATCATACATATATTATTATATTTTATTATTTTATTATTTTATTTTTCTACTAATAAAACCATATAAATCAAAAAATAGATAATAAAATAAAAAATATTAAAATTCATCCGTGCATCGCACGGGTTATAGACTAGTAATAGTATATAATGTTAGGTCCAAAGTATCGTAGAGGGGGAGGGGGTTTAAACATGATACTCACAAATTATTCGATTTCGTTCGCGGATAAATAGTTGTGTTCTTGTCCGAAATCAAATTTAGCAAATCAAAACACGAGTCAGAGAATATATCGTTTTATAAAAATAAACCACAAAGGGTGCTACAATTCTAATCCGTAGGATTAGCTTCAATGAGTTCAAGTTACAGTATCAATACAAATGATAGAATTTAAGGCAATATTAATTTCTTCTGTAGAATTTCTCAAGCTCTTAAATTCACCAATGTAAATGATCAACTGTAAACTAACCGAAGAAGACACTGTCTTCATTTCTCGAATTGTAGGCTTTAGGAAAACTATCGAAGGCCTAGATGAAATCTTGACCGTCCATTTCCTCATCAACCTTCTGACAAACATAAATACAGTTCACCTGCTCCTTGATTTAAAAACTATCGAAAACAAAATTTCTTTTTCCTTCGATAGATTGTATTAAAATCTATCGAAAAGAAATCTTTGTTTCTTTGAAAGAAGTTCGATAGTTTTATAAATAAAACTATCAAACAATAGAGTTTTGTCCACTTCGATGGTTTCTTTAAAAGAAACTGTTGAATTACTTTTCCACTCTTTCGATAGCTTTTTATCAAACCTTCTTTATCTTTTTCGATAGTTTTTCATAAATGAAAACTATCGAATGTCTTTAATTGCATTTTGATCCTTGAAGATTCCATCTATTTGCAGCAAGCATATTGCACTTCATTTTAACCTAAACATACCTTATAAATTTCTTTTCACTTCCAAGATGTTTCAGGTCTGACTTAAATCAATTTCTTCCGAGACGATAAACTTCTTGATCTTTTTAATGTTGATAACTAATGCAACTGGTCTGGTTCACAGATGACTAACACTTGATCAATACCTCTACGTCTTCAATACAATACAGTTGATAAGTCATTTGTCGTTCTGGTTGCTTCATTAAAATCACTGAAATCCTCTGGTACTAACTCTTTATTAATCAAATACTTCTGTAGTCTTGTTGCTTTATTTGTCACTGAGACCTGAACATATTAATGAACTTCTTTCCGTGACCTGTTTACGGATTTTAAGAATACATACCGTATTTTGATTTTTTGAGTTTACTATTTCTTCTTTTCTTCTGGATTCCCGTGCTTCAGTTAATATTATAATCTGACTTGTTCCTTTGTTGAGTTGTAGTTATCTCTGTTATATCTTATGTTACATTATGTTTTACATATAATAGTATAAATTGATAGATTGCATTATTCTCAAATAAACGGTAAAAAATAAAAACCTACAACTTCGTATCAAACATCACTGAAACATAACAAGTAAGAGAGCATCTCCAACCATATAAACTCCTTGGCTAAAATTGAATAAAACTTAGTATAAATAATAATTATAGAGAATATGTAAAAATTTCTCCACTCCAACACGTCAGTCCTGTTATCTGAAATTTTAACCAACCTATACATATTGGCTAAATTTATCGAATCTCTAGAGACATGTGGTAAAAAGCTAGGTTATATATTTCTATATTCAAATAATATATTCAATTTTTAACAACTTAAAATAATAATAACATTTTATTTTTAAAATATAGCTAACTCCATTGGAGCACAACACCTTACAAGTTCAGCGAATTTTACGTAATCAATATTTTATATGATTTTAGCCAACACCGTTGCAAATGCTCTAAATCACACCAAAAAGCTCATAGCGCGCAACAGAGGATTACTTTCTACAACTCAAAACTGAAAGCTCTGCAAATATTTCTAAACCGTGTGCATCCTTTGTCGAAAATAAATAGAGATATACTTTCTTATTCCAGTTCAAGGAGAAACAAAGAAGAATCCAAATAGCTGTAGCAGCCAACTTTTTAGATAAATGTTACTTTCAAATCATCAGCAGCAACCTGCTAAATTATATAATATTCAACAAGTGAGAGTGACAACCAGAAATATGCCAGTACATAACTATACCGTAAAAAGAAGGATCTCAAGCTGTTTATTTTCTCGTTTTATCTTGAGTTAAATCCAGTTTCCATTCCCTAAATTTCTGAACAAATGAGTTTTGATAGACAAATTCCCAGGAAATCATTTTTGCTTCTCCCAAATTTGAAAAAACGGGTCATATTGCAACTCATCACACTTTCCCGTTGATGATTTACGAATATATTTGATGTGTGATGGATTGTAGTATAACCCGCTTTTTCAAAGGTGGGGGATGCAAAAAGATTTTCTGATAGTGACTATATCAAAACTCGTTTGTTGACAAGTTAGGGGATGATTGCAATGGAATAGAATAAGATTTAAAGTGTAAAATAGTAAAATACTCATAACTTTCATTCTTTAACTCATTTAATTACCTACGTTATAATTCAAAAATCACACTTTGAGATAAAATGCTTCATTCATTAACTCATTCATTTTCTTCACAATTCTTATCATAACAATTTTGCATTATCTCATTTTTTCTCAAATCTTCCCTCCAACTCCCATTACTTTCCTTTAATTTCATTCATTCCATTCCATTCCATTCACCCCAACCAAACACAACATTTATCTTCAATATGGGAGAATGCACAACACACACAAGTAGGCAAGACAAGGTATTTGAGAAATGCACTGAACTTTACTTTTGCATGATAATCAAAGTATAGAATACATTACAAAACATGCTTTAGAACCTCATGGCCGCAACATCAAATGGAGGATCAACTGCTATATTTGTGCTATCCCACCTATTGCTATCAGAAACATCCCTTTAGACATGGACTTATGTACCATAAATATACCTATGCAAAGGTGGAGCATCAAGTGTTTTAACCACTTCCATCCATTGTTTATCTATAATCAAGAGAGAACCTTTCGAAATATGACCAACAAATAAAACAGGATCTCTAAAACCACAAATTTCAAAGTTTTTTCTACCAGTGTGTTTAGTTTCAATATCAAGTCCTCTTAGCTTGCGTTTCAATCTTCCATTAGTTGAAGAACTTTGTGACTTGCTCAATGCTGGAGCATGACATTTAACCAATTCATGGTCATCGTCACGAACAACTGGTAATCCAAAATCAATCGAGCACATAGCCCTGAAGCATAAACATTGATACGCATCATTACAACCATAAGCCAAATATGACAAATTGTAATAAAAACAACACAGAGCATAATATGTTGGAAAATGAAAATTGTAGAATTCTAAATAAATAGTCCTATAAAATTTACTTTCGTTTCTCATCTTTTTTTGAAAGAACTTCTGTTTCTCATCTCCTACCATAAATTTTCCAAGATGGGATCCGGTGTTGTGATATGAACACATTGGTAATAGAGCAGTACAGGCCTTAATTCCAGTATTTATACCTGTTCATCTATTTCTTTACTTTATTTGTTTCCTTAATTACTTAAAATTATCCTTTATTTATCAAGAAAAACAATAAATTCGTGCACAAGTTTTAGATAGAGCAGATGTTCAAAATTAAATAATCGAACTAAAACTGAATTTTTGGCAACCACCTGTTACAAACAGATAGAGATCACTTAAACACTTGTACCTATGGGATCTAGCTAGCAAATCATACACGTTACAAGGACAAAAAAAAACAAGAACTTGCATTTGTACTGTTGGCATAAGCTCCATTCCTTTCAACAATTACATCACTAGATTCTTTACAATGTTAGTAAATTATACCATTGAATCTCATTTGCCAATCCTAAACACATCAAACACAAAATTACAGGGTGTACATCTTTAGTTCTTCATTCTATTGTCAATACAGTGTCATTAGAATTAAAGATGACACCCTGTAATTTTGTAATTTACACATTTGACTTGTAGGCTGTAGCTCCTATTATGCTTAATAGGAGCTAAAATTACAAAATTACAAATGTGTAATTACACTGTATTGACAATAGAATGAAGAACTAAAGATGTACACCCTGTAATTTTGTAAGTCACCACCCTTAATTTTGTATTCACACATCTTTAAATACAATTCTATACCATAATATGTAATTTAAATGCATAATAGGAGCTACAGCCTACAAGTCACCACCCTTAACCACAATTTCACACATTTGACCCACTAAAATTACATATGCATTTAAAATATTCACAAAGGAGGCACAGCAGAAAGGATCCAAAATAAAGTTGGAACTTGGAAGTTTCCCAAGTCACTACCCTTACCGTGCAAACAATTTCTTATGTAAGCCACTGAGATAAAGACTGAATGTAAATATAATTACAGAACCACATACCTCGCACTGTAGATGATAACAGAAGACGATTTCGCGGATGGTGGAAAAGAAAGCCCAATAACTTCTCCCGGGAATTCTTGGTATCTCTGGGGCATACGAAACGTGTGTCGCATAGACCATTCTCCCAACTGTTTGGCATCCACATCAAATGCATACACCTGGTTTGAAGAGGTGGCTATTATAAGGATGTTGCTGTTTCGAGGAGTAAAGCCACCAGCTGTAACAGATGCACCGTCTAATCTTGATATGAACCAGTGCTGCCTGTACAAGTTCAAGCATATCAGTTTATCTAAATGGATTGCAATATGCATTTCAAGTATATTTAGATGATAATTTAAGATAAAAAAATATAATGTAATATGTAACATAATGGAACTTTTCAGAGACTGGTACATTCTATGTACTTGAAAGACTCGAAGTTAAGTACTAGAGGAAGAATAACATTAAAAGTTTCTTAACCATATTTGATGCAGGAAAAATGCAGAACAAGGATTAACGTATGAGTGGGAAGATAACTTTGGCTAAAAAGCTTCAAAATAGAGCAGTTTATACTTTTAAATAGCTGAACGAATTTGAACTACATGACTGCATCTTATAAGAGAGTAGGATCTTTACATATTGCAAAACAAGGCGGCACACATAACATAAACTGCATTACTAAGCATGAGCTCATGCAACTCAGTAAAAGATGTACCCACAATAAGCAACTCCTTTATGACTGAAGCTTTTGTTAAATGTTAATACTCTTTTCATAAGTGATTATCTAAAATTAATCTTAGCAACGTAGAGATATGAGGGTCCGGTATTGTATTCATAGTTACGCATCAGTTCTTACCTTTGAATTTCCAAATTAAATACATACACATCTCCAAAGCAATTGATAGCTGCTAACCATTGACCATCAGAGCTAGTACACATCCTTGTAATGGGTGGCTCACTGGGAGGCAATTCTTTATCAAGCTCTTTGCGACAAGGAGTAAATGTATGCATCAGTGTCAAGCTTTCCACATTTACAACCTGCATAATAAGAGACTGGCTTACTTACATGAATCAACTAAAATCAACACATTTTAGGAAACTGGCTTACTCAATGACTAATAGAAAGGTCAACTCTTCGGTCAAAAATGTGAGTAGGCATAGCAAAAATTAAATGCCACAACAGAAGAGAGCTGTTAATTTAAAAAATTACAACTCCTACAGAATTATATCGAGAAGAGGTTAATGCTCCCAAGTACATACTCACCTAAGTTAGGTGAGTACAAAGGGATTTTTTATATAAATGCATGAGGGTACTTTTGTAAATGCAGAATTTAATCATAAATTTACAATTATGCCATCAAAAATTTACTGCATACTCGGGCTAAGTACGTACTTGGGGGCAATTTTCTCTATCGAGAAACGTGACAGAAAATCTTGAACACATAAGACATGAATTTACTTTCTTCATTTGCCTAAATCTACGAGAAATGATTTGGGCGTTGAGTTTGAAATCTCTAGTAGGCCATGTCAACTACTTTAACATAATAAAAAGAAACATGAGTGAATAGAGATAACATAATAAAAATATCACAACTCAATTGGTTATCACTGTCACATGCTGCATTCCCTGTCTTACTACCGATCAGCATATTGAATTTCACATGGAAATTATATACTTTTTTTTAGTATAGCTTACAAGCCATAAGTGGTATCCATTCTTAGATAAATCTTGGGGTGAGTGAGAATCGCATATGGGACGACAAAGGACCTAAGACAACAGAGAAGAAGCCCTTACCACTAGGCTTAGGATAGACTTTTTAGGACATAAACTCCCCAAGTCAAGGTTTCCATTTGAGCAATATTCACCAACTCAATTGATACTTAGGACTCGTCGTCTTTTACACATATAACATAACATATCAAAATTCATCTAATATTTCAATGATACCAACCCTACACATAATTTGGTCACAAATTTAAATGTTCACAAAAGGAAGATGGCAAATAAATTCACTAACTAGTAACTACTCCATCTCACCCAACTCTTTAAAGTTCGGTTGGGCACGAAAGTCAAGAAAATGTGTATAGTAGAAAAAAGTAAAGAAAGGTGAGTAAGTGGTGGGACCAATCAATATTTAATGTATAAAGGGAGTATAATGGAGGAAAGCAGTGGATGTAGTTAATTTTTATATTATAAAACTTTACTACTTGTGGAAACTTTAGAAATGTAAAGTATTGAGAAGGGACATCCAAAAAAGGAAAGTATAAAGAAATGGTTGTGACAGAGGGAGTACAAACTAAATAATACTCCCTCCGTCCCAGTGAATTCTATACACTGGGGGCACGTAGACTAAGAAAAGATATAAAAAATGAGTAAAATTTGATGAAAAATGAGTAAAGTGGTGGGACCTATCAATATTTAATAATAGATTTGAGATAGTGGAGGAAGTAGTGGGTGTAATAGTGATTTATATTGTTATAGAATAGAGATAGTATAGAAAGTAGTGGGTGTAATAGTGTTTTATATTATTAAAAGTTACTATTTTTGGAATGTATAGAAATGAATGGGACATCCCAAAATGGAAAGTGTATAGAAATGAATGGGACGGAGGGAGTATCATCAAGTTCCAAATCAACTTTGTGTTCCTTGTAAGCACATCATTAGTGGTAATGGGTGGCATTCAACAATAATTATCTTCTACATCATTTTCATTCTTTAAAAAGTGTTGTCAAAAGCACGGCTAAGCGCAAGGTGCAAAAAAGCGCACCCAAGTGCCTTTAATTCCTTTATCCTCGTGGAGCATGGAGCAATCTCGCTAGCTTACATAAGATTAAACAAGTTTCAATCACAATAGACACTCAAATGTCAAATGACTATCTTCAAAGTGCAACTAAGATAAAGGTGCTTCTAATTTGAAAGCAAATATAAACACACTCGAGGATAGACAAAAATAAACAAATATATATACACACATATACACACACACATATAACTGAGATATAAAACCTTGGGGGAGTATCGTAAGGACAACCTCCACCAAGGTTGTTAAGTCGACAAGTTGAGCCTCGGCGCCCGAGTACCTTCAAATTGAAAAGTCGACAAGTCGCCCGACTAGTCGTAAAAAGTTGACAAGTAGTCGACATACATATATTTAAAGTAATTGCAATATATAATGTCGTAGGAAGATGAGATGAAGTCGGCGTAGTAAATATGTGACGAGATTTAGGTTTCAATCAAAAAAACAAGTCTTGGATAAAAACCCCTATCTTTTTCAACTCAGGAAGGTTTTTAAATCGGGTTTCGGGCCGGGTTCCGGGTCGGATCTGGGTAAAACCCATAGACTTCAAACTCAACAAGACGTGGGTCGACTTTTCCCCCTAGGTCGACTTGGCGACGACTAGTCGTCGACTTGGCGACGACTAGTCGTCGACTTGACAACCATGACCTCCACGCTAATTTTCTCTTCTTAAAAGCAAAGTAAATTTTTTTTTTTTTCAAAACATGCAGGGGAAGCTCGCGCTCTTAAGATCCACTTTTTCCAATGTGCTTCGAAGTGGTTTCTAGACGTCCTTTCAACAACAAAATTGATACAAACCGGCACCTCCAAAATATCTTCAATTTCTTTTCCATGAACAAACTCATCATATCCATAAGTAGTACACTATTCTCCTTACGTTCCTCATTTATTAAGATAGATTTGCTTTCAACATTTCTTACAAATTCAATAGGCTTTCAAGTTAACTCCAAAGTGGTGCATGTAAAGTTCCTCCATAATCTCTAGTCCATCACTCATGTACTTTTACAACACTAATATCTTTTATATTAAAGATCTTAGATACTCAAACTTTACAAATGCAATTAAATCATGCCATTAACGATTTTCGTATATTATCTCCTATAATCAAAACTACATGGATGCAACAATATAGGTAAATCTAACATTGATAGGAAAAAAAAATCCCAAATCAAGGACATGAGGGTTTTTTGTAATACAATTTTTCTTGGTAGATACTTTAAATATCAAAAAACTAAGGGACTACTTTATAAGAAAATGAAAAATCAGGTGTTACGGTAGAAAATATGTAAGGAAAGTGCAATTTTTTGAATCTTCATACTCTTTTGAAATTTTTAGAAACTTCAGCGGTGATTTTGTAACTTTTTATACATGTTCATAATTTAATTTGAAAGATTTGACTTAATTGATTGTAATTTGCCAAGTAACATATATTATATAGCTTTATACCACATGAATGGATACCTTTATACCACATGAATGGATACTAGCATTACACAGCTATTAATACTATTAATACGATTTAAAGAATTTGTAATTATTAATTAATATGTATAGGATTTATATGGTAAATTTTATACTGAACTAAATATTTTTATACATGCTATGTTATGATATGATTAACATATATATGAATTAACATACATGGAACATTAAAAGTAATCTTAAATAAAAATTAACATTCTCAAAATTGTAATAGGATGTAAAGCATATTTGCAATATAAATTGATAATAATAAAATATAATGCATAATTCTGTCCTAAAATTAAATAATCTATATTATTATTCAATTCCGCCCCAATTACCGATCGACCAACCAAAACTTTAAATGTTTTGGCTCTAATAGTAGACTATAGGTCAAAACCTCTAACATTTTAGCTCTACTTATATAGTATAGGTAGTATAGATAAACGAGTCCAATCAGGGTTTCTCTTTCCCCACATACACAACAGCGACGGCTCACGCTGAACCTTTTGACAAGGGTGTGGTGGGTGACGGCAGCAGTTTTCGACGAGTTAGCCATGAATCCTGGTAACTTTTTTTGGAGTCTATGTTCTTCCCCGCTTTTTTTTACGTATCATTCTGATCTGCTTCTTCCTTCTTTAACTGACTTTGAGATCAGAATTAACAGAGGCTTCCAATTTTGAGTTGCCTGAATTGATGGTATTGTAATGGTTGTGTGCAATCTGAATAAAACAAGTTGTATGGATTTGAATAGAATTTCAAAAGGTCATTTTGAGAATAAGGCATAAGATGCAACTAATATATAGGCTGTTATGGTGACAATTTTACGATTCGGTTAATGGCTTCAAGGGTCGGGCAGAAATTTGAGACTGATACACAGCAGAATGGCAGCAAGGGTTGGGCAAAAATTTGAGACTGATACACAGCAGAACATTGGAAGGGACATAGTTGGATATTAAGGCTCTTACTACAACTTGATGTAGGACAAGTTTAAGAAAAAGGTTGAAACAAGGGACTGCAGACAATCCTTAAAATACTCGAACACGCAAATTTTGTCAAAACATTTGTTGATTCTGTAATTTAACTGTCATATACTGAAGATCACAACTGCCAAAATGAATATATCTGAAAACCAAGAGAACAAATATATTCTAGATAAAGAAAACAATTCTCTCTAATATTTTACTCTTCTCTTCTATAATTAGCGCCTTCTTACCATAATGTGGTTACCACTTAATGACTTGTTCTGTTATCGGTCTTGATTAAGGCTCTCTTTCCGTAGCACTGCAACATGGAACGATTGCGTCTATAAAAGAACTATATTCTTTACCTCATTCTGGAACGAGTTGGAATGTGATGGCTTGTTCAAACGCCATACTGCCCCCACACGCCTGCTGGAGACAACCAAGGCATTGTCGGGGATCCTTGGGCACGTGAACTACTCAGTTGAGCAAGGTGAGCCTGTCCAGAAGCTTGGCAAGTTGCCCTGGCATAAAGCCTCACAGACAACTATCGATAAAACAATTCGACCAGCATATCAGGCTAAAATTAAGCATCCAGTTTGCTCAAGAGCAGGAGAGGGACACTCCTCTGAAGGCACTTCATCAATATTTAACACTAGTACCTGCATTGTTCATTGCTTGCAAGGATTGCAACAGCATGCCTTGGATAAAAAGAGCTCGTGTCTTTGCCGAACTCTTTTAGTTACTGGATTGATCAAAGAGTAACCAAACTGAGCTTTAGAAAATTTTAGCATCCATTTAACTGTGAAATTAAACTACAAGTGAGTCCAACGAAGTGCAGGATTACTATCTACAAAACATTCCAGCTCGGCTGAGAATGTTTCAGGTTCTTACTCCAGGATACAATGTATTTCAGTATCACTTTTTTGGTTTGAAAAATAGCAATTATCGTAAACATAAAAGCAAAATAAAAGACGAAGGTTTGGATTTTTACTACCACTAAATATTTAGATGCCAGATTTGAGATGATAGCGGACAATTAGAGAAAAACAATAGACCTACTAATTATAAAGTACTTTCATGACATACTGATGCATATAGTAAACATAAAAGTAAAATAAAAGACGAAGGTTTGGATTTTTACTACCACGAAATATTTAGATGCCAGATTTGAGATGATAGCGGACAATTAGAAAAAAACTAGGAAGCACGGACACTTCAAAAAGGGTTCCGTACGTGTCCGACTCGCCATGTGGCGTGTCGACACAAAAATGGCAGGGGACACGGCTCCAACAAGGGGCAGACACGCGACCGACACAGCCCAGGACTTGGCCCACCATTTTACCCTAATTGTGCGACATTCTCTTATGTTATATTCCCATCTCTGTTTTCATCACAACTCACAAGTGAAACGTGTTCTAAAGAATGCAAATGTGTTTCTTGATGAACCAGAAATGGAAGCTGTGTTCTTTTTACACGAGATGGACTTTCTTCTGTTAATGAAAACATAGAATAAATCTTATTTTAGTTCATCACTTACTGGGGAACAAACTTTCATTACTACTAATCCCCGTGTCCGTGCTTCCTAGGAGAAAAACAATAGACCTACTAATTATAATGTACATGCATGACATATACTGATGCCTAACATGTTTTGTATATATATATATATATATATATATATATATATATATACAAAACATGTTAAAACATAACAATTCAGCACTCTAGATGTTTCCTAGATTGTAATAGCTTCAGAACTATCTCCTAGAAAGACGTCATGTACCTTGTCGCCTTGACAGCAGATAAGTTTGTTGTCCAATATTTGTTTAAGTTAATAACCATAGTCACAATAGCATAGGAAGAAGTAGGTAAGTTGAAAGTGAAAGAGCATGTTAAAACATAACAATTCAGCACTCTAGATGTTTCCTAGATTGTAATAGCTTCAGAACTATCTCCTAGAAAGACGTCATGTACCTTGTCGCCTTGTCAGCAGATAAATTTGTTGTCCAATATTTGTTTAAGTTAATAACCATAGTCACAATAGCATAGGAAGAAGTAGGTAAGTTGAAAGTGAAAGAGAGCTTACATATATCATTCTATCATGTCCAGCTATCATCAGTCGAGAAGAATCAAAACTGAAAGTCATTGAATGGGCAAATGGTAATTTTGGCAGTTTTAATTTTCCAAGAACCCACTGACCTTTCCCAGCCTCGCTTTTTGTTAGTTTGAATAGGCTGGGCTTCTCATGATCAGAATATGCAAAAAGATCCCCTGAGCAGGCGATGGCACTACAAATGATTTTACGAGAAGCCTTACTTTTAACTCTGACAACCAAATTTGTATTTGCAATTCCAACAGAAGATCCGGAACTTCTATCAGGGTTACTTCCAGATTTTGTACGCACACATAAGATATCTAGCCAATATGAAGCCTGGACCAGTAGCAAAGTAGTCTTATTGAAAACTGTATTCAGCACTAGTTGCATGGGTGGATTTTGTGGTGCTGGGCATATATCATGCGGGGAGAACTGAGTAAAGTCATCGGCAGAATATGCAAAAAGCTTAGTGTCGTCACCAGCTGAGATAAGCATGGGAACACCCAAGTGAGCCCACTTGTGGTAACTAAATTCAAGGGGTTTCGGCCTACCACGAATTCGCTTCCTGCTATCTTCTTGCACCATATCTGCGTTTACATGGTAAATGTTATGAGCCATGGGAGACTAGTAACTTGTGATGACCAAAAGCCAAATCAACTATAATCATCATAATTATATTCAAAAGGACACTTCAAACCTTCTCGACTGATAGGTACTGCAACCGTCAAGGCTCTAACATCATGGGTATGAGCTCTTACATAACCAACGTAGACCCATTTTCTTGTTGGTCTATCATGATACTTGCCATCAATAGATTGAACTGCATCTCTTGATAGCTTATAAAGTATAACCTATAAAAGACAAGAAATCTATCAATAAGGACTAGTATTACACCTCACTATGTTTAGGTCAAACTTTGCAGTGGACAGAAGGATTTGACTAACAAAACGGAAAAATAAGAAAGGCACGAATTGAGCAAAGACTAACAAGATTAATTTTGAATGTGCTATGCACAGGTTTCAGTTTTCTAATCTGAAGAGTTAAGTCGCACTACAACATAGCCAGTTCATTGTCCTGACAAAGTTATTAACCACGGTAACATCAACATCACACTAAGATCCATCATGCATGAACAAAAATTTTAATGACATTAAGCATGAGACAGAGATGTTTGGAAGAACAGTTCACAACGACATGCAGCAAAGTAATAAACGGCTACCTAAATCAACAACATAAATAAAAAAACCTCAAAACCATAGTTACAAGGAACGGAGTACGATTCGAAACGGGATACGAAAACGGATACGTGGAAGGTTACACAAGATGAACCCGGTACAAGGGACGTACGGGTACGAAGGAACGTATGGGTACGGAGGGACATATGGGTACGATATAATTTTATTGTGTAATTTTTCTAGAATATAGATCATAGAACATATATCAAACATAGAGTCAGTTGAATATATAGACGGTTTGATTGCCTTTGAAAGTTTCCATGTTTGAAATAAATTTTGACAATCTGTTCATATTCTGATTTATATTGCTAGAATTTAACTACCATTTTAATTTTAATTATTGCATACGAAGATCAAAAGTCAAAAATGAGTATTTGGTTGATTTTAGATATTAAGATCAAAAGTCAAAAATGAGTATAATTAACTTTTATGTACAACATAAAAGTTTCAAAATCAATTTTACAAAAAAAATTTGAAATTTAAATTTTTTACAACTTTTATTTATTGTTAGATACACAAAAGACTAAACATATAAACTGAAAACAATTTAATTGAATACTTTAAATGTAGTCCTACTGGACACGTGTATAGATACACACATGCATATAGATACACAGCACAGCTGTGTTTTTAACTTTAACGAGGATCGAGGCATCGTCTTCTTGTTTTATCCTCTTCTCCCAGCAATCTTCATCTTCTTTCTTCTTCTCCCAGCAATCTTCATCTTCTTTCTTCTTCTTTAAAGACTACATCGCCGAGTTGCTATCGATCGCCGGAATTGACGAACTGAACGCGAATTGCAGCGATCTGGTACGGTACCGACCTGTGTTCCGGTTCGGACGAACAGGTTCGGAATACGGTGTAACGTTCCCCGTTCCTTGTAACTATGCTCAAAACACCTAAACAAGTGACTTTTATCGAGCCACTGAGTACCATACATATACCACCCCCCCCCCCTTTTTATAAAGTCGATATCAAGGAATCAAAATTTAATAAGTATTAACTATCTTAAATAACTACCTTCTACCCAAAAAGATGTAGCATGGAGCAAAAATCAACAGCAAAGACTCCTATTTCATTATAATCAATCAATTTGCAAACCACTAAATTACATATCCAATCAAGCTATACAATTTTTATGCTACTTTCCACTCTGGAATCATGCAAATCCTACTACTTGACATCAACTACTCTAGATTGATTGTTAACAAAGATAAACTATTCTTAATCTGATTGAACTACTGTATTAACTAGACCCAATGTATCTTATCTATCAATATAATAAGGATATCACTTCTAATTTCTTTACTCTGCATGATTTGTAGAGAAACCCCATGGGAAATTGACTTTCTGAAGTTACTGATATCCCTAAGTTGGTTTTTGTCTTACTTTGATAACCTTTTGTTCTCAATTTTAGTCCACAACATAACATAATTAAGCTCATTTCATTCAATCATTCTCAAGAAAAAACCATTCTATACATCTTACTTGCCTTCCTAATGAATTCTAACAATCATTGGTAGTAAAATTTATTGATTACCGATCTATGTTTAAAAGTAAACTGTCTATTTGACTATAGAAGTATAACTACGGTATATACAGATATAGCCTGTTCATTTGGTTGAACATTGACGAGGCAGAAAGGGTATAATAAGACTGAGATATATGTTCAGTGCAAGTGTATTTAAATTCCTCCAATCATTCCTCTGAAGATTAGTTTTCTGGTGACCGAAGCTTAAAGAATATGAAAAAAAGGCAGTTCTCCGTTTAAGCGAGAAAGGAACTTCAATATTATAAAGATTAGTAAAGAAACACTATCCACACCTGACCATCTGAACCAGCAGAAAACACTCTGTTATGGCTAGGAGCTGCAGCTAGGACATTTACATCACCTTTGTGAACAGAATGCGCCTGCAAAAGGGTACCAAATTGACTGTCCCAGAATTGAACAGAACCACTACTATCTGCACTAACAAGAGAACCACACCTGAATTCAAAAGGTTGCAGCCATTAGCACATCAACAATCTAAAGGCGGAGCTTGAAATATAGTGATTTTCAGGAAGTATTCATGTTGAACCTTAGAGCAAGCAAAGACCATATGCAGAGTTCAGGTCCACTACCCAACCCTCCAAGTCCAACTGTTATCCTGTATATCTCATGAGAAGTTTTTGCATCCCAGCATCTTATAAACCTGATATTTGATAATTATGCGAGAAAAGAAATTTGTATTAAAAATAGATGAAATAATCCAGCAATATACATCAATATTTATCATTTCAAATTTTAAGAAAAAACGTATGTAAAAGATGTATCAAGAAAGTAACTAAAGGTAATGATGCGTCATGCATTTTTCATATCTCAGCATGTACTAATACAAACATACCCATCACTGCTCCCTGAATATATTTTATTTCCATCAGGACTCCAAGTCACACTCAAGACTCGCCCTGCATATAAAACAAGTTGAATAAGCAATTCAATCGAACAAAGCAGCTGCTACCAAACAGGCTTTCAACCAGGAAAAGGCTATCTCACCACTGACCCTTGGCAACGATCTGTGGTACACTAACTCGTCTGAGTCGGAAATGGTATAAATCCGTACACAACCATCATCACAAGCAATAGCTACACTAGTATCATCAGTAACAGGTTCCTCACGTAGCTCATCTTCATCATCATCTTCACTTTCACTGCCTGATTTTTCATCATCATCATCACTACTACTCCCACTAATCCTAGTTTTAGCATCTCCAGTTTCAACAAACTCCGAATCTTTCCTCTTATCATCACTCTGTAAACGATTATAAGGTGTGGCAGCCATTTGCCAAATCGACACACCTATTGAATCTACCACAATCTGCATTCACAACAACACGTTACCTAATTACTAACTATAAATATATCTTTATTGTAGCGCAGTCAATTGAGTTGATGTCAATATACACACGGCAACTAAATTCATCACTAACTAATTGAATTAAACATTCCGAAAAGTCAACATTGCCTTGATAAAAAACCGAAATGCTTAAACATCGAAAACAAACCTTCTGTGTCAAATGAAAAAGGTCCCACTCGGAAACCGAACCATCAATACTAGCCGAAAACAACCTCCCTGCTCCCTCCAATCCACCGCACCAAACTAACGACGAAATCCTCGAATTAGGATCTCCGTGTATCGTCTACACACACAATCAACAACAATCAAACACACACATATAAATCAAATCAAAAAATGCACAATAATAGAAACAAAAGCGATAAATACGATACCAACTGGCGATGCCAGCCGACGGAGCCGGGAGAAACGAGCCAAATCTCAAGCGAGCCGTCTTCGCGAGCGGCGGCGACTTGAGATTGGTCAGGACTAGTGGCTAGAGCTACAACAGGGGTGGGCTTATAATCAACGGAACTGGTTTTGTAGATATCAAGCATCATTTTGATAGGAGAGATTAGATTTGTGTTATTTAAGAATTTAATTTAATTCAAAGAGAGAAAGATTGGGCACAACGGCTAGAGAGAGAGGGTTGGGCATTGCAGCTGATAATACATACGCCCTACGAGTAGTCCCCAATAATAAAGCTTCATTTTACCAAAACCCTAATTTCGTACCGGTTCGCGCTTATTTCATTAAAGCTTTCCTCTCTTTTTTGTTTTTTTTACTAGCTTATACTTTTAAATATTTTATTATCTTAATAACTTTAGGTAAAATATGTCTTTTTTTATGGTTTAATATATATAAAAATATGTGGTGGGGTTCGAAATATTAATTTTTATGTATTAAACAACTTTTGTTATTGTACCGAATTGATTTGTGTAGTATCTTGAGTTATAAAAATCAGATTTGAACATTTAAACCTACATGAAACCTACAATATGATATTTAATTTAGTAATGGTTTAACAAATTTTTTACAATTAAATGAAAATAGAAAAAAAAAGACAAATACTTACGTTAAGAATACTATTCAATTTAGAAAATTAATTTATATTTACTTTAAATTATCAAAATACGTTTTTTAGTATTTAAATATAGTTGTAACAACAAATACATACACTTTTGAATATTAGATCCAACTGTTCTCATTGTCTATTCTGAGATATAACGATCCTTATTACTTAGGTACATGATAAATTTTGAATATAATTTACATATTAATTAAATTGGTTTCGTTATTAAGTTATAACTACTCTTTGGTTTAGATTTTTTGAAAATCCATTTCTAATACAACTTATTTTAAATTATATCCTTTTAACAAAATGATTTATTCTTTTTTATATAATATAATCTTGAACATATATTTTTAAAAATATTAGATTTGACGATTAAAATTGTTTTCGTGGTACTGGGAGCAGACTGCCAAAGATTTTCATAAGATCCTTTTGCTTATTGTTTGTGCAAAGCACGGGTTATTCTATACTGTTGGTCCTTGTGTATTGCAGAAGGGGAGGGGATGAATGCAATACTGATAAAATTCAATCTCAATTTCAACAACCAAAACTAAGATTTAATGTTATCAGTAATATGTATGCATTCACAAACAGTATGGTCTAAAGACAAGTTTCACAAAATAAATGTTTTTATTTATTTTGCAAAGTGTTGCTACAACCTCAAGAGAGAAATCTTGAGCTTATGTTTTCTTCAAGACGCTTGCTTGTTTTCGTTACTATTCTAGAATTAATTGATAGTCTAAGTATAAACTAATCTTATCACTGTCAACACGGGTTTGTGAAGCTGCTGTCATTATCAAGTGGCAGCTTCTTACAAACTGTCTACCCATGTGACTTTCCTAAATTTCTAACATGTCAGATATACAACACAAAGAAAGCAACCTAGATTCATTCTATTTCCAGCTAAAACAATTCAGCAAATAGAGACTTGACCTTGCTCTTGAATTGATTCACTTTTGTTTTCTAGTGCTTGAAGCTTCTGTCGTAGTCTTGCAGACTTGGTGCAGCTTAGGGATACTGCAACACGCCTGTTTCTTGAACATTGAAACTGTCACGAGATTTGACTGAGAAGATACCTAGAACAAGGATCTTTCTCGAGACAGTTACTTTTGCCGCAAAGCTTGCTGTCACAGGAATGTTCTTTTGGTGGCAGTATGAGTTCCCCGCATAGAGTGCTGTCGAGGTTTCCAAACTTGCTGTCGAGGGCTAAAGTTGTTGTCGCGTAGTCTTCCGCCAATGTTGCTGTCAGAGTGAATATGTTGTCGTGACTTGCAACATTCTGTCTTCTTGTAATCTTACTGTCAATGCTTATGACAGTAACCTTTATTCATGCTGTCATCTAATATGCATTCTTTGAGGCTTGAACACAGCAAGTGAACTTCTTCCAAATTACACAACTAAAATGACATTGCATACTGATTACAAGAACATACTTTGGTTGTGACAGTATGTTCTACTTAATTAAAAATTAAGTACATACAAGGTTAAGTTGTTTCTATGTTATCACCCATAAATCCCAACAATCTCCCCCAATTTGTTTTTATGGATAATAACAACAAATTTACAATATATGTTGACAACTTAACTAACAAGATCAGAATGGATTAAGAATTTTTACTTAGCTTGAGACTTCCTCTTCTATCTTGCTACATCCTCTCTTTTGAGAGCTTCTACCAAGCAGCCTCTTAGACCTTCTACAAGAGAGATTTCAGCAGGAGTGACTGCAGCATCTTCTATTTCTTCAATGATCTTCTTGATAGTAGGAGAGATAAGAGAATTAGCATCCCTGAGATTCATCCATAGCTCTAGATCATATGGATAGCTTCTGAAGTGGAGTTCTTCAAGAATGAGCTTGAATCTACTTCCAGGATAAGCATTGAGAGACATCCTCATTTGCTTGTCCAGCTTTGAACATTCTCCTTTTCTCCTTTCCAACATTCCTTTTATCTCATCAGAACAAATCTGCTCCAAGGGATGAATTGATCCAGCTACCATATACTGTAAATCCTTCAGAATAGTTGTTTTTAGCTTGTGCAAGCTGCAAACGTAGATTTCTTCTTTTAGGTACTTGATTCTCAAGGGATTTTCCAGCATACATGTTTGATAATTTGGAGCTTCACTTTCTGCCTTGTTGGCAGTCTTGCATCTTTCCAGGAGTTCAGCTTCCTTCTTATCAAGTTCTGACTGATATTGAGAATATTGAGAAGAGTCAGGTCTTTTGCTTGGCTTGGGTTGCCCTTCCTGATTTGGTTGGGTTTGCCCTTCTTCTGTGGGTAAATCATCAAACTCATAGTACCAGTGATATGGTATAGGAGAAGCTGGTAGATCAGTTAAAATATCAGCATCATCAAAATCTGCAAAATTGTAGCCAAATTTCTGATAGAACTCAGCATCCCTATCAGTCTGATATTTCAGAATATGTTCCATGACAGACTCTGGGACATTTTCATAGCTCTCCAACAACTCCACCATTCTTTCCAGGTAGAAGAAGTCAATTCTCCTTTTATCTATGGTTGTCGTTCTACCACTGGTTGATGTGGCTTCCAGATAGAAGTCCTTATTGACCTTGGCAGATCTTGATTCTTCCCACCACAGAATGTACTCAGTGGCCTCTTGATTTGCATCCAGCTTAACCTCAACACTCTTGATTTCTTTAGATTGCATATGTTGTATCTTAAGACTGTTAGAAGGTATTGATTGAATTGGCTTCTTAAGATTCCTGCCAAATCCAGTGGCCTTTTCCTTTCCTGAGTACTTGTGTTTTCCTTCAGGTTTCTGTCTAGAAAACCATGCTTTTGCTTTAGCTTTCAGTCTTTTGGCCTTGACAGTAGCTTTGGCTTCATCCTTGACAGAACCTTCCTTGACAGTATCTTTGTCGACAGTATCTTCCATGACAGCATCTTCTATGACAGTTTCCTTGTCGACAGTATCTTTGGTGACAACATCTTTTTTCTGCATTTATGCAATCAATAGCACATCTAAGAATGCTTGCCTCCAAAGCTTCCAGTATTCTTGACTCCTCTTCATCTGCTGCATCAGCATCTTTCTTTTCTTGACTAGGAGTTTCTTCTTTGCCTTCATTCTGAGATTGAATACCAGTATTCCCAGAATTACTTCCACCAGCATTACCTGCATTTCCAGAAGCTTCACCACCTCCAATCTCATCATCATCATCATCTTGAAAAGGAATATCATAGAGGGAGCTTCCGCCTTGATCAGCTCTTTTGGCATTGGCTCTAGTGATTAGCTCCTTCACTCTAGCTCCCAGTGCCTTGTCTCTCAACACCAGCATTTTGTAGATCTCTTGTACAACATAGACTCTTCCTGGATTGGCATTTGAGCTGAGTATTCCATATAACACTTTCAGAATTGACTCAGTTTGCATCCTGGATGGACTGATCAAATTCATGAAGTTGTTCCTTCTTGTGCCATCCTTTTTAGTAGATCTGTAGAAAACATTTGGTGGATTTGTGTAGACTTCAGGTAGCTTCTGTGTGATCATGTTCTGGATTTGCATATTCAATATTTCATTGAATGGTGTTTGAGTTACCTTTTATCATTAAAACACTTTTTTTTAACAAAATCTACTATTTTTCCAAAAATATCAAAGGCAATTATCTTGATATTAAAACATATTACCTTTTATATTAAATAATAAAATAATATAAAAATAGCAAATTGTCTTTTATCATTAAAACACTTTTTGTAACAAAATCTACTACTTTTCCAAAAATATCACGGATAATTACATTTAAATTAAAACATATTACATTTTATAATAACTAATAAAATAATATAAAAATAGTAATTAGATGGTTGCCTTTTATATTTAAAACATTTTTTTTGTAACAAAATCTACTCCTTTTTTCAAAAATATCACGGACAATTACCTTTAATTTAAAACATATTACCATTAATAATAAATAATATAAAAATACTAACTAGCTTATTACCTTTTATCATTAAAACACTTTTTTTTAACAAAATCTACTTTTTTTCAAAAATATCACGGGAAATTATCTTGATATTAAAACATATTACCTTTGGTCTTCACAGCTACTGGCTCCCCCTGAGTTCCACCTGATCCCTGAATAGATATTGATTCTGATCTTGCTACCTTCTCCCCCTTAGTTGAGTTGGCAGCTACTAGGTCAGTAAGGAACTGGATAGAGAGTTGAGTAGCAGCAAAACCATCAACCACCAGTTGAGAGAGAGAGAGTCAAGTTTGGAGTTCAAGGTAGCACACTGTCCTTCCAGAGCTTCAATCCTGTTACCAAAATTTGCAGAGGGGCCACCATTCCTTAACCTTCTTGGAGGGGAAGGAAAAGAAAGGGGCTTGGAGGCTAAGGGGGTTCTCACACTCTCAGGGTGTTTTTGAGTGATCTCATCACTCCTCACTGTTTGACTCTCAAGGCCTAATGCCTGAATAGTGTGGGCTCCCTCAAGATCTCTCTGGACATGCTCAAGTCCCTCTCCTTTTGCCAGCTCATTTGGCTGCCTCTCATTTTTATGCTCACCTCTCTTTTCTTTTATCTCTCTTTTCTTTTGCACACCCTCACTCAACCTAAAAGCATGGGTATGAGCAGTACTAGCATGCATGGAAGGAGAAGATTTAGAATGTACCTTCAAGAGTTTGGCAAGAGGTAGGTCATCATCAGAGGCATCCTCAATGATTACAGCATCAAAATCTGGCTGAGAGGACTGGACAACATCTTTGGCAGGAATGTTATTGTCGGCTGAAGTGTGGACAGCAGGTTCTGTCATGACAGCATCTTTGGGATGTGGAGTGACAGTAGGTTCTGTGTTGACAGTATCTTTCTCTCCACCCATGACAGCAACTGTGTCCAAAACAGCAACATTTCCAGTGTCTTTGACAGCAACAGAGGCTGTGACAGCATCTTCCTGAAGGTAAGATGCTCCCTGGAGTTCTGACAAAGTGTTGGTTGTTTCATTTTCTGACAAAATACCACTTTGCCCTTGCTCAGTGTTTGGAGGAGTGGTATCCATTTCACTTTGAGAAATGGGTTCTTGTGGACCACTAGATGGGGGCTCATCCATGATTGGAGATGGATGATCAAAACCTGAAGGGTTGGGACTGTCCCCTTCTCTAGGTTGTGGAGAAGAAACAAAAGAATGTATAGGGAAGGAAGAAGGTGAAAGTGTAGCAGAGAGTGGGGGCTGATTCACAGGAGAAACATGTGAACCATCAATAAGAATAGAGAAGTCCTCACTGTGCCCTAACTCACTGTGTGTTTCTTCAAGTGGGGGTTCCTCAGGTTGTGAACCATGAGTTTGTGCAGACTCTGTACAGGGTGCCTTGGGAGACAGGCCAATTTCAATAGATGCACCTTGTTGAGAAGGCACATCTAGGGAGGTGTTTGAATCCCTTTCAGGAACCACAGTTTGTTGAGAAACTGCAGCTTGGCTAACAGTGGTTTTGGTCCGCCTAGCTTTCTTCTTCTTAGGCTCAGGGGGAACCACTAGGGGTTCTGTTTGACTATCTTCCTTATTTGCTGCACTAGGTGCAGTGTCTCCCTCTTGACTAACAGAGCTTCCACCAACACAAGCTTCTAAGGGTCGTTTTTTGGATTCTTGCAAGGCTTCTCTTTGGGCTTTGGGAAGTCTAGAGAGCCTAGGCTAAGTGTATGGTGTTGAATGTGGGTTAACTGAATTTGGGTCTAATTTAGTTTCATTTGCAAGAATAAAAGATTCATAACCAGAGGGTAATAGAAAATCAAGGTTGGACACTTGATCAACCATGTGCTGAGTGAAACAAAGTGGAATATGTGCATTGAGATTCTGTGAAGATAACAGTGTGTGTGTGTGTGTGTTCTTTTTCAAAACAGAGCAAGCCTCTAAACGAGGGGCATCATTATTAAAATCACAGAAAGAGTTGATGCACATCATAAGAAAACGAGGGTAGATTGATACCTTCTTACCTATGGCAGCCCTGAGGTGTGCCATGAGGAGAGCTCCAACATTCACTTTGTATCCATGGACAAGAGAATGTGTCAGTTTCTTGATGTAGGAGGGTATTCCATTCCAGCCAGTGGACTTGGTAGAGAACACCTTGACCATCTCATCAAAAATCATACTCCACTCCTTTCTCAGATGCTTCCTATCCATTTCACCAGACGGATACCATTTGGTTGTTCCCTCTTCGAGAATAGGGCATGCATACCCAATCTTCAAGAAGAGCTTCTTGAGAGTGTCATCATTAGCAAGTTCAACAAAATTTCTGCCTGCTTGAAGTGTAATTCCAAGAGCAGTGTTGATGACCTCAACTGTAAGAATGTAGTGTTGCCCATTGAGTGTGAATCGAATAGATGGGTTTTCACCCTCTGTTTGAGCAACAACAGTTTGCCAAAATGCCTTAATTCTGTCTAGGTCGAGAATGGGTGTTGAGGTAATGGCAGAACCAAGATAGGACTTGTTCAAGAAAAACACTAGTCCTTTGAAACCTTCACCAGCATCATTGGGGGAAAAGATACCAGCAAAGTTTGTTTGAGAGAGAGTCTGTTTGGGGGCCATGGAAATTCAAGAAAAGAAGAAAGTAGGAAAGTGTTAGGTCCAAAGTATCGTAGAAGGGGGGGTTGAATACGATACTCACAAATAATTCAATTTCGTTCGCGGATTAATCTTTCAGTTCTATAACGAAATCAAACACATCAAACCAAATCAAGTTTCGGGGAATATATCTTTTTATAAATATAAACCTCGAGGGGTGCTACAATTTCTAATCCATAGATTAGCTTCAATGAGTTCTAGGTTATTCACAATCAATACATTGATAGAATTCTGAGCACTATAAATTTTCTGATCTTCTCCGGCTCAAACTTCTCTCTCAGTAATTGCTACTATGAAATAACCTCGACTAAAGAAGACACACTTCCTCTGTTGTAATTGTAGTCTTAGTTTTTAGAAAACTATCGAACCTTAATTGTTAAAACAATCTTGGCCGTCCAATTCTCATCAACCTGACAAACAAAGAAAACTTTTCACCCACTTTGTGAATTGAAAACTATCGAATAATAAAGTAATAATTACATTCGATGGTTTTTAAAATAAAAACTATCGAATGGAACTTTTACTTTATTAAAGTTTTCATTCACTTTTTACTTTTCATTCGATGGTTTTCTAATTAAGAAAACTATCGAACATTTTCTTTTGATTTTCTTTATGTCACCTTTGATGGTTTTCTTAAAAGAAAAACCATCGAACTCTTTTCCTTGTCCTTGACCTTTTAGAAAATCCATTCAGCTCCAGGGTGTTTCAGTTTTAGACTGTATCAATTTCTTCTGAGACGATAAAACAACTTGATCTTTTTAGTGCCGTCACCTAGTGCAACTGGTCTGGTTCACAGATGAATAACACTTGATCAATTCTTCTTTTATGTCTTCACTTCAATGCTGCTGATACGTCCTTTGTCGTTCTGGTTGCTTCATTTAAATCACTGGAATCCCGTGGTACTTAACCCTAAATCATTCACATACTTCTGTCGTCTTGAAAGTCTTGTTCCTTTTGCTGTCACTGAGGCCTGAACATTTTCATGAACTTCTTTCCGTGACCTGTTTACGGACTTCAAGAATACATAACGTATTTTGATTTTTTGAGTTTACCTTTTCTTCTTTGATTCTGGATTCCTGTGCTTCTGTTAATACTATTGTCTGTCTTGTCCTTTGTTGAGTTGTAGTTATCTCTTTTACATTTTATGTTACATTATGCTTTACAATCTCCCCCTATTTGATTGGATAGAGTTCGACAAGCAAATACTTCGAGGATAACTCAACTAACTAAGGAAACATGAAACTACTTAAAGTAAGACAGCGTAATAATATTAACTGCATTCTGGATCAGATATATATACATTTCCAGATTTCATAAATCAAAAAATAATAAAACTTTTCACATTGAAGTTGCTCCTCTTGTTTGAGCTGACAGTTCTCTTGTTCTTTGCTTCAATCTTTAGTCCATTCCAATCTCACCTTCTTCAATCATTGGATCAGAGTTAGCAGCTTGATAATCAATCACTGATAGATGGTGCAGTGGTTCTCCAGGTTTAAGGATTGCTCCTTGGATGTGTCTTCCAATATATTCAACCTCTTGACCCACTTCAGCCCATAACCATGCAATGTTAACATCTTTCTTGTTTAGCTTTGGCATGTTTGGCAGTCTGGTATGCACTTCCAATCCTCTTTCCACTCTTTTCCTATAGTAAGGAACATTCTCCATTAGAAATCTTCTAAGAGTGTCTGCTGCTTTGTCCTTCTCCGTTGATGAGAATCCAGTGGATCTAAGATACTTCTCAACTGAGATTAGATTGTTGCTTGGGTAGTCACTCAGTTTGTCCTCAGCCAAATAGCAGATTCTGAACAAGTCATTCGTCATGAATCTAACCATTGGGGGATCTTCAGTAATCTCTGGACCGACTTTCATCACGATCTCCTTAACATGCTCACGGAGCAGTTCATTTAGCCTTGTAGTTCTTTGGATCTTGATGAGTATCACCTGCAGTTCTTCCTCAACACTGCTTGGTGTCTTTCTCTCTCAGCTTTCCTGACATCTATTTCAGCTCTTTGAGCTTTCACCATCTCCAAGGCAGCTTCTTCTTTCAGTGATAGAGAATTTGCTTCTTCTTCCATATCATCATCCAAGATAGGATGTTCTATTGGCTCTGGATAATATGGCTCATGCTCCTCCTGTAGTGGTTGCTCTTGCATGATCTCAAATTGCTCCTCACTTTTTTTCTTCTTGCACAATGTCTTCAATCCAGTACTGTCTAACTGGAATAGCTTCATTGGTTTCCCAAACTCCCCATCCAGTTGTTTGCCAACCTTCATTAGTCACTTCATTTGTTTCCCCTTCTCCAACTTTCTCCCCCTTAGTTGAGTAATCCTCGATGAAGTTATCCTCATTGTAAAAGGTAGTAGAAGGATCAGGTTGTTGCTGTGAAGGTCCGGGTTGTTGGTTCCTCAATATATTCCATAATCTCCTTGAGGGTGGATTGAACATGTACCTCCAGGTAATAGCAAATCTTCAATATTTGGAAGGGTTAGGGTGTCACTCCTCACGTTTGGCTCTGGGTGTACACTCAACGTTTCTGTCGGTGTTTCACTCATTTTTCCTTTCCCACTCAGGCCAGGTGTAAGTGTTTGTGTTTCACTCAATCCCTTTGTGCTAGTTGTACCTGCAGAAGAAAACACCGTAGCCGTCCTTAAGGAGGTCACCGGTGGTGCAATGGGGCTTCGCAAGTCCCCGTCCTTGGTTAAACCAAGTTGCTGATCATCCTTAGATGATATATCCTTTGTAGGATCTAGAGTTTGAATCTCTAGGGGGTTCGAAACAGGCTCTTTTAACAGCAGAGATCCCGAATCTTCCCCGTGAGTCTGTAAAGACTTCACCTCAGTTGACTCCTCAATAGTAATTGATTCACTGTCAACGAGTTGCCGATCTGCACCTACGTCAGACCCTTTACCCGCAGGATCCAGATATGTTTCATCTGGGGAGGTAGACAATGACCTTTTAGATTGTGCATTTAGGTCAAAGCCTTCTCTTGACGTCTGTGAAGACCCTTGGTTCTTAGAACCTTCAACCAGTGAACCTGACCGTAATATGGTCGGAACACCAGTTGCTTCCGTCAATTCTTCCTTACTTGATTGAGCTATTGGTTCAGATATAGCTTTCGTTAGCGTAGCCCAATCAGCATCAGAAAAATCAATAAAGGGCGCTTTGGATGAAAGAAATAAAGTATCAACAGTTGCCTCGGTTTCTGTTCGTCTCCTTTTAGAGGAAGGCAGAGCTGCTGTTGAAGGGTGTATCTCCTTATGTGGTGCTGCTAAGGCACCATCTCCCTCTACACTCACGGATGTCTGAATATTGGGTATAGGAGGAGAAGGAGGCTCGTTTATTGTTTCATTTGGCTCTTCCAAAGGCTCTTCGACCGTGGTTAGAGGTTGTGGGTTTGCAACCTCCTGGTCTGGAATGGCCACTGAGGGCTCTGGATCAACATCCATAGGCTGTGGTTCAGGAGCCAGTTCAGGTTCAGGAATGTTACCTTGATTTACCTGTTCCCCTGGGGGTAGAAGTGGTAGGGGCACCGTTCTTAGATATTCAGTGAGAACAGTGGGTACCCCTGGAAGATATTTGTTCTTCCTTATCAGAGCAGTTATTGCATTGCTCTTCATCTTCATGCACTTCATGGTGTCCTCGCCTTCGAATGTCTTTGTTGTTTAATACAAAAACTATCGAACACCTTTTGTTGAAAAACTATCGAGAATTAAAATAAAGGAAAAATTAATTCTCTCCGATAGATTTTCTTTTTGTTTAACAAACCATCGAGAATTTAGATAAAGACTAATGAAATTCACTTCGATGGTTTTTCTTCTTATTTTCAAAATCTATCGAGAATTTAAATATAGAATTAATTAAATTCCTTCGATATATTTTAAAGTGATACTCAAAAACTATCGAGAATCGTTTTCGATAGATTTTCTTTTCCTTTTCAAAAACTATCGAAAATTAAATTCGATAGATTTATCTATGTACTTGAAAAACTATCGAATTTCCTAAATTCGATATTTTTGTTTCTGTCTTCATTTTAAAACCTGTTCTTGTTTTAAAAATTAGACTGTTTTATTTTCTGTCAAGTTTTAATTCTAATAAATCATTTCAAATTTACCAAAATCAATTCTTAACAGAAAATTTACAATTTTCTTAGAATAAAATCAACTAAATATCATTAAATGATATTAATCAATTAAAATCCAATAAATTATGCTGCATTAATCTACAATGTTAAAAACAAAGTAAATTAATTCAAATTAAATAGATGCTAGAATATTTAGAACAGATATTAGCACCTAAATAATTTTTAGAATTAATAACTAATTAAATGCCAGAAGATATATCATCCATAATTGTGACATACAATTAGTACAAAAATCCTATCTACGAGAATTGCTCCAAAAAATAAATTCACGAGTCCTAAGGATATAGCAATTCTTAAACTCATGTATTCACCAGGACTCTCTGCAGTTACTGACTTCTAATCAAAATCAATTAGAAAGATTTAACATCCCAAGTTCACCAACCAGCTTATTGAAAGTGGATTCATCAAGCGGTTTAGTAAAGATGTCTGCAATTTGATCCTCTGTGGGTACAAAATGTAACTCCACAGTTCCATTCATGACATGCTCTCGGATAAAATGATACCTGATGTCGATGTGCTTCGTCCTCGAGTGTTGCACTGGGTTGTTTGAGATTGCTATGGCACTTGTGTTGTCGCAAAATATTGGAATCTTTGTCAACAAAAGTCCATAGTCACGGAGTTGGTTTCTCATCCACAAGATCTGAGCACAACAGCTACCAGCAGCAATGTATTCAGCCTCAGCTGTTGATGTGGAAACTGAATGCTGCTTCTTGCTATGCCAAGAAACTAATCTTCTTCCAAGAAACTGACAGCTTCCTGAAGTACTCTTCCGATCAATCTTACAACCTGCAAAATCAGAGTCTGTGTATCCAATAAGATCAAATTCTGTATCTTTAGGGTACCAAATTCCAAGATTTGGGGTCCCCTTAAGATATCTAAATATTCGCTTAACAGCTATTAGATGAGATTCTTTAGGATCAGACTGAAACCTAGCACACAAGCATGTTGCAAACATTATATCTGGTCTACTTGCAGTGAGATAAAGTAATGAGCCTATCATACCTCTGTAGCCTGTGATGTCAACCTTCTTACCAGTTTCATCCTTATCAAGCTTAGTGGCAGTTGGCATAGGAGTCTTTGCTGTAGATGAGTCTTCCATTTGATACTTCTTAAGAAGATCCTTGATGTACTTGGACTGACAAATGAATATACCATCTTGTTTTTGGTATACTTGCAGTCCAAGAAAGAATGACAATTCACCCATCATGCTCATTTCGTAACGACTCTGCATTAACTTAGCAAATCTCTTGCATAGATCATCATTAGTAGAACCAAATATTATGTCATCAACATATACTTGCACCAATATCAAATCATTTTTATGCTTTTTGACAAAGAGAGTTTTGTCTACAACACCTCTTGTAAAATCATTTTCAAGTAAGAATTCAGAGAGTGTGTCATACCATGTCCTTGGAGCTTGTTTGAGTCCGTAGAGAGCTTTGAATAGAAAGTACACAAAGTCTGCCAGTTTTGAATCCTCAAAACCTGGAGGTTGTTCCACATACACTTCTTCTTCTAACTCCCCGTTCAGAAAAGCACTCTTCACATCCATTTGATATACCTTGTAATTGGAATGTGCTGCGAATGCCAGAAACATTCTGATGGCCTCAAGTCTTGCTACTGGTGCATAGGTTTCATCATAATCTATACCCTCTTCTTGAGAGTAACCTTTAGCAACCAGTATGGCTTTGTTTCTCGTTACAATGCCATCTTCGTCTGACTTATTTATGAATACCCATCGTGTTCCAATAACAGATTTTCCCTTAGGCCTGGGTACCAGCTTCCAAACTTTCTGCCTTTCAAACTGATTGAGTTCTTCTTGCATAGCAATCACCCAATCTGGATCATCTAGAGCATCTTCAACTTTCTTAGGTTCTGTTTCTGAAAGAAACCCAGAATAGTGACATTCATTTTGTGATGTTCTCCTAGTTCTCACTCCTGTGTCCGGATCACCAATGATCAAGTGAAAGGGATGATCTCTATTCCATACCCTTTGTCTTGGCAGATGCGATCTTGATGATTCTCCTTGTTCTAGATGTTGTGGAGTGTGACTAGTTGATCCTCCTCCTGCTCCCACTGAGTTGTTGACGGTTTGATCTGATGATTCTGTAGACTGACTAGTGGATCCTGTAGAATTTTGAGGATTTCCACTTTGGTCACCACTTTGTCCAGAATCATTATCAATATGATTATTATTAATGACTGTAACAACTTCAGGTACTTCTTCATTGTCAGAGAGATCTCCTGATAGATTTTCAAATACCAAAGATTCAGAGTTCTCTCCAGTTTGCAGGCCTGGTTTTTTTGGTGTCGTCAAATGTTACATTAAAGCTTTCCAACACCTTCTTATCTTCAATCACATATACCCTGAAAGCCTTAGATTCCAGAGAATAGCCCAGAAAAATGCCTTCATCTGCTTTGGCATCAAACTTGCCAAGATGTTCTCCATCTTTAAGTACAAAGCACTTTGCACCAAACACATGAAAGTACTTCAGTGTTGGTTTCTTGTTGGCCATTAACTCATACGGAATCTTTTCATGATCTTTGTTAATCAGGGTACGATTCTGAGTGTAGCAAGCTGTATTCACTGCTTCAGCCCAAAAGTAAGTGGGAAGTTTTGATTCACTCAACATGGTCCTTGCTGCTTCAACCAAGGTCCTGTTCTTCCTTTCCACTACTCCATTCTGTTGAGGAGTTCTTGGTGCTGAAAACTGTCTTGATATTCCTTTCTCTGAGCAGAAATCATTAAGAACTGCATTCTTGAATTCAGTTCCATTGTCTGATCTGATTGTCCGCACAGGTAGCTTAGCTTCCACTTCTATCTTCTTGATGTGATCAATGATTAGTTGTGTTGCTTCATCCTTTGTTTGTATGAACAACACCCACGTGTACTTGGAGTAGTCATCCACCATCACCAATGCATATCTGTTTCTTGAAAGTGACATAACATTAACTGAACCAAATAAATCCATATGAATCAGCTGTAATGGTTCAGTAATGCTTGTCATTCCTTTGCTTCCATGTGATGCTTTCTTCGACTTCCCCTTTTCACATGCTTCACATAGTCCCTCCTGATTGAATTCCATCAGGGGCAACCCTTTCACCAACTCTCTCTTTACCAAAGAGTTCATAGTTTTGAAGTTCAAGTGTGAGAGCTTCTTGTGCCATAGCCAACTTTGTTCTGAAGATTCCTTTGCATAGAAACATGTAACTTCTCCTTCACTGGTAGAACTTAAGTCAGCTATAAACAAATTTCCTTTTCTCACTCCCAGTAGAGTAAGATTCTCATCCTTCTTGTTGGTGATCAAGCACTTGTCCTTTCTGAAATCTACATTGTAGCCTTTATCACAGAATTGACTGATACTTAGAAGATTGTGCTTTAATCCTTCAACAAGAGAGATGTTTTCAATGATGACATTTCCAGCTTTCAATTTACCATATCCCGTAGTGTATCCTTTGCTGTCATCTCCAAAGGTTACAATCGGGCCGGTCTTCTTAACCACCTCTGTAAGCAGGGACTCTTCACCTGTCATGTGTCTAGAACAGCCACTATCCAGAATCCACACAACCTTTGAGCTTTTAACCTTACCCTGCAATCACAGATTAATTAAGCGGACTTTGGTACCCAAAATTGTTTGGGTCCTGAAGGTTTAGATGATTTAACAGGAGTAACATTCAATTTAGTCTTACCCTGTTTGATATTCATAGTATCTGTGGATTTAACATTACTAGTGCTATTGCTACTATCATTCATCAACTTAAAATAAGCATGCATGATGTTGTACTTACATAGCAAACACTCTTTCTTCCCACGGGGCTCATGATTATCAGGCATGTCAGACATGTTATGCATTTCAGAAGCATTAGCAGTTTCTACTTTAACCTTTTTACATGCATGTGTAAGGTGTCCATCAGAGTTACAAATAGTGCACAACTTCCTAGATGCAATGGGAGAAAATGAAACCATTTCCTGATTAACAATCTTCTTCTTCCCATTCCTGTTCTTTTTAACATTACTAACTACGTCACCTACTTCAGTTTTAGGTAAATCAGGTTTAGGTAATTCATTTTTTACTGATTTCCTAGGCAACTTAGTTTTTACCTCTTTTTCCTTCAACAAATCCTCCTCAAGCAATTCTTGTCTTATGAAAAGGTCATCCTCATGAAAGAGTGGTGGAAACGGCTTAACAAAAACTGGACAATCAACATTCTTAAGAACATGTGGAGTATTCCTTTTGACAACTGAAGATGTCACAGGGAATTCCACAATCTTCTTACCAGCTTTCTTGTTATAGTCAAATCCTATAGCAGTTTTATTCTCTATGGCCTGAGTATCAATGATTTTCTTAGCCACTAGAGCGGAATTCTTAAAAGCATTCAGCTTCAAATCTAGATCTGAAATCTGCTTCCTGAGGATAGTCTCTATCTCATCATTACACTTGACCTTGTTCTCTAAGTACGCATTCTTTTGCTTAAGATCTTCTAATGTTACAGCTACAAGCTCTAGTTCTTCATTTTTAGATTCTAGCTTTTTAATCTTAAGAACTAGTTTAGCATTTTCCATTTCTGATGCTAGCATGCTTGTGTGTACATTAAACAATTCTACACTAAGATCTTGCACAGTTTTCTTGTACTTAGAATTAGACATATCAATTGTAGTTAAGATAGGTACCTGAGATGATTGTGGTGATTCCTCTGAAGAGTCAGCCATTAGAGCAACATTTACATATTCCTCCTCTTCATCCGAATCAGTATCATCCCAGTGCTTTCCCTCTGCTATATAAGCTTTCCCTTTCTGCTTTCCAGACAATGCCTCCAGTTGCTGTTTAAGCTTGGCATTCTCCTTCTTCAACTCATCATAAGAATCCTTCTTTCCATAGACATCTTTCATGTCTCTTGCTTGACGAGGCTTCCGGCATTCAGTGGCGAAATGCCCTAACTCATTGCAGTTGTAGCATCTTGATTTGCTTCTATAAATCATGACAGTATTGTAGCCTCCCTTAAAGCCTGTACTAGGTGTATAATTGCTCTTCTGGAATCTGTTGGTTGAGCCCTTGAACTTGTACTTAGGGTTTCTTTTGAAACGAATGTGACTAAATTTTGCAGCTAAGTACGCCATGGTTTTGTCTTCCATTTGCTCAAGCTCTTCTAGGGTGTAGTAATCACTTTCATCAACACCCAGATTCACAGAATCCATTTCTGCTTCTATTATCACCTCCTTTCCAGCTCTAGGGGTTTGAACCTAAATCTCAGAAGTTATTGGTTCATCCACTACAAGTGCTGCTGATCTCACAAGTGCATTGTGCTTGTTCTCCACTGTCCCTGATCCGTAGATTATCACCCTTTGTTCCTGTTCCATCTCATAGGTCTTCAACTTGCCAAAGATCATCTCTAATGACATCTTTGTGAAGTCAATTCTTTCCCTAATGGATGATGACTTGTGTTCTACATGATGGGGCAGCGTCATCATGAACTTCCTGTTTGATTCTCTCAGTGGATAGGTCTTTCCTTTCATTGCCAATTCATTGAGAAGCTTAGTATATTTCTCAAAGACCTGAGTTATACTTTCTCCTGGCAGGGACCTAAACGCTTCATATTGAGAAGTCAGGATGTCCAATCTGTTTTCCTGAACGTCTTCAGTTCCTTCCATTATCAAATTAATGGTATCCCACATATGTTTCCCGCTTGTACAGTTCATCAACTGATAGCTCATTTCCTTGTCTGCGGAGTCCGCCAATATCAACATTAAACCGGTATCCAATCGAATCAGTTCTTTGTCAGAATCTGTATATTCAGTAATATCCTTAGGTTGGGTGCCTTGAGGAATCCTGCTACCATCAGGAGCTGTAAATTCACTAACTGGTTTCATTGGTACAAACGGTCCGTTCTCTAATATGCCAATATACAACGGGTTAGATGCCTTGATAAATAACAGCATCTTCATCTTCCACAAACCGAAATCATCTCTAGTAAACGGGGGAACTTTAATACCAGCGGTTGTCTTTGGAGCACTCATGGTTTCTGAAAATTTCAAATTGTTTAAAATTCAAGAAATTCCAATTAAATGAAAAATTTTGAAAGTTAAAAAATTTGCTTCGAATTTTCACGCTACGTTTGATTTTGGTCTCATTCACCAGATCTGATTTGTATATCAATCAAGTAGCTCTGATACCAATTGTTAGGTCCAAAGTATCGTAGAAGGGGGGGGGGGTGGTTCAATACGATACTCACAAATAATTTAATTTCGTTCGCGGATTAATCTTTCAGTTCTATAACGAAATCAAACACACCAAACCAAATCAAGTTTCGGGGAATATATCTTTTTATAAATATAAACCTCGAGGGGTGCTACAATTTCTAATCCGTAGATTAGCTTCAATGAGTTTAAGGTTACACAAATACAAAACAATGATCAAGTTCTGAGCACTATTAATTTCTCTGATAATTTTCTTCGGCTCTTCTCTCTCTCTCTCAGTAATGTCTCTGTGTTGAATGCCTTAACTGAAGAAGACACTATCTTCTCTCGAGTTAATTGTAGACTTGAATTGAAAAACCATCGAACCATTTAGAATAGAATATTCTTGGCCGTTGTATCTTCATCAACCTGTTAGACAAACACAACTTTTCACCTGCTCCATGAATTGAAAAACCATCGAATGGATTAAAAAACCATCGAATGGATTAAATCAATTTGCCATTCGATAGTTTTTAAATCAAAACTATCGAATGCCAAATTAATTTACTTGGTTATTCAATGAATCACTTCAACCACCATTCGATAGTTTTTTCAATAGAAAAACTATCGAATTCTTTTTCTTGTCTTTTGTCCTTTATTAATTACTCCTGAGCTCCTGGGTGTTTAAGTTTTAGACTGTATCAATTTCTTCTGAGACGATAAAACAGCTTGATCCTTTTTTAGTGTCGTCACCTAGTGCAACTGGTCTGGTTCACAGATGAATAACACTTGATCAATTCTTATTTTATGTCTTCAATATAGTGCTGCTGATAAGTCCCTTGTCGTTCTGGTTGCTTCATCACTAGAATCCCGTGGTACTGAACCCTAAATCATTCACATACTTCTGTCGTCTTGAAAGTCTTGTTTCTTTTGCTGTCACTGAGGCTTGAACATTTTCATGAACTTCTTTCCGTGACCTGTTTACGGACTTCAAGAATACATAACGTATTTTGATTTTTTGAGTTTACCTTTTCTTCTTTGATTCTGGATTCCTGTGCTTCTGTTAATATTATTGTCTGTCTTGTCCTTTGTTGAGTTGTAGTTATCTCTTTTACATCTTATGTTACATTATGCTTTACAAGAGGTACAAATTGAAGAAACTCACGAGTTATGTTCGACCCTAAGCGAGATCGAAATGGTACAATTCAATCCTGGTCGAAGTAGTACGACTAGGAGCCAAAATGGGCCAAAAGTTCGACCTCAATCAAGGTCGAAAGCCCACGACTCCAATCTTGGTCGAAGTAGTTTGACTTGGAGCCAAAATGGGCCATAAGTTCGACCTAAATCAAGGTCGAAAGCCCACGACTCCAATCCTGGTCGAATTAGTTCGACTTGGAGCCAAAATGGGCCAAAAGTTTGACCTCAATCAAGGTCGAAAGTCCACGACCTCATTCCTGGTCGAAGGTATTCGACCAGGAGACAAAATGGACCAGTAGTTCGACCTCAGTCAAGGTCGAAAATTCGACCAGGAGCCAAAATGGACCAGTAGTTCGACCTCAGTCAAGGTCAAAAGTCCACGACCTCATTCCTTCGATCAGGAGCCAAAATAGGCCAATAGTTCGACCTCAATCCTGGTCGAAAACCCACGACCTCGTTCCTGGTCGAAGGTGTTCGACCAGGAGCCAAAATGGGCCAGTAGTTCGACCTCAATCCTGGTCGAAAACCCACGACCTCATTCATGGTCGAAGCTGTTCGACCAGGAGGTGATTTAACATCAAAATTCGACCTCAAATGAGGTCGAAATTATATGAAATTTTTGAATCTTGTATTATTTCCTAAAAAATGAATAAAAACTCTTGATTTCAGTTCTGGGAGATTGAAGCAATTGGAATTGATTCGGAATTCTATACCCGAAGTACCAGACGATTACGAGAAATACGAAAAAGACCCTTTAAATCTCGAAGAAGGTCAAGATAACTTCTATGATAATCTAAGAAGATTTTCTTACAAGTTGGGGGGCAAATGATATGGGCCAGAAATAGCCCTTATAATATAATAAATGATGTATTAATTAGACCTAGATTGGTCCAAGAATTAAGCCCAATAAATGAAGCCCGAAACCCTAATTATTTATTAATTTCGTAATTAATAAAAAGGAGAAAATGTGTAGCTCATAAAAAGAGTCCAAAGTGTGCCAACTCCATCAAGGAGTAGCCTCCAAGACATACAAACCTAATAGGAGTCAGCCTCCTACAAAGAAGGATCCAGAATCTTAGCCAAAGAAGGTGACTTGTCCACCAAGTCTTCCAAACCTATCCTAAATACAAGGCTCTCTACGCCTATATAAAGGACATGATCCTTCAATCAGAACTACGTTTTTTGGCTTGATTCTCAGCAATAGTTGAGATACGTAGGCATCTTGTGAGGGGAGATTTAGCCACGAAACACGAGTCCATCCATTAAAGCTCGAAAGCTCTTAAACCCTAGAATTAAATTCGAAGGTACATATTTTATTCCACAACAGATACCAAAGTACAATGTGTCTAACTTATTACAACATCTACACATTACAATAGATTATTTCAACATACTTACACATTATAATACATTAAAAAAGATAGTTGGTTATAGAGGCATGTATGACAACCATCTTCTGAACATAGCATAACATTCAGCAGGTTTGTACTCAGGAGCTGTATGGCCTCCCCCCTAGAACACACAAAACACACACACACACACACAAGAGAGAGAGAGGGCACAAACACACCAAAAATAAAGGATTAGATCACATATTTAACTGAAATAAAAGATACAATGGAATGAAGTAAAGAAATATTTTACCTTTATAGTGGCGAAAGTCATTTTGTTAGAATAAGTCCTTGTGTAACTATATATCAAAAAGTTAGATAGTTGAAATTAGATTTCTGAACTTTCAAGTAGACTCATATGTTCACGTAAATAGGTGATAGATTATCATACAACCCACCCAACATACTGGCCTTCTACAATCCATGGTCGCCAATCATCGATAATGGAGTAGTTTAAATCTCTTATCCAAGCTTGTGTTGATTGAAATGGCACAATCATGTCATGGTCACCACTGTCGATCACCATTCAACAACATCCATGAATGAACAAAAAATATGTTTCACTCAAATCAATTTCCCCAACAAAATTTCAGTCGATATTTTGCTTATCCTTCACTGTTGATATATGTAATCCCAGAACTGTGTTTGCTTGAGAAGTTCTAGTGCAAACCCACACAAATAACACTTCAAATCTATATCTATATATTATAAATTTCTACAGAACCCATACCTCAGATTTGGAATTGGAATCCATATTTAGGTTCAGATGAATTTTTTAAGTCTATTTTAATCCGTAGTTTATATATATTTATAAATATCATTAATATCACGTAATATTAATAGTAACCTCATGAACAAAAAATTGAATCAATCTTTTAATTTTGGTAAGCTATTTAATGCATATTATCACATAATATATACAATAAAATATCTAAATTGGATTAATCTCTAAATGTGTTTATTATATTATAATAGATAAAAGTAATATTTTATTGTATTAAAATTATTTCTTTCACCATTGTATTATTTGATAAAAAATTTACAACTATTAAATTTATTTAATATATCCTTATCCTTATTATTATTATTATTATTTATTATAATATTTGTAAAATAATTTTTTGAAATTCCGTGTGCGTAGCACATGCTATAGCCTAGTATATATAAATAATATTGCAATGTTTAACTAAATTTCCAAAGGTCGTTGATGAATAGACTCCTAGCCATCAATTATTCTATACCTTGAAGGAATAAAAAACCGTAGCTTATTGCAAAACATTGACCCTAAAAATTTCATATTATGATATCAAATAAGGAAGCATAAAAACTTTATTTATTTAAATGTCTAAATCATCATCTTCAACTTTATGGCATTTTTGAAGAGGAATCTAATCATATTTTTTTGCTATATATAAATCAAGGAGCACTAAAGTGCGTGTTTGCACACTTCAATTAAATAGTTTGTTTTCACAATTGATTGGGATATAACTTCAGGAACAATTAAAATCCTTACGCAAAATAGTCATGTATGCGTCAGTCTTATGCATATATAATATAGAGTAAGTTGCAAATTTGTGACCGAACTTAACCTCATTTTGCATTTTGGTGGCCGAATTTTCAAATTTGAAATATGATGGTCATACATTACTTTTATTTTTCGAAAATGTGGCTAAGAGCCACCTTTTTGAAAAAAAAGTTCTACAAAAAGTGGCTCTTAGCCACATTTTTGAAGACTAAAAGCAATATATGGTCACCAAATTACAAATTTGAAAGTCTGACCACCAAAATGCTAACGTGGGTAAAGTCCAGCCACCATTTTGCAATTTACTCTATAATTAATATATCTTAAAAATATAGCGTTTTATAGATTACATAACAGTTCATCACTTATATTATTTAATACTTAAAATTTGTTGTTGCTGACCTGTAGATGAGAGATCTATAACCTTTTCTACTGAGATTTGCATGATACGTTCTAGTGTCGCTGATCAAAAATTGATAGGACAATTTGCTACATCTTCTCCATGATCCTACACTCCCCTGTATGTATATCAGAGTTGTTTATGGTCTTCAATATTCTACTCTTAATTAATATTCTACACTTATTTAGAAACAATTTGGGGGAAGGGGGTACCTGTCTAATATGCAACGCTTTCTGCACATTCTCATCGTTAATCCAGTCATTAGAAAGTGGATATCCATCATCCTGCAGTCTTATTGTTTATTCAAAATCATTGACATCTTCTATATTGTTTTCAATGTAGATACAAAGTTGGAAAACGTGAAGATTACACATAGTGTTTCTGTAGAGTGTAATTTTCCTATTAATATAATTATTACTCAAACGTGTGTGTATTTTCCTGCAATTACATGATTAAATTAAACAAGATTTATTTATTTGATTTAATTTCTTTGGTTTCACCCCGGGTTCGATTCCCTATAACTACATAATTTAAAGATTTATTTTTTTGAATTTCATCTAGGTTCGATTACTATTTTAATCTCGTCGCACGGGTTATATATATATATATATATATATATATATATATATATATAGGTTTTTGTTCAACTAGAAACTAAAAATTAATCTAAGCCCTTAGATTAATCTAATTTAATGGCCCCCTACTGCACCACACACAGTTAAAATACACCCTCTCATACACAATCCTACATAATTCCCTTCATTTTTAATTTGATTTTTCCCGTGAATCGGTGAACTTTTTTTGAAATCCGACTTTACTATATTTTTCTCCATCTTCCAACAATCAATATGCATACCATATGTGCTATATTACGGAGTACTAAAATTTTAGTGGTTTCTGTAATAATAAATAGTGGTTTTAGCATAGATCTAGCGATTTATTTTTATATACGTATAAATTTAGTGATTTTGCAGTACAAAATTTGTAATTTACGTATAGGTCTGGAGAAAAAATCAACATTTACGCAGAAATCACTATTTGTTCTTACATGAATCACCAACATTTTAGTGATTCTCGCAAGCATAAATAGTGATTTATCGTCGAAATATATCAAATATGGTATGCAAACTAATTGTTGCGAGATGAAAAAAAATACAGTGAAGTCAGATTTCAAAAAAAGATCACCAATTAACGGGAAAAATATAATTACGAATGGAAGGGATTAGATGGGTTGTATGTGAGAGGGTGTATTTAACTGTGTGTGGTGCAGTTTCTAGTTTTTAATTAGTACAGGTTTCTAGTTGAATAAGACCCTATATATATATATCAAATACCTAATTGGTTGTGATTTTTAAGTGGCAAATTCAGTATATTAGTTCTCCAATAAGAAAAACTAAATTTTTTATATCTAACGAATTTGTTTATATCACATACCTTATTTTTCTCCTGCACTCTTTATTGCCGATTCGTAGCTGAAAGTTAGCTTAGCCAAAGGCTAGAATAGTGTACACACACACGCACACATCTATAATTTTATACTAGATATATGTTTAACTATAATTTTACACTAGATCTGTATTTAACTATATTTGATAATAAGAGAAAAGACAGAAGGGAGGACTTACACGACATTCAAACCCAGAAAGTGTTGATTTAGGATTATTGTGGTTTCCAAATTTATCCATACCAGTTTTTTTTTCATAGGACAATGATCTGCGCAGTGGCTCAGCACACTTCATCTCCAAAATTTGTACTTTACTCAGACCACTCCTACACTGGAGAGAAAATTCTTTCAAATTACTAGGTCACAAGTGCAATGATTAAACATTTTTAAGCACAATTAACTGACCAGTTCATAAGCCTCTATATTTTTTGAACACTCTGCACTATCAGAATCTGACTTATGGTAATCAAGTCCACAATTTCTCCTCAATGACTGATACAGTTGTCAACAAAGCTATTAACAAACACGGAAATGATAGATTAAATGCACTTAAGAATTAGGAGTAATAATGGATAAAGGTAACCTCATACAATTCATCTGAAATAATTCCCATTCCATGAGCAAAGGTGTACCGGAAGTTTTTCTCATTAGGGAATGTTGAAGGATTTCCAAGTAAGTAACCCTGAAATTGCACACTAGAAATTTAATGAAGTGACCCTGCGGATGTTTCCATTCTGAATTTATGCATATCAGGCTCATATTGGTGGCATTTTTCCTATTCGACATCCATATAAGACTTCCCTTTAGCACCACCCAGCCACTCGAAGCAACTGATCTATATTAGAGTAAATTACAAATTTGTGACCATACTTAACCTCATTTTGCATTTTGGTGGCCGAATTTCAATTTTGCAATATAGTGGCTGGACATTACATTTAGTTTTCAAAATAAAAGCAATATTTGACCACCAAATTGCAAATTTGAAAGTCTGGCTACTAAAATGCTAAAGCGGGTAAAATTCAGCCACCATTTTGCAATTTACTCTCTATATTACTAAAATTAAGACTAATGATAAGTGAAACTGTTTTTTCTTGCTCTTCAGAATATTCTGTATTGTTTTTGGTATTAAGAACATGTTCTTGTACTAGTTTACACTTAACTAATAGCAAGCTTAAAACCTACATAACCTTTTTAAAAACAAATTGAATTTTAAATATATAGCATGTGTGTAATTGTTTTAACCTTTTAAAAAATCATAAGAATATATGCAGTGGTCAAAATATCAAACTATTTGTCCTCACATGTTACCTGTAGTATTTTTTGACATCTATCTTTGTAGTTGACAAGAGCCACTACCTCACTGGAACCCAGGATCGTACTTCAGTTCATAATTTGTAATATCACAGTCCCACATTAGGAGATTGGGATAATTTGTTCGATTTATAAGACAAAGTACTACTACTAAGTTACCAACAAATCATGATCTTTTGGAGGCTTGTGAAGTACCCAAATTATTGCATTTTTGCCAATATACTTCGGTTTATTTCAGATTTGGAATCGAGACTTGACCTGATTTTCAAAAAAAAAACTCAGGATTTGATAGAGTTGTCACATATGGTATCAGAGTCGACTCTCGAAAGCTTAGATTTTTCAAATTGATGGAGGTGGGGGGACACTAAGGCTGGTGGGATTATCCCAAAATGGCAAGAGGTCCAGATGCAGGGACACGAAGTCAGACGGTATTATCCCACAATGGCTAGAGAGGTACGACATGGGCCTATGTATTGGGTTTTATACTGAACTATTCGTTTGAAGTATATAATATTGTCCATTTTATTGAGAATTTTGATTGCATATTATTACATTGTTTGTTTATTATATATTATGGATAATCTAGTATCAAATGGATATTACAATGTCTGTATATAATAAAATAAAGGTTCACAATCTAAGTGGTATTAGACAAACCACTTGAATGACTGAAGTATTATTTGGGAATAGTTTATCTTGACTATTGAATAATACTTAAATACTTTGTGTATATTGAACAGGATCAAAATATTAGAATTGTTCTTTTATTATGACAGTTAAGAAGAACTAAGATTCTATGTTAATCCGGATGTAGTGATTGACACTTGTATGCAATACACATGCTTTGATTCATATAAGATGTAATTAATTATTAATTACAATATTATGTGTTGAACAATGACATTGCATGCAGAGTGGGATATTAATTACAGAAGAAATCCATGTCCTGATAATATTTGGATTGATGATGTCCTCTTTAAAGCTCATAAAGATAATTATGTGAAGCCCTGCAGGCAGATTAATTTCTGACATAATTGTAAGGTTGAGTAATGATCAAGGATAAATAAGATATTAATTAAATTAATTGTCAGTGATTAATTTAATTAATGGACATGCGATATCTTAAACATGGGGAATTTAATAAACAAATAATAACGGAGCCGAATCAAATAATAAAAGAATTGCGGTATTAGGAATGATAGTGCAAATATTAATTCTTTAGTGGATTGAATTAATATTTAATGACATTGGGCTTGACTCGGAATGTCATTGGAAGGCCCGACCTAATTGTCCATGGTCCTTACTAAAGCCTATATATATTCTCGTTCTCCTTAAAGCTGGATACACAACCTAAATCAAAATTGAGATCTAGGGGCAGCCGCACGCAGCTAGGGTTTTGGAATTTCGAGGCTTTAAGGAGAGGAAACTTTGGGAGATCGAAGGTCACACTTCGCTCAAAGGGAATCAAGGAATTCAGTAGAAGACGTGGAATTGAATCGCTTGCGCTGTAACGATTAATGTTAATCTTCTTTTTGAATTCTTTAATTTATATCATAAAACCAGTCATATATATCGTACGTTCCAACAATTGGTATCAGAGCCTGGTTCTAGGGTTTTGCGTTTTATGATATGATGTCCATGTCGTAATTATATATGCATGTATATCGTGGTTGCTCGTATGTATTTTGTGATGCAGGTTGCTACCCACTATTATGACCATGTTTTTATAATTATGTGATTGGATCCCACGTGGTTTATCATGGTTATTATTTATGCGATTGGATCCCACGTGGTTATTGTATTTGCGATTGTTAATCACGAGAGTTGATCGTGTATGTTTTTCTTGATTTATGTTATAAGATTGTAATCAAGTAATCCGATTTGTATACGAGTTAAATTATGATATACTGTAATAGAATAAGTCAGTTTTGTTTTTATGTAATTGTTTTATCAACGGAGCTGCAAGAGACAGAAGTGCTTCCGCTGCTACTTGCTGGTTTCTGAGGAGTTTCGCTGATTTTGCATACTGTGTCCGAATTTTTCCGAAAATACCTTTTCGGAAAGGGAAATGGGCGTCTGAACAAAACTGATTTTATCACTCGCGCGGATATAAGACGTTTGACGTCGTTTACTACCCGAAAACAGCGATTTATTGTTTTCAGAAATTCAAGTTTGATCCGCACTGTTGTGTTTTGGATTAAAGTTTGGATGAGGCCATAATAGTGGATGGTTTATTGATATGTTTTACATATTTTCCACTTGTTTTTTATTATTGCTATTATACGTGCTTTATATGTGTTTTCATGCCATGTGATACTAACCTTAGTATTCTAGAACGACATGGACATAAGGTTATATTTATTATGCTTAATCATGAGATGTATCATGCCATGCTATATGTTATTTTTGTTGTTAATATGATACATGTTGACCTCAAATAAATAACATAGGACGATGCATCTAGATTAAAATCCTCACAAGTAAAATACTAAGTGGGAGAGAGAATTAATTTGGTATTAAATCTCATGATCATCCATTATTGGTTGTATATAATTTAACACTAAGACAGTTATGAATTGTATAAATGTCACCCATCGTGGCGTATGATTTATGGTGTCTAGATAGTATTAAGGATATTACTAGGACAATCTTCTTAAGTTAATCACGAATATTGAAAGGTAAGATCACCCCATCGTGACATACCAAGTTTCATGGAATTCGAGATAAAAGTTGAACATTCCTTGATTGATGTTGACAATGGATATTTCTGGCTAGGGGTTGTGTTCTTAAGCAAGTTCGTCTGTGACTTCACCGAAAACACCTGGGATTTATCCATTAATACATCAAACGGATGGGTCTGACTAAAGGCAACTTAAGATCTAAATAATGGTATACACTTAGCTATGAAAGATAATAAGAGACCACCCTAACGTGGCACACTATTTAGTAATAGGACCGAAGTAACATTTAAACAAATATAGGTGGTATACATGTCACCCATCGTGGCGTACCAGATACTTATGGTGTTTAAGTATTAGTACATTAATCTTAATTAATAGTTATAGGAGTCTATAGGTATTAAGTTTTTATGTGCGACATCCTAATTATGTGTTATATGTATGATTCTCAAAATAGAATGGGCTTTAATCCACTTTTCACCATACTTAAGGATAACAAACTTACCAGGCCTAACTATATTGAATGGAAACGTAATTTGGACATAGTGTTGACTGCTGAGGAGTACAAATTTTGTACTTATGAACCCCAGCCGGATCAGTCTGCCGCCGATGCTTCGGATGAGGATAAGGAGTATTTTAAGAAGTGGAAAAAGGCAGATGAAATGTCGCGTTGTTACATTCTGGCATCTATGTCAAGTGTTTTGCAACATCAGTATCAGGCCATAGACACTGCTTCGGGTATGCTCCTTAACCTCAAGGAGCTTTTCGGAGATCAGAATAGGGTTGCTAGACAAGTAGCAATGAAATCTCTAATGAACACTCAGATGGTTGAAGGAACACCTGTAAGGGACCATGTTCTTTTGATGATGGCTCACAAAAATGAACTGGAGGTCCTTGGTGCTGAGATCGATGGTGAAACTCAGATCGATCTCATCCCTATGAGTTTGCCCAAAAGCTTTGAGCAGTTTCGCTTGAATTACAACATGAACAAGAGATTGTATAGTCTTGCAGAACTTCTGACAGAGCTTCAGGCGGCTGAAGGATTGTTTCAGCATAATGTTCAAGTGAATGTGGCTGAGAAAGGTTCTATTTCTAAACCGAAAGGCATAAAGAAGAAGAAAAAGGCCCAGACACAGAAAGTTGTGAAACCATTGGGAGTTCATAATGATGTGAAGAAGCCTAAGGACAAGTAGTCGGGTCACTGGAAACATGATTTTCCTCTTTCTAAGAAGAACAAAACTGGTATGTCTTTTTCTCTAGTTACGGAAACATATATAGCGGCTATATCTACGAGCACTTGGTGTGTAGATACATGAGCCATCGACCATGTTTGTAATTCTATGCAGGGGTTCCAGTAATCCAGAATGCTTAGAGATGACGAGATATATGTGTTCATGGGTGATGCTGTGAAAGTAGCAGTAGTTGTAGTGGGAGACGTTACTTTATCTTTTGGTTGTAATAAGATTTTGGTTTTGAACAATTGTCTTTATGTACCTTCTTTTAGAAGGAATTTGATTTCGGTTTATAAACTTGCTTTGGATGGTTATAATGTTTGTTTGGATCATAATGTTTCTATTATGATGAATAAACAAGTTATATGTTCTGGTACATTGCAAGACAATTTGTACATTATTAATCCTAGACAACCTGCACTGCAACTGTAACATAGGGTATTAAATAACACATCTTCTATCACTAATAAAAGAAAGGAACCTTCTAGTTTGAACCAAATACTTCTTTGGCACTTAAGATTAAGTCATATTAACTTGAGGAGGATTCAAATACTGGTAGTAGACTCGCCTTTAAGCTCATTGGCAGTGGAGCCATTTCTAGTATGTGAATCCTGCTTAAAAGGTAAAATGACTAACATGCCTTTTAAGGCAAAGGGGAATGAGCTAAAGAAGTGTTAAAGTTGGTTCATACTAATTTATGTGGACCTATGAATATCCAAGAAAGAGGTGGTTATGAGTATTTCGTCACTTTCATTGACGATTATTCTATATATGGGTACATTTACTTGTTGCGCCGTAACTCTGAGTGCTTTGATAAGTTCGAGGAGTACAAGGTTAAAACGGATAAACGACTTGGTAAAAGTATCAAGTCACTACGATCAGATCGTGGTGGCGAATACCTTCTTGGAGAATTTAGGAAATATTTATCAGAATATGGGATCACATCCCAGTTGTCTGCACGTGGCACACCCCAGCAAAACGGTGTAGCAGAGAGAAGGAACCAGACTTTTTTGGAGAGTGTTAGATCGATGATGAGTTATTCGGATATACCCAAGTCGTTTTGGGGACATGCTTTGGAAACAATGGCTTACCTTCTGAACTTAGTACCTTCTAAGTCAGTTCATAAGACTCCAATAGAATTGTGGACTGGTGATAAACCAAGTCTGAGACATATTCGGATTTGAGGTTGTCCAACACATGTGCTCAACAAGAACGCGACTAAGTTAGATTCTCATATAGAAGTAAGTTGTTTGTAGGTTATCCTATGGGAACGAAAGGCTATTTGTTTTATAGTCCTAAGGATAGGGATGTCATTGTTAGCACCAATGCTAGAAGAAGACTATATAATGAACCATAAACCCATGAGTACTGTTGTTTTAACATTCGTTTTGATCAGGTAGTCTAGTCATATGGATACGATCAGAGTCCAAGCGAAGCGTGTGTGTATAGAAAGAGTGAGGGAAATGCAGTGGTTTTTCTAGTGCTATATGTAGATGACATTTTACTAATTGGAAACAATATAGAGATGTTGTCATCAATTAAGGCATGGTTGTTCAAACAATTTGAAATGAAGAACTTAGGTAAAGCGGCTTACATCCTTGGGATCAACGTCATAAGAGATCGCAAGAAAAGGTTATTAGCTTTATCTCAAGAGCCTTACATTGATGAGGTATTGGCTCGTTTTAACATGCAAGACTCTAAGAAGGGTAATTTACCTTTTAGACATGGAGTTTCTCTATCGAAAGAGCAGTGTCCTACGACACCTAAAGAGATGGAGAACATGAAAGCAGTTCATTATGCTTCAACATGTGGAAGCTTAATGTATGCTATGTTATGTACGAGATCTGATATTTGCTTTATCGTTGGTATGGTTAGTAGATATCAGTCTAACCCAGGTCAGAAACATTGGAGTGCAGTAAAAACAATACTTAAGTACCTGCGAAGGACTAAGAAGTATATGTTAATTTACAAGGCCTCAGACTTGTTACCTGTGGGATATACCGATTCGGATTTCCAAACAGATAGGGATAAGAGGAAATCAACCTCGGGGTGTGTGTTTACTTTAGGAGGTGGAGCCGTAATATGGAGGAGTGTGAAACAGAAATGCATCGCAGACTCAACCATGGAAGCCGAATACGTGGTAGCCTCTGAGGCAGACAAACAAACAGTATGGTTCAGGAACTTCCTGCTGGATTTGGATGTAGTTCCTGATTTGCCATAGCATATCACAATTTATTGTGACAACACTGGTGCTGTTGCAAATACGAAGGAACCACGAGAACATAAAGCAGCAAAACACATCGAGCGTAAGTATCACCTCATACGAGAGTTCGTTAAGCGAGGAGATAGCGTTGTGACCGATATAGCATCAAAGGACAATCAGGCAGATTCTTTCACGAAGTGCTTACCAGCTAAGGCTTTTGAGGAACACGTGGAGGCGATAGAAGTAAGATGTCTTGTCACATAGTAGTTATTTAAACTGGTAGTGGATTTCTTGTAATAAACACTGATATACTCAAAGAATAGCTTGAGTATAAGTGGGAGATTGTTGGGTTTTATACTGAACTATTCATTTGAAGTATATAACATTGTCCATTTTATTGAGAATCTTGATTGCATATTATTAAATTGTCTGTTTATTATATATTATGGATAATCTAGTATCAAATGGGATAACAGAAGATTAGATTATCAGTGTCTGTATATAATATAATAAAGGTTCACAGTCTAAGTGGTATTAGACAAACCACTGGAATGACTGAAGTATTATTTGGGAATAGTTTATCTAGACCATTGAATAATACTTGAATACTTTGTGTATATTGAACATGATCAAAATATTAGAATTGTTCTTCTATTCTGACAGTTAAGAAGAACTAAGATTCTATGATATTATTATTGCTTAGGTTCTTAATTCCGGATGTAATGATTGACACTTATATGCAATATAAGATGTAATTAATTATTAATTATAATATTATGTGTTGAGCAATGACATTGCATGCAGAGTGGGATATTAATTACAGAAGAAATCCATGTCCTGATAATATTCGGGTTGATGATGTCCTCTTGAAATCTCATAAAGATAATTATGTGAAACCCTGCAAGAATATTAATTTCTGACATAATTATAAGGTTGAGTGAATGATCTAGGATAAATAAGATATTAATTAAATTAATTGTCAGTGATTAATTTAATTAATGGAAATGCGATATCTTAAACATGGGGAATTTAATAAGCAAATAATATAGGAGCCGAATTAAATAATGAAAGAATTGCGATATTAGGAACGGTAGTACAAATATTAATTCTTTAGTGGATTGAATTAATATTTAATGACATTGGGCTTGACTCGGAATGTCATTGGAAGGCCTATATATATATATTCTCGTTCTCCTTAAAGCTGGATATACAACAGAAATCGAAATTGAGACCTAGGGGCAGCCTCACGCAGATAGGGTTTTGGAATTTCGAGGCTTTGAGGAGAGGAAACTTTGGGAGATCGAAAGACACACTTCGCTCAAAGGGAATCAAGGAATTCAGTAGAAGACGTGGAATTGAATCACTTGCGCTATAGCGATTAAGGTTAATTTTCTTTTTGAACTCTTTAATTTATATCATAAAACTAGTCTTATATATCGTGCGTTCCAACACTATGAGCTATTCATTCAGATCTAACGAGAACGTCATGAATTTAAGTAGGGGAGTTTGTAACACCCTAGTGCCACATCGAGTAAGCTGAGATAACTTATTCAGTTTATAAGCCAAAACACTACTACAAAATGCACCAACAAATTAGGATCTTTTGGGGGCTTATGGACTTCCCAAGTTATTGCATTTGCGCCAATATACTTCAGTTTATGTCGGATTTGAAATCTGGATTTGACCCAGTTTTCGAAAAAAACTTAGAATTTGACGCTCGTTGTCACATAATACTCTATTACGTTACTTTTTTGTACTTGGCAGAGGTGAAGCCAAAAGCTTCTTTTAATGAGATGTTTGACAATGACAACCAAACTACCAAATATCCCTCTTAGTTCTTACACATATATAGGATATGAAAAAGAAGTCGATGAATGATATCAGCTTTGACTATAAGGTATGTAGTAACTTTTTGTTTGTTAGTCAATATTTTCATGTAACTGTGAGGTAATGAATTTTTATAAATGATGCCTAGTCATGAAGCAGAATATATACCATCATCTATTATCTAAAAAAAATACAAACCTTTAGATTAATGGACGGTTCAATACTTGCTTCAGCATCCTTTTCTGCATTATTGTTAATCGTAACAAACCAATAAATGACAACAATTTAAAAATTCTGAAAATGGTCATATAATGCACTATTACCATTTGAGATCATTTGGGTAATAATCGGAACAAAGATTCCTGAGTAAGAGTCTCCACCAACATAGAATGGATTTGTAAGGAATTCAGTATGACTAATGAACCACTGCAAAACATTTCAACTTCAAAACCAGTTTTCGGGAACAAGTGGTTTATTGTAGACATAATATCTGTACCTTTTTTAAGAATTGCAGGGCTTGAGAACATGCTTGTGTGTCGGTGGAGTGAGAAGCATTTGGTGTCCTGCCGTAAGAAAAACCAGTCCCAACTGGCAAGTCCAGAAATATTATACTTGCTGCCTACAAGTCACATGAAAACCCGCATATTAATTCTAATATGCATCAGTAGACGAATCAATGAGAGACTTAAAGCATTGGAGTTACTCTTATACAAGCTTGACTGTTATACATTATGCACTCATTTTATTGCTCACAAACAAGATTATTTTGTACAAATATATTTTTTATTATTTTTATGTTTTATGGATCATAAGATCTTATGTTGATATTCTAACATGATTATCTTTTTATTAAAAATATCCTGTAGTCATTTAAGTGTGAAATTTATATGTGGAGCAGTATATAACCTGATTATAAAGGCAGAATTGAAATATGCATTTAACTCTCCAGTAAAAATCTAGAATAGGAGAATTTATAGTTATATAAGCAGATTAGCAAACAAATTCACCTTTGTCCATGTGTTGGGATTGGAAATCAGGGATGGCAAAGTCCCATTGTAAGCCACTTGCTCAAAGTATAAGGGACCTGCAATTAAGCACAATGAGTACACAAGTAAATTTAATATTCTAAACTGAAAAAGTAAATCCAAAATATCAAAGTATTTACATAAGAAATCACATCAGACAATCCAAATACACTAGCATTTAATGTTGTGATTTTGGACAATTTAATATTTATATAATTTTGTTGTATGTTGACCACATGTTGATTGCAATTTGCAAGTTTAAACCTAAATGAAATCAATAGACTAAAACTACAGATGTTAAAGGGTTGAGATGAAGGATTTGGGTCCTGCAAAGCAATACTTGGTTTGACCATCACTAGGGTCCAGATTTCAAAGTACTTTAAAGTTCAGTATGCTGTAATAGGTAGTTTGATGTACATCATAGAATGTTCGTTCTGTATGCTTCTTGCTACTTTTTTTTTTGAGGGAATGCTTCTTGCTACTTGAAAGGAACTTCTTTAGGCCACATTGTATTATATTACGACATGATCTATGTTAACTTTGGGTAGCACAACAGCCAATTGATTTCTTGACTCATAATGTGTATTTCTCTATGAAGGACTAGAAGTAGAGTATCTGACTATTTCTGAAATCTAAAGATTATGCAGAAAAAATTTAGTTGAAGAATTTTCTTGACGAGTTGGGCAAAAAAGCTGGTGGACAGCGCTTTGTATAGTGATAACCAGAGTTCCTATCATCTTGTCAAGAATCTTGTGTGTTATGCTAGGACAAAGTATATCCAACATAGATATCACTTTACGAGAAAAAACAGTCCTTTGTCCTTCATAAAAACACTGGTTGAAAGAAAGTTGCAAATATGTTCACCTAGGTGGTTAGCAAAGAAAACTCGAAACTATGCATAGCTTCAATTGACATACGCGGTTGATTGTTAATTGATGAGAAAGCACTATACTAATGAGGAGTTCCCGATTAGAGTTGAGAGTGCTCCAAGATTTATAGCAGTGAAAGCAGATACATGATCAGACTTTAAGCAGGAGTGTGGGAGACTGTTAGTAGTGTAGTCTTTCTTCTCTTGTAAAATTTCTTTTGAAAGTGTAAAATGCTAATTGAGAGATCAATAGAAATTAGTGCAGCTTGTTAAGTAGATGTATTTGGCTATGACATAGATTCCCCCTTTATAAATTGTGATTTATTTTCTTGTTCTTCATTAATATTTAGTTTCGGTTGCAGTTGTTCTATTATTAACATTAGCATTCAAAAAAGACTAGTGTGCAATTTGTTGCTCTTACATGTAATATAAGAACAACAATGGATGCTTAAATAAAAACACAGATTCTGAGTAAAATGAAGTGGTGCATACCTAATTCATAAGCAAGGGCGGTGAAAGAAGAACAACCCGGGCCTCCGGTGATCCAAAGAATAAGAGGATCATCTTTCGGATTTGTCTCTGACTTGACAAAATAATAAAACAACTGCACATCCTCTGATTCATCCACCCCAACATACCTAACAAAAGTATCAAGTTAAAATGGAGGCTAACTATTCTAAATGAATCGTGAAAACTAGGAACACTCCTGTAGTCTTGTTACGATATTGTTACAACAAATTTAGGATCAGGTCTGTCTGAATACTTATGTGATTAACACATGTACATAATATAATTAACGGCTAATAGAATTCCTGGATACCAGGAAGGAACTACTACAGTTTAAAGACTTCAGAGCACTCCCGGTCTCAAGTTGTTTTGAAACCCTCAAGATGTGAATTCAAAATTTTAGAATTCATAATATAAAATATTTATTTTATTAATTAACTCTCATTAAATACGTCTTTTTAAATATGAGTTTTTTTAAAGTAAATATGTCTCTTTAGCTCTGTTCTAAAAATCGGCGATTAATCGGGATTAATTGCCGATTAATCGCTAGACGGCGGGCCACCGAACTGATTAAGCAAAAATCGGTCAATTAATCGTTTTTTCATAAAAACGGTCAAAAATCGGCTGAATCGGTCAAAAATCGGATTAATCGGTCAAAAATCGGGCTAATTATTAAAAAATAGTAAAAAATAGTTAAAATTAAAAAAAATATATATATTTAAAAGGTAGAAACTTGATTAAACAATAGGAAAAAACATTATTTTTGTACATATAATTATAATTTTAGATGCCTAAATCGTAAATCATCTTAAGTTTTTCTCTTAAATTGATCTCTAATTGAAAAGTTAAACCTTCAAAATTTTATTTATTACAATTATATAACATTTTTAATATATTTGCATAAATATATGATAATAACATATGTTTAGTTGAAATAACGAAACAATTTTATAATTGTATATAAAAAATATTATTAAATTTATTCCGATTAATGATCCGATTAATCATTCCGATTAATCATTCCGATTAATCCCCGATTACCCGATTAATCCCTGGACGGTGCCTTCACCGATTAACTCTGATTCCCGCTTTTTACAACACTGCTCTTTAGTTATGAGTTTTTAAAATCTAAGATCTAACCAAAGGATCATTTTTGGTCATACCATATTTTGTCATGAAATAATTTTTTTTTTCTTCTTGTTTTTTTACCAAATCTCTCCGGTTTGATATTACTTTATTGGAAAATGCTATAGTCCCGAAATCGTTCCCAAAATGATTCCCGAATGATGATTTGTCACCACATTATTATATATTCTCTCATAAATGAAATGGATCACTCGTGCAAAAATATGAATATTTAAGATCCAATTTCGGGTATGTAGCACTACCCTACTTCATAATATGATATTTTAATTGTAAACCAGTGTCTTAAAATTAATTTTTCTTGTTGATTTTTTGCAAGGTCTATTTTTAGACACAAGATTTTATTATCTAAATTTTCGAGAACAAACTTGCATATCTTGGATTATATGATAAATTTTTTTGAATGAAATAATCATTTTTTGGTTAGCATTATATTTCATCCCCGTGAAAGTATTCCTTTGACAAAAAAAACTATTGAGGGTAGGTGTTTGTTTTTTTTTTTGAATTCATAAGATAAAATTGGTGTTCTTTTACTTTTTAGTTAGTCTTATTTTCTTCTAATTTTAAGATTGAAATGCTGCAGAAGAGATAATGTATAGGTGATAAAATATGAAGAGAACATAAAGTTTGAGGAGAATGGGTAAGCTAACAATAGGGTTAAGATAAAACTGACCCAGTTGTGAGTTCAAATGGAAGTGGCCCTTGAAAACCGGGAATATACTTAATGACTGGTGAATGAAAGTCAGCAGTCACTTGCTGGGGCAGGCCTTGTAGTATCACAGTAACAGCAAGGAGAAGCAGTGAATAATATAAATGGTAGATGCTGGCCATTTCCAGTTATGGCGTGCTCTGTATCTGTGTTTTTGATGCTACCACTGCTGCTTTTGTAGTTATGCATTCCTCATATAAAATATGAACTTCCATGCAAGCTATTGTTTATAATATTAATATGTTTCTGAGAAACCAATGTCTATGTAGTTTAATACGAGGCTGCCTAAAATATATATGCCTACTCTTATGCCGTACTTTGGATCCTCTTAAGATTAATTCGGCGGGATCATAATCTTGAGGCACAAAGATACTATCAAACTTTGGATGGGCAACTGACCCCTGAGCCCCCTCTTTCCCTCCGCCTCTGGTCATAGGTGATTTGCACCTGGCATCAGCGCCAGGATCAAACGTGCGAGGACCAACACAGAAGCTTAGGAGCATCTCTAATGGTCAGTTATCTCAGAGGGAAGGCATTGCTTCAACAAACACATTGTTCACCCAGCCAAACACACAATCAACATATCCATAGTATATGAGTTGTATAAAGCATAAGAATAAAGATGTTTCTAATATAGTTGTAGAATTTCATGTGGTGCTAACTTCGCTTATACAAGAAAAATAAGTGATTGATGATATATTGAGATCAATTATAATGACTTTATCATTTCAGAATATTTACTTGAGCCTCATTTGCTTTCTCAAACATTTTTAGAATTCGTTGCATCTCAGTTGTTCTTAAAGAGGAGTAAATAGTTTTTCTTCATTCTACTTCTGTCTTGCATAATTATTGACTTCTACAAAATTGGTGCTCAAATTTTTCCACGGTACGGGCGGATAGGCAAAAAGGTAATTAGCCCGTACCGCAGAAACTTTTTGCGATACGGTTAATTTTTTTTTTTAAACCACAACCGTTGGATGGACGATCCAACGGCTTAGAAGTCGATTGTTGTCAAAATCGTCCCTAGCAAACGATTGCTGGGACCGGACTCCATATATATATATATTGCCCGTGTTATTTTTAGAAGATTAGTTGTTTTAGTTAGAGAAATATAAAACATGTAATGTGCTGAGAAAGGCGGGTAGTTATTTCTTAATAATTATATTATCTTTTTATATAGAGAATCGTGTACATGGGATGACCTCAGGGTTCTACCTAAGGCTATAATAGTTCATCATATACATAAATACACAAGGGTAAATTTGTAAATTCGGGATGGATTTTTAATATTTACAGGAATGCCATTAAAATTATATAGGAAGAGGTTATAACCTTAGGTGAGTTACTTGAGGTCATTCATCCTCATACCCATTTTTCTCTTTTATATATATGTTGCCCGTGTTATATTTAGAAAATGGAGTTTAAGTTTGAAAATATAAAACAGGTAATGTGTCCGTGTTATTTTTAGAAGATGAGTCATTTCCGTTAGAAAATATATAATTGGTAATGGTTTTTTAGCTGGAACGGGTAATTAGTTAGTTATTAGTAATTGTAATGTTATTTTTTTTTTATTAAATAGAACCGTCCATGATATTTTTGGAAAATGAGAGGTTTTATTTAGGAAAAGTAGACAAAATAATGTCTTTTAGCTGAAAAATGTAATTAGTTATTTATTAGTAGTTATAATATTATTATTTTATTTTATTAAATAAAATTACTCGTAATGCTGTTAGAAAAGAGGAATTTTAGTTAGAAAAAAATATAAAACTATGGAGGAACAGACTACCAATGAAACTTTTAATGTTCCGTCTTTAATATAAAGTATAGATTTGTTAAAAGTTTGAGTTTCATTTCAATTTACTTGCACGTATTTGTTGCCAATTTTTTTCATCACTTTTTGCGATCCTTGGAAACCCATAAGGTACTTGATAATTGGTGAATGAAAGTCTGCAGTCACTTGCTGCGGCAGGACCTGTAGAATCAGTATCAGAGTGACAGCAAGGAGAAACAGTAAATAACATATATTAACGGAGGAATTTGGTATTAACAAAACTTGAGGTTCATCGCCGGAATCAAGATCTACGACGGTGGTCCTTCGCCGGAAAGTCGCCGGAGTGTGGTGGTTGTGATGAATTGGGGCTGAGATTGCAAGGGTTTTCTTGGTGATGGCTCGCTGAGCTCTTCGCTTCCAACCCCTTACAATGTGCCTACGTACCCCGTATTTATAGGGGATCAAGCCCTACATAGTTCTTGGGGAACAAGTAACTTATATGGACTGGTTTCTGATTTTCGAGGCCCACTAGGATACCTGATCCGTCTTCTGAAATTGGTCTTCGACTCACTTTAGAATGTCCAACGATGAGGCCTAGTCACAAAGGCTCAAGGCTCGTCTATGCTTTCAGGACTTCACAGATAAGGAAACTTCCCCCGTCGAGGACTAGTTCTATCCGTTACCAGCTATTTCCTTATTTCATAGACGCAAGTATAGCCATGACTTACCCCAAATGCCAGACGCGTCCTTGTCCCCCGAATGAGAAGCACCCACCAGATTGCAGGACAAGTGATCCCAAGTGTTTGGGTGCAAAGTGCAGGATTACTCCAAAGTTATCCAATGAGAACGTGCCCATTGAGTACAGGAACAGAGCTCCCAAAGCACACACCAAGGTTCACCCCACATCCCCAATGAGGACGCGCCCATTGAATACAAGAGGAGGCCTTCAGTACACATGCATACCCCTGGAGGCCTTCAACCACGGACATCCCCCTCCTAGGGCACATCCTAGGAGGGAATTTTTCAATCATCAGGCTAACCCCTGGAGGCCTTCAATCACTGACATCCCTCCCTGAGGGCAAACCCTAAGCTTTCTTGTGTCAATCCAATCCCTAATTGCATCTTGTATATCCCCAATTGATTATTACTTGACCCAAATCTACCCTAAAAACTCAATACCGAATTTTGGCTATAACAACTACCCCCAATTCCATATAAAATCGGAGATGAAGCATGAAATTTTCAATCTTCAAAGTGCCAAAATATCTTTATAACATTCTCTTCTTCAAGGCGCGCCTCCATGCTCTTTCCCTGTAAAAAATACTATATATAGGGCACGTCCTTCAATTCTTCAATTTGTAAACACGCAAAAATGCATTTATTTTTGACAACTCTAATCTTCATTCTTTTAGAAAGGATCAACACTTACACATCCCACCTCTAAGCCTACATGAGCGAACCTGGCGTAGGAAATAAGAGACATTATGCACAAGTGTAAACCTCTCTCACATACCACATCTTGTGACAAAGTATAATCTCCTAATAATAATGTGGAGATCAACCCATTCTTCCCTATCTCCCATTAGTCTTTCATCCCCGAATGTCTCTCCTTTGGGCGCGCCCTAGACTATAGGCGTGTCCTCATTCAAGAATTCTATTAATAGACTAAGAATACAACAATATGCACATTAGAGATTCCCCTTAGACCATCAACATTGTATGGCACGCCATGAGAGGGAGAAACGACCATAGCCTAAGTTAGATCACCGGTCTTCAAGTAATAAAAACCCTTAGGAGAATTTTGGCAAATAATCCACATCAGTCTTTTGAGATCAAATGAGTTGAATTCAAAGTGTCCAAGGCTGGAGCTATTGAAGTTAAGAAGGTGGAGCTAGCCCATCAAAATAAAGATGAGGAAGTTTGAGAAAACCTTGGAGGCATGGAGGACGCGTCATGATGATGAATATGATCTTTCCACCACCAACACAATTGCTAACACAAAGGCAATTTCTTCAGCAACCTCCACTACGCCATAAGTGCTCATATGCAATGCTTTTCGGGAGGGTTGCCATCAAAGTGTTGCAAAAGATTTGCCGATTTATGGTCTTCTGCAATGTTGCTCAAAAGGTATTGCAATATACATGGATGTAGTGTTGCATAGGAAAAATGGTGTTGCACATTGCAATTCCAATTAAAAGTGTTGCACTAAACGAAATTACTTTTACAATTACGAAAATTAGATATGTTATCAAAAAATATACAATGACATAAAATTGGGTTAAATAGCAAAGTGCTCACTGAAGTGGGGGGCTGGTATCAAATCGCTCACTCTAGTTATCGGCGTCTCATGTGTACCATTCTAGTAGCCAGTGAGGACATCGACGTTAACTCTATTGTTTGACCTAACGGAACCGGGTTGACTGCAATGTCACCCAATACGTGTATACACACGTGGACACACATGGCATACAACTCTTTTCTTTTAAAAATATAAGAAAGACTGCAATTCACTCATACTAGATTACCGTTGAATTTGGGGGAGAACCCTAGAAAGCGACCGGAGTTCATCTTCACTGAAATTGGTTCAATCGACTTGGAGTAGGCGCTCGAGTAAAGCAAGGTCTGTATACCCCTGACTATATACGAAGTGTAAATAATCTCAATGTTTTGCTCGAATTCTTGTATGTCTATTACTGCTATGTATCCAATTCTTGTATGTCTACTACTGCTATGTATCCAATTCTTGTATGTCTATGTTTTCATCCCCTAATTTTAAAAATTTCTACTACTGTTATGTATCCGCAATTCTTGTATGTCTATGTCTTCACCCAAACAGAAAAATGGCACAAAACATGGCTGAAGTTGATGATGTATTCGACCTTATTTGTGATTGCGATGAAATGAGTGTGGTGAAGACTCGTTGGTACGGGGAAAATGCTGGTCGGAGGTATAGGGAGTGTGGGACTGATACTTGTGCATACCGTAAGTGGATTGACCCACCACTCGGAGCTCGCGCTGTAGAGGCCATCACAGAGTTGCAAGATCGTTTGTTTGAGACGCATGAGAAGTACAGGCGCAGGTTGGATCGTATGATAGAGGGGCACGAAGCCAAGATGGCAAATCTGAAAATTAAGCAAGCTTTCACTGTGGCTGCAATGTTCATGGTCTTTGGTGTGATGATGAGTAAGGCACTCACCTCGGTTATGCCTGACAATGTAGCTGAGGATTACGACACTGATGACAGTTCAATGTAGTTTTTTAATTATGTTTCGATGTAATGGATGTTTAGCATTAGAAGGTATGTAAAAGTAATGTGCTGACAATGTAATGTAATGTTTAGATGTGTAAGACAATGTACTACCATCTATATGTCTTGTGTAATGTTATCTTTTGTACAATGACATCTTTTCTATAATCTAAAATTGTATTGCATATTACCATTCCATAAAATAAGGATATCATTCCATAATACCATAATTAAAGCTTGTCTTACGCAAAAGCTAATACCATACAGAAAAGCTGATAACCATAAGTACCATGTCTTAAAGGTTGTCTTACGCAAAATCTAATACCATAATTTAAAGCTTAACAAATAGTCACATATAAATTAAGCAAGGTGAGAACTCAATCTTGTGGACCTCCTTGTGACTCCAGAACTGGTGCTCTTTTGAGAAGGCAGTTTGGCAGCCTTTTTAACAATATTTGGTGGGGTTGAAGCTGGTGGTGTCGACCTTGGAGGTGCAAAGGGTACCAGACCAGGAGTAGGCATAAATATTGCCTTGTATCCAACAGGACCCCTAAGTTTTTCACTAAATTTAACATAATCCTTACCACTTGTATCCCACTCATCTACTTCTTCACCTCTGACCAAAGGCATCTTTTTTCTTGGGACCCTTGAAAGAAAAGACATCCTGTCTTCATATTTTTTAACATTGTCCCCATTCTCTTTATCTTCTTTGTCTTCATCCTCCACCTCTACATCCTCATCTTCAAGGTCATCTTCAACAAACTCTTTTTCTGCTTCTTCTTGAGTATTCATCTCAACAAATTCTTCAAATTCTGCTTCAGTTTCTTCAATTTCTGCTTCACTTTCTTGGAAAAGCTTACCCTTACCTTTGTCTCTTGAACTTGCAGTCTGTGATTGTTGAGTACAAACTTTGTCTGGTTCTTGTACCTCTTTGATAACAACACCTTTTTGAGGCCTTCTAACACTTAGTTTTTGTCTCTTAAGCTCCCTTGCTGGAGTTTGTTTGGTAGCTGCAACATCATTCTTTCTCTTCACAGATGCATCCTTCTTCCCATTTGGTTCACTTCTCTGAGATTCAGCATTTGTTTGAACATTTTCTTGACCATTTCCTCATTCCTTATTCTTAGTTGGGCATTTTGAAACCCTATGACCTTCTTGCCTGCAATTGATGCAGTGCATTACTCTCTTGTTGCTATACCTTTGTAGTAGAACACCAGGAGCTGGTTGTGATTGGCTCCTACTACCCCCCTCCCACTCTTCTCTCCTCCTCATTTTCTTTGGTCTCCCCCTTAATTTTTTAGGAATTGGTGGAGGTAGTAATTCCTCTCCAGAATGAAAATCCCAATAGTCCTCACCCTTCACTGCCTCTAGAGGGTAACTGTAACTTGCCAAATACTTGTCCCTTTTGAAGTAGTCACTCACATAATCCATTGGATTCTGCCTCCTTGAGTGTATGGCAGCAATGACATGTTAGTAGGGGATTCTTGTCAAGTCAAACACCCTGCAGTCACAACTTCTCTTCTCCAAGTCAACAGTTACAAGTCTGGTCCCTTGCTTAACTTGAAATCTTGTACTGCCATCCCAAGAAGCTTGCCAGTTTCTAGATTCTGTTACAAGTAAGTCCAATTGTCTTCTTATTCTTGGACAGATCTGCATGTCACTCCCTTCTATAGCATCCCTTGTACTCCTAATTCTAGTCAACAACTTCACATGGATTTCTTGGAGCATTGTGAGAAGTGGCATAAACCTGTAAACATGTCATATTATTTTTTTTAATATCATGGCATATAATGAGAGAATGTAAACAACTATGATTGAGAATATACCTTTCATTAATGATCCAATTGTTGAAACTTTCTGACATGTTATTATCAGTGTTCTCAACCATAGAATGTGTGCTAAAAAAGGCCTTACACCATGATTTGGGGTTTATCTTGCTCAACTGATCATGTGCAGTCTTGGAATGCCTCATCATTTCTTTCATGGCTCTAGTATGTGCAACCTTGTGTGTAGCAGAAGCAATCTTCCAAAAGAGCCCTTGTAACAATTTGCTAGGGAACCTGTAAGATAGTAAAATCACATAAATATAGAACAAAGTAGAAATTAATGGAATTTCTTAAATAGCATTATTACCTTTTCTTGAAGTTGCTACAAATGTGTCTAGTGCAAAACCTGTGCTCCACACCAGGCAGCAAATCCTTGACAGCCTTCTCCAAAACTTTTTGTTGATCACTTATAATTGAGAATCCAGTTCCATCATTCAATTCGAAGTCATCAATCAGTAGAGTAATGAACCAACTCCAGCTTTCAGTATTTTCTGATTCTACCACAGCATAGCATAATGGAAATATTTGGTTGTTCCCATCCCTCCCAACAGCTGATAACAACTGACCTCCACAAACTGTTTTAAGGAAACACACATCTAAACCTATGAAAGGTCAACAACCTGCTTTCCAACCAGCCTTTAATGCATGATAGCATATATAAAATCTCTTAAATTGGCATGGATCAGTTTCATTCAACCTGGTAGTAGATATCTTGACAGTATTATGGGGATTACTTAAGAGTAGTTCATGTCCAAAATCCCTAACTCTAGAATAGTGTACTCTAAGTGATTCAGCAACACCTTCTAATGCAGCTTTCCTTAACCTCAGAATTTTACATCTTGGAACCACAATCTCAAGTTCATTTTTTATTGTTTCAGCCATTTCCTTAACCCTCCACTGGGGGTTTTTCCTAATTCTTTCACCAAATACATCACATAAATACTTGACAGATGCCATTTTATTGGAGATTGGCTTAGTGCACAAATGACTATCTACTAGTGTTTTGATTCTACATGTGGCACTATCCTTATCCTTACTACACCACATGTAGAATGGACACCCTGTCTCACAGCATACCTGACATCTCTTCCAATCATTTGTGATAAATTGTACCCCCTCCTATCAGTCATACCATATTTCCTAACTGCATCCCTAAACTCAGCCATGTTAACAAACTCTTGCCCTACCTCCCACTTCACAACACCAGAACTACTACCTTTTTTTCTAACTTTTCTCCTTTTGGGAATTTGTGGACCAATATAACCAATTTTTGAATTTTCATCTTCACTAGATGATGATAATGACCTCAGTGTTTCAGATTCATAATCTGAATCCTCAATAGCACACTTGTTAGGAACATTCATAGTTAGGAACTACTACCTTTTTTTCTAACTTTTCTCCTTTTGGGAATTTGTGGACCAATATAACCAATTTTTGAATTTTCATCTTCACTAGATGATGATAATGACCTCAGTGTTTCAGACTCATAATCTGAATCCTCAATAGCACACTTGTTAGGAACATTCATAGCATTATACATTTCCCCTTTAATTTTTTTTGCATTCTGTCTGATACTTTCATATTCCTCATCACTCACATAGTTATCAGGATTAGAGCTAATAGTTTCAGAGTCATCGCTGTCTGTATCAATGTTGTACTCAGGATCATCAGGGTCATCTTCACTACCCTCTCCACCACTACACTCCCCAACATTACCCTCCCCAGCCTCCACAAATTCTGTATCATCCCCAAGGTTCTGTGTCTCAGTAATGGGGTTGGGGACATCAATAAGTTCATCGAGATCGAAATGGTCAACATATAATTCAATTCTATCATATGGCTTACACAATTCAACCAATTCCCTTATTGAAATATCATCATAAACCAACCTAGCACCCTTACTAAAAGTATGTCCATCACATTTAAAATACACCAGGGCATTAACATCATACGAGTATTTACTAGCAAATTCTTCTAAATCTCAAAAACTCAACAAATCACAGTCAAAATCAGGAATTACTTCAACTTTGCCACCCAAATACTTAACATCAGGAGGGGGACTAAAATCACCATGGTGGTGAAGATATAAAGTAGTAGTAGACATACTGTGAATTGAAAACACAAACAATAAACAATATCACTACAAACATATCATTTCAATCAAATAGACAAACAAACAATATATGAATACAAACATTAACAATATTGAGTTAGGGTTCTACATACCTTGATGATGTCTGAAGATATTTGAACTCATATTGCCAATTAATGGAATTACTCGAAGTCGATTCAAGGATTTGCCCTAATTCGCCATTTAGGGTTTATTTCCCCCAAATTAGAGTAGTTTCGATTATAAATAAATGGGTTAACTTTATTTCAGTCTAATAAAGTTACAAACGAGCTGAGTTGTACGCCATGTAATCGTCCATTTGGCATCACCCGTCTCCACGTAATTTTGACGTTAAAGTCAAGACGGATCCGTTAGGTCAACTATTCAAAGTTAACGTCGATGTCCTCACTGGCTACTAGAATGGTACACATGAGACGCCGATAACTAGAGTGAGCGATTTGATACCAGCCCCCCACTTCAGTGAGCACTTTGCTATTTAACCCCATTACAATTTGATGTTTTTCTTGCTTGAAAAGTAATAAAGAATATATATTACAAATTTTATTTTATATTTTTGTCGTGTTTACAAATTTTAATTATTCATTTATTATATACAAGTACAATAATTTAAGTTAAATATATTATAGAAAATATAAAAGTAAAACTTGAGTTATTTCATTTCCCAAAATACTAAATATCATAAATTTAAATGTTCGTTTGACTTTAAATTTAAAAATAAAAAAAATAGAAAAATAGAAAAGGAAATAGTGCAGCATATATAACATGACAAAACAAAGAGGACTCGAATTTCCCCTTAAAAAGAAAACAATAATTTAATTTTAAATAAAATGAATACTTATTTTTTTATCAAAAAAAAAATGAAATCAGCTGGGCGCCTAATTATCCCGCTTAATACTTTTCATTTCTCATCGCGCTCTATACTTTTCAGCACTCAAATCTCAAAAGTCAAAGTTGTCTCTCCATCTTCCCTTTCTCTCCGTTCAATACACCATACACTCTTTCTCGGTCCCTAAATTTTCTTCAATTATGTATACATGTGTCTTCAAATTTTGATGTATCTATCTTGGTTTGTCAAAAATATATCTCTAATTTTGATTTTTTTCGGGTGATTTAGGATATTTGCAGGGTTCAATTTAGGGTTTATTTTTAGGACTTTGATTTGGGGCTTGTTTTTCTTGTTTACTATTGAGTCAGTGAGTTATATTTTTTCTGTTTGCAGGACTCAAGCTTTGGGGCTTCAATTTTATCCCGCTCGCATGGTTGGATCTCCTCCAATTGGCTTTTGTATAGGTAAAATAAATCTATAATACTTTTCCCCAATATTGTAATTAGTGTTCTTGCGACAACCTTTTTGAAACTTCACAACCGCGGCTTCTCCCTTGAGACGGCTTCAACTTCTTTCATAACTTAATTTAATATAAATACAATATTATTCTTTATTTTCTCCTTTTTTTTAATTTCCCATTAATGTATTTTTAGTAGTTAAAAACTATAAATTTACTAAGTTTGATTGTATTTTTGAGAAAAATATTCTAGTGTTATTTTTTAATAGTATTATTATTTATTAAAGAAAACATTTTTTGAATTGTACTATGAGTGATGAACTAATGATTCCTAATTTGGTGAAAGTAACTTAGTTATCCTGGTAGAGGTTAATTGGGTGATTGTTAGGTCCAAAGTATCGTAGAAGGGGGGGTTGAATACGATACTCACAAATTATTTAATTTCGTTCGCGGATAATTATATGTGTTCTAGTCCGAAATCAAATACACCAAATCAAAACACGAGTCGGGGAATATATCGTTTTATAAATATAAACCGCGAGGGGTGCTACAATTCTAATCCGTAGATTAGCTTCAATGAGTTCAAGGTTACACAAAATCAATACACTGATAGAATTCTGAGCAATATTAATTTCTCTGTGATTCATTGGCTCAAACTTCTCTCTTCGTAAATATTTCTGTGTAAATCCCGACTAAAGAAGACACTGTCTTCACTCTTCAAATTTTAGACTTGAAAACTATCGAAGCCTTTTTAGGAAGAATCCTGGCCGTTCAAGTTTTCATCAACCTGACAAAGTCATACAAATTTCACCTGCTCCTTCTTTTAAAAACTATCGAAGGATTTAATTAACTCTTCCTTCGATAGATTTTAAATAAAATCTATCGAATGAAGAATTACTTCTTCGATGGTTTTCCATCCAAATCCACTTAATCAATTTCGATAGTTTTTCTTAAAAGAAAACTATCGAATGTTTTCCTTATGCAGTTTGACCATTGAAGATTCACTTCTTTTACAGCAAGTATATTGTACATATATATATTTAAACCTAAACATGCCTTGTAATATTTTTTTGACTTTCAGGATGTTTCAGATTTAGACTTAAATCAACTTCTTCCGAGACGATAAACATCTTGATCTTTTAGGTGATGACAACTGGTGCAACTGCTCTGGTTCACAGATGACTAACACTTGATCAATACTTCCATGTCTTCAATTCAATGATGTTGATAAGTCCTTTGTCGTTCTGGTTGCTTCAAATAAATAACTGGAATCCTATGGTACTAACTCTTAATCATTCAAATACTTCTGTAGTCTTGAAAGTCTTGTTTCTTTATTTGTCACAGAGGCTTGAACATTTTAATGAACTTCTTTCCGTGACATGTTTACGGACTTCAAGAATACATACCATATTTTGATTTTTTGAGTTTACCTTATCTTCTTTACTTCTGGATTCCTGTGCTTCTGTTAATATTATTGTATGTCTTGTCCTTTGTTGAGTTGAAGTTATCACTGTTACATCTTATGTTACATTATGCTTTACAGTGATGCAAGTAAGAGATTGGCTATTAAGAATACATGTGTGAATAATTATTTCCTTCCAAAATTATTAAAGCAGATTGCAAATTTAGAACCATTCAAAGAAGGATATCCTAAATAATAGCAATTTGAACATGTGTTATATTTTTTTTACTACTGTTAACGCATGAGTTTCGTGTTGGAAACAAAGAATTAGTTGATTTGTATGATACATGACTTGGTGATGCTGTGACATGATGACCAACAACAGTGGTGATGGTAAGATGTTTGATTCAACAAGTGTTAATTTTTCTTTTTAGTATTGCTTCTGGCCGCTCCTCTGTCTCATAATTTATCCCCTCTCTCTTTCACTAATTTTATTAGTTTAGATTGAACTGATGATTGTTGAATTTTCATTTATACGATTGATTGTAGTTGCTGAAACTGTGGGATTTTGGAATTGCAAAGAAATTGGTAAGTTTTTATGGTCTTATTTCTTGGTTGGTGATTTTTTAACATGTGTTTATGTTTGAAAATGTTTTAATATGCATTCTTTTTTGTACACCAACCAAATTACACTAAATTCAGGTTATCGTAGATTAAAATTCATCCATGGCATAAGGTTTGTAAATAATCTTTAATTGTATCAAATCTTCCTAACAGATTTTTTACATGGTTGATATGGTATCTGTCGTTGTGCAAGTTGATACACAAAGAAGAAAACTAAACATTAAGAGCTATATATTATTGTAGGTGTTTAACAAGATTTTGTGTGCTGATGCAGTTGATCTTATATCAAGAATGCTTCATTGGATATTATGTGTGAGGTATAATCCCAGACATATCTATCTTTTATTAATTCGCTTTTAGATTTTATAGAATTTTGAGTGGGGATGGAGTTGGTTATTTTAGTTGGACATTTGTGTGTTCATTAGCAGATTCTCGCGATTTACCAACTCTCAACTTTATGTATTTAATTTTGCAACTGTTTATTAGTATATTGTTTATCTGTCTACGTCCTATGATACATAAGTTTCCAGACACTGCTAGATTTCATGGAATTTGTAATGTAGATATATGTATTTCTTGTTCTTTGCAAAGGTTGTCAAGGATTTGCAGGCCCATGATTACTGCAAAAATGATACAGGAAAATCATGTAAAGAAGCTACAAGAGATGTGCCGAAATCAAAGATTGAAGGTATATTTTAAAGATCTAAGGTTAAAGAAAGGGGATGTTGAAGTTTAAGTTGACGATCAGCTAAGCGACAACGGTGTGTACACAACCATGTTACTATGACGGAAGGCAGTGCCAGTTCTCACTGATTCTATTATGTAACGTTCACTAGTATTATAACTTGGTAATTTTGCACCTTTGAATTTAGAATTTGTGTATTTTTGAAGTTAAAATTAGTATTAGTACTTGGTTTCACTACCCGTTGGCAAGGATTTGTTAAGTGTTACTTGAGTATTTTGTTGGTTGCATGCCTTGGTTGATTTGTTAGTTTTGGACAGAATTCATGTATAAATAAATAGTTATTTTGAATTTTTTATAAAAAAGTGTTGCATTTGACTTTATTTGATGTTGCATGAACAAACAATATTAGTGTTACGGTAGTCTTTGCTAGTGTTGCATTATTTAGTGGGTCCCACTACTGATGAGGCAGCCATGGTGGGGCCTGTTGTCGATGTGGCATCGTTGTGGACCCCACTGCTGATGTGGCACTGTTGTGGGTCGCACTACTGAAATGACTTCCGATCTTAGGCAACACCATGTGTTGTTGCCCTTATGTGCTAGGTATGTTGCAAAATTGACCTAATGCAATCATTTTGTAATGTTGCGATAGCAGGTAAAAGCGTTGCGTTATATGTCTTAGCTAGGCAACGGCCGTATTGGCAACACGTGCATGGTGTTGCCTTTTACCTTTAACAACACTATTTGGGTCTTTTGCAACTGTAAAAAGGCATTGCCTATGAACACTTATGGTATAGTGCTCCATGTAACTCTACTCATATTTCTTGTTTATCTTCACTTTCTCAAATAAACTGGATTATATTTGTAAAATTCGTAATCTGACTTTCATGCCTCTTTCTGAACTGCTCCATTTGGAATCTTGATTTTGGACCACTTTTGGATTGTAGAAAATTATGTTATCTTCGCATGGGCTATAAGATCGTCCAATTCAGATGTCTAGAACTCTAGTTATGGCCCAAACAATTATGTATGCGCGTGTAGATCAATAAATCCGAATTTCCTTGTATTTTATGTCCAAATAACTCCAATTCCTTCGAAGTTTGGGAATTCTCTATTTCCCTTCCTACCAATCTTGTTATACTTGCACATTTACCAGGAAGAGTTCTGTATCTCACCATTTAACCAATAGCGCGTCGTCAATTATACGGGGACAGTGCAAAGCTCACCCTATAGGGCACACCCTATATGCATAAACAAACCAACCATCTCGAAAGTTTTAAAAATTTCATCGTCTCAACTAGGACTAGGGAAAGTGTCTATGGACTACCCCTTAGACTAGGAGGTAATTAATTTACCTTGTAGTCTACTATTTAGGCATAACCCGTATTCAATCAACCAAAGCATCATCTTATTGAAAATACTCCATCAAACGCTTGCATGGCTATTCGGCGGCCTCACCCTCAAAAGTTTCATTAAGAAGTTAGGGGGCACTCTCCGGACATGGAATACTTTGAATCTTGACCCACGAAAGGGCATCTCAATATGAGGCATCTCTCGAAGAGACATCCTACGAAGGGTGTCTCACGAAGAGCCATCCTATAAAGGGCATCTCGCAAGGAGGCATCTGTTAGAGAGGAATATTAGTCACCACTATCTTCTATATAATTTATCGTGTAGAGGACCTTCACCAGACTAGCCTAGGGCCGCACCTTAGCGCCTCTGTTCAGCGAAGGGGCACACAAAAGGCGTCAATTGTATCTTCAAACATCTTTTCACGAAGAAGCATCCCCGTAAGAATACTATGTTGTTCATAGGAAGAGCCGGGAGATGGATCTGTACTACCCCCCAACGTCGTGAGGGCGCTCCTTCTTGCGTAGGGCGGCCTAAGTGGTCGAGGGCATGACAAAGTCTCCACTAGTCTTCTAGTCCATTTTATAATAACATTCTTCTGTGGAGGGGCTCACTCATGACCTTGGGGCCACATCCTACTAATCAGGGGGCGCATCCTAAGGTCCATGGGGCCTCTACTCCAAATATTCTTCTTCTTGCTAAAAATAACATGAAGGCTTGTATAATCAAGTTTAAAGTTGAAGCCTTAACATATGAGGCTGATACCATTATGGCGCGCCTTGAAGGGCATGTCTTCTATTATTGAGGATGTGACGATGCGTTCTCTAAAGATAAAAGTCTTGTCCTTCCATGGAGGGGCTCGCTCATGTCCATGGGGCCACGACCTGTTAACAGGGGGCTCGCTCTGTGGATCATGATGCCTTACCTCCATATTATCTTCCTCTAAAAATCACTGGAGTTTATGCTAAACAGTAGTTCTTTTTCTTGGGGGCGTATCCTGGAGGAAGGACGCGTCTTGAAAGACCAGGAAGCATCCTGAGTCAACCAACTCTCCATGTACTCGTTGGGATTTGTCTGAACATCGGAGTATCTTCGGAGGGCGCGCCTTATAGGAAGGACGCGCTTGAAAGATTTTCCTTCACAATTTTCTTCCTACAATAATTCAAGAAACAAATAACAGAAACCACAACAAAGTAAGTTCGGTGTTACCTTGAGGATGCATCCTGGAGAGGAGGACGTGTTCCATCATCGAATTCCCCTAGAAGTTGTTAGAAGTCGTATGAGCATCTAGTATACTCCTTTGGGCTCGTCCTTGAGGGTTCTTGGGGATCTCTTTAGCATAGAATCTCCATCCTGCTAATCTTCAAGCAATAATAACGGAAAAAGTTAGAGTTTAATGTAACCTGGAGGACATTCCCTGAAGACGTGAATTTAGTTTCTGATTGATGCGTCCACTCCATAAATTAACTTTGTCCTTTGTATCTTTAGAGAACTCCGTGCAAAACCCTAATTTTTCGTGCCATAGTTTTCGTTGTGCCAGCGACAATAGTAATAGTTTAATATTGATCGACATTAATAAGATGCATCTTGAGAATTTTTTAGCCTTGATGGAGAGTTAGCGCGCAAGATAAAAGTATCATCCTCCCTCTTCCTCAAGTTACCACAAGAAAATCTTATTCAGAGTTGATGACCAATAAATATCCGTAACTGAATAGGATTCTGAAATTAAAATTCGTAGCTGTCTTTTCTCCTTCGTTTCTGGGTTGTTCCAGTTTGAATTTTCTTAATTAACCACATCTGGAATAAAGATAATTCTCCAAGGTTCGCGTGGACTGTAAAATCGTCCAAATTTGACTTCTAAAACTCAAGATACGGTCAAAACAGTGTAGGTAGCTCATACAACCTAATAAATCCGAATTTTGTTTTGTTGTGACTCCAATACAACTCTTTATCTTGAAAGTCTTGAACATGAAAACACCATCATGATGAAACATCTTTCTCTCTAGATGTAGATCTTGAATCAGCCCCTAATAAATCTTGTTGAACGTCGTTGATCGAAAATATGAAAACCACCGCCTTTAGGCATACATGAAAACATCCTTTAGATCTAAAATCTCCTTGACATCTTCTTCTCCGGATCTTGTTCGCCCCCCCCCCCCCGGCCAAGAATCATACTTTTGAAATCACCATCCTTGGATCTTCCTCCTTGCCGCCAGCATGAAGCAGTACCCATGGCCATTCTTCGAATCTTGTCGGAACTTCTTCTAAGAACTTTCATCATGATGAGATATCTCTTCGTCCTGAGATTATGATCTTGATCAGCGGCCCTCCTTCTAGCGCCAATTTGTTAACGGATGAATTTGGTATTAACAAAGCTTGAGGTTCATCGCCGAAATCAAGATCTATGACGGCGGTTCTTCGCCGGAAAATCGTCGGAGTGTGGTGGTTGTTATGAATTGGGGGCTGAGAATGCAAGGGTTTTCTTGGTGGTGGTTCGCTGAGCTCTTCGCTTCCAACCCCTTACAATGTGCCTACATACCCTGTATTTATAGGGGATCAAGCCCTACGTAGTTCTTGGGGAGAAAGTAACTTATATGGGTTGGTTTCTGATTTTCGAGGCCCACTAGGATACCTGATCCGTCTTCTGGAATTGGTCTTCGACTCGCTTTAGGAATGTCCAACGATGAGGCCTAGTCACAAAGGTCCAAGGCTCGTCTATGCTTTCAGGACTTCACAGATAAGGAAACTTCCCCCGTCGAGGACTAGTCCTATCTGTTACCAGCTATTTCCTTATTTCATAGACACATATATAGCCATGACTTACCCCAAATGCTAGACACATCCTTGTCCCCCGAATGAGAAGTACCCACCAGATTGCAGGACAAGTGATCCCAAGCGTTTGGGTGCAAAGTGCATGATTACTCCAAAGATCCCCAATGAAGACACACCCATTGAGTATAGGAACAGGGCTCCCAAAGCACACACCAAGGTTCACCCCACATCCCCAATGAGGAAGCGCCCATTTAATACAGGAGGAGGCCTTCAGTACACAGGCATAACCCTGAAGGCCTTCAACCACGGACATCCCCGTCCTAGGGCACATCCTAGGATGGAATTTTTCAATCATCAGGCTAACCCCTGGAGGCCTTCAATCACGAACATCCCCCCTTAAGGCGCATCATAAGGGAGAAGTCTTCAATAAAATATCCATATTAAACCAAGATAATCATCTTTCAATGTCAAGTTGCCACTTCAACACATGAGGGCGCACCCTTAAAGGGTGGACGGTCAGAGGGCGTTCCCTTTCCTCTATTGAGGGCAAACCCTAAGCTTTCTTGTGTCAATCCAATCCATAATTGCATTTTGAATATTTCCAATTGATTATTACTTGACCCAAATTTACCTTAAAAACTCAATACCGAATTTTAGCTATAACAACATAGATAGTAGACGCCGGTCGTTTCCCGTTATTGCCTGCTCTTTATTCATTTCTTATGTTATGCAACTAATTTTGCAGTTCAGCGTTCTGTATATATGATAGAAATACTGTTTCTGAAAAAGCGATGTCAATCTATACTCTTTGTTAATAAGCAAAACAAGGGAAATTCTCAATGGTATGTTATTACCCGGATTTTAATGATGATAAATGTCTGAAAGTTTATCTTAGTAATTGATATAACTTAATCAGAAAAATGAATGTTTTAAAAATAATTGATTTGATCTTACTTGATTCCAGGAGATTTGACTTGTTCAAATCTAATATTGTTATTTGATATTTATCCTAAGATATTGAATCAATCAAGACTTATTCAAATCTGTTTATATCAATTGTCTTATCTTTACTAACAGATTTTGTTGATCTTTATCTTCTGTTTCCTAGCCGTTTCATTTCAAATTCTACAAACAGCTATTTTCAGGAAGATATATATTCATTCAGGTGGTGTGACAACTACACAACTTCGAGCAATCAAACTATATTCTTCTACTAAGCTTTCGAGATCAAATCAGTTTTGTTTTAGAAGATTCATTATTGTTGAGTTGTATTAATTTACTTTATCTATACTTGTGCCGGGTTGTGGCAAATAGATAGGATTACAAAATTCAACCTAAGGTACTAGCGAGCTAAGGTTATCTGCTGCTAGTGGACAGTTGTGTCAAGGGAAGGGTTCTTCCAAGAGGTTATCATTTTTGTAATCGGGATAAACTGTAAGTGTATTATTAATTGATAATAATATATTCTCTGTGCTAGTTGGCATAGGGACTTGGACGTAGGCCATAGATACTGATAGGGGCCGAACCAAGTGAAAAGTCTTGGTGTTATTTATAATTCTGCAGAATATTTCTATTCAGTATTTGTTTTATATATAACTATTGAGACAGTCCCATTTAACAAAGAGACAGACTCTTTGTCAATTGAGACAGACTCTTTCATATATTGTGCTTAGTTAATTTCAATTGGTATCAGAGCAAGGTCGCGTGTTCGAATCCCACGGAAGGCATTTTACTATTCAATGTAAGGCATGTGTGCTGGAATAGGCAATATGCTTGGGGGGGATTGTTGGGTTATGCCCAGCATCCTGCCTAAATCGAAGCGTGGGCGCTTGGCTTCTGGACTAGAATATGGAAATAAAGTTGCGCCTCTTCTACAAGCTCGGGCTTTTAGATCAACTGGTAAAGCGCTTGATCCTGAGTTTTCATGGTACACTTGTAAAATTGGCTTTTCTAAATGGTACACAAAATATTATTGACTTCCATTTGGTACCCTTATACTAATATACCATTCTTAGCCATACCCCTCCCGTCACTCCTCCGTTAATCAAACGTTTGGTACCCCAAATTAACCTTAAAATAAAAATAAAAAATAGGAAAATTCTCAATGGTACACTTGTAGATTTGGCTTTTCTGAATGGTACACAATATATTATTGACTTCTATTTGGTACCCTTATACTAATACACCATTCTTAACTATACCCCTTCCGTCACTCCCGAACGTTTGTTTACCCATAAATAGTTTCAAATGACAATACCTGAAGATAATATAACAGCAACATGAAGATAATATACATATATACATACATATATCAATAGACATACATATATACGACCAAGGAAATTGAAATCAATAAATACATATATACATCTATCATTACACACACAAAGACATATTAGACATGATATAAAAACACGCATAGATACACACAGGCATCCACATATGTATACTTTCCGTAGTCGTAAATATGTATCTGTACGTATCTACACATACACGAGTAAGGATAGTGAAATAGAAGATGAATGATGTATATCTCAATTGGAGACGAAAGAAACTATACATCTGCTATTTACGTACACATACGTACACATACATATTTACGACTACGGAAAGTATACATATGTGGATGCCTGTGTGTATCTATGCGTGTTTTTATATCATGTCTAATATGTCTTTGTGTGTGTAATGATAGATGTATATATGTATTTTATTGATTTCAATTTCCTTGGTCGTATATATGTATGTCTATTGATATATGTATGTATATATGTATATTATCTTCATGTTGCTGTTATATTATCTTCAGGTATTGTCATTTGAAACTATTTATGGGTAAACAAACGTTCGGGAGTGACGGAAGGGGTATAGTTAAGAATGGTGTATTAGTATAAGGGTACCAAATAGAAGTCAATAATATATTGTGTACCATTCAGAAAAGCCAAATCTACAAGTGTACCATTGAGAATTTTCCTATTTTTTATTTTTATTTTAAGGTTAATTCGGGGTACCAAACGTTTGATTTATAATGGGGGAGTGACGGGAGGGGTATGGCTAAGAATGGTATATTAGTATAAGGGTACCAAATGAAAGTCAATAAACAATATGTAAATAGCGCGTAAACGTACTTAATACCAAATTTGATTAACACAAAATTCGGGCTCGATTCATCACAACTACACGATTAAACAAAATTTATTTATTTGATTTAATTTTTTTTAATTTCACCCCGAATTTAATTACCAATAATTACATAATTCAAAATTTTATTGATTTGATTTTTTTTAATTTCATTCCAATTTTGATTAATATTTTATCGGCATGTGCTTGGATCAGCTAGTATTGTCACGAGACATATATGCCTAACCTTGTGCCATATTTTGGATCCTCTTAAGATTTTGACGGAAACATAATCTCGACTCTCGAGGCACCTTAACTATAGAAAAATGTGTTGTAATAGACCCAAAACTTTAACCCAATTTCTTCACTTTCGATTTCTTTTTAGAGAATTTAATAGAAATACTATCTTTTTTCAACTAGTTTTTGCATATTTACGGTAATTAAAGTTTATTGCACTTTAAGATTCTTTTTGTTTTTTATTGTTAACCCACACGTTTATCTTATTATAGTTTTATTATCATAATCATTATTTGTGAAAGTTGTCCTACATCAAAAGAAAATTTAAAAATACAAAAGTTTGATTAGGCCTGCGAATCTCACGAGTTAGTAATCCAAAACTCATGCACCACTAAATAAAATATTTGAAAGGCACACGCTTGGCTAGATTATTTTCGAATCGAGTTTGAACAGCGTATGCTCACAAAAAGCTCGACTTGTTTACAAGCTATTCGTGACATGCATATTACAACGACTCATTCTTTTACATGTTCTGCCTGTATTTCGGTGATTTATTTGTCAGCACAATATGATACAACGAATTTGGCACTGTTCACAAAGTTTCATTTATTATAACATACTCTTTTCAACATAAATTTCGAGAATTATTTCCTAAACATAAATCGCAAACACAATATATGCTCAAAAAGTAGACGGTTTATAGAGGTTTGTTTGATAACCATCTATTGAACATAGCATAACATTCGGCAGGCTTGTATTCTGGTGCTGTATGGCCTCCCCCCTGTATTAGATAAAACAGGAGGTGAACACAGATTACATGACCAATATCAGATTTTTAAATAATATGAAATATCAATAAAATAGAACTAGAAAGTAAGCCAAGAAAGTTGTCTTTTATGTTTGATCGAAATAATAATGTATCAAAGAAAAATATTGGTTCTATGTAAACTCTGTATATTATCTTGTATCTATACAGGGGGGAGGTCAATGGTTGATTCAGCACAATAGATGATGTTAAATCTAGACAAAAAAAAAATGAAGCACCTATCGTATGGGTATTGCACAGGTCATGGTGGCATAAGCCTAACATGTGTTATGAACATTGTAAGTGCATAAACGTAAATTTAATTAGGTGTGCATGGGATTTCCATGCATGGTGATCAACAAGCATAATGACATGTTGGACATAAGGGACACACCGGGACTGGTGTAGAAAAAAGTTAAATAATTTTGTGCTTTTGGTGATGATCAATTACAAAAATTAAAATATTCCTACAAATACAAATTTACCAACAACCTACAATAATGTGGTTATAAAGGCATTTAGTTAAGAATTATGATTATTTCTATGAAGATATGTTATATGATCGTGATAAGCCCTCTTACAACAAGGGTTTTGAGAGAATTGGCTACTTAATATGTTAGAACTCAAGTTGGGAGAGGTCTCAAGAATCCAAACATCAACAAGATAAATTATGAGCCCAAAAATGGGTGTGCCAATATTCCACTCTTCAACCCAAAAATAATGAGGTTTTGAGGAGGGAGAGTGTTAAGATACTATATGATCCTACTAAACTCTCCAACGACCTAAAATTGCCTTTATTTTAGGAGAACTCATAATTTTACGTTTTGAACCAAAATAGTTCAAAGTTTAGTATTTTTGTTAATTTTTCCATTAAAACTAAAATACTATATTATGAACTATTTTTGTGGGACATATGCCCACAGCCCACTGCTTACACTACCCAAACCCCACTTCAAGTGGGACATATTTGGACATGTATGGTTTACATTATCAATTGAGAAGTGAATTATAGATTAAATAACTAGACTGGAGAAATTTCTTACCTTTACAGTTGCAAAAGTCATTTTGTTTGAGTAAGTCCTTGTGTAACTGTACATTAAAAAGTTAGATAAACACAATTAAATTTCTGGATTTAAATCAACTCAAAGATGACATAAACATGTGACGGATTAACATAAATCCCACCCAGCATATTGCCCTTCAACAATCCATGGTCGCCAATCATCAACAATGGGGTAATTCAGACCTCTTATCCAAGCTAGAGTTGATTGGAATGGCACAAGCATGTCATGGTCACCGCTGTTGAACACCATTCAAAAGGAAACAAAAAATATCAAAAGGTAGTGCTTTTAAATGCGTCCTTTATTATAGCAAATGATTCTAATACAAAATTTCTAATGTGAAAGATATCGTTGCTTATCATTTATTTTAGAATATTTGATCTTGTAAATGTGATATGTTGCTTTAGAAGTTGTAGTTGTAATATCTGAAATAATGTTGCTTTAGAAGTTGTAGTTGTAATATCTGAGAATTTTAACAAAAAAACTAATTATTATTATATCCCTATATATAATATAATAAGCGTAGGAGGGATCTTATCCAACTTTGGTAGTCCGATCCGTGTCAAATTAATAAGGACCATCAGATCTTAAATAGATAGATAAGAATCATTAGATCTAAAAAGTGTATTTGATTAATAGTAGGATTATATTTAAATACTAAAAAGTGTATTTTGATAATTAAAATCAAATATAATTGGGTTTTCTATATTAAATAGAATTCTCTATGTAAAAATTGGTAACTATCTTTTCTCTTCAATTTGTTAAATCAAATATCGAGACATCAATTCATATTAATTACAATATTAAAAAATTATCAATATAATGCTCATGTATACCATGACTAACAATAATACACGTGGACTCTATGGTATAAGAGACGTAGGAGAAGTCCTGCACATGAATTTATGTTGCAAATTTTACTATACAAATTATAAGTTAAACGACTTAGTTAATTAGTTTTAATATAACAGTTTTTTTTAAGGGACATAACACTTTGATTCATCCAAATTATATTATATTATTTTACATATAACAAACGTAAAATAATAATATCAAAAAATTATTAAAAATTGAGAGTTTTACATTCATTAACGATAATCAATATATATATATATATATATATATATATATCGCGGGAGGTTAGGTGGCGCCTCTAAGATCGTTTCGGTCTATTTTTCTAATTTTTTAGAATTTTAGAATTTTAAATAATGATAAATAAAAATTATCCTTGACATATTAGAAGTACAATAGGTGTTCGAATTTGTAGAGGAGAAGAGTTCGAATTTATATAGAAGACACGTACAAATAAAATATTTAAAGTAGAATTGGTGTTCGAATATATAAAGAAGAATAGTTCGAATTTCTAGATACGACATATAATTAAAAGTTCTATTGAAAGTAGAATAGGTGTTTGAATTTATAAAGAAGAAAATTTTGAATTTAAAAAAAATACATACAATTAAAAGTTCTATTGAAAATGGGATAGGGCTCTTAGATCGCATCAACATCTATTTTTTTTAATTTTTCATAGAGTTTTACATTTTAAAATGTTATAATTAAATTATTATGCAACCTATAGGAAGTAGAAATGTATTTCTAATTAAAAGTTTTTTGACATGTTCGTATAGAAAAGAATTTGAATTTGTAAAGAATAAAAGTTCAAATTTATAGTATATAGTCAAAACTTACGGCATTCGTGTTACGGCAGGGACATTAAACTAATGGAGTGATAAAAGAAGCTGGATAATGCCAAACCTTGCTTAAGCATAAGAATCACGGTACTAGTGCAAGCCAAGAAAGATGCATGGTCTTTTTCTTTGTTTGCTAAACTATGCATGGTATTCTGATTATAAACTTATTTATTATCATGAATTAGGATTTTTAATTTTTTTAATAATTTACACTTTAATTTGAGTAGCATTGTGAGATACGGTATATCCTTTTTTTTTAATCGATGATTTAATATTTTTGTATGCAGGACGAAGTGGATAATCGGCATTTCTTTGTAAATGGTAATTTTGATGAGAAAAAAATATGGATCAAAGTCAGGAGCGGAACCAAGGGGGGCTAAGGGAGGCCACAACACCGATTAGATTTAAAAAATTCAAAAAAAAAATAAAAATTAGCCTCGAGTTTTTACTATAAAGTATTGGGATTTTTTTTTTAGCACCGGGTAATTTTTAAAGTTTGGTATGAGTATCGGGTAATATAAGCTCGTGATTTCGCCACTAATCAAAGTTATTAATTAATAACATTAAACAAGTATCCAGGTATATGTATCCGTATTTCTGAAAAAAAAATTAAGAGGTTTACAACACAAAAAACTTACAATTTTGTAGGCAACAAAACAATTACTTCCGAAGCATTTTGAGATATGCCATTATAATGCCAATGGGGTCTATAGTATACTTCGCAGTTCGTTCTAGGTGCAATTATTTTGTTATTGTCACGATATGTTTTTCTAATTTTTTTAGAATTTTTAACATTTTAATTCTAAAAAAAATTGTCTCAATCTATTTTCTGTTTTTTTGTCAATACGGTAGTTTAGTTAACGCCACTAAAATTGCCTCAATTTATTTTCTAATTTTCTAATTGTCTAGGATTTTAGAATTTTAATTTTATATAGTAATAAATCAAAAATATATATTTTTTTAATGTATTAGAAGTAGAATAGATGTTCCAATTTATATATAAAAATAATTCAAATTGATATGGAAGGCATATGAATAAACGAATTTATAAAGCAAAATAATTCGAATTTATAGGTTAGGCATAAAATTCAAAGTTCTATTAAAAATAGAATAGGTGTTCAAATTTATAGAGGATAAGAGTTTGAATTTATAAGAAATACATACAATCAAAAATTCTATTGCAAGTATGATAGGTGTTCGTAAGACATAATTAAAAATTTTATTGAAAATATAATAGGTGTGCGAATTTATAGAGGAGAAGAGTTCGAATTTATAGAAAAGACATATAATTAAAAGTTTTTTTTTGAAAGTAAAATAGATGTTTGAAAATATAGAGGAAAATAGTTCGAATTTATAGAGAAGACGTCTATTAAAAGTTCTATCGGAAGTAGAATAAGAGAGCGGTGAGGTAGCATCTTTTACAATCTTCTAAATTTATTTATTTTCTTAAAAATCCTTTATTTTAAATTTCTTTTTATAAAAAGAAGGATACGCGAAAGGTTAGGTGGCGCGTTAAAATTATCTCAATCCATTGTTCTAATTTTTTAGAATTTTAAGTACAATTAATCAAAAAATTATCTTTTACATATTAGAAATATTACAGGTATTCGAGTTTATAAAGGAGAAAAGTTCGAATTAATAGGGAAGACTTATAAATAAAAGTTTTATTAGAAGTACATTAGGTGTTCGAATTTATGAAGGAGAATAGTTCGAATTTAAAGGTAAGATATATCTTCAAAAATTCTATTAAAAATTGAATAGGTGTTCAAATTTATTAAGGAGAAAAATTCGTATGTATTATAAATACATACAATTAAAAGTTGTATTAGAAATAGAATAGGTGTTTGTAACATATAATTAAAAGTTTTATTGAAAATATAATAGGTTTGCGGATTAATAGAGGAAATGAGTCTGAATTTATAAGAAAGACATATAATCAAAAATTCTATTGGAAGTTGAATAGGTGTTTGAAAAATAGAGGAAGCGAGTTCGAATTTATTGAGAAGACGTATAATTAAAAATTCTATTAGAAGTATAATTAAAAAATTCAAATTTTTAGTTTTTTCAGTTTGGTTTCGGTTTTAACGAAAGAGTGGTTCAATATAAAGAATCGTGTTTAACAAGAGCGTGGTTCATTATAAAGAATCGTGTTAACTGTTTAATTTTAATATTGATGATATTATAAGATAGATAAATGTTAAATTATTTTTAAAAAAAACAACTAGTTTTGAATATAAAACTTATAGAGAATAAGGATCATGAGGTTAATCTAAGCATATTTTTCCTAAGATCACATTACGTGTAAAAAAATAAATCTAATCATGTATTGTTAAATATTTACTTAACATATATATTGATATGTTTATAAATTAGAAAAGTGAGTAATTAGATAGTTAATATAATACACTCAAATTAAAACAAATATGAATACTAATAATAAAATTGTGAATTATTATAATAAAAAATATAAAAAATATATGTGCATTGCACGGGCTATAAGCTAGTAAAAAACAACAACAATTATAACAATAACAATAAGAGTATTTACTGAAAATACTACAATTTCTACTTCTTTTTGCAAATATACGATCTTTCTAATTTTCTTGCAAATTTATGATGAAACCTCCCTCCCAACTCATTTTTTTCTACTTATACTATACAATACCCCATTTCCAACTATTCAATTCTCCGATCAAACGCAAGTTATTCATCATCATTATCATCAAATTTCTCATCACTGACATCTAATTTATCGTGTATTTATCTTTAATCATGCTCGCCACAATTTCAATTATATATATGTATTTGTGTGTGTATAGATACGTATATGTATACATATAGTTTACAGGGCAATTTATTTGTGGCTTAAGGAGTGAGTATGAATCCGGTAAGATGTAATACTATATTTGTTTTTTGTTGATTTTGATTGATTTGTTGAAGGTGTTTTATATGATTGATTACAGTTGCAGTCTTGCATTCTGTTGTACATGAGTGAAGTTGGTTGATATACGGTATTATGCAACTATTATGCAACTATTTTGCAACTCGTTTGTAACTAAATATAATTTTAAATATTTTAAAATTTTTAGAATAATATTTGTATTTGATTTTGGTTGCAAGATATCACATATATGGTTGCAAAGTTGCAAACGAGTTTGCAACTGGATATAACTTCAACTATTTTAAAAGTTTAAAGTTGTATTTTTGTTGCATCCCATTGCAAATATGGTTGCAAACCTTATTTTTGCAAAATTAAGAATTTCGATAGGTATTTTGGAAAAAAATCCAACAACAATAACAACAATAATAATAATAATATAATAACAAAATTTAATTATGAAGAGAATTAGTTATTAAATTACTAAATAGACAAGAATAAGAATGTTTTATAATTCTAATATTAGACGGTAGCTATATATAAAGTCAACAACAAAACACAAACATGAGGAGCCGTATCGGAAGGAAAACAAGAGAGACTAGAGAGAGGGAGATCTTCTTCTAAAGCTAAACAAATAAGGTGCCTTTTTTCTGCTAGAATATTAAAATTACTAATGTAGTTCCAACGTTTAACATCCAAGTACTGTAAGATTGTATTAAAGGTATAAACAACACGTGGTTTGGTTATAGGTTGGAGTGCTTTTATTATATAATAATAAGTACAAAGTAAGCTCCTAATTTTATAAATTGTTAAAAATATAGATTGAGAATTTGAGATATAAATTAGATTATAGCTATTATAATAATAAGATATTTAATATTAAAATATAGGTAAAACAATATTAATTAATAATATAAGTAGTACTTGATTTTTATAGTTTAAAACACTTAATAGTTAAATATATAGACAATACCCTGCCATATTCTTGTACATGATTTTGTAGCAGAATTTGCAAATAAAAACCAAAGTTCTGAATAGTGCCAACATTTTGAAAACTATTGCCGCATGTTCTAATTTTTAAATAATAAAATAATAGCAATTTTGTTAGTTAATTTAAATGTAAACTTTTTGGTTAACCATGATACCACTGGTCCAGTTCCCCGGGCTTTCTCCCTTCTCGACCAGACGAGGGAGATATTCATTCCATTCAGGCGGGTAAGCTAACTCATGAAAGGACTCCATTTTCATTACGAAGAAGTCCATTCTCGCGGATTCGTCTTCCTTTTCTCACTAGTAGAGATGAAATAAAAAGTTTTTCTAAGTATATTTTAAGTTCTCATATTCATCGTAAAAGTCTGATCCAAGTCTTGAAAGCAATATTAAAAGATAATTATATGAACTAAATTATTATGAATAGATATAATTTATATTTATTACTATAGTTTATAACTTTTAATCCATTTTTCTAATTCAAAATTTTTATAGTAGAATGTAATTAAATTACAATAATTTTAATTTTATCTTTAATTTTTTATTATAAATAAATGTTAATTCATATAATTAAATAATTATTTAAAATATTATATATTAAATTCAAAAAATATATTACATATCGTGATTTATCAAATTAATTTTATTAGAAAATACATTATAAAATATATAAAAATAATTCGATAAAGAAAATTAAAAATCCCTGATTTCCCGCGGGTATTCATGTTCTCCGTTCGGGGCCGAACGGGGCAGGATCGGGGAGTAAAATAATTCTCATTCAAGGATCGAGCGGGTTCGGGGATTGGGGGAGGGGGACGATAGCACTCCCCGATCCTGAAGTAACCGTCGCCCATCCCTAGTGGCATTACACTTCAGTTGTTGTGTGATTAGCCTAGGACACACAAGGTACCCTGTGACATTTGTATTTGTTATCAGTTCTGATTTCAGTGTAAAATATCCAGAACCCCTTGTTACTTTAGCCTCTTTTTTTTTTAAAATCCCCTCTTTTTTTTTAAAAATCCCCTTAGTTACTTTAGCCTTATTTTTTTTTAAATTAGCTGCAGCCAAAATATATATCTTGCATCCTATGTGATAAATTGTACTCCAATCCATGCTAGAGGTGGCATCAAAATTCAAACCCGACCCGACAAAAGTTTGACCCGAAAAATACAAATTACAGATATATATTAAAAATATTAAATATTTTGTAAAAATTCATATATTTTCATATCATTTATACAATATATATTATTAAAATCTAAAAATATATTTTATCCAAGTGTTATCTAAATTAATATATATGATTTTTATACTGATAACTTATCTATTTACTATTTATAATATATATTTATTAATAAATTATTATTATTTCGGGTCTAGTTCAGGTTGCTCGTGGGTAATTTGGGTCAGGTATTTTGACCCATTAAAATTTTGGGTCAGTTTCGGGTTGGGTTGAATTTTGTTAACCTGAACCAATCCAATACCGGAAATTGCCACCCCAACCATATTGGGCATTTAGCTCATGTGGAATTCTTCTTTTGGCAGGTACTTATGGGAATTTGGGAATGTGTAATGGAGAGCTACCCTTTCTTTCTGTTATTTAGGAATTACTGCTATCTAGCATTATTTAGTCTTTATAATTTATTTGGAGATTTCGGTTTATAGTATGTACTATTTTGAAATGTTTGGACTCTCAACATTACCTTGGAACTTATTACTTATTAGACTTGTTTAATATTATTTTTAGTGCTATGTATACAGGTTTGTGTGTTGATATTTCCGCTCGTATAGTTTGGAAATGAGGTGTTACACTCGTGCACGCCCAGATGCTCATACAAATTTGCAATTTGATGTAGACGAGAAAAGTGTTATAATGCTTAACATAATTTGTAAAGGCCATTGGTGAGCAAAATATTAGTCCTACAGTAACCGGACCGTGTGTTATGTCAAGGTGTCAAAATACAAAGAGGAGTAGAAATAGTGTTAGGAATATTCTAAGTCTGCATTTGATAAACTTATGTATGCGTTACATGGATTTAAAAATCCTCAAAATGCATCGGTCTATAGATTCGAAAACAAGCTTCTCTTTTAAATTATTTATAATACTAAAAATGTGTAGCAGAATACTGTAAACTGACCTGTATACGAGAGACCTATAACCTTTCCTGCTGAGATTTGCATGATACGGTCTGCTGTCTGTGATCACCTTATCAAATGACAATTTTTCTTTGCATCTTATCCATGTTCCTATAGTCCCCTGTATATTAAAGTCTCTAATTAATCTTGATTTGCTTCTAATTAATACCAGTGAAGGACATACCTTTCTGATATGCAGCGAATTCTGCACATTCTCATCGTTAATCCAGTAACTAGAAAGAGGATATCCATCATTCTGCAGTCATATTGTTCAAGAAAAATCATTTAAGCCCCCGTATCCATCATTCTGCAGCGAGTTGGAGTTTTTTCTATAAAGTCGAGCAAACCTCGATAAGCTTATCGAACAGAATTCTCAGTTCGAACTTATCAGGTTCGAGTTTCTTATCAACCAGCATGGTTTGTTAACATTCCCAATACTAAAGATTAAAAAAAAAGAAAAAAAAAAGGTAGGAGGGTGTATACATGAAATCTTAAAATTCCTCGCAAGCTAATTAAAAGCATAAAAGTTTCTTTCTATCATTTAGTGCGTAATACAAAACAAAAAGGTATTTTTCTATGTTTGACAAAAATAGTTCTCGAGTCAGACAGCCCGTGCTTCTAATAATTCCTTTTACATATAGTAACCTTTTATCCTGCATTCCTAACTGCTGAGTCATAACTAAGCTATTAGCTTTGCCAAAGGTTAGAAATATACACCCACACAACGAAAACCATGATTAAACTTTAGAAAGTTAACTAAATTAGGCAGTCTTTCTTCACAAACAAATTTGACATGAACAGTACAGATGTAAGGGAGGACATACACGGCATTCAAATGCAGAAAGTGTTAATTTTGGATTACTGTATTCATCCATAAAATCTGTATTTTCAGAAGATAATGACCTCCGCAGCGGCTCAACACAATTTTCCTCCAATATATGAGGTTTAAAAAGTCCACTCCTACACTGAAAAGAAATAAATAACAAACTTTAAAGCGACAAATATAATGTAACAATGCAATGACATTCCAAATTAAAGAGTATAACCCGACCACTTCATAAGCCTCAATATCTTTTGAACACTCTGCATTATCAGAACCTGACTTCTGATAATCAATTCCGCAATTTCTCCTCAATGACTGTGATCAGGAAAGCTATTAATATGGATATGATAAATCAAATTCTACCAAGGATAAGACGTAATAATGAACAGAGCTAACCTCATATAGTTCATCCGAAATAATTCCCATTCCATGAGCAAAGGTGAACCGAAAGTTTATCTGAGCAGGGAATGTCGAAGGATTTCCAAGTAGGTAACCCTGAAATTGCACACTAGAAACTCAACTAGGAAATAATCAAGTAATAAATATATATAATGGGTTGAACTTCATAAAGAGCACCCGTATAAAAAGAACACACAAGAACACCATTATAACACTTCATTTTTCATAAGAAATGGATTGTTAGGATTAGAATCGCAAATTTTAACAACAATACATCTTAACATATTGAACCTATCGTAGAATCTCATCTAAAATTTAAAAATCAAATGTAACATAGAATCCAGCATAGAAACTTTTATACAATTTTGTAACACAATGAAATTAACATGTATCATGTGATGTTCTATCCTTTTTTTTTTGTTAATTTCATGTTTGATTCTATTTTTGTTCAAAAAAAAAAATTCTAATTGTTGTAGAAATTTAGAATCTAAATAAAATTTTATGTAAGATTTTAAGGTGTTCTTTTTTGTTTTATAGAAAAAGTTAATGCAGTAATGTACCAAATATATGTGTGTGTATATATATATACTAGCTTAAAACCCGTGCGATGCACGGATTATATTTAATAATCATTATTTATATTTTAATATTTTATTAATTGCATTTGTTAAAAAAAATAAGTAGGCATGTTAAAATATATAAACTTTTTTAAATAATTAAAATATGTTTTGAGCTATATTATAATATAATATAATATAGCACAAAACCCGTACTATGCACAGACTATCTTTAATAGTTGTTATTTTATTATTAATTTTTTAATTTAATGAATTACATTTGTCAAAATAAATAAGTAAGCATGTTAAAATAGGTAAACTTTTTTAAATATTTAAAAGAATTAAAATAGGGGTTTTAAATAAATAAGTAATAGCTTGCCCGTTATATTTTTGGAAAAGGAGAGTTTTAGTAAGGAAAAACAAAAAAGGTAATATGTTTTAGTTGAAAAAGATAATTGTCCGTGGTTTAGCTGAAAAAGGTAATTGGTTATAAATAGGTTATTTTTAAATAATTAAAAGCGTTAAAATAAGGGTTTTAAATAAATAAGTAATTGTTTGTCCGTGATATTTTTGGAAAATAAAAGGTTTTAGTAAGGAAAAACAAAAAAGGTAGCATGTTTTAGTTGAAAAAGATAATTGCCCATGATATTTTTGGAAAAGGAGGATATTTTGGTAGAAAAAATAATGTGGTTTAACTGAAAAAGGTAATTGATTATAAATAGGTTATGTTATTATTTAATAATAAATGCGATGCACGGATTATTTACTTACATTATAATATTTTATTAATTGTATTTGACATGTTAAAATAGGTAAACTTTTTAAAAAAAATTAAATACATTAAAATAGGTTTTAAAATAAATAATTAAGCGTTTACCCGTGATATTTTTGTAAAAAGGATGAGTTTTAGTAATTACGAATAGTAAAAAGTAACATGTTTTAGTTAAAAAAATTTAATTGCATGTGATATTTTTGTAAAAGGAGGGGATTTTGCTTAAAAAAATAAAAAAGGTAATGTGTTTTATTTGAAAAAGGTAATTGCTTATAAGTATTTCTTTTTATTTAATATTATTTTTCTATACATAAGTAAGGATAATTAAGTAAAATCACGAAGTACCAAAAAAGTAATTGCTTATAAGTATGTCTTTTTATTTAATAATATTTTTCTATACATAAGTAAGGTTTTTTTAAGCTTAAAATCCGTGCGATGCACGGATTGTTTTAATAATTGTTATTTAATTATTCATATTTTGATATTTTATCAATTGTATTTGTCAAAAAAAAAAAAGTTGGCATGTTAAAATAAGTAAACTTTTTTAAATAATTAAAAGCATTAAAATATGTTTTAAAATAAATGAGTAAGGCTTTGACCGTGATATTTTTGGAAAATGAGGGGTTTTAGTAAGAAAAAATAGAAAAATAGAAAAAGTAATGTGTTTTATTGTTTTATGATCTTTTTATAGACCGGGATATTTTTGGAAAATGAGGGGTTTTAGTAAAAAAAAAACAGAAAAGACAACATGTTTTAATTGAAAAGGGTAAGACTTTGATCATGATATTTTTTGGAAAAAGGAGGAGTTTTAGTAAAAGAAAAAAGAAAAGGTAACATGTTTTAATCGAAAAAAGTAATTGTCCGTGATATTTTTGAAAAATTAAAGGATTTTGTTAGAAAATAAATAGATTATATTATTATTTAATGATCTTTTTATAGACCGGGATATTTTTGAAAAAATAGGGGTTTTAGTAAGAAAAAATAGAAAAGACACCATGTTTTAATTGAAAAAGGTAAGACTATGATAACATGTTTTAATCGAAAAAAGTAATTGTCCATGATATTTTTGGAAAATGAAAGGATTTTGTTGGAAAAAATAGAAAAGACAACATGTTTTATTCGAAAAAAGGTAAGAATTTGACCATGATATTTTTTGGAAGAAGGGGTTTTAGTAAGAAAAAATAGAAAAAGTAACATGTTTTAATCGAAAAAGATAATTGCCCGTGATATTTTTGGAAAATGTAATTTTTCATGATATTTTTGGAATTTATTTTAGGTGAAAAAGATTATTGGTTATAAATAGATTATATTATTATTTAATAATCTTTTCATAAATAAGGTTAATTAAGTAAAATCACGAAGTACCAAAAAAACAGGTACCAAAAAACTGGTACCGTACCAACCAAACTTTTAATGTTTCGTCTTTAATAGTATAGTATTGATATATATATATATATATATAGGCTAGTGATCAAATAGAAACCAAACTTAAAATAGAAACTAAAAACCAATTCAAAACCTTAGATCAATCTAATCTAATGGCCCCTAGAGGCACCACACATAACTAAAATACACTCTCTCATACACAACCACACCTAATCCCCTCCGTTTTTAATTTAAATTTTTCCGTCAATCGGTGAGCTTTTTTTTAAATCAGACTTCACTGTATTTTTCTCTTTCTATCAACGATTAGTTTGCATACCATACTTGCTATATTACGGAGTACTAAAATTTTAGTGATTTCTGTAAGAATAAATAGTGATTTTAGCATAAATATAGCGATTTATTCTTATATGTGTATAGATCTAGTGATTTTGCGGTACAAAATTTGTGATTTACGTATAGTCCGAAGAATAAATTACTAGATTTACGCCGAAATCACCAACATTTTAGTGATTCTCATACGCATAAATAGTGATTTATCACCATAATATAGCATATATGGTATGCAAACTGATTGTTGGGAGATGAAGAAAAATATAGTGAAGCAAAAGTTCAAAAAAAGCTCACCTATTGATGGGAAAATCTAATTAAAAATGGAGGAGAATAGGTGGGGTTGAGTGTGGGAGGGTGTATTTAAATTGTGTGTGGTGGAGTTTCTAGTTTTTATTTTTAATTGGTTTCTATTAGAGTAAGACTCTATATATATATATGTATCCATAGAAGAGGTATACATCTAAAGGGACACCTATATCTACACAAACTCTATCAAAAAGACATCAAGGACTCTCCAATAACTTACCAATACATTTTCCTAACCATATAAAACTACGTAATGGGTTATCGCATATAAAGGGTATATAGGCAGTTTCAAGGCAGATACTCTAAATTCTAATACATGCACAATAGCTACAATTCATTACTCTCTCGAATTCAGCCACCAAACACCACCACAAAAATGACCCCCAAATGACCGAAAAATGGCATTTACTTGTAATTTCCAGCAAACCTCCGAATTCTGTGCTTTTACGATATAATCATTAGATGATGAATATTATTTGTTGACAAATATTAGACATAACTAAGGATTTTTTTGTGTCTCTATCAACTGAGAAGAGGTAAAGAAGAAAGGACTTGACTCGGTACTGTTTTAGATATAGGTAAACAACTTTTAATTATTCAACGACCTAATAAAAGCCATTAGATATATGTTTAATCAACAAATTATATTTATTCAATCAAAAAATATTAGAATATTTTGTTTTTGGACATTGATGAATTTGCATACTATAAAAAATAATTTTAATTTCTTATGAATACATAAATTAGTTTGTAAATTACATACTATAGCCATTTTTTTCTTTTTGCATAGTTGTTCTTTCCAAAAAAAATATTGTTTGAAATACAAGATATAGGCAATTACTTGGCAGTGATTAATCTTGTAAATAATGCCTACCTGAATAAGTTCGAAAGAAATAAACATTATCTGTCTTGAAAAAGTATACATGTCATCATCACATGTTACAAAATACAAACCTTCAGATTAATGGATTGCTCTGCACCTGCTTCAGCTTCATTTTCTGCATTATTGTAAACCTCAACAAGGATGACGAAAAACACTTTACAATTTTATGAAAAAATTTCTTGTGTCAAATTGTATAATGCACTCTTACCATTTGAGATCATTTGTGTGATAACCGGAACAAAGATTCCCGCATAAGAGTCTCCCCCAACATAAAATGGATTTGCAAGGAATTGAGGATGAGCGATGAACCACTACCAAACACTTTAATTAAAACCAGTCCGTGAGAAAAAGTAGTTGAGAGTAAACACAGAATCTGCACCTTTTTTAAGAACTGTAGGGCCTGAGCACATGCTTGGGGGTCAGAGGAGTGAGAAGCAGTAGATGTCTTGCCGTAAGAAAAACCAGTACCAACCGGCAAGTCCAGAAATATTATACTCGCTGCCTGCAAGTCATAAAAAATCCACAAATTAGTTTTAATAAGCATCACTGGACAAATCATTTTGAGACTTCAATTTACCTTACCGAGTCGAAATGCATTCAATGTAATAAAACTAAAGTTTCAGCATAACAGATTGTCAAACTCAAAGGCTATTTATTGGTTATACGGATTATAACACCTCAACTATATGTAGTTTGAACTCATTTCACCTTGTTACCTCTTAAAAATAGTTTCATGGAATAGATCTGATCATTTTTTTATCTCGTTTGAGATGACTCAAACAAGCTAAAAAGTGGTAAGATTTAGTCCACGCACTGTCTTAAATAATTATATTAGTACATCGAAATGTATACAAATTTCAAAACATTTCCCGAGAATGTAATCACTGTAACGAACATAGACATGTGCAATGTAATACACTGAAAGGAAATTAAATAAGTTTCTCATGAATTATTTTGTCTTTCAACTAAACGGGAAAAAAAATAATGAGGTGTCATTTATCTAATTTATCGTGCATGTTATATCATCTTTTGAAGAACACTTAAAAAAAATTAGTTTGGGTAGAAAATAATTGATGAAAACTTATTCCAGAAGAAAACCATTTTATTATCTTTTCAACAAGTTGTAATTCAATCTATATCCCAAGTCTCACTTCCGTCTGGAAAAAACTGATGAACCCGACGAGCGAGAAATTTCATTTACTTTCCTCCACTTCTCTCGACTTCTTCCATTCTGCATTTTTTTCTATTCCAACAAAACTTGGAAACAAGCTGTACATAAAAATTTATACACTTTCTGTATGATAATGAAATTATTACCACATATTACAAGAAATATAATGCAGATATTGCTTCCGCTAGCTCGAACAAGTACAACTCAGTTACCACTGTATGAGTGACTGAGGGTCAGTCACATGGCCAAAATTGCGGTTTATATCACTTTGTGTTTTGTTTGTAATGGGATTGATTTCCAGATACTTACAGCATGCATTCAGTTCATCATTTAGTCCATTGGGAAGGTCCCATGGACTATTCTTTATCACATTCCGGTTCATTTTGCAGGAGCTATTGACTTTACCCCTCCCGAATTATTATGAACACACTGTTATTTTCCTAAACTACTATCAAATTAAGTTTAGCTTTTAAATAACTTTGTATTGGATATAGGACCAAGTAGAATAACTTAGTGAATAATCTAAAGATAATTTATTCAAATTAACACACAAAGCCTTAGGGTTTCAGTCTTTATCGTTACAACTAATGACTACAAAAGGCAAGGTTGTAAAATTAACCTCACTTTCAAGTAAGATGAATTTTTAATTTTGTTTCCTTCTCATTTTGAATCATGATATCAGAACATAACACGTTTCATCAACTTCATAACTCGTAGCAGTGTAAGGCTCCCACATTAGCTAGGTTTGGGGAAGTTACCACTGTACAAAAGCATAAGATTACTTTATATAAAGAGAGGTTTGTTGGGAATATTTATAATTTGATACCACTTAAAATCTTAATTCCAAAATTGGAAAAATTATAAATATTTTTTTATCCTTAACATAATTCCAAATATTAATTACAAACAACAATTGGTTTGGAAAAAAAAAACAAAATTGAAAGGAAAGGAAAATTTAGAATCTGTCTTAGAATTTCATAAATGTAAAGAGTTAGATATAACTCATACATGATATTAATATAATTATCTTTTCATCAAAGACCTGTGTCATTGGAGTTTAAGTCTTTAAGTGTGCCAGAATGCAGCATGTATATTAAGGTCATACTGAAATACAAAATATGCATCTCACTCTCTAACAAGACATCTAATAAAGAAGAGTTTATATCAACAAGCAGACAAATTTACCTGTGTCCATGTGTGGGGATTTAAAATTAGGGTGGGCAAAGTCCCATTGTACTCCACTTGCTCAATATATAATGGACCTGCATATACACATGATTGAACATGGTACAGAAGTAACTTTAACAACAGAATTCGTAAATGAAACTTAAAAAAATCCTTAAAAGAAACAAAATGGTTGGATTAGACAATCTAAATAAATCAGTACATAATTTGAAGACTGTTTATATGCTTATTAGTAGGAAACAATTAGTAGAGGAAGGATATAGAAGGCAAAATCATTGGAAGCTTGTCTAAATTTGTTTTGTTGCAGGCACTTATTTGATCAAATGTCAATCTAATGGTCTTTTATAAAAAGGCTGCTAAAAATTTATTTGGTTTGACAAGCTTTTCAAAGAAGTTTAGGCTTTATTGACTCTAAAAAGCACCGAAGGCACATTAGGTAACTTTAAATATTTTTTTTCTTTATTTTTATCCTTTTTCAGTGAACCGTCTAGATCCACCATAATTATTTGTTATATAGTGCAATTATTATATGTAATAATGTATGATAATAGAAAATTATTGTTGTTGGTAGGATTTGGTAAGAACAAGAATATTCAAGGAATATCTTAAAAACTAAAGTACACTGAGAAAATTGAAAATAACTTGAAACTTGGAAAGGAAGTAGAAGGTAGGGAGAAAATTCCTCTCTGCGATTGAACTTGACTGGGGATGGAGGTGATGTGTAGTTCTGATATTTCGGGCTGCCCTCGCCTGTTCAGTTCTCATAGTCCTCATATGCTTACTCCTCGACCCATGGGTCCTTGAGTAATTAATCCTCGAGCTTGTCTCTAGTTACGCCGGTGAAAATCGCTTATAAAGGTTACTCCCACCACATAGTTTGTGGCAGATTATTGACTGTCAATATGCAGATCATCGATGATGTAAAGAAGTTAGATCAACAATGGCACTCAGAAGCGAGATCGAATATGGCTTAAAGAAGCACATATGCCCCTTCCAATGACAATTTTGATCAAATGATCACGCGTTTTCTTCCTGTAATCGCAACACTCATTGTTGTTTCTAACACCTTGAATTCCACCCCGGTAATAATATTGTGTTGGCAAAGGTGGAAGCTAGAGTAAATATAGGTGAAATGATTTGGGAGACTAATACAAATTGGAAGTTAGAGAATGTTATCAGAACTCCGACGAATAAACATGAAACTCAAGTTCCACCACTGTGTCATGCTGAGCCAAGAACTCAGAGGCATGAACGATCACTTGCAAGCTGAGTTTTGCATGCAACGAACAAGTTTGAAATTTTTTGATAAACAAAATCCTTTGTTGCCTGAAGTAGCGTAGTTTGTAGAACTTATTTATGCAGGCCTCCAATAGACCACAAGACTTTTAGACAAACAATGCGTGGATCGATTATGCTCATGCAACTGTTTCTTTCTTTTGGCCATGGAGTATGTGACTTAACAGAGTAAACACATAGTGAGGCAAATATCTTGAATCTTAGTGCCTCTCACTTGAAAACCGGGAGGTCCACTTGCGTAAAAGGATAGCATTTTGCTAATGAGTTGTGCTACTTGATTCTTTCTTGTGCCCAGATAGGGTAGACCATGTGGAGGGGAAGCATTGCAAGCCTGGAGTGGACCTGATAATTGAGTAACGGCAGTTGCCCGTCTCTCGGACTAAAAATTGCCCATGATGAGGTGGTCCGATAAGTGATATCGTTTGCTGAGTTGCACCACTGTTGCAGTGTCGAAAACCGGAGAGGGAAAGCTGAACACAGTAAAACTATTGTTAAAGTAACTGGAATTACTGGATACAGTATAACCAGAAAACATGGCATGTGCTCCTTTGCTGCAATAATAGCATCGTCATTGCCATAGGGGATGTTTTCAAGTTCTAGCATGGTGATGTAGGAGAAGGTTAAAAACAAGGATTCGTGGAAAAAAAACAGTGAAAATATAGGCTTGGGTGACTCAACTGCCAGAGGCACTAATCCAAGGATTTCGCAGGGGAGAGAGGTGTTTTATTTGCAAATTGCAACTTATATCACGAGGAGAATCTCACTTAATATAATATAAGACTTTAACATTTCTTGTACGAGGGAACCAAACTAATCATAATTACAAGTACTTCCAATCGAAATATGCTTCTTATTACTAATTGACTTCCATAGTTATAAAGAGGAAGCATCTTTGTTTATTCTCTACTAACCATAGCACAAAATATTTTACAAAATCTACTAATCGAATCCAATTGAACTCCACCATAAACTAAAATTAACTAAATTCTTAATACAAACATAAGGTAAATACAGATTAATGTGTTAATTACACACACACACACACACACACACACATATATATATGTTATCATCAACAGAAACCAAATTAGCCTAGAAACTAGAAATTAGTCCGTAACAATTTTCGATCACTGTTTATAACTACAGAATTCACCCATTTCTACACTAGCGATCACTATATTGTATAAAATGAATCACTTAAATATAAATATATATGTACATGTGGCACTATATATCACCATCATTTGCCCCCTTGCTGCAATGATGAGCCTCCTGCCATCACTACTGCTACCTGCCACCACTTGCTGCCACCGCCTACCACCACTTGTCACTACCCTTTGCCTCGACCACTTACCGCCATTATCGACCACTTGCCACCATCACAGACCTCCTCCAATCACATGCCACCACCACCGACCTCCTACCACCATCATTGACCATCACAACCGACCACCAATATCTACCATAACCAGATTTCCTAATTTACGGAAAGTAAAAATTATGATTTCTAGTATACAAAATAGTGAACGACAGTGTATAAACGAGTAATTTTTGTAGGATTAAATAGTGATCCGAATTTTGGTTTCCAGTTTTTAGACTAATTTGGTTTCTAGTGGAGTAATACCCTATACATATTACATCATATTTAACCTCAATTATCCTTATCTTCTAATGTATTATTCCTTTATTAGTTTAATAGGATAGTTTATTAGTAGTTATTTACTTGGATGGATGCTAATTACTGATATTATATTTTTGTTAAATATATCAAATAGAGCAAAGGGTAATAGGATAAGTCAAGATGAAATAGTGCAAGTGGTGGAAATTCAAGGGCTTATGTTCAAGGCCTTGACCTAGACGAAATTTCCGATTTAAGACTTTCTTATTTAGTTATAGTTCACTTTCCAATACCTTGTTACACTCTGAAAAGCTTCTATAGTCTAATGCCCACTCAAGTATCTATAAACATAATTACTAGCGTTTTAGAATGGAGCCATGGTATTCTATATATAGAAATTTAGAGGGAGAATCACTTAAAGAGGGAGATTAAACGAGGGATCAATATATTTCATCCAGGCTGTAAAGATTTCTTCAAGTTATATTCTTCTGCTATTAACTCTTGTGACTATGGTTTGGTTTACTTGTATACATTCAATAATTATTCAATAAATGAGTAACTAACCTTTTAATCTGGGGATTAAGATTATATAGTAGCCATTAACAGGTTAGGCGTGTTTAGCTATATTGTGATCTCTCTTGGTTTTTTAATCCGTCATTGAGCACCTTACACAATTAGAAGAGTAGCTAATATTTTAGTGAATCTTTAAGAATTATAGTGAATCAAGAGAAGAGTTCAAATCTAGTACATGATTCATAGACACAATTCAAGCATTAGATCGAGAAATTTTTATGCGAATTTTGAAACTAAAATTCTTGATAGTCTATATTAGTACTTTGTTTCACCGTGGGAGTGGCTGTGAAGGGATAATTGAAGGCACTATAATTTACCTTGGGAGAGGACTTTTTAAACATGAAAAGAATTGTTTTTAGCAAAACGAGAAATATAAAACAAATTGCCAATTGAGAAACTCTAATTCTTGAATTATTTACTCTTATAATTACTTAAAAGTTTTATTTTCTTATAAGGTGATTTGATTTTCATTGCTTATACGGCGCAATGTCGATACGTTGCTGGTAGAGGATAACGACACCATGACGGACAAGGCGGACGCCATCTGTAATTAGATATGTACAATATTATATATATATATAATATTTAAACATAAAATCCATATAACAAACACAAAAGCCGCATTTAGTGTTCCACCAGATAAACCAATTAAAAATGTCATAATTCAGATTTCAACAGTCAAAGTCCTTGTATCCTTCATGGTCACTATATTGACCAGGATCAGATCCCATCCCATAGTCATCTTCGAGGTCTTCATCTTCAACAATAGGATCCAAATCCTCTTCTCTTGTTTCATCTTCATTAGTCTGATCCCCATCCAAATCTTAATTTACTCGAGTATCAAACACATAACTATCTCTCTTTACTCCTAAATATTAATAAATTATGCACTTGAACATATAAGTATATTGGTCCTTCCTATGGATACGACAATCCACTTTGCTATGCTATATGCGCAACCCGACTTGTTCCGGTTGCACATTTGACATTCCTTGATTTGTTTCACATCACGTGGTGGAGATACAGAGAACTTTTACACGCAAACAAAAATATCAATGGAGTGAGAGTGAAGATAACACGAAGCTACAAACAGATGTGTGCAAAAAAAAGGTAGCAGAGTTGATGCAACAACATTACTTTTCAAAATATATATATATATATATATATATATATATATATATATAGGCAAACGCTCAAATGAGAACCTAGCTTATTGTGAGAACTGAGAATAAATCTCAGCCTTATATTTCTTATACCCACGTTAAATCTCAGCCATGTGTTTTTATCTCTACTGACCATTTCATTTCATATCTCCAGATTTATCTTTAACAACGGTAATATACACACACATCTCTCTCTCTCTTCTCTCTACCTCTTTCTCTTTCATCGGTACCTCTACAGCACTTCTCTTCTCCATCGTCTTCCTCCCCCGAATCTCGCCACACCTTCCCCGCCTTTTTTCATCACCATTAAATCATGATTCTCTATTAACACTTAGATCTATGATGCCATCGTTGTTATGATTTTTATCTAGTTATCTCCGACCCCAACACCATCTTCAGATTTGATGACAGTGTATGTATTGAATGAAGAGCGCAATTGAATGGATACAAATGAAACAAGGTTATTGAATGAAATGAACGAGAGACAAAATAAGTTGTGTTGTTAGGAGTCAATTTTGCACACTAATCACCTTTTTTTATAATATAAATCACCTTTTTATCTGGTGATTTGTGTATGTATATTTTACGATTTATGAACAGAAATCGGTAATGTTAGTTTAAATTTTGGTGATTTATAATTTTCTTAATTTGATGATTCTGGAAGTAGTTGTTGTGATGTTAGTGATTTTAATTTTATGGATTTCATGAATTTAGTGATTCTGGTTGTGGTGATGTAGTGTTAGTGGTGGTTGTGGTTTATTGATAATTATGGGGTGTCAACATTGTAGTAGGGGTGGCGATTACGATGTAGTGACGGTGGTGGTGGACTGGTGGTTTTGTGATGGTGGTGATAAAGATGATGGTGACGGTTAATACTTAATATAGCGTGTATTTGAATTTTGTATAAATAAAATTATAAAATTGATATTAGGGTTTTAGTTCTCATTATAAGGAGGATCTCATTAGAGTATATATATATATAGATATATATGTTCAAGTAAGTATTAGTGTGGATCTCGAAGCAGCTATTTGCAAGAGTAATAATGATAGGAATGCACCAAAGTCCAACAAGTTAAAGCCTATCAATCCAGCTGAAAAAGAGCATGTAACAGGAGAGAAACGAAGCAAATGATGACTCAACTATCCTGCATACCTTATGCCGTCATTTTATGCTCAAATCTTTAACATATTTACAGGATTAATGCATTGAGGCAGAACAGTCTGTTATTACATTTGTTTATAGGAAGGAATCCACACTGGGTAAAATCAGTTGCTGAATATGTTGACTGTAGGTGTTTGGTTGCGTGAACAAGGTGTTTGATGATGCTGCTAAGAAATGTCGTTCCTTTGAGATAATTGACCGTTGGGGATGTTCTCCAAGCGTCAACTTAGGAAATTGGAAACATCTAATGAACAAGGGATTCAAAACTAAGAGAAATAAAAATATACAAACTTCTAGAGAAGGTTAAAGAAAATATTATAATTTAGGATGCGATTCAAGTGGGATTGGAGCTAGTGTGTGTTCTTTGGATCCTTTTAAGATGACTACCTAACCTACTAATTATGTATCAAATCCATCATAGTTTTGATGTTTGTGTTGGTTCTCGCATCTTTAGTCCTTGAGTGATGAGATGACCTAGTCCTAAAATTGTTCGATCAGATGACAATAACCACAGGTATACTTGTAAACTTGTATGACATGTATTATGTATACTTGTATGAAATTTTATACTTTTTATTTGTGAAAAATCCAGGGGAATATGGATTATCAATTGGAATGAAAATGGGAAAATAGGAACGGTCTGGAATCTCATGAAATAACTAGGTAATGGAAAAAGAAAATCTCATTCCAACACATTAATCATCTCGGCCAAGTACAGAGTAAGATTCCAATTCCTAGTAATCGGGTTTAAATTCAATGATCCAACCTCCCACTACACATAACAATTACAATTTGTATTTACACCTCCCACTTGAGTAAACCTGTTTGATTATGTATAATTCAGCAAAAATTATTTGATTAGTAAAATGAAGTGTAGCGTACCGAATTCATAAGCAAAGGCAGTGAAAGAAGAACAACCAGGACCTCCTGTCATCCAAAGAATAAGAGGATCGTCTGTTGGATTGGTCTGAGACTTGACAAAATAATAGAACAACTCCACATCCTCTGATTTATCCACTCCAACATACCTAATAATATTAATCTCCTCGGTTATCATCAATGACAATATTAATAATTCCAGGTTTTCAATTTCCAAAGTACATATATCATATATGTACACAAACCTTCACAATTTACCTGTTAATATTAATGCATCAAAAAATACAAGGATTCGCCAAACATTCTCAATATAGACATTAGAGAAAATAAAGTATTCAACACTGTTGACGTCAGTGAGTCTGTATAAATTCACACACAAACCCAGTTTCGAGCTGAATCCCGAGGTTTTACCAGATTTCTTATTTTCACTTAAATATAATTAAATTGTCACCTCACTGAGAAAAGGAAGAAAAGAAATAAAAGAAATAAAATGGTGGGATTAATTTAGGAGTAGTTTGTTTCATGATCAATGAATGTGGTTAACTAAAATCGAAATTTTAAAACTCATGTTTTGGTGTTTCAACTAGTAATTTAATAAGAGTATTGCTAGAGGTACAAAAAATTGTTACAAAAAAATGTTACAAAATGACTTGGCATGGTTGATGTGGCATTATGATGGTTTTTGATTGGTGTTATTGGTGTGAATGCAGGGGTTCATTTATTATTACAATCAATTAGAATCTGGCACGTATATTTTGTAACTTTTTTTGTACCTATTTTGGGGCCTTAACATTATTCATTTAATAATTGGGATCAGAAATAGGAAATTTTTCCATTAAATGATTAAATTACACACTCCCTTCCTTTTGCGATATCATATTATTCTCAGTTTCATTAATCCCATTGTCATTCACCTCATTTCCATTCTTAATAAGAAAATTGATAAATAAAATTATTTTTTATATTATAAAATTTTAATGTTTTCAATTATTTTTTTAAAGAATATTTTCAAAAATTTTAAAATTTTCAAAAAGAATTGAGAGGTGAAATGTCTCTTTTTGGCACAAATTGGAGTTTAAAATAGTGATTCTTAACGACACAAGGTTACGTCACCTTGATCTACGTTCATGTGTTTCTTCGAGAAATCATCAGTTGCAGTTGGGCTAGGCCTGATCAGGGGCGGCGCTGGAGTAGCGCGGGGTGAGCGATCGCACAGGACTCCCGAAAACAAAGGGCTCCCAAATTTATATGTTCCCATATATGTTTGATAGGTCATGTAAAGCCCGGACCCGTCCTGGGTCCTGGACCACGCCAGAACCCGGATTCATATTTAGGCCCTGGCTCATCTCAGAGCTCGGACTCATATTTAGGTCATGACTCATCTCAAAGCTCGGATTCATGTTTAGGCCATGGCTCACCTCAAAAATCGGATTCATGTTTAGGCCCTGGCTCATCTCAAAGCTCGGACTCATATTTAGGCCCTGGCTCATCTCGAAGCTCGGATTCATGTTTAGGTCATGGCTCACCTCAAAGCTCGGATTCATGTTTAGGCCCTGGCTCACCTCAAAGTTCGGACTCATAGTTAGGCCATGGCTCAAAGTAAAAATTAACCCACTTCTGGAGACAAAGGCAATAACTTACGTGAGGGAAACTGTACATTGTTACGTAACGTGCTTAGGTCATCACTGATTGCCACACCTGATGACGACACGTAAGGATACCTAATGATTGGCACAATTATTTCCTATCCAAGCCACACGCCAGCAGGAGCCTGGCACACGCCACCACAATTCCTCACCTGAACACGTGTAATCCATCAACATCACCCAGGTGTCCTACCTACCTAGGATTCAACGCTCATGATTGCAGGTACAACCCCTAAACCCTAATTCTTGGCCTATAAATAGACCAAGGAGGAAAGGTCTAGGGGTTACATTCTCTTTTACACACTTAGCCTATATTATATACACAATATACATACACCCTCCATATTTAGATTTCTCTATAGTCCTGTCATCCTTTCCAAAGCCGTTACTTATTCTCACGCCGGAGGCGCCGCCAGGGTCTAAACCCCCCTCTGGTGTTGTTTTGCAGAATCCCAACCGCAGCGACACCGCTTCCAGGCGTGGGATCGGCCGGGGAGGACTAGATCAGGATTTGGAGTTATCAATGTTCATATTGAAAATTAACAAAAAAAAGCAAGAAAAACGGCTCTTTTAAGTGAATTCATATTTCTTACTTACAATTTTTTTCGATAGCTTATTCTATTTAGGAAAAAATCACTTCAATTTATATTAAAGGGCCCAATTTTATTATTTTGCATCGAGCTCCCAATTGTTTTTGCCCCACCCCTGGGCTTGTTTTGTGGGTTAGGCTTGTTTGTTGGGTTGGGTTTTGTACATATTGACATTATATTAACTTTTGTTGCGTCGTTTGTGACTAACACTCCCATGACCCCAACCCCTGTAATAGAAACGCAAACTTATATCGCTTCCATACAGTGATGTAAATTGATCCGGATTATCTGGTATCTTGATTTATATTTAGTTCGAAAATATGATACATGTTTTAGATTAGTTTTGTTAATGATTCAAATCTGGAAAAAAAATTAAACTCTGATAAAATATGATCCCGGATATGAGCACTGGTATACCTGCTCAAATTAAGTCTCATGTTATTATTAATAAAATGATTCTACCTGAATATGATTTATGATCCGTATTCGGTTCAAACCCGAATACGAATATATTCTTAGTTCATTATATTTCTAATTAAATAGCATATTATAATTTCTTAGTTTCATTTATAACTTTAAAATTTCATAAAATACGAGTTATCCACCCAATTAATTATCATCATATACTTAATAGATCATTTATTTACGTTTCCAGTTCATGATTATTATGTTTTTATTAGATTATATTTATTTTGGAAAAAATGACTATGTATATAATTCAAATAAAAATGATACTCAATGTTAGTGGATTATATTTAACTCATATTTGATGGATCACAAACAACCCGGTTACAATAGAAAAATACGATACTGTCTTATATTCGGTTCAGATTCGAACCTTTTAAATCCGATTAAAATGATCCTAGGCCCAAATCTGTCTTATATTCGGTTCAGATTCAAACCTTTTAAATCTGATTAAAATGATCTTGGGCTCAAATCTGAACACAATAAAAGTAAAATGATCTGATACTTGAGTAAAAGGGTGTCTGGTTCTACCCGGATCATTTTACACCCCTACTTCCATATAATTTGTTAAAAAAATAGAGAAAAATGTACCTGAGGGTGTTCGGATACCCGTGGTTGATGTATTTTTCAATACAATTTTTAAAAGGGTATATTTGTAAATATCAAACCCACCTCATGTACTTATAAAAAATACTTTTTCTTTTATATGAATTTTTTTTAACCTCGGGCAACTCACTCAGACTAGACCCGACAATTTTTCACACGACACGAAAATTTAGTGTTTGTATTTTGGGTAAACAACACGAAAGTACACGAATACGAAAGTACACGAATACGAAAGTACACGATCAAGATTTAGTGTCGGTTTTGTATTTACCCTTTGTGTACACAACACGACACGAAGTACACGACATAAATAAATATATATTTATATTTATATTAGATTTTTTAATATTTACATTAGATAAATTAATATTATTATATATTTAGACATAATTTTATAATTTTATTTGTAAATATGATGTAAATACATATTTCAAAAACATATTTGCAAAAATTTAACTGAAAAATTAAATATTTAAAATTATTTATTTATTTATTTAATTTATACTTTTATTTAAAATTAAACGAAAACACGACACGAAAAGTACACGACGGAAGGTACACGGATCTAAATGAATCGATTTTGTATTTAGCATTCATGTATACGAAAATACACGACACGAAAATACACTACACAAACGAATTATCAGGTCTACCTCAAACCAGCAATCTCATTAAAAATATGGCTTCCATATATCTCACAAACGAAACGAATTATCTATTAACTCTCTCTCTCCTGCTCCTTTTGCTTGTGCCTTATGCTGCTTCTTTTGATATTCTCTTTCTTTGTCTAAATTTTCTGCCCCCCCCCCCCCCCTTCTCTTTATCAAATTCTTCTAGACAATTAAGATTCCACCAATTTATAATTCAGATGTTGCATTTTGAGTTGCATGAGTTGCATATGTATACATATATGTGTATATGGTGCTGCATGCAAAATTTAATTCGATCCATACATGTCAAAATCTAAAGTTCTTCGTGATTGGAGACTTGTTGATATTTCAATTGGTTTGTAATTTAAGTGTTTATGGTTGATTGATATAAGATATAAAGTTGATTTAGATGTTTCACTTTTTTTTTCTTCTTCTTTCTTTAAACGATGCAGAGATTTGAGAATTGTTTTTGTTAGTTTTAGTTGCTTATTGGGTTGTAGATTGTAAGTTATACTTGGTTGATGTATCAACTGATTATTTTTAAAAATGCAACTGACGCAACTAGAGTCAACTTTGAAAGAAAAAGAAAAATGAAGTTGCATTTTGGGTTGCAAATGTTGCAAACCGTATTTTTGAAAACAAAACTTAAAAAATCGTATTTTTGTAAATAACTTTTAACGTCACGGTATTTTTGAAAAAATATTTTATAAAAAGGGCATTTTTTAAAAAAGCCCTTTATTTTAAAGGTGTTAAAGCTGAGCCCAAGCTATGCAATCCTTATAAAAGTTGTAGGAAACGGAAAGATCTTTCCGATGATATATGGCTTGTCAGAAACGGACTTATAACGAATTGGGAATCAAATAAAACGATTGTTGATTAACTTCTCAATAATGAAAAACGGGATCTGATTATGTTTTGTGATTTCAAAAATAGATTGAAATATAATCTGAGAAAACACTAAGAACGAAAGTTGTAGGTAATCGCAAAAGCTTTCTGGATCGTAAAAAATCATCAAAATCTGACATGTATTAAATTTACTATAAATTTTAGAAGATACCTTATTTGTAAGGACAAAATCATAAGAAACCTTATCTTAATTTTGAATAAAACCACGAACCACCGCTTCCACCGTTCAGCTCCTCCATTAAAAACGCTCCAGATCCAAAATAACCACCCTTGTGCATGATGTAGATGATTTGATTGTCCTCCACAATCAAAAAATTATCCCCTCCTTCTAGCGCCAAATTTTTAACGGAGGAATTTTGTGATAACAAATTTCGGGGATTGCTGAAATAACGAAATTGTAATAATGGGGGATTTTGGGTTTTTGAATGTTTGGGACTAGACGTGAGAGGTGTCTCGACTTGTTAGATGTGTCGGATCCTATTCCAAGATGTCTGTGTACCTTATATTTATAGGGATCAAGTCAACGCAGTTCTGTTATAGAATTGTGTTTTTAATCAATTTGATTATTAGCAATGTATTTGGAATTAGTTGATTTTATCTTTTTAGATTTAGATTGAGATACCTTCTTGATTTGAAAAATATCGTTTAGAGATATTTTCTATAATTAATTGGAGATTTTTCCTCGTTTCAGATAGAGAAATAATTAATTTAGGAATTAAGTTAATTATTATTAATAGATTCATATTGAAAAATTAGGAGATAATTGAGCCAATCGAAAATATGGCGTAACAAAAGGAAAACATCATTCGTCCCTCTCATTTTTTTAAAGTTTTTTTACAATGTTTGGCGCGCATTTTAAGACTCCTATAAAGTATAGCTCTACAACTTATTTTTAAAACTTTCTTTTTCTAAATAAAAATTTAAACATTATATTTTTATTCTTATAATTCAGAAGAAGAAAAAATTTAAAATAATTTATCGAATTATATATTAAAGGATATTTAAAATGCGTACCACCGTCCCCCAATGTAAAAGAATTGAGGAGACGGAGGGAGTAGTTTTTATCGTCCCTGTTACATGACATCAGTGTTATAGAAATCAGCGATTTTGCCGAAAAATCGTGGTTCCGCAAGCAACCGATTCGATATGTTGAAATCGATAGATAAATCGTTTTTTGAGTAAATCGGATGAAAATAGTCAAAAAATGGGTCAAAACCAGTAATATCGGATTGTTTCGACCTCCTCCGGTGTAAACAAATGGTCAACCTTCAACTTCCGACTTCCGGCGACATCTTATTTTTTTGGCTTCCGGCGACATCTTATATTTTTTAAAGAAGAAGAACCATCAGGACAGATCGAGATGTATACGCACAAATTAGATATAAAAGAGGAGTGTTATTATTATCATTAAAAATGGGCAGCTCAAGAAACTGAAGGTCGAAGAAGATAAAAAATGAATAGATGTACAACTTGCCAATTTGATGCCCACAACCACAATCTACCGGAAGAAAATATGATATATTAGTAAATAGTTTATTTGGATATGTATTATTTTAAAATAGTAAACCTGAAAGATTGCACAATTCATGTTAATGGCGTAGCTGTGAGTATTTAGGCGTGAGAAATTTAATATATATTGATAGTATTAGTATGTTAAATGTACAAAATACAAAGTAAATCAATCAATACTATTATATAAAGTAATATAATAGAAAATACAAAAACATATTGGTAAATAAGAAGTTAAGAAATTAGATCGGTCTTGCATAAGAAATTAAGTAATTACTTGGTAAATAATTAATTACCTTTATTATATATAATTGAAAACAAAACTTAATTTTATATTAGAACTATTATTTTATTTAAAAACGTATTTTGTGGAATATTTTTTGAGAAAATTTAGAGATATTATTATAAAGCCGCTGCGAAGCGCAGCTTAGTAAACTAGTATACTTATATATAAAGGAGAAGAAGGAGGCGGTGAGCTGGCGCTCTTAGATCGCTTCGTTCTATTTTTCTAATTTTCTCAATTTTTTGAATTAATAATATTAAAAATACGAAAAAATCTCAATTACCTTTTAAATGCTTACTAATAGAGGAAACATATAATATTTTTGCATTTAAAATCTCTACTAATGAAGAAAGTAAAAATACAATAGATCTTTATTAATGAAGTAAACTAAATATCACTAATGGAGGAAACTAAATATTCGATTATAATATTCTTGCATTCAAAATATCTAAATTATAAAAAAGTGTATTACCTTACATTATTTTGAACTTTCCTCTATTATTATCTAAATATTCTCATAATATTGTTTTCAAAAATTACATTTTAAATGTTTACTAATAGAGGAAACATATAATATTTTTGCATTTAAAATCTCTACTAATGGAGAAAGTAAAAATACAATAGATCTTTATTAATGAAGGAAACTAAATATCACTAATGGAGGAAACTAAATATTCGATTATAATATTCTTGCATTCAAAATATCTAAATTATAAAAAAGTGTATTACCTTACATTATTTTGAACTTTCCTCTATTATTATCTAAATATTCTCATAATATTTTTTTCAAATGAAATTAATATCTTAACATTCTTTTCTCCTAAACTTTCTTTTTTTATGTGATATAATAGAAAATACAGGAACGTTTTGGCAAATAAGAAGTTTAGAAATTAAATCGGTCTTGCATAAGAAATTAATTAATTAATACCAAAGATTAGAAAAAATCTCAACTGCCTTTTAAATATTTAATAATGGAGGAAACTAAATATATAATTTCAATATTCTTGCATTTAAAATCTCTACTAATGGAGAAAGTAAATATACAATAGATCTTTACTAATAGGTGACGCTCCCAGATTTTTGCATTTAAAATCTCTACTAATGGAGAAAGTAAATAAACAATAGATCTTTACTAATGGAGCAAACTAAATATCACTAATGGAAGAAACTAAATATTCAGTTATAATATTCTTACCTTCAAAATATCTAAATTAGAAAAAAAGTGTATTACCTTACATTATTTTGAACTTTCCTATATTATTATCTAAATATTCTCATAATAGTTTTTTAATGAAATTACTATCTTAACATACTATTCTCCTAAACTTTTTTTTTATGTAATATAATAGAAAATACAAAAACATTTTGGTAAATAAGAAGTTAATAAATTAGATTGGTCTTGTATAAGAAATTAAGTAATTAATACCAAAAACTAGAAAAAAAAAACACAATTGTCTTTTAAATATTTACTAATGCAGAAAACTAAATATACAATTTCAATATTCTTGCATTTAAAATCTCTAATAATAGAGGAAAATAAATATAATAAAAATCTCTACTAATAGAGAAAGTAAATATACAATAGATCTTTACTGATGGAGGAAACTAAATATCACTAATGGAGGAAACTAAATATTCTGTTTTAATATTCTTGCATTCAAAATATCTAAATTATAAAAAAAAGTGTATTACCTTACATTATTTTAAACTTTCCTCTAATTAACATCTTAACATTCTCTTCTCCTAAACTTTTTTTTTATGTGATATATATAATAGAAAATACAGGAACGTTTTGGTAAATAAGAAGTTAAGAAATTAGATCGGTCTTGCATAAGAAATGAAGTAATTAATATCAAAGATTAAAAAAAATCTCAATTGCCTTTTAAATATTTACTAATGGAGGAAACTAAATATACAATTTCAATATTCTTGCATTTAACATCTCTACTAATGGAGGAAAGTAAATATAATATTATTGCATTTAAAATCTCTTCTAATAGAGAAAGTAAATATACAATAGATCTTTACTAATGGAGGAAACTAAATATTCAATTATAATATTCTTGCCTTCAAATATCTAAATTAAAAAAAAGTGTATTAATTTACATTATTTTGAACTTCCCTTTATTATTATCTAGACATTCTCATAATATTTTTTTTTCAAATGAAATTACCATCTTAACATTCTGCTCTCCTAAACTTTCCTTTTTAATGTAATATAATAGAAAATACAAGAACATATTGGTAAATAAGAAGTTAAGAAATTAGATCGATCTTGCATAAGAAATTAAGTAATTACTTGATAAATAATTAATTATCTTTAATACTTTCATACAAACAGCTAATTAATAGTATAAATATACACCTAAACTCTGTTAATATACATGAGTATGAGACTTTTTCCTTTATGTTATTTATCTTATTACGTTTGTTTGTATCTTAATGCAAGATCATATTAAAATCTTTGACAAGTCAAGTTATTTGCTATTAGTGTTGATTGAGTTAAGACATAGATTAATAAGAAAGGGGATTCATCAATTAATCAGTTAAAATAATAGGCCGAGCAAGGTGATTTTCATGTACATTCAGTTGTGATCATTGATTTATATGTTTATGTGTGCACGTTATTAGATTTGAATTTATAGTTAAAAGTTGATACACCTGTATACAAGTATACAAGGTAACTCGAAAGTGGAGAATTCATCATGTCTTCAAAAACAAATTTTATCATTGTTTTTTAACGTTTAGATAGTTATTGCTCTAATTTGAATGAGAAAAGATTATATCTTTTAGTAAAATATTTTCTGTAATTCATACACGAAAATTCAAAGATAAAAATTGTATATTAAGAAATTTATAGTGTATGTATTTCGAAAATATCATGTTAAGATTTATTCGACTAAAGAATTTGTGCATTTTTAACAAAATTCAATAAGTCGGTGCATCTATAACAAAAGTCATGCAAGAATAAGAAACATTAAGAAGATGTCATTAATTTTTATTTTTTTTAAAGGAAGAGGTTGTTGTTGTTTTTGTTGTTATTTGTTTTGACAAAAAGAAATCATTATTAATAAAAAAATTCTCCCAGCAACAAAAAGGATGTTTGTTCATATTTTTTTATTTTTTTTACTGGGAGTAGATTTGGAGGTAGTGAAGATTTTAATAGCTCTGAAGGTATAATTGTAGTTTTTGATTGAACGATCTAGAAATTATATATATATATATAATTCAAAACAAAACTTAAATTTATATTAGAAATATTATTTTATTTAAAAACGTATTTTGTAGAATTTTTTTTGAGAAAATTTAGAGATATTATTATAAAGCCGCTGCGAAGCGCGGCTTAGTAAACTAGTTTTAATAATAAAATAAGAACATGTTAAGATAACATTAAAAATATATTAATACATATCTAAAATAAAAAATAATATTAAAATACATCCGATTTATTTCCGATTTAACATTCGGATAAATCTCCAATTTACCGATAAATCGCTATACGGTACCTTAACCAATTTATTCCGATTTTCGAAATCAACAATGACATGCGTTTTCATCCTTATCTTTTTTTTATCCTTGTTCAAACGGTTGTGGCAGCTTTTCTTGACCAGGGTCATTTTCATAGTTGTGTTATTTGAAGCATTATTTTCCAAAATTATGTTACTCGTGTAAAAGACTAATCTCATACTTTTCAGCACAAAATAATTTATTGATATCACATCTAATTTTAATACTAGCTGATGATTCATGTGATTCATGTCAAAGACCGTCGAGAGTCAACACTAAATATTATTATTAATAAATTATAAAATAAGTATAATATTTATAGGTAATCAAACCCCGGATAAAGTAAGAAAATAAAGTAAATAAATAAATCTTATATAGTTACGTAATTGTAAAGAATCAAATCCGGGATGAAACTAAAAATTTAAAGTAAATAAATATATTTTGTAAAATCATGTAATCGTAGTGAATCAAACACGGGTTTAATTATAATCAAATTTGGTAATTTGGTACTATATTATCAGTTATTTGAACATTGTATTTCTTATTAACAATTTTTTTAAAATTACGTACTTGCAGAGAATCAAACCGGTTTAGTGATAGTTAAATTACTATTGCGCGTCATTTAAATATTATTTTTCTTATTAATAAAAAATATAAATTCTCAAAAAAAAAAACTACATATGTTTCACTTCAGAAAAATAAAATTATGTATATTGTATACTTGTCTTGTATATTTAATAAAAAGATGTTCGTGTACTACTACTCCCTTGTGTTTCACTACAAAGTTAACTTTTGTTTGAATAAAACAGAAACAGATATATTCTTCAACTTCTTCTTCTGCTTCAATTCTGTACATGAGACTTGTACGTACACATAGCTGAAGTAAAACTAAAATCTATAACTTAAAAATCAAAAAAGTATATAGCATGAGTTGAGAGGAGACTGACCCGGTTGTGAGTTGAAAAGGGAGAGGTCCTTGAAAACCTGGAAGATACTTGATGAGTGGTGAATGAAAGTCTGCACTCACTTGCTGCCCTAGGTTTCCTAGTATTGCAGGTAAAACAACAAGAAGCTTTAAGATATAGATGATATTGTACACAACGACCATTTTTTGTGTTTGGTGATACTGCTGCAGCTTTTGCAGTTTTGATTAGACTTGAAAACTTCAACAACATTAGTAAATACATTTTCCAACGGTACGCCGTACGAGTACGAACTATTCATTTTACATTTAATATTGGACTTGTTTTAATAAATACATTTCTAAATACCACCTACCATTATTACAACATCATTTTATATTAATTTTTGTTTGATACATTAGCATCACTCGAAGATTTAAGACTTAAATCTATCTATTACTAGCTTAAAACACGTGCGGATTGTTAATTGTTAATTTATTATTTTTTTTAAATATTGTTTTAATTGTATTTGTTAAAAAAATAAGTAGGCATGTTAAAATAGCTAAACATTTTTAATTAATTAAAAATATTAAAATAGATTTTAAAATAAATAATTAAGAGTTTGCCCGTTATATTTTTGGAAAAGAAGGGATTTCAGTAAGGAAAAATAAAAAATTTAACATATATATTTAGTTTTAAAAAGGAAAATGCCCGTTATATTTTTATAAAAAGAATTGATTTTAGTGAGAAAAATAGAAAAAGTAAGTTGAAAAAAGTAATTTCCCGTGATATATTTAGAAAAGGAGGGACTGTGTTAGAAAAAAATATATAATGTGTTTTAGCTGAAAAGGTAATTGTTTATAAATAGGTATTTGATTATTTATATTTTTTAATATTTTTAGTAATTGCATTTGTTAAGAAAAATAAGTAAGCATGTTAAAATAGGTAAACTTTTAAAAAATAATTATAATATTAAAATAGGTTTAAAAATAAATAACTAAAGGTTGTCCGTGATATTTTTGGAAAATAAAGGGTTTTAGTAAGGAAAAATAGAAAAACTAACACGTTTTAGTTAAAAAAAAAAGGTAATTGTCTGTGATATATTTGAAAAAGTAGGGGAATTAGTTAGAAAAAATAATGTATTTTAGGTGAAGAAGGTAATTGGTTATAAATAGGTAATATTATTATTTGATAATATATTTCTATAAATAAGTAAGGTTAATTAAGTAAAAACACGAAGTAAAGTTCAGTAAGGGCAATTTAGTAAAATCACAACGTACCATACCGACCAACCAAACTTTTAATGTTTCGTCTATTATATAATAGTATTGATATATACTATAATAGAGCAACTAAGGGGTTGCTTGAGACAATTTATTCATATTGAAATGATCAAATTACCCCTACATATTACCTAATAATAATTTTGTATTTAAAGCATATATTAATTACATCTAATTCATTAATACCTCCATATTCAATAATCCATTATTATTTAATATAGTAGTAGTTTATAATTACATTTCTATTAATAGTTAAATGATTGGATAATTAATATCTGTAATTATATCTAACTCATCATTACTTAATAATATTTCAAAATTAATATGTTAATACATACATGTGTGTGCATATATATAACTATATTGTTAAATCCGAAATATTAAAAAATTATCGATCATCTCGATTTTTTAGTTTCGAATGTATCGTTTATCAAACTTTTAATATTACATTTATAACAAAAATGGGTTTCAATTTGCGCATAAACAGATAAAAATGAATATTAACTTAAATTATAACACTTAAACAAATTAACTTATGACAACACATACCTTTGTCAACATTCGAATAACTCATTTATCACACTTACAGAAGACAATAAAAAATTTCATAAAATCTAAAGCGCCAGTTCCTACTCTTAATGATGAGGCAGGTTCAAGAACAAAAATAAAAGATCGCTTGAAACGAAAAGTAACACGCAACCAATATGGTCAAAGGAAAGCAATTACCAAAATTATCTCCCTAATTAGAATTATATTCACAATATATAGGACTCAAAAGCAAATTTTAAGATATTGTCTAAATTTACAACTTTGGTTCACCATTTGTAACTGTGATTATCGGATTAAGCATGTGGTCATGTGTTCATGCCCATGAACCTCTATATAGTCTTATCGTGTATATACTTTGGTTCTTCGTTACACCTTATTTACATCAAAATCAAAAAAAAACATACGCTTTGAACAGTGCAGGTAGTTGACTCTCACGTATTTGATGGTATTAATCAAGAGACAGCTTGAAAGGCATATGTCTAGGCCTATTTGTAAACACCGAGGATTCTACTCAAATTTAATTAAGATGTAATAAGTAAATAATAAAAATCAAATGTCATAGGAATCTCACAAGGTTATATCTGTCAAATAATGAAGATTAAAGTCATCTACAGACTTGAAGTAATTCTACATTTGAAAGAAGTTCAATTTATTGATCAAGTCTCAATGAAGTATTCAAGGAAGTGGAACTGTTTAAAAGTGACAGAGATTTCAAAAGTGTGACGGAGAAAAGTACAGGTTACAGTCCTTTGTTTAAGTAGAAGGAGAAAGAACCAAAGCTTAAAGTCAAAAGATGAAGAACAGTAATTAAAGTTAGTCACTCATGAACCAGACAATACATGGAGTGTCAACGTCAGTCAGTGGAAGTTCGTCATCAATTTAAGTGGTTCTTAGAATTAGTTTTAGTTCTCTTTTAATTTATTCTATAAGATAATTAATTTAATCTATGAATTAATTCTTTCAGAATTAATTCATATATTAAATTAATCAATCTAGATCTTAAGTAATTTTATTTATAAATTAATTCTCAAGAATTAATTAATTTATTGAATTATTTTAAGTCATTAACTTAATTTATTTAATCTATGAATTAATTCTTTTAGAACTAATTCATTTATTAAATCAATTAAATTAAAATGGATTAAATCAAAATTGTTTCTAATTCTAATACTAGTAGTACTATCCATTTTATACTAGTAGTACTACCTGTCATAGTACTACCGATAGTACTACCAATACAATTGGATAGTACTACCGATAGTACTACCAACTATATTGGATAGTACTGCTAGTAGGAAAATGTATAGTTAGTTTTGGCGCGTGCAAAAGGTGTCTGTGACTTGTTTAAATACAAGTCTTTAGTGATCATTTGACATACAGACAGAACACAAGAACTTCATATCCATTTACTTCTGCCAGAAAAATGAGCCAACTGCAAAGCTTCAATTTAATTCTTGTAATCAATTCTAGACATTAATTTTATATCCAATCCACTAGAATTCAATTACTTGTATTGCTTTGACAATCTAGCGGATCATAATCCCTAGAAATTATATCGAACTACTTTTTAGTATTCGATCCTTTTATTACAAATATAGATAAATTCATGTCGAATTTATTCTAGATTTGTTTTAACAAAAACTCAGTAATATGTACACTGATTTGTAACACCCTTCAAGTTCAATAGAGTTTTATTTAACTTGAATCTTGTTTCATTTTATTCCGCAGTAAATTTGTTATTGTAATCGTTAAATTCAACAATACAAATTCGATTAAATGGTACTGTTTGTATTCAACCCCCATTCTACAAACATATTAGGACCTAACAATTGGTATCAGAGCCTTTTGATTGATATACTAATCAAAGATCCAATTGTTTTGAGACTTTTTTCTTAAACTCTGAAATTTTTATCTTTCTTCAAAAATCTCAAAAATGTCTACTACACAGAAAGTTGGTACAGTCAAAATCCCCATGTTCAGCAAGGAGCATTATCCTATGTGGAAGAAGAAAATGCTCCTGTTTCTTCAAGTTGCTAATGTTAAATATCTAGGAGTGCTGAAGAATGGTCCTAAACTTCCTATGATTGTGGAGGAAGAGCTACTAGGATGTACCCTAAGGATCCCAATGACTACACTCCTGATGAGAAAAAGGATGCTACACTAGATGCCTATCTACAGTTGATACTGGTTGATTGTCTTGATCCTATCATGCATAATCATGTTCTAAACTGTGCTACTACCAAACACATTTGGGACACAATAGAGATAATCAACGAGGGGACAGAGGAAGTCAGAGAGAATAAGCTGGAAATTCTCACCTCTTCTTATGAGAATTTCATATCAAACCTTGGTGAAGGTATCTCTGAGGTTTTTGAGAGATACAACAAATTGATCAATGATCTGAATCTCAATGGGAAGCACTATACTATCAAGGAGATTAACAAGAAGTTCCTCCTGACACTTCCAATTCATTTGGAGCACAGAATATCTGCAATTAGAGAAGCAAGAGATCTTGGAGAGATTTCTTTGGAAAGACTCTATGGTGTTCTGAAAACCTATGAGCTGGAACAGATTCAACAAAAGGAGATATATGGAACTGGAAAGATAGTTGGTACTTCTACTGCATTGACAACAGAAGTCCCACAGAAACTGGAAGTGAAGGTTGTTCAACCTTCCAGTTCTAACTTGGATGTTATTGATGCTGAATATGGCTTAACATCCATTGATCAATCTGGTGGTGACTTCTATTCTTTGGAAGAACTTGATCAGCTGGAGGATGGTGATTTGGCAATGATAGAGAAGAAATTTGGCAAGTTCAGATTCAGGAGAAATTCCAATCTTAAGTTCAAGCCCAGGTTTCAGAGAGGTGGTTCCTCATCTACAAATAGGACAAGGGGTGGCTATAAAACTGGAACTGTGGAAAGAAGCACAATCAGGTGCTACAATTGTAATGAGTTGGGTCACTTTGCTATAGAATGTAAAAAGCCAAAGAAAGTGAGAAGGAACTCATTTGATTCTAGCAAGAAGAATAAGATTGGGAAAGCTTATGTTGCCAAAGGAAAGAGTTGGGATGATACTGATACTGATGAAGAAGCAGGTGAAATTGGAAACCTTGCTTTAATGGCTAATGAGGAAAGCACTTCATCAACATTCATGTCAGAGGTAAAGTTTACTAATACTGAAATGATCTATCATCTTAGTACTACTGTTTCATGTGCACGTAAAGAAAATGATATAATAATTCTTTTGAACACATCTCTTGAAAAGGAGGTAAAAGAATTAAAACTTGTGCATGTTAATCAGGATGAACTTACTAAGAAAATAGCATTTCTTGAGAATAGGGTTAAATGTTATATTCAACTGGAAACCATTCTTAAGGATCATATTAGTGAACTTAAGGTCAAGGCTAATGCTTACTATAACTCCTGTAAGACTGTTAAAGAAATCATCAATAAACAAGTTATTGGTCATACTATAGGAATAGGGTATGACTATAATGAGTCTATTGGAGAATTAAGAATAAATACCCCTAATAGAGTCAGTGCTGAAGAAAGGGGTATACCAGATGTGCTTAAGGGTATTGATAAACCTTTCTTTAGAGAGTCCCAAGGAGAACCTCTAAATGAATACTCTATCATTATTGAAAAGGAGATACGTATGGAGGATCGTGCTTTTGATCTTGAACAGTCCAAAAAGTGTAAGTCTGACAAACCAGTCAAAGTTGTTTCAGCAACGAAGACTAAGTCAGACATTCATAAAGTGGATCAAAACAACTGTAAAACTGACATGCCTGCTATTAATCTTTCTCATAAAGCATGTGGTGTGGTTAATTGCATGTCTTGTGCTTTCAATGTTATGTATGCTTATTTTAATAGTAAGCATGTATCTGATAATAAGACTGTTCCACGTCAACATGTTAATAATAAGAAGCATGTTAGATCTAATACTATTAGTCCTCCAAAGACTAGAGTGGATCCATTTATCCCTAAGCCTACTCAGAAATGTGTTAAGGCTGGTTATAAATGGAAACGCTCTTTTGTGAAAGAGGCATTAGTAGTTAAAGTTAAAAATGTTGTTTTTCCTGACAACGGCCAGTTCTTTAAGTATGCCGGACCCAATCAAGTTTGGGCTCCGAGGAAGGACTAATCAATTTGATATTGCAGGGTGTGGAATAGGTAAACCGTGTTATGTGGGTTCTGGACAGTGGCTGTTCAAGGCATATGACCGGAGATAGAGCCCTGCTATCAAATGTGGTTGAGAAAGCTGGCCCATGAGTTACCTTTGGAGATAACATCAAGAGTATTACCAGAGGATATGGCTGTTTGAAGTTTGGAAATGTTATCATTCAAGATGTATCTATTGTGGAAGGTCTGAAGTTCAATCTTCTCAGCATCAGTCATTTCTGTGATAGAGGATATGTTGTTTCCTTTGAGAAAGATAGATGTCAGATCCTTCACAAGAAGAATGGAAAGCCTGCTCTTCAAGGAGTAAGGAAAGGTGATTTGTTCATAGCTGATCTGCACTCTGGATCCAAAGATGAAGTTACTTGTTTTTATGCTAAAGCTTCATCAGATGAAAGTTGGCTATGGCACAAGAAGATGTCTCACATTAACTTCAAAACCATGAACTCTTTAGTCAAGAGGGGATTGGTTAGAGGTTTACCTGAGATGGAATTTACACAGGAATGACTGTGTGAGGCATGTCAGAAAGGAAAGTCAAAGAAAGCTTCTCACAAGGGCACTGACACATCATCAATAACTGAACCACTTCAGCTACTTCACATGGATTTGTTTGGCCCAGTTAGTGTGATGTCCATGTCAAAGAAACAATATGCACTTGTGATTGTTGATGACTATTCCAAATATACTTGGGTTTTATTCCTACATTCCAAGGATGAGACCCCACAGATGGTGATTGATCATATAAAGTTGATTGAGCTGGATTCTAGATTCCCTGTTAGAGCTATAAGGTCAGATAATGGAACTGAATTCAAGAATGCAGTCCTAAATGACTTTTGTGCAGATAAAGGAATAACAAGACAATATTCTGCCCCTAGAACTCCTCAACATAATGTAGTGGTGGAAAGGAAGAATCGTACATTGATTGAAGCTGCAAGGACTATGTTAAGTGAATCAAGACTTCCAATGTACTTTTGGGCTGAAGCTGTGAATATTGCTTGTTATACTCAGAATCGAGCTTTAATCAACAAGGATTTAATGAAGACTCCTTATGAGATCATGAACAACAAGAAACCAACTCTCAAATACTTTCATGTATTTGGTTCTAAATGCTTTGTGCTTAAGGATGACAATGTGAAACGTGTCAAGTTTGAGGCCAAGGCACAAGAAGCTATTTTTATTGGTTATTCCAGAAGATGTTACAAGGTGTACTTGATTGATGGTCACCATGTGAAGGAAAGTGTCAATGTAACATTTGATGACACTAAGCTCCCTAGTATCCAAACAGAAGACTCATCTGAGAAACTGAAGTTTGATAACTTGCCAAACTCAGAATCAGATGATGAAGCCCCACCTGAGAATGTTGTTGGTAATGACAATAACAATGATGATAATAATCATGGTGGTGGTGGTGGTGGTGGAAACATTGGTAACAATGGAGATACCACTAACACTGGAGAAGAATCATCAAGGCAATCAATCAACAACTTAGGGGGAGGAAATGAAGGATCTACTAGTCATACACAACACCACAATGAATTTCAAGGCGAATCATCAAGATCAAATCTTCCAAGACAGACTGTATGGAATAGAGCTCATCCTTTTGAGATGATCATTGGTGATCCAGGTGTTGGAGTTAGAACTAGAAGTGCTACTCAGAATGAATGTCATTATTAAGGGTTTCTATCTGTACTGGAGCCAAAGAAAACTGAGGAAGCACTGACTGATCCAGATTGGGTGATTGCTATGCAAGATGAACTCAATCAATTTAAACAACATCAAGTCTGGAAGCTGGTTCCCAGACCAAAGAACAAGAAATTAGTTGGTACAAGATGGGTATACAGAAACAAGTTGGATGAGGATGGCATTGTTACAAGGAACAAGGCAAGACTGGTTGCTCAAGGGTATTCACAAGCTGAAGGCATTGATTATGATGAAACCTATGCACCAGTGGCTAGACTTGAGGCCATCAGGATGTTCTTAGCATTTGCAGCTTACTCCAATTTTAAAGTCTATCAAATGGATGTTAAGAGTGCATTCCTGAATGGTGAACTGGATGAAGAAGTGTATGTGGAACAACTCCTGGCTTTGAAAATCAGGAGCTGCTGGACTTTGTGTACTTTCTCTTCAAGGCTATCTATGGTCTCAAACAAGCCCCAAGGAAATGGTATGACACTCTCTCTGGTTTTCTTTTAGAAAATGGTTTTGTTAGAGGTATCATAGACAAAACTCTTTTTTCAAAAAAACACAAAAGTGATATGATATTAGTCCAAGTCTATGTGGATGACATCATATTTGGGTCTACTAATGATGATCTCTGTAAGAGATTTGCTAAGCTAATGCAGAGTAAGTTTGAAATGAGTATGATGGGTGAGCTGAAGTTCTTTCTTGGATTACAAGTAAGTCAAAGGTCAAATGGTATATTTATTTGTCAATCCAAGTATCTCAAAGAACTCCTCAAGAAGTATCACATGGAGGATTCAGCATCAACAAGGACTCCATCTTCAATAGCTGTTAAACTTGGAGCTTGTGATAATTCTATCAAGGTAGATGTTACAAGCTACAGAGGTATGATTGGCTCCTGTAAAGCATAATGTAACATAAGATGTAAAAGAGATAACTACAACTCAATAAAGGACAAGACAGACAATAGTATTAACAGAAGCACAGGAATCCAGAATCAAATAAGAAAAGGTAAACTCAAAAAATCAAAATACGTTATGTATTCTTGAAGTCCGTAAACAGGTCACGGAAAGAAGTTCATGAAAATGTTCAAGCCTCAGTGACAGCAAAAGAAACAAGACTTTCAAGACGACAGAAGTATGTGAATGATTTAGGGTTAAGTACCACAGGATTCCAGTGATTTAATCGAAGCAACCAGAACGACAAAGGACTTATCAGCAGCACTGAAATGAAGACATAAAAGAAGAATTGATCAAATGTTATTCATCTGTGAACCAGACCAGTTGCACTAGGTGACGACACTAAAAAGATCAAGTTGTTTTATCGTCTCAGAATAAATTAATACAGTCTAAAACTTAAACACCCTGAAACTTTTCTAAAAGGCTAACAAAAAGAAAAGGTTCGATGGTTTTTCTATTTAGAAAACCATCGAATGAAAAGTATTAAGGAAATGAAAACTATGATAAAGTAAATGTTCCATTCGATAGTTTTTATTTAAAAACCATAGAATAGAATATCTACTTTATTCATTCGATAGTTTTCAATTTGTAAAGTGGGTGAAAAGTTTTCTTTGTTTGTCAGGTTGATTGAAAATTGGACGGCCAAGATTGTTTTAACAATTAAGGTTCGATAGTTTTCTAAATCAAAGCCTACAATTACTAAGAGAGAGGCAGTGTCTTCCTCAGTCAGGTTCATTCACACAGAAGCAATTACGGAGAGAGAGATTGAGCCAGAGAGGAAATACCATAGAAATTAATTCTGCTTAAACTCTTTCATTGTATTGATTGTGAATAACCTAGAACTCATTGAAGCTAATCTACAGATTATAAATTGTAGCACCCCTCGAGGTTTATATTTATAAAAAGATATATTCCCCGAAACTTGATTTGGTTTGGTGTGTTTGATTTCGTTATAGAACTGAATGAATTATCCGCGAACGAAATTAAATTATTTGTGAGTATCGTATTCAACCCCCCTTCTACGATACTTTGGACCTAACAACTCCTTACTCTATCTTACTGCAAGTAGACCAGATATTATGTATGCTACATGCTTGTGTGCAAGGTTCCAAACGGACCCTAGAGATTTACATCTCGTTGCTGTTAAAAGAATCTTGAGATATCTTAAGGGTACACCTAATTTAGGTATTTTGTACCCTAAAGATTTTGGTTTTAACCTTGTTGGATATACAGATTCTGATTATGCAGGTAGTGTTGTGGATATAAAGAGTATCTCTGGGAGTTGTCAATTCCTAGGAGGTAGATTGATTTCCTGGTATAACGAGAAATAGCAAACAGTTTCCAATTCAACAACAGAAGCTGAATATATTGCTGCTGGAAGCTGTTGTGCTCAGATCCTTTGGATAAGGAATCAATTGAAGGACTATGGCTTTGTATTAGACAAAATCCCTATTTTATGTGATAATACAAGTGTCATAGAAATCTCTAACAACCCTGTTCAGCACTCGAGAACGAAGCACATTGATATCAGGTATCATTTTATCAGAGAGCATGTCATGAATGGAACTGTGGAGTTACACTTTGTACCCACAGAAGATCAAACTGCAGATATATTCACTAAATATGTTGACGAATCCACATTTACCAAGTTAGTTGGTAAATTGGGTATGTTAAACAATCTTAGTGATTAACAATATCTCTGTCATGTTTGTTATTTTCAAAAATCAGTCTTCTCTCATTGTTACTAAGTGATATTACTGCCAATTCTTGTTTGTAATAACATGCTTGTTAATTTAAATATTTCTGAATATTATATTTACTCTAAAAATATTTTTCTCATATTTTTTAAGTGGAGAAATGTATTTTTATTGAAAATATATTTATTTAGAATTATTTAGATGGGTTTCAGATTGTAAATATTGTTGTTTAATTTTTATGCAGGTTTATATTAATTTAATGCACTTCGATAATTTTATGCATTTTTTTCTAGGATTTATGGAATTTTCTGTGAATTTTTCTAGGCTTGTACATATTTTTTTTCCCTGCATTTTTATTCATTTTCTGTAAAGTTTATTAATTCTCAACATTTTTCTTTTTATTTAAGTCTGTTTTTATTCTTTTTCCGTTAGTATTACTAGTTTTGAACTAGTAGTACTATCGGTAGTACTATCCCTTGATAGTAATACTAGTTCATTTTCCTTAGTACTACCAGGTTTGTTTTTATTTTTATTTTTTTGTTTTTTCTTTTTATTCATAGTACTATCGAGCTTTCTTAGTACCACTAGGCTTGTTTATTTATTCGTTTATTTTATTTTATTTTTAATTCTGATAGTACTACCGTGTTTTTTATTAAAAATCATAGTACTACCAGGTTTCTTTTTACCATAGTACTATTAGGCTTTATATATATATACATATTTTTTTACTTTTTACCATAGTCCTAACAGTTCATGTTTTAACATAACTGCCTTTTGTTTTTCTCTCTCTTTTTTCATAAAACTAAAAAACTGATGTTCATTGTTTTTCAATTTCTGAATTCGTTTCTTACTTGTTTTGAAATCTAAGACCATCACTAAACTCATCTTTTCAAGCCCATTAATTCAAGATCTTAAAATTCAAGTTTCATTCAGTTTTAAGTTTTTGAGTATTTTGAATTCCAAAGGTTCTTGAATTCATTTTTAGGGTTCTAAAAGTGATTTTTTGATTCTAAAAATAGCAGTGTGTGTGGTTTGTGTCAAGGATTAACATACTTAAATTTGGTAATTTTGGAGAACTTTGAAAATTTGGATTTTTAATTAATATTTAATTAATTTTAAAATCCTTAAATTCGAATTATTCATAATTATTTGAGTTTTTGATTTTCTGTGTTAATTTGTACTTAGTAAATTATGGCTCAGAATTTTGAGGTCGTTAAAAACAATTATACTGGGTATTTTGATCCTTTGAAATCCCCGGTTGATCGTTTTCGACCTTGGATTCAGTTTTTAAATTCGCAGTGTTGTGTTAGTCGTGCTATTTGTCTATCTGCTGATTTAAAAATTGAACCACTGAGGTTACTGTGTTCTAGTGCTGTAATTTCTGTTGATTTTCATTCTATAACTTTCACTATTGAGCACACACAGTACACTATTACTGAGGATCTGTTTTGTGAAGTTTTTCAACTTCCTAGGGATAACCTTGATAGGACTCCATATGATATTGAATTAATTCAGTTTTTCAACAGAATTCATTATCAAGGTCCTTTGGAGTTGCCCAAATTTAGTAAAGCTAATTTGATATGTGAATGGGATGTCTTATTTGATACTTTGGCTAAAGTTTTCAGCAATTGTACTAAAAGAAATTTTCAAAATATTCCATCTTTGTTGCAGTACATTGCTTATGCTATTGAGTTGAGTGAAACACCACTGAGAGAAATTGAAGTGAGTGCACACACTGACACAAACACTGCTTCTTTGTTAGCTCAGATAGCTGCTCTACAGAAACAACTGCAAGAAACCCAGGCTGAGAAGGACATTCTTAAAGCACAATTGGTTGAACGGTCTTCTTCTTCCACCTCTGTAACAAATCAACCGGGTATGATTAAAGATGATATTAAAGGCTTGAAGACTACTCTCCTACCAAAGATCAATGTTGTTCAGCAATCTCAAGTACTGGTGGCTTCAGACGTTTCTGATCTTATAACTTCAAATGCTCAGCAGATTGCCTCCATTACTACTCAAGTGGACTACATTCAGCAAAATGTTGATGAAAATCAGTGGTTTAATGAACAAAGGTTTGCAAAGATTGAAGGAGGAATGAAGCATCTCAATGAAGGGATGAAGCACCTTTACTATATGATCAAGAATTCACATCAGCCCACAGCTCAACAGAAAACATTCTTTGAGGGTGATGATGAAGATGATGCTGATCAATGAAGAGATAGGGAAGAAAGGAGAGATAGAGGAGATATAAGGGGAACAAGTGAGGTGAATCCTGAAGCTGCTACATTCAAATCTGTAGAGGATTCCTCAACTAAGGGGGAGAAGAAAGGAGAAGAAAGAGAAGCTGGAGGAGCTTCTGGAAAAGATAAGGGGAAGGGTAAACAATCATTGGAGGAGTCTGATTTTGATGATGCCTACTACTACCGTGGTGAACAGGATGATTTCCAATTTGATATGTCTGGTGATCTGGAGAAGACTATCCCTGAAGAACCTATGGCTGAGAAGGAGGTTGAAGAAGTGGCCAACTTTGATGATTGGGAAGATGAAGCTGATTTATATACACCTGACCCTCTATTTCAAAAGGAGCTGAAGAAGCAGCAAGCAGATTTAAGGAGAAAGGAGGATGAGAATGCTAAGGTCTCCGCATCATATCTCAAAGGCTAAAGATTCAAAAGGCTGAACATGAAGACAAACAACGTCTTCATAGTATTCATGTCAAAGAAAGAAGATTAGATGTGAGGATGAAGCAGGGAAGCAATTGGGATAAGGCAAGGGAGATGTTTGATATCCCTCAGAGAAGCACAAACAATGATGATACTTTTCTGAAGTTGCTTGAGAAGATCAGAACTATTAATCCGGACAATTCATTATACATGAAGGCATTGAAGGAAGATATCTTAAGGATTACATCTGCATTTGATCAAGTGAGGCAAGAACTGTATATCTATGTGTCAAGTGCTCTTGAAGGGTCATTCACTGTTTCTCTTGAACTACTCCAAAGAAGATCTCTCTCTGAATTGTGGATTCTTATGAGTAAGGTAAAGAGATCTTCATGCTTGAACGAGCTTCTATATGACCGGCTGAGAGATTCTGCAATGAAGGCCAACCCTCAAGTTGTACACTTCCCGTATTAAGTCAAAATCTATAGAGGTACAACTTTGGAGACGGTAAGGCTGGATCCTGATTCCTTGAAGCTACAAACTGCAATGCAACTGGTGAAGTTGGAGAATCTTCTTAGAACTTCTGGGTTTACTACTGTAGATAAGTCTGAGGTTGCTGATATGATCTCAGACTATTGCACGGAGAAAGTTCCAAGGTATGCTCAGATGAAGAACAGATTGAAGAAGATCACCTCTCAACCAGTAATGCCAATTAGAGTGGTTTCTGAAAGTGATCGTGTCCTTGACAAAGATCTTCTAGACACCTTGCAAGAAGCTGAATAAGGTGAAATTAGAGATTAAGGCATGATGTAGTTAGCTCAATTTGTAAATGTTATATGTTTAGAGCTAGGTAAATCAAGATAGGAAAATGTATCATTTGTTTAGACTAAAGGAACATCTATCTTGTATTTATCTTTATTGTTTGGATCTGGAAAATCATTATATTTAATCCAGAACCTTTTTATTATTTGCTTGGCTCTTAAAAGTCTTATCTTTTCTTGTTTTAGTTGAGTTATCCTCTAGAGGTATTTGGTTGTTATTGTCTAACAAACAAATAGGGGGAGATTGAAAGGCATATGTCTAGGCCTATCTCACAAGGTTATATATGTCAAAGAATGAAGATTAAAGTCATCTACAGACTTGAAGTAATTCTACATTTGAAAGAAGTTCAATTTATTGATCAAGCCTCAATGAAGTATTCAAGGAAGTGGAACTGTTTAAAAGTGACAGAGATTTCAGAAGTGTGACGGAGAAAAGTACAGGTTACAGTCCTTTGTTTAAGTAGAAGGAGAAAGAACCACAACTTAAAGTCAAAAGATGAAGAACAGTCATTAAAGTTAGTCACTCATGAACCAGACAGTACATGGAGTGTCAACGTCAGTCAGTGGAAGTTCGTCATCAATTTAAGTGGTTCTTAGAATTAGTTTTAGTTCTCTTTTAATTTATTCTATAAGATAATTAATTTAATCTATGATATATTAAATTAATCAATCTAGATCTTAAGTAATTTTATTTATAAATTAATTCTCAAGAATTAATTTATTTATTGAATTATTTTAAGTCATTAACTTAATTTATTTAATCTATGAATTAATTCTTTTAGAACTAATTCATTTATTAAATCAATTAAATTAAAATGGATTATATCAAAATTGTTTCTAATTCTAATACTAGTAGTACTATCCATTTTATACTAGTAGTACTATCTGTCATAGTACTACCGATAGTACTACCAACTATATTGGATAGTACTGCTAGTAGGAAAATGTATAGTTAGTTTTGGCGCGTGCAAAAGGTGTCTGTGACTTGTTTAAATACAAGTCTTTAGTGATCATTTGACATATAGACAGAACACAAGAACTTCATATCCATTTACTTCTGCCAGAAAAACGAGCCAACTGCAAAGCTTCAATTTAATTCTTGTAATCAATTCTAGACATTAATGTTATATCCAATCCACTAGAATTCAATTACTTGTATTGCTTTGACAATCTAGCGGATCATAATCCCTAGAAATTATATCGAACTACTTTTTATTATTCGATCCTTTTATTACAAATATAGATAAATTCATGTCGAATTTATTCTAGATTTGTTTTAACAAGAACTCAGTAATCTGTACACTGATTTGTAACACCCTTCAAGTTCAATAGAGTTTTATTTAACTTGAATCTTGTTTCGTTTTATTCCGTAGTAAATTTGTTATTGTAATTGTTAAATTCAACAATACAAATTCGATTAAACGGTACTGTTTGTATTCAACCCCTCTTCTACAAACATATCAGGACCTAACACAGCTGCTAGCATATATATATTACAGACGCAACATATAAAATTAGGGCAACTGATACAAATCAACTCAATTTCTTCTTAACCCATTAAGTATCTCTTCCAAACCAATTAACGTTCACACTCAATCACGACTATTGCAAAATTCAAAACATCAAAATTCTTCTATTTTTCATTTTTATAAAAAAAGAGTTCTATTACAAATCGAAAGAAAGAAATAATCTAAAATGACAAATAATTTATTTCATAAACATGTAAAAAATCCAGAAAAATGTGAATTTAGATCATACCCGTGCCTCGCACGGGTTATAAAGCTAGTTATAACTAAAATGAGATCAATTTTAAGTTTTGGAATTTGGAGACCATACTTTTTCTCATAATTATACTTATCTACTCCAGAAAGTAAATGATAATTAATCGCCACTTGACAAAAAAAATTAATAATTGCGTGGATGTTTGTTTGTGCTTGTTTGATGAAGCAATTGTTTTATGAAAATACTAGGTTACTAAGCCGCGCTTCGCAGCGACGTTAGAATATATTTGTTAAAGAAAAAGAATATTAGAACAAAATTTATGAAATAAATATCTACAAAATTTTATAAATTATCAAATAAAATATATTCTGTAAAATTTGCATTTGGGTAGGTAATAATAAATTATTTACATATTTCTTTTGTTGATATAGTTTGATTTTGTTGGTCCTTGACTATTGCAGAAGGGGGGGGGGGGTTGAATGCAATACTGATAAATCTCAATCTACGTTTCAACAACAAAAACTAAGATTAACATTTATCAGTTTGTCGAATGCAAACACAAGTAGACACACGAGTATTTCTCACAAAATAAATGTTTTATTTATTTTGCAATGAGTTGCTACAACCTCAAGAAAAAAATGTTTGTTTTCTTGAGCTTCTGTTTCTCGAGTGATTACAAAGAATAGATTGAAAGATAGTCTAAGTAGACTAATCCTATCACTATCAACACGGGTTCGTGAAGCTGCTGTCATTTTCATGTGGCAGCTTCTTACAAATTGCCTACCCGTGAATCTTTCCTAAATTGCTATACAAACAGTTTATCAGTACAGAACAAAGCAATCTAGAAACTTTCCATATTAATCTAAAACAATTCAGTAGATGTAGATTTGTCATACTCTGGAATTGGTGAGCTTTGTCATGTGATCTCTCAAGCTTCGGTCGTAGTCTTGCAGACTTGATGCAGTGTTGGGATACTGCAACACGCCTGTTTCTTGAACATCCAAACTGTCACAAGTTTGACTGGGTAGATCCCCAATACAAATATTATCCCTTCATGACAGTATCCTGATGGATAAGCTTGCTGTCACAGAAATGCGCTTTTGGTGACAATACAAAATCCCCGCAAAAGGTGCTGTCAGGATTTCCAAGCTTGCTGTCAGGCTAAGGTAAAGTTGCTATCCGAGGGCTTCCGCCAATGTTGCTGTCATAGTGAATGTACTGTCGTGACTTGCAACATGCTGTCTTCAAGTAACCTTACTGTCAATGTTGTGACAGTAATATTTATTCTTGCTGTCCATCTTGACCACTTCTTGAGGCTTGAACAAACAAATGAACTTCTACCAAGATGTACTAGAATCTTATTTGCAGCAAACAAAAACGGTTACATAGACATACTCTGGTTGTGACAGTATGTTCATACTTAATAAAATTAAGTACATAAAATACCTAGTTAAGTTATCTCATAGCTATCACCCATAAATCCTAACAATCTCCCCAAATTTGTTTTTATGGAAAATAACAACAAATTTACAATTAGTACATGCTGACAACTTAACTAACCAAGATCAGAATTTACAAAGAATTTTTACTTAGCTTTAGATTTCTTCTTCTGTCTTGCTTCATCCTCTCTGTTGAGAGCTTCTTTCAGAATCTCCTTGAGTCCTTCCACCATTGCTTTCTCATTAGGAAGAATGGCATCATCTTCAATTTCATCAATGTACTTCTGGACTACTTTGGAGTAGGGGTGTAACCGAGCCGAGCCGAGCCGAACACTGCCAGGCTCGAGTTCGAGCTCGACTAAAAAGTTCGGGCTCGAGCTCGGGCTCGAGCTCGACCGAGCCTTCAATTTCAAGCTCGAAGCTCGGCTCGTAAAAAGTTCGATATGTTCGAGTTCGGCTCGAAAGCTCGAATCGATATCACCACATATTGACAAAAGCTCGAATGTGACAGGTTCGACTCGAGTTCGACTCGATTATATGGCTCGAGTTCGACTCGATTATATATATAAAATATATCTAAATACTAAATATTTATGAAAATATATATTTATAATATATAAACACTAAAAATAATAAAGGCTCGATTAGGCTCGCGAACCTAACGAGCCGAGTAATTTGAAGCTCGGGCTCGGCTCGGTAAATAATTCGAATAGCTCGAGCTCGAGCTCGGCTCGATTATTACTGAGCCGAATTCGAATATTTTCCGAGCCGAGCTCGAGTAGCTCACGAACTGTTTGACTCGTTTACACCCCTACTTTGGAGAGACAAACTTTTGCATCCTGGAGGCCTGTCCATAATTCTTGACCATATGCATAAGTTCTGAACTTTAATGCACCATTAACAAGTTTAAATCTTCTTCCAGGATATGCATTTAGGGTTTTCCTTCTTGATTTATCCAGCTTTGAATCTTCACCCTTTCTTTTACTCAGAATTTCCTCAATCTCAAAAGAACACACCTGTTCTAATGGATGAGTTGATCCAATCACCAAGTAGAGTAGATCCTTCAAGGCACTTGTCTTTAGCTTATGAAAGCTTCCAATAGGGATCCCTTCATTTATGAATTTGATCCTTAGTGGACTTTCAAGTACACAAGGTTGGTAATTGGGTGCTTCACTCTCCACTCTGTTGGCTTCTTTGCATTTATTCAAGAGCGGAGCTTCCATGTCTTCAGTGGCATCTTTTTCTGCAGGGTTTGAGGATCTTTCTTGACCTGATTGGGTTTACACCTCTTCTTCAGGGAACCCATCATCATAATCCACTATCTCTTCATCAGAAATCTCTAGCAAGTGAGCAATGTCAGAATCATCATGATCTTCAAACATACCAAACTTCTGATAGAATTCCATATCCCTTTCATCCTTGTATTTCAGAACATGTTCCATGACCTTGTTGGGTACATTGTCATAGCTCTAGAGTAGCTCCACCATTCTTTCCAAGAAGAAGTAATCAATCCTTCTCATGACCTTTGTTCTCACAATTACAGGGATGTCATTCACAGAAATTGACTCAAGTTCCATGATGAAGTCTGCATCCACCAGTGTTTTCCTTGATGAATCCCACCACAGAATGTACATGTTTGCTTCCTTGTTGTTGTCTAAATTCACTTCAACACTCCTGATTTCTTTGGATTTAGCATGTTGCACTTCAAAAGAGTTTGGATATATGGTTTGAATTGGCATCTTCAAATTCCTGCCTAGCCCTGTAGCTTTCTCCTTTCTTGAGTACTTGTGTTTTCCTTTCCTTTCTTTTGTAGTCTCCTCAAGTTCAGGTTCTTGTCTAGAAAACCAAGCCTTTGCTAAGGATTTTGTCCTTTTGGGTTTGACAGTGGGCTTGATTTCATCCTTGACAGCATCTTTGTTGACAGTGTCCTCCATGACAGTATCTTCTTTGACAGTGTCTTCTGTGACAGCTTCTTTCATGACAGCTTCCTTGAGGACAGTGTCTTCTGTGACAGCTTCTTTGGTGACAGTATCTTTTTCAGCATTTATACTGTTTATAGCACATCTTAAAATACTTGCCTCCAAAGCTTCAACTATTACAGACTCCTCTTCTTCTGTAACTTCAGCATCTTTCTTTTCTTTCACATGAGCTTCTTCTTTATTTTCCTCTTGTGATTTAGATCCAACATTCCCAAAGGTTCTTCCACTAGCATTTCCTGCTTCTCCAGTTCCTCCACTACCGTCCATGAACCAGACAGTACATCGAGTGTCAACGTACTATTGTGTTTGTTATTTATCTAAGTTTTAAGTGATTCTGGAATTGTTTGAGAAGTCAACTAATTCTATTTATTCTCTTATAAATAATTAATATTATTAAGTATATTATTTATTAATTTAATTCTGCAAAGAATTAATTTAATACATAATTTATTTAGTTGATTATTTAAATTAGAATATATTTGAACTAGGAAGACTTAGATTTTGAACTAGGAAGACTTAGTTTTTAAACTAGGAAGACTCACAAGTGAGTCTTCCCGATTGTCTTCCTAGGCAAAATTAGTGTCTTCCCGATTGTCTTCTTAATACAATGCTTGTCTTCCCGATTGTCTTCCAAGGCAAAAAGGAATGTTTTTCTGCTTGTCTTCCAAGTGCAGTTTGTATTCTTTTAAATGCAGTGCACGTGGGTTACAAAATGAAATAGCATTGTTATTAATACAAGGTAGTTGACATTTCTTTCAATTGATTCATTACAACAAAAAAGAGACAGAACACATAGAAGCATATCATTCCTCAACTGTCTTAAATTCTCTCAACGGCAAAGCTTCAAATTTCATCAAGTGAATTTATTCTTGAATTGTTCTTAGCATTTAATCCATAAGAATCATTTCACTTGTACTACTTTAGCTTTCTAGCGGATTACTCATCATCATCATCATCATCAAAAGGAACATCATAGAAGCAGCTTTCTCCTTGTTCAGCTCTGTTGGAGTTTCTTTGGAGATCATCTTCTTCATAGAAGAACTCAGTTCCTTGTCTCTTTTCACCAGCAAGTCATAGATTGCTTTGACAACAAGAACTCTTTCCTTGTTGGCTTTAGAGTTGAGAATCATGTTTAACACCTTCAAAATTGACTTTGACTCCATTGTTGAAGTGCATCCTAGACTCATGTATGTACATCTTCTGCTACCACTTTTAGTGGTACCTTCATAGTAGACACAAAATGGATTGGTGTAGACTTCTGGAAGTTTCTCTGAAATTAAATTCAGCATTTGCAGATGCAAGATCTCATTGAAGGAAGTATGGTTTGCCTTGATTTTGTTCTTCATCACAGTTAGCACTTTTGCTGGAAGACTCTGCAACAGCTGCATAGTAATGAATATGGATATTCCAGTGTTTAAGTACACATCAATAGCCCACCGCCTTTCTTCATTGATCTTTACACATACACTGGTGATTTTCTCTTTAAGCAAGGTTGAGCAGTTACTCAGCCTTCTGCTTGGCTCCTTCATAGCTCCCTCAACTATCCTGTAGAAGTCCTCATCATGATTCTTCAAAGTACTTTCCTTGTAGTCAACCATTAGGGCATTGGCATCTTCTTGGTTGAACTCTGTTCCTTCACTCCAAGTGTTTCCTGACAAGATGTATTCAGGCATCTTGTCTTTCCCTTTTCTCAACCTATTCTGCTCCTCCTTTTCTCTCCATTTCTTTTCAAGAGCACTCTCCTTTGGAGTTGGAGTTGACTCTCTTATTGTCACAGGAGGTAGTATTGGGTTCTTGGAAGGAACATCCCTTTGCATTGCTTCCAGGGCTTCTTTGGACATTAGAACTGTTTCTCCAGCCATCTCATATTCAAAGAGGTTTTCAGCCTCTTGCACTTGCTCCCCCTTACTTCCTGAATCTCATTTAGTTCCACTTTTCTTCTTTGTAGACACTGATCTCCCTTTAGCTGCAGGCTCCCCCTCACTCCTTGAAACCTTCTTTAAGACATGCTCCCCCTGAGCAACATCCTGCCTAGTGACACCTTCTGATTCTGCCATTTGAGATTCTGATCTTGTCATGTTCTCCCCCTTAGGTAAGTTGGCAGCATCAATACTGGCAGATAGAACCTGAATGGCCTCCTGAATGCTGGAGAAGCCAGTGGCCACCATTGTAGACAGGCTATCAAGCTTGGATTCCATGGAGAGACACCTGTTCTCTAGAGCAGTAAAACTGAGTGCAGAAGAGGAGCCACCTAACCTTAACCTTCTTGGGGGTGAAGGAAAAGATTGGGGCTTGGAGGCTGTGGGGGTTCTCACACTCTCAGTGTTTTTCTGAGTGATCTCATCACTCCTCACAAGAGAACTCTCATGGCCTAGTGCCTGGAAATGTGGGGCTCCCTCAATTTCACTCTGAACATGCTCAAGTCCCTCACCTTTTGCCAGCTCATTTGGCTGCCTCTCATTTTTATGCCCACCTCTCTTTTCTTTTATCTCTCTTTTCTTTTGCACACCCTCACTCATCCTAGATGCATGGGTATGAGCAGTACTTACATGCAATGAAATAGATGGTTTAGAATGTACCTTTAAGAACTGAGATAGTGGCACATCATCATCAGAGACATCCTCAATAATGACATCATCAAAATCAGGTTGTGTAGAGGTGACATGAGCTTTTCCATGAATGTTACTGTCAGTTGGAAGATTGATAGTAGGTTCCACTGCAACTTGGACAGAAGGATTGGTTTTGACAGCAACTTCTTCTGAGTCCTTGACAGCAGGGTCACCCATGACAACAACATTCACAGTGTCTTTGACAGCAACTGGGGCTGTGACAGCATCTTCCTTAAGGTAAGATGCTCCTTGGAGATTGAACAAGGTACTGGCTATTTCACTTTCTAGCAGAGTTGTACCTTGCTCTTTCTTAGTGTTTGAAAGAGTGGTGTCCATCTCACTTTAAGAAATGGGTTCTTGTGGACCACTAGATGGGGGCTCATCCATGATTGGAGATGGATGATCAAAACCTGAAGGGTTGGGACTGTCCCCCTCTCTAGGTTGTGGAGAAGAAACAAATGAATGTGTAGGGAAGGAAGAAGGTGAAAGTGGAGAAGAGAATGATGGTTGCTTCTCAGATGGAACTTGAGAAGCATCAATAGGGGAAGTGAAATCCTCACTGTGTCCTGACTCCATGTGTGTTTCTGCAAGTGGAGGCTCCTCATGAGTTGGAACATGAGATTGTGCAGACTCTTTACAGGGTGCCTTGGGAGACATGCCAATTTCAATAGATGTCCCTTGTTGAGAAGGAACACTTAGGGAGGAGTTTATTTCCCTATTTTCCTCTACAGTCTTTTGAGAGACTGCATGGTGGCTGACAGTGGTTTTGGTCCTCTTAGCTCTCTTCTTCTTGTGGGTTATGTTTGACTACCTTCCTTTTTTGCTGCACTAGGTGCAGGAACTCCCTCTTGACTCTCAGCACTACCACCAACACCAGTCTCTAGGGGTCTTTTTCTGGTTTCTTGTAAGGCTTGTCTCTGTACTTTGGGAAGTCTAGAGAACCGAGGCTGAATGTATGGGGTAGAATGAGGGTTAGCTGAATTTGGGTCTAGTCCAGCTTCATTCTCAATAGTGAAGGTGTCAAAACCAGAAGGCAATGGAAAATCAAGGTCAGTCACTTGATCAACCATGTGTTTGGTGAAACATAGTGGAATATGTGCATTTAAATTCTGTGAAGTGAGAGTTGTGTGAGTGTTTATTTTCAGTACAGGGCACACCTCTAAACGAGGGGCATTCTCATCAAAGTCACATAAAGAATTAATGCACAACATTAAAAAGCGAGGATAGATGTTTACCTTCTTACCTATGGCAGCCTTGAAGTGTGTCATGAGCAGCTTTCCAACATCCAATTTGTACCCATGAACAAGAGAGTGAGTGAGTTTCTTGATGTAGGTGGGAATTCCATTCCAGCCTGTGATCTTGGTAGAGAACACTTTCACCATAGCATCAAACACCATGCTCCACTCCTTATAGAGATATTTCCTGTCCATTTCACCAGAAGGGTACCATTTTGTTGTTTCCTCTTCAAGAATAGGTCCAGAATACCCAATCTTCAAGAAGAGCTTCTTGAGGGTATCATCACTAGCTAGCTCGGTATAAGTCTTTCCTGGTTCCAGCACCATTCCCAAAGCTGCATTGACGCCCTGAACATTTAGAGAGTAGCTGTGCTCCTTGATTTTGAACCGAATGGAGGAGATGTCACCATCTTCTTGAGCAACAACCATCTCCCAGAAATTTTCAATCCTGTCTAGGTCAAGAACATGAGTAGAGGTAATTGCATACCCAAGGTAGGACTTATTCAGGAAATAAACAAGCCCTTTGAAACTCTCACCAGCATCACTTTGAGAGTAGATGACAACAAAGTTGGTTTGTGAAATTGATTGTTTGGGGGCCATTTTTGTTTGTTGAGAGAAGAGAGAAAGTAGAAGATGAATTTCTTGGAGAGAAGAGTGTTGTGTTTGCTTTTTGAGAACAGTTGTATGTTTGATGAATTTAGAGGCGTTTAACTGACAAAGTGGAAAAGTGAAATCGTGTCTTAACCCAATTAACAGTCACGTGGGTTACTGGCTGATTTCTCTCTCCTTGTGGAGGATGTGTGTCCAATTTTAACGGTCCACTACTTTGACAGTAACCTGTGCGCTCAAAACAACCATGTCAGTAACTTTGGTGTGATGACAGCATGTTTTGCGTGACAGAAACATTTTGCGCAAAACTTACTGTCATCGTTAAGTTCTCACATGACAGTATCTTTTACAAGTCATGACAGAAAGTTGTTTACTGCTGTCGAGAAGCTAACTGTCAAAGAACCGTGACATCTACTTTTCTTGATGACAGCAACCTTTGCAGGAAAATAACAATTGTCGAGACTTTGTATTGAAACTGTTATGATTAATAACTTAACTGAAGAGACACCAGTTAAACATATGCAATATTTATTAATGATTCATCATTCATTCATAACAACATTCAACCCGTTAAGCAATTAACAACACAAGGAGCAAGCAGTAAGAAACTACAGAAGAGAATGGATAAATTTATTAATTGACAAGGGTTAAATTGCTACAATTGGTGAGATTAACTATTCATTACAGTCTTTCTTAACCAATTCTTGAACTTCTGCCCTAACTTCCTCTTCTGAGGTTCCTTCTTCCTTGAGGAGTGTTTGAAACTCCTTTTCCTCTTCTTGCACCTTAGCCTCCTCAGCGGCCTTGGCAGCAAGTTCTCTTTCTTCTTCCTCATCGAGGGCATCCCACAACTCATCAAACAAAGCTTCTACTTCTTCATTGTAGGGCTCACTTCCACAAGACTTAGGCCTGTATTCGATTCCTACTTTGTTTTCCATTTTACCCTTTTTCTAAATGATTCACTAATATGGCCTAAGATTCATTTTATAGGCATACTAGGTTAAAAGGGATGTAAACGGTCAACAGTTTGGAGTACCCATACAACTACCACATATTGCAATTAAGTGATGTCTACCACTAATCCAACAATCAAAGCAAAACTGACCAATCAAGAAAATTCCTTGACCAATTTCAACATTAAAAACCATGCAAGTTAATGTCATACAGAGTCTAACTTTCAAGTAAACGATTAACACAAAATTCAATTTAACAAAGTCAAAGTAAACGTGCTGTCGAAAACAAATAGAGACTTAGGTAGACAGTAACTTTCTCATGACAGCAACTTGTTACGGTTACTGTCACAAGCTTCATAGAAAGATTAGAATGGAAAAACTAGTAAGTTAACATACCAGATTTAGCATTCCCAATTCACTTACCAACATGTTAAAGATTGCTTCATCAAGTGGCTTTGTGAAGATTTCTGCAAGTTGCTTTTCTGTAGGGACATAGATCAACTTCACAGTTCCTCTTTCAACATGCTCTCTTATGAAATGATGTCTAATATCAATGTGCTTTGTCCTAGAGTGTTGAACAGGATTGTCTGAGATGGCTATGGCACTAGTGTTATCACAGTAGATAGGGATATTATTTAACACTAGACCATAATCCAACAGTTGATTCTTCATCCATAGAATTTGTGCACAGCAACTTCCAGCAGCAATGTATTCAGCTTCTGCTGTAGATGTAGAAATTGAATGTTGCTTCTTACTAAACCATGACACCAATCTTCCACCAAGAAATTGACAGCTTCCTGTAGTGCTTTTTCTGTCAATCCTACATCCAGCATAATCTGAATCAGAATACCCCACTAGCTCAAATCCAGTGTTTTTAGGATACCAAAGGCCTAAATTGGGAGTGCCCTTAAGATATCTAAAAATCCTCTTGATATCTACCAAGTCTGACTCATTTGGATCAGCTTGAAATCTTGCACAGAGACATGTAGCAAACATTATGGCAGGTCTGCTAGCAGTTAGATAGAGAAGTGATCCAACCATGCCTCTGTAAGCACTAGAGTCCACTTTCTTCCCTTTGGAGTCTAGATCCAAACTAGTTGAAGTAGAAATGGGAGTCTTGGCAGGTGATGAATCTTCTAGGTTGAACTTCTTGAGAAGTTCCTTGACATACTTTGCTTGACAAATGAAGATTCCATCATCTTTCTGAAGAACTTGTAAACCAAGGAAGAATGACAGTTCTCTCATCTTGCTCATCTCATACTTGTTTCTCATTAGAGATGAAAACTTCTCACACAGCTTCTCATTTGATGAACCAAAGATGATATCATTGTAATATCCCGTAATTTTTAGATTAATAATAATAAAATATTAATAGAAAAAAGGGTTAAAATTTGATAAAGATTAGGATTTAAAATTAAATTAGACTAATGGACCTAAAGTTTGGATCAGATTTGAATACGGGTAAGTAGTAGGTTTGGAATTAGGGTTCTGAGTCTTTATATAAACATCATATTCTCTTTCTTCGTTTTTATTGTCAAAATTCGTAGGGCTTTTATACATACAATTCATCAGTTTTGTAAAATTCGTAGTTAATTCATCGTAAGTCGGAATTCGTTGATTCTGGACTTTTCAGAAAGCTCTTTCAATTTACTACAACTTCTATTTCATAGTGTTTTCCCGGATTATGCTCTGATACCAACTGTGTTGAGAATATCGATGTGAATTTCGTGTTACGTGATTTGATGTAAATTATTGGTTAAGAATAATTGTGCTATTATAATAAATTTTGTTAAGTACAAGATATTGATTATTAAATTGTGGAGCTGCATCTCTGATTTTATATTTTTGATTATTAAGTTTGACCGCTGCATTTGACTTTTGTGCAATTTTGTATTTATTGAATAAAGAAATGTATTTTATTTAAGTTTCGTATTTAGAATAATAGTCCGAAAAGTCGGGCTGTTACAGTTGGTATCAAGAGCAAGCTGTCCTTCGGAGTGTGTTAGGTATGTGACTAATACATTCTCTAGGGTGCGATCTTGTGGACTATAGATTAAGTTTGACTTGTAGAAGACTAGTAGGTAGACGTGTCATGAACTTTTTAAAGTATAGGATTGTTGTGAATTTGGGGACCAAATTCTTTTTAAGGAGGGTAGTATGTAATATCCCGTAATTTTTAGATTAATAATAATAAAATATTAATAGAAAAAAGGGTTAAAATTTGATAAAGATTAGGATTTAAAATTAAATTAGACTAATGGGCCTAAAGTTTGGATCAGATTTGAACACGGGTAAGTAGTAGGTTTGGAATTAGGGTTCTGAGTCTTTATATAAACATCATATTCTCTTTCTTCGTTTTTATTGTCAAAATTCTTAGGGCTTTTATACATACAATTCATCAGTTTTGTAAAATTCGTAGTTAATTCATCGTAATTAAGTCGGAATTCGTTGATTCTGGACTTTTCAGAAAGCTCTTTCAATTTACTACAACTTCTATTTCATAGTTTTTCCCGGATTATGCTCTGATACCAACTGTGTTGAGAATATCGATGTGAACTTGTGAATTTTGTGTTACGTGATTTGATGTAAATTATTGGTTAAGAATAATTGTGCTATTATAATAAATTTTGTTAAGTACAAGATATTGATTATTAAATTGTGGAGCTGCGTCTCCGATTTTATATTTTTGATTATTAAGTTTGACCGTTGCATTTGACTTTTGTGCAATTTTGTATTTATTGAATAAAGAAATGTATTTTATTTAAGTTTCGTATTTAGAATAATAGTCCGAAAAGTCTGGCTGTTACAATCATCAACATAAATTTGAACCAGAATGATGTCTTTGCCATGATGCTTTTAGAATAGAGTCTTATCTACTACACCTCTTGTAAACTGGTTTTCCAATAGAAATGCAGAGAGGGTATCATACCATGCTCTTGGAGCTTGTTTCAATCCATAAAGTGCCTTGAACAGCTTGTACACGAAATTATACATTTCAACATCTTCAAAACCAGGTGGCTGTTCAACATACACTTCTTCCTCCAACTCTCCATTTAGAAAAGCACTTTTGACATCCATTTGGAACACCTTGAAATTACAGTGTGCAGCAAAAGCTAGAAAAATCCTGATAGCTTTAAGTCTGGCAACATGTGCAAATGTCTCATCATAATCTATCCCTTCCTGTTGACAGTAACCTTTAGCTACTAGCCTTGCCTTGTTTCTAGTCACATTTCCATTTTCATCCAGTTTGTTTTTGAAAAAACCCACTTTGTCTCAATAACTGACTTTCCCTTTGGTCTTGGAGCCAACTCCCATACATTGTTTCTTTCAAACTGGTTGAGTTCCTCTTACATAACAATCACCCAATCAGAATCCAATAATGCTTCATCAATTGCTTTAGGCTCCACTTGAGACAGGAAACAGGAAAACATGTTGTCAGCAGAAACATTGTTCCTGGTTCTCACCCCAGAAGAAGGATCTCCAATTATTAAGTCATTTGTGTGATCCTTGTTCCACCTTGTGGTTCTAGGCAAGCTTCTTGTTTGAACTGAAACAGTAGCCTCAGTTTGAGGAACTGAGTCTTCACCAGGGCAATTGTCTCCACCATTTTCTTCAACATCTCCAGAGTCACCATCATTTTGAGTATTTCCTGAAATAGTCCGTGACTGAGCTGGAGTCTGATTTGTATCACTTTCAATGACAACATCTTTTTCAGTTTCTACAGTTTGAGTAAAGGTAGGTTCTTCATCAACAATTTCTTCTTCTTCCAAGTATCCTTGATTCTCAAATCTTAGAAGCTGCATTTGACCTTCTTCATGCAGTCCAGGAAACTTGGTTTCATCAAATGTGACATTCACACTCTCATCTATGATTCTGTGTTCCAAGAGATAGACTCTGTAAGCAGTCCTTTCTAAAACATAGCCCATGAAAATGCCTTCAAAAGCTTTGGTGTCAAATTTCCCTTTCTTTTCATGGTTGTCTTTCATCATGAAACATTTGCTTCCAAACACATGAAAATACTTGACAGTAGGTTTCTTTCCATTGAGCAGATAGTAAGGAGTGTTCCCATGAGTCTTGTTGATCAAGGTTCTGTTCTGTGTATAGCAGGCTATGTTGATAGCTTCTGCCCAGAAGTATGTAGGTAACTTTGCATTATGAAGCATAGTTCTGGCAGCTTCAATGAGAGTTCTGTTCTTCCTTTCTACAACTCCATTCTGTTGTGGTGTCCTTGCAGCAGAAAACTGTTGTACAATTCCTTCATCTTTGCAGAAATTACCAAGTGTGGCATTTCTGAACTCAGTACCATTGTCACTTCTTAGAATTTGAACTTTGACATTTGGAGTTCTGTCAAGAACTCTTAAGTGATCAATGATAACTTGAGCAGCTTCATCTTTTGATTCTAGATACTTCACCCAAGTATACCTAGAATAATCATCCACCATAACTAATGCATATCTCTTTTTGGCTAAAGATGGAACATTAACTGGTCCAAAGAGATCCATATGAATTAGTTTGAGTGGCTCTGTGTTGGTGTTGATTTGCTTTGACCTGTGCACAGCTCTCTTCAATTTTCCCATTTGTCAGTCCTCACACAGTCCTTCTTGACAGAATTCCTGTTGAGGTAGTCCTCTAACTAATTCCTTCTTCATCAGCATATTCATTGTCTTGAAGTTGAGGTGAGAGAGTTTCTTGTGCCAAAGCATATTGTCACCAACAGTAGCTTTACTGTAGAAACAGTAAATCTTGTCCTTCTTTGTTGAGCTTAGGTCAGAAACAAACAGGCTTCCTTTTCTTACCCCTTTGAGAGAGAGGCTTCCATCTTTCTTGTGATAGATATTGCACACCATCATGTCAAAATCAACCTTGAATCCTCTGTCACTGAATTGGCTGACACTGAGCAGGTTGTGCTTTAATCCATCAACAAGTGCAATATCATTAATGACAACATTTCCAATTTCCAAACAGCCATATCCCACTGTGTAACCTTTGATGTTGTCTCTAAAGGTTATGATTGGGCCAGCTTTCTCTACAAATTGTGATAGCAGGGCTTTATCACCAGTCATGTGTCTTGAGCAGCCACTGTCAATGATCCAAATGACTTGCTCCTTATTCTTGCCCTGCAAAACAAATTGTATTTAAGAGGCATATGGTACCCAATCCTTGTTGGGTCCTGTTACTTCAGTATCACAGACATAATCAACATTTTCAACTTTAACCATCACATCAGGAATCTTCTGTTGGACTCATTTCTTCACCCACTTTTCCTTAGAATTAGACTTGGTCTTATTCTTAGTGGATGTAGTCTTCTTACTGTTTCCAGTAGGCTCAGAAGTCTCAACAGTTTGAAAATAGAGACATTGTTCAGTAGATGAAATAGGCAGATTGAAACAAGTACTCATGGCAGTTATCTTGCATGGCATACAATCAATGTTATTGCACACTACCATAGATCTATGCATAATGGGGGTTCTGTGTAAGTTACCATCTATCATGGACACATTATCCTTGACCTCTTTTGGTTTCTTACAAACATGAGTTAAATGATGTGAAGAGCCACAGTTATTGCATAGTTTTCTAGGAGCATTACCAGCATTAACATTGCCATTTCCTAACTTACCATTTCTGTTTCTAGACTTGTAGGTAACTGTGTCAACGGGATGTTCTGAAGTTGCTGTCGAGCCTTTCTTGACAGTACCTTTCACACCTTCTGTCTTGACAGTAGGTTTGGAAGTTACTGTCTTTGAAGCTCTCTTGACAGTATCTTTAGAAGCTACTGTCTTGCCATTATTGATAGCATCTTTAGAACATTCTGTCAGATTGTTTGGGAAAGTCACTGTCTGGGGGATTGTGACAGCATCTTTTCCGTCAACTGTTGTACTGTCAATACCTTCATCCTCATCATCAAGTTGTTGCTTGATGAGCATGGCTTCCTCATCAAACTCAAGTTCAGAAAGTTTGAAAATTGGTTTATTGATCTTCTTGAGGACATGAGGTTTGACAGAAGCATCAGTTGAACAATCCTGACTAATAATTTCCTTACCAGGTCTTTTACCATATTCAAAACCTATCCCTACTTTTTGATCCTCTATGTGTTTCTCATGATAATCCTGAAGTTGTTTGGATGAGTTTCTGTAGGCTTTAATCTTGAATCCATTTTCACTAATTTCTTTCCTCAGAAACTCCTCAATTTCTTTAGCACAGACTAATTCATTTTTGAGTTTAGCATTCTCCTATGTTTCTCATGATAATCCTGAAGTTGTTTGGATGAGTTTCTGTAGGCTTTAATCTTGAATCCATTTTCACTAATTTCTTTCCTTAGAAACTCCTCAATTTCTTTAGCACAGACTAATTCATTTTTGAGTTTAGCATTCTCCTATGTTAAAGATTCTAGTCGACTGGTCTTCAACAAAAGCAAATCATTTTCAGAAGTGAGTGTTTCATTCAATTTAGTTAACCTAGCAATTTCTTCATTAGCTGCAGTTAAACTAGTATGAACATTGAACATCTCTGCACTCAATTCCTCAACAGTTTGTTTGTATTCATCTTTAGACATATCAAGTAAGACAAGTGATGGTACCTGACTTGGAGAGCTAGAGGAGGCCTCTTCAGATTTAGCCATGAGTGCTAGATTCACATATTCCTCTTCCTCTTCATCATCAGTATCATCCCAGCACTTTCCTTCAGCCACATAGGCCTTTCCCTGTCCTTTCTTGAAGTGTCCACTTGACCCTTTATCCATCCTTTGATTCTGCTTTGGTCTTCTGCATTCAGTAGCAAAATGACCAAGCTCATTGCAGTTGTAACACCTAAACTTGGATCTATCCACCATCCCTGTCTTATAACCACCTCTTGTGGCACCACCTTCAACCTTGGAGGAGTTCCCTTTGCTGAACCTTGATGTTTGACCTTGAGACTTATATGGCTTGTTTCTCTTGAACCTTATGTTCTTGAATTTCTTAGCCATGTAAGCCATAGTTGGATTATCCATCTTTTCCATTTCTTCTAAAGAGTAGAAGTCTTCATCTTCAACATCAGTTATCTGCAGTACAACTTTTTTCTCATCATCCACAATCTCTTCAATCTTGAGAGTAGGTACTGGAGCAGGTTGGGTGATTTGAATTCCTTCAATAGGTTGTGTGATTCTTGGTACATGAGCCACGAGAGCACCAGACATATTGGCCATTTTTCCTCTTGATCCAGCTTGAATAGCTCTTTTCTGGAAAAATTCAAGCTCATATGATTTAAGCACACCATATAATGTTTCAAGAGAAACATTGTTTAGATTTCTTCCTTCTCTTATGGCAGTAATTTTGTGCTCAAGATGCTCAGGAAGTGTAAGCAAGAACTTAACATTTAGCTCCTTCTTATCATAGTACTTGCCATGAATCTGTAGGTCAGTCAGCAGTTTGCTAAACCTCTCAAACATTGTTGTTAGATCTTCTCCTGACTTTGCCATGAAGGCTTCATACTGTGAGATAAGAATTTGTCTTTGATTGTCTTTCACTTCTTCACTTCCTTCACATAGCAGCTCGATCTTATTCCACATATCCTTGGCTGATGAGCACCCAATGACATTCCCACACATGGCTTTGTCCAAAGTGAGAGCATCCAGTAAGATGAGTTGCAAGTAATCATCCAAGGCTACCTTCTCTTTTTCTGGCTCCAGAAACTCTGAAGGTAATTTGTTGACCCAGTAGGCTGGAACAAGAACACCGTCCACAGTTGAGGCTTCAATTTCTTTCCGTGGAACAAAGGGACCATTTTGGAGGATACCCAAGTACAAAGGATTCACAGCTTTGATGAACAACATGATTTTTCTTTTCCACACGTTGTAGTTCTCCTTATCAAACGCTGGAATCTTTATGCTACTTGACTTCTGCATACTTGTCATGATCTCAGATTTGTAGAACAATCTGTCTGCTCTGATACCAGTTGGTCCTTGACTATTGCAGAAAGGGGGGGGGGGGGTTGAATGCAATACTGATAAATCTCAATCTACGTTTCAACAACAAAAGCTTAGATTAACGTTTATCAGTTTGTCGAATCCAAACACAAGTAGACACACGAGTATTTCTCACAAAATAAATGTTTTATTTATTTTGCAATGGGTTGCTACAACCTCAAGAAAAAAATGTTTGTTTTCTTGAGCTTCAGTTTCTCGAGTGATTACAAAGAATAGATTGAAAGATAGTCGAAGTAGACTAATCCTATCACTATCAACACGGGTTCGTGAAGCTGTTGTCATTTTCATGTGGCAGCTTCTTACAAATTGTCTACCCGTGAGTCTTTCCTAAATTGCTATACAAACAGCTTATCAGTACAGAACAAAGCAATCTAGAAACTTTCCATATTAAGCTAACACAATTCAGTAGATGTAGATTTGTTATACTCTGGAATTGGTGATCTTTGTCATGTGATCTCTCAAGTTTCGGTCGTAGTCTTGCAGACTTGATGCAGTGTTGGGATACTGCAACACGCCTGTTTCTTGAACATCCAAACTGTCACAAGTTTGACTGGGTAGATCCCCAATACAAATATTATCCCTTCATGACAGTATCCTGATGGCTAAGCTTGCTGTCACAGGAATGTGCTTTTGGTGACAGTACAAAATCCCCGCAAAAGGTGCTGTCAGGATTTCCAAGCTTGTTGTCAGGCTAAGGTAAAGTTGTTGTCCGAGGGCTTCCGCCAATGTTGCTGTCAGAGTGAATGTACTGTCGTGACTTGAAACATGCTGTCTTCAAGTAACCTTACTGTCAATGTTGTGACATTAATATTTATTCTTGCTGTCCATCTTGACCACTTCTTGAGGCTTGAACAAACAAATGAACTTCTACCAAGATGTACTAGAATCTTATTTGCAGCAAACAAAAACGGTTACATAGACATACTCTGGTTGTGACAGTATGTTAATACTTAATAGTACATAAAATATCTAGTTAAGTTGTCTCATAGCTATCACCCATAAATCCTAACAGATTTTTTATTTTCTTGGACCGATACCATTGCCATATATATATGAAAAAAAAATATATTGATAAAAATCAATATAAACATATAATATTACTTATATTTATATAGTATTATTAGAAAATATAATATTAGAACATTATATTTTGAATTTTAACTTATATAATACTATTACTTATATATTACTCTAATATATTACGGCATCAAAATATCTAAGAGTATGTTAGTGTCATTAATACGTGCATCTGTTAGGTCCTGATAAGTTTGTAGAAGGGGGGTTGAATAAAAACTATACCGTTTAATCGAATTTGTCCTTTAAAAGATTTAACAATTTAGAATTAATGCGGAATAAAACTGAAACAATATTCAAGTTAAATATAACTTATATTAAACTTGACGAGTTTTACAATTTGATCACTGATTACAAGGGTTCTTAATAAAACAAACCTAGAATAAATTCGACATGAATTTATCTATTTTTGTAATAAAAAGGATCGAATACTAAAAAGTAGTTCGATATAAAATCTAGGGATTATGATCCGCTAGAAAGTCAAAGCAGTACAAGTGAAATGATCCTTATGAATTTAATGTTAAGATCAAGTCAAGAAATAAATCACTTGATGAATTGAATGCTAGGACAGTTCATAAGATATGAAGACAGGAGATGAAATGTAAATGCTCTGTGTCTTTTTTCTTTTCTTCTGTGTGTTGTAATTGATATCTCTTTTGTCTTCTGTTGTCTTGTATTTAAACTAAAAGCATTTCTTTAATCAACCCACGTGCAAGCCATTTCACAGAATTGAAATTGCACTAGGAAGACTTACAGAAAAACAATCCTTTTTGCCTTAGAAGACTTTCGGGAAGACAAGAAAAGAATAGGGAAGACAACCGGGAAGACTAGGGTTTGGCCTAGGAAGACAATCGGGAAGACTCACTTGTGAGTCTTCCTAGTTCAATAAACTGAGTCTTCCTAGTTCAAACCTAAGTCTTCCTAGATCATTTTTATTCTAATTTAAATAATCAACTAAATAAATTATGTATGAAATTAATTCTTTACAGAATTAATTTAATAAATAATTTACTTAATAGTATTAATTATTTATAAGAGAATAAATAGAATTAGTTGACTTCTCAATTAATTTCAGAATCACTTAAAACTTAGATAAAGAATAAACATAATAATACGTTGACACTCAATGTACTGTCTGGTTCATTAGTGACCAACGACAATGTCTGTTCTTTATCTGTTTGACTTTAAGCAGTGATTCACTTCCTTCTCATTCAAGAACTCTGTAACCAGTATCATTTGTTGTCACCACTTGAAATCTCTGTCACTTTAATAAATCCACTGAGCTTGAATACTTCACTGAGGCTTGATCAACAAATTGATCTTCTTTCAATGTAGAATCACTTCAAGTCTGTAGATGACTTTAATATTTATTCTTTGACAGATATAATCTTTTGAGATTCCTGTGTCATTTGATTTTTATTATTTACTTATTACATCTTATTTTAAGTTGAGTAGAATCCTCTGTGTTTACAAATAGGCCTAGACATATGCCTTTCAATCTCCCCCTATTTGTTTGTTAGACAATAACAACCAAATACTCTAGAGGATAACTCAACTAAAACAAGAAAAGATAAGACTTTTAAGAGCCAAGCAAATAATAAAAAGTTCTGGATTAAATATAACAATTTCCAGATTCAAACAGTAAAGATAAATACAAGATAAATGTTCCTCTAGTCTGAACAAATGATACAATTTCCTATCTTGATTTACCTAGCTCTAAACATATAACATTTACAAATTTGAGCTAACTCTATCATGTCTTAGTCTCTAATTTCACCTTCTTCAGCTTCTTGCAAGGTGAATAGAAGATCTTTGTTAAGGACACGATCACTTTCAGAAACCACACCACTTGGCATTACTGGTTGAGTGGTGATCTTCTTCAATATGTTCTTCATCTGAGCATACCTTGGAACTTTCTCCGTGCAGTAGTCTGAAATCATAGCAGCAACTTCAGACTTCTCTACAGTAGTAAACCCAGAAGTTCTCAGAAGATTCTCCAACTTCACCAGTTGCATTGCCGTCTGTAGCTTCAAAGAATCAGGATCTAGCCTTACCGTCTCCAAAGTTGTACCTTTATAGATTTTGACTTCATACGGGAAGTGTACAACTTGAGGGCTGGCCTTCATTGTAGAGTCTCTCAGCCTGTCATATAGAAGCTCATTTAAGCATGAAGATCTCTTTACCTTACTCATAAGAATCCACAATTCAGAGAGAGATCTTCTTTGTAGGAGGTCAAGAGAAATAGTGAATGACCCTTCAAGAGCACTTGACACATAGATATACATTTCTTGCCTCACTTGATCAAATGCAGATGTAATCCTTAGGATATCTTCCTTCAATGCCTTCATGTATAATGAATTTTCTGGATTAACAATTTTGATCTTCTCAAGTAACTTCAGAAAAGTAGCATCATTGTTTGTGCCTCTTTGAGGGATATCAAACATCTCCCTTGCCTTGTCCCACTTGTTTCCTTGCTTCATCCTAACATCCAATCTCCTTTCTTTGACATGAATACTATGAAGACGTTGTTTGTCTTCATGTTCAGCCTTTTGAATCTTTAGCTTCTGAGAAATGATGTCGGAGACCTTGGCATTTTCATCCTCCTTTCTCCTTAATTCTGCCTGCTGCTTCTTCAACTCCTTTTGAAACAAAGGGTCAGGTGTGTATAAATCAGCTTCATCTTCCCAATCATCAAAGTTGGCTGCCTCTTCAACCTCCTCCTCACCAAAAGCTTCTTCAGGTATGGTCTTCTCCAGATCACCAGATGTGTCAAATTGGAAGTCATCTTGTTCACCGTGGTAGTAGTAGGCATCATCAAAGACAGTATCCTCCAGTGATTGTTTACCCTTCCCTTTATCTTTTCCAACTCCAGAAGCTCCTCCAGTTTCTCTTTCTCCTTTCTTCTCCTTCTCCCCTTTAGTTGAGGAATCCTCTACAGATTGAGCTTTGGAAGCCTTAGGATTCACCGTAGAAGTTCTCCTTATCTCTCCTTCTTCTCTCCTTCTCCTCTATCTCCTCCTTCATTAGCATCATCATCCTCATCTTCATCATCTCCCTCAAAGAATGTTCTTTGTTGTGTTGTAGGTTGATGTGAGTTCTTTATCATATTATACAAGTGCTTCATACCTTCATTTAGATGCTTCATTCCTCCTTCTATCCTTGACATCCTTTCTTCATTAAACGTTTGATTTTCATCAGCTGTTTGCAGAATAAAGTCCACTTTGGTAGAAATGGCAGCAATCTCCTTGACACTTTCTGAAATCTGAGCATTTGACGTTGTTAAATCAGAAATGTCTGAAGCCACTAGTACTTGAGATTGTTGGATGGCATTCAGCTTCGGGAGTAGAGTACTCTTCAGTCCTTCCAGATCATCCTTGACAGTACCCAGCTGATTAGATACAGAGGTGGAAGATTGTGCAACCACTTGTGCTTTGAGAAGATTGTTTTCAGCCTGGGTTTCTTGTAACTTTTTCTGTAGATCAGCTAGCTGGTTCAACAACAAAGCAGTGTTTGTGTTAGTGTGTGCACTCACTTCAATTTCTCTCAATGGTGTTTCACTCAACTCACGTGCTTGTTTTTGACTCTCATCTCTCACAACTAACTGTCTATCCATGTTTTCAGAGGATGTACATGCATAAGAAATCACCCTAGCCCTTCAAGAGAGGTCAGTGGTGGTGCAATGGGAGTTCTCAAATCCCAATCCCTGGTTGAGTCTGTCAAAATATTTTACATTGTAAACTGAATTGCTTCAGTGAAAGACTCACCTGGTTGCCTTTCACTTTCTCCAGTATAAACTGCGAGTGAAAAATCCCTTAGGGGAGCCAGAGATGTTCCCTCTGGGAGGGGAGAAAATGATTCTATTATTGGCGGCGAAGAATCAGATTTTCCCTCTGATGCCTGTGAAGGCACTTCTACCGTAACTATGGTAGGCATTGTTTCAAAGTCAAAAGTAAAGTGCTCTCCTTGCATAGTGTCCTGAGTATAATCTATTTGGATATCTTCTCCCATTGTGAGTAATGGGAGAGTGCTTGACTCAGTACAGGATGCCATGGCCCGATGGCGAATTTCAATAGATTCATCCTGTTGAGAGGATGTCTCCAGAGACTGTTTAGTGGCCATATCAATGTCCATATCCTGTTGAAAGGATACGGATGGGCTTACAGATGCCTCCCTATAGGTTTTTCTTTTCTTTAAGGGTGGTGATAGAGCTGTGGGAACACTCATTGCAGCTATTTCACTAACTCTTCTTTGACTGGTTTGAACATTTGGCTCAGGTTGTTTGTCAGTAGTGTTTGACTCTCTATTTGACTCTATGACCTGGGTCAGAGATTGTGGTTCTACAACCTCTGGGTCAGCCCTAACAACCACTTGGGTTTCAATTAAAGTACCAGAAGAAGATCCAGGGTTAGGAATAACTACCTGTAGTGGAACTGGATGTGGCTCAGGAACTTGTTCACCAAAGATAGGAAGATTAATGAATTGACTCATCAATGGTGAAACAAGAACAGGTATGTTGAGGAATTTGGATGAGACATCAAGCCTGGTGTAGAATTTAGTATCCGTGTTTGGAGAGGTTTCAAATCTGGTTTCCCTAAACAGTTCTACCTGCTCAGTAGTGAGAAGATGATTAATGATAAAAGTGAGAAAGCGAGGGTACCAACACTTCACTTTCACATGATTATCAGAATCTCTCCTAGAGTGAGCAAGCCTGTTAAGCATTAAGTTCCATAGAATTTCAGCAAAATTTAATCTACGACCAAATACAATAGCATAAGCAATATATTGATTAAGACTGGTAATGCCATGAAAATTTGTTTTTGTGCAATTACCAAATACTCTTGATATTGTATCAAAGAACAGATCTCATTCCCTTACAAGATAACTCTTAGACAATTTAACCATTTGCAAGGGACCCTGATAATGAATATTCACAAAGAACTGTGATAACTCATCATCAGTGGGTAAGGGATCAAACCTATCCTTTGGAAATTGTAACACATCACAAAATAACTCAAAAGTGACTGTATATTGCTGGTTTAAAATATTGAACGTAAAAGATTTTGAATCTCCAGCAATAACAACACTTGAACATAAAAACCTCAAAGGATCAATTTTAAGAAGTGCAGAGGCACAAATAGCATGACTGACACAAGTCTCGCTATTTAAAAATTGAATCCAAGGTTTAAAACGTTCCACCTTACATTTAGACGGATCAAAATACCCAACATAATTATTTAAAACAAGTTCAAAATTAGGATCCATTTTTATAAAACAAGAAATTTTAATCAATTTAAAATAAAATTAAAATTTTAGGGATTTTTAGAATTAATTAAAATTAATTAAAATCCACAAAATCAAAATTTTATCAAAATTAACCAAATTTTAATTTTTTAATCCCAAAATTTCGAACTTAACACTTTTGAAAAGCAAAATGACTGGGCAAATGATTTTACAGCACACACACAGTTTATCAAGCACAGAAAACACTATGATCACTAACACACACGAATTACTTAGCAAACTCAAGAAAAACCCAAGTCGAATGAGAATTAAAACAAAAAAATCCGACAGCAATTCGACTCAACAAGTTGATTTTGAAGAACAATGAGTTTTGCTAAGTAAGAACTTGAGCAAGATTGATAAAGATCAAAGATTTCTGCACAAAATTGAGAGAATTCGAAGAGGGGGATTTGAGAAACAAAAAAACTGATAAGAACTTGAATAGAAAAGGGCGTATGTACTGTATGTGTGTGTGTGTATATATATATATATATATATATATATATATATATATATATATTAGAATAAAAATTGATAAAAAGAAAAGAAATAACTGAACAGTTTTTATTTTAAATTTGTATTGGGAAGACAATCGGGAAGACTTAGGATAGTCTTCCCGGTAGTCTTCCTAATACAAATTAGAAAGTCTTCGGAATAAATAATAAAAGAAAAACAGAAATTAAAAACAAGTAATTTTAAGTCTTCCTGATAGTCTTCCTAGTTCAAAAACTGGGAAGACTTAGGAAAAGACTTAAAATAAAATAGAAAATACTAAAAATAATACAGAAAAATTTGTTGTCTTCCCGGTAGTCTTCCTAGTATAAAACTGGGAAGACTTAGGAAAACTTAGAATTTAATTAAAATATTTACAGAAAAATGCAGAAAAGTAATAAAAATGCATGAAAAATATATAATAGTCTAGAAAAATTCACAGAAAATTCCATAAATCCTAGAAAAATATGTAGAATAATATAGAATTGCATAAAATTAATATAAACTTGCAGAATAATTTAAACAACAATAATTACAATCTGAAAAACACCTAAATAATTCTAAATAAATATATTTTCAATAAAAATACATTTCTCCACTTCAAAAATATGAGGAAAATATTTTTAAAGAAAATAAAATATTCAGAAATATTTAAATTTACAAGCATGTAATATTAAATGAGAATTGGCAATAAATATCATTTAAATGACAAGAGAAAATGAATTTTTGAAAGAACAAACATGACAGAGATATTGTTAATCACTAAGACTGTTTAACATACCCAATTTACCAACTAACTTGATAAATGTGGATTCGTCAACAGATTTAGTGAATATATCTGCAGTTTGTTCTTCTGTGGGTACAAAGTGTAACTCCACAGTTCCATTCATGACATGCTCTCTGATAAAATGATACCTGATATCAATGTGCTTCGTTCTCGAGTGTTGAACAGGGTTGTTGGAAATTGCTATGGCACTTGTATTATCACACAAAATGGGAATTTTGTCTAATGCAAAACATTAGTCCTTCAATTGATTCCTTATCCATAAGATCTGAACACAGCAGCTTCCAGCAGCAATATATTCAGCTTCTGCTGTTGAATTGGAAACTGTTTGCTGTTTCTTGCTATACCAGGAAATCAATCTACCTCCTAGGAATTGACAACTCCCAGAGGTACTCTTTCTATCCACAACACTACCCGCATAATCAGAATCTGTATATCCAACAAGATTAAAACCAGAATCTTTAGGGTACCAGATACCTAAATTAGGTGTACCCTTAAGATATCTCAAGATTCTTTTAATAGCAACGAGATGTAAATCTCTAGGGTCCGCTTGGAACCTTGCACACAAGCATGTAGCATACATAATATTTAGTCTACTTGCAGTAAGATAGAGTAAGGAGCCAATCATACCTCTGTAGCTTGTAATATCTACCTTGATAGAGTTATCACAAGCTCCCAGTTTGACTGCTGTTGAAGATGGAGTTCTTGCTGATGCTGAATCCTCCATGTGATACTTCTTGAGGAGTTCTTTGAGATACTTGGATTGACAAATAAATATACCATTTGACCTTTGACTTACTTGTAATCCAAGAAAGAACTTCAGCTCACCCATCATACTCATTTCAAACTTACTCTGCATTAGCTTAGCAAATCTCCTACAGAGATCATCATTAGTAGACCCAAATATGATGTCATCCACATAGACTTGGACTAATATCATATCACTTTTGTGTTTCTTTGAAAAAAGAGTTTTCTCTATGATACCTCTAACAAAACCATTTTCTAAAAGAAAACCAAAGAGTTTTCTCTATGTCTGACTTAGTCTTCGTTGCAGAAACAACTTTGACTGGTTTATCAGACTTACACTTTTTGGACTTTTCAAGATCAAAAGCACGATCCTCCATAAGTATCTCCTCTTCAATAATGATAGAGTATTCATTCAGAGGATCTGCTTGAGACTCTCTAAAGAAAGGCTTATCAATACCCTTAAGCACATCTGGTATACCCCTTTCTTCAGCACTGACTCTATTAGGGGTATTTATGCTTAATTCACCAATAGACTCATTATAGTCATACCCTATTCCTACAGTATGACCAATACTTTGTTTATTGATGATTTCTTTAGCAGTCTTACACGAGTTATAGTAAGCATTAGCCTTGACTTTAAGTTCACTGATCTGACCCTTAAGAATGGTTTCCAGTTGAATATAACATTTAACCCTATTCTCAAGAAATGTTATTTTCTCAGTTAGTTCATCCTGATTAACATGCACAATTTTTAATTCTTTTATCTCCTTTTCAAGGGCTGTGTTCAAAAGAATTATTCTATCATTTTCTCTACGTGCACAAGAAATAGTAGTACTAAGATGATAGATCATTTCAGTATCAGTAAACTTTACCTCTGACATGTAAGTTGATGAAGTGCTTGCCTCATTAGCCATTAAAGCAAGGTTTCCAATCTCACCTGCTTCTTCATCAATATCAGTATCATCACAACTCTTTCCTTCAGCAACATAAGCTTTCCCAATCTTATTCTTCTTGCTAGAATCAAATGAGTTCCTTCTCACTTGCTTTGGCTTTTTACATTCTGTAGCAAAGTGACCCAACTCATTACAATTGTAGCACCTGATTGTGCTTCTTTCCACAGTTCCAGTTTTGTAGCCACCCCTTGTGCTACTTGAAGAGGAAGATCCACCTCTCTGAAACCTGGGCTTGAACTTAAGATTGAGATTCCTTCTAAATCTGAACTTCCCAAACTTCCTGACTATCATGGCCAAATCACCATCTTCTAGCTGATCAAGTTCTTCCAAAGAGCAGAAGTCACCACCAGATTGATCAATGAATGTTAAACCAAATTTAGCATCAATAACATCCAAGTTAGAACTGGAAGGTTGAACAACCTTCACTTCCAGTTTCTGCGGGACTACTGTTGTCAATGCAGTAGAAGTACCAACTATCTTTCCAGTTCCATATAACTCATTCTGTTGAATCTGCTCCAGCTCATAGGTTTTCATAACACCATACAGTCTTTCCAGAGAAATCTCTCCAAGATCTCTTGCTTCTCTGATTGCAGATATTCTGTGCTCCAAATGAATTGGAAGTGTCAGAAGGAACTTCTTGTTGATTTCCTTGATAGTATAGTGCTTCCCATTGAGGTTCAGATCATTGATTAATTTGTTGTATCTCTCAAAAACCTCAGAGATACCTTCACCAGGGTTTGATCTGAAATGCTCATATGAAGAGGTGAGAATTTCCAGCTTATTCTCTCTAACTTCCTCTGTCCCCTCATTGATTATCTCTATTGTGTCCCAAATGTGTTTGGCAGTAGCACAGTTTAGGACATGATTATGCATGATAGGATCCAGACAATCAACCAGTATCAACTGTAGACAAGCATCCAGTGTAGAATCCTCTTTCTCATCAGGAGTGTAGTCCTTGGGGTCCTTGGGGTCCTTGGGGTATGTAATAACCCCAAATTTTGGACTTAGATAATTTTTTTTTGATGAATAGTAAATGTGATGAATAATAAATTTGCTGATAGAAAATTTTTCAGACCACACTATGTGGATGATAGATATAGAATTAATGTTTCGAGGTTATATTATTGATGTATAGGAAGAATAAGTGAATGTAAACGCGATCAGAATCAAGAGATTCCAACAATAAATTTTGTTCACTATTCATCGGACAATCAAGGATTTATTGATTTGATCGTTTTGAGAAAATATGTAGAATGAGAAATCTAGGATCATATATTAAACTAAGGTAGTGGAAAGATCAAAGAATTATTCCCTAGCTTTGGTACAGAGAAACGTTTTTAAAATCATTTGAAACTATCGCAAAACAAAAGCGTAACAAATTATGGATTAAACCCTAGCCATAGGAGGAGTATTATATAAGATCATCAAGTGCAATATATAAAAGGATTGAGGATACAAATTATGACATAAGCATGATGCAAGAGGATGACCAAGTGATGACAAAGTGGTGAATCACCACCTTGTCACCACTTTCACCACAACCACACAATCAAAGATGATGTGTCTTGGATGACAAAACCAAATAAAGACCACACAATTATATGGCTGGTATTTAGCATCATTTGGACAAAGAAAAGAAAAGAAAAAGCAAGCAACTATCCATCTCCCTCATTTCTCAGATTTTCTGCCCAGCATGGGCAAGGAGCAAAGACAAATTCATAACTCAAGTTCTACTCATCCTAAAATCACCAAATTGGAACCATAGCTCCCTCACTATATAACCAAGGTACGTTCAAACTTTCATGGCCATCAAAGAAGTGTAGCATGGTTAAATATTGGATCAAAGTTGAGGCATGAATAGTAAAACTCATAAGATCTTGTTTTGTTTTGATGTTTTTAGGTTTGATTAGCATAGTTAAGGAGCAAGGAAGGATATACCATCCATATATAGCCTTTTTTAACTTCCAAGGAAGGTATAAAACTTCTTCCCTTTTTGAGATTATGCTAGATCTAATAGTTATAAGTGGTTGTTTAAGAGTTATGTAGTAATGAAGCATGGATGCATGATTTTAAGTATGTTTAATGGTTGATTTGTGGAAAAACTTATGAACTAGAGCATGACCATGTTTGGACAGAAAAGTGTAGTATTAACTTGAGATTTGATTGGTGGTTGGTTGATTGTGGATTGGTGATTGTAGTGAGTGTTTAAAAACACGGGAATCGCGTTTAAGCGCCGTTACCATGTCGAATTTTACTTAGGAAGTTTGGACAGAGATCACGAATACTCTAAAGGGCATAAACATAAAGTTTCTGACCATGAACATGTAGGCCCTGTTTCCTAGTTTGTTTTAGCGAAATAATCGCATCGTTTTGATTTACGGTTTAGGAGAAACGTCCGTTTTAGTGAAAGCGGTTTCACGTAACTAAGTGGTTCATTATATGAACTTTGAGATTGTGATCAAGCCCTTTAAAAATGGAATTAGGTCATGATATTAAAATGTATACTAACATGGACAGTTAGTAAGTGAATCGAGAAGGTTTCGGATTGAAAAGATAATTTTTCGATTTTATAAAAATGTCGGAACCAAAGCTACGCGAGGAGTAAGTGGTTCTGCACTCCACTGCCAAAAACCTGCTGCTCTCGGGATTTTGATCCCCTTAAGCAGAAACAAATGTTCAAGCATTTTGTTCTATTCTTTCCCTAGATCGCGCACGCGAAAACGGTGTGTCATTTTGACTAACGATTAAGGAGATATGAGCGTTTTAGTGAAAGGCGTGCGAATAGTAACTTTCCGTAGCTCATCCAAGTTTGAGAATACATTTCACCAAGTGAAACCACTGTTTTGAGATCAAAACTTTTATGATAAATATTAAAAATACTCAAGATGATTTTAGAAGTGGTCTCGTATTTAAATACGAGTTTTCGGATTTATTAAAAAATGTTAGAGTGTGAGTCGCGTAATAGTAACTTTATGAAAAGTCAACTCTAGAGTACTACTTTGACCAACCATTGCGACTAAGATAAAAGGAGTATTTCGAGTCGATTAAAATACGAACCTTATTGAGGAATAGCGTGACTACATGATGTGTTTAACATATAGTTGACTTTAAATGAGAGTTGTGAACGAATGATTACGTTATGGGACTGATCGAGTAATTCTTTGTTTATAGATTTGCGACAAGACTCGAACCCCTAATACCAAGGACTCAAGGCAAGTTTTCTCATTCCATGCTATGTTTTAAAGTACAATATTCTGATAATATTCATATGATAGATGCATGCTTTCAAATGTAATATATGCATACAATATTAGGCATGCTTTCAAACCTCACGTCATATATAGATGTGATGGTATCAACATTGTTGAGATGAAAATTATGCATATGATAGATGCATGCTAGTTTTCCAACTCTACATCTGATATAAGATGCTGTTGTGATATATACTGTTTTAAATCGTTAAAAAGGACTATGTATTGATTTACGCTTTTGGTTAAAAGCTTTCGTAAGATGGATGGTTTATATGCTATGATTACATTAGATATAAACCGAGGTTTTATAAAGACTCTAAGTATAGAGTACTTGTACGATAGTTTTAAAACTTAGACCGGGAGTTAAAGTATTATTTTGTTTTGATCCTACTGTCAGAAGCTGGAAGGTTCCAGGGATAGTTATATTTTAAAGATTTATTAAATATTCCAATATTATGGGATATTTAAGGTGAGATATTTAAATATTATTATAATAAATATTATTTGAATATTATTTAATTAAGTGAATATTATTTTGAATATTCACTTAAGTGGTTTTATATTGAATAATAATTGAATATTATTATTTGGGTATTTATTAAATATTCCAAATATGATTTAAAAATCATAGAACCTTATTATATGATTAAAGGTTCTATTATTTACACAAAATATAAATTTCTGATTTTCAGAAAAGGTATTAAAATAGAGATTCCCAACTATATTCTTAAGATATTTAAAGGTAATTAAATGCGAATAGTGTTTTCTAACTCATCGAAAATTTGGGAATCTAGTTCAAGAAGTCGAGGACGGAGTTTTACTTCCACTGTTCCTCTAGAATAACTATAACCGGGGATGGCTTCCCACCATTCAAGTAAAGTATTTCAAACTTGCTAAACTCTGAAATTGCAATAAACTCCCTGGTCATGATTTCAAAATGCGTAGTAATCATCGGTAGTTTCGTTGACTAATGTCAACCCACACTTTGACTTACTCCTTTCAATTACTCTGGAGTAAGGAATTCTGAACGGTTACAAAGTTTTTGACAAATAATTGTACTTGGGGAAAACAGGATTAACTTCCATTTCCCGTGACATTGATTTTCATCTGGGGACTGGAATTAACTCGTGCTCGGCAATGAAACAGGTGCCAGTATAGTACGAAATCATGCTCGGCAATGAAACAGGTGCCAGTATAGTATGACTCCATGTTCGGCAATGAAACAGGTGCCAGTATAGCATGAAGGGCCCAAATGCGGCCAGGGTGATAACCGAATAGGAAGTCGTCCTTCTACTACTAGAAAAGTCAAGTTGCGATATAACGGCTGATCACCGTGTATCGTGTATTCCATTATATCCCCTTCTTCCACTTGGAATTGTGCTGCATATTGTAATGAAAGCCTAGGTGCTGAGTTACCGATAATGTGACATAAATTGAACAATGATGTTCCGTGTATAGTATTTGAACTACATTGCATGTTCTGACGAAAAGAGTATCCAATATATCATTCTATATACGAATGAGGTTTTAAAAGATTTCAGCTATGATATCAGCCCACATATATGATTATGTTGCTATATATTATTGTCGAGCTATAGTGCTCATTCTTGCTTCTTTTATATATCACAACCCAACAACTTCAAAAAGGTGTTCATTACTGATATTTTACAGTATTTTGAACAGTATGAGATATCTAAATAGATATGCATGTATATATGTTGAGAAGTCATTTAAGATATACAGTATATTGAACCGTATAGTATTTTGAATCAATGGATGGGTTTAAGCCTTGATTCCAATATTAATATCTATTTTAAAAAGAGATGTTTTGAGACTTGGTTTATCATCTTGATACCAAGGATCCCTAAAAGGATTTACGAAAAGTATTTGAGAATGATTATAAATCATACGGTATTTTGAACGATATACTATTTTGGGGATAAACCCTAGTAGTTTTAAACATGGATCCCATATGGATTATCTTCCTAAAAGGTTTAAAGATTTAAACTGGGATAGATTTCTTGCTGAGCACTATTAGCTCATTCTTGCTTTATTAAATCTTTCAGCATGAAGAAAACATTGCCGATTCACCTCGTGTTACGAGAGCAAGGGAATGGAGAGACCACCCTTGAGTTAGTTCAGCAAGATGGATACTGTCGGATTTAGCAGAACAGTTGTAGACTGAGTTAGTAAGAATTGTTTTCGAATAGGTTTGTATTATTAAACCTTGTATAGAATTGTGAGGTCTATTATTTTAACTTCAGGTAGAGGTTGTAAATGATAGATGAGATCCTGGATAGTACATTTGATTTATAATAACAAATGTTACTTATTGTTGCTCATTTCCAAGGCTATAACTTGTGTGTGTGTGCGTAAGTGATTGGGGTTTTTTGGAGTTATATTATTAGAATGTTGTAAGTAATGCAGGTATTATATAATTGATGGAGCGTGACAACCCAGATTCCTGACCCCGGATCTGGAGGTGTTACAGAAATGGTATCAGAGCGTTAAGTTATAAACTTGGATATGAGAGTGTTAAGAGTTATAAGTGAGAGAATGACGTGAGGACTCATATAGAGTTCGTTAAGTGGACTACCGGAGGTAGTGTCATTGAGGATGTTAAGATTAAAGAGTTTAGTTGAGGACTTATCGGAGGACCGATAGGACCGTTGAAGACCATCATAATGATGAGATGAATGTCTAGAATTATACCTAGATTATCAAGGACATTAAGATAAGACACGGAGCAGAGTCTCGGTCGCAGTTGAGGTAAGGTCGAAATGGCCAATACCAATGGATAACTTGACTTAGTAAGAACCTATGTGTTTGTAGTTCATCGTAGTTTGCCACGAGAAGGCAGCACATGTGAAGATTGAGACATTTACAGTCCTTTACGCGGTCCGAATTACTAAATTGCATGGACTAGTTAAGGCATTATCTTGCGTATGAGGTCCAAGCCCTGAGAACAACGATTCCACCAGAGTTGGTGTCTTTTCCGTCGATGGGTATTTTGTTACTTAAGAGGAAGACTGTTGCGTACACGTAGTACCAGAACATTATCGTGAGACGAACGTGCTAAATCGCATCGCGAGTATATTTCGTACGATAGGCCACGATGGATCGACTCAGAAATCAAAGACATGAAGAATGGATAGCGTGATTATGATAAAGACACGTATGGTTCCGACAAGCAATGCGACAATCTCTGGACCTACGAGGGATGAGACCTATGGTGGCCTGGGGCTAGATTCGTTCGATACGATTGGTGATAAGAAATTACACATACGTTAATCGACCTTCATCTTTTGAGGATGTGTTGATGCGGCCGTAGGAGGCCCAATCTCTGGACGATTATCGTGGAATGACAAATATGTTCGAACTCCCGACCTGTCTAAGGACTTGTACGATTTTGAGGTACCGTTGGTTAGTACCCTAAGCCATGAAGGCAGAAAGATAAGATCATCCTCGTACGGGTGATGTTAGAAACTATGATGACCATTGACTTTTGGTATCTACTTGCTGGTGCACTACTCAATCTAAAACCATTCATGCCCGTGTTACTTTGAATAGTTCATGTCAGGTAACCTTTCTAATTTCCTACTTCAACTTGGGATGCAACCAACTATTGTTAAGTATTCATCTTATTTCTTCATATTTGGACTCCTCAGCCGAGTTCATAAATATCTAGCTATGTGTTTAAAACATAGATGATGTATATTTCAGAGACTACTCGTGAATTCTTTTCTTCTATTAAGGAGAGATTTGCACATCAGACGTTGAAATCATAGAAAGGATATCAATTTGATATTGATATTTCGAATTCAATTCTATCGGAGAATTTGACAAAGTTTATGTACGGAGACACCTTTGGGTGAACCGTTTCACTAATGAGAAATGTTTGGTGGAAGGTTATCGATTGTTCCGATACCAAGAACCATCTATTTTAGACCTTATATTCTATTCAAGGGTTATAATTACCTTGTGTTAGGCCGAATACACAATATAATCAAGTACGTATGAGAATAACAATCAAGAACACTGTTTATAAATCAACAAAACTGTAATTTTATTAACAGTTTCTCTCTTTATGATGTTAATGAATCACAAAGAGCTACTAGGTTACAAGAATAATATTTTCAATAATCGCATCCCTTCTAGGGATAACCTATCTGTGTTTATATAGTACACAGTTACACAATCCTTATCTAATTGATACTCCTATAAATTAGCTATACAATTCATATCAATTAAGGATTGCTTCAGTCTTCTATTCCGTTTCCTTGGCTGTATCAATATATTCTGCTTCTTTCCATCTTCAGAATATATTGCTTCTAGAATCTTTATCTTTGCACCGACAGCTAAGTCAACTATCACCACGTCAGACTTTATCAAACTCTGACTGGCTTCAATGTAAACTCTTCACCCAGTCAGACTTTATCAAACTCTGACTGGCTTCTAGATAAACTCTGATATGTACCTGGTACTTAAACACTGATGAACAAACGTCAGCAATTATATCTAACAATCTCCCCCAACTTGTGCATAATAAAAAATGTACAAGTTAAACAGATAATTGATGATGTCAAAACATATAACAAATGCAGTGTTTAAAATATATCAGAGTTTAATTTTAAAACAGAGTTTAAATTTAACTTAGAATAGAAAACATAAAAACTTACAGTCAGACTTTACTGAATTTCTTGGATATCAGGTACAGTCCTGATATAATCTGACAGTAACTTTCTCTCAGCTCGATCTAGTTCAGCAATCATATCCTTCTTCAGCTCCTTCAATTCTGGTTCATCTTCACCAATTTGATAAATGGCAGCCCTTAAAGAATAGATGCTGTTCTTGTTCATTTCATTGCCAAGTCTGATATAAAAAGCCTTATCAGACTCTAGATTGAACTCTAGAACTTTCTTATCTAGTGCAGTCCTGAATCTAGCACTATTTTTCTTCATTTCCACCAACTTTCCATGTGCATCTCTGTACTTAGGAATATAAGCACTGGAAACACTTCCTCCAAAAAGAACTTTTGATTTCATCATTCTGTCTTTTAAAACCAGAGCAGCATTATGAGTATTTCTATTTTTGATCTTCAGGAGATATAGAACATACTCTAGCTCTTCCCAGAATTTCAGATGAATATCATCTTCTCCAATTCTGTAAACTCTGCCATCAGCCATAAAGTATAATAAAAACTCCTTCTTCAAGCCTCTGTGGTAAATCATCTGAACAGATTCTAGTTTATCAAGGTTTTCTTGAGTAACCACAACACCAGGTTCTGCCAGTGATGTATGATCTAAAGGACTATTATTAACTCTTTTCTCTTGGTGGGAACCCAAACCAGATTTATCATAAGATTGTTTTCCAAGTACTGTTCTGGTTTGTAAAAAGTTCACCTGGCTAGGCTTCAGAGTTTCAGATAATGAGGATCTTTTGAAACCTTGGAGTGGTGAAGATAGCTGAGTTTGCACAACTTGAGCATTGTCAGAGGTTGGCATATCCTTAACAATAACATCAACTTGAGCCTTGTCAGAGGTTGATTTAGCTTTCTTTTCCAGGTTAGGCTCTTCAATCATCATGCCTTTACCTTTATCAGAGTTTGAACCAATAGGCCTCCTTGAGTACTGTAAACTCTGATCAGAGTTTACATTCTCTTTGATAACAATTCCTTTTTCTTTTCTCCTCGGAGCCTTTATAACCTTCTGTTTATAGATTCCAGCTTCAACATCTTTCCTGTGTTCTTCAGCAAGCAATTGCTCTTCTGCCTGGATATCTTTAATAGTAACATCTTTACCATGTTCTGCTAAGAATAACTGTGTAGCAACTTCTTCATCAGTAACTGGAGATTTAGAGGAAAGAAGTAAACTTCTAACCCTTGAAGAAGACTGCCCTCCAGTGTATAATCTTTTTCCATCAGCATTTGTCTGAGCATCAGAGTTTGACCTCCTCCCTTGCCTTTGAACATTCTTTGATCTTGGATGATGTTTGTCCCTTGCACCACCATCAGCAGTATCATCCTTCTGAGTCAGAGTTTGAGAGCTCTTGCATTTGTCTTTAGATACTCTCTCCCCCTTTTTGACATCATCAGACAGCAAGACTGATGTGAGCAACTCAATTGCATTAGAAATTGAAGTCAGTTGGGCAGACATAGCAGTCTGGTTGTCCTCAACTTTCCCAAGCCTCTTCTGAATTTCATCAGAGTCCTTAGCTTGCTTCTTGAACATGGAATTGTAGTAAGCTCTATCATTTTTCAGAGTAAGATCCCTCAGACCAACTTCATTCCTCAAAGTAGTGACTTCCTTATGAGACTCATCAAATCTGTTGTGGAGAGATTTAATTTGAATCACAGTAGCCTTTAGACTTGTAAGAACATCAGGATTTGAAATTGTCTTCACAGAATCACCAAGAAAATCAGCAGCCCTCTGTGCTGAAAAGATACAATCTGCAGCAACCCATCTATTGTAGTACATATCTTGAAAATGCTCAGCCGTAGCTCGATTGACCTCTCTTAGCTCATCAGAGTTTGCTTGACTCTCAAATAACTCCTCTTGGGAATGATCAGAACTATCATCATCATTATTAGTCTCTGCATCAGGTTCTGGAATCTCAGAGTTTGCAACATTCTTTGCAACATTCTCATCATTTTCAGCTACAGCCTCTTGTACTGGAATCTCTGCAATAATCTCTGGAACAGTTTCTGTAGCATCAGTATTTAAGGTCTGATCAACTTCCTCACCCTTTTCAATTACCTGGGGAGTAACAGAGAGAATCTCTGTGTGGGTAGCCATAGATTCTTCAAGAATAACCGTGGCTTGATCAGCTTCCACACCCTCTGTTTCATCAAAATCTTCAAGATGGTCAGAGTTTACAGAGTTGTGTGCTTCAATTTCCATATCAAATCCTTGTGGCTCAAAAATCTCAGCCTCAATATTTGTTGTAGCCTCCTGAACAAGAATTTCAGGAGCTTCATCTGCAGCTTCATTTGCAGCTTCCTCAACTACATCATCAGCGTTTGATGTAGGAGCTTCTTCATCAGCACTTACCATTTCAGGCATAACATTTTCCTCAAAAACTCTGTCCAGATTGACAGCTTCAGCATTTACATTTGATGCACCAAAAAGATGTGCAGCCACCAATCTTCTTTTTCTCTGATGAAGAGTTTCTTCATCAGTTTCACTGTCCTCATCAGCATTATCAGACTTTGCCCTGTTGGCCCTTCTTTTCTTTAACCTTTTCTTCTGAGGCAGATCATCAGCATTTGATACCCCAGCTTCAGTAGTTGGCTTAGCAATCCTTGGAGGTTTTGTACCAACATGCTTAGTCCTACCACCAGTCCGTGGTTGAATTGTAGAGGCTTCAGCATTTACTGGTTCTGATGGCTGTTGTGGTTGAGGTTGAGGGTTTAAGAATTGAAGCACTGTATCAGGCAACAGCAATTCACCAACACTAACCTTCTTTAAATCCTTGTTGGTAAGGTCAGAGAATACCCGTTTGTGCAATTTGAAAGAGGGAATTACGTCCTCCTCATCAATCTCAACATTTGGAACACAAGCAGAGAATAAAATTTGACAAAATCTAGAAAAATAGACTACATGCCTATTCTCTGTTAACTTCTCACCTATGTTCATCAATACAAGTCTAGCAAAATCATAATTACTGGCAAAGAGAAGTGAATACCCGATTTGCAGACTGTCGATTGGAATAGCATCCCAATTTGTACATTTCTTCCCGAACGCCCTTGTTATGCAATCGAAAAAGAAACTCCATTCCTTTCTCAAGAGCGGTCGCTTCAGTTGGCCTATCTTCGCCAAAGATCCAGTATACCCAATAGCTTGCATCATTCTCTGAAGATCAGTATCACCAACACTAATGGTGTACGCGTCAGACTCTGCAAAGCCCATTGCTTCACGAACAGTTCCTGGAGTTATGACAAACTTTGTTTCCTGGAACTCAAAAACTATGGATGGGGTACCAGAATCACCACCATCATCATAGACACCAGTCTCCCAGAAAGCTTTGATCTGAGATCCATAAAGCTTTGCAGGCTCCACCAAGGCACGCCCAATGGCTGATTGAGCAAGAAAGTCTTGTATTATATGAAACGCTGCTGGTGCATGGTCAGTGTTTAATGGGGCTGCATAATTATTAGGAACGAACTCTAACCCAGAAGAAACAAAAACTGTAGAAGCCATTAGTACGAATTGAGAAGAAAAATCAAAGAAACTGATTCAAAAGCTTCGTAAGAGTTTGTGAGCAAGGAAGTGTTTGTGAATATGTGTGTGTGTGTAAATTGAAGTAAGAGGTGAAAGGTTTAGACGTATGTGGGTGTATTGTATAAATATGAAATTAAAAAATTAAAAACTGAACAGTTTTTAATCATTAATACACAACTGTCTTACTCCTTTCATTATGTGAGTGGGACACATGGCACACATGTAATGACGGACAACTAATTATTTACAGTTTCCAATGCGCATGCGCAGTAAAAACAGCAATAATTACCGCCTGTTACACTCTTCTAGGCAATTAACCTCTCTCCTCTGTTTAAAGCAAATTTGAACCGTTTGTACTCATACTCTTTTATATTTCTAAACAATTGTCTAATCTCAAAATTATAAAATGTCTGAAACAAAGAAATCATTTTAATCATCAGAGATTAAAACAAAATTACCTCGGCGTATTTCTCACAATACATCAGTGTTTACCATTTGTCCTTCTTTGTCAATAAACTCTTTTCTCAAACTGTACATGTGTGAATAATTGTGTGTGCTATAGCAGAGTTTACTGAATATGAATATTTAGACCATCTCAAAGTGCATAAAATCCACAAACTTAAGTAGTAAAAACTGGTTGCCTAAACTCTCATGTAAAACATAAAATCCGATTTTTATATCTAAACTCTGTATTTTGATATCCTTTCATTTGGATATATCTTTTATTCTTCACCCCCTTGATATATATATATATATATATATATATATATATATATATATATATTTTAATTTTTCCAGTAATCAGTGGTTGGCACTAGTCACCAAAAATCAAAGATTTTAGCCCTTATTTCATACAATAAGTTCCTGGATCTTCCTAGGCACAACATGATCTCAAAGGAATTTGTGCTCTTTTTGGCATCTTTTGATTTGAGGGTGAATTATTTATAATTAATAATCAGAGTTTAGACTTTTCATCAGTTAATGTAATTAATTTATGAGAGAAAATGCAAACAGCTAATACAACTTCAGTGTATAGAATCAATAAACTAAGAGATGCTATAAATATAGAGACAGTATCATGCTGTGTTAACTTACTGCACATATTTGAGATCAGAATCTAAACAACTCTTAAGGATTCACAATTACTTACTGAGAATTATGTTTCATACAAATTTCTTCATTGGTCCATATGTTTCAGACAAAATTACAATCATAGTATAACATTAGACTGTAACTATCAGAGTATGACCAACACTTTATGACTAACAGGGTTTAGCATCAGAGTTTACTTTCAGACTTTAACCGACATAGTTTACTTTCAGAGTTTATGACACTGGTACTCATAACAGTTAATACATGCAAGGAATCATGAGCATTAAAAATCAAATATGTATAGTTTTTGAGTCTAACCCGTATCTCTAGTCAAAACCAGAGATCATTCCAAGTTCATTTACCAATCTTGTAAAAGTAGCTTCACTCAAAGGTTTGGTGAAGATATCTGCAAGTTGTTGGTCTGTAGACACAAAATGAAGCTCAATGTTTCCTTCTTCCACATGTTCTCTGATAAAATGATACCTTATGCTGATGTGCTTGGTCATGGAGTGCTGTACTGGATTTCCTGTCATAGCAATAGCACTTTGGTTATCACAGAAAATAGGTATTTTAGAGTACCTCAAACCATAATCCAGCAACTGATTCTTCATCCACAGAATCTGTGCACAACAGCTACCAGCTGCTATATACTCTGCTTCTGCTGTGGATGTGGAAATTGATTTCTGTTTCTTGCTGTACCAAGAAACCAATCTGTCACCTAAGAATTGACAGCTTCCACTTGTACTTTTTCTATCTACCTTACAGCCTGCAAAATCTGCATCAGAGTAACCAATTAACTTAAACTCTGATTCTCTAGGATACCACAAACCCAAGGTTATGGTTCCTTTGAGATATTTGAAAATCCTTTTTACAGCTGTTAGATGAGGCTCTCTGGGATCTGCTTGAAATCTTGCACAAAGACATGTTGCATACATGATATCAGGTCTACTTGCAGTAAGATACAGTAAAGACCCTATCATTCCTCTGTAGTTTGTCATATCTACTGAGGCTCCTGTGTCTTTGTCTAGCTTTGTTGCAGTAGCCATGGGAGTTGTAGCAGATGAACTATCAAGCATACCAAATTTCTTGAGAAGATTTCTGGTATACTTTGCTTGATTGATAAAAATACCATCATCTGTTTGCTTGACCTGTAAGCCTAGAAAGTAACTAAGCTCTCCCATCATGCTCATTTGGTACCTGGATTGCATAAGCTTTGCAAACTTCTTACAAAGTTTGTCATTAGTAGATCCAAAGATAATATCATCTACATAAATTTGAACTAAAAGCAAATCATCACCAGAATTGAAATAAAACAAGGTTTTATCAATTGTACCTCTTGTGAACCCACTTTCTAAAAGAAATTGAGCAAGAGTTTCATACCATGCTCTTGGTGCTTGCTTTAGTCCATATAATGCCTTGTCAAGCCTGTAGACATAATCTGGATGCTTGGAATCTACAAATCCTGGTGGTTGTTCAACAAACACTTCTTCTTCAAGCTTCCCATTGAGAAAAGCACTTTTCACATCCATCTGAAAGACTTTAAACTTCTTGTGTGCAGCATAGGCCAGAAAAATTCTTATGGCCTCCAATCTTGCAACTGGAGCAAAGGTTTCATCATAGTCAATCCCTTCCTGTTGTGAATAACCTTTAGCCACAAGTCTAGCCTTGTTTCTTGTAATCACACCGTCACTGTCAGTCTTGTTTCTGAAAACCCACTTTGTACCTACAATTGATCTATTCTTTGGTCTAGGTACAAGTGTCCAGACTTCATTTCTTTCAAATTCATTTAACTCTTCTTGCATTGTTGTAATCCAATTTGCATCTTGAAGAGCTTCCTCCACCTTCTTTGGTTCTGTTTGAGACAAGAAAGCATGATACAGACACTCATTATTTGTTGCACTTCTAGTTCTCACACTAGCATCAGGATCTCCAATTATGAGATCAGGTGTGTGTGCCTGTGTCCACTTTCTTGCTGTTGGTAGGTGGTTTCTTGCATCATTATTGGATCCTCCCCCTTGATCCATGCTCTCCTGATTCATGTGTTGACTTTCTGCAGCTTCTGAGGCTCCCCCTGAATTGGACTGCTCAGAGTTTGAGCTTTCAGAGTTTGAATCAGCTTCCTCAACAGACTCACTCTGAGTGTTTGAGTCACCATGTTGAGATGCCTCACGCTCCCCCTCAACTGGTTCTCTGTTTTGAGAATTTTCAGTTTCTCCATTATTTACCAGTAAAGGTTCAGAGTATGCTTCGTCAGAGTTTATCAGAACCGCTTCATCAGAGTTTGTCGGTACTGCTTCATCAGAGTTTACATCATCAGAAAATAAACCTTCATTTTCAAAGCGCAGTTGATCATATTCATCTAAGTCATCAAGTCCAGTTATTTTCTTGTCATCAAATGACACATGTATAGACTCCATGATCACCTTTGTTCTCAGATTGTATACTCTGAATGCTTTTGTTGACAATGGATAGCCAACAAAAATTCCTTCATCAGCTTTTAACTCAAATTTGGTCAACTATTCGGGATGAGTCTTCAACACAAAGCATTTGCATCCAAATATATGAAAGTATTTCAAATTTGGCTTCTTATTTTTCACCATCTCATATGGTGTTTTCCCATGCTTGTTAATCAGTGTAGCATTTTGAGTAAAACAAGCAGTTTGAACAGCTTCTGCCCAGAAATAAGTTGGTAATTTTGCTTCATCAAGCATAGTTCTGGCAGCTTCGATTAGAGTTCTGTTCTTTCTTTCAACTACACCATTTTGCTGTGGAGTTCCAGGTGCAGAAAATTCTTGTTTCACTCCTCTTTCTTTGCAGAAAGCTTCCATGATTGAGTTTCTGAATTCAGTTCCATTATCACTTCTTATAATTTTCACTTTGTGCTGTGATCCTTTGTCCAGTTGATTCACATGATCCATCAGTGTTTGAGCAGTTTCATCCTTCTTTGATAAGAAATACACCCATGTATATCTAGTATATTCATCAACAATTACTAGAGCATATTTCTTTCTGCCCATAGACATCACATTCACTGGTCCAAAGAGATCAACATGTAGAAGATGATAAGGTTCCACTACTGAAGATTCAGATTTGCTCTTGAAAGATGACTTCCTTTGCTTGGCCTTTTGACAAGAATCACACAGACCATTTAAGCTTAGTATTGACTTTGGAAGTCCCCTTACAAGATCTTTTCGAATAAGTTCATTGATGTTGTTCAAGTTTAGATGAGAGAGCTTCTTATGCCATTTTCAACTCTCTTCATTTGACATTCTTGCAGACAGACACACTATTTTTCCATCAGAGTTTGTTATCAAACTTGCTTCATAAATATTGTTGCGCATGTGTCCAACTAGAACAACTTTTCCAGTAGATTTACTGATGATTTCACAGTATTCAGTATGAAAATCTACATGGTTTCCTCTGTCACAGATTTGACTCACAGATAGAAGATTATGTTTGAGTCCTGAGACTAGAGCTACATTTGTGATGATGACACTTCCAAGATTAATATTGCCATATCCCAGAGTGTGTCCTATGTTGCCATCTCCATAGGAAACCTTTGGGCCAGCCTTCTTCTCAAAGTCTGATAGCAGGGCTTTATTTCCAGTCATATGTCCTGAGCATCCACTGTCCAAGATAAGTGTGCTCTCTTTTATACCCTTATTTTCAGATGATTCAGTCTCATCTCTGACAGTTGCCATAAGAGCATAATTTACTCCATCATCAGAGTCTGAAGTATCTGCCCAGTCTTTGCCTTTAGAGATGAGTGCTTTCTCAGATTTGCCTTTCTTGCACTCTGGAGCATAGTGACCCATCTCCTTACACTTGTAGCACTGGATTTCAGATTTATCTTTCTTGCCAGACTTGGTCTCCCTTCCATCAGACTTTCTAAAACTTTTCTTTTCAGAGTTTGAATCTTTCCTTGAGAATCTCTTTCCTTTCTTAAAGTTCTTGAATCCCATCTTCTTGAAGGTTTTCACCATCAATGCAGCCATTTGCATCATCTGTTCTTCATCATCCTCAGAGTCAGAAGCTTCATCAGAGTTTGAGTCATCATCAGAGTTTGATGACTCACTTTCAGATTTAATGACTAAAGCCTTTCCCTTGGCTTTCTTCCTTGATGATTCCTTCTTGATGGGCTTCTCCTCAACTTTGAGAGCAACAGATTTTGTCTTCTTGCTTGATCTTCTGTTTCTTTGTTCTATTTCCAATTCATGAGTTTTCAGTAACCCATAAATCTCATCAAGTTCAGTTTCAGCAAGTTCGTAATTATCTCTTATAGTTGTTGTCTTCAAATCCCATCTTTCAGGTAAAGATAAAAGAAATTTGAGATTTGATTCTTCAAGATCATATTCTTTATCAACTAGAGATAAATCATTCAGCAGTTTACAGAATCTGTCATATGTCTCAGTCAAGGTTTCATTGGCTCTTGAATCAAAGTGCTCATACTCCTGAGTGAGTATCGTTTTCCTGTTCTTCTTTATAGCAGTGGTTCCTTGACATCTGACTTCCAAAGCATCCCAGATTTCTTTTGCAGTTTTGCAACCAATTACTCTGTTAGACATAACATTATCTAAAGCACTGTGGAGAAGATGTCTAACCTTTGCATCTTTTGCAATTGATGAGATGTCCTCAGGAGTCATATCCTTCTTTTCCTTTGGAACAGTCTTTTGTTCTTGACCATCAACAACAGGAGATAATTTAGTCGGCATATGAGGACCATCATATATTCTGTCAAGGTATTCTGGATCTGTAGCCTCCAGAAACATGGTCATCTTCACCTTCCAAATTGGATACTCCACTGGCCTGAGAATTGGAACCCTGATAGTCTCATATCGACTCACAGAATTGGGTTTAACCTGTTCAACCTTGGGAGAAGTTTGATTTTCTTCAAACATGATTAATACTGTGTTTGAATCGTAAAACTGTATATATTAAACAGCCTTGGTTCTGATACCAATTGTTAGGCCGAATACACAATATAATCAAGTACGTATGAGAATAACAATCAAGAACACTGTTTATAAATCAACAAAACTGTAATTTTATTAACAGTTTCTCTCTTTATGATGTTAATGAATCACAAAGAGCTACTAGGTTACAAGAATAATATTTTCAATAATCGCATCCCTTCTAGGGATAACCTATCTGTGTTTATATAGTACACAGTTACACAATCCTTATCTAATTGATACTCCTATAAATTAGCTATACAATTCATATCAATTAAGGATTGCTTCAGTCTTCTATTCCGTTTCCTTGGCTGTATCAATATATTCTGCTTCTTTCCATCTTCAGAATATATTGCTTCTAGAATCTTTATCTTTGCACCGACAGCTAAGTCAACTATCACCACGTCAGACTTTATCAAACTCTGACTGGCTTCAATGTAAACTCTTCACCCAGTCAGACTTTATCAAACTCTGACTGGCTTCTAGATAAACTCTGATATGTACCTGGTACTTAAACACTGATGAACAAACGTCAGCAATTATATCTAACACCTTGTTCGTCCCAAACTTATTTACTCTTCTTTTCAATTCATTATCCGAGTAGTCAAAATTTTGTTTTCTTTCTTTCTTCGGCTACGATGTCGAGATTTTGTACTAGTAGATTGAAAATGGCTAATTGCATGTGCCATAAAGAGTGACTAGTTAATTGTTCTAACTAGTTGAAATTTTAATGATATGATGAAAATCTAGCTAATCATCCTAGCTAGATGCTGCATCCCAAACTAATCGAACTAGCAAATTTTGTTCAGCTAGTTGTTAATGTCTATTGAAATGAACTAGTTATTGTATCACTAAGTTCAACTTTCGGTCAAATTTATATAAGTGAATTCACGATGCATTTGTATGCAGTGAAGTATGGTGGGAAGATTTTCAAACGATAATTTGATTGAGACCTAACCAGGTCGCCCCCTCAGCGAGAATTTTTACAAAGTTTTTTTTATATATATATAAAGCATTCTGTTGCTTGAAGTATTCTTGGTGCCATGCAAGTATTTTCCTTAGTATTTGGAAAAGTAGAGTGTTGAAGCTGAGAGCTAAAATGAATGAGTACGATAAGTTATGAATCGAGGATTACGGAAATTGCCAAGGTTTGTTTCGCATGATGCGAATTCAGAATAACGGAGTGTTCGAAATGACTGATTATGTTACCTTGGTTAATGAAACGATTGTGATAGAAAGAAGGTAAGAATTCAGATTATCGGACGAGGGAACGATTGATCTCGAAGGATGTGAAACTTGTTTAGCGACTGTGATGGATACGAAACGGGAAGTACCCAGTGTACATAATATACCTGTTGTCAACGAATTCGAGGATGTATTTCCAGAAGATCTCCCAGGATTACCACCCGATAAAGAAATAAAGTTTGCTATAGAATTAGCTCCAAGAACGGTGCCAGTTTTGAAGGCCCCGTACCGACTAGCTCCGGTCAAGATGAAGAAATTAATTGCTCCATGGTAGAAATGGTAAGCGAAAGGAATGATAAGGCCAAGTGCGTCACCGTGGGATGCACCAGTGTTAATTGGTGAAGAAAAAGGACGACAGCCTGAGGCCATGCATAGAGTATCGAGAGCTAAATAGGCTAACCGATAAGAATGAATACCCCTGCCAAGGATCGGTGATTTGATCGATCGGCTGCACGATGCAGTTAAATTCTCGAACCTGAGGACGTAACCAAGACTGCGTTTCACACCAAGAATGGACACTACGAGTTTTTAGTAATTTCGTTTGGGCTGACGAATGCCCTTGCAGCTTTCATGGACTTGATGAATCGAGTTTTCAAGAAATATTTGGATAAGTGTTTCATAGTGACGTCGACAATATTTAGGTTTACCTCAAAGACCGAGGAAGAACATGCAGAACGTTTGAGGATAGTGTTAGAAACACTGAGAAGAGAAAAGTTATATGCCAAGTTCTCAAAGTGTGAGCTTTGGCTAAGGGAAGTACAATTTTTAGGATATGTAGACAACCGTGAATGAGTGCTGGTTGACCCTGCTAAGATAAAAGCCGCTTCAAACTGGGAAAGACCAACCACACCAACCGAGGTGAGTAATTTTGTGGATTTAGTCGGATATTACCGGAGATGTGTACAAGATTTTGCTATGATAGCAGCCCCACTGACCAGACTTGCCCAAAAGACTGAAAAGTTGAATGGATCGAGAAATGTGAGAAAAATTTCCAGAAATTAAAGAAGAGACTAGTTACCGCCCTGTGCTGGTACTGCCAGACGGGAAGGGAGATTTTGTGATCTGTAGCGACGCATCGCATAAAGGATTAGAGTGTGTGCTTATGCAGCACGGAAAGGTAATTGTGTATGCATCCAGACAGTTAAAGGAATATGAATTTAGATACCCTACGCATGACTTAGAATTGGCAGCGATAGTTTTCGCTTTAAAGGTTTGGAGGCACTACTTGTATGGAAAGAAGTGCGAGAATTACTCAATCATAAGAGCATTAGATACACCTTCCCAGAAAGAACTTAACATGAGAACAGAAAAGATAGCTAAAGCTAATCAAGGATTATGATGGTGGGATTCTTTACCACCCAGGGAAGGCCAATGTGGTGGCCAATGCCCTTAGTAGGAAAAAGAGACCTAAGATGATAACATCGTCGGATAAGTTAATCCAAGGATTTGAGAAAATGGAAATTGAGGTTAAGATAACCGGAAATGGTATTGAGAGACTAGTTGAGATTACAATGCAACCGAAATTGCTGCAGGAGATCAAGTTATGTCAAGAGCGAATGACGAGTAAAGGTAGGAAGTCAATGTTGGAGGAAGCATTAAAGACTGAGGAAGATGATAAAGGAATCATAAGGTATTTTTACCGAGTTGGGGTTCCCAATGTTCAAGAGATAAAGAATGCTAATTTTTCGGAATGACTAATAAGAGGGACTGAAAGGATGAAGTCCGAAGTTAAGAGTACAGCAAGGATTATTTAAAGGTCCTGATTGAGCCATAATGAATTAAGGAATAAAGATCTGTCATAAAGAGACAGCTACACCGAGAGTAAAGAAAGTTAAGGAAATGTCATAAGTGATGGGATAGATAAAAAGGATTTCTCAATTATTAAGTAAATATTGGATATGTCAGAAAATGAAGGCAGAATAAAGACCTAGTTGACTATCACAGTTAGTAGAGATTCCTGATTAGGAATGTAATTTTACTATAATGGATTCTGTGATAGGATCAACAAGAATCGAGTCAGACTATGACGTCAATTGAGCTATAATTGATGGATTAAATGAGTCTACTCATATTTTGTTATTAGCAAGAGATCGTTAACTGAAGAGTTACGAAAGAGATAGTTGGGTGACGTGGAGTTCCAGTCACCATCGTGTCAGATAAGAACCAATGATTGAACTCTCGATTCGGGAGGAGTTTTCCAAACATGTTTGGCAACGAGAGTGAGTGTGAGCACTACATAGGATCCGCAGACCGACGGACCGACCGAAAGAAACATTTCAGATAACCGAAGTTACGGTAAGCGTTGTACCACCGATTGCAATAATAATCTGATGTTAATAGAGAATGGGTGTATAAGAGTACAACCAGAATTGGCTTATATAAAGCGTCTGGTAGATAGCACAGACCAGAATGAGTAAGAGTTGTAATGAGACCAGAGGGTTGAAGAGTCAACCTGGAAACTGGATATTTCTATACTGGAAAAGTAACCTCGGCTATTTTCTTAGATTCCGGGACGGAATCCTTTTAAGGAGGGGAGACTGTAATAACCCCAAATTTTGGACTTAGATAAATTTTTTTTGATGAATAGTAAATGTGATGAATAGTAAATTTGATGATAGAAAATTTTTCAGACCACGCTATGTGGATGATATAGAATTAATGTTTCGAGGTTATATTATTGATGTATAGGAAGAATAAGTGAATGTAAACACGATCAGAATCAGGAGATTCCAACAATAAATTTTGTTCACTATTCATCGGACAATCAAGGATTTATTGATTTGATCGTTTTGAGAAAATATGTAGAATGAGAAATCTAGGATCATATATTAAACCAAGGTAGTGGAAAGATCAAGGAATTATTCCCTAGCTTTGGTACAGAGAAACGTTTTTAAAATCATTTAAAACTATCGCAAAACAAAAGCGTAACAAATTATGGATTAAACCCTAGCCAAAGGAGGAGTATTATATAAGATCATCAAGTGCAATATATAAAAGGATTGAGGATACAAATTATGACATAAGCATGATGCAAGAGGATGACCAAGTGATGACAAAGTGGTGAATCACCACCTTGTCACCACTTTCACCACAACCACACAATCAAAGATGATGTGTCTTGGATGACAAAACCAAATAAAGACCACACAATTATATGACTGGTATTTAGCATCATTTGGACAAAGAAAAGAAAAGAAAAAGCAAGCAACTATCCATCTCCCTCATTTCTCAGATTTTCTGCCCAGCATGAGCAAGGAGCAAAGAAAAATTCATAACTCAAGTTCTACTCATCCTAAAATCACCAAATTTGAACCATAGCTCCTTCACTATATACCCAAGGTACGTTAAACATTTCATGGCCATCAAAGAAGTGTAGCATGGTTAAATATTGGATCAAAGTTGAGGCATGAATAGTAAAACTCATAAGATCTTGTTTTGTTTTGATGTTTTTAGGTTTGATTAGCATAGTTAAGGAGCAAGGAAGGATATACCATCCATATATAGCCTTTTTTAACTTCCAAGGAAGGTATAAAACTTCTTCCCTTTTTGAGATTATGCTAGATCTAATAGTTATAAGTGGTTGTTTAAGAGTTATGTAGTAATGAAGCATGGATGCATGATTTTAAGTATGTTTAATGGTTGATTTGTGGAAAAACTTATGAACTAGAGCATGACCATGTTTGGACAGAAAAGTGTAGTATTAACTTGAGGTTTGATTGGTGGTTGGTTGATTGTGGATTGGTGATTATAGTGAGTGTTTAAAAACACGGGAATCGCGTTTAAGCGCCGTTACCATGTCGAATTTTACTTAGGAAGTTTGGACAGAGATCACGAATACTCTAAAGGGTATAAACATAAAGTTTCTGACCATGAACATGTAGGCCCTGTTTCCTAGTTTGTTTTAGCGAAATAATCGCATCGTTTTGATTTACGGTTTAGGAGAAACGTCTGTTTTAGTGAAAGCGGTTTCACGTAACTAAGTGGTTCATTATATGAACTTTGAGATTGTGATCAAGCCCTTTAAAAATGGAATTAGGTCATGATATTAAAATGGATACTAACATGGACAGTTAGTAAGTGAATCGAGAAGGTTTCGGGTTAAAAAGATAATTTTTCGATTTTATAAAAATGTCGGAACCAAAGCTACGCGAGGAGTAAGTGGTTCTGCACTCCACTGCCAAAAACCTGCTGCTCTCGGGATTTTGATCCCCTTAAGCAGAAAAACATGTTCAAGGATTTTGTTCTATTCTTTCCCTAGATCGCGCACGCGAAAACGGTGTGTCATTTCGACTAACGGTTAAGGAGATATGAGCGTTTTAGTGAAAGGCGTGTGAATAGTAACTTTCCGTAGCTCATCCAAGTTTGAGAATACATTTCACCAAGTGAAACCCCTGTTTTGAGATCGAAACTTTTATGATAAATATTACAAATACTCAAGATGATTTTAGAAGTGGTCTCGTATTTAAATACGAGTTTTCGGATTTATTAAAAAATGTTAGAGTGCGAGTCGTGTAATAGTAACTTTATGAAAAGTCAACTCTAGAGTACTACTTTGACCAACCATTGCGACTAAGATAAAAGGAGTATTTCGAGTCGATTAAAATACGAACCTTGTTGAGGAATAGCGTGACTACATGATGTGTTTAACATATAGTTGACTGTAAATGAGAGTTGTGAACGAATGATTACGTTAGGGGACTGATCGAGTAATTCTTTGTTTATAGATTTGCGACAAGACTCGAACCCCTAATACCAAGGACTCAAGGCAAGTTTTCTCATTCCATGCTATGTTTTAAAGTACAATATTCTGATAATATGCATATGATAGATGCATGCTTTCAAATGTAATATATGCATACAATATTAGGCATGCTTTCAAACCTCACGTCATATATAGATGTGATGGTATTAACATTGTTGAGATGAAAAATATGCATATGATAGATGCATGCTAGTTTTCCAACTCTACATCTGATATAAGATGCTGTTGTGATATATACTGTTTTAAATCGTTAAAAAGGACTATGTATTGATGTACGCTTTTGGTTAAAAGCTTTCGTAAGATGGATGGTTTATATGCTATGATTACATTAGATATAAACCGAGGTTTTATAAAGACTCTAAGTATAGAGTACTTGTACGATAGTTTTAAAAATTAGACCGGGAGTTAAAGTATTATTTTGTTTTGATCCTACTGTCAGAAGCTGGAAGGTTCCAGGGACAGTTATATTTTAAAGATTTATTAAATATTCCAATATTATGGGATATTTAAGGTGAGATATTTAAATATTATTATAATAAATATTATTTGAATATTATTTAATTAAGTGAATATTATTTTGAATATTCACTTAAGTGGTTTTATATTGAATAATAATTTAATATTATTATTTGGGTATTTATTAAATATTCCAAATATGATTTAAAAATCATAGAACCTTATTATATGATTAAAGGTTCTATTATTTACACAAAATATAAATTTCTGATTTTCAGAAAAGGTATTAAAATAGAGATTCCCAACTATATTCTTAAGATATTTAAAGGTAATTAAATGCGAATAGTGTTTTCTAACTCATCGAAAATTTGGGAATCTAGTTCAAGAAGTCGTGGACGGAGTTTTACTTCCACTGTTCCTCTAGAATAACTATAACCGGGGATGGCTTCCCCCCATTCAAGTAAAGTATTTCAAACTTGCTAAACTCTGAAATTGCAATAAACTCCCTGGTCATGATTTCAAAATGCGTAGTAATCATCGGTAGTTTCGTTGACTAATGTCAACTCACACTTTGAGTTACTCCTTTCAATTACTCTGGAGTAAGGAATTCTGAACGGTTACAAAGTTTTTGACAAATAATTGTACTTGGGGAAAACAGGATTAACTTCCATTTCCCGTGACATTGATTTTCATTTGGGGACTGGAATTAACTCGTGCTCGGCAATGAAACAGGTGCCAGTATAGTACGAAGTCATGCTCGGCAATGAAACAGGTGCCAGTATAGTATGACTCCATGTTCGGCAATGAAACAGGTGCCAGTATAGCATGAAGGGCCCAAATGCGGCCAGGGTGATAACCGAATAGGAAGTCGTCCTTCTACTAGTAGAAAAGTCAAGTTGCGATATAACGGCTGATCACCGTGTATCGTGTATTCAATTATATCCCCTTCTTCCACTTGGAATTGTGCTGCACATTGTAACGAAAGCCTAGGTGCTGAGTTACCGATAATGTGACAGAAATTGAACAATGATGTTCCGTGTATAGTATTTGAACTACATTGCATGTTCTGACGAAAAGAGTATCCAATATATCATTCTATATACGAATGAGGTTTTAAAAGCTTTCAGCTATGATATCAGCCCACATATATGATTATGTTGCTATATATTATTGTCGAGCTATAGTGCTCATTCTTGCTTATTTTATATATCACAACCCAACAGCTTCAAAAAGGTGTTCATTACTGATATTTTACAGTATTTTGAACAGTATGAGATATCTAAATAGATATGCATGTATATATGTTGAGAAGTCATTTAAGATATACAGTATATTGAATTGTATAGTATTTTGAATCAATGGATGGGTTTAAGCCTTGATTCCAATATTAATATCTATTTTAAAAAAGAGATGTTTTGAGACTTGGTTTATCATCTTGATACCAAGGATCCGTAAAAGGATTTACGAAAAGTATTTGAGTATGATTATAAATCATACGGTATTTTGAACGATATACTATTTTGGGGATAACCCCTAGTAGTTTTAAACATGGATCCCATATGGATTATCTTCCTAAAAGGTTTAAAGATTTAAACTGGGATAGATTTCTTGCTGAGCACTATTAGCTCATTCTTGCTTTATTAAATCTTTCAGCATGAAGAAAACATTGCCGATTCACCTCGTGTTACGAGAGCAAGGGAATGGAGAGACCACCCTTGAGTTAGTTCAGCAAGATGGATACTGTCGGATTTAGCAGAACAGTTGTAGACTGAGTTAGTAAGAATTGTTTTCGAATAGGTTTGTATTATTAAACCTTGTATAGAATTGTGAGGTCTATTATTTTAACTTCAGGTAGAGGTTGTAAATGATAGATGAGATCCTGGATAGTACATTTGATTTGTAATAACAAATGTTACTTATTGTTGCTCATTTCCAAGGCTATAACTTGTGTGTGTGTGCGTAAGTGATTGGGGTCTTTTGGAGTTATATTATTAGAATGTTGTAAGTAATGCAAGTATTATATAATTGATGGAGCGTGACAACCCAGATTCCTGACCCCGGATCAGGGGGTGTTACAGGGTTCATCCTAGCAGCTCTAGTAACCACATCATTCTCTATATGCTCTCCCTCAATTATCATAGGGATTTTAGGACCATTCTTCAGCACTCTCAGATATTTAACATTAGCAACTTGAAGAAACAGGAGCATTTTCTTCTTCCACATAGGATAATGTTCCTTGCTGAACATGGGGATTTTGACATTACCAACTTTCTGAGTTGTAGACATTTTTGAGATTTTTGAAGAATTAAAAATTTCAGAGTTTAAGAAAAAATCTCAAAACAATTGGATCTTTGATTAGTATATCAATCAAAAGGCTATGATGCCAATTGTTAGGTCCTGATAAGTTTGTAGAAGGGGGGTTGAATACAAACTATACCGTTTAATCGAATTTGTCCTTTAAAAGATTTAACAATTTAGAACAAATTAATGCGGAATAAAACTGAAACAATATTCAAGTTAAATATAACTTATATTAAACTTGGCGAGTGTTACAATTTGATCACTGATTACAAGGGTTCTTAATAAAACAAACCTAGAATAAATTCGACATGAATTTATCTATTTTTGTAATAAAAAGGACCGAATACTAAAAAGGAGTTCGATATAAAATCTAGGGATTATGATCCGCTAGAAAGTCAAAGCAGTACAAGTGAAATGATCCTTATGAATTTAATGTTAAGATCAAGTCAAGAAATAAATCACTTGATGAATTGAATGTTAGGACAGTTCAGAAGATATGAAGACAGGAGATGAAATGTAAATGCTCTGTGTCTTTTTTCTTTTCTTCTGTGTGTTGTAATTGATATCTCTTTTGTCTTCTGTTGTCTTGTATTTAAACTAAAAGCATTTCTTTAATCAACCCACGTGCAAGCCATTTCACAGAATTGAAATTGCACTAGAAAGATTTACAGAAAAACAATCCTTTTTGCCTTAGAAGACTTTCGGGAAGACAAGAAAAGAATAGGGAAGACAACCGGGAAGACTAGGGTTTGGCCTAGGAAGACAATCGGGAAGACTCACTTGTGAGTCTTCCTAGTTCAATAAACTGAGTCTTCCTAGTTCAAACCTAAGTCTTCCTAGATCATTTTTATTCTAATTTAAATAATCAACTAAATAAATTATGTATTAAATTAATTCTTTACAGAATTAATTTAATAAATAATTTACTTAATAGTATTAATTATTTATAAGATAATAAATAGAATTAGTTGACTTCTCAATTAATTTCAGAATCACTTAAAACTTAGATAAAGAATAAACATAATAGTACGTTGACACTCAATGTATTGTCTGGTTCATGAGTGACTAACGACAATGTCTGTTCTTTATCTGTTTGACTTTAAGCAGTGATTCACTTCCTTCTCATTCAAGAACTCTGTAACCAATATCATTTGCTGTCACCACTTGAAATCTCTGTCACTTTAATAAATCCACTGAGCTTGAATACTTCACTGAGGCTTGATCAACAAATTGATCTTCTTTCAATGTAGAATCACTTCAAGTCTGTAGATGACTTTAATCTTCATTCTTTGACAGATATAATCTTCTAAGATTCCTGTGACATTTGATTTTTATTATTTACTTATTACATCTTATTTTAAGTTGAGTAGAATCCTCGGTGTTTACAAATAGGCCTAGACATATGCCTTTCAGCATCAATCATATCTGGGCATATGAACTGAAATTCGTGCACTGATATGCTGACGATGCCTTCTTCCAATCTCTTAGGTGACGTTATGCGTATGAAGAGCAATTTAGACCCATGTGATAGTGGTCTATATTTCCCTGTACTTGAAACAACTTTCAGATTTTTGATGTTGTACACGGAGCCTTCCTCTAAAAGATCTTTGAACCGAGAGACCAGAATCTTTGGGATCGTAGCATGGATCAATTTTTCCTATCATACAACATATCTTAGAAAAGTTAATAACATCATACAATTTGAAAAACTAATAAGTTATAAGTATATTGATTTATTAACCTTTTCATCGATCAAAATCATGTCGACTGATCAGTTCTTCAGTATTTGGATTGACAGATTCCCACATTCTACATATTCGTACTCTTATCATCCAGGTATAGCTGTTGTCGTTCAAACCATCCAACATGGTGTAGGCCATAGTTATATTGATTGTAAATATGGTTGTAAAGATTTGGAGCTATGTAAAAAAGTTTCGGTGTAAATTTGTTGTTATGAATGGCCTTTAATTTATAGGTGTTTGTAAGGTGAATAACATGGAAATTCATTATGTTTAAAAGTCAAAAAGTATTAAATAGTAACTTACCTTTCAGATATTAAGTTAATTTGTAAAATATATACAACTTTTCTTATAAGCATACTCTTTAGTCGTTAAAGAAGATGCTGAGGAAGGAAAGAAACTGTTTGAGTTAGGGTCCGTATATGAATAATTATTGCAAATTCTAAAAATACGAAAGAAAGTTGTAAATAATAATGCATTAGATCCTAAAAATTCGAAAGTAATAAAGAAATTAACATTAAATCTTACAAATTTGCAATTTTTCAATTCCATTTTTACATATTTGAAAATGATAAAAGGAAATTGTAATTATTAATATAAGATCCTACAAATTTGAAAATAATAAGGAAGTTTTAACATAAGATCCTACAAATTTGAAAATAATAAGAAAGTTGTAATTTTCTAATTCATCCAATCTTACAAATTTGAAAATAATAAAAGAAAGTTCTATCAAGTTTGAAAATAATAAAAGAAAGTTCTATCAAGTTTGAAAATAATAAAAGAGAAAATTGCAGTTATTAACATAAGATCCTACAAATTCGAAAATAATAAGGAAGTTGTAATTTTCTAATTCAAAGAAAGTTCTATCAAGTTTGAAAATGATAAAAGAAGGTTCTATCAAGTTTGAAAATAATAAGAAAGTTTTAACATAAGACCCTAAAATTTTGAAAATAATAAGGAAGTTGTAATTTTCCAATTCCTCCAATCTTACAAATTTGAAAATAATAAAAGAAAGTTCTATCAAGTTTCAAAATAATAATAAAAAGTTCTATCAAGTTTGAAAATAATAAAAGAGAAAATTGCAATTCTTAACATAAGATCCTACAAATTCGAAAATAATAAGAAAGTTGTAATTTTTTAATTGAAAGAAAGTTCTATCAAGTTTGAAAATAATAAAAGAAAGTTCTATCAATTTTGAAAAATAAAAGAAAGTTCTATCAATTCCTTTCCTACAAAATTGAAAATAATAAAGGAAGTTGTAATTTTTCAATTTTCTTCCTACAAAATCGAAAATATAAAAGAAAGTTGCAGTTATTAATATTAAAAATTGTGAAAAATTGAGAAAATTAGAAAAATATAACGAATCGATTTAAGAGCCGACACCTCACCGCCCCCGTCTTCTCCTAATTTGAAAATAATAAAAGAAAGTTCTATCAAGTTTGAAAATAATAAAAGAAAATTCTATCAAGTTTGAAAATAATAAAAGAGAAAATTGCAATTATTAACATAAGATCCTACAAATTCGAAAATAATAAGGAAGTTGTAATGTTCTAACCGAAAGAAAGTTATATCAAGTTTGAAAATAATAAAAGAAATTTCTATCAATTTTGAAAATAAAAGAAAGTTCTATTAATTCCATTCCTACAAAATTGAAAAAAAATAAAAGAAGTTGTAATTTTTCAATTTCCTTCCTACAAAATCGAAAATAATAAAGGAAGTTGTAATTATTAATATTAAAAATTGTGAAAATTGAGAAAATTAGAAAAATAGAACGAACCGATTTGAGAGCCGCCACCTCACCGCCCCCGTCTTCTCCTTAAAGTATATTGATTCGTTCGTGAAGCATGTGTTTTAAATGGTATGATTTGGTATGGTTATGGTTGTCAGCCGGACCTATATAGCAGAAAATTCTCTCTTATAAAACAATTACATAATTAAAGTTATTAATAATACTCTTCTTTAGAGAAAAAGTAATATTTTTATAAAAATAAAGAATAAATAAAAGTAGTATAAATTTAATATTTTAATGATTTAAAATTTAAATATTTACACTAAAATTTATTAAAATAAATTTACAAAAACAATGAATAAACATATAAATAATCATTTTTTAATGATTATATATATATATATATATATATATAAATCAGTAATTTTTATCATTTCAAGAAATACAACATATACTGAAATACTATATACATATGAAAACTAAATTCATTATTAATAATTTGTAAAATAAAATTAAATTAAATTAATGAAATTATAAAAATACTTAAATGAAATAATTTATTAAGCGTCCCATGCATGAGTATAAATATAGTATTAAGTATTAACCCAACTATGGTCAGCAAAAAAAAACTATTAACACAACTATAGAATCCTATCCTTGTAAACAGTACTTTATTGACAACTTCAGCTGCCTAAATAGTCGTTCACTGTGTTTGGTTGAGGAGGTTACAAAGCAACTTTGATAAATGAATACATTCGGCATTGAATTTTTTTTATCATTTGTTGATATTATTTATTTATTGAAGTTAAAATATATTGTTTATATCATGTTGAGATTGTAAAAAATTATTTATTGAACAAGATTATTCGTTTATCTAATATTCATTTATCTAGTTTCTAGGGTATGAGATGAAAATATTTGATCTGTGTTTAGCCGAGAAGATTATGGAAGTATAAGATGAAAATGGGTTCAGTCCGGATCCATTTAAATTTATATTCATATTTATATAACTTTATCAAATTTGAATTGAATTAGACTGAGATCAAATTTTTTACCGGTTGATTCATATTCGGATCCTTTCGGATAGAAATCACGAATCGGTTCTATTTATATTTATAAAAAAAAACTTAAGTTAAAAATCTACTCAATATTGAATTTTTTTATACAATCTTCAAATGAAAAACGAAATAACTAAATAATCTAAAATTTAATATATAAATTTTGATATAATATTAAAAATTGAAACACTAATATAAATTAAAGTTTTTTGAGCACCAGGACATGATGCTTTGAAAGAGTCTCCTTTTTAACACTTTTATTACGATAAGCTGTATAGACTAGAGGTACATACGATTAGAAATTAAAAATAAAATATATATTTTTATGTAATACATATTAAGCCGTGCATAATATATTTATATAAATATTATATATAATATATTTATAGGGTTTTGGTCCACAGCCCCCGTTGGTTAGCAAATTCTACACAACCAACCAATCACAGCCCTTTAAAAAGGATCATACGGCTAAGGAAATACACTGCAGCAATGTTTCATTGCACCCCCGCAATGTTTCATTGCACCCCCCGCAATGATACATTGTTGGACCTCTTTTTTTTTTTTACCAAAACTACCCTTTTGGCCCGTTGGTTGGCAAATGCTACACAACCAACCTATCACAGCCCTTTAAAAAACACACTGCAGCAATGTTTCATTGCACCCCCCGCAATGATACATTGCTGGACGTATGAAATATTACCACTGCACCAACACAAGTAACTTGTTTAAAGATGATTCGTACCAAATATATCCAAAAACAAGAATTTATTTATTATTTGTAAATTGAAAATTAATTAAATATCAACCTAAATAAAATGTAACTTTAGTCGTAAAGGTGTGTTGGATGTTAAAAGTAAACGAGCTAATGGACCCGTAGTCACGGATTTCGAACTCGACAAGTTTAATTTCATAAATAATAATATTTTTTAAGGTAAAATAATATAAGGTAATATAAAAATAAAAATATAATAATATAAGGTAAAATAAAAATAAGAATAGTTAAAATATTATTTTTTAAGTTTAAAATTGAAATATAACATTGCTAGTAATTGTAAACATAGTATTTTATTTTTTTACAATCATAAATAACAACTGAGAAAGTATATACATATTTAGGTCAATTGTGAGTATGAAAACGATTGTTTCACATATCTTTGAGTATATTTCGATTAAATAACTTAAATAAATACATATGATGTGAAAAAATATCCACAAATCAGCATCTAAGATATTTTGAAATTTAAATGAATGTAATTTAATTTTTACATACATATTTAAAGATTAAAAGATAAAATAAAATTATAAAAAATTATAAAAAAAAAACACCACTGGAGCAATGAAACATTGCGGGGTACTTTACTGGAGCAATGAAACATTGCTGCTACCGCAATGTTATAGTCCCACAATTACTTACAATTTTTTTGCTAGCCAACATTAATTACGGTAGTTGGGGTGGTTGGTTAGCATTAAATACACCAACCACTGGAGCAATGAAACATTGCGGGGTACTTTACTGGAGCAATGATTCATTGCGGGTACTTTTGGAGCATTTTTAAAAAATGAAATACTATTTTTTTCGTTTTATCCTTTTTTTACTTCACTTCGAATTTTCCCTATTTTTTCTACGATTTCTTTAATAAATGTAATATTAATATTTTTGCAATTAGAAAAATGCAAAATATTATTTTAACAATAATAAAAAAATTGATATTAAAATAACAAAACTGGTATTAAAATAAACTAGAAAAATAATATTTTGCATTTTTAAAAAAATGAAATACTATTTTTTTCATTTTATCCTTTTTTTACTTCACTTCGAATTTTCCCTATTTTTTCTACGATTTCTTTAATAAATGTAATACTAATATTTTTGCAATTCGAAAAATGCAAAATATTATTTTAACAATAATAAAATAATTGATATTAAAATAACAAAACTGGTATTAAAATAAACTAGAAAAATAATATTTTGCATTTTTAAAAAATGAAATACTATTTTTTTTCGTTTTATCCTTTTTTTACTTCACTTCGAATTTTTCCTATTTTTTCTACGATTTCTTTAATAAATGTAATAATAATATTTTTGAAATTAGAAAAATGCAAAATATTATTTGAACAATAATAAAAAAATTGATATTAAAATAACAAAACTGGTATTAAAATAAACTAGAAAAATAATATTTTGCATTTTTAAAAAATGAAATACTATTTTTTTCGTTTTATCCTTTTTTTACTTCACTTCGAATTTTCCCTATTTTTCTACGATTTATTTTGTGAAATATAATAATTTTTTTTGTATCCTGCCCCGCAGTGAAACATTGCACCCCCCGCAATGAAACATTGCACCCCCCGCAATACTTCATTGTGGAAGGCTCGTTGATTTTTTAGACCCTTGTCTATTTTTCTAACTTTTCCTGTCGGTTTAGTAGCCTGTTTGGTTAGTGCCATTAAGAAAACATTCTAAAATCCTGTCAAAACCAATAACCGAATAAAATAAACTAAAAACTTACACAACTCCAAATCAAAACCAATAACCAATAACCGAATAAATAAACTAAATTACCAACGATAAAACTCACAAAATATGCTAAACATTACATAAGGTTCATAACAAAATCGTGCGGCAATTACCATCCACCAACTAAAAGCAAAGAAAAACCTTTTCGCCGTAGGCTTAAGCACTGCGTGACTAGGATTCGGATGCCAAAGATTGTTCTCTCTAATTTTCAATAGCTCCACATAAGCGTTCACAATAGAATCCTCCAACGATTTCCCGGGTTTTAAGGTCAACAAATTTTCCTTTGTTAGGGACATGGTCACACGTTTTTGACTATGTGTTTGCCAAAGGAACTCACCATCATTAGTCCACCAATGACGAAATAGCCATCGAATTTTTCGATTTTTAAGTGGCCTCGTCAAATCACCCTTTCGACTAGGACCACCCCGATCCCTTTCATCCTTCATCTTATCCACATTTGTGTCGATCTACAAAAACACGGGACATGAGTCACCAACATATATAAACAAATAGGTGTACATGAAAGATAAATAAATAGATAAACAAATATTTTTACATGAAAGATATGATGGTAAATGATTTATACATCAAACTTGTCCTTCAAAACGGTAGGTAAGGAGGGACTATCAAATCCAAAAGACACAAATGGACGTACTCGCTCCGTTGAAGGAGTTTCTTCATAAGTAGAAGTCTGCAATTACATTAGAGATACACAAACTCAATACACTTAACAATAAATAATGAAACACTGAAGCATTACAAAGAACTGATTACAAGTCAATACCTTTAGTAGAATGGGTGTAAATTGTTAGAAATGAATACTACTAGAAACTAGACAGAGGGGGGGTGAATGGATAGTTTGATATATTTTTCGATTCTTGAAAACTAAGTAACAGACTGTATATGATTATGATATGTAATATGCAGAAAGTAAATAACACACACAATCACTTTAATCTACTTTGTATAAGCAAATTAAATACTACAGCTTTCCAAGAAATTCACAATAGAATTTCTGGCTTCTAAACAAGAACAGTTTGAACTTGCTTGCTTACAGAGAAAAGAGCTTAGCAAATAACTATGTGTATCTCTCTTTTTGGCTAACAATAGGATGTGCATGATATATATAAGCCCTATACAAACTAGTGCACACACCTATTTTTACACAGTTACCCCTTGCTGAAAGTCCAACTTGTCCTGCCATAAGACGTTAACTGTGTCAGGAAGGACCACCTGCTTTTCGGAGTCTTTCCCGTTTCTGTAGCTGCTTGTCTCTTATCTTTCTCTCCAAGTTTAGCTGTAGATTTGCCATCTGTTCTTTGGACCACCTTGCCAGAACAAATGCTTCAGTATTTGTCTCTTTTGATTCTTGATTCTGTACCTTGATTTGTCTTGTTGTAAACGGCTAAGTGTTGATATCGTGAACTCCACTTCATTCCTGACTTCGCGATCTCCCTTGTGAGGACTACGCGATATAGCCTTTGAAGACTTTGCGACATAGGTCATTTGAAGACTATGCGACATAGGTCATTTGAAGACTATGCGACATAGGTCATTTTAAGACTATGCGATATAGGTCATTTGAAGACTATGCGACATAGGTCATTTGAAGACTATGCGACATAGGTCATTTGAGGACTATGCGACATAGGTCATTTGAGGACTTCACGATCTAGGCTTCTTTGACTTTGCTGACTTCAACACTTCACGACATGTGTCTTGAGGACTTCTCGACATAGTACAAAATGGACTATGCGATATAGTACTTCACGACATGGATATTGGTGACTTCACGACATAGCTTTCTTCTGACTTTGCTATATAATGCTTTAGACAAATTTCTGCAACTTATTTCTTCATAGCCTTATTTATCTCTATCCTGCTGCATGAACACTTCTGAACTTCTACCAGGACAATTATTCAATGGCCTATATACAATCTAGATGCAAAAAACTTTACTAAGCTCATTATAACTTTGAGCATACATGATCAAGCTAATGTTCATGAGAACTAGAGCTGGCAATTCGTTCGTTTCGTATACTTTCGTGTCGTGTACTTTCGTGTTTCGTGTACATAAATGCTAACCCAAATCCGACCCGTTAAGGATTCGTGTCGTTTCGTGTTCGTGTACCTTTATGTCGTGTACTTTTCGTGTCGTGTTTCGTGTAATTTTAAATAAAATTAAAAATATAAGAAATCAAAAATAAAAAATTAAATTTTAAAAGTTTCAGTTAAAATTTTACTATTCGAGTATTAAGTCAATAAGCCGTAATGTTCCAAGTGTAGTCAAATCTTGCTAAACTTAAATTTGAAACTATTTTCTATTTTATTTTTGTAAAAATTCTATATACAATATTTATGATAATATGTATCTATATAATTTTAATATATTTATTTAATTTTTTAATTATTTCGTGTACTTTCGTTTCGTGTCGTGTACCCAAGGGTAAATCCAAAACCGACATGAAATTCGCTCGTGTAATTTCGTGTTCGTGTATTTTCGTGTTCGTGTACCGAAAAGGTAAAACCAAACCCGTTATTATCGTGTCGTTTTCGTGTCGTGTTTTCGTGTCGTGTACGAAATTGCCGGCTCTAATGAGAACAAGACAAGTACATTTAGAGACCTATACTATATCCCAGTGATAGAACTCACTAGGTCATGTAATGTGACATAGTCACATAGTGTGGGCTTGTTAATAGTGGTATTCAGACATATCTTGAGCCTAACAATCTCCCCCAAATTGTGAGTAAGATCCTTAGGCATAATTTCATGTCTGATAACAAGCCTACTTACATAAAAGGAAATTTAGTAACAGAGAGAACAATTCATGAACATTGAGATCAGAAATTTGATTTCATAGAAGGATTGAAAGCTTACAGATTACTTTTGTTGCTCAGCAGCTTCAGCTTCCAATTGCTTCTCTATCAAATCATCATATATCTTCTTTTTCCTTATCTCTTCTTTTCTCTTCATGTCTATGATGGCTTCTTGAAGTTCTTCTCTTGCAATCAGTTCTTCAATGAGAGGTGAGCCTTTCAAGTCATCAATTGCAGCCTTGAGTGCACTCTCTACATAGGAATCAAGAAACTCCATCCTTATTTTGCTTTGACCTCCATGTGAGTTTTTGTACTCCACAATGTAAGGATTTTGCTTGACCCTGCACATCCCTTTCTGCCTTAGCTCCTTAGCCCTCTTCTCCATCTCAGCCATTTCTTTCTCTCTCTGTATGTTTTTCTCTTCATTCTCTTTCCTCATGTTTTCTTCATAATCAGCATGCATCTTTAAGTACCTGGCAATATCTATCTTCCATGTTCTTTCTTCTTTTTCTTCAAAATTCAGTAAGGCATTTATCCTTTCAAGCTCATACTTATAGAAATATTGCCAGCTTCCTTGCTTCATTATCCTTTCTCTTCCATCAGTGTACTTGATCTTTAGATGATCCAACTTCACTTTGACTTCAAAGATCCTTTGAGCCCTCAAAAATGCTAGGGCATCTTCATCATAGTCCTCATCTAGTGGAAGCACATTGATGCCAATAACATTTGTGAGTTTTCCAGTCTTCTTTGTTATCCTTATCCTTTTGGGTACACTCTTGATCTTCAAATGCTTCACAAGAGATACCTTTCTGGAACAAGGAGAATTAGTCTTCAGTGCCACATCACTTGGAAGTAGCTTCATTCCTTTCCCCTTCATCCACTGTAACACTCCACTAGCTGTAACTTTGTGGAAGTGTTTTCTTGAAATTACTTTAGTGGCTTTATCTTTCTTCTGTGGCAATTCAGGTTCAGAAGTCATGGATAATGATTTTGGAGGATCATTGCTAACAGTACCCACCCTAGACTTAGAGTCTTGTGTTGTGGTTAAAGTACTGCTGGCAATGTCCTTGACTTGCTGAATTCCACTTCTTGTTTTCCTGGTTGTTTCCTTTGTCCCTTTTGAGTCCCTCTTGTCATCACCAGCATCTTTTGATTTCTTTTGATATTTGCTCCTGCTGCTCTCACTAGATCCATCCTTATTTCTCCTTGTCTGAGATCTCCTTTCATAGGTTTTCTCCTCATCATCATCCTCCCCATCCTTCTTTTTGCTCTTTTCTTTGACAGATTCAGGAATGACTCCATGAATCAGAAAAGATTGTAGAGTTCGAATCATCTCTAGTTCCTCAGCTGTCCTAGCTCCTCTCTTAGCTCTCAGCATCTGCAGCACCTGGTTGATCTTTGCATTGTTCTTCATTAAAAGGTCTGAGGGAATTACTAGTTGGTCAAAACTACTGTCTTGAGATAGGCTTTGGTAAATTATTGTCCTTGGCTTGGATATAACCTCAGGCAATCTTTTATTCTGGTCCATCTTCAAGTCATTATAAAGACTTTCATTGTTCATCCCATGCTTTTCAATCAACTCCAGAATGATTGACAGCTCAGTAAATCTCAGTTTCTCTAGAGTTTGAAAAGCGAGGTGCCACAAGCAGTTGTCCTTGCACACCATGATTATCTCTCTTAGATGGACATCCTTGATTTTCCTTACTACCACTGTGAAATACTTGATGCTTTCCTTGATCTTTTGTCTATACATTCTTGCATCTCCTTGAGCACTGCTGTAGATGGCTTTCAGAAACTCTAGAAAGGCCTCATTATGATAGATGTTTGAGTTGGCAACTTCCTGTAGCTTGGCCTCTGTGATTATATCAGCTTTGACAGGTTTAGCATTGGAAGTAGGTTGAGTAGGTTGAGGATTTGAGATATCTCTAGGCATTGTTGATGGATAGTAGGTGGTTGAGATTGTGCTCTTCTGACCTTCTGCACTTATGACCTCTACAGGGGGAAGAATGATTGGCTTTATGGTTTCTTCAATTAGTATGCCCTTGCCCTTATGCTTTGACTGCTTGGCAGGTACTCCCCCTCTTTGTTTCAGAATGACCTCCTTTTGTTTCTCCCCCTTAGGCTTGGGATCAGACAAGATGACTTGAGCTTCCCCAGGGATAGGCAGGTTCATTTGTTTCATCATTGAAGTCAGCATCTGTTGTTGCACCAGCAGGATATTGGAGGTGTTGTTGCCTTGGTCATCCAGTTTGTCATTGAGCTGTTTTAGAGAGTTGGCAAGCTCCTTGTTTTCATCTTTCAGAGAGGCCACTTCTCTTTCAAGACCATCCACCTTGGAGAAGAGCTGTTGAGACTTGAAGGAATTGAGAGATTGCTCCTTGAGCTTGGCAAAGTCAAATTTGGAGATGTTTGACAGAGGGACCTCATCCACCAATTTGTCACCATACTGATTCTTCCAAATTACATTCAGCATGGCATTTGAGTTGATATTGGCCTTGACTTGATTTTCCAGGGTTGTAGCCAGCTTCCTGATGTTGTCTGTGACCATGGCCAGAGAGAGGTCCATCATGTTGACAGTAGAGTTTGTCTTCTGGATTTCCTTAAGGATGCCTTCCACCTTGGGAAAATCAGAGAGATATGAATTTCTGAGCTGAGTGAGGGATCTGTCTGTCGCCTCCTGGATAGAAGAAATCTCTGATTGAAGCCCTTTCCCAAGATAGTGCAGAGCCTTTAATTGATTCCTGTAGACATCATTAACAGCATCATAGATGGCAGCAGGAGAGAGATCCTTTGCATTGGAGCCCAGAGAAGTTAGGTATTCTTCTCTTAGAAAAGCTAGGGCATCCTTGAGCTTGAGAGTCCTCTTAGCATCCAACCAGGCATCCACATTTCCCTCTGGTTCAGCTGCATCCACTATCTTCTCCTGCTGAGTTTCAACATCCTCCTTGTGGCAGAGTAAAATGGCTTCATAATCAGCATTTGGGAGATTTGAGGTGAGGAGATGTTGAGCTATCTTTGAGAACTCATCAATCTGTGCCACATGGAGATCTTGTATGGCTTCTTCTGTCATTTTGGAAGGCATAGATGATGATCCTGAAGGCCTGTCAAGGTGCACAGGCTTCAGCCATTCTGACATAGTGGCCTGAGCCAAGTGAGAGCTAGTGCTAGGCACTTCATGAGATGTAGGATTTTGAGTCTCCTCCAGCCTTGGAATGGCTGTAGGGTCTGATGTTGTCTCCATTGAAATGGGATGTGTTACAACATCAGCCCTATTTGTCTGTGAAGACAGTTCCACATCCCTAAGGATGGGAGAATTTGGCATAGAGTCTCCAGTGAAAACTGGTGAATCCTCCATGTTTTTGTTGGTGTCTTTTGTTGGTGTCATTAGGATATGCCCCAGCATGCATTCCCTGACCAACTAGATGTGGGTCCTGGGTGGTGAGCATAGTGTCATGCACCATGTCACTTGAAATTGGCTCAATCACAGGAGAGAATTGTGATTGATCAAAGGCAAGATTGTCATTGGAATGACTCTCTTGTTCAGAAGAAATTTTTATGGAAGAATCTGAGAGAGAAGTGGGGTTTAGATTAGATTGTGGCAACTCCCCCTGAGAAATAGGAGGAGTTTCAACAGTGATGTGCTCTCCACTCTGTGTATGATCAGCGTTATCACTCCTAGGGTCAAGAGTGAGTTCTTGACCCTGTGTAGACTCTGTACAGGGTGCAGTGGGGAGACTGCTCTTTTCAATGCCAATGACCTGTTGAGAGGCCATGGACAGTAACAGGTGTACCCCTTTTTCCACATCTGAATCCTGTTGGGAGGATCCAGTGGTAGGTTTGGATTTGGATTTCTTACTTTGTCTGGTGAGAGGTGACTCAGGATTCTCACTAGCTATCTCTACAGATTCATTTATCACTGCTAGGGCTCTCTTCTTTGACTTCTTTTTAGTAACACCAATCTGTTGAGAGATTGATGCACTTGGCTGCCTAACTTCTATGGTACTGTTTACAGTGGGGTTGCTGGATGGGATGGGAAGGCTGGGGTTAGACTGTGTAGCTCCTTCAGTCTTAGCCTCCCCTGTCCAGGAAAGTGCATGGTATATTGGCTTATCAAGTGGATAAGACTCAAATGTGTCCTGCATATGCTTGGTCACACTTAGAATCACATCCACTTGATTCCTTGTGTCCAATGAGCCAAATAGAACTTTGGACATGGACTTGGAATAAGCCATTTTAGTTTTATCTATACCCTCTAATTCATGGACATTTGCATCAAGAAAATTTAAAATTACTTGAAGGAAACGAGGGTAAAAGATGTCACTACCTCTACCACGAACAGTCCTGCCTAGCCTCTGAGCCAATTCTTTGAGAATTATGGCTCCCACATTGATCTCCTGGTTGTTGGCCAAGGAGTAGGCTAGCTTCACAGCAATGTGACTGATATGGTCCCATCCTGTCTTCCTGCAGAGAAACACCTTCTGGAGTGCGTCAAACAGAAATGACCACTCCCTTCTCACAAACTTCTTATTTAGCTTTCCAGTATCTATCTCTTCAGCATACCGGATGAAGGTCATGAAATCTACGATTTGAGCATCTGTAGCTTCTTGGTCATGACCCTCAACCTTGAACCCCAAAGCTTCATTGATTTCCCTTTCACCAAACTGAAAGTGTTTGCCTCTAATTGAACAACTAACCTCCTGGAATGAGGTTCCATCTTCCCTAGCCATTGTTGATACCAACGCCGTTCTCCAGAATCCTTCCAACACATCGACATACAAGGTAGGGTTCAGGGTCAGGGCTTGGCTTAGGTAGGAAGTGTTCAAGAACCGTACAAAACACTTGTACCTTGGGTTAGCCTCAGCCTCAGAGGGAATGGTGAGAAGATTGGTTTCTTTGGGAATGGTTAAAGGGATAGAGGATGATACTGTTTGAGATTTGGGTGCCATTTCGAGAGAGAGAGTGAAGGAGAGAGTAGAGAATTTGTGCTTAGGTTTGAGAGTTTGAGAGCAATAGACAAGATGAAAAGTTGTGAACGGTTAGAAAAGGGTATTTATATGATAGAGACACTGCGATATGGAGTTATGAATTTGTACAGTCTATTTGTATGTCGCGAAGTCAAAAATGGCCTGTACCGCAAAGTCTTGCACAGTATATCGCATAGTCTCAGAAATGAACTATGTCGCAAAGTCCTCAAGATGAAAGGATCGGGGAGACTTTGCGATATAGTAGAAATACCCTGTCTAAAGCTCTCTTTTAGGAATATCAAGCAAATTGTCAGACTTTTATCATATTTTGAAATAAAATTAATTTAAATCAAAATTTTGTCAAATGTGGAGACTTGTCGATATAGTTATTCTAAGTCGCGAAGTCATAAAATGAACTATGTCGCAAACTCATGAAATGAACTATGTCGCGAAGTCTCACAATCTCAACAGTTTGCGATATAAGTCTGTTTTATTTGAACTGTGTTGTGAACTCTGAAAATCATCTATATAGAGATGTCTCAAAAGCTCACAACTTTACTTAACAAATGATTTTGAAAAATTTGCAGTAAAATACTGAAATATTTATAAATCATATCTCAGCTAATTTTCACTCCAAACAAATAGAGCATTTAAATACAGTGAAAATTTACTGCTGCAACAATTTACTGGCATACTTACTTAGAGCAACTAAATGAAGGATTAAGCATTCCAATTTCACTCACAAGTCTGTTGAAGACTGCTTCATTCAGAGGTTTAGTAAATATGTCAGCTAATTGTTTCTCAGTTGGAACATAAGAGACTTCTATGGTACCATTTGCAGCATGTTCCCTAATGAAATGGTACCTGATCTCAATGTGCTTTGTAGTAGAATGATTAACAGGATTGGCAACTATGGATATTGCACTAGTATTATCACACATTAGAGGAATGTGTTCTAACACTAGCCCATAATCCATGAGTTGATTTCTAATCCAAAGCAATTGAGCACAGCAACTTCCAACAGCAATGTATTCAGCCTCAGCTGTGGATGTTGCTGTGGACTGTTGTTTCTTACTAAACCAGGACACTAACCTTTGACCTAGGAATTGACAGCTTCCAGAGGTGCTCTTCCTGTCAATTCTGCATCCAGCATAATCAGAATCTGTGTAACCAACCAGGTTGAACCCAGTGCCCTTTGGATACCATAGCCCAAGATTAGGAGTCCCCTTCAGATACTTGAAGATTCTTTTGATAGCCATCATGTGAGATTCCTTGGGATCAGACTGGAACCTTGCACAAAGGCATGTGGCAAATATGATGTCTGGCCTGCTAGCTGTGAGATAGAGTAAGGATCCAACCATTCCTCTATAGACCTTGATATCAACTCTCTTGCCTTTCTTGTTCTAACTCCCTCACTAGGATCTCCAATGATTTGATCCCTAGTGTGGGCTCTGTCCCATTTCCTTGTGTGCCCCTGTTCATTTCCTTGATCTGTTCCAAGCTCATTTTGGTTGATAGGTGCATTCTCTTCTTCTCCCCCTGTGTTTGTGAACCCTTGCACGGGTGTTTGAAGAAGATTGTCAACTTCAAGGATTTCATTCTCTAGAACAGTTTGAACAGGGGGTTCATCTTCACTTTCAGAATCCTCAAGATAACCTTGATTCTCAAATCTCAATGGCACACTGTCTTGATCACTTGTTTTCAGTCCAGAAGTTTTCTTGTCATCAAAGGTAACATCCATGCTTTCCATGACTTTGTGTTGCTCAGGTACAAATACTCTGTATGCTGTCCTTTCCAGAGAGTATCCAATGAAGATACCTTCAAATGCTTTTGCATCAAATTTTCCAACATGCTCAGAGGTATCTTTCATCACAAAGCACTTGCTTCCAAACACATGTAGGTGCTTGAAGGATGCTCTTTTTCCAGGTATTAATGAGTAAGGAGTTTTGCCAGACTTCTTATTGATTAATGTTCTATTTTGCACATAGCATGCTGTGTTAACAGCATCAGCCCAAAAGCTAGTGGGTAGCTTTGCATCCAGCAGCATTGTCCTTGCAGCTTCAATGAGAGTTCTATTCTTTCTCTCAACTACTCCATTTTGTTGAGGTGTTCTAGGAGCTGAGAATTGTTGAGAAATTCCTTTATCTTTGCAAAACTCATACAATGTTGAATTTCTGAACTCAGTCCCATTGTCACTTCTCAAAGCAACTACAGAGGAACCAATGCTTTGTGCTTCTTTATCAACTCTCTTGATATGCTCTATTATGACTTGGGGTGCTTCATCCTTGGAGAATAGGAATTCCACCCAAGTATATCTTGAATAGTCATCTACCATCACTAGAGCATATTTCTTTTTGGAGAGGGACATTACATTCACAGGGCCAAATAAGTCCATGTGAATTAGCTGCAGAGGTTTTGAATTTGTATTGAGCAATTTGTTCTTGTGACTGGATCTTTTAATTTTTCCTTTCTGACAAGCTTCACATGCTCCATCTTGCACAAACTCCAAGGCAGGCAAATCCCTGATAAGTTCTCTCTTGGTTAGAGAGTTCATTGCCTGAACATTCAAGTGAGACAGCTTCTTGTGCCATAGCCAGAATTCCTCATTTGTGGCTTTAGTGTAGAAACAGCAGACTTCTCCCTTATCTGCAGCCTTGAGATTGGCTATAAACAAGCTTCCTTTCTTCACACCAGTTAGAACAACTTCACCACTTTCCCTTTTTGAGATTGAACAAAGGTCTTCATCAAATTCCACTTTGAAACCTCTGTTGGTGAATTGTCCAATACTCAAGAGATTGTGCTTCAGTCCTTCAACAAATGCTACATCTTCAATAATGACATTTCCAGATTTAACACTGCCATATCCCATTGTGTAACCAATGTTGTCATTTCCAAAGGTTACTGATGGGCCAGCCTTTTCCTCAAAATGTGATAGCAGGGCTATATCACCAGTCATGTGACTTGAGCATCCACTGTCCAAGATCCATATGACTCTTTTATTCCTGTTGCCCTGCATTCACAAAATGACTAAGTTGTTTTTGGTACCCACACTTGGTAGGGTCCAGTTGATTTAGAAACATTTTGATTAATAATTCTTCTGTCATAAATTGCATTTCTCATAGTAGGAGACTTCACTTTTTCTGTGGCTTTGAAGTTTACACTCTTAGGCTCACATGAAGTTTTCACCCTCTCAACCCTGATTGGGGACCCTGTCCTATGAGAATGCATATGTGTGTGTGATTCACCAGATTGTGCAGAGTCAAGTTTATGTTTAAGAGATAAACAGTTAGCAATCACAGTCACATAGCATGTCATGCAGTTTGGCTTACCACAGAAAGAATCATGACTAGAATTTATGCTAGCAGAATGGTTACTCAGGTTGTCAACTTCAACAATATCAGGCTTACTACACTTATGAGTCAGATGATTAACAGATAGGCATTTTTGACATTGTTTCCTGGGAGCATTTGGCACATAAGCATAGTTGTTTCCCTTGTTAACACCAACTTTACCATTTCTGTTTTGTTTCTTTTTCTTAACAACTTCTTTCTTTGCTTTAGGACTCTTGACAAGATTGTTTTTGGTCTCTTTCTGATTGACAAGTTCAGGAAAGGAAGAAGTGTTTTTAGCAGCCTCATCTTCTTCAAGTAGCTGTTGCTTGATGATCAGTAGTTCCTCATCAAACTCAACAGCACTCTTTCTGAAGATGGGCTGTTCAACACTTGACAGTATGGTTGGGGCATTTTTGTTTATAAAAGTTTCCTTTCCTTTGCCCTTGACCTTCTTCCTTCCCTTGTCATTATCATAGTCAAAACCAACTCCAACCTTGCAGTCTTCAGTGTGTTCCTTGTGATAGGTTTGAATAAGTTCAGAGGAGTTTTTGAAGCTTCTTAGTTTCAGTTCAGTTTCAGCAATTTGTTCCCTAAGGGCTTTCTCTATCTGCTCAGCGCAAATCACTTTGTTTTTAAGATACTCAACCTCCTTTTTCAAACCATCCAGGTTCACAGCCATTAACTCAAGTTTCTCATTCTTTTCTGTAAGCTCAACATTCTTAGCAGTTAGTCTATCAATTTCTTCATTAGCTACTAACATGCTAGTATGAATATTAAACATCTCAGTGCTCATATCTTCAACAGTTTGCTTATATTGAAGGGGAGTCATATCAAGAGAAGTAAGAATAGGTACCTGACTTGAATCACCTTCATCAGAAAATGCCATCAGGGCATAGTTTGAGTATTCTTGTTCTTCTTCTTCATCAGAGTCATCCCAGCATTTTCCCTCAGCAATAAAAGCTTTGCCCTGTTGTTTCTTGAGTAGAGCCTCATACTTAGCTTCAAGCTCTAAGTATGCTTTGTCCTTCTTGACTTGTTTAGGCTTTTTGCACTCAATGGCAAAATGCCCAAGTTCATTGCAGTTATAGCATCTTATTTTGGTCCTATCCACACTTCCTGTCTTGTATCCACCTTTAGCAGCACCAGAAATCCCTTTTCCTTTATTGAAGGTGTTTGAGCCACTAGATCCACCAGTGTTTCCATTATTGAACTTGGACCTGAATGGCTGCTTTCTTTTAAACCTTATGTTAGGATACCTCCTAGCCATATAAGCAAAAGATTTGTTTTCCATTTTGTCCAGTTCCTCCATGCTGTAAAACTCATCTTCCTCAGGCAAATCATAGACGACCTGGACCTCATCACCAGTGTCTTCAACTTCCAGTTCCTCAATCTTGACGTGACTGATTTTAAGAGAGTCCATTCTTTGACTTAGGTTGTCATCAATAAGTGCACAGGAGGTATTAGCCACTAATCCTTGCTTTGCTTGAATAGATCTCTTTTGAAACAGCTCCAACTCATATGTCTTCAAAATACCATATAACACATCAAAACCAATCTTTGTTAGATCTCTTTCTTTTAGGGAAGAGATTCTTGGTTCCAAGTGATCTGGAAGAGTTAGTAGAAACTTCATATTGAGCTCTTCTGTTTCATAGTGTTTGTCATAGAGTTTGAGCTCGTTTATCAGCTTGTTGAATCTCTCAAACACTTCTGTGATTCCCTCTTTTGGCTGAGCCATGAAGGCTTCATATTGTGAAACAAGAATCTGCTTCTTGTTCTTTCTTACTTCAGTAGTTCCTTCACAGAGCACTTCTATAAGATCCCACATCTTCTTGGCATTAGTACAATGAGCAACAGTGCCATACATGTTGAAGTCCATAGATTCACAAATGATAAGTTGAAGATGTCCATCCAGTGCAACTTTTTCCTTTTCAGGATCAGTGTATTTTGAGGGATCTTTGGGCACATGTTTTGCTGGTACAATCTCAGTGCCAATGGTTGTTTCACCAATCTCGATCATTGGAATGAAGGGACCATGCTTTAGAATATCTAAATACATGGGGTTAGAAGCTTTGATGAAAAGCAACATCTTCTTCTTCCATAAACTGAAGTGCTCCTTGTTAAAGGGGGGAATCTTGATACTGCTTAGTTTCTGTGAACTCATTCTTGATCTTTTCTTGTTTGTACGTTAACAGCCTACGCTCTGATACCACTTGTTAGAAATGAATACTACTAGAAACTAGACAGAGGGGGGGTGAATGGATAGTTTGATATATTTTTCGATTCTTGAAAACTAAGTAACAGACTGTATATGATTATGATATGTAATATGCAGAAAGTAAATAACACACACAATCACTTTAATCTACTTTGTATAAGCAAATTAAATACTACAGCTTTCCAAGAAATTCACAATAGAATTTCTGGCTTCTAAACAAGAACAGTTTGAACTTGCTTGCTTACAGAGAAAAGAGCTTAGCAAATAACTATGTGTATCTCTCTTTTTGGCTAACAATAGGATGTGCATGATATATATAAGCCCTATACAAACTAGTGCACACACCTATTTTTACACAGTTACCCCTTGCTGAAAGTCCAACTTGTCCTGCCATAAGACATTAACTGTGTCAGGAAGGACCACCTGCTTTTCGGAGTCTTTCCCGTTTCTGTAGCTGCTTGTCTCTTATCTTTCTCTCCAAGTTTAGCTGTAGATTTGCCATCTGTTCTTTGGACCACCTTGCCAGAACAAATGCTTCAGTATTTGTCTCTTTTGATTCTTGATTCTGTACCTTGATTTGTCTTGTTGTAAACGGCTAAGTGTTGATATCGTGAACTCCACTTCATTCCTGACTTCGCGATCTCCCTTGTGAGGACTACGCGATATAGCCTTTGAAGACTTTGCGACATAGGTCATTTGAAGACTATGCGACATAGGTCATTTGAAGACTATGCGACATAGGTCATTTTAAGACTATGCGATATAGGTCATTTGAAGACTATGCGACATAGGTCATTTGAAGACTATGCGACATAGGTCATTTGAGGACTATGCGACATAGGTCATTTGAGGACTTCACGATCTAGGCTTCTTTGACTTTGCTGACTTCAACACTTCACGACATGTGTCTTGAGGACTTCTCGACATAGTACAAAATGGACTATGCGATATAGTACTTCACGACATGGATATTGGTGACTTCACGACATAGCTTTCTTCTGACTTTGCTATATAATGCCTTAGACAAATTTCTGCAACTTATTTCTTCATAGCCTTATTTATCTCTATCCTGCTGCATGAACACTTCTGAACTTCTACCAGGACAATTATTCAATGGCCTATATACAATCTAGATGCAAGAAACTTTACTAAGCTCATTATAACTTTGAGCATACATGATCAAGCTAATGTTCATGAGAACAAGACAAGTACATTTAGAGACCTATACTATATCCCAGTGATAGAACTCACTAGGTCATGTAATGTGACATAGTCACATAGTGTAGGCTTGTTAATAGTGGTATTCAGACATGTCTTAAGCCTAACATAAATGCAAAAGAATGGGAGGATGCAAAAGACTGGGAGGTAGGGGGACGTGTGGACTGGTATCTATCAAAGGTGAAGTAGTCTCATCCTACAATCAAGTGTCAATACACAAAATTCAAATATTACAAGTGACGATAAATACTTATTAAATATTATTACATTACATTACAACAATCATGCATATATTCAATACCAAGACTTTAAAATGATAGAAGAAAATATTATTACCTCGCGTGGACGCTTATGGGAGACATGGAGTGGAGTGTCCTGTAGTGGATCAGGAGCACTAGTGTCAACCTGTCAATTACATTACAACAATCATTCATATATTCAATACCAAGACATTAAAATGATAGAAGAAAATATTATTACCTCGTGTGGACGCTTATGGGAGACATGGAGTGGAGTGTCCTGTAGTGGATCAGGTGCACTAGTCTGAACCTATCAATTATAATACAACAATCATGCATATGTTCAACAACAAGACATTAAATAGATAAAAGAACAGATTACTACCTCAAGTGGATGCGTAGGAGAGATATGGAGTGGAGTATCCTGTGGTGCATCAGGAGCACTAGGGTCAACCTGTCAATTACATTACAAAAATCATGACTATGTTCAATACCAAGACATTAAATAGATAGAAGAAAAGATTACTACCTCATGTGGATGCATAGGAGAGATATGGAGTGGAGTATCATGTGGTGCATCAGGAGCACTAGGGTCAACCTGTCAATTACATTACAAAAATCATGACTATGTTCAATACCAAGACATTAAATAGATAGAAGAAAAGATTACTACCTCAAGTGGATGCGTATGAGAGATATGGAGTGGAGTATCCAGTGGTGCATCAGGAGCACTAGTGTCAACCTGTCAATTACATTACAAAAATCATGACTATGTTCAATACCAAGACATTAAATAGATAGAAGAAAAGATTACTACCTCAAGTGGACTTTTCTGAGTAACAACAGGGGCAGATGGATCAATGTCAATCTCACGTGCATGGGCCTCTACAACAGGAGCCTCTATATCCTCATCTCCAAAAGAAGAGGGTCTATCTACATCCTCATTTTCAAAAAAAGAGGGTCGACTAAAATCATTACCCCTCCACTCTGTGTTGACTCGATCATAGTGATATAGAAACTCAGGAACTTCGTTATAGAACCACTTAGCAGGTTTATGCAAGTGGACCTGATGTATCAACCTCATAGCACTCTTCAACTGCAAATATCATTAATGTTATTATTAGGACTAAAATGTAATAATTATTCCAAAAATGCTATTATTAGGACTAACATGTAATTAATATTCCTAAAATGCTATTATTAAGACTAATATGCAATTAATCAACATACTGCATCAACGGCGGCCTGCTGTGGGAACCAATCTCGCGGTTGAATGTTGTTGTCACTACGAACCACACAAGGAGCAATCCTGAGCTTACTTACACGCCTATACCACTGCATGTACTCCTCAATAGATACATACTCGCCCTCCATAGTGATGGGACTACCGGACTCCACATAACTAGCCCACTCATCCAAAATGCTCCTATAAGTAACCATGTGTGCATCTCGCTGAAACTGAGTGGACCTCTCCGTCCGCACAAAACTATGGTCAATCGGTTCCGCTGGTATATACTGCAACATACCGAACTGTCTAAGTACCCTATCCGGCATCTGGTACTCAATAAACTCAAAAGACACCATCGGTATACGCCCAAGAGCCATATGGCGGGCCATATACATGTCAGCATCCTCATCAGCATCCATCCTCTCGTAAAATCTGTTAAAGTATTGCACATAAGATTAAAATGCAATGGCTGATACTAAAATTTTTGTATTAAACATTTGCAAACTAAAATGCAATCACTGATACCAAAGAATTAAGAATTAATGCAATCACTAATATTAAAGTATTAAGAATTAACCTGGCGTATGGCTGCCATGTGACCCAGTGCGGCTGAAAGCTATCAAAATCCCATCGATAACCACCAGTATGGTGGTGGGGGTTAACCCTCCTCCGCATCACCGGCTCAGCCCAAGCTAATGCTCTCGGCCACCGAAGCTGCTGGTGTGGTGCAATCTGTGGACGCCCAGGGTTCAATCTCTCCCACGCCCACAACTGAAGAAGCATACTGCACCCGTTGAACGTGTTGCACGACTTCTTCACAGATTTAGACAGGGCTCTGTACAAATGTGCCAGAACTGCAGCACCCCAAGCATAACTAATAATCTCATCCGTCTGCTGCAAAAGCTGTAGATATCGGGGATGCACAACATCCCGGGAGGATGAAGGAAAAAGTATAGCCCCAACAATATATAGCACATATGCCCTGCTATACACCACGGGATCCTGAGCAAGTAAATCTGGACGCTTAGATCTTTCCCTTCTCTTTGCATATCTATCCCGCAATGCCCACAATTTTACCCCGCCGCTTTTGGTTGAATACATTTCCTTGCGGTTTTTTTTATGTAAGCGCAGATCCTCCCAGTTCTTCATCCAGTAGAGACTCGGATTATCAAGCTCAATATGGGTTAAAACATGTCCACTGATCGGAAAACCCATAATCATGTACACATCCTCAAGTGTAATCGTCATCTCACCAAAAGGGAAGTGAAACGAGTTAGTCTCCGGTCTCCACCGCTCCACCAATGCTTTAATCAGGGTAATGTCATTCTGAGGTACTGAGCGGGGGTTAACAAACACCCCAAAACCCCAAGTACGCAAAAGGGAACGCTGGTCTGCCCGTAACTCCCAATCACCCTGCTTCGTAGTCTGCTGCCTCACATCCAACTTCTTCCGCTCACCTCCCTCCCAAATCAGAGTGCTAATATGATCGTCCTGCTCAACCAAGAGCGATCGATCAAGAGGACCACATTGCATATCCATAATATCTGCAATGATTCGAAATATAAAGAAAAATTAGTCACATATCAAACTAATAATAAACTAGTCACATATCAAATATCAGAGAGAGCAGAACATAGATCAGCAGTAAAAGCCAAACAACATATAATTGAACTACTGCAGCAAAACATTGCACCCCCCACAATGATACATTGCACCCCCCACAATGATACATTGCACCCCCATATAATTAGTCTATTTTTTAATGCACCTAGTCTGTTTTCCTAATATAACAAATATTTCTCAAGATAATTGAAGTCTTTAATTTATTAACACCCCGCTGAAATAAATTTCACTTTAAAGATCTACTATATTTACATAAGAGTAAATTTTCCACATTGATACACATTTTATACATAAAATACAGCAATGCGAATATGTACCCTAACCTTAACATCGGTCAAATATGTACTCAAAGGTATTGTGAAGTTTATCCAAAATATATTACACACTGTTGCCAAAATATTATCCTACTTGGCAACTTACTTGAGACTCTACATGACCTACTTGTTGGTGTATATATTTACCATGATTGAATGCATGGCTGCATTTCAATATCTCAACAGCTTAGCCTCTATTTAGGTCAAGTTGATAGTAGTCGGGTTGGTATAGTGCCTTTTGAGGGAGATTCTGATACAAGATCTTAGTGATAAATGAAAAGAGCAAATATGCATCTACATATTCAATATCTCTTAGTTTATCGCCTTTTTTTCTAAATTAAATATGACCAGCCTTAAATTGAATTTAATTAAAAGTATAATTTTAACTCTTAATAAAGTCAAATCTTTAAAAAACTATACATAGATTTATAACACTACAAGAAAAACTGAAACAGACAACACTTATCAGACAACGGTCGGCAGTAAAAGCATTGTTTGAAATTTTCACACAACGGTTTTTTTTTTTGCAAAATCTGTCTGTTGTCTGAAAGAACTTCCACAACGGTTTCTAAAACCATTGTCTATTAGAAGGAGTAAAGCAGAGGCTTTACACAACGGAATTATAAAACCGTTGTCTGAAGAAAGGTCAGACAAGTGTTTCATAAACCGTTGTTAAAAACAGACAAGTGTTTTTTTTTGTTACTTAAATGGATGTCACACAACAGTTTGAATAAACACTTGTCTGATTCTAACAACGGTTTACAAAACCATTGTCTGAAGAAACTTCAAACAATGGTTTTGTAAACCGTTGTTAGAATCAGACAAGTGTTTTACTTGTATGTGGACTATACTTAATTCACACAACAGTTTCTGCATACCGTTGTCCAATTGAAATCTTAGAGACAATGGTTTTTGGCTGTTAAATATGTTGCTGTCACACAATTGTTTAGCTTACATAAACCGTTGTCTGATAGTTAAAAAAATTAAAAAAAATAATATAAAGAAGTAAACCCCCTGCCAAAGTTTCAAAGACAAACCGTATAGATATCGAGATCTATGTAATTTAACGATATTACAAAAGTTTTAGAAAAAAATAAATTTATTTGGTTTGAGATCTTAACGGTCAACGGTGATTTGACCAATACTTCTAACTAGTGTTTCGTCCCGGATTGATGTTTTGATTTTTTTAAAATATTTATCGATGATCCAACCGTATGGATATCGAGATCTATGTAATTTAACGATATTACAAAAGTTTTAGAAAAAAATAAATTTATTTGGTTTGAGATCTTAACGATCAATTATGTTTTGACAAGTACTTCTAACTAGTGTTTCGTCCCGGATTGATGTTTTTATTTTTTTAAAAATATTTATCGACGATCCAACCGTATGGATATCGAGATCTATGTAATTTAATGATATTACAAAAGTTTTAGAAAAAAATAAATTTATTTGGTTTGAGATCTTAACGGTCAACGGTGATTTGACCAGTACTTCTAACTAGTGTTTCGTCCCGGATTGATGTTTTTATTTTTTAAAAAATATTTATCGACGATCCAACCGTATGGATATCGAGATCTATGTAATTTAATGATATTACAAAAGTTTTAGAAAAAAATAAATTTATTTGGTTTGAGATCTTAACGGTCAACGGTGATTTGACCAGTACTTCTAACTAGTGTTTCGTCCCGGATTGAGGTTTTTATTTTTTTAAAAATATTTATCGACGATCCAACCGTATGGATATCGAGATCTATGTAATTTAATGATATTATAAAAGTTTTAGAAAAAAATAAATTTATTTGGTTTGAGATCTTAACAGTCAACGGTGATTTGACCAGTACTTCTAACTAGTGTTTCGTCCCGGATTGATGTTTTGATTTTTTTAAAAATATTTATCGACGATCCAACCGTATGGATATCGAGATCTATGTAATTTAATGATATTACAAAAGTTTTAGAAAAAAATAAATTTATTTGGTTTGAGATCTTAACGGTCAATAGTGATTTGACCCGTACTTCTAACTAGTGTTTCGTCCCGGATTGATGTTTTGATTTTTTTAAAATATTTATCGACGATCCAATCGTATGGATATCGAGATCTATGTAATTTAACGATATTACAAAAGTTTTAGAAAAAAATAAATTTATTTGGTTTGAGATCTTAACGATCAATTATGTTTTGACAAGTACTTCTAACTAGTGTTTCGTCCCGGATTGATGTTTTGATTTTTTAAAAATATTTATCGACGATCCAACCGTATGGATATCGAGATCTATGTAATTTAACGATATTACAAAAGTTTTAGAAAAAAATAAATTTATTTGGTTTGAGATCTTAACGATCAATTATGTTTTGACAAGTACTTCTAACTAGTGTTTCGTCCCGGATTGATGTTTTGATTTTTTAAAAATATTTATCGACGATCCAACCGTATGGATATCGAGATCTATGTAATTTAACGATATTACAAAAGTGGGCCCCACAATTGGGCCTTATTAAACCCTAAACACTAAACCCTAAACCCCAACCCTAAACCCGAATAATTTTTTAATTGATTTCTTGGACGATCCAACCGTACGGATGTTAATCGGTAGTCATTCTAGTGTTGGGAAAAAATAATCAAAAAATATAAAAGTCCGGTTTTGCCGTATCTTTCCAGAAACGTTAGAATGGTACTGCTTTCAAGAACGAGACATGTGTCAGATTCACTGAATAATTTTTTCAATTGATTTTTTGGATGATCCAACCGTACGGATGTTAATCGATTGTCATTCTAGTGTTGGGAAAAAATAATCAAAAAATAAAAAGTCTGAATTGTGCCGCATCTTTTCAAAAAACGTTGGAACAATACTGTATTTTGGGAATATGACACATCTCAGATTCAGTGAATAAATTTTTTAATTGATTTTTTCGACGATCCAACCGTATGGATGTTAATAGGTACTCATTTTAGTGTTGTGAAAAAATAATAAAAAAATATAAAGATCCGGTTGTGCCGCATCTTTCCAGAAACGTTGGAACACTACTGCTTCCGGGAACCAGACACGTGTTAGATTCACTAAATAAATTTTTTAATTAATTTCTTCAACGATCCAACCGTACGGATGTTAATCGGTAATCAATTATAATATATTAATTTTTTTAAAATTATATTTTGTAATTACATATGATATTTATTAATTTTAAATTACATATAAAAAAAATATATGTACACGACAGAAAAACAGAAGGCGGCAATTTTCCCCCCACTGAATTATTGAAGCAGACTTTTCCCCTTAACAAAAAAACACGCCGCACTCACTCATACTCACTCTCATCCCGCTCAAACTCACTCACTCTCAATCTCCGCACTCACTCAATCTCCGCTCAAACTCACGCCGTAGTTTCAAAACTTATTCTTCTCTTCTTCTTCTTCTTCTCTTATTCTCATCTTTTTTTTTCTTCTCTAATTTGTTTCAAAAAACTAATTTGTTTTTGATTTTGCAGGTGGTTAATTAGGGCTTCAATCACCCAACCCGATTAATTGGTAAGTACTTCATAATTTTAATTACTTCATTGATTTTGCTATCTTTTTCACTTTTCTGTTTTAATTTTCAATTAGGGTTTCGATTGGGGGTTTCAATTAGGGTTTTAATTGGGGGTTTCAGTCAAGGTTACGATTGGGGCTTTCAATTGGGCTTTCGATTGGAGGTTTCAATTAGGGTTTCAATGCTTGTACTATGAATCTTTGTTTGAACGCCATGTGCCTATTCCTTTAGATATTATTCAGGCCACTTGCCAGGTTCGGCTCTGTTTTTTTCTTACTAATACGTTTTTTCCCTTTGGTTTTGTTTGTTTAAATAATTTTACGGACAATTAAGGTGTAAAGAGATGTTGCATTCTTTTTTAGGCCCGGAACGATTTATAATCTCACATGTGAAATTGCCGTAATTGTAGTATTCTAAGTTATTGTTATTTAGGAGACAGAGAAGGCTGGGGTTCCTCGATAAGTGAATTAACTCGATCTTTTGGTATCTTACAAGTTACACTACAAATATAGTCACTGAGCACTAAGCTGAATAAACTTTGTTGCTTTGTTACACACTTGGCAGTGTTATGTACTTCTGTGTATCTATGCTGCTCATATGTATGAGATATTAACTGTATACCTGTGCTATGGTGTTCTTTCAGATCATATAGTGTATGTTGCATTCATTTGCATCCAATGGTCAATCTCTAAAAATATATATTGCAAAACCAGAGGGCCGCACATTAGTTCATGGCATTGTTTTCTCTTCCAATATCATTATGCACATTGCTAAGACAAAGACAATATTGTTGCTACTGTAATGGTTTTGCGCTCAGTTAAAAGTTTGATTTATATATTATGTTTCTCTGTATATTTAATATATTGGTGCCTTTTTGATAAATAAATAAAAAATCCTTTCAGAATGATGTGAATTCTCATTCCAATGAATCAAGCGGCTTTCAGGCACCAAGCCCAACTTCTGTCCTTGATAGCAGAAGCTCTTCTTCGAGAGTAAAAAGCACATCCACCACTCCAGTAGGGAATCCAGTAGGGAATACTAAAACACCAAGCACATCTTTGCTGACTTTCTGCTTGTTGAAGCATTCTATTTTATATCCTCCCCTGATCAGAACTCCGGTTGAATGTTCAAGTATTCATGAAGATGAATGGTGATGCTGCTCTAACTTCAGCACCAAATCCTCCATTTAAAATAGCAGATATTCGAGCAGCCATTCCAAAACATTGTTGGATCAAGAATCCTTGGCGATCACTCAGTTATGTTCTCAGAGATTTTATTCTAGCTTTTGGATTAATGGGCATGGCAGTTTATATTGATAGTTGGATTTTCTGGCCACTTTATTGGACTGCTCAAGGTTCAGTTTTTATGGGACTGTTTGTCATTGGTCATGACTGGTAATGATTCAAAACCTCAACAATTATATATAGTTCTGCACTAGGAGAAGCTGTCTATCACCACCTAGTCCTTTATACTATGATGATATCTGCATTTTATTTAATGTTGTATGTGAAATTATAGTTATTGTTTTGTAGCGGGCATGGCAGTTTTTCGGATAATCGGATGCTAAATAATGTGATGGGGCATGTTCTGCTTACTTTTGTTCTTACACCCTTCCATGGCTTGTAAGTGAATTCATCCAAGTTTTAACATCTCTCTTGTCAACCTTTGCTTATAACTTATAATATATATGTTTTTATTTGATTATAATGTTTCTAACATGTTCACCGGAATAAACAACAGTAGAATAGGCCATAGAACCCATCATCAGAATCATGGGCATGCTGACAAGGATGAAGCTTGGGTGCCGGTAATTTCTAATTCCTCTAATAAGCTTAGAATGCGTAAATTTTTCAAGTTCATGTCAATCTTTGTTATAAGTTTCTCTGTTTTCCCAAATTATACGGATATATGTTTATAGATTGATGATACTTAAAGTTACAGCAACTGACCATTTGAACTTAGCTGGACCCTAATTTCTCTTATGTGTTTTCAGTTGCCTGAGAACATATACAAAAACTTGGACTCCTCTACCAAATTCTTGAGATTCACAATTCCTTTTCCCTTGCTAGCCCATCCTTTGTATCTGGTGAGTAGCGGTATGTATATGTCTTACAATCAGTTTCCCTCCTAAATTCTATTTTGTGAATAGAGTATTAGCATAACTGATTTCATGAAAATATATTGATATGTAATCGACGATACATTGTCTTGTCTAATCGTTTCTACTTGGTGGATTGTGTACAGCTGTATAGGTCTCCTGGGAAGGATGGTTCTCACTTCAACCCTAACACTGAATTATTTCTTCCCAGTGAGAGGAGCAATGTGTTCTTTTCAACTGTGTGTTGGAGTCTCATGTTTGTCCTGCTTCTCGTCTTATCGGTTGTCATTGGTCCAGTCCAAATGATAAAGCTATACTGGATTCCCTACTGGGTGAGTTGCAAAAGATGTTTCATTTTAATTAAGAAAATATTGTTTTGCCCCACCCTGAAATTCTTTACTGGTTCTGGTTTCCCTACGTTGACGTCGCTGCTGCCCATATGCCTTCACAGTTTCACTTATAATAAAAAAATTATGTGTATCCATCCTCTGCTTACATTCTTATTAATATTCTGAATTATTTTTGAAGATAAATATAACCTTCAGGCAGGTGCTTATTTCCTTTGTAGTTATTTCCTTTGTCATCTTTTGTGTTCTTCTTTTCTATGTTGAAATCTGGTGATAATATAGTTTAATCTTTTAGTGGCTACGGAGGGGCAGCTTATCCTATGGAGTCGATGATCTCAATGAAATCAGGATTGAGTGGGCGAAGTACTTCATGAAGCACGAGACTTCTTAGGTTCTTTGCACATTTAGTAACCACGCACCGCAAATTTTCTGATGCACATGTATTTTTGGGAGTTGCGCAGTATATATAACGACTAACTGATATGCTATGGACATGTAATGGCGTAACTATTTAACTTAAGTGAAGGTTTCAGTCTCTACTTTTGGGGTATGTGCATCCGAAAATCTGATGTTGTTGAACATATTTAACTTAATTAGTTCGTGAATTTTACTTGGTTGGATGTGTTGGTTGTAATGGTTTATTGAACACGATGGAATGGAATGGCTGTTTGTTTTGGTTTTAGTTTGGCTTCTTTATATTGCCAGTTTGGTTTCTTTATATTGCCAGTTTGGTTTTTTAATTTTGTTACATAAAACCATTGTCTCTTGTTATTTTAGGTAATTGGACTATAATGAAAACTGTTGTCAAGCATTGTACTAGGCAATGTGTTGAATTTTCTATGAAACCATTGTCTATTAAGCTAGGTAACAACTTCTTGTTAAAAAAAACCGTTGTCCAAATACATTACTTCAATACAAGTATTTAAACCATTGCCTAACAGCTTTCAGACAACAGGTATTTAAAGAAACAATTGTGCAAGTCAAGAATAGACAACAGTTTTTAGAAAGGAAACCATTGTGCTAAACTATTAAGACAATGGGGTTGTTCTACTAAAACCGTCGTAAATATTTAGATCACACAACACTCTTTTGGAAAATAAAGCCTTGTCTGAAAATTAAAATAACAACATTTTCTAGTTAATAAACAATTGTTGATTTATTTGTCAGACAATGGTTTCTACAACAACCGTTGTTGTTCACGCGTTTCAGACAACGTTTTCTAAGACCAAAACCGTTGTCTGTAGGGAATCAGACAACGGACGCGTCCGTTGTCTGAGCTGCGTAACAGACGGCATCTCAATAGACAACGGTTTTCTAGGGCATCAGACAACGGGCAAAAAGCCTTGTCTGATTCAATTATTCTTGTAGTGTAAATTCATATTTTAAAAAATTCAGAGAAACTGTTACTCAAATGTTCCAAGCATACAGCTGAAACCATACAATATCACCCAGCAAGAAACATTGTCCTTTACTAGCAAATTGTCGTCTGTATTAAAACTTGCATCTTGCAACAAACTCACACAATTTAAGCAAAATTAAGTCCATAAACAACATTTCCACTCCCGACATTACATTACTCAGTACACTGTCATTTTCGATCTCTAATCACACACACAAGGAGCAAATGTTGAAAAACACAATGTAAGAGTCTAATTACACGATTTTCCATCCGTATAAACTCACAATCAAACAAAAACCAACTCCGTAACTTCCAGTTGATTTCTAACCAAAATTTAAACAAAAATTGTTAGATATAATTGCTAATGTTTGTTTATCAGTGTTTAAGCAACAGGTACTGACAAGAGTTTATCAGAAGCCAGTCAGAGTTTAGTTAAACTCTGACAGGGTGAAGAGTTTAATTGAAGCCGGTCAGAGTTTATTTAAAGTCTGACAGGGTGATAGTTGAATTAGCTGTCGGTGCTGAATTGAAGATTCTAGAAGCAATATATTCTGAAGATGGAAAGAAGCAGAATATATTGATACAGCTAAGGAAACGGAATAGAAGATAAGAAGCAATCCTTAATTGATAAGTTTTGTATAGCTAACTTGTAGGAATATCAATTAGATAAGGATTGTATGTAGCTGTGTACTATATAAACACAGATAGGTTATCCCTAGAAGGGACGCGAATATTGATATATTATTCTTGTAACCTAGAAGCTCTTTGTGATTCATTAATATCATAAAGAGAGAAGCTGTTAATATAAATACAGTTTATTGATTCATAAACAGTGTTCTTAATTACCGTTATTCTCATACATACTTGATTATATTGTGTATTCGGCCTAACAATTGGTATCAGAGCCAAGGCTGTTTAATATATACAGTTTTACGATTCAAACACAGTATTAATCATGTCTGAAGAAAATCAAACTGCTCCTAAGGCTGAACAGGTTAAGCCCAATTCTGTGAGTCGATATGAAACAATCAGGGTTCCAATTCTCAGGCCAGTAGAGTATCCGATTTGGAAGGTGAAGATGACCATGTTTCTGGAGGCTACAGATCCAGAATACCTTGACAGAATTAATGATGGTCCTCATATGCCAACTAAATTGTCCCCTGTTGTTGATGGTCAAGCACAAAAGACTGTTCCAAAGGAAAAGAAAGATATGACTCCTGAGGATATCTCATCAATTGCAAAGGATGCAAAGGTTAGACATCTTCTCCACAGTGCTTTAGATAATGTAATGTCTAACAGAGTAATTGGCTGCAAAACTGCCAAAGAGATATGGGATGCTTTAGAAGTCAGATGCCAGGGAACAGGTGCTATTAAGAAGAACAGAAAAACAATACTCACACAGGAGTATGAGCACTTTGATTCAAGAACTAATGAAACCTTGACTGAGACTTATGACAGATTTTGCAAACTGTTGAACGATCTGTCTCTGGTAGATAAGGAATATGAACTTGAAGAGTCCAATCTCAAGTTTCTGTTATCTCTACCTGAAAAGTGGGACTTAAAGGCAACAACAATCAGAGATAATTATGATCTTGCTGATACAGATCTTGATGAGATCTATGGATTGTTAAAGACTCATGAACTCGAGATAGAACAAAGAAACAGGAGGTCCAGCAAGAAGACAAAATCTGTTGCTCTCAAAGTCGAGGAGAAGCCCATCAAGAAGGAATCATCAAGGAAGAAAGCCAAGGGAAAGGCTTTAGTTATTAAATCTGAAAGTGAGTCATCAAACTCTGATGATGACTCAAACTCTGATGAAGCTTCTGACTCTGAGGATGATGAAGAGGAGTTGATGCAAATGGCTGTATTGATGGTGAAGACCTTTAAGAAGATGGGATTCAAAAACTTCAAAAAAGGAAAGAGATTCTCAAGGAAAGATTCAAACTCTGAAAGGAGAAGTTTCAGAAAGTCTGATGGAAAGGAGAACAAGTCTGGCAAGAAGGATAAGTCTCAAATCCAGTGCTACAAGTGTAAGGAGATGGGTCATTATGCTCCAGAGTGCAAGAAAGGCAAATCTGAGAAAGCACTCATCTCTAAAGGCAGAGACTGGGCAGATACTTCAGACTCTGATGATGGAGAAAACTATGCTCTTATGGCAACTGTAAGAGATGAGACCGAATCTTCTGAAAATAAGGGTATAATAGAGAGCACACTTATCTTAGACAGTGGATGCTCAGGACATATGACTGGAAATAAAGCCCTGCTATCAGACTTTGAGGAGAAGGCTGGCCCAAAAGTTTCCTATGGAGATGGCAACATAGGACACACTCTGGGATATGGCAATATTAATCTTGGAAGTGTCATCATCACAAAAGTAGCTCTAGTCTCAGGACTCAAGCATAATCTGTTATCTGTGAGTCAAATCTGTGACAGAGGAAACCATGTAGATTTTCATAGCGAATACTGTGAAGTTATCAGTAAATCTACTGGAAAAGTTGTTCTAGTTGGACACAGGCGCAACAATATTTATGAAGCAAGTTTGGTAACAAACTCTGATGGAAAAACAGTGTGTCTGACTGCAAGATTGTCAAATGAAGAGAGTTGGAATTGGCACAAGAAGCTCTCTCATCTCAATTTGAACAACATAAATGAACTTATTAGAAAGGATCTTGTAAGAGGACTTCCAAAATCAATACTCAATCTAGATGGTCTATGTGATTCTTGTCAAAAGGCCAAGCAAAGGAAGTCATCTTTCAAGAGCAAATCTGAATCTTCAGTAGTGGAACCTTATCATCTTCTACATGTTGACCTCTTTGGACCAGTGAATGTGATGTCCATGGGCAGAAAGAAATATGCTTTAGTAATTGTTGATGAATATACTAGATATACATGGGTGTATTTCTTGTCAAAGAAGGATGAAACTGCTCAAACGTTGATGGATCATATAAATCTACTGGACAAAGGATCACAGCACAAAGTTAAAATTATAAGGAGTGATAATGGAACTGAATTCAGAAACTCAATCATGGAAGCTTTCTGCAAGGAAAGAGGAGTCAAACAAGAATTTTCTGCACCTGGAACTCCACAGCAAAATGGTGTAGTTGAAAGAAAGAACAGAACCTTAATTGAAGCTGCCAGAACTATGCTTGATGAAGCAAAATTACCAACTTATTTCTGGGCAGAAGCTGTTCAAACTGCTTGTTTTACTCAAAATGCAACTCTGATCAACAAGCATGGAAAAACACCATATGAGATGGTGAAAAACAAGAAGCCAAATTTGAAATATTTTCACATATTTGGATGCAAATGCTTTGTGTTGAAGACTCATCCTGAACAGTTGACCAAGTTCGAGTTAAAAGCTGATGAAGGAATCTTTGTTGGCTATCCATTGTCAACAAAAGCATTCAGAATTTACAATCTGAGAACAAAGGTGATCATGGAATCCATACATGTGTCGTTTGATGACAAGAAAATAATTGGACTTGAAGACAAGGATGGATATGATCAACTACGTTTTGAAAATGAAGATCTATTCTCTGATGATATAAACTCTGATGAAGCAGGGTTGACAAACTCTGACGAAGCATACTCTGAACCTCTACTGGTAAATACTGGAGAAACTGGAAATTCTCAAATTGAACAAAATAGAGAACCAGTTGAGGGGGAGCGTGAAGAAGCTCAACAAGACACAGCAAGTGAGTCAGTTGAGGAAACTGATTCAAACTCTGACAGCTCAAACAATGAGCCATCCAACTCAGGGGGAGCCTCAGAAGCTGCAGAAAGTCAACACATGAATCAGGAGAGCATGGATCAAGGGGGAGGATCCAATACTGATACAAGAAGCCACTTACCAACAGCAAGAAAGTGGACACAGGCACATACACCTGATCTTATAATTGGAGATCCTGATGCTAGTGTAAGAACTAGAAGTGCAACAAATAATGAGTGTCTGTATCATGCTTTCTTGTCACAAACAGAACCAAAGAAAGTGAAGGAAGCTCTTCAAGATGCTAATTGGATTACAGCAATGCAAGAAGAGTTAAATGAATTTGAAAGAAATGAAGTCTGGACACTTGTACCTAGACCAAAGAATAGATCAATTGTAGGTACAAAGTGGGTTTTCAGAAACAAGACTGACAGTGAAGGTGTGATTACAAGAAACAAGGCTAGACTTGTGGCTAAAGGTTATTCACAACAGGAAGGAATTGACTATGATGAAACCTTTGCTCCAGTTGCAAGATTGGAGGCCATAAGAATTTTTCTGGCCTATGCTGCACACAAGAAGTTTAAAGTTTTTCAGATGGATGTAAAAAGTGCTTTTCTCAATGGGAAGCTTGAAGAAGAAGTGTTTGTTGAAGAACCACCAGGATTTGTAGATTCCAAGCATCCAGATTATGTCTACAGGCTTGACAAGGCATTATATGGACTAAAGCAAGCACCAAGAGCATGGTATGAAACTCTTGCTCAATTTCTTTTAGAAAGTGGGTTCACAAGAGGTACAATTGATAAAACCCTGTTTTATTTCAATTCTGGTGATGATTTGCTTTTAGTTCAAATTTATGTAGATGATATTATTTTTGGATCTACTAATGACAAACTTTGTAAGAAGTTTGCAAAGCTTATGCAATCCAGGTATCAAATGAGCATGATGGGAGAGCTTAGTTATTTTCTAGGCTTACAGGTCAAGCAAACAGATGATGGGATTTTTATCAATCAAGCAAAGTATACCAGAAATCTTCTAAAGAAATTTGGTATGCTTGATAGTTCATCTGCTACGACTCCCATGGCTACAGCAACGAAGCTTGACAAAGACACAGGAGCCTCAGTAGATATGACTGACTACAGAGGAATGATAGGGTCTCTACTGTATCTTACTGCAAGTAGACCTGATATCATGTATGCAACATGTCTTTGTACAAGATTTCAAGCAGATCCCAGAGAGCCTCATCTAACAGCTGTGAAAAGAATCTTCAAATATCTCAAAGGAACCATAACCCTGGGTTTGTGGTATCCTAGAGAATCAGAGTTTAAGTTAATTGGTTACTCTGATGCAGATTTTGCAGGCTGTAAGATAGACAGAAAAAGTACAAGTGGAAGCTGTCAATTTTTAGGTGACAGATTAGTTTCTTGGTACAGCAAGAAACAGAAGTCAATCTCCACATCCACTGCTGAAGCAGAGTATATAGCAGCTGGTAGCTGTTGTGCACAGATTTTATGGATGAAGAATCAACTGCTGGATTATGGGTTAAGGTACTCTAAAATACCTATTTTTTGTGATAACCAAAGTGCTATTGCTATGACAGGTAATCCAGTACAGCACTCCATGACCAAGCACATCAGCATAAGATATCATTTTATCAGAGAACATGTGGAAGAAGGGAACATTGAGCTTCATTTTGTGTCTACAGACCAACAACTTGCAGATATCTTCACCAAACCTTTGAGTGAAGCTACGTTTACAAGATTGGTAAATGAACTTGGAATGATCTCTGGTTCAGACTAGAGATACGGGTTAGACTCAAAATCTATCCATGTTTGATTGTTTAAATGCTCATGATTCCTTGCACATGTTAACTGTTATGTGAACCAGCATGTTAAACTCTGATGGTAAACTCTGTTGGTCATACTCTGATAGTTACAGTTTAATGTTATACTCTGATTGTAATTTTGTCTGAAACATTTGGACCAATGAAGAAATTTGTATGAAGCATAATTCTCAGCAAGTAATTGTGAATCCTTAAGAGTTGATAGATTCTGATCTCAAATATGTGCAGTAAGCTAACACAGCATGATACTGTCTCTATATTTATAGCATCTCTTAGTTTATTGATCCTAAACACTGAGTCTGTATTAGCTGTTTGCATCTTCTCTCATAAGTTAATTATAATTACTGATGAAAAGTTTAAACTCTGATTATTTAATGCAAATAATTCACCCTCACATCAAAAGATGCCAAACAGAGCACAAATTCCTTTGAGATCATGTTGTGCCTAGGAAGATCCAGGAACTTATTGTATGAAATAAGGGCTAAAATCTTTGATTTTTGGTGACTAGTGCCAACCACTGATTACTGGAAAAATAAAAAAAAAAAAAAAAAAAATAAATAAATAATAAAGGGGGTGAAAAATAAAAGACATATCCAAATGAAAGGATATCAGTAATACAGAGTTTAGATAGAAAAATCAGTGTCTATGTTATACATGAGAGTTTAGGCAACCAGTTTTTACTACTTTAGTTTGTGGATTTTATGCACTTTGAGATGATCTAAATACTGATTTCGGTAAACTCTGCTACTACACACACATATTTTCACAACTGTACAGATTGAGAAAAGAGTTTATTGACAAAGAAGGACAAATGGTAAACACTGATGTATTGTGTGAAATACGCCGAGGTTACTTTGTTTTAATCTCTAATGGTTAAAATAATCTCTTTGTTTCAGACAGTTTATAATTTTGAGATTAGCTATTTGTTTTTCGGAAAAAGTATGATTGAACGGAGAAATGAAAGAGTGTGTTTGATAAGTCCTGATAGTGATTCGTAATGCTGCTGAGTATGTTAGTTTATTGTTTAAAGTGATATTATTTCTTTCACTTTACAATTACTATGCAAAATTGATAATACTGATATGTAAAGAAACAAATTTTTTTCATTAATTGATTCAAATTTACATTCAGACCATTTCATACTCATGGTTAGCTAAACTTTCTGATACATACTAATCACTATGGTTACAAAAGAACAGATCTATTTAACCAGGATAAGTATCTGAATGCTACATCTGAAGCAGAAGAGCTAGAGCCAGAAGTTATTGTGCTCTACTACTTCTGATGATCGCTACCCAGTTGTTCAACTGATCATTATACCATCTGGAATTGCTTGACAACATCCTGAAGATGAATCATCATCATCATCATCATCTTCCTGGATTCTCTTTCTGCTTTGCAGCTTGCAGGATTCCAAGAAGATTGTCTCCTCAGTACCCATCAGGAAGCTCTGCTGGAAGAGCATCATACAAATCTCCATAGTATGATCGTCTGCCAGGATGGGCACATCATATGGACCGGGACGGATGATGTGCACATAAGGATTAGAGATCGGTCCTTCCGCTATTTCATCATCTGCTATAAGACCTTCATCATTCAGAAAAGACAGAACAAGAAACTCATCTATGATATAGTTAGCTTGTTGCTGCCAGTTCATGTTCACGAATGATTCTACATCCATGAATTCAAAGGTTCCTGCCATTTGGTGTATGGTAATTTTAAGATATGAAGCCTGTTGTGAAAATGCTTGGGGTTTTAAAGCATTCAACAAGGTAACTGAAAGGTTTTTCCTTGAATCGAAGCGCTTGGGATAATACGGTGCGGAGTTTCAAGACAGTCATTATTATTCTGACTATTGAGCTCCTTTATACTTTATTATTAAAATTGATAATTTTATTATTATTAATTTTTTTCTTTTAAGCGGATATTTTGAGTGTTATATGTGATGACAGGTGTTTTCACGTCTGCACGTGTGTATTGGAAGTTGTTCGATACAGCTGTCAGCGTATCCACGTCTGACATCTGTCCCACTAACATACTTCTAATCTTTACAGTTATTATTTAATACACTACATACACACGATTCAATCTTTTACGCACCTCATCTTTTCATAAGCTTTTACTCACACACAAACACTCAAACACTTTCAAAGCCCAGTTCTTCTTATTTTCAAATCTTACAAATGGCAACTACAGCGTTTATTGCTTCTGAATTAGAATTTGTTCCCAACAATTATTCTGCACCTGTAGCAAATGAGAACGCACCGGAGGCGTTTCATTTGATTCAGAGGTTCTTGTTACACTCTGATATCGGTACTGCTCTAACTGCACCATCGAAGCTGTCTGCGACTCAAATTCGAACTTTTTGGCAGACAGGTACTTATGATAATGGAGGAGAGTCTGGATCGCCATCTATAATTTTTGAGTTTCAAGGAGATGATTTTGTTGTTACTCCTACTACTGTTCGTGATGCTTTGGGTCTTGAAGATTTCAATGCATTCACAATCTCTGTTGGAGACTCTGAGCTCGTCAGAATGATGAACGAGATAGGCTACACTGGACCTTTGACAAAGATAGGTCAACTCAAAAGGCCATTTTTGTGCAAGGAGTGGAGCTTCTTTTTCGATTGCATTACTCGGGCTTTTGGAAAGAAGTGTACCAATTGGGATGCGATTCCCACGGATAGTCTACAGATCGGGTATTCTCTTCTCTATGGCAGTCAATTTGATGTTGCTAGATTAGTGTTAACTAATATTGGTGAGAAAATGCTAGAGAATAGAAATGTTGTTTATTTCTCTAGGTTTTGTCAATTGATATTCAATTTTTGCTGCCCAAATGTTGAGATAGAAGAGGATGATGTTATACTTTCGTTTAAACTGCACAAGCGTATATTTTCTGACCTTATCAACAAGGACAACAAGAAAGGAGAAGTTGGTCCTTTACTGTTGCTTGCATCAGTGCAACAATTTCTTGACAACTTACAACAACAACAAGTATCACCTGCTGAAGCTGGACCTTCTGGTTCTCAAACACAGAGGTCAAAGAGATCCAAAGTTCGAGCAGTTAAGTCTGGTTTGCAACAACCTGAAGCTGAGGCATCAAATGTTGGTGCTGTGCCTCAGAGAAAAAGAATGAAGAAAAGGCGAGCCCAAAGGGCAAAGTCTGTTGCTACTGATTCTAATGTAGACTCAGAAACTGAAGCTGATGAAGAGACTCTTCATCAGAGAAAGAGAAGACTAGTTGCTGATCAACTTTTTGGTGATATCATTGCCAATATGGACAAAGAACCTGAAGACACTGAAGCTCCTACATCAGAGAATGAGGAGATTGTGCTTACAAATGTACCTTCAAGTACTCCTGCAATTGTTGAGGAGGATATTCTAACTGCTGAGGATGCTGCTAATCCTGAACCTATTCTGATGGATTTTGAACCAGAAGCTCCTACATCAAAAGCTGATGATGTAGTTGAGGAAGCTGCTGCATACTCTGACAGCAGGATTGTGGATCATGAAGATACTGTACTGGAAGCTGATCAAGCTACTACTGAATTAGTAGAACCTATTGCTTCTCACACAGAAATCATTTCTCTTGATTTTGAGAAAGGTGAGGAAGTTGATCAGATTAGAGTTGATCCAGTTCCAGAAGCTGTTGCTGTACATGCTGATGCAACAGATAATGATCATGAGGATATTGTTTTACTTGAAGCTTTGCAACAATCAGTTGTTGAGATTGTTCAGAGAGAAGCAGAGGTTACTGCTCCAGCAAACTCTGATGTTCCTCAAACTGTAGCAGATCAAGTACCTGATGCCACTGCACCATTAATTGATGAAGTTACTGCAGAAAATGTGCTTGAAGATATTCACAGAGAGGATGACAATGCTGAAGCTAGTCCTGCTCATTCAAACTCTGATATTCAAGTGGAAGTTTCTGATATTCAAGCAAATTCTACTGAAGAGAGGGAAGTTCAAAGGGCTGCTTCTGAGCATTTTCAGAATATGTACTACAATGCATGGGCTAATGCAGATTGTGTTTTTCCAGCACAACGGGCTGCAGATTTTCTATCTGATTCTGTTAAGAAGATTACAAATCCTGATGTCCTTACGAGCTTACAGGCCACTGTTATTCAAGTCAAATCTCTCAATAATAGATTTGATGAGAATCAACAGATGCTTACAAAATTGAGGAATGAAGTAAGTCTGAGGGATATTACTTTAAAGGCTGACAGAACTTCTTACTATGCCATGTTCAAGCAGCAAGCCAGGGATTCTGAAGAAATCAAGAAGAGGCTTGGGACAGTTGAGGACAACCAGAATGCTATGTCTGCTCAACTGACTTCCATTTCTACTGCGCTTGAATTGCTGACATCAGTACTTCTTTCTGATGATGTCAAAAAGGGGGAGAGTATACTTAAAGACAAATGCAAAGCAAGCTACTCAAACTCTGAGACGGAAGGATGATTCTACTGATGGGGGAAGCAGAGGAAATGAAAGAAGGATTTCTGCTCAAAGGCAAAAACGTGTAATAAACTCTGGTGGTCAATCTACTTCTGGTGGTCAATCAACTTCAAAACTCAACAAAAGTTTAGTTGTTTCAGCTAACCCATCTACTGATGAAGAGATTGCTGCTAGGATCTTTATTAAAGAGCATGGAAAAGATGTTACAATTGAAGATATCCAAGCTGAAGAGCAAATGCTTGCTGAAGAACACAAGAAGAATGTTGAAGCTGGAATCTACAAAAAGAAGGAAATCAAGGCTCCTAGAAAGAAAGAAAAAGGAATTGTTATCAAAGAGAATGTAAACTCTGATCAGAGTTTACAGTACTCAAGGAGGCCTGTGATTAAAAATGCTGACAAAGGAAAAGGTAAACTGGTAGAAGAAGAACAGTTACCTAAGAAAATTTATTCAACCTCTGACATTGCTCAAGTTGAAACAAGATTAGCAAACTCAACCTCTGACGCTGCTCAAGTTGATGATACTATTGAAGATAAGCCAGCCTCTGACAAGGCTCAAGCTGTGCAAACTCAGCTAGCTCCTCAACTCAAAGGTTTCTTAAGACCTGTACTCTCTGAAACTCTGACACTTCAACCTGTGGATTTTTCTCAAACCAGGACTGTACTTGGAAAAGAATCTTATGATAAGTCTGGTTTAGGTTCACATAGGGAGAAGAGAATAAATAACAGATCTCAAGACAATATTTCACTGGCAGGATCTGGTATTAGGGATACACAAGAAAATCTTGATAAGTTAGAATCTGTTCAGTTGATTTTTCACAGAGTCTTGAAGAAGCAGTTTCTGTTATACTTCATGAGTGATGGAAGTGTTTATAGAGTTGGAGAATCTGATGTAAATCTCAAATCATGGGAAGAACTTGAATATGTACTTTATCTGTTGAAAGTTAAGAACAGACATACCCATAATGTTGCTCAAATCTTAAGAGAAAAGATGCTGAGATCAAAAGTGATGCTTGGAGGAGGAGAAGTCTCAAATACTTATACTCCAAAGTATAGAGATCATGCTGGAAAGTTGGTGAAGATGAAGAAAAACAGTGCTAGATTTACAACTGCACTTGGAATAAAAGTCTTAGAATTCAACTTAGAGTCAGATAAAGCTCAGTACATTCGGTTAGGAAATGACATGAAGAAGAACAGTATTTATTCTCTGAGGGCTGCCATATATCAAACTGGTGAAGGAGATCCAGAGTATAAGGAGCTGAAAGAGATTATGATAGCTGAACTTGAGAATGCTGAGAGAAGACTGCTGATTGATTATCTCAGGACTGTACCTGATATTGAAGAAGTCAAGTAAAGTCTGACTGTAAGTTTTTAATATTTTCTATTCTAAGTCAAGTTTAAACTCTGTTTTAAATCAAACTCTGTTATATGTTAAACACTGCATTTGTTAAATGGTTTTGACATCATCAATTATATGTTTAACTTGTACATTTTATTATGAACAAGTTGGGGGAGATTGTTAGATATAATTGCTAATGTTTGTTTATCAGTGTTTAAGCAACAGGTACTGACAAGAGTTTATCAGAAGCCAGTCAGAGTTTAGTTAAACTCTGACAGGGTGAAGAGTTTAATTGAAGCCGGTCAGAGTTTATTTAAAGTCTGACAGGGTGATAGTTGAATTAGCTGTCGGTGCTGAATTGAAGATTCTAGAAGCAATATATTCTGAAGATGGAAAGAAGCAGAATATATTGATACAGCTAAGGAAACGGAATAGAAGATAAGAAGCAATCCTTAATTGATAAGTTTTGTATAGCTAACTTGTAGGAATATCAATTAGATAAGGATTGTATGTAGATGTGTACTATATAAACACAGATAGGTTATCCCTAGAAGGGACGCGAATATTGATATATTATTCTTGTAACCTAGAAGCTCTTTGTGATTCATTAATATCATAAAGAGAGAAGCTGTTAATATAAATACAGTTTATTGATTCATAAACAGTGTTCTTAATTACCGTTATTCTCATACATACTTGATTATATTGTGTATTCGGCCTAACAAAAATCAACTCCATATTCATTTCTCGGAACTACACTAAATCATCCATTTCACATAGAAACACGTCATAACATCGTAATCTCGACACGGTAAACAACACAAAAACACAAGACAACTCAAACAAGCCATAATTTTTACCACAAATTGTCGATTAATATACTAAAAAAAGTAACAAATAATCGAATATGCTGATAACACTATATTGATACAACAAATATAATCAATTGAAAATAAATAATAAATGGCACCAAATTAAATATAAAAAAATGATGCATAGTGAACGAAGGAGAGACTAACCGGATGGATGAGGACGGATCTACGATCTGCGAGAGAGCGAGAGAGAGAGAGAGAATAATGTGTGTGAGAAGCGTTGTGTGTAAATATAGGTGTGTGTGTAGATTCTAGGTTATGGCGATGAGATGAGAGAGAGAGAGAGAGAGAGAGAGAGAGAGAGAGAGAGAGAGAGAGAGAGAGAGAGAGAGAGAGAGAGAGAGAGAGAGAGAGAAGAGAGAGAGAGAGAGAGAGAGAGAGAGAGAGAGAGAGAGAGAGAGAGAGAGAGAGAGTATGTTTGCAACCCAAACCCAAACCCGAAGTCCATCTTAATTTTATCAAATTCAAAATATAAATTAATTAATTTAATTATTCAGGAAAATATGGTTTAATAAATTTTATATATTATGATTTTTTTTTGGTTCGGAACTAATTAAAAACTAAATAAATTGTGAATGTATGAGAAATGAAGTTTTAATTTATCAAAATATCATATTTATATAAAAAACTAATATTTTATTAGATAATGTTGCAATACTCGAAAATATTATTATTTATATAAATGGATATTAAATATCATAACTACTTCTAAAAATTATTAAAAGACTAGGTAGAAGTTTGAATTATTCTAATATGATAATATTCCTATTTTTCCCTTTTTTTCTACGTTTTCTTTAATAAATTTAATACTAATATTTTTGCAATTAGAAAAATAAAAAATAATATTTTAACAATAATAAAAAAAACTAATATTAAAATTATTTCGGTTGTCATGGTATTTTACATTTTAAAAAAATGAAATAATATTTTTATATTTTTATCCATTTTTTTACTTCACTTCGAATTTTCCCTCTTTTTTTCTACGATTTCTTTAATAAATTTAATACTAATATTTTTGCAATTAGAAAAATGAAAAATAATATTTTAAGATAAAAAAAAATTGATATTAAATAATAATAAAACATTGCACCCCCGCAATGAACATTGCACCCCCCGTAATGAAACATTGCAGCCCCCGCAATGAAACATTACACCCCCGCAATGAAACATTGCACCCCCCGACAAAAAGTATAGTTTTGGGGCTAATTCTAAGGGCAAAAGAGTAAATTAGTTACCCGCAATGAATCATTGCACCCCCGCAATGTATCATTGCGGTATCCAACACCCCGCAATGATTCATTGCGACATCTATTGATCTCAGCCGTCCAAATTTGAATTTAACTGATACGATCTGTTGGTTGGATGTCCCTTCCCCAACCAACCGGGGTCGTGGAAGGGCACCCATATTTATATATTAGATTTCGGATCAATCTAAGTCTATATGCGCTCCATATATTATCAAAATTTTCAATCAGATCAAAATTTGTATCAAACTTCTTTCACTCGAGTCAATATTCATTAAAAAGGTCTTAAGATTGGATCGAGCCAAATATCCGATCCACAGATAAGCTCAGATGAAAGGAATTTTTTTTTTTTAAATTAATGGAATTAGAAGGAAAGATTGAAAGTACTATAAGTAAGTGTCAGTTTTCTATGATAATTTTTGGGACAATCCACGGTTGCCATTCATCTAAGATGGAGTATTTAAGATCTCTAATCCAGGCTTGAGTTGATTGAAATGGAAGAATCAATGCATGGTCCCAATTTTGAATTAACATGGAGATCGATCAGTCAATTGTTACTGAAAAGTTGATGCTTATTATGAAAGAATTGTTCTGCCCAATCTGGTAAAGAATTGTTCTGCTTACACATATTGGAGACTTAAAGATCATCTAATGTAGCGACTACTAGTTTCTTTATCTAGTATATCATGTGTATTTCAATTTCATGTAAAGCTTGATGTCATAATAAACCAATATTAGTATTACTTTTCTACTGTGAAAGAGAAACATCAGGTGGCATACCAAATACAGTTCAAAACTATTTTGTTTCAGTTTTACTTTGGAGTTTTCTTCTCAACTACTTTTTCTAAATTCGGAAAGTACATCTCAGACCGATTGAGCATGAGTTTAGTAATTTCCAACAGGACAATGTTATATCTGAAATTTCTAAAACAATCCATAACTGCGCACGTTTTTTATCTTTCAAATTATTATATTTTGAATGAAAACATCCCAAGTCTGGATTACAAGTAGCCAGCGGGCTAGAAAGCTACTTCTCACCAGTCCTATGGTTTTTTCCGTATCAAGATACTAAGAGCTTTAATCTCAATTCAAGTGACTTGGGTACTTGTTTTTGTCCCCGTCTACCCAGCCATTACAAGGTTTATTCATGATATATGGGAGGTCAAAGTCTTCCATATATTTCTTGTCTCAACTTTTGGGTTAGTCTTTAACATTGGTATGGATCTTTTGTTGGGACATGATCACAGTCACGGTCATGACCACTACGATCCAAATATAGCAAGGATCTTGATAGAGAGAACTCCAAAAGATTTTGATGCAACTAGGTTTCAGAAGGGACTATGTTTGAGTTAAGATAGACTGACCCAGTTGTGAGCTCAAAACGAAGAGGTCCTGGAAGATCTTGATGACTGCTGAATGGAAGTTTCTGCAATCAGTTGCTGGACTAGTTTGTTTCGTATTCCAGTACCAACAAGAAGAATCTTTATATTATCGATATCGTAGACAATGACTATATTCAAAAATGGCTTCCTCTCCATTTTTAAAGTTTGATGCTACTGCTGCGACTTTTGCGGTTCTGCATTCATCAGACACACACACATATATGGTTGTTATAAAGAAATTATTGATTTACAGGTAGCTCAGCTAACACACACAAATTTCAAATTTCATTCCATTCTTTCCATTTTTATTAATCCCATCCAACACATAATGTGCAATCCCATGTGTTATAGTACAACTTTAATTTTTTTAACGTCAAGGTAAATAAAACACTAGCACCGTGTTGATTGCGGATTTACGAGGATATCAGTTGCTGTTTCTCAAAAGTTGATGGCAAATAAGAAAGGCTGTGATAATTCTGCTCTACTTGGCCAAGTATGTGTTCTATTTTGAGGCTATATATGTAGAACTTTAACTTATCAGATGTAAGAATGACTAATATTTTGTTATATTAGATGAAATGCCTCCTGATTCAAGATTAATGCAATATTACTCTTTTAACAACTTTCATGGCATGCCAAAACAATTCTGAACCACGGAACGGAGTGTCCTAATTACAAAACAAACTTCCCAATTTTCTGCAGCATTGTCTAAATTCAGGCAGTTATGTATGACACCAAATGCGGATGAGTATATTAACTTTTGAATGGACAATAATATTTAAATATCTGGAATGATTCATGGGTCATGGCAACATACCAAAAATTTATTTCTTTAAGCATTCAACTTGACATGTGAATATCCCTAGAGCAACAGACTTTCAGATCAAACAAACACTCTGAATTGGTAAATTTCGAAATTTATAAGTTAGTAAATTTATAAAATACGAAACAGGACGGGAAAACATAATTAGGTGAAATGTTTCCTACAAAATCATGATAATTATATACTCACCCATATTGTAGCTGATTAATCTTGTGAGGACACATGATATACTCTCTCCCTCCCATTCATTTGTTAACATTTGGAATGGAGCACTCGGCACGCATATTAAAAGCTCCTAAAGTATAGTTCTATTAATTATTTTAATATTTTTTTCTTCTGAATAAAAATTTAATGTTGGGATTTTTATTCAGAAAAGAAATTTTTTAAAAATGAGTAACGAAACTATCATCTCAAACGTTAACAAATAGATGAGACGGATGGAGTATTAAACTATCATCTCAGAGTCAGGCGAACCACAACTTGCACATTCTCTGTAATTTATATCCAAGATAAATCAACATAGCAAAGAAGGTCGTAGATCGGCAAATAGTTTCTTGGATGTTATGCATTCCACTACTTTTTTTTTTTTTTTAAGTAACATTTTGTGTGTCAGATTACTTGAGATACTAGACTTTTAAAATTATCACTTGGTGTTATACTGCGTTTTTAAACTTTTTACAGTATGTGTACTTCCGTTAAATATGACCAACTCCATTAATTTTTTCAAGGGCATTTCAGTCTTTTTGTCATCATCTTCTTCCTGAAACTCATTTTCACCATTGTTGAAGCTTTTGAGGAATTACAATTTGAATATCTCATTCATTTCTTAACGAAATCAAGTCATTCAAGTTGCTACATAATAATTCACTATCAATATTTTTATTTGATGAAAACGACATAGCCTAAAAAGCTATAAATTAGTTAAAATTTGTTAAATATATAAATTCTTGAAAGTAAATCTTTGAAAGAGACGATTCTAATGCAATTTAAATGAGTCTATTTCTTTTTACAGCCTGTAATTTCTTTCCCCCATGTATCTAAACTCTTAGCACAACTTTTCAGTTTCTGGATCACATTATCATTATCTTCCTCTGCCCAACAACTGTTAATAATTGGAACTCAAAACTAAAATTTAACAAAATTTAACTCTCACGTAATTCGGTAAAAACTGGTTATTGTAAAGTTAGAAAGGTATACCATCCATTTTATATATAATATATATATAACTAAATGTTGGCTAACATTTATATAAATATATAATTCAAAAAAAATCATTACTAGTATGAAGTATTTACACCCCTTGTTTCCGGCAAAATATGTGTGAGAGGTATTACAGTGGCATGTATGTATTACAGTGGCAAAATATGTAAAAATGAAGTAGTATATATTTGTGTGTATAAAATGGAAACGAAAGTGTCCCTGAGGTTCATGTGAGGACTGAGGAGTGAGGAGATACTAATCAGTAAAAATGAAAGGGTATAAAGTTAAGGGAACGACGGTCTAAGCTAATCGAGCGACAATGATCATGTTTGGAAGTTGGAAGTTTGAAAAAAAAAATTAGAGATTTTATCATTTGAAACCTCTAATATTATTCATGTTTGATAATTAGCAGATTGAAACAGCGTTTTGAACTGAAAAAACTAATTTTTAAAAAACTAGTTAGAGGAGCTTTTTCAATTAGATGATTGTGATATGTCTAGTTAATATATAAAAAACCAACTCCAACACCTAATTACCAAACAATTTCACATAAAATAGTTAATTTAATCTATTAGTCAACAACTAATCCAATCCGCTAACGCTAACAGCTATTTGCGCCAATATGTGTCTAATCCTCTACATTTATTTTTACAAGTAAATATCATAAATGAGCGGGAGTCATTACATAACTTTAGCAGTGTTCTAAAAATCGTCTGATTTTTCAAAAATCGCCGATAAATCATTGATTTATCGTTTAAAAATATTTGACTGATTCGATTTTTGAAATCCGATATATCGCTATGAATTATTTGCTGACGATGCCTTCTTCCAATCTCTTAGGTGATGTTATGCGTATGAAGAGCAATTTAGACCCGTGTGATAGTGGTCTATATTTCCCTGTACTTGAAACAACTTTCAGATTTTTGATGTTGTACACGGAGTCTTCCTCTAAAAGATCTTTGAACCGAGAGACCAGAATCTTTGGGATCGTAGCATGGATCGTAGTGGTCTAAAAATTTAATGTTGGGATTTTTATTCAGAAAAGAAATTTTTTAAAAATGAGTAACGAAACTATCATCTCAAACGTTAACAAATAGATGAGACAGAGGGAGTATTAAACTATCATCTCAGAGTCAGGCGAACCACAACTTGCACATTCTCTGTAATTTATATCCAAGATAAATCAACATAGCAAAGAAGGTTGTAGATCGGCAAATAGTTTCTTGGATGTTATGCATTCCACTACTTTTTTTTTTTTTTTTAAGTAACACTTTGTGTGTCAGATTACTTGAGATACTAGACTTTTAAAATTATCATTTGTTATACTGCGTTTTTAAACTTTTTACAGTACTTCCGTTAAATATGACCAACTCCATTAATTTTTTCAAGGGCATTTCAGTCTTTTTGTCATCATCTTCTTCCTGAAACTCATTTCCACCATTGTTGAAGCTTTTGAGGAATTACAATTTGAATATCTCATTCATTTCTTAACGAAATCAAGTCATTCAAGTTGCTACATAATAATTCACTATCAATATTTTTATTTGATGAAAACGACATAGCCTAAAAAGCTATAAATTAGTTAAAATTTGTTAAATATATAAATTCTTGAAAGTAAATCTTTGAAAGAGACGATTCTAATGCAATTTAAATGAGTCTATTTCTTTTTACAGCCTGTAATTTCTTTCCCCCATGTATCTAAACTCTTAGCACAACTTTTCAGTTTCTGGATCACATTATCATTATCTTCCTCTGCCCAACAACTGTTAATAATTGGAATTCAAAACTAAAATTTAACAAAATTTAACTCTCACGTAATTCGGTAAAAACTGGTTATTGTAAAGTTAGAAAGGTATACCATCCATTTTATATATAATATATATATAACTAAATGTTGGCTAACATTTATATAAATATATAATTCAAAAAAAATCATTACTAGTATGAAGTATTTACACCCCTTGTTTCCGGCAAAATATGTGTGAGAGGTATTACAGTGGCATGTATGTATTACAGTGGCAAAATATGTAAAAATGAAGTAGTATATATTTGTGTGTATAAAATGGAAACGAAAGTGTCCCTGAGGTTCATGTGAGGACTGAGGAGTGAGGAGATACTAATCAGTAAAAATGAAAGGGTATAAAGTTAAGGGAACGACGGTCTAAGCTAATCGAGCGACAATGATCATGTTTGGAAGTTGGAAGTTTGAAAAAAAAAAATTAGAGATTTTATCATTTGAAACCTCTAATATTATTCATGTTTGATAATTAGCAGATTGAAACAGCGTTTTGAACTGAAAAAGCTAATTTTTAAAAAACTAGTTAGAGGAGCTTTTTCAATTAGATGATTGTGATATGTCTAGTTAATATATAAAAAACCAACTCCAACACCTAATTACCAAACAATTTCACATAAAATAGTTAATTTAATCTATTAGTCAACAACTAATCCAATCCGCTAACGCTAACAGCTATTTGCGCCAATATGTGTCTAATCCTCTACATTTATTTTTACAAGTAAATATCATAAATGAGCGGGAGCCATTACATATCTTTAGCAGTGTTCTAAAAATCGTCTGATTTTTCAAAAATCGCCGATAAATCATTGATTTATCGTTTAAAAATATTTGACTGATTCGATTTTTGAAATCCGATATATCGCTATGAATTATTTTTAAATGATTTATTATATTATATATAAGGCTAATATATTAAATATATTTAAAATATTAAAATTTATCCGATTTTTGTTCCGATTTATCATTCCGATAAATCCCCGATTTATCAATAAATCACTATACGATAACTCAACCGATTTGTTCCGATTTCCGAAATCTACGATCATGATCTTTAGAAAATATACCGGTCGAACTTGGTTTTGACCACTTCATTTTTACATAATGGGCAAGTAGGCTGCAAAAACAAACATAACCATAGTCATTACCATGGTTATTAAACTAAACTAAACGTGTTTAGTTTAGAGCATCTCCGATCGCTCTAAAGTCCTTAGTCCATATTACCGTGGTTATTAAATTGAGAAAACTAAAACAACAATACCATAGTCCATATTACCAGTAAAATATATTACACATTTTCAAATAAAAGTATAAGTATAAGTTTACAAATTTGCACTCTTTTATATACTACCTAATCAATTTAGCTGAAATGAATATTTTGATTTACAAAACTATCATCTCGTTGTCGGGAGAACCACACATGCACCAACCTTTTCCATTTCCTGTGTCATGGTTACTTCATTTTTCTAACTGTCCTCCACATTCTCCAGTTTCAATCTCTGGAAAAAAAAAAGTGATTAGATCGGCAAATGAAAGAACAAGGCTGCCACTTTCTTTGTAATATATATCCAAGGTAAATAAATATAGCAGAACATATATGAAAATTTTAATAAACTACTTAAACTTGGGTAAATTCTATTCACTCCTACAGAAGTAAATAAATCTGTTTTATGTTGAATGTTAGCCAGATATGAATTTTGTTCTTGGCAAAGATATTAGAACAACCATATAACGATGAAAACAATCACTGTGCTTCAATAAGATTAATCTATTTTAAAAAAAATTAAGTAGCAACCTCGGGAAACAAAAATAACACCACAGTGCTGTGATTACACTCAGGCAGACAAAAATGTTCCTCTACAAGATGACAACAGCATATTTAAAGGCTATGATGACTTGCACTGGCATCTATATTTCAATGAATGGAGTGTAGGCAAAAAGAAAGTGCATGTTCTAGCATAGATGAACTTGAGTAACATTGAGACTGACCTTTGTCATTTGTGAAAACATGTTTGAGTAAAGCTTTGCATCTCTCTTGTTGCTCTCAGCTTGAAGTTGTTTCAGTTTATGCTGAGCGGCCTTCACCTCTCTAAAAAAATAGTATTGGCTTTTAATAATATACATTATAAGTCTACAAACACGGTATCCTTCAAAAGATCATAACACCAGGACTCTAGGAGTGACCTTCTCAAATAAGTTTATACATGCACTAACATACATACCTATTCCCTGGATCAGCCTCCAAGGCCTTCTTGATGTCTACTTCTGCCAATTGGTAATCGGCAATTTCAATATAAGCTTGTGATCGCCTGTACAAAGCTTTCACATTGTAGAACTCAATATCAAGGACCTGTAAATTAGCACAAATGAATATAGAATAAAGGTAGAACTACATTGTTCAATGCCACTAGACTTCAGATTGCAGCAGCATTATCCTCCTCAATGTTTTGTAGCTGTACTATTTATTTCCATATAGGCATTAAGGCATTCATTAACATTGACAACATATATCATTTTTTGCATTAGGGGACTGATTTGCAAACTTCAAAAAATTCAAGAGTTAGATGGAAGTTTCAGGAAGTCTGGGGGACAGGACAAAACTGGGAAAGACACCGGTCGCCAGATGGTTGGTCAGCAATTTGTTTAGGTCAAAGGAGGGTAGCTCGTCTTTCACTACCATTGTTTAAAGGACTGATTTAGTTTCTCTCAGTAGACACAGGTTGATGATGGATAATCCACCATAAACTATACTAATTGATATTCTAACAATAACAGCACGATTAATTCATGTACTGTGCAACCGAATTCATGTACAATTAATAGGTTCAATGAAAGATATGCAAAGACACACAAACAAACACACACACATCATATATACCTTAGAGCACAGAGCAATAGCTGCCTGGAAATTGTTCAGTCGAAGGCAACAAGCTGCATTATTCAACCAACATGACACTCTTAAAGATTGAACAAGCTTTTGATTGTCATCTTCATAGCATCCATCTTCACCAACATATGTTGCAGCCTGGAAAAAGTCAGATTATCCAGAATCGCAGGTTCATCCAGAAACAACCACATGAAACTCAAGTAGTGATAAAGAAGCAGTAAAAGGAACCTTGTCATATTTTTTCAAAGCTCTTTGGTATTTTCCATTTTTGAACAGTACATTCCCTTCATCTTTCTTCCTTTCAGCCGCCTGAACTCGTTCACTGCCAATCATCTCCCATGGTTCTTTCTCCTTTTTTTCAGAAAACAACAAAAAAAAGAATTAGGATAAAATTACATACAAAGTAAAAGAAATATGTAGCTTACAAAAAATTGTAGCACATTTAAAGGCAATTATAAAGCTTTACTTGACAAGTACACCAAGAAGAAATTTCAAATAATAAATGTGATATGGTTTAAATTTACCAGTAACTTAGCTTACAAAAACATAGTAACTATTTAGCAGGAATTTACAAACTCAATTACCATCATATATTAATGTATTTGTTTGTGCATGATAAGTTACTTGAGCCTTTTTGGAAAAAAAAAAAAAGAAGAAGAGGAAATTAGTTGACACTACCACATTGGAAACACTAAAAATAAGTAAAAATCACCATACCCATTTTCATACCTCGTAAACCTCTTAGAAGGAATTGTAAGTTTTGAGTAGTTTTTATCATGTGGCATATAGTGGAGGTCTATATTAAGTTTGTATGATTAACAAGTGCTTCATATGCACGCACTTGCAAATGTGTATGGCCAAGACAGGCGAGGATGACTTTTACGAGAGATTTTAGGTCTAAATTTTTGACAGTTTCAATGATAAAAGATAATAATAGCAAGTCAAATTTCCAACTTACTATAAAAAGTATGCAAATTGCGACGACATTTACTCAAGGTCAGTCCTTGTAATAAAATAAATAGACAAATTAGAAAGGGATTCATGGTCATTACTATAATGATATGTTAATCTTGTAACGCAAAACGATTACTCAATGATCAAAATGAGTAGAGTTAAAATACGAAAAACACAAAGCTGCATACTATAAGAGACTGATAAAGGAGTCTAATACTGAGTAGAAAGTTGGGCAAATCTGGAATACGTCATGTGAGCAGCGAGTATTAGTAACTCAAGGACTCTTACATAAGAAATCCTATAACTTAATCACAAGTAAGTTTTTTTATAATTCACAACAAAAGATAAAGCCAAGAAGTCTAGGGTTTGATAAAACTCAAATTTTATTCAATAATTAATAATCCCATCAAAAGTATAAAGATAACATACCTATACTATCCCAGATATAGAAATCAACATAATGTAAGTAAGACTAATATAGTTTAGAACTTCTTCCTACAAATTCTATATACTCAAGATAGATCGAAAGAGCACTTCAACTTTGACATATTACATCCTTATATATAATTCAAGTAAAGGGGTTATTTTATTATATAAAATAAAATAAAGGTTCTAATATTTCTCTACCACATAAGAACTTTTAGTTGTTTTAAATTCTGCATGGAACTAGCTATATATAGGATGAAAGGCTTAGGAACTTAAGACCTGGAAAGAAATTCTAATTCCTAAATCGTGAAGAGGTTTTCAAAGACTGGGGTTGGTGTACGGTTAAGATGGAAATTAAGCTATGAAACACGGAACCAAGCAATAACAAGAAGGAAAAAAAATTACAATCCGGTTATGTAATTTGGTTACACAATGCGGTTTACTGGACAAGACGCACTAGTTCACACTAGCTTGTTATAGACATGCTCAGGGACAGAGCAAGTTCGCACTGGCAAAAAAATTTCCTTATATATTAAATGTGAATAAATTTTATACTTGATCTATTAATTAATTTACTGACAAATACACTCTAATTATTCATATACTTTGAGGGCGTAAAATTTAAATTTTACAACTTAATTACACAATCTAAGGAAAACATTTATATATTTTAATATTAATTTTGTCAGAGTTACGAGGTTTGGGGTGGTGGCGCACCCCCTCACCCGTCCCTGAAACTTCACTCTATGGTTACAAAGATGAATATGTGGAGTCGAAATTCCTACTTGTTTCTGCACTGATGTAGGAGAATAAGTACACAGAAGTATTTTGGCAACAGTTTAGAAGTCTGGACAAGCCAATCAATAGAATGTATCTTCACTTTAGGATATGATCACTACTAATAATTATTCAGAGTTTATAATCTACTTAGGGCCTGTTTGGCTTACCTTACTTATGCATTATAAGTTGATAAGAGCTTATGAGGGGTGTTTGTGTACTCAGTTTATTTGATAACTTATAACTTATAAGTTGATAAGTTGAATGTTAGAAATCACCAACATTTTACTTAACTTTGATTTCTTTATTTTTCTAATATTTTATATTTTTACATTTGTGTTTTTAAATATTTTTTTAATTTAAAATACAAGTGTTGAAATAATTGTATTTAAAAATTATTTTTTCAAATTTAATTTAGCAAATTCTTCACTAACTTATAAGTAAATTTATCCAAACACCCGTATAACTTATAAGATTTCATCAACTTATCACTTATATGACACTTACTCATTTTAAGCTATAAATCAACTTTTTTGTGATACCCCAAACACGCACTTAGTTAAGTTGGGTTGGAAAGTGGTTTAGTTCTATAACAACATTAAATTAAGATAAGGGATTAGGACTGTGATTTTTGACCAGATTACCATGCGATTTATATTCTTTATTGACATTGCTTTATTGTATGGAAGAATTACTTCTGTGAATTTACCCAAAATTCTTCTTTCAATCAGCCAAATCCTTGTTCCCTCAGGAGCCCTTGATTTGCATTTAACGATCCAATTAAGGCCAATCGAAGACATGTGATTGTAAGTACATCAATACATTAGAAACAATTATTAGCAACAACAATTAGCGAAAAGATAAATTTCTTACCATTTAGTTGGATCCAACCTTATAGATATACTCATCCTTTTTCACCTCTTTCGTATAGAACGTCTAACTAAATTATTTAAGAAATCATTATTGTTTCACAAATTTAATAGTCACCGAGTTGAAATTGTAAAGAAGATACATTTTTTAAGATATCAGTGATTCTTTGGCTAATTTCGCTACTACACAACTCTTTCTTCCCTCATCCCTTTGTATAGAGACTTTATGATGTCTTATAACATTTCGAATTCTTCAATCAGAAATGTATTCAAAATTTTGATCTTTATCGCCTTTTTCTCGACATAAAATGCCTTATGCCAAATTCCTATGCATCTCTCTTCATAAATACATACACATATATATACCTATCTCTTCTCTTCAATGTTTGACTCCTAAGGTTCTTGTTACTATATAAATTATTTTTTGTAGTTTGTTTATTAGCAATAATGGCGCATCTAATTTTTTGCCAGAATATTCCAACAATCTGTGCTACTCCCTTGCCACAATAAACATCCTGGTTGATCAACTGTTCATCATGCATATATGGGGAGAATTTGGTTTACTTAAAATGCTTTAATTTGCTGTCACTCAAACTTATCACTCTCTTTTTATATTAACGCATCACGAAAAATAGTGAGTGCATTATGAATCGAATATTAAGAAGAGAGAACGATAGGTGATAGTTCTATTATCTAGAGAAATTTAATAAAGGCAAAGAGACAAAATTAATTGCCTTTCAATATATCAATTTATAAAACCCTCAACGGAGTTTCAAATCCTCGACCTCATATTTACCAAGAGGGGAAAGGTATCTGCTAGGCTACAAGCCAAGAGATTCTACTATATGTCAGATCTCCATATCGGCAGTCCTCCAATCTGACCATGTGAAGAAAAGATGATTCATGACCATAGATATTTGATAGAATGCAATGTTTTAGAGATTATATATATATATATATATATATATATATTAAAACAAGGAACTATAATTTGGTCAAGTAAAGTAAACTGAACCAGCAAACTGCGCTCTTGAGTCAGTATATGGAGGTTAAGTATTTGTGCTGTCAACATACGCTTCCCTCGGGTTATATGAAAATATCTCTTTAAAATATGGTAATCACATCAAACAGTTTATAGAGTTGACAACCTGTGAGAACTACAAATGTATTCTACATCAAGGTTTTTAAGTTACAAAGACATAAACTACTATGTGGTATTTCAATCACAATTGAAACTCCCCTCATAATTTGTTTGTATTAATTTGAATTATTAAGTATCAAATTCCATTTTAAAGTGAGATTACACAGTCTAATCTATCGCCATAAGAGTAGACTGCCCACTACTGCCAATAGAATATAGGTATCAATTATCAAATGACCTTTCATTGGTTAGCCATGCCTAGAAATTTTAAAGTGCTGGACCCAGTCCTTGATCTACCTGAACTTCAACAATTTTTACCAAATTTTTGCACCTGTATCCAATACCATATATATAGAAGACAATTTAAAAATGTTTCAGCTAGGATAATAAATTATCTCTTTTTTCCGGTCGTAAGTTCATAAAACCTTTTCTATCTTAAAATGGCCATAACTATTTATAAAATTTAAACGAAGGTGTAAGTTTCGACAGTATTCATCCAAAGTTCCAATAAATGCCTGAAGATATTATTCTAATACGATCTAATCTGGGCCTTACTATTGCTTCCGCGTATTACATAATCGTATCATGCTCGAGCTACAATCACTTCATTAAAAATGCCTTTTCAACTTTTTGAAACTTACCTTTACGAAGTCAAGCATTTCAACTTCATAGGACAGAGTAGAAGAGGAAGGAACTGTAGCAAGATCCCTCCTTACTTCAACGTTTCCAAATCCATATAGAGGGTCTACAGTTATTATGGCATGTTCGCCTTTCTTCATCGTCATTGCCGCATGGTCCAAGCCAGCAATCACTTGTTCTGCAAACAGGTAAAAAAAACCAGGTAGCTTGTGATCAGTTGGATCTCAAAAATGGCATACTACTAGGATAATGGATAGAGTCCTCAAAGTTTAATTTAATTTACATGTCCAACGACTGTTTCAAGTTCGAAAGTTAAAGTGTCTGGCAAAATTATGGAGAGGCATTCTGTTTTTCCTTAAGTAACATGAATAGTTAACAAACATATGGAACAAGCACTATCAGATGTATACAAATCCAAGTGCAAAACTATTCAAACTGTCACACTGTAATTACATCATCCTTTACCAGCTATCATGCATGCAACACACAAAAACCTGAGAGTCGGGCTTGCATCAGAAAACATCTATATATATTTTCATAAACTCCTACGTTCATAATCATTCATGAAACTGGAAAAGAAATGAGCTAAGAATGAAATGAAAATTGTCAAATTGTGGTGGGCTTGTGAAAATTCAGCTTTATTGCATTTGGGTAATATAGTGGGCTTAATATGGATTCATTGTTCACATTTAACCCAGATTCTCAATTTGGGTTCGATATTTATCCCAAGGTTGCAACAAACAAGTGATGACCAAATGTTCTTGGAAACCTCAAAAGCTTCTTTTTTTTTAATCATAATGTCACTTTTGGACCCCATTATGGGCAATCGGGCACTAAATATAACCGCGTCATGTTTGAGCTATATGTTGTCAGGTCAAAGGTGTCAAAAACCGGCTCTTGTGCAAAGATACGACAATGTCCATGTTCAACATTCTCTATTTTATGGCTATTCTAAATCATATTATAGACAAAGTTTAGGTTAAAGTAGTTTACCTTCGCCTGTAATGAACTCAAGTGTACCCTCTCCGTCATAGCCTTTTTTCTCAAATATGCAACCATCTTTTAGCATTGCTTTATACCTAACTGCAAAAGTTTCAGAAATCACAACAAAAGCTCAATCAAATGTATGAAAATAATAGGCATTCTCAAAAAAAAAAAAATCATGGTTTATTTTCTAAACAAATTCCTTTTTCTATCCTTTAGAAAATTTTTATAGCAAGTGCATAACAGTTCCAAGAAATTGTATACCTCTGCATCTTAATAATCTTACTCAGTCCTTGTAAAAAAAATGTCAAGCTCAAGAAAAGGCAGATGAATAAAGTGAGGATTACACTATAACAAGTTTTCCTACATGGGGATTAGATAGCTTTATTGACATGCTATTTTCAATTATTTTAATGACTTTTCAATTGTTACCTACCAGTAACAACAGCACCTTCATCTGCTGTAAGTGCACCTTGCCCCTCTTTCAGTATCTTTTTCATAACCTTGGAATCATTAGTTACACTAATCACAGGCTTAAATGATAGCAGCTCCAGATCTATGCTAAGCACAGAATTTGGTGGGATTACATGAGAAGTATAATCAGGATTTGTACTCCCTCCTTGATAAGCATCTGCAACCAAATGTAAGATATAAGATCAATGAGACCTTCCAAATACTAGGGTATTACCTTCCTATTATTGGATTCCAACAATAATAAAGGGTGTCAGCGTTCTGTTAGTAGCATCAATACTAGTGAATATAAAGATAAGGTTCCGAAATTGCAACTCACTGGACTATTTCTTGCTCATGGTAACCTGAAAAAATGTGCCCCCACACATTGTTGAATTACAGGTGTGTCACAATCGTTTATTTCAAACTAAATATGTTTAAACTATTCCTGAAAGTGAAAGGCCTGACTTCTTGGTACACTCAACTCATAATTGCAACCATTGAACTACTTGTCAATTGGATTGTGTCAACATAATTATGTTTTCTATTTTTCAATTACATGAACCAACTTCTACCCTGTTCTCCTCTCTTTAAGTTTTAATCAGAATATAATGGTTGTTTTATCCCCTTCTCTAATATTCTTTGGATTTTTTTTAAAATATTTATAATTATATTAATACATGAATTTTCACAATAATTATAAATTTTTAAACCATTAAATATTGTTAATATTTTTAATTCTAATAATTTTTTTAATATATTGTTCATAGAATTTTGTACTTTTAAAGAAGATTTTTACATATTAAATATAAAATTCTTTTGTTTAACATATTAATTATTTTGGAGTTAAAATAAAATTAAAATTTTGATATTTATTAGATTTAAGCGCTGCTTCACTATTTGCGCTCTCTATTGAGTTCTAAAAAAATTATATTTGAACAATTTTACAGCCAACGCGAAACTAACAAAATAATTATTAATTTAGTGTTGAATTAACAATTATTATCTATCCGAAACCGGATAATGAAGAAAAGAGAAGGTTGCGAATTTTTACGTTAAGAATTTTATTCAAATAATACTTATATTCGATTTAAATTATAACACCTTTTCATAATCAGATTCAACAGGTCTCATCTATATCTTTAATGGTCTTTTATTTGTGGAATATGACCAAACTTTTGGATAAGTCCCTGCTACAGTTATTACATCGTTATATATATAACGCGTAAGAGATTCTATTCAGAATTTTGATCATGTATCATTAAAACAATAAGGATCATTAGATTTTAAGACAAATAGATGAAAACAGGTTAATCTAATATTAAAATGTATATATAGGTGTTAATAAAATTATATTCAAATTATAAAAAGTGTATTTTAATAATTTAAATTAATATGAGTGTATTTCCTAAATTGATAGAATTCTTAATGTAAAAATTTGTAACTTTCTTTTATCTTCAGTATCCAATTAGTTTTAATTACATAATTATTGTTAAATTATCAGTAAATTAAAGATAAGTTTCACACTGATTGTAAAATCATTCAATTATTTCATACTTATATTTTCATATTAAGTTTTTGTATTGAATTAGATTTTTATTAGATAAATTTGAATATTTTATGGGGGGAAATAATCTATTTCAAAATTTGAAGAACTTTAAAAAAAATTGAGTTAAAAGTACTGAAAAATTATTTTTTGTTAGATTTGGACGGTCATTTTTCAATTTTGACTTAAAAATCAGATTTGCGATTTCACAACCCACACAAAGTTCACAAAATAAATTTTATTTTAGTGTTGGTATAAATATTATTATCCAACTCAAACTACTCTAAAACCGAAGAGAAATGAAAGTTAGTAATTTTTACACTGAGAATTCTATTCAACATAGAAAACCTAGTCTTATTTGGTTTGTGTTATTAAAAAATTTTAGTGTTTGAATGTAATTCTACTAAAAAGGAGATGACGCGCCCTTAAAAGAAAAAGAAGATAGGTAAGGACGCGCCCTAAAAGAATATCCAAAAGAATGAGTTTACGGAGAATAATAAGAGAATGCGTCTTTAAGCTAGAATATACCATCTAGGAGTTAGAGCTTTAAACAGGTAAAACATGCCACGATATCCAAAGTTGGTGACTAAAGAATTTATTTAGGGGATGGAGTAAAAAGCTAACGCTCTAAAGGACGAACCTGCTACGTCATTAACCTCAATGATGAGTCCTTGGCCTTTTGCTATGTGGGAAATTGATCTTATTGGAGAGCTTCCCACGGCCAAGGGTGGTGTTAAATACGCTGTGGTTGTTGTGGATTATTTTACGCAGTGGGCAGAGGCAATGCCTTTGGCAAAGATCACGGCAAAGAAAATAAGAGACTTCGTGTTTAACTCCATTGTATGTAGGTTTGGGATACCATACAAGCTTGTGTCGGATAATGGAAAGCAGTTTGATAGCAAGGAAGTGAGAAAACTATGTGCAGATTTGAGGATTAAGAAGGATTTTGCAACAGTCTACCACCTTCAGAGCAATGGGCAAACTGAAGCTATCAATAAGATAATCAAGCATACCCTGAAGGCAAAGTTGGAGAAAAGCAAGGGTAACTGGCCCGAGGAGCTTCCAATGGTGTTGTGGTCATATAATACCACACCAAGATCTACTACGGGGGAATCACCATTTATGTTGGCTTATGGCTTTGAAGCAATGGTACCTGTAGAGGTTGGGTCTGGATCATTCAGAAGGGATCATTATGATAAGGAGTCTAATGAGGTCAACCAACGGCTTCATCTTGATTTTCTGAAGGAAACACGTGCAATATCATCCTTGAGGCTAGCTGCATATCAGAAAAGAGTGGCCAGGTATTATGATCGAAGAGTAAGGGTACGTCCTCTCAAAGTAGGAGATCTTGTGTTACGAAGGGTGATGCCTCATACCAAAATTGTCAGTCATGGGGTCTTTGGAGCTAACTGGACGCCTTACAAAATCAAGTATGTGCTTTGGGAAGGAACGTTTCACTTGGAAGACTTAGGTGGCAATCATATCCCAAGAGCTTGGAATGTGGAACATTTGAAAAAGTATTATCAATAGGGAGTGGTTATGCACCCCCTATATTATCTAAGTAAACTAATAGTAATAAAATTCCTCCTAGTCTAGGGGGTAGTGCATGTACACCCTCCTTAAGAGTAGTTGAGATGTTCGCTTTTTTATTTCCCCAAAGAGCATTAGTCTTGGGACCAGTGTGATTTACACACCGGAGCGCATTATCTATAAAGTTTTCAATTTTTTAAAGATTTTTGAAGATTTATTTATCAAGTATTTGATTGCTTACAAAGTTGAAGACTTTACTTAGGTTTTCAGATCAATGACAGAGAAAGCACGCGCCATATATCTAATTAAGGGTGCGCCCTCATAAACCTTGAAGATATTTCTAAAAGGTAGGCGAAGGCGCATCCTCATCACGGAATAGTAACATAATACTTGGCAACAAAAATTTAATACAAAGCTGTGCATAATATAGTAAATTTGACAACACATAAATACGATAATAGATATAGTCAAACATCAAGTTACCAAGGGGATAGACCCTTGTCAGGTTATCAACAAAAGAAGCTTAAGTTAAATTACAACTTGCAAGGCATCAAATGAGGGTCTGCACCTCATAATGTTAAAAGTTATAGAAGATCACATGAGATTCAGGACGCGTCCTAAGCTTTATCAATAGGAGGAGGAGTGCCTTTGGAAGTATTATCAGCCTTTGAAGGGTTACTCTCTTGTTCCTTTGGGACAACTGTCTCTTTTTCAGGAGACGCGCCCTCAGAGGACGCGTCCTCTTCTTCATCAGGCACCGGCGACGCCTCCTCTAGTCCAAGGAAAACCCGTTTTGCCTTGATTTCAGCAGCTTCATCAATTTTGAATTTGGTAATCCACTGCACGGTTTCCTCACCAAACTTGGAAAAGTCGTAGTCAGGATCTTGAGCCAGGAACCCTGAAGCATAGTTTCTGAAACCTGTTTTGAAGGACGCGCCCTCAACTTTCTTCTTCTCCTTCGCCCATCCATTTTGTTGATCTTTTGTGAGCTCAGCTGCTTGCTCTTTCAATTTACGGTTTTCCTCTTTGAGGTTGTCAATAGTAGCACTTAGCCCATTTGCGACCTCCTCTTGAGTCTTTAACTCACTCTCATAATAGTCTTTCTTTTGCTGAAGGTTATCTTTTAGCTTAGAGATGACTTTGTCACGGTCTTCCACTTTCTTGGACAACATGTATTTTTCTCTCTCCAAGGTATTAAGGCGCGTCCCGTCTTCCTGAAGGATTGATTGCCTCTGAAGGGCAGAAACGAGAATTTCAGAAGAGGCTTTGATGATAGCCTCATTTTCTCTTATTGGGTCTCTGTTTCTCCACTTCATCACATCGTCATCAGAGACATATGGAATGGCCAATGGACTCAAGGCAACTGACACCAAGGAGAATGAACAAGGCTTAATTTTCTTAGAGGACGCGTCCTCTAAAGTGGTAACAGCATCAGGAATTTCTTTCCTTTTCCTATCTTTATTCTTTTCCAAGTCGATCACCATTTGAGGTCTTTTTGCCTCAGTTTGGGGTTTCTTCGTATCCTTCTTGTGAAGGCGCGCCCTTACATGCTTTCCAGTCTTGACTGCAGGGACAACGCCCATTTCCAGACCCCATCCACTTGGAAGACCATCCATACCTGAGTATATAGAACAATAAAAGCATTATGGCGCGCCCATAAAAGGAAATATAATCATAGTTACAAAGCAATTAATGTGCAAGGTCAAGTGAAGCATGTAAAAGTATGAAGGATAAAAGATAAACTGGAATAGCAAGGTTAATCATGTTTGTACTAATTACCCGGCCTAGAGGGTGCGCCTTCAGTAACATTGGCACCCTCTTCAGCTTCGTCCACTTCATCCTCTTCTTCTTCATCAGAATCGCAGTCTTTAAATCCTTTGGTGGAAACTCCCTTTCTAAAGCATTGAAAGGGAATAATAGATCCCACCTCTTTTCTAAGGATTCCAACTCTTTTGAGGTTGTCCTCAGTAACCAAAGTTTTTAAGTTGAAACTTGAAGGTGGAAGGGATATGATTTTGTTAGCCCTATTCTTGGCTTCGCCAAAAAGCTCCTTTATGTTTCTATTGTCTAAGAAAAGCAAAATATATTAGGAAAATAAATAAACCAAAAGGAGTAGGACTTCAAAGGTCGCGCCCTAAGTAAAAAAATATAAAAAAAAGTGACGCGTCCTTACTATAGTTGCAGTTGAAGACCACTCTTATTCTTTCAACATTCCAAAGATAGAAGAAGGGTTGCTTCCAATTTTTCTCATGGCTAACCTTTCCACTATAAAATCCTAGCTTATTGTGTTTATGTTGTGCGATTAGGAAGAAATATCCCTTGTGACTCTTTCTGATGACAAAGAAATAACTAAACTCTTCCATAGTGGGTTGAGTTGTTCTCGTCATGATAAAGGATAAAAAGTGTGAGCGCTAACTTAAAGGAATTAGGAGATAGTTGCATTGGAGCGATATCATACCATTCAAGTATGCTTCTGAAGTAAGGGTGAAGAGGCGCGCCCACGCCTAATGATAACAATTTAGGCGATGTCACCATTCGAGGGATTGCGAATCCAGACCAATTAAAAATGTGAGGCCTCATAAGGGATGGAGGACGCGCCCATTGACCCTCCATTCCATAATAAATCATACTCCATGTAATCTCGGCTACAGACACTGTAGAAGACATTCCTACACAGAACAATTTATTGTTTTGTTTTCTCATTCTTCTTTTGTCAGTTTCGGTAAGTGTATCCTCATATTCCCCCCAAAGTCGATTTCTTCTTGGGTAACTTCAGGATGAATGTATGGATTGGGAGACGCATCAGGAGGAGGTTGGCGATCGCTTTCATCAATATCTGGATTGGACGCGCCCTCGGATTCCGAAGATTCTATTTGTTTTTCTTTTCTTTTTCGAGAGATGTTGGCCTCTATGTCTTCTGTGACCTCTTCTTCCTCATCTATAACAGGTCTGAATTTCTGAATTTATAAGGACGCACCTTACTATTTTGGCTGGCTACTTCAGGATTGATGTCATCAACATGGGGGATAGACGAACTAGAATTGGCAGAAGACATAGTGTTCCAGTAGTATCCTTAAAAGGAGATGGGGAGAGATGCTCCACGTAAGTTTATAATGGCTTGATTATGAAAAGATTGGATTGAAGATGAAGATTGTGCCGGAAAAGAAAAAGATGGGGAAGAATAAATGCCAATTCGTTTGTTGAATCCCTTAAAGGGATGAAAAGAAGATGACGCGCCCTTACCCTCCAGCTGAAAAGAAAAAGAAGATAGGTAAGGACGCGCCCTAAAAGAATATCCAAAAGAATGAGTATACGGAGAATAATAAGAGAATGCGTCTTTAAGCTAGAATGTACCATCTAGGAGTTAGAGCTTTAAACAGGTAAAACATGCCACAATATCCAAAGTTGGTGACTGAAGAATTTATTAAGGGGATGGAGTAAAAAGCTAATGCTCTAAAGGACGAGCCTTGACTTAACCTCTACAACACAAGAAATCAAGTTTACAAAGGACACGCCTTCATTAAGGACACGCCTCGAAATGTATTCAAGAAACAAACAGTCACGAACATAATTTGACATTAGTCAATGGCTAAATCAAGATCAAATACCAATAGATACAGATATATATACATGCATTTTATGAAGAACACAAAAGAACCAACGGTCACATTAACATTCTGAGCAGGATATACGGTGAAAACACGAAATAAAGATATGAAATCGTACCTTTTAAGTTGCTAAACAAGATCCACAAAGAGAAATATCGAAAGCAAGAAGCTTTGGCAGGATTTTTGCTTGAAAATACGAAGTGCGGCGGTTTTTTACTTTTCTGGAATAAAAGAGTGAAGTGACTTTTAGGTATTTATAGGCCAAGGCTCGCCTAGTTGAAGACAGATGGCATGCAAAGAGTTAAGGTTTCTAGGAGAAGGCGCGCCCTACGGTTAGGACACACCCTAGCGAAAGTTTCAAGATAAAATACTATTGTAAAATTTTGGGTAGAGTATTAGGAAATTCAATGTATTGTTTTTAACTTCACACTGAATTGGGGGTAGTTGTTATAGCCAAAATTCGACATCGGGTTTTTAGGTTAGGTTCGAGTTAAGTAGAATTCAATTGGGGATATCCAAGATGTAATTAGGGCTAGAATTAATACAAGGATAGGAAAGAGTTTGCCCTCATAGGAGCAAGGGCGCGCCATTTAAGGCTGTTCCTCTCCTGAGGGCGTGTCCTCATGATGGTGATGATGGTGACTAACAACGTGGTATGAATGGATAACTTAACAAAGGACAACGGCTACATTGGCATGGTATTGACATAAGGAAGACTTAAGGCTTGCCCTCGTAAGGGTAAGGACGTGCCCTTTGAGGACGTCCACCCCTTGAGGGCGCGCCCTCTTGATTTAAAAGATGATCTCCTTGGCTTGATACTGGTAAGATATTGAAGAATTTTCCCTTAGGATGTGCCCTAAGGGAGGGATGTCCGTGGTTGAAGGCCTTCAGGGGTTTACCTTTCAGGGGTTTACCTGATGATTGAAGGTCTCATCCTGTATTCAATGGGCGCGTCCTCATTGGGGATTAGAGGTGAACCTTGGTGTGTGCTTTGGGAGCTCTGTTTCTGTACTCAATGGGCGCGTCCTCATTGGGGAACTTTGGAGTAATCCTGCACTTTGCACCCAAACGCTTGGAATCACTTGTCCTGCAATCTGGTGGGTGCTTCTCATTCAGGGGACAAGGATGCGTCTGGTATTTGGGATAAGTCATGGCTATACCTGCGTCTATGAATTAAGGAAATAATTGGTAATGGATAGGACTAGTCCTCGACGGGAAAAGTTTCTTTATTCATGAAGTCCTGACATCATAGACGAGCCTTGGACCTTTGTGACTAGGCATCATCGTTAGACATTCCTAAAGCGAGTCAGAGTAATTATGGAAGGCGGTGGAAGACTTCCCATTGGCTTCGGAAATTAGAGACCAAGCCCACGGAAGTAGCTTCCTCTCCAAGAACTACGTTGGCTTGATCCCCTATATAAAAGGGTACGTAGGCACATTGTAAGAGATAAAAAGTTGAGAGCTCTGAGGCAGCCAACATAAATCCTAAGCAATCTCAGCCACCAATTAAACACAACAACCATACCTCGGTGAATTAATCACTCAAGGACCACCGTTGTAGATCTTGATTCCGGCGACAGACCTCTAACTTTGTTAATACCAAATTTCTCTGTTAACAGAATTTATTTTATCTTAGGAAAGTACCTTGGATTCCTTATATGTAGGAACATTAGTTTGTAAACAAATATATGTGTGTGCATAAACTGTGCATATATATATATCGTTTTAGATTTCATTTGTACTATCTTACAATCATTTTTACAATTTTTATCAATTTGTGAAGTATTATTTAGTTATATTAATCATGTCTTAACATTAGACTAGATCAGAATTTTTTTCTAATTTGATTATTAGATACTTAATCAAATTTAAAATCCAATGGATTTGGATTTGGACTGAACTTTAATTTTAAAACCCGAAAACATTTAGAATTGAATTGTAAGAAACCCTTTACAAACTCATTGTCATCGTACCCACTAATAACAAATTATGAATAATTTTCAAACATTATGCAACTAACAAAGCATTGTATTCTGCAAATGAATGCTAAATTTTGTAACTTCAAGAGTAATATTTGGCTCCAAAACATTATCTTTTGTTCAGACACATAAACAAAACAAAAATCTCTATATATTTTGGAAAAAAATCGTCCCAAACTACTGAAGAATATTATTGCCAAAAACATAAAAAGGAGCTATTAAGTAAACAAACATCTAGGTCTAATTAGTTCTGATTTCTAATTCTGACTAAACTCTAAAGTACAAATTTAATAATTCTGATCATATTAAAATATATATACATAAATATTAGTGTTATCAAATCGTGACTAATCAAAAGACGAGGCGAGGTTGTAACTCCTCACTTGGACTAGGCAAGGAGATTTTAAAAACTCACTCACCTTTGCCATGTGTCCTTGATTAGGCAATATGTCAAAGCGATCGCTCAATCAAGCCCGTCCAAAAAATAGTCAAAAAATGTACATAAATAACATTTTCTAAATTTAAATAATTTTTCAACTCATGTGACAAAGCGGTCAATCTTTGACCCAAAATTATAAATTTAAAACTCAACAATTAATCGTGACTTATAACTTGTCCTTATAAGAAAATTAAAAAGACAAATGTAAAAGTTAAAATTCAAATAATATAAATATAAGAATGATGATAATAAATAATAGACCCTTTTATAAGTTCCAAATTTACTTATTTAGATATTGGCTTAACATGAAGCTAATTTGTTTTGCATTCCAAACTATTAACAATACTTTTAATTTGTAACTATACATGACGCTACATGTGTGTTCATGTTTGATGGTCTTTGCGGCATTCTCCTCGACAAATATATTGGTACTCGTAGAAATAGTTTCTAGTGAATAATTACTATCATATACTCACTCCATCCGTCTCATTTCTATATGTTTGGATTGGGCACCGAGGTTAAGAAAATGTGTAAAATAGTGAAAAGAAAGTAAGAGAAGTGAGTAAAATGGTGGGACAAATCAATGTTTAATTTATAGTGAGTATAGTGGAGGGAAGTAGTGGATGCAGTTAATTTTTATATTATACAACTTTACTACTTTCAGAAACTTTTGAATTGTAAAGAATTGAGAGGGATATTCAAAAAAGGAAAGTGTACAAAAATGGATGGGTACAAAAATGGATGGGACAGAGGGAGTAGTTGTTATGCTAATGTCAATTGTGGTAGAAACATTAATACATGTGTCCTTAAATAATAGACGTGTCTACATAGATTTTTGTGGCGCGAAACATATATCTTTAGTAAGGCAACTGCCTAGCCTCTAGCCTTGAATAACGGTGATATTCATCCAAACTGATACAAGGATGCAAATTACTTCAGCTTATAAGTTAGGAATACAAGTTTAAGCGGCAAATAACTTTATATTGTCCTAATGCTTTCAATGTAATATCGCTAGTCCTAACATGCATAATTAATTTCAATTACTAAAACTTCAATCTCAAGCATAATCTAATTGAGAATACACACAAACACACACATATACCTTATTGGAGTGAACATAAAAAGCCCATCTAACATAACTCATATAGCTCCTGCTCTTAGATTAAAATATGTAATTAACAAACTACTTTTATTGGCACAATAGCACATTACCATATAGCCTCACGTGCATATCTTCACAACATAAAGTTACTTCTAGAATTTACAAATGCAGTATACCTTAAATTTGATAAGAATCAAGTCCTGTAAAGTTGGAATTAGATGAAAGCATTATGAATGGATAATCAAGATAGTAATGAATTTAACTTACATTTGGGTTGCACTTCTAGATTGACCATATCTCCCCTGTTCATGGTCTTAATAGCTTTTGGTAATGCAGGACATAAGTGCCCTACAGGAAGCATATAAATGAAACTTCAGAAACTAAATTTGCAAAAAAAAACTATTGGGAATAATGTCTATTGTTACACTGTGCTCTAAAAATGAATAAACAAAAAACAATTATCAAAATTACGCACCATCATTAACATAAAACTCGACCCCCTCTTCTGGAGTTCTTGCAAGAAGAGTACCATCGGCCAGCGTAACCACATACTTCACTGCAAACTAAGAGTATTAGTTTTTCATTGTTTTGGGCTATAAAGTTCAATTTTTTGAAGCACCAATCACAGGGTAACAGAACATTTTTCTAAAGATAAATCTGTCTCTTATTAGAAGACTAAAATACCTAGAACTTCATCCAGATCACAAGGTTTTCCAGTTTGTTCCCCCTTCACTACAACCCTCTTAATAACACCCCCATCCTTGGAGACATCAATAACTGTAATCCATGAAATGAGTTCGACCTTAAACTTAATATAAGAATTTGGTGGAACACCATCTCTGCCTGCTTCTCCATAAGCCAATTCAGGAGGCAATGTGAATATTGCTTTTTCCCCTTTTTTCATGGTTACAATCCCACGATCAAGGCCAGAAACCATTTCTCCTAACAAACAAACAAATATGAAGATAGCAGGTAAAACACTACATTTTCTTTCAAGCATGTATTGATGAACGTACATAAAACTGAAGTTTGTTTGTTCTTTATTTCCTTCTTCAGATAGATACTATACATTCGGATGCACTAAAATTATATGAGCAACAGAACTCAACTCTCAAAAGAATACGGCTTAACAGTCTCACAAACCACTGATTATTAATCAAAGTTCATATACAAACGAAAACATACATGAATCCGTATCAAAAATGCCAAAGAAAATAACCACTATCTTTAACCTCACATGTGCCTAATCACAAAAATCAACACCAACCAATTACACACGCACACACATGTAGGCCTGAAAATGGAAATGAGTTACTGAGTCCAAATCAAATCCACTACAAACAATTATACATGGAAACAATTCACTATAAAACAAATATTACTACATTATATCCGGCTAGTATGGACATATCTCTAATTAAATACTATCAATACACTCGCACAATCAGAATCTAATCAAAATACAAATTAATGTCCAAACCGAGTGAAATAGAGTAGTAAATACAAATAAAATGTCCAAAACTCACCACTGCCAACCTTATAATTACGGTCATCACTTTCAGCAAACCTGGTTCCGTCCAATAAACAACCAACAAACTTAACTGAAACCAAAACAATACCTAATTAACCAAAACAGAGAGAGAGAGAGAGAGAGAGAGAGAGAGAGAGAGAGAGAGAGAGAGAGAGAGAGAGAGAGAGAGAGAGAGAGAGAGAATACTTGTAACTTCATCGCCAAAATCAGGTAATTGAAAGCCACTGCCACATTTGAGGAGCTTCTTTTTGATACCAGAAGAACCTAATGTTCTCTCTTCACCGACTTTAAGTGGCGGTGCTGACTCGATAACTTCTCCTGGTTCCTCCTCGTCCTCTTCGTTAATCAAGTTAGAGGCGTTGCTTTCTGTGATTATCACCATTGCGAGATCGCACAATATCCACTTATTCAATATGACGGTTAGTGTGTGTCTGTGTTTTTTGAGCTATTCATCAAGGTCACCGGAAGACAAACAAGGTACTAGTATTCTGGATTATTTTGTCTTTTTGGTATCTATTATTTTATTTTATTTAACTTTTCTTAAAAATATTCCGGAGTTTTATCTTGTTGTATCTATTCTACTTTACTATTGTAAGAGTGCTAATCAATACTATTATTATATAATATACGAAACATTAAAAGTTTGGTCGATCGGTATGGGGTGTTGGCTCTATATGGCACAATTTTGAACAATAATCCCTAAATGGCACAATTGGAAAAGATGACCTAAATGACACGCTAAAATGCCAAGGCGTATAGCGTTAGTACATGTTCATTTTTTTACGTTGAAAACGCTAGATGAAGTTGTGTTCTAGACAGAAAACGCTAGATTAAGTTGTGTTAACAACAAAAACGTAACTTAATGTTGTGTTACAGGTAAAAAACGCAACTTAATATTGTGTTACAGGTGAAAAACACAACTTAATGTTGTGTTAGGCATCAAAAACACAACTTAATGTTGTGTTAGTGGATTTTTAATTTTTTTGCAAAAATACCAAAATATTTACAAAAAATGCAACTTATTAATAATGGTGTTTTTCCGGCGTCCTGATTTTAGGGTTGTTTAGGGTTGTAAACAACCCTAAAATCAGGATAGGTTAGGGTTTAGAGTCTAGGGTTTAGGGCTAAGTCTGTATACGAATTATTCGTCATTCTTAATATTTCTAAAACCCAAAATAGAAACATTGAACCCCAAAGGTTAACTATTGAACCCCAGAATAAATCAACTTTAAGTATTGTTTGTTATGAGATTGGAAAACGTTGATTTAAGTTGTGTTTTATACTAGAAACGCTAGATGAAGTGGTGTTTTGACACTGAAAACGCTACTTCAATTGGTGTTTTCGGGTAAAAACGCTACTTTAAGTGGTGTTTTTGGATAAAACACTACTTTAAGTTGTGTTTTGACACTATTTTCAAAACGCTAGACGATGTAGCGCTTTAACGTGCTATTTTGAGCCATTTTTTTCAATAGTGCCATTTTGGGCCATTTGTCTTATAATTGTGCCATATGGAGCCTTTTCTCCCATGGTACGTTGTGATTTTACTTAATTGTCCTTAATTAATTGTACTTCGTATTTTTACTTAATTAACATTACTTATTTATAGAAATATATTATTAAATAATAATATTACATATTTATAACCAATTACCCTTTTCACCTAAAATACATTATTTTTTCTATTTTTTCTAACAAATTCCCTTACTTTTTCAAATATATCACGATCAATTACCTTTTTTAACTAAAACATGTTAGTTTTTCTATTTTTACATACTAAAACCCCTCATTTTCCAAAAATATCACGGACATTAAAAGTTTGGTAGGTCGGTATGGTACGTTGTGATTTTACTTAATTGCCCTTAATTAACTGTACTTCGTGTTTTTACTTAATTAACCTTACTTATTTATAGAAATATATTATTAAATAATAATATTACCTATTTATAACCAATTATCTTTTTCACATAAAATACATTATTTTTTCTATTTTTTCTAACAAATTCCCTTATTTTTTCAAATATATCACGAGCAATTACCTTTTTTTAACTAAAACATGTTAGTTTTTCTATTTTTCCTTAATAAAACCCCTCATTTTCCAAAAATATCACGGACAAACCTTTAATTATTTATTTTTAAACCTATTTTAATATTATAATTATTTTTTAAAAATTTACCTATTTTAACATGTATACTTATTTTTTTTAACAAATGCAATTACTAAAAATATTAAAATATAAATAATCAAATACCTATTTATAACCAATTAACTTTTCAGCTAAAACACATTATATATTTTTTCTAACAAAGTCCCTCCTTTTCTAAATATATCACGGGAAATTGCTTTTTACAATTTACTTTTTCTATTTTCTCACTAAAATCCATTCTTTTTCCAAAAATATCACAGGAAACCATTTACTTATTTATTTTAAAACGTAATTAAATACATTTAATTATTAAATTTTAAAACCTCATTTTCCAAAAATATCACGGACATTTACCTTTTTAAACTAAATATATGTTACATTTTTTATTTTTTCTTACTAAAACCCCTCATTTTCCAAAAATATAGCGGGCAAACCCATACTTATTTATTTTAAAATTTGTTTTAATGTTTTTAATTAATTAAAAGTGTTTAGATATTTTAACATGCCTACTTATTTTTTGCACAATTACAATTACTGAAAAATATTAAAATAATAATAATAATAAATAATTCGTGCATCGCACGGGTTTTAAGCTAGTAAATTATAAAGAACAAAAATTTTGAAAAAATAATATGAAAATTTTACAAATTATTGTTTTTTCTGTCATCTATACTATCCTACTAACATTAAAAGTTTTGGTACCAAAAAAATCACGGCCAATTACCTTTTTCAATTAAAATATGTTACTTTTTCTATTTGTCCTCACTAAAATCTCTACTTTTTCCAAAAATATTATATTTTAAAAGAAATATATAAAAATATTATATTATATTTTTATTATAAAAGAAATATTATAATATAATCCATTTCTTTTCCAAAAATATCACGGGCAATTATCTTTTTCAATGAAAATATGTTACCTTTTATATTTGTCCTTACTAAAACCTCTCATTTTTCAAAAATATTATATTATAAAAAAAATATAAAAATATTATATTATATTTTTACTATAAAACAAATATTATAATATAATTCACTCATTTTCCAAAAATATTATGGGCAATTACCTTTGTCAATTAAAATATGTTACCTTTTTTATTTGTTCTTACTAAAATCTCTCATTTTTTAATATATATATATATATATATATATTATAAAAGAAATATATAAAATATTATATTATATTTTTATTATAAAAAATATTATAATATATTAAAAGAAGTCCGTGTTTCGCACGGGTTATAAGCTAGTTATTTATTATTTTTAATTCAAATAATTATTTTAGTGATACAATATCTTTGAAAATGCAAATTTATATTATCCATAAAAGTATAATTTATTCAAACTTAATTTTGATAATCTTTGACAAATATTTGAGTCAGGTGTTTTGTAGTTATATTTTTAGGAATTGTAATTACACATATTTTACAAAATATGTATGCAATTCCAAGCATAAATCATTATTATATGATACTCAACTTTTTAAATTTTATTATTCTAAATAACTTTTTAATATTCTATTAAATCAAAATTAGAGCCGGAATAAAATTTTCATTATTCAAAAAATTGAATACCCGGTCCGAATTTCACAAACCGGTCTTTGCTCACCCTTTAAAAACCGGGGATTATTTGGGAGAGCAACCGTGTATATTTCTGTCTCCCTTGTATCGATCAACTCATTTCTACGGCAAACACTAGGAATCAACAATGCACTCTCCTGGAGGTGTTTTCAGTATCCAATTTTTTGGATTGTTTGCTCTATTTTTTCGTAAGAATTTAGTATATTTTTGTTATGTTTTGAGTTATTTTGTGTTGATTGTTTTATTTAAAATGATTAAAATGGTGTATTGATAAATCCGGAAGGCTCATATCGAAGTGGTTGTAGTGTTGAATGAAACGGTAGTAAAAATTATAAAAATTCACCTTTCACAATAAAAGATTATTCATAATATGGGGATCTGCATCTCTAATCTGAGTGCAACTGAAATATTTGAACACCAAACTACATTTAGATTTAATTATGTGAAGATGCTACCATTTTTTCAGGAAAACATCGAAATGAGGTGTAGGTTGAATTGTTCAGGAAACCATCGAATTCAATTTTAACTTAAAAAATATTTTTATTCGGAATGTTAAACGATCTGAAAATAAAACGACTAATTGTATAGCTAATTTATTTATTTTTCAAGGTTGCATAGCCGGTTACAAATTTGTCACAGCTAAGTTTTTTTCAAGTTAATGAAATTTGTTTTAAGTTTGTTAAAATAAACAATGCACTCTGGCATCTGGTTCACAAAAAAAAGGAAAATAACCAGTCGAAAATGAAATTATTGTCTATTTAAACATAACGAAAGAAGAGGAACGAATATGACTAGTGCTAGTGCTAGGCCAAAAACTCTCTCCCTGTTCATCGCCTCACCAAACCCAACCTTTTAACAGAAAACCTATATGCTTCCTTCGACGGTGGTTCTCATCTCTTTAATCACTGTCCGGAGGGAGATTGTTACATGTATTTAAATAGAGTATCATGTTAACTTCAGGGAGTTACTTGAGGCAATTAAAAATTTTCCATACAAATACAGGCCGGTATTATTGTAATTTCAGAAAGATTAACATATTTACAAAATTGTCATCACTTTTTTGTACTTGAAAATAAGTTTATCTCAGCTAATCTTCCTGAGGTAACCTCAGGATCTTTTTTCTCATTTAAATATAGTTTATTTACATTATCTACTAAATTCGATTTTCTTGAACTCATACCTTCAAATTTGTTAATCTTGTATCAACCTTCCAGTTTTATGCATGTTGATTTTAATGACATAACACTTGATGGCTGAGTATTGCAGTGACGGGGTTTTGGTTTTAATTCATGGTGTGATTTAATTAGTTAAATTTAGTCTTTTGTATTTGGATTAGAATGTGTATGGTTTGGTTGTAAATTTCTTTTGAGTTTGGTTGTAAATTTCTTTTGAGTAGTGACGATGCTGATGTCTGATTTTCTAATTTTTTATTCAAACTGAGAAATTTTGATGATGGATGTTGCTCAGAAACCTAGATATGGCAAGAGCAACATGATTAAAACTTATATATATTGATTAAAAATTGATTAAAATTGATCATCAAAATTGATTAAAACTTATATATATTATAACTTGAAAATAATTGAAAATATAATATAATTAAAAAATACAATAAATCTACTGTAAAAAGTAATGTCCGTTTTCTAGAATTGTTTTTTTTTTACAATGTTTAGTCAAAAATTAATTTAATTTTATTAACAAAATTTAAAAAATAAACAAGATAAGAATGAGATTCATTATAAACTGAAAACACGTGTAAAAGTGGAGCTTAGAAGCAACTCACAAACCCATGCATTTTAATTTATTATTAGTTTAAGTAGTCTGGTGAGTTGGATTTGGTAGAATAAACCTCCACTTACTAGATTTATATGACAGCGATGTCCTTGCATAATTACAAAAAATTATAAAAATGTAGTATTTTATTTTTGTAAAATAAATATGTACTATTTTTGTTTATATGTGTTGGTTAGATCAACCAAGTGGCAAGCAATAAACTATTTAACAATTCAACCCTTGTGGATGGATAATATATACTGCCAGTGGTCTGCAACAATTAAGGCTATAATTCGAGTTGGGTAGCGCGAGCTCGTCCGGTTCGAACTCGTTTAACAGAGCTTGGCGTTCGAACTTATTAACGAGCCGAGTTTGAATACAAGATCAGATTCGTTTAACTAAATGATTGGCTCGACTCGACTTCTAAAATTAAATAAGTCGAGTTCGGACAGAAAATTAGAATTGTTTAAGTGTAATTTCACATTAGTGTTAAGTTCTTAAACTATTTCAACTAAAAATGTTTGATTTTCTTGAAAGAAACGATGCCAAACTTACTAACACAAATTATATTAACAAATTCCAACTCAAAGTATTCAACTTTGCTAGAATAAAAATGACAGATATGACAAACGTGCGGCCAATAAAAATTTAATAAGGATTAATTTGTATATAAATTATTTAAGTTAATAACGACGACAAAACTTTGTTTAGTCCAATTATACAAACTAGCTTAGTGACCTTTTTTTTATCTTAACATACCTGTTATCAATTTTTGATTCGCAATTTATTAAGGAATTATATTTATAGTATAGGTTTTTTTTCGGTTACTTATATCAGATTTTTGTTTTTGAATGATTGATTTTTAGCTTCTCAGAGCATCTTCAATAAGAGCAACCATCTAGCTAAAATTCAAATTAATATGTCATAAATATGAATGATAAAGATTATGCAAAAAAAATTCTCAAGGTTGAGTTTCGTCTGGGAATGGCAGATTATAGACCCATTAGTCTAATAAATTGCTCCTTCGAGATCCTTACCAAATTATGTTAAGCTACAGAATGACAGCAAGGATCCAGCTAGCAAACAAACATATTGATAGCAAGGATCCAGCTCATCATAACAAACTTTCAATCTGTTACATCTTGTATTTATATTGTATATAAGCAAGACAGTTAGGATAGAATAGTAATGTAGTTTTTGTTCTCATCTAGCAGACAGTTATAGTCCTTTCCTCTCTATATAATTTTGATCTTTTAGTCTTGTAAAAGCTTGAGTTCATCAATGGAAGACGAAGCTTGTTCATTCACATACAACGTTCAGTTCAAACTAATAACATGGTATCAGAGCAAGTCATCGTTAATTCATCAATTTCAAGAGTAAGATCAATTCTTTTGTTGTTTTTTTTGTTGCTTATTCGCCATTGTTTACAGTTGATGTTGATGATCCATACTGTTGTCTGTCTTGATTTCTTCATGAATAACGATTGAATCTTCTCAAAACACTCTTCTAAATCCTCATAAATCTACTCATTTTTTTAGCTTGATCACTGTTTTTTTGATGTTTTTATCAATGTTTGTTGCTTTATAAGCAAATTTGTTAATCGATTTGTTTCTTCTCTTCAAATTGTTGTCTTCAGCATTCATTTTTGTTTCGATCTCTCTCCGATTTGTTTTCGATAAATCTCAGTTTCTTGATCTTTCTTGCTACCTCGATTTCTCTTCGAACTGCCTTGTTAATATTCAAATCTAAGTCTAACTAAATGGAGTTAAATCAAGATCCAGCTAGTGTCTATTTTTTACATCCTTCGGATAATACTGGTATGAAATTGGTTACCACATCTTTTAATGGGACAAGTTATGGAAATTGGAAAAGGTCTATGGTTATTGGCCTTACAGATAAGAACAAAATGGCGTTTATCGATGGTTCGCTTGCTAAACCGGAAATTGCAGATCCTGCCTATAAGTCTTGGTCTCGTTGTAATAGTATGATAACTGGTTGGATAATTACTGCTTTGGAACCTCAAATTGCTGCAAGTATTCTTTATGTGGACACAGCCAGAGAGATTTGGCTTGATTTAAAGGAACGTTTTGGCCAGGCTTCTTCTGCTCAGTTGTATGCCTTAGAACAAGAAGTTTTACAAATCTCTCAGGACACTGCTCTCATTTCAGATTATTATACTCAGTTGAAGAAACTTTGGGATGAAATTGATAATCTGAAACCATTGCCTACATGTGAATGTGCTAATTGCACTTGTACTTTATCTCAGAAAGTTCTCAAGTTACAACAGGATCAGAGATTGATGCTTTTTCTCATGAAGATGTCGAATGATTTTGCTAATGTTCGTTCTCACATCCTAATGATGGATACTCTTCCCAGTTTACCACAAGTTTACAGAATTTTGCTTCAAGAACAGCGACACAAAGAAATCTCTAAAGTGTCAAACTCGCATGAATCTATTGCTTTTGCCATGGACAGGAAACAAAACAATTTCAAACCAGTTTTTCAGAACTTCAACAGGAACGTTACTAATCGTGCTTATTCAAATTCCAAGCCTACAGGTAGTTTTCAATCAAGGAAGGTCTATTTCTGCGATCACTGTAAAGTTTCAGGACATAGCAAAGAACGGTGCTTCAAATTGAATGGTTACCCACCAGGCTTTGTACCTAATTCCCAAAGGAAGTTTGCAGCTTATACTACTAATGAATCTGCTGAGGATTCTCCATCTCAGTCTCACACTGTCAAAGAATCTTCTTCTGCATTGGCATTAGTTCTCAGCCTTCTCCAACAATATCAGTGGATCAACACAATCAACTCATGAGTCTTTTATCTCAGACAAACACAACTGAACAAGATTCTTCTTATTATGGCAATGCATTGTTAGCAGGTACATTTTGATTGCTTACTTCTAGTCATGTCAATAATTGGATCATTGATAGCGGCGCATCTGATCATATGTGTTCCTCATTGAAATTGTTTCATACTGTGAAAGAGGTATCAGAAGACAGTTTTATTCTGATTCCTGACGGCACTAAAATCAAAGTTACACACATTGGCGATATCAATCTTAACAATTTTATCACTCTCACAGATGTTCTTTATGCTCCTTCTTTCGAGTTTAATTTGATATATGTTCCCAACCTTGTTCATAATTCTGCTCATACAGTGTTTTTCACTTCTGATTCTTGTTTAATTCAGAAGCGTTCAATGAGTCATCCCAAACTTCTTGGTAAACTTTGTCAAGGGCTTTATTTTGTTGATGGCAATTTTTTTCCTTCTCCAGATGTTCCATCTCCTTCTCCAGTGTTGAATAAGGCATTTTTGCCATCCGTGTCTCATAGTTCCATGGATAGTACCATTGTTAGTTCCAAATTAGATGAAGCTAAACCGTTACATCTTAGAATGGGTCATATGCCTTATTATAGACTCAATACTATTGATGAGCATATTGATCCTAAAATTCTGTGTGATTCTATTTGTACTGTTTGTCCAGCTGCTAGACATCATAGATTGTCCTTTGTTTCAAGCGAAATAAAGACTACTAAAATTTTTGAATTGCTTCATATTGATATTTGGGGACCCTATAATACTTTGACACACAATGGTTGTCAATATTTTCTTACCATTGTTGATGATAATAGTAGGGCTACTTGGGTTCACCTTATGAAATCTAAACTTGATTCTGTTCCTATTATTCAAAATTTCATTGTTTTTGTTAAGAACCAATTCAATTCCTGTGTCGAAGTCATTCGTACAAACAATGCTTTAGAGCTTTGTCAAGGTCGAATTTTATCTTTATACTAGACATCCGGAATCCTTCACCAAACAAGCTGTCCAAACATACCCCAACAAAATGGGGTGGTCGAACGAAAACACAAACACCTCATGGAGACAGCTCGAGCTCTCTTTCTTCATTCTAATGTTCCTAAAAAATACTGGGGTGATTGTGTCGAAAGTGCTACTTTTCTGATCAATCGAATGCCAGTAAAACAGTTTGGAAATGCTACACCGTATGAAAAACTTTTTGGCCAAAAACCAAACTATTCTTATCTCCGAGTTTTTGGTTGTCTTTGTTTCGTATCTACTTCTAAACAATATCGCACAAAATTTGAACCAAGAGCTCATCCATGCGTTTTCCTAGGGTATCCAGCAGCTACCAAAGGCTACAAGGTTCTAAATCTGGTTACTTATAAAATATCAATTTCCAGGGATGTTAAGTTCTATGAAAAGAATTTTCCTTTTCATATGCATACTTTGCCTACTATGCCTATTAATCAATTTTTCCTTCCTCCACATACAGATTTTAATAAATTTAGACATTTTGATTTTCCTAACGTTTTTTCTCAGTCTCCTACTGGTTCTTCACACACTGATACATCATCAGTTTTTAATACTACTTCACCTCACATTGATACCTCACCTGTTTTTACAAATACTACTCCACCTCCTGTTATTCGGAAATCTATTCGCATTACTACTAAACCTTGTCGTTTGCAAGATTACATATGTAATTTTGTTTCATTTGAGTCACTCCCACTGTCTCACAAGGCTTTATTAGTTCATTATTCTTCTATCAAAGAGCCCACATCTTATGCACAAGCCTCACTCGACCCTAATTGGGTGCAAGCTATGCACCTTGAACTTCAAGCTTTAGAGCATAATAACACTTGGGATGTAGTTGATTTACCACGTGGAAAAAAACCTATTGGCTGTAAATGGGTGTTTAAGACAAAGTTAAAGGCTGATGGCTCTATTGAACGGTTTAAAGCCAGGTTGGTCGCAAAGGGGTTCAACCAGAAATATGGTATCGATTATCAAGAAACGTTCTCCCCTGTTGTCAAAATGGCCACAATTCGTGGTATTCTTTCATTGGCTGCTAGTAAACATTGGAAGGTGTTCCAACTTGATGTCAATAATGTGTTCCTTCACGGGGAATTACATGAAGAATTCTATATGTGCATGCCAGAAGGTATTCCCAATCCAGAAAATAAAGTTTGTCGACTTAAGAAGTCCATCTATGGGTTAAAACAAGCAAGTAGGGAGTGGTTTGCTAAACTCCTTCATGAACTGAAGTGCCAAGGGTATGTTCAATCCAAGAATGATTATTCGTTGTTCATCAAAAGGACATGTACTAACATTACCATTGCAACAGTATACGTTGATGATATCATCATCACAGGGACTGATTTGAATGCTATTACAACTTTTAAAGATCATTTACATAAGTGTTTTGGGATTAAAGATCTTGGTTACTTACATTTTTTCTTGGGCTTTGAGGTCGGGTACACAGATTCTGGTATAGCACTTACTCAAGCAAAGTTCACTAGAGAACTTCTTACTGAATCTGGCATCACAAAGTTCAAGCCAGTAGCCACACCATTACCTCTTCATCTGAAACTATCTGCAGACACTGGTGATTTTTATCATGATCCTGGTTTATATCGATCACTCGTTGGTAAGCTCAATTTCTTGACAAATACTCGACCAGATTTGTCCTATTCAGTTTAGACACTTAGCCAGTTCATGCATTCTCCACGAACACATCATTTCGATGCTTTAGAGCATGTGTTACACTATGTGGCTCACACTGCAGGCCAGGGTATTATTCTTAAAGGTACAGATGCCTTAACTCTCAGGGCATATTCTGATTCTGATTGGGCAGCCTGCCCCAATACTAGACGATATGTGTCTGGGTATTTACTGTTACTTGGTTCTTCACCTATCAGTTGGAAATCAAAGAAACAAACAACAGTTTCTAAATCTTCTTCTGAGGCTGAATATCGGGCTATGGCTGCAGCAGCTTCTGAAGTTGCTTGGTTGGTTCGGTTACTTGGTGACATTGGTATTACAAATTTACAGCCCATTACTTTATTCTGCGATAATCAATTAGCCATGCATATTGCCCGTAATCCTGTTTTTCATGAACGAACCAAACACATTGACATTGATTGTCATTTCACAAGGGATAAAATTCTTGAATGACTCATTCAATTATCTTATCTACCTACTGATTCTCAGTTAGCAGATTTGTTCACAAAGATCCTTCCTTCTCCTCAATTTAATACACTCAAATCCAAGCTTGGTATGGAGTTGTCCATCCCTAGCTTGAGGGGGGCTGTTAAGCTACAGAATGACAGCAAGGATCCAACTAGCAAACAAACAGAATGACAGCAAGGATCCAGCTCATCATAACAAACTTTCAATCTGTTACATCTTGTATTTATATTGTATATAAGCAAGACAGTTAGGATAGAATAGTAATGTAGTTTTTGTTCTCATCTAGCAGACAGTTATAGTCCTTTCCTCTCTGTATAGTTTTAATCTTTTAGTCTTGTAAAAGCTTGAGTTCATCAATGGAAGACGAAGCTTGTTCATTCACATACAATGTTCAGTTCAAACTAATAACAAATTATTAGCTTCAAGATTGGAGATAGTTTTGAATAAGATCATCAGTAACAATCAAACAGGCTTCATGAAGGGTAGACAGATATCAGAAGGTATCCTCATCACAAATGAGATTGTTCATTCTCTTATGGCTGGTGAATCCACTGGCTTAATTTTAAAGCTGAATTTTGAAAAAGCTTTCGACTCAGTAGACTGGGATTTTCTATTGGAAACATGTGCCAGCTTGGGATTTGGTACAAAGTGGTGCTCATGGCTGAATTTTAGTTTTAACTCCATGAAGGCTTCAGTTCTAGTAAATGGTTCACCTACAAAAGAATTCAATTTTGAAAGGGGATTGAGACAAGGAGATCCTCTATCTCCTTATTCAATATAGTAGGAGAAGTGTTTTCTTTTATGGTAAATAGAGCCCAGGAGGCTGGACTTTTTAAGGGTCTCAAAATAAATGAAGGAAGTCATACAATTTCTCATCTATAATTTGCAGATGACACTATTATCTTCCTGGAAGCCTCCGAAAATAATATTAGAAATTTAAAACGAATTCTTCAATGCTTCCAGCTATCTTCAGGCTTGAAAATTAATTTCCAAAAAAGTTCATTATATGCTTGGGAAAATGAACAAAACTTGGGGCATTATGGAGCTAGAATTCTTGGCTGTGATGTGGGTTCTCTTCCTCTAAGATACTTGGGAGCTTGTATTGGAGCCAATCCCAGAAAGAAGATATTTTGGGAACCCTTACTGAGAAAGCTTGACAATAAATTGATAAATTGGAAATGCCAGTCACTAAATATGGCAGGCAGATCCACTCTCATTAAATCCACTATCAACATCATTCCAAATTACTGGTTTAGTCTTTACAAAGTGCCAAAGGGTGTTTGTAAAATGATAGATAAAAAAAAGGAGAAAATTCCTATGGAGGGAGATGGAGGAAGATAACGGATGTAGGAGAAAGATACACCTGACCAACTGGGATTCAGTTTGTTTACCTAAAAGTAAAGGAGGACTTGGATTAGATGATCTGGAGAGTAGAAACATAACCCTTTTAAACAAGTGGTGGTGGAGATGGAACTCAGAAAGGAAGAAAATGTGGTGGCAGGTAATCAAGTCTAAATATGATCTGAAGGAGGATAAAAATCTGGAACAATGTTTAAATAGAAATGATCTTTCTCACATGATGAGAGATATTTGCAAGGTTAATCTTCAAGAAAACATGAATAATTTTTTTAGCAAGGAAAATTTTGTATGTAAGATAGGAGATGGGCAAGATATACTATTCTGGGAAGACAATTGGCACCAAGAGGGAGTCTTAGCTGACAGATTTCCTAGGCTCTACTCTCTATCTAGATGGAGTTATATTCCCATTGCTTCTTTTGTCCAGGTTTGGGCCCAGAACCAGTCAGAAAGATGGATTGGATGTTTGAGAAGATGGGAATATAATGAGGAGGAGAGGCTGAACTCTTTAATTCATGAAGTAGAATTAAGGTGTTCCAAAGACAAGGTATTATGGTCGCATAATAGAGACATATATACCACCAAAGAAGGCTATTCTATAGTCAGGAATCTAAATACAGTAAATGAGGGCAATTGGATGAAAATATGGAAAATGAAGATACCTCCAAAAATCCAATTTTTCCTGTGAAAAGTTGAGAAGAATATTCTCCCCACTGCTGTGTTTATTGGGCATAAAATTGATTTAAATTCCCTCTTATGCAAAGGATGCCATTTAGGACAAGAAGATCAAAATCATCTATTCTGGGGATGTACTATAGCCACTCAACTATAGGAACTAGTTAGTAATTGGTGGAGTTTGAGTTCTCAACAAAAAACAAAGCTGAATTCTTCTTCTTGGATGTCTTCCAAGGTATTCTCAGGGAAAAATCTCAAAGCTAGCTGGATAATCAATGTGGCTGCCTGTTTTTGGACTTTATGGTTAGCTAGAAACAATCTTATTTTCAACATTAAAGAAGATAAAGAGCAGTTGTATTGTGTTCAAATTAGGACCTTCAAATGGATGGTAGCTTCTGACATCTTAAAGCAGGAGCTAGAGTAATTGTGGATGGTAAATCCAGTGGGTGCTATTCTGCTATTCAACAAAAAAGTATTAAAGGATGACCATATGTGGTGGAATACAGATCTTATAGGATTTGTGAATGAGGCTGGGCTAAAACTAAGTAATGGAGAAATTTGTGGAGGTATAAGAGGGTACTTGAAGGATAATAATGAAAAAACACTATTTGTATTTTCAGGTTCTAACCCTTCATGGTGCCCTCTTGAAGCTGAGAGAAATGCAGTTTTGTTCCTCTTCAACAGTAGAAAATCCAACATGAATTTTCAAGGTTCATGCACTATCTACTCAGACATCATGCTTTTAGTTACACAATTCTTAAGAGCTAGAGCTGGCTATCACGATGCTGAGGGACAAACCCTTCCTTCCTCCTGGTATAAGCTACTCAAAGACCCATGCTTTAAGCTTTATTACATGCCAAGGGAAAATCTTCAAGGGGCAAATGATTTAGCAAAAAAAGGAAGGGTACGTAGTTGCATGGTATGTGCCTGGTCATAAAACATGTAGGGTTTGTATTTTAATTGTTAAGTGGAGGCCTTAAGAGTGTTGGACTTCATTACATTGGGCTGAAAACTAAGCAAATAAGAGCCCACCTCCTAAACCCTTTTTCAACTAAAATTCTGGAAGCATCTTCACTAGTGGTTTTTTTACGGGAAAGTAAAACTCATTTACTCCAACTTTAACTCATTGGTGCAGTTTTTGAACAGTTAGGGGTTAGGTGCAGTTTATGGGATAATGAAAAGTCTAAACTAGATTTAATGCATGCATGTTAAATAGAGCCTCTTAGATCTACATCCCCATTTCACTTCATCACTCTTCTCTTCATTGTTCAGTATGGAAAGGAGATGGACTTTCCCAAAAAAAAACACTTTGTTAAGGTTAACACTCATGTGGTAAACTACCCAAATAGGCTATCGAATGGTAACACAATGGGGTTGGGAGTGGTTATAAGGGATCATAGGGGTGCTATGGTGATGATGGTTTCTGGTACCATTAGAGGGTTGACAATGATAGGCAGTGAGCTATGGGCCTTACTCATCGGGTTAAGGTGTGCTTTCTATGAAGGGGATGATAGGGTACAACTTGAAACGGACAATGAAGAAGGGGTTAAAGAGTGGGACGACTGGCGTTGGAGGTGGGGTCAAAATCTCCACCATAGAGGGCTGATTGAGCAACTCGAACAGAGAAAATCTGACCCAAATATGACTCTTGAAGTGGATACCATCAGGGTGAGTCAAAATAGATTGGCTAGGTTTCTTGCAGTAGATGGAGCCCGAAATCGTGACAGATTGGTACGTAGTGTTTCGCAGAGGCATTGGGAGAGCTAGAGAATTATGGCGTTTGGATATGGGTCTTGGTCCGTTGGACGCTCGCTTTCAGGTTATTGAGGAGAATGTTGCAACAACACATCAGGTTGCAGAGGAAGAAGTCGAAGGCATGGGGGAGTGGCTAGTTCAAGACTTGGGGTCGCAAAGCATGGGCGTACAGAACCGAGTATCAAAGATATTGTTATACAAGGTTGGGGAGAAGAAACTGTCTCGTGGAGTTTTAAGCTTTTCTCTATCTAGTTTTATTAAGTTGTTTTAGTTTTAGTTCTCAATGGCTGTGTCAACCCCTTCCTCATACATTTTCCAACATTTTCCAAGTGTCTGGGAAAGGTTTTATCGTAAGTTGTTCATTTTGAAAACTGGATTTATTGAGTTTTTGTGGTATAGTTTTCACCTTGAGCCCAATAGTCCTTGTTTTGGGCATTGGTTTGGTTAATGGGGCTTCCCCTTATTATAATATTTTCTTATTACAAAAAAAAATGGTTCATTTCTTTTAGCAAAAAATTTAGCCAACCTCCTTGACTATATTTGCTGAACTCTAGTGACCTGTAACAATATTCCACGTCATCTATTACCTTATCAAAATAACATATTCTATTTTTAATGATTTAAAATAATAATAACATATTATTTTTAAAATTTGTCCAATTATTATAGCCAACTCCATTGGAGCACAATACCTTACAGGTTTGATAAATTTTAAATAATAAGTATTTAATCTTATTTTAGCTACTACTATCGGAGATGCTCTCAAATGTCTGATTGCCGGATAAGTAAAATAGCAACATTCGTTAGTCCGCGGGGTCTTGCTAGGATGACGATAAAAGCGTTATGCGCATAAAATCAAAAACCAGAAATAAGTGTCACATAATAAACTGAATTTATATTTGAGAAGCGATATCAAAAAATTCAAAATTTTAATATTCGTGACTTGTTTTTTAAAAATATTTTACACTTTAATTAGATTTGTGTTTTTTTAGTTATTATCAAGGAAAAGTAACAAAACGGGGATGTTTGGTCAATGTTAATCAGTCCGGTAAATGAGAATCGAAATCTTAAATTCAAATAATCTTTCTTTATAAAAGTTCAGTCTACCACACCATGTGGTTAACCAATCAGAGAATTTCTCATAATTTTCAGCCAATTAGAAGCGAGTATTTTAAATTCAACCAATCAGAATTCACCAAAACATTTCTTTTTATATATTTTTAACTAGGATGTTAACTAAGCTGGGTTAGTTATTAACTACTGTTTTCTATATATGGTAGTTAATATATTTACCAAATAAAAAGATTGTTGATTGATGGTGTCGACAATTATGAGCATTACCATATATAACGATAGATTGTGTACTTTGAAATTTTGAAATAACAATAGTATAATAATAATAATAATAATAATCTTTCTTTATAAAAGTTCAGTTTACCACACCATGTGGTTAACCAATCAGAGAATTTCTCATAATTTTCAGCCAATTAGAAGCGAGTATTTTAAATTCAACCAATCAGAATTCACCAAAACATTTCCTTTTATATATTTTTAACTAGGATGTTAACTAAGTTGGGTTAGTTATTAACTACTGTTTTCTATATATGGTAGTTAATATATTTACCAAATAAAAAGATTGTTGATTGATGATGTCGACAATTATGAGCATTCCCATATATAACGATAGATTGTGTACTTTGAAATTTCGAAATAACAATAGTATAATTGATTTATGTTTATCAAAAAAAAATAAAAAAGATCCGGTAAGATATTTCTCAATGATAATTCATTTTAGATTGATTTATGTTTATCAAAACATAAAAAATATCTGGTAAGATATTTTTCAATGATAATTGATTTGAGACTGATTTATAGTTATCAAAAAATTAAAATGCAATATATTTTTTAAGGATAATTGATATTTGATTAATTAAGATCTTCCAAAATATATGTATTTATACCTATAAATAGATCTACGTGTATTATTTATAAAAATCACCAGTATAACCCAAACATCATCTCTACGTTCAAAATGCAATGAGCTCACTTTAATCGTATTGCTTCCTTGACATGTGACAAGACAAACTAGCGAATCAAAGTACGCTTGACTAGGATGTGGCCTGGAATCAATAGCACTACGAGTGAGTTCAAAGGGCTCAATCTAATCTTACTTGACGATGACGTAAGTACTCTTTTTACTCATACACAAATTTAGTGACACACATAAAAAAGATAGATTCATGAAACTTTGTTCAATATAATTAATTGTGTTTGTCAAATGTAGAAAACTCACATTCATGCGTACGCTGGACCTAAATTTTGTAACGGACAAGATTCGGAACCTTTAGAAGGACGTCTTTATGAAATTTCAAATTTCAATGTTGCGGACTCAAATCTTAACCATTCTCCTGTTAGTAACAAGAAGTGTATATTTTTTCAAAAATATACTCAGATGGAACCAATAACGATTGAGGATGAAATGATACCACGTCACAAGTTTGAATTGGTCTCTCTCGGATGTTTACATGCAAGAGTTGGTGAATCCAAAGTTCTTACCAGTATGCACATTTTTTATTGACAAACCTATATCTATATTGCTACTAATTCTAATATATCTCTAATCTTACTACAATGCAGATGTTATTGGAGTTTATGAGGGACCGGGTACAACAGCATCACGCAACACTCAATACGGGTCAAAAAACATATATATGTTTGACATCGTTGATGGAAGGTACTTGCACATTGGTGAATTTAATGACATAACATATTGAGGATGTATCTCTAATTATTTTTCAAATTTGTAGCTTGAAAGCTAGGGTTACTCTATGGGATAAACTTGCAGACAAGTTACGGCTTGATCTAGAGAACTTACAAGGTCACCATCCAATCATTATTCTTACTGGATGCAAAATAAATACATACAATAGTAAATAACATATTTATTATCTCTTTATAAGTTAAGCATATTCTTTAGTCCATCAATAAATCAGTCACACAAAATTTTATCTTCCTTTTTTTTCAGTTATGCTTCAAATAAGTTCATATGATTCCTCAAAATATTATCTAGATTTAGACTATGAAGCTGTGAACGATATGCGTGAAAAGTTGTCACCACCGCAAGATGTACATGTTACAACTGAATACAATGATTGAGAGTCCGAAAACATTCTCAGTTCTTACACAATGAGTAAAATAAACATGTTGCGATCTAAGGATGTGACAGAGGTAAGAGAAAATACGCACATGTAAGTAGTTATAATTTTTGTCATTAATGCTTTTACGTGACTATCCACTATTATTGTATTATATAGATGGAAATAATGTGTTTCGCTAAAATCGCAAAAATTGATGATTCCGAGAAATTGTGGTATTACGGTTGTGATTCGTGCTTTGTTGAATTGGTGGTGGTTGATAATTTTTATAGATGTGATGATTGTAAAGAAATTGTCTCATATCCTGATAAAAGGTATCATAATTTGATTTTTATGTGTATATGTGTATACTCATATTCACCAAACTAATTTTTTTTATGTATCACTATAGGTTCCATGTTATGAATTATGTTAGTGATTCAACTGAAACAATTCGGGTTATATTCTTTGATCGTGAAATACGAAGGTTAACATCAAAGAATGTCAAGAACATTTTGGGAGTTATTGTTGAGGTATGATACTTGCACAAAATAACAGTAGTGTATGGTTCACATGATTTTTGAAAATGACTTAACGATACCCAGACATAAATTTGAAATTGTGGAACTGCCAAATATGATAGAAAATATTGTTACTTATGATAAAGATCATTCTTTCGCTATACGTAGATTAAACTTCTCAACATTTACTTCATGCATAATAACTATGACAAATTTACAGATGTTATGGGAGTAGTTGAAAATCTTCAACCGGTGGAGCATCAAAATACAATATTTGGCTTAAAACCTCTTGTAAAATTCAGCATAGGTCATGGAAGGTACCAAAAATTATTTTCGGTGTTTATTTGTCAGTTTTATTATTCATATTGAAAAATGAAAATAAAAATAAAATACCATTGTATATGTTCAATACAAGGTACTCAGCAAGAGTTCATATATGGGAAGAACTGACAGAGAGTATGAATCTGTTATATGAAGAAGTATTAGAAACATCTGTGATAATTGTTTTTGCAAGTGCTAAAGTGGAGATATACGAGGGTAAGATTTTACTTTCCAATTTTAAAAAAATACAATAATATAATAAAATTAGATTTGTGTAAATTAATTACTTATCTACTGTATTTAATCTCATGTTCAGTTTTAATAACCAATCTACCATCATCGAAAATATATATCAATCCTAATCTGTACGAGGTTTTCTCTATGATACTGGTAAGAATATTTTAAAAATTCAATTTTCAACATATCTTATTTTTTTCAACCTATTCATATTCTATGTCTTTTTTTTTCAGGCTTGAAGTTAGTGGATATGATGGTCCTAACAATGATGCATGAAATGAAATGATGTTGTGAATTTTAGGATGATTAGAATGTTACGCATTTCTAATTTTTTTATTGGTGTTATGTTAAGATGCTGAACTACTTTTATCGCATTGTCATATATTTAATTTTTTTTCTTTAATTATGTATTTCCAAAAAATTTTGTCTAATATATTTTTTCAAGTACATTCGTTAATGATAAGTGATAACATTAAATCACAATTACAAATTTCAGTCTATGTGTTAAACAAATATTACTAATTAAAATAACAATATTGTAAATTAATAATAATTGTAATTCTTATAAAACACAATTAGAGCAAAATAAGACCCAAAAAGGAAAAAAAAAATATCAGTGCGAAGCACGGGTAAAAAACTAGTAATAATTTAAATTTGTAATTTAATTGTGAGAAATTGAGAAATAAGAATCATATTCCTTTAAAATAAATCAAATTTATGTTTTTCATTTCATTCTCATCCCTAGTTCTATCCTTCACTCGGGTCGGACCAATAATGTATATGTATTGTATCCAAAAGCCCCTCATTCAACGCGTGCATATAGGCTATGGCTACGTGCTTAACAAACAGTTGAAAGTATGCAGTACATTTTTAAATGAATAAGCTGACTCACAATCACCCTGTCTCTTATCCAAAGTCCAGAGGAACAAACCAAATACACAAGTTTAATTAGTAAACTTTCGCAAGCTCAGAAAATTTAAAATGTCTCCTTAATTTATTGTCAATGGCTCAATAATTATCCAACAACAGAACATTAACTACATTACAAACCTTGCTAATCTATACTCTTTATTAATAAGTAAAACAATGTGAAAATGGCGCGCGGTACTAAAGTACCAAATTTGGTACCCAAAGTACCAAATTTGGTTATCACATAACCCGGTTCGATTCCTCACAACTACATAATTATACATGATTTATTTACTTTAAATTATTTAGCTTCATCCAGGGTTCGAATCCTTACAACTACATAATTATACAAGATTTATTTATTTACTTTAAATTCAATAGTTTCATATAAGATTTATTTATTTACAAGATTTATTTATTTACTTTAATTTCTTTAGCTTTATGCACAGTTCGATTGTCTATAACTACATAATTAAATAGTTATTTATTTATTATATATTTTTATCATTCAATTCTCGAGAAATACATTTTTAAATAATACTTATTAATAATTTATTAATACTAATATTTTAATGTCGACTTATACTTGGCCGGTGCTTGGCACGGGTTATAAGCTAGTCTTGATTAATAATAAAAACATACCTCAATGATCAAACATTTGATAACCACTAGATTCGTTTTTAGGTCAACCCAAGAAATTAAAATCAAAATACAAGAGATTTATTTCTATTAGCAATTCCAACTGCATGGCTTCTACTTCTCAACATCACTTCAGGCTTCTTCACACTATCTTCTTCATCCACTCCCTCTTCTTCTTCGTCGAATTCGCAAGCTTTACCTTCATCGATTCTTCCCAATCCAACACTATGACTCCTCGGCACGCCTTTCGCCAGTTTCGAATTGATATTCTCATCAACTGAATGATCATTATATAGCTTTTGTCTAGTCAACTTTTGTTCCTCAATGAGTTGTTTCAGGTAACCCTCAACATCCAAACTCATACTATTATTGTTGCGAGTAGTTGTATTTGCGCGAATAAGTTCACGCAAATCGTCATTTTCTTCGTAATTTGAGGATCTGGTAGTGGTCACACTTGTGCTGAAACTCTTAGGCAAACCAGAGACGGCAGCTTGTCCGGTTTTTAGTGGTGCTTTTGTGCTGCTGCTGCTGCTGCTGTAACGGGGTTTTTGAGCGAAGTCCATCATGCTTCGAATGTACATATCTTTCCCTTTCTTTAAAACCCTAGCTGGCATTGTTATGATCTTCATCAACTTGCTTTGGCTGCCTTTGGTCCTCATATTGCTGTTCTTTATATTTGTAGTGTGAAGTACTAGTTAGAAACACTATAGTATAAGTTAATGGTTTGAAGAAAAGATCAGAGAGAGAGAGAGGGAGAGAGAGAGGTTTGTTATTTGCAGTATATAAGAAGTTAGACAAGGAATGAGAATTGAGATGTGTAGCATGGGAGTGAGCATGTGGAGTTGTCCATAGTCATATATAGTAATATAGACCATAGCTCATCCAATAAGAAAAGAAAACATTTTTAAGTCTCAATAATTGAGCATGGTGATTATTTTTAAGTATTGGTATTTGGACTTTGGAGGGACGTCGACAGATACAAAAGTAGGCCAAAGTGAGGAAAAATAATATACTACCAAACAACTTCAATAGTTAACTGCATCTGCAAGTCGCTGTAGTTGGGTATGTATTACTGTTAATATCGGTTGGTTCGGAGATGAAAGAACATCAGGCAGATGTAATAATAAAAGTAGAGCGCGCACCTGGGAAAAATGCAAATTTTATATAGAGTAATGTTAGGGGTACCAAATTGGATCCCAAAATGGATCAAAATGTCACATGTTATATTCTTATCGGCTATAACTGCATTCACGTTAAATCCCCCAATAAAATCATCTCAAACTTTCACATCACCAATGTCACATCATTTGATATCAAAATTCGGTACTCAATTCGGTACCTCTAGCGTTACTCTTTTATATAACTACTAAGAAAATAATGATGTGTTTAATTTGTTGATAAAATTTGATCAATTTGATTTTCAAAAATTATTGTATGGAAAGAGTATTAGAAGTTACAACAAAACGACTTTCTTCCGCATGTTTTTTGCATTATTTATGCAACAAAGTAACACAGACAAAGAAGTCAGTATCATCGTCTGTTTCACTTTCAGCTTTTGTGTTGTTTGACAAATCTCATACGCAACTGTTATTCTGTTGTTAATGGTAAAAAAAAAACTACTACATAAATTGTTAGCCCCAAATATTTTTAATATTCAAGTACTTGTATTTTTATTTTATTTATTTATGGGCAAGGAGAGAAAGGATTGGACTAGACAAAAATATGTTAGCATGGATCATGGGCAAAGATAAAATGGGTCTACTATTCAGTAGTAAAGACTTAGTTCAAGGCCCAGCACACTTATCTCCAATTTTATAAAACTAAGCTCAACAAGCCCATGCATAAACCAATCTGCGTTGCGTAGCGTAGCAATTTCTCCTCCATGTAAAATTTCATTGTAGGGACGACGTTCATTTGAAATTAACACACGCAAAAAAAGAAAAAGGATAACAAAGAACCTCTATCCTCACATTATCCAAATCTCATAAACTGTCTATGAAGAACATGAGAATATTAGTATTAATAATAATGTCTGTGATGATGTACACGTCTCAAGCAGGGATGATCAGCAACATACACCCTCTGATATTGGTTCCAGGGAATGGAGGGAACCAGCTAGAGGCACGGTTTACTTCGGATTATAAAGCGACGAGCTTGTTCTGCACGCGATGGAACCCGGTGGTGAAGAAACAAGGAGGGTGGTTCAGGTTGTGGTTTGAGTTGAATGTTCTGTTGGCTCCCTTTACTCAATGCTTTGCTGAGAGGATGACACTTTATTATGATCCTGAGGTTGATGATTACTGTAATGCCCCTGGTATAGAGACTAGAGTTCCTGATTTTGGCTCCACCGAGTCCCTCCTTTACCTTGATCCTAATCTCAAGTGAGCCCCCTTTGTCTCTAGTTTTCTTATGCTTCTATACATAAGAATTTCTATAACTAGACACAGTATAGACAATATTCCTTGTAAAACTAGCACTAAGATTGAACTGATATCTACAATCAAGCACACTAGTGATAATTATTTGCAGAAATTGCACTTTAACTGCTACAATAGTACAATTATGAACATTTATCATCACTTTTTTTAAGTAAACATCCAATGGTGTTAGTACATTAATAGAACGAATTTTGCACTTATGATATCTTAGTATATTGTAAATTTTTACTAGACGGCTACGTCCATAGCAGTACATGATAAAACAAAGTTTGAACGAATAAAAAGCGTGACATTATTAGATCTACATACATTTTTGCTAATAATAAGTAAATTTGTATTGTACGGATGCGTTCATAATAGTGTACAAAAATCTCAATGTATGAAAAACGTGACATTATCACATCTACATATATCATTCATAATAATAGTAGTAAATTAGTAAGGGGCCGATAACCTGTAAATGTTTGCTGGCGTTTGCCGAATACACGCACCGCAAAAACATTTCGCGGTACGTGTACAATAGGGTTTTTGATGTGAATACAGGGGCGCCCATCATTTACACGTACCGCAGAAATTTTCCGCGGTACGTGTTCTCACAGCAAACACTAACAATCGTTTGCTGGTGATCATTTCTCAATTAGTAATAAGCAAATTTGTGCCACAACTACATTATAAGAAACGTGTAAATGTATAAAAACGTAAATTTGTACTATACGGCTACGTGTCCATAACAGTACACGATAAGAAATATATGAAAAACGTGACATTATCAAAACTACAAATATTATCCATAATAATAAATAAACATGTACTATACGGCTACATCTACCATATATAATACAGGATAAAAAGACTTAAACGCATAAAAAGCGTGAAATTATTAAATCTGCAAATATCATCTATGAAAATAATATAGGGAAGTAAGTATATATGCACAATTTTGTGCATATCAATTTCTTGTTTCTTAGTTTTGTTTCTGTTGCTTCTATGTAGAGAGAAAAATGTCTTTGTGTGAATCGGAGTTCTTTCTAACTGTTTATAGCCATAAAAATGAATGAAAAACGAAGTAGGAAAACTAGTTTGTAAGACGTTGTTGGTGCTGACAACAATACAAGTTTTTTTGAATGATTTGAATGTCATTTGAGAGGAGCCATCACTTGGTGACTTCACTCATTAAGAATGTCCATCACAACTCTCTGTTGTTACAGGCACATATCATCATATATGGCACCCTTGGTGGAATCTCTAGAGGATCTTGGATATGCAGAAGGCTTTACCCTTTTCGGAGCTCCATATGATTTTCGATATGGTTTAGCAGCCGAAGGTCACCCTTCCAAAGTTGGATCCAAATTCCTTGACGACCTAAAGAATTTGATTGAACAAGCAAGCATTACCAACAGCGGAAAGCCAGTAATTCTCGTCTCCCATAGCTTAGGCGGCTTATTTGTGCTCCAACTCCTCAACCGAAACTCACTTTCCTGGCGGCAAAAACATATTAAACACTTTGTAGCACTTGCTGCACCTTGGGGTGGCACAGTCCAAGAAATGCTCACATTTGCATCAGGTAACTCACTAGGGGTTCCACTAGTCGACCCCTTACTAGTAAGAACAGAGCAAAGAAGTTCAGAGAGCAATTTATGGCTAATGCCATCACCAAATATTTATAGTCGCAAACCACTTGTAATCACGCCAAGCGCTAAATATTCAGCGTACGACATTGCTCAATTCCTCGTTGACATTGGATTTTCCGAAGGTGTTGTTCCTTACGAGACACGAATTTTACCTCTAGTCAATAATATGGTGGCCCCTGAAGTAGACATTACATGTATATTCGGGAGTGGAGTTAGAACAGCAGAGACATTGTTTTACGGAGAGAATGGATTCGACAAACAACCAGAAATTTTGTATGGAGATGGTGATGGTACTGTGAACATGGTAAGTTTGATGGCACTAGAAAGTGAATGGGCTGGTAAGAAGAATCAATCAGTTAAAGTGATTAGAATACCTGATGTTTCTCATACATCAATTCTGGAAGAGGATGTGGCACTCGATGAAATAGTTAAAGTAATTAAATCCATCAATTCTGTAATTAGTAGTTTAGCTTTTTCTTAATATCCCAATATCATGGCACTGTAGGAGGTACATGTTGTCTCCTCAACTGAAACCGTTGTAAATTACAGAAAACGGGTAGTTTCTTCTATTACCACATGATACGATGCGACTCGCGAGTCAAAATAAGCCTGCTACTGAAAAGCTACCTCATTTAAAATTAATGCAAAATGATGTTTGTCAAATTAGACCAACCAGGATCTATTATTAAATTATGAAAGAGCAGTGGTCCATACAACGAGCAGAAAATTTCTTCGGAGAGTAAGAACCTTAAAATTGAAAAAAAAAATCGCGGATAGAATAATATGTCCCCTACATTAATATGAATTTCTAGTGTTCAGTTTATTAGCTACAATTTTCTGTCTTTGAACAAGTGATTGTCAAGAATCAAGAGTCAGGACCCATTATGAAATAAACATTTACTAAAATTAACTTAAAGGTCTAGCATTTTTTAATTCGTTAGTTGTTAATAATGTAGCACATGGTTACATACTTTATACAACAATATTTCATAAGAATCTCTGTTTGTTCCTCAAAAAAATGACGGTTTTCAAGTTTGTCGGTAAATTATACGCTGCTAACTAATAATAAATCTAAAATTTAATCTGATTGTTTATGAATATGTTTTCTAAGAGCATCTCCAATGGTGTTAGCTAAAATCGCTGGCTTAAATCATATAATATACCGATTATGTAAAATTTGTTGAACCTGTAAGATATTGTGTTACAATAGAGTTGACTATAATGTTCCATTGGAATTGAGAAAATTTTACATATTCTCTAAATTTTTTATTTACGATATTTTATATATAATTTTAACTAAGGTTATAGACCATTGGAGATACTATTTTACATATTCTCTAAATTTTTTATTTACGACATTTTATCTATAATTTTAACTAAAGTTATAGAACATTGGAGATACTCTGATGATAGTGTTTTTATAACTTTTATTTCTAATAATGTTTATTAATTATCGATTAAAGTTTGGTTAGTTTGATTTTGAAATTTTTTAAAGTATCATGAAAGTAGACAGTAACGTTTAACTATTTCTGCTCCAACGGGAGTCAATTGTGACGTGCTCGTGCACAATCCGATCCATGCCTCTGTTTTTGTTCGATATAAGTACATATTCTTAGACAATAACAATTTGCTATGATTGATTTTGGTTCTTCCATTTTTTTTACATATTGTTTTGGACAAAAGTTTATATATGAATGTATGATTCTATGTATTTAAATTCTTTAAACTTTGATTATTCAGTTTATAAGGTTTGTATATATGTTCCTAAATTTCTCCATGGATCATCAATTAGTGAGCAAAAGTTTGAATTTTTCACGTAGGAATAAGAAACTGTTGATTTTGTTAGCTGCTTTAGGTTTTTCAAGTTATGGTGTATATAAAGTTTATAACTTGCCTTGTGTAAGTATAAAAAGACACAAGCTTGTCAAGCTTGTAGGTGTTTTGATTAATGTACTTGAGCTTGTTTCGGATTCCGCTGAGACAATTGGAGTTGTCTCTAGGGATTTGAAGGAGTTTCTTGATTCGGGTTGTGATAGAAGATTAACTCTTTATACTACATCACCATTGACAATGAATATGAAGCTCTGTATGTTTACATTTATTCAGAAAGAAGATAGCAACAAAGAGAGTTTGTTATAGCTCAATACAAGTAAGAAATCAATGTTCAAGGAGCTTATTCACTCAGACTATATACTAGTAGTACTGCCAGCTGTGTGACAGCTAAGAGACAGCTAGACAAGTAACAGATTTTGGTAGTTAGTTATGCCTCCTTGCCACCTCATCACTGCTCAATTGTAACTTTATTAACAGCCCCCCTCAAGTTTGGAGTTGGAAGCTTACTGGAAACTCCTAACTTGGAGAGTAAATAGACCAGTTGGCCAGATGATAATGCTTTGGTGAAGATGTCTGCAGGTTGATCAAGTGTAGACACATGCTGAGGAACAATAAGCCCAGTTTTCAGCTTTTGTCGAACAAGGTGACAATCTATCTCTATATGCTTTGTCCGTTCATGAAACACTGGGTTTGAGGCTATATACAATGCTGACTGGTTGTCACAGAATAAAGGAACTGGTACCAGGTTTGAAACATGAAGTTCAGTTAGGAGAGAAATCAACCAGGTAATTTCACAGGTGGTATCTGCTAGGCTTCGATACTCAGCTTCGGCTGAGGAACGTGAAACCACAGTTTGTTTCTTACATTTCCAAGCAATTCCCGTACCTCCAAAGGTGAGACAATAGCCTGTTAATGAGCAACGAGTAATACTGCACCCCCCCCAGTCTGCATCACAGTAAGCAGTAAGCACTGGATTTGCTTGAGCAGCAAAAAATAACCCCTGAGACCGAGATCCAGACAAATAACGCACAAGTTTAAGTGCAGCATGCCAGTGTATAGAACGAGGAGTATGCATGAACTGGGCTAGCACATGAACAGCATAACACAAATCAGGACGAGATATGGTGAGATATATTAATTTCCCAACCAATCTGCGAAACGAAGTAACATCTGTCAATAGAGGACTATCAGATTCTTGAAGTAAACTATGATGTTGTTCCATAGGAATCAGTGAACCCTTTGAAGACACATCTGGAAATTCTTGAAGAATATCAGAGACATATTTGGCCTGATTTATGAAAATACCAAGTGAATTTCGAAGCACTTGAATCCCCAGAAAGAAGTTCAGAGGCCCTAAATCTTTAATCTTGAAGTGTGTACTCAAGAAATCTGTAACTTGGGACATAAGAACATTATCATTTCCTGTCATGACCATGTCATCAACATATATGAGCAAGTATATCAAGTATGTCTACATCTGCATCATATGCTGCTGCAACAATAGGTTCTACGTCTATGTCATCCACTGTTGATTGCAATCATCCATACTATTTGCATCCTTCGGATAATCCTGGTATGCAGCTCATAACTGTGATGTTGACTGAAAATTCATATAATCACTGGCAAAGATCAATGTCAATTGCGTTGTCATCCAAGCTAAAACTTGGATTTGTTGATGGTACGTATGTTAAGCCACCAAGTAATTCTCCATTACTGATACATTGGTTACGTTGTAACAATATGGTTACATCGTGGATACTAAACTCTGTATCAGTAGATATCAGAAATAGTATTGTCTATATGCTCTCAGCACGAGATATTTGGATTGATTTGGAAGTGCGTTATGCACAGAGTAATGTCCCAAAATTGTTCAATTTGAGAAAAGATTGATATACTTGATTCCAACACAACGATGATATTGCAGTTTGTAACTAATCAAAAAAAGTAAGACAAGAAACCTTACAGATCTGAGTATAATGACAACTAGAAATCAAATCTTTGAGCTTCAATTGAACTGTAATGGCGATCATTCATCTTAAGTCTGCGGAAAGATAGCGAATCCAAAGCTCTGATACCATGATAGAAGATTAACTCTTTATACTACATCACCATTGACAATGAATATGAAGCTCTGTATGTTTACATTTATTCAGAAAGAAGATAGCAACAAAGAGAGTTTGTTATAGCTCAATACAAGTAAGAAATCAATGTTCAAGGAGCTTATTCACTCAGACTATATACTAGTAGTACTGCCAGCTGTGTGACAGCTAAGAGACAGCTAGACAAGTAACAGATTTTGGTAGTTAGTTATGCCTCCTTGCCACCTCATCACTGCTCAATTGTAACTTTATTAACAGGTTGGGATGAAATTCCTAATAGTTTGAAGCAAATGTCGAAAATTGCTAGGTCTGATGAGTTTTCGAGGTCTTTGAGTAGTGTTTCTGAGGCTGTTGCTTTAGGGGTTTTTAGGGGGTCTCGGTCGGAGAATGGTGGGAGTTTAAGGTTTTTTGATGGGGTTATGGAGAAGTTGAGTACGAAAGCGGGTACTGGTTTTGTGTCTGTTGTGGTTGGTAGTTTTGCGAAGAATTTAGTTTTGGCTATTCGGTCAAGTAGTGTAGGTAGTGAAGGGTTAAAGAGTGGATTGAATTCGAGTAATTGGGTAGATTTGTTGAGTGATGAAAAGGGGAACGTTGTTGTTGCGGATTGTATTAAGACGTTTGCGAGTACTGCAGTTGCGGTTTATCTTGATAAAACGAAGAATGTTAATATGTATGATGATATGTTTTCAGCGTTGATTAATTCTAAGTACGAAACTCAAGTGAGGGATGTTTTGGTGTCTGTATGTAATGGTGTGGTCAAAACACTTGTCAAGACATCTCACCAAGTATTGACAAGCTCAAATTCAGAATGGAGACTGAATTCAACTTGTTGTGGTGTAGCTCAGCATTCCGGTCCTTCCAGCATCTCAGGAGATGATTCTGTTGGGGAAGCTGGAAATTCAAGAAAGCAGGAGAAACATTCGTTGTTTGATATTCAGAATAACTGGTGGGTAAAAAATGTTTCGTCTACATTGGCTGTCCCGAGGAATAGAGAATTTGTTCTTGATATGACTGGGAGGGTTACTTTTGAAACAATGAGGTCTCTTGTTGAGTTCTTCATGTGGAAACTCATGGACGGCTTGAGAAGAAGTTTTAATGTAATACAAGAACAAGTCCTAAGCAGAGGACTAGAAGTGATCCACTATGTCGGTGGTAAATCATGTATTATTGTTACCATGTGTCTTGCTTTGTATTTACATATCCTAAGTGGCACCAGGGCTTTCTTGCCTGCTTAAATAATCTATTAATGTCACCATATTTGAAATGTTCATGTATCATTTGGAAAGGAAATCTCATTGACATGGGTCCAACTGTTGCTTCTGTGTTTGCTTAGTCTATCAAAAGGAACTACTGGTGATGATGTTAAGAAAGCAATTCCCCTGGCATTGCTTTGATCGTTCTGTTCTTCGCTCTTTTTCATACGTTTATCTTTGATGTCTTCATGTTATTCTCTCTCTACTGCATTTTCACAACATATATCATGAATGAACCATCTCAATTACATTTTCTTGTATACATGATCGTGTATTCGCTACTTCAAGGCTGTGTCTTCTCTCGATTATGGATCATGGGCCATGAATGTGGCCACAATGCTTTCAGTAACTACAAATGGCTAGATGACACAGTTGGATTTATCCTCCACTCCTTCGTCTTGTTTCCTTACTTTTCATGGAAGTACACTCACCGTCGTCAACACTCCAAAACTGGATATCTGCAACAAGAAGAATTCAACGGCCCAATGCTCAAGTCTCAGGTTCCGTTAATTCTGAAACACCTGATCACAAATCCTGCAGGGAGATTCTTGGTTACTTCTATAGTTCTAGCTATTGGTACGACTCTATACTAGAAACTCTATGAAAATTGAAAGGATTAGTTAATTAGAAACATAAAAAGGATATCCTTTATGCTACAATAGCAGCAGAATGCGTCACTTTCTTTTAGAGCAGGTTAAAGATAATAGTGTCACATTCACCATAGTGACACATAATATCAGAGTGAACAAGATATAAGGACACGTTGTTTAAATAATGGCATGCCGGAATTTGATTTAGGCAATGTTTCACAAGCTTGTAAAATCAGTAAGGTACATTCTGTGCTAGCTTTAACTCTTATGTTGATACATTTATAAATATGCCGTACTTCCGTCGAATGGCACGATTAATGTGTGATGACTTCTTCGATCAATATTCTTTGCAGGGACATGGCACGAAAAAATGTATCAAGAACTCCTCACATAAAACCTCCATTCACTCTTGGTGATGTTAGGAAAGCAATTCCCCTGCATTGCTTTGAGCGTTCTGTTTTTCGCTCCTTCTCATATGTTTTCTTTGATGTCATCCTGTTATTTTCTCTTTACTGCATCTTCAACACATATATCATAACGGAATCATCTCGATTTTGTTTTCTTGTGTACATGATTGTATATTCGCTACTTCAAGGCTGTGTCTTCTCTCGATTTTGGATTATAGGCCATGAATGCGGTCACAGTGCTTTCAGTAACTACAAATGCCTAAATGACACAGTCGGATTTATCTTCCACTCCTTACTCTTGTTTCCTTACTTTTCCTGGAAGTACACACACCATCGTCACCACTCCAAAACTGGTTATCTGCAACACGAAGAATTCAACGGTCCAATGCTCAAGTCTGAGGTTCCATTAATTTTTAAACACCTAATCACAAATCCCGCAGCAAGATTCTTGTTTACTTTTATAGTTGTAGCTTTTGGTGTGCCTCTATACTTGCTTGTCAACTTTCGTGGCCGAGCTTATGATCGATTTGCTTCCCATTTCGATCCTTTTAGCCCAATGTTTTCACGCAACCATCGGGCTCAAATCTTTTTTTCTGATGCTGCATGTCTTGCCATGGTCTGTGGACTGTACAAACTTGTTTTGATAAAAGGATTTGCATGGGTTGCTTGTGTTTACGGAGGACCATACCTAGTTCAAACTTCTCTGCTTATCGTAGCAGCTACACTTCATCACACTCACCCTTTTGTACCTTACTATGATTCCGCTGAGTGGAATTGGTTAAGAGGATCTTTGAGTACCGTGGATAGAGATTATGGAATTCTCAACAGGATGTTTTATGAAGCAACTAATGCTCATGTAGCACACCATCTCTTCCCAAAAATCCCACATTACCATGCACAGGAAGCTACCAGAGCAATTAAACCTATACTGGGGGAATACTATCGGTATGATGACACCCCAATGTATATATCACTGTGGAGTGCATTTAAAGAATGTGTTTACGTCGAGGAAGATGAAGGTGACCAAAACAAAGGGATATATTGGTACAAAAATAAGTTGTGATCTAGTTAATTAGAAGAGGTACCCTTAAGAGAACATGAAGTTATTAAGCCATGTCGACCTCTGGTGTGTGATGTAATAATCCAATTAAAATTGGATGTTTAGTAAATAAGAACAACCTTGGAAAGATAAGTTTATCCATAAATTGATAATAAAGTTGGTATGTTATGATGTTCTTTCTTGTTCTCGTATGTTTCTTAGTGAGTTGTGTCTTGTTTGACTAGCAACGGAATATCTAAAAAGAATAAGGCTCGGAGCTTGCAAGGCTATCTGTAGCCATTTTTTTAAAAGCTTTTCACTAGTTTGTATAAGAGTAATTACATCAAAATGTTTTGCATGCTTGCATAAGATATGAAGATTAAGTTCACAGGACAGAACTCAGGTCCAGGTCCTCTTTCAGGACTGGAAGCTACTGTATTCAAAGATGAAGATTCATTGGTTTACAACAGTAAATACTCTCCCTGCAGTAAGCCATTTATTCTGTAGTAAACTTATTTTTTGACATTTCACTGCATCAAATTTCAAGTTCCTAAAATGAAGCTTTGCAAAACTCGGTATTTTATAAATGAATCTCTATTTCGAAGCTTTAAAATACCTTTCCCTGCATCAAATTTCAAGTTCTTAAAATGAAGCTTTGCAAAACTTGGTCTTCTGTAAATGTGCATAGCAATAACCCAAACATTAAAAATTTTGATTTTTAGTTATTTATTTTAATTAATAAATAAATAAATAAATTTAATAGTAAAATAATATTTTCAGCACATATCAACCCTCTTTTAACCAGTTCTTAATACATACAACCTATAATACATACCGAATTAAATTTAATTCTTTATTTATTATTTTCTATTTCAATTATTATTTTTAATTTGTCATCTTTTAAAATAACCTTTTTGATACCACGTGTCTTGCACAGGTTATAGATTAGTACTATTATATAATAGCCGAAACATTTAAATTTTGGTTTTCAATTTTCGGTAATTTTTTATATTTAATAAATAATAAAATAATATAAAATATAGTAACTAGACAATTGTTATTTATAATTCAAACACATTACCTTTTATAAACACGCCTAAAAATAAAAAAAAAATATACATATTTCAATCATTAATATTGTATTTTTAATTATATATCTTCTTAAAATTATATATCCTTCGATTATTCATACAATCCAAAAAATATCAAACACTGTATATTTTTAATAAAAATGTCAATTATCTATACTATTATATTAAAGACGAAACATTAAAAGTTTTTATAGACGGTTTGTAGTCTGTTAGATCTTTTATTTTAAATTAATGAGAGCCATTGGAGATAATACTAAATATTTTTTGGTATGTTGTGATTTTACTCAATTGCCCTTACTTAACTGTATTTCGTGTTTTTACTTAATTACCCTTATTATTTATAAAAAAATATTATTAAATAATAATATTGCATATTTATAACCAATTGTCTTTTTCACCTAAAATACATTTTTTTAATTTTTTCTGAAAAAATCCCTTACTTTTCCAAAAATACCACGGGCAGTTACCTTTTTTTAACCAAAACATAAAAACTTTTTATTTTTCCTTACTAAAAACCCTTATTTTCCAAAAATATCACAAATAGTTTCATTTATTAAAATAAAATAATAATTGTTAATAACTAGTAAATTACCTATTTTAGCCAAAGTGTATATTCTTTTTTATATTTTCTAACTAAAATTTTTACTTTTCTATTTTTCCTAACTAAAACCTCTCATTTTCCAAAAATATAATGGATAGTTCTATTTAATGAAATAAAATAGTAATATTTATAATTACTAATAACTAACCGATTAGCTTTTTTTGTTAAAGCGTGTATTCTTTTTTATATTTTAAAACTAAATTTTTTCCTAAGTAAAACCTCACATTTTTCAAAAATATCACAGACAATTCCATTTAGTAACATAAAATAGTAATATTATAAATACTAATAATTAACTGATTACCTTTGTTAGCCAAATCGTATATTTTTTTTATATTTTCTAACTAAAATTTCTCTTTTTCTAAAATTATTGCATACAACATCTATCTATCAATCAATACTAATCAATACTATATTATTAAAAACGAAACATAAAAAGTTTTGGTCGGTCGGTCGGTATTTGGGCCGGGCTTATCTATAATTTGGGTCGGGCCTATCTATAATCAATTTATTTATAACCAATTATTTTTTTTGAGCTAAAACACATTACCTATTTGCTGTGGATTAAAAAACGTGCTTGTGAATTTAATGTTAAGGTTTAATGAGCTTCGAGCTTTAATGGCTGTACTTGTGTTTCGAGACTAAATCGGTCCTCACAAGATGCCTACGTATCTCAATTATTACTGAGAATCAAGCCAAATTAACGTAGTTCTTGGTGTTGCCCTCGGGGCTATGGTGGCAGGGGCACACCAAGGACGTAGTGACTTGTATGTCCTTATTCGAGGATGAAGTCTAAAACGTAGTTCTAGGGGTGCCTTCGTGGCTTGTTGCGCCTTCGAGGCGTTGTGACGTATGAGCTGTGCCCAAAACGTGACGTATGGAGCTGTGTCCGAAACGTAGTAGATGACGTATGGAGCTGTGTTCAAAACGTAGTTCTGATAGGATCAGGGTCCTTATATAGGCGTCTGGAGCCTGGTATTTATGGTATGTTTAGGAGACTTAGCGAATAAGTCTCCTTATTGATAATGGATAAGCATCGTATTTCTTGCTGGAGAAGTCTTTTCCTTGTTGATAAAGGCTATGACTCATTAATTGGGATTCTGGATCCTTCTTTGAGAAATTTACCATATTTTGGACTCTTTTCATGAGCTGTATATATTCCTTATTTATTAATTTCGTAATTAATAAATAATCAGGATTTTAGGCCTTAAATATTTGGCCTTTCCAAAGAATCAACAATTATATTTCTATAATTACTTTTCTGTCCATATCATTTGCCCCCCAACTTCTGGGAAAATCTCCTTGGGGTTTTCGTAGAAGTTATAGCGTGTTTTTCCTCAAAATTTTCTATTTTAAGGGTATTTTCGACCTCAAAATAGGTCATTTTCGACCTCATTTTCGACCAGGATTTAGGTCATTTTCGACCACATTTTCGACCAGAATTTCAGTCATTTTCGACCAGGATTTCGGTCATTTTCGACCTCGTTTTCGACCTCAACTGGTGTGAGGTCGAAGGTTTCGACCTCGATTTCCCAGTCTTTTTCGACCTCGATCGTTCGACCTCGATCACATATACTTTCGACCTCGTTTTGGTGCGAGGTCGAATGCTTCCACCTCAATTCTTAGTATGTTTTCGACGTCAGGTCTTCGACCTCGAACCTATACATTTTCGACCTCAATTTGGTGTGAGGTCGAAGGGTTCGAGCTCAATTCTCAGGTGTTTTTCGACTTCGAGTCTTCGAACTCGATCTAAGGTCTTTTCGACCTCAAAATTTTAATTTTTTGATTTTATTTGGGAGCGAGGTCGATGGATTCGACCTTGATTTCTCGTGTATTTTCGACTTCGAGCCTTCGCTGTCGATCTAAGGTGTTTTCGACCTTAGTTTCATTATTTTTTGTTCTTTCTTGGGCCTTAACTAGCCCAAATTTTAATTGGATTTCAATTTATTCTAGCCTTGGGCCTTATTGGGCCTTAAATTGTTTAAGCTTTGAATTCGCCTGAGTTTCAATTTGTTTGGGCTTTGATTTTTGTAATCCATAAATGGATTTATGGGCCTTAACTGGCCATAGACGGTTGCCCTTCCCTTAACCGGTTGGGTGACCGGTTGTCTCGATTATAAAAGAGTGGGATTTCCACTATCACTCTTCATTTCATACTTTCACTTTCTAAAAATTTCTCTCTTCTTATTCCGTAGTAAGGAGATTTCCGGTGAAGTTTCCGCGGTTGTATTCTTTGATTTTCTGGGTTCAATCTTCATCCTTTGAAGATTTTCGGGGTACAATCTTCATCCTTTGAAGATTTCATAGAAGTTATACCGGTCTTTTTCGAGACTTAGGATCTTTTTATCCCTTACCTGGGACTTACTACCCTTTTTGGGTATTTTAATATACACTAGTGTTTCACGAGTATCGTCTTGGTGTAAAGTGTGGAGCGACCTACACATTTACGATGATTTTGCCTTATTCGAGGCTAACTTGACATTTGCATAAGTCTTTTATGTCTTATACCGTCTTGTTTTGGCTTCAAGCCTTTCATTGAGCATATCGAATGATGGGGTTTGGACTGAATGTCTTAGGTTTCTGGGGTTTCAACCCTTCACCCTTACGAGTTCTTACTGATGGCTCCACTCGTAGTGATTCATTCTCAAGTCTATCATATCAAACTTCTCTTGAGCTTCAAATTTTTGCTAATTAACAATAAGCATCTTAGGCTTTCTTTTGTATGTTTATTAGCAACATTCACCCATCGGGGTTCGTTGTATTCAGCTCTATTTGTGCAGTTGACATGCATATTTTGTATGATTTCCTTTGCATTCATTTGTAGTTTGTCTTGGAAATGCTTTGAGGATGTTTCTACCAATCAAAACGGGTTCAACCCTTACATAATACTCAAGTTTTAAAAACTTGGATTTGGTTTTATTAAACCTTATTTCTAGTAGTGAGTCCATTCAGGAAACACTTTAAACATAGTAAACTTTCAAGTTTGCAGCATGCCAAGTTCTTGGCACCTCATGCCCTTCGAGGGTTTCTAGCTTGTATGAGCCTCGACCAAATACGTTCTTAACGCGATATGGTCCTTCCCAATTTGGGGCTAACTTGCCTTTTTGTCCAATTCCGGATGCCTCAATCTTTCGAAGAACCAAGTCTCCTTGTCGAAAGAACCTTTCTTTAACCCTTAGGTTGTAGTAGAAAGATGCCTTCTTTTGATGCTCAACTATCTTGGCGTTTGCTTCATCTCTAACTTCGTCAATTAGATCTAAGGCTAGCCTCAAGCCTTCTTCATTTGTTTCTGGCTCATAGGCCTCAATTCTTGGAGACGTGTGAGTAATCTCCAATGGAACCACTGCCTCTGCTCCATATGCCAGCAGAAATGGGGCTGCTCCAGTGGTGACTTTGCAGGTAGTACGATATGCCCAAAGTATGGGGAGCAATTCATGTACCCAAGTGTTTCTGGAGTGTTCAACTCTTTTCTTTAGTCCATCTAGGATAATTCGATTTGCAACTTCAGCTTGCCCTTTTGCTTGAGGATGGGCAACAGAAGTGAAGCGCAATTGGATATCATTCTCTTCACAATACCTCTTGAACTCATCATTGTTAAACTGAGTTCCATTGTCCGTAACCAGGATTCGTGGGATTCCATATCTGCATATTACACTTTCCCAGAAGAAGTGCATCACCTGTTTGGTGGTTATCTTGGCTAAAGGTTTAGCCTCAATCCACTTGGTGAAGTAGTCGATTGCTACTATCAAGAACTTTCTCTGTGCACTTGCCATTGGAAATGGACCGAGTATATCCATCCCCCACATGGCAAATGGAATTGGTGAGTTAATGGATGTCAACATCTCTGGTGGTTGCCTAACCACTGGTGCATGTTTCTGGCACCGTTCACATTTCTTCACATAGCTTTTAGCATCAGCAAGTATGTTTGGCCAATAGAAACCTAGACGGGTGATTTTATGAGCAAGGGCTCTGCCCCCCAAGTGTTGCCCACAAATTCCTTCATGTACTTCTTTTAGGGCCAATTCTGCCTCTTGGGGTCTCAAGCATTTCAGATAAGGAATGATGAAAGACTTCTTGTATAGAATTCCCTCAATCAGGGCATACCTTAATGCTCTCACATATAGCTTTCGTGCTTCTGAAGTGTCGTTGGGTAGCCATCCAATTTCCAGATGAGCTTTGATGGGGTCCATCCAACAACTGCCAACATCAATGGGTGCTACCAACTTTCTGTTGATGCTTGGGGTCTTCAAGACTTGGAAGTATACACTCCCTGCATAATTTTCAATTTCAGAAGAAGCAAACTTAGACAAGGCATCAGCCTTCATGTTCTCTTCTCTTGGAATGTGCTCTACATAGCATTCATCGAACTGAGTCATGATGGCTTTAACAAGTTTCAAGTACTTGGCCATGACTTCATCTCTAGCCTCAAATTCCCCATTTACTTGGGAAACCACTAGCCTCGAGTCTCCACATACTTTCAGAGTTTTGACCCTCAAGGCTCCAGCCAGCCCTAAGCCAGCTATCAGAGCTTCATACTCAGCCTCATTGTTTGTCGTTGAGAAGTCAAGTTTTAATGCATACTCTATGAAGAATCCATCAGGACTTTGTAGCACTAAACCTGCTCCACTTAATTTTGTTTTTGATGCTCCATCAAAATAGAGCACCCAATATTCTTTGAACTCCATCTCTTGATCTTTCTCTATTATTTCCTGCCCCCCGACTTTTTGGTTGTCAATGGTGCATTCAACCATGAAGTCAGCAAGTGCTTGAGCTTTTATGGCCGTCCGAGGCTTATACTTGATGTCAAATTCTCCCAATTCAATGGCCCATTTGATCAATCTTCCACTAACTTGAGGGCTATGCAAGATGTTTCTCAGAGGTTGATCAGTCAAGACCTCTATCTTGTGAGCCTGGAAATACGGGCGTAGCTTTCTTGAGGCCATTATCAAGGCTAAGGCAAACTTCTCAACCGTTGAGTAGTTTATTTCTGCCCCATGTAGAATCTTGCTCACATAGTAGTTGGGTTTCTGAACCTTCAATTCTTCTTTTACCAAAACAGCTCCAAGGGCTATGCTAGAAACCGCCAAGTACAAATAGAGAATTTCCCCTGGCTTGGGCTTTGCCAACAGTGGTGCCTTAGCCATGTATTTCTTCAGGGCCTCAAAGGCCTCTTGGCTTTCAGTTGTCCATTCAAAATTCTTCACTTTCTTGAGTGCTTTGAAGAAAGGTAAGCACTTCTCTCCCGACTTGGAGATGAATCTTCCCAATGCTGCCACTCTTTTTGTTAGTTTCTGGACATCTTTGACTGTCCGTGGTGGTTCCATGTCTAGAATTGCTTTGATTTTGTCGGGATTAGCCTCGATTCCTCTCTTGGAAACCATCAGGCCTAAGAACTTTCCCGAGCCTACACCAAAGGCACACTTAGCTGGATTCAACATCATCTTGTGGTGCCTTAGCACTTCAAATGCCTCTCGGAGGTGCTCAATGTGATCGGCCTTAACAAGGCTTTTGACTAACATGTCATCTACGTAGACCTCCATGGTTTTTCCAATTAGGTGTACAAAAATTTTGTTCACCAATCTTTGGTAGGTTGCCCCTGCATTCTTAAGTCTAAACGCCATGACTAGATAACAGAAAACACCAAAGTCAGTGATGAATGATACCTTGGAGATGTCATCCTTGTGCATTTTGATTTGGTTGTATCCACTGAAGCCATCCATGAAGCTGAGCATCTCGTGTCCAGCTGTAGCATCTATTAATGCATCAATCCTTGGTAAGGGAAAACAATCCTTAGGACATGCATCATTCAAGTCAGTGAAGTCTACACACATCCTCCATTTTCCATTGGCTTTTTTGACCATTACGGGGTCAGCTAACCATTCCGGGAATTGTATCTCTTCAATGAATCCGGCCTCTAGAAGTTTTTCAACTTCTTGTTTAATGGCCTCTTGCCTTTCTGGAGCAAAATTTCTCTTCTTTTGTTTCACCGTCTTTCTTTCAGGATCCACATTCAACTTGTGAGTTATCAGGGATCAATCCCTGGCATGTCAGCCGCTGTCCAAGCAAAAACGTCATTGTTCTCTTGAAGAAAAGATATGAGCTTGCTTTTCAATGGCTCAGGTAGTAGTGCTCCAACATATGTCACCTTCTCTGACTCACCAGGGACTAAGGGAATTGGGATTAAATCCTCAGCTGGTTTCCCTCTTCGGTCCTCATTGTCACTGATATCCATGTCTTCAATGGGAGAACTTTCCCCTCGATTCCATCAGGCCTTAACGCGGCTACATAACAACTTCTAGCCATCTTTTGGTCTCCTCGTTCTTCACCAATTCCATTCCTCGTTGGGAACTTGATTTTCAAATGATAAGATGAGGCAACGGCCTTGAACGCATGAAGACCTGTCCTTCCTAGGATTGCATTGTAGGTCGAAGTTGCCTTTATAACTATGAAGTTCAACATCTGAGTAGACATATTCATTCCTTGTCCCATGGTCATTGGGAGTTGGATAGTGCCTTCCACCTTTGATTCCACTCCATTGAATCCATATATGGGCATATTCGAGGGTGTCAACTGAGAGTCAGTGTAGCCCATCTTGATGAAAGCATCATGGAACAAGATGTCCACTGAGGCTCCATTGTCGACCAAAACTCTCTTGGTCTCAGAATTTCCTATCACAGGAACGATGACTAAAGGATCATCGTGGGGAAACTTCACTCCCTCTAGGTCTGAATCATCAAAACCTATTGATACTTCTGTTCGGGCACGCTTCGGTGCTTCTCCAACCACGGTCATTACTTCTCGAGCATAAGCTTTTCTTGAGTTTCGGGAGGACCCAGCAGCAGTTGGCCCTCCGAATATCATGTTGATTACCGGCCCTCGGGGCTTGGGATAACGATCAAGGCCCTCGGGGCTTGGGATTCCGATCTTGATCGTTATCCCTTCTGTCGTAATCCTTCCTTTCATAGTTCCCTCTTTGGCCCCCTTGGCTTCCATCCTTAGTGAACTTACTGAGTTTTCCTCTTCTTATAAGAAACTCAATCTCATCTTTCAGTTGTCTACAATCGTCGGTGTCGTGCCCGACTTCCTTATGAAACCGGCAGAATTGGTTTTGGTTCCGTTTGGACATGTCAGCCCTCATTGGCTTCGGCCATTTGAGATCTCCTTCCTTAGCTATCTCCATCAGAATTTGACTCCTGGGAGTATTCAATCTTGCATACTCAGTAAATTTTGGCCCAAAATTACTTCTCTTAGGTGAAGAATCAGAGTCCTTTGATGTTCTGGGGAATTTCTCCTTAACGTCGTACTCCTGAGTTTCTTTCCTTTTCTTTGAGTTTCCACTGTCGCCAGCAGTGGGTTCATACTTTCTCATGCTTTCTTCAGCCTTGATGTACTTTCCGGCTCTATCTTGGAGCTTCAGCATGCTCTCGGGTGGATGTTTAGCCAACGACCTTTTGAAGTGGTCATCAGTAGTTCCTTGTTGCAAAGCTATCATAGCCACTCTGTCCTCTAAGTCCGGGACTTTCAAAGCCTCCCGAGTGAATCGATTGATGTAGTCCCTTAGGGCTTCATTCTTTCCTTGCTGAATTCCCATGAGGGATGCAGAGCTTTTCTCGTGCACCCTCCCACTTACGAATTGGTTGATGAACGCCTTGTTCAACTCCTTGAAGGATCCAATAGAATTGGGAGGCAAACGGATGTACCAACGTTGTGCCATGCCCGCCAGGGTTTGTGGAAATGCTCGGCACTTACCCGCATCATTGGTTGGCTGCAACAGCAGTGCGTTGGAGAAGGTTCTCACATGGTTAATGGGATCTCCCGTTCCATCATAAGCCTTGATTGTCGGCATCTTGAATTTTCTAGAGATGTTGGCTTTCATGATGTCTTGAGTGAAGGGCGGTGTTGGATCATCAGGATCTCCTAGGAGCAACAAAACGGTGGGATCACCTCTTGGGGCCTCAGCCCTTTTGCTTCTTCTAGGTGCTGGATCCAAGTTGATTATCGGGACTCCTCCCGTTCCTTGGTTTTGTGTCCTTATGGCTTCTTCTTCGGCCAGTAGCTTTTTGAGCCTTGCAGTCTCGGTTTCAAGGGCCGCAAGTTTTTCCTTAGTAGTTTGGTGTTGTTCCCGATTGGTTTGGGAGGAGCGTCTCCTTCTTGGGGCAACGTCCCTCTCATCTCCTATTGAGTAATTCTCATCCTCGGTGTAGGGACCTGAGTAGTCTTGAAAAGGGGTTCGCTGATTTTGGGGTCCCAGACCTTAAATATATGGGGGCACATATGCCTCATGATAGATGGGGTTTGCACCGCTACTGCCCACCGGGAGTCGAGGAGGCATACCATAGGTTGGCATACCGAGAGTTTGAGTCGTGTATTGGGGAAGATCTGTGGTATGAAGTTGGAGGCCATGTGGGGCGTTTACGAGCAGTGAAGAGGTTGTGATTGGTTGCTGGTGAACGATCTCTTGTGGATTTGGCCCATGAACGACCATTTGTAGGGGATTCGTCCCTTCAGCAGTAATTGGGACTTCCGGTCCTTGAGTGGTAGTGATGGGGATATCTGTCCCTTCAGCGTCAGTGATTGGCGGTGGTTGGCTTCCATGAGTCTCTGTTGCAGAGGTAAGAGGAAGTCCATCAGAAGTATGAAGATCACGAATTGTTCTTCGTGTGTTTGCCATGGTTGATGTTGTTTTCCCACAGACGGCGCCAAATGTTGTGGATTAAAAAACGTGCTTGTGAATTTAATGTTAAGGTTTAATGAGCTTCGAGCTTTAATGGCTGCACTTGTGTTTCGAGACTAAATCGGTCCTCACAAGATGCCTACGTATCTCAATTAATACTGAGAATCAAGCCAAATTAACGTAGTTCTTGGTGTTGCCCTCGGGGCTATGGTGGCAGGGGCACACCAAGGACGTAGTGACTTGTATGTCCTTATTCGAGGATGAAGTCTAAAACGTAGTTCTAGGGGTGCCTTCGTGGCTTGTTGCGCCTTCGAGGCGTTGTGACGTATGGAGCTGTGCCCAAAACGTGACATATGGAGCTGTGTCCGAAACGTAGTAGATGACGTATGGAGCTGTGTCCAAAACGTAGTTCTGATTGTAGGATCAGGGTCCTTATATAGGCGTCTGGACCCTGGTATTTATGGTATGTTTAGGAGACTTAGCGAATAAGTCTCCTTATTGATAATGGATAAGCATCGTATTTCTTGCTGGAGAAATTTACCATATTTTGGACTCTTTTCATGAGCTGTATATATTCCTTATTTATTAATTTCGTAATTAATAAATAATCAGGATTTTAGGCCTTAAATATTTGGCATTTCCAAAGAATCAGCAATTATATTTCTATAATTACTTGTTAGGTCCTGATAAGTTTGTAGAAGGGGGGTTGAATACAAACTATACCGTTTTATCGAAATTTGTTCGTTTAAGATTAAACAATTTAGAACAAATTAATGCGGAATAAAAACTGAAACAATATTCAAGTTAAATAGAAACTCTATTAAACTTGAGGGGTGTTACAATTTTGATCACTGATTACAAAGAACTTAATAAAACAAATCTAGAATAAATTCGACATGAATTTATCTATTTTTGTAATAAAAAGGATCGAATACTAAAAAGTAGTTCGATATAAAATCTAGGGATTATGATCCGCTAGAAAGCTAAAGCAGTGCAAGAGAATCACTTCTTATGAATTTAATGTTAAGAACCAAACTATAATTAATTCTCTGGCAGGAAATGAATAGCTTCGACAGTTGAAGAAATAAAGACAGAAGATTGAATGTTGATGTTCTGTGTCTTTTGTTCTTTTTGTTGTTGTAGTGAAGTAATGAATGATGTCCTGTCTTCTGTCTATATATAAACTGAATGCTTTTCTTTTAATCATCCCACGTGCAAGCCACTTCAACAGAATGTAATTAGCACTAGGAAGACTCACAGAAAAACAATCCATTTTGCCTTAGAAGACTTTCGGGAAGACAATCTTTGTGAAGGGAAGACAACCGGGAAGACAGTGGTTTGGCTTAGGAAGACAATCGGGAAGACAGTCTTGGTAGTCTTCCTAGTTCAAAGAACTAAGTCTTCCTAGTTCAATCCTAAGTCTTCCTAGTTCAAATATATTCTAATTTAAATAATTAACTAAATAAATTATGTATTAAATTAATTCTTTACAGAATTAATTTAATAAATAATTTACTCAATAGTATTAATTATTTATAAGAGAATAAATAGAATTAGTTGACTTCTCAATTTATTTCTTTTTATTCTAATTTAAATAATTAACTAAATACATTATGTATTAAATTAATTCTTTACAGAATTAATTTAATAAATAATTTACTCAATAGTATTAATTATTTATAAGAGAATAAATAGAATTAGTTGACTTCTCAATAAATTCCCGAATCACTTAAAACTTAGATAAAGAACAAACATAATAGTACGTTGACACTCGATGCACTGTCTGGTTCATGAGTGACTAACGACAATGTCTGTTCTTTATCTGTTTGACTTTAAGCAGTGATTCACTTCCTTCTCATTCAAGAACTCTGTAACCAGTATCTTTTTCTGTCACCACTTGAAATCTCCGTCACTTTAATAAATCCACTGAGCTTGAATACTTCATTGAGGCTTGATCAATAAATTGAGCTTCTTTCAATGTAGAATCACTTCAAGTCTGTAGATGACTTTAATCTTCATTCTTTGACAGATATAACCTTCTGAGATTCCTGTGACATATGATTTTTATTATTTACTTATTACATCTTAATTAAAGTTGAGTAGAATCCTCGGTGTTTACAAATAGGACTAGACATGTGCCTTTCATTACTTTTCTGTCCATATCACTATTTTATATATTTTTCTAACCAAAACAACTAATCTTCTAAAAATAAAATAGGTAATATATATATATATATAATACTAATATTATTACATATTTATAACTGATTATCTTTTCGAGCAAAAACACATGATATGTTCAACATTTTCTAACTAAAACAACTCATCTTCTAAACATAACACATGGAAAATAAATATGTAACTCATCTTCAAGAGCACTTGAGACATAAATGAACAGTTCTTGCCTCACTTGATCAAATGCAGACGTAATCCTTAGGATATCTTCCTTCAATGCCTTCATATATAATGAGTTGTCTGGATTAACCGTTCTGATCTTCTCAAGCAGCTTCAGAAAAGTAGCATCATTGTTTGTGCCTCTCTGAGGGATATCAAACATCTCCCTTGCTTTATCCCACTTGCTTCCTTGCTTCATCCTCACATCCAATCTCCTTTCTTTGACATGAATACTATGAAGACGTTGTTTGTCTTCATGTTCAGCCTTTTGAATTTTCAGCTTCTGAGATATGATGTCGGAGACCTTGGCATTCTCATCCTCCTTTCTCCTTAGCTCTGCTTGCTGTTTCTTCAACTCTTTCTGAAACAAGGGGTCAGGTGTATATAGATCAGCTTCATCCTCCCAATCCTCAAAGTTTGCTGCCTCCTCAACCTCCTCCTCACCAAAAGCTTCTTCAGGTATGGTCTTCTCCAGATCACCAGATGTGCCATAATGGAAGTCATCCTGTTCACCGTGGTAGTAGTAGGCATCATCAAAGATAGTATCCTCCAGTGATTGTTTACCTTTTCCCTTATCCTTTCCAGAAGCTCCTCCAGCTTCTCTGTTTCCTCCTTCTTTCTCCTTCTCCCCCTTAGTTGAGGAATCCTCTACAGTTTGAGCTGTGGAAGCCCTAGGATTCACCTCAGATGTTCTCCTTATCTCTCCTCTTTCTCTCCCATCTCCTCCTTCATCAGCATCATCATCCTCATCATCATCTCCCTCAAAGAATGTTCTTTGCTCTTCAGTAGGTTGATGTGAATTCTTGATCATGTTGTATAGGTGCTTCATCCCTTCATTAAGATGCTCCATTCCGCCTTCAATCCTAGACATCCTTTGTTCATTAAACCTCTGGTTTTCATCAGATGTTTGCAGAATAAAGTCCACCTTGGTAGAAATAGAAGCAATCTCCTTGACACTCTCTGATATCTGAGCATTTGACATTGTAAGATCAGAGATGTCTGAAGCCACCAGTACTTGAGATTGTTGGATTGAATTCAGCCTCGGGAGTAGATTATTCTTCAATCCTTCCAGGTCATCTTTCACAGTACCCAGCTGATTTGATACAGAGGTGGTAGATTGTGCAACCACTTGTGCTTTCAGAAGATTGTTCTCAGCCTGGGTTTCTTGTAACTTCCTTTGTAGATCAGCTAGCTGGTTCAACAAAGCAGTGTTTGTGTCAGTGTGTGCACTCACCTCAATTGCTCTCAGTGGTGTTTCACTCAACTTACGTGCTTGTGTTTCACTCGGTGTTTGATTCATATCTCTCACCACTAACTGTCTGTCAAGATTCTCAGTAGATGTACCTGCAGGAAAAATCACCCTAGCCCCTTCAAGAGAGGTCAGTGGTGGTGCAATGGGAGTTCGCAATTCCCGATCCCTGAATGAGTCTGTCAAAATATTTGACATTGTATACTGAATTTCTTCAGGGACAGACTCATCAAGTTGCCTTTCACTTTCTCCAGTATAAACTGCGAGTGAAAAATCCCTTAGGGGAGCCAGAGATGCTCCCTCTGGGAGGGGAGAAAATGATTCTATTATTGGTGGTGAAGAATCAGATTTTCCCTCTGATGCCTGTGAAGGCACTTCTACCGTAACTATGGTAGGCACTGTTTCAAAGTCAAAAGTAAAGTTCTCTCCTGGCATGGTGTCCTGAGTGTCATCTATATGGATATCTTCTCCCATTGTGAGTAATGGGAGTTTGCTTGACTCAGTACAAGATGCCATGGCCCTATGGCGAATTTCAATAGATCCACCATGTTGAGAGGATGTCTCCAGAGACTGTGTAGTGGCCATATCAATGTCCATATCCTTTTGAGAGGATACAGATGGGCTTACAGTTGTCTCCCTATAGGTTTTTCTTTTCTTTAAGGGTGGAGACAGAGCTGTGGGAACACTCATTTCAGCTATATCACTAACTCTTCTTGAACTGGTTTGAATATTAGGCTCAGGTTGTGTATCAGAAGTGTTTGACTCTCTGTATGGCTCTATGACCTGGGTCAGAGACTGTGGTTCTACAATCTCTGGGTCAGCCCTAACAACCACTTGGGTTTCAATTAAAGAACCAGAAGAAGATGCAGGGTTAGGAATAACTACCTGTAGTGGTACTGGATGTGGTTCGGGAACTTGTTCACGAAAGATAGGAAGATTAATGAATTGACTCATCAATGGTGAAACAAGAACAGGTATATTGAGGAATTTGGATGAGACATCAAGTCTGGTGTAGAATTTGGTGTCTGTGGTTGGAGAGGTTTCAAATCTAGCTTCTCGAAACAGTTCTACCTGCTCAGCAGTGAGAAGATGATTAATGATAAGAGTTAGAAAGCGAGGGTACCAACACCTTACTTTCACACCATTATCAGAATCTCTCCTAGAGTGAGCAAGCCTGTTGAGCAATAGGTTCCACAGAATCTCAGCAAAGTTCAATCTACGACCAAATACTATAGCATAGGCAATGTATTGATTAAGACTGGTAATGCAATGAAAGTTTGTTTTTGTGCAGTTACCAAATACCCTAGCTATAGTATCAAAGAACAGATCCCATTCCCTTACAACAAAACTTTTGGACAATTTAACCATTTGAAAGGGACCCTGATAATGAATATTCACAAAGAACTGTGATAACTCATCATCAGTGGGTAAGGGATCAAACCTGTCCTTTGGAAAATGCAACACATCACAAAATAAATCAAAAGTAACTGTATATTGCTGGTTTAAAATATTGAAAGTAAAAGATTTTGAATCTTCAGCAATAACATCACTTGAACACAACATCCTTAATGGATCAACTTTCAGAAGTGCATTGGCACAAATAGCATAACTAACACATGTATTGCTATTTAAAAATTGAATCCACGGTCTAAAACGTTCCACCTTACACTTAGACGGATCAAAATACCCAACATAATTATTTAAAACAAGTTCAAAATTATTGGGATCCATTTTAAAACAAGACACAAAATTTAATTAATCTTAAAATAAAATTAAAATTTTAGGGATTTTTAGAATTAATCAAAATTACTTAAAATCCACAAAATCACAATTCTATTAAAATTAACTAAATTTAAATTTTTAATCCCAAATTCGAACTTAAACTTTGAAAAGCAAATCAAATTGGGTAAATGAATCACAAGAACACACACACTAACAGTTCAACACTTACTGAATCTACTATGATCACAAAAACACAAAAATTACTTAGCAATGCAAACACACAAGTCGAAAGGATTGATAAAAAAGAACAATCCAACAGCAATTCGACTTGAAGAGTATGATTTTGAAAGAACAGAGATGTTTTGCTAAGTAAAAACTTGAGCAATAAGAGTAATGATCACAGTTTCTGCAGAATTCAAAGAATTCGAATGGGGGTTTTTAGAACAGAAAGAAAGAAAAACTGATAAGAACTGAAATGAAAAGGGGCGTATGTTCTGTATGTATATATATATATTAGAATAAAAAAAACTTAAACTGTTCAAATTCAAAATAAATAAACGAACGGTTTTTTTTTAAATTGTACTAGGAAGACAATCGGGAAGACTTAGGATAGTCTTCCCGGTAGTCTTCCTAATACAACTTAGAAAGTTTTCCGGAAATAAAATAAAACAAAAACAGAAAATAAATCAATTAATTCTAAGTCTTCCCGATAGTCTTCCTAGTTCAAAAACTGGGAAGACTTAGGAAAAGACTTAAAATTAAAAGGAAAAACAAAAAACAAAAAGAAAAAATCTTAGTTTACCCGGTAGTCTTCCTAGTATTAAACTGGGAAGACTTAGAATAAACTTGGAATAAAATTGAATATTTACAGAAAAATGCTGAAAAACTTATAAAAATGCATGAAAAATATATAAAAACCTAGAAAAATTCATAGAAAATTCCATAAATCCTATAAAAATATGCAGAATATTATAGAAATGCATCAAATTAATATAGACTTGCAGAAAAATTCAAACAACAATATTTACAATCTGAAAAATACCTAAATAATTCTAAATAAATATATTTTCAATAAAAATACATTTCTCTACATAAAAAAATGAGAAAAATATTTTTAAAGAAAATAAAATATTTAGAGCTATTTAAATACACAAGCATGTACTACTAAATGAATTGACAGTGAATATCATTTAAATGACAAGAGAAAATGAATTTTTAAAGAACAAACATGACAGAGATATTGTTAATCACTAAGACTGTTTAACATACCCAATTTACCAACTAACTTGATAAATGTGGATTCGTCAACAGATTTAGTGAATATATCTGCAGTCTGTTCTTCTGTGGGTACAAAATGTAACTCCACAGTTCCATTCATGACATGCTCTCTGATGAAATGATACCTGATATCAATGTGCTTCGTTCTCGAGTGCTGCACAGGGTTGTTGGAGATTGCTATGGCACTTGTATTATCACAAAATATGGGAATTTTGTCTAATGCAAAGCCATAGTCCTTTAATTGATTCCGTATCCATAAGATCTGAGCACAACAGCTTCCAGCAGCAATATATTCAGCTTCTGCTGTTGAATTTGAAACTGTTTGCTGTTTCTTGCTATACCAGGAAATCAACCTACCTCCTAGGAATTGACAACTCCCAGAGGTGCTCTTTCTATCCACAACACTACCTGCATAATCAGAATCTGTATATCCAACAAGATTAAAACCAGAATCTTTAGGGTACCAGATACCTAGATTAGGTGTACCCTTAAGATATCTCAAGATTCTTTTCACAGCAACAAGATGTACATCTCTAGGGTCCGCTTGGAACCTTGCACACAAGCATGTAGCATACATAATATCTGGTCTACTTGCAGTAAGATAGAGTAAGGAGCCAATCATACCTCTGTAGCTTGTAACATCTACCTTGATAGACTTGTTAGAAGCTCCAAGTTTGATTGCTGTTGAAGATGGAGTCCTTGCTGATGCTGAATCCTCCATGTGATACTTCTTAAGGAGGTCTTTGAGATACTTGGATTGACAAATAAATATACCATTTGACCTTTGACTAACTTGTAATCCAAGAAAGAACTTCAGCTCACCCATCATACTCATTTCAAACTTACTCTGCATTAGCTTAGCAAATCTCTTACAGAGATCATCATTAGTAGACCCAAATATGATGTCATCCACATAGACTTGGACTAATATCATATCACCTTTATGTTTCCGTTTCTTTGAAAAAAGAGTTTTGTCTATGATACCTCTAACAAAACCATTTTCTAAAAGAAAACCAGAGAGAGTGTCATACCATTTTCTTGGGGCTTGTTTGAGACCATAGATAGCCTTGAAGAGAAAGTACACAAAGTCCAGCAGCTCCTGATTTTCAAAGCCAGGGGCTGTTCCACATACACTTCTTCATCAAGTTCACCATTCAGGAATGCACTCTTAACATCCATTTGATAGACTTTAAAATTGGAGTAAGCAGCAAATGCTAAGAACATCCTGATGGCCTCAAGTCTAGCCACTGGTGCATAGGTTTCATCATAGTCAATGCCTTCAGCTTGTGAATACCCTTGTGCAACCAGTCTGGCCTTGTTTCTTGTAACAATGCCATCCTCATCTAGCTTGTTTCTGTATACCCATCTTGTACCAACTACTTTCTTGTTCTTTGGCCTGGGTACCAGCTTCCAGACTTGCTGTTGTTCAAATTGATTGAGTTCATCTTGCATAGCAATCACCCAATCTGGATCAGTCAGTGCTTCCTCATTTTTCTTTGGCTCCATTTTAGATAGAAATGCTGAGAAAAGACATTCATTCTGAGAAGCTCTTCTAGTTTTAACTCCAACATCTGGATCACCAATGATCAGCTCAAAAGGATGAGCTCTATTCCAAACAGTCTGTCTTGGAAGATTTGATCTTGATGATTCACCTTGAAATTCACTTTGATGTTGTGAGTGACTAGCTGATCCTTCATTTGCTCCCCCTGAGTTGTTGCTTGATTGCCTTGATGATTCTTCTCCAGTGTTGGTGGTATCTCCATTGTTACCAGTGTTTCCACCACCATCACCATGATCATTATCATCATTATTATTATCATCACCAGCAATAACTTCAGGTGGGGCTTCATCATCTGATTCTGAGTCTGGCAAGTTATCAAACTTCAGCTTTTCAGATGAGTCTTCTTTTTGGATACTGGGGAACTTAGTGTCATCAAAAGTAACATTGACACTTTCTTTTACTGTGTGACTGCCAATCACATAGACCCTGTAAGATCTTCTGGAATATCCAACAAAAATAGCTTCTTGTGCCTTTGCATCAAACTTGCCACGTTTAACATTGTCATCTATAAGCACAAAGCATTTTGCTCCAAATACATGAAAGTACTTGACAGTTGGTTTCTTGTTGTTCATGATCTCATACGGAGTCTTCATTAAGTCCTTGTTGATTAAGGTTCGATTCTGAGTATAACAAGTTGTATTCGCTGCTTCAGCCCAAAAATACGTTGGAAGTTTGGACTCACTTAGCATGGTCCTAGCTGCTTCAATCAATGTACGATTCTTTCTTTCCACTACTCCATTTTGTTGAGGAGTTCTAGGGGCAGAATACTATCTTGTTATTCCTTTATCAGCACAAAAGTCATTTAGAATGGCATTCTTGAATTCAGTACCATTATCTGACCTTATGGCTCTAACAGGGAATCTAGAATCCAGCTCAATCAACTTTATGTGGCCAATCACCAGGAATGGGGTCTCATCCTTGGAATGTAGGAATAAAACCCATGTATATTTTGAATAGTCATCAACAATCACAAGTGCATATTGTTTCTTTGACATGGACATCACATTAACTGGACCAAACAAATCCATGTGCAGTAGCTGAAGAGGTTCAGTTATTGATGATGTATCAGTGCCCTTGTGAGAAGCTTTCTTTGACTTTCCTTTCTGGCATGCCTCACACAGTCCTTCCTGTGTAAATTCCATCTGAGGCAAACCTCTAACTAATTCCCTCTTGACTAAAGAGTTCATAGTTTTGAATTTAAGGTGAGACATCTTCTTGTGCCATAGCCAACTATCATCTGATGAAGCTTTAGCATAAAAACAATTAACTTCATCTTTGAATCCCGAGTTCAGATCAGCTATGAACAAGTCACCTTTCCTCACTCCTTGAAGAGCAGGCTTTCCATTCTTCTTGTGAAGGATCTGGCACTTCTCTCTTTCAAAGGAAACATAATATCCTCTGTCACAGAACTGACTGATGCTGAGAAGATTGAACGTCAGACCTTCCACAAATGAAACATCTTCAATGATAACATTTCCGTACTTCAAACAGCCATATCCTTTCGTAATACCCTTGCTGTTATCTCCAAAGGTTACTACTGGGCCAGCTTTCTCAACCAAATCTGATAGCAGGGCTCTATCTCCGGTCATATGCCTTGAACAGCCACTGTCAAGAACCCATATAACACGGCTTACCTGTTTAACTCCCTGCAATACCAGATTGATTAGTCATTCCTCGGAACCCACACTTGATTGGGTCCGGCATACTTAAAGAATTGGCCTTTGTCAGGCAAAACAACATTTTTAACTAAAACTACTTCAACCTCTTTCACATAAGAGCGTTTCCATTTATAGCCAGCCTTAACACATTTCTGAGTAGGCTTAGGGATAAATGAATCCACTCTAGTCTGAGGAGGACTAGTAGTCTTTGATTTAATATGCTTCTTATTATTAACATGTTGACGTGGAGCAGTCTTATCACTAGATACATGCTTTTTATTAAAGAAAGCATACATAACATTAAAAGCACAAGACATGCAATTACTCACACCACATGCTTTATGAGAAGAATTAACAGCAGACATGTTAGTTCTACAGTTGTTTTGATCCAACTTATGGATATCTGATTTAGTCTTTTTAGTTGTAGCAACTTTGACTGGAATATCAGATATACACTTTTTGGATTGTTCAACTTCCAAAGCAATATCTTCTTCACGAATCTCCTCTGCAATGATGATAGAGTCTTCATTCAGAGGTTTTGCTTCGGACTCCTTACAGAAGGGTGTTTCAATACCCTTAAGCACATATGGAACAACCTTTCCTTCAGATTTGAATCTACAAGGGGAATTAATTCCAAGCAATCCAATGGCCTCATTATAACCATAACCTATACTGACATGATTACCAATAGCTTGTTTATTGAGAATCTCTTTAGCCGTCTTACAAGAGCTAAAATAGGCATTAACTTTAGTCTTCAGCTCACTAATCTCTTTCTTAAGAATGGTTTCCAGTTGAATATAACATTTAACCCTATTCTCAAGAAAAGCTATTTTCTCAACAAGTTCATCCTGATTAACATGCACTAGTTTTAATTCTTTTATCTCATTTTCAAGATTTGTGTTCAAAAGAATTATTCTATCATTTTCAGTGCGAGCACATTCTAAGGTGCCACCAAGATGACGAATCATTTCAGTATCAGTAAACATTACCTCTGACATGTGTGCAGATGAAGTGCTTGCCTCTTTAGCCACTAAAGCAAGGTTCCCAATCTCACCTACTTCTTCATCACTGTCAGTGTCATCCCAACTCTTTCCTTCAGCAACATAAGCTTTCCCAATCTTGTTCTTCTTGCTAGAATCAAATGTGTTTCTAGTCACTTGCTTTGGCTTTCTGCACTCAGTAGCAAAGTGACCCAACTCATTGCAATTGTAGCATCTGATTGTGCTCCTTTCCACAGTTCCAGTTTTGTAGCCACCCCTTGAGCCACTTGAAGAGGAAGATCCACCTCTCTGAAATCTGGGTCTGAACTTAAGATTGGGATTCCTCTTGAATCTGAACTTCCCAAACTTCCTGACTATCAAAGCCAAATCACCATCCTCCAGCTGATCAAGTTCTTCTAAAGAATAGAAGTCACCACCAGATTGATCAATGGATGTTAATCCATATTCAGCATCAATAACATTCATGTTAGAACTGGAAGGTTGAACAGCCTTCACTTCCAGTTTCTGTGGGACTTCAGTAGCCAGTGCAGTAGAAGTACTAACAATCTTCCCAGTTCCATACAACTCCCTTTGTTGAATCTGCTCCAGCTCATAGGTCTTCAGAACACCATACAATCTCTCCAAAGCAATTTCATTCATATCTCTTGCTTCTCTAATGGCAGAAATTTTGTGCTCCAAATGAGGTGGAAGTGTAAGAAGGAACTTCTTGTTAATCTCCTTGTTGGTGTAGTGCTTCCCATTGAGATTCAGATCATTGATTAATTTGTTATATCTCTCAAAAACCTGAGAGATACCTTCACCAGGGTTTGATATGAAATGCTCATATTGTGAGGTGAGAATTTCCAGCATATTCTCCCTAACTTCCTCTGTCCCCTCATTGATTATCTCTATAGTTGCCCAAATGTGTTTAGCAGTATCACAGTTGAGAACATGATTATGCATGATTGGATCAAGACAATCAATAAGGATCAACTGAAGACAGGAATCCAAGGTAACATCCTCTTTCTCATCAGGAGTGTAATCCTTGGCATCTTTAGGGTACATTCTAGCAGCCCTAGTCACAACATTATTCTCAATGAGTTCTCCCTCAATAATCATAGGGACTTTGGGACCGTTCTTCAGCACATCAATGTATTTAGGATTTGCAACCTTAAGAAATAGAAGCATTTTCTTCTTCCACATTGGATAATGCTCCTTGCTGAACATTGGGATTTTGACAGTACCAACTTTCTGTGTAGTAGACATCTTTTGAGATTTTTAGGAATAAGATAAAAAATCAGAGTTTAAAAGAAAAATCTCAAAACAATTGGATCTTTGATTTGTATATCAATCAAAAGGCTCTGATGCCAATTGTTAGGTCCTGGTAAGTTTGTAGAAGGGGGGTTGAATACAAACTATACCGTTTTATCGAAATTTGTTCGTTTAAGATTAAACAATTTAGAACAAATTAATGCGGAATAAAAACTGAAACAATATTCAAGTTAAATAGAAACTCTATTAAACTTGAGGGGTGTTACAATTTTGATCACTGATTACAAAGAACTTAATAAAACAAATCTAGAATAAATTCGACACGAATTTATCTATTTTTGTAATAAAAAGGATCGAATACTAAAAATTAGTTCGATATAAAATATAGGGATTATGATCCGCTAGAAAGCTAAAGCAGTGCAAGAGAATCACTTCTTATGAATTTAATGTTAAGAACCAAACTATAATTAATTCTCTGGCAGGAAATGAATAGCTTCGACAGTTGAAGAAATAAAGACAGAAGATTGAATGTTGATGTTCTGTGTCTTTTGTTCTTTTTGTTGTTGTAGTGAAGTAATGAATGATGTCCTGTCTTCTGTCTATATATAAACTGAATGCTTTTCTTTTAATCATCCCACGTGCAAGCCACTTCAACAGAATGTAATTAGCACTAGGAAGACTCACAGAAAAACAATCCATTTTGCCTTAGAAGACTTTCGGGAAGACAATCTTTGTGAAGGGAAGACAACCGGGAAGACAGTGGTTTAGCTTAGGAAGACAATCGGGAAGACAGTCTTGGTAGTCTTCCTAGTTCAAAGAACTAAGTCTTCCTAGTTCAATCCTAAGTCTTCCTAGTTCAAATATATTCTAATTTAAATAATTAACTAAATAAATTATGTATTAAATTAATTCTTTACAGAATTAATTTAATAAATAATTTACTCAATAGTATTAATTATTTATAAGAGAATAAATAGAATTAGTTGACTTCTCAATTTATTTCTTTTTATTCTAATTTAAATAATTAACTAAATAAATTATGTATTAAATTAATTCTTTACAGAATTAATTTAATAAATAATTTACTCAATAGTATTAATTATTTATAAGAGAATAAATAGAATTAGTTGACTTCTCAATAAATTCCAGAATCACTTAAAACTTAGATAAAGAACAAACATAATAGTACGTTGACACTCGATGCACTGTCTGGTTCATGAGTGACTAACGACAATGTCTGTTCTTTATCTGTTTGACTTTAAGCAGTGATTCACTTCCTTCTCATTCAAGAACTCTGTAACCAGTATCTTTTTCTGTCACCACTTGAAATCTCCGTCACTTTAATAAATCCACTGAGCTTGAATACTTCATTGAGGCTTGATCAATAAATTGAGCTTCTTTCAATGTAGAATCACTTCAAGTCTGTAGATGACTTTAATCTTCATTCTTTGACAGATATAACCTTCTGAGATTCCTGTGACATATGATTTTTATTATTTACTTATTACATCTTAATTAAAGTTGAGTAGAATCCTCGGTGTTTACAAATAGGACTAGACATGTGCCTTTCATTACTTTTCTGTCCATATCATTATTTTATATATTTTTCTAACCAAAACAACTAATCTTCTAAAAATAAAATAGGTAATATATATATATATATATATATATAATACTAAAATTATTACATATTTATAACTGATTATCTTTTCGAGCAAAAACACATGATATGTTCAACATTTTCTAACTAAAACAACTCATCTTCTAAACATAACACATGGAAAATAAATATGTAATGGTAATATTGTTATATATAATTATTAATAAATAATCACTTACCGTTTTCAGCTAAACACATAATCTTTTTTTTTCTAACTTAAACAACTAATTTTCTAAAAGTAACACGAACAACATCTATACTATATTATTATAAGCAAACCAGCCTCTATTTGGTTGGTAGTTTGTTCAGTAGTTTGGTACTCTAAATAATAACCGTTAGATGTAAATATAGATAAATGAGAACCGTTGGATGTAATATTAAAAAATATATTATTTTATTGATATCTAAAATGCTGCCACGGATTCAAGGTTCGAATCCCGTCAACAACATATTATTATTAAATATTTATATCATTTATTTTTTTAAGCTATATTCAAAAGTTCAAGATATTATTTTGTCGACAATATATTAAGAATTTTTAAGATCAAAATAAAAATAAATGCTAATAAAATAAGATAAAAAATACTTAAAAATCATATAAAAAATACTATTATAAGCAAACTACCCTCTATTTGGTTGGTTGGTAGTTTGGTCCTCTAAATAATAACCGTCAAATGTAAATATAGACAAATGAGAACCGTTGGATGTAATATTAAAAGAATATTATTTTCTTGATATCTAAAATGCTCCCACAGGTTCAAGATTCGAATTCTGTCAACAACATATTATTATTAAATATTTATATCATCTATTTTTCTAAGCTACATTCAAAAGTTCAAGATATTATTCCGTCGACAATATATTAAAATTTTTTAAGATCAAAATACAAATAAATGCTAATAAAATAAGATAAAAATCATATAAAAAAAATACTAAAATAGTAAATAAAAAATACTAAAATTCATCCGTGCATCGCACGAGTTATAGGCTTGTATATATAAAAAGGTAATATAATTTTATATTTTTTCAGCTAAAACACATTACCTATTTTATATATTTTTCTAACCAAAACAACTTATCTTCTAAAAATAAAATAGGTAACATATATATAAAATGATAATAGTATTACATATTTATAACTGATTACATTTTTCACACATTATTTATTCTACATTTTCTAACTAAAACAACCCATCTTCTAAACATAACACATGGAAAATAAATATGTAATGGTAATATTGTTAAATATAATCTATCTATTATCTATCTATTACTATATATAATAGGCCAACACAAGGGCAAAGTTTGCCATTTTAATGCTTGTGAAGTTACGATTTTATCCCTATTTTTTGAAAAATAACAAAAATACCATTGTTATATTATTATGCAAAAATATGTCAATATTTGTTATTGCAGAGAATCGAACCCCCAACCTCCTTCTAAGAAGTCCAAAGCCTAACCACTATGCTAAGTTGCTTTTTGAGTTTACTTTAAAGATTTTATGGCAAAGTTTGCCATTTTAATGCTTGTGAAGTTACGATTTTATCCCTATTTTTTGAAAAATAACAAAAATACCATTGTTATATTATTATGCAAAAATATGTCAATATTTGTTATTGCAGAGAATCGAACCCCCAACCTCCTTCTAAGAAGTCCAAAGCCTAACCACTATGCTAAGTTGCTTTTTGAGTTTACTTTAAAAATTTTATTAGATAAGTCACATTATTTTCTCTAATTCTATATTCTTTTTTTTTTATTTTGAACCTTTGAGTAAATAAAATATTGGTCCATATTATTTATATAAATTTGTATTTTTTATTTACGTTATTATATATATATATAGGTAATTCTATCTATCTACTTATATATATTAAATGGCGTCTAAGGGCAAATTGAGCCCAAAAATTGGCTGTGAAATTACAATTTTACCCTTATTTGTTGAAAAATCACAAAAATGTCACTTTCTATAAGTTATGCTAAAAATTAATTAATTTGTGTTCTCATTAAGAATCGAAGCCTTAACTTCATTTTAGCAATTTCATGTCTTAACCACTATGCTAAGTTAACTTTTGATTTGTAATTTAGAATTCATATTAGGTAAATCACATTATCTCCTTTTATTCTTTTCATAATTTAAATTTTAAGTATATAAAACGTTGACTTATATTATTTATATACCATTATGTTTGTTTTTGTAGCTTTGTATATAACTACATATCCGATCATGTTTGTAAATTTTTTATTATACATGTTTCTTTTCAATTAAAAAATACCAATTATATTGTTAATTGATATAATTTATATTTATTTGAACTGGTCAAATATTTATACATAAAATATAATAATAATATTTGATCTAATATAAATTACATATTAGATACAAGGATCTAATTATTCATTAGTTAATATTTTTTAAATTAAGAAAGTTAGCGTTGATATTTTTCATTAAATTATGAAATAATTATTATACAATTTGTTCGTCTCATTCATTTGTTAACAGTTTTATTTTCGAAATGTACACTCCTTTATTTTTATCTTTCCAAAAGACATATTATTCTTTACAACTTTAATAAATCTCACATGTCACTAATTTGTCCATTTTTTTTATCATTCCTTCACCGTTCACATCTTTCACAAAAATTTGATTTATGACACGAAAATTTAGTGTTTGATTTAATTTTTGATGCATGAAATTACACGAACACGAAAATAAATGATAAAAACGTAAAATGTCTTATTGACATGTATTGTAGACTTTGTGATTATACAATAACCGCTCATATATATTATCTATACTTCCGCCAAAAAAATCTTAACTCACAATTTTTATTTAAGGGGTTGTCATTAACCAAAAAGTTGGTAATAAGACCCCTCTTTACTGTTTTCTTTTGATTTTGTTTTCGATTTGTATAGGTCTCTCTCATTATTGAGAGTTTTAGTACCCCGTTTAGTGGATTTTCTCTACCCATTCTTCGGGTTTGTTCTCTTTCCTTGTGAGAGTTTGATTTGTTTTAGTATCCGAGATCGTAGATCTGTAGGATTTATAATAGTCGTTCATTGATTTGGATTGTATGGAGTCGCAATTACGATTAATTGTTCGAATACGTATGGACGAATTATATATATATATATATATATATATATATATATATATATATATATATATTGCACGACTACAACAGATTATTAGATTGTCTCTCTAAAAAGGCTGCAAACTTCAGCGATATGAACGAGTGATGTGCTACAATGAATGATTTGCTCAACAATCATAGTTCGGGGTGAAGAAAATTTTGATTTGATCTATTTTATTACGTGTTTGTTCTATTTTGATTATTTTTGTAGATATCGTATGACCGTTTATTAATGAATTACTTGATTATCAAAAAAAATATTATGTATAAGATATAAAAAATTAAGAAAATTTGTAATATATCTGAATATATAATCTCACATACATGATTATCTTTTTTACAAATATACTTTTATTACATTAAAATCACATGAGTTTACAAACATCTATGTTATACACGAACAATTATGCTACAATAATTATTTATGTTACACTTAATTGATCATTTTAATAAATTTCTTTTCACGACATTGGAAATTTAATTATTATTTAAGAAATTAATAATAATAATAATCATGTCATTTTAATAAATTTCTTTTCACGACATTGGAAATTTAATTATTATTTAAGAAATTAATAATAATAATAATCATGTAATTATTATCGTATAGATATATTGATCCAACTTTTTAAACCTGATCAAATTATAAAATATTTGGTTCATGAAAACGGCATACAATATTATAAAATTAATTTACAAATATAAAATAAAGTTGAAATACTATAATTTACCATATATTTAATTATAAAATTATTTCGAAGATGCTGATTTGTGCGAAAATTATTTTCTTATATGAACAGGCCCGTGCATCGCACGGGCTTCTACGCTAGTATATATAATAGAGCAACTAGGGGTTTAGTGAGACAATTTATTCAATGTTAAATTACTAAATTACCCCTCCTATATTATATTAATGATAAAAAAATTATTTCTAATGGGAATTGAACCCTTGACCTCTTGATTAGAAGTAACATTCCTTACCACTATGCTAGATATCAATTGTGGTTATATCATAAAACTCTTTATTAATATGCGCAAATACTCAATATGTTATATTCTATTTTGGTCTCTTCTTGTAATCTCCTTGATAAGGTAGATAATTCATTTCCAGATTAGAGAAAAACTCGCGCAAGATATACAACATATTATAAAATTGGAATTGATCCATAAAAAAGATTATATTAATAATTTAATATTGTAAATCATGTTTATTTGTATTAAATATATAATGACTCGGATTATATATACTATTAGATTACAAATTCTATATACTATCAGATTATATATATTAGATTCCTGATTACCTTTTCAATATTATATTGATGATAATAGATTACTAAATTACCCTTCTAAATATAATAGAGCAACTAGGGGTTTAGTGAGACAATTTATTCAATGTTAAATTACTAAATTACCCCTCCTATATTATATTAATGATAAAAAAAATTGTTTCTAATGGGAATTGAACCCTTGACCTCTTGATTAGAAGTAACATTCCTTACCACTATGCTAGATATCAATTGTGGTTATATCATAAAACTCTTTATTAATATGCGCAAATACTCAATATGTTATATTCTATTTTGGTCTCTTCTTGTAATCTCCTTGATAAGGTAGATAATTCATTTCCAGATTAGAGAAAAACTCGCGCAAGATATACAACATATTATAAAATTGGAATTGATCCATAAAAAAGATTATATTAATATTTTAATATTGTAAATCATGTTTATTTGTATTAAATATATAATGACTCGGATTATATATACTATTAGATTACAAATTCTATATACTATCAGATTATATATATTAGATTCCTGATTACCTTTTCAATATTATATTGATGATAATAGATTACTAAATTACCCTTCTAATTTTATATTGATGATAAAAAAAATTGTTTTTAATGAGAATTGAACCATGACCTAGGTGATAATGTAACAAATGTTGACATTTATAGCCACTATCACTTATTATAGTCTTTTTTAATTTTTATTTTAAAATTTAAAACTATCAACCTATTTACTCCATTCCAATTATATCCTTATATATAATAAGCGTAAAACGGATTTTATTCATCATTTAACATTTATTAATGCTTCATTATAAGATATTAACAATTTATAGATTATATACGCAGTTTTGAAATTTTAGATACTAATATAGATCAAAACTTTAGTTTTACTACGATCCTATATATTATAAATCTCGTCTTCAATAAATAAATTTTATACGTTGATCATTTTCGAAAAATACACTATTAGTATATAAAGTATTGAACCCGAAAAATGCAAAAGAATTTTCTCTTTGTATACTAATAAAAAAGTTTGTATGGGAGATTTTTACAAAAAAGTTGAAGTTGTCATCGTATGATTAAATCAAATCTTAACTAAAATTGGTTTAAATTTTTTGAATATCTATGATAAAATGTTAAAAGTATTAATTGTTAAATTATTTGTGCCAAGTGACAATTGTAAGGTGAAACGAGTAACTTATCACGAATCAGTTTAGCGGCTTCTTGAGAGGTATAAGTAATAGTTTTATAAATAAAGTATATCCACAACTGTACAATTATTGCATTCCATTGTTAACCAATTAAGAATATGTATGTAAAAACATATCGAGTTTTTTTTTAAAAAATTATGCAGTAAAAAAACATCAAATACTTACTTACTCGAAAATCAATAGCAACTTATTCACATCCAAATCATTAACATATCTAACACGAACTTCTAATTCAAGGAATACAATACAATAAAAAAGAGGAATATTAACTTTACAAACAACTATGGCTAACTTACCATTTTCAAATATCTCAATCACCAAACCATCAACACTAATTAAGAATATGTATATAAAATCATATCAAGTTTTTTAAAGAACAAATTATGCAGTAAAGAAAGATCAAAATACTTACTCGAAAATCGACAACAAACTATTCACATCCAAATCATATACGTGTATCACACGAACTTCCGATTAAAGAAATAAAATATAATAAAAAATAGATATATTAATTTTACAATAACTATTGCTAACTTAGATTTTAAAATATTTCGATAATCAAACCATCAATATGAATATACCACAAACAAATATACCGGAATTAATGACAAATTATAAAATATTTTAGAATAAACCCGTGCCTCGCACGGGTAATAAAGCTAGTTATTAATAAATAAACACTTACCCTTTTCAGCTAAACACATAACCTTTTTTATTTTTTTCTAAATTAAACAACTAATTTTCTAAAAGTAACACGAGCAACATATATATAAAAAGTTACTATAATTTTATATTTTCTAATTTAAAAAACTAATTTTCTAAAAGTAAAACGGATAATATATATATATATATAATATAATTTTATATAATTATTAATAAGTAACTAAGTGTCTTTTTAAGTACATTGTTTGTTTTATATTTTTTAAGTAAAACAACTCATATTCGAATTAAAAATAACACGGGAAAAATATAGATATACTGATAATATTATTATATTAAAATTATAAAATCCGGGTTTAATATAATTTTTTATAACATACAATTTAAATAAGATAATTAATAAAAAAAAATAAAAGTAGTAACATATGTTAGAAGAAACTCAGTACATTACAGAGCACATATTTTGTTATTTGCACTTTAGTCACATTTAAATTTTTAAAAACAAAAAATACAGACCGTTAGATCTATTATTTAAAAATATTTTATATTTTAATATTTAAAATATTACTAAAGATTACGTCGACAATTTATTAAATTTAATTATTTATATTATTAATAAAATATTAAAGAAAACCGTGTATCGCACATGATATAAAAAAATTCCAGTGCGAAGCTAGTATTATATATAAAAATAAATAAACATAATTTACACGGGAAACGCTTGTAATTGAAACAAGAAATATAAAATAGGAAAATAAGTTACTATTGTCCGCGTGACTAGAGTGTAATAATCACAACATCTATCTCCGCCGCTCAGCAGCAGTGGAGCACCAAAAAAATTAGGGTTTCAATCAAAGGTTCTCCCAACACTCAACCATGAAGTTGAATACTGAATCATCATCATCATCCTCCATGAAGTTGGAATATCCTGATAGTTGGGATATTGTAAAGGATTGGCGAGAGGAGCTCCCTCCTTCCCCATTCCGGTGGCAAAATCTGTCCATTACAGAGTGTGTTAGAGATGTTGCTTACTTGGAGAAAAATCCTCTCAGCAAGGATATATCCAACAGCGAGATGAGCGATTTGCTGCCGTTGCTGAGCAATGTTTTCGATATGAATACAAATTCGGTGAACCCGCCGGCATACGACCTAGGTAATGGGTATTTGGCAACTTTTGAGCATATATTTCAATTCTTAAAAGTATTTGGTACGTTTTTTAACGACGATTACAAGTATGAGCCGTCTTTAGTCGGAAACAATTTTAATATGTGTTCGATGAGCAAATTTCATGAAATGAGGACATCTGCCTCTGAAAGAGTTTTTATTGATACGTTCAGAATTCTGGATAGTGAAAGGGCGATCCCAGTAATTAAAAGGAAACATACGGCAGTGGGATCTTTGTATGTGAATTATGAAGAATTTGAGAAGTACGACTATCATAAGCGTCTTTCACCAATTAAAAAACCATGTCGTGCAGACCATATGGTCTACATTGTAGGTTATGGATTTGATAATGGCATTGAGGAGAAGACTGAGGGCACTGAATGTTATTTAGTAAAAAGTATGTGGGAAAATTGGGGATATGGGGGATTAGGAATGGTTCCTGTCAAGTTATTTGAACATGTGAGCTATCCCAAGGGAGTGCATGTGCGTGACTCGTCTATAGTCGTGAAGAATGACTTCCATTTAGCAGATGCTCAGAAAAAATATTATGGACTGGCTTAGTTTGATTGTTCGCCGAATCAGTGAACCTTAATTGCAGAAGTTTATGTTGTGCTCAAGGATCCTTGATTTCTCTCGGAGTGTTTGATCCAGTCGTGAAGAATTTATGAGGGATGCATTAAGTGTGTTTGTTTAGTTTTTTGTACGCACTTAGTTCTGTTATTCCAGTTTGCTTTAGTCTTGCTTATGCTTCATTTCATACAGTTTAATTCATTAGTATCTTTTGCTTACTGAATCTTGACTCCCTGTACTCTGTTTTAGTTCTCAATCAAAATTCTTTAGCTATCTTTGGTTACCAATATGTGACTGTTATATATTTCCCCATTTAGGTTTATCTTTTAATTTCCTGCTGCATTTTCACTTCAAGAAATCTGGTTCTTCTTTTGGACTTGTTCTTCTTTTTGATATAAGTGCTGGACAAGGATGCATGCTGTTGAAAACTTAATAAAGTACTGAATTGTGGCATTTTTATTTTATAATTTGGTTGTAATGCAATTGTAAACTTTTTAAGATGTCATGTTGTTGCTTGTTGAGTGATTATTAAACATTTATTTTGTTGTATTCCTGTAAACTAACTCAAGAATTTGTTTGTGATTTATCATTTAATGGTTGCCTGGTTGGTTATTAAACTAGTGCATTAAATTTAAATTTTGGGTATATCCGAATCGGATCCGAAATCCATTGGATTGGGTTTGGATATTGATTTTTGGGTTCGGATCGGGTATGGTAAAAAAAAATCGGGTTTGGATATGGATTCTCCATATCCAATCCGATTGCGATCTCTATGTATAGATTCCCTCAGAATAGTGCTTACTAATCAGTTGGATAAACCTTGTGTTTAATTAGGCAAAGTTTTCGCTGAACAGTGAGTTGCTATATGTATCATAATAAATTAGAGATACCCTGTCAATTATCACTTGACCCTTTAGTTTTAAATTATTCCGTTTCTCCTGATTTCTACAGGACTAACAGATGGTACGAACTGGACTGGTCGAAGTTCGGGAATGCAGATTATATATGTGCTTGTGTATGTATTAGCATTTCACATGTTTTTTCTAGTGCCCACTTCAGTCATAGTTACTAATATAACAGGCAGACATTAATTGCGGCTCATTGTTACTGTTGAGATAAATGCTCTCTCTTTATAACTATAGTTTCTTTGGATTCTAAGCCATAGTTTTCACAATCATATGTTAATTTGCATGGACATGAATAGTTAGTGTATTCGGATCAATAGGTCATATCAGTGATGTGTGTATTGATGTGTACCAGTGCAGCCAATGTAATTAACTGGTCCGACGGTTGAATTCCAGTCCTGATGATTGGGTTCACGGCAATTGGAAGGAAGTATTTGAAATTTATTTGGGCTATTTGGATGAGGATAAGCAGATGCGCCTTCTTGAAAATTATTTTTCGTATAAGCTGTATGTCAAAATTTACTGGTTATATATAATGTGAACCAATATGCACTACCAAATGTCTGTAAATTTTAAATATGTTTATTAATTATTTACTTAAGTTTGGTCATGGTATGACTCGAAGAGTCGAAGTACTACATATGATCCTGATATTTCCTCTTAATGCTGCTGATTAATCTTTTGAATTTAATAACCGTAGCCTGCTAATATCTTTATCGTGCACAGATACTTTCGGCATGCCTCCGGTGATATGTATGCAATTTTACGAGCATTGGCTCATTTCATCCTAATTAACAGGCAGAGTGGTAGTTTTCATTTTTTGGTCCTATGTGAAATGCTACAGTCGGTCATAGATGTTCTAGTTTCCTAGTCTTTTGGATTTTACAAATCATCTTTCACATTAGTTGTGATAACTTATAAGTGATTTAGACAACCTTGCGGCGAAAGAAAAAAGAAAAAGGTGAGTTGTACGGTCTTGTCAGTGAAGGGGTCGTGCTTAAAGGCTTTGTGGAGCAAATAAGTTGCAAATTAACATATAATGTTTTTTTGCTACCAGAAGTGAAGGCATTTTCCGAGGTTTCAGCTGTGCAAAAGGTAAGGTGGAATAAATGATTAAAGCAAAGCCTGTTGGAAAGGGAAAAGTTGGTCCATGTTTATTTAGGCGGAGAATCACTGAGAGCCAAATGAAGCAGTCTCAGGCATTGTCATGAAGAGCATTTTATTTATAATTATGTAAAACAAAAGCATCTGTTGGGAAATTTTTTTTGGATCCAAAAGGCTTCAAAACTGGACCATATGGGAAGTAAGAATGCGAGGGTCCAAAGTTTATCACTTAAAGGTATCACTCAAGTGATTATACAACAAACTCTATCTGAATAATATGTTTTGCACTAACTGATGTCAAACACAAAATTTTGATTTACTCATGTATATATATGTTGGTGATATAACATGATTTTTATTTCATATTTTCTTGTATTAATTAATGTGGCTAATTATAAAGATGACATCTGAACACATTAGAACTAGCTATTTAAAACTACTTTCATTTTTTTTCCTGCAAGTTATATAATTTACTAAGGATGTCTGAGAGGGTCGCTGATGAGCATTGATATGTGTTAGCTGTTTAACTGAAGGAAGAATATATACACATAAATCCATAGAATAACACATACATTTATTAAAGTGATTAAGCTTTTTTGTAGAAAGGTTATTATCGGGAGGCATGGACTTTTGGAGCTGTTGATCCGACAGCTGCACAGCAGCTTTACTTGAGGTCATGTTGGGGTTGTGCAGGCTCTTTTAAAAAGGTGTGCTTAGATCAAGGTCTCCATAGGGCTGTTTGATTCAAGGTAATTCAATCTGGTAGGGAATCTCAATGTTATTTTCATGTGTAAAGCAACAAAGCAAATTAAAAATGAGAAAAGGCCCCCAATATCTTAATTTGGACTTAAAATGCCCTAAATATCACTATTGAGAAAAATGGCCCTAAATATCACACTAAAACGCTACAAGTTACTTTAACTTGTGTTATCCAAAACGTGAAATCACCTAGCGTTTTAACAAGTTTTTTCTATAAAAAAACTGAAAACGCAAGTTAAAGTGTTGTCTTTCCAATCAAAACGCTACTTTAAGCTATGTTTTCAGTTCAAAACACTAGTTTAAGTTGTGTTTTCAGTTCAAAACGCTATTTCAAGTTGTGTTTCCCGTTCAAAACGCTATTTTAAGTTGTGTTACCCAATTTTTTTTTTATAATTTGTATTTGCAAGGTTCAAATGTTAGACGAATTAACGTTTTGAGAAAAAAGAAAACAGTACATTAAGTAGCGTTTTAGTGTGACATTTTGGGCCATTTTTTTGGATTGTGATATTTGGGGCCATTTTTCTTTAAATTGTGACATATAGGGCCATCACCCATTAAAAATCAATATTCTTTCTAAAATTTTAAATTTAAGCAACTTAAAATCTTAAAAAGAGGTGTTGTAGACGTTGTTATCCGTTTTCTCATGTATGGGTATATTAATTTCCTTCACTATTAGTGGAAAGTAACCAGCCTGCTCAATATCCTGAAAAAAGAGTTTTGATTAAGTTTCCAGCCTGCTCAATATCCTGCAAAAAGACATATAGATTCAATTATAATCATTTTTGATGTTCAGGGTGTGGTATTTACCTTTTCATTATTTATATTATCGCAAACTAAAATACCCTCATCCTTCTGAGTTTTTTTTTAATGTAAGCTTCAGAGTTGTTATGTAGGCTTTGTTGTTATATTCTTTCAGTATCTTTTCATGCAGGAGCCAACAAAGTTTGCTGGTTGTCTTGGTGAAGTTATGGATAATATGAAGTTGATTGACACCAATTATTATCCCAAAGTAATAATCAACAAAATCTTGTCAAGTGGTCTGTATTTTTTACACAATTCGGATTTGTTTTGATCATCACTTTGAGTACATATTTTATGCAGACACTTCATCGGATGTTTATCGTAAATGCTGGTCCTGTCTTTTGGATAGCCTGGAACATTATTTGTAAAAAAGGACACATTGATCCTACAACCCTGTCTAAAATACAGGTGTGTTCATAGCGTTCACTTTATCTTTCTAGTGTTAAATCGCTAAATCAGTACTGTCTTCCAGTGTATCTTGTTCTCTGTTCCTGTCTTACAAATATTTATTTTATAAAGGTCAGGTTCGTGGCAAAAAAATACCAGAAAAAATTGCTTGAAGTAATTGACAAGAGGTAACTCGCATATGTTCATTTTAAAGCTTCTCAAATTACTTCCCACACAGTAGCCTAGTCATTCTTCATTTTAAAGCTACTTTGTATACTTGTTGCTAGTGAGTTGTCGGAGTTTCTAGGTGGTTCTTTGTCAGATACTAGTGAGTTCATGACTGTTTTTATGCATATTTTTGGTATTTTCTGTTTAGGATAAGTAGGATACAACTAATTAACAAGTAATGATAGAGATTTAAAAGAGAATTGAGGTGAGAAACAGAAGAATTGAGATGAGAAACAGATCAGATCAGAGTTTAGACGAGAGAGAGAAACCCTAGAGAGAGGGAGAGAAAGAGAATTGGAGGCAAAATGCCAATTTCATATATTCAGAGTTAATCTGAAATTACAACTGGTAGATCTATTTATACTTTACAGACTCTGCTAACTTGTAACTACTTCTGGAAAGACATATCTGCCCTGACTCAATACTCGCTACTAATTTCTTAATATCTCAAGCTACTCCTGGTAAGTACTAATACTAATATATGCCTATCCTGACATTCTTGTACGTGTATGGATCAAGGAGGCTGTTTAAGATCTGATAAAGGGCCACCCTACCAGTGAGGTTGATTTGTTATATAAGACTGTAGATGCAGAACTGAATTCAGAAGCATTCAACGGATCTAGAGATTAGGTGCAATTTCTTGATGTCCTTTTTATTATTTCTCTGAGTTGTTGACGAAACTGCTGTTACTTATTCTTACAAATTTCAACTTGTAAAAAACTTCTTGTAGATTGTTAAGATTGCATTAAAACTCGTAGGCATGCCGATGCTAATGTGTGTATAAGCTTACTCAGTTGATTCAAATGAAACAACTTATACTTTGAGTAAAAACAGGACCAATTCTGACAAGCAAACTACTATAAGCCTTATTATAACAATAAATTTAATTATTCTGCAATGATATGCTGATAGAGGGAGAACAAGAGTTAATTATACTTTCTTTGCTCACCTGATCTGGCATTTCTGAAGCATCTTTCGTGTTTTTCTTTTGTAAGAAGTTCTTACTTTTTTTTACATTGTGAAATCTATGCAACACACGACTATTTTGCATCTTTTGCAGGTCTTATATCGAAGAGAACGAGGCATTTTTGACAACTGCAGACTCCGCTATCAAGTTGCTTCCTGAAACTACTAAATCAGTCGCTAACACATGGTTGTCAGCTTACATCACACAAGATCGAAGCGGATACTTCATCATGTCGAGGAGCTATTCCAGCTCAATTATAAGAACTATAGAAACTGTAGAATTAGGTGGTGATCAAGTGGTTTTATTGTTTTTTTTGGATTATCTTGGTGTGGTGGTGGACATGGTTTTTATGGTTGATTTGATAATTTAAGTTTGAATTTTATTATTTTTGGGTTGTTATCCCTAGTTGTATTAGTATATATATTTTTTCATTGGTTTCTTTTAAATTTTCTGTTTTTGTCAAAATTGGTGATAATCTGTGAATAAAGCCTTCCAAGGAATTAAATTTAAGACATTTGAATGCATTACTTTGTTTTTAAAGAATTGATGCCTGCCATATTTTCTGTTTTTTGTTACTCTAAATTTGTTTTATAAGTTGTTCCCCCCTTAATTTGGACCATTTATGCTATAATGGCAAGTACAAACCTTCCATATAATTTGGAGCATGTTTGGTTTGATTTATTTTGTATCTTGAATGCTATCTGATATCAAATTATTTTAGGTTAAAACCATTTGTGACTGGTTTTAGTTTTATTTGTATTTTTTGTTGAAGCCCTTTTGTTTAGGGTTGAGTATTCGGTAATTCGGTAACCGAACCGAATTATAATTCGGTTACCGAATACCGAATAAGAGCAAAATCTATTACCGAATTAAGAACCGAAATAATTTCGGTTATTTACTGAACCGAATTAATTATTTCGGTTACTGAATTCGGAACCTCGAAGGAATGAACTTATAAAGCATGTGAAATAGGCAAGACAATGAGTAACTTGCATGCCTTTATTTTAGACTTGTTGCCTAATTGAATCTTCTCGACTCAAACTTCTGTTTTTGTAATTGATACTTTTTTCTCCTTTCTATATTAGTTTGAGTTTCCTAGTTATGAAGTACTAATTGATAAGGTTTCCTAGTCATTACAAATTGTGCCATATCACATATGTATAATACATAACGCTAGCAGCATCTAAAAGATTCCATTTGAAACTGAAACTACTTGCCTAGAAATTAAGTAGATTTTTCGCCTGTTTGATAAATTCACATAAAAATTTCAAAATGCATCATAAAGAATCATCATCATCTTCCTTATGATCCACACATGGAGTATATAGGAGGCGTTTGGTTCATGATTAATGAGCCCAGTTAACGGGATCAGAACCTTAAACTCAAGTGATAGTGTTTGGATTAGCAATTTAGTTGTGTGAAATGGGACCCCAATCCTTCAGGTGGATAAATCAAACCCATCATATCCTTTGAATTTACATTTCATTCCCATTAACCCCCCATACCCTTCATTCTCATTACCAATTCCGTACCCATGATGCATCCAAATGCCTCCATAGTTTCCCATTCTGCTCCCATTTTGTTCCATCAAGTGCAGAAACTTCCATCTTTACCTATAAGATACATTGCGGATCCAGAGATATCAGTGAGGGTGGGCAGAAATATACTATAAAAACTTCTTTTTTTCTAATATAAAAAGACGCCCGGAAGAGGCACATGAGTGAGTAGTCCATATAGGCTCTATTACATATTGCAGAGAGTAGACCACTTTTTTTTTATAATTATTTTCTATATGTAGAACGCAGATTATACCATGTATGTGGCCTGCATGAACTTGGACTTTGAGTTGCAAATTAAAAACTTTAAAGACCCAATTCAGCATGGGCCAAAGCATACCTGGACTTGCTGATGATAAAAACATAAAACATTTTGGAATAATTCTGTACATTGCTTAAAAAAAGGAGAACAATTTTACTGTTACCTCCAGTTGCTCGTCCAAACGGAGAGCACCTTGTACACCTTCTATACTGTCAAACTACCAAAAAAATAAATTATATTAGTTGTGCAGAGGGGATGGGCTGGATCACGAAGCAAATAATTTGAGCCAATCTAGACAAAGATGAAGTTTATGATGGAGAAGTTGTAAGTGACATTTGCAGTTGTGATTTGAATATGAAGAAGATAATGGAATATATTTCTACCACTCTATCTATAGTTGTAAGTGACATTTGCAGTTAGATATTTAGAGCAATATCCAAGGAGCATGGCCAGTGAAGTACCCGGTCCGGTCTGTTTTGCTAGCTTCCACAGAATGGTGGTACAACACCACCTTTGGTCTGTTTGGCTAGCTGCCACAGAATGGTGGCACAAAACCACCTTCCACGTCCTAAACACTACTCCAGGTGTGGTGGTATATGGTACCGAGCCAAGGCATTTGGCTTGGCAAAACAAGCAACAGTGGAGTAGGCTGAATAGTCTAGAATTTAGAACTCAAATAGTCCAGAGATCATATCTATTTTAGATCTTGGTTGTCTTTTTATATAACTTGTTTGCTATGTAGGACAACTTTACCAATGCCACTTTGTAGTGTCGTTGATTATTGCTCAAGTACACACTAAATCAATTTCATGTTAGTGTTATTCATAAGATCGAGTAAAAGAAAATAAACTCACTTGTAGGATTGCATATCCCAAATGCACATGGTCGGATGACCGAGATATTCAAATCTTTTGCACAACACCGAACACCCCAATATCTGCACATAAAACAAAAGAGTTACATTTATACGAGACCAAAGTAAATTGTAATATCCTAAATTTTTTACATTTTTCAACCAATCGACTGTCATAGAAATATGAGAAAAGATGATATGTATTTTTTGATTGAATACTTCGACAATCGAAATATCATCTCATTGACTGATTTTAGTGCATGTTTGGGGTATCACAAAAAAGTTGACTTATAACTTAAAATGAGTAAGTGCTTTATAAGTGATAAGTTGATGGATTCTTATAAGTTATACGGGTGTTTAGATAAATTTACTTATAAGTTAGTTAATAGTTTGCTAAATTAAATTTGAAAAAATAATTATTAAATACAATGATTTCAACACTTGCATTTTAAATTAAAAAAATATTTAAAAACACAAAGTTAAAAATATAAAGTATTAAAAAAATAAAGAAATCAAAGAATAAGTTGATAAGTTAAGTAAAATGTTGGTGATTTCTAACATTCAACTTATCAATTTATAAGTTATCAAATAAGCTGAGTATACAAACACCCCTCATAAGCTGAAATGGGTTTATAAGTCATAAGCTGACTTATAAACCTTTAGCCAAACAGGCCCTTAGTTTTTAGGCAAGTTATCAACTTGAATATTTTCATTCTTTGTACATACATCGGGAATATCATTTTTCATGGTCAGTGCAACTGATTTGAAATTAACAATAAAACTCAATCTCCTTGTATAAGTTATCATTAATTCATTATCATGATAAAAAAAATTGCAGGATTAATCACATATGCATTGTCTACTTCCGCATAGTTTTTTAAAGTTTGTTTTTCGACGATGACACATTCATGATGCAAAAGTCAAACACAAAATAAATAATACAATAACCAAAAAAGAAAAAAAAATAGTATACTCCTCTATTGCTTTTTAATAGTCACTTGACTTTTTGACAAACTTTGACCCCATAGTAAAAAAATATATTTTAATTTTTTTTTGTAAATTAAAATTTCAATAATATATTTTTATTTAGAAAAAAAAATTGAAAAAAGAATTTTAACATGCAGTCCAAGTTCTTTAAACTAGCGATAAAAAAGTCAAAGGACTATTAAAAAAATTGAGGGAGTATAAATTACATTTGAAAAAAAAATTGTGGCATATTAAGAGGGCAGAGTATTATCTAATAATAATGACTCAACATCTCGTATTTAAATGCTTACACCAATTCCCCAAAAATTGTTTGAAAGCCAAAAATATGTATAAAGACAATCATAACAAATAAAACGTTTGCCGAGAATTGCCTCCGAATCTTATCCTTTGTAATCATTATAAAGTTGATCTTAAAAATGCAATACACCAATGGCGGTTTTTATATGTGCACAATAAATTCATATAAATTTATGTGGGATGACTGAAATAACACTATATCAACCTGCCCAGCACGACAAAGAAATTGATAAATGCTAAGTGAAGATGATTTTGAGATGTCAACATGCATCGGGTCAGAATAGAGTTAATAAATATTATCAAATGTCGAAAATTATAAAATTGATATAATAACAATGCTCCCTAGCATGAGTTCATAGACTTAATCCCAAAATACATATTGTTATGTTTAAATGCTAATATCTCATTGGAAATTAAGAATAAATGTTTAAATATCAAAGAATTTATTTTTCAGTGCATGATATTTGAATTGAACTCAAAATTTAGAATTTCGTAAGATGATAAAGTTTAAAATTTATTTTCAGGCATGTATTTTTTTTCCTTGAAAGTAGGTATGTAGTTTATTGCATTTTAGTCTAAAAGTGAGAGTCTCAACTATTAATCCTTTGCAATTCATACTAAAAACTGATTATAACTAAATTTATAGTACAAGGTTGTTATGTAGTAAACTTGGAATATACAATGGTTCGGTTATCTCTGTCTGGGTTAGACTCCTCTATATAATCTTGAACAAGCTTTTCCTACTTAACCTTGAAATACTTCATCTTTTGCATAACACTCATCATCATCATCAAATATCATTTCTCCCTTCTCAAATTGAGAAACTTTGTGACATATCTCCGCTTCTTTGTTTCCTATACAACTATTCATAAAGGTTTGCATATGTGCTTCTGAACTTTTATCAATTATCAAATGGATAAAAGTACACAAGCACATATGCAAAGCTTTATGAATAGTTGTACAAGAAACAAAGAAGCGGAGATATGTCACAAAGCAACTCAATTTGAGAAGGGAGAAATGATATTTGATGATGATGAGCGGGTTACAAAAACAAAGAAACATGTTATGCAAAAGATGGAGTATTTCAAGATTGAGGAGGAAAAGTTTGTACAAGATTATATAGAGGAGTCTAATCCAGACAGAGATAACCGAACCATTTTATATTCTAAGGTTACTAAATAACAACTTTGTTCTGTAAATTTAGTTATAATCAATTTTTAGTATGAATTGCAAAAGATTGATAATTGAGACTGTCATTTTTAGACTGAAAAGGAATGAACTACATACCTACTTTCAAAAAAAACATGCCTAAAAATTGAATTTCAAACTTTTATCAGCTTACATAATTCTCAATTTTGAGTTCAATTCAAATATCATGTACTGCAAAATAATTTTTTTGATATTTAAACATTTATGTTCAATTTCTTAATTTCCAATGAGATATTAGCATGTAAACATAATAATATGTGTTTTGGGATTAATTCTATGAACTCATGTTAAAGAGCATTGTTATTATTTCAATTTTATGTTTCTCAACATTTGATAATATTTCTTAACTCTGTTCTGACGCCATGCAGGTTGACATCTCAAAATCATCTCCACTTAGCATTTATGCATTCTTTTCTCCTGCTGGGCAGGTTGGTATAGTGTCATTTCAGTCTTTCCACATAAACTTATATGTCAATGTGAATCTTATGAATTTATTGTGTACATATAAAAAACTCTCATGGGTGTCAGATCAAATATATAATGGTTACAAAGGATGAGATTCAGAGGCAATTCTCAGTGTATGTTTTCTTTGTTATGATTGTATTTATGCATATTTTTTGGCTTTCAAACAATTTTTGGGGAATTGGTATAAGTATTAACTACGAGTTGTTGAGTCATTATTATTAGATAATACTTCGCCCTTTTAATATGCGACAAATCTTTTTTAAAACGTGATTAATACTCTCTCTGTTTTTTTAATAGTCCTTTGACTTTTTGATCGGTAGTTTAAGGAACATGGACTACATATTAAAATTATTATTTTTCAATTTTAATTTCTGAATAAAAATATATAATTGAAGTTTTAATTTTAAAAAAAATTAAAATATAATTTTTACTATGCTGTCAAAATTCGTCAAAAAGTCAAGTGAATATTAAAAAGCAACAAAGGGAGTATAATGTTTTTTTTTCTTTTTTGGTTATTGTTTTATTTTTTGGAAAATTATTTTGTGTTTAACATTTGCATCATGTGATTGAAGGTGTCATCGTCGAAAAACAAACTTTAAGAAACTAGGCGGAAGTAGAAAATGCATATGTGATTAATCCTGCAAATTTTTTTTATCATGATAATGAATTAATGATGATTTCTACAGGGAGATTGAGTTCTATTGTTAATTTCAAATCAGTTGTAATGGGCGTGAAGAATGATATTCCCGATGTATGTACAAAGACTGAAAATATTCAAATTGATAACTTACCTAAAAACTAAAATAAGCCAAGGAGGTGATTTCTTGATTGTCGAAGTATTCAACCAAAAAATACATATCGGCCTTTCTCATATTCCTATGACAGTCGATTGGTTGGAAAAGATAAAAATTTGAGAATATTACAATTTACTTTGGTCTCGTATAAATGTAACTATTTTGTTGTGTCCAGATATTTGGAGTGTTTGGTGTTGTGCTAAAGATCAAAATACCGTGGTCATGCGACCATGTGCACTTGAGATATGCAATCCTACAAGTGAAGTTGTACCTTCATCCATATAAACCTTACCAAGTCCATCCAAATTGGGCCTATATTCCATGTGGGTCGTAAATTGAGCCTAGGTACTATGAAGTTGTTCCTTGCAGTATTGAATACAAAAGGAGCCTGATCCTCATACGCAGCAGCTCATTTCGACATAAACCTTCATTCACAAATATATCTGTTGTATTCACAGATAGAGGTGTAGTCTTCACCTCCCTATTAGCTTCAGACTCACTGTAGGATGCACGTTTATTATAATTTCGGACCTTAGGGCTATAAGACCTGTTCCTTTTGTTTCTTCCCCAGTCACGAGAAGCATTATCCTTCTTCAAGTTTGCCAAAGATTGTTCCACAACCTTGTGCCTTTCCGCCTTTGCATAAAAATCGGCCAATGTAATTGGCTCCTTACTCTGAAGCTCCTTCCAGAATTCGGTCCCCGGCTTCACTCCAGCTATCAAGAAATTCTTGTAAGTTTCATCACCTTACTCTGAAGCTCCTTCCAGAATTCGGTCCCCGACTTCACACCAGCTATCAAGAAATTCTTGTAAGTCTCATCAGTGGTTTTTCTCACCTTAGGAACTTCAGCATTGAACCTCTTGAAATACTCATTTAGGATCTCGTTATCACGCTGCTTTATGTTTGCAAGCGTGTTAGCCGGAGGAGCGAATATGACTGAAGCTCTGAATTGGGTAACAAACATTTCACCCATCTACTTCCAAGATTTAATTGAGTTGACGGGAAGCCTTTAAAACCATTGATGAGCACTATCCCTCAGGGTCGCAGCTAACAGGCGACATTTGGTGCGATCCTTAATCTGATAAACCTTCATTTCCGTGTTAAAACGGCTTATATACTCCACAGGGTCAGTAGTCCCATCAAATTTCAAATCTCCAATTCCCCTATAGCTGCGGGGTAGAGGTGAGTCTCGCACCTTCTTGGTGAAAGGCGAACCTGAAGCTAGTCCTGACTGAGGACCTTTTTTGGCCATAATCTTCTCAAGAACTTTCGTGAGGTCCGTCACCTTATATTCTCCTTCCTCTTCATCCGATTTTGAACCACCTTCCTCATCGTCCTCATTGCTAGAACTTTCATCAGTGCTATTCTCGGCATTATAGGACGAGCTAGAGCTGTACTCGTCTTCAGCTTTGGAGTGGGATTTCTCCTTATGGTTCTTCGACCCCTTGGACTGTGATTTCTCACTTTGGGTCTTTCTGATGAACTTTTGCTTCGTTCCCGAAAGTATGTGCCTCAAATCCTCCCTCGTGAGTTTCTTCCCTACTCGATTGAACACACCAATACTCTTGGCAGCTGAAGGTTCAGGGCCTTCCTTGTCTTTAGCTTCAGAGTTCCAGTCTGGGTTACTTTGATCAGTTTCAACATCAGAAAAGGTCTTCTGATTTCTTTCCTTCACAGGCTCTTCTTCTTCACTATCAAAATTCAAACGTTTTGGAGTGCCCTTCTTTTTTGAGCGTTTTTTCGAAGACTTCATCTTCTTTCGCCATTTGTTCATTTTCTCCGATTTCTTTTCCAAAGAAACAACCCTGTCACCGATTTTTTGAAGATGAGTGAGGATGTCTCTGTTAGTGACCTCGCCTTGAGAATCTTTTTCACGATCATCTCCGCCCTTTGTGGGCGATTGAGTATTACCGGAATCGTCCGACATTTATTTCTTTCAAGAAATTTCTGCGGAGGTTCGGCCCCTCCTTCTAGCGCCAATTTGTTGTGATGAAAATCTGGTATTTCACAATGAGAGAATCTTGCTGGAATATTCGAATAATTGTCCTTGGTTTTCGGACAGAGCTTCAGGTTCGCAGTCGGGTAGCTGAAGCTTATTGCCGGAATATTGAGATAGAATAATGTTTATGGGCTGAATTGATAAAACACCGGTTGAAGTGGGCAAAGTAAGTCCTACTCGGCCAGCAAACTCACCGGAAAATGTATCACTTAGGGTACACGTGTCTTACGTGTGTAGAAAGTGAAAAACCGAATCCTTTAGTCAAGTGTCTACATATCCTATTTATAGGAATCAAGTCCCATGTAGTTCTATTAAGTTAAACCTCTCCTTTCTTGCCAATTAAGCCATCTCGAAATAATCCATCCCAGAGTTTTGACTTATCCAAACACCTTATTCTGAGCTTCCGAGTGTTCTTACCCAAATCCACCTCTAGAAACCCTAAATCCTATATTTAATCGATAATTATCTGAATATATTGACATAAATTAATTATCCAATTCCTGGTGGTTTATAGGTGATAAACGTCTTTATTTCGGGGATAACTACGTATTCCTAGAAAATAGGAAGTAGAATTACCATCCAACTCCACTTCTGTCCAGAAGAGATGTAGACAACTCTGAACCTGCACCTCAGCCTATCCTGAACCCGTTCCTCAGCACTCTGAGCCTGCAGCTTGGCTTACCCCGAACCTAGGTACTATGAATCTGTATCTTCATCCATATAAACCTTACCAAGTCCATCCAAATTGGGTCTATATTTCATGTGGACCTTAAATTGAGCCCATATGAGATTTTGGGCACTAACAGAAACTATCGGTAAGTAATGGTGTTTAATATTTGTCCCACTAACCATATCACAAAACAGTGCAATTCTAGTTAAATGTGGTGTACTCAGCACCTGTCACGAACCGAATTGGTGGATTCGTAATGAGTTTTTAATAGTTTTTATGTCGGAACAAATGTAGAAATAGAGAATAACATTTACAATCACATAGAAACAGTAAGAAATGAGCCAGAATGTAGAGATAGAACACAGAAAATAACTAGAGAGATAGCAACTTGAACAGAAGGATAGAGTTTAAAGAGAGAAATAGTAGAAATGCTCTAAAACTTGCTACCGGAAAAACAAGAAACAAATATAAAATGTTTGTTATCTAAACTTCAAAATCTACCTACAATAACTCGGAAGAAAAATACGCACCTGCTAGAGCTCTTGTGAATAACGGTCAGAAAACAAAAAACGGCAGCCGGAATCTGCTTTGAAACCCACCAGAGAAGCAAGAAAAGAAATATGTTCTACAGCTTTCAAATTCGTAATAAAGATACTACGTTGCTGGGATTTGATTTTTTGCTGGGGCTGTAAGTAAGTTAAGTATATGATGACATATGCTCTGTAATGAGAAAAAATGAGCAGCATTTTTAATGGATCGGAGTATATTTTTCTTGGTTGGAAACTCATCCAAAATCATGCTTGTACTATTCTTATCCCTCTGCTGGCCCAGGAAACCGAGTCTCATAATGTTCCCCAACCACCATCTTCTATTCCATTAACTTCTCCAACTATCAACTTGCATTCCATTAATGTGTAGTTTGTATGCACTCTGTCCGTCTGTCTGAGTGTAATTTATTTGATTTTATGTTAGAATAATGATTTTAAATTAGTATTTTGCATTATTAATCAATGTATAATACATTGCAAATGAGCTATATATGTATTTGATAACCATAATAAATCAATTTTATATCAATATATATATATAAAGGAGGATACGCGGAAGGTGAGGTGGCACCTCTAAGATCGTTCAAATCTAATTTTCTAATTTTCTTAGAGTTTTATAATATTTAATATTAAAACATTAAAAAATATCCTTTAACATATTATAAGTAGAATAGAAGTTCGAATTTATAGGTGACGTATAAATAAAAGTTTTATGCTAAGTAAAATAGGTGTTCGAATTTATGCATATCATAGGTATGCAAATCGTAAAATCAGTTTTACGTGCTCATATAGTTGATATTTATAACATTTTCTAATTTTTGCTGGAGTGATTTCAGGGTATATAATATAAATTTTAAGGTATGTAATGAAATAATTTTGTTTAAAGTACTTCCATTCTACAAAGTTGATTAGATTTTCTTTTTATCACTATTCAATTCATTTTAAAATTCATTAACTTATCATTTTAATGCTACTTACCTTACAAATTTTGTTGATTTGATTCCATGCTATTAAAATGCTAACACTATTCTACTATGATGAATTTGGTGAGTGAAAATTTCAACTTCACTTTTTGGTGAAAATTCTACTGATGACGTGATGACGGTTGATGTGAAATTGCAGGGTATATAATATCTTTTTAGTTACTTTTGTGCTTGATATTTACCCCTTCACACAAGTTTTTTTTTCCACATTATTTTGAATTAAGTGTATGTAAATTTGAAGATGATCTACCATGTCCCAATGGCCACTTACAGTATGTTGTAAACGATGTAGTAAACGAGGTGACCCAGGTCCACAGGGGTGACGAGAGTTTTTCTTATCAAAATATTGAATACAAGGTATTAATAAATTTTATTTAGCAAAAAAAAGGCATTAATAAATTTGTTGTCCACTCATTTAGACTTTTTACATTACAATTACTAACATACATGTATTTTATCTAAAATCACTTTGATAGTAACAAAATGAAAAAATTAAAATAAATAAAAATTAACATTCAAATTTATAGAGAAGAAGAGTTCAAATTTATAGAAAAAATTTATTTGAATTAAAATAAGTGTTCAAATTTATAAAGAAGAATAATTTAAATTTATTAGTAAAACATAGAATTAAAAGTTCTTTTGAAAGTACGTGTTCAATTTATAAAAAATAATAATTCGAATTTATAAGAAATACATATAATTAAAAATCATGAATATATATATATATATATAAAGAAGGATACGCGGGAGGTTAGGCGGCACCCCTAAAATTGTCTCAATCAATTTTTCTAATTTTCTAGAATTTTTGAATTTTAGATACTAATAAATCAAAAATTATCATTTAACATATTAGAAGTAGAATACATGTTCGAATTTATTAAGGAGAATAGTTCGAATTTACAGCGAAGTTCGAAGTTCTATTTGAAGTAGAATAGGTGTTTGAATTTGCAGAGAGGAAGAGTTCAAATATAAAAGAAGTACTTGCAAAGTTCTATTTGAAGTAGAATAAGTGTTTCAATTTATAGAGTAGAAGAGCTCGGATATAAAAGAAGTACTTGCAATTAAAAGTTCTATTGGAAGTAAAATAATCGTTTGTAATACATAACTAAATTTCTATTTGAAGTAGAATATATGTAAAGTTGTATAGATGTTTTTTCAACGAAAGAGTGGCTCATTAGAAAAGAATATGGTAACATAAAAATTAATATATAAGACAAGTATATATTCAATATATTAAATTTGAGATTTTGATATTAAAAAGGAAAACGTGTTTCACGGGAAGACGGCTTATTAACGAGGACCGAGTAATTTTCATAATTTAATTGATAAATTTTTAAAAAAAAAATTATTACGCCGCCGCGAAGCGCGGCTTTTTCAACTAGTTATTTAAAAAAAGTAAAAAGTCACAAATCAAAATAGAAATCATTCGTATTTCATGAAATGGATGAGCTTCCTAATACGAGGAAAGTAAATTAATCACAATAATTAATTTAGTGAACATAGAATTTAATTTATTGAATTACTTGTTTACTACGGTATATACGGGCTGCATGTATAAATGAATAAATCTAGGGGGATTCCTTATATTTTTATTTATAATATTTATTTCACAACAAATACAGAACTTAGTAATACAAGTCTAAAATAATAGTATATTTTATATCTTAGCAACCCTAGTTGTTGCTTGATAAGTGGAAGAGACTTGTTTGTTGCTTGACCTGTTGACTCTGCAGTCAACTCTTTTATACAATCAAATATCAACTAGACTGCAAATTTTCATATGAAAAATAATAACAAAATGCATGCATACGATTCAATCATCAAAGTTGAAGAAAGATCCAATAATTTGTTTTGTTGGTTTGGGGATAGGAAGCTGAGAAATCCGGGCAATACTATCATCTCTCACACTGCATGAATGCTTGCAAGACAAAATAGACACACTACTACTGCTACTACTTTTCTTCGTGTGTAGTCTTCTTCTTCTACTACTGCTACTACCGTTTGTGCACTTTCTATATGCTATTAGAAAAGGATCATCTTCCTCTTTGTAAGCATCTATTTTTGAACCACTTCTTGATATTGGAGATTGAAAAGCACATGGAGGTAGAGGTATATTTTGCAAATTCACCGGACTTGCCCTCCCACTCTCCGGCTGTAGTAGATAAGGCGGCGGTGGCAACTTCACTTTTCCACCGCGCTTTCCTTTGTCGTCGTCGTCCCCTCGGTCCGTATCTTCCTTTCGGATTCCGGGCTTGTTTTCCCATGCAAAGGGGACTTGTCCTTTTGAGTAAACCTTGTTGTTGCTCATATTTGTGGCTCTTGGTAAAAATTTTACTAGAATGAATGAGAATTTGAAATAGTTGGATGCGGGGACTTTATATTGGACTTTTCATGTTGCCTATGCCGTCTAATGGTAGATTTAATGAATAAACTTTTTATAAAATGGGAAAAAGGAGAACGGGGTTATTAGGCTTTTAAACAAGAATAACAGCAGACTTTGATAGGCAAAGTAGACTAAAATCTTGTAGTCAACATCAGAAAAATATGCAAATTAAGGACTTAAGAGCTAAAATACAAATTCGGAAAGCTTGACGAAATGTATCATTTATATTTTAATCATTGAGTTTTACGTGTACCAACTTTCTATTCATACGATGCACGTTTTCTACCATGTATGCGTATAATATACGTGGCTCACGAATCACTTAACGAATAATTGATTTTACAGTCGTTGAATTATGATATCGACGGCTAGGATCAAAGAAAAAAAATTAATCGCTCTGTTACAATTTTCCGCGGAGCCTCAACCTTTCCTATAAATTATGTCGGAGTGGCCAAGATACCAAAATACCCCAAATTGGAGCAGAGTTCACTGTATTGGAATTTGATGTTTTTATCAATTCTTCTGAATTTCGAGCTTTTCAAAGATGAGGTTTTACTAAACTTGGCATAGTTTGAGCTGCATAGACAATTGCTAACTAACACAGCAGCCTACTGATGAGAAACTAGTTATAATAAGAATACAATATGGCTGCAATGGCTGATAATCAAACACGATGGTTACAATCAAACATTTAAGAAATGAGACATCTCTCATCGTTTTGTGATTTGATGGTGATGGCCATGATATGAAAAGTTGACTTCAACAGTAATAGTAATATATAAACATCATCAGCAGACATCAGGATTGGCAAGTTTTTGGACATAAAACTCAACCTTAAGAACTAAACCTGTTGGAAACTAGCATTGAAACTTCTGAGAATCACTAGAAGGTAGAAGCAACAAATCATGTTGACAAAAGTAATGCAAGTTCGGAAAGTTCAGTACAACCTTGCAAAGTTGAGTCAAGGGTGGTGCATTTGTTTCGAGATTCTAAGCCTTTTTACATTATAAATCTGGCATTTTTTTTAATTTGTACATAGGAAATAACCAATTTATGTTGTACGTATATAATTCTATATTTACTGCCTAGAGTCTGTTTAAACTTTAAGTACAGGGTTGATGAAATAGCAATGAACTAAACACATACTTCCTATTTAATTTTGAGATGAAAGTACAAAATTTGATTGAGATGCATGTTTCTGTTTACATCATATGTGACCTATCACTAACCCTTCCTGAGATCTAAATAGGGACAAACGCATATGAAAGAGAACTGAACTGAGTAGAGGATTTTACTTATCATTGTGCTTCCGAGTTTCAAAAAAGAGGGGACAACGGACACAAGACGATAACATTAACTTCACTTTTCACAGCAATTTGGGATTAAAGATTTACATAAATTGTAATTAAAGTTCGAATTTGGAACTAAGAGAGTACCTTCACTCCAAAGCAATTGAAAAATACTACCAGGATCAACTAAGTATGATGCTCCCAGTTGCTTGAAATGTCAGATTCTCACATTGCTGTTTGTCCAAGGACAAAACAACTGCAGATCATCTCTCGAGTACTAGCAATTTGTACATATTACTTTCTTATATTCGTGTATGATTTGCATGAGTCATGATTGCTTATATTCACATATGATTTGCATGATTGATCTTTATGTTGGTTCAATTTAGCACTGAATGACTAAAATCTCCACAATAAGTAGAACACGTAGGATTCGGGGTCAGCTTTTGTGTAGCAAAATGTGGGTTCTATAACTAATGGTGCAGGTGCTAGGCACAGAGAGAAACTAATCAGATACAAGCATGTATGGTTATTGCACCATAATGTATGCTGTTACATCTAGTCATGTTCATATTAATATTGTTACAAGAGAGCATAATCAGCTTACAAAGATATATGCAGTTCCGTCACCATCTTCGTATCAATGATGTGAGCAACTGCAAACATAAACAATGTTGAATCCATCAGAGAAAACCATGCAAGTCTGTAAATTAATTATATTACTATTTTAATATTTGGGTATTACTTGTCACATTCATTCACTGAATCACAATCCTCTGATGCAAAAGGAAACTTGGTCTAATGTTCCCAGTAATATTTGTTAGTAAAAATTCAAAGAAATGACAATGTGGTGTTAGACTAGAACCATATTATATGCATAAGGTCAAAGTGGAACTGCATTGATTCAAGTGTTCACAAAAGAAACTGTTAGTGTCTGTTTACAATAACATGTATCCTTTGTAAATTACCAACTGCAGAAGTGAGAAGAAAGACACAGATGATTCATGCCTAACTCTGGTCTCCCATGTATCCCAACTTTCTCTGCCTATTATAGAAATATATTTGTATAATTTTAAAATCCTTGCAAAATTTTAAAAAGTAACGTAGCAATTGAACTAACAGACTCTTATTTGAATGACCCCTATACATAGCAGGAGTCCTCAGTTTTGTATACATAATTTTTATAATAATTTCTAGGGTTTTTGTCAGTAGAGGTAAAAAGGGAGATGGTGCAACATGTGAACTAGTTCTGTTTATGACTTGATTGTTGTGAAAATTATCTATCTCATACGAAAAATTTAATGCAATACCTCAAAAAGTTCAAAAGGACTGCCACGCTTGTATACATCATTTTTCTTGCGCTGATCATTAGGGAAAATGCTATACAATAAAGTTCTCCATCCAATGAGTAATACAGAAGTGCTCCCCATCGTAACTAAGATAAAATTTGTCGGTGGTATATGACCTGCTGCCAATGCTCTGATTACTATCCCCAACTGAGAAGGCAACAAAAGAAAGAACTTACTGATTGAAGAATTTTATCAAAGCGAATGAGATGAAAGCAATACATAACAAAATTTCAACATTTGGAGTTTGAGTCAAAACCCAATATAAAAATTCAAGTTTGAAAGAAAAAAATGTCCTGCCAAAGATCAAATAATACTTTGGCGTTCTCCAAAAGTCAGCTACTATTTAAATTAATTTGCTAAGTCAAAGTCAGATATTATCGATGGTCATTGCATGGCACTTTATGTTTTATGTAGAACAAAAATAGACATGCAATCCAAGTATAATATAAATCAATACACATATAATAAGAAACCAATTTAACTATCATCTTTAGTAGATTCAGAATGTCGGATTTGACCTAAACAATAGATCATTTTATGCCCATTTAAATATGATTTTTATGTCACTACTAATCATGGTTGTGCGCAATTTTCAGTTGGCCTTTCAGAGTTTCGGTAACGATGTCTCTGAACCGTCCTCTATGTGATGACCATAATTTTCTGTTAGCAGTCTGCACAATGGACCCTTACAGATTCATGAATCTTCCCATATCTGGTGCTAAAGAGCATACCAGAGGATATTTGAGACTTTAGTAGGGGAATTAAACATGGTGCAGTTTGAGTAAACTAAACACAAATCTTTAGAAGAACTCTATACTGGACAACTTTGTTCCAAGTACAAATTCGTTCTGGACAGTGAATGACTTGCCAGCTTACTGTGGGCCTGTGGCTAATTCCTGGCAACTTTGCCTCTCTTGTGTGTTTGGTTGGTTGAAGGCAACAACTTGGGCACAAATGGCGGTAACTTTTGCAACCCTCTCATGCATCAAATCCATAACAAAGTTTAACCATATAACATAAACCAGCAGTAGAAAGTCGATAATCAGGTAAGAAAAAAATTATTATTGGTGTGGTACCTGTAACGTTCACCACAACAACAATGAAAGAGTATAGCAAGGACAAACTATAGGATGTGGAAATATTGGTAAGTCCACATGTCTATTATTCGCACGAAATTTATTGGGGTACACTTGTCTTCCGAAACATCTACACTAAAAAGAATGGTTCCACATAGAATTAGATGCTACTTGGAATACAAAGAACAACAAATTGGGAATTTATTCAGGCATGAGTGAAATTGGAAAAATTGTTCAGGCATGAGTCTGCATATATGTACAAAGTTATGGACTTATGGTTAACTACCAACACGCTACATTCCCAAGAAGCAAATGCAACAAGTAGGTAAATCATATGAGTAACTTAGGCTTTATGATGGATGTGATAATTAGTTGAAACGGATAGGATCAGCAAGAAGTAGATGCCATTGTTATGTATGCCAGTCCTGAGCATGACAAGAAAGTATCACTGAGGCTAAGGCTGAGTCAAAAGCAAGCGACACATTTATTGAAGTGAAGTGCATGACTTGGTAAATAATTACACTAATAAAAACCATATATAGATACCACAAACTAAAACATTTTTTATGGACAATAGTTTGCTAGATAGAACTTAAATACTAGCGGTGCCAAAGATTTTTGATCTTTGATGGAATAAGTACTAGATATTGACAATAACTCTAAAACAGTTAGAACCCCGGGAATTCAACTATTTCACAGGGGTACAAACATCAACAAAATTTTGAAGGAAAACACCACTCCTATGAACTACTTAATTAGGAAACGATAGTTAAAGCATCACAACCCAATCCCTAGTCACCACTCACTGTCAAACAACTCCATGAGTAACTCAGTAAGCACATAGAATAATTTCAGATAAAACCATTAATGTTTATTATTACTTTAATATAAGTAAATCACTTCACACACTTCAATGAGGCAAGAGTGGTGTTATGGACAGAAAAAAACAGTTTGCATGACTCTGAGCGAAGGAAGAAGAGAAGTTACTAGAACAAATATACCATCTATAATATAATTGTTAAAGACAGATATTATGCGTATATAGATGATTATAAACAATTAATAATTGCCAAACCAACTGAGTTTTCCTTCATGATGTAAAAGGTCAAGAATATCCATCAAGGTGGTAATGTTAAAAATAAAGTAATCTTAAATGCCAAAGATTAATGCTCATTTAAAAAAACTCAGAATTTGAATGTAAATACGGTGCATGTAACGTTACTCCTAGCCACACAACTTATGGTCTCATGCAGTCAGATGCATCTCACTCAATGCAAGGCACCAGTTACACATTTGTGAGTTGTTCCTAGGCGGTGTCTTTCACAGCATTAATGGGTGCCTAATTAATCGTGAGTATTAGTGTCACTGTATAATATAAGCCGACTCACAATACAAGTTTATACAGTACATGCACAGAAGCAGACACTAACAAAATTGATTGTATTTCCACAATTCTTTCACGGGGAAAAGATGCCAAAGGCAAGAAAGGAGGAATCATGACCTAAGTGAGCCACAGACAAGTTAATATATCATGGAGCATTAACATTATAAATACACAATGATTTGCATAAATTTTGTTTTTTTATCCTCAGCCTCACAACTTGCACAAGCGAAAGTACACTCAAGCCAAAAAATAAGAAAATAGAAAGGAGATAAAAGTAACAACCAGGCATTTGTATCCCGACGTTTATCAGGGAAGACAATCGGTAAAAACTAAGTGTAGTTTCTTCCACCTATGTTTTCTTGTGATTAAGGGTTAAGAACAAACAAGATGGAAGAAGAAATAAATACTGGCTACAAAGCAATTTGAACAATCAACTTATGCATCATATGTTGGCTCATTGCAGCCCGGTGCTCCAACATTTACCAAGCCCAAAAGGAACTCATGTCCTTACCTAATGAAGTCACCTGCTTCTATTTAGAGGAAGAATTCCTAAATTATACAGAACCCTGAGCAGCTCAGCTAACATAAACCATCACCAATATGACAATATCTATTGTATTTATCACTGTTTGGGACATCATAAGTGATGTTACTTTTCTTTGAATAATCATTTTTATTTCTATTTTTATTTCTGTTTCCCACCACAAATTTATGTAAAATGACTAGAACTATACTGTCTCTAAGAAAAAAACCTACAAAGAGTCAGTGAACTTACCGGGATACCAACAAACCAGGACTTGGCAGCAGCTATCACAGCTTGTGAAAGACCATTAACCCCCCGCCCATCCTCCCCATAGCCCCCAAGAAAATAAGCACTCAAAACCCATCCTGCCAAAATCCAACCAATGTATAGCTTTTCACACTCTTTAAGATTATAACAAAAAATCCAAACAAGAACAAATCCACAGAAAATCCATAAAATTAGATTAACCAGATTACCAGCAATGAAAGGGTCGGCAGTCCGAAGAGTTTCAATGTCAACGACAGAGAAACCATGACTAAACCTTCCAATTGCAGAGAACAAAAGCAAAGCCAGTACATCTCCACCAGCAAGCAAGGCCACACGTCTGCAACCACAAACAAACCAGTACCATAATATTATCAATATACAGTGACATACATGCACACAAGCACAATTCCAATCGAAAATGTCAATATTATTATCCAACTTACGAAGAAAACGCATACACACAGTTGAAAAAGGAAGTTCAAACATTTCTCTCTGATATAACCAAAGAAATTTTAAAAAAAAAAAATCACACAAGTACACATTTAAAATCCTTGTTTCAGGCTAATGGTGTAGTTAAAGGGGGCTTCTACCCCTCGCCCCCACCATGATGGGAAAGGAAACGGTATAGACCTCAGCCATTAGGCCATCTACTAATCCTCTATAAACAACAATACAAACAAGAAAGTCCAAGATTTTCATCTAAATTTCGATAAAATTCAACCATGGGCCACACTAAGATTACAGATGTAAATTTCAAATTTATTTTCCAACCTTTAGCATTCATAAAACACACATACAAACTCGAAATCCAAGATCTTCTACTCATACTTGAAACTTACAAAAGACACGCACAATCACACTCACACACTTGTAATACAAGTATTGTAAATCACCAAATTATTCATTCAACGAGCTTATTCATTTATCGAGCTTCTACCGTAAACTAGATACTTATATTGAAAAAATTGAGATATTAAGACTAAATTCCCCGAGTTCCGCAACTAAAAATTATAGTTCCTAGCTAGAACCTTAGCCTATACATAAACATATATACAAGGAGAGAGAGAGAGAGAGAGAGAGGGGGGGGGGGGGGGGAGAGAGAGAGAGAGAGAGAGAATAGTTACCCCCATTTATCAATCCGAGCAGAAAAGCTGGGTTTTTCAAACTGAATGACACCTTCAAGAGGAACAGAATCTTGAGAAACAAGAGTAATGGGTGTTGAAGAAGAAGATTCAGCAGTTTTAGTCAAAGGGGGCGCATTGTTGTTGTTATTATTAGTTGCTTCTGAAGTAACAGAAAAAAGTGGTGACTTGCGAGTGCGGATAGAGAAGTTAGGGGGTCGTCGAGTAGAAAATAAAGGTGGGACTGGAAGAGTGTGTTTTAATGGTGATGAACATTTGTGTGCTGTTGAGGAGGATATTGTTGGAGGAGCTGGGGGAGATGGTGTTTGGCTCAATAGATACATTTTTATTGGTCAATCTCTCTTTGCAGCTTCCGTCTTCTGCGGATATATATCTAGACTAGAGGTAAATATTATAAATAATGACATAAATATCATTTTTTTTAATTAAGTGACAAAAATATTATTTTTAAAAATTTTGATTAAAAATATTATTTTATTACGTATTTTAAAATTGCTTATCACTATTACGTATTTGAAAAATGCGTATTACATAAAAAAAATTATGAAAAATTAAAAATTAAAAAAATTTGATCAATTACGCATTTCGAAAATGCATAACACCTTGAATAAAGGAGTGATACGCCAAATGCGTATCTCTCTTTTCAACTTTTATTTTATTTATTTTTTTGTAATTTTTTTTTTTCAAAAAAACACGTGTTACGTATTATTCAAATGCGTAATAATAATACTCATTTTCTGAATGCGTAATAGATTGGTATTTTTGACCAACATATTCGAAAATGAGTATTCTTGTGAGCCGATTTTAAAAAAGTGATATTTTTTGTCATCACCCTATTTTAAATATTATAAATATGAGAGCGTATTCAATAGTGTGCCTAGTTAGTTAAAACTAGCATTAGTGCGGCACATGCCTCGTATAAAAATTCAGATTATTTTATGATTATATCATTTATTTTTAATCATCTCGGTATCAAAGTATGATAAATATTTGAATATGATTAATAACAATAAAATTTTAGTTGTACTTTTAGAGATGCACAAAAAACCCTTCGGGTTGGGCTTTAAAAAGCCCAGGCTTTTTAACGATCGGGCCGGGCTTTTTCAAAAATCGGGCCGGGCTGGGTCGGGCCGGGCTTCCTCTAAAATATGAGGCCCGTTTTAGGCCCTCGGGCCGGGCCAGATCGGGTCGGACCGGGCTTTTATCCGGGTTTTTTTAATATGCGTTATTGAACTTAACCTGATCGTGAACCATACAAATCTCCTCGTACATGACCATTTTAAGAAGCACATACACTACACTCAATAAATCTTCTGAACAAAAAGGTTTGTTATTATTAGTCTTCTAACTTATAATCACTGAGTCGGTTGAGTTGAGTACTTAGTAGTTAGTACTACTTAGTACATACGAGCACTCGTTTATAGGGTATGATCTTATCTGAATCGTATCAATTCAATCAAAAGTCAAATTTTACATAACTGGATCAATATTCAATCAAATTATAAGTATTCAGAATTAAATATCATGGTTTAGGGTTGGTTTAGGGTTAGAGTTAAACCCTAAACCCTAAATTATCAAGTACATCATGTTAATTGTTAAATTGTCAAATTTTACATAACTGGATCAATATTCAATCAAATTGTAAGTATTCGGAGTTAAATATCATGGTTTAGGGTTTAGGGTTGGTTTAGGGTTAGGGTTAAATCGGGCTTTTTTCGGGCTTTATTCGGGCTTTATCCGGGCCGGATAAAAGCCCGGGCTTTTCGGGCTTTGGGCCGGGCTTTTCGGGCTTTTTTTCGGGCCAGATCGGGCCGGATTTCGAGCTTTTTTTCGGGCCAGATCGGGCCGGATTTCGGGTTTCAGACTTTTTGTGCATCTCTATGTACTTTACACACAAATATCACAATTTTCATCTCACAGATTTGGAAAAAAAGATATTATCTACGTACGAAAACATTTTTTATTCATCGTCCCTATAAGATTGCACCGAATCTTTTTAAATAATACCTTCATCATCAATGCCTTCCACCACTTCTAATTTCTGGTCATACATGTGTGGAAGTATATTTTTAGAACGACTTCATCAAATTGCCCATAATAACTAGTGAGTCTGGCAATAATTCATTAGGCAATTTTTTTGACTTTATGACCATCACTCCTTGAATCCTACTTATACTACCTATATACAACACAATTGTAATGGCGGCTAACTGAAATAGTTAAGTCACTCTTAATAACCACAATGACATAACAATTTCTAGCTAGCATGTACAGTAACTGGACAAGGAGCACAGTTTCATTATCAAATACAATTGCAATCATTCTTCAAAGGATTTCTCTAGTAAAGTCGAATATGTAAGCATAAATCAGACAACTTCATAGTCAAGTACAATTGCAAACATTATTTAAGGTTTCTTGACCAATATCTCGATTGTTAAAGCATATCAATCAATCCGAGGTTGCTAACTTAATAGAAAACAAGCATGCATCATATTATACATTTCACCAAACGAACTACCAGAACTGCGGGGTACCAAGCACCTGCGAAACATGTTGAATCGCATTGCCAAACATCCATTTTCCTTTATAAAATCGTAAGCCAGTTGAGATACTTGTTATGAAAGTCTCGGAATCAGAATCAGAATCAGAATCAGACTGAGATGCTCTGAAGGTTGAGGTGAAAATTCTATCATGAGTTTTACCTCTCTCGTGAGCCCTTAGAGGACGCACATATCTATAGTTGGTACCCTGCACACATACAACAAAGAAAAGTAAAAATCACAAAACAATTAATGTTTTATATTATAAATTAAAAGAAAACTGATTTGCATTAAAAGAAGAAAACACACACAAATATATATACCTTTTCACTGTTATATTTTTCGAGGGCCAAAGTACAAAATTCTTTGATATAACCAGGAACAACAAATTTTTGGAAGAAAGGATCCTGAGAATCATAAACGCAACGATTTGTTTCCTTGACAACGCCAACCACAGAACTTGTAGTGCAAGGGAGTTCAATCCAAATGGGTTTGATTTGATCATCATCGATTTGATCATCACTCTTGTGTTTCTCCTTGAAATTCTCATCTGCTGCTGGTGATGACGATTTAGGCAACTCAATTATAAGATTAATATTGGGTTTTTCTGGTGAAGCAGTGGGGGAGGAAGTAGGTGCCATATCCGCCTGAGAATAAAAAATCTAGTATAAGGTTTTGTTCCTCCCTAAATTGAAAACAAGGGCATATACCGTATATTTATAATGTGACCAATAATAGAATTCAAATACCTAGATATCTAAACAACACAACATAAAAGAGAATCAACACAATTGCTGTCATAAGAAAGAAGAGACTGTGATGGATTAAATCTAGAATTCACCTCGCGAGCGCGCTGTTCCATGCGAGCGCGGTGTTCCATGAACCTAATACGAGCTCGTTGAAAAAAGGCCTTCCTTGCTTCTCCATCAAAGACCACCTTGGGCTTTGAGAAAGAATCTTTGACATAGTCACTATATTCAAGTTTTGAATGTGGCATGATCGCATTACGAAGTCGTTCAAAATGGGTCTTGAGTAATTCTTCATCAATCACCTTGGACTGGACCTGCTTTCAAAACCATCCTTAGCTTAATTCTTCTATTATTCGATGTGTTGCTATAATATATGACAGAACCTACAAATCTCAAACATTAACCCTAAATCAAAAGAGAGAATAGATGATTTAAATTTTTAATAAATCACCTTGCAAGCGGGGTTTTTCATGACCGCTTGTCGAAGAGAGGCCGTCTTTGATGCTCCAGCATCGGCCTTGGACTCGACCTGCTGCTCCTTCATCTTAATTCAATTGGGATTTTTTCCTGATTTTCTCTCTGTGTTCTCTGTTAGGGTTTTTTTAATTTGGCTTGTAACATATATCTAATTTTCTTCCCACTTTTATAACAAGTCACTTGGGGTTAGAAAATATATTTTTTCAGTATTCTTTTTCGGAAAACATCTTATTTAAATATAATTTTTATATTTTTCATAGTTGTAGTAAAATGCGTTAATTATTTTTATTGTCAACTCTAAACTTTCAATATTAATTAGCTCTAATGTCCGTGCCTGCTTCAAATGCATGTGCATTGAAGTGTTCTGTAATTTTTTTATAACATATGTAGTAAAAATGTAAAATATACAAATTTTATACACAACTTCACATGATTGTTAATTTCTTTTCCAATATTTGTAGTTGTAATTTATTTATTTATATAGCTCCGTAAATAATAAATATTCAAGTTTAATATGTTACAGTTTACAAAAGTTCGCAATTGTAATTGTGAATGATTCATTACTAAGTCATGGCCTGTTTTTGTGACCCTTTTGAACGCCAAGTGATGCTTACTTACTGAAACCAAATGCCTAACATTCGTGTAGGCTTGACTCTTGAGTCATAAGGGTGTGCATAAAATAAGATTGTTTGTGCCCAAGGGTATTGAATCAGTCGCTGGATTTATCTTACAAACAAAACATTCTTGGGAGGCTTTCTCCCAGCATCAGCAATGTCCCCAATCCAATGTTGTTTAAGGCGCAAGTTATAAAAAAGCGCAAGATCCAAATTTAAAGCGCAAATCGCGAAGCGTCATTAATCGCCCGCCTTTTTATCAATAAATTATTAATCACATATTTACAAGAAACTAATACTTAACAATCTTAACATTCAAATATAACAAAGAGCATAATTAACATGATAATTATGTCAATAATGAAGCCTTAATCTTTAAAGTTCTCTAATTTCAAACGATTTGGTGTCATCTAACTCAATCTCTGATCTCTCGAATTTTCGCTAAAGACTGTTGAGACACTTGATATAGAGGCCGAGTATTGTGTGAAATACTTAAGTTTTTTTTTCCTTTGACCCTTCTTTTTAAGGGTATTATTATCTTTTACTGTTATGAGCGCCTTTTTGCGCTTTTAAGTGCTTCTAGCGCCTTTTTGCGCTTCTAAGTGCTTCTAGCGCCTTTTAGCGCTTCACGAGCGCCTTTTGAACGATTTCAGAATTACGCTTTTCGAATTGCACACCTTGCGCCAAAGCGCAAAGCGCCATTAATCACACCTTTAACAACACTGTCCCAATCTATGTAAAATCCAACATATATGTGACTCTAAATTAGCTCCACACTGGCTTTATTTGTATACTTACACTTTCAAGCACAACTGCTCTACAAATTTGCTTCCTTCATTTAGATGACTTCCTCAAGCTCTCTTGGAACCAATTGCTTGTCCATGGGTACCTAGTCACCTTCAAGTCGTACACTCTCATTAACCTAAAGGAGCAGAAGCACACCTGAACATCAGACCACATTGCACAATGAATGACTTGAAAGGATAAAGACGGGGTGGCTTAAAAAATTACAAGCCAGAAAACTATGAAAGATGATTGATCTGTTGGGTTTTAGTTTCTATCTATGAGATTAAAAGCCCAATTGGATTACCCTTGTTTTGGCCCACAAGGAGATAAAAATAAGGGAACCCTATATATAATTATAGGAGGATTATAATAAAAAACAAGAGAGAAGAAAATTAGACACAAGAGAGATTTAGGGTGAAAAATTCGCAGGAATTTTTCTGCTTGCACAAGCTGCCTTGTATTTGCGATTCCCGGAGTTCTACCGGTCGGATCGTCCTGAATTTTGGACAGCAACTTCCTTACACCGATATCTAAATTCTGAACGGTGGAGATCGGATTCTGAGGTCCAGAGGTCAGTTTATTAAGGGGCTTAACAGAGCTGTTTGCACCACGGTGAGGGTAAACCTCCCCGCGGGTTTTTCTCATTGTTGTCTTATTTTGATTTCATACTTTTAACGGCTTATTCCAAGAGTGTGAAGGTGTTTGTATTCCTCTAGTTTTGTCTAAAGAAGACTTGGTGTATTCCCATATAATTTGTGATAGTGAATTGTTTGGGTGGACTACGGTCCCGTGGTTTTTTAACTCCTTACCTTTGAGGGGGTTTTCCACGTATAACTTTTGGTGTCTTGCTTTTCGTTTTATTGCTTTACTTGTTTGTTTCATCGAAGGTTCATACAAGTAGGGATAAGTATTGTCCAACGAAGTTAATTCCGCACTTAGTTGTTACCGTTGTGGTCACTTTTTCCCATCATATTGGCATCAGAGCTTGGTTGTTATTGGACTTGTTTGAACGATGGAAACTAATACAAGTAGAATGATTAATTTGAATGGTTCTAATTATCATGTTTGGAAGGGGAAGATGGAGGATCTTCTTTATGTGAAGGAATATTATCTACCTGTGTTTGCTACGGAGAAGCCTGCAAATAAAACAGAGGCAGAATGGACTATTTTGCATCGACAAGTTTGTGGGTATATACGGCAATGGGTGGATGATAATGTTTTGAACCATATTAGTGGGGAGACACATGCGCGTACTTTGTGGAACAAGCTTGAGCAACTCTATGCTCGAAAGACAGGAAATAATAAACTGTATTTGATTAAACAGTTTATGTCTCTAAAATATCAGGATAGCACTGCAATTTCTGATCACTTGAATGCATTCCAAGGAATTATGAATCAGCTTGCTGGAATGGGTATCAAGTTTGAGGATGAGATACAAGGGTTGTGTCTTTTGGGTACTTTACCAGATTCATGGGAGACATTCAGGATGTCTTTGTCGAACTCAGCTCCGGATGGTATTATCAGTATGGAATTAGCTAAGAGCAGTATTCTGAATGAAGAGATGAGAAGAAAGTCACAGGGTTCCTCTTCACAGTCAGAAGTCCTAGTCACTGAAAGAAAGGGAAGAGCTCAAAGCAGAGGTCCAACCAACAGAGGTAATCAACGGAGTAGTTCTAGAGGTAAGTATTCTAATGTTGAGTGTTATCATTGTGGTAAAAAGGGGCATACAAAGAAGTTCTGCAGAAAGTTGAAGCGAGAAAATAAAAAGGGTTCAGACAATGATCAGACGAAAACTGACGGTGGTAATGATAATTCTGTGGTGATTGCTACTACTGATGAGCACCTGATCTGTTGTGATGGAGATATTGTTAACCTTGCACAAGATGATTTGAGTTGGGCAATTGATAGTGGTGCTTCGTGTCATGTTGCGTCACGGAGAGATTTCTTTACATCTTATACTACTGGTGATTTTGGAGATGTTAAGATGGGTAACAGTGACATAGCAAAAGTTGTTGGCGTTGGAGATGTATGTCTGAAGTTTGATACGGGCATAGAGTTATTTCTTCATGATGTGAAGCACGTTCCAGACATGAGAATGAATTTAATTTCTACTGGCCTTCTTGATGATGAAGGATATGTCAGCAGCTTTGGTAATGGTCAATGGAAGCTCACTCGGGGTTCTTTAATTGTTGCAAGAGGGAAGAAGTGTCCGAAATTATATATGACTCAGCCGCAAATCTCCAAGGACAGTGTTAATGCTGTTGAGAATGTTGATAAGGTTGAATTATGGCATAAGAGACTTGCTCACATGACTGAAAAAGGAATGAATATGTTGTCGAAGAAAAAGGTATTATCTGGTTTAACTGATATACATTTGAAAAGGTGTTCTCACTGTGTGGCAGGTAAGCAGAACAGAGTTTCTTTTAAGAGTCGTCCTCCTTCTCGTAGAGAGCATATACTTGACTTGGTGCATTCCGATGTTTGTGGTCCTATGAAAACCAAAACTAATGGTGGTTCATTATATTTCGTTACATTCATCGATGATCATTCAAGGAAGTTATGGGTTTATACCTTGAAAACGAAAGACCAAGTGTTAGATGTGTTTAAGCATTTTCAGGCTTTAGTTGAGAGACAGACTGGGAAGAAACTGAAGTGTATTCGGACAGATAATGGAGGGGAGTATACAGGTCCCTTTGATGTGTATTGCAGACAGCAGGGTATTCGGCACCAAAGGACTCCACCAAAGACACCTCAGCTTAATGGTTTGGCAGAGAGGATGAACAGAACATTGGTAGAGAGAGTCAGATGTTTACTTTCACATGCTGAGTTGCCGATGTCTTTTTGGGGTGAGGCACTAAATACTGCGGTAAATGTGTTAAATCTCTCACCTTGTGTTCCTTTAAAGTTTGATATTCCAGATAAAGTTTGGAGTGGTAAAGATGTTTCTTATGATCATTTGCGTGTCTTTGGATGTAAGGCTTTTGTGCATATTCCCAAAGATGAGAGGTCTAAACTTGATGTGAAGACTAAAGAGTGTATATTCCTTGGTTACAGCCAAGATGAATTCGGCTATAGGCTCTACGATCCAGTTTCAAAGAAGATTGTGAGAAGCCGAGATGTTATCTTTATTGAAGATCAGACTTTGAAAGATATTGGGAAGGCAGAAACAGTTCCTCAATATAACAATGATCTGGTTGATTTGGATCTAGTTCCTCCAAGACATGTGGATTCACAGTTTGGAGATGATGTTCATGATGATGACCAGCACGGTACTAATACTGATACTCCGGAAAATAGTGACATGGATGATGATGCCCATGAGGAGTCACCAGTACCAAATACTCCACCATTCGTTCCACTCAGGCGGTCTACCAGAGATCGTCATCCTTCTAACAGGTATTCTACTGATGAGTATGTTCTATTGACTGACAGTGGTGAACCTGAATCTTATACAGAAGCTATGAAAGATGAGCACAAGAAAGAGTGGGTTTATGCCATGCAAGATGAGATGAAATCCTTGTATGAGAATAATACTTTTGAGTTGGTGAAGCTACCTAAGGGAAAACGAGCTTTGAAAAACAGGTGGGTTTATAGAGTAAAGCAAGATGAGCATACTTCACAACCACGGTACAAAGCTAGGTTGGTCGTCAAGGGATTCAGTCAGAGAAAGGGTATTGATTTTGATGAGATCTTTTCTCCAGTTGTTAAGATGACATCAATTCGTGTGGTGCTTGGTTTAGCAGCTAGTCTTGATTTGGAGGTTGAACAAATGGATGTCAAGACAGCTTTTCTGCATGGTGACTTGGACAAAGAAATCTACATGGAGCAACCTGAAGGTTTTCATGTAAAAGGTAAAGAGGATTATGTTTGTAGACTTCTTAAGAGTCTATATGGTTTGAAGCAGGCACCTCGACGATGGTATAAAAAGTTCGAGTCGTTTATGAAGGAGCAAGGCTACCGTAAGACTATTTCTGACAATTGTGTTTTTGTTCAGAAATTTGCAGATGATGATTTTATAATATTATTGCTTTATGTGGATGACATGCTTATTGTTGGCAAAAATGCTGGAAGAATTTCCCAGTTGAAGCAACAGTTAAGTAAGTCCTTTGCTATGAAGGACTTGGGGCCAGCGAAACAGATTCTTGGCATTCGTATTCATCGAGACAGAGTGGCCAAGAAGTTGCATATATCACAGGAGCAGTATATTGAGAAGGTGCTTTGCAGGTTCAACATGGATAAATCTAAAGTTGTTAGTTCTCCTCTTACTACCAACTTTAAGTTAACTGGAAATGATTCTCCTTCTACGAAGGAAGAAATTACAGAGATGGATGGAGTTCCATATGCCTCAGCAGTAGGAAGTTTGATGTATGCTATGGTATCTACGAGACCTGATATAGCCTTTGCAGTTGGTGTTGTCAGTCGTTATCTAACAAATCCAGGTAAGAAGCATTGGGAAGCAGTTAAGTGGATTATGAGATATCTTAGAGGTACTTCCAAATTGGGTCTGACATTTGGGAATGGTAAACCAGTGCTTGTTGGATATACAGATTCTGATTTGGCAGGAGATAAGGATTCGTTGAAATCTACTTCTGGATATTTGATGACTTTGGCAGGGGGAGCGGTCTCATGGCAATCTAGGTTGCAAAAGGGTGTTTCACTTTCTACGGGGGAGGCAGAGTATGTAGCAGCAACTGAAGCTTGTAAAGAGTTGTTGTGGTTGAAGCGGTTGATGCAGGAACTTGGATTTCCGCAACAACGCTATGTGGTTTTTTGTGATAATCAAGCAGCTATTGACATAGCTAAACATCCTACATTTCATGCAAGAACGAAGCATATTGATATGAGATATCATTGGATTATAGACGCTCTTGAAGAAGGGTTGTTTGAAGTGGACAAGGTACACACCGATGATAATGGTTCTGATATGTTGACAAAGTCTTTAGCTAAAGGAAAGTTGAAGGTATGTTGTTCAATCGCCGGAATGGCGAACTCTTTCTCATAGTTAGAAAGGGGGAGATTTGTTGGGTTTTAGTTTCTATCTATGAGATTAAAAGCCCAATTGGATTACCCTTGTTTTGGCCCACAAGGAGATAAAAATAAGGGAACCCTATATATAATTATAGGAGGATTATAATAAAAAACAAGAGAGAAGAAAATTAGACACAAGAGAGATTTAGGGTGAAAAATTCGCAGGAATTTTTCTGCTTGCACAAGCTGCCTTGTATTTGCGATTCCCGGAGTTCTACCGGTCGGATCGTCCTGAATTTCGGACAGCAACTTCCTTACACCGATATCTAAATTCTGAACGGTGGAGATCGGATTCTGAGGTCCAGAGGTCAGTTTATTAAGGGGCTTAACAGAGCTGTTTGCACCACGGTGAGGGTAAACCTCCCCGCGGGTTTTTCTCATTGTTGTCTTATTTTGATTTCATACTTTTGACGGCTTATTCCAAGAGTGTGAAGGTGTTTGTATTCCTCTAGTTTTGTCTAGAGAAGACTTGGTGTATTCCCATATAATTTGTGATAGTGAATTGTTTGGGTGGACTACGGTCCCGTGGTTTTTTACTCCTTACCTTTGAGGGGGTTTTCCACGTATAACTTTTGGTGTCTTGCTTTTCGTTTTATTGCTTTACTTGTTTGTTTCATCGAAGGTTCATACAAGTAGGGATAAGTATTGTCCAACGAAGTTAATTCCGCACTTAGTTGTTGCCGTTGTGGTCACTTTTTCCCATCATGATCATCGTAAATGTTTTATTTGTTTTTTTTAAATACAAAAATATTAAATTTTACATAAAAACATTGAACTAACAATCATATAGTGATCCAGATTGATAAAATAATTATACATAGGAAGAAACTGTTGCCATCAATTATTACCTCGTTTTTGGGTTCCCCTCCAGGAGAACCATCTGGCACACAGCTTCAGCAAGTGGCGGTGGATCGTCAAAAGGATGTTCAAGTACATAAGCGTGTTTTAATCTTTCAATAAAAAATTTATATGTTGGTTTTTGTAGTAAGCATTTATAACTCTGAATTATATATTGATTAAAATAGAATATAAAGATGAAATTACATTACAAGCACAATAATGTAGATAAAACCTGATATTTTTGTATGGCTTGCCCTTTTCACCGAATTAAGCTTCATTTATCCTAGTGACCCATCATCTTCCTTGGGATCCACGCATGGAGTATATAGTTTCCCATTCTGCTCCCATTTTGTTCCATCAAGTGCAGAAGCTTCCATCTTTACCTATAAGATACATTGTGGATCCAGAGATATTAGTGAGGGTGGGCAGAAATATACTATAAAAACTTCTTTTTTTTCTAATATAAAAAGACGCCCGGAAGAGGCACATGAGTGAGTAGTCCATATAGGCTCTATTACATATTACAGAGAGTAGACCACTTTTTTTTTAATAATTATTTGCTGTATGTACAATGCATATATACCATGTATGTGGCCTGCATGAACTTGGACTATGAGTTGCAAATTAAAAAAACTAAAAAGGCCCAAAAATTTCAGCAAGGCCAAAGACTTGCTGTAGGTCCCAACATAAAACATTTTGGAATAATTCTGTTAATTGCTTAAAAAAAGTAGAGCAATTTTTCCTGTTACCTCTACGTTCTTATGACTAAACTCCAGTTGCTTGGAGAGCACCTAGTACACCTTCTATACTCTCAAACTACAAAAAATATTATATTAGTTGTGCAGAGGGGCTGGGCTGGATCACGATTCACGAAGCAAATAATCTGAGCCAATCTAGACAAAGATGAATACCTCACCAATGTCAATGGTGATTTTGATGTACAATGTTTTCGTTAGATTATTTTTGAGATCGGTACTTATGGACAAATGAATAAGTTAAGTTGCACTTAAAAAGCTATTATAAGTCTGATGTATCTCATGCAGTTTCAAAGGTAAAAATAAATTCAAAGGTATTCTGCTTTTGAACGTCCCGGTGATAATTGTTTATTCTCTTGTACAATAATGCGCGTTTAGAGATTTATATAGTCTGACCTTTATATGGTTCACCTTAATAGGATGTTGCTGTCAAGCTAAGCATAATAGTATGGTGCAGAATAGTATTACTAGTGATATCAAGTACTAGGTTTAAGAGTCAAGGGTAGTACGGTACTTTCAGAGTTAGTTACAGGTCTTAGTAGTATATATAGAAGTTGTAAGTGACATTTGCAGTTGTGATTTGAATATGAAGATAATGGAATACATCTCTACCACTCTATCTACAGTTGTAAGTGACATTTGCAGTTAGATATTTAGAGCAATGTCCAAGGAGCATGGCCAGTGAAGTACCCGGTCTGTTTTGCTAGCTTCCACAAAATGGTGGTACAACACCACCTTTGGTCTGTTTGGCACAAAACCACCTTCCACGTCCTAAACACTACTCCAGGTGTGGTGGTATATGGTACCAAGCCAAGGCATTTGGCTTGGCAAAACAAGCAACATACAAATATATATAGTCTGGAGAGTACGTACCTTTTACGAAATGTAGCAACAGTGGAGTAGGCTCAGAGATTTCCTGGAATGTGCTCAAACAAAGATGAAGGCCTATGCAGATGCTGACTGAATGAGTTTTTCTAGTGAAAATTGGACCTGTTGCTTACAAGTTGGCACTGCCAAAATCTTCTAGAGTCCATCACGTGTTTTATGTGTCTCAAATGAAGAAGGCTATTGGGTAAAGCAAGGTTCGAAAACAATTACCCCAAGTCAATGAGCAAAACACTTTTGATCTAAGGCCCTTCAGGCAGTCCGACAACCCAAGCAATCTAAGAGATCATAAAATATGGTACACCTAAAGCTGATTCAATGGAGGGGTTGCAGTTGAGGATGAAGAACAGCTTTGCAGCCATGAGGACATGGTGTGATTAAAGGATGAAAGGGATGTCAGGCTAAGCATAATGATATGGTGCAGAGTAGTATTACTAGTAATATCAAGTACTAAGTATATAGGAGTCAAGGGTACTATTGTAGTTACGGAGTTAGTTACAAATCTTAGTGGTATAAATAGAAGTTGAAAATGACATTTGCTGTTATGATTTGAATATGAAGAAAATGAAATGTATTTCCACTTCTCTCTACTATTTCTCTCTTTAAACTCTATCTTTCTGTAAAAGTTACTATCTCTCTAGTTATTTTCTGTGTTCTATATCTACATTTTGGCTCATTTCTAACTGTTTCTATGTGATTGTAAATGTTATTCTCTATTTCTATACTTTTTCTGACTCTAAAACTATTAGAAACTCAATAGGAATCCACTGATTCGGTTCCTGACAGATGCTCAGCACATCAAATTTGACTAGTGGCACTTTTTGTGATATGGTTAGTGGGATAAAGATTAAACACCATTACTTACCAATATCTTCTATTAATATGCAGGAGCAAAATACTAAAAATTAAAAGTAGCCAAAAATTCCAAGTAACTCAATTCATCCTTGTGTATTTATTATTTAAAGGTTACTAATTATTTATTTATTTACATTGTAAGATAGTTTTGTGGCATTCAACACTAACAAAATTGATTCATCCAGTAGTAGCCAGTTTAAATAGGTAGTGCACTAATTTATAGAATTCTTTGCCGCATTGTACATGCATTTCGCTTTTATAAGAAAATGTGAACTTCATAGCAATATTTAATAAAATTTGAATTGGAATAAAGAGTCTGTACATAAAATTGAATAAACAAGTGCTTCAGTAATATTTCAGCCAACCTGGTGCTATCCTATCCGGTAATCAGGGGAGTTCAACCCTGAAAACTGGTCCAAAAAGCTATTTAAAAGTGGTTCATGAGAAAAATTTACGGAAACTGAAGTGTTCCATGATGTAATAATGGGAAGTACTATAGATTGTCCTACATAACGCTTTACTTAAGTTATGAAGAAACATCTAATAATCTTGGCAGACGAAGACAAAGTCACAGAGATAGATACAGAATGACTAAATAAGGTCACCCTAATAATGCGATTCCTACTTGTCTACATTGATATTGCTCATACCTAAAGTGGTTTATTTTAATGAGCAATGATTGCAGGTTTATGAAGAGCTATTTCAAATTTAGAACTCAAATAGTCTAGAGATCATATCTACTTTAGATCTTGGTGACAACTTTACCAAGGCACTTTGTAGTGTAAGTGTTGTTGATTATTTCTATTCATAAGATCGAGTAAAAGAAAATAAACTCACTTGTAGGATTGCAAATCCCAAGTGTACATGATCGTATGGGCCGGGTATTTTGATCTATCTTGTGGTCCCACCCGCGAGTATTTGTGGAAGGGGTTGTATACAAATACTAGTGTTGAATAATATATGATCTTATTCTGCTTCATCTTTGACGGTAGTCACCTTTGCAACATCTTGAAGGGTTTGCATATGAGGTCATATATGATTTAGGATTCTTTCATTAGGATTATGCAACCTTCACAAACTTTGATTACTTTTTAGATACAGGGCAGGTCTAACTATATTTTTTTGGCATTTTTTATAACTGAATGCCATTGTATTTTGAGATGCCTGTATCTAAAATGTCACAAAAACGAACCATCATTGGCTTAAGTTTTAATGCGACTTTACAGCTTTACCTAGTGGCATAGCTTGGGGGATGTTTTGTTTCGGAACTATTTTAATTCTTGCCACTGAATTTTTCTTTATAAATAACAAAGTTCTCATTATCCGATTTTTATTGAAAATCAAAGCCTTTTTGTATCAGCTGGTCAATACTCAATTCATATTATGTTAATAAAGAAACATAGTGAACATCAATAATCTTTGGTCATCTATTGGTCAAACTGCATGTATTTATATGATTCATGAAAACGGCATTTATTGGTCAAAGTACTTTCATTCTAATGGCCTCTTGTTAGAGATCCTATTGAAATCAAGAGACAATTGTTAAAATTTGTAGTTAGTGAAATTTGTAGACACTCACCACGCTTAAAAAGCTCTTCGACGAACAAGTCTGCATGTTGGGCAGTCTATGATATCTCTAATGTTCAAGCTTTAATTTAAACTGGAATGAGTGTCTCTTCTTAGTTCAATGTGTGATATATATATATATATATATATGCAAGTGCTCAAATGAGACCCTATTTTACAATGATAACTGAGACCAAATCTCAGACATACATTTAAAATATTCTCTTTTAATCTAAACCACAAATTTACACCCACTTCCTCGTCTGATTGTACTGTGTCTTCTCTGTGCTTCACAAACATTCCATTTCTTTGTTCCTGATACACACATGTATACACACAACAAGCAAAAACACAACACACGCACAAAGACACACACACACACACATATGTATAAATTGATGTATAGATATATATAGTCGAGCATATAATTATGTATAGTTAAACTTTCTAATCCGATTAAGAAGACATCGATGTTCTAGTGAACCGACTTCAATGGTGTATTTCGATGAATAGACTCGATCACTTCTACCCTCGATACTACACCACGACAAACACTACACCACAATAACGGCGTTTTGGATTTGATAAAAAGTGATGATGGTTGTATATGTAGTAGAACGATAATGACAATTCAGAATTGGTGAGTTTTGAAGTGTTTGATTAGTGATTTGAGGTCAGTAATTTGGTATTTTTGTAGATCTAAACTTTTTTAATTAGTTGCGTTCAAAACTTCTAGTGATTTTCTCTTCAAAAATTTGGTGATTTGAGATGAAAATTGGTGATTCAGAATGATATTTAGTGATTCTATAAGTGGTGAAGGGTGGTGGTGTAGTGGTGGTGGTGGTTTGAAGTTTTGGTAATTTCAGTTTGATTTTGGTGGTTGACTAGGTTTGTAATTTCAGATCTGATAAAAAGTACTGATGGTTGTATAGGTAGTAGATCGATAATGACGATTAAGAATTGGTGAGCTTTGAAGTGTTTGATTAGTGATTCGAGGTCAGTAATTTGGTATTTTAGTAGATCTAAACTTTTTTGATTAGTTGCGTTCAAATCTTATGGTGATTTGCCCTTCAAAAATTCAGTGATTTGAGATGAAAATTGGTGATTCGGAATAATTTTTAGTGATTCTGTAAGTGGTGAATGGTGGTGGTTTGAAGTTTTAGTAATTTCAGTTTGATTTTGGTGGTTCACTAGGTGGTTGTAGATTTTTGGTAATTTCTTTGATTTTTGTGGTTTAGTAGGTTGTGGTGAATCTAAATTTTAGTAATTTGTGATTTCATATGTTGAGGTAGCAGATAATGGTCAGCGTTGCACCGGTGATAATGATAGTAGTAAAATAATTGTACTTTTTTGGTGATTCGGACTCAGTTCTCATTTTAAGTAGGGTCTCATTGGAGCATCTCCCTATATATTTATATACACAAATAATGCTGACAATTATACTCCATCAGTTCTGATGTTCTCTTCTTAGTTCTGAACATTTTGAAAGAAGATGACACTGAATATATGGTTAAAAAGGGAGATTTTTTTTGCTTATAATTGATTTTGTGTTAATTAGAAGTTGTTAACAATTTACTATTTAGGATACTTTGTAGTGTTGTTAATTATTGTTCAAGTACATATCGAATCAATCTCATAAGATCGCACTTGTAGGATTGCAGTGCACATGGTCGTATGGGCAGGGTATTTTGATCTTTTGCACAACACCAAACACCCCAAATATCTATACATAAAACAGAAGAGTTACATTTATACGAGACCAAATTAAATTGTAAGATCCTCCAATTTTTACCTTTTCCAACCAATCGACTTTTCCAACCAATCGACTGTCGTAGGAATATTGGAAAAGCTGATATGTATTTTTTGATTGAATACTTCGACAATCAAGAAAACACCTACTTGGCTGATTTTAGTTTCTTCTGCACGATAGATATCAACTTGAATATTTTCAGTGTTTGTACATACATTGGGAATATCATTTTTCACGACCATTACAACTGATCTGAAACAATAGAACTCAATCTCCTTGTAAAAGTCATCATTAATTCATTATCATTATAAAAAAAATTTGCAAGGTTAATCACATATGCATTGTCTACTTCCGCCTAGTTTTTTAAAGTTTGTTTTTGGATAATGACACCTTCAATCACCCGATGCAAAAGTCAAACACAAAATAATCTTCCAAAATATAAAAAATAATAACCAAAAAAGAAAAAAAATATTAAACTCCTTCTATGGCATATCAAGAGGTTATCTAATAATGATGACTCGTAGTTAAATGCTTATACCAGTTCCCAAAAATTGTTTGAAAGTCAAAGAATATGCATAAAAATAATTATAACAAAGAAACATAAGCAGAGAATTGCCTCTGAATCTCATCGTTTGTAATTATTATAGATTTGATCTGAAAAATGCAATACACCAATGAGAGTTTTTTTATATGTACACAATAATTTCATAAAATTGATATTGGCATATAAATTTATATAGAAAAGACTGAAATAACAATGTATCATGCCCGACAGGTAGGGGTGAGCAAAAAATCGAATTAAAACCGAAACCGAACCGAAACCGGAGGAAACCGATTAAAACCAAACCGAATAAAACCGATCTGAAACCGAAACTGAAATATTAAAAACCGAACTGATTTGAATGGTTCGGTTTCGGTTTTATATTCTAACCGAACCGGTTATAATAAAAATAATTACTTCATTATATATAATATATTTAAATACAATTTATTTGAATTTTTTAAATTTCAAAAATATCTTAGTATAATTTTGCAGAATATCAGAAAGTAGTTTTCTTCCAAATTCAATATGCATCAGTTTGGATGATTAGCTAAGTCAGGAACAAAAACTTTGCAGCTCTTTTATAAACCTGTTTAACGTTTATGCACTTATGTTCGTGCTGTTACATTAAAATTTTGCAATTCTCTTTCTGTCTAATGTCCACTGTCCATGAAATCAAATCATGAATCATGTTAATGACTTCAGTTAGCTATCCTACAAGAGCTCTGCATGCTTATTCAGGAATAATAATTTGACTCCTAATTTAATCTTAATAATTTGACTTCTAATTTAATCTTAATTTTCACGAATTTTTAAAATTAAGTCTTTTTTATTTTATTAGCAATTTTTGTTCATATTTTTATTTCATCCAGTTTTGTAACCGAAACCGAACCGAGATTTTTCAAACCGAAACCGATGGTCCGGTTACGATTTTTGATTTTAAAAACCGAAGATACGCGGTTTCGGTTCCGGTTTTATCGAAAAACCGAACCGGCCCACGCTCTACCCTGCCGGCAGCAGGAGAAAAATAATGATAAATGCTAAGTGGTGATGATTTTAAGATGTCAACCTGCATCCCAGTCAGGACATAGTTAAAAAATATTATCAAATGTTGAAAAAGATAAAATTGATATAATAGCAATGCTATCTAGCACAAGTCCATAGACATAATCCCAAAACACATTGTTATGTTTAAATGCAATATCTCATTGAAAATTAAAAAATTTAGGATAAATGTTTAAATATCAAAAGAATTATTTTTCAGTGCATGATATTTGAATTGAACTCAAGATTTAGAATTTCGTAAGCTGATAAATTTTGAAATTCATTTTTAGTCGAGTAGTTTTTTTTTTAAAGTAGGTATGTATAGGGCTGAGCATTCGGTCAGTTCGGTCCAGAACTGGACCGAACCGAATAAACCGAGAACCGAATTATCATTTATTTCTGGACCGAACCGAACCGAAATTGTATTTTGGACCAGAACCGAAAAAGAACCGAAATTTTTTCAAATAAGAAATTTTTATTTCAAAAAAAGCCAAAAAATATGATTTTTCTAAAAACAAAAATATTAGCTAATGAAATACAAGTATGAAATGTAAATATAATAGTTCAAACTTCAAATCTCGAACCAAAAATAAGCCATGCAAAATTTTGAATATATACATACATATAAAATTAATATATTATATCTATAAAAATTATATAAATAAAAAATAAAAAAATTCGGTCTATTTGGTTCGGACCGAATTTTTTTTGAAAGAACCGAATCGAACCGATATTTATTTCGGTCTATTCGGTCCGAACCGAAAAGACCGAATTTTCAGAAAATTAGAACCGAAATTATACTATTCAGTTCGGTTTTTCGGTTCTGCTCAGCCCTAGGTATGTAGTTCATTCCATTTTAGTCTAAAAGTGACAGTCTCAGCTATCAATCCTTTGCAATTCATACTAAAAACTGATTATAGCTAAATTTATAGAACAAAATTGTTATTTAGTAACATTGGAATATAAAATGGTTCGGTTATTTGTCTGTATTAGACTCCTCTATATAAATTTCAACAAGCTTTTCCTCCTCAACCTTAAAATACTCCATTTTTTCCATAAAAAGTTTCTTTGTTCTGCTAACCCACTAATCAAATATCATTTATCCCTTCTTAAATTGAGTTGCTTTGTGACATATCTACACTTCTTATAAAACTATTCATAAAGCGTTTCATATGTGCTTGTGAACTTTTATTCATTTTCTGAAAGAAAAAATGAAAAAACTCTTGAAACATCTAATGTAGTTTATATAAAAATAAAAATCTTTTAATATTAAAATTAAATACACATGTTACAAGACCGATAAACATGCAAACACAGTATCTTTATGTTATCGGCCTTGTAACATGTGTATTTTAATATTAAAAGATTTTTATTTGTATATAAACTAAATTAGATATTTCAAGAGTTTTTTAATTTTTTTTTTAAGAAAATGGATAAAAATTCAAAAGCACCAATGCAACGCTTTATGAATAGTTGTATAAGAAGCGGAGATATGTCACAAAACAACTCAATTTAAGAAGAGAGAAATGATATTTGATTAGTGGGTTATCAGAACAAAGAAACCTTTAATGCAAAAGATGGAGTATTTTAAGATTGAGGAAAAGCTTGTTGAAGCTTATATAGAGGAGTCTAATCCAGACAGAGATAACCGAACCATTTTATATTCCAAGGTTACTAAATAACAACCTTGTTCTATAAATTTAGTTATAATAAGTTTTTAGTTTAAATTTCAAAGGATTGATAGCTGAGACTGTCACTTTTAGACCGAAATGGAATGAACTACATACCCACTTTCAAAAAAAACTACTTGGCTAAAAATTAATTTCAAACTTTATCAACTTACGAAATTCTAAATCTTGAGTTCAATTCAAATATCATGCAATGAAAAATAATTTTTTTAATATTTAAACATTTATGCTCAATTTTTAAATTTTCAATGAGATATTAGCATTTAAACATAAAAATATGTGTTTTGGGATTATGTTTATGGACTCATGCTAGATAGCATTGCTATTATATCAATTTCATATTTTTCAACATTTGATAATATTTCTCAACTCTGTCCTGACATGATGAAGGTTGACGTCTCAAAATCATCTCCACTTAGCATTTATCATTTTTTTCTCCTGTCGGGCATGATATAGTGTTATTTCAGTCTTTCCTATATATATTTATATGCCAATATGAATTTTATGAAATTATTGTGTACATATAAAAAAACTCTCATTGGTGTATTGCATTTTTCAGATCAAATCTATATAATGATTACAAAGGATGAGATTCATAGGCAATTCTATGCTTATGTTTTCTTTGTTCTGATTATTTTTATGCATATTTTTTTGCTTTCAAACAATTTTTGGGGAATTGGTACAAGCATTTAACTACGAGTTGTCGAGTCATCATTATTAGATAAACTCTTACTATGCCGCAAATATTTTTTTAAATTATAACTAATACTCGCTCTATTTTTTTAATAGTGTTTTGACTTTTTGACCGGTAGTTTAAGGAACTTGAACTGCATGTTAAAGTTATTTGCTTCCAATTTTTTTTTTAATAGAAAAATATGGTTGAAATTTTAATTTACAAAAAAAATTAATATAATTTTTACTATACACAAAGTTCGCCAAAAAGTCAAGTGGCTATTAAAAAACAATAGAAGAAGTATAATATTTTTTTATTTTTTGGTTATTGTTTTTTATTTTTTGGAAGATTATTTTGTGTTTGACTTTTGCATCGGGTGATTGAAGGTGCCATCATCCAAAAAACAAATTTTAAAAAACTAGGCGGAAGTAGACAATGCAAATGTGATTAACCTTGCAAATTTTTTTATCATGATAATGAATTAATGATGACTTTTACACTTTTACAAGGAGATTGAGTTCAATTGTTTCAAATCAGTTGCAATGGCTGTGAAAAACGATATTCCCAATGTATGTACAAAGACTGAAAATATTCAAGTTGATAGTTAGCGTCCAGAAGAAACTAAAATCAGCCAAGTAGGTGATTGATTGTCGAAGTATTCAATCAAAAAATACATATCAGCTTTTCCAATATTCCTACGACAGTCGATTGGTTGGAAAAGTCGATTGGTTGTAAAAGGTAAAAATTGGAGGATCTTACAATTTACTTTGGTCTCTTATAAATGTAACTCTTTTGTTTTATGTATAGATATTTGGGGTGTTTGGTGTTGTGCAAAAGATCAAAATACCCCGCTCATACGACCATGTGCACTGCAATCCTACAAGTGAGTTTATTTTCTTTATTCGATCTCATGAATAGCATTAACATGAGATTGATTCGATATGTACTTGAACAACAATTAACAACACTACAAAATGGCCTTGATAAAGTTATCCTACATAACAAACAAGTTCTATAGAAACACAGTAAACAAATACATCTCAAATAAAATTGAAACCGAGAAATTGTAATAGTCTAATACCATTAACTATAATGAACATAAATCAATTATGTTGTGTTAACTTATTCTGTACGTTGAGGGGAGATTTCAATTTGTTGGTCAGAATATCTTAAGTTAAGAAATGCTAATTCGACCTGCTCATCTAATATCCTAAATAGTAAATAGTCACAAGAAATGCTAATTAACACAAAATCAATTATAGGCAAAAACAATTCTCCCTTTTTAACCTCGAATCTGGAAAGAATGAGCATTGCATCAATGCATGTCTAATAGTTTAAGGCATGACTTATAAATAGCTCAATATTGTAAATTCATAAAAAGTTGTGGCAATGTATGCCACTAAGAAAAACCGAGGGAAACAAATGCAAATAGATGAAGCATAGTTTGTTGTACTTATATAGAACTGAAGTGATAAAGCATGTGACTGAGGTCTACAATCACATATAAAATGTCAAAGAGAATACCATATATTCAGTGTCGTCTTCTTTCAAAATGTTCAGAAGTATAGGAATCACAACTAATGGAGTATAATTGTCAGGAAATAGCATTATTTCCGAAACATTAATCAACTTATATTAATCAAAGAGGATATTGTATAGATATATATATACACATATCACACATTGAACTAAGAAGAGATACTCACTTTAGAAGGTAAGCAAGTTGAGAATAAATTCCAGTAACTTGAACATTACAGATATCATAGACTGTCTCTATCTCTCTCGTATACCACCGCAATGGTGCTTGATTTGTTAAAGTATCAAACTTTATACTAAGGGTTGAGGAGATATATATTGTGCATGGGTATTATTGGAAGAAAATAGAAAAAAAAAAATTAATAGGTACATGTTGACATATATTGAGGGCTGAAACGGACGAGCTTTTTTCTTTAAGGGGTAACGGGTACAAACTGCCATACTTAAAGGGCCAAAAGGTCATTAAGCCTTAAGGGGCTAATGATACCTTAGAGTGGTTGAAGGATTGTGAGGAACACTTTGCATTCTATGAAGTAAATAATACTAAGAGAGCAGCCGCTGCTGCAATGCACCTCAGTGGCACTCCTAATGCCAACCACCATTATGAGTAAAAGAGGTAGTTTGTTACTAAGTGAGTTTTGGCAAAATTTATGTAAAATCTTTGGCACTAGACTGCACACAAATTAGATGTTAGCACTAAAAAAATAGACTAATGTTTAGAGAAATACTTAAAGAAGTATGACTGAGCAGAAAACCAAAAGCTAGACTTCTTGGTTATTTGCTGCAGAGTTATTTGTTTATTTGTTGTAGAGTGGTATAACACCTCTTATCACACTACTTGTTTGTTGTATGGGGTCAAACCTAAATACTTGACTTGGGATTCTAGATCAATACTAACATATACATTTTAGAATTCATGGTGAAGAAAAGGCAACATCACTGGACTTGCTTGTATTTTTCAGTTTATGATATGAAAATGGAAATATTCTACCAATCTCATCTTTCTCTCTATAACTGATTCTCTCTTTCTCTTTCTCAGTTTTCTTACTCTCTATTTATCTCTCTCTATGGTTCTTCTCCGACTAAATATATCTCTATCTCCGCAAAACTCCGTAACTTTACTATTTATTTGCAAATTTCTACCCCCTTAAACTTTAGGAAACACCTAAAACATACATAAAACACATTTAAAAAACTCTAGTTCATGACAGATTTAAATTCTGATATCATAGAAGATGTACCTCATTTGAAATTTTATTGCATGGGGATTTCACTAGGCCGACAAGTACCGAAAGTATACCATAGTAAATAATCATTTGTGGACACTAAGATGAAATGATTGCAAAACATTAGACTGCTTCAAAGTACATTAAAATGTTTATAAAAGGATAATTTGTGACCCAAACATAACCATATGTAGGATATTTGTATAATTGTGATAATAGTGCTGAGAAGATAAAAGAGAATTAAATGTGTATATATTAATATAACTCTTCTACTTACAATACAAATAATGTATCAACCTATTTATACTTACAGGCTGACATGCATAATTAGTTAATAATTTACACACCATCAATATTTAATGGTGATTATAAATAATATTTAAACCATGTACAATTTATTGGTTGATTATTTAACGACTTATAATAGATTATTATATTTACTAAAGATGTTCTTCATTCTTTAACACTCCTCATTGAAGAACTTCTTCTGTATGCCAAGTTTGTTCCGGAGGATTTTAAACTTCACTTTTGAAAGTGGTTTCGTGAAAATCTCAGCTAGTTGTTCTTCTGTTCTGCAGTGAACTAGGCTGATTTTTCTTTTGTTTTCTGCTTCTCGAACTGCTTCTCGAACGAAGTGATATTTTATCTTGATATGCTTTGTCTTTCTATGCTGAACTGGATTCTTTGCAATAGCAATTGCCGATGTGTTGTCGCAATATATCTTAGTTGCTGACTTTTGTTTTTCACCCAATTTTGATAGTATCCTTCTAAGCCATATTACTTGATTAACTGCCGAACATGCTGCTATATACTCAGCTTCTGCTGTTGATTGTGCAATTGTATCTTGCTTTTGGCTAAGCCAGGACAATACACCATATCCAAGTGATAGCACATATCCTGAAGTGCTCTTCATATCATCTACTGATCCTGCCCAATCACTATCTGAATATGCAATTAGTTCAGGATTCTCTACAGGTTTAAACCATATTCCATAATCTGTAGTAGCTTTAACATAGCGAAGAACTCTCTTTAATACTTTCATATGTAGTTGTGTTGGTTTTTGCATAAACCTGGATAGTACACTCGTAGCATACATCAAATCTGGACGGGTAGCAGTTAAATATAATAAACTGCCTATTATACTTCTATAACTTTTAACATCTACATCTCCTGAATCGTCATTTTTGCTCAATTTTTCATTTTGAGCAATAGGAGTAGAGATAGGGTTGCATTTTTTCATGTTGAACCTTTTTAAGATATTTGTAGCATACTTTTTTTGACAAATGAAGATTCCATCTTGGGATTGATCGATCTCCATTCCAAGAAAGTAATTCATTTTACCAAGATCAGTCATTTCAAACATCTCCATCATGTTTTGTTTGAATTCTATAATCATTGACTGATTACTACCTGTGATGACACAGATAAGATCATCGACATAAAGAGAAATAACTAGTATGTCGGATCCTTCTACTCTAGTGTATAGAGTAGCTTCATTTGGACTTTTTTTGAAATTCTGTTGATGAAAGTATCCATCAATCCGACTATACCACGCCCGTGGAGCTTGCTTAAGTCCATATAAAGCCTTTTTCAATCTCAAGACTTTATCTTCTTTTCCTTCAATTATCCTTCAATTATGAATCCTGGTGGTTGTTCAATATAAATTTCTTCATCCAAGAATCCATTTAGAAATGCAGACTTGACATCGAGTTGGTATATATTCCATTATCGTTGTGCTGCAAGAGCAAGAATTGTTCGAATTGTATCCAAGTCTTGAGACTGGTGCAAAGGTTTCATTGTAATCAAATGAATTTGAATTTTCCTTCCATGTGATTTTGAAAGACTTATATATTTTGAATATGTTATATGTTATTTAAAAGAAATTTTAATTAAGACTTTCCTATAACTTTATATTCTACTTCCATATAAATTTGAAAACCTTTAATCAAATGAAGTTTTAATTGAGCCTTATCTATAAATTTTACTTCTACTTCCATATAAATTCCAAGACCTCTTCATATAAATTTCAAAGCCGTAAAAATTTTTAATTATTTATATTTACAATTACAAACTTTAAGAAAATTAGAAAAATATAAGTATATATATAAAGAAGATAAAGTTATTATAATAATAAAGAAGAAGAAAAAATATTAATGATTTCTTTTCTGAATTATATTTGTTGTATATTTCCTTTTTTTAGCTATTTTAATTTTTAACTCCTAACTTTTAGTTAGATATAAAGATATTGATGGTTTTTTTTTACTAAAAATGCTAGGGAACCAAACAAAATCTCCAAAAAAAGTGTACAAAACGCCACGTGTCTTCTTATTATGGGTTGATAGCATAATTAATGACACGGCCCCGAATTCATATGAAACCCCCGATTAAAAATTCCTATTTTGCCAACTCAACACTCCCGCATCATTTTGTACACTTTTTTGATAATTTTGTTTCGTTCCCTAGCATTTTTTTCTACTTCAAACAAACATGTTAAAGTAATAAGATTATATTTCTTTTATATTTCCTAAAGATATTGATTATTATAGTAGAAAAGTTACCAGATGAGACGTCGTCCTCATTAACCGCCTACCCAATCATTATCATGCGGATGTTCCTAGTCTTCACCACGATTGTTTGAACCTTTAATTTCATCGTTATTGTCTTCTTCTTGAAAACTTTTGAAAAGTTCTCGAAGCCATCATCAGTACTGATCAGTTATCGGCGTCGGTGGGATGATACATGATTTTAGAAACTCGTAGAAGGTTCAAAATTGAGAGGGATGTTTGAATGTCGATCTTGTAAAATTATAGAGTTCGGTGAAACCAGAGAGATGAGAGATGAGATTGGGAGGGAGAAGAGAGAAAGGTTGAAAATGGAAAGCTCACATGTGATGTGACTAAAAAAAGGGTAGTGGAGTATGGGGTGGAAAAATGTACGATTATAAATTACTCCCTGACTGTCACACGTTAGCACTGTTGTAAAAAGCTACAGTAGATGGACGACAGTACGAGTATAAATTAATAGTGGTTGCGGTGTTGTAAAAAGCCGGAACGAAAGTTAATCGATGGACGCAATAATCCGGAATTAATTAATTCAATATTATTTTAAATACATTGTTATAATATATATTAAATAATTTTATAATTTTAGTTATACTTGTATACTTGTTATATATTTTTATCAATAAAATATTATACAATTGGAATAAATAAAATTACAAACATCTAACTTTTGAATTGGGGTCAATTTGAGAGTAAAAATCAAGAAATTTTATGATTTAGTCGTCTAAAATAGTACTTATAAAAGAGAATAATATTTAATTTTAAACTTTTATTCAAATTTTCAAATTTTTTATTTTTTTTAATAATTTTTAATAAAATATACTATTTTTGGCCGATTTTTGACCGATTAGGCCCATTATTGCCGATTTTCTCAAAAAACGATTTGATTTTGCAGTTAGTCCGCGTTTAACGAATAATAGACGACTTTTAGAACAGAGTTCATTAGTTTTTCTCTCAAATTGACTAATCTTTGACTAATATTTACATGTTCTCATTTTATAATTTATAAAATTTGTGTTGTCGGAGTAATTTCGTAACAACCCAAATTTGGTGGTTGCTGCAATAACGACTTATGAAAATATGAGGATTTAGAATTTTTGGATGTTTGGGGGCTGAACTTTTATGATGACTCCTCATAAATTGAACAGAGAATGGGTTCTTTTTCTTGCTCTTTGCTGAGTGTCAATTGTGTATCATTTAAGGTGCCTACGTACCCCTTTATATAGGGATCACTATTACACCCACTACTTCCTCCACTATCTCAAATCTATTATAGGTCCCACCACTTTACTCATTTTTTATCTAATTTTACTCATTTTTTATATCTTTTCTTAGTCTACGTGCCCAATCTCAGTGTATACAATTCACTGGACGGAGCGAGTACTAGTAAACGCGGCAAATTAATGTCTTTGCTTTATTTTCTGTATGCATTAACTACATTTACCGGCCTCCTTTAAGGCTATCATCTTCACGAGATGCTTTTAGGTTTTCTATCCTAACCGTACATTCTCTAGGGGTTAATGGTTACTCCCTCGTCCCTCCTCCGTCTCATTTATTTTGATCATATTTTTTATTTTATTTTATCTAAATTTAATTAATATAATAAATTAAATGTTAATTTGTTAATTATGTTAATTTATTCTAAAAATAATATATTTTTTTTCATAATTATTGATTTATTTAAGATAATTGAATAAATTGTAGAAATCTAATTGGTGACAAAATAAGTGGAACGCAGGGAATATTACTTCTAATTATGATAAATTAATATCTTCTCCTCATTTTAAATAATAATAAAAAAAAATAGAGTAAAAGCCATGTAATGAAATAATATGGTAGATGGGTTATCTTTAGACCTGGCAAATCAGTCGTGTCGTGTCGTTTCGTGTCGTGTAATTTCGTGTTTCGTGTACTTTTTGGCTATACACGAAAACGACACGAATTCAAATCGTGTACCTGGAACTGTAACACGAACACGACACGAGTGATACACGACTTGACACGACACGACACGAGATACCTGAATTTTTTCGTGTACCATTCGTGTACACGAAACGAAACGAAACGAAATAGACACGAATAGCAACGAAAACACGAATGTTTACACGAAATTTCTTAAAATTCACATTACTTTCATGTAATATCAATTAATATTTATATTATATATATAACATATATTTTTAATTATTTATATATTTATTTATGTCGTGTACTTCGTGTCGTGACGTGTAATTCGTGTCTGTCGTGTACTTGAAGGGTAAATCCAAAAACGACACTAAATCGGGGTCGTGTACTTTCGTGTTCGTGTATTTTCGTGTCGTGTACTTAAAATGCAAACACAAACACTAAATTTTCGTGTCGTGTAAGTCGTGTCGTGTATAAAATTGACGGATCTAGTTATCTTGTTGCTGCATTTGAGTATAAGTAAGGGAAATACATACGGAATAAAGAGATTAAAATGAACAAAGAAGTGAGCAGAAACCAAATTCATTTCTTATTAAAACAAAGTAATATCACTAGCATTCAAAATTCAAAAAAGAATCAAAATGAAATCTCAGAAAAAAACTGAATCCCAAATTTAAAAATTATGTAATATTTATTAATCGCGTACCAAAAATGAAAGCATTGAAAGCCAACTTAGACGGGGAGGGGTCGCTTAAAGACAAATGAAAGTGTGTACAAACATATACAAGAAGATGACTTAACAAAAATGGTAGTATTTTTTACAAAGAAAAAACTAAAGTCTAATCCATGGAATATATAAAAGGAAAGAGAAAGATTTAACCATGTATTTGAATTTTAAGTTTTAACATAAGAAGTGCAAGGTCAGTAGGGGGGTGGATTAGAGAACCTCGATTTGTTATAACAAAATATATTAAACTTGTCTTGAGCAGGATTGATTAGCCCATGTCTGCCAAATCTCAGACCCACAAATACCTTCCCACATATCTATTATCACTTTAATTTTACCCAACAAATCACGGGAGAGTGACCGCCATTATCCAGCAAGTAAAAAGAAATATGAACAGTGAAGCAATGGGAAGTTTTTTTGTACCACAATATCAATAAATTTAGAGTCGCATGCATTTTGGTGACCAAAGTTTGCCCCGAGTTTTAAAATGGTGGTTGAAATTTAAAAATAATATTGATTTAACACGAACACAAAAAAGAGTTATAGTCGAATTTGAGCTTGTTTATCGAATTGGGTTTGAATTGCTCATTCAAAATATAATCTTATCTTTAACTTGAACTTGAATTAAAACTCAAACTCGATAATCTTTTTACTTTTGAAAAATAATTATGTGTCAACAAGATATTTTTCAAATTGTTAAATTACTTTAGTCACATGTATCAACAAATTTTTGTTTTTTAAATTTATTAAATAATTAAAATACAACCACCTTTTGAAATTCAGAATAAACATTGGCCGCTGATTTGTAAATCTCAAAGTGCCGCCACTCTTTTAAAATTCGGTAAAAACTTTGGCCACCAATTTAAAAATTTCAAACTTCAACCACCATTTTGAAACTCGGTGTAAACTTTCACCACCAAGATACGACTCATAAATTTATATGTATGTTGATGACCTGATGTGTAATACAGGCCGTTCCTTTCTTAAATTTATTTCCATACACAATAATCTCTTATCAAATCAACAATACACAAGTCAATCACATAACATAAACCCAATGTAGGAATACAAAAATCACAAGGGAACCAAATGAAACCATATGAGATCATAAGTTGAAACGTTGGGTAGAACATCATGACAATATTTCTAGGTCCTAAACTAAATATAATATCCCAACCAAGTCCTTCTCCAGTAATTCTAAATCCATCTTAGCTGAGAATTTCTCATTTAATCTAATATCAACAAAACACAAGGGCCTAACAAATTTTCATAGTCCTGACATTTTGTCATCTCATTTTATTTTTTTGAACAATTGCGATGATGGAGAACATTCAGTCTATTGTTTCCAGCTTAACTTTTAAATATTCTTTCAAAACATGATACCATAATTTTTTTTATAAATAGTGTTTTATGTGGATAAGTTGTTTGCAATATTAGATGTAGGCAAAAAGATTAATCATTTACATTCGTTTTACTTGGTTGAAAATGACCCAACATTTTATTCTTGGTCTTTCTTTCAACTGATTCACTGATAAAAGCCTGCAGGCTTGGTTCTATATTCCATGTTTGCATTATGTTTTTTAGTTTGAGCTAAAACAAAGAGTAAAGGACAATAAAGGCTCATGAAGCTTCAAATCTATAGAATTGCCACGGGGTTTCTTTCAATAACTTTTCTTTAAAATAAACTGATTTAAATCAAATTGCAATTACAACCAACTTCTAACATAAAACTAAATCAACACAAAGGAACAATAAATGTAATACCAAAAACTTGTAAATTCACAAAGGAACAATGATCCTCTCACGTCATAATAATGTCGGAGAGGAAATTGAACACGTCACATGTCATCAGCTACTGATGCCTCCAGTACTAATGCCCTGACCCTGATGCACTCATTAAATCAATAATATCTAAGAATCTCCCTCCAATTTATACTTTGTGTAATAAAGCATAAATGTCCTTGATTTAATGATGCCAAAACTTCTACTAAATGCTCGCACGATCAAAATAGGATTTTGCTTTAGATACTTCTTCAAAATCAGCAACTCTGATGAACCCTGAATTTTTCTGAAGAAAACTCTCCATTAACTTGTCTTCTGCAGCCAATAACAAGTCAATCATTTTCCTCCTTAGCTTTTTCAACTTCTCAACATCTCTATCAGTTTTATAGATAGCTGCTCTCAGGTTTTCAACCAAGCTATTTTGTATACTCCTTCCTAGATAAATACATTTGAATTTTTCACTATCAGGACTGAAACTCAGATATGTCACACCAAGAGATGTCTCTATACGTGCACTGCACTTATTCATTTCAACTTCACGTCCATCCATATCAATGTATTTAGGAGTATATCCAGTATCTTTTGAATTCATAGCCATTAACTGAAGGTTGATACTGGATTGAATCTTCTTTCTCCAACTGATGCAAACTTCATCTTTAGGAATAAACAAAGACAGAACATATTTCAATTCTTCCACTCTTTTTATCACCACATCCAGAGCTGTCAGTATGAATGTTGTTCCATCCTTAAGAAAATACACAAGTTTTTCTTGAGGAAGATTTCCATCATGCACATCATACACCATCTGAACAGAAATAAGCTTGTTAAGATGTCTTTGAGTTATCCTATCACTCAGATTTTCAGTTAGACATGCTTGATCATAGGACAATGCTTGAGCAACTGTTTCAGCTCCGGGATGTCCAAGTCCTCCATATGTCCAATTCTTCATAAGACTTTTCAAATCTTTCTGATTTATGAAAACTATTAATATCAGACAAGCTTGATAAATTTCCACTAGCTTGAAAAGTTAATTCATTTGAAGATTAGATTTGTCATCTCTTGCATCATAGCCTTTTTCCTTATAACTTTTCTTCTTCTTGAAATCAGAGAAATTCCTTGAACTTCTAGAGATATCTTCCATCTTCTTCAGATATTCTTCTAGTATACTCCCAGACTTTATGAAATTGACTCCTTGTAAAGATCTAAAGTAATCTCTTTCAGCTTGTCGAACTGATTCTTCATTTACAGGAGTTCTTATAACAAGAATTTGTCTGTCATTATCTGGAGCATCTTTCTTCTCTGAATCTCTTCTTCTGACTAAAGGAATGGCTTCTTCAATCTCTTCTTCTTCTTCTTCAAAACTCATCAAAGTAGCAAGTGTCTGTGAAGGATCTTCAAGAACTTTCTTTCCTTTCTCCTTTTCAGAAATTGAAGGAACATTTGTCATGGACCTTGTTGTTCTTGAGGCTTCATCAATAACAATGCCTTTCTGAGTTCTGTCAGGACCTTCTCCCTCTATTTCCTCTTCCACTTTCTGATGTCTCCTTAGTAATTTGCAGAGCATTAAATTCAGCTTGTTGAGCTAGGACCATTACTTCAATATTCTGATCATGATACATTTCTTGAAGTAACTTCCTTGCTTCTTGCTCATTGAAAGCTTCTAGCCTTGGATCTCTGTAGTGCACAACCTGTTCTGTCCCATCAATATTCACAGTTTAATGAAACTGCATTGCTTGCTCAGTGGTTGTCACCAATACATCCTCAGACTGCTGTCTAGTTCCAGAACCAGAGACTTGAGTTGACTGTTGTCTTTGACCTTGACTAGTCATTGCACCTCTTGAGATAACAACAACATCAGTGGTCTCTTTTTGTGAACTGGAACCTCCATCAGGAGCATCATCTCTTCTTTGAATAGATAACTCTGGAGAGAATTTAGTTTGAATTACTTTCTCCCCCTTTTTGGCATCATGACTAGCATCCGGAACAAGAGCAAAGATAAGAAAATCGAGCTTAGCATCCATGGAATCAGTCTTTTTCTACAGAGCAGTGATTCTTTGTTCAAGAGAAACATAATCCTTATGAATAGAGTTAAAATCTCTGGTGCTACGAGCAGTAGACATGGCATGACCCCAACAATAGAAGCAACACTCTCAGCATTTGACTTCCTGACTGCAGCAATCTCCTCAAATATAGCTTTAAGCATAAAAGAAGTACCTTTGAGATGAGTTTGGAGATCAGTGGATTTGATTTTCTTGAAAGCATTTGCCAAATGAGAGTGATCATTATTAATTCCAATAGAGTTCTTTGGATCTTTCCAAAAGAAATCCCATTGAGCTCGTTTAGGAGCTATAAGGACAGCAGAAAGATCATCCTCAGGACCAGAGTCGTCAGAGTTAGTAGAAGCATCATCAGAAGCATCATTAGTAGCATCATCAGTAGCATGCTCATTATCAGAATCAGGAGAGAGTGAAGGTACAGGGGTGGGAAGTGGAAGTTTCCAGTGTACCTGTCATAGATAAAGAAGGAAGTCCTAAATCTCTATGTTCTTTTTCAGTGATCTCATCACTGCTCACTATCTCTCTGTCTTGACTTTTAAGAGTCAGATTCAGCTCACTAGAATGCTCAGCATTCACTCTAAATTCTATAATTGTTTTATTATATAATTATTTACCTTTATTTTCAATTCATGTGTCCAACTTACTTTATAAATTTCACTAACAAATCTCCATTAATCTTAATTACTATTTTTTTCTTCTTTTAAATTTATTTTTCTTCTATGTTATATTTTGTGTTATTTACATATAAATATATTTTTTTGTATCATTTAATTTTACTTGGTACGTAACTATCATATTACTTTATTTCTAAAACATATTTGACTTTTGACAATAAAATAAAACCTATATATTTTATAACCATATCTGTGTTTCATTTTACATAGTTTTGTACAAATACAATAATTACTACACAATTTTCAATATAAATATAATTTCATAATTAATTTTAAATATATTCTAAATATTTCATCCGTGTACATCTTGTGCATAATTTGTAAAAATACAAAAAATGTAATAACCCACAATTTTAAATTGTAAAAGGAAAAAAAATTATTTATTAAGAGTGTCACTTAATTATTTCAAACCGCTAAAAACTAATGAATTTAAAGTAAATAAATAAATCTTATATAATTATGTAGTTGTAAGGAATCGAACCCAGATTTATTGATAACCAAATTTGGTACTTTGGTACAAGGCGCCATTTAAATATTGCTTTGCACTTTTTCTGGGTATAGATTTTAAAATCTAACGACAAATACTTAACTGCATATGTTGTCGGTGTGAATTGAACCTTTAAATTTTGTATGTAATAGCCGGACTTTGTCTAGTAAGAAATCTTAGGTTGACCCGACCCAAAGTCTCACATGTAACCGTTGGACTTATAGGACTTGTTCTTAGCCACTTACCGAGACGTGAGAATCCACGTTGTTAGGAACTATTTTGTTTCTTGATGATAACGAGAATAACTTAGTGAAAATTGTATAAGTAAAAATTTAGCCTTCAACGGATATCATGCATTTGCAGTATCCGTAGAAGGGTAGCTTATCTACGGATAAGACTCAATGTAACATGTTTGTGCAATCCTGATGTGTAATCCTGATGTACAATCTTGATGTGTAATTCTGATTTGTAATCCTGATGTAGAAGTTGGAGTATTAGTTTTTAGGCTGAATAAGTCATGTTGACTGTTAATGGATATTTAGAATATAGTCTATGCCTTGTAATTTTACATACGTGAAATTGACTGCCTACGGATAGCAGCATTAGCCTTCTACGGATGTAGTCAAAGTACTATCTACGGATAACAGTACTAGTCGTCTACGGATGTGGTCAAAATACTCTCAACGGATACAACTCAAACAACCTCTACGGATACACTCTATACTTTGTGAAAAGGACAGGTCTGAAAAAGCACATGAGTTGATAGTTTTCACAGAGCATGAAAACCAGTATTTCTGGTAAACTCACGAGAAGAAGAATCATTCTATTTTGTTTGGTCAATTGTAGCAATTCCATAAAAGACATTCAGCCAATGAGGGCAAGCTACCAACACATGGTCCACTACTCAGAATGGAGAAGCAAATATTTTGGACAAAGTTACTTTTTGTATTATTAGCTGTTCGAAATATCTTGTAAACTTGGGTTAGATAACCAAGTGTAGCATTATTCTAGAACTCAAGAAATCAGTTAGGCAATTTAGAGATCTCAAGGAAATATCATTTGTAAATTGCTGAAGCTAGAATAGTGGGTATGCAGCTGTGTGTTTATTCATAAACATCACAGAGATTTCTTCTAATAAAAATCTCTCAGGTGGATAAATCAATCCACCTGAATTTTTAATTCTTGTGTTATCTTATCTTGTTTGTTTTTCTGTTCTTGATTTTACTTACATGTCTTTTTTGTCAAGAACCAAAGAATTTTTATAGATTGTATTCAACCACCCCCTTCTACGATCTAGATTCATTGTCTGGGAATAACACACGTCCTCCTCAAACGGATACCTCCCGAAGAATACGGGAAGGGATAACCGGATGAAAGGAGGTTCATTTAAATCAGGTTCACCTAGAACTTATTATTCACTACTTATATTACACACAAGCTCTTGTACGTTAGAATTACTTTACTTGGAGCCGATTAACTGATTCTCACACCAGAGGTGAATCGGGGGACACATCCCTCGCATTCTTCTCTCTGCAGGTTAATCCGAAGAACCTCGTGGGAGTCCGACCCGACAGAAATTTGGTTCCAACATTTGGCCCGTCTGTGGGAAACGTGCAAGTAAGCTTGAAGCAAACCAAAAAAATACGATGGCAATTGATAATACCGACGATCGGCCGCCTGATTTTACCGAAACCCCCCGCCAAGGAGCTTCCACCTCCACACATCTGATAAACCGTGTTCTTAATTTCGATGCTGAGATAGAGGATGGTCCAATTCCCCCTCCCGGAGAGCAAAAGGCCATGCTCCTTAAATGGCGCGAAGAAATGGCCTCAAAGAATGAGAAGCAAAAGGAGTTGGAACAGGCGGAGAAAGAAGCCCAAGCGAGAGCAAAGAAGAGGGAGGCCGGTCTGGCAAAACTGGAGGCCATTAAACGTCGAAGGGCCGAACTGGAGACGGAAGAAAAAGCCCTCCAAGATGCTGTCGAAGTAGGCGAAAGAACTCTGTTAGTGACTGGACAAAGGAAGGAGAAGAGGGTGCATAACGATGAAGATGAGTCTTCGGATTCTGAATCGCACCCCCGAAGAACCCGTCATAAAATCACGGTTCATTCAGACACTGACGATGAAAGAGACTTCCGTATGAAAGACAGACTAAGCCGAATGGAGAAGGCTAAGTTCGACGACTGAAGAGTAAGTCATGAGCCCATCATATCAGAAGAGATTGAGCAATACAAGCCTCCACCCGGAAGACAGTTCCCGAAGATGAATGAATTTAATGGTAAAGGTTGTTAGGAATATGTTGTTCTTGATGATAATTGTAAAAACACTTAGTAGATTTTGTATTAAGTTATTTTGTAACTGTCAACGAAATGGCATGCTTTGCAGTGTTTCGTTGACAGGAAGCTCATCAACGGAATGAGTGTTGTAGCAATTGCACTGTACAATACTTCACAGTTTGATATGCATTTGATGTGTGTATTAGATAGGTTTCCTAAGTCATGTTGACTAAGTACTAGATAGGCAAAATAGGTTGGTTAATTGTAAGTATATCATGCCTTGTAATTTTGCCTAAGTGAAGACATGTCAACGGTATGAGTTTTACTCTATCAACGAAACAAGAGAAACACCATCAATGAAATGAAGAATAAAGCTATCAACGAAACACATCTCCCTGCTATCAACGAATCATTATTGCTTTTCTGAATAGTTGACAAAGTGATAGTGACAGGTTTCTGAACAGATCTAAAGGTGATGTGGAAGTGTACTTTGCATTGGAAACCATTAAAATGGACATGGGGAATAAGGAAACATCCCAGTTTCCAATTGGGCTCTTGGGAGTGATCATAATAAGCATGAAGACAAAAGCAAGGATCTCCAAGGACCACTGGACAAAGGGATGAAAAGCAAACTATTGGCGGTTATCTTTAGTGTACTTTAGAGTAGCCAAAAATAGTATTGTAAACTTGGGAATATATAACCAAGTGTAGCAGTTAGAAAGAATTAAGAGAAGAAAAACAAATAGTTTGTATTAGCTATCTTTGAGAGCATTCTTCTCTACAACTCTGTAACTGAGCAGCTGTGTACTTTTGTATCACAGATTATTTCCGCAATAAAAACACTTCAGTTGGATCATCAAACAATCCAACTGAATTATTTATATCTTGTGTTTTTGTTTATTCAGTTCAGTTTCATTTTATCAGTGTTTTAAGTTTAAGAAAATATCAAGAATTGTATTCAACCCCCCCCCCCCCTTCTACAATTCTGTTAGGTCATTTGGGAATAACAATTGGTATCAGAGCAAGCTTCTAACATACAAGAAGTTTAAAGATCAAGACCAAAACAGAAACCATGGTGAAGAAGGATGCAGGTGTGAAGATACCAGTTCTTGATAAGGACAATTACTTTCACTGGAAAGTAAAGATGCATTTACATCTCATGTCTATGGATGAGAGATATGTAGACTGCATTGAGAAAGGTCCACACGTTCCCATGAAGGTTGCATCTAGAGTTGGAGTGCCAGATGATGCTCCTGATGTGGAAATTCCAAAACTTGTCTCAGAATGGACTATTGAAGATGTTGCAGAAGTCCATAAAGATAAAAGAACCATGAACATTCTGTTTAATGGTTTGGAGCAAGAGATGTTTGACAATGTCATAAACTGTACGACCTCCAAAGAAGTATGGGACACTGTCAGAACACTATGTGAAGGAACTGAGCAAGTAAGGGAGAACAAAATGCAACTCCTTATACAACAATATGAGCACTTTCACTTTAAAGCTGGTGAAACCCTAAATGACACGTTTAGTAGGTTTCAAAAGCTTCTGAATGGATTAAAGTTGTATGGGAGAATCTACCAAACTAAGGACTCAAACCTTAAATTTCTAAGAGCTCTTCCAAAAGAATGGAAGCCTATGACTGTTTCTCTAAGAAACACTCAAGAGTACAAAGATTACACTCTTGAAAGGCTGTATGGAACATTGAAGACTTATGAGCTGGAAATGGAGCAAGATGAGGAAATTGAAAAGGTACAGAAGAAGGGTGGATCCATTGCATTGATTGCATCTGTGAACCAACTGGAAGATGACACTGAAGAAGCTGCAAAGGCCACAACTAGTCGAGCTAGTTGTAGAAGTGATGTCAGCAAGGGTAAAGGTAAGATGACAGAAGAAGAAGAACCAGAACCAGCCAACTTGGATGACTTAGATGAGATTGATGAACACATTGCTTTTCTATCTAGAAAATTCTCTAAGTTCAAGTTCAAAAGAAACTCAGAAGCAAGGCCACCAAGAAGAGACTTTCAACCTAGCAAAACAAACTGGATTGAAAAGTCTAAATCTAAATGTTTCAATTGTGGAATGCTTGGTCACTTTGCTGGAGACTGCAGAAAGCCCAAGATTGAGAAGAGCAACAGGAAATTTGAGCCTGTTGATTATAAAAAGAAATACTTTGAACTTCTCAAGCAAAAGGAAAAAGCTTTCATGACTCAGGAGTATGATTGGGCTGGTAATGGTGAAGATTCTGATGATGATGTTGAATATGTAAACTTGGCTCTTATGGCTAACAATCATGAGCAGGAAGCAAGCTCCTCAAGCAACCAGGTAACAATTACTAATCTTTCTGAGCTTTCTAAAGAGGAATGCGATAGTACAGTAAATGAAATGTCTACTGTATTATATAATTTGCGTGTTACTCTTAAATCACTTACCAAAGAGAATTCAAGAATTAAAGAGACTAATTTGCTCTTAAGTGATAGGAATGCAATGTTAGAAACACAGCTCATTGAATTTGAGAAAATGAGATGTGTTAGTAGGGATGCTAAGAAGGAACTTGAGAACGTGTTACAAAGGGAAGAAATTCTTAAGACACAACTAGAAATAGAACAGAGTGTGATTGCTAAATGGAAAGATGTCAGGAATGTGGCTACCAACATCATTAATGTTCAAGGTATGGAATCTTTCTGTGAACAATCATGGAAAAAGAACAAAGAGAAACTAGGGTATGTTTGTGAAACCTTAGAATCAGAAACAGAGTCAACAAACAACAATGATCATGTGTTGGAGGTTGATATGTCAACGAAATGCAATGTTTCGTTGACACATGAACCATCAACCGATCAGGCTGTTTCGTTGACAGACAAAAGAAAAGAGGAACTCACTAGACTTAATAATAAGTATGGTCCTGTCACCAAGAACTTTGTTCAAGGTGAGTCTAGTAAATCAAAGAAAGTTGAGAAGCCTGTTGAGAGAGCTAATGTAGGTCACTTGTCCAACAAGCAATTGAAAGATAAGTTAGAGAATGTTCAAATTGAGGCTAAGGGAAATAAAAGGAATAACAGGAATGGCAAAGTAGGAATTAACAAACACAACAATTACACACCTGATAAATATGCTCCTAGAAAGACATGTGTCAATTGTGGAAGTGTTAGTCATTTATCTACTAACTGCAAATCTGTTAAGAAGACTGTTAATATGAAAATTCCCAAGCCTGCAATGAATAATCTTATGCCTACAATGCCTGTTATGCCTAACATGTTTGCTCCATGTGCACAATTTCAGAATCCATATGCTAACATATCATTTGTACCTAATCCATACATGAATATGTTTAGTATGCCACAAATGCCATGGAATATGAATAATATGTGTGTTCCTTCAAATATGCATGCTGTAAATGAAAATGTGAGCAACAATCAGAAATCAACACCAAGAGTAAAAGTTGATTTAAATCAATCTGAGCCCAAGGTGAAAAATGATATAAAAGGAAAAGCAAAGGCTAACAAAACAGGACCCAAGGAAACTTGGGTACCAAAATCAACTTGATTTGGTTTCATTATGTGCAGGGAGACAAAAAGAATCTTTGGTACTTGGATAGTGGTTGTTCAAGACACATGACTGGTGATTCTACCCTGCTCACAGAGTTTCAGGAAAGAGCTGGCCCTTGTATTGCTTTTGGAGATGACAACAAAGGCTACACAAAGGGATATGGCTTGATTTCAAAAGAGAATGTCATCATAGATGAGGTTGCATTGGTGGATGGTCTTAAGCACAATTTGCTTAGTATCAGTCAACTTTGAGACAAAGGTTTTTTTGTTACTTTTTCTAAAGAAGCCTGTGTTGTTTCTAAAGGAGGAAACAACAATGTGGTAATGACTGGATTCAGAAGAGGGAATGTGTACATTGCTGACTTTAGTAGCACAAGTCCAGACACCATCACTTGCCTTTTCAGCAAAGCAAGCAAGGATGAAAGTTGGCTATGGCACAAGAAATTATCTCATCTGAATTTCAAGGTTATGAATGATTTGGTAAGGAAGGATCTTGCTAGAGGAATTCCACAGGTGGAGTTTTCCAAGGATGGTTTGTGTGATGCCTGTCAAAAAGGGAAACAAAAGAAGGCATCATTCAAAAGCAAGACAGAGTCATCAATTGTCCATCAGCTTGAGTTACTTCATATGGATCTGTTTGGCCCTGTAAATGTCATGTCTATTTCAAAGAAGAAATATTGTCTTGTGATTGTTGATGATTTTTCTAGATTTACTTGGACCTTCTTTTTACATTCTAAAGATGAGGCAAGTGAAATCATTATCAATCACATCAAGATGGTAAACAATCATCCTGACTTGAAAGTAAGAAGGATCAGGAGTGACAATGGGACAGAATTCAAGAATTCAAGCATGAAGATGTTCTGTGAAGAAAATGGTATTATGCATGAGTTTTCAGCAGCAAGGACACCACAGCAAAATGGTGTAGTTGAAAGGAAAAACAGAACACTTATTGAAGCTGCCAGGACAATGCTAGATGAATCAAAGTTACCAACTTATTTTTGGGCTGAGGCAGTTAACACAGCTTGCTTCACTCAGAATATTTCTTTGATTAATCAGGCCAAGGGAATGACCCCTTATCAACTACTCAAAAGAAAGAAGCCACTATTGGATTTTCTTCATGTCTTTGGATGCAAGTGCTTTGTTCTGAGAAATCAAGCTGAGCATTTGGGGAAATTTGAAGCAAAGGCAGATGAAGCAATATTTGTGGGATATGCAGCAGGGAAAGCTTACAGAGTCTATAATCTCAGAACCAACATTGTTATGGAATCTGTACATGTTGTTTTTGATGATCTCAAAATTCAAGGTCTCTGTGATGAAGGTTTCCTTGAAAGTCTCTCTTTTGAGAATGAGGAAGGAGATCGAATGAATCATGTTAAGACTACTGAGAAACAGCCTAAAGTTGTTGTATCTAGCACAGATGAGAGCAGCAGTGAAGATGAAATTGCTGCATTAAGATTGAAAAGAATAGCTGCTAGTAGACCAAATGGTCATTTCGTTGACAGTCAAGATGGTGGTTTCGTTGACAGTCAAAATGAGCGTTTCGTTGACAGCCAAAACAGTCATACCGTTGAAGGTCATAGAAATGTCTCAAGAAGTGATCATTTAGGGACAACAAACTCAGGGGGAGTTTCTCAAGGACAAATATCCAATCAAGGCAATCATGATCATGAAGCTACCTCGTCTAGAGCAAATCTACCTCCCTCAAGAAAATGGACTAAAGATCATCCCTTTGAACTTATTATAGGTGATGTTTCTTCAAAAGTCCAAACTAGAAGAGCAACTCAAGAAGAATGTCTATATAGCAGCTTTCTGTCTCAAGATGAGCCAAAGAAAGTTGAGGATGCACTTCTAGATCCAGATTGGGTTTTGGCTATGCAAGAAGAGCTAAACCAATTTGAAAGGAACAATGTTTGGAAGCTGGTGCCCAAGCCTAAGGACAGGAGTGTAATAGGCACAAAATGGGTGTTCAGAAACAAGATGGATGAAAATGGCATAGTCACAAGGAACAAAGCAAGACTAGTTGCAAAAGGCTACTCACAGGAAGAAGGAATTGATTTTGATGAAACATTTGCTCCTGTTGCAAGACTAGAAGCAATAAGGATTTTCCTAGCCTATGCAGCCCATGCCAATTTCAAAGTCTATCAAATGGATGTGAAAAGTGCTTTTCTGAATGGGGAATTGGAAGAGGAGGTCTATGTAAATCAACCTCCTGGTTTTGAAGATGATGATTTTCCAGAATATGTATACTTCCTCCTCAAAGCACTCTATGGTTTGAAACAAGCACCGAGAGCCTGGTATGACACACTCTCACAGTTTCTTCTTGAGAATCACTTCACTAGAGGTACTGTAGATAAAACTCTTTTTCACAGGATTGTGAATGGCTCTACTATACTTGTTCAAATTTATGTAGATGACATAATCTTTGGGTCTACAGATGTGAAACTTTGTCAAAAGTTTGCCAAGCTTATGCAAAGTAAATATGAAATGAGCATGATGGGAGAATTAACTTACTTTCTTGGTCTTCAAGTGAAGCAAGTTAATGAAGGCATTTTCATTAGTCAAACAAAATATATTCATGATTTATTAAAGAAATTTAACTTAATGGAATGCTCTCCTGCCAAAACTCCCATGCCCACAGCCACCAAACTTGAATTGAATACTAAGGAAAAATCTGTGGACATTTCAAGTTACAGAGGCATGGTAGGCTCACTTTTGTATTTAACAGCTAGTAGACCTGATATTATGTTTGCTACATGTCTATGTGCTAGATTTCAGGCTGATCCTAGGGAATCCCATTTAGTTGCTATTAAAAGGATTTTCAGATATCTCAAGGGAACACCAAACCTTGGCATTTGGTATCCTAGAGAATCTGGTTTTGAACTAATTGGTTATTCAGATGCAGATTATGCAGGATGTAAAATTGACAGGAAAAGCACAACAGGCACCTGTCAATTCTTAGGAAACAAGCTTGTGTCATGGTTCAGCAAGAAACAAAACTCAGTTTCCACCTCCACAGCTGAGGCTGAGTATATTGCAGCTGGAAGTTGTTGTGCACAGATTTTATGGATGAAAAATCAATTACTTGATTATGGATTAAGAGTTGAGAAAATTCCTATTTTCTGTGACAACACTAGTGCCATTGCCATTACTGAGAATCCAGTGCAGCATTCAAGAACCAAGCACATTGACATCAAGTACCATTTCATTAGAGAACATGTTATGAATGGTACTGTGGAGTTACATTTTGTTCCAAGTGAACAACAACTTGCAGACATCTTTACCAAGCCACTTGATGAATCAACATTCTCAAGATTAGTAAGTGAGCTAGGTATGCTAAATTTCTCTTAATTATTTTTTGAGATATTTGCAAGTCATAATGCAGCCAGAAATTTGCTATGATTTTCTGTGATTTAATTTTCTCAGGAAAAAGTAAAATTTTGTCTAAGTCAAAATAACTATGCCAACGAAACAAACCATTTCGTTGACAATCTTAGCATTTTTCTGGGTGTTTCGTTGATAGCTCTTTTATGTCAACGAAACACAGCTGTATCAACGAAACAGACGGGACTTTAAACGCCCAATTCTGATTCGTTGATTTAGCGCTCTTAATCTGAACCGTTGAAAACTGACACGTCTTTTACCACGATCTATGCATACATCCCTGTAAGTATAAATCATGGTAATACTTTAAGAGTAACGGTTATATTTTTAAGCCAATCCAGTAATTTACTTTTATTATTGGACTCATTTTCTGAGAATTTTTGGGGGAGTATTTAAGAAATTCTATTTTCTTTAATTCTTTTTTACCTGCTCTCAAAAATTCCAAAGGCTTTTCTCTCTCTTTCTCTCTAACAAGCAACTCAGTTCGAAGTTTTATCTCACTCAACAATGGCACCCATAGTCAAGCTTATGTCTGCTGGAGGGTTCATCTATGAGAAGAACAACTCCATCCCTTTTGTTGCAAAGGAAAACCCGAACAGACTTTTCTTCAAAATGATGGATTTCATGAAGAATTGCAAGTTGAGCTATGCAATGTTCCACTCTACACCAATCTACAATGAAATAATTGAGGAAATTTGGACCTCATGTGAATATAATGGAACAAATTGCACTCTGCAATTCACTCTCCAAGGTAATGAGTACATAGTTAATTCTGATGTTTTGCAAGCATGTTTACATATTCCTGATAATAACTATGATGCTTTGCCTACTAACACTGAAATAACTACCATGTTAAATTCTATAAACTACTCTTTGCCTACTGATAATCTGGGTAGAATAATTAGGAGAGGTTTGGTTAGGGAATACAGTTATTTAGCTGATGCATTCATTAAGGTCTTTTCTGGAAAGATTAGTAATTTTGATGCATTAACTAACTCTATGTTAATTCTCCTAACCATGCTTCTAAATGATAGATATTACAACTTTAGCACCCAACTTATTTATGAAATTGGTGCTAAGTTGGGTGATAAGGCAAATAGGAAGAAAAATATCTATTATGCAAGGTTTCTGATGATGCTGGCTAATCATGTTAGTCCAGCACCATTAGTTATCTCTAACCCTAATGCCAGGTTTGAGTGCTTTGTACAAGAAAAAAGAGTATTGACAGACATACTGAGGCTGAACTACAATGGTGATGTTCCAGTGGTGTATCTGCCAATCATTGAGGTAACTACTACTATCCCTGTTAGTATAGCTGTTACTTCTATTGTCTCCTCCAACCTTGTTGCTATGGAGTCTGTAGCTGTGACCCAACAGGCTCCTGCCCCTACAACTAAATCAAAATCAAAGAAATCCTCCAAGCCAACCTCAGGTGCTTCTCAAAAGGCACCTGTTGTAAAAACTACCACACAACCTAAGGGGAGTGAGTCTGGAGTTGTGAGAGGTGAGGGAAGGGGTGAAAATCAAAGAAACCCCAAGAATAAGGAAGGTGAGGTAAGTGTTTCCCAGCCTAGCCCCATTGTGTCTTCCCAACAAGGCACAATGAGTAAAATGGATTTAAACACAAGTCTAATTGCATCCTCCCAAAAGGATGTGATTATTGAAACAAGCTCTTCACCTAGAGCACAGTCCAAAAGGGTAAGGGACACTTCAAGCCCACAGTCTACATTTTCCCAATACCAAAGGAGAGTGAAGCAAAAGACCAAGGGTTCACAAGGTGCACACACACTGGAAGCAACACTTCCAGTTTCTCAAATTCAGTTTGATGTAACCCCTATTATTACTCTGGGGTTACAGTCCCACTCTCTAAACATTAATCTTGATTTATCTCCATCCAATTCACCAACTCAATCTTTAGATGTGGACATGATCCATACATCTTTTCCTGATTCTCCAACTCTAATCTTGGAGAAGCCCCACTCTGAAGCTGATGGTCATCACTTATTAAGTGATTTGTTGGGCCATCAACCAAGTTTTTCTGAAACTGCAAGAGAATCTGTGGACCCCAATCTCAAATCAATCACCACAGATTCTACTGTAATTTCACTTTCTCAAAATGCTTTATTGACTTCATCAACGAAACAGCCTCTTTCGTTGACAAGTGTTTCTCCATCAACGGTACCTATACCGTTGACAGTTCAAACTACCATTTCGTTGATAGGTCATTCTACACCTTTTACTGAAAATCAAGTTGTTTCCACAACTAGTGTAGATGACCTGGTGGTAGTTGAGACACTTTTAGGTTTGAAAGGGAGTGAAATTGAGAGGCTGGCTTGCAGCCAGGCAAAAGGAGAGAATGAGAGTGAGAGGCTGGCTATTTCTTCCAGCCAGGCAAAAGGAGAGATTGAGAGTACCACCTTAGTAGGTGAAGGTGAGGGTGTGAGAGGTGTGAGCCATGGGGAGCCCATGATGCAAGAAAAGAGTGGAGAGAGAGAAGGGACTACAGGAGCAATAAGGGTGGAAGCAGCCATTGCTAATGAGTTAATGGAGGTCAGTGAGGGAGAAAGGGAACTTACTTTCCAAGAGCATTATCAACAAACTCTGGATAGTATTTCCCTGGATCCTGAGACCTTTACTCATCCTGTGCCAGCCTATCAAGTTATGGCTCAACAGGGCAATGTGGAGGCAGAAAGGTCACTCAACTTAATTCATACTACTGCATCAATGCAAAGAGCAAAGGATGCCTTGACCAATCTACCTCCAGGAGCTGCAGCAAGTGGAGACTTTGAGTTTTCTGATGATGAGGACAGCTATGGTGATAATCTACAGGTGGCCACCACTTCACAGATTGGGACTTCTGTGGTGCCTCCTACACCAGACTGGCTTTCTCAGGGTATGCATGGAAGAGTCACTCTAGATGCTGCTATCTCAAGGTAGTACAAAGAGGCCTATCTAGCTCATGAGTCTGCAAATGCAAGGGACAAGAAATTCTACAAGGCCATCATGGATTCTCTGGAAATTCAAAGGCTACAAATGATGCAGACAAGGATTGAGGCTACAGAAATCAAGGACTCCATTAGCAATCTCAGGGATGCTAACTACAGGATGATGGATGAAAAGCTCCCTCTTCTCACTGTGTCCAAGATGACCAGGTTTTTCTCTAAGGAACCTGAGGTGGCTACATCCTTGAAAACTCTCTCTACAAGAGTGGACAAGGTGGAAGCTACACTTTCTCAAATGCAGAAGGAACAGGAGAAGCAAACTCAGCTACTCACTCAGCTAGTGGCAGCTCAAGGACTCCCAGTCATCTCTCTTGATGCTAACAAAAAGGGGGAGAAATCTAAGGAGCTAAACATTCAAATCACAAAGGTGTTGGTCCCAGCCATTTCACTGGCACAGGAGCCACTAGCAATGGGGGAGTTTGGAAAGAAGAAAAAGGATAGTATTGACCTGATCCAGGAAGCTTCTATGAGGATGAAACTTGCAGAACAAATCAAAGATCACTGGTCCAACATAGAAGCAAGGTTCAAGAACATTACTGAATCTTCAAAGACAGATCAGCCATCAACAAATGTAATGGTGACTGTACAAATGGAGCCACAGTTCAAGAGCTCTTATGCTATAGAGCCCCTTCAGCATGGAATCCTTCAAGATTCAAGAAATGAGAAGGGTCAATCTTCATGCTTTAAGAATGTGGATGCAAGAGGGATGTCTCCAATATCACCTACCAAACCCAAAAGCAAGAACATTGAAAGGATATTTTATCCTGCTCCAAAGCCAGATGAGTTCAAAGTCCTAGGGAAGCTGATCATTGAGAGCAAGGAAAGCAATCATCCAAGCATAAGGAATCAAAGGGCCATCATCTACAGGGACAGCAAGGAAATCTGCATTTGGGTTGGTCACCCAAATTTTGCAAAGGCCAAGGCTGAAGAATCTGAAAGGGCAGCAATGCAAGCATTGGCAGTTGCTCAAGCACTTGAAGATGAAGAGACCTTTCAGGAAGAAAAAGCCAAGGATGGAGCTAATGAAGCTGAACCAGCAAGGAAAAGTGTAAGGCAACCAAAGGCTAGAGCTAAGAGGAATCTGAACTTTGAAAAAGAGGACTCTCTGGACACTGCTCAAGCCCCTTCCACAACAAGTGCACATCAAATTCCTATTGATCTACCTATTGGAGGAAAGTTGGCCTGTGACCCTGCACACCCTGTCAACTTTCATGATCAACCAATCATGCCAAAGGAGGAGCCTATTGAATTTGATGAAGCCTATTTTCCAAAGTTCCTATTTGAAAAGGATCAACCAATGAAGACAAAGAAAAGGGCTGTCAAGGCAAAGCCAGTATTTGTGAGAAAGCCACAATCTCAGAAACCCCCTACAAATCCAGAGGACTGCATGTACATTGCTGACATCAGGGAAGAATCCAGCTTACATCTTGATTTAGACAACCTGGTGGAAGTAAGGGGCATTGCAGCTTCTCAAAAGTTACCTGAAAGATTGGTTTTCACATACAAGGGTGGTAGAGAACAAATATGGCCTCTCTACAGAATTTTAGGAGAAGACTACCAAACACTACTCACAGTGTTTAGATGCTTGAAGAAAGACTTTGGCTTCACCAAAACAGCCAAGTCTGAGGTGGTCTCCAAGATATGTCAAATAAAGGCTAGCTGGAACAAGCCTGAGGCTCTTCCCAGGATGCTAAGAGTGCCCTCAACAGGAAAGAAGATCCATCTTCAACTTTACTGGATGATGGAATTTAAGGACAAGGACAACTGCAGAAGGTTCTTCAGGATGGAAGACCAGCTGGATAAGGCATCTAATCAAACTCTAAGGTTCATGCAATCCATGCTTGGTGATCAAGATGAAGAAGAGAAGATCTTTTACAGAAGGTTACAGGTCCAGATTGAGGAGAACAACTCTAGGAGAGGGAAGAAGACTATGCCTCAAAGAAGACCAAGATGAATCATTTGCTCAGTCTAGAGGAGCACATTTGGGCATTAGTCTTGTAAGTCTTGTTTTATGTCTAAAACTTTATGAAGCTCAATGCAATTTTTACTTTTATCATGGGTAATATGTCTGAGTGTTTTTGTTATCATCAAGGCTCTTGATTTATGGCTGTTATTCTATCAGTCATAAATTGGGGGAGATTGTTAGGAATATGTTGTTCTTGATGATAATTGTAAAAACACTTAGTAGATTTTGTATTAAGTTATTTTGTAACTGTCAACGAAATGGCATGCTTTGCAGTGTTTCGTTGACAGGAAGCTCATCAACGGAATGAGTGTTGTAGCAATTGCACTGTACAATACTTCACAGTTTGATATGCATTTGATGTGTGTATTAGATAGGTTTCCTAAGTCATGTTGACTAAGTACTAGATAGGCAAAATAGGTTGGTTAATTGTAAGTATATCATGCCTTGTAATTTTGCCTAAGTGAAGACATGTCAACGGTATGAGTTTTACTCTATCAACGAAACAAGAGAAACACCATCAACGAAATGAAGAATAAAGCTATCAACGAAACACATCTCCCTGCTATCAACGAATCATTATTACTTTTCTGAATAGTTGACAAAGTGATAGTGACAGGTTTCTGAACAGATCTAAAGGTGATGTGGAAGTGTACTTTGCATTGGAAACCATTAAAATGGACATGGGGAATAAGGAAACATCCCAGTTTCCAATTGGGCTCTTGGGAGTGATCATAATAAGCATGAAGACAAAAGCAAGGATCTCCAAGGACCACTGGACAAAGGGATGAAAAGCAAACTATTGGCGGTTATCTTTAGTGTACTTTAGAGTAGCCAAAAATAGTATTGTAAACTTGGGAATATATAACCAAGTGTAGCAGTTAGAAAGAAGTAAGAGAAGAAAAACAAATAGTTTGTATTAGCTATCTTTGAGAGCATTCTTCTCTACAACTCTGTAACTGAGCAGCTGTGTACTTTTGTATCACAGATTATTTCCGCAATAAAAACACTTCAGTTGGATCATCAAACAATCCAACTGAATTATTTATATCTTGTGTTTTTGTTTATTCAGTTCAGTTTCATTTTATCAGTGTTTTAAGTTTAAGAAAATATCAAGAATTGTATTCAACCCCCCCCCCCTTCTACAATTCTGTTAGGTCATTTGGGAATAACAAAGGTGATCCCGAGGATCACTATGAGAAGTAGGAGTCTCTCATGACTAGTATGGGTCATTGTGATATAATGTTGTGCAAGATGTTTAAGACCTACTTAAAAGGCGTTGCTACCATGTGGTATAGATCCATGAAACCAATGTCGATTTGCTCATACGACCAATTGAAGAGGAAATTCTTGAGGCATTATTCCTATTTGTGCCGAAGAGAGAAAGACACCGAAGCTTTGATTCACTGTCGTCAAAGGCCGGACGAAGAGTTGGGGGATTACTTGGCCAGGTTTAAGGAAGAAGCTGGGATGGTCACGAATTTGGATAAAGTGAAAGCTAATGGATTCTTGTCAGCCGGTTTGGACCCCATAAAAGGTAAGAAGCTCTGATCATCTCTTTATGATATTCCCCTTAAATCTCTGAATGATATATACTTGAGAGGAGAAAGTATCCGAAGAAAGATGGATTCAATTGGGGGTTATAAGGAGAGCCAAAGAGAGGATCGTGGGAAGAAAGGGCGTGATAAATATGAGTCTAGCCGAAGGTATGATGATAGGCGAGACGAGGTGAAGGGCTGAGATAAGGGGTCTGAACGAAGAAGAGATGGAGATAGTACGGTGTTTACTCCTTTGAATGCATCCATCTCGAAGATTCTCCATGAGATAAAAGGGAAGCCAGGTTTTGTTCGCCCAGCCCGACTGAAGACGCCCGATTACAAGAAGAATGCTAACAAGTACTGTGATTACCATAAAGACAAAGGTCACAACACTGATGAGTGTCACCATTTGAAGAAGTTGATTGAGAAAATGATTAAAGATGGAGAGTTGAATCAGTTTGTCAAAGACCTAAGGGATAGTTAGCCTCGAAGGAAGACAAGCGGAAGGAGCCCGAAGATGGAGAGAGGTATAGGGGCGAGGTGAAGACCATTTATGGAGGAAGCGCCCTAGACCGAGACAGCAAGACTGTGAAAAAGAGGTACACCAGACAACTGTATAATTTGTATCAGTTCCAGTCAGCCAAACAGGCGATGCCAATCGTGTTTACCAAGGATGACTACGAGGATGTGATATGGCCTCATGAAGACCCTTTGATCATTAACCCGGTGATCGGGCAAAATAAGATCTGGAAAGTGTTGGTCGATGGTGGAAGTTCGGTGAACATCTTGTATCATCGAACGTATAGCAAGATTAACTTGGGGGGCGAACAGCTGTTACCATGCCATGAATCTCCTCTTTATGGGTTCAGAAATCAACCGGTCCCGATCGAAGGTACAATTACTTTATCTGTTCTTTTGGGTAAAGCATCATATACTGTTGAAAAGCATGTGAAATTCTACGTGGTCCGAGTGGAAAGCCCGTACAATGCCATCCTGGGAAGGCCAACCCTTACATCTTTCCAGGTGGTCTCCTCAATCCCTCATCTGAAGTTGAAGTTCCCCACCGAACAAGGCGTTGGGGAGATGAGGGGCGATCAGAAAACTGCCCGAATCATAATGCTTGAAGACCTAGATACAGATCAAGCGTTTGAAATATCCGAAGGGGGAAAGTGAAAACGAGCAAATGGCAAAGCGAGTGGTAGCCACCAAACCATGAACATTGAGCTGGAAAAATTTGGAGCGGACCTATCTTGCCCAATTGCCGAACCGGCAGCAGAAACCGAGGAGGTGGAGCTGCATGCAGGTTGTTCGGGAAAAATGGTTCGGATCAGGAAAAATATGGAACCGGACTTGAAGAAGGTGATCAAAGTGGTTAGGCAGTAACATGTTGTCTTCGTCTGGGACCCCGAAGATATGCCTGGTTTGGATCCAAAGACGGCAAAACATTGCCTTAATGTTAAGCCTGAGGCCAAGCCGGTCAACCAGAGAAAAAGGACCTTTGCCATGGAAAGGCAAAAGATTATCGAAGCTGAGGTTGAAAAGCTACTGGAAGCGAAGTTCATTGAAGAAATCGAATACCCTGAATGGTTAGCCAACGTGGTAGTGGTGAAGAAAGCCAACAACAAATGGAGGATGTGTGTTGATTATATGAATTTAAACAAGGCTTGTCCAAAGGATCACTACCCTCTGTCGAGCATTGATCAGCTCATAAATGCCACCTAAGGGTATCCGGTACTTAGTTTTTTGGATGCTTTTTCAGGTTATCATCAGATAGCAATGAATGCCGAGGATATTCCGAAGACAACATTCATCACCCCGAAGGGAACGTATGCCTACATCAAAATGTCCTTCGGCCTAAAAAATGCAGGGACCACATTCCAGAGAGTGTTCAACGAGATTTTTTCCAAACAGATTGGGAGAAATATGGAATGCTATGTGGATGATATGATTGTCAAGTCACAGTTCGAAAACCATATGGAAGACCTGAAATAATGTTTTGAAAAATTAAGGAAGAACAATACGAAGATCAATTCGAACAAGTGCACATTCGGAGTTTGTAGCGGGAAGTTTATAGGCTACATGGTAAGTACTTGAGGAATTGAGGCGAACCCAGAGAAAATCAAGGTTGTAATCGACATGGAGTCACCAAAGACAGTTCGAGATATACAGAAATTAACTGGCTGGATGGCAGCTTTGCGGAGGTTCATATCGAGGCCAGCAGAAAAGGCCTTACCTTTCTTTGAGGTGCTTCGGGGGTCAAAGAAGTTTGAGTGGGGGTCGAATTGTCAGAAGGCGTTCGAAGAAGTAAAAGAATATCTCACCAAGGCACCACTCTTGATGACACCAGACTCGAAAGAAACATTGCAGTTATATCTAGCCGTCACTGATAGAACTTTGGGAGCAGTGTTAGTGAAGGAGCATGAGAAGAATCAACATCCGGTGTTCTGTGTCACATATGCTGAAGGACGCAGAAACAAGGTATCCGAACGCTGAGAAGTTCGCATGTGGGTTAGTAATGGCTACCCGAAAATTACGACATTACTTTCAAGGACGAACAGTGCAGATAGTAACCGACCAACCTCTCAAGAAAATTTTGACAAGACCAGAGGCGTCAGGAAGGGTGGTAGCATGGTCCACTGAGCTGGGCGAATATGATATGGAATTCATCCCGATGACCTCTATCAAAGCCCAAGAGTTGACAGACTTTATGGTATAATGTTCTTTCTCCGGGCCAAAGGATCTGGCGCCCGAAGAACAACTGATCTGAACCCCGGGAAATGGAAGCTATTTGTAGATGGTTCGGACGCCGATTCAAAATGTGGAGATGGTTTGATTCTTTCTAACCCAGACGTGTTTGAAATATGCCAGGCAATAAGGTTCACTTTCCCTCTGACAAACAATGAAGCTGAGTATGAAGCGTTGCTGACTGGACTGAATCTGGCGAAGAATCTGGAGGTGAGACACCTAAGGGCGTTCAGTGATTCTATGTTGGTGGTTAAGCATTTCTTCGGGGAATATGAGTAGAGAGAGCCCCGAACTAAAGCCTATGTCATAAAGGTACGTGATGTTTCAACTTTGTTTGAATCATTTGAGTTAAATCAAATTGGCAGGGAGGACAATAGCCGAGCCGACGCACTATCCAGGCTCGCTTCGGCAGAAACTCATAACTTGACGGGGTCAATCTACCTGACCGAAGTGAAACAACCTTCGATCGACAAGAAACAGTGCATGGAAATCCACCAAGGCATTAATTGGATTACTCCGATCAGGGCATACCTGGAGAAATGCACCTTGCCCCTAGACCGGAAAGAAGCACAAAAAGTGAAATACATGGCATCAAGCTACACCTTCATTGAAGGAAAGTTGTACAGGAGGTCGGCGACCGAACCCCTCCTGAGATGTTTGAACGTGGAAGAGCAGTTACTGGCCTTAGAAACCGTACATGAAGGAATATGCGGGGACCATCTAGCCGGTCGGTCACTTGCCTTTAAAATCCTCAGACAAGGATTCTATTGGCCAACTTTACGAGAAAATGCGGCTCAATATGCGAAGAAATGTCGACAATGTCAATTGTTTAGTACCATTCCGAAGCAGCCCTCCGAGGAGATGACATCAGCTCTGAGCCTGATACCCTTCATTATGTGGGCAGTTGATATTGTGGGGATCCTACCCACGAGCACGAAGCAAGCCAAATATTGTATCATGGCGATTGACTATATGACCAAATGGATAGAAGCAAGACCATTGGCCACCATAACCAAAGAAACAACAAAAAAGTTCATGCTAGAGCATGTGATACTTGGGTTTGGGATTCCGAAGGTGTGTGTTTCAGATAATGGAACTCAGTTCATCGGGAGCAAGTTCAGAAAGTTCCTAGCCCACTTAGGGTTGCAATAAAAGTTCAGTTCAATGGGCCATCCTCAAGGAAATGGAGCAATCGAAGCTGCGAACAAGATCATTTTTTATGGGATAAAGAAGCGCATGGGGGATGCCAAAGGACTCTGGGCCGAAGAACTACCTTGGGTACTGTGGGCGTACCGAACAACACCACGATCATCTACCGGAGAAACCCCTTTCAGGTTGGCGTTCGGGACAGATGCACTGGTCCTAGTAGAGGTCGGCTTAGATTTTTACAGAACTGAGGTGTTTAACGTCGAAGCAAACGAGTTCGGCCTCAAGGCGAATGTAGATCTGCTCGAAGAAGACAGAGAGGCTGCCCACCAAAGGAATCTGAAATATCAGCTTCAGGCGGCCCAATATTATGATTCGGGAGTCAAGAAAAGAACTTTCATGGTTGGAGATTTAGTTTTGCGGGAACTGGCCACCTCTATGCCTGCGAAACAAGAAAAACTAATGCCCAACTGGGAAGGACCTTACAAGGTGATCGAGGTTGTTCATCCGGGAACCTACAAGTTGGCAAGTTTGGACGACGATCCAATTAAAAACACTTGGCATGCCTCGCACTTACGCAGGTATTACCAATGAGTTATGCTTCACTTTTGGAAATGGCTTTAGTAGCAAGGCCTTTTTATTGTTTTGTTTTGGAGTTTAGCATATTTAATTCAGTCTGTATTTGAATTCCCTAAGAAAGAGCATGTGTAGTGTAACTATGAAATGTTATCAATGAAGGCATGTGCTCATGGCTACTTCGAATCCTTATGCTATTGCGATGATTTGACATTAGTGCCTTATTATATTGCGTAATCATGCAAATTCAATTAAATAAGTAGACATTTATCTAAGGGTGACCAATAAAGATAAAGTGTCAACTCCTTTTCCATTGCTAAATATTTTGTCAATACATCGACCAATTAAAGCATGGCACCCGATTCCCTAAATATTTGGGGACAAGATTTATGCCAAGGCAAATTAAAGGCCGAAGAAGCATAAAGCCCCAAAATATTAATTAAGATTTTGAAAATTATGTTAAGGCGATTTTCAAGCCAAAGATACACAAATCACATAAAATAGCAATAAATATGCCAAGGCAAATTAAAGGCCGAAGACGCATAAAATAGCTAGAAATATGTTAATGCAAGTTTCAAGCCGAAGCCGCATAAAACAGTGTAGTTTTATGTCAAGGCAAAACTAAGCCGAAGATGCATACATAAATAAAAATTATGTTAAGGCGACTTCCAAGACGAAGATACATAAATCAATTAAAATTATGTTAAGGCATATAAAAAGCCGAAGACACATAAACTCAAAATCGTGCAAAAGAAAAATCATTCCAAAAACGCGAGAAATTAATACTAAAGGCCCGAAGGCCGAATTGTTAAAAGCCCGAAGGCCGAAATATTAAATATTTACAACCCGAAGGCAACAAAAAACAATTTGAAAAAGGAAAAATATATCTACTTGGAAAGCTCCTCGTCTTCACCGGATGAAACCAAGGGGGGCTCTTCAAGACCATCAGGGCGACCAACGGGATCTTCGCTTGCCCCTCCAGTTTTCCGAGGTCCTCTTTGGCCATCCGAAAAGCCTCCTCGGCTTGAGTTTCCCGAGTTTCCATCTGCTCGACCTGGTTAAAATGGAGCTGCAGGTTCTGCACCTTATCGGTGACCGCAGCAGCCATCGGCGCAGCCTGAAATAAAAAGAAAAGGTCACACAAGGTGAACAAGAAAGTAGACGGAGTCAAATAAAAGTGTATGAATACTTACCATGGAGAGAAGTTCTAACAGTTCGACATAAGCATCCACCGGACTTAGCCGCTCGTACTTAGGTCGGTCGGTCGACATCATAAGAGCTCGGCACAAGTCCGAACCTATATCATTGGCTGCCATAGGAGCGGGAGCGGCAAGAGTATCCATCTCCAGCACGACCCACTGGGGATGTATGTCTTGACGATGTCCCCTCTTCGCACTCTTTTCCGAGAACCCGACGACAACGGAGCCTTTTCCGCTTGATCAGGTTGTTGCCGAGGAGAAGGAGCAGATTTCTCCCGGGCACTTTGGTCGCCCCCTTTAGGATTTAGGGTCGACGAGCCCCCGACTTGGGCCATTTGAGAGGCCTGGAATTTAGCCTTCTTCCTCTCAACGATTTCTTGTCGAGTAGACACTACAAAAAAGAAAAAAGAAAAAAAAACATGTTAAACACAGGATAACAGCTGAAGACATGCAGGGAAATACATGAAGGAAATCCTAAGATAAAGGTTAAAGAGCCCGTTACCATTACCCCATAAGGCGAAGACTCATTGTTTGTCCCGAAGATCTTCTAACGGGATTCGGCCCATGTCAAATTGACATAAGTGGTTGTATTCGTGGTCTTTAGCGCCGATTAGGGTGGACTTTCACTTAGACCGAAGGGTCAACCAGATGCCACTGGGACATGGCGGCTATCTTTGGGCCCGAAAGATAAAACTACTTGTCATGGCTTCCTTTGTTATTGAAATTTGTTTCTACCCAGTCAGTCCTATTGGTCCGTCGGGATATGATGTAGAAGCCCTTACTCTTGTCGTTCTTCCTGAAGTCATGGTGGTGCCAAAACAGGCGAGTTGTAGGTTCAACCCCCGCGGCCAGACATCGGCACTGGAAACCGTTCATATGGAAGAACCCATTCGGGTACATCTGTCCAAGGGCGATGCCCATTTGTGCGAACAGTTTCTTTATGAGAGGCAACACTGGAACTCAAAAGCCGCATTTTGAAGGCAGCTTCAGAAATACCCGTGGCGACCTGCCCATATACTTCGGGCACTGGAGGGTTGTGCCAGATGCGATCCTTTTTCTTGTCCAAATAGGTGTGCCATGCGCCGGTCGGGATGTCATATTCTCCAGCGAATCCAGACACTGTGTCTTCGGATAGCCGTGAGGGATAATTCACCATGGGGAAATCATTAACAATACGGAAAGGAGACCTCTCCGAGGGTTTGGCCTCTGAGGAATGTCCCGGTTCAGACATCGGCCGATCCATAACTCCTGCATTCGTAAATGCAGATATGTTAGCCATATATTCGGAGAAGTTTTCAAAGAAAATGGAAATTAAGAATGGTAAGGCCGAGTACAGAGGGTCAGGATCGGTCGAACGAATCCTAATAACTAAGTAATGATGGGCGAAGAAGGTTCTAGGGGAGTAGTTACTCCGAAGAGTGTTCTTGACCCAAGAGCATCCTAGCAGGCCTAGTCCTAATAGGCCAAAGGTATTTTGTATCTACTATCATCTATTGTACACGCTAAACATTGATCTAAACCCCTACCACAAGCCTTTTGCTAAAGTTTCAAGCGCATACATTTCTACCCCAGAAAAAACAAAACCCATTAAACCTGTAAAAGACCATACACATACATGCATTCAAATTCAAACAACATCCTAGTATCTATAAATATACACAGTTTGAAATATGTGCATGGAAATTGGAAAATAAGGAAAAGAAGTACAATTACAGATACTTACTGGTGACTGGGAGTTTAAGTGTGCAAAGGACATAGTGGAAGTGCCTTGACTTGATCTTGATGCGTTTGAAGGCTGGATTTCTTGACAGTAAGAGAGTAGGTTTGCGTGAAAATGGTAGAAATTGAAATGGGGGGAAATCAGTGTTTATAAAGTGTTTGAGTGACGTTTGGACAATGGGAATGAAACGTTTTAGATTCTACGGTCCAGATGGGGACGCTTTGAATTCAACGGCTGTGATGGAGCACGAATCTCGAGGCCAAACAGTTGTCATCATTGAGTCTACACAACTTCCCAGGTGACGTGTCATGGTCATCTACTCGATCGAAAATCCTGAAGTGAAAGGCTGAGGACTCTTCCCGAAGAAAGGTTTGGTTTTGGACTTTGTCCGAATGAAATATCCGACCAAAGCCCAGGGACATGTTGGAGGCCCAAACGAGATTGGGCTGGTAAGAGATCGTAGGCCCAATCGAATGGACCGAACAAAGTCCGGCTGACCCAACCCGAAGTCTCACATGTAACCGTTGGACTTATATGACTTGTTCTTAGCCACTTACCGAGATGTGAGCATCCACGTCCTCCTCAAACGGATACCTCCTGAAGAATACGGGAACGGATAACCGGCTGAAAGGAGGTTCATTTAAATGAGGTTCACCTAGAACTTATTATTCACTATTTACATTACACACAAGCTCTTGTACGTTAGAATTACTTTACTTGGAACCGATTAACTGATTCTCATACCGGAGGTGAATCGGGGGACACATCTCTCGCATTGTTCTCTCTGCAGGTTAATACGAAGAATCTCGTGAAAGTCCAACCCGCTTGAAATTTGGTTCCAACATAAAGTATGCAAGTAAACTGCTTGCCTGATTGCTTCAGTTTAATACTAATAACTTTAAATATAGATGCATATCTCTTGAGTACGTGGGAACGATAAAAATTTGCTACTTTTCTATGAAAAAATATTCGTTTTGAGCAATTGGAAAGGACTAATAATAAAATAGGTCTTGTGGAGAAAAAATTATTTTCATTGAACATAATTTATTATTGTTGGATTATGTATGAAATGACTGATTTATGGTTGCTCCACAAGTTAGTGACGTCCTATTTTCCGGTTATCATTACTCCGTTTCCTTCAATTATACTGTATAAGTTTTCTTTTCAACTCTTTCTTTCCATGCTAGACACACTGTTTTGTTCTTAATAATACTTTTTTTTTCTTCTATTTTATACTATGGAAGCTCTAGAACTCTTTAATAGAATATTTTGAGACTTGATAATCAATATGCCATGTCATTTCATGATATCTTGGTAATCTGAAATTTATGGGTGGAGTTTTGTATTTTGGAAAATCTCTTCAAATGTGTATCCAAAAGATCTTAATCTTGAAGTTATTTATTTGCTTATCTATTTAAATATTTTGGATTTTGGAGATAAATTGGGGTCTTGTGTTGTGATATTGGCAGTATATTATTTTGATGACTTAAATTGATTCTTCAAGTTAATCTTATTTTGATATGAAATCAACAGTTTTTATTAGCCCAAGTGGCTGTCAAGGTCGGGGACCTATTTTTAATTGCCAAAAATGGCTCGAGGTCTGGAGTGAGTTTGGAGAATGTTCTGCTCAGTTGTATTTAACGGAGTTAATATTCTTATGTAAATATCTTTTTATGAGGGGCTATGAAAAATACATATATTGGAGATTCTTTTCTTCTTATGGTAATTCTATTTTAAGAAAAGTGTTGAGCTTTTGAATTGATGTCTCACTTGTTTAATTTTGTTTATACCTATTCTTTTTTCCTTTTTGGCGTTTCTCATTATCTCGAAAATAAAATATCGGGTTTGCATCGCATTCGGGTGTTATTTATAAGATGCAAATTTTGGAATTTACATTAGTACGTGTGACATTTTACAATCACATTGAGATATATATCTTTGTACAAGTGACTATGTAAAAGTAAAACCTTTGGTGGCTTACACAGGTGGAATGGAAGTAACGTACGTAATTCTCTACTCGGAATTAGTTAAAACTTTCCTTCCATTTAGATTACCTGGTAGTTATAATTATTAGAGCCTCTGCAATAAGAGTTGTCAAGATAGTAATGATACTATCAACCAATAGATAGACAATCAAGAATATCACGTCACGTCAACGTTGACAAGCAGGGAGGATACTCCTAGTTCCTTTAAATTTTGGTAGTAATGTTGCTGAACATCAGTTCGCTCATTCTTGCATATTTTTCTTACTATTAGGAGAATATCCTACTTGAAGAATAAAGAATACGAGGAGAGACCAAGTCAGATACTCCCAAAAAACAACAAAAGTAAAATAATGTTGTTCAAGATATTTCAAATATGGAGGAATGATGGTCTACTTACAGTACTGGCGAGTGTTAGATTAACTAACATGGTTGAAATAGTTAATGATATCAATGAGTGACTCATTATAATATTAATACGATGAAAGTACGGAGGTAAATTACTGTTTGCCCAAACACATCAGAACAACAACAGAAATACTGATTTAGGAGTACAAAACTCGCACCACAAACATCAACAATAAGCACATCAAAATATATATAGGACTACAAAGCTCAAATACAAGTTATGCCTCCCCTTCTTCATCACCAAGATTGTCGATGCTTGCTTAGAAAGGCTAACTTGGAGCTTGTTCCCATTTAAAATGAAGTTCCGCGCTCTATCTGTTGGATTAGTAAGATATAATTAGAAACACATATTTTCCTAAATATTAAGTACATGTGCAGCCTGTCTTCATGTAAACATAGATTTATGAAACTATGTTATACTATCATTTAGGGAACTTGCCCATTAATAACACAAACTTGATAAAACTACATGAAAAATTGTGATCAGATATATTTATCCCATTCATCATTCTAGACATACATTATCATTAATGATACACGAATCACATTACCTATCAATGATTATTATGCGATATCCTACAATATCTTATTTTAAACATATTTAGGCATTTTTTTTTATGGATGGGTCATACCAATAGATGAGTTATCTTACTCATGTAAACTGAATGATAAAATGGATACCAAACCAATTTAAGATAAAAAAAATATTAAAATGCATCTACAATTTCTCTTTAATTTTCTCTCTTTAATATTAAATCATCTACGAGTTAGTATAAGATTATTCACGGTAATCAGAAGTTGTTTGAATGTTATAGTTTAGCTAATGAACTAATTATTGGGCCATCCTTGGCCTAATTACCCTCTTTGTTGTTCAAGTCCTAATGTTATATTTTAGCCCCTACTGATTTAAATACAAGAACTTTTCTGAGAGCTAACCACCCTCTTTGTTGTTCAATTGTGCCCAGCATATGTCAAATGACTAGATTCAACAACATAAAACAATAGATATCATTCCACCTTTGAATAGATTCCCTAACTGTGACTAGCACCCTATAGTTAAAAAAAAAATACAAAAACAAATCTCCCCCTTTCACTTCAAACCAGTACTCGAAAACATCCACCAGGTCCCGCAAACAAAACGGAAAAAGTTCTAACATATACATATATATATAAACTTAAAAGGCCAGCAAAATCTTCAATATCCAAATACAATGACACGGTAAGATGGCGGTATCATAGTCATAGACGCCCACATAAGAACATATTTATAAAGCAAATATAAGCTATAGCATTACCACATAATAAAAAAAAGAATGCAACAAATTAGAATGATACATATACGTAAAATTTTAAAGAGTATATATTGAATTGGCTTTACCTGAACTATAGCATCAAGATGTGGTCTTACAGCTGCAAGCTCTCTTTTGACAACATCAAGAGCTTGGACACACCTAAAAAACAGAAAGTACATACTTTCGAGTTCTATTATGCACAGAAATATTGATGTAACCAACAATTTAACACAATACTGCATCAGGTCACGGGATCAAATAAAGGGAGAACAAATTTTGTGCAATATGTAGTTAAAAAGATAAACTGAATAAAACCATATGCAGATTAGGTTCTTCGCACATTATCAATTGTACTTGAAGTGCATATGACTTGGACAGAATCATGTTGCTTTATCCATTTACATGTAATATCATACTAATTGAGCCAATAAAATGATTAACCTAGTACTTATACAGAAGAGTACATATATATAATTACAACTACAAATGACAAAGTGACTGAGAAGAAAATTGTAAATATGTTTTGAGAAAAAAAAATATTGTAACAATAGAATGAAGAATAGAGCACAATTCCTCGCCGTAGGATCTGATAATAGTCGTCAAAAATGCTATGACATCCTCATTAGGTTAAACTCCTCATTAGGCTATCTTCTTCTAGCTTCAGACATTAATCACTGATGTGAAGTTGACCTTAATATAGATATGGTAGTAACATAGTTGCTGTTTTGAGCCATTAATAAGCCTTTCGTAGGCCCACATCTTAGCATGCATCTAGACGACAACCTATGCACATGTTAAGTAGAAAAGCAGTGAAGTAATGCTTAGCAATTATATTTAGTTGATTCGAGGTTAACCAAGAATTTCTTTTAAGTATCTCAGTTGTTGGTTCGAATTGGACATGTTTCCTGTAAGTTTCCCTATTACTAAGTCCACCCTCCACTGGATGTTTCCTGTAAGTTTTCCTATTACTAAGTCCTCCCTTCTCTCCGATGAACATATATTCCTTTTTAAATGGAAGGGGAAATCTAGCGCTTAACAAAATTCACGAATCGCGTCTATGTTCGATAACTAAGTTTCTTAGACAGGTATATTCGAAACATTAATATCATGAAAAAATAACAAACATGTTCTATGACTCAATGTCAAAAATATCGCCGGATAGTTTTGGTAGAAACTTTAATGTTCAGGTTGCTTCAAGGAAAAGCATACTCACCCATCTCTAGAACAGTTATCAGCAGCCAACCGCAGCCTTCTACTTGCGTTTGTCACTCGAACTGCGCCAATGCTACAAGTGTCAACCACTAAAATCTTATTCACATGGTAAATGAAAATTAGACAGCTTTCTTATGTAATTATAAGATATATCTGCAAGTGAAATAACAATGTACGCTACTGCTGTCTTAACTAATAATAGTAATGATTTGTTTTAATTGTAGTAGATAGGCATCGTGTAGTTTGTAATTTCCGTGAAACTAAACAACTGAAGGACTTCTACTAGAGTGCAAGTATAACAACAAAGAGCTTGAACTAAGACACCAATCTATGCATTACACATACAGACACTTGTATGGTACCACTTATATCCGATATATGGCCATTTGAAGAAACACATCAGATGCTTGTATCTTCAAATACTTGAATCAAGTAAAATAGAAATATAGATATATCATATATGTGATACGTAGTTGTGCTTACATAAGGTACCGGAAATCTTAAGTTGAGACAAACTCTAACACTAATGTGTTGTAGCATTTGGACATTTTAGTGGGGCAACTCAGGGAAAGAAAACCCCTAAGGCAGGGTGGTGGGAGGACTTGTGTCTACAAATTTTGTGGTGATTTATAATTTTGGCAGCTGGGTGTATTTCCGAAGGCAGGGTAATGCCTCAAATTTCTTTAAAAGGATTAGCCTCTGGGAGATAATACTGAGTTAAATTGAATTGAGATGGACACTAGCTAGGGGCTGGATACACAAAATGGTACAGCTAGCCTCAATTCTTTGCCATAAGGAATCTCGTTTTCGCGATTTGGCAGATTGCCGAATCTTCTCAGCAGGGAAGGCAATAGAAGATACAAATGCTATTGCTTCATGGGAAAGGGATTTAGAAATGTAATGATTGTAGGATTTTTCATTCCCTGAAGTTGTTTTGGTAAGAATGGATCATGACACAAATTTTAGCTCTAATTATGAGCTTACTTCTTTCATCTTGGTATAAGTGTGTGTGTGTGGGTGTCTGTTTACGCGTGCACATGCATGTGTATCTGGATTACGATTAAATTATTCAGCATGCAAAATCTACTTTCAGAGTTAAAACAACAAAGAAAATGCTCAACTGATAAAATTAAATCTTATCATCACAGTACTTTGTAGCGCTTCCTATTAGCAAAATTGATTGTTCAGCGATATTGTAAAAGTCCACCGTGTTGTAATTCCTGTAAGCATTTACGAATAAGATAAACAAGACCAGTAAGTAGGTGATATATAAACATAAACAGAAATATAGTACATAACAATTGGAGACTTGGTACATACAATAAAGATTCTATTGTGGCAAAGCGGTTGGCGGTGTCATTGTAGAAGCGTGCGAAAATATTCTCAAAGTACCGATGCTCGTTTTCTTCTTTCAGTTGGTACAAGTCCTTCAATTGTTCATTCGCCAAACCCTATATGCAAGAAAAGAAAATGACAAAGAATAGAAATGAAGGACGAAAACTAATTAAGATGATCACAAGCATACAGAGGGAACTACATGAATCAAATGATACATACATTAATAACGCAATGGGAAATAACATAAATAAGGTTACAGATCACATGATAATTTAAGTTACCAAATCTTTAGCATATTGGATTTGAGCGAGGATCGGGTTGCTTGAAGAAGCCATGAAGACCTGATGAGAAATATAGAGCTCGTAAAGGATAGATAAATTTATAAACAAAATCAAAATGAAAACACGTTAGAAAACTCACTGAATTGCTGGAAAATGAGCTTGGGAGGGGGTTCAGAGGTGTGAGAAATGAGGTTAGGAGTGTGTGTGGTGTGAGGGCGGAGAGTAAGTAGTTGTATATATACAGTAATTAGTAGAGTTTATGTAGAGACAAAACTGAGGGTGCATGCAGTAGCAGCTTTTTCCGGATGCTGACAGTTAAAGTTGGGTTGAAAGCTGTATTCAAGTCATCATTTTGGTTAACTGTGGTTTAATGATGAAAGCATGCCAACTGTTTGATGAAATATGTAAAACAGCAGCAGCGGAGACTCCAAAGCTACTATACATTTGTGTACGTGCATATTGGAACTGGAATGAGCCAATCAGGATATCAAGGTTATATGAAATTTCATGTTTTTATAATTTTTAAAATCATTAATTATTCTATTTTCTATATTTTTTCACTCAATAATCTCATTATATTATATAATCAATCAATTGCAAAATGATACTTTCAAAATTTTAACAATATTTTTAATTTCTATTAAAAATTATTTAAATTTTTTAATTAGTATTGATATTTATATTTTGGATATTAAATTTTTTTAATTATTAATGATATTTTAAAAATGAGAGATTTGCCCTTGACGGCCAAACCAAATTATCTTCTTTACACCAATTATATATAGGATATAATGTGTATAATTTTTTCATCTCAACAATATAGTTTTTTAACTAAAATTTTAGCCGATCCTAACATATTGGCTATATTTGTCCCGGCCTAAAATTTTATTCAACCCTAACATATTGCATATATTTCCGAACTTGTGCCTATAACAGTTTGATATATTAATAATATACTATTTTTAAAATATAATCAATTATTATACAACTTCATTGGACTACGCCACCTTACATGTTAAGCAAATTTTATATAATAAGTATTTTATATTATTTTAACCAACCAATTTTATCAAGTTCAATTTAAAGATGCTCTAATACCAATACGAATGTTCATTTTAGATGCCTTCGTGATTTTTTTTCCCAGCTTCGTCACACATTGTAATTCTGTAAAATATAAAAGAATAATAGTGTTCTTTGTTTTATAAAGAATTTATTGTGTTCCAACATAATAAAATATGTTTTTAATCAATATAACTAAAAGCGTGCTAACGAAGAGTAAGCTGTAAATTTCTGTTTTATTGCTAAAATAGGGCTACTTTGATAAATTTGCATGCCTAAACGGGTTAATGGGTGATCCGAAGTATTCATAGATTTGCATACACCAGCGATTTCAAATTTCAATTTCTGAAGATCCACAATTTCAGACGAGACTTCTACAACTTATTGTTGGAGTAGAGCTAAAATGTTATACGCTCATCTCCTCAAATCAACTCGTTATCAAATTCAAATTTCATCCTTCAATTTATTGATGGTTTAATTGGGTTTCAACATCGGATTCTCACTCTTCACACACATATGGAAGAGATTTTTGAAAAAGGTACATCAGCATGTTACTTTTGTCTAAATGTAGTACTTTTCAATACTCATTTTATCAATTTTGAAATTACCTTGAGATTAATGGTTATTCATGTTTCAAAATTTTGTATGTATTGGATGCTTACAAGTTACAAATATACACGCTAATGGAGGAGAATTCCAAATATAGTACCCTGACAAGGATTAAAGCAGGTTTGTATTTTATGAGTTAATTCATGTGCGATCATAGTATTGAGTATCTCGGGCGTTCATCGTTTTTTTATGTTTATGTTTTTCAAGGTTGTAAGCGGAGGCCTTTTACAATCAGTCATCTTCTTCTACTCCCAAACCTGGTATGTTATCTGATAGTATGTGTTACTACAAAAATGATGACCTCGCCTTTTACGGTGGTGTAGCCCTCCTTTGAGTCAAGAAAAGGAGACCTAGTTTGATAAAGCATTCACCATAACGAGGAGTCTCCGATGGACCTAGTCCATACCTGTAAAAACCTCGCATATCCCTAATACGTTACCCATAAGCTAATTGGAAAGAGTATAATAAATATTTAATAAAAGGTGTGTGATTTGGGCCTAGCTCATTAATCTACCAACCTCGCCCTTATACGAAATAGGCACAACTTGGGCCCAGCCCAAGTGTTGCCTTCTATTATAGGAAACCTCGCCCAGGGGTCTGGTAGAGAACCTCGCCCAGGGGTTTGATAGGGAACCTCGCCTAAGAGGCTCGAAGATAACTTCGCCCAAGAGACTCGAAGATAACTTCGCCCGGGAGGTTGGAAGGTAACTTCGCCCAGAAGAAATAAAACTATTTAAATTATATTCATTTTACAAGGCTAAACTCCATCCAGGCTAGTAAGCCTCGCCTTACCAGGGGGGTTGAAGGGCGTTACCCCTTGATATCCACAGGGCTGGTATTCCGCTATTTTTTCTCTATGGTTTAGATAAGCATTGACTCCGATAATCTCGGGTCAATGACTTAATCACCTTATCCCGAGATGATAGCAAGACCATGACAGCTCATGGTGACGTGTCAAAGGCGGTGACCCCGGTCTTTTCGTTCATTAAGGAAGCCCGACCCATGGGTTACTTGCTCTCCAAGAACTACGTTTGGCTTGATCCCTATAAATAAGGGTACGTAGGCATATTGTATGGTACGATGCGATCTGGAGAAAAAGAGTGAATTCAATATTCAACTTCAATCGCGGCTTAATCTCACATACAATATCAGTCATCACTAAATCAATAACCCTAAACCCCCTTAACCTACGCTACACACCATCATCAACTACCACCATAAATCCAGCAACCCTCTCCGAATTTGTTTTCACCAAATTCCTCTGTTAACAGTATGTTACTTCTGTCAATGTAATTGGTTAGTACATGTGTATGATTATTTTTTAATTTTTCGGGGTTGAATAGGTTTTGAAAATTGGATTTTGATCTCACTACACACACCCCAGATGAGAAATCGGAAAAATTATGCCAAGAACAATTCAGACAGTACGTGAATATCTTTTACATTTGGGAGGTTAACAGGTTATCCATGATCTTTAGTATTTATGTATTTATATATGCTAAGGTGTCTCAAAATTTGATAATCGAGATATATGTATTTAATTATCCAATTCATCCTTAGTCTCAACCTCCTGATTTGAATGTGATATTTATGCTTTGAACCTAATACATCTCTTTATTGTTCAGTATGTTGATTGTTCTCATATACGTACAATGTTTACAAAAATGAGGTCAACTATACAGAGTAAAATCTACTTAAAACAAATTCAAGGATATGTTTTTATGTACGTGTCTTCAGTTTTACAAAAAATAAGGGACACCTCAATCATGTCTAATTAGAGAATATCTCGATTTTTTCAGATTGCTCCACTGTCCGATGTGGAGCCATAGACTTGATGGCCTGAATTTGTTGTAAATTAGGAAGTTTACGTTTTTATTAGTGTTTTTCACATTTATAATAGTGGTGCAATAGTTGTATAACTTAGCAGTGTATGTATTTTTCTTATTTTGATATTGTCTATATACTTGGTATAAGTTACAGGTTTGTATTGATATATGCCGACAAATCAATCAAGATTGCATATTTCGGCATTGCTAGAGTTGAGATGTAGACTAAAGGAATGACTCCAGAGGCAGGAACGGGGAACCAATCGTTGGATGACTCCGTAAGCATCTCGACTCTTTGTACATTACATACATTTTTTTAATCTTTTAATGATGCTCTCACCCTCTCACCCTCTCGCACTTTACAAGCTACACTGTTGTAAATTTTGAAGAGTATATATATGTTATTATTCAAGGGCATGGTCATTAAAATGATTTTAGTCATGATTAGCAAGCAACATGGAAATTTTTAATAGTATTTTATTTAATCTTTCAAGAAGAAAATAATTGAAAATACTAAAATTTTGAGGCAATTCAATTTTATGGTATTTATTGATCTTAAGCCGGTGTTGGCAGCTACATTGACAATCACTTCCTGGAACCCTGTCTTTGACTTTAGTTTAACTATCCTTCTAAATTAGATTTATAGGAGTGACGTACACTAATCTTGAGCTTAATGGTCTTATGCATGCTTCCTTTCTGAGGAGAGTAGAACTGCAGGGTAATTGCCTTTTTATAGACTGCTTTTGTGTGTGTGTATCTTCTAATGATCGTCTATTGCTAACACATAATCCATTCAATAATTCGAACAGCTCTGATCCTCCCATGTTTCTCAAATTCGTGTTCAAGCGAGAAGTGAAACAAAAGCAACAAAAGTTGAGGCAACAACTGAAGGGATGACTGGAGATGCAAGATTAGATGTGAAACTAAATAATTTTTAGCGCGCACAGCTTTCAAATTCTACTCATGTGCAGTCATTGTTGGATGCTAAGAACATGGGGTTTGCTTAATTCTGAATGAGAATTCCACAGATTTGAAAGGCAATAAGCTCTTAATCATTTTTTTCTTGATAATACTAATCTACTACCAAGTATTCGGACAAGCTGGTGATTCAGATTTTTAGGTCATATTATTAAAACATAAAGTTTAGCTAAATGTTAATCTTAGTATGTTCAGGTTCCGATTTGGCGTAGAAGCAAATCTGAATTCAGATTTTTCATCATATGACTGACTTCCGTTTTGTGGATACAAATTGTATTGGCTATATTTTTTTTCATCATACTGATCTAATACCAAATACTAACAAAATTTATTTGTTTGACTGGTGAATATTCACTGCAATGTACAGATTTGTTTATAATGAGGGATCCAGTGCCTAATGGAAACAACAACCGGGATTCGAGATGTATATGATCGATTTCGAAGAATTCTGTTAGGAGTGTTTCCTAACCACAATCCCACAATAAATGATCTGTGGGCTATATGGGACTTATGGGATAAAGACGGGGAATGTCATTCTCGAAACGGAAAACCTATATGCATCTCATGCTCAATAACTATAGGAGATGAATGTCACTCACCTTCTTCGATTTATTCCTACAAATTATCAAGAGACAGACACTAGCAGTGTATTTTTACCGGAGAATGAAAAAGGCTGGAACTTATCTCACGAGACTTGGAGTACAGAAATTGGACCATTCGTTTGTGTTTAACAGACCAGTGAGGATTATTCAATAGATTTGGAACTTGGACATGGGCTTTGGACAAATAGAGATTCATGACGGACCCTGTAGATTTCTTTGTTGCTGGTGGAAGAGTGGCTCTAAAGCAAGAGGCTCAATTAATTTTGACATTCCAACCTGAGGTTGATCAAATTTTGTTATTGTGTTTATTTTTCACAATAAATGCATCAACAAAGAATCAAGCAGGTTAGTATGTCATTTATTTTTCACGTGCAGGTTAGTATATTGCAGAATTGAATTACCTACTCTTTTTTTTCCATCTTTTTGTAGGTTTTAAATGGAGGTCTTTGTATGTCATCTCCCTAATCAGTGAAACCTGGTATGCGAGTTGTGACCTTATATCATGGTACAATTTACTTTTGGATTCATTTTTTGTAATGATATACTTATGTGCTAAGTTTTTTTTATTATTGAAACGTCGTATGAATGCAGTTGATTATTTTCCGTTGCTCTGTGTCAAAAATATAATATGCATTCACAAAATTGTGACCCGAATATGTTATCAACAAAGCAATCTTATCATTTACTTTGTGCATCGGGTAAACTAAATATATGTATATACATCAGATACTACACTATTTATCGCCTTTTTTTTCATGTTAACAATGTTCTTACCAGTCTCATTACCATTGTTCAACAGTTAACACTGCTCTGCCACCTTTGAATCAGATCAAAATATTTCAGCAATGTCAAGCCATCAATCTTGAACGCATTTTAACCCTTTAAGTAATCCTTCAGGTATTTGTATTTGATATTGTTTTTGTATCTGTTAATTTTATTTATTTGAGAAAACCAAGAAATGATTGACTTTGCAGCGAAGCGCGCCATATATGCTCATGTTGACATTATCCCTGTGAACTAAGTGAGCATGTCAAAGGTTCACTTTCTCAAATTATTCACCAGCAGCGACGATTTTATTCATCAACAAGAAAGATGGAGCAGACATCTATCATGATTAAGCCTTATGGTGTCCACAGAGGCTTGGTTGGTAAAATCACTAGCAGGTTTGAGAAGAAAGGTTTTACTTTGAAAGGTTTGAAACTTCTCACCATGTATCAGTACTAAACTCTTTTTAGTGACTTGGTCGACTATAATGTCTCTCGGCCTCTGTGGTTTGGGAGGGCAAAAATGTAGTTACAAGTGGCCACAAGACTATTGGTGCAACAAACCCCGTCAGTCTGCTCCAGGCAGCGTTAGTGGTGATTTTGAAATTGATATTGGCAGGATTGTCAATATTAATAGCACACAGATTCTTTTCCTTGCAAAAATTAATAAATTTTCGTTCAACAGTAGCTTACTAAAGTCAATGCATATGTAAATTTGTAATTTTTGGTATGTGGAATAGTGTTGGTTTATGATTAACATTAGACCATACAATTGTAAATGCAAAAGTTAGAACAAATGTTTATACATTTTATTCTCCCAAGTATCAAGATTTTTTCATTAGATCTGTTCTCTACAAATTTTAGTGTTATTTTTATGTTCTCTTACTTTAATAACTTTTCACACGGGGCATAATTTTATTTTTTTAAATGATCATTAATTTTCCTACCTCCATATCATAGTTATATTGATTTCAGTTTTGTAAATTTTGATAAATAAACAAGTTTACACATACAGATGTAAAAATTGATTATTAATTTTCTATCAATATTTAAAATTTGAGGCGTCAAAGTTCTATTATAAAGGTATTACTTAAAAGTTTATAAATTTCAACATAAATCATTACTTTTTATATGTTGAAAGGCATATGCTATAGCCTATTTGTAATTCGAGGATTCTACTCAACTTAAACCAGAATGTAATAAGTAAATATTAGATTAAAGGTCACAGGAATCTCAGAGAGTTTTATCTGTCAAGAGAATGAAGATTAAAGTCATCTACAGACTTGAAGTTATTCTACACTGGAAGAAGTTCATTTATTTGATCAAGCCTCAGTGAAGTATTCAAGAAAGTGGATCTATTTAAAGTGACAGAGATTTCAGAAGTGTGACGGGAAAAAGTACAGGTTACAGTCCTTTGTTTAAATAGAAGGAGAAAAGAATCACAGCTTAAAGTCAAGAATGAAGAACAACCATTAAAGTTAGTCGCTCATGAACCAGACAGTACATGGAGTGTCAACGTCAGTCAGTGGAAGTTCGTCATCAATTTTAGTGGTTCTAAGAATTAGTTTAATTCTCTTTTAATATTATTCTATAAGATAATTAATTTAATCTATGAATTAATTCTTTCAGAATTAATTTATATATTAAATTAATCAATCTAGATTTTAAGTAATTTAATGTATAAATTAATTCTCAAGAATTAATTTATTTATGAAATTATTTGAGTCATTTATTTAATTTATTTAATTAGTGAATTAATTCTGAATTAATTAATTCATTTGTTAAATCAATTAAATGTAGAATTTATTAAATCTGTTTTATTCTAATTCTAATTAGTACTAGTAGTACTATCATATTAATACTAGTAGTACTGTCTTACTTAGTACTACCGATAGTACTACCAATACAATTGGTTAGTACTACCGATAGTACTACCAAGTGTATTGATAGTACTACCAGTATTAATATCCACTGAAATGTTTGGCGCGTGAAAAAGATGTCCTGTTGACTTGTGTTATATACAAAAGTATGATCAAACAAGGCAGGACACTTTAACAATTGAAAAACAGACAGAAAGAATACAGCTTCTCATTCATTTCTTCTGCCATTAACGCGAACCAACTGCAAGCTCAATTTAATTCTTGTAATAAATTCTAGCCATCAAAGTTATATTCAATCCACTAGAATTCAATTACTTGTATTGCTTTGACAATCTAGCGGATCATAATCCCTAGAATTACTATCGAACTACTTTTTAGTATTCGATCTTTTTATTACAAATATAGATAAATTCATGTCGAATTTATTCTAGATTTGTTTTAACAAGAACCTTGTAATCTGTGCACTGAATTGTAACACCCCTCAAGTTTAATAGAGTTTCTATTTAACTTGAATATTGTTTCAGTTTTTATTCCGCACTAATTTGTTCTAAACAGTTAAATCTTTTAAAGGACAAATTCGATAAAACGGTATAGTTTGTATTCAACCCCCCTTCTACAAACTTATCAGGACCTAACAATTGGCATCAGAGCCTTTTGATTGATATACAAATCAAAGATCCAATTGTTTTGAGATTTTTCTTTTAAACTCTGATTTTTTATCTTATTCCTAAAAATCTCAAAAGATGTCTACTACACAGAAAGTTGGTACTGTCAAAATCCCAATGTTCAGCAAGGAGAATTATTCTATGTGGATAAAGAAAATGCTCCTATTTCTTAAGGTTGCAAATCCTAAATACATTGATGTGCTGAAGAAAGGTCCCAGACTTCCTATGATTATTGAGGAAGAATTAAAAGAGGATAACATTGTTACTAGGGCTGCTAGTATGTACCCTAAAGATCCCAAGGAGTACACTCCTGATGAGAAAGAGGATGTTACCTTGGATTCCTGTCTTCAGTTGATCCTTATTGAGAGTCTTGATCCTATCATGCATAATCATGTCCTAAATTGTGATACTGCCAAACACATTTGGGGAACCATAGAGATAATCAATGAGGGGACAGAGGAAGTTAGGGAGAATATGCTGGAAATTCTCACTTCACAATATGAGCATTTCAGATCAAACCCTGGTGAATGTATCTCTCAGGTTTTTGAGAGATACAACAAATTAATCAATGATCTGAATCTCAATGGGAAGCACTACACCAACAAGGAGATTAACAAGAAGTTCCTTCTTACACTTCCACCTCATTTGGAGCACAAAATATCTGCCATTAGAGAAGCAAGAGATATGAATGAGATTGCTTTGGAGAGATTGTATGGTGTTCTGAAGACCTATGAGCTGGAGCAGATTCAACAAAGGGAGCTATATGGAACTGGGAAGATTGTTAGTACTTCTACTGCACTGGCTGCTGAAGTCCCACAGAAACTGGAAGTGAAGCATGTTCAACCTTCCAGTTCTAACATGAATGTTATTGATGCTGAATATGGATTAACATCCATTGATCAATCTGGTGGTGACTTCTATTCTTTAGAAGAACTTGATCAGCTGGAGGATGGTGATTTGGCTTTGATAGTCAGGAAGTTTGGGAAGTTCAGATTCAAGAGGAATCCCAATCTTAAGTTCAGGCCCAGATTTCAGAGAGGTGGATCTTCCTCTTCAAGTGGCACAAGGGGTGGCTACAAAACTGGAACTGTGGAAAGGAGCACAATCAGATGCTACAATTGTAATGAGTTGGGTCACTTTGCTACTGAATGTAAAAAGCCAAAGCAAGTGACAAGGAACTCATTTAATTCTAGCAAGAAGAATAAGATTGGGAAAACTTATGTTGCTGAAGGAAAGAGTTGGGATGACACTGACAGTGATGAAGAAGCAGGTGAGATTGGGAACCTTGCTTTAATGGCTAAAGAGGAAAGCACTTCATCCAGATACATGTCAGAGGTAACCTTTACTGACACTGAAATGATTCATCATCTTGGTGGCACCTTAAGTTGTGCACGCACTGAAAATGATAGAATAATTCTTTTAAACACAAATCTTGAAAAGGAAATAAAAGAATTAAAACTAGTGCATATCAATCAAGATGAACTTACTAATAAGGTAGCAGTTCTTGAGAAAAGGGTTAAATTGTATCAACAACTGGAAACCATTCTCAAAGATCATATTAGTGAGCTTAAGACCAAAGCTAATGCTTATTTCAGTTCTTGTAAGACTGCTAAAGAAATTCTCAATAAGCAAGCTGTTGGTAATCATGTCAGTATAGGGTATGATTATAATGAGGCTATTGGACTGCTTGGAATTAATTCCCCTTGTAGATTCAAATCTGAAGGAAAGGTCGTTCCATATATACTTAAGGGTATTGAAACACCCTTCTGTAAGGAGTCTGAGGCAGAGCCTATGAATGAATACTCTATCATTATTGCTGAGGAGATTCATGAAGAAGATATTGCTTTGGAAGCTGAACAGTCCAAAAAGTGTATATCTGATATTCCAGTCAAAGTTGCTACAACTAAAAAGACTAAATCATATATCCATAAGTTGGATCAAAACAACTGTTCTAACATGCCTGTTGTTAATTCTTCTCATAAAGCATGTGGTGTGATTAATTGCATGTCTTGTGCTTTCAATGTTATGTATGCTTATTTTAATAGTAAGCATGTATCTAGTGATAAGACTGCTCCACGTCAACATGTTAATAGTAAGAAGCATGTTAATGCTAAGACTGCTAGTCCTTCTAATACTAGAGTGGATTCATTTATCCCTAAGCCTACTCAGAAATGTGTTAAGGCTGGCTATAAATGGAAACGCTCTTATGTGAAAGAGGTTGAAGTAGTTTTAGTTAGAAATGTTGTTTTGCCTGACAAAGGCCAGTTCTTTAAGTATGCCGGACCCAATCAATTTTGGGCTCCGAGGAAGGACTAATCAATCTGATATTGCAGGGAGTTAAACAGGTAAATCGTGTTATGTGGATTCTTGACAGTGGCTGTTCAAGGCATATGACCGGAGATAGAGCCCTGCTATTAGATGTGGTTGTGAAAGCTGGCACAGTAGTTACCTTTGGAGATAACAGCAAGGGTATTACGAAAGGATATGGCTGTTTGAAGTACGGAAATGTTATCATTGAAGATGTTTCTTTTGTGGAAGGTCTGACGTTCAATCTTCTCAGCATCAGTCAGTTCTGTGACAGAGGATATGATGTTTCCTTTGAAAGAGAGAAGTGTCAGATCCTTCACAAGAAGAATGGAAAGCCTGCTCTTCAAGGAGTAAGGAAAGGTGACTTGTTCATAGCTGATCTGAACTCAGGATTCAAAGATGAAGTTAATTGTTTTTATGCTAAAGCTTCATCAGATGATAGTTGGCTATGGCACAAGAAGATGTCTCACCTTAACTTCAAAACCATGAACTCTTTAGTCAAGAGGGAATTGGTTAGAGGTTTGCCTCATATGGAATTTACACAGGAAGGACTGTGTGAGGCATGTCAGAAAGGAAAGTCAAAGAAAGCTTCTCACAAGGGCACTGACACATCATCAATAACTGAACCACTTCAGCTACTGCACATGGATTTGTTTGGTCCAGTTAATGTGATGTCCATGTCAAAGAAACAATATGCACTTGTGATTGTTGATGACTTTTCAAAATATACATGGGTTTTATTCCTACATTCCAAGGATGAGACCCCATATCTGGTGATTGGCCATATAAAGTTGATTGAGCTGGATTCTAGATTCCATGTTAGAGCAGTAAGGTCAGATAATGGTACTGAATTCAAGAATGCCATTCTAAATGACTTTTGTGCTGATAAAGGAATAACAAGACAGTAGTCTGCCCCTAGAACTCCTCAACAAAATGGAGTAGTGGAAAGAAAGAATCGTACATTGATTGAAGCTGCTAGGACTATGCTTAGTGAGTCTAAACTTCCAACGTACTTTTGGGCTGAAGCAGCGAATACAGCTTGTTATACTCAGAATCGAACTTTAATCAACAAGGACTTAATGAAGACTCCGTATGAGATCATGAACAACAAGAAACCAACTGTCAAGTACTTTCATGTATTTGGAGCAAAATGCTTTGTGCTTATAGATGACAATGTGAAACGTGGCAAGTTTGATGCAAAGGCACAAGAAGCTATTTTTGTTGGTTATTCCAGAAGATCTTACAGGGTCTACTTGGTTGGCAGTCACACGGTAAAGGAAAGTGTCAATGTTACTTTTGATGACACTACATTCCCTAATATCCAAACAGCAGATTCATCTGAGAAAATGAAGTTTGATAACTTGCCAGACTCAGATTCAGATGATGAAGCCCCACCTGAAGTTATTGCTGGTAATGATAATAACAATGATGATAATGATCATGGTGATGGTGGTGGAAACACTGGTAACAATGGAGATACCACCAACACTGGAGAAGAGTCAAAAAGGCAATCAGGCAATAACTCAGGGGGAGCAAATGAAGGATCAACTAGTCACTCAAAACATCAAAGTGAAACTCAAGGCGAATCATCAAGATCAAATCTTCCAAGACAGACTGTATGGAATAAACCTCATCCTTTTGAGCTGATCATTGGTGATCCAGATGTTGGAGTTAAAACTAGAAGTGCAACTCAGAATGAATGTCATTTTTCAGCATTTTTATCTAAAATGGAGCCAAAGAAAACTGAGGAAGCACTGACTGATCCAGATTGGGTGATTGCTATGCAATATGAACTCAATCAATTTGAACAACAGCAAGTCTGGAAGCTGGTACCCAGGCCAAAGAACAAGAAAGTAGTTGGTACTAGATGGGTATACAGGAACAAGCTAGATGAGGATGGCATTGTAACAAGAAACAAGGCAAGACTGGTTGCACAAGGGTATTCACAAGCTGAAGGCATTGATTATGATGAAACCTATGCACCAGTGGCTAGACTTGAGGCCATCAGGATGTTCTTAGAATTTGCTGCTTACTCCAATTTTAAAGTCTATCAAATGGATGTTAAGAGTGCATTCCTGAATGGTGAACTTGATGAAGAAGTGTATGTGGAACAGCCCCCTGGCTTTGAAAATCAGGAGCTGCTGGACTTTGTGTACTTTCTCTTCAAGGCTATCTATGGTCTCAAACAAGCCCCAAGAAAATGGTATGACACTCTCTCTGGTTTTCTTTTAGAAAATGGTTTTGTTAGAGGTATCATAGACAAAACTCTTTTTTCAAAGAAACACAAAAGTGATATGATATTAGTCCAAGTCTATGTGGATGACATCATATTTGGGTCTACTAATGATAATCTCTGTAAGAGATTTGCTGAGCTAATGCAGAGTAAGTTTGAAATGAGTATGATGGGTGAGCTGAAGTTCTTTCTTGGATTACAAGTAAGTCAAAGGTCAAATGGTATATTTATTTGTCAATCCAAGTATCTCAAAGAACTCCTCAAGAAGTATCACATGGAGGATTCAGCATCAGCAAGGACTCCATCTTCAACAGCCATCAAACTTGGAGCTTCTGACAAATCTATCAAGGTAGATGTTACAAGCTACAGAGGTATGATTGGCTCCTTACTCTATCTTACTGCTAGTAGACCAGATATTATGTATGCTACATGCTTGTGTGCAAGGTTCCAAGCGGACCCTAGAGATGTACATCTCGTTGCTGTTAAAAGAATCTTGATATATCTTAAGGGTACACCTAATCTAGGTATCTGGTACCCTAAAGATTCTGGTTTTAATCTTGTTGGATATACAGATTCTGATTATGCAGGTAGTGTTGTGGATAGAAAGAGTACCTCTGGGAGTTGTCAATTCCTAGGAGGTAGGTTGATTTCCTGGTATAGCAAGAAACAGCAAACAGTTTCCAATTCAACAGCAGAAGCTGAATATATTGCTGCTGGAAGCTGTTGTGCTCAGATCTTATGGATAAGGAATCAATTAAAGGACTATGGCTTTGCATTAGACAAAATTCCTATTTTGTGTGATAATACAAGTGCCATAGCAATCTCCAACAACCCTGTGCAGCACTCGAGAACGAAGCACATTGATATCAGGTATCATTTTATCAGAGAGCATGTCATGAATGGAACTGTGGAGTTACACTTTGTACCCACAGAAGAACAAACTGCGGATATATTCACTAAATCTGTTGATGAATCCACATTTACCAGGTTAGTTGGTAAATTGGGTATGTTAAACAGTCTTAGTGATTGATAATATATATGTTATGTTTGTTCTCAACAAAAATCATTTTCTCTTGTTGGTTAATAAGTGATATTACTGCTCATTCTTGTTTGAAATTGCTTGTTTATTAATTTAAATGTTTCTGAATATTTTATTTTCTTTAAAAATATTTTTCTCATATTTTTTAAGTAGAGAAATGTATTTTTATTGAAAATATATTTATTCAGAATTATTTAGATAACTTTCAGATTCTAAATATTGTTGTTTAAATATTTCTGCAAGTTTATATTAATTTACTGCACTTCTATAATTTTCTGCATATTTTTCTAGGATTTATGGAATTTTCTGTGAATTTTTCTAGATTTGTATAAATTTTTCATGCATTTTTATTCATTTTCTGTACAGTTTATTAATTCTCAACATTTTCTTTTTATTTTATTTGTGATTTTCGTTAGTATTACTAGTTTTGAACTAGTAATACTATCGGTAGTTCTATCCCTTGATAGTACTACCAGTTCTTTTTAATAAGTACTACCAGCATTTTATTTTTTTTGTTTTTTCCGTTTTAAGTCATAGTACTACAAGCCTTTTCTGTTTTTTTTTTATTTTTATTGTTGATAGTACTACCGTGCTCTTTGGATAGTACTACCAGCCTTTTTGTTTATTATTTTTTATTTTCTGTTTAATTCTCATAGTACTACCGCGTTTTTTTTATTTCCTTTTGTCGTTTTTTTTTTATTATTCTTGTGAGTACTACCGTTCTTTTTACCTTAGTATTACTAGGCATTTTATGTATGTATATTATTTTATTTTAGTTTATTATTATTATTTATTATCTTTTATTTTCTATTTGTCTTAGTTATTTTTGTAAATATATTGTATATATTATTTTTGATCTAGCTCTTGCTTAGCTGGAAATTCAGTGCCAAATCCAATTCAGGTATTACTTTCTATCTCTCAAACCACTTCTTTTACTATTGCTGAACCCAAGTGGTTGTTAGGGCTGACCAAGGGATTGTAGATCCACAATCTCTATCCCAGGTCTTAGAGCCAAACAATGAGTCTACAACTTAATTACTTGACCTCTCAGCCTGAACAGAAATCAAATGTTAAATAAAGAAGTATTTTGATTAAAACAGTGAGTGATCCCACAGCTCTGTCTCCACCACTAAAGAAAAGAAAAACCTATAGAGAGACATCTGTAAGCCCATCTGTATCCTCTCAATAGGATATGGACTTTGAAATGGCCAATGAACTGTTTCTAGAGACATTCTCTCAACAGGATGAATCTATTGAAATTCGCCATAAGGCCATGGCATTTTGTACTGAGTCAAGCACACTCTCATTACTCACAATGGGAGAAAACAATTCTATTAGATGAAACTCAGGACACGGTGAAAGCAGAGCACCTGCAACTGGTTACAGTGCCTACCATTGTTACGGTAGAAGTGCCTTCATAGGCATCTGAGGGAAAATTTGATTCTTTGCCAAATCAAATAGAATCATTTTCTCCCCTCCCAGAGTGAACACCTCTGGCTCCCAAAGGGATTTTCCACTCGCAGATTTATCTGGAGAAAGTGGAAGGCAACTTGGTCAGTCTATCACTGAAGCAATTCAGATTTCAAATCCAAGTGATTTGATAGACATGATTGAGGATCGGGATTTGCGAACTCCCATTGCACCACCACTGACCTCTCTTGAAGAGGCTAGGGTGAGTTTCAATGCAGGTACTGATCAAAAAGGAGCAAACAGACAGCTAATGTTGAGTGATAAGAGTCAAACAATGAGTGAAACACATGCACGTGAGATGAGTGATACACTTACAAGAGAAATTCAAGTGAGTGCACACACAGACACATACACTGCAATTTAGTTAGCTCACATAGCTGATCTACAGGAACATCTATTCAAAACCCAGTCTGATAAAGAAATTTTTCAAGCACAAGTGGTTGAACGGTCTTCTTCTTCCACCTCTGTCAACAATCAGCTGGGACTGCTCAAGGAAATATTGAAGAAATTTACTTCCAAGATCAACTCCATCAACTATCTCAACTCCTACTTGCTTCAGATACTCATAAAGTTAAATCTGTAGAGAATTCCTCAACTAAGGGGGAGAAGTTTCTAGAGATTTTTGGATAAGCTAGTAAAAGGGAGCTGGAGCTGAAAAAGATATAAAAGGAAAAGGAGGAGTTTCAGGGGAGTAAAGGTAAGTTAGCTCTGTTATGTATAGAGCTTAGGTAAATCAAGACAGGTTCAATGTTATCATATGTTCCGTCTAGAGGAACATCTGTCTTGTATTTATCTTTACTGGTGAAATCTGGAAATGTCATATTTGATCCAGAACTTTCTAGTATTTACTTAGGCTTAAGAGTCTTATCTTTTTCTTGGTTTTAGTTGAGTGATCCTCTAGGTATTTGGTTGTTATTCTCTAACAAACAAATAGGGGGAGATTGAAAGGCATATGCTATAGCCTATTTGTAATTCGAGGATTCTACTCAACTTAAACCAGAATGTAATAAGTAAATATTAGATTAAAGGTCACAGGAATCTCAGAGAGTTTTATCTGTCAAGAGAATGAAGATTAAAGTCATCTACAGACTTGAAGTTATTCTACACTGGAAGAAGTTCATTTATTTGATCAAGCCTCAGTGAAGTATTCAAGAAAGTGGATCTATTTAAAGTGACAAAGATTTCAGAAGTGTGACGGGAAAAAGTACAGGTTACAGTCCTTTGTTTAAATAGAAGGAGAAAAGAATCACAGCTTAAAGTCAAGAATGAAGAACAACCATTAAAGTTAGTCGCTCATGAACCAGACAGTACATGGAGTGTCAACGTCAGTCAGTGGAAGTTCGTCATCAATTTTAGTGGTTCTAAGAATTAGTTTAATTCTCTTTTAATATTATTCTATAAGATAATTAATTTAATCTATGAATTAATTCTTTCAGAATTAATTTATATATTAAATTAATCAATCTAGATCTTAAGTAATTTAATGTATAAATTAATTCTCAAGAATTAATTAATTTATGAAATTATTTGAGTCATTTATTTAATTTATTTAATCAGTGAATTAATTCTGAATGAATTAATTCATTTGTTAAATCAATTAAATGTAGAATTTATTAAATCTGTTTTATTCTAATTCTAATTAGTACTAGTAGTACTATCATATTAATACTAGTAGTACTGTCTTACTTAGTACTACCGATAGTACTACCAATACAATTGGTTAGTACTACCGATAGTACTACCAAGTGTATTGATAGTACTACCGGTATTAATATCCACTTAAATGTTTGGCGCGTGAAAAAAATGTCCTGTTGACTTGTGTTATATACAAAAGTATGATCAAACAAGGCAGGACACTTTAACAATTGAAAAACAGACAGAAAGAATAAAGCTTCTCATTCATTTCTTCTGCCATTAACGCGAACCAACTGCAAGCTCAATTTAATTCTTGTAATAAATTCTAGCCATCAAAGTTATATTCAATCCACTAGAATTCAATTACTTGTATTGTTTTGACAATCTAGCAGATCATAATCCCTAGAATTACTATCGAACTACTTTTTAGTATTCGATCTTTTTATTACAAATATAGATAAATTCATGTCGAATTTATTCGAGATTTGTTTTAACAAGAACCTTGTAATCTGTGCACTGAATTGTAACACCCCTCAAGTTTAATAGAGTTTCTATTTAACTTGAATATTGTCTCAGTTTTTATTCCGCACTAATTTGTTCTAAACAGTTAAATCTTTTAAAGGACAAATTCGATAAAACGGTATAGTTTGTATTCAACCCCCCTTCTACAAACTTATCAGGACCTAACATATGTTTATATAAATTATTATAATGTCTTCCTATAAAAGTACATATCTTTATATCGATAACACTTTTTTTAATAAAAAAAATAATTTTAGTTTACATGTAAATAATTTTTTGTATTGCCTTGATTAATCTCAACCTTTGAAATACTAAACTTTAGTGAAAGTATAATTATAAAATATATGTGAACTAGGTCGTTGTTAGAATGATAATTACAGTTCTAATCAATTTAAAAAGACGAGAGAAATATAAATTAGGAAGTGATAATTTACAGTATTATTTTACTTTCTGTAGCATTACAAGTAAATGGAGCTTAATTTTTTTTTAAATAATTAGTTTGTTAGAAGACTTTAAAACTCATGTGAAATTAATATATTAGTTTGTTATAAGACTTTAAAATTCATGAGTAAGGGTCTCATCAAAAAATATTCAATTGTTATAGAAGCTCCCATATATGAATTATAAAAAAAAGTAGATTAAAAGTCTATTTTTATACTATATCCAAATATATAATATAGTGGGTTTAATATTTAATTCTATAATATTTTTTTTTCTCAGGATAATTAGTAATTTTATTTTGCTTTTTGTGGGGTCTCAATATGGATATCATTGATGGTTAATAAATATATATATTGTCTTATAAATTTTTTAGAGAAAAAGGAACATGAAGTTAACTTTAGAAATTTTTTCAAGACTAACTTAAATTTGCTAAAGAGATTTACAAAGTCACGTACAAATAGCCTAATGCAATCAAAATAGATTATAATCAAAGTAAAAGTGAATATAAAATTAAGGAAAGTGGATAAATATACTGACCCATAATATTTGTATATTTACTACCAAAACTTAGAGTTAGTTAAAAACAATACTCTCTTACTTTTACTTTAATTTTTTTAACTCTTTAGCGAATTAAACAGACATGTTTTATTATATCTGATTATCTAATGTGTTGTATTTTAATATTTTACCATTTAAACAAATTATTATTAAAAAAGTTGTTATTATTTAACAAATATGATTTTTGTTAAAATTTATATAATTTTAAAAACTCTTTTTCAACATCTCATACAAAAAAAAAAAATTAAATTTCTTTTCACATAAATTGTAAAATGTGAAATGATAAGGTTATTTCATACAATATTTTTAAAAATAATTATATATAAAATAAATTAAATATACATATAATAGTTGTAGTATGTGGAAGGGAAAAACAAAGTGCATATATATTCAACAAATTGAAAAAATAAATAGAAGCAAATTTTATCAAATTTTATTATATAAAGTTAATATTATTTTTATAGATGTTTCAATTTTTTTCTTACATTTATAAGCTATTAAATTTTATAGGTGTTAATATTAATTTTCTTATGATCGTAATACTTTTACTACAATATGAGATTTTAAACATTTTGTATTTAAATTTTACAAATTTAATAAATGTATTTTTTAAATGTTAATTTCATGTTTTTAAATAAAACCAATATTAGTCTTATAAATATAAAAAAAATTGTTTTGCAATAACAAATCATTTGATATTTGAATTTGACAATAACTATATTATATTATTTCTGAGATTATAATCATTGTTTTTTTTATACATGAGAGTTCATGTAAATAACACATGTTTTAACCTCAATCACGTAACTTTTGGAAAAATTTATTATGCAAATCACGGACATATTACTATCACGAATAATCGCTTAAATCAATTATTTTTTATGTACTAAATCATACAACATGACTTAGTTATTAATTAACTTACATATAATGTAATTAATATAATTCTTTTTAATTTTTTAATTTTTCTTATTAAATAAAGAATTGTAAATATCATTAAGATTGCATTTAAATGGTACTTTCTGTCACTCTCATTTCTTTACACTTTCATTTTTGGTACGTCCCTCTCATTTCTTTACATAACAAAAATAGTAACATTTTATAATATAAAATCCAATCACAGCCGTCCCCCAATGTAAAAAATTGAGGGGACAGAGGGAGTATATATTGATAAAAAAAATAAGAATGAACATAGTTTTATACATGTTACTTTTATTTAATAAAATTACAAAAATAAAAATAAATTTCTCCGAAAAAAATGTTTAACTAACATGTTTAATTTTCATTTTCTTATAAAATAGTTACTACACCATCGTATCTACAATATGTTTAAAATAGTGTTTGCGGAATAAGAATTTACTGATAATTTTATTTAAATATACTTCATTTACATTAATTTAATTTTTTTTTAAAAGCACGGATATATTGCTAGTTTTTATAAATTGTCTAAAAGCAATAACACTCAAGTTAGGTATTCAATACATAAAAAACAATTTATCTTATTTGTAAAAATATGCACGTTATTTTCAACAAAAATTTTTAAAATTATTTAAAATTATTTAAAAAAACTCAAGACCAAATAAGTGGAACATGGTAAAAGGTGATCTTTTGTGTAATTGTATTTTCAAATTTCTTGCAAAATAATAATTCCATCCAATATATATTGGTTTTATTCGGACAAATTCCATCCACTATTCAAGTCAATGGTAATTCAATCGCTCAAAGCCGAAGATGATACATCTATTATATATACAAGCCTATAACACAGATTAATTTTAGTATTTTTAATTTATTATTTTAGTATTTTTATATGATTTATTATTATTATTTATCTTATTTTATTATCATTTATTTGTATTTTGATCTTAAAATTTTTTAATATGTTGTCGACGGAATAATATCTTGAATTTTTGAATTTAGCTTAGAAAAATAGATGATATAAATATTTAATAATAATAATAATATGTTGTTGACGGGATTCGAATCTTGAACCCGTGGGAGTATTTTAGATACCAAGAAAATAATATTCTTTTAATATTACATCAAACGGTTCTCATTTATCTATATTTATATCTAACTATTATTATTTAGAGAACCAAACTACCAACCAACCAAATAGATGGTAGTTTGCTTATAATAGTATTTTTTATATGATTTTTTAGTATTTTTTATCTTATTTTATTAGCATTTATTTGTATTTTGATCTTAAAAAATTTTAATATGTTGTTGACGGGATTCGAACCTTGAACCCGTGGGAGCATTTTAGATATAAAAAAAAATATTCTTCTCATTTACCTATATTTACATCTAACGGTTATTATTTAGAGGACCAAACCAAATGACCAAACTACCAACCAAAATAGAGGGTGGTTTGCTTATAATATTATAGTATATATAGTATAGATAGGCTATTGTTCGAGAGAAAACCAGCGGGGAGAATCATATATTCTATTATAGAATCTCTTAAATAATTTAAATTTTTTTTACATAAAATATATAATCTGATTCTGATGTAGAATATTAGCATATATAAATTTTAAAAAAAAATAACATTTAAAATTTGAAGAATATTTATGTAATTGTTTACTCCCGGACTTTGTATAAGAAGTTCTCTCTTGATGTCACCCTATATATATAATAGAGCAACTATGGGTTGCTTGAGACAATTTATTCATATTGGAATTATCAAATTACCCCTACATATTACATAATAATAATTCTGTATTTAAAGCATATATTAATTACATCTAATTCATTAATACCTCCATATTCATTACTCCATTATTATTTAATACTAGCTTATATCCCGTGCGATGCACGGTCTTCTTTAATATTTTATTACTTTTTATTTTAATTTTAGTAATTATATATTATTTGATAAAATTTTAATATATGTGTATATCTATAATAAATTGAATTTAGATATCTAACAATATAAATATTTAAATTTAATATATTATTGACGTGACCTTTAGTAGTATTTTAGATATTAAAATGTAAAATATTTTAAAATAATATATATAACGGTTCGTATTTATTTTCTATTTAAAAATTTAAAAAAGGACTAAAGTGCAAATATCAAAAAATTATATTAACTTTTTAAATATATGTTGGTCGTGATATTTTTAGAATATTAGTTGTATAGGCTAAAAATTATAAAACATGTAATATGTTTTAACCGAAAAAGGTAAATGGTTATTTATTAATAATTATATAAAATAATATTATAATTTTTTTATATATGTTACCCGTGTCAGTTTTAGAATATGAGTTATTTTAGTTAGAAAATATAAAACAGTTAATATGTTTTTGGTGGAAAAGATAATTGGTTTTAAATATTATCATTTTTATAGATATGTTGCCCGTGTTTTTTTTAGAAGATGGGTTATTTTTAGTTAATATATATTTTAGGTGGTGTTTTACAAAAGATTTTAGGATTTATTGTTAGCTAATATCCCGTGCACGGTCTTCTATAATATTTTATTTTTTTATTAAATTTTTTTTAATTATATATAATTTGATAAAATTTTAATATATATATATATAATAATTTGGATTTATATATTTAACAATAAATAAAATTGGTTTATATATTAAATAATAGAAAATAGAAAATTTTATATATCTAACAATATAAATATTTAAATTTTATATATTGTTGACGTGACCTTTAGTAGTATTTTATATATTAAAATAGAAAATGTTTTGAAATAATAGATCTAACGGTTCATATTTATTTTGAAAGTTATAAAAAATTATAATAAACATGAATTTTATAAGTTTAATATAATAATATTACCAACATGCATATGTTACCCTTGGTATTTTTAGTTAGAAGATTAGTTTTTAGTTAGAAAATATAAAAAGGTAATTTGCTTAAAAAGGCAATTAGGTATTTATTTATAATTATACAAAATTATATTACCTATATATATATATATATAAATGTTGCACATGTTATTTTTAGAATGTTAGTTTTTTAAGTTAAAAAATATAAAACAAACAATATGTTTTAATCGAAAAGGAAACCTGTTATTAATTAATAATTATAAAAAATAATTTTACCATTTTCTATATACGTTATCCGTGTTATTTTTAGAAAATAAGTTATTTTAGTTAGAAAATATAAAATAGGTAATGCGTTTTAGGTGAAAAAGGCAATTGATTCTAAATATATAATAATATTATCATTTTACATATATGTTGTCCGTGTTATTTTAAGAAGATGAATTATTTCAGTTAGAAAATATAAATAAAAAATATAAAACATGTAATATATTTTAACCGAAAAGAGTAACAGGTTATTTATTCATAATTATATAAAATAATATCACCATTTTTATATATGTTGCTCGTGTTAGTTTTAAAAGATGAGATGTTTTAGTTAGAAATATAAAACAGGTAATGTGTTTTAGGTAAGAAGGGTAATTGGTTTTAAATATATAATAATATTTCCATTTTATATATATGTTTCCCGTATTATTTTTAGAAGATGAGTTATTTTAGTTAAAAAATATAAATAAAAAATATAAAACATGGAATATGTTTTAACCGAAAAGGGTAACTGTTTATTTATTAATAATTATATAAAATAATATTACCATTTTTATATATGTTGCACGTGTTATTTTTAGAAGATGAGTTATTTTAGTTAAGAAATATATAACATGTGATGTGTTTTAGGTGAAAAAGGTAGATGGTTTTAAATATATAATAATATTACCATTTTATATATATGTTGGCCGTCTTATTTTTGGGAGATGAGTTGTTTTAGTTAGAAAATAGTTATAAATAAATTGGTTATAGATAGGCCCGTAAATCGGCCCAAATACCGACCGACTGACTGTAATATCCGTGAACTTATTAATAATATAAATTGTATTATATGTGTAGAATAATTATTGTGGAGTATTTGGAGTTTTAATGATTAAGGTTGTTGAGTGATTATGTGCTAAATTGGTGTGTCGGAAACCTCTTTCAAATATTTTATCTTTTGAAAATATCTTCAATTTTGAGCCCCATTTTGAAAATTCAAGGGCCCCGTTGAAATTTTGTACATCATTATTATTCCTTCGTCATTCGTGTCCGAATCATTATCGGAGGATTTCTTCGTATCATTATATCCCTTATTATCCGATACTATCAATAGTATTTGTTTTATTCAAAGAAAGAAAAATTATTCCGAACCCTAATTGTTTAGGGCGATTGATATATCGTTCATATCAATAATACATCTGTTATAGCCCCAGTATTCTTGAGCATTCGTTATATATATGATATGTATTGATATGGATAATTATCAGTCCTTTTGGATAATTATCACCTCGTAAAACGTGAACTTTACTTTATTAAAGATTTAAAGCGATCCAGTGGATCTATATCGATCCAAAAATGACGTTTGGGGTATTATTTTTCACTAAGTATAAAAAGGAGAATCGTACATTATTATATGTATAATACATATATAAATACAAAAAAATATAAAAATTCCTGAACCGTGTTTTTCGTGTTCTTGAAAATCAAAATCAATTTCGAAGGTGTTATTGAAATCCAAATCTCAAGTTCAAGTACTGAAATCAAAGGTCTTGAGCTCTAGTTTCAGAATCTTCAAACCATATCATCATCCGGTAATTTTTCGATTTATTATGAATTTTTCAATATTCGAATTAAAACTAGGGTTCTTGTTCGAATTGGGGATTTCTTTTCTGTTGATTCTCCGTTCAATTGATTGCTTCTAACATGTTCCTAGGGTTCTAATTAGTAGGAATCCATGCTTTAATTTCATGTTTATGTCCAGTTTTGAGAAATTCGATTTTAGGGTTTTTGTCCGATTTTTATTTTGATTAGTCCGTTCATATGAATGATCTGACATTGTTTTTGGTAGAGGGCTTTCATTGTATGTGTTCTTAGCTTCATTTTGACATAAGGAACGTAGAGTTTCATGTACGATTTTAGTAGATCGGAAAATTTGTTCGAGGTCGCCGGAATTTGATCGGGATTAGGATTCCGGCTGTGTTTTGGTTTGTTTTTTATCGGAATTGATTGCTGAGTGTTTAAGGAACGTTTTGATGTAAAAAGCCCCAATTTTTATTGGGTTTTTGAGTCGCCCAAATCTGGAAAAATCCACTGGATTCTGGAAAATTCCGGTTTGTTCTTCCCGACCCGTTTACCCGAATGGTTGACCCGGTTTCAATCTTCGAAACCCTAATTCATTTTCAGAAAACTGTTTTTGAATTTTATTTTTAAATTTAATTCGAAAATAGTTTCAAATTTTATAAAAATCATATTTTTATTTTTAAAATACATTTTTAAATTCAGAAAATTCTGAAAAATTATATTTATTTATTTAAATTCAAAAACTGATTAAATTTAATTATTTTAATTATTTTTAATTAATAATTAATGAATTTAATTAATTGATTAATTCTTTTAATCAGTTAATTCTTAATAATTAATAATTAATTAGATTTAATTAATTTAAAATTAAGTTTAATTATTTTCTAGCTTGATTTAATTATTTAAAAATAGTGTGATTGTTTGAAAAGTGTCTATTAATTTTATTAATTGATTTAATTGTTTTTAAATGCTTATATTGGGATTAAAAATCAGATTTTTGATTTAAAAATTGTTTGTGACTTATTTAAATTCAAATAAGCCTAGAATATTGTTCTAAAAATATTTATAAGTGCTATATGGTTTATATGAGTTGAATAATGTGTTTTATAGTCCGTAAATGCCCGTGCGAGGGCTAATGTCTGAGTTTTAATTACCGTAAATTAGATCGGGCACCCGATAGGAACCCGATTACTTGTTTAACTTTGAAAATGGGTATGAGTGTATATCGAGGATAGAACAAGGATAGTTAGACTTACTATGATGAGTTGTTTATTATAGAATCGAGTTCCCGGAGCAAGGGAAAGGAGAAGGTAGAGTAAGCGTGGTAGAATTCCGTCAGCTACTTAGACCAGGCAAGTATCTGTGCCTTTACTTGTTGATTCAATTGTTATTGTTCTTAATGATTTCATGTATGTTACCATCAGAACGATTCAGATTATTCGATCTTCACCCCGTATTTGAGCAACTGATGCTATTTCCTTGAATATTCCTAAATTCTTGATTAAATCCACAATCGTGTGGAATATCAGAAATCTTCATTTCAATTCACTTGTGTTGACTATAATCATTGTTGACTTTCTTAAAAGCATACTTATGTACCGTTGAAACCGTTTCGAATCTATTTCTCGAACTTCCTTTGATATTGAGCAGTTGAAGCTCTTTTGCAACTATTGTACCCTGTCATTGTGTACTTACGTACCATTGAAACCGTTTCGAATCTATTTCTCGAACTTCATTTGATACTGAGCAGTTGAAGCTCTTTTGCAACTATTGCACCTTGTCATTGTGTACTTATCTTGTTATGCATGTTATTTCTTATACTCTGTGATAGAATTGGCATGTTTTAAAATGAGACCAGTAATGGTCAGGCCATATTTATGGTCGTAATAACTTAAGGCCCAGATGACCATGGATTCTAGTGGAGGACTTTGCTATAAGCTAGTCCGGGGTTGATGCGTGACTGATCAGCAGCTCAACCTTTTTATTTGAAAAATGTAGAAGTCCAATTCTAATCCCTCTTTCTTCAATAAAGTTTGTTAAAAGCATATGATTGACTTGTATATTGTTGATTCAGATAACTGTAATCCTTCCTTTCATTATGGAACTGTGATTGATATATATTATGCTTGCTGAGCACTTGTGGCTCATACTTGTTTTGTTTCTAACCCTATTCCAGTTAAGCGAGAATATGAGCAGACACAGCGCGAGCGATAGTTCTCCAGCAGCTAGGAGATCACCAAGAGTGGTTGTCATTGGCAGGGTAGTTGTTTATTTTGATAGTTAGACTAGATGTCTAGCTTTGACTTTAAGATTGTGTAATAACTCTGAAACTGGTTTGTAATAATAATGACTTAGAAGCTTGTTCAATGCCATAATCTGGATGCGGTCTTGGTTAAGGGGTGTTTTATGTTATCATATTATTATGCATGTGTTATATACAGGTATATTGTGTTTCGTTGGTCGAGTGACTCCCCAGACCTGTGCCCCGGGTCTGGAGGGCGTCACAGGTTGGTATCAGAGCAACATGTTATGGCATTTGAAACAAGTTAGGACTTAGGGTCCAGGATAACGTAGCGAGTTAGAAATTCACGTAAGGATTATAGAAAGTCAATTAGGAATATTATGCGTGGTAATTGAATATGGTTATAATTGCAGCCCCCTAGCTCTAGCTCAGATTCAGACCCGTCAGAGCATACGATAGAGGATAGACATGTACCAGGAGGGAGAGCAGGACCATCGCGACCGATACGACCCCCACCTGGACATGCAGGAGTCAGGAGGGATCATATACTTTGTCCAGTTCCACTTCGACGCGTAGCCCCAGCACCAGGGTCACAGGCATCATTTTCTGGACCATTGTATCAGATGACTCAGCCACCAGTTCCACACCATAAGTATCAGAGGGTGAGAGGGGAAAGTGAGTATTTCTATAGACATGTATTGGAGATGCGAGGGACTCGTTCGGCAGAGGCAGCCGTAGCCCAAGAGAGGGATAGGCTCAGAGGTCAGGTAGGAGAGATTCAGATGAGACTTAGGGTTACGAGGACATTGGTAGAGACGAGGTTGCATGGACTAGTTTCTAGCAGAGAGGGAGAGACAGTAGCAGGGATGAGAGAGATATTGGACTATGCGATGAGTTGGAGAGATTATCGGACCAGCGCTACGGGAAGCTAGGAAAGATGATCCTTGAGCAGACTTAGCTAAGGATGGATGTTACGTGGACGTATGGATTTCCAGATTATGTAGTATATAGATGCATAGTATAGTACCAACAGTGCATCGGGCTTATAGTATCGCCTTGGGTTGTTGTATTTTGGTTGTTGTACTGTTGACCGGCAGTTGTAGTTCAGCTATGACGTACTTTAGTTTTGAAAGCGTTCTACGCTTGTATCGAATCTATGTATATATTTATGATAACCACCTTTTGTAGAACTGTTATTATTCTCTTATTATTCATTTTCAATATTATAATTGTCATTCTACTTGTGCAACGAGTGTACTCTTACGCCGTTGAAAATCCGTAAACCGTGGTTCTACCAATTGTGTTCTCTTTCTCTTCTACTTATGAATTATTTGATTAAATCAATTATTGTTTATTCATCAGCAATATGCCTCCTAGACGAAATACCCGTTCAAATGATTCTGACCAAGAAGGTCAACAGAATCCACCTCCAACAGGTCACCTAGATCCAGCTGTAATACAGCTTTTGAATACTCTTACTCAACAAACTACTGCCCTGGCACAACAGCAACAACAGATTCAACAACAGCTGCTACAGCAGCAGAAACAGTATCAGCAACAGCAACAACACCAGCATGCAGCACCAGTAGTTACGTTTAAATCATTTCAAGCAGCAAAACCTCCAGAGTTTAAAGGATCTGCAGACCCAGTTGAGGCGAAGGCATGGCTAAAGGAAATAGAGAAAGCGTTTGCCTTGATAGAGGTAACGGAAGAAAAGAAAACAGAATATGCTAGTTATTTCTTGAAGAGTGAAGCAATTTATTGTTGGGAAACAAGTAGGGCTATGGAACCTGAGGGATTAATTACGTGGGGTAGGTTTACAGAGTTTTTTTTGGAAAGGTATTTTCCTGATTATATGCGAGACCAGATGGAGTTGAAATTTCTAGAGTTGAAACAAGGTAATTTGACTGTTCCTAAGTATGAGACAAAGTTTACTGAATTGTATAGGTTTGTTCCGACGTATGTTGACACGGAGAAGAAGAAGGCCAAAAGGTTCCAACAGGGACTGAGGTCATGGATTCGTAGTAAGTTAGCCATTTTGGAGTTAGACACCTATACCGCAGTGGTTCAGAAGGCAATGATTGTAGAAGTAGAGAGTGATTCATATATGAAGGAGAGAGAGAATAAGAAAAGGAAGGTAGGGACATCTGAAAAGGGACAGCCACAAGGGAGTTCACAAGGTCAGTCAAATAAGAAACCGGGATTCCAGCCCGGCATGAGTTCAAGTTTTAAGAAACCAGATATCGGGAATACAGGACAAGACTGAAGGAATTTATGGATGAGCGAAAGCGTGATATAACATTTATTCCATAAAAATCATGTATCGCACATATAGAAAAACATATAAAATCTAGAGCGAAGGGAATCGTAACCATACCTTGAGAATCGAAGCTTTAAAATCGATGGTTGCAAGCAGTTGCTCCTCAGAGTGTGAAGCACTCTACCGGTATCCACCAAGAATTTTCCTTCGATGAATTCTTCAAAAAACTCTAAGACTTTTTAGAGAGAGAGAGAGAGAGAGAGAGAGAGAGAGAGAGAGAGAGAGAGAGAGAGAGAGAGAGAGAGAGAGAGAGAGAGAGAGAGAGAGAGAGAGAGAGGCTAGCTCCTTTTCTAGATTTTTCACAAAAACAAGATGTCCCTTAGAATGAACTATCTCATTCTATTTATAGGGCTTTTTTAGGGTTTTAATAATATATCTTTATATATATATATATATATATATATATATTAACCCCACATTTCTAAAATGCTTTAATAATGATTAAAACTATTTTAATCATTATTTCTTTTTCTAAACTATTTAGAAAATAATTCTTCCTCTCTCATAATTTAAATCTTTTCATCAAAGAAAATATTCTTTTATGGTGTGACCCTGTAGGTTCAATATTAAGCCGGTAGTAGAAATAAATAATAATAAACTTTTATTTATTATTTATATGAATTCTAATAATTCATTAAATATAATTAACTGATTAATTATATTTATTCTACATCGTGAGTGATGCTTCTCAACATATCGCGACTATCCGGATAATATGAATTCACTGCTTAGAATACCAAGAACCTGTCAGTGACTAGTTTCAGTACAATCAATTCCTTCTACCCCACAATATCCCGATTAAATACAAGGCATGGATCTCGTGTCAGGCCTATCAAATTTAATCATATGATTTCTTATTCATAATGCTAAGTTCATATTAATGCAAATTAGAAACTCCTTTCTAATTTCATACACTCTGGCCAGAGATTCCAGAACTCGCATACTAAGAATAACATAGGATATTCTCTTCCTATACTGGAAGGGGTAGATCCTCTATTGACGTTAACTATCTCCATACACAAATCCCTATGCCCAGAATAGACCTAATGGATGTCCTTGTGACTAAGGACTAATCCAAAGCATAGTTCATTATATACAAGATAACTCTAACGATCTCAAGTCTAAGGACACTTGTACAACTATCACTCAGTGAATAACTATTGACACGTGAGTAAACTCCATTAGCTGTTCAACTTATCGAGTCATGTTCAGTGAACTTATTCCCTAACAAGCACCTACATACTAGCTATAGTGTCACCACACAAATGCCTATGAGAACATACATTCTCCTGATGGGAGCAAGCATAGTATGTACCAATCTTTGCGGATTCACCAACTTCCGATTAGTTATCCTATGATCAGGAACTGTTTAAGTCTAGAGTTATCATCTTCTAGATCTCACTATTATAATCTCATTATAATTCTAGAAGCTTTACTCTAAACTATGGAACATCTTATTTAAAACACTTTAAATAGATAAAGCCCGTAATAAAAACAAAACAAGTCTTTTATTTAACATTAATGAAATCAAATAAGAATATATGAAAGTTCTTCCTAACTCATCATACATGATTGGATTTAGGACAAACACTTTCAATCTCCCACTTGAACTAAAGCCAATCACACTGGTATCTAACACCCATCTTCTCTTTATGACGATCAAAGTGAATCTGAGACAAAGTCTTTGTGAGTGGGTCTGCTACGTTGTTATGTGTGTCAACTCTCTCAATTTTGACATCTCCTCTTTCAATGATCTCCCTAATCAAATGAAAGCGCCGCAAAACATGTTTGGTATTTTTATGAGACCTAGGTTCCTTGGCTTGTGCTATTGCTGCGTTGTTATCACAATACAACACAATAGGCTCCTCAATGCTAGGAACAACTCCCAACTCAGAAACAAATTTCCTCATCCAAACGCCTTCTTTTGCAGCCTCACTTGCAGCTATATACTCTGCTTCCGCTGTGGAGTCGGCCGTTGTAGACTGTTTGGAACTCTTCCAACTAATCGCACCACCATTCAGAGTAAACACGTACCCTGACATGGATGTGCTATCATCACTTTCTGATTGAAAACTAGAGTCAGTATAACCCTCTATTTTCAACTCAGATCCACCAAAAACAAGAAAAATATCCTTAGTCCTTCGCAAATACTTAAGGATGTTCTTCACTGCTTTCTAGTGGTCTTCACCTGGATTGGACTGATATCTGCTCGTCACACTAATTGAATGAGCAACATCAGGCCTAGTACATAACATCGCGTACATGATAGATCCTATTGCCGAAGCATAGGGAATCTTACTCGTACGCTCCCTTTCTTCAGGTGTCTTAGGAGACATCTTCTTGGAAAGGGATACTCCATGGCTCATTGGTATGAGACCTCTCTTGGAGTTTTCCATGCTGAACCTTTTAAGCACTTTCTCGATGTATGTACCCTGGGTAAGACCTATCATTCTTCTAGATCTATCTCTATAGATCTTCATACCGAGAATGTAGGATGCTTCTCTCATGTCCTTCATAGTGAAGTTCTTTGATAGCCACACTTTGACTGATTGTAGCATCGGTATATCATTTCCTATAAGAAGTATATCATCCACATACAACACAAGAAATGTTACCACGCTCCCTCTAACCTTCTTGTAGACACATGGTTCATCTATGTTTTTGATAAAATCAAACTCTTTGATTGTCTCATCAAAACGGATGTTCCATCTACGAGAAGCTTGCTTTAAGCCATATATGGTTCGTAGCAGCTTACACACTAGGTGTTCATTCCCTTTGGAAACAAAATCCTCTGGCTGTGTCATATACACTTCCTCTTCAAGTTTCCCATTGAGGAAGGCTGTTTTCACGTCCATTTGCCACATCTCATAGTCGTAGTAAGCAGCAATCGCAAGCAAAATCCGAATTGATTTTAACAGGGCTACAGGCGAAAAAGTTTCATCAAAGTCAATCCCTTGCCTTTGTCTGAATCCTTTTGCCACGAGCCTGGCCTTATAGGTCTCCACCTGGCCATCTGCTCCAATCTTTCTCTTGTATACCCATTTGCACCCAATAGGCTTCACATCCTTGGGTGCTTCAACCAAAGTCCATACTTGGTTGGTATACATAGAATCCATTTCGGATTTCATGGCACTTTGTCATTTCTCTGAGTCAACACTACTCATAGCCTCATTATAGGTCATAGGGTCGTCATCATCAATGATTGACAACTCATTGTCATTCTCAATGACAAGGCCATAATACCTCTCAGGTTGGCGAGACACTCTCTCTGACCTACGAATGGGCTGTTCCACAGAAGGTTGTTCAGTCTGAACATGTGTTTCCTCTTGAACCGTAGTAGTTTGTGCTTCTTGAACTTCATTAAGTTCTATTTTGCTCCCACTGTTCCCTTCAAGGATAAACTGTTTTTCCAAGAAGGTAGCATGTCTGGAGATAAATACCCTATGATCGGTGTAAAAGTAATACCCTAAAGTCTCTTTAGGATATCCCACAAACTTACATTTTACGGATCGAGATTCCAGCTTATCAGGGTCAACTTTCTTGACATAAGCTGGACATCCCCAAATCTTAACGTGTTTAAGACTCAGTTTCCTTTCTTTCCATATCTCATATGGAGTTTGAGGAACAGATTTGGAAGGCACCTTATTCAGTAAATATGCTGAGGTTTCCAATGCATAACCCCAAAGGAATACTGGAAGATCTGCATAGCTCATCATGGATCGAACCATGTTTAACAAAGTTCGATTTCTCCTTTCAGATACCCCATTCAACTGTGGAGTATATGGAGGAGTCCACTGAGAGACTATACCATTTTCTTTGAGATAATCTAGAAACTCACCATTCAAGTATTCACCACCTCGATCTGATCGAAGGGTTTTAATACTATGTTTGGTTTGTTTCTCCACTTCATTCTTGTATTCTTTGAACTTTTCAAATGCTTCAGACTTGTGTTTCATCAAATACACATATCCGAATCTAGATCGATCATCTGTGAAAGTAATGAAGTTTGAAAATCCACCCATGGCTTGCGTAGACATCGGTCCACATACATCTGTGTGTACCAATCCTAGCAAATCTGCAGCCCTCTCTCCATGTCCACTAAATGGAGATTTGGTCATTTTACCCAATAGACAAGACTCGCATGTAGGATATGATTCAAAATCAAAGGGTTCAAGTAACCCTTCCTTATGCAATGTACGAAGTCTATTTTCACTAATGTGACCAAGTCTGCAGTGCCACAAATAGGTGAGATTTTCATCATCCCTTTTCATTTTATTAGTACGTTCAATTTGTAGTAAATTATGCTCTACGTCACATAAATAGAGACCATTATTTAGAATACCACTACCATAAAAAACATTATCTCTAAGAATTGAACATTTATTATTTTGAATAACAAACGAAAATCCAGCCAAGTCTAACATGGGAATAGAAATAATATTCCTCACAATCGAGGGAACAAAATAACAATTATTTAAAACAATAGTCTTGCCCGTAGGCATATGTAAATCAAATGATCCTACAGCTGTAGCAGTAACTCTTGCTCCATTTCCCATCCGTAGAATCACCTCCTCTTCCTCAAGAGTCCTACTTCTCCTTAGTCCCTGCAACGAATTGCAAATGTGAGAACCACAGGCGGTATCTAATACCCAAGTAGCAATTTGATTTAATGACATATTCACTTCAATCATGAACATACCTGAATCAGAAGCGGCAGTCTCACTACCCTTCTTCTTCTTCAATTCTGCAAGGTAAACCTTGCAGTTCCTCTTCCAGTGCCCCACCTTGTTACAGTGGAAGCAAACAGCTTTGCTTTTGGGGTCTTCAACTTTTGGTGGAACCGGCCTTTTCTCACCTACTTTCTTCTTCTTGGTAGGGTTCTTCTTCCTTTTCTTAGGATTGGAACCTTCACCAATTAGAAGAACAAAACTCTTCTTAGAGGGAAAATTCGATTCCGCAGTCTTCAACATGTTGTGGAGTTCAGCCAGGCTGATGTCCAACTTATTCATGTGAAAGTTCACAACAAACTGCGAAAACGAACCCGGGAGTGATTGCAAGACCAAGTCTTGACTCAGCTCCCCATCTATGTTGAAACCAAGTTGTCCAAGACGTTCAATCAAATTGATCATCTTAAGTACATGGTCATTCACAGACGATCCCTCAGACATCCTACAGCGGTCACAACATGTTCATCATCATGTGCATCGTCAACTTATCTCATATCGAGCTGTCCTCCCCGCCACATCATAAAAACTCTTGTAGATGCGTTAGGATAGTGTGAGCATCCATATGCATGCTGCTTCTATAGCTCAATGTTCATGGAAGCTAGCATGATACATTGAGCAACATTTGCATCATCTATCCACTTACGATACACAACATGTTCATCATCATGTGCATCGTCAACAGGTTCAGCAGGCTTAGGTGAGTTAAGCACATATTCCAGCTTCTCAACCCTGAGAACAATTTTCAGGTTTCAAAGCCAGTCAGCAAGACCAGTCAATTTGTGAGCATCCAGTATGCTCCGGAGTGATAGTGCAGAAGCCATGATGTATATAGTAAATCTGTAAATGATAAACACATAACAACACTTAGCAAATATTCAATTTCATTTTAAAACACTATATGAATCGGGTCTTTATTCATAAGTGACTCCCACTAGTTTATCTAATTTATACAACCCCTAAGTGAAAAATTAAGCATTCATAATGCTAGTGGGAACATGGATCCTACATTCCATCACACAACCTCGGTTGTGGCACGAAACGCCATGTGATGTTCAGTAGGTGTTCGCACAAAATCACGCAAGCGTACGATGTCACAAGTAATATAAGAATAAGTAAAGTTCGTTCCCACAGAGACTGGTTTACCACAGTTATGCACTTATGCAATAATGTATGGCTATTGTTCAATGCTAAGATAAATATCAAGGTTGTGTTTTGATTATCTAAATTAACTAAGCAAATTATCAAGAATAAAATTAACTAAGGAGTTTACTGTCGAATTACTTATGAGAATAAAACATGGGATCCTAACTTCATTAAATACTTCATCTAGAGTCTTATGTCTTTAATCAATGCATGTGACGGTTATGACAACTAATCGGATAACACGAAATCAGTACACGCTACCTTTCAGTATACGTATACAAAACCACCCAAACATCCACAAAAGAGATAGAAGTTGAGCAGACACCAATTATGCTTAGACCCTATATGTCTATAAGATTTGAAAACATAACGGTTTAATGAGCAAGTTATCCATTCAGATTACATAGGGCAGGTAAGATGGTTAAAATCACCTACGAATCATGCATGACAAACATACATAAACCTATGCTATCATGGCAAGTTCTAAACCTCTATATCCACTTTCGCAATCAATAGAGATTAACAAACAACTTAGATGTTAGCTACGCATCCAAGAAGAATAAGCACAACCAAACTAGGATATCAACAAATCATCACACAAAAATCTTTAAAACAATTAACTACTAAAATCCATAAATAAATCCGTTAGAATCCCACGACAACGATTAGTTCATAATCGAACCGTTCATCATCGTGGGTTCTGATGAAAACATGATAATAAATATGTCTGGAATACTGAATAAAGTACTAGAGATAAGGTTTAAGAAAAACAAACCCAACGAGAATCCAAAGTATCGCCTAATTAGAAGAATACAAAGAAAAGTTGAAAACTAGATCTTCGTAATCAGCCGTCTTCTTGTTCTCCTCACCGGTGGATGGATATGTATGATTGTATGTCAATGTATGTCTCAGAAATCGTCCACCAATAGCTTATATAGGTCTCAGGGTTGACTGGTCTTCTGCTAGTTTCCTTTTTAGAGTTGAAATTGCCTTTTCCAGCATCTTTCAAGGGCGGGCGCGCTTGGTAGGGCGCGGGCGCGCTTCATTTGACTTCAACTAGGGCGCGGGCACGCTTGGAAGGGCGCGGGCGCACTTGGAAGGGCGCGGGCGCGGGCGCGCTTGGCTCTCTGCCAGAAACCTTCAACATGCATTTCCTTGACAATTCTTGCACTCTCAAACTCTGCAACCACTTGGCTTTCACAACATTGATCAAACACTACCATTTATCCACAGAAACTCTATACTCTGCCAATAACTAAGCTCTGCACAATCTAACACAAAACATATTAAAAACACCACGCACTTGAGTACAAACAATCAATTTAAGCTGATTTAGAGCATTCCTAGTAGATATGAAATCCACTTATCACACCCCCAAACTTAAACCGATGCTTGTCCTCAAGCATAAACAAACTCTATATAACTATAATGCAATGCATGAATGCAACTAATATGCTAATGCAAATGATCCCCTCAGATTAACCACAACCACTCAACAAGCCAACATCTCAAGGAATGCAATCTTTCAAACAGAGTTCGACCAAATTCCCGTTTACTAACCATACAAACACAGAAACGTGCGTGTGTGCAATGCTCATCAATATACTCCCAAACTAAACCAAGACCATATCCTATTCTTCACCAAAACAACCACAAGCTTATAAACAGAATGAACTCTAGACACAAGAAACCACTTAGAGACACCTCCATAAACCACTTGAGTTAGACAGGAATTCATGCTTTATTACAACACACATGCTTATTTGACCGTGCAATGGATGAGACCCCAAAAGGCTTATACAATAATACCCATGTAACGAGCGTTAGGTTAGTGGATCCCAGACCGTAAAAATCTTAGGTCACTATGCACAAAGTCCCCTAGAACTTAATTGCTCGAGTATTAAAGAGCTCACCCTGATCAATTCTGCATAAAACAACTAACACAACTCTTTTTTTTTTTTTTTTTTTTCTTCTTCTTTTTTTTTAATTTCGGAATGAGTGCGCTTTGCTTTTTCTCATCCCACCCTAGACTACTCATCTTTTCAATGAGCGGCTACTAGCCATTTGACGCCTAGCCTTTATTAACAACTAGCATGAAATCCCTGGTTTCCCCCAAACTTATACTTTAGTGCTCCTTTGTATTCAAGAGAATAGACGAACATTCTAAATGTAAGCAAGTGATTAAATTCTAACATCCAAACAAGCATGGTCTGATCAAATCTAAAAGCAACCAATAAGACTCATGAAATTAATTTTTTTTTCTGGCATGCAAGTCAATTTCATAGAAACTTAATCAACCCTCTATTCATCACTACCACACTCCCATCAACATCGACTCACCAACGGAAATAGTCAAATCCTACGGGATCATGAAATATGCTACACAAATGCAACTAAATGGACTCACATGATAGATAAACACTAATGCAAACAGAATGCTTTAAATGACATAAACATGCAAAGATATGAATGAACTAACTAAATATGCAATATGACTCCTATATGAACACACACACACACTAACATTCCTTATTTACCACCCCCAAACTTACAATATTCAATGTCCTCATTGAAGGTAATAAAAAGGAAAGATGCAGAGAATACCTAATCATCAGCAGGACCACCCTCCTCGGGTGGTGTATCCGGTGGTGGATAAACAGAATCAGCTCCAAAGCTAGGCCAAGCGATATCAACCCCAGTGGCTCTGAATGCAGTACTCAAAGCCTGAGTCAAATCCTGAGCAAAGCGGCTATGAATGTCATGCATGGCATCAATGCGCCGAGTCAGCCGCCTATACTGGACATCCCCGAAACCAGACCTATCCACCTCACGCTGAATCCTAGATGGACGTCCCCTCCGTGCTGCAGGCTCACGAGGTGGAGCCTCTCCTTCCTCATCATCAAAATCAGTATAGCCCAGACCAAAGTTGTCCGGGGCACCACCTTCCCAATCCTCCATCCTAGAAATCGTCGAATGATCAATAGGAGCACTAGGTAACTGAACCTACTCCTCCTCAGACCAATGAACACCGACAACTGAACATAGCTTGATAACAATAGAGGCATGAGGAATCGCCCCCGTTGTACCACCTCTCAAAAACTTCACAATATTCCTATGAAGGAGTTCCCCAAGATCAATGTACTCCTCATTCAGAATTCCCCAAAGAACAATGGCCCTGTCCACCGTAACCTCATGCGAATGCGAAGAAGGCAAAATATTAGCACATAAAAACATATTCCAAGCCCTCGCATACCTGTTCATCGCAGAAGCCGAAAAAGTAATCGGCTCAGTGGTGCCAGCCTTATACTTCCAAGTAGTACCAGGAACACAAATCTCCCCAAGAATGTACTCGAGATCAAGATCATCCTTGGTCTTCAAAGACCAATCCTCTTCACCCCTCTTCTTCCTAGTCAAATTCAAAACTCGATGAATTGCCTTAGCAGTATAATCCACAGTCAAGCCCCGAACCACGCTATACCCATTCTTGTCGGCTTTAGCATTAGCGTAGAACTCCCGCACAATACTCAACGGGACCGGTCCGGGCGCTTCACAAAAACTTTCCCAACCCCTCTTCGTAATCATGCTAAACAGATGCCCATCTGTAGGTTGAGGCAAAACCCCCCTTTCTTTAGCCACAGCTTTAGAAAGCAACCGTGTGAATTCTGCTTGAGCCTCCGGAGAAGAAAATTTCTCACCCCCAACACCCATACTCGATTCCTCTTTAGATGAAGAGCGATGAGTGTTGCTACTACCCGCATATCGACCTCTCTTTGGTGGAGCCATGGAATTGAGAAGATATGTATAGATGTGTATGTATATGTAAGTATAGATTAGAGAGAGAGAATGAGAGATGTGTTTAGGGGGGCTAGGGTTTGTAGAAATGGGTTGGGGAGGGGTAGGGATATGCTTAAATAGGGGAAATAACACAAAAAAATATGTTTTTGGGGGAATTTTGGGTTTTTCCCCGTTTTTTTCCTTTCCTGGACAGGGACCAAGCGCGGGCGCGCTCCTTTTCTGCCAGAAATTTTTTTCTGATTTTTTTTCATTTTTTTTTCTAGATTAAAAATACTTACAACAATAGCGTGGGTTGCCTCCCACGAAGCGCTCGTTTTACGTCAATAGCTTGACGTGATTACTGACTCCTTAATCAGCTGAAACAAGAACCGCGGTCTCCGCCTCGCGATTCAACCGTTCACCAAAATATGGTTTCAATCTCTGACCATTGACCTTGAATGCTTCATCCGCTGACTTATCGAAAACTTCCACTGCACCATGTGGAAACACTATTTTGACCGTGAATGGCCCCGACCACCTTGACTTAAGTTTTCCAGGAAAGAGTTTGAGACGAGAGTTGAAAAGCAAAACTAGATGGCCGGGTACAAATGACTTTTGCACCAGCTTTTTATCATGCCATCTCTTGACCTTCTCCTTGTTTAACTTGTGATTTTCATAAGCCTGTAGACGAAACTCATCCAACTCATTAATCTGAAGCATTCTTTTCTCACCAGCAGCTGACAAATCAAAATTCAACTTCTTCAATGCCCAATATGCCTTGTGCTCTAGCTCGGCAAGCAAATGACAAGCCTTGCCATACACCAGCTGAAACGGTGATGTACCCAACGGAGTCTTGTAAGCTGTCCTGTAAGCCCAAACAACTTCATCTAGCTTCAACGACCAATCCTTCCTCAAAGGATTTACCACTTTCTCAAGAATGCGCTTGATTTCCCTGTTAGAAACCTCTGCTTGACCATTCGTTTGAGGATGATAAGCAGTAACAACACGATGATTAATATTATACCTGGCCATCAAGGCTGTGAACTTGCGGTTACAAAAGTGCGTACCCTCATCACTGATGATTACCCTTGGAGTTCCAAAACGAGTAAAAATTTGCTTATGCAGAAAATTCAGCACCACTTTAGCATCATTGGTCGGTAAAGCCTTTACCTTGACCCATTTAGAAACGTAGTCCACAGCTAAAAGTATGTACTGATTCTTACAAGACGAAACAAACGGTCCTATGAAATCGATTCCCCACACATCGAAAATCTCCACTTCAAGCAGCATATTAAGAGGCATCTCGTTCCTCCTAGAGATATTACCAACCCTTTGACATCGGTCACACCTCAACACAAACTGATGAGCATCTTTAAACAGAGTTGGCCAGTAGAATCCTGCCTGAAGTACTCGAGTAGCTGTCTTCTCTCCACCATAATGACCTCCATAAGTGGTGGAATGGTAATCTCGCAAAACCCCCTCAGTTTCACTATAGGGAATGCATCTTCTTAACATCTGATCAGCTCCTTGCCTGAATAAGAATGGCTCGTCCCAACGGTACCACTTCACATCATGCAGAAACTTCTTCCTTTGAGCATAAGAAAATTCAGCAGGGATGACATTACTCACCAGATAGTTCACAATATCTACAAACCATGGTTCTTCATCTTGCACCCCAAAAAGTTGCTCATCAGGAAAAGATTCATTGATTAGAGTTTTATCCCTTGAATCCATACCGTGGTCTTCCAAACGTGACAAATGATCAGCCACCTGGTTTTCTGTACCTTTTCTGTCCTTGATCTCCAAATCAAACTCTTGGAGCAAAAGAACCCAACGAATCAACCGAGGCTTTGAATCTTTCTTAGAAATCAGATAACGAATGGCTGCATGGTCAGTATAGACTACTACCTTCGTCCCAAGCAAATACGACCTGAATTTCTCGAAACTGTACACAATTGCCAAGAGCTCCTTCTCTGTAGTAGTGTAATTCAGCTGCGCATCGTTGAGAGTTTTGCTAGCATAGTAAATCACATGAAACACCTTGTTCTTCCTTTGACCAAGAACATCTCCCACTGCATAATCACTAGCATCACACATCAACTCAAACGGTTCACCCCAATCAGGTGCAGTGATAATAGGTGTAGTAGTCAACTTCTTCTTCAAAAGCTCGAAAGCAGCCAAGCAATCTTCATCAAACTTGAAAGGAACATCCTTTTCCAACAAATTACATAAGGGTTTAGAGATTTTGGAGAAGTCTTGAATGAATCGCCGATAGAAACCCGCATGACCAAGAAAACTGCGAATTCCCTTAACTGAGATTGGTGGAGGAAGATTTTCAATCGTCTCCACTTTGGCCTTATCCACTTCCTGCCCCTTTCTAGATACCTTATGCCCAAGAATGATTCCTTCTTGCACCATGAAGTGACATTTTTCCCAGTTGAGCACCAGATTGGTCTCAACGCATCTTTTCAGCACCATGCCAAGATTCTGTAAACACTCATCATAAGAAGTTCCAAACACTGAAAAGTCATCCATGAACACCTCCACATTAATGCCAATCATATCTGAGAAAATGGCCATCATACACCTCTGAAAGGTAGCAGGTGCACCACAGAGTCCGAAAGAAATGCGACGGAACGCAAAAGTGCCAAAAGGACATGTGAAAGTAGTCTTCTCCTGATCTTCTGAAGCAATACAAATCTGGTTGTACCCTGAATAACCATCCAGAAGGCAATAGAACTCATGGCCAGCCAACCTGTCTAGCATCTGATCAATGAACGGAAGAGGAAAGTGATCTTTTCTAGTGGCTTTATTCAGCTTTCGGTAGTCCATGCAAATTCTCCACCCTGTAACTGTACGGGTATGGATAAGCTTATTCTTTTCATTAGCAACTACTGTCATGCCTCCTTTCTTAGGCACACATTGTACTGGACTCACCCACGAGCTGTCTGAAATAGGATAGATTATTCCTGCATCCAGCCACTTAAGAATTTCTTTCTTCACTACCTCTTTCATGATAGGATTGAGCCGCCTTTGAGGATCCATAGTTGGTTTACTTCCTGGTTCAAGCGGAATCTTATGCATGCAATACGAAGGGTTGATTCCCTTGATATCCGCTATGGTCCAACCAATTGCTGACTTGAACTCTCTCAGAATTTGCAAAAGTTTTTCTTCTTCACTACCTGATAAGTTAGATGCAATAATCACAGGTAAAGTAGATGCATCACCTAAGAAAGCATACCTCAAGTGCTCCGGTAGTGGTTTAAGTTCAAGAGTAGGAGCTTCTTCAATAGATGGTTTGAGACGCTCCTGAGAACCCTTCAGCTCAGTTATGCCAAGAGAATCGAATGGCATGTCAATCTTTCTTTTCCACGGAGATGCATTCAAGTACTGCAGTTGCTCTTCTATTTCTTTGTCTTCCTTCTCAGAATCCCCTATCAGTACCTTCTCCAAAGTATCTGACTTAAGCGATTGCTCGATCTCCGTGTATACTGCAGACTCAGCCAAGTCCACTAAAAAGCACTCTTCTTCCTCTGAAGGAAACTTCATTGCATTGAACACACTGAAAGTGACATTCTGGTCATGTACCCTCATTGTGAGTTCTCCTTTCTACACATCGATCAAAGTACGGCCTGTAGCTAAGAACCGTCTTCCCAAGATAATAAGAATCTTCTTGTCTTCCTCAAAGTCCAGGATCACAAAATCAGCAGGAAAGATGAGCTTATCCACTCTAACCAAAACATCTTCCACTATCCCTCTTGGATATGTGATCGACCGATTAGCCAGCTGTAAAGACATGTTTTTAGGTTTAGGCTCAGGCAGTCCAAGTTGCATGAAGACAGACAACGACATCAGATTAATACTAGCTCCCAAGTCACACAAGCACTTGTTGAACGATAGATTGCCGATGCTGCATGGTATGGTGAAACTCCCTGGATCCTTGAGTTTTGGAGGTAACTTCTGTTGTAGGATAGCACTACATTCTTCTGTCAGAGCAAAGGTTTCCAACTTCCGAGATAGAATGCCCTTCATGAACTTTGCGTAGCTCGACATTTGTTCTAGAGCTTCCGCAAAAGGTATATTGATATGCAACTTCTTGAAAACTTCAAGAAACTTAGCAAACTGCTTGTCCAACTTCTGCTTTTGAAGACGTTTAGGGAATGGCGGAGGAGGATAGACCTCCTTGGTCTCTGTACTTTTTTTCAGAACAGATTTCTCAGTAGGATTGTCACGCTTTTTCGCTTCGTTTCCCCCCAAACTTGCTTTTTCCTCTTTTTCTTCAACTTCTGGCAGAATGTCAGGTGCGGGCGCGCTCCCTAGGGCGCGGGCGCGCTCCCCCTTCTGCTGAGAATTCAAAAAAATTTCATTTTCTGCCGTTTCTGAGTTCTGATCACTCGTAACCCTTCCAGATCGCAAGGTAACTGCTTTTACATGTTCCTTGACCTCTCTTTTGCCAGGATTAGCTTCTGTATCACTAGGGAGAGTTCCCTGTGGTCTATTCAACAATGCATTGGTAATTTGATCGATTTGATTCTCCAGAGTCTTGATGGAAACAGCTTGGCTCTTGCACATTAGCCTCAATTCCTCCAATTCAGATTTTTCATTGGACGATTGCCCAACGTTGCCTTGAGATGGTTGTTAAAAACCTGGTGGTTGATACGGTTGCCTTGGAGCATACTGCTGCTGAAAACCAGAAGAGTTGAATGGCTTAGCTCCATACTGCTGATATGGCTGTTGTGGTTGTTGCTGGCCTCCCTGATTGTTACTCCAACTGAAATTTGGATGATTCCTGTTATTGGGATGATAGGCATTAGGCACTGGCTGCTGTGGTCTCTGGAAATTGCTCACAAACTGTGCCGATTCATTAGATATGGCACATTGAGTCGTGTCATGAGCACCTGCACATAGCTCACAAACACTAGCCACCTACTGAACTCCATAGTTGGTTAAAGAATCAACCTTCATAGACAAAGCCTTTAACTGAGCTGCTATTGCCGTAGCTGCATCCACTTCCAGAATTCCTGCTACCTTACCTTGTGATAACCTCTGAGTTGGATTCTGGTATTCATTAGCAGCCATCATCTCAATTAGTTCATAAGCTTCATCGTAGCTTTTAGCCCAAAGAGCTCCACCTGATGCCGCATCAAGCATTGGTCGAGATTGACCTCCCAGACCATTATAGAAACAGTTGATCACCATCCAATTAGGCATTCCATGATGAGGACACTTCCTAAGCATCTCCTTGTAACGCTCCCAAGCTTCACATAAAGTTTCCCCTGAATGCTGTGCAAACTGAGTAAGAGCATTCCTGATTGCAGCTATTTTGGCCATAGGAAAGAATTTAGTGAGAAACTGCTGAGCAAGATCCTCCCATGTAGTAATAGAACCTGCTGGTAGAGAGTGCAACCAGCCCTTAGCTTTATCCCTTAGAGAGAATGGGAAAAGTCTCAATTTCAAAGCATCTTCTGACACTCCGTTGAACTTGAAGGTGTCGCAAATCTCAATGAAATCCCTAATATGCATATTAGGATCTTCTGTTGGAGCACCCCCAAACTGAACTGAATTCTGCACCATCTGAATCGTGTCAGGCTTGATTTCGAAAGTATTAGCTGCAATAGCCGGCCTGACAATACTAGATTGAATGTCATTGATCTTTGGCTGAGACTAGTCCTTCAAAGCCTTCGTTTCTGCTACTTGATCTCCCATAACTAGACTCAATTCAAGTTCTTCTTTCTGAGATTGAGAACGTGTTCGCATACACGCTCACTAAAGTATCTGAAACACACCAAACAAAGTAAAATTGATGAGAATAATCTGAGTCAGTGAACTTTAACGACCACTGATGACAAGCACATAAAATATATATATAACACCGAGTCCCCGGCAGCGGCGCCAAAAACTTGTTCGCACAAAATCACGCAAGCGTACGCGGTCACAAGTAATATAAGAATAAGTAAAGTTCGTTCCCACGGAGACTGGTTTACCACAGTTATGCACTTATGCAACAATGTATGGCTATTGTTCAATGCTAAGATAAATATCAAGGTTGTGTTTTGATTATCTAAATTAACTAAGCAAATTATCAAGAATAAAATTAACTAAGGAGTTTATTGTCGAATTACTTATGAGAATAAAACATGGGATCCTAACTTCATTAAATACTTCATCTAGAGTCTTATGTCTTTAATCAATGCATGTGACGATTATGACAACTAATCGGATAACACGAAATCAGTACACGCTACCTTTCAGTATACGTATACCAAACCACCCAAACATCCATAAAAGAGATAGAAGTTGAGTAGACACCAATTATGCTTAGACCCTTGTTAATCCCAAATGACCTAACAGAATTGTAGAAGGGGGGGGGTTGAATACAATTCTTGATATTTCTTAAACTTAAAACAACTTACAAATAAAAACTGAACTTAAAGTAAAAATCACAAGCACATAAATAATTTCAGTTGGATTGTTTGATGATCCAACTGAAGTGATTTTTATTGCGGAAATAATCTGTGATACAAAATGTACACAGCTGCTCAGTTACAAGAATGTAGAGAAGAAAAATGCTCTCAAAGATAGCTAATACAATCTATTTGTTTTTCTTCTCTTACTCTTATTTTAACTGCTACACTTGGTTATCTATTCCCCAAGTTTACAAAGCTATTTTTGGCTGCACTTAAGTACACTAAAGGTAACCTCCAATAGTTTGCTTTTCATCCCTTTGTCCAGTGGTCCTTGGAGATCCTTGCTTTTGTCTTCATGCTTATTATGATCACTCCCAAGAGCCCAATTGGAAACTGGGATGTTTCCTTATTCCCCATGTCCATTTTAATGGTTTCCAATGCAAAGTACACTTCCACATCACCTTTAGATCTGTTCAGTAACCTGTCACTATCACTTTGTCAACTATTCAGAAAAGCAATAATGATTCGTTGATAGCAGGGAGATGTGTTTCGTTGATAGCTTTATTCTCCATTTCGTTGATGAGTGAACTTCATTCCGTTGATGGGTAATCTTCATTCCGTTGACATGTCTTCACTTAGGCAAAATTACAAGGCACAAGATATTTACAATTAACCAACCTATTTTGCCTATCTATCATTTAGTCAACATGACTTAGAAAACCTATCTAATACATACAACAAAATGCATATCAAACTGTGAAGTATTATACAGTGCAATTGCTACATTACTCATTTCGTTGATGAGCTTCCTGTCAACGGAATGCTGCAAAGCATGCCATTTCGTTGACAACTACAAAATGAATTAATACAAAATCTACTAAGTGTTTTTATAATTATCATCAAGAACAACATATTCCTAACAACCCTATATGTCTATAAGATTTGAAAACATAACGGTTTAATGAGCAAGTTATCCATTCAGATTACATAGGGCAGGTAAGATGGTTAAAATCACCTACGAATCATGCATGACAAACATACATAAACCTATGCTAGCATGGCAAGTTCTAAACCTCTATATCCACTTTCGCAATCAATAGAGATTAACAAACAACTTAGATGTTAGCTACGCATCCAAGAAGAATAAGCACAACCAAACTAGGATATCAACAAATCATCACACAAAAATCTTTAAAACAATTAACTACTAAAATCCATAAATAAATCCGTTAGAATCCCACGACAACGATTAGTTCATAATCGAACCGTTCATCATCGTGGGTTCTGATGAAAACATGATAATAAATATGTCTGGAATACTGAATAAAGTACTAGAGATAAGGTTTAAGAAAAACAAACCCAACGAGAATCCAAAGTATCGCCTAATTAGAAGAATACAAAGAAAAGTTGAAAACTAGATCTTCGTAATCAGCCGTCTTCTTGTTCTCCTCACCGGTGGATGGATATGTATGATTGTATGTCAATGTATGTCTCAGAAATCGTCCACCAATAGCTTATATAGGTCTCAGGGTTGACTGGTCTTCTGTTGGTTTCCTTTTTAGAGTTGAAATTGCCTTTTCCAGCATCTTTCAAGGGCGGGCGCGCTTGGTAGGGCGCGAGCGCGCTTCATTTGACTTCAACTAGAGCGCGGGCGCGGGTGCGGGTGCGCTTGGAAGGGCGCGGGTGCGCTTGGAAGGGCGCGGGCGCGCTTGACTCTCTGCCAGAAACCTTCAACATGCATTTCCTTGACAATTCTTGCACTCTCAAACTCTCCAACCACTTGGCTTTCACAACATTGATCAAACACTACCATTTATCCACAGAAACTCTATACTCTGCCAATAACTAAGCTCTGCACAATCTAACACAAAATATATTAAAAACACCACGCACTTGAGTACAAACAATCAATTTAAGCCGATTTAGAGCATTCCTAGTAGATATGAAATCCACTTATCAGTAGGCAGACAACTCTTGTCAATTACATCTCATGTTATTCCCTAATAAAACTTTAGCCTCTTGAATAATTGAGTCACGACTGTAGCACGACAAACTCAATATTCTAAGTCAAGTCTAACCCAACATTTCATACAATTGAATCAGTCTCCAACAGCCCACGGCTGTAGCACGTAACGACCATTAGATTCTAATTCATTGTACACATCTCTATGTAATAGACAAGTATTTCTTATTTCGAAATCAAAGCCCTCGGCTGTAGCACGAAAAGACAATGATTTAAAAATAAGAACTACTTTCTACCATGTTGGAAGGCTATGACCGACACAAGCCCGTTGTGCCATTGGCCATTTACTACTTGATATAAATTTTAATTAAGAGGGATTATATTATGTTACAACCATAATCATATTACTAGGAGATTCTCTTTTTCTTGAACAAAATACAATTATGATATTTAAATAAAAAAATTCCCAGTGTGTTGGAGGGGTCACATCGGTCCCGCTTAAAATCCAACGGCCTAGACAGAAATTTTCATTTTCAACATCAAAAGATTATTTCACTCTATGTTTCATAAACATAATAATCTCATGGTTGTACTCGTAATATTATTGTTAAGGCAAGAAACGATTCCTATTCTAGATTTTCTAGAGCACGCCTTATTGTGATTTAAGTTCACCTAAATCTATCATCGCATGGTAAATATAGGCATATATCTCATATATAAAAATAAATAAACAAGTAAGCATGCAAGTAATATCATGTCATACAATGATATAATGATGTATGGATTTATTATAGTATTTAAAAGCAATTAAAACAATTAGTACATGCTTTAAAACACTTCCGGGAATATAAACAGTTCCAAACTTTTATATAAAAAATATTTGACCACTCCATTAGATCCGTCTCGGAAAAACGAATCCAACGGTATATTGTACGCCCAAAACGGAGTTACCAAACTCCCAAAAAATCAAATTTAATGTGGACAGAAGGGCTGTAACGCATTACTGGAATGCGTTACAACAATTAAAAGCTATTAATTGTGTAACACATGACTTTCATGCGCTACAGGACCTGTAACGCATTCCCAGAATGCGTTACACCCTTCTCAGAGAGTGCGCGCCACGCGCGCGCGGACAACAACAGTTTTTTTTTTTTTTTTTTAATGTTGTAACTGTTGAAGCTTTATAACACTAAAAAAAACTGCCCTAGTAATTAATTGCATTTATTGTTATTGTTATTGTTATTATTATTTTATTTTAATATTAATAAATTAATTAACAATTAATTAATAAATTAATAAAAAATCAAAATAATATAATTTCTGAAATCAAACAAAAAGAAAAAATAACCAAGTATCTATGGGGTCCTTGTGCAATTTTTAATTCATATATTTCAACATGCATAATTATTTTATGAATTTTAATTCAAACAATTTTTAAAAATTTATAACAAATAATCTACACATCACAAAATTATGAAAAAAATACCTAGATGATCCACAACACTTGTAGAACCCAGATCAATGGTCAAAATCTCATGCAAATAATATTTCGAATTAATTCATAATTAAATCTAAATATACTTGCAAAAATAATAATAAATCCATACATGCATAAAGAAATATGAAATTTTTTATATGAATCTCTATATGCATAACCTAGCTCTGATAACATTGAAGGAATTTACGGATGAGCGGAAGCGTGATATAACATTTATTCCGTAAAAATCATGTATCGCACATATAGAAAAACATATAAAATCTAGAGCGAAGGGAATCGTAACCATACCTTGAGAATCGAAGCTTTAAAATCGATGGTTGCAAGCAGTTGCTCCACATTTCTAAAATGCTTTAATAATGATTAAAACTATTTTAATCATTATTTCTTTTTCTAAACTATTTAGAAAATAATTCTTCCTCTCTCATAATTTAAATCTTTTCATCAAAGAAAATATTCTTTTATGGTGTGACTCTGTAGGTTCAATATTAAGCCGGTAGTAGAAATAAATAATAATAAACTTTTATTTTTATTTATATGAATTCTAATAATTCATTAAATATAATTAACTGATTAATTATATTTATTCTACATCGTGAGTGATGCTTCTCAACATATCGCAACTATCCGGATAATATGAATTCACTGCTTAGAATACCAAGAACCTGTCAGTGACTAGTTTCAGTACAATCAATTCCTTCTACCCTACAATATCCCGATTAAATACAAGACATGGATCTCGTGTCAGACCTATCAAATTTAATCATATGATTTCTTATTCATAATGCTAAGTTCATATTAATGCAAATTAGAAACTCCTTTCTAATTTCATACACTCTGGCCAGAGATTCCAGAACTTGCATACTAAGAATAACATAGGATATTCTCTTCCTATACTGGAAGGGGTAGATCCTCTATTGACGTTAACTATCTCCATACACAAATCCCTATGCCCAGAATAGACCTAATGGATGTCCTTGTGACTAAGGACTAATCCAAAGCGTAGTTCATTATATAGAAGATAACTCTAACGATCTCAAGTCTAAGGACACTTGTACAACTATCACTCAGTGAATAACTATTGACACGTGAGTAAACTCCATTAGCTGTTCAACTTATCGAGTCATGTTCAGTGAACTTATTCCCTAACAAGCACCTACATACTAGCTATAGTGTCACCACACAAATGCCTATGAGAACAGACATTCTCCTGACGGGAGCAAGCATAGTATGTACCAATCTTTGCGGATTCACCAACTTCCGATTAGTTATCCTATGATCAGGAACTGTTTAAGTCTAGAGTTATCATCTTCTAGATCTCACTATTATAATCTCATTATAATTCTAGAAGCTTTACTCTAAACTATGGAACATCTTATTTAAAACACTTTAAATAGATAAAGCCCGTAATAAAAACAAAACAAGTCTTTTATTTAACATTAATGAAATCAAATAAGAATACATGAAAGTTCTTCCTAACTCATCATACATGATTGGATTTAGGACAAACACTTTCAAAGACAATAGTTTACAAATCAATAGTCAACAGGGAGTTTCCAGACCCCCACTTTCAAAGACAATAGTTTACAAATCAAATCAATAGGACATGCGGGAAAAGACATCCCGGAGTATGCCATCGATTGAGTATCACATGTTTTAAATGCAACCAGAAGGGTCATTATGCCAGAGATTGCAAGACAGGTATTGTGTGTCACCGATGCAAGAAACCAGGCCACATGATTAAGGATTGTAAAGCACCAGCAACCGTGAACAACATGATTCGAGCTATAGAGGCACCTGTAAAGCATAATGTAACATAAGATGTAAAAGAGATAACTACAACTCAACAAAGGACAAGACATACAATAGTATTAACAGAAGCACAGGAATCCAGAATCAAAGAAGAAAAGGTAAACTCAAAAAATCAAAATACGTTATGTATTCTTGAAGTCCGTAAACAGGTCACGGAAAGAAGTTCATGAAAATGTTCAAGCCTCAGTGACAACAAAAGAAACAAGACTTTCAAGACGACAGAAGTATGTGAATGATTTAGGGTTCAGTACCACAGGATTCCAGTGATGAAACAACCAGGACGACAAAGGACTTATCAGCAGCATTGAATTGCAGACATAAAAGAAGAATTGATCAAGTGTTATTCATCTGTGAACCAGACCAGTTGCACTAGGTGACGGCACTAAAAGATCAAGTTGTTTTATCGTCTCAGAAGAAATTGATACAGTCTAAAACTGAAACACCCTGGAGCTGAATGGATTTTCTAAAAAGTCAAGGACAAGGAAAAGAGTTCGATGGTTTTTCTTTTAAGAAAACCATCGAAGGTGACATAAAGAAAATCAAAAGAAAAGGATTCGATAGTTTTCTAAATTGGAAAACCATCGAATGAAATGCATAAAGTAAATGAATACTTTAATAAAGTAAGTATTACATTCGATAGTTTGTATTTAAAAACTATTGAATTGAATAATTACTTTATTCATTCGATACTTTTCAAATTAGAAAGTGGGTGAAAAGTTTGTTTGTCTGACAGGTTGATGAGAATTGGACGGCCAAGATTGTTTTAACAATTAAGGTTCGATAGTTTTCTAAAAACTAAGTCTATAATTACACAAAGAGAGGTAGTGTCTTCCTCAGTCGAGGTTAGTTCATAGTAGCAACTACTGAGAGAGAGTTTTGAGCCGGAGAAGATCATAGAAATTTATAGTGCTCAGAATTCTTTCATTGTATTGATTATGAATAACCTAGAACTCATTGAAGCTAATCTACGGATTAGAAATTGTAGCACCCCTCGAGGTTTATATTTATAAAAAGATATATTCCCCGACTTTTGGTTTGGTTTGGTGTGTTTGATTTCGTTATAGAACTGAATGAATTATCCGCGAACGAAATTGAATTATTTGTGAGTATCGTATTCAACCCCCCCCCTTCTACGATACTTCGGGACCTAACAATTGGTATCAGAGCCTGTTAATCGACATACAGATTAGATCCGGGTATTTCAGACCAGTCAGACAAGAATTCTGAGGAGGCCAACTTCTAAATAAATTTATTTTATGAATTTATATTTTAATAAGTTTATTTTATAAATTTAAGTTAAAATGAATTTATCTTATAAATTTAATTTAAATGAGTTCATTATTTAAACTTGAATAAGTTTATTTGATTAACTTAATTTAAATAAATTTATTTTATAAATTCAAGTTAAATAAATTTATATTTTAAACTTAAGTAAATTTAATTTATGTTATGAATTTATTTTAGAGGTGCGGCACAGAGCAATTTGTAGTGTGCTAAAGAGACCCCTTAGAATTTGTGAATTGTAGTCAATTTAGGTGGCCAATTTTGAACCTGAGTAGTATGACTTCGATAGTTTTTTTTAAAACAATCGAAGTGGTATTTCTTTTTTTTCAAAAATGGTCAGCCAAGTTTCTTCGATAGTTTTTGTTTTAAAAACAATCGAAGTGCTTGAATTGGCCAACTTTACAAAAACACCCCGAATTAATATATTTCTGAGTTATTTATTTATTTCGAATTTTTGTTTAAAAAATTTCTTAAATTCTAATTTTTCTTAAATATTAATTTACATGATTTAATTTTTAAGAAAATTCGAAATTCTTGAAAATTAAATGTTTTGTAAATATTTATTTTTGATTAATTTATTTTTAAGGAAAATTAAAAATTCTGAATATTTAAATTTTTCTTAAGTATTAAATTGAGGGTGCTCAAGGGCTTGTAGAAGAAGATTCCTCCGGGTGTTAAACTGATTTTTATCTTTCGAAGAAAAAGATGACCATGAAGCTGATTTCAGGAAGAAGTTTCTACGGATATATTTTTTTTCTAAGGAGATTTAATCAAATCAAAAGAGATTATGAAGCGAGGAATAAAAGGGTGTTAGAGAATTGAACGGACAAACAAATATCTCAGTAACGTTTATTAATGTTGGAACCTCAGAACAGAATAGAAGAATTACTAGTAGCTGAATCAGAAGAAGCTCAGGTAGAAAACCTCGAGAGACTAGACTAAAGATCAGTGTTTCACTTGTCAAGGAAGTTTAGTCACATCAGATTCAGAAGGAGTACTAAAGCCACATCCAAGGATCAGGCCTATTTATTCCGAAGCAAAGACTCTTCAAGATTCAGTTCAAGAGGTAGTTACGACTGAGATGGTAACAAAAACAAGAGTGATAGTTTCAACTTTGATAAGAACTATGTAACGAGAAACTATCAGGGTGTGCTACACAATGAAGAAGCCTAACAAACAAAGAAGAATAGGGACTCAGTTAATAGCTGAAACAGAAGTGGAATGCTTTGTTGAAGAAGCATCAGCACAAAACTTATGTTGCTTAAGGAAAGAGTTGGGATGGATCAGATGACGAGAAGATCATGGATATCTTGCTTTCATAGCAATCTCTGAAGATGATTCACCTCACATATCTCAGGTATCTTTTCCTTGAACCAGTGCAGTATTTAATTCTCAATATTCAAAGCATGTACATAGGAGAACTTATATATGTGTGTATGAATATTTGTAGAATAAGATTTGCAAGTGAGATAGAAGCTTTCTTAAGAAACAACTCTTAGTTTTAGGGGTTAAGTTTCTGGCACATAAGACCTTAGTAAAGCTAAGTTTCAGTATCCCTAGTAGAACAAGATTTGCTCATTTATTCTGAATTGTTTGTTAAGGGATAATCAGTTTGAAGGATGGAGGAATTACCTTTAGAGTCAGTAGAATTTGTAGAACACCAAGCTGTATCTAAAACTGACTTAGGTAATAGAGAAAGTTAGATGCCATACAACAACAGAATGGATTAGATAGAATTAGTGATTTAATTGTTAATTCTTTTATTCCATGTGTGCTTAGAAAATTATTGAATATCTGTAAATCTACTTGCTACCTGTTACACTTGTGTATATTGGTTAAAGTAGAAAGTACTGAATTTTCTAAAATGCAGAACATGCCTAATTTGCACATCTCTTATCTGCAATGTCAAAATGCTCAATGTATGCCATTTATTCTTATTAACATGTTTGCTTATTTAAATATTATGAATGCATATCTTAGAACTTGCATTAATCATAGAAAAAGCATGTTTAAGAATTACATTAGAGCAACGACTGCAAGGTCAGTCAGAGATAAGAATAAGCATGTATAGGTTGAAGCTGTTGTTACCACTTTTAAAAGCAAAATCTCTAATCCATCTGGACCCAAGCAAATAAGTTGGGTACCAAGAACTGTCAATCCATTTGTGAGTGCAGGCAAATCAGGTTAATCGATTTATATGCTTTCTTGGTCTTTACTACTGAAGACATATGATCGAAGAAAGAACTTGCCATCAAATGTGATTGAGAAAGCTGTTCCGTTAATAATCTTTGGAGATGACAGCAAAGGTTTTCATCACGGGACATGGCTACGTTTGAAATGGAATGTCATCATGTTTACAATAATTGGTATCATTGATAACAACTAATAATTGGAGTCAAGGATAACAATTAGAAGCAACTCTCTTGCTGAAGATTCAAAGCACAAATCTTTTTATTCAATGAAGGAGCAGTGTTTTATCTCAAGCAGGAAGGTTGAGAAGCTCTCACCCTTGCATGACAATACAAGGAACTCTTTTCTAAAGATGGTATTGGTGAGAGGACTGCCTCATCTGGGATTCAAGCTAGATGAAATATATGAGGCATGTCATTAAGGGAAGTCAAAGAAACATCACAGAAAAGCTATAATGTGATAAGCATTACTGAGCCGCTTCAGATGATACGTATGGAACTCTACGGACTAGTTAATGTCTTATCTACAACAAAGTAAAGATATACTTCAGTGATGGTTGATGACTACTCTTAATACAAACTGGTGTTGTTTGTTCAATCTGAAGGACAGGACATCACAGATGAGATTAATCACATTTCCATGATCAGTAACAAATACAGGAAGACCCTGAATTGGCCAATAGAAGCAAACTCTGAATTTCTTTCAGGGGTTTGAAGGAAATTGTTCTACAAGTAAGCATCTTGGCAAGATTGGCAGCTAAGGCTCTTAAGGATATTTTCCTCGGCTAATCAGTGGAATCTAAAGCCTACGAGGTAAATTTGATTAATCAACAAGAGGTGATTGAAAGTCTGAATATGATGTTCAACAACTCCAAGCTCTCAGCTGTTATGTGTGAAATTAATGGTAATGATTATTCAAATCCAAGCAGTGGTAATGGTAGTTTAACTACACAGCTCAGTACTTCAACAGAACCACTCAGCGAGGATGAGGATTCTCAGGAAATCCCAGCAACAGCTTAGGGGGAGCAAAAGAAGGATCAATTAGTCAGATCAACACCACAATGAATATATAGAGGACACTTCAAGAACGTATCTGTCAAGACAAAGGGTTGAGATTCAATATCATTCCTGATGTCTAGTTCTTAGTGATCCTAGTGGTGGAGTAAAGACTGGAGCTATAGAGTATGAATGATTATTTTCTTGGTTTTCTTTCTGAAGAAGAAACAAAGAAAGGTAAAGAAGCTCTGATGGATCCAGATTGGGTGATTGCAAAGCAAAATGAACTCAATCAATCTGAAAGGCAGAAAGTTTGGAAGCTGGTACCAAGGCCTAAGGGAAAATCTGTTATTGGAACAAGATGGGTATCCAGAATACTGGATGAAATTGGCATTGTTATGAGGGACAAGGCCAAACTGGATGCTAGGTTACTATTAGGAAGCAGTATCTAACAAGAAGCACCAGTGACGAGACTTGAGGATATCAGGATATATCTGTATGGTGAATATGATCAAGTGCACTCCTGATTGGTGAGATAGTAGAAGAAGTCAATGTACAACAGATCCTGGCATTTGCTGTTGCAGATCAATTGGACGTTGTATAACTTCTCTTCACAAGATCACTACAGATTGGTATGAACCGGTATCAATACTCAAGCAATCGTCAAAGACATGGTATGACACTCTAACTGAACTTTTACAGAATATGAATTTATTAGAGTTGTCATAAGGCACAAACATAATGTCATATATGTGCAGTGATATCATGATTATATTATATGTTGGTCTACTAACGAAAACTTGTGCAAGAAATTTGCCAAGTCATTGCAGAGAATGTACAAGATGAGTATGTTGGGAAAGTTGTAATTCTTTTTGGATTTACTTTGAGCAAGCCAGAAGATTAATTCTTTTAGGAGCACAAGTAAGCCAAAAGAGTGATGGCAATAAAAGTAAGTCAAGAATCTTTTGAATGTGCACAATTGAGAAGATTCTAGACATGCCAAGACTCCCTACCAACAGCAGCCACTAAAGCTTGATCAGGACAAATCAGGTAAAAGACAGAAATGACAAGCTAGAGAGGTATGCGTCTCATTAAGTTATTAGCTGCAAATTGACAACACATATTTTATTCTCAAGTTGCCAATGTGCAAGGTTCCAAGTGGATTTCAAAAATCTAGTCTTATAGTTATCAACATGATTTTGAGATATCTTAAGGGAATACCAAATCTCAGTATATGGTACCCTAAATATACTTGTTAACATGTTTAGCTATTTAGATATAAAATACGCAGGTTGTAAGAAAGACAGGAGAAGCATCTCTGAATGACAGGAGGAGCATCTCTAGAAGCTGTCAACTTCGTGGAGGAAGATTGATTTCTTGTTATTATTTCAGGAAATAACTTTATCTCCAACAACTCTGTGGAACAATCCACGACAATGCACCTTGACAACAGGTATCATTTCTTTCGAGAGAATGTCTTCAATTCATAGAGTAACTTGCAGACACGCACCTGATTTGAAAATCTCATCTGCAAGAAACTCTTGAATAAGTTCACAAGTATAAAATTGTTCATATTTTAAGGACTTGTGAATTTATTTAACATCCAGTCCTCATCTTAATAATTTAGTGCTAATATCTAACTCATAGATATTTAGTATTAATTTATTATTATTTATTTAATGAAATTTGAATTATGAAAATTGAAGCAGTTCAATATCTTATTTGCTCCATAATTTAAAATACATAAAATAAATATGCAGCATAATTTATTGGATTTTAATTGGTTAATATCATTCAATGATATTTAGTCGATTTTATTCTGAGAAAATTGTGAATTTTCTGTTGACAATTGATTTTGGTAAATTTGAAAAGATTTATTAGAATTAAAACTTGACAGGAAATAAAACGGTCTAAATTTTAAAACAAGAACAGGTTTTAAAATGAAGACAGAAGCAAAAAATATCGAATTTAGGAAATTCGATAGTTTTTCAAGTACATAGATAAATCTATCGAAATAAATTTTCGATAGTTTTTGAAAAGGAAAAAGAAAAACTATTGAAAACATTTCTCGATACGTTTTGAGGAAAATTTGAAAAAGCATCGAATTGAATTTCATTATTCTTTATCTAAATTCTCGATGGTTTTTGAATTAAAATGAAAATCTATCTGAGAGAATTAATTTTTTCCTTTATTTTAATTCTCGATAGTTTTTCCACAAAGGATCCCTCGATAGTTTTTCAAGCTTTAAAAGGTAACAAGTTCGATAGTTTTTTAGAAAAACTTTTTAAATTCTGATTTTCAAACTCTTCGTTATTTTTCAAAATTTATCGAAGTAAAGTTGACAGTTTTACCCCCAACTGAAAAACATCGAACATACTATTAAAAAACATCGAACACTGTAAAGACAATATTGCCCCTGTCAATTCAATAAGTATTTAACAACCCCTTACGTTTTTTTTTCTTATTATCAGATCTAAGGGCTTTTGTTTATACTTACTAGAATACATATAACCAAGAACATCACTGCCTCAAGAACTTGTTTCTAAGAAAACTATTTTCACTATTGTTCTTTAGAAGTTAATTGTTTTCAATTGATTTCTTCAGATAATTCTGATTATTTGTGTTACCAAAAGTAGGGTTCTTGATAATAGTGATTCGAAGTTGTGTTTTTTTTAAGAAAAAGGGGTAATTTTGTTTTAAGGGTATTTTGTGTCAAGTTTGATTAATTAGTAATAATTAATTAAATTTAATTGGTTTTAGTTTTGGTTTAAAAGTAACCAAGACTAATCATGTCTCGTTTCAAAACTTGCAAGCCATTGCGAATTTACAGTTTCGTGCATGGGCAGAGTTTTTGAACACACGTTCATTAGTGGCATATGCCTTGAGTACTCCCGTAGTCCTTTGCATCGATCAATTGACTGCGTTGTACACAACCGCCACGGATACAAGTGAGAATAACGTAAGATCCTTCAGTTTTGTTGTGCCAGGGGGCAGAACAATAAGGGTGACGGAACATGACTTTAACAGAATACTACATTTTTTCTATAGAAAACCATGTTCCGGATCCCACAACTGAGGAGATACATGCTTTCTTCACTCTCATAAGAAGTCAACAACCTAACTTCTTTGTGGGAGAGTTCCTTAAGCATTACCTGACATGGGACCACTGGATGAAAGAACATGCATAGATGATGTGCTTTGTTTCTATCCTAGGTTCCTACAGCTAATTCTCAATGATATCTTAACAGATGATGAGCGTGAGACATTCGCTGAAGAGGAGACCATGGAGTGCATGAAGATGAAGAGCAATGCAATAACCGCTCTGATAAGAAAGAATATCTTCTAGGGGTACCCACTGTTCAAACTTGAATATCTAAGAACGGTGCCCCTACCATTTCTACCCCCAGGGGAACAGGTAAATGAAGGTAACATTCCTCAACCTGAACTGGCTCCTGAACCACAACAATGGATGTTGATCCAGAGCCCTCAGTGGCCATCCAGACCATGAGATTGCAACCCACAATCTCTAACCACGGTCGAAGAGCCTTTGGAAGAGCCAAATGAAACCACAAACGAACCTCCTTACCCTCCTATACCCAATATTCAGACATCCATGAGTGTAGAGGGAGATAGTGCCAAAGCAGCACCACATAAGGAGATACGCCATTCAACAACAGCTCTGCCTTACTCTAAAAGGAGAAGAACAGAAAACGAGGCAACTGTTGAAACTTCATTTCAATCATCCAAAGCGCCCTTTATTGATTTTTCTGATGCTGATTGGGCTAAGCTAACGAAAGCAATATCTGAACCAATAGCTCAATCAAGTAAGGAAGAATTGACGGAAGCAACTGGTGTTCCGACCATATTACGGTTAGGTTCACTGATTGAAGGTTCTTTACTGAACCAAGAGTCTTCACAGACGTCGAGAGAAGGCTTTGACCTAAATGCACAATCTAAAAGGTCATTGTCTACCTCCCCAGATGGAACATATCTGGATCCTGCGGGTACAGGGTCTGACGTAGGTGCAGATCGGCAACTCGGTGACAATGAATCAATTTTGATTGAGGAGTTAACTGAGGTAAAGTCTTCACAGACTATTGAGGAAGATTCGGGATCTCTGCTGTTAAAGAGCCTGTTTCTAACCCCCTAGAGATTCAAACTGTAGATCCTTTAAAGGATACATCATCCACGGATGATCAACAACTTGGTTTATCCAAGGACGGGGACTTGCGAAGCCCCATTGCACCACCGGTGACCTCCTTAAAGACGGCTACGGTGATTTCTTCTGCAGGTACAATCAGCACTAAGGATTTGAGTGAAACAAAAACACTTACACCTGGCCTGAGTGGGAAAGGAAAAATGAGTGAAACACTAACAGAAACGTTGAGTGTACACCCAGAGCCAAACGTGAGGAGTGACACCCTAACCCTTCCAAATATTGAAGATTTGCTATTACCTGGAGGTACATGTTCAATCCACCCTCAAGAAGATTATGGAATATGTTGAGGAACCAACAACCCGGACCTTCACAGCAACAACCTGATCCTTCTGCTACCTTTTACAATGAGGATAACTTCATCGAGGATTCCTCAACTAAGGGGGAGAAAGTTGGAGAAGGGGAAACAAATGGAGTGACTAATGAAGGTTGGCAAACAACTGGATGGGGAGTTTGGGAAACCAATGAAGCTATTCTAGTTAGACTGTACTGGATTGAAGACATTGTGCAAGAAGAAGAAAGTGAGGAGGAATTTGAGATCATGCAAGAGCAACCACTACAGGAGGAGCATGAGCCATATTATCCAGAGCCAATAGGACATCCTATCTTGGATGATGATATGGAAGAAGAAGCAAATTCTCTATCACTGGAAGAAGAAGCTGCCTTGGAGATGGTGAAAGCTCAAAGAGCTGAAATAGATGCCAGGCAAGCTGATTCTCATCAAGATCCAAAGAACTACAAAGCTAAATGAACTGCTCCGTGAGCATGTTAAGGAAATCTTGATGAAGGTCAGTCCAGAGATTACTGAAAACCCTCCTATGGTTAGATTCATGACGAATGACTTGTTCAGAATCTGCTACATGACGGAGGACAAACTGAGAGATTACCCAAACGAATATCTAATATCAGTTGAGAAGTGTTAGATATAATTGCTGACGTTTGTTCATCAGTGTTTAAGTCCCAGGTACATATCAGAGTTTATATAGAAGCCAGTCAGAGTTTGATAAAGTCTGACTGGGTGAAGAGTTTAAATAGAAGCCAGTCAGAGTTTGTTAAAGTCTGACGTGGTGATAGTTGACTTGGCTATCGGTGCAAAGATAAAGATTCTAGAAGCAATATATTCTGAAGATGGAAAGAAGCAGAATATATTGATACAGCTAAGGAAACCGAATAGAAGACTGAAGCAATCCTTAATTGATAATAATTGTATAGCTAATTTATAGGAGTATCAATTAGATAAGGATTGTATGTAGCTGTGTACTATATAAACACAGATAGGTTATCCCTAGAAGGGATACGCGAACATTGAATATATTATTCTTGTAACCTAGTAGCTCTTTGTGATTCATTAACATCACTAAGAGAGAAACTGTTAATATAATTACAGTTTGTTGTTTTATAAAAAGAGTTCTTGATTTTTATTCTCGTATACATACTTGATTATATTGTGTAATCGGCCTAACAATTGGTATCAGAGCCAAGGCTGTTTAATATATACAGTTTTACGATTCAAACACAGTAATAATCATGTTTGAAGAAAATCAAACTGCTCCTAAGGCTGAACAGGTTAAGCCCAATTCTGTGAGTCGATATGAAACAATCAGGGTTCCAATTCTCAGGCCAGTAGAGTATCCGATTTGGAAGGTGAAGATGACCATGTTTCTGGAGGCTACAGATCCAGAATACCTTGACAGAATCTATGATGGTCCTCATATGCCGACTAAATTGTCCCCTGTTGTTGATGGTCAAGAACAAAAGACTGTTCCAAAGGAAAAGAAAGATATGACTCCTGAGGACATCTCATCAATTGCAAAAGATGCAAAGGTTAGACATCTTCTCCACAGTGCTTTAGATAATGTTATGTCTAACAGAGTAATTGGCTGCAAGACTGCCAAAGAGATATGGGATGCTTTAGAAGTCAGATGCCAGGGAACAGGTGCTATTAAGAAGAACAGAAAGACAATACTCACACAGGAGTATGAGCACTTTGATTCAAGAACTAATGAAACCTTGACTGAGACTTATGACAGATTTTGCAAACTATTGAATGATCTGTCTCTGGTTGATAAAGAATATGAGCTTGAAGAGTCTAATCTCAAGTTTTTGTTATCTCTACCTGAAAAGTGGGATTTAAAGACAACCACAATAAGAGATAATTATGAGCTTGCTGATACAGATCTTGATGAAATCTATGGGTTGTTGAAAACTCATGAACTGGAGATAGAACAAAGGAATAGAAGATTGAGCAAAAAGACAAAATCTGTTGCTCTCAAAGTTGAGGAGAAGCCCATCAAGAAGGAATCATCAAGAAAGAAAGCCAAGGGAAAGGCTTTAGTCATTAAATCTGAAAGCGAGTCATCAAACTCTGATGATGACTCAAACTCTGATGAAGCTTCTGACTCTGAGGATGATGAAGAACAGATGATGCAAATGGCTGCACTGATGGTGAAGACTTTCAAGAAGATGGGATTCAAGAACTTTAAGAAAGGAAAGAGATTCTCAAGGAAAGATTCAAACTCTGAAAGGAAAAGTTTTAGAAAGTCTGATGGAAGGGAGACCAAGTTTGGCAAGAAGGATAAATCTGAAATCCAGTGCTACAAGTGTAAGGAGATGGGTCACTATGCTCCAGAGTGCAAGAAAGGCAAATCTGAGAAAGCACTCATCTCTAAAGGCAAAGACTGGGCAGATACTTCAGACTCTGATGATGGAGAAAATTATGCTCTTATGGCAACTGTCAGAGATGAGACTGAATCATCTGAAAATAAGGTACCCCTAACTACTTATGCTTATGATACTGATAATATATCTGAATTGAGAGTATATCTGAAAAGCGTACATGTTAGTTATAGGGATCAGACTTTAGAAAATGAGAGAATTAAATTTGAGAATCTTAGCCTTAAAGATAGAAACAAGTTTCTTGAAGGAGAACTTGAAAATATGAAGCAGATTCAAAAAGAAAGAGATGATGCTGTTTATGTAGAACAGGAGTTGCTGAAAAGATATAAGCAATTAGAATCTGATCTAGAAAAAGAAAGAAAAATAATCAAGACTTGGACAGATTCTGGAAGAGACACTCATCAAGTGTTTCAGACAGATTCTGTAGGTTTAGGCTATTGTGAAAATGATGAACTTAGGTTTAAAGACAAGGTTAAGGTTAAACCACAACTTAAACCTGTGATATTTGTTCCAGAAGCCAATAAGTTAAAATCTGTTGTAATAAGAGAAGCTGATATGGAATCAGATGAAGCCTGTGAAAGACAGGAAAATATTATAACAGAAAAACTTATGGAAAGAGAAGCTGTTAGAAAGCCAGTAAAAACTTGTGAAAAACAGGTTAATGTTGGTTTGATGACAGGAAAACAGTTCAATCATAAGCTCAAAGAGGTAAAATCTGCCATGAAATCAAAAGGATCCAAGAAGAACAGGAATGGAAAGATAGGCATAAATAAAAGAAATAATCATTTGCCTAATGCTGCTGCTCCAAGGAAAACATGTTATAATTGTGGCAGTTCTAATCATCTTGCTAATTACTGCACAAAGAATAAAAATATCAATTCTTTACCTTCTACATCAGGAGTAAAGAATGATTATGTTAGGGTTAGACCACAGACTTTATGCACACACTGTGGGAGCACTTGACATTCCATTTATACTTGCAAGAGTTATCATGCTATTTATCACAACTATTATGAGCTAAAACCCAATCTGAAGTGGGTTAGAGCAAACTCTGCAAGTGTAAAGTCTGACAATGTTAGTTTAAACTCTGTTGATAGTAATTCCGCTGCAAAAACTAACATTGTTAAGAAAGACAAAGGATCCAAGCAAGTCTGGGTCCTTAAAACTAACACTTAGTGTTTGTTTGTGATTGCAGGGTATAAAAGAGAGCACACTTATCTTGGACAGTGGATGCTCAGGACATATGACTGGAAATAAAGCCCTGCTATCAGACTTTAAGGAGAAGGCTGGCCCAAAGGTTTCCTATGGAGATGGCAACATAGGACACACTCTGGGATATGGCAATATTAATCTTGGAAGTGTCATCATCACAAATGTAGCTCTAGTCTCAGGACTCAAGCATAATCTGCTATCTGTGAGTCAAATCTGTGATAGAGGAAACCATGTAGATTTTCATACTGAATACTGTGAAGTTATCAGTAAATCTACTGGAAAAGTTGTTCTAGTTGGACACAGGCGTAACAACATTTATGAAGCAAGTTTGGTAACAAACTCTGATGGAAAAACAGTGTGTCTGACTGCAAGAATGTCAAATGAAGAGAGTTGGAATTGGCATAAGAAGCTCTCTCATCTCAATTTGAACAACATAAATGAGCTTATAAGAAAGGATCTTGTAAGGGGACTTCTAAAATCAATACTCAGTCTAGATGGCCTATGTGATTCTTGTCAAAAGGCCAAGCAAAGGAAGTCATCTTTCAAGAGCAAATCTGAATCTTCAGTAGTGGAACCTTATCATCTTCTTCATGTTGATCTCTTTGGACCAGTGAATGTGATGTCCATGGGCAGAAAGAAATATGCTCTAGTAATTGTTGATGAATATACTAGATATACATGGGTGTATTTCTTATCAAAGAAGGATGAAACTGCTCAAACTCTTTTGGATCATGTAAATCTACTGGACAAAGGATCACAGCACAAAGTCAAAATTATAAGGAGTGATAATGGAACTGAATTCAGAAACTCAATCATGGAAGCTTTCTGCAAGGAAAGAGGAGTGAAACAAGAGTTTTCTGCACTGGAACTCCACAGCAAAATGGTGTAGTTGAAAGGAAGAACAGAACTTTAATTGAAGCAGCCAGAACAATGCTTGATGAAGCAAAGTTGCCAACTTATTTCTGGGCAGAAGCTGTTCAAACTGCTTGTTTTACTCAAAATGCTACACTGATCAACAAGCATGGGAAAACACCATATGAGATGGTGAAAAATAAGAAGCCAAATTTGAAATATTTTCATATATTTGGATGCAAATGCTTTGTGTTGAAGACTCATCCTGAACAGTTGACAAAGTTCGAGTTAAAAGTTGATGAAGGAATCTTTATTGGTTATCCATTGTCAACAAAAGCATTCAGAGTCTACAATCTGAGAACTAAAGTGATCATGGAATCCATACATGTGTCATTTGATGACAAGAAAATAACTGGACTTGATGACTTAGATGGATATGATCAACTGCGTTTTGAAAATGAAGATTTATTCTCTGATGATGTAAACTCTGATGAAGCAGTACCGACAAACTCTGATGAAGCGGTTCTGACAAACTCTGACGAAGCATACTCTGAACCTCTACTGGTAAATACTGGAGAAACTGAATATTCTCAAATTGAACAAAATGGAGAACCAGTTGAGGGGGAGCGTGAAGAAGCTCAACAAGACACATCAAGTGAGTCAGTTGAGGAAACTGATTCAAACTCTGACAGTTCAAACTCTGAGCCATCCAATTCAGGGGGAGCCTCAGATACTGCAGAAAGTCAACATATGAATCAGGAGAGCATGGATCAAGGGGGAGGATCCAATAATGATGCAAGAAACCACTTACCAACAGCAAGAAAGTGGACACAGGCACACACACCTGATCTCATAATTGGAGATCCTGATGCTAGTGTGAGAACTAGAAGTGCAACAAATAATGAGTGTCTGTATCATGCTTTCTTGTCTCAAACAGAACCAAAGAAAGTGGAGGAAGCTCTTCAAGATGCTAATTGGATTACAGCAATGCAAGAAGAGTTAAATGAATTTGAAAGAAATGAAGTCTGGACACTTGTACCTAGACCAAAGAATAGATCAATAGTAGGTACAAAGTGGGTTTTCAGAAACAAGACTGACAGTGAAGGTGTGATTACAAGAAACAAGGCTAGACTTGTGGCTAAAGGTTATTCACAACAGGAAGGGATTGACTATGATGAAACCTTTGCTCCAGTTGCAAGATTGGAAGCCATAAGAATTTTTCTGGCCTATGCTGCACACAAGAAGTTTAAAGTCTTTCAGATGGATGTAAAGAGTGCTTTTCTCAATGGGAAGCTTGAAGAAGAAGTGTTTGTTGAACAACCACCAGGATTTGTAGATCCCAAGCATCCAGATTATGTCTACAGGCTTGACAAGGCATTATATGGACTAAAGCAAGCACCAAGAGCATGGTATGAAACTCTTGCTCAATTTCTTTTAGAAAGTGGGTTCACAAGAGGTACAATTGATAAAACCTTGTTTTATTTCAATTCTGGTGATGATTTGCTTTTAGTTCAAATTTATGTAGATGATATTATCTTTGGATCTACTAATGACAAACTTTGTAAGAAGTTTGCAAAGCTTATGCAATCCAGGTATCAAATGAGCATGATGGGAGAGCTTAGTTATTTTCTAGGCTTACAGGTCAAGCAAACAGATGATGGTATTTTTATCAATCAAGCAAAATATACTAGAAATCTTCTCAAGAAATTTGGTATGCTTGATAGTTCATCTGCTACAACTCCCATGGCTACAGCAACAAAGCTAGACAAAGACACAGGAGCCTCAGTAGATATGACAAACTACAGAGGAATGATAGGGTCTTTACTGTATCTTACTGCAAGTAGACCTGATATCATGTATGCAACATGTCTTTGTGCAAGATTTCAAGCAGATCCCAGAGAGCCTCATCTAACAGCTGTAAAAAGGATCTTCAAATATCTCAAAGGAACCATAACCTTGGGTTTGTGGTATCCTATAGAATCAGAGTTTAAGCTAATTGGTTACTCTGATGCAGATTTTGCAGGCTGTAAGATAGACACAAAAAGTACAAGTGGAAGCTGTCAATTCTTAGGTGACAGATTGGTTTCTTGGTATAGCAAGAAACAAAAGTCTATTTCCACATCCACTGCAGAAGCAGAGTATATAGCTGCTGGTAGCTGTTGTGCACAGATTCTGTGGATGAAGAATCAGTTGTTGGATTATGGTTTGAAGTACTCTAAAATACCTATTTTCTGTGATAACCAAAGTGCTACTGCTATGACAGGAAATCCAGTACAGCACTCCATGACCAAGCACATCAGCATAAGGTATCATTTTATCAGGGAACATGTGGAAGAAGGAAACATTGAGCTTCATTTTGTGTCTACAGACCAACAACTTGCAGATATCTTCACCAAACCTTTGAGTGAAGCTACTTTTACAAGATTGGTAAATGAACTTGGAATGATCTCTGGTTTCGACTAAAGATACGGGTTAGACTCAAAAACTATACATGTTTGATTTTTATGCTCATGATTCCTTGCATGTATTAACTGTTATGAGTACCAGTGTCATAAACTCTGAAAGTAAACTCTGATGCTAAACTCTGCTAGTCATAAAGTGTTGGTCATACTCTGATAGTAAGAGTCTAATGCTATACTCTGATTGTAATTTTGTCTGAAACATATGGACCAATGAAGAAATTTGTATGAGGCATAATTCTCAGTAAGTAATTATGAATCCTTAAGAGTTATATAGATTCTGATCTCAAATATGTGCAGTAAGTTAACACAGCATGATACTGTCTCTATATTTATAGCATCTCTTAGTTTATTGATCCTATACACTGAGTCTGTATTAGCTGTTTGCATTTTCTCTCATAAATTAATTATATTAACTGATGAAAAGTCTAAACTCTGATTATTAATTGCAAATAATTCACCCTCAAATCAAAAGATGCCAAAAAGAGCACAAATTCCTTTGAGATCATGTTGTGCCTAGGAAGATCCAGGAACTTATTGTATGAAATAAGGGCTAAAATCTTTGATTTTTGGTGACTAGTGCCAACCACTAATTACTGGAAAAATAAAAAATTTAAATAAATAAATATATATATATATATATATATATAAATATATATATAAAGGGGGTGAAAAATAAAAGATATATCCAAATGAAAGGATATCAGTATTACAGAGTTTAGATATAAAATCAGATTTTATTTTATACATGAGAGTTTAGGCAACCAGTTTTTACTGCTTTAGTTTGTGGATTTTATGCACTTTGAGATGATCTAAATATTGATTTCGGTAAACTCTGCTATTGCACACACAATTATTCACACCTGTACAGATTGAGAAAAGAGTTTATTGACAAAGAAGGACAAATGGTAAACACTGATGTATTGTGTGAAATACGCCGAGGTAACATTGTTTTAATCTCTGATGGTTAAAATGATTTCTTTGTTTCAGACATTTTATAATTTTGAGATTAGACATTTGTTTTGAAATTCAAAGGAGTATGATAACAAACGGTTCATATTTGTATTAAACAGAGAGAGAAAGGTTGAGTGTTTTGAACAATGTGATAAGCGGTAATAATGGCTATTTTTACTGCGCATGTGTATTGGAAGTTGTTACATACAGCTGTCAGCGTATACACGTTTGACACCTGTCCCACTCACACACTTTTCAAAGACGCCTGCTGTGTGTAGTAATGATTAAAACGATTGGGTTTTAATTTTCACTGTTATTATTTAAACTTACTACACATAAACGGTTCATTCTTTTACACACTTCATCTTTTCATAAGTTTTTACTCACAAACACTGTCTCAAACACTTTCACTGCATACATTCGATACTTTTCTCTATCTTTCTTCTAAACTTTTCTAATGGCTACTACAATGTTTACTGCTTCTGGGTTAGAATTCGTTCCTAATAACTATGCTGCTCCTTTGGCAAATGAGAACGCACCGGAGGCGTTTCATTTGATTCAAGATTTCTTGTCAAACTCTGATGTTGGAACTGCTCTCACAGCACCGTTGAAGCTGTCTGCATCTCAAATCAGATCTTTTTGGCAGACAGGTACTTATGACAATGGAGGAGAGTCTGGGTCTCCATCTATTATCTTTGAATTTCAAGGAGAAGAGTTTGTAGTTACTCCTACAACTGTTCGTGATGCTCTGGGCCTTGAAGACTTTAATGCTTTCATAATCTCTGTTGGAGATTCTGAGTTAGTTCGAATGATGAGGGAAATAGGATACTCTGGGCCACTGACAAAGCTTGGTCAGTTGAAGCGACCGCTCTTGTGAAAGGAATGGAGTTTCTTTTTCGACTGCATAACAAGGGCGTTCGGCAAGAAATGCACGAACTGGGATGCTATTCCCACGGATAGTCTGCAAATCGGGTTTTCTCTTCTTTATGGAGGTAATTTTGATGTTGCTAGGCTAGTTCTAAATAATATAGGTGAGAAAATGAATGAAAACAGAGGTGTCGTCTATTTTGCAAGATTTTGTCAATTGATATTCTCTGAATGTGTTTCTGACGTAGAGATAGATGAGAATGATGTGATTCCCTGTTTTAAATTACATAAACGCATATTCTCTGATCTAACCAATAAAGATAACAAGAAAGGAGATGTTGGTGTTTTGTTGCTACCTGAGTCTGTGCAACAATTCCTGGATAACTTACAACAACAACAGCTAGCAAACACTGAAGCTGGGCCTTCTGTGTCTCAACCACAAAGGTCAAAGAAATCTAAGGTAAGGGCTGTTAAGTCTGTCAGCATAAACACTGAAGCTGGGGCATCAAATGCTGATGATATGCCTCAGAAGAGAAAAGCCAATAGGGCAAAGTCTGATGTTGCTGATGCTGTTGATGAAGAGACTGAAACTGATGAAGAAACTCTTCATCAGAGAAAAAGAAGATTGGTAGCAGCACATCTGTTTGGTGCTGAGAATATCTCTTCAACTGTTGCTGATGATATTGAAATTGAGATTCCAGAAGTTGAAGCTGTTCCTGAAGATAGAATTTTTATGGAGACTGTTTTTCAAGATGAAGCTCCTACATCAAATGCTGCTGATGTAGTTGAGGAAGCTGCACCTGAAGATGCAGATGAAGCTCCTGAAATTCTTGTTCAGGAGGCTACAGCAAATGTTGAGGCTGAGATTTTTGAGCCACAGGGATGTGATATGGAAGTTGAAGCAAACCTCTCTATTAACTCTGAACATTTCACAGAGGTTTGGAAGATGATCAAGATACTGTTCAACTTGAAGAATCTATGGCTTCTCACACTGAAATAATTTCTTTTAATCTTGAGAAAGGTGAGGAAGTCGATCAGACTTTGGATGTTAATGCTACAGAAACTGTTGCTATACATCCTGATGTTGCTGATGAAGCAGAGTTTGTTGCAAACTCTGAGATTCATGAAGCTGAGCAGATCAACACTGAGACTGCTGCAGAGAATGTTCCTGAAGAGAATTCCGCAGAGGATGACAATGTTGAAGCTAGTCCTGCTCATTCACATCCTGATATTCAAGTAGTTATCTGATATTCAAGCTAACTCTGATGAGGAAAGAGAAGTCAATCGTGCTACTGCTGAGCATTTTCAGAATATGTATTTCTCGAATTGGTCAGGCAAAGACACTATCTTTTCTGATGCACGAGTTGCTGACTTTGTGACTAAGTCTTCAAAGGAGATTCAAAATCCTGAACTTTTAACTCATCTAAAAGCTACAATAGTCCAAGTCAAGTCATTAAACAATCGTTTTGCTGCTTCTGACAAGGTTATTGAAGGTCTAAGGAATGATATACTCTCAAACTCTGACTCGGAAAGATGACACTACTGATGGTGATGCAAAAGGTCAAAATCCAAGGACAAGGAATGTTCAAAGGCAAGGGAGGAGATCAAACTCTGATGCTCAGAATGCTGATGGAAAAAGATTATACACTGGAGGGCAGTCTTCTTCAAGGGTTAGAAGTTTACTTCTTTCCTCTAAATCTCCAGTTACTGATGAAGAAGTTGCTACACAGTTATTCTTAGCAGAACATGGTAAAGATGTTACTATTGAAGATATCCAGGCAGAAGAGAAATTGCTTGCTGAAGAACACAGGAAAGATGTTGAAGCTGGAATCTACAAACAGAAGGTTATCAAGGCTCCAAGGAGAAAAGAAAAAGGAATTGTTATCAAAGAGAATGTAAACTCTGATCAGAGTTTATAGTACTCAAGGAGGCCTAGTGGTTCAAATGCTGATAAAGGTAAAGGCGTGATGATTGAAGAGCCTAACCTAGAAAAGAAGAATTATTCAACCTCTGACAATGCTCAAGTTGATGTTATTGTTAAGAATGTGCCAACCTCTGACAATGCTCAAGTTGTGCAAACTCAGCTATCTTCACCACTCCAAGGTTTCAAAAGATCTTCATTACCTGAAACTCTGAAGCCTAGCCAGGTGAACTTTCTACAAACCAGAACAGTACTTGGAAAACAATCTTATGATAAATCTGGTTTGGGTTCCCACAGAGAGAAAAGAGTTAATAATAGTCCTTTAGATCATACATCACTGGCAGAACCTGGTGTTGGGGTTACTCAAGAAAACCTTGATAAACTAGAATCTGTTCAGATGATTTACCACAGAGGCTTGAAGAAGGAGTTTTTATTATACTTTATGGCTGATGGCAGAGTTTACAGAATTGGAGAAGATGATATTTGTCTAAAATTCTGGGAAGAGCTAGAGTATGTTCTATATCTCCTGAAGATCAAAAATAGAAATACTCATAATGCTGCTCTGGTTTTAAAAGACAGAATGATGAAATCGAAAGTTCTTTTTGGAGGAAATGTTTCCAGTGCTTATATTCCAAAGTATAGGGATCATACTGGAAAGTTGGTGGAAATGAAGAAAAATAGTGCTAGATTCGGGACTGCACTAGATAAGAAAGTTCTAGAGTTCAATCTAGAGTCTGATAAGGCTTTTTATATCAGACTTGGCAATGAAATGAACAAGAACAGCATCTATTCTTTAAGGGCTGCCATTTATCAAATTGGTGAAGATGAACCAGAATTGAAGGAGCTGAAGAAGGATATGATTGCTGAACTAGATCGAGCTGAGAGAAAGCTGCTGATTGATTATCTCAGGACAGTACCTGATATTGAAGAAGTCAAGTAAAGTCTGACTGTAAGTTTTTATGTTTTCTATTCTAAGTTAAATTTAAACTCTGTTTTAAAATTAAACTCTGACATATTTTAAACACTGCATTTGTTATATGTTTTGACATCATCAATTATCTTTTTAACTTGTACATTTTTATTATGAACAAGTTGGGGGAGATTGTTAGATATAATTGATGACGTTTGTTCATCAGTGTTTAAGTCCCAGGTACATATCAGAGTTTATATAGAAGCCAGTCAGAGTTTGATAAAGTCTGACTGGGTGAAGAGTTTAAATAGAAGCCAGTCAGAGTTTGTTAAAGTCTGACGTGGTGATAGTTGACTTGGCTGTCGGTGCAAAGATAAAGATTCTAGAAGCAATATATTCTGAAGATGGAAAGAAGCAGAATATATTGATACACCTAAGGAAACCGAATAGAAGACTGAAGCAATCCTTAATTGATAATAATTGTATAGCTAATTTATAGGAGTATCAATTAGATAAGGATTGTATGTAGCTGTGTACTATATAAACACATATAGGTTATCCCTAGAAGGGATACGCGAACATTGAATATATTATTCTTGTAACCTAGTAGCTCTTTGTGATTCATTAACATCACTAAGAGAGAAACTGTTAATATAATTACAGTTTGTTGTTTTATAAAAAGAGTTCTTGATTGTTATTCTCGTATACATACTTGATTATATTGTGTAATCGGCCTAACAAGAAGTATCTTAGATCCACTGGATTCACATCAACGGAGAAGGACAAAAGCAGCCGACACTCTAAGAAAATATCTTATGGAGAATGTTCCCTACTATAGGAAGAGAGTGGAGAAAGGATTGGAAGTACATACCAGATTGCCAAACATGCCAAAGCTAAACAAGAAAGATGTTAACATTGCATGGTTATGGGCTGGAGTGGGTCAAGAGGTTGGATTTATTGGAAGACACATCCTAGGAGCAATCCTTAAACCTGGAGAACCACTGCACTATCTATCAATGATTGATTATCAAGCTGCTAACTCCGATCCAATGAGTGAAGAAGGTGAGATTGGAATGGACTGAAGAACTGAAGCAAAGAACAAGAGAACTGTCAGCTCAAACAAGAGGAGCAACTTCAAAGTGAAAAGTTTTATTGTTCTTTGAGTTATGAAATCTGGAAATGTATATATATCTGATCCAGAATGCATTTAATATTATTACGCTGTCTTACTTTAAGTAGTTTCATGTTTCCTTAGTTAGTTGAGTTATCCTCGAAGTATTTGCTTGTCGAACTCTATCCAATCAAATAGGGGGAGATTGTAAAGCATAATGTAACATAAGATGTAAAAGAGATAACTACAACTCAACAAAGGACAAGACAGACAATAGTATTAACAGAAGCACAGGAATCCAGAATCAAAGAAGAAAAGGTAAACTCAAAAAATCAAAATACGTTATGTATTCTTGAAGTCCGTAAACAGGTCACGGAAAGAAGTTCATGAAAATGTTCAAGCCTCAGTGACAACAAAAGAAACAAGACTTTCAAGACGACAGAAGTATGTGAATGATTTAGGGTTTAGTACCACAGGATTCCAGTGATGAAGCAACCAGGACGACAAAGGACTTATCAGCAGCATTGAATTGCAGACATAAAAGAAGAATTGATCAAGTGTTATTCATCTGTGAACCAGACCAGTTGCACTAGGTGACGGCACTAAAAGATCAAGTTGTTTTATCGTCTCAGAAGAAATTGATACAGTCTAAAACTGAAACACCCTGGAGCTGAATGGATTTTCTAAAAAGTCAAGGACAAGGAAAAGAGTTCGATGGTTTTTCTTTTAAGAAAACCATCGAAGGTGACATAAAGAAAATCAAAAGAAAAGGATTCGATAGTTTTCTAAATTGGAAAACCATCGAATGAAATGCATAAAGTAAATGAATACTTTAATAAAGTAAGTATTACATTCGATAGTTTTTATTTAAAAACTATCGAATTGAATAATTACTTTATTCATTCGATACTTTTCAAATTAGAAAGTGGGTGAAAAGTTTGTTTGTCTGACAGGTTGATGAGAATTGGACGACCAAGATTGTTTTAACAATTAAGGTTCGATAGTTTTCTAAAAACTAAGTCTATAATTACACAGAGAGAGGTAGTGTCTTCCTCAGTCGAGGTTAGTTCATAGTAGCAACTACTGAGAGAGAGTTTTGAGCCGGAGAAGATCATAGAAATTTATAGTGCTCAGAATTCTTTCATTGTATTGATTATGAATAACCTAGAACTCATTGAAGCTAATCTACGGATTAGAAATTGTAGCACCCCTCGAGGTTTATATTTATAAAAAGATATATTCCCCGACTTTTGGTTTGGTTTGGTGTGTTTGATTTCGTTATAGAACTGAATGAATTATCCGCGAACGAAATTGAATTATTTGTGAGTATCGTATTCAACCCCCCCCCCCCCCCCTTCTACGATACTTCGGGACCTAACAGCACCTCCAGCTGTTGATGTTCAGCCGCTGGCCAGAACCTATAACATGCCAATGAGGGAAGCAGTGAGAGACGTCGATGTGGTGGTAGGTACACTTCTAGTAAACTCTGTTAGTGCTAAAGTGTTGATAGATTCGGGAGCTACTAAATCATTTATTTCAGAAACATTTGCTCGTAAATTGATAGATTCGGGAGCTACTAAATCATTTTACGTGTCAGGGGGTCAAGGAGGAACATCAAAGACCAAGTGGATTACTACATCCGTTAGAAATTCCTGAGTGGAAATGGGAACACATCGCAATGGACTTTGTGGTAGGATTGCCTAGAACGAAGACTAACCATGATTCTATTTGGGTTATTTTGGATCGATTGACGAAATATGCACATTTTCTTCCAATTAACGAGAGATTCTCGCTGGATAATTTAGTTCGTTTATACGTAAAGGAAATCGTGGTACGACATGGAGTTCCAGTGTCAATAATATCTGATCGAGACCCTCGATTCAACTCAAGATTTTGGAGAAGTTTTCAAGAGTGTTTAGGCACCGAATTAAAAATGAGTACGGCTTATCACCCGCAGACAGACAGTCAAAGTGAAAGGACGATTCAAACCATCGAAGATATGCTTAGAACATGTGTGCTTGATTTTAAAGGTAATTGGGACGATCATCTACCCTTAGTAGAATTCTCATATAATAATAGTTTTCACGCGAGTATTGGGATGCCACCTTACGAATCTTTATATGGACGGAAGTGTCGATCTTCAGTGTATTGGGAAGAAGTTGGTGAACGGAAAGTGATAGGGCCAGAATTAGTACAGCAGACAAAGGAAGTGATTGAATTGATTCAGAAAAGGTTGATAACAGCTCAGAACCAGCAGAAGAAATATGTTGACCTATCAAGAAAGGATATGGGATTCGAAGTCGGAGAACAAGTGTTATTGAAAGTTTCACCGTGGAAAGGATTAGTTAGGTTTGGAAAGAAAGGGAAATTGAGTCCAAGATATGTTGGACCATTTGAGATTCTGAAACAAGTTGGGAAAGTAGCTTACGAGTTAGCGTTACCCCCGCATATGCAGCACGTTCATAATGTGTTTCACGTATCTATGCTTAAGAAGTATCGACCAGATTCGAACCATGTAATAGAGTATGAACCCGTAGAGGTCCAGACAGATTTATCTTATGTAGAACGACCAATTCAGATATTGGATCGTAAGGAAAAATTATGAAGGAATAAAATTGTAGTGATAGTAAGAGTTTTGTGGAGGAATCCTAAGGTGGAAGAGTCTACCTGGGAGTTAGAGAGTGATATGTTAGAGGAGTATCCCTAGTTGTTTCCTTGATCAGATTCTGAGGACAGAATCCTATTAAGGGGGGAAGGATGTAAGATCCGTGAACTTATTAATAATATAAATTGTATTATATGTGTAGAATAATTATTGTGGAGTATTTGGAGTTTTAATGATTAAGGTTGTTGAGTGATTATGTGCTAAATTGGTGTGTCGGAAGCCCCTTTCAAATATTTTGTCATTTGAAAATATCTTCAATTTTGAGCCCCGTTTTGAAAATTCAAGGGCCCCGTTGAAATTTTGTACATCATTATTATTCCTTCGTCATTCGTGTCCGAATCATTATCGGAGGATTTCTTCGTATTATTATATCCCTTATTATCCGATACTATCAATAGTATTTGTTTTATTCAAAGAAAGAAAAATTATTCCGAACCCTAATTGTTTAGGGTGATTGATATATCGTTCATATCAATAATACATTTGTTATAGCCCCAGTATTCTTGAGCATTCGTTATATATATGATATGTATTGATATGGATAATTATCAGTCCTTTTGGATGATTATCACCTCGTAAAACGTGAACTTTACTTTATTAAAGATTTAAAGCGATCCAGTGGATCTATATCGATCCAAAAATGACGTCTGGGGTATTATTTTCCACTAAGTATAAAAAGGAGAATCGTACATTATTATATGTATAATACATATATAAATACAAAAAATATAAAAATTCCCGAACCGTGTTCTTTGTGTTCTTGAAAATCAAAATCAATTTTGAAGGTGTTATTGAAATCCAAATCTCAAGTTCAAGTACTCAAATCAAAGGTCTTGAGCTCTAGTTTCAGAATCTTCCAACCATATCATCATCTGGTAATTTTTCGATTTATTATGAATTTTTCAATATTCGAATTAAAACTAGGGTTCTTGTTCGAATTGGGGATTTCTTTTCTGTTGATTCTCCGTTCAATTGATTGCTTCTAACATGTTTCTAGGGTTCTAATTAGTAGGAATCCATACTTTAATTCCATGTTTATGTCCAGTTTTGAGAAATTCGATTTTAGGGTTTTTGCCTGATTTTTATTTTGATTAGTCCGTTCATATGAATGATCTGATATTGTTTTTGGTAGAGGGCTTTCATTTCATGTACGATTTTAGTAGATCGGAAAATTTGTTCGAGGTCGCCGGAATTTGATCGGGATTAGGATTCCGGCTGTGTTTTGGTTTGTTTTTTATCGGAATGGATTGCTGAGTGTTTAAGGAATGTTTTGATGTAAAAAGCCCCAATTTTTATTGCGTTTTTGAGTCGCCGGAATCTGGAAAAACCCACCGGATTCTGGAAAATTCCGGTTTGTTCTTCCCGACCCGTTTACCCGAATGGTTGACCCGGTTTCAATCTTCGAAACCCTAATTCATTTTCAGAAAACTGTTTTTGAATTTTATTTTTAAATTTAATTCGAAAATAGTTTAAAATTTTATAAAAATCATATTTTTATTTTTAAAATACATTTTTAAATTCAGAAAATTCTGAAAAATTATATTTATTTATTTAAATTCGAAAACTGATTAAATTTAATTATTTTAATTATTTTAATTAATAATTAATTAATTTAATTAATTGATTGATTAATTCTTTTAATCAGTTAATTCTTAATAATTAATTATTATTTAGATTTAATTAATTTAAAATTAAGTTTAATTATTTTCTCACTTGATTTAATTATTTAAAAATAGTGTGAGTGTTTGAAAAGTGTCTATTAATTTTATTAATTGATTTAATTGTTTTTAAATGCTTATATTGGGATTAAAAATCCGATTTTTGATTTAAAAATTGTTTGTGACTTATTTAAATTCAAATAAGCCTCGAATATTGTTCTAAAAATATTTATAAGTGATATATGGTTTATATGAGTTGAATAATGTGTTTTATAGTCCGTAAATGCCCGTGCGAGGGCTAATGTCTGAGTTTTAATTACCGTGAATTAGATCGGGCACCCGATAGGAACCCGATTACTTGTTTAACTTTGAAAATGGGTATGAGTGTATATCGAGGATAGAACAAGGATAGTTAGACTTACTATGATGAGTTGTTTATTATAGAATCGAGTTCCCGGAGCAAGGGAAAGGAGAAGGTAGAGTAAGCGTGGTAGAATTCCGTCAGCTACTTAGACCAGGCAAGTATCTGTGCCTTTACTTGTTGATTCAATTGTTATTGTTCTTAATGATTTCATGTATGTTACCATCAGAACGATTCAGATTATTCGATCTTCACCCCGTATTTGAGCAACTGATGCTATTTCCTTGAATATTCCTAAATTCTTGATTAAATCCACAATCGTGTTGAATATCAGAAATCTTCATTTCAATTCACTTGTGTTGACTATAATCATTGTTGACTTTCTTTAAAGCGTACTTATGTACCGTTGAAACCGTTTCGAATCTATTTCTCGAACTTCCTTTGATATTGAGCAGTTGAAGCTCTTTTGCAACTATTGTACCCTGTCATTGTGTACTTACGTACCATTGAAACCGTTTCGAATCTATTTCTCGAACTTCATTTGATACTGAGCAGTTGAAGCTCTTTTGCAACTATTGCACCCTGTCATTGTGTACTTATCTTGTTATGCATTTTATTGCTTATACTCTGTGATAGAATTGGCATGTTTTAAAATGAGACCAGTAATGGTCGGGCCATATTTATGGTCGTAATAACTTAAGGCCCAGATGGCTATGGATCCTAGTGGAGGACTTTGCTATAAGCTAGTCCGGGGTTGATGCGTGACTGATCAGCAGCTCAACCTTTTTATTTGAAAAATGTAGAAGTCCAATTCTAATCCCTCTTTCTTCAATAAAGTTTGTTAAAAGCATATGCTTGACTTGTATATTGTTGATTCAGATAACTGTAATCCTTCCTTTCATTATGGAACTATGATTGATATATATTATGCTTGCTGAGCACTTGTGGCTCATACTTGTTTTGTTTCTAACCCTATTCCAGTTAAGCGAGAATATGAGCAAACACAGCACGAGCGATAGTTCTCCAGCAGATAGGAGATCACCAAGAGTGGTTGTCATTGGCAGGGTAGTTGTTTATTTTGATAGTTAGACTAGATGTCTAGCTTTGACTTTAAGATTGTGTAATAACTATGAAACTGGTTTGTAATAATAATGACTGAGAAGCTTGTTCAATGCCATAATCTGGATGCGGTCTTGGTTAAGGGGTGTTTTATGTTATTATATTATTATGCATGTGTTATATACAGGTATATTGTGTTTCGTTGGTCGAGTGACTCCCCAGACCTGTGTCCCGGGTCTGGAGGGCGTCACACTGACCGACCGACCGACCAAAACTTTTAATTGTTTCGTTTTTAATAATATAGTATAGATAGTAGTAGTTTATAATTACATTTCTACTAATAGTTAAATGATTGGATAATTAATATCTATAATTATATCTAACTCATCATTACTTAATAATATTTCAAATTCAATATGTTAATACATACATGTGTGTGTATATATATAACTATATTGTTAAATCCGAAATATTAAAAAATTATCGATCATCTCAGATTTTTAGTAGTTTCGAAGGTATCGTCTATCAAACTTTTAATATTACATTTATAACAAAAATGGGTTTCAATTTGCGCATAAACAGATAAAAACGAATATTTACTTAAATTATACCACTTAAACAAATTAACTGATGACAACACATACTTTTGTCAACATTCGAATAACTCATTTATCACACTTACAGAAGACAATAAAAGCTTTCATAAAATCTAAAGCGCAGTTCCTACTCTTAATGATGAGGCAGGTTCAAGAAAAAAAAAAGATCGCTTGAAACGAAAAGTAACACGCAACCAATATGGTCAAAGGACAACAATTACCAAAATTATCTCCCTAATTAGAATTATATGAACAATATATATGACTCAAAAGCAAATTTTAAGACATTGTCTAATTTTACAACTTTGGTTCACCGTTTGTAACTGTGATTATCGGATTAAGCGTGTGGTCATGTGTTCATGCCCATCAACATTTATATAGTCTTGTCGTGTATATACTTTGGTTATTCGTTACACCTTATTTACATCAAAATCAAAAAAACATACGCTCTGAACAGTGCAGGTAGTTGACTCTCACGCATTTGATGATATTAATGAAGAGACAACTACTAGCGTATATATTACAGACGCAACATAAACAATTAAGGCAACTGATACAAATCAACTCAATTTCTTCTTAATCCATTAAATATCTCTTCCAAACTAATGAACGTTCACACTCAATCACGACTATTGCAAAATTCAAAATTCAAATCCAACAAAATATGAATTTAGATTATACCCGTCTCTCGGACGGGTTATAAAGCTAGTTCCATCTTAAATAAGAAGATGAGCATCTTAAATAAGAAGATGAAGATGCACTTGGAGATGAAATTTCTTATCGTATTTATATATCTTGTAAATAACATACGACAGGCTTTTGCATTTACCGTGAATTTATTGTCGAGATTCAGATACAATAAAAAGATATTGGGATGTGATAAAACATATATTTATATTACAACCAGACTTATCGACAATTTATGAAATAAATAAGAAATGTATTTGGCTAATGAAGAATATATCTCAAAGAAAACTCGTAAAATAGGTTTGCAATCTTCCATCTATTTTATATTATTAAAATGTATAATTGTTCTCTTCGCCTTCAGAAAATAATAATATATTTTCGACAATTTAAATTACTTCGACTGATAAAAAAATCTACCTATATTATTTTTTTCATTGTAATTTTAGTTGAGAAAAATATATTAAAATCATATATTTTTGTTTCTTTGTTTTCATCTTAAAATAATATTCTAATGTCTTTACTCACACAAAGGACCTTTTTGCTACCCATAAATAAGTTAACTTATAGCTTATAAACCCATAATAACTTATGAAGGGTGTTTGCCAACCCAACTTATAAACCAGCTTATAACTTATATGTTCATAAGTTAAATGTCAGTAACAACGTACGTGTTTAGGGTATCACAAAAAAGTTGACTTATAGCTTAAAATGAGTAAGTGTCATATAAGTGATAAGAGCATCTCCAATGGCAACCCCTATTTTCATTCCCTAAAATATAATAAAATAATCATTACTTAAAATATAAGGGATCAAAAAATTGTTTTGCTCCAATGGTGTTACCTATATTGGTTACCTATAATTTAAAAAGTACTATTTATTCAATATTTTAGGTAATGTATGTAATGAGTGGGAGGATTGTAGTAGATATATATTGTATTATTGGTGATGAAAGATGACGTGACATTATAGGGGATTGCTTTTCTATCCCCTAAGAGCAACCCCAATGGGGTTCCCTATTTTGATCCCCTAAAATATATTAAATTAGTGAATACCTAAAATATAGGGGATGAAAAAACTATTTCACTCCAATGGTATTACCTATATTGACTCCCTATATTTTAAAATAGTATTTAAATAGTAGGAATGGAGGATGATAAGAGTAGTATTCAATATTTAATTAATAAAAATGGGGTTGGGTGATGATGTGGCAAATATAGGAGAGCAAAAATGGAACCCCAAATGTAGGGAAACATTTTCTCTCACCTAAAACTTTTAGATAAGGGGGCAAAGGGTTGGAGTGCTTGAATTTGATTTGGTTCCCTATAATTGTATATGTGGCAAAAATATAGGTAAGGGGGGAGAGGGTTGAAGATGCTCTAAATAAGGGGTTGAAGTTTCTCTCACCTAAAAATTTTAGGGGATGAGGAGTCCCATTGGAATTGATAATTTGGAGATAAATCCCTAAAAACTTCCAACATGGCATATTATAGGTAAGGATTGAGAAGCATTGAAGATGCTCTAAGTTGATGAATTCTTATAAGTTATACGGGCGTTTGGATAAATTTACTTATAAGTTAGTTAAGAGTTTGCTAAATTAAATTTAAAAAAATAATTATTAAATACAATAATTTCAACACTTACATTTTAAATTAAAAAAATATTTAAAAACATAAAGGTAAAAATATAAAGTATTAAAAAACAAAGAAATCAAGTAATAAGTCAATAAGTTCAGAAAAATGTACCTCATTATTAACATTCAACTTATCAACATATAAGTTATAAGTTGAGGTCATAAGTTGGGTTGACAAACATCCCCATAAGCTCTTACGGGTTTATAAGCCATAAGTCAGCTTATAATTCTGTTGCCAAACAGGCCCAACGTACATTTTCCTTAACTTATTGACTTATTGTTTGATTTTTTTGTCTTTTAATATTTCATATTTTTACATTTGTGTTTTTAAATGTTTTTTTAATTTAAAATGTATGTATTTAGCTCATTTTATTTAATAATTATTTTTAAAATGTAAATTAACACATTTGTAACTAACTTATAAGTAAATTTATCCAAACACCTAATAATTCATCCACTTATCACTTATGACACATATTAATTTTAAGGTATAAGTCAACTTTTTTAAAATACCTCAAACATGCACAAAGAAATAGTTTCTAAGAATTATATGTCTCATAATAAAAAGCGACTCTGTAATTTTCATTCTTTAAAAAATAAAATACATGATAACAATTAACAAAAAAAGAAAATAAAAATCCAACCAAAAAAGAAACCCTAAAAAACCCGCGTTTCACAACGTTCAAAATTTCAAAATCCCTCGTAAACCCCGCCTCTCTCTCAGTGGGTAGCACTATAAATAATATAATAGTATTATACACACACACAAACACAATTACACACACCCCAATACAAACCTAAACTCCTTTTCTACTACAATCTATACAAGCATCCACTTTTATATCTATCTACAAACACAAATGGCGGAACAAATTCAACTTCCCTGCGACAATGAAGGCGTTTGCCTAATCTGCAAAACGACGCCGTCGAGTAACGAAACACTCACCTGTAACACCTGTGTTACGCCCTGGCACATTGCGTGTCTGGCGATTGCGGCGCAATCGGCGGCATCTAATGTATGGGAGTGTCCTGATTGTACTGATCTGGTACCGGCCGGAGCTCCGGCGGCCGGAGAGAAGTCGGAGCTGGTTGCGGCGGTCCAGGCGATTGAGGCGGATGCGTCGTTGACGGATAAAGAAAAGGCGAGGAAGAGGCAGGATCTGTTGAGCGGAAAGGCGGCGAAGGAGAAAGAAGATGTGGAGGCGAGAAATGAAGTGGTTGATATGATAAATGTGAATTTCAAGTGCTGTGTTTGTATTCAGTTGCTTCAGCGTCCTGTTACGGTATGATTTTTATTGACTTTGGTGCGGGTTTTTTGGATGATTTTTGTGTTTTTTATGATTTCGATTATTAGGTTTTATTTGTTTGTGATGTTTTGGTGATGGTTGTGAATTAGGGTTGGGGTTGAAAATTTTTAACAGGTCGGGCCGGGTTCAAATGTTTGGTTCGGACTTTTTTATATGTTGTGGTCTTATAGTGATTGAAAATGTAAAGAAGATTTGTGATTATATGTTATTGTTTAGATTTGTATTTATGTATTATTGATCTTGAAATGCTTGTTGATTTGGGCATTTTGGTTGTTTTGGGTCAAACATCTCAATTTAAATTAAACTGGCCAGGGGGATATCGGATACAATGTGACCATTAACTGTCCTATATTCTATATGTGCATCTTATACAGTACTTCTATATCATCATACGCAGGCATATCTGTCATGCTTTAGGAAAATATTTTTTTTAAGTACTTTTCATTGTTTTGAGTAACTGTCTATTGGAATCAAGTTGTGCATTCTGTTAGGGTTATTGGATTTTAATGCAGATTCTTGTTTCATTATTTGGGTTTTCAAACTATTATTATCTTAATTAATTGGATGTGGTCTTTTTTTCGTTGTCTTGCTTTCTGCGCATAAAATTTTCACATCTCTAGTCTCTTGAACATTTGTTTTTCAGATTTAATCATTTGACACCGTAGTTGACAACTCAGTGCCTTTCACTACATAATGGTGATTGAAGCTATTCAAGACTTCATATTCTATCAGTTGATAACTGGATCACCAAGTCAAAGAGAATTAGCTTGAACTCCAGTGTAGTGTTTTTTTTTTCTCAAATTAACTGTCGGTGGCTGCTTTTCAACTTTATAAAACTGATTAATAATGAAATTTATAAATGAAAATTTATAGAATGTACCTTTAATATCTATTGTTTGTTGATGTTCATCATTTTATTGATGTGAAACTTGTAACCCGTCATTTTTCAGTATGAAACTTGCCACATAAACTTTAGTTTGTGGGTTGAGATTGTAACCGGGTGAACTAATTTACTCATCTTTATTTCTGGTTTTATTTTTTCATGTCAAAGACACCTTGTGGCCACAACTTTTGCTTGACTTGCTTCCAGAAGTGGACCCGACAAGGAAAGAACACTTGTATAAAATGTCGCTTTAGCATTCCTGCTAAAATGGCAAGTCAGCCTCGCATTAACTCTGCACTGGTTGCTGCCATTCGGATGGCCAGGATGTCATTGGCAAATGCTTCAGGAGGACAGCTAAAGATCTCTCATTTTGTGCATAACCAGTACCGGCCTGACAAAGCCTATACTACGGACCGCGCAAAGAGAAATGGAATGGCCAATGCTGCCAGTGGAAGGATTTTCGTCACAACTCCATCTGATCACTTTGGACCCATCACTGCTGAAAATGATCCAGTGAGGAATACGGGTGTTTTGGTTGGAGAATGTTGGGATCTCCGTATGGACTGCAGGCAATGGGGTGTTCACTATCCTCATGTTTCTGGAATTGCTGGACAGGCCAAATATGGTGCCCAGTCTGTGGTACTTTCTGGTGGTTATGAGGATGATGAGGATCATGGTGAATGGTTTCTTTACACTGGAAGGTTTGTTTAGACCAAATGGCACTTTAATTATTATCTCTGACCATAAACATGTTTAATCTTTTAACTGAATGCAGCGATTATAGCATGGAACTGTATGTGGGCTGTCATTAGTCTGTTCGTATGTGCTTGAATGTTTTGAGGGCATAACTGAGCCATCACAGCTTGTCTAGTATAAATCATATTCTTGTGTCATGCTCCTGTAGCTATAGTGTCATTCCCTTCATTTAATATAGTCTTCTTAATGTATCCACTGGTTCAGGTATGTGGTTGAGATGCATCATGTCCTGTGCCTTACTATCTTGTATTCTCTGAGGAACTTATCTATCATCTGCTGTTCTCCTTTACCTGATTCAGCTATACCGTGACTACATCTATTTTAGAAAACTTTATGTTTCTGTAGTACTTTGGAAATGCTCCTCCCCTTTATATTTAAAGGATGTACTGGCAAGGTTATTGCTTTTCTAATTGTATTTGCGGGTTTACTTACTGATCTAGATCCTAGGTTTCAATACTACTTCTACTAATGAGATTGCATTTATGACAATTTTCATGTCTTTTTAAGACATCTAGATCCTAGTATTCTATTGTTAGACTTATCTTCAAAATAAATGCTGCAGTGGGGGTAGAGACCTAAGTGGGAACAAGAGGACCAACAAGGATCAATCATTTGATCAAAAATTTGAAAGCTACAATGAGTCTTTGCGATTTAGCTGCAAAAAGGGCTATCCTGTTCGAGTAGTCAGGTAAAAATAATTTTATACTCAAACTTATTTGTTTAGATATTTTATATTATGGTCATTCTTGTTTTTGTGGCACTATATAAACCTTCTTTCTTTTTGGATTGAACCCAAATATGTTTAAACATTTTGTGGTATGCAAAATGCTGTTCTAAGTGTGGCATAAAATAAGGACCCACCCATCAGTTGTCAATCTTGTACGGACTATACATGTTTCTTAATATTTACTCTGAAGTACTTAAATGGACAATTGCTTAGAAGATTATTGGTATTACCAAAGGGCAGATCCTTTTTGGTCACGTAGAGCACTGATATTGGCCTTAAGTAGGTTCTCCTTTAAGTGTCCTTTGTTGTTGAACAAATTCAATATATGCAAGGTGGTTGGATAATGAAATTGACTTGTCTGCCAGGATACTAATATCATTTTCGGGACCCCTAGACCTAGATCAATGTTGATTTAGTGAAGATTCACATGTAGATTCTTGAGTTTAATGACCATCGCATGAACTTAGCTATCTAATATCTGAATAATCATATACAGTGCTAGTATTTAAACCTTCCTTAACAAGTCTAGATTATCCTTATATGTACACAAATCTAGTTAATTGACTTCCCCCACCCATTCTTAAAAAAAATAACGAGATTTGCCAAATGTTATTAGAAAGTTATGAAAAATTTCCCAAAATTATTTTAACATGTTTAAATAATAATTTTCAAGTTTCAAGTCGTTATAATGAGTGGAACTATGTATTTGGATTTTAAAATTTTAAATAAGGAATATTATAGCTAGGGTTAAAATTAAATTTATCTGAATAGATAATAAATATTTTACAGTTCTAGAAAAAATTAGACTGACTTGTATCAACAAGAACCTTTGAATATTTTTCTATGGGAGGACAGTCACTAGATGATTAGTAACTCCCTAAACCAAATTTAATTTTCAGGTTTATAGGGAGTTAGGGACAAATCACCAAAACCTAGAGAAAAAGAGTCTTTTCAGATTTTTTCTTGTGCTTATGACTAATGAGAGAGATCCTAAATTGTATGTGTTTTTATCTAATGCTGGATCTGATATTTTTATGGCAGATCACACAAAGAGAAGCGATCCAGTTATGCCCCTGAAAATGGGCTGCGTTATGATGGTGTCTACAGGATCGAAAAGTGCTGGAGAAAAGTTGGAATACAGGTTAATATTTACACTGGACTTTCCTGAATGATCTCTTTAGTTCCATTTTGGTTTAATAAAATGACTTTTATGTGCCAGGGTTTTAAGGTATGCAGATACCTATTTGTAAGATGTGACAATGAGCCTGCACCATGGACAAGGTTTGTCCTTGTCGTGCTTTAGTTATTTTTAATTATAATTTTGCTGTTGAGAATTAGATTGTTTCACTACTTTTATCTAATTCTTAATTCAGCGATGAGCATGGTGACCGGCCCAGACCCCTGCCAACAGTTAAAGAGCTTAAAGGGGCAATTGACATATTTGAGAGGAGTGAGAGTCCTTCGTGGGATTATGCTGTAAGCACAGAAATTAAAGTTTTGTCATATTTGTACTCTATTTTATAATGATTTCATATTAAGTTCCCTTGCTTTGACTCTGTGCTATGAAGTAAAATACTAACCTAGTGTTGTCCCTTGTCATCTTTCTTATATTCACATTTTTTGACAGTCTTCTGTTGTTTCACATGTTATTATCCAATCTTCTTTAGTGTTACTTAAATTATGCAATATATTAACTTTTAGGAGGAAGACAATGTTTGGAAGTGGAAAAAACCACCACCTGCGAGCCAAAAACCAGTAAGGGATGCTAACCCTGAAGATATACAGAATGCAAGGATAGCAATAAGGAAAGCAGAGACAGCAGCATCAAAGGGAAAACTTTTGAAAGGTTTGTGCCTTAGACTGCTTTTCTTTTCATCATCTTTGCACTTGAGCTTAGACTGTGTGATATATAATAGTCAAAATGTTAGCTGGAATATCCTATATGTTCTATGTTTGCATTTTGATTAGTGTGTATTTGATTATTTTCATATTCTAGTAGGATGCCCCCCCCCACTTTTTTTGCAAGGGAAAGTGCTAGCCTTTTGTTCAGTATATTCTCGAAGTAGGCGTTGATATTATTTTTCTGCATCATTTAGAACTTGGGAGGCAGTTGAAATTACAAGAAAATATTCATTCTAGTAACTTCTTCATGTGCAGAATTTAGTTGTCTCCTGTGCAAAAATGTGATGACTCTCCCTCTCACAACTCCTTGTGCACACAACTTCTGCAAGTCTTGCCTAGAAGGAAAATTTGCTGGACAGTCTTTTACGAGAGAGAGGAGTAGGGGTGGGCGAACTCTTCGGTCACAAAAGAATGCTATGACTTGCCCTGCATGTCCTACTGACATATCTGATTTCCTTCAGAATGCACAGGTTAGCAGTGGTATTTTTTACCAGTCATTCATATATTGAGATGGATTTTATCCATGATAAGTTTATTGAGATTGACGGGCATTCAAATCGTGCAAACTACTTGTACATTTTTTTTCTTAATTTTGTTCTCATAAAGAACAAAAATTGAATAACTCATAATATCTGTATGCCACAGATCAATAGAGAGCTACAGGATCTAATTGAGAAACTTCAAGAATCCAACAAGGAGGAAGCTGATGCACCAGAGGAGTCTCCGGAGGCTTCATCTGAGGATCTAGACAAAGAAAATGAAGTATTAAATTCTGAAGCCGAGGCTAAGACTGTGGAGGACAAGAAAAGAAAAGAAACTGATTCAAAACCTCCAATAAAGAACAAGAAAAGAAAAGTTGACGAGGACAACTTGCTGAAAAATGAAAATGCTTCTTGATATGAGCATTTTTTACGGTGTGAGGTATACACCACTCTTTTGGGAAGCTTCTCTTTGAACCAAATGGAAGGATTGAAGGCAAAGACTGGAGGGAAATTTAGCTGTTCGATCAAGGAAAACATTTAGTGAATTTTTATTGTTTCCAGATAACCTTGTATTTATTTATTATAGCTGTTGAAACAAACATTTGGGACTCCTATTATTAATACAATGGAACAGCTTTAAAAACTTTCTGCTTCGTTTTTTTGTTCCCCACCATAGCAGGTTATTCTTGTATGAAACACCTTATTCTTGTGTAGGTTTGTTTTTGTCCTGTCTCGAGTTTTTGTTAGAACTCATAGAAGTGACACCATTTCTAAATAGAAGTGTAAGTATAACTTGTTGGATTTTATGCCTGATAAACTAGATTTTCTCTTTTCCTTTGTGTCCATGGGATGTTGCTGTGTGAGAGGCTTCTTTCTTTGCCCCTCCCTATCAGTTCAATAAAGCTGCCTACATTGTTTTGTCCTGTGTCTAGTTCTGCAAAATATTACCAGTCAAAACCACGAACTTTATACAAATATATGTTATCTTTTCTGTTAAATAATTATGATACTTTGTTTAACTTACCTTTCGAAATTAAGGTTCTTTTGAGGTGTTTGGTTTTTTTTTTTTTTCTATAGATCATTGGGATGTTCTTTTAAATTAGGATCATGGAAATATGAGGTTCAGAGTGATGATTCTAGAAGTCATAATAGCTATTCTGGTCCATCTTATCCAGTTACATCGGAGAACCAAGGAACTAGTAGAGTTTCCCACCTTGGTCAATATCAATCTGATTCGGATGTCGGTGAGACAGTGCCAAAAACTTTTGCAAGTGGAAGGTTCAAATATATTTTGCAAGTGGAAGGTTTCCTGTGATGCTCCTAAAGAGGACTACATCCATTTGAGAGCAAAAAGAGGCCAGGCTACAAACAGTCACAGCTTGCCAGATAAAGGTACATTTTTCTCAAAATTATATATGTACATATGCAATAATCATATGTAAACTTTTGATGCCAGTCTTTTGTTTCAGGTGAGAAGAGAGAAGATCAGTGAGCATAAAGATTGCTGCTAGATCTTGTACCAGGATGCGATAAGATTGCTGCAAGATCTTGTACCAGGATGCGATAAGGTGACCGAACCACTACTTTTTCTCTTCAAATTATTTTTTTCCTAGCGAGATGCTGATTGTTTCTACTATATATTACTGGTAAGGCTGTGATGTTTGATGAGATCATCAACTATGTACAATCACTGCAGCGGCAAGTGGACGTAGTCTTTGCATTTAGTATTTTACCTGTATGCTCACTTTCCATTATCCTTTCAGTGTTCATGGGCTATGCCCATTATCCTTCTGATAATGTTTGTACTAATCAGCTATATCATATGTAACATAGATCAAAAGATACTCGTTTTTGTTCTACACAACTTTGTGTTTGTTTGCATGATGCAGTTTATGTCGAGTTTTTGTAGTTTCTGATGCACTGCATACCAACACTAGGTAGTAAAAAAAAAGAGAAGAGCCATTTCCATTAACTAATTCTACAATAGTTGCATGACGAAAACCCTGTCATCAACTAATCCCTTTGATTGTTTCATAATTTCAAACAATCCATTATATCATTCAATTCCCCAGGTAACAACGTGTCTTGTAAACTAAACTCGCAATCACTTTCTCTTCTAATGAGCTGCATGCTCATCTTCAGATGGGATATGATGTTTACAATAATCTTGAGCCAACTGGTAATTTCTGGAAACTTATATGCTCACTAATCATACTTCTAATGTTGCAGGATGGCCAAAATTGGATCTGTAGGAAACAGTACCCAAATAAAGCGAATTATTTATATCTATCTAACAAAGAAGTTGATTTCTGAAATTTATTGGAGAGACGGTCCAATATCCTTCAGAGTCTCATAGGTTTCTAGTACCCAACTGTTTGTTCTTTGAATTTTAGCAGAAGAAGATGAAGTTATTTAGATGATTTCTGTACATTCAGACAGAAATATGAGATTATAAGACGATTGTTTCGACTGTTGTCGGGGAGTAAAGAGTATGTGTAAGAAGCTTTTACAAAGGTCGATATAAGATTTGTTATTAGTGGTTTATGTGTGAAAATATTAGTTGGAAACGGTAATGTTTTTGCTAAAAATGTCTTTGCAAAGTAGCAAAACCACCCTTAACTATTTTGTTTAGAAAGTAGAAACACACTGCTTAGAGATGAAAGACCTGACATACCCTGTTCTCTAACTCGTATCCGGCATGTCTTGACAAATTGAATTGATTCTCCAATATGGTTCATCAGACTATGAGAGATACAAATTATGAGATAACATCAAAGTCTTGACAAAGATTTGCATCAGATTCAGAACACTGTGATTGAGTACCACCAACTTGAGGAGAGACTCCTTAGGAATAGTATAGTATCCTAGAGTACGACGATCCTCAAGCTGCTTTCCATCAAATAACAGCCTTTGATGGTCCAGTGCAATGCCTTCTTTGTCCTGGATCTTTGCTTTGACGTCACGAATTTTGTCTGAGCTAAACACCTTCAAATTGATAATCTTCCCTGCTGTCTCAGTCCTGACAGAGATTTGCAGCTTCAAATGGGGTAAACTAAACATCACCCTGAGAATAGACTTGTTAGAGATATTGTTTTCTGCTATAGTAAGAGCATCCTCAAGCTCCCTGCCTATAGTATTCTGATTCTCAAGATGCTTGCCATAAAAAACCAGGTTTTGGTCGTACGCCGGGATGCCTTCTCTGACCTGGATCTTTTCTTTGACATGAGCAATTGTGTCCGTTACTACTCATTGTTGCCATTCCGAATGAAATGGCACACGTAGATCGGCATACAAACCAGGTGCTTTAATATTATTATCAAATTAAATGCACCTATAATCTACCCTAACATATTTTTGATGCATCAGTCAGCTTGCTGCAGTTTTGGTATATTGAAACATATTTGGAAAATAATCTAAATTACTATTTCAGGTAATAAAACAAACAAACAGTCATCAAGTTTTAAACAAATTCCAAACACTTGTACATTTAATTTTAGCAATAACCATCTAAACGCACACAACTGTTCACGGTATAAATGCCGAGTTTACAAAACACCAACACATATTCTTTTTTTAGTTTAATCAATTACGCAAATCTAAATGACTGCACACATACCTTCACCAAAACTTAAACACTCCGATCGGGAGAATCGGTATTAGTCCGTAAAAGTATTTTTCAGTGATTAATCGGATAATCAGCGATTAATCAGAGTATTAATCGGGTATATTTTTATTAAATAAATAATAATATATAATTTTATATTAGTACCATTAAGTTAGTCAAAAAATTTACAAAAATGATAATATATTATTAGTCCAATGTTGATATTTAAGTATCAAAATTTACAAAAATAAACCGCATATCAATAAATCATTAGTGTATTTCTAGTATAAACGAAGATAGTTATTCACTTTTAGAAAGTAATCGGTGTATTATGAATTTAGTAAAATATTTAATCAATAAATCAATAACTCATACCCGTATAATAGTTAGGTATGTTTATTAACTCTTTTTTTAAAAAATTATTAATTTTTTAAATTATTATTTTTTAATTTTAAACTTTGACCGATTTTGACCAATAAATCCCGTCTCCGCCGACTTTTGACCGATTTTTTTAAAAATCGTTTTTTGACCCGATTTCCACTTAATCGAGACGAAATCCGTCTGACTACCGATTAATCGGCCGACTTTTAGAACACCGCTCTGACCACTTATTATCAACCAAAAGGTATCCACTAGAGTTAGATTTACCAATCTAATTTGTCCAATATATATTATGGGTTAGTAACTTATAAGTTTAACTTATTTATCACTTATATATTATTTATTTTATTTAGAGTAAATTGCAGTTTGCATCCTCCATCTTTGTTTTAAATGCAATCTTGTATAGCTAGTTTAATAAATTGTATTTTGTATCCCTTAACTTTCTATAACAAGTCAAATTACAATCCTTCATAGTATTTTTGTCAAAATAAAATGTTAATTTTAATATATTAATGAAAAAATATGGTATAACCCTATTATAATAATTATATATAGATCCTAATTTACAAAGGTACTTATTATATATTATAAAATTTATAAATTTTAATTTAATATCATCTGTTGACCATTAAATTAATATAAATATATTTTTACAAAATTAAAAATTGGAGCTTGATTTTGTAAATTTGGTGAGAGTGTAATATAAGATAAATATTTAATATATGAAATAATTCAGAGCATTATCATCCTTAAAATTAATTAATTTAATCTTGTATTTAGACGATAAACATTTAAGGGGTTGTGTTTTGACTTATTTTTCAAAGTTGAGATATGCAAAATGCAATTTATGAAATTAAGTATACATAAATGTATTTGGTCAAAAGCTGATGGATGCAAACCGTAAATAACTCTTTCATTTAAATGAAAAGTAACTTATTTTAAAATTACCCAGGCTCTAAATACCGACATTGTCCCTTAAAAAAGTCCAATCGTTGCAAGACAACAAAACCGAAAATAATTCAGTCAAACGTAAATGCAATGTGTACATTCACAGCTAGTCCATCTTTTTAATCGCATGGATAATATCAGTATTGTTATGGCCAAAAATAACAAACCTCGCTTCTGTGGTGACGTTATCATTTGGAGGATAATGAAGATAGTTTATATTGAAATGTTTGATGTGGATTGGGCCTTGCCTGGGTCGGAATGCAGACCCTCAACTATGTTTCAATCCTTTTTCAAAACAAAATGGATCTAATTAGTGAAGTTCTCATTCGATGCTGAAAGTTTACTTCGAAAGAAAGGACTATTATGACCTCACTTAGAATTTCGTAGAATTTCAGTTCGCTAAGTTTGAAAAGTCCAAAGAACGCAGACTAGCCACGGAGCTTGGATACGGTTTCCCGATCGGAGATCCATGGATCACAGACGGTATCTCCCCATGGCCTTTCGCCTCTGAAAGCGTCCTTGTTAGGCTCAAGACATGTCTGAATACCACTATTAACAAGCCTACACTATGTGACTATGTCACATTACATGACCTAGTGATTTCTATCACTGGGATATAGTATAGGTCTCTAAATGTACTTGTCTTGTTCTCATGAACATTAGCTTGATCATGTATGCTCAGACTTATAATGAGCTTAGTAAAGTTTCTTGCATCTAGATTGTATATAGGCCATTGAATAATTATCCTGGTAGAAGTTCAGAAGTGTTCATGCAGCAGGATAGAGTTGAATAAGGCTATGAAGAAATAAGTTGCAGGAATTTGTCTAAGGCATTATATAGTAAAGTCAAAAGAAAGCTATGTCGTGAAGTCACCAATATCCATGTCGTGAAGTACTATATCGCATAGTCCATCTTGTACTATGTCGAGAAGTCCTCAAGACACATGTCGTGAAGTGTTGAAGTCAGCAAAGTCAAAGGAGCCTAGATCGTGAAGTCCTCAGAAGCCCTATGTCGCATAGTCATCAAATGACCTATGTCGCATAGTCGTCAAATGACCTATGTCGCAAAGTCTTCAAAGGCTATATCGCGTAGTCCTCACAAGGGAGATCGCATAGTCAGGGATGAAGTGGAGTTCACGATATCAACACTTAGCCGTTTATAACAAGACAAATCAAGGTACAGAACCAAGAATCAAAGGAGACAAATACTGAAGCATTTGTTCTGGCAAGGTGGTCCAAAGAACAGATGGCAAATCTACAGCTAAACTTGGAGAGAAAGATAAGAGACAAGCTGCTACAGAAACGGGAAAGACTCCGAAAAGCAGGTGGTCCTTCCTGACACAGTGAACTTCTTATGGCAGGACAAGTTGGACTTTCAGAAGGGGTAGCTGTGTAATATTGTGTGTGCCTAGTTTGTATAGGAAAATATATATATCGTGCACACACAACTGTAAGCTGTAAGAGAGATACACATAGTTATTTGCTAGGCTCTTTTCTCTGTAAGCAAGCAAGTTCAAACCGTTCTTGTTTAGAAGCCAGAAATTCGATTGTGAATTTCCTGGAAAGCTGTAGTATTTAATTTGCTTATACAAAGTAGATTAAAGTGATTGTGTGTGTTATTTACTTTCTGCATATTACATATCATAATCACATACAGTTGTTTACTTAGTTTTCAAGATCGAAAAATATATCAAACTATCCATTCACCCCCCCTCTGTCTAGTTTCTAGTGGTATTCATTTCTAACAAGTGGTATCAGAGCGTAGGCTGTTAACGTACAAACAGGAAAAGATCAAGAATGAGTTCACAGAAACTAAGCAGTATCAAGATTCCTCCCTTTAACAAGGAGCACTACAGTTTATGGAAGAAGAAGATGTTGCTTTTCATCAAAGCTTCTAACCCCATGTATTTAGATATTCTAAAGCATGGTCCCTTCATTCCAATGATCGAGATTGGTGAAACAACCAGTGGCACTGAGATTGTACCAGCAAAACATGTGCCCAAAGATCCCTTAAAATACACTGATCCTGAAAAGGAAAAAGTGGCATTGGATGGACATCTTCAACTTATCATTTGTGAATCTATGGACTTCAACATGTATGGCACTGTTGCTCATTGTACTAGTGCCAAGAAGATGTGGGATCTTATAGAAGTGCTCTGTGAAGGAACTACTGAGGTAAGAAAGAACAAGAAGCAGATTCTTGTTTCACAATATGAAGCCTTTATGGCTCAGCCAAAAGAGGGAATCACAGAAGTGTTTGAGAGATTCAACAAGCTGATAAACGAGCTCAAACTCTATGACAAACACTATGAAACAGAAGAGCTCAATATGAAGTTTCTACTAACTCTGCCAGATCACTTGGAACCAAGAATTTCTTCCCTTAAAGAAAGAGATCTGACAAAGATTGGTTTTGATGTGTTGTATGGTGTTTTAAAGACATATGAGTTAGAGCTGTTTCAAAAGAGATCTATTCAAGCAAAGCAAGGATTAGTGGCTAATACTTCCTGTGCACTTATTGCTGACAACCTAAGTCAAAGAATGGACTCTCTTAAAATCAGTCAGGTCAAGATTGAGGAACTGGAAGTTGAAGACACTGGTGATGAAACTCAGGTTGTGTATGATTTACCTGAAGAGGATGAGTTCTACAGTATAGATGAGCTGGACAAAATGGAAAACAAATCTTTTGCTTATATGGCTAGGAGGTATCCTAACATAAGGTTTAAAAGAAAGCAGCCATTTAAGTCTAAGTTCAACAATGGAAACACTGGTGGATCTAGTGGCTCAAACACCTTCAATAAAGGAAAAGGGATTGCTGGTGCTGCTAAAGGTGGATACAAGACAGGAAGTGTGGATAGGACCAAAATAAGGTGCTATAACTGCAATGAACTTGGGCATTTTGCCACTGAGTGCAAAAAGCCTAAACAAGTCAAGAAGGACAAAGCATACTTAGAGCTTGAAGCTAAGTATGAGGCTCTACTCAAGAAACAACAGGGCAAAGCTTTTATTGCTGAGGGAAAGTGCTGGGATGACTCTGATGAAGAAGAAGAACAAGAGTACTCAAACTATGCCTTGATGGCATTTTCTGATGAAGGTGATTCAAGTCAGGTACCTATTCTTACTTCTCTTGATATGACTCCCCTTCAATATAAGCAAACTGTTGAAGATATGAGCACTGAAATGTTTAATATTCATACTAGCATGTTAGTAGCTAATGAAGAAATTGACAGACTAACTGCTAAAAATGTTGAGCTTACAGAAAAGAATGAGCAACTTGAGTTAATGGTTGTGAACCTGGATGGTTTGAAAAATGAGGTTGAGTATCTTAAAAACAAAGTGATTTGTGCTGAGCAGATAGAGAATGCCCTTAGAGAACAAATTGCTGAAACTGAACTGAAACTAAGAAGCTTCAAAAACTCCTCTGAACTTATTCAAACCTACCACAAGGAACACACTGAAGATTGCAAGGTTGGAGTTGGTTTTGACTATGATAATGACAAGGGAAGGAAGAAAGTCAAGGGCAAAGGAAAGGAAACTTTTACAAACAAAAATGCCCCAACCATACTGTCAAGTGTTGAACAGCCCATCTTCAAGAAGAGTGTTGTTGAGTTTGATGAGGAACTACTGATCATCAAGCAACAACTACTTGAAGAAGATGAGGCTGCTAAGAACACTTCTTCCTTTCCTGAACTTGTCAATCAGAAAGAGACCAAAGACAATCTTGTCAAGAGTCCTAAAGCAAAGAAAGAAGTTGTTAAGAAAAAGAAACAAAACAGAAATGGTAAAGTTGGTGTTAACAAAGGAAACAACTATGCTTATGTGCCAAATGCTCCCAGAAAACAATGTCAAAAATGCCTATCTGTTAATCATTTGACTCATAAGTGTAGTAAGCCTGAAATTGTTGAAGTTGATAACCTAAGTAACCTTTCTGCAAGCATAAATTCTAGTCATGATTCTTTCTGTGGTAAGCCAAACTGCATGACATGTTATGTGACTGTGATTGCTAACTGTTTATCTCTTAAACATAAACTTGACTCTGCACAATCTGGTGAATCACACACACACATACATTCTCATAGGACAGGGTCCCCAATCAGGGTTGAGAGGGTGAAAACTTCATGTGAGCCTAAGAGTGTAAACTCCAAAGCCACAGAAAAAGTGAAGTCTCCTACTATGAGAAATGCAATTTATGACAGAAGAATTATTAATCAAAATGTTTCTAAACCATATGGACCCTACCAAGTGTGGGTACCAAAAGCAACTTAGTCACTTTGTGAATGCAGGGCAACAGGAATAAAAGAGTCATATGGATCTTGGACAGTGGATGCTCAAGTCACATGACTGGTGATATGGCCCTGCTATCACATTTTGAGGAAAAGGCTGGCCCATCAGTAACCTTTGGAAATGACAACATTGGTTATACAATGGGATATGGCAGTGTTAAATCTGGAAATGTCATTATTGAAGATGTAGCATTTGTTGAAGGACTGAAGCATAATCTCTTGAGTATTGGACAGTTTACCAACAGAGGCTTCAAAGTGGAATTTGATGAAGACCTTTGTTCAATCTCAAAAAGGGAAAGTGGTGAAGTTGTTCTAACTGGTGTGAAGAAAGGAAGCTTGTTTGTAGCTAATCTCAAGGCTGCAGATAAGGGAGAAATTTGTTGTTTCTACACAAAAGCCACAAATGAGGAATTCTGGCTGTGGCACAAGAAACTGTCTCACTTGAGTGTTCAGGCAATGAACTCTCTAACCAAGAGAGAACTCATCAGGGATTTGCCTGCCTTGGAGTTTGTGCAAGATGGAGCATGTGAAGCTTGTCAGAAAGGGAAGATTAAAAGATCAAGTCACAAGAACAAGTTGCTCAATACAAACTCAAAACCTCTGCAACTAATTCACATGGACTTATTTGGCCCTGTGAATGTAATGTCCCTTTCCAAAAAGAAATATGCTCTAGTGATGGTTGATGACTATTCAAGATATACTTGGGTGGAATTCCTATTCTCCAAGGATGAAGCACCACAAGTCATAATAGAGCATATCAAGAGAGTTGATAAAGAAGCACAAAGCACTGGTTCCTCTGTAGTTGCTTTGAGAAGTGATAATGGGACTGAGTTCAGAAATTCAACATTGTATGAGTTTTGCAAAGATAAAGGAATTTCTCAACAATTCTCAGCTCCTAGGACACCTCAACAAAATGGAGTAGTTGAGAGAAAGAATAGAACTCTCATTGAAGCCGCAAGGACAATGCTGCTGGATGCAAAGCTACCCACTAGCTTTTGGGCTGATGCTGTTAACACAGCATGCTATGTGCAAAATAGAACATTAATCAATAAGAAGTCTGGCAAAACTCCTTACTCATTAATGACTGGAAAAAGAGCATCCTTCAAGCACCTGCATGTGTTTGGAAGCAAGTGTTTTGTGATGAAAGATACCTCTGAGCATGTTGGAAAGTTTGATGCTAAAGCATTTGAAGGTATCTTCATTGGATACTCTCTGGAAAGGACAGCATACAGAGTGTTTGTACCTGAGCAACACAAAATCATGGAAAGCATGGATGTTACCTTTGATGACAAGAAAACTCCAGGACTGAAAACAAGTGATCAAGACAGTGTGCTATTGAGATTTGAGAATCAAGGTTATCTTGAGGATTCTGAAAGTGAAGATGAACCCCCTGTTCAAACTGTTCTAGAAAATGAAATTCTTGAAGTTGACAATCTTCTTCAAACACCTGTGCAAGGATTCACAAACACAGGGGGAGAAGAAGAGAATGCAACTGTCAACCAAAATGAGATTGGAACAGATCAAGGAAATGAACAGGGGCACACAAGGAAATGGGACAGAGCCCACACTAGGGATCAAATCATTGGAGATCCTAGTGAGGGAGTTAGAACAAGAAGGGCAACATTAAATACTTGTCTGTATAGCTGCTTTCTGTCACAAGAGGAACCTAAATTAATTGAAGAAGCTTTGAAGATTTCTGATTGGATTGTTGCCATGCAAGAAGAGTTGAATCAATTTGAGAAAAACAAGGTATGGGAACTAGTGCCACCTCCAAAAGGAAAGAATGTTATTGACACCAAATGGGTGTTCAGGAACAAGATGGATGAAGAAGGAGTGGTAGTTAGAAACAAAGCAAGGCTGGTTGCCAAAGGTTATTGTCAGCAAGAAGGCATTGACTATGATGAGACATTTGCACCTGTAGCTAGACTGGAAGCCATAAGAATCTTCCTGGCTTTTGCAGCTCACTCAGATTTTAAGGTGTATCAAATGGATGTGAAAAGTGCTTTTCTCAATGGTGATCTTGCTGAGGAAGTTTATGTGTCTCAACCACCTGGCTTTGAAAGTGAAGACTTCCCAAACTTTGTGTATAGACTGCTCAAGGCACTCTATGGACTCAAACAGGCACCAAGAGCCTGGTATGAAACTCTATCTCAATTCCTTCTTGAGCATCAATTCACTAGGGGTACAATAGACAAAACCCTATTCTTCAAGAAGCATGGAAATGATATCATTCTTGTTCAAATCTATGTGGATGATATCATCTTTGGCTCTTCAAATGAAAAACTCTGTGAAAGGTTCTCTAAGTTGATGCAAAGTAAATATGAGATGAGTATGATGGGAGAGTTAACCTACTTCCTAGGCCTGCAAGTACATCAAAGGGAGGATGGCATCTTTATAAACCAATCTAAGTATGTCAAGGATCTTTTAAAGAAATATGGTTTAGAAGAGTCATCCCCAGCTAAAACTCCTATGTCTACTGCAATCAAGCTGGATGAAGACAAGAAAGGCAAGAGAGTTGATATCAAGGTCTATAGAGGAATGGTTGGATCCCTGCTCTATCTCACAGCTAGCAGGCCAGACATCATGTTTGCCACATGCCTTTGTGCAAGGTTCCAGTCTGATCCCAAGGAATCTCACATGATGGCCATCAAAAGAATTTTCAAATATCTGAAGGGGACTCCTAATCTTGGGCTATGGTATCCAAAGGGCACTGGGTTCAACCTGGTTGGTTACACAGATTCTGATTATGCTGGATGCAGGATTGACAGGAAGAGCACCTCTGGAAGCTGTCAATTCCTAGGTCAAAGGTTAGTGTCCTGATTTAGTAAGAAACAACAATCCACAGCAACATCCACAGCTGAGGCTGAATATATTGCTGCTGGAAGTTGCTGTGCTCAATTGCTTTGGATTAGAAATCAACTCATGGATTATGGACTAGTGTTAGAACACATTCCTCTGATGTGTGATAATACTAGTGCAATATCCATTGTTGCCAATCCTGTTAATCATTCTACTACAAAGCACATTGAGATCAGGTACCATTTCATTAGGGAACATGCTGCAAATGGTACCATAGAAGTCTCTTATGTTCCAACTGAGAAACAATTAGCTGACATATTTACTAAACCTCTGAATGAAGCAGTCTTCAACAGACTTGTGAGTGAAATTGGAATGCTCAATCCTTCATTCAGTTGTTCTAAGTAAATATGCTGGTTAATTGTTGCAGCAGTAAATTTTCACTGTATTTAAATGATCTATTTGTTTGGAGTGAAAATTAGCTGAGATATGATTTATAAATATTTCAGTATTTTACTGCATATTTTTTTTTTTAAATCATATTTTTGAGTGGAGTTGTGAGCTTTTGAGACATCTCGATATAGATGTTTTTCAGAGTTCACGACATAGTTCAAATTAAACAGACTTATATCGCAAACTGTTGAGATTGTGAGACTTCGCGACATAGTTCAATTCATGAGTTTGCGACATAGTTAATTCTGTGACTTCGCGACTTAGTATAACTATATCGACAAGTCTCCATAGTTGACAGAATTTTGACTTAAATTAATTTTATTTCAAAATTTGATAAAAGTCTGACAAAATGCTTCAAATTCCTAAAAGAGAGCTTTAGACAGGGTATTTCTACTATATCGCAAAGTCTCCCCAATCCTTTCATTTTGAAGACTTTGCGACTTAGTTCATTCTTGAGACTATGCGATATACTTTGCAAGACTTTGCGGTACAGGCCATTTCTGACTTCGCGACATACAGATAGACTGTACACATTCATAACTCCATATCGCAGTGTCTCTATCATATAAATACCTTTTTCTAACCGTTTGCAACTTTTCATCTTGTCTATTGCTCTCAAACTTTCTAACCTAAGCACAAATTCTCTACTCTCTTTCTTACTCTCTCTCTTGAAATGGCACCCAAATCTCAAACAGTATCATCCTCTATTCCTTTAACCATCCCCAAAGAAACAAATCTTCTCACCATTCCCTCTGAGGCTGAGGCTAAACCCAGGTACAAGTGTTTTGTACGGTTCCTGAATGATTCCTACCTCAGCCAAGCCCTAACCTTGAACCCCACGTTGTATGTTGATGTATTGGAAGGATTTTGGCGAACGGCGTTGGTTTCTACAATGGCCAGGGAAGATGGAACTTCGTTCCAGGAGATAGCTTGTTCAATTGGAGGCAAACACTTCCAGTTTGGGGAGAAGGAGATAAATGAAGCTTTAGGGTTCAAGGTGGAGGGTCATGACCAAGAAGCTACAGATGCTCAAATTGTAGACTTCATGACCTTCATTCGGTATGCAGATGAGATAGATACCGGAAAGCTGAACAAGAAATTTGTAAGAAGAGAGTGGTCATTCCTATTTGATGCACTCCAGAAGGTGTTCCTTTGCAGAAAGACAGGATGGGACCATATCAGTCACATTGCTGTGAAGCTGGCCTATTCCCTAGCCCACAATCAGGAAATCAATGTTGGAGCAATAATCCTCAAGGAATTGGCTCAAAGGCTAGGGAGGACAGTCCGTGGAAGAGGTAATGACATCTTTTACCCTCGCTTTCTTCAAGTTATTTTAAATTATCTTGATGCTAATGTCCATGACTTGGAGGGTATTGATAAATCAAAGTTGGCTTATTCCAAGTCCATGTCCAAGATTCTGTTTGGTTCATTGGACACAAGGAATCAAGTGGATGTGATCTTGAGTGTGACCAAGCATATGCAGGACACATTCGAGTCTTATCCACTTGATAAGCCCATATACCATGCTCTTTCCTGGACAGGGGAGGCTGAGACTGAAGGAGCTTCACAGTCTAACCCAAGCCTCCCTATCCCATCCAGCAACCCCACTGTAAACACCACTGTAGAGTCTAGTCAGCCAAGTGCATCAATCTCTCAAAAGGTTGATGTTCCTAAAAAGAAGAAGAAGAGAACCCTAGCTATTATCCATGAATCTGTAGAGCTAGCAAGTGAGATTCCTGAGTCACCTCTCACCAGACCAAAGAAGAAGTCAAAATCTAAAGCTACCACTGAATCCTCCCAACAGGATTCAGATGTGGAAAAAGGGGTACACCTGCTACTGTCTATGGCCTCTCAACAGGTCATGGGCATTGAAAAGAGCAGCCTCCCCACTGCAAGTTGTAAAGAGTCTGCACAGGGTCAAGACCTCACTCTTGATCCTAGGAGTGATAAGGGTGATCAAACACTAAGTGGAGAGCACATCAATGTTGAAACTCCTCCTATTTCTCAGGGGGAGTTGCCAAAATCTAATCTGAACCCCACTTCTCTCTCAGATTCTTCCACTAAAATTTCTTCTGAATAAGAGAGTCATTCTCATGACAATCTTGCCCTTGATCAATCACAATCCAGCCCTGTGATTGAGCCAACTTCAAGTGACATGGTGCTTGACACTGTGCTCACCACTCAGGACCCACATTTGGTTGGTCAGGGAATGCATGCTGAGGCATATCCTAATGACACCAACACAAACATGGAGGATTCACCAGTTTTCACTGGAGACTCTGTGCCTAATTCTCCCATCCTTAGGGATGTGGAAATGTCTTCACAGACAAATAGGGCTGATGTTGTAACACATCCCATTTCAATGGAGACAACATCAGACCCTACAGCCATTCCAAGGCTGGAGGAGACTCAAACTCACACATCTCATGAAGTGCCTAGCACTAGCTCTCACTTGGCTCAGGCCACAATGTCAGAATGGCTGAAGCCTGTGCAACATGACAGGCCTTAAGGATCATCATCTGTGCCTTCCAAAATGACAGAAGAAGCCATACAGGATCTCCATGTGGCACAGATTGATGAGTTCTCAAAGATAGCTCAACATCTCCTCACCTCCAACCTTCCAAATGCTGATTATGAAGCTATCCTGCTCTGCCATAAGGAGGATGTTGAAGCTCAACAGGAGAAGATTGTGGATACAGCTGAACCAGAGGGGAATGTGGATGCCTGGTTGGATGCTAAGAGGACTCTCAAGCTCAAGGATGCCCTGGCTTTTGTGAGAGAAGAATACCTCACCTCTCTGGGCTCAAATGCTAAGGATCTTTCTCCTGTTGCCATATATGAAGCTGTGAATGATGTGTACAAGAACCAGTTGAAGGCTCTGCATTATCTTGGGAAAGGGCTTCAATCAGAGATTTCTTCTATTCAGGAGGAGACAGACAGATCCCTCACCAAGCTAAGAAACTCTTATCTCTCTGATTTTCCCAAGGTGGATGGTATCCTCAAAGAAGTCCAGAAAACCTCCTCCAATGTGTCCATGATGGATGTGACTCTTGCCATGGTCACAGACAACATCAAGAAACTGGCTTCTACACTGGAAAATCAAGCAAAATCTACCATCACCACCAATGCTATGTTGAATGTCATGTGGAAAAACCAGTATGGTGATAAGCTGGTGGATGAAGTCCCTCTGTCAGACATCTCCAAATATGACTTTGCCAGGGTCAAAGATCAATCTCTAAACTCCTTCAAGTCTCAACAATTATTCTCCAAGGTGGATGGCTTAGAAAAGGAAGTGGCCTCTCTCAAAGATGAAAACAGAATGCTATCTGCATCTCTAAGCCAACTCAATGACAAGCTAGATGCTCAAGGCAACAACACAACAAACATCTTGCTGGTGCAGCAACAAATGATGACCTCAATGATGAAATCTTTCAACCTGCCTATTCCTGGGGAAGCTCAAGACATCTTGTCTGATCCCAAGCCTAAGGGGGAGAAAGGAAAGGAGGTCAATGTGAAAAAGAAAGGGGGAGCACCTGCCAAGCAATCAAAACTTAAGGGCAAGCTTATTGAAGAGACAATAAAGCCAATCAATCTTCCCCCTGTAGAGGTCATCAATGCACAAGGTCAGAAAAGCACAGTCACCACAACATTCTATCCATCCACAATGCCTAAAGACATCTTAACCTCTCAACCTGCTATACCTACTCCAATTGCTAAACCTACCCAAGCTACACTTATCACTGAGGCCAAGCTACAGGAAGTTGCCAACTCTAACGTCTATCATGATGAGGCATTCCTGGAGTTTCTGAAAGCCACCTACAAGAATGCTCAAGGAGATGCACAAGTGTACAGAAAGAAGCTCAGGGAAGGTATCAAGTACTTCACAGTTGCAGTAAGGAAAATCAGGGATGTTTATCTGAGAGAAATAATCATGGTGTGCAAGGACAACTGCTTGTGGCACTTAGCATTTCAAACTCTAGAGAAACTGAGGTTTACTGAAGTGTCAATAATTCTGGAGTTGATTGAAAGGAGTGGGGCTAACAATGAAAGTCTTTATAATGACTTGGAGTTGAACCAAAATCAAAGACTGCCTGAGGTCATACCCAAGCCAAGGACAGTAATTTTTCAAAGTCTATCCAAAGTCAGAAGTATTGACCAACTAGTCATTCCCAAAGATCTGCAAATGAAGAATAACTCAAAGATCAATCAAGTGCTGCAAATGCTGAGAGCAAAGAAAGGAGTCAAGACAGCAGAGGAATTAGAGATGATTAACATTCTACAATCTTTTCTGATTCATGGTGTTTTGCCTGAATCTATCAAAGAAAAGAACATGAAGAAGGATGGGGAGGATGATGATGAGGAGAAAACCTACAGGAGGAGATCTCATTCAAGGAGTAATAAGGATGGACCAAGTGACAGCAGCAGGAGCAAATCTTCCAAGAAATCTAAAGATGATGGTGATGACACAAAGGGGGCAAAGGAGACAGTGAAGAGAACTAGGAGTGGAATTCAGCAAGTCAAGGACATTGCTAGTAGTACTTTAACCACAACACAAGACTCTAAGTCTAGGGTGGGTACTGTTAGCAATGATCCTCCAAAATCATTATCCATGACTTCTGAACCTGAATTGCCACAGATGAAAGATGAAGCCACTAAAATAATCTCAAGAAAACACTTCCACAAAGTCACAGCTAGTGGAGTGTTACAGTGGATGAAGGGGAAAGGAATGAAGCTACTTCCAAGTGATGTGGCACTGAAGACTAATTCTCCTTGTTCAAGAAAGGTATCTCTTGTGAAGCATTTGAAGATCAAGAGTGTACCCAAAAGGATAAGGATAACAAAGAAGACTGGAAAACTCACAAATGTTATTGGCATCAATGTGCTTCCACTAGATGAGGACTATGATGAAGATGCCCTAGCATTTTTGAGGGCTCAAAGGATCTTTGAAGTCAAAGTGAGGTTGGATCATCTAGATATCAAATACACTGATGGAAGAGAAAGAATAATGAAGCAGGGAAGCTGGCAATATTTCTATAAGTATGAGCTTGAAAGGATAAATGCCTTACTGAATTTTGAAGAAAAGGATGAAAGGACATGGAAGATAGATATTGCCAGGTACTTGAAAATGCATGCTGATTATGAAGAAAACATGAGGAAAGAGAATGAAAAGAAAAACATACAGAAAGAGAAAGAAATGGCTGAGATGGAAGAGAGGGCTAAGGAGCTAAGGCAGAAAGGGATGTGCAGGGTCAAACAAAATCCTTACATTGTGGAGTACAAAAACTCACATGGAGGCCAAAGCAAAATAAGGATGGAGTTTCTGGACTCATATGTAGAAAGTGCACTCAAAGCTGCAATTGATGACTTGGAAGGCTCACCTCTCATCGAAGAACTGATTGCAAGAGAAGAAATTCAAGAAGCCATCATAGACATAAAAAGAAAAGAAGAAATAAGGAAAAAGAAGATATATGATGATTTGCTAGAGAAGCAATTGGAAGCTGAAGCTGCTGAGCAACAAAAGTAATCTGTAAGCTTTCAATTTTTCTATGTAATCAAATTTCTGATCTCAAGGTTCATGAATTGTTCTTTCTGTTACTAAAATTTCCTTTTATGTAAGTTAGGCTTGTTATCAGACATGAAATTGTGCCTAAGGATCTTACTCACAATTTGGGGGAGATTGTTAGGCTCAAGACATGTCTGAATACCACTATTAACAAGCCTACACTATGTGACTATGTCACATTACATGACCTAGTGATTTCTATCACTGGGATATAGTATAGGTCTCTAAATGTACTTGTCTTGTTCTCATGAACATTAGCTTGATCATGTATGCTCAGACTTATAATGAGCTTAGTAAAGTTTCTTGCATCTAGATTGTATATAGGCCATTGAATAATTATCCTGGTAGAAGTTCAGAAGTGTTCATGCAGCAGGATAGAGTTGAATAAGGCTATGAAGAAATAAGTTGCAGGAATTTGTCTAAGGCATTATATAGTAAAGTCAAAAGAAAGCTATGTCGTGAAGTCACCAATATCCATGTCGTGAAGTACTATATCGCATAGTCCATCTTGTACTATGTCGAGAAGTCCTCAAGACACATGTCGTGAAGTGTTGAAGTCAGCAAAGTCAAAGGAGCCTAGATCGTGAAGTCCTCAGAAGCCCTATGTCGCATAGTCATCAAATGACCTATGTCGCATAGTCGTCAAATGACCTATGTCGCAAAGTCTTCAAAGGCTATATCGCGTAGTCCTCACAAGGGAGATCGCATAGTCAGGGATGAAGTGGAGTTCACGATATCAACACTTAGCCGTTTATAACAAGACAAATCAAGGTACAGAACCAAGAATCAAAGGAGACAAATACTGAAGCATTTGTTCTGGCAAGGTGGTCCAAAGAACAGATGGCAAATCTACAGCTAAACTTGGAGAGAAAGATAAGAGACAAGCTGCTACAGAAACGGGAAAGACTCCGAAAAGCAGGTGGTCCTTCCTGACACAGTGAACTTCTTATGGCAGGACAAGTTGGACTTTCAGAAGGGGTAGTTGTGTAATATTGTGTGTGCCTAGTTTGTATAGGAAAATATATATATCGTGCACACACAACTGTAAGCTGTAAGAGAGATACACATAGTTATTTGCTAGGCTCTTTTCTCTGTAAGCAAGCAAGTTCAAACCGTTCTTGTTTAGAAGCCAGAAATTCGATTGTGAATTTCCTGGAAAGCTGTAGTATTTAATTTGCTTATACAAAGTAGATTAAAGTGATTGTGTGTGTTATTTACTTTCTGCATATTACATATCATAATCACATACAGTTGTTTACTTAGTTTTCAAGATCGAAAAATATATCAAACTATCCATTCACCCCCCCTCTGTCTAGTTTCTAGTGGTATTCATTTCTAACAGTCCTTCCTACTCAATGCCCGGGCATCCATCCAATGCATTATTTTCGATCTTGTACCCTATGTAGGATTGCTTCGCATAGGCTACACAAGCGGTACACTAAACACCAACCCAATATTGATTCAAAAAAGAAAGAATAGCAATATTGGGTTTGGCCCAGTATCTTAGTAATCTCGCCCTCTATGAAACCTCGGTTAGTTACTATAATTGGTTACAGGTAGAAGCAAGGAATGTAGCATTTGGGTCTATCTCAAGGCATAAATTACCTTATTTATACTTATAATCTCTTCCATATTTAGGAAGAGCTTTCTCCTTAAGTGTAATTTTACAGAAAACACAATAAGGAGCCTCGTCACCTAAAAGATGGAGGTTCCTTAACTTTTATTGATTTATGGAAAATTAACATGTCCAGGCTGAGAAGCTTCGCCTTGCTAGAAGGATCGAGAAACCTCGCCTTTTGAGATTCATAAGAGGCTATCTTTCCTTATTCTCCATGGATCAGGATAAACGTTGACTCCGATAAATTCGAGTTAATAAACTTATCCGATAAGTTCCGAGAAAATAGTAAGACCATGACAGCTCATAATGATATATCAAAGGCGGTGATCCCGGTCTTTCCGCTCTTTAAAGAAGGAAACTCGGCCCATGAGTTACTTGCTCCCCAAGAACTCTGTTTGGCTTGATCCCTATAAATAAGGGTACGTAGGCACATTGTATGGCACGATGCGATCTAGCGAAAAAGAGTGAATTCAATATTCAACTTCAATCGCGACCTATTCTCACATACAATCTCAGCCATCCCCAAATCATAAACTCTAATCCTTTCAACCTACGTTACATATCATCATCGGTTTCTACCACAATTCCAGAAACCCTCCCCGAATTGGTTATCATCAAATTCCTCCGTTAACAAGTATCATTCAACATATTTATAGTCACAAAACGCAAGTTAAACGCAGGAGCACATGCAGACTATTTTAATAATATTATATATTAATTTTCATGTTAACATACTCATTTCTAATGAACCGTTCTCTCATTAAAAAATACGTATATAAATTCGTAATCCTATTTTAATTTCAATAGAATTTTTTAACTATGTATTACAAACATCTATTCTACTTTTAATAGAGCTTTTTTTTAATATATTTTTTATAAATTCGAAAACCTATATTACTTTCGATAGAACTTTTAACTATATGTCAAACCTATAAATTAGAACTATTCTCCTTTATAAATTCGAACACTTATTATACTATAAGCATAACTTTTATTTATATGTCTTCCATATAAATTTTAACTCTTCTCCTCTATAAATTCAAACACATATTTTATTTCTAATTTGTTAAATTATATTTTTTTTTATTTAGTAATATTTAAAATTCTAAAATTCAAAAAAATTGGAAAAGTAAATTGATTTAGTAGTATTCAAAATTTTAAAATTCTAAAATATTAGAAAAGTAGATTGAGGCAATCTTAGAGGCGTCACCTCAACTCCCGCGTATCCTTCTATATATATATATATAGTTGCACTCTAGGAAGAACACCTTATACAAAGAACAATAAAGAAAACCATCATAAACACTTTATTTTTCATAAAAATTAAATTTTAAAATTAGAATCATAAAATTGAACAACAATTAAGCCTAAAATATCGAATTTAACGTAGAATCTCATCTAAATTTAAAAATTAAACATTACATATAATCTAATATAGAATCCAGTACAGAATCTTGTATATATATTTATCACAATGAAATTACATGTAATCATGTTTTATTTGATTCTAATTTTTTGTTAGATTCTATTTTTATTCGTAATAAACCTTTTTTGGTGAGAAAATTAGAATCAACATGCAATTTATGTAAGATTCTATGGTGTTCTTTATTGTTCTTTATATAAGAGTGTTCTTCATGGAGTAATAGCATACATATATATATATAGGCTTTTGTTCAAATAGAAACCTTTTCCTAAATAAAAACTAGAAACTAAATCCTGGCCACTAGTTTTTTAAAATTCAAATAAATTTTACACACATCTCAGCCACTTATTTTATTTAATCTGGGCCACATGTTTAAAACTACGGGTTCATATTCATAAGTACGTAAAGTAGTTTGTCCATTTCTACTTTATTCCTTCCATTTCTAAATTTACTTCTCTTCTTTGACTCTCTCTCGCGCGTCGTCATTCCATGATCTGATATTTTCATCCATTCTTCATATATTATGTATGCTATGTATTACCCCCACCCCCTAATTCACAGCTCCACCGTCGCTTTAGTCTGCAAATTCACAGACACAAATCACTAATTATAACTACTGATGTCATCAGAATTGGTGATGTACGATACATAAATTAGTGATTTGTGTTGTGAATTTTACTGATTAATGGTAGAGACTTTAGTGATTTCTGGTATAAATTAGGTGATTCGACAAACTTGGTGATTTAAAATAATAGTGGATTAAAGTTGTTATAGTGATTGTAAGGTGTAATTTGATCGAAGAACATGCTGGTGTTGTAGATCGGAGATGTAATGATAAAGGAGAAGAGTAAGATGTCGGTGGCTTCGAGATCGTCGATTGTGGCTCAAATAAAAAGGACTATATGTGATTGAGTATGTATCTGATTATAATCGAAGAAAAGGAAATTCAGTTGTGAAGGAGATCGGAGATGTTGAATGATGATGAGTAGAGGTATTGGTGATACTGGGAAGGTGAAGACATATCCAGTGCACGCACTGGATGTATATATTTGACCATGAATTGAAGTTTTGAAAATGTAAAATAATAAGTTTACGTATACTGAACACCTAGTTTTGTGTTATTTACAATAATGCTATTAGTTTTTAGTTTCTAATTAGTGTTGGTTTCTAGCTAAATAGGACCCTATATATATATAGGGGGCTACTCTAGTGAGAACCCCTCTTATAATGAGAACTAAAAACTTTATATAATTTTATAATTTAATTCATTTATTTTATTACAAAAATCAGACATAACCCTATCAACACTGCACTCTTATTTCATTGTTCAATTTCATCCAACCACCCCCACCACCAAGCCACCACCGTCACATCACCACCACCGGAATCACCAAATTGGAACCAGAATCACCGAATTAAAATCAGAATCACCAAAGAATTACACCATCATCTATCACCACCACAACTACACTACCACCACCATAACACTACACTGTAACCACCACCTAAATCACCAAATTAGAACCAGAATCACCAAATTAAAATCAGAATCACCAAAGAATTATACCATCATCTATCACCACCACAACTACACTACCGCCATCAAAATCAACACTACACCGTCATCACCATCGCAGTGCCATCACCACCAAAATCTCTACCAATCACCAAATTCAAACAGCAAATCACAATAATTTAAACCACAAAAACACTATCATTTCGTCATGTACAGTTGAACTAAAATCGAGCCCAAATCACTAAAAACTTTAACCTAAATTACTAGAACTTATATGAAAATCATCAAATTTTTGAACATAAATCACCAAAGAAATCGATAAATCATTTAAAAAGCCAGAGAATTACATCTATTTTTCACGAACTATACATACACATATGCATATGCTTCATCTTCTCCGGCGAATTCATAACTTTTTCGGCGAGTTCCTCATCTCCGTGAGGCGAGATGAATTTTACCGAGAGGATGATGATGAAGAGAGGATGTTGATGTATGTACACTATTTTGAAGATAGATCTAGAAATGATGAAATGAAAAAGGAAGCCGGTGGATAGGATAGATGAGAGAGAGATAGAGAGAGTGAGAGAGAGAAGTATTTAGATCTAAAAATATGTGGTTGAGATTGAATGTAAGTATAAAATATGTGGGGCTCAGATTTAGTCTCAGTTCTTATAATAAGATAGGTTTTCATTTGAGTATCTCCCTATATATATATATAGGGGTTTACTCCAATACAAACCACTCTTAGACTACAAACTACAAACTAAATAATTTGTTTTTCAAATCGCGTCGAAACATAGCACATATGGTATGCAAATTGATCGTTGGGAGATGGAGAAAAATACGGTGAAGTCGCATTTCAAAAAAAGCTCTTCGATTGACGGAAAAAGTCAAATTAAAAACGGAGGGGAATATGTGTGGGAGGGTGTATTTTAGTTGTGTGTTCTGCATATAGGGGGACCTTTAGATTAGATTAATCTAAGGGTTTAGATTGGTTTTTAGTTTCTATTTTAAAAAAGGTTTGTATTTAATCTCTAGCCTATATATATATATTGATATATAATTGTAGAGAATCGATCGATAAAAATATATAATAAATAAATATTATTTAATTTAATTATGTAGTTATGGCAATCGAATCCGTGATGAAGCTAAAAAAATTAAAGTAAACAAATAAATCTTGTATAATTATATAGTCGTAAGAAATCTAAACTCGGAGTTTAGTGATAACATTGGTATGTTGATAATTAGATATTATTGGACGTAATTGAAACATTATTTTTTTTATTAATAAAGGAAAAATGATATATGTACAAAAACTTTTCCCAAAATTATTCACAAATGACACATGTTAAAATATAATTGGTGATAATTTTCATAAAATAATGAACCCATCTTACATATATTAGAATTAAAATTCACAATGTATTATTTGTGAACAGTCTTAATTAAACCAGGTCCTTGGAAGCTTCCCTGTGAATTTCTAGTTTCCAAACAAAACATCTTCAATGCCATGTCCCTCTGATCCAGGAAGCCAAGCAGCTATGAGGGCATCGATTTTAGACAGGTATGGCTCAACAATTAGTGGACGGCCAGTAACAAGGACGACAACAAATTTTACAGTGGCACAAACATTAGTGATAATGCTTGGTCCAGGTTCTGGGATTGTTAAGTTGGTACTACTACTACTACTACGGCATAAGAGAATTCGTTGGACTTGACGAAGCTGGTATCAGGGAGCCAAGCAAGGGCATCAATAGTAGACAGGTATGGCTCAATAATTGACGGCCACTGATAAGGACGACAACACATTTTACAGTAGACTTCAAAGTTGAAATCATAAATAAAAATACAGTTTACCTGCGAAATTCATGTTTTTTTTTCATTTCTTTTACAAACTGGGTACATGCATGCATACTATGGATTTAACAAGGCTTAAAAACCATTTGGTACTTATCAATTACTTATGTAGACCAAGCACCTCCAAGGCCTTGTAGCATTACATTCATCAAATCATACATTATTCATGATTCATACAAACTGGGGAGAACTAAAATAATACCTAAGATAGGAACTTTGTAAATGCACCAATATTCATTCATGAACTTGATTTACATAGAACAAAAACATTAAATTACCTTCCATCACTTGCACCGAGTTTAAAGAAACAAAACATAAATATTAAAAGTTTAAGCGGCACAAACAACTTGTTGTCCAAGTCCACGCCACCGAACTTTAGGAAAGAACAAGGTTCAGGATGGACTCGTTACTGATATAGTAGTCAGCGATTGTACGACCTTCCTCAAGTTTCTTGTCGTCTAATAAAAGTTTGTGTTGGTTCAGTAAGATGCCTAGTCTGTCCTGGATCTTTGCTTTGACAATACCGATTGTGTCCGAGCTCTCTACCTCCAAAGTGAACCTCTGGCCTGTCAAGGTATTTACAAAGATCTGCATCCAAAAACGATGATCTAGCACCACCAACTTGAGGATAGACTCCTCTTGGATAGAGTAGTCTGCTAGAGTACGATCATCATTAAGCTTATTGCCAGCAAATAACAGCCTTTGGTAGTACGGTGCAATGCCTTCTTTGTCCTTTATCTTTTCTTTGACATCTTTAATTGTGTCTGTGCTCTGCACTTGCATGGTGATAGTCTTCCTAGTCGAAGTTCTGACAAAAATTTGCATCCGAAAACTGGGATAGAGCACCACCAACTTAAGAATGGACTCCTTTGCAATACCGTAGTCTGCTAGATGAAGACCATCCTCAAGCTGCTTGCCTAGAGTACACCCCTCCTCAAGCTGCTTGTCATCAAAAAACAGCCTTTGGTAGTACGGTGGGATGCCTTCTTTATCGTTGATCTTTTCTTTGACAATAGCAATTGTATCTGAGCTCTCCACCTCCAAAGTGATAGTCCAACCTGTTAAAGTCTTGACAAATATTTGCATCACAGAACTGTGATTGAGTACCACCAACTTGAGGGGAGTCTCCTCAGTGAGACTGTAGTATGATAGAGAACGATGATCCTCGAGCTGCTTGCCTGCAAATAACAACATATGATGGTCCAGTGCGATGCCTTCTTTGTCCTGGATCTTTGCTTTGACATCACGAATTTTGTCCGTGCTGAACACCTCTAGATTGAACATCTTCCCCGTCTCCATCTTGACAGGGATTTGCAGCCAAAAATTAACATTCGGGACCCACGCGAGAATAGACTCGTTGGTGATATTGTATTCTGCTAGAGTTAGAGCATCCTTAAGCTGCTTGCCAAGAAGACACAGCCTTTGGTAATAACGTGGGATGCCTTCTCTGGCTTGGATCTCCACTTTGACATCACGAATTGTGTTTGAGCTCTTCATCTGCAGTGCGATAATCTTTCCTGTGATGGTCATTACAATTACCTGTAATCCCCTCCTCGGCCTCAGTACCAAAAAAACATTAGACTTCTTGTGGATGTTGTAATCCGCTAGGGTCTGGGCATCCTCAAGTTGTTCACCCGCATAAATGAGTTGTTGCTGGTCTGGGGGAATCCCTTCCTTGTTCTTAATCTTCGCCTTGACATTATAGATGATCTCCGAGCTTTCAACCTCAAGGGTGATGGTCTTGCCGTTAAGAGGGATGACGAAAATCTGCATCTGTAATTGAAACAGAATTCAATGTGATAAGTGCTGCACCTGCTCCGTCGCCAAATACACTGTTCCGGTGGTGGTGGCCGTTAAGTACCTCCGGCGTGAGAATCAGTAACGGAGTAGAGTAACGATGTAGCAAAATATCGAGAGTATTTTCTGGTGAGTGTGTGTAGTGTTTGAGTGTGAATGTATCTATATGTTCTTTGTGGGATAGCAGAGTATTTATAGGACCGAAACCTGTCATTGTGACGTGGGCGCCGCTTACTGTGGCAACAGGGCGCGGGATGGGTCTCCTTACTACAGTTGGAATGTACAGTTGAGAGGTATGGTTGAGGTGTACAGTTGACTGGAACAGTTGACGTGTACAGCAGAGGGGAACAGTGGAGGCGTGTCCTATACTTTATCATGTTTGACATTTGGCTAAGTGTTACATTCTGATCTGTCTTTGACATGTATTTGCTTTTATGCTGGCGGTTCCGTGACTGGGCGACCGAGTTTGGGCGCTTGTGGCTGACATTGAGCCATAGGACGCGAATGTGATCAGTTGGCGGGAAATGTGCACTCGGGTACATATCATTGCCCCCCACTCTCGCTGGCCGCTTGAGCGGGTAGGGAGAGTAGAGGAAGAAAAGGAGAATGGAAAATGTGAGAGTTGGATTTGGTGCCCTCCAAGTGATCGAGCGATACTTTGAGAATTTTGAGGAAATTGAATTTGGTGCCCCCCAAGTGAGCGAGGGTCACTTGAGAATTTTGAGAAAATTGAATTTGGTGCCCCCCAAGTGAGCGAGGGTCGCTTGAGAATTTTGAGAAAATTGAATTTGGTGCCCCCCAAGTGAGCGAGCGTCACTTGAGAATTTTGAGAAAACTGAATATGGTGCCCCCCAAGTGAGCGAGCGTCACTTGGAGAATTTTGAGAAAATTGAATTTGGTGCCCCCAAGGTGAGTTGATGTGTTTAGGCCGAGGTATTGTGTGAGTTAGTGTGGAGAGAGTGCAGGCGAAAGGTTTCTTTTGTTGTTACATTATTGATTGTTCATAATAAATGTGAATGATGGGATATAAATGAACATTAAATGGGTGTCTGAAGGGTCATTCTGATGTGACAGTGTCAGAGGTGTGCATGTGTGTATGTACGTATAATGTCTGTTGATTAGACGGGCTTGTACTGGGAGTGTATGAATTTTTAAATTGGTTTTTGAATAAATAAAAAGGAGAGATGACAAAGAATTCGAAGGGTGGGAGACGCTTGGACTGGGTGGTTGAAATCGTGGGGGCCACGCGCCAATGACAGACTGCCACGTGGGGGTGCAGTTAATGAACGATTGTAACCGTGCTACTTTAGTATAAAAAGTTGTGTAATCTTCATTATATCGTCTTAATCCTTCTTTAAATCTCCAGTGCACATTTGTCTTCTTCTGTTCGTCATCGTCTCTCTACTACTGCTGTTGGGGTTTGTTAATCTGTTGTTGATTTTGCCGCCGTCGCTCTTTGTTCGTCGTTACTTGCTGCTTTACTCAATTTTTGGTAAGACTTTCTTGAGTGTTGCTTTTGTTCATATTGTACTGTGTCATGTTTTAAAGTGTTTGCGAGATGTTTGGCTTTTTGTTTTTGCAAGTGGTCTGATTCATGTGTTTTGTTACGGCAATAGTAGGATGCTTTGTGTTTGAGATGTATGTGGGTATGTATATTTGATGTTGTGGTTATTGAAGGGAATGGGTGTGTTTGTTGTTTTTATGTGTGCATGTGTAAACATTTCGAGTAATGGGTGCATTTTGCTGTTTGGTCGAGGTGCAACAAGTGTTATTGGGAATTTTGTTTGTTGAGTGCTTTAGGGGTCCGAAACTGGTGTTGCATATGATGCGTGAGTGTGTTTGAAAGTTTTTGTATGGATGTGTGTAATTGTATTTGAAAATGGGCATGTTTTGGTGTTTGATCGTTGTTGTGTAAGTGTTAGTGGTTCCCAGGGTTTTTGTAGAATATGAAGCGTTTGAGGGTGTTTTGGGGATAAATCATTGTTTGGTTTTGTTTTTCCGTGTGTGTTTGCCGTTCTACCCGGGTGAGTAGGATGGGTGTTTTCTGCGGTTTGTTGTGTAGGCGGTTAATAGGGCTGGTAACTTGTGCTTGTATTCACTCTTTGTTTGTATTGTTGTTGCAGAGAGATGTCGCTGTCGAAAACAAACGTGCCGAGAACTCGCCCGGTTTTGATAGATGTTATGGGCAGGTGGGTTGACACGCAGGTTCACAGTTATTTGGGTGTTGCCGCCTGTGACAGGGTGAGGTACTTTGACACCTTCGAGAGTTTGTATCGTACTGAGGGAGTGCCCGTTACTGGCTTTAACAAGAGGGAGATGGATGAGGCGTTTGGCAAGTTTAAACATTTGGACTGTGGCAGTAACTTCCAGGAAGATCGTTATGGTCGCTTGGTGTCTAGACTGTTTCGCATCGAGGATGCCGCGTGCTGGTGAGCGGTTATATGATCGTGACGCGGATGGCTGGATGGCGATTCCAATATCTCATTTCAAAGCGGGTTTGAGGTTGCCGATGCATAAGTTCATGTCTGATCTCTTCAAGTACTATTTTCGCTGCTCGCCTGCCCAATTCTCGCCCAATGCCATCCGGGTGATTCTTTGGTTTATTGCTGCTTGTGCTAAGGATGGTAGACAGCCAACTTTCAAGGGATTCTTTGCTTTGTTTTATGTGCGTGTGACCAGTGCCAAACCGTTCTACGAGATTCACTGGAACAGTTACACAGCTGTGGCCAAGCGGGTGTCAGGTCAGAGTCTTTTTCGGTTCCCCAAGGGGATGGCGAACTGGCAAGAGGAGTTCATCATGGTTCGCGGGGGTGACCTTGCTTATCTTCCTAATTTTGCACTGGAGGTGAAGAATGTGTATCCCACTGAAAAGAAAGGGTTGAGTGAAGATGTTGCTGACTTGCTGGAGCGAACTGTGCGGTCGCTAGGACGCATGTGGACAGAGGTTGATTTCTTCGAGAATGCAAGGCTGCTTGAGCATAACCGTAAGTATCTATCATGCGTATGATTTTTGTGGTTATATATGTGTTTGGGTCGTGTGTTGATATACGTTTGTGTTTGTGTTTGTGTTAGTGTTGATACCAACTAGGGGTGATTTGCCTGTTCTCGAGGGTGCCAGTTATAATGAGCCCGAGAAACAAATGGAGTTTTTGAATGCAATGCCGCCAAGAGAATCTGTGAACGTCCATCCTCCTCGTGAGAAGAAAGGGGCGCGGTCGGTTATGGGTGACGAGACCGGCGGCTCTGGTTCGGTGGGGAGGAAAGTTATCCGTAAGAAGAAATCTGTACTGGTTGATGAGGAGGATGCCGGTTTTGGGGAGCTTGACGCGAGCGGTGCCACATTGATTGGTGGTGAGGCGGAAAGAGGTTTATCCGCGTCCTTGGGTAGTGATGAAGGAGTTGTTACCCCCGGGGGCGAGGATGACGACCATGCAGACAGCGACACGGAGACTGATGATGGTGGCGGGGATTTATACGCCACGCCTGCTGGTATGTCTGAGATGGTAATTACCTCTAGTAGTGAGGATGCGGGGGATGGTGATGATGATGGCGGTGAGGCTGGGGAAAGGATAGTTGTGGAAGATGTATTTTCGTCTAGTGAGGATGATGGTAGAGAGGTCGTTAAGGTTGGTGATCCGGAGGTTGGCGACAGTGTGGTTGAGAGGGCGTTGGTCCCGTTTGTGGGTGAGGCAGGGGAGAATGCTGTGGGTGAGCGTGCTGATGGTGGTAGCGAGATGGGTGCTGGTGCAGGGGTTGATTATGAGTTGGAAGCTGATGAGGTTGTGCCCGAGGGGGCTGTTGTGAAAGCTAGTTCTGTCAGGGTAGGGAGGCGTTTAGGGGGGAAACGGAAGAGGGCGGTTGATGCTGTTGATGAGTCAAGGAAAAAAGTCAAGTCTGTGCACGAGGTTGGTGAGTCAAGTAGGACGGGAGGTCGGTTGCGAATGGGAGGGCGATTGCGGATGGGCGGTAGATTTGTGTTGAAAAAGAGGAAAGTGAACTTTGCCCTGGCTGGACCGGGTGTGACCACTTCTAGGAAGAAAAGGACGGAGATGTCTGTGACTTACAGTGATAGTGATGAGGGGATGGTTGTTGTTGATGAGGGGACCGGGGAGAGGAGGCCCGGCTATGGGTATACTTTTAAGAGCGGTCCGGGATCTTTTACGATTGACTCGATGACCGAGGATGATTTTGGAAAGCTGAAAGGGTATGGATGGAGCAAACTGGCGAGGCGCTCACAGAAGTATCACGCCAAGGTAAGCTCCCTCGTTCTGTCTCCTTGTGTTGTGACGAAGTTTGCTACATGTTATGTTTTGACGAGTGTTTGTTGGTTTTGCAGAGTCAGTGTCATTTTGCTGCCGTGTTGGCTCAAGGTGATGCTTACAGGATGGATAACAAACGTTTGAGGAAAGCGGAGGAGCAGCTTAAGAAGGAGTTGGGTGCTCAGGAAGAGTATAAGCGTAACTTGGTGGCTTCTTTAGATCAGATTGAAGCTGACAAGAAGCGGTACTTTTCTGAGAGGCATGTTTACAGGAATAGGATGCTTGTTGCGCAAAGGAGAGCGGCGACACTGCAGGAGAATTTGTCGGTTGCAGAGAGGGAAATGGGGGATCTTGCAACTGGGGTTGAGAAGGCAGTCGCTGAGACCGAGCGCCTAGCGAAGGAGCTTGAGTATGCGAGGAAATGTCTTGCAGATGCTGAGAGTCACTTGGCGAGCAGACCTACTGAAGAGGCTGCTATTATGAAGTATAGAGCTAGCGACGCGTACAGAGATGAGTTGATGAAAGAGGTTGATGCTGCCGTTGACAAGGAGATGCGACAGAGGGTTGCTGTGGGCATCGCTAATTGGAAGAAAGGTGATGAATTTAAGAAGTCGGTCGAGGCTGCTGCAAAGACCCTGGCTGACGCCTGTGTATTTGAGCGGCTGGCGGCCTGTGAAGCTACGTGCAAAGCCCTTGGGGAAGAGGCGGTCAAGAAAATGAAAGAGGCTAGGAAGATGAAAAGGGCCGCCCGGAAGCAGAAGAAGAAGTACGCTGCCTTGCGAAGGGAGTTGAGCGAGCGGAGTATCCCTTCTGCCGGGAGCTCTAGTGAAGGGGAGGATGTTGCTGTGGCGGACGCTGAAGCGGATGTTGAGGCTGATGCTGAGATGGAGGAAGATGAAGTCGTTGCTGATGGTGAGGAAGCGGTATCTGAAGACGGTGAGGTCGCTGCTGATGCTGACATTGAAGTTGCTGAAGATTCTGGTGATGAGTTGATTAGCGGGACCTCGCCATCCTTATAGCTGTAATTATTTTTCGTACCTGGTAGTTTGCCGGTATCCAGACTGTAATAGATTTGGTGATCTGTGAACTATTTATCTTTAGCTGCTGTGTAATAGACAAACCATTTACATAGCTTTTGTTTCTGTAACAATCGTGGTTTGCTTTGATTTTTAATTGTTTCTCCGTCGTTTGCCTCTACCTTTTTGTTTATTTGCATGGTACGTTGCTTGGAGGTGGGCGACACCTCCTTTTTGACTTAGCTTTGTTTGCATGGTACGTTGCTGGGAGGTGAGCGACACCTCCTTTTTGACTTAGCTTTATTTGCATGGTACGTTGCTGGGAGGTGAGCGACACCTCCTTTTTGACTTAGCTTTATTTGCATGGTACGTTGCTGGGAGGTGAGCGACACCTCCTTTTTGACTTAGCTTTATTTGCATGGTACGTTGCTGGGAGGTGAGCGACACCTCCTTTTTGACTTAGCTTTATTTGCATGGTACGTTGCTGGGAGGTGAGCGACACCTCCTTTTTGACTTAGCTTTATTTGCATGGTACGTTGCTGGGAGGTGAGCGACACCTCCTTTTTGACTTAGCTTTATTTGCATGGTACGTTGCTGGGAGGTGAGCGACACCTCCTTTTTGACTTAGCTTTATTTGCATGGTACGTTGCTGGGAGGTGAGCGACACCTCCTTTTTGACTTAGCTTTATTTGCATGGTACGTTGCTGGGAGGTGAGCGACACCTCCTTTTTGACTTAGCTTTATTTGCATGGTACGTTGCTGGGAGGTGAGCGACACCTCCTTTTTGACTTAGCTTTATTTGCATGGTACGTTGCTGGGAGGTGAGCGACACCTCCTTTTTGACTTAGCTTTATTTGCATGGTACGTTGCTGGGAGGTGAGCGACACCTCCTTTTTGACTTAGCTTTATTTGCATGGTACGTTGCTGGGAGGTGAGCGACACCTCCTTTTTGACTTAGCTTTATTTGCATGGTACGTTGCTGGGAGGTGAGCGGCACCTCCTTTTTGACTTAGCTTTATTTGCATGGTACGTTGCTGGGAGGTGAGCGACACCTCCTTTTTGACTTAGCTTTGTGTTGGCTTTGTCATTGGCCTTGTTTTTCGAGGGAATTTGATATTTTATGAGAGGAGCTCGGGGGATCGGTCTCTCTCTAGGCGTCGCTTGGCTCTTTCATATTCAGCTTTCTTCTCTTCGATATCCTTTCTCAGGTCTCTCTTTTTTCTATTTTCTTTCCAGGTTTCTGGCTTGTGTTGTGGTCCACCGTGTTCCTTGTGCCTAGTATTCTGAGATGAGCCTAAACGAGAGAAAACTGAGTTGGCGGGCCGGGGGTGGCTTTGTGCTTCGCTTTGGAGGTTTTCATCATGCTGATTGAGTTGGGAAGCTTGGGGTTGTTGTTGCTGCGGTTGAGGAAAGGCGGATGCGACGCGGATGAGAGCGTCGATTTGGGCTTGGGTGTAGCCTGTGAGGTCGAGGTTGCGCTCAGCGTTGGGCGGCGATTCTTGATCCTGGAGAGGTGGTTGAGTTGTCGGGGGTGCCTGCTGTGGGTTACGCGGGTTGTTGACCCCGCCAACTGTGTTGGGAATTTCCTGACGAACGTTTCCCGAGGGGGTGAGGTTTTCTCTTGTGACTGTGTTTCGGTTGTTCGTTGTGGATCTTGTGTTTGTCATGGGTTTACCTCTCGTGTGGGATACTTCCACCGAGATTTACCCTAAATGTCTGGAAAGTGGTGTTAGTGCTGGTGGAGGTTTTTTCTTAAAGAAAAGGAAACGCCCTCCTTCTAGCGCCAAATGATAAGTGCTGCACCTGCTCCGTCGCCAAATACACTGTTCCGGTGGTGGTGGCCGTTAAGTACCTCCGGCGTGAGAATCAGTAACGGAGTAGAGTAACGATGTAGCAAAATATCGAGAGTATTTTCTGGTGAGTGTGTGTAGTGTTTGAGTGTGAATGTATCTATATGTTCTTTGTGGGATAGCAGAGTATTTATAGGACCGAAACCTGTCATTGTGACGTGGGCGCCGCTTACTGTGGCAACAGGGCGCGGGATGGGTCTCCTTACTACAGTTGGAATGTACAGTTGAGAGGTATGGTTGAGGTGTACAGTTGACTGGAACAGTTGACGTGTACAGCAGAGGGGAACAGTGGAGGCGTGTCCTATACTTTATCATGTTTGACATTTGGCTAAGTGTTACATTCTGATCTGTCTTTGACACGTATTTGCTTTTATGCTGGCGGTTCCGTGACTGGGCGACCGAGTTTGGGCGCTTGTGGCTGACATTGAGCCATAGGACGCGAATGTGATCAGTTGGCGGGAAATGTGCACTCGGGTACATATCACAATGCAACACCAAGGTAACAGAAAGAATACGAGAAACAACAAAATATGACAAAAGAGCTTTTCATTTTTAACTATTTGCTAGAATGAAACATAATTCTAAACCAACACACAAAAATCAACAATATATAAGAAAGAACAAAATCTCACAACTAGTATCAAGAACACAACTTAAAACGTCAAAGTAAATATAAGGTATTTACCTTGATTAATTTGTTGGATTAAACGTCTGCATGAAATTTCAAAGATCTTCTTCCAAATCGTGTCACTATGTCCACTATATATATATACGCGCCTCGAGATTAAAATATTAATATGAAAATACTAAATTTGTTAATTAATAAATATCATTTAAATAAGATGAATCATGAAAGTATATAATGAATAAATATTATTTACTTATGTAATTATAAGTTTTAATTATGTTGTTATAGGAAATTGAATTCGGTGTTGAAACTAAAAAAATTAATTAAATAAATAAATTTTGTTTAATTATGTAGTTATAAATAATCTATCTAGAGTTTACTGAAAATCAAATTTGACATTTTGGTATTGGTATTTCCCAGTGATTACGAAACATTTGACAAAACAAGTGGCGGAGACCCAAGTACAAACTAAAACAGAGCAGTAAGGCCGAATAATTACTCTGTTTTACAAAATAACTAGCAAGTATCTTGCATTACTCTAACTTGTCACTTCGTGCTGAAATAGTCTGGATAGATTCAGTTGCAAGGCCAAATCCAAAAGGAAACAATGGATCATAATTTTCATCTCCAACATTCATTGGTAGTTGATCAACAGTCTTAAACCAGGTCCTTGGAAGCTTGCCTGTGAATTCATGGTCTCCAAACAGAACATCTGCAATGCCTTGTCCCTCTCATCCAGGAAGCCAAATGCTCAGCCCTAGTTCGTATTGTCTCTGTCTGATTCTGCGTAGGGGTACTCCCCTACTACTACTATGGCATAAGAGAATTCGTTGGACTTGACAAAGCTGATATCAGGGTTTTTCATACACAACTTCAGTTGCCGAGTCAACTGTTGTATTGATTGCAGTTCGTGTAGATGTACCTGTACATGAATGAATGATAAAGGGAAAGAAGAATATTTTTTAAAACTTTCTTCATAAATCGACAATATTAAAGACTCTCCAGAGCAAAAATGCAAGCTACCTTTAAGCTTGTTATAAATCTATGATCAATATAGGTATACTCCAAAGATCATAAGGTGCGGTCTGGAGAGTTGGTAATTTAGCACAGGTAATAAGTAAAGGGAGTAGGCAAGGGGATGGTAGAAATCATACCCCCTGTAATGTTGCCGCTAAGATCCTGCCATTCTACTGTCCACCCACCACACTGGTATCCAATTTTGTCAGCATTTTGGTGCAATTTTAGGAAGCGGCAATGTCTGCTTTTCGGAATCTCCAGTCTTCAACAGCACAAGAGATTTTTTCTTACAGCCTCCCTGGCCAGTTCTCTATGCTCCTATTCAACATACAGTATGGTGATTAGTATGGTGATTAAAAGAGTGAACATCTGGTAGAAAGATATATGCGCTCCCTCAGTTACAATGAAGTTAGCAACTGGAAGACTGATGACCTTACATCCCAAGTACTTGGCCATGCTATAATCAGCAAATGGATTCTCAAAAAGACCCATTACAAAATACAAACTATTCAACAACAAATAATCATAGGTAATATACTTTCAAACATTTTAACTAAAGTAAAGTGCATTTTGTGTACTCGCACTTTAGTCAAGACACTACTTGCAATACTATAGTTCAAAATCGAGCAGTTGTATTATATTTCAATGTACTTTGTTGAATTCCGTTAACTTAGGTTAACTTCGTTATTAATTTAGGGAGTAAATTGTACTTTATGTACTCGCACTTTACTCTAAAGTGTATTTTGTGTACCCGCACTTTGCTCAATACATCATTTGCAATACTTTAGTTCAAAATTTAGAGTAAAGTGCGAGTACACAAAATGCACTTTAGAGTAAAGTGCGAGTACACAAAGTGCACTTTACTCCCTAAATTAATAACGGAGTTAATCTCAATTAATGAAATGCAACAAAGTGCAGTGAAATACAAACATTGATATTGCAACTGCTTGATTTTAAACTATGGTATTGCAAGTGGTGTCTTGACTAAAGTACGAGTACACAAAGTGCACTTTACTCTTTTAACTATATTGTAACCATGTCTATATTATAAGAAAAAAAATATTACCAAACAAGATGATACTAAGTAAAATGTCACCAAAATATAATCTATTATCTATATTATGGGCTAACATGGGTTTCTATGCCATTTAGAAAATTACCTATATACCCCTATAATGTATAAATATATTAAAAATATTGTTACTAGCAAGAATTGAACACATGACCGTCAACATGGGTTTCTATGCCATTTAGAAAATTAATTATATACCCCTATAATGTATAAATATATTAAAAATATTGTTACTAGCAATAATTGAACCCATGACCTTTGGATGCAAAGAAAGTTTTTGTCACCACCTCAACCATCATGCTAGGAGCCCATTTGATAAAATTTTGAAGTTCATTGACCCCATACTTAAATAACTCTTAATATGTGTATGTTATTTAAACTTTATTTTAAAACTCATCCATCCATCCGGTATATATTATATTATATTACATATATTAAAGGCCAACAAGTCCTTTTAAGACTATTTAGTAATTTACTAATTCGCTCTTTCATCATATTAATATTAAAAAAAATGAATTATATTCACATCTCCTACACCAAAGAAATTTTGAGAACCATTTTATGAATCATTGGAGCATCTCCAATAGAGTTAGCTAAAATGATTGGCTAAAATAATATAAAGTAAAATTTGGGTAAAATTTACTGAATATGTAAGGCGTTGTACTCCAATGGGTTGATTATAATGGTTGGATATATTTTGAAAATAGTATATTTATAATTTTAAACAATACTTTTTCATTGAAAAATAATTTATATATATTAATATCAATGCTAGAGCTGCCGAAATTGGGTACAAGATAATGTGGAGTTGCTAATATGTCAATTTGAAATATTTTAATTTGTGAAAATGACGTAAATGACATTATACATTTATTTATAAATAATCAAATAATGAAACATGTCATTTTATATCTATTTTTATATCCAATTTAATACCTCTAGCATTATTTTTAATACTAACACTAGCTAATTTTTGTGTTGCCTCCATAATTTTTAATTTCACACAAAAAAAATATTAAAAAGGATATTGAAAATTTCGGTCGGTGCAAATCAAAGCTGCAGCTGAAAAGAAAAAGAAAGAAAAAAGCAAGGGAGAGAAAAAGTAGGTAGAGAAAGTCTCTACATATCTGTAAGACATGGCCAAATATGGCCAACCATATCTTGATAGCTATAATTTTGAACAACAACAGTTAGTGGTTGGAGTGGCCATATTCACAGAGAATCACACTGTTTAGTTGCCAGTTGTACTTTTAACCTAAGGGTTAAGTAAGGTTGGAGATGCTCTTAACTACATACACCAATAACTCATTGTTATAATATTTTACATTTTTATTTTCATATATATTACATATATATATTATAGGCCAACAAGTCCTTTCCAGACTATTTAGTAATTTACTAATTCACACTTTCATCATATTAATATTAAAATAATGAATTATATTCACGTCTCTAACCACTACACCAAAGAAATTCTTAGAACTTTTTTATGTACCATTAACTACATACACCAAGAACTCAATTATTATAATGTTTTATATTTTTATTTTCATATATTTTATCGAGTCAAACCCAAGCTGAATTATTCATATTCAAACTTTTTTTGAAATAGATTCAATTCGAGTTTTCGAGCTACTTGATCTCGGCTAAAAAAAATTTCAAATTCAGATTGATAGTATTCGAGTTGAACTCGAGTTAGCTATTGTTATACTTTTCAATATTTTTATTAATTTATATGTTTTATCGAGTCAAACCTGAGTCGGATTGTTCATATTCAATTTTTTTTTAAATAGGTTCAATTCGAGTTTTTGAGTTACTCAATCACAGCTAATAAGATTTTCGAATTCAGTTTGATAGTATTCGCGCTGAGCTCGAGCTTTTGCTATTTAACTACTTTATCGAGCAAAGTTCAAGTTTTAAATTACTTGATTCTTGAGGTTCGCGAGACTAATCGAACTTTTAATATTTAATTTTTTTAAGAATTATAAATATATTTCAAAGTAAATATTCAACATTTTACATAATTCATATATTTTATCGAGATGAACCCAACTCGAACCGTTTATATTTAAACTTTTTTTCAAAACAAGTTAAATCGATTCAAGATTTCAAGCTTTATGAGTCAAGTTTCAATGTAAAAATTGGAGGATCAATTAAACTTGAGCTCGAATTCAAGCTTGACATAATTTTTTTATCGAGTTTGAAATCGAGTCCGGCAGTGTTCGACTCGATTACACCCCCACTCTCACTGCTATTAGGAAAAATATTTTTATAGTCTATAAAAAGATAATTTAAGGGGAAAAAATTTATTGTAGATGAGATTTGGAATTCATATTAGTTATTAGATGAATATTTAGATAAAACACATAGTTAGTTCAAAAAAATTTATTAAAAAATAGAATATGGATACTATATTAAAAATAATTTAAAACGTCTCACTATATTATTCAAGTATGCTACTTAGTAGATGATATATCACAATGAACATAAATACAAACCAAAATTTTAGCTAATTTTAATATGAACTAGAAGAATATTAAATCACTGTCACATGACCACTACCACGCCACCACCACTAACCACGTAAACACCACCACTTACACAACCAAAATTACCATCATCAAAGAAAGTCACTTGAAATTCAACTAAAATTATCAAAATTTAAACGTAAATCACTAAAAAATTTGAACGCAAATAACAAGAATATTCCAAATTTGGAATTGTGTAAATGTTTTAAGTTGTTGGTAATAGTGTTGACGGTAGTAGAGTGAGTAAAAATGACATCGATCGGTAAACTTAGATATGTTGAGAGAAGGATGAATGAATTACTGGAGGTGTGGTCAGGAATGAGACTGTAATTTGCGACAAACATGTTCATAAGTTACTTTCGGAGTGGTGGTCGATTTGGTGACAACAAAAGATTGTAGAGTGATTATGGTTTATTATACACACAATTTCTCTCTCTCGCCCACTCACACACATTATATATATATATATATGTGTGTGTGTGTGTGTGTGTGTGTGTGTGTATCATGAATGATGATGACAAATGGAATGAGATGGTGATAACAACGGTGTAAAGTAAGTGATGGTGTGTAAGGTCGCCGATAATGGAAGGGGCATAATAGTGAATATGGGTGATGGTTGAGATGTAAATTAGATTTGAATGTGTGACCATAATTAGTTTTCGCTTCTTATTTATGTAAATTATCTTATTTAGCACTTCTTTATATATAAACACGTGAGTCTACTGACTCGTGATTAGACTTTTAAATTACATATTTTTTAATCATTCCAAGTTATTTTTTTAAATGGTTAGATGTGATTCTATTGTTACGATCATATATGAAATTCAAGTAAGAAATTTTAGTTATTGTCAATGTCCATAAAAAATACTACATTAACGACGTATAGTATTTCAAAAATTATAAATCGTCTATATAATAAAATCAAAACAACGACATTTTATGAATTTAAATAGTGCCCTTGCACGGGATATCATGCTAGTTTGATAATAACCCACCACTAAACTTGTAATCATAAATTATTATTGCCTACACAAAATAACACAGTTCTCTTAAAAGTATAATAAAAATATTATCCTTCACATTTTTTATATATAAAAAAAATATAACCTCAAAACTTGGCAATAATATGAACCTATATGTCACCAAATAACCATATGAACAAGAATCAAATAATTCAGCAATTTAGATTAATCATTTTTCAACCAAAAAAAATCGATCAACATTATAAACTCATAATAAAATCGATACTCTATAATGTAAATTTATATAAAAAAAAAATCGTTCCATGAAAGTCTTGATATGATTTTCAAATTCTTCAGGCCAGATGATTATAAAATCTTTCTTTATAAAAGTTCAGTCTACCACACCATGTGGTTAACCAATCAGAGAATTTTTCATAATTTTCAACCAATTGGAAGCGAGTATTTTAAATTCAACCAATCAGAATTCACCAAAACATTTCCTTTTATATATTTTTAACTAGGATGTTAACTAAGTTGGGTTAGTCATTAACTACTATTTTCTATATATGGTAGTTAATATATTTACCAAATAAAAAGATTTTTGATTGATGGTGTCACAATTATTAGCATTAACATATATAAGGATAGATTGTGTACTTTGAAATTTTGAAATAACAATAGTATAATAATAATAATAATAATAATAATAATAATAATAATAATAATAATAATAATGTACAATATTTTTGCGTTGTACATCGTAAAAAAAATATCTTTTCATTTCAAACCAAATTTTCTTAAATATTTTTGAAAGATAGCATTTTTGGTAAATACTCTAATATGAATAAAATTCAAATTAATATATGTGTTACTAATCAAATCGTTTAATTGATTAGATTGATTAAAAATATAATTGAATTGTATTTGTATCCAAGAAATGACAACTATTTAATTTTACAATATCCTGCATATCTTACAAGATCTTTTTCGGTTATACATGATTTTAGATTGATTTATGTTTATCAAAAATATAAAAAAGATTCGGTAAGATGTTTCTCAATGATAATTGATTTTAGATTGATTTACTAGGATGTTAACTAAGTTAGGTTAGTCATTAACTATTGTTTTCTATATATGGTAGTTAATATATTTATCAAATAAAAAGATTGTTGATTGATGGTGTCAATGAGCATTACCATATATAACGATAGATTGTGTACTTTGAAATTTAGAAATAACAATAGTATAATAATAATAATAATAATAATAATAATAATAATAATAATAATAATAATAATAATAATAATAATAATAATAATATTTATGAGTTGTACATCGTAAAAAAAATATCTTTTCGTTTCAAACCAAATTTTCGTAAATATTTTTGAAATATAGAATTTTTGGTAAATGCTCTAATATGAATAAAATTCAAATTAGAAAATTATGTGTATTTGTTTTTATCAAATAGAAAATTATATATTTGAAATTATGTACATATCTTTCTATAATTGATTTTGATTGATATTATGCATAATCATATCCAGAAATTGAATAATCAATCAGAAATTTTTTAATCAATCAATTACTTTAAATGCACTTAAATTCAGATGTTTACTATCTCTTGAAATAAATATTCTAATAATATTTTCAAGTTAAGTAAACATTAATTACATAATAATATTTTTATAATATTTCTAAGTCAAGTGTATATTATATAATAATAATTACTTAAAATTAAAATTCCAAAAAATTTAAACGGTAATATATATGCATAAATTAATGTTAATTGATTTATACATAAATAAATCTTGACTTATGAGTGGAATCTAAATTAATTATATTCAAAACACAAAAAAAAACAGTAACATACGGTAATATAGATAAAATAAATAAAATTGATACTGATTGATTCATAGTACTTTATTTGTATTAAGATACTATAAGATATTTGTATTTATGTAATTGATATACAATCTACTCTATTTATATTGAGATACCGTAAAATATTTGTATTTATGTAATTGATTTGGGTTGCATTATATGTAAAACAACTTTAAATTATTTCAAAACAACCTTAAATTCATTTATACATAAAAAAAATCTTGACTTATGAGTGATTCGAGATTGAAATTTTTTGTATTTTGAATCAAAATTATTTGTATTCCAAAAATAAAAAAACAATAAGATTTGCTAAGATACGTAAAATAAATATAACTAATACTGATTGATTAACATGTACTTTATTTGTATTGAGATACTATAAAATATTTGCATTTATGTAATTGATTTACAATCTAATTTATTTATATTGAGATAATGTAATATATTTGTATTTATGTAATTGATTTGGAATGCATTATATGTAAATCATCTTTAAATTAAAACAAACCTTCAAAACTACATATAAAAATTCATTAAGTAAAATAGTTCTTGGAGATCAATATATACATGGGTTAGTCATCATTCTAAGAGACTCTATTCACATTTTTTGGATCACATTCTTTGACATTTATTTATCACTTTATATATTTTGATTTTGATAGTAACTGGTTTGAGTATCAACATCTTCATATAATTGATGATTTACATAAGAAGATATGTTTCATCCTCTTTCTTCCCTTGATATGTCTAACAACAATTGGAGAGTTAAAGTTCGTGTTACAAGAATGTGACTTTCAATATCTCAAGAACATGTTTTAATTGGCTTTAATCTTCTTCTTTTGGATGACCAGGTAAATCTTATACAATTCATAAGATTAATATGATGTCTACATTTGCAAATTATAGCATATATAAAATTAACAATCAAATTTACTGTTTTTAACAGAACTATCATATGCATGCATTTGTGAAGGCAGACTTATGGAATGGTTTTGCAGATGACGTCGACGAGGGAAACATTTATCAAATAGTTAATTTTAATACGAAAGAAGCAGATGAAAAATTCAGGCCCGTTCATTCCGATTTATGCATCGTGTTTTCATCTTCGACTATAGTTCACAGGATTTTTGAAAATGACTTGACGATACCCAGACAAAAAATTGAAATTGTGCAACTGCCAAATATGATAGAAAATATTGTTACTTATGATAAAGATCATTATTTCCCTATACGTAGATTAAACTTCTCAACATTTAGTTCATGCATAATAACTACTATTATTAAACACTTCTAAAGTTTTGATAACTATGACAAATTTACAGATGTTATGGGAGTAGTTGAAAATCTTCAACCGGTGGAGCATCAAAATAAATATTTGGCTTAAAACCTCTGGTAAAATTCAGCATAGGTCATGGAAGGTACCAAAAAATATTTTCGGTGTTTATTTGTCAGTTTTATTATTCATATTGAAAAATGAAAATAAAAATAAAATACCATTGCATATGTTCAATACAAGGTACTCAACAAGAGTTCATATATGGGGAGAACTGACAGAGAGTATGAATCCGTTATATGATGAAGTATTAGAAACATCTGTGATAATTGTTTTTGCAAGTGCTAAAGTGGAGATATACGAGGGTAAGATTTTACTTTCAAATTTTAAAAAATACAATAATATAATAAAATTAGATTTGTGTAAATTAATTACTTATCTACTTCATTTAATCTCAGGTTCAGTTTCAATAACCAATCTACCATCATCGAAAATATACATCAATCCTAATCTGTATGGGGTTTTCTCTATGAGATACTGGTAAGAATATTTTAAATTTTCAATTTTCAACATATCTTATTTTTTTCAACCTATTCATATTCTATGTTTTTTTTTTTCAGGTTTGAAGTTACCGGATATGATAGTCCTAACAATGATGCATGAAATGAAATGATGTTGTGAATTTTAGAATGGTTAGAATGTTACGCATTTCTATTTTTTTTTTTATTGGTGTTATGTTAAGATGATGAACTACTTTTATCACATTGTCACATATTTTAAAAAAAATTCTTTAATTATGTATTTCCAAAAAAATTTGTCTAATATAATTTTTCAAGTACATTCGTTAATGATAAGTGATAACATTAAATCACAATTACAAATTTCAGTCAATGTGTTAAACAAATATTACTAATTAAAATAACAATATTGTAAATTAATAATAATTGTAATTCTTATAAAAACAATTAGAGCAAAATGAGACCCAAAAAGAAAAAAAAAATCTCGGTGCGAAGCACGGGTAAAAAACTAGTACTGTTATAACGCTAATAGAATAGAATCCTAAACAAAAACATTGTGAAGTAGAAATTGCTCAAACACCAAACTCTTCCAAAAAGACTACAAGTGCATAGGCCTCGCATATATTACAGAACAAGAAGTAAAAAAATTGAATTACGCATACACCATCCTGGAACCAGGAGCAACTTTGTTATGCTTGCTCAAATAGTTACAAAAGTAATAGAGTTTTATTAATAGTAATATACAGGTAACTTCAGAGAAGTTTTTAAAGTAATATACAGATACCTCTCCTCGGTATCAAAAACTTTAGGAGACCACCCTACAAATACAACAAGAAATCTCAACTAACTGGCTACCTTAAGAACATATGTGGCCGTGATAACTATCCGATTTCCTGTGCTAGGAAAGTACTCTAAAAAGCGGACTGTTGAACTACTGCAGTTTCTCTAATGCCGTTACTTATTGTTTTTCCTTTCGGATTTTATTGCCTCGTAAGAAGTCATAACCTCCTTAAATTTCGCCTCAGCAGCTACTGCAACACCATAAAATGCAACAAAAACAAGGAGACAGACATTAGAATAGTACAAATATAAATAGCTCAGTTAAATGGCTAATCAAGAAGTACCTTTATTATCCTGATTCTGATCTGGATGGAACTGCTTTGCTTTGACCCGGAATGCAGTCTGCAACATGTGAATATATTACTTTTTATTTCAATATCTATCATTTTCAGGGGGAACTTTCTTAAAAATTATTTAACCTATGGCAAAGACACAAAAATCACAGAGCAACAGACTATTGCATGTGACTATATAAAAGTGCATCAAATTCAATGGTTCATATGAAAACATGTTCTCAGAAAACAAAATTTTAGAATATAAATATATTTTTTAAAAAGACAATCTTTAGCCCTGAGGAAAGAGAAAATATTCAATATCACAGTTACACAATGTCAGACTGGTGAAATGGTGTCAACCCTCTCACAAATATATAGCAAGAGAGAAGTGTAGGGTCATTAACAAGCAATTAGCAGAGTATAGAATAAAAAATAAAAATCGTTCTTAGCTAGTCTTAATTGGTACCTCACACCTTTATATTGTGAGAGCATCTGACACACATTTTAACGTACGATGGTGGTTGGTTTCTCCTACGGAAATGGAGCGACGGAAATTTTGAAGAGTTAAGAGAAGGCAAGGCAACATAAGCCGTTTATCATTATGATATGTGTCTTGTATAATGTCAGGACCTGAGTTTGTAGTATTATATATATGACTGTTTTTGGTGTTTTTGTGATTATATGTGCAGAAATGTAAAAGATACAAAAGAGAATAGAGATAATAGAGAGATATAGAGCAAAGAATCAGAGAGGTAGCAGAGAGAGAAATTAGAGACAGAGATTGTGATGCAAATTCTGACAGGTTCCAGAAAGTTTATTCAAGAAGGAAAAAGGGAATTTAAAGCGATAAAACTCTTTCCTTAATCTGTTAAAGATTAGGGAAAGATTACATTTAAATAATTGGGAAATATTATGCATATCCTATAAATCATGCCAATCGGTTAGTTTCCTTGTTTTAGGGGTTTTTCTTGGAGTCTACTCCAGATACCTATATATGATTATTCTAGCATTGTAATTGGGGAGATTGGAATAATATCAAACTACTATTCTATGCTTGAGTGTGAGGCTTAAGTTTTCTGGGTGTGATTCCTGGAACCTAGGTGTGAGGCCTAGTTCTCCTTTTTCATTATTGTCTAATTCTAAATCTATTGCTGTTCGTTCATATTTTGTTATATAATATAACGTTGGACTAAGATCCTGCATCAGATTGAGGTAGCTTAGAGATGAAGAAGACAGTTATAGAGAGAAAAGCAGCAGAGACAGAAAAAGAAGTGGTTGAAAGAGTATTATTATTTTCTGTAAAATCAACATAATCCAAGGTTACAAACTCCTTTACTATTTATAGACTCCTGAGAAGTGAGTAGATAAATGCTTATAAGCACTAAGATAATACGACTATTACATGAGGATGACAAGTCTTCATATACCATAATAAAGAAATGTACTGACAACTCCTTCTAAAACGGACTGGAGTATCTGTTTTACCTACATGATTCTCCGTTTCGGAAAAAATCTCATGAACTGGTCTCTCTTTAGTGTTAAATTGATAATCTTTAACAATCCATTAGAAAAAAGGTAAAGAACATCAAAGTAATTAAGTTGACTACTCGACAGTATTTTCCAATCACAACCGACAGTATTTTCCAATCCCATCTAAAAATATTAACGTTCAAACATCAATTTCATAAACTCTAGTAACACTACTATGCAATTTTGCACAAAGTATAATTACTATTCAATATATCTTAGGTCCTGTACACTAGTGTATAATATCTACTCCTATTAGCAATTCTGTAATTTGGGGTGCGTTTTTTGCTAATTATATTTGGTGCTTTTGAGTTTGAAGAACCAATATCTTGCAATATGACATTCAGATATACAAGTATCAAACACAATATATGATAATTTAAAATAAGAACATTGATTGAAATTTGATAAAAATGAACAACCGATACAATATTCCCAACTTGAAGAAAGAATTTACCAAAGACAGTACAATGAATGCTTTCACATTTACCACGAACGATGTGGTGAAAATAGAAAATTAATTCACCAACGAAAGGAATATATTAAGCCACAAAGATGTCCATTGTTATAGGGATCAGTAAGTAATTAACTAACTTCAGAGAAAAGTATACTTGTGAAAATTGGACAAAAAGTAAATATCCAAGGGAGTCCACAGAGAAAATAGTAAGTAATCATGTGATGTCTTTTTTCTGGGGTGTTTTTCATGTTTGTAAAGCACAGGGTTCACCTTTTCATAAGTGCTTTGATAGCAAGATGATATTGCAGTCTTTTAATTCCATCAAAAGCAAGTAAATAAATATAAATATATTTGAAAAGATTGATAACATATGAAATCTTGCAACTTTAAAAATCAGTGAACTGAAGTAGGTTACATCTTAAACATCAATAATTCAGAAGACATAGAAAACACTAAATTGTGTACCTTTATCTCATCTTCCGTATATGGTTTTGTCCTCATCCTGTCAAAGGGGAACTTATATAATAAGATATATCGAAACCAAAAGTCTTCACATAAACTAATCAGTAACATTTGTTGTTGTATGCTATTCCGTATCAACTCAACAAACATAGTTGAAAGTAACCGATGTATGGACATCAGCACATTAATTTCCACTAACAGTAAAAATGAAAATGCAATACACCCACCCACACCATACAATAATAAGTCATTATACACCTAACAATATAGCAGCTAAAAGTTAACATCAGAAGCACCTGCTTTGATCAATGCAGACTTCGTGACTTTTCCTTTTAAGTGCTTGGTATACATACTTATTCAAGGTACAGTACTAGAAAGATAAAAATTGTAAAGGGTATGATTTTCTCTTTACGGTTGTTAAGGTGACTTAACTCATCATCTCAAGATAAAATACATTTGACATGGAATTCTAGTTTTTGGTTTTTATTGTGTTGTTTATTGATCAAAATGGGAAACTGGTGGTCATTCCTTTGACGTGATAATGTGATAGCATATATATGCTTCACCATAATGTCACTGAGCATCATGATTCCCGCCTTCTAATTTTCAATTGATAAAATTATCCTAGTTCTTTACAAACTTTAGTTTCTAATTAGGTAGGCTACATCCCAAGGCTTCCTTCGGAGAAGTAATAGAGGCAGAGCCAGAGTGACCATGTATAGCCTTATAGGTAGTTTTAATCCCCAAAACAGTGGGCAGCACTACCACATAAGAAATGATACACAAAAAGGAATTAAAAAAATAAATTCTTGCGCTATAGGAACTTGATCAAGATCTAGGATATACCTTTTAACTAAAGCAGTGATATAAAATGACATTTCTGTCATATGTACACAGGAACATAAAGATATATGTAGTCATATAGTTCAATACCTGTCCAGACCCAAAACTGTGTAGTGGTGGGACAATGAATAGCTTATGTTATTTTGTGGAGTTTGACCATAGTTAGTCCTTCGATCTCTACTTGATGTTTCTGTCTTCCAATACCAATCATCCCTTTGGAAATGCTGATGATATTGACCGGGACCATATTCCCTCCAGCTCTCATAGCCCCTTTTATGTTTGTTTCTCTCTCTATTAAACACACTCTGCATGCGCCTTATACGTTCCTTCGAAGCACATTGGAGAAAAATAATTAGTCATGCAATCATTTGAAGGCATTTAATGGAAAGGTACATAAGAAACCAATTAATTCTCAATGAAAATCAGAGTTGCAAAAACTAATAACCTTCCATGAACATTACCAATATTACAACTATAGACGTGGATCAAGGATATAATTAACTGATTACCAGTGTAATGTGATTCTATTATTTTAGTCCTAACTGGAAGCATAATTATTAGTAATAACTCAACCAGGGACTGATCTAGGTCAACATCATAAACAACAAATAACTACTTGTCGGAAAGTGATGACTACGGAAAGTGGCATTTATAGATATTTGTATCAGTGGATTCAAGAAAGAGCTTAATGCAACAGTTATCATCATCAAATAAGTAAAAAATTCAAATTGAAATATAAACATGTTTAAGTGAAAACAGACAATTATCAATGCTAAATTTAGTTCAAACTTCTATGACATAAAAAAGAAAAAAGACGAAAAGTATACAAGACAGAAGTAATTTGTTCTCACCACTCTCTCCAGTTCTTCTTCGTACTCTTCCTGCATTCTACGATTATATCTTTTCCATGCTTCCTCCTGAAAACTTGTGCGAAATGTACCACCTTTTGCTCCTTTCCACGATGACTGAGATCTGGTCATCTTGTCATGGTCGAATCACATGCATAATTAGGTTAAGTAGCAAATACATACAAAAAAAAAAAGTAATAATACAGCATAAAATTGTAGACAGTGATTTAAGATCAGGAAAATTAGGAAAATAAAAAAAAATTAAGCGGCTTCCAGAATCCCAGAATGACCTTGGTTACACTGTATGGTGAAACTTAGTGAGACTTTTGTAATTTACCCATAAAAATCATCATGCACCTGAAGATGGTAGGTTTACAATTATCACTGATTTCAACACCTACATATAAGCTTTAACACAAGAAAATTAACTAAAAAGACCTATAATGGAGTACTACAAACTTCTATGATTATATCTTTTAGGTAAATGACACCTGAAGTGATTCTTAAGCCATTCATCTAACAGTTCCCTAAATTAGTTAATAAATTCCAAATCGAGTAAGACGAACAGTAAATTGCAATTTTGGATAAAAAGTGCATACGACAATTTTTCTTGTATTTTCCTGACACAGAAACCTATTTTACCCAGACTTGTTTAGTAGTGTCTCTCGGAATTTAGTAATATTTCGAATTTCTTGCATGTTTTGGGCGCACGATGAAGTATACCCATTTCTTAGTGTCAAGTTTCTGACATGGGTACTCCAGAGTTGAGATGCGAAAATGAGGCTGGGTAACATAGTCATGGACAGAAAATAAAATTTTGTTAATGGCACAACTGTAGGATAGATAGATTTCGAGCTTGGAAGACCATGGCTAGTTTCTTGGAGGACTCGAAACAAAGATACTGACAATCAAGGAAGTAGAAAAGCTCCCAGTCTTACATAACCTTATCTAACAGAGAAAATTCTGATTCTTTGACTGTTAACACCTGAAGTCTAACATATGTTTTAGAAGCAGATAAGAAGCCTTCAGGGATCGGACTGTACAAACTGGCAGATAGCCACCCGAACATGAAAATCAGTGTAGAATACTTCACCTCCTAATTGTAGTTTATTAGTTTTAGCAGAGACAAAAAAACCACTACCTGAACACCAAACCAATCGAAGGTTGCCCGCAACTGCCTAACCTGCCAGATGGTTCAACTATCACATACTTTCCATTCAACAGTTTATACTTGTAGGAATTCGCATATAAAGGTAGATTGTATTTCTAAAACTTTTACTGTGCATGGTCCTTCATATTCCTATTATATAAAGAATGTAGAAACATAATTAATTAACATACAACATTTTTTCCACACAATCATGTATCAACACATAACAGAACTCATAAGGACTTTAATCCCTAAAAGTACCACAAACAATCATCTCAACTAGTCACTGAAAACCGCCATCAGGTGACTATCTTGGAGCTGTAACTCCTGTTTCCCTGACTCTTTAATTTGCCTAGAGTACCTGTGCCTGGTACTTGAAACTCAGACATGGGTATGGGCACTCGGACACTTATTTAAGGCCAAAAACATGTTAAATTTCAAAAATATTGCTAAGTCCGACCTTTAAACATGTATTCATGTTGGACACTCCAGCCGAGCTTTTATATTAAAAGGGCCATAACCAACCAGCAAAAAGCAACCAATCTCAACCAGACCTCACAGTTTCCCACAATAACAACTCTCCTGACAATAGATGACATGACCAACCTCTAAACAACTTCCTGATGGTTCCCCACATCTGATATTGATGAGACTTAAGGTTGATTTAAAATTTATGCAGGAGCACCATACTCTAATCTGACTCACCCGAAGCAAAAAATTTTAGGCATCGATTTCAAAACTTGACGAGACAGATGACAGCACCCAAATGTGCCATTGTACCAGGTTTGTTCAAAACTAGAAGTTGTATACATCACCGAGACGCATGTAGTTGTGCAACTATCTTGTTTTCTTGGACAACAGCATTTTTTTTGTATATATGACGGATTTTATGATCATTGGGTAGTTATTGTTTGGGTGGTTAGTATATTTGTTCTTGATTTTTCATGACTGTATGATTTGTATCAGTCAAAATTACCAAGGCACTGGAGCAAAATGCCTACATTTACTGTACTGGTCCTTCATGTGGTTTTACGTATGTTACTGCATGTCTTTATTTCCCTAAAAACCCTATCCTTTCTTTTTTATGCCTTTATGCAGCTGCTCAAAATCTTCAAAATTTTCCATAATTTTACACATCTTCACAAAAAACTTTCCATTTTTGTCTTCAAACATTGGGGTCTTTATGGAAACAAACTCTACTCTTTTTGTATAGATAGAGTTCGTGCACATCTCATTCTCCTCTAACCTTGGGCACCTTAATTTAGTAAATATTATATATTAACAAACTCGAGGGGGAAAAAAAAAAGCAATAAAATAGACGATAATAGGGTTATTACGGCTGGAGGCCTTGAATACCTTTGTTTAGTAAATATAATATATTTACAAACTCGAGAAAAAAAAAAGGCAATGTGAGACATATACGACACTAGGGTTATTAGGGCTGGAGGATGAGTAGACTTAGATGAAAGATCAAGGACTTAAGAGCCCCGCATTTGGGGTTGTTGAGGGCAAGTCTCGTCTTCTCCAAGTCAAAATGACTTTTTTTACTCTTTTGTGAAGGACTACACAAGGATGTGTCGTTCGTGGGGAAAACTCGGAAGCTGCGAGCCAAGGGGGTGCCGCGATGCCTTATGGCTAATATGAAGGAACCCAGGACATATGTCTGATGCCAATCTAGTGAAACCTATTTAGCAAACCAAGAAATCTAGTGAAACCTTTATAACAGGTTTACGTTTATCAAAGTATCTGACTTGGTTTTGAATTATTTGTCAGCATGCAAAGTAGAGCTAACAACAAAACTTTATATGCCATATCATGACATTCTGCAATCCATTTAAAATCCTGGAGAATAGAGCCCTGTTTTAGAAAATTACATATTTCTTCCAATACTAAGGTTTATCAAGTATGCCATGTCTCCCTTCTCAATAGTGGAGCTGAAACATTCCCAATAGACCTACCTCCCCCTCTCTCTCTCAAGTCTCAAGTCCATTAATAATCTAGCAATCTAAAAATCAAGAAACCCATTTTCACGATGCGAGTGTCGAACAAATGTCTACGTGTTACTTGTTCTACCCCTTGCCACATTCCTACTTCAACTATCAACCTTAAGGTCACAGTCAATCTTTAACAAGTGGGAATTACGAGAAACAACTTTCTATTTATATTTCAAGCTCACCCATTTACTAATTCTCACTTCATTCAAGCTCCCCCACTACCATCAATCCAATACTAATAAATCAAGAACCCGAAATTTACAAAACTGACCTTATAAAATTACCCAGAAGCCTAATCACATAAAAACAAACACTAATCAAGAAAAAGCAAGAAACCCTTCAAAATTACAAATAAAAGAAACATGGGTAAGCAAGAAAAACAAATAATAGGATAAGAATACTTACAGCCAAAGTAGTAACACTAGCTCCAATAAACCCAAAAATCAAGATTCCCCATATACGCATATCTTCAGACTCTTTGGTAGCTGCTTTATTATTCTTATCGTTTCTATTTGATTGTGGCCATGGATTATCACCTCGCTCATCATCATTCTTGCTGCTCATCTCAGACTATTTATTAATTTAAAACCTACAGAAGAGATTTATTTAGAAGTGTGTGTGTATGTTGTTCTGTATCTATCTTTTGAAAACACGGGCTATTCTTATTACTCGGTTTAAGTACATGTAAATATGATCCAAGGTTGAATTTGAGGTTACATATATATTTTTCATAAATTGGGGTGAATGTATGAAAATTAATAGTATGTTTGATTCGTATAATGTTTTGTACTTTCCATCTACGGTGATTTTTATTTTCTATTTTAATACATTGATTAATTTTGATTTTCTTTCACATTTTCAATCATTTTCACATAATTTAGAACACTTAATTTTGTTAAATTATATATATATTGCCACAATTTTATTATTATTATCCACAACAAAGTACATGTATGATGTATCTGACTTACGTTTTTATTTTATTTTGGAAGGGTTTCTATATTATTTAAATAGGCTTACATAATACCTATATCACATTTGGGGTCAAAAAAAATATTTTTAAATAACTTGGAGTAAAAAAAAAATAATTAATTTTATAGATGTAAATGCAGTTCCACGTCACTTACAACTAGAATCAGACAACGTAATTTAGAAAAGAGAAAAAAGGTCGGTCACTTATTATTTTTATTTATGATAATTAAAATTAGACAATGTAATTTAGAAAAAAGAAATAAGGTCCAGAAGACGAAGTCAGGTATTTCCCAAGGAAAAATTGTCATGTACATGTGTACTAGGTAGGTATATTTATTTATTTATTTATCATGATCCACCGTATTAATGGGGATGAAAGCAATTAAAAAAATGACACATAATTTATTAGAAAAGTTTTCTGATCTACCTAATATTTCTGTAAAATAAACTTTTCATCCCCTGTTTAAAAGAGTTGGAAAACTCGTTCGTGCTCAATTCGGCACAGGACAGGGGTTGCTCCCCATTTTTCCCACCCTACGGACAAGACAAGTCTACAGAGGACAGGGGTGAAATCATATGTGTATCTATCTGTGATACGGGCCTGCAATACTACAGTTTACCGTAAAAACCATTAAAATATGCCCAAGCCCAACTATTTTCTAAAGATGCAAACTGTACAAGGATGTCTTTTTACCACATGTTTCTAGACATATCTTAAAACATAATGCTTTCATTTGATCCCCATCAGACCTACCAATCTCTCTGGCAACTTAAATGGACCTGCTTACTGCATTTCTGACGATCCCTCGGATGTAAAAGTGATATACTTCATGTTGGTCTTAAGACAAGTGACATGTTGGTCTTAAGACAAGTGACTGTTCAGTCGACGAGAAGGGGATGGCTGTTGCGGAGTGCGAGACCCACTTCTGGTAGTCCCTGAACTCTCAGCTTGAGATGCCAAGTACTCAAGAGCAACAACAATATCACCAATGAGGGGACGGAAAGTTGGTTGCTCCTGAATGCACATAGCAGTAATGGCAACAGTATGGTGCAAAGAACTAGTAGAAACACGTCCACGCAACAAGGGGTCTACAAGCTGAACAAACTTTCTTTTGTCTTTCATTAAAGGACGAGCCTGCAGTAAAACAAAGGAATAGTAGAGTTAAAAATCACAACTCTGAAACTGGAAACATGCATGTCAAATAATTTCTCAGATTACCCCCATCACATCACAGAAAGAATAAAGCTTATGTCAATAGATAGATGAGACCCCGTGAAACATACAGCATACAAAAAACCTATTTCTGCTGCTACATGATCTTTTATGGAATCCTAGCAAGCAACAAGCGAGATAATGTTCACATAGATCAAGTCCAACAATGTCCTAGTGTGTTACCTATAAATATTATATAATAAGGAGTCCTAGTGATTTGGGGACATGATTTTGTACATCAACTGCAACAACAATCCCTATATCCATTCCTTAATATTATAATAAAAATTAAATTTGAAAAGAGAGGGAAAGAAGTGAAAATAGAGAAAAAAAGAAGTGGAGGAAAGGAGGGAAATAAATATTTTATTCATACTAGTGAAATAGGTGATGGCTAGAGGTTACTTTAAAATAGGTAATGAAATCAATGTCCTAGTGTTTTAGGGAACCACTAAAACACTGTTGGACCACTATTTTTTGCTAGATCCCCTGTATTTGAACTTAGGACATCATATAAGTAAACTATTGGACTTGCTCAAAAACTCACCCAAACAACTACATTCTGCTCCCCTGGATTTTTAGTGCTGTCATATGCCCTGCGCCCTGTAATCAGCTCCAACATAACCACTCCAAAGCTATAGATATCAGATTTTAGAGTCAATTTTCCACTCATGGCATATTCTGGTGCACAGTAACCATAAGTTCCCATCACTCGAGTAGAGACATGAGTGTTGTCTCCAACAGGGCCCAGTTTCGCAAGTCCAAAATCTGAGAGCTTTGGGTGGAATTCATTATCTAGCAGTATATTGGAAGATTTCAAATCACGATAGATAACAGGAGGGCTTGCTTTACAATGGAGATATTCGAGACCACGAGCTGCACCTACAGCAATCTTTAATCTTGTGCTCCACTCCAGTACTTTCTTGTCAGGTTCCAAATCTGCCAACACGCAGTCCAGTAAGAATAAATAAGATGATGCATTTAAACGAACAAACACGCACGACACTAATCAGAAAAATCAACTGCTTATTAGAAGTTTATCTTTTTATAATAGAAACTGCAATTAGGTAAGATATAGTACTGAGTTTCTATAATTGCTTTATGCTATGTGTATAACAAAAAACAAAGTTCTCCCTAGAAGCTAAGTCCTTTGTTTGAGGAAAACTAAAAGCCTCGAGACTTTTAAGATTTCAAATATGCTAATGCACAATCTGTACCTAGGAGATATTGTTCCAACCAAAAGACTAGGAGAAAATCAACAAATAAAAACATGTGATAAATTGCTCTTAGCTAAATCATAAGGAAATAGGTGGGTACACTCGGCAAATTTTGTCCAAACCAAAAGAATAAAGAGAAAAGTACCAAATGAAAACATCATGATAAAATTTCTCTCAGCACAAATTCAATCTTATAACAACCGGATCACAAGGAAATACATGTCAGATCACTGGAATGAAATATAAGTCAACAATCAGCAGCACCACAAGACTAACTACTTGGCTCAAAATTAGTTTGAATCAACCAGGATTATCTCTGTACTGGATGATCTATGGGACAAACTGTAACTAAAACTGCTATCCGCAACTTCCTAGCCAAAGAAGATCAGCCTTAACCTAAATAGATGAGGAAAATCACACGTTGAGGACAAAATAATACATCAGAATCAGATATGTTCCCAATGTGTAACAATGAACAATACTGTTAAGATACACTTTAGTCAAAACTAGAAGCTCGCAGCTTTTGCTATAAACACCATTAAAACTTATAGGATAACCAGGTACCAGATCCTGAAATAAGTGTTTAACATGAAAGCAAGAATCTGAATGATGCATTCTTAAACTATGAAATCTTCAAAATTCAAAAGCCTCAACAATCTAAGTAAAATATGGTTATATAAATTATACGTTGAAGGCTTGAAGCCATAAGTACTTAATATATTTTAATTATGCAGTAAACCTACTCCCATACACGCAGTATAAAAATTCCAAGGGGAAAAAGAAAAAGTGGTCACAAAATCATAAATAGAGACAAAAACAAATAAGTAATAATGGCATCTTTAAGTTAGAGAGGGGGGAGGGGGGCGAGATCATATTTTATAAGTTGATAATTACAGAATGTTGTTAAGTACTACCAAAGAGATGATCCTCCAAGCTTCCCATGGCCATGTACTCGTAAACCAAAAGTCTTTGATCCCCATCAGTGCAGTAGCCTTTCAAAGTGACAAGATTGGAATGGTGCAGCAAACTTAACATAAGAACCTCCATAATAAATTCCTTGTTCCCTTGATGCCCGTTGAGATTAAGCTTTTTGATAGCAACAAGCTGATCACAAAAGTCAAGATCATAGTCAATATTATGACGATCTTAAATTAGAAATGAAATTTTAATGACAAAAATATTCTATAGTTTAATGTGGAAATTCGTCGTGCACATATTCAGATCGAGAACAATAGCTGCCACAATCGTTGTGGCAGAAACAGCCTCTCTACTCTCTTGGAGTAGAATTAAGGTTTGCATGCATCTTACCCTCCCCAGACCCTGCTCGTACTGCTCTATATGCGGGATACACACCGGGTATGTTTGTTTTAAATTGGTTGTCTAAGTTGTGAATCATATGTACAATATAGAAAACTACGACATTAATAAGCTACTCTTAGCATATAGACATTGTAGCTGATGATTAATGACAGAAATATTCTACTGTCTAATATGTAGCATCGTCGTGCACATATTCAGATCGAGGACAACAGCTGCCACAACCCTTTGTAGCAGAAACAGCCGCTATACTCTCTTGGAGTAGAGGTAAGGTTTGCAGGCATCTTACCCTACCTAGACCCTGCTCTACAAGCGGGATACACACTGGGTAAGATTTTACTAAGTTGTGTATAGTATACACAAAATAGGAAACCAGGACTGTTATAAGCTACTCTTAGCTGATGATTAAGCAATTAATAACGCATGTCCACCTAGTGTCAACTCCAAATCTTCTGTTGTTAGCAGTAGAAGATAATATAAAACACCTTTATGACAACATATGAAAGCTTAATCAACAAAGCCTAAACAGTCTATACTTGGTACTTCTGTTGTATCATGGTGCTGATGCAATTTGTGTTCTTAGGTCGCTGGCCTGATGTGAACTCACTTGTATTTTTTAATTTTTATCAGATTAGTTACTGAAAATCAAGGGAAAAACTAAAGCAATAAGAAGTAAGAACATCTTTCAAAGGATTGCTGTCCTCTGGAAAGCTGCAAAGACAAGACATGACAAAGTCCTATGTATCTTTTTTATATTTTGATTAGAAGCAGAAGAATATGGCAATTACCGAAGGGCTAAATGGGAGGTTGACAGAGAGCTAGAGCCTAGATATGCCTTGGCATAAATTCAAAATAATTATTTTATATTTTCATTAGAACTTAAGTGTCTCCCATCACCATGTAGTCATGTACCATGTCTGGTAGGATGGACCTTTATAATACTACTAGTCTGCATGAAAAGTAACTAGTCCAGATATATGCAGACTCGTGTGAGCTAGAAATTCATTCAAGATAAAACCCCCTGAAGGCTGAATGTGATCTTAAAACATATTATCAGTAGTGTTCCAGTAAGTTTCCCTTCATTGGCTCAGTACGTACACCCCCTGACATCGTGTAAGACTCTAGTACTCGAAAAACAGAATGACACTCAATTGAGAGGAAGAAGGAAAGGCTAGCATCAACGCAAACCTCATAATGTGCTTCCAGAATTTACCACACCTATTTTTAAAAATGAGAACAACTTTTCATGACCATAGCTTTCCGAAGTTAAAAAAAAACCTCATAGTAACATGATCCATCTAATGTATAACTCGTAAATAATATGAACAAGTTGATGATCTTATTAGTTAATCTTGGTTCCAAACAAGATATATACGGAAAATTTGACTTGAAAAGGGACAGAACTAGTACTAAACCATAAAATAACAAATATAAAGATCAATAAACATGTGCAGAAAAGGAATAAACTTCACAGAATCACAACATACCTGTCCTGACTCTAGTCGACCTTTATATACGCTTCCAAATCCACCTTCTCCAATTAAATTAACATCTCTAAAATTATTAGCAGCAACTGCAAGTTCACGAAACGTATAGCTACACGCCCCATCTTCACTTCGAGTACCATTATCCTTCCCCCTCCCTCTCAATGCATCTCTCCCCTTCCCTTTTTCTGCACACAATTCACCAAACACCCAATCAATCCAACAAGACAAGCACTCCATCCACTAAATCAACTACATACAACTAAAATTTACCACATTGTACAATCAAATCAAAAATACAATAAATCCAACATCCAAACCTGAAGATTCAGCTGACCGAACCGCGGAATCATCATCGTAATTCTGAACATCTTTCCGGTGAGGACTAAAGCAAGAAAAGCAACCCATCTGTATATAATCCACACACTATATGCAGACAAGAACAAAAAGAGACCAAAAGTTCCACCTTTAATTCCACAAAAATAATTAAATTACAATACAAAAACTGTATAAATCTTACAAAACATAAACTAAAAAATTAAACCCTAGACATATCTTAGATCTATTACAATCAACACAAAGAATTAAACCAATACATTATTTATAAAATCCTACACATAAAAAAACAAAAATTACAACTGTAAATAAAAACAAAAATAAAAAATAAAAAAATCCCAATAAAATCAAAAGTGTGTTGAAAAACCGTGACCAGTTTGACCCAGTATTTTTTCTTCTGTGTACAGCTCAACTCCTCAACTGTATACACACACACACATATACATGCAATTTTTTTTTACCTGCTACTAATGTCTTTCTTTATATACACTATATTTTTTTTGTGTGTATATATGTAAGTATATGCGTGCCTTTTGGTGAGAGGGGGGGGGGGAGTGATGATTATTTCGTTGCAGGTCGCTCTCGTCTTCCTTCTCTTTCTTCCCATTTCTTCTCCTACGCCATTTAAACGTTTCGGTGGATTTTGACTATTTTGCCCTTGGGGAAGTGGGCAATTACTGTTTTTGCCATTGGGTTTGTGTAATAAAGGCGGCTTCACCGACAAGAGGGGAGACTAGACAGGGGTGGGGCGGGGATAGAACGTTGGATTCCTTGTAATATGCTGTAGTAGAAGGAAATTTTTGGGTGAGGGGAAGTTTTGACTATTGTTTCGGATGGAAGGTTAATATTATTATTTTATTATTTTTAGTCAGTTACCAAAAATATAATTTTTAAAATTATTTATTTGGAATGTATCACTTCCTCGCAAAGAATTTCTATCTACAACTAAATTCAATCGAATCAAATTTTTTTCTTTTTCTTTTTCTTTTTATTTTTTTGAAAGTATTTTTTTCTTTTTCTAAAATAAGAAGATGTAATCTTAGTTGATTATTTGGAAGTTAATCTTGATTACAAAAGATTTTTACAAATTAGTAATAACTAATTTATATCTCGTGCATGTACGAAATCCTTAAAAAAATTACTAATTATGACATAGATATGTGTATGTATTTTATTTTGGATCCAAATAATGAAAGTTAAGTAATAAATTCGGTTTTCATACTTAAATTTAACTATCTAGTATTGGTCCTTAGATCATCTCCAATGGATACAAGCCCTTAGCTAAAAATTTAAATTACATACCAAAAATAAAAATTATACAAAATATGTAAAAAATATATCACTCCAATGGAACATTCCCCTTAGGTATAATTTTAGCCAACCCTCTCATATTGGCTATATATGTTGAACCACTACAGATCTGTAGCAAATGTCATGTCATCCCCCGCTCATATTTTTCCCTCTATCGCTGATTACTTTTCCACTCCCGTCATTTGATTTTATTGCAAAGATACGTATCTTTCATCCCTCTTTTATGTAATTTATATCAATTTAGGGTTTTTGTTTGTGATTGTTTTACATTTGAGAGTTCGGTGTGAATTGTTTGTTTTAATTATAGTCTGAACTATGTGCCACCAGTTAGTGTTTGATACAATTTGAGACCTTGTTCCAAAAAACAGAGACCTTGTTCCAAAAAAACAACCTCAATTGAAGACAACCATGGCATCTTCGTCACCCCAGTTAGAAATTTCAGGTAACAATCAAGAATTTGAACTGGGTTTGTCTTAATAATCATCAATCTTTTATCAGTAATATTATTTGTATCTATCTCTTTTTGTGTAGTTAGAGAACCCGATGGTTTATGTATCTGGAATGGCCCACCTTTCAACAATTCAATACCAAGTATCAAGCTTGATAAAATTGCTTGTAGCAGTGCAAGTTTTTGTGAAAATGGGATTAGACTTATGATTAAGTCTGATTCTGGTATATGTGTTTATGATACTACAAGTTTTCAACAAATTAGGAACTTTGATGTGGATTGTGAGACTTTATTGTTGTGATGAGTTTTGATTGTTACATAAACTAGTTTTTGATTGTTTGAAACTAATTGGTTTTGATGAGTTTGAAACTGAGTTTTTAAGTTTGTGATTTTCCATTTTGGAATGTTGTGTAATTTTAAGCCACGGTCGTAGAGTATACTCTCTGTTTAGGAGCAAGGTTTGCTACTTTGCGTATATTTTACCCTCCCTTCAATGTGGGATTAGGTTGTATGTAGAAGATAAGTTAGTTTAAGATTATGTATTAAGAATGATTGTTTAGGTTAATTATAGTTTAGGATAATCTATACTGTAATTCTGACTACCAAATGCTATCCTCCCAAACAATTTAATTTCTGCAGATTGTTCTATGGCGCATACTTTTACTTCTTTACTCAACGATGGTGCATATAATGAAGCCGAAGACATTTTTTACTCTCAAGCACCCCCTTCATCCCAGGAGCGCAGTCAGCAAGCACCAAGCAAACCAAAAAAAGGGCGATCAAAAAACTTTTTAATCGAAGAGGATATGTTACTTTTATCCGCTTGGCTTAATGTTAGCATGGACCCTGTTCAAGGCAACAATCAGACACAAAACACCTATTGGACTAGAATTTGGAACTATTACCATGAACATAGAAATTTTGAGAGTGATCGAACGCCTACTTCGTTGTGTAATCGATGGTCCGCAATTAATACATCTGTAAGCAAGTTTGTTGGTTTCTATAATCAAATCAGTGGAAGAAATCAAAGCGGCACTACTGAGCAAGATAAGGTACTTATTGCAACTCTCTGTGTTTTTCTTTCGGTTCCTCTGCATTTCTATTGTTGCACTTAGGTTTGATATGTAATTTAACTGATTTTTGACAGAAACTCAAATTTAACTGATTTATACTTTCTTCATCATCCATGGTGAGTGCTTACATTACAATCACATTTATTTTTATCATTTAAAGAACTTTCTAAAAAAGTGACACTTTTCCTTGTAGTATCCTGTTTTCTTTAGTCAGATTTTAGGACCTTTTTTTAGGGATCTTAGGTTGGGTGTAACCTTGAGAATATAGAATATATAATAGATTGTCTAACAAAAACCTCCCTGAACACTTCATTAAGGGAAATACTTCAACGTAGATCTCTCATTCCAGAGGCCACTTCTTCATTTAAGACGATTTAATCCTACCCGAACAACTATCTGCTGGTTCTGTGGGCAAAAAAAAGGAATTCTACTACCCGTGGATGGTGCTAAAGTTGGTCCATTCAGCACTTGTAACCAAGTAGTGGTCTTCCTATGGACCATGGCTACTGATGTTGTCAGTGTCAAACCTTGAGGAAGCTTTTCCATGCCCCTATCAAAAAATAGTCTTATGTATTGTCTGCTTGTGGTTTGGAAAAGTTTCATTGTTCAACATGGTGACATTTAAGTTACTTTTAGATATACTACTCTATTTGCATTTAATCAGTTAAGATAAAATTAAATTAGAAATTATATTTTTAGGAAAATTGATCAAGAATCAATTGAAATCCGTTTAATTTGTTAAACCCGACTTATTTAGTCACTCCGATTAATAATATTGAATTGTCTCCGATTAATCACTTTGATTTTAACTAATTAATGGCTAGACGGTGTGTTTTTACCGACTAAAGCCTATTCCTATTTTTAGAACATTTGCATATCTGCAGGTTGAAGTACATTTGTGACTCTGCAGGTTGAAGTACATTTGTGACTCAGCAAAACATTTAGTGATTTCTAAGATTTTACTTCTTCTTTTACTCAAAAGAAAATACATTGTGTATTAATATTGAGGTTTAAGAAACTGAAGCATACTAATTAGTATTCCAGTGTCATGTAAAAACAAAAACCTGGCATTGCCTGTTCATTTCTTTATTGTCATGCATTCTTGAATGGAGGCAATAACCTGGCAAGTACATTCAGGCTTTGATGAGAAGCAATGGCTATTTAACAAATAACTGGAGGTTCTGATTAAAGTATTATAGTAAATAAAACCACCAAGTATTACAGGCACGGGCTCTGATACTAGTTGTTTTTAATGCTGGAAGATTTATAGCCCTCAACTTACTTTACATGTGAATGTATCATTAAGTATGTTGGGCTCTTCTCCAAAGGTATATTCATGGAAAAATCTTTTTTCACAATCCTATTGCTGAACTCTTGGCTATAAAAGAAGGCATTCAGATTGTCAAACACTTAAATCTTGGCAAGTGTGTGGTGTTTTCTGATTGCAGTCTAGCAGTTTCCATGCTAAATAGACCTCCATAACTAAGCGGCGAGCTTGATCAACTTGTTGCATTACTGAGTTGCAGGAGGTGTCCATTCTCGCTACAACGATGGTCATCTCTTTGTTGGGGACTCTCCAGTGGACTATACTGACTAACATTGTTTGTAGGCATATATGTTCCTATGCTGTTTGATATGCTTGTAAAAATTTATATGCGTAAGTATACTGTCAAAATTTACACATGTTTTGTTTGCTTCCTAATTGTCCATGCAAAAATTTGCAGAACACTAATTTGTTGATAATACTGCTATTTTATTATGATTTCTTTGGCAGATTGGACAAAAGATAATACTGCTATTTTATTGTGATTTATTTGACAGATTGGACAAGCAATGAGCATGTACGAGAAAATAATGAAAGAAAAATTCCCTTTCATACGGCATTGGCATGAGTTGCGACATTCACCTAAATACGCAGCTAGTTTGGCCAAAAAAACCAAGACAAGTCCGACGAATAATCAATTGTCTTCACCGTCTATTGATAGTCCACTTTCTACCGACCATGGAGTGGAATCTGAATCAGGAATGGAACGTCCAATTGGAAATAAAGCTGCTAAGAAGATGAAAAGAGTTGTAAATGAAGCAACAAATGCGGAAAGTCTGGATATTCTTAAATCAATGCAGAAAGATGCGTTAGCTATTGCTTCTTCAAGAACTGAATCAATTAACAAGAGCTTGGAGTTGCAGAAGGAAATGATGCAAATGCAGAAGGATGAGCAGGAAAGACAGAAGACAATTATGCAATTGCAAAAAGAAAAGTTGCAACTTTGCTTAGCAAAGGAGGAACGTGAAAGAAAGAAGGAGGAACAGGAAAGACAGGTTTACGAAGACTCCATCATGGCAATGGACACTAGTACAATGGCTCCGGATCAAGCAAAATACTATGATGCCCTCAAAGCTAGAATCTTGAGAAACACAATATAATTTGTCAAAGCTAGACCCCTAAAAAACATATTAGAATTTGTTTTGCATTCTGGATTTATTTACAATTATTATGTACTTGACTTTAATTTGCTGAAATTATTAATCGAAATTTCTTATTGTCATAGAGAAAATTACATTGAAATTTGTTGAAACATAAAAAAATATGAAAGAAGATACATTGAAATTTTTTAATTCATATCACCACCATGGACTTGCCAAAGATGCTCCACAAGATCATTTTGCAATTGAATATGAACTTGTTTGTCTCGAATTTGTTGATGCACTTGTAGAAATTCTGTGAAGTTACTTGGATAATGACGAGTTGGAGTAACAGTTGGTATTTCAGCATCTGTATCAAAGTGTTCTTCTTCCATATGTAATTCTCTTTCATCTTCAATGATCATGTTATGCAAAATTATACAAGCTGTCATAATATATTTCATTGTACCCAGATCCCAAAACCGTGATGGACCACGAACCATTGCAAATCGAGATTGCAACACTCCAAATGCTCTCTCAACATCTTTTCTAACAGATTCTTGTGCAGCTGCAAAATGTTTTTTTTTGTTACCTTGAGGTTTTGAAATAGTTTTGACAAACGTTGGCCAAGAAGGATATATACCATCAGCAAGATAATATCCCATGTTATATTCATTTCCATTGATAGTATACTTTACTTTAGGTCCACGACCTTCAGCCAAGTCTTCAAATAGATGGGATCGATCTAATACATTGATATCATTTAAAGATCCCGGTAATCCAAAAAAAGAATGCCAAATCCATAAGTCTTTTGAAGCTATTGCCTCTAAAATTATAGTTGGTTCATGAACATGACCTGTATACATACCTTGCCAACCAGTTGGACAATTTTTCCACTTCCAATGCATACAATCAATACTTCCCAACATTCCTGGAAAGCCTCGTTGTCCATTCTCTGCCAATAATCTAGAGACGTCTTCGTTATTTGGCCGTCTCAAATATTCTTCTCCGAATACTTCAACAACTGCTTTAACAAATATTTTTAGACTCTCTATTGCAGTACTCTCGCCAATACGTACGTAATCATCAACAGAATCAGCTGTTGTTCCATATGCAAGCATCCTACGTGAAACTGTCACTTTTTGAAGTGATGATAGTCCACGAACTCCTACAGCATCAGTTCGTTGGGTAAAATAATTATCATGAGCCACAATTGCTTCTTCAATTCGTAAAAATAGTGATCTACGCATTCGAAATCTTCGCCGAAATTGTATTTCTGTATAGGTAGGTGTTTCAGAAAAATAATCATGATATAATCTCGTATGACCTTCTTCTCTATTTCGATTAATCATACGGTGATTAACTATAGAACCACCATGATTTGAGATAAAATTCGCTCTTTGTCGTTCATGAAGGTAAGTAGCAGCGATTCTCATCCGTGCTTGATGTTCTTCTTCTTCCGTTTGCATAATATCAAGAATCATTTTTATGATGTTGTCCATTGAAATTGGATAGTCAAGTGAGAACAAGTTTAATTTTCTTTAGGGTTTGTATCTTATTTAGTTAACAAGTTGAAATTATAATTTAGTAAAAAAATAAAAAAAAACAATTTTTATTTTTTTTTGAAATATAGCCAACAATTTTAGCCAACTCCATTGGAGTACAACCCCTTACAGGTTCAGCAAATTTTACATAATCTCTATTTTTTGAAATATAGCCAACCAATATAACCAACCCCATTGGAGATGTTCTTATTATGCATATTTATAAACAAAAATAATTAAGTAAGAGTAATTAAGTAAAAATAATTAAGGTTAATTAAGTAAATAGATAAAAATAATTAAGTGAGGCTAATTAAATCCTTATATATAATAAGCGTAATAGAGATCTTATCCAAAATTTTGGCCGGTCCTCAGTATCGCCAAAACAATCTCAACCGTTGGATCTGATATTTTTAAAAATAGATGATCAAGATTATATCATATAAAAATAGAAACTATTATCTAAAAAGGATATAAATCAAAGTAGGAATATTAGTATTAGAATTAGATTAGAAGTAATTAGAACTTAATAAAAATACCAGTTCCATTAATACTAATATTCAATTCATATTACATTAAATTAAATTAAATGTTTATACTACTATATAATAAGAGGGATCTTATCCAAAATTTTAGTCATGTACCGCCAAATCAATAAAGACCGTTGATCTTAAAATAGATGAATCAGAACCCTTAGATTTAATATTAAAAAGATTTATTTTAATAATATAAGCCAAATATAAGTAGGTTTTCTAAGTTGACTAGAATTCTCAATGTAAAAATTCATAACTTCAAATTCTAAATTGAGTAGGTTCATTTGATTCTTGGTCTATACAGCTGAGTTGTTTTTTTTATTTTAATTCTATTCCTAAGTTGAATAGAACTAATGTAAAAATTCGTTATTTTATTCTTTCTTCGGTTTCAGGATAGTTTTAATTGAAAAAAAATTTGTTAAACTATCACTAAATTAAAGATTATTTTGTGAATTTTATGTGGGCCGTAAATTTGTTTTTAAATCTGATTTTTAGAACTCAAGATAGAACATAAATAATGTATTGAGCGTATAAAACGTAATAAATAAAATCTTAAAACTAATAACATAAAATTAATATAATTAAAAATATTAAAAAAAAAGAGTCGTGCATTGCACGGGTTATAAGCTAATCAATACTATTATATAATAGACGAAACATTAAAAATTTGGTTGGTCGGTATGGTACGTTGTGATTTTACTTAATTGCCCTTAATTAACTGTACTTCGTGTTTTACTTAATTAACCTTACTTATTTATAGAAATATATTATTAAATAATAATATTACCTATTTATAACCAATTACCTTTTTCACCTAAAATACATTATTTTTTCTATTTTTTTTATAACAAATTCCCCTACTTTTTCAAATATATCACGAATAATTATCTTTTTTTAACTAAAACATGTTTGTTTTTCTATTTTTTTTACTAAAACCTCTCATTTTTCAAAAATATCTCGGACAAACCTTTAGTTATTTATTTTTAAACCTATTTTAATATTATAATTATTTTTTTAAAAGTTTACCTATTTTAACATGTCTACTTATTTTTCTTAACAAATGTAATTACTAAAAATATTAAAATATAAATAATCGAATATCTATTTATTACCGATTATCTTTTCAGCTAAAACACATTATATATTTTTTCTAACAAAGTCCATCATTTTCTAAATATATCACGGGAAATTGTCTTTTACAATTTATTTTTTCTATTTTTCTCACTAAAATCCATTCTTTTTCCAAAAATATCATAGGAAACCCTTTACTTATTTATTTTAAAACGTATTTAAATACTTTTAATTATTAAATTTTAAAACCTCATTTTCCAAAAATATCACGGACATTACCTTTTTAAACTGAATATATGTTATATTTTTTTATTTTTTCTTACTAAAACCCCTCATTTTCCAAAAATATAACGAGCAGACCCATACTTATTTATTTTAAAATCTCTTTTAATGTTTTTAATTAATTAAAAGTGTTTAGCTATTTTAACATGCCTACTTATTTTTTGCACAATTACAATTAATAAAATATTAAAATAATAATAATAAAATAACAATTAACAATCCGTGCATCGCATGAGTTTTAAGATAGTTAAATAAAAACAATTAAGTACGGGGTAACCAAGTAAATATCGTATAGTACCATACCAAAAAACATGTAGCAAAACTCTTAATATTTTAGCTTTAATAAACAAAAACACATGTAAATTTTTAATGTTTCGATTTTAATAATATAGTATAGATATATGAATAGTAAAAAAAGTTATTTTAATTTTTCAGGGATGCTTTTTAATCGAAGCATATTTTTGAAAAATATTGACGCTAAACTTTGCAAAATTAAGTAATTTTTTGATAACATACTTCAATATTATATATCTATACTATTATATTAAAGACAAAACATTAAAAGTTTTTGTAGTCGATTTGTAGTCTGGTCCTCCATAGTTTGGTCATACAATCTCTAACCGTTAGATCTTTTAAATTAGATTAATGAGAGTCATTGGATATAATACTAAATATTTTTTGGTATGTTGTGATTTTACTTAATTGCTCTTACTTAATTGTACTTCGTGTTTTTACTTAATTTACCTTACTTATTTATAAAAAAACCAATTATCTTTTACACCTAAAATATATTACCTTTTTTATTTTTTCTGAAAAATTCTCTTACTTTTTCAAAAATATCACGGACAATTACCTTTTTTAACTAAAACATATAAGCTTTTTATTTTTGCTTACTAAAACCTTTTTTTTTCAAAAATATCACAGACAGTTTCATTTATTAAAATAAAATAATAAAATAATAATTGTTAATAACTAACCAATTACCTATTTTAGCCAAAGTGTATATTCTTTTTTATATTTTCTAACTAACATTTTTACTTTTCTATTTTTTCTAACTAAAACCTCTCATTTTCCAAAAATATCACATGCATTTCTTTTTAATGAAATAAAATAATAATATTTATAATTACTAATAACTAACCGATTAGCTTGTTTTTCCCAAAACGTATATTCTTTTTTATATTTTCTAACTAAAATTTTTCCTAAGTAAAATCTCACATTTTTCAAAAATATCACATGCAATTTCATTTAGTAACATAAAATAGTAATATTATAAATACTAATAATTAACCGATTACATTTGTTAGCCAAAGCGTATTTTCTTTTTTATATTTTTTAACTAAAATTTCTCTTTTTCTAAAATAATCGCAGACGATATCTATCTATACTATACTATATTATATAATAGCCGAAACATTGAAAATTTTGATTTTAATTTTCGGTAATTTATTCTATTTAAACTATCTATCTGTACTATTATATAATAGCCGAAACATTGAAAGTTTTGATTTTCGATTTTCTCACATATATAACATAACTACAAACTCTTTTAATTATACTTTACTTAGAATTTAAAAACACGACCTTTTTTTTAGAAAATATTTATATTTATATTTATATATATTACAACAAAATATATTGATAATTTTGACGGTTATTTTTACTAACATGCTTACTAAGCTAATAAACTATTATAAAATCTATAAAAAAAATTAGATTTAAAGTATTAAAGTAGTACTTTTAATTCTTTTTAAAAAGGGAGCATTTTCAAAAGTATTAAAATCTCAAAAAATTTAAAAGTAAATTTCAAAATTAATATTAAAGTCGTTCATGCGTTGCACGAGTTATAGGCTTGTATATATCTATACTATTATATTACAGACGAAACATTGAAAGTTTTGTAGTCTGGTCCAGAAAGTTTTTGTAGTCTGCTCACTCCATTCATAGCCGTTGGATATTTCTGATCAAAACGATGAGAACCGTTAGATAAAATATTAAAATTATTATATAGAATATCTTTTCTATTTTTCATAACTAAAACATCTCATTTTCCAAAAATATCGCAGGCAGTTTCATTTAATAAAATAACATAATAAGGTTATAATTGCTAATAACTAACCCATTACCATTTTTAGCCAAAGTGTATATTCTTTTTTATATTTTCTAACTAAAATTTCTACTTTTCTATTTTTCCTAAATAAAACCTCACATTTTCCAAAAAAATCACAATAATTCTATTTAATAAAATAAACTAATAATATTATAATTATTAATGACTAATCAATTAGTTTTTCTTCCAAAACATATATTCTTTTTTATATTTTCTAACTAATATTTCTCCTAACTAAAACCTCAAAAATATCACGGGCTATTCCATTTACTAGCATAAAATACTAATATTATAAATCTATCTATCTATACTATATTATTAAAGACGAAACACTGAAAGTTTTGGTACCTATTTTTTTGGTACAGTACTTGCCTTATTTAATTATTTATTTAATTATTATAATCAGTTACCCTTTCAGTTAAAATACATTACCATTTTTTTCTAAAAAAATCACAGACACTTTCCTTTTCAGCTAAAACATGTTACTTTTTCTATTTCCCTTACTAAAATCTCTTATTTTCCAAATATATCACGAGCAAATCCTTACTTATTTATTTTAAAACCTATTTTAATACTTTTAATTGGCAATTACCTTTCCCCTCTTTTTCTAGAAAAATCACGGGCAATTACCTTTTTTAGCTAAAACATGTTATATTTTTTATTTTCCTTAGTAAAACTCTCATTTTACAAATATATCATGGGTAAACCTTTACTTATTTACTTTAAAATCTATTTTAATACTTTTAATTGACAATTACTTTTTCCAACTAAAACATTTCACCTTTTCTATTTTTCTTACTAAAACCCCTCTTTTTTCAAAAATATCACGGACAAATCGTTACTTTTATATTTTAAAATTCAACGAAAACATGTTACTTTCTATTTTTCTTACTAAAACCCCTTTTTTTCCAAAATATCACGAGCAAACCGTTACTTATTTATTTTAAAATCTATTTTAATACTTTTAATTATTTAAAAATGTTTAACACGCATACTTATTTTTTTTAATAAATACAATTAATAAAATATAAAATATAAATAATAAAATTAACAATTATTAAAATTAATCTGTGCACCGCACGAGTTTTAAGCTATATTATTAAAGACGAAACATTAAAAGTTTGGTAGTCGGACGGACGGACGGTCGATACTTAGTGATTTTACTTAATTACACTTACTTATTTTTTTTAAAAACTATCACTAAATAATAACATTATTTATAATCAATTATCTTTTCAGCTAAAATACATTACCTTTTTTTATTTTTTTTCTAACAAAATCCTCTGTTTTTTCAAAAAAAAATACGGGCGATTATCTTTTTTAACAAAAACATATTATTTTTTTTATTTTTCTTTACTAAACCCCCTTATTTTCCAAAAATATCACGCGCAAATCCCTACTTATTTATTTTAAAATTTATTTTAATACTTTTAATTATGAACACTTTTTCAGCTGAAACGTGTTACTTTTTATATTTTTTCATTTTCTAAATAAATTATTATTAAATAATAACATTTTTATAACCAACTACTTTTTCAGCTAAAATACATTACCTTTTCAATTTTTTCTAACAAAATCCTCTCTTTTTCTAAAAAAATCGCGGACAATTACCTTTTTCAACTAAAACATGTTACTCTTTCTATTTTTCCTCACTAAAACCTCTCATTTTCCAAAAATATATCTGACAAATCTTTACTTATTTATTTTGAAACCTATTTAAATATTTTTAATTACGGGCACTTACCTTTTCAGCTAAAACATGTTACTTTTTCTATTTTTCTTTACCAAGACTACTCCTTTTCCAAAAATATCACAGGTAAACAGTTATTAATTTATTTTAAAATCTATTTTAATACTTTTATGAGTAAATTGCATAAAGATGGCTTGTACTATAATAGTTTTGCTGGTTGATGGCTATACTATCCAATTAAGCATTGTGATGACTGGACTAAATATTTTAAAGCATTTTAGGGCTTTCCGTTAGATTTCATGCAACTGAAGTAACGACGTTGGTAAATAAATAACTAAGTCAAGGTTAAAAATGTCTTTTCCTAATTTTTCCAACATAAAATAATATGTATATACTCATACATCAGATTCCATCTCTCCTGTATAATCACTCCATCTATAAAACTTAAAATTGATTTCAGTTCAATCGATCAATAACCCGGTTTGTATCACTCTCGTCAAATATATTTCTCAACTTCTCTTTTTTTAACTTCTCCGAGTCCCCCCAATTTCTTAATCACACAATCTATCACATATATATTATTTCTAAATAAAGAAACATAAATATAAGTAAGCCCATATATAAAATTTTCCGTAAGTGCTGTAATTTTATACTCATTTTCTTGTGGATGATGGGGGCAAACCCTTCTCAATTTTTGGTGGGTCAAAAGGTGAGACATCTTCTAGGTCATCTTCGATGGAAAAAAATTGTATCATGATCAATTGAGTTAATGGATTCTTGAAAAAAAGTGGGTTCTTCTTCTTGACCTTTAATAGGCTTGCTTTTTGGGGAGAAAAAGGGACAGATTAAAAAAGTGAAAAAGATATTAGATTTGTGTGAAAAGAGAAAAACATGGTGAGAGATGGGGATAAGAATGTATAGAGATGGGTTGGTGTTGACGAGACCACCACATATCATGGTGATGAAAAAAAAAAGTTGCATAGATTGTCAGTCTGTCATATTGATGATGGTGATGAAGAAGAGGAATGTGAGTGTGTGTGCGTAATATATGTGTACATATATCTCCTATCTCTATGCACCTTAAATTTCTCTGTGGAAATGGTTCGGATAATTGGACAGGAGGTTGAAGTTGAATTATGTTTGTGAATTAATGGACGAAAATGCCCTCAATCCTTCTAACGGAGTTGAGGAAATATGACGGAAGGTCCTAAAGTGATTTAAAAAATTAAGTTCAGCCATCAAATTGCTTAATTTAATATTACAGTCATCAACCTGCAAAAAATTTATAGTATAAGCCAACAAACTGCAATTTACTCTACTTTTAATTATTTCAAAAAGTTTAACACACCTACTTATATATTTTTTTAGCAAATGCATATTAATAGAATATTAAAACATAAATAATTAAAATAATTATTATTAATAACAATCTGTGCATCGCACGGGTATATATATATATGTAATATAATTTTATATAATTATTAATAAGTAACTAACTATCTTTTTAAGGACATTTTCTGTTTTATATTTTTTAATTGAAACAACTCATATTCGAATTAAAAATAACACGGGAAAAATATAGAAATAATGACAATATTATTATATTAAACTTATAAAATCTATGTTTAATATAATTTTTTATAATATTCAATTTAAATAAGATAAATAATAAAAAATAAAAATAATAACATATGTAAAAAGAAACTCGGCACATTACAGGGGGTGAGCTCCCAAAATACCCACCAAATCAGTTTTTTTGCCCAAAATACCCACCGGCGAGATGCTCCGCCCTAAATACCCACGGAATACGCATTACAGACATGCGTATACTATTTTTACAAAGGATGTGCATCTCACACATGCGTATTCTTTGTAAATGCTTTACGGAATACGCATGTTAGACATGCGTATATTGTTTTTTGTTTTTGAAAAAACAAAGAATATGCATCTCAGACATGCGCATCCTTTGTAAAAGTTGAATACGCATGTCTGACGTGCGTATTCAGCGGGTATTTTGGGCGGAACATTCCGCTGGTGGGTATTTTGGGCAGTCCACCCCGTTTTGGTAGGTATTTTGGGCATTTTCTCCATTACAGGGCACATATTTTATTATTTGCACTTTAGTTACTCTTAGATTTTCTAAGAACAAATAAATATGAACCGTTACATCTATTATTTAAAAATATTTTTATATTTTAATATCTAAAATACTACTAAAGATTACATCAACAATTCATTAAATTAAAATACTTATATTGTTAGATATATAAATCCAATTTATTATATACACATATAAATCTATATTAAAATTTCATCAAAAAGATATAATTACAAAAATCTAAATAAAATATTAAAGAAAACCGTGCATCGCACGAGATATAAGATATTATATATATATATAGGCAAGTGATCAAATGAGACCCTATGTTAAAATGAGAACTGAGACTAAATCTCAGCCACTCAATTTTAAAACTACTTTTAATCTGGACCACAAATAAACACACATATCTTTAAATTAGAATAATTATTTCTCTCTTCTCACATCACTCATCCACCCACTTCCCGATCTATCCATTTCTCTCTCTCTCTCTCCCCCACGACTTAAATTATACACACATATATTAATTCTCTCTCTCTCTCTCTCCCTATTCTCTCTGCATCAGTCACATCTCTCTTTCTCTCTCCCTCAAGTTGTGTGTTTTCTTCTCCATCTACCTCCAGTCCACACAAACACATACAACACTATGTTGGATCTGAATATAAACGATACAGCTCAAACATCTACCTCTGACGCTTGTATCTCCACCGTAATCAACGGATCTCCGGCAAGTAATGCTTGTTCTTTTGAGTTGGTAACGAGGCAGCTTTTCCTAGTGAGTAGAGTAGAGACTGAGAACACGAGTCGCGAGCTTGACGTGGAGTCACAGTGGTTGAACTTATCAGTTGTTTCGGAGCCTAGTGATAATCGAGAATTTACTCGAGGCGGAGCGAGAAAAGCGACGGAGGTGGTGGCGGAGGAGCTGGAGGAGGTGGTTTCTGGTCTCGATTGCGGTCGTATTTGGTTGCGAATGCGAAAGAAGATGAATCTCAATCGGGGTGGGATCCACACACAATCGCTTAAATTAGTGATTTACATTTGAAAGAAGATGATTTACATTCTGAATTTTTGGTGATTTGCGTTGAAAATTAGTGATTTGTGTTGAAATTTTGATGATTTGTATTAAATTTTTGGTGATTCTGTAGTTATGATGGCAGTATGCTGGCAGTGGTTTATAATTTAGTATACTGGTGGTGGTATACATGGTATAAGCAGCGATTTTTGGTGATTTGTTTTAAAATTGTTAATGATTTATTTCAAAAAAATTTAGTGATTTTGATTGAAATTCGGTGATTTGTGTTGAATTTTCTGTTGATTCTAGCTTAAATTTGGTGATTTTGATATGGTGGTGATTGTGATTTGGTGGTGATTTTACATGAGACATAAATAGTGAAAACGACAGTTAAGGTGGTGGTTCTAGGTGCATCAGATGGGATGATGATGTTGATTTTGCTAATATAATGGTGTAGTGGAGATGGTGGTTGTGGAGTAGGAGAAATGATGGGGGTAGTGGTAAAACAGATGAAAGGGACAGTGGTGGTAGAGTAATAGGAAGATGATATATTTATAAATATTGATGTATGTATATGAATGGTGATATTTTTTTTTAATGATTTGGTGATTTGGACTCAGTTCTCATTATAAGAGGGGTCTCACTAGAGTAGCCCTCTACACACACACACACACACACACACACACACACACACACATATATATATATATATATATATATATATATATATATATATATATATTAGTGATCAAAGAGGAACTATTGTTAAACTAGAAACTAGAAACCAATATCAATCGTTAATTTTATAAACCATAAAAAATCTGGACCACACATCAATCATACATTTCTCCCTCCTTATCACAGTACACACCCACGACCCACCTACCCCATTGTCTTGTCACTTTTTATCCTCTCCCTTCACGATTCCAAAATGTGTAGATATATAAATACAACACTATATTATCACGATCGTCAAGGACTACTAACTAATTTACCCTATCTCTCTCATTTCCCTCAATCATCCACCAACATATATATATACAACATACATATACCCCTATTATGAATAATTTTTGAAATCTCATCATTACCGTCGTCAAAGATTCCGACTAATCTCTTAAGTTCGGAGAGATCACATATGAACTCATCTTTTTTTATTTTTTTATCCTTCTACACCTCCAACGAACTATATATGGCGTTACAAATTTGGGGAGCAAGGTAATCTTCACATTATAAATTAGTGATTTTGATGGTATAAATTGGTGATTTTTGCAGCGCAAATTAGTGATTGTTGATGCAAAAGTTAGTGATTTTCGTGTATATCTGGTCATGTATAAGGAGTGATTGTGATGGCCTGAACAGAGAAGGTAGTGTTGCATTGAACGGGAGAGATGATGATTTATGTAATAATGCATCTTATTAATCTTTGATGACATTCGAATCTAATATGTTTCCTTCATTTTTTCCGATTTGATGTTTGGTAATTAATGATGAAAGTGGAGTTGGCGGCAATCAGGAATGTCGGGTGATAGTCCTGGTGATTTTGTTGAATTGACAAATGACACCCTGGTGAAAGTCGTCGTTATCCCAACATCATCTTTTTTTCATTTTTTTCGACATCTGCAATTTGAATTCACATCGAAATTGATCTACACAAACCCCGCTACTTTTGATTATAATCACCCCCCATATAATTGCTGGTATATCGTTGTTGAGATGTATAGTAAATCGTTAGTACATACCAGCAAATCATCATATATAGTTATAAAAAATGGTGATTTTGGTGTATAGAATTAGTGATTTTTGTTGTACAAATTAGTGATTTTCGCTATTCATAGTGGTAATTTTTGTAGTAAACATAGTGATTTTCGCTTAAATTTTATGATTTATGTTCATGTATTATATCTATTCTGGGTAATTTGGTAGTACGAAATTGATGTTGGATTTATTTGAGTGGAGATTGAATTTGAGTATAATGTTTAGGTCAAACTTATTGAAAGTGGAGGTTAATTGGTAAAAAGGAGGTTTGTTGCACGAAGATGGTGGAGACCTGAACGAAGAAGGCGGTGCAGTGACGGCGTCAATAGACGGAGGAGATAGGCGGTGGTAGTGATAAGATTCAATTTGTTACAGAAAAATATCGACAGTGGTGGTGTTAGGTGTGGTGAATGAATGGAATAGGAGTGAAGTTGTTGGGTTCATATACACGGTTTGTTTTTTGTTTAATTATTCGATTGTATTTACTAAATTGCCCCTGGTTTTTAGTTTTTAGTTTAAAATTAGTTTCTATTGGAGTAGCACCATATATATATAGTCTTTCAAGTGAAATCTCATTTAAGTCTCGTGCTTCTCTTATGGCTGAAATCCTGTGTTCCAGATGAATTGGAAGAGTTAAAAGGAATTTCTTGTTGATCTCCCTGATGGTGTAATGCTTTTCGTGAAGATTCAGATCATTGATCAATTTATTGTATCTCTCAAAAACTTCAGATATTCCTTCCCCTGGATTGGATCTTAAGTGTTCATAAGAAGAGGTAAGAATTTCCAGCTTATTTTCTCTTACTTCTTCGGTCCCTTCATTGATTATTTCTATTGTATCCCAGATATGCTTGGCATCTTTACAATTCAACACATGATTATGCATAACTTGATCCAGACAATCAACTAGGATTAACTGCAAGCTAGCATCCAAGGAAGCATCTTCCTTTTCATCAGCTGTATAATCTTTTGGTTCTTTAGGATACATCCTTGCAGCTTGAATGACAACATTATTCTCAATGCGTTCCTCTTCAACAACCATAGGAATAGTTGGTCATTTCTTCAATACACCTAGATACTTTGGATTTGTCACTTGAAGAAATAGAAGCATCTTCTTCTTCCACATGGGATAATGCTCTTTGTTGAACATAGGAATTTTTACGGTTCCAACTTTTTGTGTAGTCATCTTGAGATTTTTATAAGAATAAAAATATGAACGTTCTTGAAAAAAACCACAAAAATATGGATCTTTGATTTGTATGTCAATCAAAAGGCACTGATGCCAATTGTTAGGTCCCGATAAGTTTGTAGAAGGGAGGGTTGAATACAAACTATACCGTTTTATCAAATTTGTTTTTCTTATGATTATACAATTCAAGAACAAATAATTGCGGAATAAAATAAAACAAAATTCAAGTTAAATATAACTTATATTAAACTTGAAAGGTGTTACAAATATTGTACGGATTACAAATATTGAATCTCAAACTAATTAAAACAAATTTAGAATATATTCGACATAAACTTATCTATTTTTGTAATAAAAAGATAGAACGATAAATGATAGTTCGAGATAAATTTTAGGGATAAAGATCCGCTAGATAGTCAAAGTAGTGCGAGTAATTAATTTCTAGTGGCTTGAATATAACAATCAATTCAAGAAATTAATTCTCTCATGAAAAATAACTCTGGCAGTTGAGCTTGAAGTTAAGATAGTTTCTTTTGTTTGAAGATGTAATGTTCTGTGATAACTTCTGTCTTGCTTCTTCTTTTATATATATATATATATATATATATATATATATATATATATATATATATTCAATAAATTCTCAGCTGCCTTGCTATTATTAGAAGACTCTGTATGACTCTCCAAAATAGCCTTGTATGACTGATTTAATAAGCTAGTATGACTCTCAAAACCAAGAGTCATACAAGTTGTATGAGCGTTTTTAAACATTCTACAAAAAATATTTTTTAATGAAATATATAATTATATATTTTTAACATAAGATTTCTTTTTGATTTTTGGTGTCGTCTTGAACATTCATGAAAATTCTAAATAAATATAAAGAAAGACAATTGTTTAATATATTCATTATTTTAGTATTATGTTCAATATTATTATACTGATTAAACGATCTCGAGGTCCTTTGGGTAAACTTAAAATTATTATTTATGACTTAAATTTGTTTAAAGTGATAATTGAAAAGTGAAAATCATCTGTTTGGGTAATTTTGTATTATGACTAACTTATGAGTTATTAAAAATATTAAAGTAAAAATAAATTTAATCAATTTGAATGATAATATTAACTTTTATTAAATAAAATTACAACTAAGTTGTTCCAAAAAATACGCCATACTAACTTTTCACTTTAAACTGCTTTTTATCTTTAAGTCAGTTATTTCACAAAAATACATTTTTCAACGTCAAAAAACACTTTAAGCCGCAAAACATGCTCCACTTCGGTTCTTCTTATTTTGTTGTAACAAAACACAACCTACAACGTTACATAAATGTACTACAATCTCAGTATATAAAGTTACTTGTGGCCAAAGTTGGTAAAAGAAATAATAAAGCCGAAAAATACATAAAAAAGATACAAATATGAATCAAGGATAAGTTGGAAATTTTAATAAAAAATAAGATAAAACTTTAGATATCAAATACAATACAATTTTTGTAAAACTCAAACTTTAAATTTAACATAAGAATTTGCCAGTTTCAAAAAAAGAAGAAGAAATACATGAGAATTTGTCGAAAAGTGAAAATCATCTGTTTGAGTAATTTTGTATTATAACTAACTTATGAGTTATTAAAAAAATTAAAATAAAAATAAATTTAATAAATAGTCTATTTGAATGATAATATTAACTTCTATTAAATAATATTACAAATATAAAAATAAGTTCATCCAAAAAATACGCCACACTAACTTCTCATTTTTAAATTATTTTTTATCTTTAAGTTATTTATTACACAAACATACATTTTTCAATGTCAAAAAACACTTTAAGCCGCCAAACATGCTCCACTTCAGTTCTTCTTATTTTGTTATAACAAAACACAACCTGCAACTATATAAAATTACTTGTGGCCAAAGTTGGTAAAAGAAATCGTAAAGCCGAAAAATACATAAAAAGAAACAAATATGAATCATAGATAAATTGAAAAGTCTAAATAAAAAATAAGATTAAACTCTAAATATCAAATACAATCCAAATTTTGTAAAACTCAAACTTATAGATTTAACATAAGAATTTGTCAGTTTAAAAAAAACATGAGAATTTGCCGAACGTATTCATCCGTATTCATCCAGTTTCCCAAACGTATATATGTGAATGAAAAGTAAATTAAGATGAAATCATAAATCCAGAATAGACCTGTTTTTAGAATCCTTTGTTTATATCTTAATCATGTGAATAAGTCACAATATTTGATATCCCTCCATCAATGTTCTTTTATGATTCTGCATTACATCAAAAACATTATTATTAGTACATGGATAAAGAATCATATTCATAGACTCTTATACACATGCTCAAGACTAACTAATAAAAAAAAAACTTTAAAAAAAAACACATGAGTCACAATGAAAGAAAAAACGCAATATAACACTTTATATATGATTTTGGAAGGTTTTTAAATTTATAAATATTAATATGGTAATTTAGAATGTAAGAAATTTTAGGTGACTTGAGGCAAAAGTTTAGGAGAATAAGGGAAATTAAAAGATTGTACTAAAATAATATTTAGTTTCCTCTATTAGAAGATAGTCAAAAGGAAATTGATTTTTTTAATATTTAATATTTATTAATCTAAATCTTCCATTAATAAATATTTTAAAGGCAAAAATACTAATATTATTTATTTACTTTCCTACACTACGCCATAGATGGCCGGATGCAACACACACCTACTGTTACCTTAGACACGATTTTTGTTGCATCAGGCCTAAGGTAACGCACTTTTACCATTTCATCTGCCAATGTTACCTTTGACATCAAATGCAACGCTTTCCTTCTCAATGGTAACACAGGACAAAGTATTACATTAGGCCCATAGAGTAACACCAAATCAAACAAATGCAACACCAGAACTGTGTTACCTCAGCCTAACCAGGTGCCACTTGTATGCCACGTCACTTGTGGGGCCCACATGTGGGGCCCACAACTAAATTGCCACGTCACCTAGTGCCACGTCACTTGTGGGGCCCACTAAATTGCCACGTCACCTGGTGCCAGTCACATGTGGGGCCCACAGAATTGCCATGTCACCAAGTGCCACGTCACATGTGGGGCCCACAAAATTGCCATGTCACCTGGGGCCACGTCACTTTTAGGGCCACGTGTGGGGCCCACAAAATTGCCACGTCACCTGTGGGTCCCACTGTTCCACATCACCAGTGGGTCCCACATTTGTGCCCCATCACCAGTGGACCCCACATTCTATTGCAACACGAAATCTTTAGCTAATGAAACACTAGATATTGTTATGATATAGCTAATGTAACACTAGATCTATCTACTAGAGCAACTGAAAATGAAATATTGCAACATTAGTAATAATAGTAACTGCAACACTTAAATTCAAAAATTTACAAGACCTGGTTGGTATATAATCAAATCCATTTACAAAATAAACCAACCAATTCAAAGTGCAAAGTGATACAACTCCACCAATCATCCAAAACCTAGCCAAAATATAATCCAACTTCATCGGTCATCCAACACCAAAATATAATCTAACTTCTCCCATCATTCACCACACAACACCAAGAAACAAAAGACAGCGTACAAAATAAAACATACGACAAAAGATAACCAAAGTTTTAAAACCCAACTCCATAATAATTAAACTACCCCCTGTCCATGCTACTACAGGAGTCGAAGTTGATTTCAAACTTGCAGTTTTACCATAAGTTAACTTTCTGCAACAATTATGAAAAAAGAAAGAAAAGATATATCAGTAATAATTTCTTGATTCCACAAATCACAATTGTAACAAAAGAGCTAACATTACCTTGTTCCTCACAATTTCCATCACCATTTTTCTAAATAAATTGGCAGGACCGCAAGACCGCAAGACCATCTGTGTTGCTGATACCGAAAGGCCTTGAATGTGCTAGGAAGTTCATTTTTTTACCTATTATAAGTTTAACACACAAATTTTATAGCAAAATAAATTACTACATTACAAAAACAATTGAAAACTTTATCAATCCTAATGTGTAACATATTATATAAAAAGAACAGATATTAAGTGGTTATGAGTATATTACATAATGCGTGATCAAATTGATCTGTGAAAAGTACCTGAAGATCACCGAGGTAAACAAATTTCCAACCCTTGAGACTAGCTCGAACAGCAAGATCCATATCTTCAACTGTTGTTTGATCTTTCCATCCACCAGCCTCATTGATAGCAGCAATTCTCCATATGCCACATGTCCCTGCACCACGGAGCAACCACAATGATTTATTCGTGATCATTATATTTTTTCACAGAAGAATATACTTTACAGAAAAATACATGAATAGGGCATTCATAAACCTGAATGTTGCATTATTGCATGGTCCTGGTATTATTTTTTTGTAGAAAAGATATGTTGCAGAGTAGAAGCTTTTGAAGGGGTCGGACCACAGATCACGTGACTCATAAGTGATCGACTCAAATTGTTGCCCTAGCTGCCCTAGTCCCAGATTATAGATATGTTAGGAGCCTGTACCTATAAAAACATTATTATCTATGCGGAACACCCACTGTATAAACTAAGACGATGGCCTTCGGGGAAGATGCTAACTTCTTACTTAGTTCTGTACAGATTGTACAAACTCTAACATAATTTTAAAAAGACCTTTAAAAAATATTAATACTGAAGGCGAAGGCCCATTGTTTGGATTTTGTCCAGGTATTAATTTTGGTTGAGACGGTGTAATTTTAGCAGTGTCACTGTTCAATCAAATGTCAAAGTACTGTAATATATAGAACTTCCAAGAAGTTTGGGAGAAAGGAAATGGGGAAAATCTATAAGTCATATCACATATGCAAGGTCACATGAGTCTTAAAAATCAGAAAAAAAACAGAGAAGATATTTTAATAAGCTGTTGATAATTAGGTACCATTAAAACCAAAACAGGCATGTGTAGCTGATCCCACTTCTTGCTCTACTGTAAAATGATAATCTAGATACCATTAAATGTTTGAAGTAAAGTAAGTCCACATTAACCATATGTTGCAGCCAAACATAAAAATAATTAAATGAACAGAGGAACTAAATGGGATTCGCAAGCAAATTTGACGCAGAAAATCAGAATGCTGAGGCTGTTTTTGAGCCAACTTCGCAGAATAAACTGCTTTGATCTGGAAGGTTCTAGGTGCAGTGTGATATACCATTGGAAAGGTATTGAAGTCTAGTTTTCAATAAAATTTATGGCTCGTAAAAATACATTTTCTACAGGAAGTTATCCCAGTTTTAGTGAGAAGCGGTCAAGCTGTCCAGAATTGCACATCTCTGAGAAAAACATCTCCATTAAGGATATTTATTTTGTTTTTATCATCCCCTAGACTAGTTCAATGTATTACTAAAGTCACTAAGAATGATATCAAGTATATTTATCAGTTTCCCAAGTCTAGAAAGCAAAATGTCAACATTTATTCTAGTACATTGCATCTACCTAAGGCAGAAGGGATGCTGCCATTAACCTAAACTTCTTACCTCTCAATCAAATCTACTGACAAAATAGCAAACTAGTAAAAATAGCAAACTAGCGAAATAGACTACTGGCTCTCATTTTACGTGCACAATTTGACTAATGGACATATAATATATGTTAGAAACAACCTTGGGACTACTGACCTCTATGCCAACTTTGATGTATTGCAGATAGAGATTAGGGCAAACACTTCAAATACCTCTGATAAAGCTTATGCAAACACTCTTAAGTCTTAAGAATCTTATCAAACAAATACTGTTCAAAGCTTTTAAAAGTTAGAACTAAATATATATACAGAGAAAACAGAGCTCTATATAAATATCCATGTTTTACCATAAGAAATATCCATGTTAGGGAAATAGTTTGTTAGGGAAATAGCTTTCATAACAACGACCTCATCTTGGGTCATGACAAACCTGTAATAAAAACTATCAGAACATAGTATAGCACTTTAAAGCAGAGGTTGTAATCCAATCATACCGCAATACGAGGAGCAAATGTATAAGGAATTCCGGTTGCCCTCACTTCAAGAGTTGTTGCAGCCCCTATTTTCTTGACAATTTCAGGATCTCTGTTAAGATTAATTCAATTAAAAACTTAGCAAGTCATAAAGTACTTATATCGTTAAACAGATTGCTAAAACACAAGCCAGAAATCGGGATTCCAACATAACATCATACATGTTAACAAAAATCTTGCACTATCATAGATTTGAAGTAGGAAACCATCATAGTGACCACACCCTTTCTGATGGAGTCGAGGTATGCAGGTATGTGGATACTAAGAAAGTGATTAAAGTCTATTATTGTGTTGTTTTCATCAATCCCTTTGACCGTGCCACCATCTCCACTATCAGCTCAAAACTAAAAACATAGTTTTGTACACACGCACATAGTATAAATTAACACAACAATAAAACATACACATAGTATAAATTAACACATAGTATACACACATACAAACATATATGAACAAAACATACCCATTAATACAGCGAACAAATTAATCAATGAAACAAATTATAAAGAGAAGTATTTACCAATTAATCGGGTTGAGAAGCCCTAATTAACCACCTGCAAAATCAAAAACAAATTAGAGAAGTATTTAAGATCGATAAAGGAGATGTGAGATAGTTTAAGTGAATTATTTACCAATTAATTGAAAGCTGAGAGAGTGTGGCCGTGAAATGCGAGAGTGGAGTTAAACCCAATTAATCAAAACCCTAATTGAGAGCCAGTTAATTGAAACCCTAATTGAGAGAGTGGAGTGAGATGTGAGATGTGGAGTGAGGCTGTGGCCTGTGAGATGTGGACTGAGAGTGAATTTTGTGAGATTTTTTCGTGTAAGGGGGGAAGTCTCTTTCAATAATTCAGTTTTGGGGGGAAAATTGCCGCCCGTGAAATTTCTTTGTGTGTACTCGTGTATAATTTTTTTTTATAATTTAAAATTAAGAAAAAATCATGTGTAAGTACATAATATATTTTAAAAATATTAATATACTATAACTGACTTAAAATATAAAAATTAATTCAAAATTTGAATGTTACTACAACATTTTTGATAATTTCAAAAATATTATACATTAAATCTGAGACGTGTCCTATTCCCAAAACACAGTATTGTTCCAACGTTTTTTGTAAAGATGCGGCACAACCGGGGTTTTTTATTTTTTGATTATTTTTACCCAATACTAGAATGAGTACCGATTAACATCCGTACGGTTGGATCGTCGAAGAAATCAATTGAAAAAATTATTCAGTGAATATGACAAATGTCCCGTTCTCGGAAGCAGTACTATTCCAACGTTTCTAGAAAGATGCGGCATAACCGGACTTTTATATTTTTTGATTATTTTTTCCCAACACTAAAATGAGTACCAATTAACATCTGTACGGTTGGATCGTCGAATAAATCAATTGAAAAAATTATTCAGTGAATCTGACACATGTCCTGTTTGCGGAATCAGAACTATTCCAACGTTTTTGGAAAGATGCAGCATAACCAGACTTTTATATTTTTTTATTATTTTTTCCCAACACTAGAATGAGTACCGATTAACATCCGTACGGTTGGATCATCGAATAAATCAATTGAAAAACTTATTCAGTGAATCTCACACATGTCCCGTTTCCGGAAGCAGTACTATTCCTACGTTTCTGGAAATATGCGGCATAACCGGACTTTTATATTTTTTGATTATTCTCTCCCAACACTACAATGAGTACCGATTAACATCCGTACGGTTGGATCGTCGAATAAATAAATTGAAAAAATTATTCAGTGAATCTGACACATGTCCCATTTCCGGAAGTAGTACTATTCCAACGTTTCTGGAAAGATGCGGCATAACCGGATTTTTATATTTTTTTGATTATTTTTTCCCAACACTAGAATAAGTACCGATTAACATCCGTACGGTTGGATCGTCAAATAAATCAATTGAAAACTTATTCGGGTTTAGGGTTTAGGTTTTAGGGTTTAGGGTTAAAAATCAGAAAAATTAGTGGGGCCCACTTTTTAAATATTATTTTTAAATAAAAAATAACAAAATTAGAAAAATTAGTGGGGCCCACTTGTGGGGTCCACTTTTTTCTGTGGGTCCCACCTTTTTAATATTATTTTTTAATTAAAAATTAAAAATTAATTAATTAAAAATTAATCATTAATTAATTAATTAAAAATTAATCATTAATTAATTATTAATTACTTTTTAAATAAAAATTAGAAAAATTAGTGGGGCACACTTGAGGGCCCCACTTTTTTCTCTGAGCCCCACCTTTTTTAATATTATTTTTTATTTAAAAATTAATTATTATTTAATTATTAATTATTTTTTAATTATTTTTTAAATAAAAATTGTAAAAATTAGTGGGGCCCACTTGTGGGGCCCACTTTTTTCTGTGGAGCCCACCTTTTTAAATATTTTTTTAATTAAAATTTAATTATTAATTATTTAATATTTAAATAAAAATTAGAAAAATTAGCGGGGCCCACTTTTTTCTGTGGGCTCCACCTTTTTTACTATTATTTTTTAATTAAAAATTAATTATTAATTAAATTTTAAATAAAAATTAGAAAAATTAGTGGGGTCCACTTTTTTCTGTGGGCCCACCTTTTTTAATATTAGTTTTTAAATAAAAATTAATCATTAATTATTAATTAATTTTTTAAATAAAAATTAGAAAAAATTAGTGAGGCCCACCTTTTTTAATATTATTTATTATTATTAATTAATTAATAATTAATAATAATTAATTAATTAATAGTTAATTTTTAATTAATTTTTAAATAAAAATTATAAAAATTAGTGGGGCCCACTTGTGGGGCCCATTTTTCTTTGGGGAACACCTTTTTTAATATTATCTTTTAATTAAAAATTAAAAATTAATTAATCATTAATTAATTTTTAAATAAAAAATAGAAAAATTAGTGGGGCCCATTTGTGGGGGCCACTTTTTCTGTGGCCCCACATTTTTAATATTATTTTTAATTAAGAATTAATTTTTTAATTAATTTCTAAATAAAAATTTAAAAATTAGTGGGGCCCACTTGTGGGGCCCACTTTTTTCCGTGGAGCCCACCATTTTTAATATTTTTTTAATTAAAATTTAATTATTAGTTATTAATATTTAATATTTAAATAAAAATTAGAAAAATTAGTGGGACCCACTTTTTTCTGTGGGCCCCACCTTTTCTACTATTATTTTTTAATTAAAAATTAATTATTAACTAATTTTAAATAAAATTAGAAAAATTAGGGGGGCTCCACTTTTTTATGTGGGCCCACCTCTTTTAATATTATTTTTTAAATAAAAATTAATTATTAATTAATTTTTAAATAAAAAATTAGAAAAATTAGTGGGGCCCAATTTTTCTGTGGGCCCACCTTTTTTAAAATTATTTATTATTATTAATTAATTAATAATTAATTAATTAATAGTTAATTTTTAATTAATTTTTAAATAAAAATATAAAAATTAGTGGGGCCCACTTGTGGGGCCCACCTTTTTTAATATTATTTTTTAATTAAAAATGAATTATTAATTAATATTAATTAAATTTTAAATAAAAATTAGAAAAATTAGTGGGGCCCACTTTTTTCTCTAGGGCCCACCTTTTTTAATATTATTTTTTAATTATTAATTAATTATTAATTAATTTTTAAATCAAAATTAGAAAAATTAGTGTTGCCCACTTTTTTCTGTAGGGCCCAACTTTTTTAATATTATTTTTTAATTAAAATCATTAATTAATTTTTAAATAAAAATTAGAAAAATTAGAAAAATTAGTGGGGCCCACTTTTTTCTGTGGGTCCCACCTTTTTAAATATTATTTAATATTATTAATTAATTATTAATTAATTTTAAAATAAAAATTAGAAAAATTAGTGGGGTCCACTTGTGGGACCCACTTTTTTCTGTGGGGCCCACCTTTTTAATATTATTTTTTAATTAAAAATTAATTTTTAATTGAAATCAAATGCAACATTATGTCGATAGAGTAACACAAAGAGTCTTTTGCAACAGAGTCTGTTCTATTGCAACAGGACGTTTATGTGTAATGTAACACTAACTCCGAAGTATTGCAGTAATTAAAAAAATATTGTATCAATTGTAACACAAAGTGGGCGTTGCAATTTAAAAGTATTGCATCTCAGACATCATGCGCATCCTTTGTAAAAGTTGAATACGCATGTCTGACGTGCGTATTCAGCGGGTATTTTGGGCGGAACATTCCGCTGGTGGGTATTTTGGGCAGTCCACCCCGTTTTGGTAGGTATTTTGGGCATTTTCTCCATTAGAGGGCACATATTTTATTATTTGCACTTTAGTTACTCTTAGATTTTCTAAGAACAAATAAATATGAACCGTTACATCTATTATTTAAAAATATTATTATACTGATTAAACGATCTCGAGGTCCTTTGGGTAAACTTAAAATTATTATTTATGACTTAAATTTGTTTAAAGTGATAATTGAAAAGTGAAAATCATCTGTTTGGGTAATTTTGTATTATGACTAACTTATGAGTTATTAAAAATATTAAAGTAAAAATAAATTTAATCAATTTGAATGATAATATTAACTTTTATTAAATAAAATTACAACTAAGTTGTTCCAAAAAATACGCCATACTAACTTTTCACTTTAAACTGCTTTTTATCTTTAAGTCAGTTATTTCACAAAAATACATTTTTCAACGTCAAAAAACACTTTAAGCCGCAAAACATGCTCCACTTCGGTTCTTCTTATTTTGTTGTAACAAAACACAACCTACAACGTTACATAAATGTACTACAATCTCAGTATATAAAGTTACTTGTGGCCAAAGTTGGTAAAAGAAATAATAAAGCCGAAAAATACATAAAAAAGATACAAATATGAATCAAGGATAAGTTGGAAATTTTAATAAAAAATAAGATAAAACTTTAGATATCAAATACAATACAATTTTTGTAAAACTCAAACTTTAAATTTAACATAAGAATTTGCCAGTTTCAAAAAAAGAAGAAGAAATACATGAGAATTTGTCGAAAAGTGAAAATCATCTGTTTGAGTAATTTTGTATTATAACTAACTTATGAGTTATTAAAAAAATTAAAATAAAAATAAATTTAATAAATAGTCTATTTGAATGATAATATTAACTTCTATTAAATAATATTACAAATATAAAAATAAGTTCATCCAAAAAATACGCCACACTAACTTCTCATTTTTAAATTATTTTTTATCTTTAAGTTATTTATTACACAAACATACATTTTTCAATGTCAAAAAACACTTTAAGCCGCCAAACATGCTCCACTTCAGTTCTTCTTATTTTGTTATAACAAAACACAACCTGCAACTATATAAAATTACTTGTGGCCAAAGTTGGTAAAAGAAATCGTAAAGCCGAAAAATACATAAAAAGAAACAAATATGAATCATAGATAAATTGAAAAGTCTAAATAAAAAATAAGATTAAACTCTAAATATCAAATACAATCCAAATTTTGTAAAACTCAAACTTATAGATTTAACATAAGAATTTGTCAGTTTAAAAAAAACATGAGAATTTGCCGAACGTATTCATCCAGTTTCCCAAACGTATATATGTGAATGAAAAGTAAATTAAGATGAAATCATAAATCCAGAATAGACCTGTTTTTAGAATCCTTTGTTTATATCTTAATCATGTGAATAAGTCACAATATTTGATATCCCTCCATCAATGTTCTTTTATGATTCTGCATTACATCAAAAACATTATTATTAGTACATGGATAAAGAATCATATTCATAGACTCTTATACACATGCTCAAGACTAACTAATAAAAAAAAAACTTTAAAAAAAAACACATGAGTCACAATGAAAGAAAAAACGCAATATAACACTTTATATATGATTTTGGAAGGTTTTTAAATTTATAAATATTAATATGGTAATTTAGAATGTAAGAAATTTTAGGTGACTTGAGGCAAAAGTTTAGGAGAATAAGGGAAATTAAAAGATTGTACTAAAATAATATTTAGTTTCCTCTATTAGAAGATAGTCAAAAGGAAATTGATTTTTTTAATATTTAATATTTATTAATCTAAATCTTCCATTAATAAATATTTTAAAGGCAAAAATACTAATATTATTTATTTACTTTCCTACACTACGCCATAGATGGCCGGATGCAACACACACCTACTGTTACCTTAGACACGATTTTTGTTGCATCAGGCCTAAGGTAACGCACTTTTACCATTTCATCTGCCAATGTTACCTTTGACATCAAATGCAACGCTTTCCTTCTCAATGGTAACACAGGACAAAGTATTACATTAGGCCCATAGAGTAACACCAAATCAAACAAATGCAACACCAGAACTGTGTTACCTCAGGCTAACCAGGTGCCACTTGTATGCCACGTCACTTGTGGGGCCCACATGTGGGGCCCACAACTAAATTGCCACGTCACCTAGTGCCACGTCACTTGTGGGGCCCACTAAATTGCCACGTCACCTGGTGCCAGTCACATGTGGGGCCCACAGAATTGCCATGTCACCAAGTGCCACGTCACATGTGGGGCCCACAAAATTGCCATGTCACCTGGGGCCACGTCACTTTTAGGGCCACGTGTGGGGCCCACAAAATTGCCACGTCACCTGTGGGTCCCACTGTTCCACATCACCAGTGGGTCCCACATTTGTGCCCCATCACCAGTGGACCCCACATTCTATTGCAACACGAAATCTTTAGCTAATGAAACACTAGATATTGTTATGATATAGCTAATGTAACACTAGATCTATCTACTAGAGCAACTGAAAATGAAATATTGCAACATTAGTAATAATAGTAACTGCAACACTTAAATTCAAAAATTTACAAGACCTGGTTGGTATATAATCAAATCCATTTACAAAATAAACCAACCAATTCAAAGTGCAAAGTGATACAACTCCACCAATCATCCAAAACCTAGCCAAAATATAATCCAACTTCATCGGTCATCCAACACCAAAATATAATCTAACTTCTCCCATCATTCACCACACAACACCAAGAAACAAAAGACAGCGTACAAAATAAAACATACGACAAAAGATAACCAAAGTTTTAAAACCCAACTCCATAATAATTAAACTACCCCCTGTCCATGCTACTACAGGAGTCGAAGTTGATTTCAAACTTGCAGTTTTACCATAAGTTAACTTTCTGCAACAATTATGAAAAAAGAAAGAAAAGATATATCAGTAATAATTTCTTGATTCCACAAATCACAATTGTAACAAAAGAGCTAACATTACCTTGTTCCTCACAATTTCCATCACCATTTTTCTAAATAAATTGGCAGGACCGCAAGACCGCAAGACCATCTGTGTTGCTGATACCGAAAGGCCTTGAATGTGCTAGGAAGTTCATTTTTTTACCTATTATAAGTTTAACACACAAATTTTATAGCAAAATAAATTACTACATTACAAAAACAATTGAAAACTTTATCAATCCTAATGTGTAACATATTATATAAAAAGAACAGATATTAAGTGGTTATGAGTATATTACATAATGCGTGATCAAATTGATCTGTGAAAAGTACCTGAAGATCACCGAGGTAAACAAATTTCCAACCCTTGAGACTAGCTCGAACAGCAAGATCCATATCTTCAACTGTTGTTTGATCTTTCCATCCACCAGCCTCATTGATAGCAGCAATTCTCCATATGCCACATGTCCCTGCACCACGGAGCAACCACAATGATTTATTCGTGATCATTATATTTTTTCACAGAAGAATATACTTTACAGAAAAATACATGAATAGGGCATTCATAAACCTGAATGTTGCATTATTGCATGGTCCTGGTATTATTTTTTTGTAGAAAAGATATGTTGCAGAGTAGAAGCTTTTGAAGGGGTCGGACCACAGATCACGTGACTCATAAGTGATCGACTCAAATTGTTGCCCTAGCTGCCCTAGTCCCAGATTATAGATATGTTAGGAGCCTGTACCTATAAAAACATTATTATCTATGCGGAACACCCACTGTATAAACTAAGACGATGGCCTTCGGGGAAGATGCTAACTTCTTACTTAGTTCTGTACAGATTGTACAAACTCTAACATAATTTTAAAAAGACCTTTAAAAAATATTAATACTGAAGGCGAAGGCCCATTGTTTGGATTTTGTCCAGGTATTAATTTTGGTTGAGACAGTGTAATTTTAGCAGTGTCACTGTTCAATCAAATGTCGAAGTACTGTAATATATAGAACTTCCAAGAAGTTTGGGAGAAAGGAAATGGGGAAAATCTATAAGTCATATCACATATGCAAGGTCACATGAGTCTTAAAAATCAGAAAAAAAATAGAGAAGATATTTTAATAAGCTGTTGATAATTAGGTACCATTAAAACCAAAACAGGCATGTGTAGCTGATCCCACTTCTTGCTCTACTGTAAAATGATAATCTAGATACCATTAAATGTTTGAAGTAAAGTAAGTCCACATTAACCATATGTTGCAGCCAAACATAAAAATAATTAAATGAACAGAGGAACTAAATGGGATTCGCAAGCAAATTTGACGCAGAAAATCAGAATGCTGAGGCTGTTTTTGAGCCAACTTCACAGAATAAACTGCTTTGATCTGGAAGGTTCTAGGTGCAGTGTGATATACCATTGGAAAGGTATTGAAGTCTAGTTTTCAATAAAATTTATGGCTCGTAAAAATACATTTTCTACAGGAAGTTATCCCAGTTTTAGTGAGAAGCGGTCAAGCTGTCCAGAATTGCACATCTCTGAGAAAAACATCTCCATTAAGGATATTTATTTTGTTTTTATCATCCCCTAGACTAGTTCAATGTATTACTAAAGTCACTAAGAATGATATCAAGTATATTTATCAGTTTCCCAAGTCTAGAAAGCAAAATGTCAACATTTATTCTAGTACATTGCATCTACCTAAGGCAGAAGGGATGCTGCCATTAACCTAAACTTCTTACCTCTCAATCAAATCTACTGACAAAATAGCAAACTAGTAAAAATAGCAAACTAGCGAAATAGACTACTGGCTCTCATTTTACGTGCACAATTTGACTAATGGACATATAATATATGTTAGAAACAACCTTGGGACTACTGACCTCTATGCCAACTTTGATGTATTGCAGATAGAGATTAGGGCAAACACTTCAAATACCTCTGATAAAGCTTATGCAAACACTCTTAAGTCTTAAGAATCTTATCAAACAAATACTGTTCAAAGCTTTTAAAAGTTAGAACTAAATATATATACAGAGAAAACAGAGCTCTATATAAATATCCATGTTTTACCATAAGAAATATCCATGTTAGGGAAATAGTTTGTTAGGGAAATAGCTTTCATAACAACGACCTCATCTTGGGTCATGACAAACCTGTAATAAAAACTATCAGAACATAGTATAGCACTTTAAAGCAGAGGTTGTAATCCAATCATACCGCAATACGAGGAGCAAATGTATAAGGAATTCCGGTTGCCCTCACTTCAAGAGTTGTTGCAGCCCCTATTTTCTTGACAATTTCAGGATCTCTGTTAAGATTAATTCAATTAAAAACTTAGCAAGTCATAAAGTACTTATATCGTTAAACAGATTGCTAAAACACAAGCCAGAAATCGGGATTCCAACATAACATCATACATGTTAACAAAAATCTTGCACTATCATAGATTTGAAGTAGGAAACCATCATAGTGACCACACCCTTTCTGATGGAGTCGAGGTATGCAGGTATGTGGATACTAAGAAAGTGATTAAAGTCTATTATTGTGTTGTTTTCATCAATCCCTTTGACCGTGCCACCATCTCCACTATCAGCTCAAAACTAAAAACATAGTTTTGTACACACGCACATAGTATAAATTAACACAACAATAAAACATACACATAGTATAAATTAACACATAGTATACACACATACAAACATATATGAACAAAACATACCCATTAATACAGCGAACAAATTAATCAATGAAACAAATTATAAAGAGAAGTATTTACCAATTAATCGGGTTGAGAAGCCCTAATTAACCACCTGCAAAATCAAAAACAAATTAGAGAAGTATTTAAGATCGATAAAGGAGATGTGAGATAGTTTAAGTGAATTATTTACCAATTAATTGAAAGCTGAGAGAGTGTGGCCGTGAAATGCGAGAGTGGAGTTAAACCCAATTAATCAAAACCCTAATTGAGAGCCAGTTAATTGAAACCCTAATTGAGAGAGTGGAGTGAGATGTGAGATGTGGAGTGAGGCTGTGGCCTGTGAGATGTGGACTGAGAGTGAATTTTGTGAGATTTTTTCGTGTAAGGGGGGAAGTCTCTTTCAATAATTCAGTTTTGGGGGGAAAATTGCCGCCCGTGAAATTTCTTTGTGTGTACTCGTGTATAATTTTTTTTTATAATTTAAAATTAAGAAAAAATCATGTGTAAGTACATAATATATTTTAAAAATATTAATATACTATAACTGACTTAAAATATAAAAATTAATTCAAAATTTGAATGTTACTACAACATTTTTGATAATTTCAAAAATATTATACATTAAATCTGAGACGTGTCCTATTCCCAAAACACAGTATTGTTCCAACGTTTTTTGTAAAGATGCGGCACAACCGGGGTTTTTTATTTTTTGATTATTTTTACCCAATACTAGAATGAGTACCGATTAACATCCGTACGGTTGGATCGTCGAAGAAATCAATTGAAAAAATTATTCAGTGAATCTGACAAATGTCCCGTTCTCGGAAGCAGTACTATTCCAACGTTTCTAGAAAGATGCGGCATAACCGGACTTTTATATTTTTTGATTATTTTTTCCCAACACTAAAATGAGTACCAATTAACATCTGTACGGTTGGATCGTCGAATAAATCAATTGAAAAAATTATTCAGTGAATCTGACACATGTCCCGTTTGCGGAATCAGAACTATTCCAACGTTTTTGGAAAGATGCAGCATAACCAGACTTTTATATTTTTTTATTATTTTTTCCCAACACTAGAATGAGTACCGATTAACATCCGTACGGTTGGATCATCGAATAAATCAATTGAAAAACTTATTCAGTGAATCTCACACATGTCCCGTTTCCGGAAGCAGTACTATTCCTACGTTTCTGGAAATATGCGGCATAACCGGACTTTTATATTTTTTGATTATTCTCTCCCAACACTACAATGAGTACCGATTAACATCCGTACGGTTGGATCGTCGAATAAATAAATTGAAAAAATTATTCAGTGAATCTGACACATGTCCCATTTCCGGAAGTAGTACTATTCCAACGTTTCTGGAAAGATGCGGCATAACCGGATTTTTATATTTTTTTGATTATTTTTTCCCAACACTAGAATAAGTACCGATTAACATCCGTACGGTTGGATCGTCAAATAAATCAATTGAAAACTTATTCGGGTTTAGGGTTTAGGTTTTAGGGTTTAGGGTTAAAAATCAGAAAAATTAGTGGGGCCCACTTTTTAAATATTATTTTTAAATAAAAAATAACAAAATTAGAAAAATTAGTGGGGCCCACTTGTGGGGTCCACTTTTTTCTGTGGGTCCCACCTTTTTAATATTATTTTTTAATTAAAAATTAAAAATTAATTAATTAAAAATTAATCATTAATTAATTAATTAAAAATTAATCATTAATTAATTATTAATTACTTTTTAAATAAAAATTAGAAAAATTAGTGGGGCACACTTGAGGGCCCCACTTTTTTCTCTGAGCCCCACCTTTTTTAATATTATTTTTTATTTAAAAATTAATTATTATTTAATTATTAATTATTTTTTAATTATTTTTTAAATAAAAATTGTAAAAATTAGTGGGGCCCACTTGTGGGGCCCACTTTTTTCTGTGGAGCCCACCTTTTTAAATATTTTTTTAATTAAAATTTAATTATTAATTATTTAATATTTAAATAAAAATTAGAAAAATTAGCGGGGCCCACTTTTTTCTGTGGGCTCCACCTTTTTTACTATTATTTTTTAATTAAAAATTAATTATTAATTAAATTTTAAATAAAAATTAGAAAAATTAGTGGGGTCCACTTTTTTCTGTGGGCCCACCTTTTTTAATATTAGTTTTTAAATAAAAATTAATCATTAATTATTAATTAATTTTTAAATAAAAATTAGAAAAATTAGTGAGGCCCACCTTTTTTAATATTATTTATTATTATTAATTAATTAATAATTAATAATAATTAATTAATTAATAGTTAATTTTTAATTAATTTTTAAATAAAAATTATAAAAATTAGTGGGGCCCACTTGTGGGGCCCATTTTTTCTTTGGGGAACACCTTTTTTAATATTATCTTTTAATTAAAAATTAAAAATTAATTAATCATTAATTAATTTTTAAATAAAAAATAGAAAAATTAGTGGGGCCCATTTGTGGGGGCCACTTTTTTCTGTGGGCCCCACATTTTTAATATTATTTTTTAATTAAGAATTAATTTTTTAATTAATTTCTAAATAAAAATTTAAAAATTAGCGGGGCCCACTTGTGGGGCCCACTTTTTTCCGTGGAGCCCACCATTTTTAATATTTTTTAATTAAAATTTAATTATTAGTTATTAATTATTTAATATTTAAATAAAAATTAGAAAAATTAGTGGGACCCACTTTTTTCTGTGGGCCCCACCTTTTCTACTATTATTTTTTAATTAAAAATTAATTATTAACTAAATTTTAAATAAAAATTAGAAAAATTAGGGGGGCTCACTTTTTTATGTGGGCCCACCTCTTTTAATATTATTTTTTAAATAAAAATTAATTATTAATTAATTTTTAAATAAAAATTAGAAAAATTAGTGGGGCCCAATTTTTTCTGTGGGCCCACCTTTTTTAAAATTATTTATTATTATTAATTAATTAATAATTAATTAATTAATAGTTAATTTTTAATTAATTTTTAAATAAAAAATATAAAAATTAGTGGGGCCCACTTGTGGGGCCCACCTTTTTTAATATTATTTTTTAATTAAAAATGAATTATTAATTAATTATTAATTAAATTTTAAATAAAAATTAGAAAAATTAGTGGGGCCCACTTTTTTCTCTAGGGCCCACCTTTTTTAATATTATTTTTTAATTATTAATTAATTATTAATTAATTTTTAAATAAAAATTAGAAATATTAGTGTTGCCCACTTTTTTCTGTAGGGCCCAACTTTTTTAATATTATTTTTTAATTAAAAATCATTAATTAATTTTTAAATAAAAATTAGAAAAATTAGAAAAATTAGTGGGGCCCACTTTTTTCTGTGGGTCCCACCTTTTTAAATATTATTTAATATTATTAATTAATTATTAATTAATTTTAAAATAAAAATTAGAAAAATTAGTGGGGTCCACTTGTGGGACCCACTTTTTTCTGTGGGGCCCACCTTTTTTAATATTATTTTTTAATTAAAAATTAATTTTTAATTGAAATCAAATGCAACATTATGTCGATAGAGTAACACAAAGAGTCTTTTGCAACAGAGTCTGTTCTATTGCAACAGGACGTTTATGTGTAATGTAACACTAACTCCGAAGTATTGCAGTAATTAAAAAATATTGTATCAATTGTAACACAAAGTGGGCGTTGCAATTTAAAAGTATTGCATCTCAGACATGCGCATCCTTTGTAAAAGTTGAATACGCATGTCTGACGTGCGTATTCAGCGGGTATTTTGGGCGGAACATTCCGCTGGTGGGTATTTTGGGCAGTCCACCCTGTTTTGGTAGGTATTTTGGGCATTTTCTCCATTAGAGGGCACATATTTTATTATTTGCACTTTAGTTACTCTTAGATTTTCTAAGAACAAATAAATATGAACCGTTACATCTATTATTTAAAAATATTTTTATATTTTAATATCTAAAATACTACTAAAGATTACATCAACAATTCATTAAATTAAAATACTTATATTGTTAGATATATAAATCCAATTTATTATATACACATATAAATCTATATTAAAATTTCATCAAAAAGATATAATTACAAAAATCTAAATAAAATATTAAAGAAAACCGTGCATCGCACGAGATATAAGCTATTATATATATATATAGGCAAGTGATCAAATGAGACCCTATGTTAAAATGAGAACTGAGACTAAATCTCAGCCACTCAATTTTAAAACTACTTTTAATCTGGACCACAAATAAACACACATATCTTTAAATTAGAATAATTATTTCTCTCTTCTCACATCACTCATCCACCCACTTCCCGATCTATCCATTTCTCTCTCTCTCTCTCTCTCTCTCTCTCTCTCTCTCTCTCTCTCTCCCACGACTTAAATTATACACACATATATTAATTCTCTCTCTCTCTCTCCCCCTATTCTCTCTGCATCAGTCACATCTCTCTTTCTCTCTCCCTCAAGCTGTGTGTTTTCTTTTCCATCTACCTCCAGTCCACACAAACACATACAACACTATGTTGGATCTGAATATAAACGATACAGCTCAAACATCTACCTCTGACGCTTGTATCTCCACCGTAATCAACGGATCTCCGGCAAGTAATGCTTGTTCTTTTGAGTTGGTAACGAGGCAGCTTTTCCCAGTTAGTAGAGTAGAGACTGAGAACAGGAGTCGCGAGCTTGACGTGGAGTCACAGTGGTTGAACTTATCAGTTGTTTCGGAGCCTAGTGATAATCGAGAATTTACTCGAGGCGGAGCGAGAAAAGCGGCGGAGGTGGTGGCGGAGGAGCTGGAGGAGGTGGTTTCTGGTCTCGATTGCGGTCGTATTTGGTTGCGAATGCGAAAGAAGATGAATCTCAATCGGGGTGGGATCCACACACAATCGCTTAAATTAGTGATTTACATTTGAAAGAAGATGATTTACATTCTGAATTTTTGGTGATTTGCGTTGAAAATTAGTGATTTGTGTTGAAATTTTGATGATTTGTATTAAATTTTTGGTGATTCTGTAGTTATGATGGCAGTATACTGGTGGTGGTTTATTATTTAGTATACTGGTGGTGGTATACATGGTATAAGCAGCGATTTTTGGTGATTTGTTTTAAAATTGTTAATGATTTATTTCAAAAAAATTTAGTGATTTTGATTGAAATTCGGTGATTTGTGTTGAATTTTCTGTTGATTCTAGCTTAAATTTGGTGATTTTGATATGGTGGTGATTTTACATGAGACATAAATAGTGAAAACGACAGTTAAGGTGGTGGTGCTAGGTGCATCAGATGGGATGATGATGTTGATTTTGCTAATATAATGGTGTAGTGGAGATGGTGGTTGTGGAGTAGGAGAAATGATGGGGGTAGTGGTAAAACAGATGAAAGGGACAGTGGTGGTAGAGTAATAGGAAGATGATATATTTATAAATATTGATGTATGTATATGAATGGTGATATTTTTTTTTAATGATTTGGTGATTTGGACTCAGTTCTCATTATAAGAGGGGTCTCACTAGAGTAGCCCTCTACACACACACACACACACACACACACACACACACACACACACACACACACACACATATATATATATATATATATATATATATATATATATATTAGTGATCAAAGAGGAACTATTGTTAAACTAGAAACTAGAAACCAATATCAATCGTTAATTTTATAAACCATAAAAAATCTGGACCACACATCAATCATACATTTCTCCCTCCTTATCACAGTACACACCCACGACCCACCCACCCCATTGTCTTGTCACTTTTTATCCTCTCCCTTCACGATTCCAAAATGTGTAGATATATAAATACAACACTATATTATCACGATCGTCAAGGACTACTAACTAATTTACCCTATCTCTCTCATTTCCCTCAATCATCCACCAACATATATACATACAACATACATATACCCCTATTATGAATAATTTTTGAAATCTCATCATTACCGTCATCAAAGATTCCGACTAATCTCTTAAGTTCGGAGAGATCACATATGAACTCATCTTTTTTTATTTTTTTATCCTTCTACACCTCCAACGAACTATATATGGCGTTACAAATTTGGGGAGCAAGGTAATCTTCACATTATAAATTAGTGATTTTGACGGTATAAATTGGTGATTTTTGCAGCGCAAATTAGTGATTGTTGATGCAAAAGTTAGTGATTTTCGTGTATATCTGGTCATGTATAAGGAGTGATTGTGATGGCCTGAACAGAGAAGGTAGTGTTGCATTGAACGGGAGAGATGATGATTTATGTAATAATGCATCTTATTAATCTTTGATGACATTCGAATCTAATATGTTTCCTTCATTTTTTCCGATTTGATGTTTGGTAATTAAAGATGAAAGTGGAGTTGGCGGCAATCAGGAATGTCGGGTGATAGTCCTGGTGATTTTGTTGAATTGACAAACGACACCCTGGTGAAAGTCGTCGTTATCCCAACATCATCTTTTTTTCATTTTTTTCGACATCTGCAATTTGAATTCACATCGAAATTGATCTACACAAACCCCGCTACTTTTGATTATAATCACCCCCATATAATTGCTGGTATATCGTTGTTGAGATGTATAGTAAATCGTTAGTACATACCAGCAAATCATCATATATAGTTATAAAAAATGGTGATTTTGGTGTATAGAATTAGTGATTTTTGTTGTACAAATTAGTGATTTTCGCTATTCATAGTGGTAATTTTTGTAGTAAACATAGTGATTTTCGCTTAAATTTTATGATTTATGTTCATGTATTATATCTATTCTGGGTAATTTGGTAGTACGAAATTGATGTTGGATTTATTTGAGTGGAGATTGAATTTGAGTATAATGTTTAGGTCAAACTTATTGAAAGTGGAGGTTAATTGGTAAAAAGGAGGTTTGTTGCACGAAGATGGTGGAGACCTGAACGAAGAAGGCGGTGCAGTGACGACGTCAATAGACGGAGGAGATAGGCGGTGGTAGTGATAAGATTCAATTTGTTACAGAAAAATATCGACAGTGGTGGTGTTAGGTGTGGTGAATGAATGGAATAGGAGTGAAGTTGTTGGGTTCATATACACGGTTTGTTTTTTGTTTAATTATTCGATTGTATTTACTAAATTGCCCCTGGTTTTTAGTTTTTAGTTTAAAATTAGTTTCTATTGGAGTAGCACCATATATATATAGTCTTTCAAGTGAAATCTCATTTAAGTCTCGTGCTTCTCTTATGGCTGAAATCCTGTGTTCCAGATGAATTGGAAGAGTTAAAAGGAATTTCTTGTTGATCTCCCTGATGGTGTAATGCTTTTCGTGAAGATTCAGATCATTGATCAATTTATTGTATCTCTCAAAAACTTCAGATATTCCTTCCCCTGGATTGGATCTTAAGTGTTCATAAGAAGAGGTAAGAATTTCCAGCTTATTTTCTCTTACTTCTTCGGTCCCTTCATTGATTATTTCTATTGTATCCCAGATATGCTTGGCATCTTTACAATTCAACACATGATTATGCATAACTTGATCCAGACAATCAACTAGGATTAACTGCAAGCTAGCATCCAAGGAAGCATCTTCCTTTTCATCAGCTGTATAATCTTTTGGTTCTTTAGGATACATCCTTGCAGCTTGAATGACAACATTATTCTCAATGCGTTCCTCTTCAACAACCATAGGAATAGTTGGTCATTTCTTCAATACACCTAGATACTTTGGATTTGTCACTTGAAGAAATAGAAGCATCTTCTTCTTCCACATGGGATAATGCTCTTTGTTGAACATAGGAATTTTTACGGTTCCAACTTTTTGTGTAGTCATCTTGAGATTTTTATAAGAATAAAAATATGAACGTTCTTGAAAAAAACCACAAAAATATGGATCTTTGATTTGTATGTCAATCAAAAGGCACTGATGCCAATTGTTAGGTCCCGATAAGTTTGTAGAAGGGAGGGTTGAATACAAACTATACCGTTTTATCAAATTTGTTTTTCTTATGATTATACAATTCAAGAACAAATAATTGCGGAATAAAATAAAACAAAATTCAAGTTAAATATAACTTATATTAAACTTGAAAGGTGTTACAAATATTGTACGGATTACAAATATTGAATCTCAAACTAATTAAAACAAATTTAGAATATATTCGACATGAACTTATCTATTTTTGTAATAAAAAGATAGAACGATAAATGATAGTTCGAGATAAATTTTAGGGATAAAGATCCGCTAGATAGTCAAAGTAGTGCGAGTAATTAATTTCTAGTGGCTTGAATATAACAATCAATTCAAGAAATTAATTCTCTCATGAAAAATAACTCTGGCAGTTGAGCTTGAAGTTAAGATAGTTTCTTTTGTTTGAAGATGTAATGTTCTGTGATAACTTCTGTCTTGCTTCTTCTTTTATATATATATATATATATATATATATATATATATATATATATTCAATAAATTCTCAGCTGCCTTGCTATTATTAGAAGACTCTGTATGACTCTCCAAAATAGCCTTGTATGACTGATTTAATAAGCTAGTATGACTCTCAAAACCAAGAGTCATACAAGTTGTATGAGCGTTTTTAAACATTCTACAAAAAATATTTTTTAATGAAATATATAACTATATATTTTTAACATAAGATTTCTTTTTGATTTTTGGTGTCGTCTTGAACATTCATGAAAATTCTAAATAAATATAAAGAAAGACAATTGTTTAATATATTCATTATTTTAGTATTATGTTCAATATTATTATACTGATTAAACGATCTCGAGGTCCTTTGGGTAAACTTAAAATTATTATTTATGGCTTAAATTTGTTTAAAGTGATAATTGAAAAGTGAAAATCATCTGTTTGGGTAATTTTGTATTATGACTAACTTATGAGTTATTAAAAATATTAAAGTAAAAATAAATTTAATCAATTTGAATGATAATATTAACTTTTATTAAATAAAATTACAACTAAGTTGTTCCAAAAAATACGCCATACTAACTTTTCACTTTAAACTGCTTTTTATCTTTAAGTCAGTTATTTCACAAAAATACATTTTTCAACGTCAAAAAAACACTTTAAGCCGCAAAACATGCTCCACTTCGGTTCTTCTTATTTTGTTGTAACAAAACACAACCTACAACGTTACATAAATGTACTACAATCTCAGTATATAAAGTTACTTGTGGCCAAAGTTGGTAAAAGAAATAATAAAGCCGAAAAATACATAAAAAAGATACAAATATGAATCAAGGATAAGTTGGAAATTTTAATAAAAAATAAGATAAAACTTTAGATATCAAATACAATACAATTTTTGTAAAACTCAAACTTTAAATTTAACATAAGAATTTGCCAGTTTCAAAAAAAGAAGAAGAAATACATGAGAATTTGTCGAAAAGTGAAAATCATCTGTTTGAGTAATTTTGTATTATAACTAACTTATGAGTTATTAAAAAAATTAAAATAAAAATAAATTTAATATATAGTCTATTTGAATGATAATATTAACTTCTATTAAATAATATTACAAATATAAAAATAAGTTCATCCAAAAAATACGCCACACTAACTTCTCATTTTTAAATTATTTTTTATCTTTAAGTTATTTATTACACAAACATACATTTTTCAATGTCAAAAAACACTTTAAGCCGCCAAACATGCTCCACTTCAGTTCTTCTTATTTTGTTATAACAAAACACAACCTGCAACTATATAAAATTACTTGTGGCCAAAGTTGGTAAAAGAAATCGTAAAGCCGAAAAATACATAAAAAGAAACAAATATGAATCATAGATAAATTGAAAAGTCTAAATAAAAAATAAGATTAAACTCTAAATATCAAATACAATCCAAATTTTGTAAAACTCAAACTTATAGATTTAACATAAGAATTTGTCAGTTTCAAAAAAAACATGAGAATTTGCCGAACGTATTCATCCGTATTCATCCAGTTTCCCAAACGTATATATGTGAATGAAAAGTAAATTAAGATGAAATCATAAATCCAGAATAGACCTGTTTTTAGAATCCTTTGTTTATATCTTAATCATGTGAATAAGTCACAATATTTGATATCCCTCCATCAATGTTCTTTTATGATTCTGCATTACATAAAAAACATTATTATTAGTACATGGATAAAGAATCATATTCATAGACTCTTATACACATGCTCAAGACTAACTAATAAAAAAAAACTTTAAAAAAAACACATGAGTCACAATGAAAGCAAAAACGCAATATAACACTTTATATATGATTTTGGAAGGTTTTTAAATTTATAAATATTAATATGGTAATTTAGAATGTAAGAAATTTTAGGTGACTTGAGGCAAAAGTTTAGGAGAATAAGGGAAATTAAAAGATTGTACTAAAATAATATTTAGTTTCCTCTATTAGAAGATAGTCAAAAGGAAATTGATTTTTTTAATATTTAATATTTATTAATCTAAATCTTCCATTAATAAATATTTTAAAGGCAAAAATACTAATATTATTTATTTACTTTCCTACATTAGTAAAGATTTAAAAAGTAATTGAGATATTTTTTTAATTAAAAAATTAGGAGAATATTAAAATTGTGTATTTAGTTTTTTCAATTAGTAAAGATATTAAAGATAATAGTATTAAAATTGTATATTTAGTTTTCTCTGTTAATAAAGATTTTAAAGGCAAATTGAAATATTTTTGAATCTTTAACATTAATAATTCAAAAAATTGAGAAAATTAGAAAAATAGATCGAAGCGATTTGAGAGGCGCCACCACACCGACATCGTCTTCTCCTTTATATAAGTATATTGATATATGAGAAAAATGAACTTGAGATATATTTGAGATACCAAATAAATAACTTCATATTATAAAAAGATTGTGCATATCAAAATAATATCTAAAAATATTGTGTATATCAAAAAAAATGTATGTACCAAAATACAATCATTTAGTTTAGTATCTCAAGAAAATTACCGGAGATATATATGAGGTTCCCTATTATGTATATGTATATGTATACGTTCAACGTAAAACCTCTTTAATATTAAAACCTTAGAACTATTTAATATATTATGTTGCAGAATGTTATATATTTTTATACTATTTTAATTACTATCAATTATTTTTTGACATAATTATTTCTTTAAAACATGTTATAATGATGAAGTACAAGTCGAGTTACGTGAAAATATTTTAGAAAAAAAAATTAATGTGTACTGCATACGTATATCATACTCTATAATTATATTATGTGCCGTAGCAAAACAAAAGATATCGTGTACTGCAGCAGAATGAATAAATTTTAGTCATTGATTACACAAAAGGGTTAAATATCAAGTAAGTCGCTGATTGCGTCAAAATGTATCACAATGATCCTTAATTGCCATTTTAACTCATTTTAGTCCCTAATGTCTTTAAATTGAACAAAACGTTAGAGTCAAACATAAACTTAACGGTCAAACACGTGACATAGCAGTAATTGGTTGAGCTGGTAGTGATGTGGAGAGCAACAACTATTTTTAACATTTGTGTATATATAGATGTATGTACAAGCAGATGTATGTATATCTTGAATTAGGGTTCTTCATCTTTTTCTTCTATAACTTAAAACATTTGGTGTAATACTTCAATTAGTGGTACTAAAAACTTGTGGAGGTACTTATCTGCAGAAACCCCATGGCTTCAAGGTCGGCAAATTCGTCTCGAGGCTCATCCGCGCGTTATGTCTATGATTGTGGTTTAAGGGCAAGAATGTACACTTCTTGTTCATTGAAGAATCCTGAGAGAAGGTTCTATACCTGCAGCCAAACTAGTGTAAGTAATAAGTTACATTTAGTGAATAATCAAGTTTATAGTATTTAACCTCTAAACTGTTGGATTATATGCAGGACATTCGATGTGATTATTTTGAGTGGTATGACAGGGAATTTGAAGGAAGGCACGGAGAAGTAATTACCCACTTGAATAGTAGACGTATCTATTTGGAAGCGAAGATTGAACTACTTGAAGAGAAAATTGTGCAACTTGAAGTAGAACTAGCAACTAAGAAGGAAAAAAAAGTTACCCGAAAGAAACAAGTACAGAAACTTATGAAGTTTGGTTGCTTTGTTATTGTTCTTTTGATGGATGTGATGGTGATCAAGATGCAGCGGACTGTCAATGTCAATGGATGGCAATATATTATGTAGACTGCCTTGTGTGTAGATGGCTATGTAGTAATGTCGTATGTTGACAAACCTATTATGTAATGTTTTTGAGTATGTAATGTAATGCAATGAAATGCTATGGTATGAAATTAAAACTCATGTTTGCAAAAACTTGTTGGCAATATATTATAACATAAGCTTGTTCTTTACAAAAGTAATCAACATCACGAAGATGTAGCATCCAAAAGATTGCTATAAACTAGATCTTCCCAAAAAGAGACATATATGCATCTCAAAATTACCAAGAAACTAGCCAAACCAAGTACTATGTCTAGACCATAATAATATGTCTCATAAAAGAGACCAAAAAGAGACATATATAAGTCTCATACTGTTGACCTAAAGGTCACATTATATTACTAATACTAAAGACAATGCTTAGTTCTCATCAAGGTCAACTGGTGTGTCAGGGGTGTTAGAAAACTTGAAGCTTTTCTTCATGGTTAGTCGTGTGCTCCTCCTTGGTGGTGCTCCTTCAACTTCCTCATTGGATTCTTCCGCAGCTTCATCATTGGATTCAAAATCATCATTTATTGGAACATCTTCAACTGGCTTACTTGATTGACCTCTTGGAACTGGAGGGAATGGTGGTGTTCCTGCACCTGGAGTGTCATCAAGCTGGTGATTTCCTTGCACAAAACCTGGTGTAGGCATAAAAATAGTCCCAAGGCCTAGTGGTCCTATTAATCTAGCCTCAAAAGCATCAACTGGTTGGAGTGGTGCTTCCTCACTCCCTCCCTCTTTTATCTTATTTTCTGCAAATGTGATAAAAATTTCTACCTTCCTTTGAAGCCAGCTTTTTGTTTTTGTTCTGCATCCAAAAGGGTCTTTCAAGCCTATTAGTTTGACTCTTGTTCAAAGTTTTCCCCTTTGAAGTCTCCTCTGGCACCATTTTCCCTTTTGAAACATCTTGAGTAGATGTAGCATCTGTTGGCTCCCTAATTACAATTCCAGGTAACCCTTTCCTTCTTAGTGGTAGTTTAGGTCTTCTTTCACCCATTTTCTGTGTTGGTTTTTCAAAAGTGTGATTTTCATTTTCACCCATAAGCTCTCACCACTTTCCTAAATTCCTCCATGGAAGAAAATTTCATTCCTACATCCCACTTCACAACTTCATCCTTATCCGCATCAAGAACTCTTTGTTTTTTTTCCTTTTCTGACCAGGAGGTATTCCTACATAGCCTTGTTTGAGATTTTCATCTTCACTTGAAGAATCTTCTGACCTAAGTTCATCACTATTATATTGTGACTCCTCACTGTCACAATCATATTATTTCCTTAATTTCCTAGCAGCTATAAGCTCATCATCAGATGCAAAGTCACTATCATATTCCACATCACTTAAAAACTCTTCATCATTGCAAATCTTCTTATCAAAGTTATAGTCACTATCTTCAGTATCATCAATAGATAATTCAGCCTCCCCAGTGTCAACTACGCTGCCCCCAACCTCATCATCCTTACCGGAAACATCCAAGAACTTATAGCTAGTTGGAGGAAGATTTGCAGTTTCAAATCTCTTCTTATGATCAACAAATAAGTTTATCTTTTTATATGGAAAACACAGAGAAATCATACTCCTAAAGGACTCATCATCATACAATAATCTTAAACCCTTACTGAAAGTATGACCATCAGACTGAAAGTACAAGAAATCATACTTGCTATAATTATAGATCTTGGCATAATCTTCTAGATGAAGAAACGATAAAACGTCCGTGTCAACATCAATAATGTCAACACTTCCCCCAACATATTTAATCTTACCTTTACATGAATCGAGACTAAAGTCACCATGATGATGCAAGTGAATTGAAACCCTAGTTGACATTCTACAAATTAAGTGCACACATGCAATGACTATAAACGAATACTATGATATTAACTCATTCAGACATCCATGAATGCATAGAAAACGACTAAAATAAAATTCTCATTCAACACGCACACTACATAGAATTCTCAATATACTGATACAAATATGAAAAAGGCAAAGAACATACCTTATATGAGCTATCTATGATCGATTATCTTTTGTTCGTCCCCAGAAATCGCCCTAGAATCGCTCCAATTGATCGCCTCTCTCTCTCTCTAATTAATATTAGGGTTTTTACCCCCTTTTCTAAACACCTTCTAAATGAAGCAGCTTTAGACTCTTTTTCTCTTAAACCCGACTACCCCCACGTCAGCATTGCCAGGTAGACCTCACATGTCTCCAACTAAGCGCCAAGTCAAACATTAACGGGAAACAAGACGGAATTCGTTAAATACGACCAAAATTATGTTTGATGTTAGGCTCAAGACATGTCTGAACACCACTATTAACAAGCCTACACTTTGTGACTATGTCGCATTACATGACCTAGTGAGTTCTATCACTGGGATGTAGTATAGGTCTCTAAATGTACTTGTCTTGTTCTCATGAACATTAGTTTGACCATGTATGCTCAAAGTTATAATGAGCTTAGTAAAGTTTCTTGCATCTAGATTGTAAATAGGCCATTGAATAATTATCCTGGTACAAGTTCAGAAGTGTTCATGCAGCAGGATAGAGATAAATAAGGCTATGAAGAAATAAGTTGCAGAAATTTGTCTAAGGCATTATATAGCAAAGTCAGAAGAAAGCTATGTCGTGAAGTCACCAATATCCATGTCGTGAAGTACTATATCGCATAGTCCATTTTGTACTATGTCGAGAAGTCCTCAAGACACATGTCGTGAAGTGTTGAAGTCAGCAAAGTCAAAGAAGCCTAGATCGTGAAGTCCTCAGAAGCCCTATGTCGCATAGTCTTCAAATGACCTATGTCGCATAGTCTTCAAATGACCTATGTCGCATAGTCTTCAAATGACCTATGTCGCATAGTCTTCAAATGACCTATGTCGCAAAGTCTTCAAAGGCTATATCGCGAAGTCCTCACAAGTGAGATCGCGAAGTCAGGAATGAAGTGGAGTTCACGATATCAACACTTAGCCGTTTACAACAAGACAATTCAAGGTACAGAATCAAGAATCAAAAGAGACAAATACTGAAGCATTTGTTCTGGAAAGGTGGTCCAAAGAACAGATGGCAAATCTACAGCTAAACTTGGAGAGAAAGATAAGAGACAAGCAGCTACAGAAACGGGAAAGACTCCGAAAAGCAGGTGGTCCTTCCTGACACAGTTAACGTCTTATGGCAGGACAAGTTGGACTTTCAGCAAGGGGTAACTGTGTAAAAATAGGTGTGTGCACTAGTTTGTATAGGGCTTATATATATCATGCACATCCTATTGTTAGCCGTAAGAGAGATACACATATTTATTTGCTAAGCTCTTTTCTCTGTAAGCAAGCAAGTTCAAACTGTTCTTGTTTAGAAGCCAGAAATTCTATTGTGAATTTCTTGGAAAGTTGTAGTATTTAATTTGTTTGTACAAAGTAGATTAAAGTGATTGTGTGTGTTATTTACTTTCTGCATATTACATATCATAATCATATACAGTCTGTTACTTAGTTTTCAAGAATCGAAAAATATATCAAACTATCCATTCACCCCCCCCCCCTCTGTCTAGTTTCTAGTAGTATTCATTTCTAACAAGTGGTATCAGAGCGTAGGCTGTTAACGTACAAACAGGAAAAGATCAAGAATGAGTTCATAGAAACTAAGCAGTATCAAGATTCCCCCCTTTAACAAGGAGCACTACAGTTTATGGAAAAAGAAGATGTTGCTTTTCATCAAAGCTTCTAACCCCATGTATTTAGATATTCTAAAGCATGGTCCCTTCATTCCAATGATCGAGATTGGTGAAACAACCAATGGCACTGAGATTGTACCAGCTAAACATGTGCCCAAAGATCCCTCAAAATACACTGATCCTGAAAAAGAAAAAGTAGCACTGGATGGACATCTTCAACTTATCATTTGTGAATCTATGGACTTCAACATGTATGGCACTGTTGCTCATTGTACTAGTGCCAAGAAGATGTGGGATCTTATAGAAGTGCTCTGTGAAGGAACTACTGAAGTAAGAAAGAACAAGAAGCAGATTCTTGTTTCACAATATGAAGCCTTCATGGCTCAGCCAAAAGAGGGAATCACAGAAGTGTTTGAGAGATTCAACAAGCTAATAAACGAGCTCAAACTCTATGACAAACACTATGAAACAGAAGAGCTCAATATGAAGTTTCTACTAACTCTTCCAGATCACTTGGAACCAAGAATCTCTTCCCTTAAAGAAAGAGATCTAACAAAGATTGGTTTTGATGTGTTATATGGTGTTTTGAAGACATATGAGTTGGAGCTGTTTCAAAAGAGATCTATTCAAGCAAAGCAAGGATTAGTGGCTAATACCTCCTGTGCACTTATTGCTGACAACCTAAGTCAAAGAATGGACTCTTTTAAAATCAGTCAGGTCAAGATTGAGGAACTGGAAGTTGAAGACACTGGTGATGAGGTCCTGGTCGTCTATGATTTGCCCGAGGATGATGAGTTTTACAGCATGGAGGAACTGGACAAAATGGAAAACAAATCTTTTGCTTATATGGCTAGGAGGTATCCTAACATAAGGTTTAAAAGAAAGCCGCCATTCAGGTCCAAGTTCAATACTGGAAACACTGGTGGATCTAGTGGCTCAAACACCTTCAATAAAGGAAAAGGGATTGCTGGTGCTGCTAAGGGTGGATACAAGACAGGAAGTATGGATAGGACCAAAATAAGATGCTATAACTGGAATGAACTTGGGCATTTTGCCACTGAGTGCAAAAAGCCTAAACAAGTCAAGAAGGACAAAGCATACTTAGAGCTTGAAGCTAAGTATGAGGCTCTACTCAAGAAACAACAGGGCAAAGCTTTGATTGCTGAGGGAAAATGCTGGGATGACTCTGATGAAGAAGAAGAACAAGAGTACTCAAACTATGCCTTGATGGCATTTTCTGATGATGGTGATTCAAGTCAGGTACCCATTCTTACTTCTCTTGATATGACTCCCCTTCAATATAAGCAAACTGTTGAAGATATGAGCACTGAGATGTTTAATATTCATACTAGCATGTTAGTAGCTAATGAAGAAATTGATAGACTAACTGCTAAGAATGTTGAGCTTACAGAAAAGAATGAGAAACTTGAGTTAATGGCTGTGAACCTGGATGGTTTGAAAAAGGAGGTTGAGTATCTTAAAAACAAAGTGATTTGTGCTGAGCAGATAGAGAAAGCCCTTAGGGAACAAATTGCTGAAACTGAACTGAAACTAAGAAGCTTCAAAAACTCCTCTGAACTTATTCAAACCTATCACAAGGAACACACTGAAGACTGTAAGGTTGGAGTTGGTTTTGACTATGATAATGACAAGGGAAGGAAGAAGGTCAAGGGCAAAGGAAAGGAAACTTTTACAAACAAAAATGCCCCAACCATACTGTCAAGTGTTGAACAGCCCATCTTCAGAAAGAGTGCTGTTGAGTTTGATGAGGAACTACTGATCATCAAGCAACAACTACTTGAAGAAGATGAGGCTGCTAAGAACACTTCTTCCTTTCCTGAACTTGTCAATCAGAAAGAGACCAAAGACAATCTTGTCAAGAGTCCTAAAGCAAAGAAAGAAGTTGTTAAGAAAAGGAAACAAAACAGAAATGGTAAAGTGGGTGTTAACAAGGGAAACAACTATGCTTATGTGCCAAATGCTCCCAGGAAACAATGTCAAAAATGCCTATCTGTTAATCATTTGACTCATAAGTGTAGTAAGCCTGATATTGTTGAAGTTGACAACCTAAGTAACCATTCTGCTAGTATAAATTCTAGTCATGATTCTTTCTGTGGTAAGCCAAACTGCATGACATGCTATGTGACTGTGATTGCTAACTGTTTATCTCTTAAACATAAACTTGACTCTGCACAATCTGGTGAATCACACACACATATGCATTCTCATAGGACAGGGTCCCCAATCAGGGTTGAGAGGGTGAAAACTTCATGTGAGCCTAAGAGTGTAAACTCCAAAGCCAAAGAAAAAGTGAAGTCTCCTACTATGAGAAATGCAATTTATGACAGAAGAATTATTAATCAAAATGTTTCTAAATCAACTGGACCCTACCAAGTGTGGGTACCAAAAACAACTTAGTCATTTTGTGAATGCAGGGCAACAGGAATAAAAGAGTCATATGGATCTTGGACAGTGGATGCTCAAGTCACATGACTGGTGATATAGCCCTGCTATCACATTTTAAGGAAAAGGCTGGCCCATCAGTAACCTTTGGAAATGACAACATTGGTTATACAATGGGATATGGCAGTGTTAAATCTGGAAATGTCATTATTGAAGATGTAGCATTTGTTGAAGGACTGAAGCATAATCTCTTGAGTATTGGACAATTCACCAACAGAGGTTTCAAAGTGGAATTTGATGAAGACCTTTGTTCAATCTCAAAAAGGGAAAGTGGTGAAGTTGTTCTAACTGGTGTGAAGAAAGGAATCTTGTTTGTAGCTAATCTCAAGGCTGCAGATAAGGGAGAAATCTGCTGTTTCTACACTAAAGCCACAAATGAGGAATTCTGGCTATGGCACAAGAAGCTGTCTCACTTGAATGTACAGGCAATGAACTCTCTAACCAAGAGAGAACTTATCAGGGATTTGCCTGCCTTGGAGTTTGTGCAAGATGGAACATGTGAAGCTTGTCAGAAAGGAAAAATTAAAAGATCCAGTCACAAGAACAAGTTGCTCAATACAAACTCAAAACCTCTGCAGCTAATTCACATGGACTTATTTGGCCCTGTAAATGTAATGTCCCTCTCCAAAAAGAAATATGCTCTAGTGATGGTAGATGACTATTCAAGATATACTTGGGTGGAATTCCTATTCTCCAAGGATGAAGCACCCCAAGTCATAATAGAGCATATCAAGAGAGTTGACAAAGAAGCACAAAGCACTGGTTCCTCTGTAGTTGCTTTGAGAAGTGATAATGGGACTGAGTTCAGAAATTCAACATTGTATGAGTTTTGCAAAGATAAAGGAATTTCTCAACAATTCTCAGCTCCTAGAACACCTCAACAAAATGGAGTAGTTGAGAGAAAGAATAGAACTCTCATTGAAGCTGCAAGGACAATGCTGCTGGATGCAAAGCTACCCACTAGCTTTTGGGCTGATGTTAACACAGCATGCTATGTGCAAAATAGAACATTAATCAATAAGAAGTCTGGCAAAACTCCTTACTCATTAATGACTGGAAAAAGAGCATCCTTCAAGCACCTGCATGTGTTTGGAAGCAAGTGCTTTGTGATGAAAGATACCTCTGAGCATGTTGGAAAATTTGATGCAAAAGCATTTGAAGGTATCTTCATTGGATACTCTCTGGAAAGGACAGCATATATTTGTACCTGAGCAACACAAAGTCATGGAAAGCTTGGATGTTACCTTTGATGATAAGAAAACTCCTGGACTGAAAACAAGTGATCAAGACAGTGTGCCATTGAGATTTGAGAATCAAGGTTATCTTGAGGATTCTGAAAGTGAAGATGAACCCCCTGTTCAAACTGTTCTAGAGAATGAAATCCTTGAAGTTGACAATCTTCTTCAAATACCTGTGCAAGGGTTCACAAACACAGGGGGAGAAGAAGAGAATGCACCTATCAACCAAAATGAGCTTGGAACAGATCAAGGAAATGAACAGGGGCACACAAGGAAATGGGACAAAGCCCACACTAGGGATCAAATCATTGGAGATCCTAGTGAGGGAGTTAGAACAAGAAGGGCAACATTAAATACATGTCTGTATAGCTGCTTTCTGTCACAAGAGGAACCTAAATTAATTGAAGAAGCTTTGAAGAATTCTGATTGGATTGTTGCCATGCAAGAAGAGTTGAATCAATTTGAGAAAAACAAAGTATGGGAACTAGTACCTCCTCCAAAAGGAAAGAATGTTATTGACACCAAATGGGTGTTCAGAAACAAAATGGATGAAGAAGGAGTGGTAATAAGAAACAAAGCAAGACTGGTTGCCAAAGGATACTGTCAGCAGGAAGGCATTGACTATGATGAGACATTTGCACCTGTAGCTAGACTGGAAGCCATCAGAATCTTCCTGGCTTTTGCAGCTCACTCAGATTTTAAGGTGTATCAAATGGATGTGAAAAGTGCATTTCTCAATGGTGATCTTGCTGAAGAAGTTTATGTGTCTCAACCACCTGGCTTTGAAAGTGAAGACTTCCCAAACTTTGTGTATAGACTGCTCAAGGCACTCTATGGACTCAAACAGGCACCAAGAGCCTGGTATGAAACTCTATCTCAATTCCTTCTTGAGCATCAATTTACCAGGGGTACAATTGACAAAACCCTATTCTTCAAGAAGCATGGAAATGATATCATTCTTGTTCAAATCTATGTGGATGATATCATCTTTGGCTCTTCAAATGAAAAACTCTGTGAAAGGTTCTCTAAGTTGATGCAAAGCAAATATGAGATGAGTATGATGGGAGAGTTAACCTACTTTCTAGGCCTGCAAGTACATCAAAGGGAGGATGGCATCTTTATAAACCAATCTAAGTATGTCAAGGATCTTTTAAAGAAATATGGTTTAGAAGAGTCATCCTCAGCTAAAACTCCTATGTCTACTGCAATCAAGCTGGATGAAGACAAGAAAGGCAAGAGAGTTGATATCAAGGTCTATAGAGGAATGGTTGGATCCTTACTCTATCTCACAGCTAGCAGGCCAGACATCATGTTTGCCACATGCCTTTGTGCAAGGTTCCAGTCTGATCCCAAGGAATCTCACATGATGGCTATCAAAAGAATCTTCAAGTATCTGAAGGGGACTCCTAATCTTGGGCTATGGTATCCAAAGGGCACTGGGTTCAACCTGGTTGGTTACACAGATTCTGATTATGCTGGATGCAGAATTGACAGGAAGAGCACCTCTGGAAGCTGTCAATTCCTAGGTCAAAGGTTAGTGTCCTGGTTTAGTAAGAAACAACAGTCCACAGCAACATCCACAGCTGAGGCTGAATACATTGCTGCTGGAAGTTGCTGTGCTCAATTGCTTTGGATTAGAAATCAACTCATGGATTATGGGCTAGTGTTAGAACACATTCCACTAATGTGTGATAATACTAGTGCAATATCCATAGTTGCCAATCCGGTTAATCACTCTACTACAAAGCACATTGAGATCAGGTACCATTTCATTAGGGAACATGCTGCAAATGGTACCATAGAAGTCTCTTATGTTCCCACTGAGAAACAATTAGCTGACATATTTACTAAACCTCTGAATGAAGCAGTCTTCAACAGACTTGTGAGTGAAATTGGAATGCTTAATCCTTCATTTAGTTGCTCTAAGTAAGTATGCCAGTAAATTGTTGCAGCAGTAAATTTTCACTGTATTTAAATGCTCTATTTGTTTGGAGTGAAAATTAGCTGAGATATGATTTATAAATATTTCAGTATTTTACTGCATATTTTTCAAAATCACATTTGTTGGTAAAGTTGTGAGCTTTTGAGACATCTCGATATAGATGATTTTCAGAGTTCACGACACAGTTCAAATCAAACAGACTTATATCGCAAACTGTTGAGATTGTGAGACTTCGCGACATAGTTCATTTCATGAGTTTGCGACATAGTTCATTTTATGACTTCGCGACTTAGAATAACTATATCGACAAGTCTCCACATTTGACAGAATTTTGATTTAAATTCATTTTATTTCAAAATTTGATAAAAGTCTGACAATTTGCTTAAAATTCCTCATAGAGAGCTTTAGACAGGGTATCTCCCTATATCGCAAAGTCTCCCCAATCCCTTCATCCTGAGGACTTTGCGACATAGTTCATTTCTGAGACTATGCGATATACTTTGCAAGACTTTGCGGTACATGCCATTTTTTGACTTCGCGACATACAAATAGACTGTACAAATTCATAACTCCATATCGCAGTGTCTCTATCATATAAATACCCTTTTCTAACCGTTCACAACTTTTCATCTTGTCTATTGCTCTCAAACTCTCAAACCTAAGCACAAATTCTCTACTCTCTCTGTCACTCTCTCTCTCGAAATGGCACCCAAATCTCAAACAGTATCATCTTCTATCCCTTTAACAATTCCCAAAGAAACCAATCTTCTCACCATTCCCTCTGAGGCTGAGGCTAACCCAAGGTACAAGTGTTTTGTCCGGTTCTTGAACACTTCCTACCTACGCCAAGCCCTAACCCTGAACCCTACCTTGTATGTCGATGTATTGGAAGGATTCTGGAGAACGGCGTTGGTGTCAACAATGGCTAGGGAAGATGGAACCTCATTCCAGGAGGTTAGTTGTTCAATTGGAGGCAAACACTTTCAGTTTGGTGAAAGGGAAATCAATGAAGCTTTGGGGTTCAAGGTGGAGGGTCATGACCAAGAAGCTACAGATGCTCAAATCGTAGATTTCATGACCTTCATTCGGTATGCTGAAGAGATAGATACTGGAAAGCTAAATAAGAAGTTTGTGAGAAGGGAGTGGTCATTTCTGTTTGACGCACTCCAGAAGGTGTTTCTCTGCAGGAAGACAGGATGGGACCATATCAGTCACATTGCTGTGAAGCTAGCCTACTCCTTGGCCAACAACCAGGAGATCAATGTGGGAGCCATAATTCTCAAAGAATTGGCTCAGAGGCTAGGCAGGACTGTTCGTGGTAGAGGTAATGACATCTTTTACCCTCGTTTCCTTCAAGTAATTTTAAATTTTCTTGATGCAAATGTCCATGAATTGGAGGGTATAGATAACACTAAAATGGCTTATTCCAAGTCCATGTCCAAAGTCCTATTTGGCTCATTGGACACAAGGAATCAAGTGGATGTGATTCTAAGTGTGACCAAGCATATGCAGGACACATTTGAGTCTTATCCACTTGATAAGCCCATATACCATGCACTTTCCTGGACAGGGGAGGCTGAGACTGGAGGAGCTACACAGTCTAACCCCAGCCTTCCCATCCCATCCAGTAACCCCACTGCAAACAGTACCATAGAAGTTAGGCAGCCAAGTTGTTAGAAATGAATACTACTAGAAACTAGACAGAGGGGGGGTGAATGGATAGTTTAATATATTTTTCGATTCTTGAAACTAAGTATAAGCTGTATATGATTATGATATGTAATATGCGGAATGTAAATAACACACACAATCACTTTAATCTACTTTGTATAAGCAAATTAAATACTACAGCTTTCCAAGAAATTCTCAATCGAATTTCTGGCTTCTAAACAAGAACAGTTTGAACTTGCTTGCTTACAGAGAAAAGAGCTTAGCAAATAACTATGTGTATCTCTCTTGCAGCTTACAGTTGTGTGTGCACGATATATATATTCACCTATACAAACTAGGCACACACAATATTACACAGCTACCCCTTCTGAAAGTCCAACTTGTCCTGCCATAAGAAGTTCACTGTGTCAGGAAGGACCACCTGCTTTTCGGAGTCTTTCCCGTTTCTGTAGCTGCTTGTCTCTTATCTTTCTCTCCAAGTTTAGCTGTAGATTTGCCATCTGTTCTTTGGACCACCTTGCCAGAACAAATGCTCCAGTATTTGTCTCCTTTGATTCTTGGTTCTGTACCTTGATTTGTCTTGTTATAAACGGCTAAGTGTTGATATCGTGAACTCCACTTTATCCCTGACTTCGCGATCTCCCTTGTGAGGACTACGCGATATAGCCTTTGAAGACTTTGCGACATAGGTCATTTGATGACTATGCGACATAGGTCATTTGATGACTATGCGACATAGGTCATTTGATGACTATGCGACATAGGTCATTTGATGACTATGCGACATAGGTCATTTGATGACTATGCGACATAGGTCTTCTGAGGACTTCACGATCTAGGCTCTTTTGACTTTGCTGACTTCAACACTTCACGACATGTGTCTTGAGGACTTCTCGACATAGTGCAAAATGGACTATGCGATATAGTACTTCACGACATGGATATTGGTGACTTCACGACATAGCTTTCTTTTGACTTTGCTATATAATGCCTTAGACAAATTCCTGCAACTTATTTCTTCATAGCCTTATTCAACTCTATCCTGCTGCATGAACACTTCTGAACTTCTACCAGGATAATTATTCAATGGCCTATATACAATCTAGATGCAAGAAACTTTACTAAGCTCATTATAATTTTGAGCATACATGATCAAGCTAATGTTCATGAGACCAAGACAAGTACATTTAGAGACCTATACTATATCCCAGTGATAGAAATCACTAGGTCATGTAATGTGACATAGTCACATAGTGTAGGCTTGTTAATAGTGGTATTCAGACATGTCTTGAGCCTAACAATCTCCCCCAAATTGTGAGTAAGACCCTTAGGCACAATTTCATGTCTGATAACAAGCCTAACTAACATAAAAAGAATAGATATAAGGAAGATACAGTTAAGCACAGAATTTGATAACAACTTGAAAATTTAAGCTTACAGAATTCTTCCTTGAGCTACATAGCTTCTGTTTCCAATTGTTTCTCTAAGAAGTCATCATAGATCTTCTTCTTCCTCATTTCTTCATTCTTCTTTATCTCAGAGATGGCCATTAGAATATCATCTCTAGCAGTCATTTCTTCAATGAGAGGAGAGTCCTTTAGATCTTCAGCTGCTGTTCTGAGGGCACTCTCCACATATGAGTGTATAAACTCCATCCTTATCTTGCTTTTTCCTCCATAATGATTTTTGTACTCCACAGTATAAGGATTTTGTTTTACCCTGCACAACCCTTTCTTTCTTAGCTCCCTTGCTCTTTCTTCTATCTCGGCCAACTTCTTCTCTTTCTTACATCTCCTTTCTTCATTCTCTCTCCTCAGGTCTTCTTCATGATCAGCATGCATTTTCAAGAACCTGGCAATATCTATCTTCCATGTCCTTTCTTCCTTTTCTTCAAAGTTCAGCAAGGCATTTATCCTTTCAAGCTCATATTTATAGAAATGTTGCCAGCCTCCTTGCTTCATTATCTTCTCTCTTCCATCAGTGTACTTAATCTCTAGATGATCTAGCTTCAGTTTGACTTCAAAGATCCTTTGAGCTCTCAAAAATGCTAGGGCATCTTCATCATAGTCTTCATCAAGTGGAAACACATGGATGCCAACAACATTTGTGAGTTTTCCAGTTTTCTTTGTTATCCTTATTCTTTTGGGTACACTCTTGATCTTCATATGCCTCACAAGAGGTACCTTTCTGGAACAAGGTGACTTTGTCTTTACTGCCACATCATTTGGAAGAAGCTTCATTCCTTTGCCCTTAATCCACTGCAACACTCCACTGGCTGTGACCTTGTGGAGGTGTTTTCTTGATTTTTCTTTTGTGGCTTCACCCTTCTTCTGTGGCAACTCAGGTTCAGAAGTCTTAGATACTGATTTTGGAGGATCATTACTAACAGTACTCACCCTAGACTCAGAGTCTTGTGTTTTGGTTAAAGTACTGCCAGCAATGTCCTTGACTTGCTGAGTTCCACTCCTAGATCTCTTCACTGTCTCCTTTGCCCCCTTTGTGTCATGAGATCTCCTCCTGTGGGTTTTCTCCTCATCATCATCCTCCCCATCCTTCTTCTTGTTCTTTTCTTTGACAGATTCTGGCAAAACACCATGAATCAGAAAAGATTGTAGAATGTTAATCATCTCTAATTCCTCTGCTGTCTTGACTCCTTTCTTTGCTCTCAGCATTTGCAGCACCTGATTGATCTTTGTATTATTCTTCATTTGCAGATCTTTGGGAATGACTAGTTGGTCAATACTTCTGACTTTGGATAGACTTTGAAAAATTACTGTCCTTGGCTTGGGTATGACCTCAGGCAGTCTTTGATTTTGATCCATCTCCAAGTCATTATAAAGACTTTCATTGTTAGCCCCACTCTTTTCAATCAACTCCAGAATTATTGACACTTCAGTAAACCTCAGTTTCTCTAGAGTTTGAAATGCTAAGTGCCACAAGCAGTTGTCCTTGCACACCATGATTATTTCTCTCAGATAAACATCCCTGATTTTCTTTACTGCAACTGTGAAGTACTTGATACTTTCCCTGAGCTTCTTTCTGTACACTTGTGCATCTCCTTGAGCATTCTTGTAGGTGGCTTTCAGAAACTCCAGGAATGCCTCATCATGATAGATGTTAGAGTTGGCAACTTCCTGTAGCTTGGCCTCAGTGATAAGTGTAGCTTGGGTAGGTTTAGCAACTGGAGTAGGTATAGCAGGTTGAGGGGTTGAGATGTCTTTAGGCATTGTGGATGGATAGAATGTTGTGGTGACTGTGCTTTTCTGACCTTGTGCATTGATGACCTCTACAGGGGGAAGATTGATTGGCTTTATTGTCTCTTCAATGAGCTTGCCCTTAAGTTTTGACTGCTTGGCAGGTACTCCCCCTTTCTGTTTCACAATGACCTCCTTAACTTTCTCCCCCTTAGGCTTGGGATCAGACAAAAAGTCTTGAGCTTCACCAGGGATAGGCAGGTTCATGGATCTCATCATTGAGGTCATCATCTGTTGTTGCACCAGCAGGATGTTTGTTGTGTTGTTGCCTTGAGCATCGAGCTTGTCATTTAGTTGGCTTAGAGATGTAGATAGCATTCTGTTTTCATCCTTGAGAGAGGCCACTTCCTTTTCCAAGCCATCCACCTTGGAGAATAATTGGTGAGACTTGAAGGAGTTTAGAGATTGATCTTTGACCCTGGCAAAGTCATATTTTGAGATGTCTGACAGAGGGACTTCATCCACCAGCTTATCACCATACTGATTTTTCCACATGACATTCAACATAGCATTGGTGGTGATGGTAGTCTTTGCTTGATTTTCCAGTGTAGAAGCCAGTTTCTTGATGTTGTCTGTGACCATGGCAAGAGTCACATCCATCATGGACACATTAGTGGAGGTTTTCTGGACTTCTTTGAGGATACCATCCACCTTGGGAAAATCAGATAGATAAGAGTTTCTGAGCTTTGTGAGGGATCTGTCTGTCTCCTCCTGAATTGAAGAAATCTCTGATTGAAGCCCTTTCCCAAGATAATGCAGAGCCTTCAACTGGTTCTTGTACACATCATTTACAGCCTCATAGATGGCAACAGGAGAAAGATCCTTAGCATTGGAGCCCAGAGAAGTGAGGTATTCTTCTCTCACAAAAGCTAGGGCATCCTTGAGATTTACAGTCCTCTTAGAATCCAACCAGGCATCCACATTTCCCTCTGGTTCAGCTGCATTCACAATCTTCTCCTGTTGAGCTTCAACGTCCTCCTTATGGCATAGCAGGATAGCTTCATAATCAGCATTTGGAAGGTTGGAGGTGAGGAGATGTTGAGCTATCTTTGAGAACTCATCAATCTGTGCCACATTAAGATTTTGAATGGCTTCCTCTGTCAAGTGTGAGGGCACAGATGATGATCCTGAAGGCCTGTCATGGTGCACAGGCTTCAGCCATTCTGACATTGTGGCCTGAGCCAAGTGAGAGCTAGTGCTAGGCACTTCATGAGATGTGTGAGTTTGAGTCTCCTCCAGCCGTGGAATGGCTGTAGGGTCTGATGTTGTCTCCATTGAAATGGGATGTGTTACAACATCAGCCCTATATGTCTGTGAAGACATTTCCACATCCATAAGGATGGGAGAATTTGGCACAGAGTCTCCAGTGAAAACTGGTGAAGCCTCTATGTTTGTGTTGGTGTCATTAGGATATGCCTCAGCATGCATTCCCTGACCAACTGAATGTGGGTCCTGAGTGGTGAGCACAGTGTCAAGCACCATGTCACTTGAAGTTGGCTCAATCACAGGGCTGGATTGTGATTGATCAAGGGCAAGATTGTCATGAGAATGACTCTCTTGTTCAGAAGAAATTTTAGTGGAGGAATCTGAGAGAGAAGTGGGGTTCAGATTAGATTTTGGCAACTCCCCCTGAGAAATAGGAGGAGTTTCAACATTGATGTGCTCTCCACTTAGTGTTTGATCACCCTTATCACTCCTAGGGTCAAGAGTGAGGTCTTGACCCTGTGCAGACTCTTTACAACTTGCAGTGGGGAGGCTGCTCTTTTCAATGCCCATGACCTGTTGAGAGGCCATAGACAGTAGCAGGTGTACCCCTTTTTCCACATCTGAATCCTGTTGAGAGGATGCAGTGGTGGCTACAGATTTTGATTTCTTCTTTGGTCTGGTGAGAGGTGACTCAGGAATCTCACTTGCTAACTCTACAGATTCATGGATAATAGCTAGGGTTCTCTTCTTCTTCTTTTTAGTGACATCAACCTTTTGAGAGATTGATGCACTTGGCTGACTAGCCTCTACAGTGGTGTTTACAGAGGGGTTGCTGGATGGGATAGGGAGGCTTGGGTTAGACTGTGAAGCTCCTTCAGTCTCAGCCTCCCCTGTCCAGGAAAGAGCATGGTATATGGGCTTATCAAGTGGATAAGACTCGAATGTGTCCTGCATATGCTTGGTCACACTCAAGACCACATCCACTTGATTCCGCGTATCCAATGAACCAAATAGAATTTTGGACATGGACTTGGAATAAGCCATCTTTGATTTATCTATACCCTCCAAGTCATGGACATTAGCATCAAGATAATTTAAAATAACTTGAAGAAAGCGAGGGTAAAAGATGTCATTACCTCTTCCACGGACTGTCCTCCCTAGCCTTTGAGCCAATTCCTTGAGGATTATTGCTCCAACATTGATTTCCTGATTGTAGGCTAGGGAATAGGCCAGCTTCACAGCAAAGTGACTGATATGGTCCCATCCTGTCTTTCTGCAAAGGAACACCTTCTGGAGTGCATCAAATAGGAATGACCACTCCCTTCTTACAAATTTCTTGTTCAGCTTTCCGGTATCTATCTCATCTGCATACCGAATGAGGGTCATGAAGTCTACTATTTGAGCATCAGTAGCTTCTGGGTCATGACCCTCCACCTTGAACCCCAATGCTTCATTGATTTCCTTTTCACCAAACTGGAAGTGTTTGCCTCCAATTGAACAAGCAACCTCCTGGAATGAAGTTCCATCTTCTCTAGCCATTGTTGATACCAACGCCGTTCGCCAAAATCCTTCCAACACATCGACATACAGTGTAGGGTTCAAGGTTAGGGCTTGGCTGAGGTAGGAGGTGTTCAAGAACCGTACAAAACACTTGTACCTTGGTTTAGCCTCAGCCTCAGAGGGAATGGTGAGAAGATTGGTTTCTTTGGGTATGGTTAAAGGAATAGAGGATGATACGGTTTGAGATTTGGGTGCCATTTCAAAATAGAGAATAAGAAAGAGAGTAGAGAATTTGTGCTTAGGTTTGAGAGTTTGAGAGCAATAGACAAGATGAAAAGTTGTGAACGGTTAGAAAAAGGTATTTATATGATAGAGACACTGCGATATGGAGTTATGAATATGTACAGTCTATGTGTATGTCGCGAAGTCAATAATAGCCTGTACCGCAAAGTCTTGCAAAATATATCGCATAGTCTCAACAATGAACTATGTCGCAAAGTCTTCAAAATGAAAGAATCGGGGAGACTTTGCGATATAGTAGAAATACCCTGTCTAAAACTCTCTTGTAGGAATTTTGAGCAATTTGTCAGACTTTTATCAAATTTTGAAATAAAATTAATTTAAATCAAAATTCTGTCAAATGTGGAGACTTGTCGATATAGTTATTCTAAGTCGCGAAGTCATAAAATTAACTATGTCGCAAACTCATGAAATGAACTATGTCGCGAAGTCTCACAATCTCAACAGTTTGCGATATAAGTCTGTTTGATTTGAACTATGTCGTGAACTCTTAAAATCATCTATATCGAGATGTCTCAAAAGCTCACAACTCCACCAACAAATATGATTTTGAAAAATATGCAGTAAAATACTGAAATATTTATAAATCATATCTCAGCCAATTTTCACTCCAAACAAATAGATCATTTAAATACAGTGAAAATTTACTGCTGCAACAATTAACCAGCATATTTACTTAGAACAACTGAATGAAGGATTGAGCATTCCAATTTCACTCACAAGTCTGTTGAAGACTGCTTCATTCAGAGGTTTAGTAAATATGTCAGCTAGTTGTTTCTCAGTTGGAACATAAGAGACTTCTATGGTACCATTTGCAGCATGTTCCCTAATGAAATGGTACCTGATCTCAATGTGCTTTGTAGTAGAATGATTAACAGGATTGGCCACTATGGATATTGCACTAGTATTATCACACATGAGAGGAATGTGTTCTAACACTAGCCCATAATCCATGAGTTGATTTCTAATCCAAAGCAATTGAGCACAGTAACTTCCAGCAGCAATATATTCAGCCTCAGCTGTGGATGTTGCTGTGGACTGTTGTTTCTTACTAAACCAGGACACTAACCTTTGACCTAGGAATTGACAGTTTCCAGAGGTGCTCTTCCTGTCAATTCTGCATCCAGCATAATCAGAATCTGTGTAACCAACCAGGTTGAACCCAGTGCCCTTTGGATACCATAGCCCAAGATTAGGAGTCCCCTTTAGATATTTGAAAATTCTTTTGATGGCCATCATGTGAGATTCCTTGGGATCAGACTGGAACCTTGCACAAAGGCATGTGGCAAACATGATGTCTGGCCTACTAGCTGTGAGATAGAGTAGGGATCCAACCATTCCTCTATAGACCTTGATATCAACTCTCTTGCCTTTCTTGTCTTCATCCAGCTTGATTGCAGTAGACATATGAGTTTTAGCTGGGGATGACTCTTCTAAACCATATTTCTTTAAAAGATCCTTGACATACTTAGATTGGTTTATAAAGATGCCATCCTCCCTTTGATGTACTTGCAGGCCTAGGAAGTAGGTTAACTCTCCCATCATACTCATCTCATATTTACTTTGCATCAACTTAGAGAACCTTTCACAGAGTTTTTCATTAGAAGAGCCAAAGATGATATCATCCACATAGATTTGAACAAGAATGATATCATTTCCATGCTTCTTGAAGAATAGGGTTTTGTCTATTGTACCCCTAGTGAATTGATGCTCAAGAAGGAATTGAGATAGAGTTTCATACCAGGCTCTTGGTGCCTGTTTGAGTCCATAGAGTGCCTTGAGCAGTCTATACACAAAGTTTGGGAAGTCTTCACTTTCAAAGCCAGGTGGTTGAGACACATAAACTTCCTCAGCAAGATCACCATTGAGAAATGCACTTTTCACATCCATTTGATACACCTTAAAATCTGAGTGAGCTGCAAAAGCCAGGAAGATTCTTATGGCTTCCAGTCTAGCTACAGGTGCAAATGTCTCATCATAGTCAATGCCTTCTTGTTGACAATATCCTTTGGCAACCAGCCTTGCTTTGTTTCTAACTACCACTCCTTCTTCATCCATCTTGTTCCTGAACACCCATTTGGTGTCAATAACATTCTTTCCTTTTGGAGGTGGCACTAGTTCCCATACCTTGTTTTTCTCAAATTGATTCAACTCTTCTTGCATGGCAACAATCCAATCAGAATTCTTCAAAGCTTCTTCAATAAGTTTAGGTTCCTCTTGTGACAGAAAGCAGCTATACAGACATGTATTCATTGTTGCCCTTCTTGTTCTAACTCCCTCACTAGGATCTCCAATGATTTGATCCCTAGTGTGGGCTCTGTCCCATTTCCTTGTGTGCCCCTGTTCATTTCCTTGATCTGTTCCAATCTCATTTTGGTTGACAGTTGCATTCTCTTCTTCTCCCCCTGTGTTTGTGAATCTTTGCACAGGTGTTTGAAGAAGATTGTCAACTTCAAGAATTTCATTTTCTAGAACAGTTTGAACAGGTGGTTCGTCTTCACTTTCAGAATCCTCAAGATAACCCTGATTTTCAAATCTTAATGGCACACTGTCTTGATCACTTGTTTTAAGTCCAGGAGTCTTCTTGTCATCAAAGGTAACATCCATGCTTTCCATGACTTTGTGTTGCTCAGGTACAAACACTCTGTATGCTGTCCTTTCCAGAGAGTATCCAATGAAGATACCTTCAAATGCTTTAGCATCAAACTTTCCAACATGCTCAGAGGTATCTTTCATCACAAAACACTTGCTTCCAAACACATGCAGATGCTTGAAGGATGCTCTTTTTCCAATCATTAATGAGTAAGGAGTTTTGCCAGACTTCTTATTGATCAATGTTCTATTCTGCACATAGCATGCTGTGTTAACAGCATCAGCCCAAAAGCTAGTAGGTAGCTTTGCATCCAACAGCATTGTTCTTGCAGCTTCAATGAGAGTTCTATTCTTTCTCTCAACTACTCCATTTTGTTGAGGTGTCCTAGGAGCTGAGAATTGTTGAGAAATTCCTTTATCTTTGCAAAACTCATACAATGTTGAATTTCTGAACTCAGTCCCATTATCACTTCTCAAGGCAACTACAGAGGTACCAGTGCTTTGTGCTTCTCTATCAACTCTCTTGATATGCTCTATTATGACTTGAGGTGCTTCATCCTTGGAGAATAGGAATTCCACCCAAGTATATCTTGAATAATCATCAACCATCACTAGAGCATATTTCTTTTTGGAAAGGGACATTACATTCACAGGGCCAAATAAGTCCATGTGAATTAGATGCAGAGGTTTTGAGTTTGTATTGAGCAACTTGTTCTTGTGACTTGATCTTTTAATCTTCCCTTTCTGACAAGCTTCACATGCTCCATCTTGCACAAACTCCAAGGCAGGCAAATCCCTGATGAGTTCTCTCTTGGTTAGAGAGTTCATTGCCTGAACATTCAAGTGAGACAGTTTCTTGTGCCACAGCCAGAATTCCTCATTTGTGGCTTTTGTGTAGAAACAACAAATTTCTCCCTTATCTGCAGCCTTAAGATTAGCTACAAACAAGCTTCCTTTCTTCACACCAGTTAGAACAACTTCACCACTTTCCCTTTTTGAGATTGAACAAAGGTCTTCATCAAATTCCACTTTGAAGCCTCTGTTGGTAAACTGTCCAATACTCAAGAGATTATGCTTCAGTCCTTCAACAAATGCTACATCTTCAATAATGACATTTCCAGATTTAACACTGCCATATCCCATTATATAACCAATGTTGTCATTTCCAAAGGTTACTGATGGGCCAGCCTTTTCCTCAAAATGTGATAGCAGGGCCATATCACCAGTCATGTGACTTGAGCATCCACTGTCCAAGATCCATATGACTCTTTTATTCCTGTTGCCCTGACTTGAATCACCTTCATCAGAAAATGCCATCAAGGCATAGTTTGAATACTCTTGTTCTTCTTCTTCATCAGAGTCATCCCAGCATTTTCCCTCAGCAATAAAAGCCTTACCCTGTTGTTTCTTGAGTAGAGCCTCATACTTTGCCTCAAGCTCTAAGTATGCTTTATCCTTCTTGATCTGTTTGGGCTTCTTGCACTCTGTTGCAAAGTGCCCAAGTTCATTGCAGTTATAGCATCTTATTTTGGACCTATCCACACTCCCAGATTTGTATCCTCCTTTAACTGCACCAGCAATCCCTTTTCCCTTGTTGAAGGAGTTTGAGCTACCTAAACCACCAGCATTCCCACCATTGAACCTGGACTTGAATGGCTGCTTCCTCTTGAACCTAATGTTAGGATATCTCCTAGCCATGTAAGCAAAAGATTTATTTTCCATCTTGTCCAGCTCATCTATGCTGTAGAACTCATCCTCCTCAGGCAAATCATAAACAACCTGAGCTTCATCACCAGCATCATCATTATCTTCTAGTTCCTCAATCTTGACTTGGCTGATTTTCAGAGATTCCATTCTTTGACCTAGATTATCAGCAATAAGGGCACAAGAGGTATTGGCCATTAATCCTTGCTTTGCTTGAATAGATCTTTTCTGAAACAGCTCTAGCTCATATGTTTTCAATACACCATACATCACATCAAAACCAATTTTTGTTAGATCTCTTTCTTTGAGGGAAGAGATTCTTGGTTCCAAATGATCTGGAAGAGTTAGTAAGAATTTCATGTTAAGCTCTTCTGTCTCATAGTGTTTGTCATAGAGTTTGAGCTCATTTATCAGCTTGTTGAACCTCTCAAATACTTCTGTGATTCCCTCCTTTGGTTGAGCCATGAATGCTTCATACTGTGAGACTAAAATCTGCTTTTTGTTCTTCCTTACCTCAGGAGTTCCTTCACATAGCACTTCTATGAGATCCCACATCTTCTTTGCACTACTGCAGTGAGCAACAGTGCCATACATGTTGAAATCCATAGATTCACAGATGATAAGTTGAAGATGTCCATCCAGTGCTACTTTCTCCTTTTCAGGATCAGTGTATTTTGAAGGGTCTTTAGGAACGTGCCTTGCTGGTACTATCTCAGTGCCTACTGTAGTTTCACCAATCTCAATCAATGGAACAAAGGGACCATGCTTTAGAATGTCTAAATACATGGGGTTTGAAGCTTTGATGAAAAGCAACATCTTCTTCTTCCATAAACTGTAGTGCTCCTTGTTAAAGGGAGGAATCTTGATACTGCTTAGTTTCTGTGAGCTCATTCTTGATCTTTTACTGTTTGTATGTTAACAGCCCGCTCTGATACCACTTGTTAGAAATGAATACTACTAGAAACTAGACAGAGGGGGGGTGAATGGATAGTTTAATATATTTTTCGATTCTTGAAACTAAGTATAAGCTGTATATGATTATGATATGTAATATGCGGAATGTAAATAACACACACAATCACTTTAATCTACTTTGTATAAGCAAATTAAATACTACAGCTTTCCAAGAAATTCTCAATCGAATTTCTGGCTTCTAAACAAGAACAGTTTGAACTTGCTTGCTTACAGAGAAAAGAGCTTAGCAAATAACTATGTGTATCTCTCTTGCAGCTTACAGTTGTGTGTGCACGATATATATATTCACCTATACAAACTAGGCACACACAATATTACACAGCTACCCCTTCTGAAAGTCCAACTTGTCCTGCCATAAGAAGTTCACTGTGTCAGGAAGGACCACCTGCTTTTCGGAGTCTTTCCCGTTTCTGTAGCTGCTTGTCTCTTATCTTTCTCTCCAAGTTTAGCTGTAGATTTGCCATCTGTTCTTTGGACCACCTTGCCAGAACAAATGCTCCAGTATTTGTCTCCTTTGATTCTTGGTTCTGTACCTTGATTTGTCTTGTTATAAACGGCTAAGTGTTGATATCGTGAACTCCACTTTATCCCTGACTTCGCGATCTCCCTTGTGAGGACTACGCGATATAGCCTTTGAAGACTTTGCGACATAGGTCATTTGATGACTATGCGACATAGGTCATTTGATGACTATGCGACATAGGTCATTTGATGACTATGCGACATAGGTCATTTGATGACTATGCGACATAGGTCATTTGATGACTATGCGACATAGGTCATTTGATGACTATGCGACATAGGTCTTCTGAGGACTTCACGATCTAGGCTCTTTTGACTTTGCTGACTTCAACACTTCACGACATGTGTCTTGAGGACTTCTCGACATAGTGCAAAATGGACTATGCGATATAGTACTTCACGACATGGATATTGGTGACTTCACGACATAGCTTTCTTTTGACTTTGCTATATAATGCCTTAGACAAATTCCTGCAACTTATTTCTTCATAGCCTTATTCAACTCTATCCTGCTGCATGAACACTTCTGAACTTCTACCAGGATAATTATTCAATGGCATATATACAATCTAGATGCAAGAAACTTTACTAAGCTCATTATAATTTTGAGCATACATGATCAAGCTAATGTTCATGAGACCAAGACAAGTACATTTAGAGACCTATACTATATCCCAGTGATAGAAATCACTAGGTCATGTAATGTGACATAGTCACATAGTGTAGGCTTGTTAATAGTGGTATTCAGACATGTCTTGAGCCTAACACAAGTGCATCAATCTCTCAAAAGATTGGTGTTACTAAAAAGAAGTCAAAGAAGAGAGCCCTAGCAGTGATAAATGTATCTGTAGAGATAGCTAGTGAGAATCCTGAGTCACCTCTCACCAGACAAAGTAAGAAATCCAAATCCAAACCTACCACTGGATCCTCCCAACAGGATTCAGATGTGGAAAAAGGGGTACACCTGTTACTGTCCCTGGCTTCTCAACAGGTCATTGGCATTGAAAAGAGCAGTCTCCCCACTGCACCCTGTACAGAGTCTGCACAGGGTCAAGAACTCACTCTTGACCCTAGGAGTGATAAGGCTGATCATACACAGAGTGGAGAGCACATCACTGATGAAACTCCTCCTATTTCTCAGGGGGAGTTGCCACAATCTAATCTAAACCCCACTTCTCTCTCAGATTCTTCCATAAAAATTTCTTCTGAACAAGAGAGTCATTCCAATGACAATCTTGCCTTTGATCAATCACAATTCTCTCCTGTGATTGAGCCAATTTCAAGTGACATGGTGCATGACACTATGCTCACCACCCAGGACCCACATCCAGTTGGTCAGGGAATGCATGCTAGGGCATATCCTAATGACACCAACAAAAACATGGAGGATTCACCAGTTTTCACTGGAGACTCTATGCCAAATTCTCCCATCCTTAGGGATGTGGAACTGTCTTCACAGACAAATAGGGCTGATGTTGTAACACATCCCATTTCAATGGAGACAACATCAGACCCTACAGCCATTCCAAGGCTGGAGGAGACTCAAAATCCTACATCTCATGAAGTGCCTAGCACTAGCTCTCACTTGGCTCAGGCCACTATGTCAGAATGGCTGAAGCCTGTGCACCATGACAGGCCTTCAGGATCATCATCTGTGCCTTCCCAAATGACAGAAGAAGCCATACAAGATCTCCATGTGGCACAGATTGATGAGTTCTCAAAGATAGCTCAACATCTCCTCACCTCAAATCTCCCAAATGCTGATTATGAAGCCATTTTACTCTGCCACAAGGAGGATGTTGAAGCTCAGCAGGAGAAGATAGTGGATGCAGCTGAACCAGAGGGAAATGTGGATGCCTGGTTGGATGCTAAGCGGACTCTCAAGCTCAAGGATGCCCTAGCTTTTCTAAGAGAAGAATACCTAACTTCTCTGGGCTCCAATGCAAAGGATCTCTCTCCTGCTGCCATCTATGATGCTGTTAATGATGTCTACAGGAATCAATTAAAGGCTCTGCACTATCTTGGGAAAGGGCTTCAATCAGAGATTTCTTCTATCCAGGAGGCGACAGACAGATCCCTCACTCAGCTCAGAAATTCATATCTCTCTGATTTTCCCAAGGTGGAAGGCATCCTTAAAGAAATCCAGAAGACAAACTCTACTGTAAGCATGATGGACCTCTCTCTGGCCCTGGTCACAGACAACATCAGGAAGCTGGCTACAACCCTGGAAAATCAAGTCAAGGCCAATATCAACTCAAATGCAATGCTGAATGTGATTTGGAAGAATCAGTATGGTGACAAATTAGTGGATGAGGTCCCTCTGTCAAACATCTCCAAATTTGACTTTGCCAAGCTCAAGGAGCAATCTCTCAATTCTTTCAAGTCTCAACAGCTATTCTCAAAGGTGGATGGTCTTGAAAGAGAAGTGGCCTCTCTGAAAGATGAAAACAAGGAGCTTGCCAACTCTCTAAAACAGCTCAATGACAAACTGGATGACCAAGGCAACAACACCTCCAATATCCTGCTGGTGCAACAACAGATGCTGACTTCAATGATGAAACAAATGAACCTGCCTATCCCTGGGGAAGCTCAAGTCATCTTGTCTAATCCCAAGCCTAAGGGGGAGAAACAAAAGGAGGTCATTCTGAAACAAAGAGGGGGAGTACCTGCCAAGCAGTCAAAGCATAAGGGCAAGGGCATACTCATTGAAGAAACCATAAAGCCAATCATTCTTCCCCCTTTAGAGGTCATAAGTGCAGAAGGTCAGAAGAGCACAATCTCAACCACCTACTATCCATCAACAATGCCTAAAGATATCTCAAATCCTCAACCTACTTCCAATGCTATACCTGTCAAAGCTGATATAATCACAGAGGCCAAGTTACAGAAAGTTGCCAACTCAAACATCTATCATGATGAGGCCTTCCTGGAGTTTCTGAAAGCCATCTACAGCAGTGCTCAAGGAGATGCAAGAATGTACAGACAGAAGATCAAGGAAAGCATCAAGTATTTCACAGTGGCAGTAAGGAAAATCAAGGATGTCCATCTAAGAGAGATAATCATGGTGTGCAAGGACAACTGCTTGTGGCACCTAGCTTTTCAAACTCTAGAGAAACTGAGATTTACTGAGCTGTCAATCATTCTGGAGTTGATTGAAAAGCATGGGATGAACAATGAAAGTCTTTATAATGACTTGAAGATGGACCAGAATAAAAGATTGCCTGAGGTTATATCCAAGCCAAGGACAATAATTTACCAAAGCCTATCTCAAGACAGTAGTATTGACCAACTAGTAATTCCCTCAGACCTTTTAATGAAGAACAATGCAAAGATCAACCAGGTGCTGCAAATGCTGAGAGCTAAGAGAGGAGCTAGGACAGCTGAGGAACTAGAGATGATTCGAACTCTACAATCTTTTCTGATTCATGGAGTCATTCCTGAATCTGTCAAAGAAAAGAGCAAAAAGAAGGATGGGGAGGATGATGATGAGGAGAAAACCTATGAAAGGAGATCTCAGACAAGGAGAAATAAGGATGGATCTAGTGAGAGCAGCAGGAGCAAATATCCAAAGAAATCAAAAGATGCTGGTGATGACAAGAGGGACTCAAAAGGGACAAAGGAAACAACCAGGAAAACAAGAAGTGGAATTCAGCAAGTCAAGGACATTGCCAACAGTACTTTAACCACAACACAAGACTCTAAGTCTAGGGTGGGTACTGTTAGCAATGATCCTCCAAAATCATTATCCATGACTTCTGAACCTGAATTGCCACAGAAGAAAGATGAAGCCACTAAAGTAATTTCAAGAAAACACTTCCACAAAGTTACAGCTAGTGGAGTGTTACAGTGGATGAAGGGGAAAGGAATGAAGCTACTTCCAAGTGATGTGGCACTGAAGACTAATTCTCCTTGTTCCAGAAAGGTATCTCTTGTGAAGCATTTGAAGATCAAGAGTGTACCCAAAAGGATAAGGATAACAAAGAAGACTGGAAAACTCACAAATGTTATTGGCATCAATGTGCTTCCACTAGATGAGGACTATGATGAAGATGCCCTAGCATTTTTGAGGGCTCAAAGGATCTTTGAAGTCAAAGTGAAGTTGAATCATCTAGAGATCAAGTACACTGATGGAAGAGAAAGAATAATGAAGCAAGGGGGATGGCAACATTTTGACACCTATGAGCAAGAAAGAATCAATGCCTTGTTAAATTTTGAAGAAAAGGAAGAAAGGTTATGGAAAACAGAGATTGCCAGATTCATGAAAATGCACTCTGAATATAAAGAAAATCTAAAGAAGCTGAATGAAGAAAAGAGGTGTGAGAAAGAAAAGGAGATGGCTGAGATGGAAGAAAGAGCAAAGGAGCTAAGGAAGAAAGGGCTGTGCAGGGTAAAGCAAAATCCTTATACTGTCGAGTACAAAAATCATTATGGAGGAATAAGCAAGATAAGGATGGAGTTCATACATTCATATGTTGAAAGTGCCCTCAGAACAGCAGCTGAAGATCTAAAAGATTCTCCTCTCATTGAAGAACTGATTGCAAGGGATGAAATTTTACTGGCCATCTCTGAAATAAAGAAGAATGAAGAAATAAGGAAGAAGAAAGTCTATGATGATTTCTTAGAGAAACAATTGGAAACTGAAGCTATGTAGCTCAAGGAGAAATTCTGTAAGACCAAATTTCCAAGTTGTTATCAAATTCTGTTCTTAACTTTATCTTCTTTATACTTGTTCTTTTTATGTTAGTTAGGCTTGTTATCAGACATGAAATTGTGCCTAAGGGTCTTACTCACAATTTGGGGGAGATTGTTAGGCTCAAGACATGTCTGAACACCACTATTAACAAGCCTACACTTTGTGACTATGTCGCATTACATGACCTAGTGAGTTCTATCACTGAGATGTAGTATAGGTCTCTAAATGTACTTGTCTTGTTCTCATGAACATTAGCTTGACCATGTATGCTCAAAGTTATAATGAGCTTAGTAAAGTTTCTTGCATCTAGATTGTAAATAGGCCATTGAATAATTATCCTGGTACAAGTTCAGAAGTGTTCATGCAGCAGGATAGAGATAAATAAGGCTATGAAGAAATAAGTTGCAGAAATTTGTCTAAGGCATTATATAGCAAAGTCAGAAGAAAGCTATGTCGTGAAGTCACCAATATCCATGTCGTGAAGTACTATATCACATAGTCCATTTTGTACTATGTCGAGAAGTCCTCAAGACACATGTCGTGAAGTGTTGAAGTCAGCAAAGTCAAAGAAGCCTAGATCGTGAAGTCCTCAGAAGCCCTATGTCGCATAGTCTTCAAATGACCTATGTCGCATAGTCTTCAAATGACCTATGTCGCATAGTCTTCAAATGACCTATGTCGCATAGTCTTCAAATGACCTATGTCGCAAAGTCTTCAAAGGCTATATCGCGAAGTCCTCACAAGTGAGATCGCGAAGTCAGGAATGAAGTGGAGTTCACGATATCAACACTTAGCCGTTTACAACAAGACAATTCAAGGTACAGAATCAAGAATCAAAAGAGACAAATACTGAAGCATTTGTTCTGGCAAGGTGGTCCAAAGAACAGATGGCAAATCTACAGCTAAACTTGGAGAGAAAGATAAGAGACAAGCAGCTACAGAAACGGGAAAGACTCCGAAAAGCAGGTGGTCCTTCCTGACACAGTTAACGTCTTATGGCAGGACAAGTTGGACTTTCAGCAAGGGGTAACTGTGTAAAAATAGGTGTGTGTACTAGTTTGTATAGGGCTTATATATATCATGCACATCCTATTGTTAGCCGTAAGAGAGATACACATAGTTATTTGCTAAGCTCTTTTCTCTGTAAGCAAGCAAGTTCAAACTGTTCTTGTTTAGAAGCCAGAAATTCTATTGTGAATTTCTTGGAAAGCTGTAGTATTTAATTTGCTTATACAAAGTAGATTAAAGTGATTGTGTGTGTTATTTACTTTCTGCATATTACATATCATAATCATATACAGTCTGTTACTTAGTTTTCAAGAATCGAAAAATATATCAAACTATCCATTCACCCCCCCTCTGTCTAGTTTCTAGTAGTATTCATTTCTAACAAGTGGTATCAGAGCGTAGGCTGTTAACGTACAAACAGGAAAAGATCAAGAATGAGTTCACAGAAACTAAGCAGTATCAAGATTCCCCCCTTTAACAAGGAGCACTACAGTTTATGGAAAAAGAAGATGTTGCTTTTCATCAAAGCTTCTAACCCCATGTATTTAGATATTCTAAAGCATGGCCCCTTCATTCCAATGATCGAGATTGGTGAAACAACCAATGGCACTGAGATTGTACCAGCTAAACATGTGCCCAAAGATCCCTCAAAATACACTGATCCTGAAAAAGAAAAAGTAGCACTGGATGGACATCTTCTGTAATAACCCGAATTTTTGGTAAAATTTAAAACTTTTCTTATTATGATTAAGTGCAGCAGTGAATAGTGATATTGGTGGATGAATAGTGATTTTGAGGTTAAGAAACAATTTCATGCCACCTATGTACGAGACGTAGTGTGGATATTCCGAAGTCATATTAGTGATCTACGGAGTAAATAAGTGAATGCAAAGACGATCGGAATTCAGAAATTCCAAATTTTATTTTGGTGTAGTATTTGACCGGGCAGCGAATTATATATTATTATATTCAAGAAATGAGATATTAAAATTGAGGATTTGAGGATTTAATATTTTGGAATTTTATTATTTTATTAAAGTCGATTTAAGGATTCGATTGTTGGAATGAATAGTGAATAGTTACTATTCACTGCGAGAATCGCGTAGAATTTTATTCGCTCTTTTTGGGAAATATTTCGCATCGTTTCAAGAGGAACAAGGCAACATTTACAGGATTAAATATAGACATGGAAGTAACATGTAACAAGATTAATTCGAGGGATGCAACATTTGGATCATCCAGGTGAAAAGAAACGAACCAAACACATGCATTCGCGACACGTGTCCCTGCTTTGCCACCATGATACTCCATGGCTTGACACATGTCCTGATGACAAGGACAAGGTGATGACTCACCCCCTTAACCAATAAATATCAGCACATTTATTAAATTAAACAAGATAAGGAGAAAAGAAAAAGGAAGAGAAAATTTCGGGAGAGAAGAAGAAAGAAAATGGGAGAGAAAGAAATGATCGTAACTTGAGATTCCGTGGTCTGTTTTTGGCGTTCTACCACTCAAATCGAAGCTCTCGAGAAGCCCGACGTAACCATGGTAATCAATCACCTCAACCCCGTGATTTACCTCTTCGATTTCAGTGATTAACAGTTGGAGAAGATGATGAATAGTAACTTGTGTTTTGTTTTGTTTTTGGATATTGAGTTTGTGGCTTCCAAAGGTTGTATTAAGCAAGGATCTAAGGTTACATAAGGGATATAGCAGCAAGCAAGCTTGGAGAAGGTATAAAAACCTCTGCCCCTTTTGTTTATATGAGTTTTGAAATGGTTTTGATGTTTATGTAAAGTTAAGAGCATGATTAAGCGATTAGATGAATTGTTGATTGAGTTTGGAGGATGGGTTATGAATTTGTTTTGATTATTCATGGAGGATTTGACTGAGTGGAGGGTGTATAAGGTGGATGGTGAGTTTGGGATTGATTGATATTGATTTGGTTGTGTTTTGAAAATGGGAAACGTTAAGTTTTAAGCCGTCATAATGCCCGATTTTCGGTAACTCTATAAACTGCCTAGAATCCGAACACTTAACTGCCTCTTTTGGTTCAGTGATGAACATGAGTGTGTAGAGCTTTGTTTCTAGTTTACGTGAGCGCAAGAATCATGTCGTTACGATTTACGGTTTAAGAGAAAAGTGAGTTTTAGTAAACGTCGTTCGGAGAAACAACCCTTCTCTGGTCAGCCACTTTGAGGCTATATTTGGACCACTTAGAAGCCATAGTAAAATGTGAAACTTTGAGGAATAATACTAGAGAGAGTTAGGAAGGCTCACGAAAACGATTCGGATTAAAAAGATTATTTTGCGATTTTATAAAAATGTTTTAGTCAAGGTCGCGCAAGTGAAAACCACTGAAAACGAGACTTAGAAACCAAGGTTCCAAATGGTTAAGTATAACTTGGATTTGAGGATGGATTTCGAACCAAACTTATGATATAAGTATTTGACGAATAACATGGACTTAGTGTGACGCTAGAGCGAGCAAGAAATGCCTTGGTTGTATTTCGCTTACGTGTTTAAGCATTGAGTTATAAGTGGTTTATCGAGGGGATTAACCGTGTGTTTTCGTTTGACTTTGTCTAGATTGTCCGGCATCGTCGCGAACCCCGATCACTTCTCGAGCATCAGGCAAGTTTTCTAAACTTGTACTTTTAAAGTATTAATTATAATACTGCTTTTTCCATGTATAAAGTTGTACAGTTTTGCGACACATCTTATTTCCTGTTGAAATAAAAATTTGACCTTTTGATTATATATGATCTTCTGAGTTAAGTATATATAACCGGTATACCTTGTAGCTCTAGAGATAAGAGCATACTTCTTGTTTTCGACTCTAGACCGGGAGTCGATATTTTGTTATATAGATAGTCGTGGAAACCCGGAGGGATTCTAGCGGCAGAGTACTATTCATCTTGAGGAATATTATTATTAACCATTATTTATGTTCCGGAAAGTATTTATTACTTGGAAATGATTTGATTATGGGCTTCTAAGCTAGATATGGGATATTAGTTAGAAGCCAGGTTGTATAAAGGCCCTAGGTTAAGGGCGTAAGATATTTCTTTAGATCAGAAATAATTATATTTTCTGTATATATATTAAAGGTTATTTTCCGATAAAGATATCGGGTACTGTTATTCGAGGATTTACTATTTATATTATTTATGAATATTCATTCGAGGATTATTGACTTAAAGTACATTATTGATGAATATTCATTTGGGGATTATTGACTTGAAGTATATTATTGTGAATATCCATTTAAGGATCATTTACTTAATGAATATTATTTTATTATTCATTCGAAGTTTATTTATTTAATTATTTATTATTCATTCAAGGTTTAATTATTGAATATTTATTTATTCAGAGAGGATTATGTTTGAATAATCATTTATTTGAGGAAATTTCTTCAATACATATTTCCTTATTAATTATTAAATATCTTTTAGTGATTTAAAAATCATATTATTTGTTTAAAAGCATTAGAGGTCTTTGAGAATTATATTTTTTTTATATTCTTGACCTTTAATAATATTTCCGAGAATTATAAGGATTCCCCAATATTATTCCCGATCATTATCACCTCACTTGAGCCATCTAAATGCTTTCGTACATATTGAGAATTGAAAATCCAGAGTTGGGAGAAAATCTTGTTTCCTTCCTTTGTTTATATAAGAGATATTATTTTGGGATTATAGCCCTACTACTAAGGGTTCCCCTTTCACAAAAAGAGTAAAAGATTCAATCTCGATTTCATGAAGACTATTTGTCGCTCAACCTGAGTTTCCGGCTATAGGCCAGTATGTACTTATGGGTTAGCTTCCCATTGTTCGGGAGTAACCAGGGATTGTGAAAGTCCGGCTAAAAGCCAATATGGGTTAATGGGTTAACTTCCGATTGATTCTGGGAGTAACTAAAGGATCCCAGTGCGATCTTTGAACGGGCATTTGCCCGGGGAGCTAGAATTTGGCCCAACTTGCGCCAGAATGATTGCGGATGGAGCTTTCATTCAGGATGATTGCGGATGGAGCTTTCATCCAAGGTAATTGCGGATGGAGCTTTTACCTGAGGGTAATTACGGATGGAGTTTTTATCCTTCTACTAGTAGAGAAGACCCGCGGTGGACCTGGAAGCGGCGACTGATCATCGTCGATCCACGTCTAGAATTATTGAAATCTCAATACAGAGTTCAAATGAAATTTCTCCTACATACGGAGTTCAGTGTTCCCATCTGACAGTATCTTGAACTGCTGAGTGTTATAGTATCCACAACTGCTGAGTGCTACGTCACTGGAGCAGGGTGTCAGCATCCAAATTTCTATCATATCCCGATTAGGGAAAATATTCGAGTTTTCAGTAAAGGATACTTATCTTGATAAATTGCTACGGCAAGTACGAATTTCACTTATCTTTCGTATAAAGACGATAATTGATATTTGAATTACTGTTGTGGTATATATTCCGATAAGGAAATAATTTCAGTATGGAGATATTATGACAATTATTGTCTTATACCCGCTTTATTTCTAGGTTGAATTAAAGGCAGAATTATGCCATACTTTCATTACCTTGCTGAGCTATCGCTCACTCTTGCTATTATTTTATATATATTATATAGCAGCGAAGTAGGATGCCTATGGGACGGCACATACCTCGCAAGGCGCTCCCATAAACAGTTTCTAGCAGTGATCCCGGGAGTAGTACGAACCGATCGAATCAGGCTACGGTTTTGGTATTCAACTTATGTATAGACATGAATGGTATTAGAGGATTGTGAGCATCAGAAGGCTAAGCTGGTAATGTACCAATACTTAGAAATTGTATCAGTAACAGATTCAAAAGACATTTGGGTATTGTAATAAAAGTTAGTTATTCCGCAGTTGTTGTATTGTGTCGTTTCTGAGACTCTAACCTGTGTGTGTGTGTGTGTGTGTGTGTGTGTGTGTGAGACATATGTTGTGGGGTCATGAGCAGGTAAATTATGAATGGTGTGAGTATTACAAGTAAGGCAAGGAGTACATGGATTGTGACAACCCTAAATCCCTGACCCCGGATTTGGGGCTGTTACAGAGATGGTATCAGAGCGTTAGGTTACAGTCCTCAGAAACGATAGGAGATCGAGTCTTACAATACCCTTAAGAATGATAAGAACATCTAGAGCCCAAATTAAGTTCGTAGTCGGGTTAGAGGACATGACCCTGACTGTTTAAGATAAAGCCCGAGAGGGGACTTCTTCTGGGAAACCGTACTTAGGACTTCGTGATTAGTCACCTCGATTCGTATGAGTTATAGATTGATGGGATTCTGAGATACCAGACCCCGAGGCCTTCGAGTAGGCATTTGATGATGCGCTCCTTGAAATGGATGGAGACCCGATAAAGAAAGATCCATAGGAGGATCTAGAGGAAGACCCCATAGTGGGTCAAGGAAAGAATCTTGTAGAGGACGTGTTGATTGATAAAGATGTGGTGTGTTACTTGAGGTCTAATAATAAGACCGGACGAACCTTCGAGGGATAAATAAGTGACGAGATGAGAGTTTAAGGATCGTTCATGATTCATCAAGAGGTATGACAAAGAAAACGGAGTAGAGTCTCCAAGGCAGAAGAGGTAGAGGCAGTATAGCCAGTATCAGTGGATTGATTCGACTTGAACGAAACCTGTTACTCGTAGTCAGTTATAGTTGCCCATAAGGAGGCGACATACGTAAGAACCAAGGTGTTCAGATTTTCACGAACAATCAAGGGTACTTAGTTGCCTAGAATAGTGTAAGGAATTGCTTTGACTATGAGGTTTCAATCCCCCACGACCAGCGATCCCACTGGAAATAGTGTCTATTACATCATTGAGGGATTTTATTATCTCAAGGAGAATTTTGGGTATATGTACCATGCAAATGATATTTTAAGACAAGCACGCTAAGACGGAATCGAGAACGAGATTTACCACCCTCAGGAAACCAGGAAGGAATTATGAGGATAGAACAGAAAGGTCGGAAATCAGATCCGAGCATTACTAGTAGGTAAATAGATTAATCAAATTTCCCTGATTTTGGAAAGGAATTCAGCAAATTTTGGCAAACCTTGTCTTTCTAATTACCAGAGGATGTCACCAAAGAGAGTGGGAATTAGAGCGAACCCTGTGGATTGGGTAAGATAGCCGTTATATGGGTTGGTGGACAGACCCTGATTGCTATAATTGATTGTAGGGATAAAATGATGAAGTTGAGATTGGACGGTAAAGGCGAAATATATTTAAGGACCAAGACGGACTGAGAAGTTCCGGGATTGACTTAAATGAGAAGGCTATTGTGCCAAAAGTGTTAAGCTTATGTAGCGCACGAGATTGATATGGGAGAAGGAATATTGGATATAAGGATGATTGAAATAGAGACCAGATTTAATCTTGTAGTTTCTAACGATCTTCCGAAGTACCGCCTAGTCGACATGTGGAATTGTCATTGCTACGGGCAACAACGGTATCGAAGTCTTCTTATAGAACAGAACGCTTACTTGGGATGTTTGCGCCTAGTCGAATAGAATTCCCTGCGATTGCAAAGGTCGATGGTTGAATTCTAAGTGACTATTATAAGTCGGCAATGACGTAAGTATCGAACACCTTAGGGTGCGTGGAAAAGAAAAGCTTTGGAATTGAACGATTATCCATTAGAGGAGCCGACGTAAAAGGCATCCGTAGAGACCTTGGTAATACCCTCCCCATTTTCAAATTATGTGGGATATATCCCCAATCTATGATCTATCGTGACCTCTCTCCAGGAAAGAATTCTGATAAAGGGTATATTCCCTCTTCGAAGTTGTTTTATAACACTTGTGCTAAACCATATTCAGTTTCACTTGTGCCAGAGGCTGTCACAATACCTATTTTCAGGCTTTCGAAGCCCTGTCAAATGATGTTATTTAAGCTTTCACTTTTCTTCAAATAATGAATGACCCTATGGTGATACATCACCACTTGTTTGTTAAGTACCAGTATCTTTTTGGTTATTCTTTTCTTTGTATTTTCTTTGAAAAACCGCACCTTTGGAATCTGTTCAATTTTAATCCAAGGTGTTCCTTTGAGAAATATTGTCGAAAGGCGATAATCATTAAATTGATCTCGAATTGCTTTCATACTTTTCAACTTCCACTGAGACGAACAACCCTATACTTATAGGGGCTACAAGGACTATCTGTCTGTGTGATAGAAGTCGGATGGGACGCCATCACTTGTAAGTTGTGAAATACAAGAAGGCTAATTACCTTTAGTAATGTCTCAATTGAGGCACACAACGTTGAGTTCTTATGATCATATTGATCTCTCGGTAAAATTCTTTTACCTCCAATAAGATTACCTTAAAACTCATAACCTTATGATCACCAGTGTGTGACATTTTCTTTGATATGGGAGCTATCTTTCAAGGCCCCATAATTTTTGTTATCCTAATGGAATTTCAAGGGGAGGCCAACCAGGTCAAATAAGTCAAAAATTCGCTGATAGGAATTAGATTCGCAACGAAATCGCCTATGACAGGAGCGAATCCCTAAGACGAATAGAATGTTAGTAACACATCAATGAAATTGGTTTATTCTCCCAAGGATATTATGATAATGGAAAGCGTGTTAATCGACATATGTGAAAGAATAGCGATGTGCCGTGAACTCCAGTGACAACGGTGTTAGACAGATGCCCTATAGTGGAATTGAGATTTTGGAGGAGTTGTTTACGAATGTACACTACCTCTGGGTTAGCAAGATAAGTACTGACGATGGAGTCAGAGGGAGCTGGTATTGTGACTTGGGAGAGGTGCAGCGTGTGTTGTTTTAGAGGAATAATTTTTGGAAATATATGGAGACCCGGATGAAAATGAAAGTTAAAGAGTTAAAACAAGAAACCATGACTGTGACCAAGTATGAGGCCAAGTTTTCCGAATTATTGAGGTTTGTTCCGGAGTTTGTGAACACAGAGTAAAAGAAAGCCAGTAGGTTTCAACCAAGGCTACCTCCAACCAGCAGCCCACTGTCAGGACCTTTAAATAGCAGGTGCCCTTATATACTATTTAGACAGAGCTAATATATCGTTGTATATCAAGAAGTTGCATGATAATTAAACCTTAAGGCCGAGCCACTAAGGGATTAATTACAAGTAGAAATAGTCAATCGAGGGATTTTCCCATAAGCCTGGTACATACATCCAGGTTGTAAACTAGAAATATGAGGTCGACACTTTTGATAGACCTGATCCCTTTCAAGTTGGGAGAAGTTGATATTATAATAAGGAGGGGTTGGTTGACACCCAATGGAGCCAATTGATTGCAAAAAAAAAAAGAAAAAAAAAGAGAGAGTAATAAATAAAGGATGGAGACAGATTCAGAGATTCTTGAGTATAGTTCAGACTAAGAAATTATTATGCCAGAGATATGAGGCATAATTAGCTCTTATGGTTGACGCCAAGAAAAGAGACACGAAGTATAAAGGAAACTACAATGGTTTTGGGAGATTGTACAAGGTTTTAATGAGCTACCAGATATCGAATTGGATGACATGAGAATGAATACTGAGTATTCAGGGTATAGTGGGAATGAAAGGGTTAGTGACTCAGTTACAAGAGTTGTTGTATAAGGATATGATAAGACCCAGTGTACCACCGTGGAGAGCCCAGTGTTGTTGTAAGAGAGAAAGATTTTAGCACGAGATTATATATCGAACCTCGAGAGTTTATGAGTTCGACATGGAGAATAGGTACCCTTGTAAATGCTTGTTTGATCAGCGGAAGAACGCTGTGTATTTCCAAATTTATTTAAGAACTGGGTATCACCAGTTGGAAGTTAAATCAGAGAATATACCCATGACTGCGATTCGTACTAGGAATAGACACTTCGAGTTTTCAGCGAAGTTATTTTGGGTTGACTAATGCACCCACAAATTTTTATGGAATGTAATGAATGGACTTCGAGTTACCCGTGATAGTAGATAACATGAGATGGAGAAATGGCTAGAATTGACCCAGAATTATGACTGTGAGATACACTACTATCCGGGGAAGGCCAATGTGATGGCCGATACCCTTAATTAAAATGAGACAGAGATGGATTCCGAATGATCGGGAATTAAAGGATGAGATTTTACACAAAACCCAAGTTAGTCCAACAAACTAGAAAGACAAAAGATTTCACCAACAAGCGGCTAGTGACAACCAAGACAGGCAGAGAAAGTATGCGGACTAAGCCCGCGAGTATAGAGATAGTACTGCTATTGATAAGCTAAATGGCATGTTGATGGATGACAAGCAAGTTTATGTTGGTGTATTTTCTGTACAAACAAGATAGAGAATATGAGGTTAGAGATTCGTGATGCTAAAAGATATCCATGGAAAGAATTAATGAGATTTGGAAAGAAAGGGAAGTTGAGCCCGAGATTCATTGGGCCATCTGAGATTTTAAAACGCGTCAGGAAGGTGGCCTACGAGCCAGCCTTACCTCCCAAACTTGTAGAATGGTCATAACGGGGTTCATGTGTCAATGCTACGTCAGTATACTATAGATGCCCGGCATATGTAGAGTACGAGCAGGTAGACATACAACCTGGTCTGACTTACAAAGAACAACCTGTGGAAATCACGGATAGAAAAGAGCAAGTGCTAAGTGACGAGGTTGCCAAGCTAGTGAGAGGTTTGTGGAGAATCAAGAAGTGGAAGAATCCACTTGGGAGTTAGAAAGTGCAATGGAAGAGAAGTACCCCAGTTACTCCTAAGTTGATTCCGGGACGGAATCCTTTTAAGGAGGGGAGACTGTAATAACCCGAATTTTTGGTAAAATTTAAAACTTTTCTTATTATGATTAAGTGCAGCAGTGAATAGTGATATTGGTGGATGAATAGTGATTTTGAGGTTAAGAAACAATTTCATGCCACCTATGTACGAGACGTAGTGTGGATATTCCGAAGTCATATTAGTGATCTACGGAGTAAATAAGTGAATGCAAAGACGATCGGAATTCAGAAATTCCAAATTTTATTTTGGTGTAGTATTTGACCGGGCAGCGAATTATATATTATTATATTCAAGAAATGAGATATTAAAATTGAGGATTTGAGGATTTAATATTTTGGAATTTTATTATTTTATTAAAGTCGATTTAAGGATTCGATTGTTGGAATGAATAGTGAATAGTTACTATTCACTGCGAGAATCGCGTAGAATTTTATTCGCTCTTTTTGGGAAATATTTCGCATCGTTTCAAGAGGAACAAGGCAACATTTACAGGATTAAATATAGACATGGAAGTAACATGTAACAAGATTAATTCGAGGGATGCAACATTTGGATCATCCAGGTGAAAAGAAACGAACCAAACACATGCATTCGCGACACGTGTCCCTGCTTTGCCACCATGATACTCCATGGCTTGACACATGTCCTGATGACAAGGACAAGGTGATGACTCACCCCCTTAACCAATAAATATCAGCACATTTATTAAATTAAACAAGATAAGGAGAAAAGAAAAAGGAAGAGAAAATTTCGGGAGAGAAGAAGAAAGAAAATGGGAGAGAAAGAAATGATCGTAACTTGAGATTCCGTGGTCTGTTTTTGGCGTTCTACCACTCAAATCGAAGCTCTCGAGAAGCCCGACGTAACCATGGTAATCAATCACCTCAACCCCGTGATTTACCTCTTCGATTTCAGTGATTAACAGTTGGAGAAGATGATGAATAGTAACTTGTGTTTTGTTTTGTTTTTGGATATTGAGTTTGTGGCTTCCAAAGGTTGTATTAAGCAAGGATCTAAGGTTACATAAGGGATATAGCAGCAAGCAAGCTTGGAGAAGGTATAAAAACCTCTGCCCCTTTTGTTTATATGAGTTTTGAAATGGTTTTGATGTTTATGTAAAGTTAAGAGCATGATTAAGCGATTAGATGAATTGTTGATTGAGTTTGGAGGATGGGTTATGAATTTGTTTTGATTATTCATGGAGGATTTGACTGAGTGGAGGGTGTATAAGGTGGATGGTGAGTTTGGGATTGATTGATATTGATTTGGTTGTGTTTTGAAAATGGGAAACGTTAAGTTTTAAGCCGTCATAATGCCCGATTTTCGGTAACTCTATAAACTGCCTAGAATCCGAACACTTAACTGCCTCTTTTGGTTCAGTGATGAACATGAGTGTGTAGAGCTTTGTTTCTAGTTTACGTGAGCGCAAGAATCATGTCGTTACGATTTACGGTTTAAGAGAAAAGTGAGTTTTAGTAAACGTCGTTCGGAGAAACAACCCTTCTCTGGTCAGCCACTTTGAGGCTATATTTGGACCACTTAGAAGCCATAGTAAAATGTGAAACTTTGAGGAATAATACTAGAGAGAGTTAGGAAGGCTCACGAAAACGATTCGGATTAAAAAGATTATTTTGCGATTTTATAAAAATGTTTTAGTCAAGGTCGCGCAAGTGAAAACCACTGAAAACGAGACTTAGAAACCAAGGTTCCAAATGGTTAAGTATAACTTGGATTTGAGGATGGATTTCGAACCAAACTTATGATATAAGTATTTGACGAATAACATGGACTTAGTGTGACGCTAGAGCGAGCAAGAAATGCCTTGGTTGTATTTCGCTTACGTGTTTAAGCATTGAGTTATAAGTGGTTTATCGAGGGGATTAACCGTGTGTTTTCGTTTGACTTTGTCTAGATTGTCCGGCATCGTCGCGAACCCCTATCACTTCTCGAGCATCAGGCAAGTTTTCTAAACTTGTACTTTTAAAGTATTAATTATAATACTGCTTTTTCCATGTATAAAGTTGTACAGTTTTGCGACACATCTTATTTCCTGTTGAAATAAAAATTTGACCTTTTGATTATATATGATCTTCTGAGTTAAGTATATATAACCGGTATACCTTGTAGCTCTAGAGATAAGAGCATACTTCTTGTTTTCGACTCTAGACCGGGAGTCGATATTTTGTTATATAGATAGTCGTGGAAACCCGGAGGGATTCTAGCGGCAGAGTACTATTCATCTTGAGGAATATTATTATTAACCATTATTTATGTTCCGGAAAGTATTTATTACTTGGAAATGATTTGATTATGGGCTTCTAAGCTAGATATGGGATATTAGTTAGAAGCCAGGTTGTATAAAGGCCCTAGGTTAAGGGCGTAAGATATTTCTTTAGATCAGAAATAATTATATTTTCTGTATATATATTAAAGGTTATTTTCCGATAAAGATATCGGGTACTGTTATTCGAGGATTTACTATTTATATTATTTATGAATATTCATTCGAGGATTATTGACTTAAAGTACATTATTGATGAATATTCATTTGGGGATTATTGACTTGAAGTATATTATTGTGAATATCCATTTAAGGATCATTTACTTAATGAATATTATTTTATTATTCATTCGAAGTTTATTTATTTAATTATTTATTATTCATTCAAGGTTTAATTATTGAATATTTATTTATTCAGAGAGGATTATGTTTGAATAATCATTTATTTGAGGAAATTTCTTCAATACATATTTCCTTATTAATTATTAAATATCTTTTAGTGATTTAAAAATCATATTATTTGTTTAAAAGCATTAGAGGTCTTTGAGAATTATATTTTTTTTATATTCTTGACCTTTAATAATATTTCCGAGAATTATAAGGATTCCCCAATATTATTCCCGATCATTATCACCTCACTTGAGCCATCTAAATGCTTTCGTACATATTGAGAATTGAAAATCCAGAGTTGGGAGAAAATCTTGTTTCCTTCCTTTGTTTATATAAGAGATATTATTTTGGGATTATAGCCCTACTACTAAGGGTTCCCCTTTCACAAAAAGAGTAAAAGATTCAATCTCGATTTCATGAAGACTATTTGTCGCTCAACCTGAGTTTCCGGCTATAGGCCAGTATGTACTTATGGGTTAGCTTCCCATTGTTCGGGAGTAACCAGGGATTGTGAAAGTCCGGCTAAAAGCCAATATGGGTTAATGGGTTAACTTCCGATTGATTCTGGGAGTAACTAAAGGATCCCAGTGCGATCTTTGAACGGGCATTTGCCCGGGGAGCTAGAATTTGGCCCAACTTGCGCCAGAATGATTGCGGATGGAGCTTTCATTCAGGATGATTGCGGATGGAGCTTTCATCCAAGGTAATTGCGGATGGAGCTTTTACCTGAGGGTAATTACGGATGGAGTTTTTATCCTTCTACTAGTAGAGAAGACCCGCGGTGGACCTGGAAGCGGCGACTGATCATCGTCGATCCACGTCTGGAATTATTGAAATCTCAATACAGAGTTCAAATGAAATTTCTCCTACATACGGAGTTCAGTGTTCCCATCTGACAGTATCTTGAACTGCTGAGTGTTATAGTATCCACAACTGCTGAGTGCTACGTCACTGGAGCAGGGTGTCAGCATCCAAATTTCTATCATATCCCGATTAGGGAAAATATTCGAGTTTTCAGTAAAGGATACTTATCTTGATAAATTGCTACGGCAAGTACGAATTTCACTTATCTTTCGTATAAAGACGATAATTGATATTTGAATTACTGTTGTGGTATATATTCCGATAAGGAAATAATTTCAGTATGGAGATATTATGACAATTATTGTCTTATACCCGCTTTATTTCTAGGTTGAATTAAAGGCAGAATTATGCCATACTTTCATTACCTTGCTGAGCTATCGCTCACTCTTGCTATTATTTTATATATATTATATAGCAGCGAAGTAGGATGCCTATGGGACGGCACATACCTCGCAAGGCGCTCCCATAAACAGTTTCTAGCAGTGATCCCGGGAGTAGTACGAACCGATCGAATCAGGCTACGGTTTTGGTATTCAACTTATGTATAGACATGAATGGTATTAGAGGATTGTGAGCATCAGAAGGCTAAGCTGGTAATGTACCAATACTTAGAAATTGTATCAGTAACAGATTCAAAAGACATTTGGGTATTGTAATAAAAGTTAGTTATTCCGCAGTTGTTGTATTGTGTCGTTTCTGAGACTCTAACCTGTGTGTGTGTGTGTGTGTGTGTGTGTGTGTGTGAGACATATGTTGTGGGGTCATGAGCAGGTAAATTATGAATGGTGTGAGTATTACAAGTAAGGCAAGGAGTACATGGATTGTGACAACCCTAAATCCCTGACCCCGGATTTGGGGCTGTTACATCTTCAACTTATCATTTGTGAATCTATGGACTTCAACATGTATGGCACTGTTGCTCATTGTACTAGTGCCAAGAAGATGTGGGATCTTATAGAAGTGCTCTGTGAAGGAACTACTGAAGTAAGAAAGAACAAGAAGCAGATTCTTGTTTCACAATATGAAGCCTTCATGGCTCAGCCAAAAGAGGGAATCACAGAAGTGTTTGAGAGATTCAACAAGCTAATAAACGAGCTCAAACTCTATGACAAACACTATGAAACAGAAGAGCTCAATATGAAGTTTCTACTAACTCTTCCAGATCACTTGGAACCAAGAATCTCTTCCCTAAAAGAAAGAGATCTAACAAAGATTGGTTTTGATGTGTTATATGGTGTTTTGAAGACATATGAGTTGGAGCTGTTTCAAAAGAGATCTATTCAAGCAAAGCAAGGATTAGTGGCTAATACCTCCTGTGCACTTATTGCTGACAACCTAAGTCGATTTTCGGTCATTTATCTAGATAATTGTGTTTTACAATTAAAACATAATTTTTACTAACAAAATCTACTCCTTTTTCAAATATATCACGGGCAATTATCTTTTTTAATTAAAACATATTATCTTTTTATATTTGTTCTCACTAAAATCTCTCTTTTCCCAAAATATCAGGTGCAATCCTTACTTATTTATTTTAAAACATATTTTAATGCTTTTAATTATTTAAAAAAGCTTACATATTTTAACATGCGTACGTATTTATAATTAAAACATATTTTTCTATTTTATATAACAAAATCCACTCCTTTTCCAAAAATATCACGGGCAATTACCTTTTTCAATTAAAAAATGTAATCATTTATATTTGTCCTTACTAAAATTTCTTTTTTCCAAAAATATTATATCATAAAAGAAATATATAAAAATATTATATTATATTTTTATTATAAAAGAAATATTATAATATGTTAAAAGAAGCCCCTGCTTCGCACGGGTTATAAGCTAGTGTATATATATATATATATATATATATATATATATATATATATATATATATATATATATATATATATATATATATATATATATAGTCACGCTCTATTGAGAACCTCCACTAATATAAGATATGATATCTAATCTCGGTCATTCATTTTTAATATCATAATTAAATCTCAACCCTTTATTTATTTTTATTATTCATTTTTAATTTACACCACACATCTATTTTATCTACGTCATTATCAACTTCACCACCAGTAACTACCATCTCCGGCCACCACTTCCGGCGACCAACTCTGACCACCATCAAAAAAATCACCACTGTCAATGAAAAAATCACCACAATTAACCACCAGACCGCCACCACGTCCGGCCACTTTCCGACAACCACAAAAAAAATATCACCACTATTAAAACATAAAATCAGCACCATCGAACCATCATAATCACCACATCGCAACCATATCCATCTACTATATGTTTTGAGATTTTAAATAGAAAATATATAAAAAAAATATGTTTTGGCTAATAAAGGTAATCGGTTAATTATTAGTATTTATAGTATTAGTATTTTATGCTACTAAATGGAATATCCCGTGATATTTTTGAGATTTTAGCTAGGAGAAATATTAGTAAGAAAATATAAAACAGAATATAAACTTTGGCAAAAAAAAAACTAATCGTTTAGTTATTAGTAATTATAATATTATTATTTTACTTTATTAAATAGAATTGTTCGTGATATTTTTGGAAAATTAGAGGTTTTAGTTAGGAAAAATAAAAAAGTAGAACTTAATTTTAGTTATAAAAAAATAATATATGTTTTGGCTAATAAAGATAATTGATTAATTATTAGTAGTTTATGTTAGTAAATGAAATTTCCCGTGATATCTTTGAAGTTTTAGTTAGGAGAAATTTTAGTTTGAAAATAAAAAAATATATATGTGTTTTGGGAAAAAAAAAAGCTAAACAGTTAGTCATTAGTAATTATAATATTATTATTTTAATTTATTAAATAGAATTGTCCGTGATATTTTTGGAAAATGAGAGGTTTTAGTTAGGAAAAATAGAAAAATAGAAATTTTAGTTAGAAAATATAAAAAGAATACACACTTTGGCTAGTGGAGACTCGAGGCTAGTGGTCTCCCACGTAAATGGGGAGTTTGAAGCCAGAGATGAAGTCATGGCCAAGTACTTGAAACTTGTCAAGGCCATTATGACTCAGTTTGACGAATGCTATGTGGAACATATTCCAAGGGAAGAGAACGTGAAGGCTGATGCCTTGTCTAAGTTTGCCTCTTCTGAAATTGAAAACTATGCAGGGAGTGTATACTTCCAAGTCTTGAAGACCCCAAGCATCAACGGAAAGTTGGTAACACCCATTGATGTTGGCAGTTGTTGGATGGATCCCATCAAATCTCATCTAGAAACTGGATGGTTACCCAACGACAATTCAGAAGCACGAAAGCTATATGTGAGAGCACTAAGGTATACCCTGATTGAGGGAATCCTATACAAGAAGTCTTTCATCGTTCCGTATCTGAAATGTTTGAGACCTCAAGAGGCAGAATTGGCCCTGAAGGAAGTACATGAAGGAATTTGTGGGCAGCACTTGGGGGGCAGAGCCCTTGCCCATAAAATCACTCGTCTAGGTTTCTACTGACCAAGCATACTAGCAGATGCTAAAAGCTACGTGAAGAAATGTGAAAGGTGCCAAAAGCATGCACCAGTGGTTAGACAACCACCACAAATGATGACATCCATTAACTTACCTATCCCTTTTTCCATGTGGGGAATGGATATACTCGGGCCATTTCCCATGGCAAGTGCTCAACGAAAGTTCTTGATAGTAGCAATCGACTACTTCACCAAGTGGATTGAGGCTAAACCCTTAGCCAAGATAACCACCAAACAAGTAATGCACTTCTTCTGGGAAAGTGTAATTTTCAGATATGGAATCCCACGAATCCTGGTTACGGACAATGGAACTCAGTTTAACAATGATGAGTTCAAGAAGTATTGTGAAGATAATGATATCCAATTGCGCTTCACTTCTGTTGCCCATCCTCAAGCAAATGGGCAAGCTGAAGTTGCCAATCGAATTATCCTGGATGGACTGAAGAAAAAAGTTGAACGCTCTAGAAACACTTGGGTAGACGAATTGCTCCCCATACTATGGGCATATCATACTACTTGTAAAGTCACCACTGGAGCAACCCCCTTTCTGCTGGCATATGGGGAAAAGGCAGTGGTTCCAGTGGAGATTACTCACATATCTCCAAGAATCGAAGCTTATGAGCCAGAGACAAATGAAGAAGGCATGAGGCTGGCCTTAGATCTAATTGATGAGGTTAGAGATGAGGCAAATGCTAAGGTAGTTGAACATCAAAAAAGGGCATCTTTCTACTATAACCTAAGGGTTAAAGAGAGATTCTTCCGTCAAGGAGACTTAGTCCTCCGAAAGATTGAGGCATCCGGGGTTGGACAAAAAGGTAAGTTGGCTCCAAATTGGGAAGGACCATATTGCGTCAAGAACGTATTTGATCGAGGCTCATACAAATTAGAAACTCTCGAAGGGCATGAGGTGCCAAGGACTTGGCATGCCTCAAACTTAAAAGGTTATTATGTTTAGTGCATCCTAAAAGGATCTGCTAGTATAATAAGAAGAAATAAGGTTCGATGAAATCATGAGCTTCCTAGAAAGCATATGAAGGGTTGAACCCGTTTTGATTGGTAGAAACATCCTCAAAGCTTTGCCAAGACAAACTACAAATGAATGCAAAGGAAAGCATACAAAAGATGCATGTCAACTGCACAAATAGAGTTGAATACAACGAACCCCGAAGGGTGAATGTTGCTAATAAACAAAGCCTAAGATGCCTATTGTTAATTAGCGAAAATTTCAAGCTCATGAGAAGTTTGATATGGTAGACTTGAGAATGAATCACTACGAGTGCAGCCATCCGTAAGAACTTGTAAGGGTGAAGGGTTGAAACCCCAGAAACCTAAGACATTCAGTCCAAACCCCATCATTCGATATGCTCAATGAAAGGCTTGAAGCCAAAACAAGACGGTATAAGACATAAAAGGCTTATGCAAATGTCAAGCTAACCTCGAATAAGGCAAAATCATCGTAAATGTGTAGGTCGCTCCACACTTTACACCAAAATGATACTCGTGAAACACTAGTGTATATTAAAATCCCCAAAAAAGGGTAGTAAGTCCCAGGTAAGGGATAAAAAGACCCCAAGTCTAGAAAAAGACCGGTATAACTTCTATGAAATCCTAGTGCATTATCATAGAAGTTGGGGGGCAAATGATATGGGCTGAAAAATAAATCGAGAAGTGTAATTAATTACGTATTAATTAGACCCGGATTGGTCTAAGAACACGGCCCAATAAGCAAGGCCCGAAACCCTAATTATTTATTAATTTCGTAATTAATAAATAGGGAAAATATATAGCTGAGGAAAGAAGTTCAAAATATGGTAAATTCATCAAAGAAGGATCCAGAATCTCAATTAAAGGAAATAATGAGTCATAGTCCTTATCAACAAGGAAAAGACTTGTCCACCAAGAAATAAAATGTTTATCCATTATCAAAAAGGAGACTTATTCGCTAAGTCTCCTAAACTTACTCTAAATACGAGGCTCCAGACGCCTATATAAGGACCCTGCTTCTTCACAATAGAAACTATGTTTTGGACACAGCTCCATACGTCATCTACAACGTTTTGGACACAGCTCCATACGTCATCTACTACGTTTTGGACACAGCTCCATACGTCATCTACAACGTTTTAGACTTCATCCTCGAATAAGGACATACAAGTCACTACGTCCTTGGTGTGCCAATGCCGCCATAGCCCCGAGGGCAACACCAAGAACTACGTTTTCTGACTTGATTCTCAGCACTGATTGAGATACGTAGGCATCTTGTGAGGACCGATTTAGTCTCGAAAAACAAGTGCAACCATTAAAGCTCGAAGCTCATTAATCCTAGCAATTAATATACAAGTACATTTTTTAATCCACAACATTTGGCGTCGTCTGTGGGAAGACAACATCAACCATGGCAAACACACGAAGAACAACTCGAGGTCCTCAAACTTCTGATGGACTTCCTCTTACTTCTGCAACAGAAACTCAGGGGAGCCAACCACCGCCAATCACTGGCACTGAAGGGGCAGATGCCCCCATCACCACCACTCAAGGACCAAAAGTCCCGATTACTGCTGAAGGGACGAATCCCCTAAAAATGGTTGTTCATGGACGAGATCCACCAGAGACCACTCTCCAGCAACCAATCATAACCACTACGTTGCTTGCAAACGCACAACGTGGTCTCCAACTTCACACCACAAATCTCCCCCAATATACTACCCAAACTCTCGGTATGCCAACTTATGGTATGCCACCTCGACCCCCGATGGGCAGTAGTGGCGCCAACCCCATCTATCACGAGGCCTATGTGCCCCCATATATTCAAGGCCTGGGACCCCAAAATCAGCGAACCCCTTTTCAAGACTACTCAGGTCCCTACACCGAGGATGAGAATTAGTCATCTGGGCTTGTAGTTGCGTTGCAAGCAATTCTCTCTGTCAGGCATACCCGAGAGTGTCCCCCGTTTCGTTTCGCTTTCGAGCGAGGTCCTTCTTTCTTTTATGCAATTTCATTTCTTCTATAACAACAGGATGCTATTGCTTGCTGGCTACGAATCCCATTTCACGAAATTACTTTCCCTTCTTCTACTCAAAAACAAGCCTAAAACACGGGAAAACGCAAACTTGTCCGATTTGAGATCCCATCTACGAGCGGAAATGAACTTGCAGCCTAAAATCCCGCGAAAATGAAAGTGGAGATGGAAGGCTAGAGGGCGACGATAGGAAGGCACTTCTACTCAAACACGGGGATTCGTTTAGTGGGAAGAAGAAGGAAAGGCAATCGAGTACTACCTTCTCTAGGAGCAGGAGCTTGAATGGGACTCTTTCTTAGGGCTTGAAAGCTTCAGTGTTCTAGTTACACCAGTTTACTTCACTTCGAGTTGCTCTGTCTCGTATCCCTCTGAAAAGATGTAACCTAACAGGAGATGAGAGGGATGTTGCCCTAAGAAGGAGACGTTCCTCCCAAACCAATCGAGAAACTACTAAGGAAAAACTTGCGTCCCTTGAAGCCGAGGCTGTAAGGCTAAAAAATTTATTGGTAAAAGAGGATGCCACAAGGACACAAAATCAAGGAAGAGTCCTGGTGATCAACCTCGACCCAACCAAGGAGAAGCAGTAGGGCTGAGGCCCCAAGGGGTGATCCTACTGATTTGTTGCCCCTAGGAGATCCTGATGATCCAACACCACCCTTCACTCAAGACATCATGAAAGCCAACATCTCTAGAAAATTCAAGTTGCCGACGATCAAGGCTTATGATGGAACGGGAGATCCCGCTAACCATGTGAGAACCTTCTCCAACGCACTACTGTTGCAGCCGACCAACGATGTGGTCAAGTGTAGGGCGTTTCCCCAAACCTTGGCAGACATGGCACAACGTTGGTATAGCCGCTTGCCTCCCAATTCTATTGGGTCCTTCAAGGAATTGAGCAAGGCGTTTATCAACCAATTCGTAAGTGGGAGAGTGCACGAGAAAAGCTCTGCATCCCTCATGGGAATTCAGCAAGGAAAGAATGAAGCCTTGAGAGATTACATTAATCGATTCACTAGAGAGGCTCTAAAAGTCCCAGACTTGGAGGACAAAGTGGCTATGATAGCCCTACAGCAAGGAACTACTGATGATCACTTCAAGAGATCATTGGCCAAACACCCACCTGAGAGCATGTTAAAGCTCCAAGACAGAGCCGGCAAATACATCAAGGCAGAAGAAAGCATGAACCCACTACTGGTGGTAATGGGAACTCAAAGAAAATGAAGGAAACCCAAGAGTACGATGTTAGGGAAAAATTTCCTAGAACGTCAAAGAGATATGATTCTCCACCAAAAAAGAGCAACTTTGGGCCAAAATTTACAGAGTATGCAAGATTGAATACTCTGAGGATTCAAATTCTGATGGAGATAGCAAAGGAAGAGGATCTCAAATGGCCGAAGCCAGTGAGGGCTGACTTGTCCAAACGGAACCAAAACCAATTTTGTCGGTTCCACAAAGAAGTTGGTCACGACACCGACGATTGTAGACAACTGAAAGACGAGATTGAGTTTCTGATACGAAGAGGAAAACTCGGCAAATTCACCAAGGATGGAAATCAAGGAAGTCACAGAGGAAATTATGAAAGGAAGGATTATGACAGAAGGGACAACGACCAAGATCGTAACCCTAAGCCCCGAGGGATAGTCATCAATATGATATTTGGAGGACCAACTACTGCTGGGTCCTCCCGAAACTCAAGGAAAGCTTATGCCCGAGAGGTAATGACTGTGGTTGGAGAAGCACCGAAACGTGCCAGAACAGAAGTGTCAATTGGTTTTGATGATTCTGATTTGGAAGGGGTGAAGTTCCCCCACGATGATCCTTTAGTCATCGTACCTGTAATAGATAATTCCGAAACCAAGAGAGTTTTAGTTGACAATGGGGCTTTAGTGGATATCTTGTTCCACGATGCCTTTATCAAGATGGGTTACACTGATTCTCAGTTGACACCCTCGAATATGCCCATATACGGGTTTAATGGAGTGGAATCAAAGGTGGAAGGCACCATCCAGCTCCCAATGACCATGGGACAAGGAATGAGTACATCTACTCAAATGCTGAACTTTGTAGTCATAAAGGCAACTTCAACCTACAACGCGATCCTCGGAAGGACTGGTCTTCATGTGTTTAAGGCCGTTGCCTCATCTTATCATCTGAAAGTCAAGTTCCCAACGAGAAATGGGATTAGAGAAGAGAGAGGAGACCAAAAGATGGCTAGAAGTTGTTATGTAGCCGCGTTAAGGCCTGATGGAATCGGGGGGCAGGTTCTCCCCATTGAAGACATGAATACAAACGACGATGAGGACAGAAGAGGGAAACCAGCCGAGGACTTGATCCCAATTCCCTTAGTCCCAGGTGAACCAGAGAAGGTGACTTATGTTGGGGCACTAGTGCCCGAACCATTGAAAAGCAAACTCACGACTTTTCTTCAAGAGAACAATGACGTTTTTGCTTGGACAGCGGCCGACATGCCAGGGATTGATCCCTAATTGATAACTCACAAACTGAATGTGGATCCTGAAAGGAAGACGGTGAAACAAAAGAAGAGAAGTTTTGCTCCGGAAAGGCTTGAAGCCATAAAACAAGAAGTTGAAAAGCTTTTGGAAGCCGGTTTCATTGAGGAAATTCAATTCCCAGAATGGTTGGCTAACCCAGTGATGGTCAAAAAGGCCACTGGGAAATGGAGGATGTGTGTGGACTTCACTGACTTGAATGATGTATGTCCTAAGGATTGTTTTCCCTTACCAAGGATTGATGCATTATTAGATGCTACAGCTGGACACGAGATGCTCAGCTTCATGGATGGCTTCAGTGGATACAACCAAATTAAAATGCACGAGGATGACATCTCTAAGGTATCATTCATCACTAACTTTGGTGTTTTCTGTTATCTAGTCATGGCATTTGGACTTAAGAATGCAGGGGCAACCTACCAAAGATTGGTGAACAAAATTTTTGGACACCTAATTGGAAAAACCATGGAGGTCTACGTAGATGACATGTTAGTCAAAAGCCTCGATAAGGCCGATCACATAGAGCACCTCTGAGAGGCATTTGAAGTGCTAAGGCACCACAAGATGATGTTGAATCCAGCTAAGTGTGCCTTTGGTGTAGGCTCGGGAAAGTTCTTAGGCTTGATGGTTTCCAAGAGAGGAATTGAGGCTAATCCCGACAAAATCAAAGAAATTCTAGACATGGAACCACCAAAGACTGTCAAGGATGTCCAAAAACTAACGGGAAGAGTGGCAGCATTGGGAAGATTTATCTCCAAGTCAGGAGAGAAGTGCTTATCTTTCTTCAAAGCACTCAAGAACGTGAAAAACTTTGAATGCAAAACTAAAAGCCAAGAGGCCTTTGAAGCCCTGAAGAAATATATGGCTGAAGCACCACTGTTGTCAAAACCAAAGCCATGAGAAACTCTCTACTTGTACTTGGCGGTTTCTAACACAGCTCTTGGAGCTGTACTGATAAAGGAAGAATTGAAAGTGCAGAAGCCCATCTACTACGTGAGTAAGATTCAACATGGGGCAGAAATACACTACTCAACGATTGAGAAGTTTGCCTTAGCCTTGGTAATGGCCTCAAGAAAACTACGCCCGTACTTCCAGGCTGACAAGATAGAGGTTTTGACCAATCAACCTCTAAGAAACATCTTGCACAGCCCTCATGTTAGTGGAAGATTGATCAAATGGGCCATTGAACTAGGGGAATTTGACATCAAGTATAAGCCTCGAACGACCATCAAAGGTCAAGCACTCGCTGACTTCATGATTGAATGCACCATTGACAACCAAGAAGTCGGGGGGCAAGAAGTAACAGTGGAAGACAAAGAAGATGAAGAAATGGTCTCCAAAGAATATTGGGTGCTCTATTTTGATGGAGCATCAAAAACAAAATCAAGTGGAGCAGGTTTGGTGCTACAAAGTCCTGATGGATTTCTCATAGAGTACGCACTAAAACTTGACTTCCCAACGACAAACAATGAGGCTGAGTACGAAGCTCTGATTGCCGGCTTAGGGCTGGCTGGAGCCTTGAGGGTCAAAACTCTGAAAGTATGTGGAGACTCGAGGCTAGTGGTCTCCCACGTAAATGGGGAGTTTGAAGCCAGAGATGAAGTCATGGACAAGTACTTGAAACTTGTCAAGGCCATTATGACTCAGTTTGACGAATGCTATGTGGAACATATTCCAAGGGAAGAGAACGTGAAGGCTGATGCCTTGTCTAAGTTTGCCTCTTCTGAAATTGAAAACTATGCAGGGAGTGTATACTTCCAAGTCTTGAAGACCCCAAGCATCAACGGAAAGTTGGTAGCACCCATTGATGTTGGCAGTTGTTGGATGGATCCCATCAAATCTCATCTAGAAACTGGATGGTTACCCAACGACACTTCAGAAGCACGAAAGCTATATGTGAGAGCACTAAGGTATACCCTGATTGAGGGAATCCTATACAAGAAGTCTTTCATCGTTCCGTATCTGAAATGTTTGAGACCTCAAGAGGCAGAATTGGCCCTGAAGGAAGTACATGAAGGAATTTGTGGGCAGCACTTGGGGGGCAGAGCCCTTGCCCATAAAATCACTCGTCTAGGTTTCTATTGACCAAGCATACTAGCAGATGCTAAAAGCTACGTGAAGAAATGTGAAAGGTGCCAAAAGCATGCACCAGTGGTTAGACAACCACCAGAAATGATGACATCCATTAACTCACCTATCCCCTTTTCCATGTGGGGAATGGATATACTCGGGACATTTCCAATGGTAAGTGCTCAACGAAAGTTCTTGATAGTAGCAATCGACTACTTCACCAAGTGGATTGAGGCTAAACCCTTAGCCAAGATAACCACCAAACAAGTAATGCACTTCTTCTGGGAAAGTGTAATTTGCAGATATGGAATCCCACGAATCCTGGTTACGGACAATGGAACTCAGTTTAACAATGATGAGTTCAAGAAGTATTGTGAAGATAATGATATCCAATTGCGCTTCACTTCTGTTGCCCATCCTCAAGCAAATGGGCAAGCTGAAGTTGCAAATCGAATTATCCTGGATGGACTGAAGAAAAAAGTTGAACGCTCTAGAAACACTTGGGTAGACGAATTGCTCCCCATACTATGGGCATATCATACTACTTGTAAAGTCACCACTGGAGCAACCCCCTTTCTGCTGGCATATGGGGCAGAGGCAGTGGTTCCAGTGGAGATTACTCACACATCTCCAAGAATCGAAGCTTATGAGCCAGAGACAAATGAAGAAGGCATGAGGCTGGCCTTAGATCTAATTGATGAGGTTAGAGATGAGGCAAATGCTAAGGTAGTTGAACATCAAAAAAAGGCATCTTTCTACTATAACCTAAGGGTTAAAGAGAGATTCTTCCGTCAAGGAGACTTAGTCCTCCGAAAGATTGAGGCATCCGGGGTTGGACAAAAAGGCAAGTTGGCTCCAAATTGGGAAGGGCCATATTGCGTCAAGAAAGTATTTGATCGAGGCTCATACAAATTAGAAACTCTCGAAGGGCATGAGGTGCCAAGGACTTGGCATGCCTCAAACTTAAAAGTTTATTATGTTTAGTGCATCCTAAAAGGATCCGCTAGTATGATAAGTAGAAATAAGGTTCGATGAAATCATGAGCTTCCTAGAAAGCATATGAAGGGTTGAACCCGTTTTGATTGGTAGAAACATCCTCAAAGCTTTGCCAAGACAAACTACAAATGAATGCAAAGGAAAGCATACAAAAGATGCATGTCAACTGCACAAATAGAGTTGAATACAACGAACCCCGAAGGGTGAATGTTGCTAATAAACAAATCCTAAGATGCCTATTGTTAATTAGCGAAAATTTCAAGCTCATGAGAAGTTTGATATGGTTGACTTGAGAATGAATCACTACGAGTGCAGCCATCAGTAAGAACTCGTAAGGGTGAAGGGTTGAAACCCCAGAAACCTAAGACATTCAGTCCAAACCCCATCATTCGATATGCTCAATGAAAGGCTTGAAGCCAAAACAAGACGGTATAAGACATATAAGGCTTATGCAAATGTCAAGCTAGCCTCTAATAAGGCAAAATCGTCGTAAATGTGTAGGTCGCTCCACACTTTACACCAAGACGATACTCGTGAAACACTAGTGTATATTAAAATCCCCAAAAAAGGGTAGTAAGTCCCAGGTAAGGGATAAAAAGACCCCAAGTCTAGAAAAAGACCGGTATAACTTCTATGAAATCCTAGTGCATTATCATAGAAGTTGGGGGGCAAATGATATGGGCTGAAAAATAATCCTAGAAGTGTAATTAATTACGTATTAATTAGAACCGGATTGGTCTAAGAACACGGCCCAATAAGCAAGGCCCGAAACCCTAATTATTTATTAATTTCGTAATTAATAAATAGGGAAAATATACAGCTGAGGAAAGAAGTTCAAAATATGGTAAATTCATCAAAGAAGGATCCAGAATCTCAATTAAAGGAAATAATGAGTCACAGTCCTTATCAACAAGGAAAAGACTTGTCCACCAAGAAATACAATGTTTATCCATTATCAAAAAGGAGACTTATTCGCTAAGTCTCCTAAACTTACTCTAAATACGAGGCTCCAGACGCCTATATAAGGACCCTGCTTCTTCACAATAGAAACTACGTTTTGGACACAGCTCCATACGTCATCTACAACGTTTTGGACACAGCTCCATACGTCATCTACTACGTTTTGGACACAGCTCCATACGTCATCTACAACGTTTTAGACTTCATCCTCGAATAAGGACATACAAGTCACTACGTCCTTGGTGTGCCCATGCCGCCATAGCCCCGAGGGCAACACCAAGAACTACGTTTTCTGACTTGATTCTCAGCACTGATTGAGATACGTAGGCATCTTGTGAGGACCGATTTAGTCTCGAAACACAAGTGCAGCCATTAAAGCTCGAAGCTCATTAATCCTAGCAATTAATATACAAGTACGTTTTTTAATCCACAACAGTAATTGTCCGTGATATTTTTGGAAAATAAGGTTTTAAAATTTAATAATTTAAATTATTTAAATACGTTTTAAAATAAATAAGTTAAGAGTTAAACATGATATTTTTAGAAAAAGAATGAATTTTAGTGTGAAAAATAGAAAAAGTAAATTGAACAAGGCAATTTCCCGTGATATATTTAGAAAATGAGGGACTTTGTTAGAAAAAATCTATAATGTTGAAAAGGTAATTAGTTATAAATAAATATTTGATTATTTATATTTTAATATTTTTTGTAATTGCATTTGTTAAGAAAAATAAGTAGACATATTAAAATAGGTAAACTTTTAAAAATAATAATTATAATATTAGGTTTAAAAATAAATAACTAAAGGTTTGTCCGTGATATTTTTGAAAAATGAGGGGTTTTAGTAAAGAAAAATAGAAAAACTAACATGTTTTAGTTAAAAAATGTAATTGCCCGTGATATATTTGAAAAGGTAGTGAAATTTGTTAGAAAAAAAAATGTATTTTAGGTGAAAAAAGTAATTGGTTATAAATAAGTAATACTAGCCTATAACCCGTGCAAGGCACGGACCTTAAAAATAATAAACTAAACAATTTTATGTGAACGGAAAATAGTAAAATAAAAGTAAAAATTAATATGATAAATTATAAAATGAGAAATTTAAATATTTATTGGAACATAAAAAAATATAAAAAAAATACAAATGAGGCCGAGGAAGATAAATGAGGTATTTTTAATATTATTTTATAATAAAATAATATTAATAATAAGGACAGATAGAAAATCTAACATGTTTTAATTAAAAACATTAATTGACCGTGATATTTTTAGAAGTGTTTTAATTATATTAATTGTATTTATTAAAAAAATATGTTGACATGTTAAAATAAGTAAGTTTTTTTAATAAGGGCAAATAGAAAAGTTAACATGTTTTAATTAAAAAAAAGTAACTGCACGTAATATTTTTAGATGTGTTTTAATTATATTAATTTTATGTGTTAAAAAAATACGTTCACTTGTTAAAATAGGTAAAGTTTTTTAAATAATTAAAAATATTAAAATAGGTTTTAAAATATATATGTTGCACTTGATATTTTTGAAAAATAGAGATTTTAATGATAACAAATATAAAAGGTAATATATTTTAATTTAAAGGTAATTGCTAGTGATATTTTTGGAAAAAAAGTAGATTTTGTTAGAAAAAAATGTTTTAACTATAAAAGGCAATCATCTAGTTACTATTTTTATATTATTTTATTATTTATTAAATAGAGTATTAAAATAGGTTTTAAAATAAATAATTAAGGATTGCACCTCATATTTTTGGAAAATAGGGATTTTAGTGATGATGTGTTTTAATTATATTAATTGTATTTGTTAAAAAAAATACGTTCACTTGTTAAAATAGGTAAGTTTTTTTAAATAATTAAAAGTATTAAAATAGGTTTTAAAATATATAAGTTACACTTGATATTTTTGGAAAAGAGAGATTTTAATGATAACAAATATAAAAGGTAATATATTTTAATTTAAAGGTAATTGCCCGTGATATTTTTGGAAAAGAATTAGATTTTGTTAGAAAAAAATGTTTTAATTATAAAAGGCAACCAGCTAGTTAATATTTTTATATTATTTTATTATTTATTAAATAGTGTATTAAAATAGATTTTAAAATAAATAAGTAAGGATTACACCTCATATTTTTGGAAAATAGAGATTTTAGTGATAACAAATATAAAAGATATTATGTTTTAATTTAAAGGTAATTGTCGTGATATTTTTGGAAAATGAGTATATTTTGTTAGATTTTTTTAAATTATAAAAGGCAATAAGTTAGTTACTATTGTTATATTATTTTATTATTTATTAAATAGAGTATTAAAATAGGTTTTAAAATAAATAAGTAAAGATTGCACCTCATATTTTTGGAAAACATAGATTTTAGTAATAACAAATATAAAAGGTAATATGTTTTAATTTAAAGATAATTGTAATGATATTTTTGGAAAAGGAGTAGATTTTGTTAGAAAAAAATATATTTTAAATATAAAAGCAAATCATCTAGTTACTATTTTGGTAACTTAACAATAATACAATTCCATTAAAGATTTGATTTGTATTAGTTTTCGTTATCCTAAAAAGAAAAAAGTATATTTGTAGCAGTATCCTAAATTTAAACAAATTAGATCCCACATTTCCATTTTTTTATTAGATTTCAATATTATTTGATTTTTATGTAGTAAAATATAGTGAAATATTAATGTAGAATAAAACTTTCCCGAATTTTGATTATATTATTAATTTATTAATTAGAAAAAGTACCGAAAACCAAAACCGACTGTTAACCGAAAACCAAAACTTTCAATGTTTCGGCTTTAATAATATAGTATAGATTATTACTTAATAATATATTTTTATAAATAAGTAAGGTTAATTAAGTAAAAATACGAATTTAAGAAATGACAATTAAGTGAAATCACAACGTACCATACCGACCGACCAAACTTTTAATATTTCGTCTATTATATAATAGTATTGATGATAGTATCAATTTTATTTTATTAAATTAAATTATCCGTTATATTTTTAAAAAATGAGAGCTTATAGTTAGGAGAAATTTTAGTTAGAAATTATAAAAAATATTATATGAGATGGCTAAAAAAACTAATTGTTTAGTTATTAGTAATTATATTCTTTTATTAAATGGAACTGTCCGTGATATTTTTGGAAAATGAGAGATTTTAGTTAGGAAAAATAGAAAAGTACCCGTGATATTTTTGGAAAATGGAAGCTTTTAGTTAGAAAAAATTTTAGTTTAGAAAATATTAAAAAAAACTAAGATTTTCCTAAAAAGTTAATTGATTACTTATTAGTAATTGTAATATTATTATTTTATTTTATTAAATGGAACTGCCCGTGATATTTTTGGAATATGAGAGATTTTAGTTAGGAAAAAAATAGAAAAGTAGAAATTTTAGTTAGAAAATACAAAAAAGAATATACAATTTGGCTAAGAAAAGGTAACTATTAATTATTATCAATTATAATATTATTATTATTTTATATTATTAAATGGAACTGCCCGTGATATTTTTGAAAAATAAGATGTTTGAATTTGGAAAATAGAAAAGGTAAGAAAAAAAATACTCTATTGAATAATTTTTAGGTTTTTATCCAACGGTTCTCATCGATTTGATCAAAAAGATATAAGGGTTGCGAATTGAGTGACCAAAATATGAGGACCAGACTACAAATCGACTACAAAACTTTCAATGTTCAATTTTTAATATAATAGTATAGATAGATAGATAGATAGATAGATAGATAGATAGATGTCGTCTGTCATGATTTTAGAAAACAATATATAGATAGATAGATAGATAGATAGATAGATGTTGTCTGTCATAATTTTAGAAAAAAGAGTATTTTTAGTTAGAAAATATAAAAAAAAAATATGTGTTTTGGCTAATAAAGGTAATCAGTTAATTATTAGTATTTATAATATTAGTATTTTATGCTTCTAAATGGAATAGCCCGTGATATTTTTGAGGTTTTAGTTTGGAGAAATGTTAGTTGGAAAATATAAAAAAGAATATTCATTTTGGAAGAAAAAACTAATCGATTAGTCATTAATAATTATAATATTATTATTTTATTTTATTAAATAGAACTGTTCGTGATATTTTTGGATAATGAGAGGTTTTATTTAGAAAGAATAGAAAAGTAAAAATTTTAGTTAGAAAATATAAAAAAAATTATACACTTTGGCTAAAATATTAGCAATTATAACCTTATTATGTTATTTTATTTAATGAAACTGTCTGCGATATTTTTGAAAAATGAGATGTTTTAGTTCGGAAAAATAGAAAAGATATTCTATATAATAATTTTAATATTTTATATAACGGTTCTCATCGATTTGATCAGAAATATATAAGGGCAGAAATATATAACGACTATGAATAGAGTGACCAGACTACAAAAACTTTGAGGACAAAACTTTCAATGTTTTGTATTTAATATATTAGTATAGATATGCAAGTGATGAAATAGAAATCAAACTTAAAATGGAAACTAGAAATTAATTCAAACCCTTAGATCAATCGAATCTAATGACCTCTACAATCACAACACACAACTAAAATACATCATCCCGCCTAATTCCCTTCGCTTTTAATTTGATTTTTCCTGTCAATCGATTAACTTTTTTTACTTTTTTTAAAATCCGAATTCACCGTATTTTCTACATCTCCCAACGATCAATTTGCATAGCATATATGATATAATTCGACGCGATTTAAGAAATTTTTTAATTTAATTTCTAATTTCTAGTCTAAGATGGGTTCTATTGGAGTAAGACTATATATATATATATATATATATATATATTAGCTTAAAACCCGTGCGATACACGGATTGTTAATTGTTATTTTATTATTATTTTGTTAATTGTATTTGTTAAAAAAATAAGTAGGCATGTAAAAATAGCTAAACACTTTTAATTAATTAAAAACATTAAAACAGATTTTAAAATAAATAAGTAAGGGTTTGCTCGTTATATTTTTGGAAAAAGTGGGGTTTTAGTATGGAAAAATAAAAAATTTAACATATATTTAGTTTAAAAAGGTAAATGCCCGTGATATTTTTGGAAAATGAGGTTTTAAAATTTAATAATTTAAATATGTTTTAAAATAAATAAGTAAATGGTTTGTCCGTGATATTTTTAGAAAAAGAATGGATTTTAGTGAGAAAAATAGAAAAAGTAAATTGAAAAATGCAATTTTCCGTGATATATTTAGAAAATGAGGGACTTTGTTAGAAAAAATCTATAATATGTTTTAGCTGAAAAGGTAATTGATTTTAAATAAGTATTTGATTATTTATATTTTAATATTTTTAGTAATTGCATTTGTTAAGAAAAATAAGTAGACATGTTAAAATAGGTAAATTTTTAAATAAATAATTATAATATTAGGTTTAAAAATAAATAACTAAAGGTTTGTCCGTTATATTTTTGGAAAATGGGGGGTTTTAGTAAGGAAAAATAGAAAAACTAACATGTTTTAGTTAAAAAAGATAATTGTTCATGATATATTTGAAAAAGTAGGGGAATTTGTTAGAAAAAAAATAAAAAAATTAATGTATTTTAGCTGAAAAAAGGTAATTAGTTATAAATATGTAATATTATTATTTAATAATATATTTTTATAAATAAATAAGATTAATTAAGTAAAAACACGGATTTAAGAAAGGGCAATTAAGTGAAATCACAACGTACCATACCGACCGACCAAACTTTTATTGTTTCGTCTATTATATAATACTAGCTTATAGCCCGTGCGATGCACAGTTACTTAAATTTTATTTATAATTATTCTGTTTATAATTATATTTTTATTATCCATGCAACACACGATTGTTTTTTAAATATTTATAATTATATTTATTTATGAATATTTTAATATTTAAAAGTTATTCGTTTACATGATTAAATTATTGTTAAAAAAGATTTAGCCAAAAAAATTATAGTTAAAAATTTGATATTTATTATATTTTACACGCTAAACTATTCTAAAACTAAAAACAGAATAAAGTGACGAAATTTAATGTTGAGAATTCTATTCGATTTAGGAAATCTACTTATATGTAGTTTAGATTATTAGAATACCCTTTATTAACCAAATACAGTTTTTAATGTTAAATCTAACGGTTTTCACCTATCTATTTAACATTAAACGATTTTGATTATTTTGGTATTAAATGAGTTTCCTTATTTAATTACAACCATTTTTATGTTTTGACTTTTTAGAAAATCCAATCCTAATATGATATCTTTTAACTTATATCATTTTTAGACAATAACTTCTTTTTATATGATATAATCTTGATCATCTATTTTTAAAAGTATTGGATCTAACGGTTGAGAATGTTTTGACGGTATTTAGAAACAAACTACCATGATAACATCATTAATTTTTCTTAATATTTATAATTTTTTTAAATATTTATTGCTAAAATATAATATACTCTTTTTTGTAATATGTTAAAGATGCGGGAACTTTGAAATTTTGAGAAAATAAATTATCAATTAAAATATAATTGTTTTTAATAGTTCTTCTTTTAAAGTAGTACACCGTGACGATCAAAATTCTGTATAAAATTCATTTTTTATAGTTTATCCTATAAATATCTATGTTATTATATTAAAGACTAAATAATGAAAGCTTCCTTATAAGTTTGGTCGCTTTGTTTGATCACTTAATACATAATCGTTGGATGTTTCAAATTAAATTGTTGAAAAACGTTAGATATAACACTAAAATTATCATGTAGAATGATCTAAGGTTTGAATCTACCAACAACATATTAAAATTTATAGGTTTTTTTTAAATTAAAGAATTTATTCATTTTTTTTTCTTGCAGACATAGGTTATTTGATAATATTTTTTTGTAAAGTACGATTTTTCAGAAAAGTACTATACTAATTGATTAAGAAACTTTTAAAGTTTCGAATTTAATAATTTACAATGTATATATGTTAAAAAAGTTTGGCCTCTGTAGCTGATTCTAAAATTTCAAAATACGGTTTTTTTAAATATGAATATAGTTCTGCTAACAATGAAATTATGTATCTATGAGTTCTTATAAAACAAAATCATCATTTACGTGTAATTTATTATTTAATAATAAATAATATTTGATTAGTTATGATCTAAAACTTAATAAAATAGGATTAAAAATATGCACAATTTTATAAAATTTTATCCTCGTATTATTATATTCTTTGTTGATTTGAATTTTTCTTAGATTGATTTTAATTTTTGAACATAGATTTCTAAATTTAAAATAGTTAGAAAAAAGTAATTAAATTGGTATTAAAATAATAATGACATAATAATTATTATTAGAATTTAAATATTAACTTTACTAATTTGGGCTTTATCTTGTGTTTTAAAAATCAGATTTTGACAATTTTATACCCCACATGAAGATAACTAAATTATATTTAATTAAAAGATGGTTTAACAATTTTTATCTAACTGGAATTATCCATGGAAGAGAAAAGAAAGTCACGAATTTTTTACATGGAGAATTCTATTCAATATAGAAAACTTATTTATATTTGGTATATTTGGTTTAAATTATCAAAATACACCTTTTAGAATTTAAATATAATTCTATTATTAATAAAATACACTTTTTAAATATTTGATCTAACGATTTTCATTTATCTAGTTAAGATCTAATGGTCCTTATTAATTTGGTTATCTACGACCAAAATTTTGGATAAGATCCCTATTATTATTATTATATATAAGAATTTAATATAATAATGATATCAAGTATATAATGATATAAGTATGTTACTAACTGATTTTACTTTTAATGTTTCGGTTTTATTTACAGTTTATATAAAATTTTAAAATACATTATTACTTAAAAATTATTAAACAGAATAAAAATTATGTTATGATTATATAAAATTTTATTCTCATATTATTATATTCTTTATCGATTTGAATTTGTTCTTAATTAATTTTGATACTTTTTTGAAAGAAACATAAAATTTCTCTATATTTAAAAGAATTAGTGGAAAAATAAATAAATTGGTGCTACAATAATAAAAAAAAATATTTATTAAAATTTAGATACAAACTTTACTATTTGGGTTATATCCTAAGTTTTAGAAATTGAATTTTGACGATTTTACAACCCATGCGAAACTAACAAAATTATCTTTAATTTAATGATGGTTTACTAATTATTATCTAACTTGACCGGTTGACCTACTCATAAAATAAACCGAAAAGAAAAGATGGTTAAGAAGTTTTACATAAAGAATTCAATTCAATATAGAAAATCAATTTATAATTGGTTTCAATTATCAAAGCACACTTCTTAGTATTTAAATATAATCCTACCTTTAATCAAATACACATTTTAATATAAGTATTATATTCAAAATTATCGTTTATGAATATGAAAACCTCAATATTTTAATAATATTTTGATATTATCCTTTTATGTTTGTTATATGTAAAATAATATAATTATAATTTGGATTAATCAAATTGTTATGTTCCTTCAGAAAAAAAATGTTTAAATTTATTCATGTACAGGAGTTCTCCACGTAGGGTCCACGTGTATCAGTGTAATCGATATGAATTGTTATCTTGATATTTGGTTTAATAATTATTATCTAACTGGAACTATACATAAATTGAAGAGAAAATATATTTAAGAATTTCTACATAGAAAAATTTTAAATTATCAAAATACACTTTTTAGTATTTAAATATAATTCTATTATTAATCAGATACACTTTTTAATATTAGATCTAACAATTCTCATCGATCTATTTAAGATCTAACTATAATTATTAATTTGGTCGTAATCGTACACGAACGATCGATTTTAATTTTTTCTTAAATTGGGTTTAATATTTTATTGAAATAAACATAGAATTTATAAATTTAAAAGAATTAGGAAAAAAAATTAAATTGGTGCTACAATAATAAAAATATATTTATTAAAATTTAGATAATAATTTTACTGTTTGGGCTCTATCTTGAGTTATAGACAACAGATTTTAACGATTTTACGGCCCACGCGAAGCTTAAAAAATTATCTTTAATTTGATGCTGGTTTAATAATTATTATCTAACTGGAACTATCCATAAACTGAAGAGAAAAGATGATTACGAATTTTTACATAAAGATTTCTATTCAAGATAGAAAACCTATTTATAATTGGTTTAAATTATCAAAATACATCTTTTAGTATTTAAATACTATCCTATTAATAATCAAATACAATTTTTAATATTATATCTGACGGTCCTCATTGATTTGAAGATTTATAGTTTAATAATCCAACAGATCGTGTATACTTTTGGTAGTACAGTGACCAACCAAAGTTTTGGATAAGATCTCCCTTATGCTTATTATATATAAGGAGTTAATTATAGTATTGATATATAGAGATAGTTCTACTAAAATAGAAACCAATTTAAAATAAAAACTAGAAACTACACCACATACAATTAAATACACCCTATCACACACAACCCCACCTAATCCCCTCCATTCGTAATTATATTTTTCCCGTTAATTGGTGATCTTTTTTTGAAATATGACTTCTCTGTATTTTTCTTCATCTCGCAACAATCAGTTTGCATATCATATTTGATATATTCCGACGATAAATCACTATTTATGCTTGCGAGAATCACTAAAATGTTGGTGATTCATGTAAGAATAAATAGTGATTTTTGCGTAAATGTAGTGATTTTTTCTCCAGATCTATACGTAAATTACAAATTTTGTACCGCTAAATCAATAAATTCATACGTATATAAAAATAAATCGCTAGATCTATGCTGAAATCATTATTTATTCTTACAGAAATCACTAAAATTTTAGTAATCCGTAATATAGCACATATGGTATGCATATTGATCGTTGGAAGATGAAGAAAAATATAGTGAAGTCGGATTTCAAAAAAAGTTCACCGCTTCACGGGAAAAATCAAATTAAAAACGAAAGGGATTATGTGGGATTATGTATGCAAGGGTGTATTTAAATTGATTTTTATTTGAGTAGGATTATATATCAATACTATTATATCTATACTATATTATTAAATACGAAACATTGAAAGTTTTGTAGTCTGGTCATGAAAATTTTTGTAGTCTGGTCACTCTATTCATAGCCGTTAGATATTTTTGATCAAATCGACGAGAACCGTTAGATAAAATATTAAAATTATTATATAGAATATCTTTTCTATTTTTCTTAACTAAAACATCTCATTTTCCAAAAATATCACAGACAGTTTTATTTAATAAAATAACATAATAAGGTTATAATTGCTAATAAATAACTCATTGCCATTTTTAGCCAAATTTTATATTCTTTTTTATATTTTTTCTAACTAAAATTTCTACTTTTCTATTTTTCCTAAATAAAACCTCTAATTTTCCAAAAATATCACGAATAACTCTATTTAATAAAATAAAATAATAATATTATAATTATTAATGACTAACTTATTAGTTTTTTTTCCAAAACGTATATTCTTTTTTATATTTTCTAACTAATATTCCTTTTAACTAAAACCTCAAAAATATCACGGGTTATTCCATTTAGTAGCATAAAATACTAATACTATGAATATATCTCTCTATCTATACTATATTATCAAACACGAAACATTGAAAGTTTTGGTACGTGTTTTTTTGTACCTGTTTTTTGATACAATATTTGTCTTATTTAATTGTTTATTTAATTATTATAATCAGTTACCCTTTCAATCAAATTATATTACCATTTTTTTCTAAAAAAATCAGGGGCAATTTCCTTCTCAGCTAAAACATGTTACTTTTTCTATTTTCTTTGCTAAAATCCTTTATTTTTCAAATATATCACAAGAAAACCCTTACATATTTACTTTAAAATCTATTTTAATACTTTTAATTGACAATTACCTTTTTTAACTAAAACATGTCACCTTTTCTATTTTTCTTACTAAACCCCCTCTTTTTTCAAAAATATCACGGGCAAATCGTTACTTTTATATTTTAAAATTCAACGAAAACATGTTACTTTCTATTTTTATTACTAAAACCCCTCTTTTTCCAAAATATCACGGACAAACAGTTACTTATTTATTTTAAAATTCATTTTAATACTTTTAATTATTTTAAAATGTTTAACACGCCTACTTATTTTTTTAATAAATGCAATTAATAAAATATAAAATATAAATAATAAAATTAACAATTATTAAAAACAACTCGTGCATCATACGAGTTTTAAGCTATATTATTAAATACGAAACATTAAAAGTTTGGTAGTCGGATAGACGGACGGTCGGTACTTAGTGATTTTACTTAATTACCCTTACTTATTTTTTTTTAAAAACTATCACTAAATAATAACATTATTTATAACCAATTACCTTTTCAGCTAAAATACATTACCTTATTTTGTTAGGTCCCGAAGTATCGTAGAAGGGGGGGGGGGGGGGTTGAATACGATACTCACAAATAATTCAATTTCGTTCGCGGATAATTCATTCAGTTCTATAACGAAATCAAACACACCAAACCAAACCAAAAGTCGGGGAATATATCTTTTTATAAATATAAACCTCGAGGGGTGCTACAATTTCTAATCCGTAGATTAGCTTCAATGAGTTCTAGGCTATTCATAATCAATACATTGATCGAATTCTGAGCACTATAAATTTTCTGATCTTCTCCGGCTCAAAACTCTCTCTCCGTAATTGCTACTATGAAAATAACCAGACTAAAGAAGACACACTCTTCTCTCTGTTAATTGTAGACTTCTGTTTTTGAAAACTATCGAACCTTAATTGTTAAAACAATCTTGGCCGTCCAATTCTCATCAACCTGTCAGACAAACAAACTTTTCACCCACTTTCTAATTTGAAAAGTATCGAATGAATAAAGTAATTATTCAATTCGATAGTTTTTAAATAAAAACTATCGAATGTAATACTTACTTTATTAAAGTATTCATTTACTTTATACTTTTCCATTCGATGGTTTTCTAATTAAGAAAACTATCGAATGTTTTCTTTTGATTTTCTTTATGTCACCTTCGATGGTTTTCTTAAAAGAAAAACCATCGAACTCTTTTCCTTGTCCTTGTCCTTTTAGAAAATCCATTCAGCTTCAGGGTGTTTCAGTTTTAGACTGTATCAATTTCTTCTGAGACGATAAAACAACTTGATCTTTTTAGTGCCGTCACCTAGTGCAACTGGTCTGGTTCACAGATGAATAACACTTGATCAATTCTTCTTTTATGTCTTCAATTCAATGCTGCTGATAAGTCCTTTGTCGTTCTGGTTGCTTCATCACTGGAATCCTGTGGTACTGAACCCTAAATCATTCACATACTTCTGTCGTCTTGAAAGTCTTGTTTCTTTTGTTGTCACTGAGGCTTGAACATTTTCATGAACTTCTTTCCGTGACCTGTTTACGGACTTCAAGAATACATAACGTATTTTGATTTTTTGAGTTTACCTTTTCTTCTTTGATTCTGGATTCCTGTGCTTCTGTTAATATTATTGTCTGTCTTGTCCTTTGTTGAGTTGTAGTTATCTCTTTTACATCTTATGTTACATTATGCTTTACATATTTATTTATTTTTTTCTTACGAAATCCTCTCTTTTAAAAAAAAAAAACACTGGCGATTATCTTTTTTAACAAAAACATGCTAATCTTTCTATTTTTCCTTACTAAAACCCCTCATTTTCCAAAAATATTACGGGCAAACCCTTACTTATTTATTTTAAAATCTATTTTAATATATTTAATTATGTTACTTTTTCTATTTTTTTCATTTTCTAAAAAAATTATTATTAAATAATAACATTTTTATAACCAACTACCTTTTTAGCTAAAATACATTATCTTTTCTAACAAAATCTTCTATTTTTCTAAAAAAATCACGGGCAGTTACCTTTTTCAACTAAAACATGTTACTCTTTCTGATTTTTCTTTACTAAACCCCTCATTTTCCAAAAATATTCCGGACAAATCCTTACTTATTTATTGTGAAGCATATTTAAATACTTTTAATTACGAGCACTTACCTTTTCAGCTAAAACATGTTACTTTTTCTATTTTTCCATACTAAGACCCCTCTTTTTCCAAAAATATCACGGGCAAACAATTATTTATTTATTTTAAAATCTATTTTAATATTTTTAATTATTTAAAAAAGTTTAACACGCCTACTTATTTTTTTTTTAGCAAATACAAATTAATAGAATATTAAAACATAAATAATAAAAATAATTATTATTAATAATAATCCGTGCATCCCACGGGTTTTAAGCTATTATTATATAATAGGCGAAACATTAAAAGTTTGGTCGGTCGGTATGCTACGTTGTGATTTTACCTAATTGCCCTTTCTTAAATTCGTGTTTTTACTTAATTAATCTTACTTATTTATATAAATATATTATTAAATAATAATATTACATATTTATAACCAATTACCTTTTTCACCTAAAATACATTATTTTTTATATTTTTTCTAACAAATTCCCCTACTTTTTCAAATATATCACGGACAATTATCTTTTTTAACTAAAACATGTTTGTTTTTCTATTTTTTCTTACTAAACCCCCTAATTTTCCAAAAATATCACGGACAAACCTTTAGTTATTTATTTTTAAACCTAATATTATAATTATATTTTTAAAAATTTACCTATTTTAACATGTCTACTTATTTTTTTATCAAATGCAATTACTAAAAATATTAAAATATAAATAATCAAATACTTATTTATAACCAATTACCTTTTCAGCTAAAACATATTATAGATTTTTTCTAACAAAGTCCCTCATTTTCTAAATATATCACGGGAGATTGCTTTTTTTCAATTTAATTTTTCTATTTTTTCTCACTAAAATCTATTCTTTTTCTAAAAATATCACGGACAAACCCTTTACTTATTTATTTTAGAACATATTTAAATAATTTAAATTATTAAATTTTGAAACCTCATTTTCCAAAAAATATCACGGACATTAACTTTTGAAACTAAATATGTGTTATATTTTTTATTTTTCCATACTAAAACCCCTCCTTTTCCAAAAATATAACGAGCAAACCCTTACTTATTTATTTTAAAATTTGTTTTAATGTTTTTAATTAATTAAAAGTGTTTAGCTATTTTAACATGCCTACTTATTTTTTTAACAAATACAATTAAAATAATAATAATAATAAAATAACAATTAACAATCTGTGCATCGCACAGGTTTTAAGCCAGTATATATATATTCGAAAAACGACAATTTCTCTATACAAACAGCAATATCAAACAAGATATAATTGCTTGTTCCGTTATTCATACAACTAAACAACTTATCAATAATATATGCTTCGAGGATGTTCAAATACATGAATTATATATTATATATCCTATATATAATTAGCATAAGAGAGTTAACATGGTTTGGTCGTCAGGGCTAAAACTGTAATTTCAGAATTAGTACTATTAAAAAGATCATGGTTCGATTCCCTCCTACTACAAAAGTTACTTATATTGTATATACACTACCAAGATAAGATAAAAGAAGATTACACATAAAGAGTATTTTTGAGTTGTAGTTATCTCTTTTACATCTTATGTTACATTATGCTTTACAATCTCCCCCTATTTGATTGGATAGAGTTCGACAAGCAAATACTTCGAGGATAACTCAACTAACTAAGGAAACATGAAACTACTTAAAGTAAGACAACGTAATAATATTAATGCATTCTGGATCAGATATATATACATTTCCAGATTTCATAACTCAAAGAACAATAAAACTTTTCACTTTGAAGTTGCTCCTCTTGTTTGAGCTGACAGTTCTCTTGTTCTTTGCTTCAGTTCTTCAGTCCATTCCAATCTCACCTTCTTCACTCATTGGATCGGAGTTAGCAGCTTGATAATCAATCACGGATAGATAGTGCAGTGGTTCTCCAGGTTTAAGGATTGCTCCTAGGATGTGTCTTCCAATATATCCAACCTCTTGACCCACTCCAGCCCATAACCATGCAATGTTAACATCTTTCTTGTTTAGCTTTGGCATGTTTGGCAATCTGGTATGCACTTCCAATCCTTTCTCCACTCTCTTCCTGTAGTAGGGAACATTCTCCATAAGATATTTTCTTAGAGTGTCGGCTGCTTTTGTCCTTCTCCGTTGATGTGAATCCAGTGGATCTAAGATACTTCTCAACTGATATTAGATATTCGTTTGGGTAATCTCTCAATTTGTCCTCCGTCAGATAGCAGATTCTGAACAAGTCATTCGTCATGAATCTAACCATAGGAGGGTTTTCAGTAATCTCTGGACTGACCTTCATCAAGATTTCCTTAACATGCTCACGGAGCAGTTCATTTAGCTTTGTAGTTCTTTGGATCTTGATGAGAATGTGTCTTTCTCTCTTAGTGATAGAGAATTTGCTTCTTCTTCCATATCATCATCCAAGATAGGATGTTCTATATGGCTCATGCTCCTCCTGAATCGGTTGCTCTTGCATGACTTCAAATTCCTCCTCACTTTTTTTCTTCTTGCACAATGTCTTCAATCCAGTACTATCTAAACTGGAATAGCTTCATTGGTTTCCCAAACTCCCCATCCAGTTGTTTTCCAACCTTCATTAGTCACTTCATTTGTTTCCCCTTCTCCAACTTTCTCCCCCTTAGTTGAGTAATCCTCGATGAAGTTATCCTCATTGTAAAAGGTAGTAGAAGGATCAGGTTGTTGCTGTGAAGGTCCGGGTTGTTGGTTCCTCAACATATTCCATAATCTTCTTGAGGGTGGATTGAAAATGTACCTCCAGGTAATAGCAAATCTTCAATATTTGAAAGGGTTAGGGTGTCACTCCTCACGTTTGGCTCTGGGTGTACACTCAACGTTTCTGTCGGTGTTTGAATCATTTTTCCTTTCCCACTCAGGCCAGGTGTAAGTGTTTTTGTTTCACTCAATCCCTCTTGTGCTAGTTGTACCTGCAGAAGAAAACACCGTAGCCGTCCTTAAGGAGGTCACCGGTGGTGCAATGGGGCTTCGCAAGTCCCCGTCCTTGGATAAACCAAGTTGCTGATCATCCGTGGATGATGTATCCTTTAAAGGATCTAGAGTTTGAATCTCTAGGGGGTTAGAAACAGGCTCTTTTAACAGCAGAGATCCCGAATCTTCCCCGTGAGTCTGTAAAGACTTCACCTCAGTTGACTCCTCAATAGTAATTGATTCACTGTCAACGAGTTGCCGATCTGCACCTACGTCAGACCCTTTACCCGCAGGATCCAGATATGTTCCATCTGGGGAGGTAGACAATGACCTTTTAGATTGTGCATTTAGGTCAAAGCCTTCTCTCGACGTCTGTGAAGACTCTTGGTTCAGTAAAGAACCTTCAACCAGTGAACCTAACCGTAATATGGTCGGAACACCAGTTGCTTCCGTCAATTCTTCCTTACTTGATTGAGCTAATGGTTCAGATATTGCTTTAGTTAATGTAGCCCAATCAGCATCAGAAAAATCAATAAAGGGCGCTTTGGATGATTGAAATGAAGTTTCAACAGTTGCCTCGTTTTCTGTTCTTCTCCTTTTAGAGTAAGGCAGAGCTGTTGTTGAATGGCGTATCTCCTTATGTGGTGCTGCTTTGGCACTATCTCCCTCTACACTCATGGATGTCTGAATATTGGGTATAGGAGGGTAAGGAGGCTCGTTTGTGGTTTCATTTGGCTCTTCCAAAGGCTCTTCGACCGTGGTTAGAGATTGTGGGTTGCAATCTCATGGTCTGGATGGCCACTGAGGGCTCTGGATCAACATCCATTGTTGTGGTTCAGGAGCCAGTTCAGGTTCAGGAATGTTACCTTCATTTACCTGTTCCCCTGGGGGTAGAAGTGGTAGGGGCACCGTTCTTAGATATTCAAGTTTGAACAGTGGGTACCCCTGGAAGATATTCTTTCTTATCAGAGCGGTTATTGCATTGTTCTTCATCTTCATGCACTCCATGGTCTCCTCTTCGACGAATGTCTCACGCTCATCATCTGTTAAGATATCATTGAGAATTAGCTGTAGGAACCTAGGATAGAAACAAAGCACATCATCTATGCATGTTCTTTCATCCAGTGGTCCCATGTCAGGTAATGCTTAAGGAACTCTCCCACAAAGAAGTTAGGTTGTTGACTTCTTATGAGAGTGAAGAAAGCATGTATCTCCTCAGTTTTGGGATCCAGAACATGGTTTTCTGTAGGAAAATGTAGTATTCTATTAAAGTCATGTTCTGTCACCCTTATTGTTCTGCCCCCTGGCACAACAAAACTGAAGGATCTTACGTTATTCTCACTTGTATCCGTGGCGGTTGTGTACAACATAGTCAATTGATCGATGCAAAGGACTACGGGAGTACTCAAGGCATATGCCACTAATGAACGTGTGTTCAGAAACTCTGCCCATGCACGAAACTGTAAATTCGTAATGGCTTGCAAGTTTTGAAACGAGACATGATTAGTCTTGGTTACTTTTAAACCAAAACTAAAACCAATTAAATTTAATTAATTATTACTAATTAATCAAACTTGACACAAAATATCCTTAAAACAAAATTACCCCTTTTTCTTAAAAAAAAAACACAACTTCGAATCACTATTATCAAGAACCCTACTTTTGGTAACACAAATAATCAGAATTATCTGAAGAAATCAATTGAAAACAATTAACTTCTAAAGAACAATAGTGAAAATAGTTTTCTTAGAAACAAGTTCTTGAGGCAGTGATGTTCTTGGTTATATGTATTCTAGTAAGTATAAACAAAAGCCCTTAGATCTGATAATAAGAAAAAAAAACGTAAGGGGTTGTTAAATACTTATTGAATTGACAGGGGCAATATTGTCTTTACAGTGTTCGATGTTTTTTAATAGTATGTTCGATGGTTTTCAGTTGGGGATAAAACTGTCAACTTTACTTCGATAAATTTTGAAAAATAACGAAGAGTTTGAAAATCAGAATTAAAAAGTTTTTCTGAAAAACTATCGAACTTGTTACCTTTTAAAGCTTGAAAAACTATCGAGGGATCCTTTGTGGAAAAACTATCGAGAATTAAAATAAAGGAAAAATTAATTCTCTCAGATAGATTTTCATTTTAATTCAAAAACCATCGAGAATTTAGATAAAGAATAATGAAATTCAATTCGATGCTTTTTCAAATTTTCCTCAAAAAGTATCGAGAAATGTTTTCAATAGTTTTTCTTTTTCCTTTTCAAAAACTATCGAAAATTTATTTCGATAGATTTATCTATGTACTTGAAAAACTATCGAATTTCCTAAATTCGATATTTTTTGCTTCTGTCTTCATTTTAAAACCTGTTCTTGTTTTAAAATTTAGACTGTTTTATTTCCTGTCAAGTTTTAATTCTAATAAATCTTTTCAAATTTACCAAAATCAATTGTCAACAGAAAATTCACAATTTTCTCAGAATAAAATCGACTAAATATCATTGAATGATATTAACCAATTAAAATCCAATAAATTATGCTGCATATTTATTTTATGTATTTTAAATTATGGAGCAAATAAGATATTGAACTGCTTCAATTTCCATAATTCAAATTTCATTAAATAAATAATAATAAATTAATACTAAATATCTATGAGCTAGATATTAGCACTAAATTATTAATGTGAGGACTGGATGTTAAATAAATTCACAAGTCCTTAAAATATGAACAATTTTATACTTGTGAACTTATTCAAGAGTTTCTTGCAGATGAGATTTTCAAATCAGGTGCGTGTCTGCAAGTTACTCTATGAATTGAAGACATTCTCTCGAAAGAAATGATACCTGTTGTCAAGGTGCATTATCGTGGATTGTTTCACAGAGTTGTTGGAGATAAAGTTATTTCCTGAAATAATAACAAGAAATCAATCTTCCTCCACGAAGTTGACAGCTTCTAGAGATGCTCCTCTTGTCATTCAGAGATGCTTCTCCTGTCTTTCTTACAACCTGCGTATTTTTTATCTAAATAGCTAAACAAGTTAACAAGTATCTTTAGGGTACCATATACTGAGATTTGGTATTCCCTTAAGATATCTCAAAATCATGTTGATAACTATAAGACTAGATTTTTGAAATCCACTTGGAACCTTGCACATTGGCAACTTGAGAATAAAATATGTGTTGTCAATTTGCAGCTAATAACTTAATGAGACGCATACCTCTCTAGCTTGTCATTTCTGTCTTTTACCTGATTTGTCCTGATCAAGCTTTAGTGGCTGCTGTTGGTAGGGAGTCTTGGCATGTCTAGAATCTTCTCAATTGTGCACATTCAAAAGATTCTTGACTTACTTTTATTGCCATCACTCTTTTGGCTTACTTGTGCTCCTAAAAGAATTATTCTTCTGGCTTGCTCAAAGTAATTCCAAAAAGAATTGCAACTTTCCCAACATACTCATCTTGTACATTCTCTGCAATGACTTGGCAAATTTCTTGCACAAGTTTTCGTTAGTAGACCAACATATAATATAATCATGATATCACTGCACATATATGACATTATGTTTGTGCCTTATGACGACTCTAATAAATTCATATTCTGTAAAAGTTCAGTTGGAGTGTCATACCATGTCTTTGACGATTGCTTGAGTATTGATACCGGTTCATACCAATCTGTAGTGATCTTGTGAAGAGAAGTTATACAACGTCCAATTGATCTGCAACAACAAATGCCAGGAGCTGCTGTACATTGACTTCTTCTACTATCTCACCAATTAGAAGTGCACTTGATCATATTCACCATATAGATATTAAAGTTTGAATATGCAGCAGGTGCCAGATATATCCTGATATCCTCAAGTCTCGTCACTGGTGCTTCTTGTTAGATACTGCTTCCTAATAGTAACCTAGCATCCAGTTTGGCCTTTTCCCTCATAACAATGCCAATTTCATCCAGTATTCTGGATACCCATCTTGTTCCAATAACATATTTTCCCTTAGGCCTGGGTACCAGCTTCCAAACTTTCTGCCTTTCAGATTGATTGAGTTCATTTTGCTTTGCAATCACCCAATCTGGATCCATCAGAGCTTCTTTACCTTTCTTTGTTTCTTCTTCAGAAAGAAAACCAAGAAAATAATCATTCATACTCTATAGCTCCAGTCTTTACTCCACCACTAGGATCACTAAGAACTAGACATCAGGAATGATATTGAATCTAAACCCTTTGTCTTGACAGATACGTTCTTGAAGTGTCCTCTAGATATTCATTGTGGTGTTGATCTGACTAATTGATCCTTCTTTTGCTCCCCCTAAGCTGTTGCTGGGATTTCCTGAGAATCCTCATCCTCGCTGAGTGGTTCTGTTGAAGTACTGAGCTGTGTAGTTAAACTACCATTACCACTGCTTGGATTTGAATCATCATTACCATTAATTTCACACATAACAGCTGAGAGCTTGGAGTTGTTGAACATCATATTCAGACTTTCAATCACCTCTTGTTGATTAATCAAATTTACCTCGTAGGCTTTAGATTCCACTGATTAGCCGAGGAGAATATCCTCAAGAGCCTTAGCTGCCAATCTTGCCAAGATGCTTACTTGTAAAACAATTTCCTCCAAACCCCTGAAAGAAATTCAGAGTTTGCTTCTATTGGCCATTACAGGGTCTTCCTGTATTTGTTACTGATCATGGAAATGTGATTAATCTCATCTGTGATGTCCTGTCCTTCAGATTGAATAAACAACACCAGTTTGTATTAAGAGTAGTCATCAACCATCACTGAAGTATATCTTTACTTTGTTGTAGATAAGACATTAACTAGTCCGTAGAGTTCCATACGTATCATCTGAAGCGGCTCAGTAATGCTTATCACATTATAGCTTTTCTGTGATGTTTCTTTGACTTCCCTTAATGACATGCCTCATATATTTCATCTAGCTTGAATCCCAGATGAGGCAGTCCTCTCACCAATACCATCTTTAGAAAAGAGTTCCTTGTATTGTCATGCAAGGGTGAGAGCTTCTCAACCTTCCTGCTTGAGATAAAACACTGCTCCTTCATTGAATAAAAAGATTTGTGCTTTGAATCTTCAGCAAGAGAGTTGCTTCTAATTGTTATCCTTGACTCCAACTATTAGTTGTTATCAATGATACCAATTATTGTAAACATGATGACATTCCATTTCAAACGTAGCCATGTCCCGTGATGAAAACCTTTGCTGTCATCTCCAAAGATTATTAACGGAACAGCTTTCTCAATCACATTTGATGGCAAGATCTTTCTTCGATCATATGTCTTCAGTAGTAAAGACCAAGAAAGCATATAAATCGATTAACCTGATTTGCCTGCACTCACAAATGGATTGACAGTTCTTGGTACCCAACTTATTTGCTTGGGTCCAGATGGATTAGAGATTTTGCTTTTAAAAGTGGTAACAACAGCTTCAACCTATACATGCTTATTCTTATCTCTGACTGACCTTGCAGTCGTTGCTCTAATATAATTCTTAAACATGCTTTTTCTATGATTAATGCAAGTTCTAAGATATGCATTCATAATATTTAAATAAGCAAACATGTTAATAAGAATAAATGGCATACATTGAGCATTTTGACATTGCAGATAAGAGATGTGCAAATTAGGCATGTTCTGCATTTTAGAAAATTCAGTACTTTCTACTTTAACCAATATACACAAGTGTAACAGGTAGCAAGTAGATTTACAGATATTCAATAATTTTCTAAGCACACATGGAATAAAAGAATTAACAATTAAATCACTAATTCTATCTAATCCATTCTGTTGTTGTATGGCATCTAACTTTCTCTATTACCTAAGTCAGTTTTAGATACAGCTTGGTGTTCTACAAATTCTACTGACTCTAAAGGTAATTCCTCCATCCTTCAAACTGATTATCCCTTAACAAACAATTCAGAATAAATGAGCAAATCTTGTTCTACTAGGGATACTGAAACTTAGCTTTACTAAGGTCTTATGTGCCAGAAACTTAACCCCTAAAACTAAGAGTTGTTTCTTAAGAAAGCTTCTATCTCACTTGCAAATCTTATTCTACAAATATTCATACACACATATATAAGATCTCCTATGTACATGCTTTGAATATTGAGAATTAAATACTGCATTGGTTCAAGGAAAAGATACCTGAGATATGTGAGGTGAATCATCTTCAGAGATTGCTATGAAAGCAAGATATCCATGATCTTCTCGTCATCTGATCCATCCCAACTCTTTCCTTAAGCAACATAAGTTTTGTGCTGATGCTTCTTCAACAAAGCATTCCACTTCTGTTTCAGCTATTAACTGAGTCCCTATTCTTCTTTGTTTGTTAGGCTTCTTCATTGTGTAGCACACCCTGATAGTTTCTCGTTACATAGTTCTTATCATAGTTGAAACTATCACTCTTGTTTTTGTTACCATCTCAGTCTGTAACTACCTCTTGAACTGAATCTTGAAGAGTCTTTGCTTCGGAATAAATAGGCCTGATCCTTGAATGTAGCTTTTGTACTCCTTCTGAATCTGATGTGACTAAACTTCCTTGACAAGTGAAACACTGATCTTTAGTCTAGTCTCTCGAGGTTTTCTACCTGAGCTTCTTCTGATTCAGCTACTAGTAATTCTTCTATTCTGTTCTGAGGTTCCAACATTAATAAACGTTACTGAGATATTTGTTTGTCCATTCCTAACCTCCTCTCTAACAATCTTTTAAGAACCTTTGGCTTAGGATATGAAATATTTTAAATTCCAAGAATTTCGAACTTTTTGAAAAATAAAATATTTCAAGAATAAAATTCAAATTATTTAAAATTCAAAAATTTCAAGAAATGAAAATTTTGAAAATTAAAAAATCCGAAAATTCTGAGAACTTGAGTGATTGGCCTAAAACACCGGATCTAATCTGTATATCGATTAACAAGCTCTGATACCAATTGTTAGGTCCCGAAGTATCGTAGAAGGGGGGGGGGGGGTTGAATACGATACTCACAAATAATTCAATTTCGTTCGCGGATAATTCATTCAGTTCTATAACGAAATCAAACACACCAAACCAAACCAAAAGTCGGGGAATATATCTTTTTATAAATATAAACCTCGAGGGGTGCTACAATTTCTAATCCGTAGATTAGCTTCAATGAGTTCTAGGCTATTCATAATCAATACATTGATCGAATTCTGAGCACTATAAATTTTCTGATCTTCTCCGGCTCAAAACTCTCTCTCCGTAATTGCTACTATGAAAATAACCAGACTAAAGAAGACACACTCTTCTCTCTGTTAATTGTAGACTTCTGTTTTTGAAAACTATCGAACCTTAATTGTTAAAACAATCTTGGCCGTCCAATTCTCATCAACCTGTCAGACAAACAAACTTTTCACCCACTTTCTAATTTGAAAAGTATCGAATGAATAAAGTAATTATTCAATTCGATAGTTTTTAAATAAAAACTATCGAATGTAATACTTACTTTATTAAAGTATTCATTTACTTTATACTTTTCCATTCGATGGTTTTCTAATTAAGAAAACTATCGAATGTTTTCTTTTGATTTTCTTTATGTCACCTTCGATGGTTTTCTTAAAAGAAAAACCATCGAACTCTTTTCCTTGTCCTTGTCCTTTTAGAAAATCCATTCAGCTTCAGGGTGTTTCAGTTTTAGACTGTATCAATTTCTTCTGAGACGATAAAACAACTTGATCTTTTTAGTGCCGTCACCTAGTGCAACTGGTCTGGTTCATAGATGAATAACACTTGATCAATTCTTCTTTTATGTCTTCAATTCAATGCTGCTGATAAGTCCTTTGTCGTTCTGGTTGCTTCATCACTGGAATCCTGTGGTACTGAACCCTAAATCATTCACATACTTCTGTCGTCTTGAAAGTCTTGTTTCTTTTGTTGTCACTGAGGCTTGAACATTTTCATGAACTTCTTTCCGTGACCTGTTTACGGACTTCAAGAATACATACGTATTTTGATTTTTTGAGTTTACCTTTTCTTCTTTGATTCTGGATTCCTGTGCTTCTGTTAATATTATTGTCTGCCTTGTCCTTTGTTGAGTTGTAGTTATCTCTTTTACATCTTATGTTACATTATGCTTTACATATTTATTTATTTTTTTCTTACGAAATCCTCTCTTTTAAAAAAAAACACTAGCGATTATCTTTTTTAACAAAAACATGCTAATCTTTCTATTTTTCCTTACTAAAACCCCTCATTTTCCAAAAATATTACGGGCAAACCCTTACTTATTTATTTTAAAATCTATTTTAATATATTTAATTATGTTACTTTTTCTATTTTTTTCATTTTCTAAAAAAATTATTATTAAATAATAACATTTTTATAACCAACTACCTTTTTAGCTAAAATACATTATCTTTTCTAACAAAATCTTCTATTTTTCTAAAAAAATCACGGGCAGTTACCTTTTTCAACTAAAACATGTTACTCTTTCTGATTTTTCTTTACTAAACCCCTCATTTTCCAAAAATATTCCGGACAAATCCTTACTTATTTATTGTGAAGCATATTTAAATACTTTTAATTACGAGCACTTACCTTTTCAGCTAAAACATGTTACTTTTTCTATTTTTCCATACTAAGACCCCTCTTTTTCCAAAAATATCACGGGCAAACAATTATTTATTTATTTTAAAATCTATTTTAATATTTTTAATTATTTAAAAAAGTTTAACACGTCTACTTTTTTTTTTTTAGCAAATACAAATTAATAGAATATTAAAACATAAATAATAAAAATAATTATTATTAATAATAATCCGTGCATCCCACGGGTTTTAAGCTAGTATTATATAATAGACGAAACATTAAAAGTTTGGTCGGTCGGTATGCTACGTTGTGATTTTACTTAATTGCCCTTTCTTAAATTCGTGTTTTTACTTAATTAATCTTACTTATTTATATAAATATATTATTAAATAATAATATTACATATTTATAACCAATTACCTTTTTCACCTAAAATACATTATTTTTTATATTTTTTCTAACAAATTCCCCTACTTTTTCAAATATATCACGGACAATTATCTTTTTTAACTAAAACATGTTTGTTTTTCTATTTTTTCTTACTAAACCCCCTAATTTTCCAAAAATATCACGGACAAACCTTTAGTTATTTATTTTTAAACCTAATATTATAATTATATTTTTAAAAATTTACCTATTTTAACATGTCTACTTATTTTTTTATCAAATGCAATTACTAAAAATATTAAAATATAAATAATCAAATACTTATTTATAACCAATTACCTTTTCAGCTAAAACATATTATAGATTTTTTCTAACAAAGTCCCTCATTTTCTAAATATATCACGGGAGATTGCTTTTTTTCAATTTAATTTTTCTATTTTTTCTCACTAAAATCTATTCTTTTTCTAAAAATATCACGGACAAACCCTTTACTTATTTATTTTAGAACATATTTAAATAATTTAAATTATTAAATTTTGAAACCTCATTTTCCAAAAAATATCACGGACATTAACTTTTGAAACTAAATATGTGTTATATTTTTTATTTTTCCATACTAAAACCCCTCCTTTTCCAAAAATATAACGAGCAAACCCTTACTTATTTATTTTAAAATTTGTTTTAATGTTTTTAATTAATTAAAAGTGTTTAGCTATTTTAACATGCCTACTTATTTTTTTAACAAATACAATTAAAATAATAATAATAATAAAATAACAATTAACAATCTGTGCATCGCACAGGTTTTAAGCCAGTATATATATATTCGAAAAACGACAATTTCTCTATACAAACAGCAATATCAAACAAGATATAATTGCTTGTTCCGTTATTCATACAACTAAACAACTTATCAATAATATATGCTTCGAGGATGTTCAAATACATGAATTATATATTATATATCCTATATATAATTAGCATAAGAGAGTTAACATGGTTTGGTCGTCAGGGCTAAAACTGTAATTTCAGAATTAGTACTATTAAAAAGATCATGGTTCGATTCCCTCCTACTACAAAAGTTACTTATATTGTATATACACTACCAAGATAAGATAAAAGAAGATTACACATAAAGAGTATTTTTGAGTTGTAGTTATCTCTTTTACATCTTATGTTACATTATGCTTTACAATCTCCCCCTATTTGATTGGATAGAGTTCGACAAGCAAATACTTCGAGGATAACTCAACTAACTAAGGAAACATGAAACTACTTAAAGTAAGACAGCGTAATAATATTAATGCATTCTGGATCAGATATATATACATTTCCAGATTTCATAACTCAAAGAATAATAAAACTTTTCACTTTGAAGTTGCTCCTCTTGTTTGAGCTGACAGTTCTCTTGTTCTTTGCTTCAGTTCTTCAGTCCATTCCAATCTCACCTTCTTCACTCATTGGATCGGAGTTAGCAGCTTGATAATCAATCAAGAAATTAAGAACATATTGGTAAATAAAAGTTAAGAAATTAGATCGGGTTTGTATAAGAAATTAAGCAATTACTTGGTAAATAATTAATTACCTTTAATACTCTCGTACAAGAAACTAATTAATAGTATAAATATACACCTAAACTCTGTTAATTGTCTACTGTAATTTTTGTTGTCTTCTTTACTTTTTTGTTTGTTCATGTTAAAAGTGTGTATATGAGTACATGAGTATGAGACTTTTTCCTTTATGTTATTTATCTTATTACGTTTGTTTGTATCCTAATGCATGATCATATTAAAATCTTTGACAAGACAAGTTATTTACTATTAGTGTTGATTGAGTTAAGACATGAATTAATAAGGAGGGGGATTCATCGGTTAATCAATTAAAATAATAGGCCGAGCAAGGTAATTTTCATGTACATTTAGTTGTGAATTGATTTATATGTTTATGTGTGTACATTATTAGTTTTGAATTTATAGTTAAAAGTTAATACACCTGTATACAAGTTAACTCGAAAGTGGAGAATTCATCATGTCTTCAAAAACAAATTTTATCATTATTTTTTAACGTTTAGATAGTTATTGCTCTAATTTTTATGAGAAAAGATTATATCTTTTAGTAAAATATTTTCTTTAATTCATACACGAAAATTCAAAGATAAAAATTGTATATTAAGAAATTTATAGTGTATGTATTTCGAAAATATCATGTTAAGATTTATTCGACTGAAAAATTTATTTAGTGTGTGCATTTTTAACAAAATTCAATAAGTCGGGCACATCTATAACAAAAGTCATACAAGAATAAGAAATATTGAGAAGAGTCAATATTTAATTTTTTTTAAGGAAGAGGTTGTTGTTGTTTTTGTTGTTATTTTTTTTGTCAAAAAGATATCATTATTAATAAAAAAAAATCTCCCAGCAACAAAAAAGATGTTTGTTCATATTTTTTGATTTTTTTTCTTACTGAGAATAGATTTGGAGGTAATGAATATTTTAATAGCTCTGAAGATATAATTGTAGTTTTTGATTAAACGATCTAGAACTTTATATATATATATATATATATATATATAAATTCAAAACAAAACTTAATTTTATATTAGAAATATTATTTTATTTAAAAACGTATTTTGTAGAATATTTTTTGAGAAAATTTAAAGATATTATTATAAAGCCGCTGCGAAGCGCGGCTTAGTAAACTAGTTAAAAGTTAAATATACAAATATTTCATACTGAAACTAATAATAAGAGAATTTAATATAATATTAAATATGTTTTCAAATAAATGATAATGACGCACGGGTATAAAGCTAGTATTGATAAGACAATCAAACAAGCACAGACATTGATGTATTGGATGCATACATATGTTAACCTTAATTAAGCAACACTATAACATAAGAAGTTAAAAAAAGTGTAATGCTCTTTATAAAAAGTTCGATATTGTTACCATTTTAAGAACAAGAGCAATGAATTTCATGTTAAACAATCTACACTTTTAAACTTGGGTCACATGACTTCTAAATATCAAATCAAGAACGGGACCAAATCAAATTTAGACAGAAACAAATATTCACATCAAATACTAAAAAATCAACGAATTAATCAGCCAATGAAGCCGAAGCCAAGTGTACACATAACGAAGAACAATAATATTTGTTGAATCAAAATTTAGAATCCTTATATAATGGATTAATAAAAGAAATTAGAGTAAATTTCAGGATGGTGGCTAAATTTTATCCCAATTTTCAAAACATTGATTGATTTTTCAGATTTTCAATTTTTTGGCTGGTATTTTGTTCCGCCTTTCAAAAAGATGGCTTCCGTCAAAGCCGGTTAAATATGCACTGTTAACTTAAAATAAATGTATTATAGTAAGGATAAAAGAGGAATTTCAACTTGAGATACATATTATGCCCTTGTTAATTATTAAACAGCATTAGCAGCTGGTATAGCAATACTAAATCCTTATTTGAAAGGCAAGGCAAATTTTACACATGGTGTGAACTTTGCGGTTGGTGGTTCTACTACTTTGTTAGCAAATACTTTGGCAGAGAAAAACATTACTTTGGGGAAATTGGAGGTAATGATTAAGATTTTGCTTTAGCATGAGGAGGCACAAAATATGGTTCCTGAGGTTGTTGAAATGATCAAGGGTGCAGTGAGAGTAAGTTGTTTGGTTTAAGATGTTTCTTTTAGTATTAACTCACTGCAGTGTCTACATTTTCTCTTTTATTTTCCCCCAAAGTCTTGGTTTTTCTAATGCTTTTTTTGAATCAAATTCCTGAAAGTTATTGGTCTGGGGGCAACTCAAGTAATTGTTCCAGGAAATTTTCCAATCGGCTGTTTCCCAATGCCCCTAACGATGTTTAAAAGTAATAACAAATCAGCCTATGACGAACATCAATGTTTGAGAGAGCTGAATAATTTTGCAGCATTTAACAATGAGTATCTACCACAAGCGATAATTACATTGCAAGAAGAAAATCCTGCCATTACCATTGTGTATGGAGATTACTACGATGCCTTCAAATGGTTTCTGTATAATGCTCCACATATAGGTAATTCGTACTATAGATTGCATTTATTTTTATAAAAACTCAACTTTACTCCTTACTCCGTTAGGCTCGTTGGTGGTATTTGACGAAAGTCACCTTTTTGAAAGGCGGAACAAAACACCCGCTAAAAAATTGAAAATCTGAAAAATCGGTTATTGTTTTGAAAATTGGGGTAAAGTTTAGCCACCACCCTGAAATTTACTCATGAAATTAATATACGAGAACATAATTATGAAAAGTTGGGGTAAATTTTAGCCACCACTATGAAGTATGTACCTGGTTTGTGGAGGAATTTAGAAGCTTGAGTATCATAATTGGAAGAAATATAGAAGGAACGAAAAGTTCAAGAGGCAATATTTTGCGAAAATTGGAGAAAGTTTCGAGATAAGTACGAGAATATCACGGGCAAATATCACGGACAAATCGTTAATAAACCCTTCTTTTTTCAAAAATATCAGGACAAATCGTTACTTTTATATTTTAAAATTCAACGAAAACATGTTACTTCTATTTTTTTTTACTAAAACCCCTCTTTTTCCAAAATATCACGGACAAATCGTTACCTATCTATTTTAAAATATATTTTAATACTTTTAATTATTTAAAAATATTTAACACACCTACTTATTTTTTTTAATAAATGCAATTAATAAAATATAAAATATAAATAATAAAATTAACAACAATTAAAAATATTTTGTGCATCGCACGAGTTTTAAGTTAAATTATTAAAGACGAAACATTAATAGTTTGGTAGTCGGACGGACGGCCGATCGGTATTTAGTGATTTTACTTAATTATCCTTACTTATTTTTAAAAAAAACTATCACTAAATAATAACATTATTTATAAACAATTACCATTTCAGCTAAAATACATTACTTTTTTTTTTATATATTTTTTTCTAACAAAATCCTCACTTTTTCTAAAAAAAAAACAAACGATTATCTTTTTTAACAAAAACTTGTTACTCTTTCTATTTATCCTTACTAAAATGCCTCATTTTCCAAAAATATCACGGGCAAACCCTTACTTATTTATTTTAAAATCTATTTTAATACTTTTAATTATGAGCACTTTTTCAGCTGAAACGTGTTACTTTTTCTATTTTTTCATTTTTTAAAGAAATTATTATTAAATAATAACATTTTTATAACCAACCACCTTTTCAGCTAAAATACATTACCTTTTCTATTTTTTTCTAAAAAAATTATCTCTTTTTCTAAAAAAATCACGGGCAATTACACTTTTCAAATAAAACATGTTACTTTTACTATTTTTTCTTACTAAAACCACTCATTTTCCAAAAATATCCCGGACAAATCCTTACTTATTTATTTTGAAACATATTTAAATACTTTTAAATTACGGGCACTTACCTTTTCAGCTAAAACATGTTACTTTTTCTATTTTTCTTTACTAAGAACCCTCATTTCCAAAAATATCACGGTTAAACATTTATTAATTTATTTTAAAATCTATTTTAATACTTTTAATTATTTAAAAAAAATTAACACGCCTACTTATTTTTTTAGCAAATACAAATTAATAAAATATTAAAACATAATTAGTAAAAATAATAATTATTAATAATAATCTGTGCATTATCCACACTCCCCGCACATTGAACATCGATATCTATACTATATTATTAAATTATTATTTTAGTATTTTTATATGATTTATTATTATTTTTTATCTTATTTTATTATCAATTATTATATTTATTTTGATCTTAAAATTTTTTAATATGTTGTCGACGAAATAATATATTGAACTTTTGAATGTAGTTTAGAAAAATAGATGATATAAATATTTAATAATAATATGTTGTTGACGGGATTCGAATCTTGAACCCGTGAGAGTATTTTAGATACCAAGAAAATAATATTCTTTTAATATTACATCAAACGGTTCTCATTTATCTATATTTATATCTAACAGTTATTATTTAGAGAACCAAACTACCAACCAACCAAATAGATGGTAGTTTGCTTATAATAGTATTTTTTAATATGATTTTTTAGTATTTTTTATCTTATTTTATTAGCATTTATTTGTATTTTGATCTTAAAATTTTTAATATGTTGTTGACGGGATTCGAACCTTGAACCCGTGGGAGCATCTTAGATATCAAAAAAAAAATATTCTTTTAATATTACATCTAACGGTTCTCATTTACCTATAATTACATCTAACAGTTATTATTTAGAGGACCAAACTAAATGACCAAACTACCAACCAAATAGAGGGTGGTTTGCTTATAATATTATAGTATAGATAGATAGTATAGATAGATAGATATGATACTTACTTATTTTAAGCTATAAAACAACTTTTTTATGAACCCCAAACACACGCTCCATAGCCCCGGGGCTATTTACAACTATCCAATAAAGCCAGCTTGCGTAAGCTAACATAGAAAGAGATTCCTTCCATAACTAGACCCCCTTAAAGTTGGACTTATATGTCTACACGGCTCTTGACTTCTTCCTTTCCAATGCGCTCTCGCTCGCCGCTACTAATATTTTGTGTTTTTGAATATTGAAGAAAGAAAGGCTCAAGTTCGAATTTACTTTCATAATAAAGTCACTCTAGTTACTGATTAGTATTTACTGCTTAGAGTAACTGAGTCATTGTTGTCTTTTCCATTTTTTGTTATGTACTTCTGTTTCTGTATGAGGGGGCCTTTAGGTCTAGTATGGTTAAGGTGTGCATGGCTGTACTAGTTGGTAGCTTTGTCCTCTATCTAAACCTTAGCATAAATCATGTACTCAAGACAGTTGGTTGAGTAGGTTGAATAACAGCAATTCTAAAAAGGCTTTTCTTCCTCATTGTGGCTACTCAATACTTTCTGCACACTTCTTATCACCTATCTATTTATCAGTCTTTATGGTATCAGAGCGGGGGAGTGAGTAAGAAAGCTAAAGGTAGTCTTTATAAAACAAACCATTCATTGGGATAAATTTTTCTGAGCTGTATCTTTCTTCTTTTTTCCAAGAACAGCTTAGAACCAAACACAAATTCAAAAAACAAATTCTTGAGTCAAAACAAGACAGATCTGTATTGTTAACCATCTTTGAGAACTGATCTCATGGCTGCAAACAGAATCACTTATCAAGACATGATGAATCCACTTTTTATTCATCCCTCGGACAACACCAGTTCGATACAAGTGGACAAACTCGAAGGCTCCTCAGATTACAGAGCGTGGAGGCGCTCAATGGAGATAAATCTGTCTTCCAAAAGAAAGTTGGGCTTCTTGAAAGGTACTATTTCTGTTCCTACTGATGACCCTGTTAAAATGGAGATGTGGGAAACTTGCAATAATATGATCATAGCATGGATAACCAGTAATGTTTCACCCACTATCAAAAGATCTGTCATGTATATGTCTTCTGCTAGAGATATATGGCTAAACTTGGAGAAACGATTTGCTCTAACCAATGGTAGTCGAAAGTATAAGTTAAATAAGGAGGTGTATGAAACCAAACAAGTTGATATGTCTGTGACAGAATATTACACTTCTTTGAAAATCTTATGGGAAGAGTTAGATGCATTGAATGTTTTACCTACTGTAATTGACCCTCAGCCTGATGTTAACAAGTTACTTGAAACCATAATTGCTCAAAAAGAGGAGGCCAGATTGTTTCAATTTCTGAATGGCTTGAATGAAATTTACAACAATCAGAGGAGTCAAATGCTCATGCTAAACCCTCTTCCAACAGTAGAAGAAGCTTGTGCTGCGTTTGAACAGGAAGAAGCCCAAAGGGCTGTCTTGAACCCTACCTCTGTTGTTCAAGATATCATGGCTATGAACAGCAGAGCTCAGTTCCAAAGAACTCAATGTACATCCTGCAAAGGTAGAGGACACACTGCTGAGAAATGCTGGACAATTGTGGGTTTTCCTAAGTGGCACTCAAGACACACTGGAGTGTCAATCTCCAAGCCTAGAGGGCAAGTATCTGCATCATCAGGGACAGGACAGAGATGGTCTAAACAAAATGCTCCCAGGCTGGCAGCTGCTGCTCAAGTTGTAGATAACACATCTTCTCCAGGAGTGTATTTCACTGCAGAACAATTGGAACAGTTAGCTCTTCTCATGCCTCAACTACAGCAAAATCAAGCCAAGGGCTCTGAAACTGATGAGGAGTTGGACTTGCATTTCTCTGGTATGATATCCTCACATATATCTCACAGTAAGACTGCATGGATTATTGATTCTGGTGCCTCTGATCACATGACACCTAGTTTGCATTTATTGAACAATGTGATGCATGTTTCTAAAACACATCTTATACAATTACCAACTGGTAGCTCTGTGATTATAACTCACACTGGAAATGCTAGCATCTTGACTGGTTTAGAGCTTAAGAATGTTTTGTGTGTACCTACTTTTCAACACAATTTATTATCTGTGCAAAAGTTAATTAAAGATAATAATTGTGAAGTTCAGTTTACCCCAACTCAATGCCTTATTCTTGATACTACCACAAAACAAGTGTTAGGAATAGGTAAAGCTCACAATGGCTTGTACTACCTGACACCTCCTGCTAAACTTGCTATGAATGCTGATGTTCAAACCAGTTTGACATCTCTTTGGCACCACAGACTAGGGCACACACCTGTAGGAAATATGCTTCACATTTCCAGTTTAAAATCTGTCATTGTACCTAATTCTCAGATCTGCTTGACATGTCCCATGGCTAAGCACACAAAATCATCTTTTCCTATCAGTCAATCTCATGCATCTCATGCATTTGACCTCCTTCATATGGACATCTGGGGACCCTACAAAGTTCCCTATCTATCTAAATATAGATATTTCTTAACACTAGTTGATGATCACTCTAGACACAGCTGGATTTACTTTGTTGTCACAAAAATCTGAGTCACTTGACACACTCACAACCTTCATGCATTATGTGGGCAATCATTTTAACACCACAATCAAAACCATCAGATCTGACAATGCTCTTGAATTCACCAGTTCAGCCTGTCAACAATTCTTTTCTAAGCATGGTATAATTCATCAAACCTCATGTGTGAATAGGCCTCAGCAAAATGCAAGGGCTGAGAGAAAACATAGACACATTTTGGAACTTGCTCGAGCTCTAAGATTTCAGGCTGGCCTACCTATTGATTTCTGGGGCAACTGTGTCTTGACTGCTGTGTACCTAATCAATAGACTGCCAACACCCATTCTAAAGAATAAATCTCCACATGAAGTTTTGTTTCATGAACCACCTGCCTATGAAGAACTTAAAATCTTTGGTTGTTTGGCTTTTGCCACAAATCCCTCAACTACCTCTGATAAGTTTGATCACAGAGGAGTGCCCTGTGTGTTTGTAGGATACCCTGTTTTTCAGAAAGGATACAAACTATACAACCTCATTACCAACAAACACTTTGTGTCAAGAGATGTTCATTTCAATGAACTAGTTTTTCCTTATCACTCTACTGACAGAAGCAAGTTCATGAAACCTATACCACCATCCTACAACCCTCACTTACTTGAAATCAGTGATCGTTTTAGTAATGAAGAAGAAACTATTGATAATCCTACTGAACCACAAACACCTGTCTCAACTCCTCATTCTGTTGATCCTGCTGCAGAAAGTCCACCACCTGCACCTAGAAAATCATCAAGACCTCATAGACCTCCTGTTTGGTTGAGTGATTTTGTCACTGCAAATTCTGTATCTACTATCTCCACCATTGTCAACACTGATATCTCTCCTCCTTTTCACTGTTTTCTCTCAACCCTCACTGCTACTTCTGATCCCTTGTCTTTCAAGAATGCCATTCAAAAATCAGAATGGATATGTGCTATGAACCAAGAATTGGATGCACTTGAATTGAATCAAACCTGGGAAGTCACTGAATTGCCTGCAGGCTGTCATGCAATTGGCTGCAAATGGATCTACAAAACAAAGTTTCTCCCAAATGGTGACATTGACAAATACAAGGCAAGACTGGTTATCCTTGGCTGTCATCAACAATATGGGATAGACTTTGAAGAAACCTTTGCTCCTGTGGCAAAGTTGACTACTGTGAGAACTCTTCTTGCAGTTGCAGCTATGGAGAATTGGATCACATGTCAAATGGATGTTTCAAATGCTTTTTTGCATGGGGATTTGTTTGAAGATGTGTACATGAAAATGCCACCAGGTTACACTCACTTGGGGTGCAGAATTACCTCTGATTCTTTCTCTAAGTCCTTGTCTTCACAAAACAATATGGTGTGCAAACTTAAAAAATCTTTATATGGATTAAAGCAGGCTCCCAGAAATTGGTTTGCTAAACTGTCATCCACATTGCTGCAAATGAAGTATGTTCAGTCCAAAACTGACTATAGCCTGTTCATACATCACACTAATACTTCCATTACTTTAGTATTGGTGTATGTGGATGATTTGCTAATAAGTGGAAATTGTTCTCCTTCTATTGCTGCACTCAAAGGTTTGTTGTCTAAAACTTTTCATATGAAGGATTTAGGACCTCTTACTTATTTTCTTGGGCTAGAAATTCACAGAGATGACTCAGGCATCTTTGTGTGCCAAAGGAAATACACATTGGATATCATCAAGGAGTATGGATTGTGTAATGCAAAACCAGTGTTGCTTCCAATGGATACACACATCAAGTTGTCTGCAGAACTTGGAGATGCACTGCCAGATGCTACTGTCTATCAACGCCTAGTAGGCAAATTAATCTACTTGACAATTACCAGGCCAGACATTGCTTTCACTGTGCAACTCTTGTCACAGTTTATGCAGAAACCTACTTCCATTCATCTTCAAGCTGCTAAAAGATTGTTGAGATACTTACTGGGCACATCATCTCAAGGGATATTACTTGCCTCCAATTCTGCTGCACAATTAACAGCATATTGTGACAGCGATTGGGCCTCCTGCCCCATGACAAGAAGGTCCACCACAGGTTACTGCATTTTTTTGGGCACTTCACCAATCTCTTGGAAATCTAAGAAACAACCTGTAGTGTCCAGGTCCTCAGCTGAAGCCGAGTATAGAGCCATGGCCCTGACAACTTGTGAAATTACCTGGTTATCTGCTTTATTGAAAGATTTGGGAATCAGGAACTTGCCTCCTACTGTGCTCAGGTGTGACAACAAAGCTGCCCTAGCGATTGCAGCAAACCCAGTTCTTCATGAATGCACAAAACATGTTGAATTGGACTGCCACTATGTTCGAGAACAAGTCAAAGCTGGATCTATTACAACTGCCTATACACCTACTACTGACCAGGTGGCTGATGTTCTCACTAAAATCCTGCCCGTGAAACTGCACAATCAACATTATGCTTTACCTCTATCAACTCCGTCTCACCAACTTGAGGGGGGTATTGAAGCAAGAAAGGCTCAAGTTCGAATTTACTTTCATAATAAAGTCACTATAGTTACTGATTAGTATTTACTGCTTAGAGTAACTGAGTCATTGTTGTCTTTTCCATTTTCTGTTATGCACTTCTGTTTCTGTATGAGGGGACCTTTAGGTCTAGTATGGTTAAGGTGTGCATGGTTGTACTAGTTGGTAGCTTTGTCCTCTATCTAAACCTTAGCATAAATCATGTACTCAAGGCAGTTGGTTGAGTAGGTTGAATAACAGCAATTCTAAAAAGGCTTTTCTTCCTCATTGTGGCTACTCAATACTTTCTGCACACTTCTTATCACCTATGTATTTATCAGTCTTTAAATAACTTTATCCCTAATCTATATATTATAAATTTATATTATTTTAAAATATAAATTAGAGTTCTAAGATTTTTTTAGTTAAAGATTCTTCAAGGAACATATAACACGTAACTTCTTATTGGAGGACATGAGAGGAGGTAATATCTCGGCGATTAGAGTTTGTGAATTATATCCTATATATAATTGGTATGAGGGAGTTTAGATGGTTTGGTCGTCAGGGCTAAAATAGTAAATTAGTAATTATTATTATTATTGTGAAAAAAAGGAAAAATGGTAGATATACTCGAAATACAAGCAGATAAGCTCTCAGGTAGTAAATTAAAAATTTTAAATTCAGTGATTTCAAATTCAAAGGAATAAAGATTTCATCAATAATATACAAAACTATTTTAATAAAAAATGAATAAAAAATGAATACTAATCAATTTTATAATAATATTTCAACTAAAAAGTAGTACTTGGGAAATCTACAAAAAGGATATATTGTATAAATTTAATATTGATGATCTAATATACAAAATCAATTAAAATGAAATTTAAAAAAAAACTAAATATACTAAAATATAAATAAAGTGAGTTAAGTTTTATGGAGTCTTCAATCTAAATTTAGAAAAATATAATATTTTATAAATTATGTTCTATGAAAATAACTATTTTCATTCCATAATATTTTTGGAAAATGAGTAGATTTTGTTAGAAAAAAGTGTTTTAATTATAAAAGACAAATAATAAGGACAAATAAAAAAAAACCAACAAGTTTTAATTTAAAAAAAAATAAATATCCGTGATATTTTTTAGAAGTGTTTTAATTATATTAATTTTATTTGTTAAAAAAATACGTTTGCATGTTAAAATATGTGACCTTTTTAAGTAATTAAAAATATTAAAATAGATTTTAAAATAAATAAGTAAGGATTGCACCTGATATTTTTGGAAAAGAGATATGATATTTTTTGAAAAGAGACATTTTAGTGAAAACAAATATAAAAATTAATATGTTTTATTTAAAAGTAATTGCCTGTGATATTTTTGGAAAATAAGTAGATTTTGTTACAAAAAATGTTTTAATTATAAAATGCAATCAATTAATTACTTATTTTATATTATTTTAACATGTGTTAAAGAAAAAGTTATCTGAATTATTAAATTATCACAAAAATTAATAAATTATAACTTAAATTCAACAATATTTAATTTTTCCAAGAAATTGTTTAACAATAATTACAGATGACATATACACATCGTAAAAAAACCTAAAAAATCAGCCCAAAATACAATTAAAAAAATATAAAATAAAATAAAATAAATTATTACAATTTAAATTTAATAATAAAACAAATTCATTTATAATTACAAATTAATATTAATAAAAACCAAACTTTACAAATTAATATTAATAAAAAAATCATTTTTAATTATTACAACATACCAAATTATAATTTAAAATTATATATATATAGTACAAAACAATTTAAGAAAAAAGTAAAATTAAATAATAAATAAATATACCAAAATACCAGCAATTAATGCTAAAATATTAATACTAAGTATAAATAAACACCATAAACTTATGTTAAAATAATACAAAAAACTTACGGGTATAAAGCTAGTATGTGAAATGGGGGTAGCTCATTTGTTTCCACTATTTATTTTCGTTGAGTTGAGATATCGCGCGTGTGTAATATTTTTTCTGTACCAGGGGTCTATTAAATGTGATTGAACTCATTCAACTATATGATGGGAACCAGCACAAGGGCCTGGGTGGCTCAATGGTGACTGAAAGAAATATACATGTTTACTTTCTATGCACAGGTGCCACAAGGGAAACTAAAATTGTAATAGCCTTGTACAAGTGCCTTTTACTAATCATAATCCAGAACCTGATCCAATTACATTTAGCTCGTCAAAGTAGCTGCACTGCTTCTCTAATACTTGATAAGAAATACTGAAGACGTACATAACATATTGCCCCATAATAATTTATTAACAGCCTCCACTCGGTAACCTGAGTGAATAGGTACATTATGCAATCGAATCCAACAACACAACTGAAGGATGATGTGAATTATGACTTGTGATCAATCTTCTAATATGGTTTAAGTACTTTGAGTTGTAGCCTGCACAATGACATGATTACCCTGAGTTAATTGCAAACCTAGTTGCATAAAACGGCATTGCTGTAGTGCAAGAGATTGAACAAGTAGAGAAAATTGACTTTAATACAGAGGTAGTTCATCAGCAACTACGCACTGTCATAACACGATAACTTTCAGTTCAAAACAAGGTGTGTGCATATGCCTTCGTAGGAAGATGGAATATTCAAGGTCATGTCATCATATTCTCCCGACAGAGTAAGCCGCTGTATGAACTAAGAAAGCAAGGAACTGATCATCATATTTTGGAAACTTCTATCTCTTTAAGCACTTGTTCATAAGCTAAAAGCATTGATGATCGCACATTTGCTACTTCTTGAAGAGCCTCCAAAACTGCATTAAGAGAAATTAGGGGGATTCAATATAAACAATATAGAACATTTTATGGTCCAAATTAACTTCTAGAATGCTACAGGTTTCGTGAGGAGAGTCAGAGCAGGAAGGTTATATTTTGTAAGACGTGTAAGCTACTAAGTTGCATGCTAGTAGGAGAGATACACAACTTATATCATTTAACGGGCTCACAGAAGGTAAAATGAGCACACATATAATGCAGAGAAAGGAACAAGTAATACTTCCAGAGAGATTGCTAAACAAATTGATAATATGTACACTAATGAATTCCGAAGTTCACCTGTCTCAAAAGAAAGTTGGGCAGCTCTCAACTTAGGAGACACCAGAGTTCCAAACATAGACAGAGTTTTTGCTCGTTCTTTTTTAATCTATGCATACAGATAAAAGAATCAATGAGACGATATTATATCCCGGATTATATAAATATATGACTAAGCGTAAAATGCCCCTTTTCCACAAATATATATGTTATCTAAACACTACATTCATCTGCGTTGAAAGTTAATTTCAATTGAGTCCACATTTACGGAAGTCCATGTATATCAATAGATTAGTAATTATACCTTCTTTTTATATCTATAACATCCAGCTTTCCTACTTTGGAGGTTAAGTGCGAGTTACAATACTTGTAAGTTGTAACTGATACAGAATTGTTCCAGTAGAAATTTCTAATCAAAAATGAATTTAAGATCATTCTTTAAACACTTACATGGTTGTCAGGTGTACGTGGAGAACTCGGAGATGACAAAACTTCTGGTCCATTATTTTCAGGCCGTTTCTCCTGATATTCTTTACAGTAATTAAAAGACCATGCACAAACGCGACATGAATCAAATTAGTCTATATCCGAAACTTGACCTTAAAGGAATACAGAAGCTAGCATTATAATGAGTACAGTACACTGCATATTAATTTCAGATGCCATATTAAAAAGAAAAGCTTAGCACTAATGTAGCCTTTCGGTAACACTACTTTTACATTTTTGTATGAACTTCATCATATCCATGCAGCAGTATCATTAAATATAGCTGGGAAAACAAAGCGGGAGGGAGAACATACCGGAGGACTTTGATGCACCATCATTATTATGTGGACTGCTAGATTTTCGCTGTGACAACTGATCCTCCTCAAATTTTGCTTCCTCAGGGCTAAAATCTTGATTATCAGTTGATACCCATTTGTGTAAGGTAAAATGTGGTTGCTTCAGACTGGAATCGGCTATCACAAAATGAATATGTAATAAGTAATAACAAATTTGTACAACTGATTTGTCGAAAAATCCATTCTACTACATATTTTGAAGATAATTTGATCGAGTGTGTGTGTTTGTGTGCCTTTGATCGCAATAATCTACTACAGCTGAAGGTACTTTGTGTAAGTGGATCAAATATGAGCTTCATAACAACTTTTTCCTCTATCCTCGTGTATAAAGGACAGACATAAATATCTTTTACAGGACCAAATACTTGCCTAAAAGCACCAATCTAGTGTACGTTGAATAATCTAGTGTATGTGGATCAAATATGAGCTTCATAACAACTTTTTACTCTATCCTCGTGTATAAAGGACATACATATATAATACACTATTGGGTTTGACCGGTTGTTCAACCCAATATGGTAATATGGGTTTGGGTGATTAAGACTGTTTTGGTAATAATTGTATGGGTAGACAATTATTATATATGGTAATAATTGTATGGATAGACAATTATTATATATGGTATGTCTTGGTCATGATTAAATTAGGGAATTAGGTACCAAGAATAAAAAGTCTTGTATAACAAGTATGGTAAGTCTTGTATAACAAGTATGACAAGTCTTGGTGGCTAAGTTTTGGGTGGCTATATAAACATAGTCATATTATGTTTGATGTATGCTTGAGCATTGTTTGGCTTGAGTATCGTGTGAGTGATACACCGTTGGTGAGATTGATTGTATTATTGATAACTGTTTTGATTAATAATACAAGTTGGGACGTGGTTGTTTCCGCGTCATATATATTGTGTGTGTGCTTTGCTTTGTTTGTTTGAATCTCGTATTGGTGTGTAGCCCCTAAACCTAACAATACACTTCCTGCCAACAAATATCTTTTACAGGACCAAATACTTGCCTAAAAGCACCAATCTAGTGTACGTTGAATAATAGATTTCTACCTTTTAATCGAAAAATATTAAATAATGCTTAGCTTGATAGGTTTACAATATTGATCAATATCATACCATCATTATGATCTACTTCCATTAAAGTTGCAGCACGGTGGTACTTGAGGTCAAACAATGCACTGCTCACACGTGAAAAACCCATGGACTGTCTAGCACTTGCCAATTCAAGCCATCCCTGTAACAGGGAATAATAATAAAACATGATTTGTAATATAAATTTACCATATCAAACGTCTAAACAGAGTATGCCAGAGAGGAGGGAGATTAGAAGAAGGATGACTTTTCAGTATCTGGGATCAGTATACACCCCGCTTGAGTTATCATAACCATTAACCAGATATATTGTCAGATTATAGACAGTAATTCCCTGTCTTTGTCTTTAGTATAAAGTACACCATTATAGTTTATAGATTACGCTTGCACTAATAGATAGTAAAAAAGAAATACCCAGTCTTCCATTATCAACAAATAGAAGAAAGGCTAGTATGACTTAGGACAATAATGAACACTACATACTATGTTTTAGAAATATGTAACAGATAAAGTAAAGAAGATTAGTTTGTGAGCATGGATTTCATTTCAAATGATTGGATTCAATTCCAGAATTCAAAATCATGGAATTTCAATTTCAACTCACATGTTCGGGAAACATGAGAATTTCATACTTCATGATTCGAGATGTTACTTTAAATTCAAATGTTTGTACTCATAGTTAAATATTCTGGCATTGGGCAAAACCCAAATCCAAATTCTTAATATCCTCAAAAAGCTAATTTCACCCAATTCCAGAATTCCAAACAAATTCTTGGTATCCAAACACATTATAACACTATTTGAGAAGGCATTACATAATTTCCACCAAACTATAGAATACATTACATGTTGTTTCCTACCACAAGAGTTCCTTTTGCAAGTCACTCATTTCAAGGGAGACCCGTGTTATGTGATCAACCTTAAATTCAATATTGCTTTCATAGTTTGGTAGGAACTAAACTTAATCCCTAACTTTAATGACATTTTAGTTATGTAATGAAGTAATGCAGTGGGTTGCAAAGAGTCGAGAATCAACAATGTGTGTGACTAAATAAGCCTACATTATCCCTCCGCTTGCTTTATTTCATATGTAAATATTCATAATCATTCTTCCTTCCATTCCAATAAATTTCAAACAAAGCTGAATCCCACCAGTTAAACAAAGAATACTCATTCTTACTAACATTTTTCGTCTAATATATTTCTATTCCGCCTTTCTTTCTTCTTTTTCCGCAATTTCCTAATGCGTTCCTACTCTCTTATATTCCTTACACAACCAAACCCGAGCGTATGAAAATGACTGCATTTAAATGTAATATGCATTATAAACGAAGCATTGGAATAAACCGAAAAAGCATTGATAATCGAAATACCCAAGATTGATAAGAAAATACCTGACGGAGAGTGGAAGATAAGGAATTCATAAGAAGAAGATGATTGTTAATGGAATCAAGAAGCTTTAAAACAGACTCATCTTTAGGTAATATTTGCTCCTCTGACCTTATTTCTAACTGGCCTTGTTTTATTTCTAAATTTTCTGCTTTATTTTCTTCCATTTTCGATTCAAATCGATCTGTCAAAACCCACTCTCACTCCAGATCTCTATCTTCCTTCTCCTTTGATGTACATACAAACATATGTGTGTATATATGCGATAATACTTTCAGTAATTTTTGATTTGGAAGAGTGCCCATAAGTCATATTTATAACTAATTAATATTTTTTATTCCAACAAAAATATTTATTGGTATTTTAAAACTAATTAATATTTTATAACTAATTAATATATTAAAGTCGGCGATTAATCGGGATTAATAGTCGATTAATCGCTAGACGACGGGTCACCGAACCGATTAAGCGAAAATCGGTTAATTAATCGTTTTTTCAGAAAAACGGTCAAAACTCGGCTGAATCGGTCAAAAATCGGATTAGTCGGTCAAAAATCGGGTTAATTATTAAAAAATAGTTAAAATAAAAATTTAAAAGGTAGAAACTTGATTAAACAATAGGAAAAAACATTATTTTGTATATATAATTATAATTTTAGATGCCTAAATCGCAATTCTCTTAATATTTCCTCTTAAATTGATCTATAATTAAAAAGTTAAACCTTCAAATTTTTATTTATTACAATTATATAACATTTTTAACATATTTGCATAAATATATGATAATAAGATATGTTTAGTTGAAATAACGAAACAATTATATATATGAATATAATTGTATATAAAAATATTATTAAATTTATTGCGATTAATGATCCGATTAATCATTCCGATTAATCCCTGGACGATGCCTTCACCGATTAACTCCGATTCCCGCTTTTTACAACACTGTTTAAAACCAATAATTAATCTTGAAAATGCATTTATACTTATAGTTGTAAAAATTATATTAATTTTTTTAAAAAAACTACTATTTGTAGTTTAAAGTAAATTTATTTGTACATTCGTGGTATCCATATTTGGAGTTGAATTGTTTTAGATTAAATTATTTGAACTCTAACAAACAAAATCAATTGGAATTAGCTAACGGCTTGAGTCTTGAATAATGAGTAAGTGGAATATTCGGAAAAAGGTCATATTAAAATATAGATTTACTTAAAATTTTTGATTAATGAAAAGAATACTATAAACATTGGGTGGAAGATGTCCTAACCTGAGCGTCTGTACTGTAAGCATTAGATTCAGTTGGCTTTCCACGGCATGTTTGAAACTCTTATCCGTACTTGCTGCTGTCTCTTTCTCACTCCCTTCTCCAGACTTCCCCACGTGAAGCACAAGTATTTCTCATTTGTCCTTAATTTCCCATTTGTTAGGTAAGCTTCCTCTCCTTTCCCTCTTTATTTGGCTTGTCTTTCTACATTTTCTTGATTTCATCTTGTATCGTAAACAGTAAGCTTCCAGTTCATTCTTTGAGTGCCACATCTGATTCTCCTGTCTTCTCTTTTTCCCTTGTCTCTGCACTATCCTTTATTCTATGTTCTGATGCTCTTTCCTATCTTCTTTTTTACTCATTAAATTAGACACCCTTTAATTTGCATTGTCAAAAATGGGTACATTGCTTTGATTTAGATGAAAGAATGTGAGTTGATGTTTGTATAATATGGCTGTGGTTTGTGTTTGGTCTTTGTTGTTACTGCTCTTTTTTGGGGTTTTGTCAAATGGGATTAGCAACAATGTTAATTCGTCAAGACCAGCTATTGTTAATATTGGAGCTGTGTTCACTTTTGATTCTACCATTGGCAAAGCATCGTATGTCGCGATTAAGCAAGCTGTGGATGATGTTAACTCCAATTTCAGTGTTCTTCATGGAACTAAACTTCATATTGAAATGCGAAATTCCAATTGCAGTGGCTTTCATGGCATTATTGGAGGTATCCCTTTATGCAATTATACATTATGATTTTCTTATTATTTTTACTTTCAAAGAGCCCTGGTCAAACTATTATGTATGCGGAAAAATGCTATAGTTTTCAAAAACGTTCCCAAATGCTGAGTTGTCATCGTGTCATCGGCTATTTTCTCATAAAGGAAATGGACCTCTCGTGCATTAATATGAATCTCACAAATAAAAAGATGCCATGTATCATTTGGTAACACTTCTGGGATCCTTTTTGGGGTATGTAGCATTATGTATGCGTAGCATTTACAGTTTCGGCTTTGGTTCACAATAGTACCTTACTAATCAAGAAATCCCAGTGGTAATAGCCTAATAGGCCCCTTCACTCGTAAGCCCATCTTGGGATTGAAGAAAGGGATTCACTTGGACCCTAATATAATACTATTAATGAAGTATCCAATAATATTTTTAATTTAATTGAGATTAAGATGTATAACGGTTAGATAATACTATAAAGATCTAGTTGGGCCTTCACACCCTAAGATTTTAGAGTGTGTGGTTACTTAACATGATATCAAAGCTCTGGTCGGCGAGAGTTTCAGGTTTGAGGTTTAACTCCCTGCCACCCCCAATATTCTCATGGTTTGAGTTTCATGGTTTGAGGTTCTCTAGTTGAGGTTTGAGTTTCATGGTTTGAGGTTTAAGCCCATCTTGGGATTGAAGAAAGGGATTCACTTGGACCCTAATATAATACTATTAATGAAGTCTCTAATAATATTTTTTAATTTAATTGAGATTACGATGTATAACTGTTAGATAATACTATAAAGATCCAGTTGGGCCTTCCTAACACCCTAAGGTTTTAGAGCGTATGGTTACTTAACATGATATCATAGCTCTGGTCGGCGAGAGTCTCAGGTTTGACTCTCTGTCACCCCCAATATTCTCATAATTTATTATGGACACGAAGGCAAATTATTACCCCAGAGATGGGGGCGCCCGTGTTCTACTCTTCAACCCAAAAAAAAAGGGCTTTCGAGTGAGGGGGAGTATGGAAATATAATTGGTTACTTAACAATAACATGCTTATATTACTATACATATATATGTTAGATAGGATTAGTTGGAAAATATGCAGTTCTTCTCACAAACTTAACAAACAGCTATGTCATTTCGGTGTTGCATATAGAGAAAGCTGCAACTTTTTACATTGGTTCAGTGTGGTGCTAAGCAGAACTGGTGCAGTGTGTTCTGGGGCACTTGCAGTATAAAATCTCATAAAAAAGGAAATGGAACATTAACTTCCAAGTTTTGACAAATTATAATTGAACGATATTTTGTTTGTTTTCAAGTTATTTTTTATAATCTTAATTCTTATATCCCTCTTCTGGTAATAGTAAAAGCAATCCTGATAATAAACGTAAGACAGTAAAAATATGTCTAGAAAACACACAGGAGAATCCAATCAATAAGTTCATGCTACTAAATTATATTCTGCTGGTTTCTTCGGATTTGAGTTAAAAAAAGAACACATTTTTGTTAGAAGTGAAAGTGCGGAATTATTGGACCTATTTTCGCCTTTGGTCTTTGCATTGGTTATGGTCAGCCTAGTCAGCTATGATGTCCCTGCAGATTCTTTAAATCTTGGTTCTTATATGTTGCTTACAGCTGTGCAATTCATGGAGGCCGATACTGTTGCTGTTATAGGCCCACAATCGTCTGAAGTAGCCAATGCTATGACAATTGTTGCGAATGAACTCCAAGTACCTCTACTGTCATTTGGTGCCACAGACCCAACTCTCTCCTCTCTCCAGTTTCCTTTTCTTGTCAGGACGACACAGAGTGATCTGTACCAGATGACTGCAGTAGCTAATATTGTTCAGCACTATAATTGGAAGCAGGTAATTGCTATACACATCGATGATGATTATGGAAGGAATGGGGTGGCAGCCCTGAATGATGCACTTGCAGCAAGGCGCTGCAAAATCTCATACAAGGTCGGGATTCCTCCTGGACCTGGTGTCAGCAGGGGTGATATCATGGACATTCTTGTGAAACTTGCAGTGATGGATTCTCGCATAGTAGTTTTGCATGTTTACCCTGCGTTGGGCTTCACAGTGTTCTCTGTTGCACAGCACCTTGGAATGATGACTGCTGGATATGTGTGGATAGCAACTGATTGGCTTTCATCTGTTTTAGACTCTTCACAACTTTCTTCTGAGAAGATGGATTTAATGCAAGGAGTTTTAGTTTTGCGTCAGCATACACCAGATTCGGAGAGAAAGAGAACATTTATCTCTCGGTGGAACAATTTGACTGAAGGTTCTGTAGGGCTTAATAGTTACGCCCTTTGTGCTTATGATAGTGTATGGCTTGTTGCTCATGCTATTGATTCATTTTTAAATCAAGGGGGAATTATCTCTTTTTCTAGTAATTCTAAACTGAGCTCTGGAGGTGGTAATCTTCACCTTGAAGCCATGAGCATTTTTGATGGAGGAAAGCATCTACTGAGGAACATTTTGCAGAGTGACCTCATTGGCTTGACTGGGCGTATTAAATTTAATACTGATAGGTCTCTTTTTCATCCTGCATATGATGTTATTAATGTTATTGGGACTGGTTTTCGTCACATTGGTTACTGGTCCAACTATTCTGGTTTGTCAACATTGCCTCCCGAGACATTCTACTCAAATCCAGCTAATTTCTCAAATGGGACACAACAATTGCACAGTGTTATTTGGCCAGGAAACACAGCAACAAAACCTAGAGGATGGGTTTTCCCCAACTACGGGAAGCTACTGAGAATTGGAGTACCTGATCGTGTGGGTTACCGGGAATTTGTATCCAAATCGCGAGGAACCAATACTTTCAAGGGCTTCTGCATTGATGTATTTACAGCAGCTGTGGATTTGCTCCCATATGCAGTTCCATATGAATTTATATCCTATGGAGATAGCAAGCAAAACCCAAGCTACACAGGGTTAGTTAATGAAGTTGCCACAGGGGTGAGTAAAAAGTAAGAAGAGAATAGTTGGTTTTCAAATATTTAGAGGGAAACTTTATACTTATGCTATTTTTCTTTCTATTTCTTTTGTTCGTGCCTTAGTTTTTTGACGGCGCAGTTGGTGACATTGCTATTGTCACAAATCGAACCAAAATTGTGGATTTTACACAACCATTTGCTGCATCTGGGCTTGTCGTAGTTGCTCCATTTAAGAAGTTAAACACTGGTGCTTGGGCATTTCTACGACCATTTTCTCCACAACTGTGGGGTGTGACTGCTGCTTTTTTTCTTGTTGTTGGTGTAGTTGTTTGGACCTTGGAGCATAGGATTAATGATGAGTTCAGAGGCCCCCCTAAGACACAGCTAATAACCATACTATGGTGAGTTATTCTAGTTCGAGCTGACAAATATTTTACATTGTGAGTTTCATTAGTTTTTTTTCTTTCTACCTATCTCCTTATTCATACAAGTACTGAAGTTGTTAGGGCTAGCTCATACTATCTGTTTTGTTAAGAAGACTAGGCCCAGAAACAAAAGTAATTTGTAGCTATTGCTTAGCAAAAGGAGTTCTGTGTTTGGTGATGGTACATATTTTGTCTTCAATCTTTTCTTAGGGCAGCTGGAGTGAATTGCAAACTGTACACTTGTGCCGTTCCTTGATATTTGTCTTCAATTTGCCCTTCTGTCTCTTATGATGGCTTCTCCAATCGAGTGGATTATTTTGTAATTATCTACTTCAAATTGTATTGTTATCATGACGCTGTTTTGCATGACATCATGACATTAGCTTCTCATAATATTTATTAATATATGAACTTTTCCTATGGACTGGTAAGCTGAACATCTTTGATCTTCTTCCTCAAGTAATTTATTTTTGATAACATCTTGCTTTATTTCCCTTCAGGTTTAGCCTCTCTACTCTATTTTTTTCCCACAGTAAGTGACACTCTTTTTTACTTTTAAGCCTAAAATATATGCCTAAATAATTGGAGAGGAAAAAGAGCATTTTACCTTTTTGTCTATTTTATGCAGGAGAGAACACCGTGAGTTCCCTTGGCCGTCTAGTGCTGATTCTTTGGCTATTTGTTGTTCTGATAATTAACTCAAGTTACACTGCTAGTTTGACATCTATACTTACCGTACAACAAATGTATTCTCCGATTGATGGGATTGAAACTTTGAAAAAACTTCAGGAACCTATTGGATACCAAGTGGGATCTTTCGCTTACCATTATTTAGTTGAAATTGGTATACATGAATCATTGCTAAAACCCCTCGGAACACCAGAACAATATTCTGCACAGCTCGAACTTGGTCCAAAGAACGGAGGTGTTGCTGCTGTGGTCGATGAACGTCCATATATAGATCTTTTCTTGTCTAGCCGATGCAAATTCAGAGTCATAGGTCAGGAGTTCACCAAAGCCGGCTGGGGATTTGTAAGTTTCTATATTATTTAACTCGTCTTTATTTGTTCGTTCTCCAGAGTGTCTGCACCATACGAGATATAAATTGCATGTTACTCTTTGAAGAATGACAAGCAATTATTTGTAGGCTGACATTTCCTTTTATAATATCTAGTAAACTCAAGTTGTTGCATCTATTGTAGGCATTTCCGCGTGACTCTCCCTTGGCAGTGGACTTGTCTACTGCAATATTAACACTATCAGAGAATGGAGATTTACAGAGAATTTACGACAAGTGGTTGTCGAGAAGCACATGCAGCTTAGAGACTGCTGAAATTGACTCGGATCGTCTTCACCTGCAAAGCTTCTGGGGACTCTTTCTTATATGTGGGATAGCTTGCTTCATTGCCCTTTTCATATATTTCTTGCAGATTATGCAGAGGTTTCGCCATTCCACCCCTGCTGATCTTGTGTCAGATGGCCAGGCTAATTCACATTCCAAACGTATTAAAATATTATTGTCAATAATTGATGAGAAGGAAGATCCAACGAAGAGACAGAGTAAAAGAAGGAAAACAGAGATGCCAGTTCCCGAGGATAATAATGCAAGTTCTGAATTGCGAAGCAATGCTGAGCCTGAGATACAAAGACTAGACGACATATTTTAGTTCTGTTGTAACAATATCTGATATTAATATATATGAACTGACTTCAGATTAGCCCATACGCGTTGAATTATACACAATACTAACTTCTGTTTTCTGCAGAAAATATGATATTCACTTCATTAACAATATACTAGCTTATAACCCGTGCCAAGCACGGCCAAGTATAAGTCGACATTAAAATATTAGTATTAATAAATTATTAATAAGTATTATTTAAAAATTTATTTCTCGAGAATTGAATGATAAAAATATATAATAAATAAATAACTATTTAATTATGTAGTTATAGACAATCGAACTGTGTATAAAGCTAAAGAAATTAAAGTAAATAAATAAATCTTGTAAATAAATAAATCTTATATGAAACTATTGAATTTAAAGTAAATAAATAAATCTTGTATAATTATGTAGTTGTAAGGATTCGAACCCTGGATGAAGCTAAATAATTTAAAGTAAATAAATCATGTATAATTATGTAGTTGTGAGGAATCGAACGGGTTAAGTGATAACTAAATTTGGTACTTTGGATACCAAATTTGGTACTTTAGTACCGCGCGCCATTTTCACATTGTTTTGCTTATTAATAAAGAGTATAGATTTGTTAAATTTAATAATCTCTCGATAAAACTGAATTTATTATGAGAAAAATATCCCAAAGTACAAACCAGATGAATTCTAAACAAACTTCACGAGTTCCACTGATTTTAGTTCCCAGAAATTTTGTGATAACATGCAATACAAAAACAGGACTGCATATCTTAGGGTAATTCTAGTACCCCGCAGTAATTGAACAACACAGGAATGCATATCTTACAGTAATTCTAGTACCCCGCAGTAATTGAACAACATCCACAGTTCCTGCGTAATATTTTTTTGAGCAAACTTCAAAGTGGTGGTCAAACTTTATCCGTTTTTGCATTTTGATGCCCGAATTTTAAATTTGCAATTTAGGGGTCAGATATTACTTTCAGTTTTCAAAAAGATGGCTAAGAGCCACTTTTTTGAGAAAAAAAAGTGGTCCGCAACCACCTTTTTGAGAAATAAAAATAATGTTCGGCTACCTATTGCAAATTACCACTTTTTTAGGAAAAAAAACTTAAAAAAGTGGCTCGTAACCACCTTTTTGAAAAATAAAGGTAATGTCCGGTCACCGTATTACAAATTAAAAAATATTATCATCAAAATGCAAAAGTGGGTAAAATTTGACCACCACTTTAAAGTTTACTCTATTTTTTTTTATTTCTCATATTCTTTCCTTTAATGGAGTAGAAATATGCAACAGGACTAGTTAATCAAAATCTTTGCACTCCTCAGCAGGGTTTGATTTGCAGTAATCCTCCAAAGGATGTCCACTTCCTTTTGCTCGCTAAAAAAGGAAGAAGAAGAGAGTAATAAGAATACAGTTACAACTTGGAAGTAAATATGAAGCTAAATAAGCACAACATACTTTATGATATGAGTTCGTTTGAAGCATAGAATACCTAGATTCTAACAAAGCTTTAACAATTTCTACTTGCATGTCTTGATTCAGTTGCTTGTTCCATCCACTGCTCAAGCAATCAGAGTCAGAAATATCACCTTAAAGATCAAAACCAACATGTACAGTAGACATACATGACATAGCGCAAAGGCATCTGCTTGTGAATACCCAGCTGTTGATAACACCTTGGTATGCATCTGCATGTTGAGCTGCTAATTTTCTTAACTGATTCAGTTGTTGTTCAAGAGCTGAGTTTGCGTTAGACAACTTTGTACAGGTTTCTCTGGATCTTTGAGGATCGGACTTCTGCCCTTTCTTGAAAGCACGCCAACCATTAAAGGCGTGGATGATCCGCCAGTACACTGCAGTAGATGTTTCAGTGACATCTTATATGTAGTTTCCCTCAACATTCGAGGACAATTGTAAGATTCACATTCTAGGTTGTACAAATCCTAAGCCGGGCCCAAATCAACATTCAGCCCACCAATTCAGATTCAATCCAGTAAAAGTGATTTTCAGTCATTCAATTAATCAAGTACGAGAATACTGGGAAAATACTACATGATTTATGTAAAATCTCATGAGAAATTGATACACACGTGTTTCCAAATAGAGCATATTGGTCTCCTATATATACATTCGGCATTATCTTCACAGCATCAAAGGTTATAAATTCCATAGTGATATTTGACTAGAACACAGGAGCCTTCCGAGGGGAGAAAAGATAATAGTATACAAATGGCCGGATTGAGAATTGCTTCATTGTTGCTAATTACTCTTCTTATCTTGTGTTCAGGTTTTCTGCACCATCATCATATATTACATGCATTTATCTTACTACTTGTTATGCACTGTCATCATATCATCTATATTACTTAAGTTTAATGAAAAATCATGTCTTGACTGATTGACGTTTCAAATTCGATTAATCTTCAAAAAATTAAATAAGAGAAATTATCGATTTTTCTCCTTTTACTAATTAGTTTTACAAGTTCCGCAACTTCATGTGTTGTTTTTAATTAGAACCTTGCGTGATATACATTATATCAACTGATTGTAATGTTTGGTTATATTGTAATCAGGTAGTGAGGAAATAATGGGGCAAAAATTAAAGTGTTGTTACGATAATAAGTTAGTAGGAGGATGCAAGCCGGGAAGTTTGACAGACAAAAAATGCAACGATATGTGCACAGATTCTTGCGGCTCAAAAGGTGGATATTGCAAGGTGTTTGCTAATAAATGGGAGTATTGTCATTGTATGTGTTGAGGATGTTGATTTATCTTCATTTTTTGTAACTCAATATTTATTCTTGTGTTAAAAGAATAACTAAATTTATTATTCAACAAACTTTATAGTTTCTGTATAAATTTCTTGTTATCTAAACGTAATTTGTGTTTCAGTTAACAATGAACCGATAATGTTCGAAATAAGACATCATTTTTATCAAATTGAAAAATCCATTTTAAACGGGGAAGTGCTTTTGATGTTTCCTCTAGCCCCTAATGTTGTTGGACGAATTTCGTAACAACACGAATCAGAATCAGAGGTGTGCTGAAATAATAGAGCGATTTTGTATGTATGTGACTATTTTAGGGGTTTAGGGTTTGTAAAAAATAGTGGAGCTTTGGGAGGTGTCTCGATTTGTCTCGTATGAATCAACCCCACGCAGTGATGTGCAATTGTGTTTATCCCGAGAGATTTTAGGGATAAACTTTGTTAATGTGGGCAATTATCTTCCTGATTTGAAGGATATTGTTTGGAGATATTTTCCGTTATTCGTTGATTGAGATTGATTTTTTTCTCGTTTTAGGGAGATGATATTACTTAGTGGTTAAATAATTAATTATTAATCTGAATTAATAATTATTAAATGAAGAAATTTGAATTATGCCAAAATGTGGCATAACATACATTAATAAACATAAATGTTTTTTTTTAATATAACTTGTAATCTAATAAGTTCATTTCTTAGTACGAGAGAATTGAACAAGAAGTTCTTACAACTGGATTATCCCATTGCGTCGAGAAAATTTCACATATGAATCTTACAGGTGTTTTCTTTCTATTCTTGTTATATCATTTGGGCGAAGAAATGTGCAGTAGATAAGATTACAATTCAGCTTTGGTCCTTGATAATCTAAAACACAGTACACTTTCTTCACCCGGTTCTCAATTTTTAAAGACAAGTGAGTAATATCTGGTCTATCCCTTTGTATGAAACGAAGCAACTTACATGCCAATGGAATTCATGCATAGGATTACTTAGAAAAAACGAAAAAGAGAAAGGAATTCATCGCAAAACTAGCTGACCTATGAGTCAGAAACAGCAAGTTTGAGCAAACAAATCGCGACTCGTTAGTAGAAAAAAAAAAACAAAAGATTAACCAAACTAACTCTAAAACACGAACTGTAACACCGATCACAGTGGTTTCAGGTCCTACTACATGTAGACATCCAACCGTGCAACACTGTATGGTCTCATCAAGGTCAACCAATTACACGGGTTTCGGTGTCCCTTGAACATAATCATTCTACAGAGCAGGCGGTCAACATTGTATCATCTGAAAGTTGCTCTGAGCTGATGTTTACAAGCTGCAAGAACTTTCTCAGGGCAATATTTATGGAACTCATACTAAATGCATTACTTGAGACATTCTAGAAAAGGCAATTACTACATCTTTTTACCATTCAAGGAAAGAAAAAAAAAGGTTAATGATACAGTGAGCCGATGAATTCTAACAATCAATATTTGCTTTGCCTTCTCATTCAGCTTAAGTTCTATTACACTACCATTTCAACCATATGACATCCAATAATCGAAGGAGAAAGTAGATTGATACAAAATCTGCTACTGAAACAACTTGCCCAGATGGCTGGCATTAAAAAAAACACCCAATAAGTAGTGAACTAAATAAAACTGCTTAAATCAGCACCAATGTCAAGCACCATATATTGAATGTAGCAAAACACAAGTGTTCATAACGTTTAACGTTTAAAGAAACTCAACTAATACAGTATGTGATATTAGTGAAGCCCAGTGACAACAAGGCTGGCGATATTACATAGCAGCTTCTATTTCATCAGTATCCACGGCCACTCCATTAGGGGAATCTTCTGTTCGCAGCTGAGCAGATACATCATCGATAGCAGAGTTAAGTTGTTCAATTTTTTCAGACAAAATCTTGCGCGTTCTCTGTAAATTGAACAACTTGTAAATTTCTTGTACAAAGAAAATAAGGAACAGATTGGCCAATGCTATTATTGGCTATTTATATCACATAAGATTAGCAATTAATATAATGTTTTAAAGGAGCAGATCCAGCATTCAAATCCTCAATAAAAGCTAAAAGCATACAAGTTTAAAATTAAAAAAGTAGCATTAGCATATCATGCAGACTTGTCTACCTCCAAAGCTTTCTCTTCATCATATATGAACTTAGGGAGCTTTCTCATAAGATCCTTCTTGTCAGCTCCTGCTAGTGCCTTGCTTATCTGAAAAGGAACAAAAACGCTGTCAAATGACACACTTATATAAATATATAAAGGGTTTTCCCCTGAGAGATATCCCCTGAGAAACAAATAAATAATTATATATATATATATATATATATATAATTTAGTCCCTTGAGATATATCCTACCACGGAGAAAATTCATATGTATATTCTAATCCAATAGTATACTGTTCCATGAATTTGTAATTGTTTAAGGCACCAAAGCATACAGTACCAACCAAGACAACAGAGAGCACCCTTATACAATGACTGTTTCAAATGAAAGTAATTATAGTGAGAATCAGACACCTGAGGTGCATATACAGCGCCGAGTGTACCAACAACTATTCCTCCCAAGACAAATCCACTAATAAAGATGCTCCCACTGCTTGGCCTTCCGCCATCACTGTAATTCCGATAAATGACTTGTTACTTTATGTGATGCATGTAAAAACATCTACGAATAATATCTTAACCAAGAGAAGACTGATTACATAAGTTATGATATGCAACTACTTGATACCTGTAGCTAGCTTGAACCGCAAGTGAGTTTCTTCTGGTTTGTCGACTAGTCTTGAACGTCGAATTGATAAGACATCCATTTCCAGTACATACGTCAACAGACTTGAAATGGGAGCCTTAAGAAACAAAAAAGGCTTTAGATGGTAAAAATATCACAATTATTATCATCATGGTGACAACTCAATACAGATATCAAATTCTTTAAATAGGATAGACTGTCAAACCAATTTCCTAAATACGCTCAATATCAAAAGTACCCAACTCAATCTTCCAAAATCTCAACTTAAAAACCAATTAATCATACTTTAACATAACAATGTTATACTAACCTCCACCAAAACCCCTTTCATTTGATAGGGATCATATGCAAGAGTTCATTGCTAATAATCGGGTGAGTTAAAATGACTAACATTGTGCGGAAATGGAATGAAATATATATAATTTGTGGCTATCCATAAGTTTGATTCCTACCAATTTAAACTAGTAACCATCCGCAAACCTCCTCACAAAAATTCCGTAAACTTCCATTGTTCATAATTTATGATTCCATTCCTACCTCAACACATAATAACCACCGAAACATCAACACGAAACAAACATTAGAATTACACAATATCTCAACTAAACCCTAAATCAAAAACCACTATATATATGTATGTTTAAATTAGAGTCCAATAGATATATACATGAAAACCCTAATGATTGGCAAACAAGTGTATAAGCTCATCGAATATTGAATTGAAAAGAATAAAAATGAGGCATAGAACACAAAAAATAAAAAAAATAAGGGCTAAAAATTGTACATATGCAAATGAGATGAAATTAGGTGAGAAGTTACCTGAGGATAATTGGGGTGGAGAAATTTTGGGCAAGTGCAGGGAATTGGAGAGTAGAGTCATGCTAGTTTGTTAAATTTGAGGAGGATCAAACACACAGATTCGAGAGAGTGTGAGTGTGAGTGAGTGAGTATGAAGATGAAATGTTTAGTACGGAAATATTGTATTTTGTGTCGATAATATCGAGGCTGGGGAGGGAGAGGAATCATCCACTGCTACGCGGAGCAGTCTAGTTGCCAAACAAATTTGGTCACGTTATTGTCATCTTTTTTTATTGGGTTATTAAGACATTAGTACTCAAATTTTGAGCGAAAATATACATAAACCCTTAAAGAAAAAAAATGTACTTCTGTGTGCCCCTCAAGTATGTCCTTTGTACATCTCGGCCCTCTATCCGATCAAATCGGCTTGAATTTCATATTGACATATCCGATAAGGGGTAAAAAAGTAACTTCCGCCTTTTTTTTAATATTACTAGGCGAATGAACATATTGACCCTTGAAATATGGATGATTATACACATAAACACATTCAAAAATTTCGGATCGAATGAATTCAGATCTAACCAATTTTCGTTATGATATATATGAATACTTGACTAGATTCGATATGATACAATTATGTTTGGGTCTAGCTAAAATGAATGAATTTTGAATTAAGATTGGGTTAAACTCGGTTCAGAATAAATCGATTCTCATTTTTTCAAAAAAAAAAATCGAATCGAAAAAATACAATCCTAACTAATCTTGGATTAATTTTTAAATAATTGTCAAACTAAAATTAAGGTCGTTAAGTAAGTTTTTCTAGGTAATATCTTCTTTACTAATCATTCATTTTTTAATTTGTAAAAAAAAATCTAAAAATAAAATACAACATTTTAATACAAAATAACCTATTTTTTATAAATTTTTTGATTAAATAATAATGTCAATTTTTTGACACAAAATTATTTTAAATATGAATTTAGTGTATGAAAAGTGAGTTAATGTTTATGTGATATAGGCTATAACTGATTAAAAATATATCTAAACTACAATTTAAAATGGTTGAGATGTACATCAGACATATTTAAGGGGTCCGGAGGTATGTTTTATTTCTTTGAGGGTTTATATGTATTTTCGCTGAAACTTCGAGGACCAATGTGTTAATAACCCATTTTTATTTGAACTCAACGATTATATTTCCCTTTTTTCTGTCCGTCAATAATTTTCTCATGTTATTTGAGTAATTTCTGGTCTTCTCTCAATTGGACTCTTCTTATATATTGCAGCTACTTGGACTCTTATTATTGGTTAAATTATAAGAAGAGGTTGATGAGTGTTCACAAGAATATTCAAAGTGAAGCCATTTTTTGATTTGATGAATATTTTTAAACTAACGGGAGTGTCATCAAGAAAAGGCATGTTACTGAGCGAATCTTATACACGACCTCCTTTGATTCAATGATCGCAAAAAAACAAGTCTAAAACAGTTTAGTTTGTTTCGTTCAAGTCCGATAAATAAATTGAGGTGAAAACGGAGGTGGCATGTAGTTACAGTTACAGTTACAGTTACAGTTACAGCAGCTGCCACTAAAACAAAGTTAGACAAGGTTCAGGATAACCAAGAAATGGAAGGCAAGCCACGAAGAGACGTCTTTGCTATCAATCTGCTCCTTATAATATTCATCATAGCTATAGTGTGCTCATCGAATGTGACAACCCGGGTCAAATCCCGAGCCTTTTTCGAGAATTGGGTCAAGTTCTGATTCCGAGTCCGAATAAGCCGAAAGCCTACTGGCCCAAACGCAGCCAACTTGGGTAAGAACTAGCCCACCACAGGCCCCCAAAAGATCATGATTTGTTGGTGCTAATTAGTACTAGTGCTTTGCCTTATAAACTGAATAGAAGTCCCAAATCTCCTCGATATGGGACTGGGGTGTTACAAACTCCCCCACTTAAACTCTTGACGTCCTCATCAAGCCTGATCGGATAGCCCATAGGTTCCAAGATCGTTCCTCCCTAGCCATTGTGAGATAATACCGACTGGCTTCGTGTCCCCACCTCCGGACCTCTGTCCATTGTGGGATAATACCACCAGCCTTCGTGTCCCCACCTCCGGCAACTTGTCTCGACAAGCTTTCGAGAGTCGGCTCTGATACCATATGTGACAACCCGGGTCAAATCCCGAGCCTTTTTCGAGAATCGGGTCAAGTCCCGATTCCGAGTCCGAATAAGCCGAAAGCCTACTGGCCCAAACGCAGCCAACTTGGGTAAGAACTAGCCCACCACAGGCCCCCAAAAGATCATGATTTGTTGGTGCTAATTAGTACTAGTGCTTTGCCTTATAAACTGAACAGAAGTCCCAAATCTCCTCGATGTGGGACTGGGGTGTTACAAACTCCCCCACTTAAACTCTTGACGTCCTCGTCAGGCCTTAACGGATTATCCATAGGTCCAAAGATCGTACCTCCCTAGCCATTGTGGGATAATACCGACTGGCTTCGTGTCGCCACCTCCGGACCTCTATCCATTGTGGGATAATACCACCAGCCTTCGTGTCCCCACCTCCGGCAACTTGTCTCGACAAGCTTTCGAGAGTCGGCTCTGATACCATATGTGACAACCCGGGTCAAATCCCGAGCCTTTTTCGAGAATCGGGTCAAGTCCCGATTCCGAGTCCGAATAAGCCGAAAGCCTACTGGCCCAAACGCAGCCAACTTGGGTAAGAACTAGCCCACCACAGGCCCCCAAAAGATCATGATTTGTTGGTGTTAATTAGTAGTAGTACTTTGCCTTATAAACTGAACAGAAGTCCCAAATCTCCTCGATGTGGGACTGAGGTGTTACACCGACAGTCTCTCATCTCGTTATCACCAATCTTGGGTTTGTTTCTACTACAATTTACTTTATTTATATTCTATAATCCATATTTATTTCTAAATTGTATAAAACAAGTGCGAATGTACGTAGTTAGTACTTTGTTGATTTTATAGCTAATTAACTGCAGTTTTTTGATTAGTTATGAAAGTCGTTTGTTGAGTAACCAGTTGCTCTAAAACCTCAAGGTGTTATCAACGATAGGCTTGTATGTTGCAAGTTTAGTTTGTATTTTTAAGAATAAGGTGTCCGTCTTCCCTTGTTAAGCATGGTTTGCAAGTTTACCATTTTTTTTTCTGACAAATTTAAATTAAATTTCATTGTGCAAGTTTACCATGTTTGTTACAAAGTAACTCATGAATTTTGAGTGCTCTGTGATCCTCATTTTGTTTAATTTTTTTCGTTTGCTAAATGAGTAGTACCAACTATAATTGTTTACTGTTTTCTTACTGTGTACAATTTCCTCGGCACAGCCTAACTTTTTTATTTACTACAGATTGATCTTACATCACATATTGTACGAATGACTTCCACTCTGCAGGTAGAAAGTTCATCTTATCTTTGTCCAAAATTTAGTACATTTGTTTAATGATTACTTAAAGACGCCATTTTAGTGACATCTTTATATTCTTTTACAGGTTGAAAATGCTGGTGTTGATTCAGTCTCGGATGTGTTGGGCCAAAGCCCACTTGGAGATAGGACTTAAAAGATAGTTTGTATTTAGGCCCAAGATGTAACAAGCCCAATTGTACATTTCCCTATAAATACCCCCAAACCCCCATTTGTAAAGGGGTTGGAAAATTAGACTAAGGAGAGAGCCTCCTAAGAATATAATATTGTATTAACTTCACTTCATAATAATAAGAGAAAGACTTGCTTATTGAATCATATACGTTTTACATTCATCATTTGGCGCTAGAAGGAGCTCTTTTGTCTAGAATTCTAAACCAGATGGAAAAAGACGACCCAAACGGTACCAAAATCGGCGAAACAGCTGAGATAGCGACTGTACCTCATCACGACGAGGTACATTTTCATCATACACTCCAGCCTAAAGAGCTGTTTCCCCCTGTTACTGATCAAATCGAAGGATCCCCCAGACCCTCCGTTGATAAACGACTACGAGTAATGACTCCTACAGGCAAAGCAGTCCTAACAAGCGACGCACGCCTCCACCTGCTTAAACTTCAGGAACAAAAAAAGAAGCCAGTTCAAGGCCACCGTTTTTAGAACTATGCTGGGTCAGACGACGAGCTAGCCTATTTGGAAGAGCAGAAGCGTCTACTCGAAGCTCGCTTAGAGAAACATCGTGAGATTCAACGACTACAACGAGAGTTACAACATACGTCGTTATCTCGCCACCCAAAAAATCACCAAGGTTACACTGAAAAGGAGCTTGAGGAAAATCAGGACTTCGACGATGATGTATATGAGGAGTCTCAATGTTCTCGTCCACCGTTAAAGAGACACTTTACACCGTCCGCAAGTGACACCTCGTGGAGAAGTGATTCATGTGAGTCCGTTCGCCCAGAAGACTTTGCCAAGATGCAAAATGATCTCGCCATTTGTCAGGATTACATCAAGACTCACTCAGGACATCTCACATCCACTGAAAGTCCTTTGTCCCGCTCAATTGAAATCGCCAAAATAGACAGGACCTTGAAAACCCCGGCCCTAGATCATTTTGATGGGTCGTGCGACCCCATTGACTTCTTGAATACCTTCGACGGACGAATGGCATTTTTTGGTCACTCCGAAATTGCTAGATGCCAGTTTTTCTCCACATGTTTAAAGGGTACAGCCCTACGCTGGTACAGCAATCTCCCACCACGCTCCATTGATTCCTGGCACACATTAAAAAGTAAATTTCAGAATCGTTTTTCCAGCAACTATAATGGAGGGAAGATAACAGCGTCGTTGATGACAATCCGCCAACGCCATTCTGAATCCTTACGAGCCTTCTTAGCTCGCTTTCGAGCCGAGGTTGCCGACATTCCAAATTTAATTGAGGAACTGGCCATTAATTACCTCACGGCTGGAATTGATAAACATCGTCACGCACTTCTGCTAGAAGAGTTCTTTGAGAAAAATCCACGTACTCTCCAATCGGCGTTCCAAATAGTGGAACATAGAATGACACTGCAAGAGGCGGTGGGGAGTATTCAATATCCACGGCGCTTCCCACAGAAAAGGGATAGAAGTCGCAGTCCACGTCGACGATCTCCACTTAGTGATGCAAAGCGCGGTTCTGAGTCTCATTCCCGTTCATATGAGAGACGTACTCCTTTACCTGACAGATCGGAACGAAATGATAAAACATAAAGGGCGTGGAAAACCAGGGAACACAATGAAAAGGAGTTTACCAAACTCAACACCGACAAAGCTACTATACTAGCTGTCCTTAAAACCGAACCTGATTATCGACCTCCCAGGCCAATGAAGCCAGGTCGACCCCCTAGCTCCCGATACTGCGAGTATCACGAGGACACAGGTCACACGACGGAGACTTGTTTCCAACTAAGCTCATTCATCGAGAGCAAGATTCGTCGAGGACAGCTAGTCCATTTCGTTGAGGACACACATCACCAATCTTTGCGGAATCATGACCACGATAGGGTTATTGATGTCATCGTCGGAGGTCATTCCGCAGGAGGTACTTCCAATAATTCCAAAAAGTCATATGCTCGTGAAGTATTCTCCGTTAACCCAACGACTCCAAAGAGACCAAGACACAACCCATCCCCGGTCATATCTTTCTCCGACGAAGATTATCCGTTGGGCATAATTGAGGCCCATCAAGATGCTCTCGTCATCTCCGCCAAAGTAGGCACAAACACAGTAAAGAAAATTTTGATTGATAACGGCAGTTCTGTCGACATCCTATATCACCATGCTTTCTCACGAATGAACCTAGGGGATCGCAAACTGGAAAATGTCAACATCCCCCTGTATGGATTTACAGGAAACGAGGTGAAGGTCGTTGGCACCATTGATTTGCCTGTCCTATTCGGCACATCTCCATGTCAAACTTGGCAGTTGGTTAAGTTTCATGTCATCAATGCAGCGTCAAGCTATAACGCCATCCTTGGTCGAACTACGTTGACAGCCCTTAAGGCCATCACGTCAATTCCTCATCTAAAAATGAAATTTCCAACTGAGTTCGGCACATGCGAAGTTGTTGGCGACCAAGTGGCCGCACGACAATGTTATTTATCAGCAGTCATCCCGCGGCAAAAACACCCGGACGACTCCTCCATCAATCAAGTCGTGGAAATTGACCCAAACGATATTATCGAAACCCCACTGGTCCCAACATGTGTCCCTATGGAAGACACAGAAGAGGTCGAGATTGAACAAGGAAACCCAGACAAAAAATTCAAAATCGGAAAAGGACTCCAGAATCCATTGCGCTAGGACATCATTCACCTCGTCCGCGAGTTCGCCGATATTTTTGCCTGGAACCCTTCTGACATGCCAGGAATTCCGGAAGTCATAGCTCGCCATTCGCTACATATTGACCCAAGTGCCCGACTAGTGAAGCAAAAGCGACGAACTTTTTCAGAAGAAAAGAAACAGGCCATAGACGCCGAATTGGATCGCTTACTCGCGGCAGGCTTGGTGGAGCCGGTTCAATTTCCCACTTGGATCGCCAATGTGGTTTTAGTAAAGAAAAGTAATGGCAAATGGCGCATGCGCGTCGATTACTCAGACCTCAATAGAGCGTGTCCTAAGGACTTCTACCCCTTGCCAAACCTTGACCAACTGATTGATGCAACAGCTGGCCACGAGCTCATGTCATTTATGGATGCGTTCTCAGGGTATAACCAAATCAAAATGGACAGTCAGGACTGGGAGAAAACCGCATTCATCACGCATAGGGGTGTGTTTGGTTACAAGAATATGCCTTTTGGACTCATCAATGCAGGAGCGACATTTCAACAGATGATGGATACCATTTTTTCCTCGCAAATTGGGCGAAATATGCAAGTCTACGTGGATGACATGATTACCAAGTCCCAAAGAGCCTCACACCACGTTGATGACTTGAGAGAAACATTTCAGGCAATTCGTCTCCACGACATGCGACTTAATCCAGCGAAATGCTCATTCAGCCTCACAACAGGTAAATTCCTGGGCTTTTTGGTCACACAACGCGGCATTGAGGCTGATCCTTCCCAAATCAAAGCAATAATGGATATCAAAAGTCCATCCACTCTGAAGGAAGTCCAGGTGCTGACAGGTTGCATCGCCGCCTTGAGAAGGTTTATCCCCCAATCCTCCAAACGATGTGCCCCCTTTTTTCAGGTGATAAAAGAGTCAGCTAAGACATCCAAAATTGACTGGAGTGATAAATGCCAAGAAGCTTTGAACGAGCTCAAGAAATTTCTAACTACTCCGCCAGTGTTGATCAAAGCGATTCCCTGTGAACCATTGCGAATTTATCTCACCGCCTCTGACACTAACGTCGCCGCCGTCTTGGTTAAGTCCAGTGAAGGAAAAGAGTCGCCAATTTACTATGTCAGCCATACGCTCCGCGACGCTGAAACGCGATATCCTCAAATCGAAAAGTTGGTTTTCTCTCTTGTGATAGCAAGTCGAAAACTTCGACACTATTTTCAGGGGCGAGAGATACAAGTCATGACCAACCAACCCTTGAAGCGGATTTTACAGGGATGGATTGAAGCACAATCTACTCAGTGTCAGCCAATTCAGTGACAGGGGATTCAAGGTTGATTTTGATATGATGCTGTGTAACATCTATCACAAGAAGAATAGTAGCCTCTCTCTAAAAGGGGTTAGAAAAGGAAGCTTGTTTGTTGCTGACTTAAATTCAACAAAGAAGGATAAAGTTTACTGTTTTTACAGTAAAGCAACTGTTGGTGACAGTATGCTTTGGCACAGGAAGCTCTCACATCTCAACTTCAAGACAATGAATATTCTGATGAAGAAGGAGTTAGTGAGAGGTTTGCCCCAACAGGAATTCTGTCAAGAAGGACTGTGTGAAGATTGTCAAATGGGCAAACTGAGAAGAGTTGTGCACAAGTCTAAGCAAATGAACACCAACATAGAAGCACTCAAGTTAATTCACATGGATCTCTTTGGACCAGTCAATGTACCATCAATGGCCAAGAAGAGATATGCCCTAGTAATGGTGGATGATTACTCAAGGTATACTTGGGTGAAGTTTCTTGAATCCAAAGATGAAGCTGCTCAAGTGATTATTGATCAAGTCAGAGTTCTTGATAGAACTCCAAACTCAAAAGTTCAAATCTTGAGGAGTGACAATGGTACAGAATTCAGAAATGCCACTCTTGGAAATTTCTGTAAAGATGAAGGAATTGTACAACAATTCTCTGCTGCAAGAACTCCACAGCAGAATGGAGTTGTAGAAAGAAAGAACAGGACTCTCATTGAAGCAGCTAGAACTATGTTACATGATGCCAAACTGCCAACATATTTCTGGGCTGAAGCTATCAACACAGCCTGTTATACTCAGAACAGAACCATGATCAACAAAACTCATGCAAGTACACCTTACTGTCTGTTAACTGGAAAGAAACCTACTGTCAAATATTTTCATGTGTTTGGGAGCAAATGCTTTATGATGAAGGATAACCATGAGAAGAAAGGAAAATTTGACACCAAGGCTTTTGAAGGACTATTCATGGGTTACAGCACAGAAAGGACTGCCTACAGAGTTTATGTTATGGAACACAGGATTATTGAAGAAAGTGTTAATGTCACATTTGATGAAACCAAGTTTCCAGGACTGCATGAAGAAGGAAAGATGCAGACATTCAGATTTGAGAATCAAGGATACTTGGAAGCTGATGAGATTGTGGATGAAGAACCTAGCTTCACTCAAATTGTTGAAGTTGATAAAGATGCTGTCAATATCACTACTGTCAACCAAACTCCAGCTCAGTCACAGACTATAACCTCTAACATTCATAACAGTGGTGACTCTGGAGACAATGAAGAACATGGTGAAGACAATGGGATTGGTGATCATTCAACTCAACAAACTGAAGCAAATGTTCCTGTACAGTCAAGTAGCTTGCCCAGAATCACCAAGTGGAACAAGGATCACTCAAGTGACCTCATCATTGGTGACCCTAATTCTGGAGTGAGGACAAGGAACAAAGTCTCTGCTGACAGCATGTTTTCATGCTTTCTGTCTCAAATGGAACCCAAGACAACTGATGAAGCATTGTTGGATTCTGACTGGGTGATAGCCATGCAAGAAGAGCTAAATCAGTTTGAAAGGAACAATGTATGGAAGCTGGTTCCAAGACCTAAGGGAAAGTCAGTCATTGAGACCAAATGGGTTTTCAGAAACAAGCTTGATGAAAATGGATCAGTGACAAGAAACAAAGCAAGGCTAGTGGCTAAGGGTTACTGTCAACAGGAGGGAATAGATTATGATGAGACATTTGCACCTGTTGCAAGACTTGAAGCTATAAGAATCTTTCTAGCCTATGCTGCACACTGCAACTTCAAAGTATTTCAGATGGATGTCAAAAGTGCCTTCCTAAATGGAGAGTTGGAAGAAGAAGTGTATGTTGAACAGCCACCAGGGTTTGAGGATGCTGAAGTGTATGACTTTGTATACAAACTTTTCAAAGCTTTGTATGGACTAAAGCAGGCACCCAGGGCTTGGTATGACACACTTTCCACTTTTCTCTTGGACAATCAGTTTACTAGAGGAGTTGTGGACAAGACACTTTTCTACAAACACCATGGCAAGGACATCATTCTGGTACAAATCTATGTGGATGATATCATTTTTGGTTCTACAAATGAGAAACTGTGTGAGAAGTTTTCCTCTCTCATGAGTAACAAATATGAGATGAGTATGATGAGAGAATTGTCATTCTTTCTGGGATTGCAAATTCTTCAACAATCTGATGGAATCTTCATTTGTCAAGCTAAATACATCAAGGAACTTCTCAGAAAGTTCAACTTGGAAGATTCATCACCTGCAAAGACACCAATGTCCACCTCAACCAGTCTGGATCTTGATCCTAAAGGGAAGAAAATTGACTCAAGCACCTATAGAGGCATGGTAGGATCTCTTCTATACTTAACTACTAGCAGACCTGACATCATGTTTGCTACATGTCTCTGTGCAAGGTTTCAAAGTGATCCAAAGGAGTCTCACTTAGTAGCCATCAAGAGAATCTTTAGATACCTAAAAGGCACTCCTAACCTAGGTCTTTGGTATCCTAAGAACACTGGATTTGATCTAATCGGCTACTCAGACTCAGACTATGCTGGATGCAAGATTGACAGAAAGAGTACTACTAGTAGCTGTCAATTTCTTGGTGAAAGATTGGTTTCTTGGTTTAGCAAGAAGCAGCATTCAGTTTCTACCTCAACTGCAGAAGCTGAGTATATTGCTGCAGGCAGTTGCTGTGCACAAATTCTATGGATGAAGAATCAACTTCTGGATTATGGTCTAGTGTTGAGAGAAATTCCTATCTACTGTGACAACACTAGTGCCATAGCCATTTCAGACAATCCAGTTCAACACTCTAGGACAAAGCACATTGATATAAGACATCACTTTATCAGAGAGCATGTTGAACAAGGAACTGTGAAGCTGATCTATGTCCCAACTGACAAGCAACTTGCTGACATCTTTACTAAGCCATTGGATGAAGCAACCTTCAACAGGTTGGTAAGTGAATTGGGAATGCTGAACCTGGTATGTTGATTTACTCAGTTTTCTATATTTCCAAATTCTCTATTGAAGCTCATGACAACAACTTCAAACCTGCTGTCAAGAGAAGTTACTGTCTACTTGGTTTATGTCTGTTATGTGACAACATGTGTTGATTTGACTTTTCATATCAGTATTTTGTGCCAGTCTCATACTTTTAAACCGTGTATGACATTAATGTGGTTATCTGTTAAGTTTGAGAGATAAAAATCTGTTCCATTGGACTTTCACACCCTTTTGCATTAATCTGTAGGATTAAAGGAGGACATGACCATTAATTACTTTTGTGGTAGTTGTATGGGTACTCTAACTGTTGACCATTAGACTTTAATCCTTAGACGGTTTTGCCTATAAATTAACCTTAGGTTTCACCAGTCTGCTCTCAGTTTTAAAGTAAATAATGGAAAACAAAGTAGGAATTGAAGTTGGTCTAAAGAAGTGTGACAGTGAACCCGACAGTGAAGAGATCGATGAGCTCTTTGAGATACTGTTGGACGCCTTGGATGAGATAGACGAGGAAAAGGAGGCCAAGGCTAAGGAAGAGGAGGCCAAGGCTCAGGAAGAAGATAAGATGCTTCAGGCACTTCTCAAGGAAGAAGGTCGCACTGAAGAAGAGGCTAGGGCAGAGCTCTTAGAACAAATTAATAAAATCATGAAATGATGTACTCAATGTTCTATCCTGAATGATTTTATTAATAATAATAATAAAAGTTCTTGTCTTTGTGGTTATTGAGTTTATGATTTGTCTGTGTTAATTGCTTAATATCTGTGTTCAAAAGATTACATTGCTAAATCCATAATTTGTCAATATTAACTTAAGTGTATGAATCAAGCATTCTAATAAGTTCATGACAGAACCAATTCCTAATCGAAGTTACTGTCGTTAAGAAGGATACTGTTGTGTATTTCTTGACAGCAACCTTCTTGACAGCAGGGAAAGACTTTCTGTCAAGACTTGTAAAGGATACTGTCATTCATATGCTTAACGGTGACAGCAAGTTTTTGCGCAATAGTTGCTGTCGCGCAAAACCTACTGTCACCACCTCTTATTACTGACAGATTGTTTCTAGCGCACAGGTTACTGTCACCAATAGTGGACCGTTGAAATTGGATATTTATCCCACGTTGGTCAGTGAATAACGGGCAGTAACTCACGTGTTTAAGAGTGGGTTAAGACACGTTCTTGAAATCCACTTTTTATGCACAAACCGTTTGAGATACCTCTATTTATCCCCCAGTTACTCAGACATATCTTTCTCTTTCTCATCAAACTCAAGGCAAAATACCTTTCTTCGGGCAAACAGCAATTTTCTTACTTTCTTCTTTTCTTGAAATCTCCATGGCACCCAAACAGACTCTCTCTCAAACAAACTTTGCTGGTATCTTTTCCCCAAATGATGCTGGTGAAGGTTTCAAAGGACTCGTGTTTTTCTTGAACAAGTCCTATCTCGGTTCTGCCATTACCTCAACCCCCATTCTTGACTTAGACAGACTTGAGGCGTTTTGGCGAATTGTTGTTGCTCAAATTGAGGGTGAGAACCCGGGTATTCAATTCAAAATCTCTGGGCAACACTACACTCTTACAGCTGAGGTCATCAACACTGCTCTTGGTATTACACTTGAAGCAGGACAAAGATTTACTGAACTTGCCAATGATGACACTCTCAAGAAGCTCTTCTTGAAGATTGGGTATGCAGGCCCTATTCTCGAAGAGGGGACTACCAAATGGTATCCAACTGGTGAAATGGATAGGAAGCATCTGAGAAAGGAGTGGAACATGATACTTGATGTAATGGTCAAGGTGTTCTCTACCAAGTCCACAGGCTGGAATGGAATACCCTCCTACATCAAGAAACTGACACATTCTCTTGTCCATGGATACAAGGTGAATGTTGGCGCTCTCCTCATGGCACACCTCACAGCTGCCATAGGTAAGAAGTTATCAATCTACCCTCGCTTTCTTATGATGTGCATTAATTCATTCTGTGATTTTAATGAGTCTGCCCCTCGTTTAGAGGCTTGCTCAGTCTTGAAAAAGAACACACACACACTGTTATCCTCACAGGATCTCAATGCACATATTCCACTTTGTTTTACTCAGCACATGGTTGATCAAGTGTCCAACCTTGATTATCCATTACCTTCTGGTTATGATTCCTTTACTCTTGAGAATGAAACTGAATTAGACCCAAATTCAGTTAACCCACATTCCACACCATACACTCAGCCTAGGCCCTCTAGACTTACCAAAGCCCAAAGAGAAGCCTTGCAAGAATCCAGAAAAAGACCCTTAGAAGCTGATGTTGGTGGTAGCTCTGTTAGTCAAGAGGGAGACCCTGCACCTAGTGCAGCAAATAAGGAAGGTAGTCAAACAGAACCCCCAGTGGTTCCCCCTGAGCCTAAGAAGAAGAGAGCTAGGAGGACCAAAACCACTGTTAGCCAAGCTGCAGTTTCTCAACAAACTGTAGTTACTGAAAGGGACTCAAACACCTCCCTAGATGTGCCTTCTCAACAAGGTGCATCTATTGAAATTGGCCTGTCTCCCAAGGCACCCTGTACAGAGTCTGCACAAACTCATGGTTCACAACCTGAGATACCCCCACTTGAAGAAACACACAGTGAGTTAGGGTACATTGAGGATTTCTCTACTCCTATTGATGGTTCACATGTTTCATCTGTGAATCAGCCCCCACTCTCTGCTACACTTTCACCTTCTTCCTTCCCTACACATTCTTTTGTTTCTTCTCCACAACCTAGAGAAGGGGACAGTCCCAACCCTTCAGGTTTTGATCATCCATCTCCAATCATGGATGAGCCCCCATCTAGTGGTCCACAAGAACCCATTTCTCAAAGTGAGATGGACACCACTCCTCCAAACACTGAGCTAGGGCAAAGTGGTATTTTGTCAGAAAATGAAACAACCAACACTTTGTCTGAACTCCAAGGAGCATCTTACCTTCAGGATGATGCTGTCACAGCCTCTGTTGCTGTCAAAGACGCTGGCAATGTTGCTGTCCTGGACACAGCTGCTGTCATGGGTGGAGAGAAAGATACTGTCACTCCACCTCCCAAAGTCGCTGTCATGCCAGAACCTGCTGTCCAGACTCCAACTGACAGTAACATTCCTGACAAAGATGTTGTCCAGTCCCCTCAGCCTGATTTTGATGCTGTGATCATTGAGGATGCCTCTGATGATGATCTACTTCTTGCCAAACTCTTAAAGGTACATTCTAAATCTACTCCTTCCATGCATGTTAGTACTGCTCATACCCATGCATCCAGGTTGAGTGAGGGTGTGCAAAAGAAAAGAGAGATAAAAGAACAGAGAGGTGAGCATAAAAATGAGAGGCAGCCAAATGAGCTGGCAAAAGGAGAGGGACTTGAGCATGTCCAGAGAGATATTGAGGGAGCCCACACTGTTCAGGCATTAGGCCTTGAGAGTCAATCTGTGAGGGGTGATGAGATCACTCAAAAACACCCTCAGGTGGAACTCAGGGGGAGCCAGTAACTGTGAAGACCAAAGGGGGAGCTAAAAGGAAAGCAATGTCAAAGGGGGAGCAAGTCAAACCAAGCAGTGGACAACCAAAGGATAAAGCTGAAGAGCTTGTTGAAGTTGACTTGGATGGAGAAAGAGTGTTGATGGCTAAGGCAACTCAAGATGCATTGCAAAGAAGACCTGCATCTAGACATCCAATTCTACCTCCTGTGGTAATTAGAGAGCCAACTCCAGAAACTCAAGAAACTGCTCTACAGAAGAAATGGAGAGAAATGGAGGAACAAAACAAACTTGGGAAAGGTAAAGGGAAACTGCCTGAATCCATCCATAAAGGAAATACTTGGTCCAATGGTACTGAGTATGATCAAAAAGAAGCCAATACTCTAATGGTGGATTACAGGGAGAACACATTACACAATCATGACAGTGAATTTAGCAGTTTGGTGGAAGAAGCAATGAATGCTCCAAGCAACCGTCCAACCAACACCACAAAACTGTTAAAGGATCAAATCACCAGTGTCAGTGTAATGGTTAATGATGAGAAAAGATGGGCTGTAAGTATTTATCTCACTTCTGGCATATCTTATTTCATCACAATACAGTTATTACAGAACCTGCCAGCAAAGGTGTTGTGTGCTTTGAAGGGAAAGATCAGGGCAACTCAAACACCATTCAATGAAATATTGGATATGCAAATCCAGAACCTGCTCACACAGAAGCTACCTGAAGTCTACACAAATCCACCAAGTGTTTTCTACAGATCTGTAACTAAGGATGGCACAAGAAGAAACAACTTCATGAATTTGGTTGGCACATCCAGAATGGAAACCAAGTCAATTCTGAAAGTGTTAGATGGAATACTCAGTTCAAAGGCCAATCCAGGAAGAGTTCATGCTGTTCAAGAGATCTACAAAATGCTGGTGTTGAGAGACAAGGCACTGGGAGCTAGAATGAAGGAGCTAATCACTAGAGCCAATGCCAAAAGAAATGATCAAGGTGGGAGCTGTCTCTATGACATTCCTCCTCATGATGATGATGATGATGATGATGATGAAGATGGTGAGGATGGAGGTGGTAAAGCTTCTGGAAATGCTGGAAATGCTGGTGGAAGTAATTCTGGGAATACTGGTATTCAATCTCAGAATGAAGGCAATGAAGAAACTCTTAGCCAGAAAAAGAAAGATGCTGGTGCAACAGATGAAGAGGAGTCAAGAATACTGGAAGCTTTGGAGGCAAGCATTCTTAGATGTGCTATTGACTGCATAAATGCAGAAAAAGATGCTGTCACCAAAGGTACTGTCGACAAGGAAACTGTCCAAGAAGATGCTGTCAAAGAAGATACTGTCGACAAAGGTGCTGTCAAGGAAGGTTCTGTCAAGAATGAAGCCAAAGCTGCTGTCAAGCCCAAGAGACTGAAAGCTAAAGCTAAGGCATGGTTTACTAGACAGAAACCTGAAGGAAAGCACAAGTACTCAGGAAAGGAAAAAGCCACTGGATTTGGCAGGAATCTTAAGAAGCCAATTCAATCAATTCCTCCCAACAGTCTTAAAGTTCAACAGATGCAATCTTGGGAAATCAAGAGTGTTGAGGTTAAATTGGATGCAAATCAAGAGGCCACTGAGTACATTCTGTGGTGGGAAGAATCAAGATCTACCAAGGTTGATAAGGATTTCAATCTGGTCTCCACATCAACCAGTGGTAGAACATCAACCTTAGATAAAAGAAGAATTGACTTCTTCTACCTGGAAAGAATGGTAGAGTTGCTGGAGAGCTATGAAAATGTTCCAGAGTCTGTTATGGAACATATTCTGAAATATCAAGCTAATAGGGACGCTGAATTCTATCAGAAATTTGGCTACAACTTTGCTAATTTTGATGATGCTGATATTTCAACTGATTTACCAGCTTCTCCTATACCATATCACTGGTACTATGAGTTTGATGACTCACCCACAGAAGAAAGGAAAACCCAACCCACAGAGGAAGGGCAACCCAAGCCAAGCAAAAGACCTGACTCTTCTCAATACGCTCAATATCAGTCATAACTTGATAAGAAGGAAGCTGAACTCCTGGAAAGATGCAAGACTGCCAACAAGGCAGAAAGTGAAGCTCCAAATTATCAAACATGTATGCTGGAAAATCCCTTAAGAATCAAGCATCTAAAAGAAGAAATCTATGTTTGCAGCTTGCACAAGCTAAAAACAACTATTCTGAAGGATTTACAGTATATGGTTGCTGGATCAATTCATCCCCTGGAGCAGATATGTTCTGACAAGATAGAGGAATTATTGGAAAGGAGAAAAGGAGAAGATTCGAAGCTGGACAAGCAAAGGAGGATGTCTCTCAATGCTTATCGAGGAAGTAGATTCAAACTCATTCATGAAGAACTCCACTTCAGAAGCTGTCCATTTGATCAAGAGCAATGGTTGAATCTCAGGGATGCTAGTTCTCTTATTTCTCCTACTATCAAGAAGATCATTGAAGAAATAGAAGATGCTGCAGTCACACCTGCTGAAATCTCTCTAGTAGAAGGTCTAAGAAACAGCTTGGTAGAAGCTCTCAGAAGAGAGGAAGTAACAAGACAGAAGAGGAAATCTCAAGCTAAGTAAACATTCTAAATCCATTCTGATCTTGTTAGTTAAGTTGTCAGCATATATTGTAAATTTGTTGTTATTGTCCATAAAAACAAATTGGGGGAGATTGTTGGGATTTATGGGTGATAACATAGAAACAACTTAACTTTGATTGTACTTAATTTTTAATTAAGTAGAACATACTGTCATAGCCAAAGTATGTTCTTGTAATCAGTATGTAATGTTATTCTAGTTGTATAATTTGAAAGAAGTTCACTTGCTGTGTTCAAGCCTCAAAGGATGTATAATTAGATGACAACATGAATAAAGGTTACTGTCTTAAAGCTTCGACAGTAAGATTACAAGAAGACAGAATGTTGCAAGTCAAGACAACATATTCACTCTGACAGCAACATTGGCGGAAGACTACGCGACAGCAACTTTAGCCCTCGACAGCAAGCTTGGGAACCTCAACAGCACATTATGCGGGGAACTCCTACTGTCACCAAAAGCACATTCCTGTGACAGCAAGCTTTATGGCCAAAGTAACTGTCTCGAGAAAGATCCCTGTTCTAGGTATCTTTCTCAGTCAAATCCCGTGACAGCTTCAATGTTCAAGAAACAGGCGTGTTGCAGTATCCCTAAGCTGCACCAAGTCTGCAAGACTACGACAGAAGCTTCAAGCACTGCAAAACAAAAGCGAATCAATTCAAGAGCAAGGTCAAGTCTTTATTTGCTGAATTGCTTAAGCTGGAAATAGAATGAATCTAGGTTGCTTTCTTTGTAATGTATATCTGACATGTTAGCAATTTAGGAAAGTCACATGGGTAAGACAATCTGTAAGAAGCTGCCACTTGACAGTGACATCAGCTTCACAAACCTGTGACTGATAGTGATAGGATTAGTCTTATACCTACTATCAATTCATTCTAGAAAAGTAACGAAGACAAACAAGTGTCTGTGAAGAAAAACAGAAGCTCAAGAATTCTCTCTTGAGGTTGTAGCAACACTTTGCAAAATAAATAAAACATTTATTTTGTGAATCCTGTCTTCTCGATTATACTGTTTGTGAATGCATACTCATTATTGATAACATTAAATCTTAGGTTTGGTTGTTGAAACTGAGATTGAATTTTTATCAGTATTGCATTCATCCCCCCCCCCCTTCTGCAATACACAAGGACCAACATCTGTGCTATCCCACAGCCAATCGCCTCGAACATACACACAAAAAAGGGGTGTAGGGGTAGACGCAGTCCGTAGTCGAAGTGCACCAAAGGAATACCATGCATCCCGTACTCGGGCATATTCCATATCCGGTCATCGGGGTTCGGAATCTCGCACCGATAACCCCCTACGGATAAATCGACCCAATTTTTGCTCACTTCCGCTCGGGTCGAGGGATTGGAGAAAATACTAGACATATTAAGACTAGGGTTATCACCGAACTCTAATTGGCCGACGGTGAGAGCTTCCCTAACCACGCTATCACGCTCTACTACGGTATTGGGACTCAAAGGTGGAGAAACACGGGCCTCTTCACTCTTCTCCTCCCCAGAAAAACTAAACCCAGAATCAATTTCACCCCCAGGGAGGTCCAAATGATCCAGGTTAAATAAAGGGTCAAGATGAGGTTCAGAAGACCCATCCCTAACAGAATTCCGACTTAGAGTAGTTTCAGACGAAATAGACAAGTGAGACATGATGTAAACCTTTACAGTGAATGTAATCTAAAACAGGTTTCAAAGTATTAAATTAGGCAAAAGCAAAAGAAAAAAGGGCACACCTGGATGAGAGAAATCGAAAGGAAATGGGAGGAGTAACACAGTCTGCCGGGGAAGGTAATGAAAGTGGTAGTTACCCAATACCCAGGAAGCTGAAGAGTCACAGCCAAACTACGATTTCCGTACCAAAAATAAATAAAATATAAAAATAAATCAGTACTATTTTATTCAATTCATTCCAAACATTCTCATATTTTTTCTACAAAGGTTCCACAGTTCTATTTCCCTTCCCCGACGTATCGAATTAATTTAAATTACTAATATTCCCTGTCATTCCTTTTTGTTTGCTTTATTTTCTTTCCCTTTTTCAGGATTTACTCAAATCTAAAAGATGTTGAAAATGCTGGTGTTGATTCAGTCTCGGATGTTTTAGTTGCCTTTCCAGATAACCAGGCTAAAAACATGGTAATGTTTGTGGGTACTGCTAGTCAAGGAAAAGGGAAACCAAAAGGAACTCTTTCCATTGAGACTGTCCATCCAGAAGGAATGCCTCGGTCTCTTATTTGGTACTCATTATCTCTACCTACAGAATTAGGTAAGGGGGAGCCCTTGACCTTGGACCTTTTTGCTGTATTTACGCATATACTGCAACCGTTCCCAGAAAAAATTACTCAAGAAGAAAACCAGCTGGTACTATTCCAGGACAGTGCTTAGTATTTCTCTCCCTATGTTGTTAAAGCACAGTTGCTTAGGCTTAAATTACCCGAGGCTAAAGTTGAATCTTATACGAAGCTACAAAATTCTAAGCTTACTGGTTCAGAGATCAAATATACGATATTCTTCCAGCTTTGCAGTACTCTCCTATTGCTATTCATTTTGTGAACAATCATCCTTTCCCTGTTGCCCAAGAGCTTGTGCGTGAGATAGAGATCTCCCACTGGGGGAATGTACAGATCACAGAGCATTACAACATTATACATAATGGAGCTCAGAGCATAGGAAAATTTTCTAGGTATGTTGTTTGATAAAGTAGTTATGCTTGATGGTCTTCAAGTGATTCCATATTCACGTACTTCATAAATGTTGCAGATTGGACTATCAGGCTAGAGGCAGAGGTGCAGCAGCAATCAGAAATCTAGTAGCACAGTTGCCTTCACGGGCTCATTCTATTTATTACAGGGATGCAATTGGAAATATTTCAACATCTAATATATCTATATCATCTGCACCAAGTGTATATGTATTAATTCTGTTCTGACTCATTGTCAACTGTTCTTTTTCTTCATAATTGCAGACTCTGTTGGAAATTGAACCTAGATACCCCCTGTTTGGTGGCTGGAGAACAGCTTTCACAATCGGATATGGTCTACCTCTGCAGGACTACCTGCTCCAGTCAGATGGAAAACGTCTACTTAATATCTCTTTTGGCTGTCCGATGAACGAGGTCATCGTTGAGAAACTTATTGTGAAGGTAAATAAGTTTCAAAACACATTTACTATTAAATTATGACAGCAGCCATATTATCGTTCACTTGATAAGAAATTCTTTTTTGTTATGTTAACTATATATATAATTGATCTGCTTTAACAAACATTGGCATGATAATCTGGATTGCAGGTAATTTTGCCCGAAGGTTCAAAAGATATATCTGTCTCTATTCCATTTCCTGTAAGACAGACGGAAGAGGTAATTCAGCGGTGGAACTTATCAAGTTTTAATCTGTCTTAATCATCTCGTAATAATGCTTCTTGTATTGCAGACCAAATTTTCTCATTTGGATTTGGTTGGTATTGCAAAAGAATTATGCCGTGCCAGAGCATAATCAGCTATTTCAGGTGGTAACTTCACTAACTTTAAAATCTAAACAAAGTAAACATCGCAAACTTCAGAAATTTGGTATGCCTTTTCCTCCACCTACTTTCGGAAACTTAATTGGGTAAACATTGTTTTTGTCTTGTTTTAGGTCTATTACGAGTTCAGCAACTTTTCACTGCTTAGGGAGCCTTTAATGTTGATTTCTGGAATCTTCTTTCTTTTCATTACCTGCATCATATATGTGCATGCAGATTTGACTATCTCAAAGTCTTCCCCTTCCTATATAGCAAAACTGCAGTGGGATGAGGTGAAGACATATTTCAGTTGGTTTTTACTTTTATTTAAAATAATATAAACCAGTATACCATGGCTTTTTTCATTTTATGACATGTTTCATATTTCTAGGTTCAGGCAGTTGTTCAGCAAGTTGGTAATATCATCCGTCAAAGCCTAATAATCCATAATAAGCTAGAAGGTTCATTACGTGAGCTGTCTAGAACAGGTGAAATTCAAACTTGTAAATCAATTCGCAAAGCAGTTGAGAATTCATCGAAGGAGCTTTCCGAAGAGTTGAAGCCCTTGCTTACATTCTTGCAATCCTCTCCTCAGGTGTCACAAATTTTGCTCAAGGTCCGGAATCTATCTGTCAAATTTATTACTGTAATATATTTTCATTCATTATCCCCCTTGAATGTTTGTTTGAAAAAGAGTATATTCGTGAAAATGCCAGGTGACCTGGTATTGTTTGACATGTATAAGACTATAAGGTATAAGCTATATGTATAGTTTGCTAGTAATGTATACTGCTAGCCAAAAAAATGTACTTCTGGCTGTGAGACACGAAACAACTACTGATTCGCTGTTTATGCTGAAAGTCTCAATCTCTGTGGTCGAATGACATCTTTAAAAATAAAAGTAGATTCTGCAGTTTGTTTAAATTCTGAAACTACAAACCTTTTGTTGGCAAATTTATTAGTTCATTGTTATTGTAGCATGAACACCTCTATCTAAAAAAAAGAGAGGATAAAATGTCTTTCTTCTAAAAATGGTCAATAAGATCATCTCTTGCAGTGTGGGATGGCTGTAGTACATCAGTCACATCATGTGCCCATTTTGCCTTATTGATGATTTGAAATGAATAGAGTTTTTGCAATATTTATCACTTAGTGCTATTAGGGGAGATGTCCCATGACAACATTCTAATAGTACTGTAGTATCAATGAAAAATCTATGCGTACAGCACAATGGTTAATTTCCACACTCTGATAACTTATGAATTGTCCTTTAGGTGGAAGAGCTGGTTGCCAAGGAAAGAGATTTGCAGCAGAAGCTAATGTTGAAACACTTGACGATGGTGGAATCATTCGAGAGAAAATCTGGGAGACGAGATGGTGAAAGCCGAACTATTTCAATCCAGCGGAACATTTCTGTATTGCAGAAAATTTCTATGCTGGAGCAGGAGGTTGATGAACTTCTCGATTTTATTGATGAAATCTAAGCAAATAACGTGTCATACTTTTTCAAGTCCCCAAGGTTTAACTGACATTGTATGACCTTAGCTCCCAGTGCTTTTAGTCTATAAGTTTTAATGCCAATTACTAAAAACTAGGCAGGTAGATATCTCGTATCTCCTCAGATTTTCTTGTTGTATCCTTGAAGAATCTATATAGGTTGTTCCCATTTGAATCTAGTTGATGAAACTTAAGAAACTAGTTCTTTTCTGGGTCATTTTATGCTTTGTCAAGTATCATCTCATCTCATACAAGAGGGGACCCGAATTGGACAGATTTGTTTGTTCTTTTTTTTTTTTTGCCAAGTGAAATGGACAGATCCATTGTTGAATTATGTTAGGTTTTGGACAGTTATTCAGTAAGTTATTTGCTGATGTCTAACCAATTTCAATACTGCTAGATTTCCACGAATGTCTTAGAAGACGCTCAGCAGGGACTTGCTCCAGTATCGTCGCTCATGATGTTTACTGAGATTGAGAATTCCTCTACACTATCTAAATTGTCCGGAGTGGATAATTCCATAGTACGTGTGATACTTGTACCTTTGTTATTATTTTGCTATAACCAGCATTGTCAGGATGTGGAGTAACGAGTACTAGGAGGTTGCTAAACGGTCCGATTAGTGATAACTGATAAGGACTGCTCATTGTGAAAATTCATCTCTTAAACCATTCAGGACATATGAGTTCTTGGCTCAGAATCAAATTTTGACTTATATATCTAGTTGATCAGGAATATATAAAGCTGATTTGCATTGTTTAACTATGGAGTTAGCAGCTCTCAGCATAATAGTTTTCTTGAGATTGTAGGTTTAATCACACTTAGTGATTAATAAAACAAAAGTTGTTTCATCTTTGTGTTCTTATTCAATGCAATAATCTTCATAAATATTATCCAGTTTGCTCGAAGATACTTGTATTCACCCCCTTTCAACAAGTTAATCTACTGGAAACTAAGCTAAGCCAAAACATGCCCTGTGGACCTGTGGACCTGTGGCCTTAATTTTCGCACAATTAAACTACACATTAACAGCTTAAATTCCAAATTGACTCCTCTACACTAATCAACTGGATAACAAGATTCCATCACTAATTAGCATGATCAGGAACTTAACGAAATTATTACTTCCAGTAATCGACTTGATAAAAAGAGTCCATCACTAATCAGCATGATAAGGAACTTAACGAATTTATTGTTTCCAAGACATCTTGACATTCCTTGTGGTTTAGTTTCCTACGCTCCTCCACGGTTCAATGGGCAGCCACTGCCAGGCCTGGTTCAATAGTTTGCCACAGCCAGCCCTGCTAGAGGACTCATCTATGAGTTCCATGTGATGGTGGGCTGCTGCTAGGACCTGCAGAATCACCATCTGGAATGAACTTCTGTGTAGCAGATAAAGGTTCTATCCGGTTAGTTGCATTGAGATCTTGATGTTCTTCAGTGAAACTGCCAACAATGACCTGCAAAGAATAGAACCTCTTGTCCATGTCATGCGTGGAAGAAAAAAACATTTTAAATGCAGCAGCAATGTCAGATAGCTAAACAATATCCCTGGACATTTGTCCTGCTGTGTAACATTGGCTCATTTGTTCTGGTAATATCAAAATGAATGAGAATTCAAACCGTATTACAGAGATCTTGTTACACACATCAAAATGCAGTCCAAACACTAAAACAGAAAGCTTTAAGTAAAGGTTTAAGGGGAAGAAATATGGGGAAAAAAGTTTGAGAAACTTCTTAAAGTATTAGTCAATGATATAAAAACATTTTACAGGATCTGACCAGTGCAAAACTAGAATACCAAATTTGCTATGAAAAAAGCTTGAGAAACCAACTTTACAGACCTGAACACGAGATGCAGCCATTAGGGTGCCTGCCACACAACCACCTAGAAACCGACCATCTTGGCAGGCTAGTGAGATACTTAGACCACCTGTTCTGCTCTTCTGATCACCTTCTTCTGACAGCGAAAATGAGCCAGATAATGATAATATATCAAATAGCCCCTGCATGAACAAAAACTTAATTACAAAAGTCAGACTGACACAACGTGATAAGTCTAGATGATTTCCTCTTCATGAGATAAACACATGTTCAAATATAAGTATGTTTTTTCTGACTGTTATATAGCACAAGCATGAAAAGAATGCTTCTCTTCCTGCAATTGGAAAGGGGGAGGGGTGAATTTTGATAACTGGCATATAAAAATATAGATGACTTTTGCTAACTTAATCTAAAATGCTCCATTTCAGGCTCATAGTCCTACTAAAAATGGATGGAACTTTGCATTTGGATCACACAAAAGGTAATTAATCTTGGAGAACTTGCCTTCTTTGCCAGTGCACACTGCACAATGGGACGAGAACACTTACAGCTACCAATATCTTACACTATCCATAGGAGCTAACACACATTATAATTATAAAGCCATTCCTATTATAACTATTTTCCAAATTTTCTATTAAATAATATTGAGGTGACGCCACCCCTGAACTAAGATATTAAAATGTCACTAACATAATTAAACGTGTGCTAGGAAGGTAAGTTTTTCATCAATTTTAAACTTGACTTGGAACTAAGACAAACCTCATACGTTGTAGTTCCGCCAGAATTTGCAGTGTGACGTAGAGTTACAGTAGATATGGCACCACTTCCAGATAGAATACAGATGGACCTTGGACCATTCTGAGAGGCTGACATTAATTTGGAAGAGACATCCTGAATTCCAAGATAAATGAAGTTAAGTTACACGTGGTTGACGCAAATCAGTAAACATACATATTTGAAGTTATGTTATACATATTTGAGCTAATTCAGCTTAAGAGCTACATCAACATCACAAGAAAATACATTGTAACAACCACAGAATAGATCACTCTAGAAGATGCAAGTAAAAGTAGAAAATAGATCGGGAGTAGAACACATATAAACAAAAAAATAGCATTACTATGCATTCCATCATCTGTGTATTTAAGATAATAATAACACTTTACACTATATACAATAACTCATAGTTTTTTTTTTTTTGTGTAATATCTAGACCACTACGAGTCAATTTATTCAATATTTAGCTATTGTATAACACACAAATATTTTAGTCTAGATAGACGATTTTTGAAGGGGATTACAATTTTTGAATAAGCTAGAGATTTTTTTTTGCTAAATCAATGAGTTAGATTTATATTTAATAAAAAAAAAGGTTAATAGAAAAGAAATATAACCTCTCCAGCTAGCACAGTGACCACACGTGGAATAAATCCCATCCTTGCTGATCCTGCGAAATAGAAAACCTCATAAAATTTGAGATTATATATTGGTAACTATAAAATCACATTATAGCCTAAGCAACAGACTTTTATCAACACAATAACAGGAAAATAGTTCTGTAACTGGCATAAAAAGAGAAAACCATTACAGAACAACTGATTGTTGGATTGTTAATTATCATACAGAAATATAGATCATTCCATTAAGTCAACTTGAAAATTTCTAGACAACAGGTAAAAGTTGTGTTTATTAAGATAATTGCTTGGAAGAATATGCTCAAGCCATAGCAGCTCAGCTAGAAAGCCTACTCTTCACAAGGTACAAAAACAGTTTTTATACAAAATTACGAATTATATTAAAAAAAAGGTTACCGAAATGTACTTCCAATATGTACAAATACCTAAACGGAGACCATATATGATATGAAGCTACAAGGCCATGGATTCGATTTAATCCTTCTAGCAACAATGTTCAATTTTATTACATTAACAAGTCAAGTTTTAAGTATAGGAGTCTATGTATGAAATTCAGACAAACAACTAAAGGAATCAATGGACCTGTAACAAAAATATATAAATTAGTAATAGTAAATGAAGTTCATCTCCTATACAAGTCAAATACTTGTCCAGTGAATATATAATTTCGTGTTTCTGCTAGAGAACAATACACACTGTGTTTTTGGGAAGAAATTGCTCAAAAAAGCAAATCTAAGAGAAGGGGCATAAATGATACGAAACAGATCCAAAGTTCCAGCAATGGAAGTAGTAGCATATCTTCATCATAGGAAAACATAAATTAGTGTGCAAAATCCATCCACTCTAATTTGATCACCCTAGAATCCATTCAAAACTTTCCAAGTATAGCCTCTGACCGATAATAGAAAAAAAAACATAAATAAGCAAAAATCCAACAAATGAGATTCTACATATGTTGATGTCAACAAATCAATAAATAATTCTTAATTCTATTGTTCGACTTTCACTCCAAAATGGGATCAAAGGGATTAAATACAAAGCACTAATTTTTTTTGTAATTCCAAATAAATAATTTAACTCTTTTATAATAAATTTCATTTCGATCCCCTAGTGAAAATCATTTCACTTTCTAAGTTTCACTAGAGGTGAGGATTTCTGATTTTGGGCCGGGGTAGTAGAAGTGACAATTTCGGATAAAACTTAATTAATTTAATAAATAAAATCTTTACCCCCTATCTTTAACTTCAATCTCCTTTCTAAGAAAACTCCAGATCAAGGCCAAATTATATCACAAATACATCAGAGCACAAGATTATCAACATGCATGAATGAATATGCACAAAAAAAGCTACTGGATCATTACTTACCCAAAGGAGCTTCCATTTTGTGCCTCTTGGCCCAACCAATAGCTTTGCCTCTTTTCTTCACCGGAGCATCGGAATTCAAACCTCCTAGTGAAGAAGTGGCAGTTGAATGCTGGAACTGAGATGAGAAGGACATGCATCCTTGCGGGCCATACTTTATGGCCTGGCCTCTCTTTCTACTCACAGATTCACCCCTACCATGTTTTTGATGTGGCAGGGCAATGACTGTCTCTCGATGGGCGTGTTTCGACAGAGGAGGTGGGAATGAGCCTGTAAGGGGTTCCAGTACAGGAGTACCTTGAGCATTGTAAGTAGGTCTTACATTTCTAATTAAAAGCTGTGAAGCTGGCTCTGTGGTAGTCACACCCTGTTTTTTCTCAGGCTCCATCTTTTTCAAAGAATTCCAATTTGGCCCTGGCAAAATCACATTGAAATGAAGTCAAACAAACACAACTGAAGCATTATAGAATTAATGAAACGTTACTACAAAATAACATACCAGGCAAAGCTATGTTTACCGGTTAAAATGATGTAATAAGAGCCAAGTTAGATTGAAAATGATAGATAGAGGTGGACAATCTAAAGGTGAGAAACTAATTTTGGGATAACAACTTCAAAATCAGCTCAATACAAAAAATAAATATTTTAGAAGTTTAATGAAAAAAATGTCTTTTTCTTAAATGTTCGCAATTGTTATGTTTTTTTGAAAAATTACAAAAATATGATTTTTTTTTGCAAAATTATCACTTTGCAAATGGATGCAATCAAATGCAAACTCAAACTAAAAAAAAACAACTTTAAAGATTTTTCAAGAAAACATAAAAATAAATTGCATTTGGTTATTTTTTGGTTGCAAACCTTATTTTCACAAATATTTTAAAAAAAGAGTAAATCGCAAATTACATTGGAAAATAGTATTTTTGATAATTTTCCCATATTTTATTCAGTGTTATATAAATTTATGAATATTGGTAAAACCTAACTTTGAATTATATATATGTATTATTATTTGATTGACATGACATAAATATAACTATATATTTGTTTAAATCTAATATAAAAATTGTGAGCATTACTAATTCAACTAATTTAAGACCTAGATAGTATATAATTATATGTACTTGAGTAAAGTACTAAAACATAAATTTTTAATATAAGAAAATAGCTACTTTTTATTATACCTATGTGGGTACATTTATTTAATTTTCTCATTAGTTATAATAAACTTCTAATATTCTAGTATATAATTCATGCAAAAAAGAAAAAAAAAACAAAAAAGATCTTAGGGGCTAATGTTAGAAGAAGAATTATACATATTCTAATTTTTTTTAATTTAATATAAAATAAATTAACTATTTGAATTAATGTATGGGAAACTTGTTAGCTAACAAAATAATAGAATAAAATAATAATTGAAGTTAAGCCAAAAGTTGTGAATTCTAAATTGTCTCTAATATAAACTAAAAATTACATTTACAAGAAATTAAGACTTTAGGAAAATACATTTATAAAAAATAACACGTGAAATCCCCCCCAAGCTAGCCCCAAGAGAGCATTTCCATGGCCAAGAATTCTTAGGAGATTTGAAGAATAAAACAATTATAAGTAGTGAATTCTCTTGAAAACAAATTAAGAAATATTATTTTCAAAATAAAAAATACCATAAAAATTACATTTAGTAAGCATAGTTAAAGAATATTGTACTAAATATTAGTAGTGAATTGTCTCGGAAATACTGATGATAATTATCACATTTACAAGAGACGAAAAAAATATATTTATATTTATAAGAGACATGTCCCGAATATGAGAAATACATTGACAAAAGATAACATTGTTCGGTATCTCACATTTACTTTACTTACAGAAGTAATAAAAGAAAAAAGATTTAAAAAACATGATATCCGGTGAATTATTTAGTGAATAAATTAAAGAATTGAGTGTTACGAGCATAATTGGGTTGACATAATATAGGATTGAAAGTCCATTAATGATATATTATGTATAAGAACTATCTTGGGAATAAGTAAATTTATAGGGATAGAGGTATGAGGTTCCTAGAAATACATTTGCAAAAGATAACATTGACCACATCTCACATTTACTTTATTTCACTAAAAGTAATAAAAGAAAATAAATTCAAAGAATACGACAATGATATCTAGTAAATTCTTTAGGGAATAAATTAAAGAATTGTCTGATTTGCAGAGTGCTAAAAATTTGAAATCAGAAATCGGGTTGAGATAATATGAGATTAAAAGTCCATTTATGATATATTATGTATATAATTTAATGCTGGATTGATTTTAAAATATTATTAAATTATAAATAAAATTAAATACAAATTTTAATTTTATTTTCCAATTATTAGTAACATTTGTATCTATATAAAAATATTTTTTTATATTTATAATGTTTGTGGGAGGAAATAAAATAAATTAGATTGGAATTGATACCTCATACTCATACTCATCTTCTCGTTATGATATCGAAATCCTATAATTTCGTGTTTTGAGATATAAGTTCGATAATAAAAAAAATTTGAACCAAATATCATATATCAGTTTTACTCATTCTAAACACATGCTTGATTTGAATCAAATGACCCATAACAAATATCATTTATAAAAGAAAGAGGTTCAGTAAAAATACATTTACAAGAGATAAATTTAATGAGATCCACATAAATACATCTCATCATCTCTTGAGAGAATGTAATCTCCTCAATACGTATTTTCCAATATGACAAAAATGATGTCTTCTTTCCAATGTTATTAGTTCATCATTAACATAAATAAAAATTACGTTTTCATAACAAGAACAAGAAATTTATACGAGAAATGATAAAATTTATTCGATAACAAAATTTATTTATTCTTTTAACAAAAGAATAAATATCGAGTTACAAAAATTGGAGAAGGTAAAATCAATATTCTCAGCACATACAATGACAATATTCCCATTTATTGGAAAACACCTTGCAACGTCCCCCCTTCGAGCCGCAAGAATTCGTGCACAGATCATTACATTTTTTGTCTGCCGCACTTCCCGGCTTACATCCTCCTACTAACTGATTGTCGTAACAACACTTCAATGTTTGCCCCATTATTTCCTCGCTACCTGATAACATTAATATATCCAAATATTATAATTAGTTAATATAGTGTATAACACACTGAGTTCTAACAACAATTAACATATACAGTTGTTGAACTAGTGTTATTCATTAGCAAATTTAAAAACTAATCGGTACTAGACGAAAAAAGCAATATTTTTTTCTTATTTAAATTTCGAATGTTAGACAAATTTGAAACATGAATCGATCAAGACATAATTCATCATCAAACACAAGTAAAAATAGATGATTATAACAAGTAGTTATGACCAATATTAGCATTTAATTTGTATTTTGATAAGAAATAACTTACAATTGAAAGATAAATACATGTTATAGATATATGCGATTTTATACGATGATGGTGAGAAAATAAACCTGAACACAAGATAAGAAGAGCAATTAGCAACAATGATGCAACTCTCAGTCTGGCCATGGTATCTTATTATTTTTCTTCCCTTGGAAGACTCCTGTGTATTAGTATAATATTATATTACTATAGAATTATAGCTTTTGATGCTAAGAATTTGTGAAGACAACGTTGATTAAGACTGTTTATATAGGGCTGGACAGCTGGTTGATATATGAATTTGCCTAGCAGATTTTTTATTCTTTTGTCTTTATTATGCACAGATTTATTATTTACCTAGATATTATAGATACTAATAAATTTAGTAATTATTACGGTATCTTTCTCCAAATTTGTAACTAATTTTGTCTTCAAAAATAATTCTTTTCTTATTATTCTTTATACTTTCTATGTATCTACCCAAATTTTGAATCCAATTTATGTACAATTGCTTGTACACAAATTCCATATTACTATTAGAAACATGATAAATTAATTTTTGAAAAATTATTGGAAAAAATTTAATCTTCATTCTAGTATTATTCTATAGGTAACATGTTTTTTATTTGGAAACACGTTTTCAATTTTGAATGATATACTCGAAGATTTCTTAAGGATCATGTAGCATTTTCTATGAATATTTATTTGGAAACGCGTCTATTTCTTAAAAACTGAAAATCAATTTTACTAGGTTAGATCTAAATTAGTGGGCCGGATGTAGATTTGAGCTAGGCCTTGGATTTATAGGGTATCAATAAATTTTGGCTTTATGTTATGGAGAATTAGGTGCAATGGACTGATCCCAGAAAAGAAACCATACAAAATGGTCCAACACATTCTCACAGTTCTACTAGTGACATGCTCTGCGAGCCTCTTCCGGTCCTCTTGATGATGCATGATGTCAGTCCAAATCCAAAACCTATCTTCTTTGTATCAATTAAAGAAGTTCCTTTCCACCGAAAACGCTTAATTTAGACGATCGCAGCGCGATTCAACTCGTTTACGTAAACTATAACTATGATAAGATGTTGATGTCACCTGAGATCAACAATGATCAAGAGGAGCATGAAAAGAATGATGCAACTCAACTATAGTAGACTACCAAGTCTCATAAGCAGTTACAAAACAGAATGCCAGCTCAGTGTGACGGCTAAGCAAAAGGCTAACAAAATTTGTCTTACTGGGAATTCATTTATATACAACAAACATTACAACTTATATATTAACAAGATGCACACAAACTCTCTCTGTGTGTGTGTAAACATCATGTAGATTAGATAATGGAGATGACACGGTAACTAGTAGTGGATCAAATCAGTAGATGAAGTAATGTTTGTTCTAGTTCTTATCCTACTACTAAGTCTGTAAGCTTTCTGTTGTTATCAATACAATCTCTATGTTTTAGTTCATCTTGTTCATTGTTCAGCAAAATATGATAATTGTTAGATGGTATCAGAGTTCTGAGTTATGATTCTGCGAATTTGTTGACAATTTTACTTGTTTTTCTGCCATTAAAGTTGATATTTTGGATTGAATCAAATTTTATTTGCTTGATTCATAATGATTCTAATTATGTATCTTTCGATCTGACTGATATTCATTCCACGATTAAAATTTCTTGATCTATAGTACTCTCTTGATCTTCATTAGTGTTATATAAACAAATTATCACACTACTGATTCGTTTCTTATTTCTCTGAAATTTCATTACTCATTCAGTGAAATTTATGATTCTTATTTTTTTTCTCTTAGATTCTTGATAACCATTTACTAAAATTCTTGTCAAAATCTATTACTTAGTAGAGTTTGTTAAGATCTTGAAAGTTTTACATACAGAACTTGTTTAGCTTCTTTGATACTTGAATCAATGAATGCGAATACACAAACATTAGATCCATCACAAGATCCCACTTCTCCATTTTTTCTACATCCTTCTGATAATCCTGAAATGAAACTGGTTTCAATGAAATTCGATGGAAATGGATATATTGACCAGAAGAGATCCATGTTGATGAGCTTATCTGCTAAGAATCAAACTGGATTTGTAGATGGAACATTGACTAAACCAGTAGTTATTGATAATACTTTTAAAGCTTGGGAAAGATGCAACTCAATAATGATTTCATGGTTATTGGGAGTGTTAGATCAAAATATAGCACGATCTGTATTGTATTTCAAGACAGCTCAAGAGATTTGGGAGAATTTAGAGGAAAGGTATGGTAACGCTTCAGGCACTTTGTTGTTTTTTCTTAAATGTTTGCAACTGTTATGTTTTTTTGAAAAATTACAAAAATATGATATTTTTTTTTTGCAAAATTATCACTTTGCAAATGGATGGAATCAAATGCAAACTCAAACGAAAAAAAACAACTTTAAAGATTTTTCAAGAAAACATAAAAATAAATTGCATTTGGTTATTTTTTGGTTGCAAACCTTATTTTCACAAATATTTTTAAAAAAAAGAGTAAAATCGCAAATAACATTGGAAAATAGTATTTTTGATAATTTTCCCATATTTTATTCAGTGTTATATAAATTTATGAATATTGGTAAAACCTAACTTTGAATTATATATATGTATTATTATTTGATTGACATGACATAAATATAACTATATATTTGTTTAAATCTAATATAAATATTGTGAGCATTACTAATTCAACTAATTTAAGACTTAGATAGTATGTAATTATATGTACTTGAGTAAAGTACTAAAACATAAATTTTCAATATAAGAAAATAGCTACTTTTATTATACCTATGTGGGTACATTTATTTACTTTTCTCATTAGTTATAATAAACTTCTAATATTCTAGTATATAATTCATGCAAAAAAGAAGAAAAAACAAAAAAGATCTTAGGGGGCTAATGTTAGAAAAAGAATTATACATATTCTAATTTTTTTAATTTAATATAAAATAAATTAACTATTTAAATTAATGTATGTGAAACTTGTTAGCTAACAAAATAATAGAATAAAATAATAATTGAAGTTAAGCCAAAAGTTGTGAATTCTAAATTGTCTCTAATCTAAACTAAAAATTACATTTACAAGAAATTAAGACTTTAGGAAAATACATTTATAAAAAATAACACGTGTACTCAGACAATATTTAATTAATCTCAGCATAAGAAATCCCCCCATCAGTGGAAGCAAGCTAGCCCCCAGTCCAAGAAAGAGAGCATTTCCATGGCGAAGAATTCTTAGCATATTTGAAGAATAAAACAATTATAAGTAGTGAATTCTCTTGAAAACAAATTAAGAAATATTATTTTCAAAATAAAAAATACCATAAAAATTACATTTAGTAAGCATAGTTAAAGAATATAGTACTAAATATTAGTAGTGAATTGTCTCGGAAATACTGATGATAATAATCACATTTACAAGAGACGAAAAATATATATTTATATTTATAAGAGACATGTCCGGGATATGAGAAATACATTGACAAAAGATAACATTGTTCGGTATCTCACATTTACTTTACTTACAGAAGTAATAAAAGAAAAAAGATTTTACAAACATGATATCTGGTGAATTATTTAGTGAATAAATTAAATAATTGAGTGTTATGAGCTTAATTGGGTTGACAGAATATAGGATTGAAAGTCCATTAATGATATATTATGTATAAGAACTATCTTGGGAATAAGTACATTTATAGGGATAGAGGTCTGAGGTTCCTAGAAATACATTTGTAAAAGATAACATTAACGACATCTCACATTTACTTTATTTCACTAAAAGTAATTAAAGAAAATAAATTCAAAGAATACGACAATGATATCTAGTAAATTCTTTAGGGAATAAATTAAAGAATTGTCTGATTTGCAGAGTGCTAAAAATTTGAAATCAGAAATCGGGTTGAGATAATATGAGATTAAAAGTCCATTTATGATATATTATGTATATAATTTAACGCTGGATTGATTTTAAAATATTATTAAATTATAAATAAAATTAAATACAAATTTTAATTTTATTTTCCAATTATTAGTAACATTTGTATCTATATAAAAATATTTTTTTTATATTTATAATGTTTGTGGGAGGAAATAAAATAAATTAGATTGGAATTGATACCTCATACTCATACTCATCTTCTCGTTATGATATCGAAATCCTATAATTTCGTGTTTTGAGATATAAGTTCGATAATAAAAAAATTTGAACCAAATATCATATATCAGTTTTACTCATTCTAAACACATGCTTGATTTGAATCAAATGACCCATAACAAATATCATTTATAAAAGAAAGAGGTTCAGTAAAAATACATTTACAAGAGATAAATTTAATGAGATCCACATAAATACATCTCATCATCTCTTGAGAGAATGTAATCTCCTCAATACGTATTTTCCAATATGACAAAAATGATGTCTTCTTTCCAATGTTATTAGTTCATCATTAACATAAATAAAAATTACGTTTTCATAACAAGAACAAGAAATTTATACGAGAAATGATAAAAAAATTTCGATAACAAAATTTATTTATTCTTTTAACAAAAGAATAAATATCGAGTTACAAAAATTGGAGAAGGTAAAATCAATATTCTCAACACATACAATGACAATATTCCCATTTATTGGAAAACACCTTGCAACGTCCCCCCTTCGAGCCGCAAGAATTCGTGCACAGATCATTACATTTTTTCTCTGCCGCACTTCCCGGCTTACATCCTCCTACTAACTGATTGTCGTAACAACACTTCAATGTTTGCCCCATTATTTCCTCGCTACCTGATAACATTAATATATCCAAATATTATAATTAGTTAATATAGTGTATAACACACTGAGTTCTAACAACAATTAACATATACAGATGTTGAACTAGTGTTATTCACTAGCAAATTTAAAAACTAATCGGTACTAGATGAAAAAAGCAATATTTTTTTCTTATTTAAATTTTGAATGTTAGACAAATTTGAAACATGAATCAATCAAGACATAATTCATCATCAAACACAAGTAAAAATAGATGATTATAACAAGTAGTTATGACCAATATTAGCATTTAATTTGTATTTTGATAAGAAATAACTTACAATTGAAAGATAAATACATGTTATAGATATATGCGATTTTATACGATGATGGTGAGAAAATAAACCTGAACACAAGATAAGAAGAGCAATTAGCAACAATGATGCAACTCTCAGTCTGGCCATGGTATCTTATTATTTTTCTTCCCTTGGAAGACTCCTGTGTATTAGTATAATATTATATTACTATAGAATTATAGCTTTTGATGCTAAGAATTTGTGAAGACAATGTTGATTAAGACTGTTTATATGGGGCTGGACAGCTGGTTGATATATGAATTTGCCTAGCAGATTTTTTTATTCTTTTGTCTTTATTATGCACAGATTTATTATTTACCTAGATATTATAGATACTAATAAATTTAGTAATTATTACGGTATCTTTCTCCAAATCTGTAACTAATTTTGTCTTCAAAAATAATTCTTTTCTTATTATTCTTTATACTTTCTATGTATCTACCCAAATTTTGAATCCAATTTATGTACAACTGCTTGTACACAAATTCCATATTACTATTAGAAACATGATAAATTAATTTTTGAAAAATTATTGGGAAAAAAATTTAAGCTTCATTCTAGTATTATTCTATAGGTAACATGTTTTTTATTTGGAAACACGTTTTCAATTTTGAATGATATACTCGAAGATTTCTTAAGGATCATGTAGCATTTTCTATGAATATTTATTTGGAAACGCGTCTATTTCTTAAAAACTGAGAATCAATTTTACTAGGTTAGATCTAAATTAGTGGGACGGATGTAGATTTGAGCTAGGCCTTGGATTTATAGGGTATCAATAAATTTTGGCTTTATGTTATGGAGAATTAGGTGCAATGGACTGATCCCAGAAAAGAAACCATACAAAATGGTCCAACACATTCTCACAGTTCTACTAGTGACATGCTCTGCGAGCCTCTTCCGGTCCTCTTGATGATGCATGATGTCAGTCCAAATCCAAAACCTATCTTCTTTGTATCAATTAAAGAAGTTCCTTTCCACCGAAAACGCTTAATTCAGACGATCGCAACGAGATTCAACTCGTTTACGTAAACTATAACTATGATAAGATGTTGATGTCACCTGAGATCAACAATGATCAAGAGGAGCATGAAAAGAATGATGCAACTCAACTATAGTAGACTACCAAGTCTCATAAGAAATTACAAAACAGAATGCCAGCTCAGTGTGACGGCTAAGCAAAAGGTTAACAAAATTTGTCTTACTGGGAATTCATTTATATACAACAAACATTACAACTTATATATTAACAAGATGCACACAAACTCTCTCTCTCTGTGTGTAAACATCATGTAGATTAGATAATGGAGATGACACGGTAACTAGTAGTGGATCAAATCAGTAGATGAAGTAATGTTTGTTCTAGTTCTTATCCTACTACTAAGTCTGTAAGCTTTCTGTTGTTATCAATACAATCTGTTAGGTCCTGATAAGTTTGTAGAAGGGGGGTTGAATACAAACTATACCGTTTTATCGAATTTGTTCTTTAAATGATTTAACTGTTTAGGAACAAATTGATGCGGAATAAAATGAAACAAGATTCAAGTTAAATAAAACTCTATTAAACTTGAAGGGTGTTACAAATATGATACTGATTACAAGATTGGATCTCAAACTAATTAAAACAAATCTAGAATAAATTCGACATGAATTTATCTATTTTTGTAATAAAAAGATATAACAATATTTGATAATTTGAGATACGTTCTAGAGATAAAAATCCGCTAGATAATCAAAGCAGTACAAGTAAATGAATTCTAGTGGTTTAGATTTAACATAAAGATTCTAGAATTAATTTGCAGAAGAAATGAGCACGGCAGAGTTCTTGACAGGAAAGTGTTTTTGATGTAATGTTGATGATAATCTTCTTTCTTCTGATTACTTTTTGCTTTTATACTAATCAATCGGATCAGTACACTTCTGCACGTTCTGTTTCTTTTTACCTTTGGAATGACTATCCAATTTGTACTGGAATGACTATCAAAAGGCTTAGCATGACTATCTGAATTAATGTGAATTACATTAGAATTACTTAAAATCAACCGGGATGACTATCGGGATGACTACCGGTATGACTACCGGTATGACTATCCTGGATAGTCATTCCAGTTGATTTTAATTTCATAATTCTAATTTAATTCAAATTCAAATTCTAAATTAATTCTAATAATTAATTTACTTCACAAATTAATTCTGAAGAATTAATTTATTCAATAAATTAATTACTTAATTTATTTACTAAATTAATTCTGATGAATTAAATTAATAAATAAATTAATAACTAATTTACAATAGAACTTAAATCCTTATAGAATAGTAAAACCAATGCTTGAACCACTTGATCTGCTGAAGAATATCCATTGTCTGATGTTGTCATTTGATGCACTGTCTGGTTCATAAATGACTAACTTCAATGTCTGTTCTTCATCTTGACTTTCAAGTTGTGGTTCATTGTTCGCTTTTGACTGTTGATCAACCTTTGTAACCTGTACATTTGCTATCACAAATCTGAAACCTCTGTCACTTTAATAAATCCACTTCTTTGAAGACTTCACTGAGGCTTGAACAAATAATTGAACTTCTTTCAATGTAGTATATCTTCAAATCTGTAGGATGACTTTAATTCTCCATTCTCTTGACAGATAAAACTATCTGAGATTCCTGTGACATATTAACTTATTATTTACTTATTACAGACTTGTTTAAGTTAAGTTGTTTCCTCGGAATATTAATAGGCCAAAAACATATGCCTTTCAATCTCCCCCTATTTGTTTGTTAGAGAATAACAATCAAATACCTAGAGGATAACTCAACTAACTTAAACAAGAAATAGAAATGACTTTTAAGAGCCAAGTAAATAACAAGAAAAGTTCTGGATTTCATTTAACATTTTCCAGATTCAAACATTAAAGATAAATACAAGATAGATGTTCCTCTAGACTGAACATGTGTTTACATTGATCCTATCTTGAAATACCTAAGCTCTATACATATAACAATTATAGACTAGAGCTTCTTCAAATTTCAGATTCCATCATCTCTCCTTCTTCAAGTGCCTCAAGCAAATCCTTGTCCAAAATACGATCAGATTCAGAAGTAATGCCACTTGGTCTGACAGGTTGAGCTGTGACTTTCTTCAGCCTATTCTTCATTTGATGATATCTCTTGATATTGGCAATGCAATAGTCTTGAATCAAATCAGCAACTTTTGTCTTTTCCTGCGTAGCAAACCCTGTTGTCCTCAACATGTTCTCCATATAGACAAGATGCTTGGCAGGATAATCTTTCAGAGAGATTGGATCCACACCACAAGTTTGAAGTGCCCTTCCTTTATAAAATTTAACTTCATATGGCACATCCACAACTTGAGGGCTAGCTTTCATTGCAAAGTCTCTTAGCTGATCATGCAGCAGCTCAGCTAATGGAGAAGTTCTTTTTACTTTGCACATGAATACCCAAAGCTCAGAGAGAGTTCTACCTTCCAGAAGATTAAGAGAAACTATGAAAGTTCCCTCATTATGAGTGTAGATGTAGATCTTCAACTCCTCTCTGACTCTGTCAAATCCAGTAGAAATTCTTGAAATCTCCGCATGAAGAGCTTTCATATATATTGTGTTGTCTGGATTGACCTGTCTGTACCTTTCCAACATGCTAAAGAACCTTCCATCATTGTCTGACCCTGTTGGATGTGAGAACATTTCTCTAGCTCTATCCCATTCTTCTCCAAGCTTCAGCCTCACATATAACTTTCTGTCTTTGACTTTTAAATCATGAAGCCTTTGCTTTTCTTGATGTTCAGCTTTTTGGATAACTAGATGCTTTGTGATTATGTCAGACACCTTAGCATTCTCATCTTCTCTTCTCTTTAGATCAGCTTTCTGTCTTAACAGCTCAGCTTCAAAGGCAGGGTCCACTTCAGGTTCATCTTCCCAGTCAGCAAAATCAGCCTCTCCTTCAACCTCCACTTCACCAAAGATATCTTCAGGGGTTTCTCCAGATTCAATATCATCAAAATCTCCCTGTTCACCTTGATAGTAGTCAGCATCAGAAAAGGTTAACTTCTGCTTCCCTTTGTCCTTTCCAGAACCAGAACCTCCAGTTTCTCCTTGATCTCTCACTTCTTCTCCTCCTTGTATCTCCTTCTCCTTCTCCTTATTCTCCCCCTTAGTTGAGGCATCCTCTACAGATTTGACTTTATCAGCCTTAGGATCCTCCTTTTTACCTTCTCTTTCTCCTTCTCCATCCCTGTCACCATTGCCCCCTTCATCATCATCACCCTCAAAGAATTTCTTCTGTTCAGTATTGGGTTGATGTGAGACCTTGATCATAGCATATAGATGTTTCATGCCCTCGTTCAGATGATGCATCCCTCCTTCAATCTTGGTAAACCTCTCATCATTGAAGTACTGATTTTCATCAATAGTATCTTGACAGGCGTCTACTTTGGTTGAAATAATAGGAATCTGTTTGATAGCCTCCCTGATCTCAGCATTAGAAACCAAAAGCTCTGACATATCTGAGGCCACTAACACCTGTGATTCTTGAACAGCATTCATCTTGGGGACCAATGTGACCTTCACTCCCTGTATCTCATCTCTAAGATGACCCAGCTGATTATTTACAGAGGTGGAAGAAGAAGAACGTTCATCCACTTGTGCTTTGAGAATTTCCTTTTCAGCCTGGGTCTGTTGCAGTTGTTTCTGTAAACCAGCTATTTGAGCCAATAATGAAGCAGTGTATGTGTCATTGTGTGCACTCATCTCAATTTCTCTCGATGGTGTTTCACTCACCTCACGTGCTTGTGTATCGCTCTGTGTTTGTCTATCAGATCTAGCCACTAGCTGTCTATCCATTGTTGGAGTTGAAGTACCTGCAGAAAAAATCACCATAGCCCCTTCTTGAGAGGTCACTGGTGGTGCAATGGGAGTTCGCGAATCCCAATCCATGGTAAAGTCCAAAAATTCATCAGAAACTGAAAACTGAATTGCTTCAGATGTAGACTTACCATGTTGCCCTTCACTTTCTCCAGTTGAAACTGCGAGTGAAGAATCCCTTAGGGGAGCCAGAGATGTTCCCTCTGGGAGGGGAGAAAATGATTCTATTATAGGTGGCAAAGAATCAGATTTTCCCTCTGAAGCCTGTGAAGGCTCTTCTACCGTGACAATGGTAGGCACTGTCTCATGTCCTAAGTGCTCTCCTGGCAAAGTGTCCTGAGTTGCATCTAAAGTTATGTTTTCTCCCATTGTGAGTAACGGGAGTGTGCTTGACTCGGTACAAAATGCCATGGCCCTATGGCGAACTTCAATAGATTCATCCTGTTGAGAGGATGTCTCCAGAGACTGTGTATTGGCCATTTCAAAATCCATATCCTGTTGAAAGGATACAGACGGGCTTACAGATATCTCCCTATATGTTCTTCTTTTCTTAGGAGGTGGAGATAGAGCTGCGGGATCACTCATTGTTTCTTCATCACTACTATTTCTGTTTCTGGTATTGATATTAGGTTCAGGTTGATTTGGATTTGACTCAGTATTTGGCTCTATGACCGGGGATAGAGTTTGTGGTTCTACAAACTCTTGGTCAGCCCTATCAACCTCTTGGGTTTCAGAAACAGTACCAGAAGAACCAGGGATAGAAGTCCTTACCTGTGGTTGTATGACTTCTTCAGTTCCAGCTGATGTAACTATCCTTTGCTCTGGAATTGGTGGTTCAAATGATGGTAAGTTAATGAAGTTTGTCATGTAGTTGGAAATGAGAACTGGGACACTGCCATATTTGAAGGATGTTTCCAATCTTTGAAAGAACTTTTTGTCAGTGGTCGGAGAAATGAAAAAACGACCATTCTTGAACAATTCTTGATGCTCATTAGAAAGTATAGAATTAAGAACAAGTGATAGAAAACGAGGATAAAAACATTTGATCTTTCTACCATTGTCAAATTCCTTTCTAGCATTAAACACCCTCCTAACAACAATTTCCCAAAGAAGGTGGCCAACATTGAGTCTTTTGTTAAAAACAATTGCATAACCAATAACTTGTAAAAGATAAGGAATATTCTGAAAGTTATTTTTCGTGCAATTGCTAAAGACCTTAGCCAAGGTATCAAAGAATAAGTCCCATTCACATACAAGATTCCCTTTAATTAACTTAGACAAATTTAGGGGACCTTGATAGTGAATACTGAGGAAAAACCTAGTTAATTCTTCTTCAGTGGGGAGTCTGTCAAAATTATCCTGAGGAAACTGCAAGACATTACAAAATGTTTCCTCAGTGATAATGTACTGTGTGTCCTGAATATTGAAAGATATAGTTGAGAAATCATCAGAGACAACAGCAGTTGAGCAAAGTAAATATAAAGGATCAACTTTCAAATCAACATTAGAACATATAGCATAATTAACACAAGAATGTTGATTAAGAAAGGAAATCCAAGGCCTAAAACGTTCAAATGAACATTTCAGGGGATCAAAATAGCCATGGTAATTAGTAAGAACAATCTCAAATTGCTGGGCCATTTTAACACAAATTAATAGAGTTAATTTTAGATTAATTCTAATTTAGGGAATAAATTCCAAGAAATAAGAATTATATCAGAAATTAATTAAATCAATTTATGCCGATCCAAAAAAAAATTTGACAGCAGTTCTTTACTTTAGAGAATAAAGAACCAAACTAGAGAGAAAAGAAACTTTGTAAAAACAAGAGTTTGTGAAGGAATGAAAAACAAATGACAATCTGCTTAGTATTTATAGGCAAAACCCGAATAGCCTGGAATGACTATCGGGATGACTACCTGGTAGTCATACCGATAGTCATTCCAGTATTAAACTGAGAATGACTAAAAACAATAACAGAAAATCATAGAAAAGAAAAGAAAAATAAATAAATATACATACTAATGGAATGACTATCGGGATGACTATGGGATAGTCATACCGATAGTCATTCCAGTACAAAAATCAAAGTACTGAAGTAAGTAAGTAAAAAAAACAGAAAAAATTAATTAAAACAAAACAAAACAAAAAAAACTCTACAATGACTACTGGAATGACTATGTAAGATAGTCATTCCGATAGTCATGCTAGTACAAAAACAAACCTGTTCACAAAAACTAGCAGAATTAATTAAAATTCCTACAGAAAAATGCATAAAAGTAAGAGAAATGCATGAAATATTTATAAAAAAACTAGAAAAATTCACAGAAAATTCCATAAATCCTAGAAAAATATGTAGAATTATATAAAATTGCATAAAATAATATAAACCTGCAGAAAAGTTTAAACAACAATATGTACAATCTGAAAAACACCTAAATAATTCTAAATAAATATATTTTCAATAAAAATACATTTCTCCACTTAAAAAATATGAGAAAAATATTTTTAAAGAAAATAAAATATTCAGAACCATTTAAATCAACAAGCATGCAATTATTAAATGAGACTTGGCAGAAAATATCAATTAAATGACAAGAGAAAATGAATTTATTGAAAGAACAAACATGACAGATACATTGTTAATCACTAAGACTGTTTAACATACCCAATTTACCAACTAACTTGATAAATGTGGATTCATCAACAGATTTAGTGAATATATCTGCAGTCTGTTCTTCTGTGGGTACAAAGTGTAACTCCACAGTTCCATTCATGACATGCTCTCTGATAAAATGATACCTGATGTCAATGTGCTTCGTTCTCGAGTGCTGCACAGGGTTGTTGGAGATTGCTATGGCACTTGTATTATCACAAAATATGGGAATTTTGTCTAATGCGAAGCCATAGTCCTTTAATTGATTTCGTATCCATAAGATCTGAGCACAACAGCTTCCAGCAGCAATATATTCAGCTTCTGCTGTTGAATTGGAAACTGTCTGCTGTTTCTTGCTATACCAGGAAATCAACCTACCTCCTAGGAATTGACAACTCCCAGAGGTACTCTTTCTATCCACAACACTACCTGCATAATCAGAATCTGTATATCCAACAAGATTAAAACCAGAATCTTTAGGGTACCAGATACCTAGATTAGGTGTACCCTTAAGATATCTCAAGATTCTTTTCACAGCAACGAGATGAACATCTCTAGGGTCCGCTTGGAACCTTGCACACAAGCATGTAGCATACATAATATCTGGTCTACTAGCAGTAAGATAGAGTAAGGAGCCAATCATACCTCTGTAGCTTGTAACATCTACCTTGATAGATTTGTCAGAAGCTCCAAGTTTGATTCCTGTTGAAGATGGAGTCCTTGCTGATGCTGAATCCTCCATATGATACTTCTTGAGGAGTTCTTTGAGATACTTGGATTGACAAATAAATATACCATTTGACCTTTGACTTACTTGCAATCCAAGAAAGAACTTCAGCTCACCCATCATACTCATTTCAAACTTACTCTGCATTAGCTCAGCAAATCTCTTACAGAGATTATCATTAGTAGACCCAAATATGATGTCATCCACATAGACTTGGACTAATATCATATCACTTTTGTGTTTCTTTGAAAAAAGAGTTTTGTCTATGATTCCTCTAACAAAACCATTTTCTAAAAGAAAACCAGAGAGAGTGTCATACCATTTTCTTGGGGCTTGTTTGAGACCATAGATAGCCTTGAAGAGAAAGTACACAAAGTCCAGCAGCTCCTGATTTTCAAAGCCAGGGGGCTGTTCCACATACACTTCTTCATCAAGTTCACCATTCAGGAATGCACTCTTAACATCCATTTGATAGACTTTAAAATTGGAGTAAGCAGCAAATGCTAAGAACATCCTGATGGCCTCAAGTCTAGCCACTGGTGCATAGGTTTCATCATAATCAATGCCTTCAGCTTGAGAATACCCTTGTGCAACCAGTCTTGCCTTGTTCCTTGTAACAATGCCATCCTCATCTAGCTTGTTCCTGTATACCCATCTTGTACCAACTACTTTCTTGTTCTTTGGCCTGGGTACCAGCTTCCAGACTTGTTGTTGTTCAAACTGATTGAGTTCATCTTGCATAGCAATCACCCAATCTGGATCAGTTAGTGCTTCCTCAGTTTTCTTTGGCTCCATCTTAGATAGAAATGCTGAGAAAAGACATTCATTCTGAGAAGCTCTTCTAGTTTTAACTCCAACATCTGGATCACCAATGATCAACTCAAAAGGATGAGCTCTATTCCATACAGTCTGTCTTGGAAGATTTGATCTTGATGATTCACCTTGAAATTCACTTTGATGTTGTGAGTGACTAGCTGATCCTTCATTTGCTCCCCCTGAGTTGTTGCCTGTTTGCCTTGATGATCCTTCTCCAGTGCTGGTGGTATCTCCATTGTTACCAGTGTTTCCACCACCATCACCAGGATTATTATCATCATTGTTATTATCATCACCAGCAATAACTTCAGGTGGGGCTTCATCATCTGATTCTGAGTCTGGCAAGTTATCAAACTTCAGCTCTTCAGATGAATCTTCTTTTTGGATATTGGGGAACTTAGTGTCATCAAAAGTAACATTGACACTTTCCTTTACTGTGTGACTGCCAACTACATAAACCCTGTAAGATCTTCTGGAATAACCAACAAAAATAGCTTCTTGTGCCTTTGCCTCAAACTTGCCACGTTTAACATTTTCATCTAAAAGCACAAAGCATTTTGCTCCAAATACATGAAAGTACTTGACAGTTGGTTTCTTGTTGTTCATGATCTCATACGGAGTCTTCATTAGGTCTTTGTTGATTAAAGTTCGATTCTGAGTATAACAAGCTGTATTCGCTGCTTCAGCCCAAAAGTACATTGGAAGTTTGGACTCACTTAACATAGTCCTAGCAGCTTCAATCAATGTACGATTCTTTCTTTCCACTACTCCATTTTGTTGAGGAGTTCTAGGGGCAGAATACTGTCTTGTTATTCCTTTATCAGCACAAAAGTCATTCAGAATGGCATTCTTGAATTCCGTTCCATTATCTGACCTTATGGCTCTAACAGGGAATCTAGAATCCAGCTCAATCAACTTTACATGGCTAATCACCAGGAATGGGGTCTCATCCTTGGAATGTAGGAATAAAACCCATGTATATTTTGAATAGTCATCAACAATCACAAGTGCATATTGTTTCTTTGACATGGACATCACATTAACTGGACCAAACAAATCCATGTGCAGTAGCTGAAGAGGTTCAGTTATTGATGATGTGTCAGTGCCCTTGTGAGAAGCTTTCTTTGACTTTCCCTTCTGACATGCCTCACACAGTCCTTCCTGTGTAAATTCCATCTGAGGCAAACCTCTAACTAATTCCCTCTTGACTAAAGAGTTCATAGTTTTGAAGTTAAGGTGAGACATCTTCTTGTGCCATAGCCAACTATCATCTGATGAAGCTTTAGCATAAAAACAATTCACTTCATCTTTGAATCCCGAGTTCAGATCAGCTATGAACAAGTCACCTTTCCTTACTCCTTGAAGAGCAGGCTTTCCATTCTTCTTGTGAGTGATCTGACACTTCTCTCTTTCAAAGGAAACAGCATATCCTCTGTCACAGAACTGACTGATGCTGAGAAGATTGAACGTCAGACCTTCCACAAATGAAACATCTTCAATGATAACATTTCCGTACTTCAAACAGCCATATCCTTTCGTAATACCCTTGCTGTTATCTCCAAAGGTAACTACTGGGCCAGCTTTCACAATCACATCTGATAGCAGGGCTCTATCTCCGGTCATATGCCTTGAACAGCCATTGTCCAGAATCCACATAACTCGATTTACCTGTTTAACTCCCTGCAATATCAGATTGATTAGTCCTTCTTCGGAGCCCAAAATTGATTGGGTCCGGCATACTTAAAGAACTGGCCTTTGTCAGGCAAAACAACATTTCTAACTAAAACTACTTCAACCTTTTTCACATAAGAGCGTTTCCATTTATAGCCAGCCTTAACACATTTCTGAGTAGGCTTAGGGATAAATGAATCCACTTTAATATTAGGAGGATTAGCAGTCTTAGCTTTAACATGCTTCTTATTATTAACATGTTGACGTGGAGCAGTCTTATCACTAGATACATGCTTTTTATTAAAGAAAGCATACATAACATTAAAAACACAAGACATGCAATTACTCACACCACATGCTTTATGAGAAGAATTAATAGCAGGCATGTTAGTTCTACAGTTGTTTTGATCCAACTTATGGATATCTGATTTAGTCTTTACAGTTGTAGCAACTTTGACTGGAATATCAGATACACACTTTTTGGATTTCTCAGCTTCTAAGGCAACATCTTCTTCATGAATCTCCTCAGCAATAATGATAGAAGATTCATTCAGAGGCTCTGCCTCAGACTCCTTACAGAAGGGTGTTTTAATACCCTTAAGAATATAAGGAACAGCCTTTCCTTCTTCTCTGACTCTACAAGGTGTATTAATACCAAGCAATCCTATAGCCTCATTATAATCATAACCTATACTGACATGATTACCAATAGCTTGTTTATTGAAAATTTCTTTAGCCGTTTTACAAGAGTTGTAATAGGCATTAGCTTTGGTTTTGAGCTCACTAATCTGCTCTTTGAGAATGGTTTCCAGTTGAATGTAACATTTAACCCTATTCTCCAGAAAAGCAATTTTCTCATTAAGTTCATCCTGATTAACATGCACAAGTTTCAAATCTTTTAATTCCTTTTCAAGATTTGTGTTTAAAAGATTTATTCTATCATTTTCAGTGCGTGCACAACTTATGGTGCCACCAAGATGATAAATCATTTCAGCATCAGTAAAGGTTACCTCTGACATGTATCTGGATGAAGTGCTTTCCTCTTTAGCCATTAAAGCAAGGTTCCCAATCTCACCTGCTTCTTCATCACTGTCAGTGTCATCCCAACTCTTTCCCTCAGCAACATAGGCCTTCCCAATCTTGTTCTTCTTGCTAGAATCAAATGTGTTTCTGGTCACTTGCTTTGGCTTTCTTCACTCAGTAGCAAAGTGACCCAACTCATTGCAATTGTAGCATCTGATTATACTTCTTTCCACAGTTCCAGTTTTGTAGCCACCCCTTGTGCCACTTGAAGATGAAGAACCACCTCTCTGAAATCTGGGTCTGAACTTAAGATTGGGATTCCTCTTGAATCTAAACTTCCCAAACTTTCTGACTATCAAAGCCAAATCACCATCCTCCAGCTGATCAAGTTCTTCCAAAGAATAGAAGTCACCACCAGATTGATCAATGGATGTTAATCCATATTCAGCATCAATAACATTCATGTGAGAGCTGGAAGGTTGAACAGCCTTCACTTCCAGTTTCTGTGGGACTTCAGCAGCCAATGCAGTGGAGGTACCAACAATCCTTCCAGTTCCATACAGCTCCTTCTGTTGAATCTGCTCCAGCTCATAGGTCTTCAAGACACCATACAATCTTTCCAAAGCAAGCTCATTCATGTCTCTTGCTTCTCTAATAGCAGATATCTTGTGCTCCAAATGAGGTGGAAGTGTAAGAAGGAACTTCTTGTTAATCTCCTTGTTGGTGTAATGCTTCCCATTGAGATTCAGATCATTGATTAATTTGTTGTATCTCTCAAAAACCTGAGAGATACCTTCACCAGGGTTTGATCTGAAATGCTCATATTGTGAAGTGAGAATTTCCAGCATATTCTCCCTAACCTCTTCAGTCCCCTCATTGATTATCTCTATGGTTCCCCAAATATGTTTGGCAGTTTCACAATTTAGGACATGATTATGCATGATAGGATCAAGACTCTCAATAAGGATCAACTGAAGACAGGAATCCAAGGTAACATCCTCTTTCTCATCAGGAGTGTATTCCTTGGGATCTTTAGGGTACATCCTAGCAGCCCTAGTCACAACATTATCCTCAACAACTTCAGGATCAATAATCATAGGGAGTTTGGGACCACTCTTCAGCACATCCAAGTATTTAGGATTTGCAACCTTAAGAAATAGGAGCATTTTCTTCTTCCACATTGGATAATGCTCCTTGCTGAATATTGGGATTTTAACTGTCCCCACTTTCTGTGTAGTAGACATCTTTTGAGATTTTTAGAATTCAAATAAAAAATCAGAGTTTAAAAGAAAAATCTCAAAACAATTGGATCTTTGATTTGTATATCAATCAAAAGGCTCTGATGCCAATTGTTAGGTCCTGATAAGTTTGTAGAAGGGGGGTTGAATACAAACTATACCGTTTTATCGAATTTGTTCTTTAAATGATTTAACTGTTTAGGAACAAATTGATGCGGAATAAAATGAAACAAGATTCAAGTTAAATAAAACTCTATTAAACTTGAAGGGTGTTACAAATATGATACTGATTACAAGATTGGATCTCAAACTAATTAAAACAAATCTAGAATAAATTCGACATGAATTTATCTATTTTTGTAATAAAAAGATATAACAATATTTGATAATTTGAGATACGTTCTAGAGATAAAAATCCGCTAGATAATCAAAGCAGTACAAGTAAATGAATTCTAGTGGTTTAGATTTAACATAAAGATTCTAGAATTAATTTGCAGAAGAAATGAGCACGGCAGAGTTCTTGACAGGAAAGTGTTTTTGATGTAATGTTGATGATAATCTTCTTTCTTCTGATTACTTTTTGCTTTTATACTAATCAATCGGATCAGTACACTTCTGCACGTTCTGTTTCTTTTTACCTTTGGAATGACTATCCAATTTGTACTGGAATGACTATCAAAAGGCTTAGCATGACTATCTGAATTAATGTGAATTACATTAGAATTACTTAAAATCAACCGGGATGACTATCGGGATGACTACCGGTATGACTACCGGTATGACTATCCTGGATAGTCATTCCAGTTGATTTTAATTTCATAATTCTAATTTAATTCAAATTCTAATTCTAAATTAATTCTAATAATTAATTTACTTCACAAATTAATTCTGAAGAATTAATTTATTCAATAAATTAATTACTTAATTTATTTACTAAATTAATTCTGATGAATTAAATTAATAAATAAATTAATAACTAATTTACAATAGAACTTAAATCCTTATAGAATAGTAAAACCAATGCTTGAACCACTTGATCTGCTGAAGAATATCCATTGTCTGATGTTGTCATTTGATGCACTGTCTGGTTCATAAATGACTAACTTCAATGTCTGTTCTTCATCTTGACTTTCAAGTTGTGGTTCATTGTTCGCTTTTGACTGTTGATCAACCTTTGTAACCTGTACATTTGCTATCACAAATCTGAAACCTCTGTCACTTTAATAAATCCACTTCTTTGAAGACTTCACTGAGGCTTGAACAAATAATTGAACTTCTTTCAATGTAGTATATCTTCAAATCTGTAGGATGACTTTAATTCTCCATTCTCTTGACAGATAAAACTATCTGAGATTCCTGTGACATATTAACTTATTATTTACTTATTACAGACTTGTTTAAGTTAAGTTGTTTCCTCGGAATATTAATAGGCCAAAAACATATGCCTTTCACAATCTCTATGTTTTAGTTCATCTTGTTCATTGTTCAGCAAAATATGATAATTGTTAGATGGTATCAGAGTTCCGAGTTATGATTCTGCGAATTTGTTGACAATTTTACTTGTTTTTCTGCCATTAAAGTTGATATTTTGGATTGAATCAAATTTTATTTGCTTGATTCATAATGATTCTAATTATGTATCTTTCGATCTGACTGATATTCATTCCACGATTAAAATTTCTTGATCTATAGTACTCTCTTGATCTTTATTAGTGTTATATAAACAAATTATCACACTACTAATTCGTTTCTTGTTTCTCTGAAATTTCATTACTCATTCAGTGAAATTTATGATTCTTATTTTTTTTTCTCTTAGATTCTTGATAACCATTTACTAAAATTCTTGTCAAAATCTATTACTTAGTAGAGTTTGTTAAGATCTTGAAAGTTTTACATACAGAACTTGTTTAGCTTCTTTGATACTTGAATCAATGAATGCGAATACACAAACATTAAATCCATCACAAGATCCCACTTCTCCATTTTTTCTACATCCTTCTGATAATCCTGGAATGAAACTGGTTTCAATGAAATTCGATGGAAATGGATATATTGACCAGAAGAGATCCATGTTGATGAGCTTATCTGCTAAGAATAAAACTGGATTTGTAGATGGAACATTGGATAAACCAGTAGTTATTGATAATAATTTTAAAGCTTGAAAAAGATGCAACTCAATAATGATTTCATGGTTATTGGGAGTGTTAGATCAAAATATAGCACGATCTGTATTGTATTTGAAGATAGCTCAAGAGATTTGGGAGAATTTAGAGGAAAGGTATGGTAACGCTTCAGGCACTTTGTTGTTTTTTCTTAAATGTTTGCAACTGTTATGTTTTTTTGAAAAATTACAAAAATATGATTTTTTTTTGCAAAATTATCACTTTGCAAATGGATGGAATCAAATGCAAACTAAAACGAAAAAAAAACTGTTAGTATTAGTGCTCTAGAGACAATACTTTTATGTTTTAAAGAAAACATTTTATTATTATAAATTATGTTTTATTGATTATTATTATTAGTTTATTATGTCTTTATTTACTGCGTTATAAATGTTAGCATAATAAATTTCCTTGGAATTATGATACGTATTCGATATCTTTAAGTATGTGACTTAAAAATGAGATTATATGAATAATATCTTTATTCCTAAATATCCCTAGTCGAGTGTTATTATTTAAGGACAATAATAATGCACATAGACTAGTATGTTTGTTGACTGATGACCACATCTCATTGGTCATAGGTATGGTGATACTAAAGTCAAAACATAGGTGCATATAAGAGTATATGGCACTGGTTTGACCCGCCGTGAGATTACACATGTTAAAAGTGTCATAAGTAATTCTCACTGTGATAATGGTGTAATGATCCTTAGACCTGAAATCATTATATTTTTATACGAGAATTAATATACTTTGATTACATTAAAAGTTACCTTTGACCGGGTGATGATAAAAGTGGACATTGGGTATATTATGAATCGTATGAGAAATATGAATGATCTAGATGGGATTTAACCCTCCTAATTTTAGGAGCGATATTATTGGCCTCTTGTTTGAGTGAGACTAAGAAATGCACGGCCGTGCTCAAATGTTGATTTGATTTATTAGTCTACTCATCGATCAAGAAAACTAAGATTAAATTATGAAGAGGATGACACATTACATGCCTCGAGTTTAATCTATAATATTAAGGTTAAAGGGATTATATTACCTAGAACATTATTCACGAAAGGCTTAATCGAATCACCGATTTAATTATTATTACTTGGGTGGCAATGATGTATTACTAGATGCCGCTCATTGTTTACAATTTTAATTAGTTATTAAAATTGTTACCAACGTAATAATAACCTACAGGGTCAAACACAAAGAACGCTTGAAGGAGAAATAATTTAAATTATGAATTTAAATTTAAATAAGTAATTTATTCTATTTATAATATTAATTAAGTATGACTTGATTAATTATTTAAATAGAAAATGGAATTACTTAAACTAATTCTGTAATTAGTTATTAATTAATTAAGTGCGACTTAATTAAATAATAAATTGGAATTTCAGATTAGTATTTTATTATAATTGGATTATAATTAGAAAACTTATTTTCCTCTCTATATAAACTCTAAAAGAGGGCTGATTTGAATAATGAAAAACGTTTTTACATTAAAACCCTAGCCGCTTATGAGAGCAAGAAAAGAGAAAGAAGCAGTTTTCGGGTGCTAGTACACATCAATCCTTCAAGAAAAGCGTTCGTGTGGATAACGTAGAGTGTAGATCGTGAGAGCGGGATACGTGGTGATTGAACAAGCTTTGGATATCCATTAATCTTCCATTAATGAACTGTTAAAGCTTCTTAAGGTATTTGTTCTTAATCTCCGAATTAAATCTTTTGTTTTCGCATGGATCCTGCGGATGGGTTTCGAATTTTGATTTATTTTTACGTTTTCCGTTGCGTTTATGTGCTCGAAACCCTTCAATGGTATCAGAGCTACTTGCGAAACTTTTTAATTCGGTTGTGTGTTTAACAATTTTCGATATATATGCATATTTGCGATCTACCATGTTTTTTGTGTTGATTTATATATATATGTATGTATATGTTTTTGAATATATGATATTCATGAGGATTTGATAATCATGAGATGATTGTGTATATTTTTGTATGTATATGATACATATTAAATCGAATTATGAGAATCGTATTCGATACGATTTCTGAATACGATGCGCAGATTTAGTGAAATTTGCATACTGTGTCAGAATTTCGCCGAAAATACCTTTTCGGAAAGGGAAACGGGCGTCTGAACAAAACAGGCATAGTTACTCGTTCGTCTGTAAGGCGTTTGACGTCGTTTACTGTCTGTAAACAGCGATTTAATGTTTTCAGAATTCAGATTTTGATTTTCTGATTTACACTTTATTTGATTTCTATGATTGGATCATGAGAAATATGATATGGTATGATATGTTAATGCAATATGAGATGTTCTTAATTATTATATGAGCATGGTGATTGGTTATGGCCTAAAGACCCATAGATAGTGGTTTTGTTTTAATGGTTTGGTTTCTAAATACGACTTGCATGTCGTTATTCCTTGTAATGTTTAAATCTCGAATGTAACTCGAGTTCTACTTGTAAGTTCAGTAGGATAGGTTGTTTTATTTATGTAATATATATGAAGACATCCAAGATGGAGAACCAAGGAAACATTACAAGGAGGCAAGTAAGGAGGCAAGTTAAAGCTTGAAGACTTGTAACATTGTATTGTATTTTGATACCACCATAGATTGACCTTGATTTTTCCATTAGCTTGGAAAGATCACATAGGTTGGGCCATAACCAAACACGTTTACTTTACGCACTTTACATATATGATGCATGTGATGATGATATGTATGCCTAGATAATGATGCATGCTTTAATTAGATTAAACATGTATGTATTAGATACGTCACCCATGCCATGTTTGCTAAACAAGATAAAATCTGTAACGATTCAAGATTTTAAAATTGAACAAAACGAACATGAGATTCCTGTGTTTATGAAACACGAAAATAAGTATGAATTTTCAATTTTTGATATGGGGCGATTTTGACAAAAATACAAGCAACGCTTGTAAGGAAGGCGGGTTTTAAGTGAGACCAGTGTGACTCCTCCGTTGGACTGGAAATCAAACCATTGATGAATTTTGAATTGAAGTACTTAGTTCAAGGAAAAATTGGGAATCTCTTGATGATGGGATCATGGTCGTTTTAATAATAAAATCCCTAAAGTTAAAATATTAAGTCGATTAGATGCCTTCCAATGGGCAACACTCGTCAAGACCTAGATCGAGAAAGAGTGGGTTCTCCAAAAGGAAGCACTCCTATCTATCGTGGTAAGACGCGATGAAGTAAATGTGATACTTAACTGTTAGACCATTGGGTTAGACTTAACTAAGTTACCACAATAGGATTGTGAACTTAGAGGCATGGAGCTTGGTATGATTTATTAGATAAATGTGAACAAATGTTGTTCTACCAAACTTTCCAAGAGTTATATATGATATAATTGACAAGAGTTGTCTACCTAAATAAATCATGTTTTGGGAGTAAAGCCAAAGCTGACCTTAAGCATGACGAAATATGGATCTTGGCTCACTAGAAAGATTTAAGAGAAATACTTTCCGAATTAATAGTTAGGGCTATTTATTTCATAAAAATAGTGGGAGGTATATAATGATATACCATAATCACTTAAACATAATATGTTAGATATAATTGCTGACGTTTGTTCATCAGTGTTTAAGTACCAGGTACATATCAGAGTTTACATAGAAGCCAGTCAGAGTTTGATAAAGTCTGACTGGGTGAAGAGTTTACATGGAAGCCGGTCAGAGTTTGTTAAAGTCTGACAGGGTGATAGTTGACTTAGCTGTCGGTGCAAAGATAAAGATTCTAGAAGCAATATATTCTGAAGATGGAAAGAAGCAGAATATATTGATACAGCTAAGGAGACTGGACAGAAGACTGAAGCAATCCTTAATTGATAATAATTGTATAGCTAATTTATAGGAATATCAATTAGAGATGGATTGTAAGTAGCTGTGTACTATATAAACACAGATAGGTTATCCCTAGAAGGGACACGCGAACATAGAATTATTATTCTTGTAACCTAGTAGCTCTTTGTGATTCATTAACATCACTAAGAGAGAATTATTTAATATAATTCAGTTTGTTGATTTACAAACCTGTATTCTTGATTGTTATTCTCATACATACTTGATTATATATTGTGTATTCGGCCTAACAATTGGTATCAGAGCCAAGGCTGTTTAATATATACAGTTTTACGATTCAAACACAGTAATAATCATGTTTGAAGAAAATCAAACTGCTCCTAAGGCTGAACAGGTTAAGCCCAATTCTGTGAGTCGATATGAAACAATCAGGGTTCCAATTCTCAGGCCAGTAGAGTATCCGATTTGGAAGGTGAAGATGACCATGTTTCTGGAGGCTACAGATCCAGAATACCTTGACAGAATCTATGATGGTCCTCATATGCCGACTAAATTGTCCCCTGTTGTTGATGGTCAAGAACAAAAGACTGTTCCAAAGGAAAAGAAAGATATGACTCCTGAGGACATCTCATCAATTGCAAAAGATGCAAAGGTTAGACATCTTCTCCACAGTGCTTTAGATAATGTTATGTCTAACAGAGTAATTGGCTGCAAGACTGCCAAAGAGATATGGGATGCTTTAGAAGTCAGATGCCAGGGAACAGGTGCTATTAAGAAGAACAGAAAGACAATACTCACACAGGAGTATGAGCACTTTGATTCAAGAACTAATGAAACCTTGACTGAGACTTATGACAGATTTTGCAAACTATTGAATGATCTGTCTCTGGTTGATAAAGAATATGAGCTTGAAGAGTCTAATCTCAAGTTTCTGTTATCTCTACCTGAAAAGTGGGATTTAAAGACAACCACAATAAGAGATAATTATGAGCTTGCTGATACAGATCTTGATGAAATCTATGGGTTGTTGAAAACTCATGAACTGGAGATAGAACAAAGGAATAGAAGATTGAGTAAAAAGACAAAATCTGTTGCTCTCAAAGTTGAGGAGAAGCCCATCAAGAAGGAATCATCAAGAAAGAAAGCCAAGGGAAAGGCTTTAGTCATTAAATCTGAAAGCGAGTCATCAAACTCTGATGATGACTCAAACTCTGATGAAGCTTCTGACTCTGAGGATGATGAAGAACAGATGCAAATGGCTGCACTGATGGTGAAGACTTTCAAGAAGATGGGATTCAAGAACTTTAAGAAAGGAAAGAGATTCTCAAGGAAAGATTCAAACTCTGAAAGGAAAAGTTTTAGAAAGTCTGATGGAAGGGAGACCAAGTCTGGCAAGAAGGATAAATCTGAAATCCAGTGCTACAAGTGTAAGGAGATGGGTCACTATGCTCCAGAGTGCAAGAAAGGCAAATCTGAGAAAGCACTCATCTCTAAAGGCAAAGACTGGGCAGATACTTCAGACTCTGATGATGGAGAAAATTATGCTCTAATGGCAACTGTCAGAGATGAGACTGAATCATCTGAAAATAAGGTACCCCTAACTACTTATGCTTATGATACTGATAATATATCTGAATTGAGAGTATATCTGAAAAGCGTACATGTTAGTTATAGGGATCAGACTTTAGAAAATGAGAGAATTAAATCTGAGAATCTTAGCCTTAAAGATAGAAACAAGTTTCTTGAAGAAGAACTTGAAAATATGAAGCAGATTCAAAAAGAAAGAGATGATGCTGTTTATGTAGAACAGGAGTTGCTGAAAAGATATAAGCAATTAGAATCTGATCTAGAAAAAGAAAGAAAAATAATCAAGACTTGGACAGATTCTGGAAGAGACACTCATCAAGTGTTTCAGACAGATTCTGTAGGTTTAGGCTATTGTGAAAATGATGAACTTAGGTTTAAAGACAAAGTTAAGGTAAAACCACAACTTAAACCTGTGAAATTTGTTCCAGAAGCCAATAAGTTAAAATCTGTTGTAATAAGAGAAGCTGATATGGAATCAGATGAAGCCTGTGAAAGACAGGAAAATATTATAACAGAAAAACTTATGGAAAGAGAAGCTGTTAGAAAGCCAGTAAAAACTTGTGAAAAACAGGTTAATGTTGGCTTGATGACAGGAAAACAGTTCAATCATAAGCTGAAAGAGGTAAAATCTGCCATGAAACCAAAAGGGTCCAAGAAGAATAGGAATGGAAAGATAGGCATAAATAAAAGAAATAATCATTTGCCTACTGGTGCTGCTCAAAGGAAAACATGTTATAATTGTGGTAGTTCTAATCATCTTGCTAATTACTGCACAAAGAATAAAAATATCAATTCTTTACCTTCTACACCAGGAGTAAAGAATGATTATGTTAGGGTTAGACCACAGACTTTATGCACACACTGTGGGAGCACTTGGCATTCCATTTATACTTGCAAGAGTTATCATGCTATTTATCACAACTATTATGAGCTAAAACCCAATCTGAAATGGGTTAGAGCAAACTCTGCAAGTGTAAAGTCTGACAATGTTAGTTTAAACTCTGTTGATAGTAATTCCGCTGCAAAAACTAACACTGTTAAGAAAGACAAAGGATCCAAGCAAGTCTGGGTCCTTAAAACTAACACTTAGTGTTTGTTTGTGATTGCAGGGTATAAAAGAGAGCACACTTATCTTGGACAGTGGATGCTCAGGACATATGACTGGAAATAAAGCCCTGCTATCAGACTTTAAGGAGAAGGCTGGCCCAAAGGTTTCCTATAGAGATGGCAACATAGGACACACTCTGGGATATGGCAATATTAATCTTGGAAGTGTCATCATCACGAATGTAGCTCTAGTCTCAGGACTCAAGCATAATCTGCTATCTGTGAGTCAAATCTGTGATAGAGGAAACCATGTAGATTTTTATACTGAATACTGTGAAGTTATCAGTAAATCTACTGGAAAAGTTGTTCTAGTTGGACACAGGCGCAACAACATTTATGAAGCAAGTTTGGTAACAAACTCTGATGGAAAAACAGTGTGTCTGACTGCAAGAATGTCAAATGAAGAGAGTTTGAATTGGCATAAGAAGCTCTCTCATCTCAATTTGAACAACATCAATGAGCTAATAAGAAAGGATCTTGTAAGGGGACTCCCAAAATCTATACTCAGTCTAGATGGCCTATGTGATTCTTGTCAAAAGGCCAAGCAAAGGAAGTCATCTTTCAAGAGCAAATCTGAATCTTCAGTAGTGGAACCTTATCATCTTCTACATGTTGATCTCTTTGGACCAGTGAATGTGATGTCTATGGGCAGAAAGAAATATGCTCTAGTAATTGTTGATGAATATACTAGATATACATGGGTGTATTTCTTATCAAAGAAGGATGAAACTGCTCAAACTCTGATGGATCATGTAAATCTACTGGACAAAGGATCACAGCACAAAGTCAAAATTATAAGGAGTGATAATGGAACTGAATTCAGAAACTCAATCATGGAAGCTTTCTGCAAGGAAAGAGGAGTGAAACAAGAATTTTCTGCACCTGGAACTCCACAGCAAAATGGTGTAGTTGAAAGGAAGAACAGAACTTTAATTGAAGCAGCCAGAACTATGCTTGAAGAAGCAAAATTACCAACTTATTTCTGGGCAGAAGCTGTTCAAACTGCTTGTTTTACTCAAAATGCAACATTGATCAACAAGCATGGGAAAACACCATATGAGATGGTGAAATATAAGAAGCCAAATTTGAAATATTTTCATATATTTGGATGCAAATGTTTTGTGTTGAAGACTCATCCTAAACAGTTGACAAAGTTCGAGTTAAAAGCTGATGAAGGAATCTTTGTTGGCTATCCATTGTCAACAAAAGCATTCAGAGTCTACAATCTGAGAACTAAAGTGATCATGGAATCCATACATGTGTCATTTGATGATAAGAAAATAACTGGACTTGATGACTTAGATGGATATGATCAACTGCGTTTTGAAAATGAAGGTTTATTCTCTGATGATGTAAACTCTGATGAAGCAGTACCGACAAACTCTGATGAAGCGGTTCTGATAAACTCTGACGAAGCATACTCTGAACCTCTACTGGTAAATACTGGAGAAATTGAATATTCTCAAATTGAACAAAATGGAGAACCAGTTGAGGGGGAGCGTGAAGAAGCTCAACAAGACACAACAAGTGAGTCAGTTGAGGAAACTGATTCAAACTCTGACAGTTCAAACTCTGAGCCATCCAATTCAGGGGGAGCCTCAGATACTGCAGAAAGTCAACATATGAATCAGGAGAGCATGGATCAAGGGGGAGGATCCAATAATGATGCAAGAAACCACTTACCAACAACAATAAAGTGGACACAGGCACACACACCTGATCTCATAATTGGAGATCCTGATGCTAGTGTGAGAACTAGAAGTGCAACAAATAATGAGTGTCTGTATCATGCTTTCTTGTCTCAAACAGAACCAAAGAAAGTGGAGGAAGCTCTTCAAGATGCTAATTGGATTACAGCAATGCAAGAAGAGTTAAATGAATTTGAAAGAAATGAAGTCTGGACACTTGTACCTAGACCAAAGAATAGATCAATAGTAGGTACAAAGTGGGTTTTCAGAAACAAGACTGACAGTGAAGGTGTAATTACAAGAAACAAGGCTAGACTTGTGGCTAAAGGTTATTCACAACAGGAAGGGATTGACTATGATGAAACCTTTGCTCCAGTTGCAAGATTGGAAGCCATAAGAATTTTTCTGGCCTATGCTGCACACAAGAAGTTTAAAGTCTTTCAGATGGATGTAAAGAGTGCTTTTCTCAATGGGAAGCTTGAAGAAGAAGTGTTTGTTGAACAACCACCAGGATTTGTAGATCCCAAGCATCCAGATTATGTCTACAGGCTTGACAAGGCATTATATGGACTAAAGCAAGCACCAAGAGCATGGTATGAAACTCTTGCTCAATTTCTTTTAGAAAGTGGGTTCACAAGAGGTACAATTGATAAAACCTTGTTTTATTTCAATTCTGGTGATGATTTGCTTTTAGTTCAAATTTATGTAGATGATATTATCTTTGGATCTACTAATGACAAACTTTGTAAGAAGTTTGCAAAGCTTATGCAATCCAGGTATCAAATGAGCATGATGGGAGAGCTTAGTTATTTTCTAGGCTTACAGGTCAAGCAAACAGATGATGGTATTTTTATCAATCAAGCAAAATATACTAGAAATCTTCTCAAGAAATTTGGTATGCTTGATAGTTCATCTGCTACAACTCCCATGGCTACAGCAACAAAGCTAGACAAAGACACAGGAGCCTCAGTAGATATGACAAACTACAGAGGAATGATAGGGTCTTTACTGTATCTTACTGCAAGTAGACCTGATATCATGTATGCAACATGTCTTTGTGCAAGATTTCAAGCAGATCCCAGAGAGCCTCATCTAACAGCTGTAAAAAGGATTTTCAAATATCTCAAAGGAACCATAACCTTGGGTTTGTGGTATCCTAGAGAATCAGAGTTTAAGCTAATTGGTTACTCTGATGCAGATTTTGCAGGCTGTAAGATAGACAGAAAAAGTACAAGTGGAAGCTGTCAATTCTTAGGTGACAGATTGGTTTCTTGGTATAGCAAGAAACAAAAGTCTATTTCCACATCCACTGCAGAAGCAGAGTATATAGCTGCTGGTAGCTGTTGTGCACAGATTCTGTGGATGAAGAATCAGTTGCTGGATTATGGTTTGAGGTACTCTAAAATACCTATTTTCTGTGATAACCAAAGTGCTATTGCTATGACAGGAAATCCAGTACAGCACTCCATGACCAAGCACATCAGCATAAGGTATCATTTTATCAGGGAACATGTGGAAGAAGGAAACATTGAGCTTCATTTTGTGTCTACAGACCAACAACTTGCAGATATCTTCACCAAACCTTTGAGTGAAGCTACTTTTACAAGATTGGTAAATAAACTTGGAATGATCTCTGGTTTCGACTAGAGATACAGGTTAGACTCAAAAAAAAAAAACTATACATGTTTGATTTTTTTTTATGCTCATGATTCCTTGCATGTATTAACTGTTATGAGTACCAGTATCATAAACTCTGAAAGTAAACTCTGCTGTTAAACTCTGTTAGTCATAGAGTGTTGGTCATACTCTGTCGGTTAAAGTCTGATGTTATACTCTGATTATAATTTTGTCTGAACCATAAGGACCAATGAAGAAATTTATATGGAACATAATTCTCAGTAAGTAATTGTGAATCCTTAAGAGTTATATAGATTCTGATCTCAAATATGTGCAGTAAGTTAACACAGCATGATACTGTCTCTATATTTATAGCATCTCTTAGTTTATTGATCCTATACACTGAGTCTGTATTAGCTGTTTGCATTTTCTCTCATAAATTAATTGTATTAACTGATGAAAAGTCTAAACTCTGATTATTAATTGCAAATAATTCACCCTCAAATCAAAAGATGCCAAAAAGAGCACAAATTCCTTTGAGATCATGTTGTGCCTAGGAAGATCCAGGAACTTATTGTATGAAATAAGGGCTAAAATCTTTGATTTTTGGTGACTAGTGCCAACCACTGATTACTGGAAAAATAAAAAATTTAATTACAAAAAAAAAATGTGTATATATAAATATATATATAGGGGTGAAAAATAAAAGATATATCCAAATGAAAGGATATCAGTATTACAGAGTTTAGATATAAAATCAGATTTTATTTTATACATGAGAGTTTAGGCAACCAGTTTTTACTGCTTTAGTTTGTGGATTTTATGCACTTTGAGATGATCTAAATATTGATTTCGGTAAACTCTGCTATTGCACACACAATTATTCACACCTGTACAGATTGAGAAAAGAGTTTATTGACAAAGAAGGACAAATGGTAAACACTGATGTATTGTGTGAAATACGCCGAGGTAACATTGTTTTAATCTCTGATGGTTAAAATGATTTCTTTGTTTCAGACATTTTATAATTTTGAGATTAGACATTGGTTTTGAAATTCAAAAGGAGTATGATAACAAACGGTTCATATTTGTATTAAACAGAGAGAGAGAAGTTGAGTGTTTTGAACAGTGAGAAAAGCGGTAATTATGGCTATTTTTACTGCGCGTGTGTATTGGAAGTTGTTACATACAGCTGTCAGCGTATGCATGTTTGACATCTGTCCCACTCACACACTTTTCAAAGAAGCCTGCTGTGTGTAGTAATGATTAAAACGTTTGGGTTTTAATCTTCACAGTTATTATTTAAATATACTACACATACACGGTTCAATCTTTTACACACCTCAACTTTTCATAAGCTTTTACTCACACACATTGTCTCAAACACTTTCCCTGCATACACTATAATCTATTCTCTGTTTGTTATCTTCTAAACTGTTCTAATGGCTACAACAATGTTTATTGCTTCTGGGTTAGAATTTGTTCCTAACAATTACTCAGCTCCTTTAGCAAATGAGAACGCACCGGAGGCGTTTCATTTGATTCAGAGTTTCTTGTCAAACTCTGATATCGGCACTGCTCTCACCGCACCGTCGAAGCTGTCTGCAACTCAAATTCGGACTTTTTGGCAGACATGTACTTATGATGATGGAGGAGAGTCTGGATCTCCATCTATCATTTTTGAGGTTCAAGGAGAAGAATTTATTGTTACTCCTACTACTGTTCGTGATGCTTTGGGTCTTGAAGATTTCAATGCATTCACAACTGTTGGAGACTTTGAGTTAGTCAGAATGATGAGGGAGATAGGATACTCTGGACCTTTGTCAAAGATAGGTCAACTCAAAAGGCCTCTTTTGCGCAAGGAATTGAGCTTCTTTTTCGATTGCATTACTCGGGCTTTTGGAAAGAAGTGCACGAATTGGGATGCGATTCCCACGGATAGTCTACAGATCGGGTATTCTCTTCTCTATGGCAGTCAATTTGATGTTGCTAGATTAGTTTTAACTAATATTGGTGAGAAGATGCTAGAGAATAGAAATGTTGTTTATTTCTCTAGGTTTTGTCAATTGATATTCAATTTTTGCTGCCCAAATGTTGAGATAGTAGAGGATGATGTTATCCTCTCGTTTAAACTGCACAAACGTATATTCTCTGATCTTACCAACAAGGATAACAAGAAAGGAGATGCTGGTCTCTTTATGTTGCCTGAGTCTGTGCAACAATTCCTTGATAACTTACAATAACCACAGCTAGCAAACTCTGAAGCTGGACCTTCTGTGTCTCAACCACAAAGGTCAAAGAACTCTAAAGTAAGGGCTGTTAAGTCTGCCAGGGTAAATCCATTAAACTCTGAAGCTGGGGCATCAAATGCTGATGTTATGCCTCAGAAGAGAAGAATGAAGAAGAGAAGAGCCAATAGGGCAAAGTCTGATGCTGCTGATGCTGCTGATGCTGTTGATGCAGAGACTGAAACTGATGAAGAAACTCTTCATCAGAGAAAAAGAAGATTGGTAGCAGCACATCTGTTTGGTGCTGAGAATATCTCTTCAACTGTTGCTGATGATATTGAAATTGAGATTCCAGAAGTTGAAGCTGTTCCTGAAGATAGAATTTTTATGGAGACTGTTCTTCAAGATGAAGCTCCTACATCAAAGTCTGATGATGTAGTTGAGGAAGCTGCAAATGATGCTCCTATGCCCACAGAGGATAGAGCAAATGTTGAGATTGCAGATGAAGCTCCTGAAAATATTGTTCAGGAGGCTAATATGGAAGTTGAAGCAAACCTCTCTATCAACTCTGAACATTTCACAGAGGGTTTGGAAGCTGATCAAGATACTGTTCAACTTGAAGAATCTATGGCTTCTCACACTGAAATTATTTCTCTTGACCTTGAGAAAGGTGAGGAAGTTGATCAGACTTTCGCTGCTAAAGCTACAGAAACTGTTGCTGCAAATCCTGATGTTGCTGACAAGGATGCAACAGAGAATGTTCCTTTTGAAGCAGAGTTTGTTGCAAACTCTGAGGATGTTCTTGTTCTTGAAGCTCTACAACAATCTGTTGTTGAGATTGTTCAACAAGCAGAGTTTAGTCATACTGCACACTCTGATGATCCTGAAAGAATGGCAGAAAATGTTCTTACAGAGAATGAAGCAGAGGATGACAATGCTGAAGCTAGTCCTGCTCATTCCAATCCTGATATACAAGTAGAGCTGTCTGACATTCAAGCAAACTCTGAAGAAGAAAGAGAAGTCAACAGAGCTACTACTGCATATTATCAAGATATGTACTTCTCAAATTGGTCAAGCAAGGATACCATCTTTTCCAATGAAAGAGCTGCAGATTTTGTGACAAAGTCTTCCAAAGAGATTAAAAATCCAGAACTTCTCAGTCATCTCAAAGCAACTATTGTACAAATCAAATCATTAAACAATCGTTTTGATGATTCTGACAAGGTGATTGCAAGATTAAGGAATGATATAGCTACAAGAGAGCTTACACAGCAAAAGGACAAATCTCTATACATCTCTTTGTGTAAAGAGCAAAAGAATTTTAACTCTAGATTGTTGAAAGTTGAGGACAACCAGACTGCTATGTCTGCCCAACTGACATCAATTTCTACTGCAATTGAGTTGTTGACATCAGTACTACTTTCTGATGATGTCAAAAAGGGGGAGAGTGTACCAAGTGACAAATGCAAAGACACTCAAACTCTGAGACGGAGGGATGATGGTAATGATGGTGGAAACAAGGGAGGAGATGGAAAGAGCTTAAGATCAAATGATGATAGAAGATTACTTTCAAGAAGATCAAACTCTGATAAAAGATCAAACTCTGGAAAGGGACATGTAAACTCTGCCAGTGGTTCAAGATATAAAAGTTTGATAATCTCTGATAAGCCATCTACTGATGAGGAAATTGCTGCTAAGATGTTTATGGCAGAACATGGAAAAGGTATTACAATTGAAGATATCCAAGCTGAAGAGCAAATGCTTGCTGAGGAACACAAGAAGAATGTTGAAGCTGGAATCTACAAGAAGAAGGAAATCAAGGCTCCTAGAAAGAAAGAAAAAGGAATTGTTATCAAAGAGAATGTAAACTCTGATCAGAGTTTACAGTACTCAAGGAGGCCTGTGATTAATAATGCTGACAAAGGAAAAGGTAAACTGGTAGAAGAAGAACAGTTACCTAAGAAGATTTATTCAACCTCTGACATTGCTCAAGTTGAAACAAGATTAGCTAAATCAACCTCTGACGCTGCTCAAGTTGATGTTTCTACTAAAGTTATGACAACCTCTGACGTTGCTCAAGTTGTACAGAAATCTACACTACTTCCAGGATTCAGCAAACCTAAAATTCTTGAAGACTTAAAGCTTGAAGCTGTGAATTTCTCAGAAACCAGAACAGTATTGGGAAAAGAAGCCTTTGATAAATCTGGACTGGGTTCACACAGAGAGAGAAGAACAAATAACAGATCTCAAGATAACTTTTCACTGGCAGAACCTGGTATTGGGGTTACACAAGAAAACCTTGATAAGTTAGAATCTGTTCAGTTGATTTTTCACAGAATATTGAAGAAGCAGTTTTTGTTATACTTCATGAGTGATGGAAGAGTTTATAAAGTTGGAGAATCTGATGTTAATCTCAAATCATGGGAAGAACTGGAGTATGTACTTTATCTTTTAAAAGTCAAAAACAGATATACTCATGATGTTGCTCAAGTATTGAGAGAAAAGATGCTGAGATCTAAAGCTATGCTTGGAGGAGGAGTATCAAGTGTCTACATTCCAAAGTATAGGGATCATACTGGAAAGTTAGTGGAAATGAAGAAAAATAGTGCTAGATTCAGGACTGCACTAAATAAGAAAGTTCTAGAGTTCAATCTAGAGTCTGATAAGGCTTTTTATATCAGACTTGGCAATGAAATGAACAAGAACATCATCTATTCTTTAAGGGCTGCCATTTATCAAATTGGTGAAGATGAACCAGAATTGAAGGAGCTGAAGAAGGATATGATTGCTGAACTAGATCGAGCTGAGAGAAAGCTGCTGATTGATTATCTCAGGACAGTACCTGATATTGAAGAAGTCAAGTAAAGTCTGACTGTAAGTTTTTATGTTTTCTATTCTAAGTTAAATTTAAACTCTGTTTTTAAAATTAAACTCTGACATATTTTAAACACTGCATTTGTTATATGTTTTGACATCATCAATTATCTTTTTAACTTGTACATTTTGATATGAACAAGTTGGGGGAGATTGTTAGATATAATTGCTGACGTTTGTTCATCAGTGTTTAAGTACCAGGTACATATCAGAGTTTACATAGAAGCCAGTCAGAGTTTGATAAAGTCTGACTGGGTGAAGAGTTTACATGGAAGCCGGTCAGAGTTTGTTAAAGTCTGACAGGGTGATAGTTGACTTAGCTGTCGGTGCAAAGATAAAGATTCTAGAAGCAATATATTCTGAAGATGGAAAGAAGCAGAATATATTGATACAGCTAAGGAGACTGGACAGAAGACTGAAGCAATCCTTAATTGATAATAATTGTATAGCTAATTTATAGGAATATCAATTAGAGATGGATTGTAAGTAGCTGTGTACTATATAAACACAGATAGGTTATCCCTAGAAGGGACACGCGAACATAGAATTATTATTCTTGTAACCTAGTAGCTCTTTGTGATTCATTAACATCACTAAGAGAGAATTATTTAATATAATTCAGTTTGTTGATTTACAAACCTGTATTCTTGATTGTTATTCTCATACATACTTGATTATATATTGTGTATTCGGCCTAACATAATAATTAATAAATTTGCAACCTAGATTAATTTTATGCACTTTAATATTGTAGCTATCAAATGACAAATAACACAAACAACTTCTCTATGCGATCAGTCCTTGAGAAGGACAAGCCGACGGGAACAAATTTCCTCTACTGATATAGGAGCTTGAGCATCGTCCTTAGGCACCACGATGTTAGTCAAATTCTTCCCTTACCTTTTAGCTGATAATGTAACATGTGCCGAACATAATGCTTATTGGAAGCAAATTGATGATTCGACTGATGATGTTTCATGTCTCATGCTTGCAACTATGAGTGCTGAGCTTAAGAAACAATATGAGCATATGGATGCTTATGAGATATTTGAGCACCTTAAAAGATGTTTGAGGAAAAGGCTCGTCAAAAGGGATTTGACAATAGCAAGACACCATACACCTACAAGTAGGGAAAATGAGATTCGGTTGGACCAGATGTTCTAAAGATGATAGGGTATAATGAGTACCTTGATTATTATTTTTTGGGTTTCAAGATTGGTCTAGAGACTCAGAATGATTTGATCATACAAATCTTTGAACAATAACTATTCTCAATTAGTTAGTGAACAACGAAATAAATGAGATAGACATAGCACCCACTAAGTTGTGAAGCACGTTGAGAACTGCTGTAAGCAACATGATAAATGCATGGACTACTCCCATAATGATGGTGAATGTAGGAATGTGAATGGGAAAGGAAAATGGAATGGAAAGAAGAAGATTTGATCTAATTCTATAGCCATATTAAACTCCAATCCCAAAGAGGTTTTGTCGCCTAAATGAGGTGTTGCTAATTAAAGAAGACGATTGTCACTTCTGTGGAAAACCGAAAGACTGGAAGTTAAACTGTCATGCTTATTTGGAAGATCTAAGAAGAAGACCGGTGAGGGTCAAGCTTCAGGTTTCGGGTTAGAATTGGAGCAAAAGTTGTTGCTCTAGTTAAAGTAACTCGTTACTTAATTCTGCCTATAAGGCTAAGTTTAGAACTTGATAATTGTAACTACGTGCCTCTAAGAGTAGAGACATTATATTGATTTCTTGTATGGACAAGAAAGGTTTTTCATTTTAATTGGATATATAACAATTGTTGTTTATTACATTTCAATGAAAAGGTTAATGATGTTGCACAATTAGTTAACAATTTATATGTTCTAAAATGACTCAAATCAAACATTACCTTTGGCACTGTAATTAAGGCCATATTATAAGAAATGCATTTCCAATTTACATACTGATGGATGATTGGATAAGTTTGATTATGAATCATACGAAGAATGCGAATCTTGGTTTATTTGGTAAAAAGACAAAAGGCCCCTTTTACTAGAAATGGTGAAAGGGTCATCGAACGATTATGACTTATACATAGTGATGTATGTGGTCATATACGTACGATGGCAGAAGGTAGGTTTTACTACTTTATAGCGGTTACTGATGATTTCAGTAGATACGAATATGGATATCTTTTGAAGAACAAATTCGAATCTTTTGAAAAGTTCAAAGAATATTAAGCTGAAGTAGAAAAGGTTCAAAGAAAGGGGTTTCTAAGAACTAAAATCACACTTTGTTGGATATAGTGCGATGGATGATGAGTCAAGAGGATCTTCCAATAAGTTTCTGGGGTTATACCCTAGAGACAAGTGCATATACACTAAACCGTGTTCCTACTAAAATGGTTCAGGAGACACCATATAAGATGTGGACTGAGAAAAGTTATAGCATGTCATTTATGAAAATTAGGGGATGCAAAGCGTTTGTGAAACGTTTAACCTATGACAAGCTAGGACCAAAATCAGATAAATGTAATTTTGTGGGATACCAAATTAAAACAAAAGGGGTCTTACTTCTTTAATCCTCCAGAGAACAAAGTGTTTGTTGCTCGGACTGCTGTATTTCTTGAGAGAGAATTTCTTTCTAAAAGAAATACTGGGAAGAAAATAGATCTCGATGAGGATCGAGAACCACGAGATAACATTGAACCGAAGTTGGAACAAGAGCAGAATGTGCAAGAAAATGTTAATGACAATACTGCTCAAGAAACACAGGTTGTTCGTAGGTCTGGTAGGATTCACCATGAGTCCGAGAGATATTATGAATTTCTCTTGACTTAGGATGGTGATGTAATGCTTGTGAATAATGATAATGAGCCTCTTACCCACCAAGACGCTATGAAAATTCCAAGAGCTAAAAGTTGGCAGGAGGCCATGAAATCTAAGATGGATTCCATGTATGAAAAACCAAGTATGGACTTTGGTTGATCCACCTATAGGGGTAAAACCTATAAGGTGCAAATGCGTTTTCAAGAAGAAAACTGACATGGATAGTAATGTACAGACCTATAAGGCACGACTGGTGGCAAAAGGTTTCAAGTAAATTCATGGTATTGACTATGATGAAACTTTCTCACCAGTGGAAATGGTCAAGTCCATCGGGATTTTGCTTGCTTACTATGACTACGAAATCTGGCAAATGGATGTCAAGACTACTTTCTGGAATGGGAGCGTTGAAAAGGTTGTGTACATGACACTACCTGAAGGTTTTATAGATCCAAGTTTTGCTAGAATAGTTTATAAGATAAGTCGATCCATTTATGGATTAAAGTAAGCCTCGAGGAGATGGAATATACGTTTTTGATGAAACAGTCAAATAGTTTGGCTCTATTCAAAATGAAGATGAACCGTGTGTTTACAAGAAGGTTAGTGGGAGCCATGTGGCATTCCTAGTATCATATGTAGATGATATATTATAAATAAGGAATGACATACTTTCTCAACAGACTGTTAAGACTTGGTAAAGAAATAGTTTCTTGATGAAAGACTTAGGAGATGTGTCCTATATCTTAGGGATCAGGATCTATAGAGATAGATCACGAAGATTATTCGGCTTAAGTCAGAGTACATACATTGACAATGTATTGCACCAATTAGGGATGCAAAGAGGCTAAAAGGGAAATGTTCCCATGTCTATGAGATAGTGATCTCAAAATAAATGGTCTAAAATCATTGGATGATATGGACCACATTAGTATAGTTCTATATGCTTCGGAAATTGGTTTCATAATGTATGTGATGATATGTACTCGTCATGATGTCTCATATGCTTTATGCATGACGAGCAGGTACCAGTCTAATCCAAGTGATGGTCACTTGATTGGAATCAAGAATATTCTTAAGTGCCTGAAGAGGAGTAAAGACTCATTCTTGGTATTTGGAGGAGATGGGAAGCTGGATGTAAAATGTTACACGGATGTTAGTTTCTAGACAGACATGACGGTTTTTGTGTCTTAGTCTGGATTTGTGTTTTGTCTAAATAGATATGTTGTAAGCTAGAATAGTTCATAGCAAGAACCTTAAATGATTCTAAAATCGAGGTTTAGTATATTGATACTAGGGAAGTAGCCAACGATGATGTTTTGGGAATTTACTAAGGCGATATCACCTTATTAATGAGATTAATGATCAATGAGATATACTTATATGTAAAGTGCATACTACTGATAATATTGCAGAACCACTGACTAAGGCTTTGTCGCAGCAGAAGCATGTAAGTCACACTAGTTCCAAATGTATTGGATACATGGGATATTGGCTCTAGTGCAAGTGGGAGATTGTTAGTATTAGTGCTCTAGAGACAATACTTTTATGTTTTAAAGAAAACATTTTATTATTATAAATTATGTTTTATTGATTATTATTATTAGTTTATTATGTCTTTATTTACTGCGTTATAAATGTTAGCATAATAAATGTCCTTGGAATTATGATACGTATTCGATATCTTTAAGTATGTGACTTAAAAATGAGATTATATGAATAATATCTTTATTCCTAAATATCCCTAGTCGAGTGTTATTATTTAAGGACAATAATAATGCACAGAGACTAGTATGTTTGTTGACTGATGACCACATCTCATTGGTCATAGGTATGGTGATACTAAAGTCAAAACATAGGTGCATGTAAGAGTATATGGCACTGGATTGACCCGTCGTGAGATTACACATGTTAAAAGTGTCATAAGTAATTCTCACTGTGATAATGGTGTAATGATCCTTAGACCTGAAATCATTATATTTTTATACGAGAATTAATATACTTTGATTACATTAAAAGTTACCTTTGACCAGGTGATGATAAAAGTGGACATTGGGTATATTATGAATCGTATGAGAAATATGAATGATCTAGATGGGATTTAACCCTCCTAATTTTAGGAGCGATATTATTGGTCTCTTGTTTGAGTGAGACTAAGAAATGCACGGCCGTGCTCAAATGTTGATTTGATTTATTAGTCTACTCATCGATCAAGAAAACTAAGATTAAATTATGAAGAGGATGACACATTACATGCCTCGAGTTTAATCTATAATATTAAGGTTAAATGAATTATATTACCTGGAATATTATTCACAAAAGGCTTAATCGAATCACCGATTTAATTATTATTACTTGGGTGGCAATGATGTATTACTAGATGCCGCTCATTGTTTACAATTTTAATTAGTTATTAAAATTGTTACCAACGTAATAATAACCTACATGGTCACACACAAAGAACGCTTGAAGGAGACATAATTTAACTTATGAATTTAAATTTAAATAAGTAATTTATTCTATTTATAATATTAATTAAGTATGACTTGATTAATTATTTAAATAGAAAATGGAATTACTTAAACTAATTCTGAAATTAGTTATTAATTAATTAAGTGCGACTTAATTAAATAATAAATTGGAATTTCGGATTAGTATTTTATTATAATTGGATTATAATTAGAAAACTTATTTTCCTCTCTATATAAACTCTAAAAGAGGGCTGATTTTAATGATGAAAAACGTTTTTACATTAAAACCCTAGCCGCTTATGAGAGCAAGAAAAGAGAGAGAGAGAGAGAGAGAGAGAGAGAGAGAGAGAGAGAAAGAAGCAGTTTTCGGGTGCTAGTACACATCAATCCTTCAAGAAAAGCGTTCGTGTGGATAACGTAGAGTGTAGATCGTGAGAGCGGGATACATGGTGATTGAACAAGCTTTGGATATCCATTAATATTCCATTAATGAACTGTTAAAGCTTCTTAAAGTATTTGTTCTTAATCTTCGAATTAAATCTTTTGTTTTCGCATGGATCCTGCGGATGAGTTTCGAATTTTGATTTATTTTTACGTTTTCGGTTGCGTTTATGTGCTCGAAACCCTTCAAAAACAACTTTAAAGATTTTTCAAGAAAACATGAAAATAAATTGCATTTGGTTATTTTTTGGTTGCAAACCTTATTTTCACATATATTTTAAAAGAAAGAGTAAAATCGCAAATAACATTGGAAAATAGTATTTTTGATAATTTTCCTATATTTTATTCAGTGTTATATAAATTTATGAATATAGGTAAAACCTAACTTTGAATTATATATATGTATTATTATTTGATTGACATGACATAAATATAACTATATATTTGTTTAAATCTAATATAAAAATTGTGAGCATTACTAATTCAACTAATTTAAGACCTAGATAGTATGTAATTATATGTACTTGAGTAAAGTACTAAAACATAAATATTCAATATAAGAAAATAGCTACTTTTATTATACCTATGTGGGTACATTTATTTACTTTTCTCATTAGTTATAATAAACTTCTAATATTCTAGTATATAATTCATGCAAAAAAGAAAAAAAAAACAAAAAAGATCTTAGGGGGCTAATGTTAGAAGAAGAATTATACATATTCTAATTTTTTTTAATTTAATATAAAATAAATTAACTATTTGAATTAATGTATGGGAAACTTGTTAGCTAACAAAATAATAGAATAAAATAATAATTAAAGTTAAGCCAAAAGTTGTGAATTCTAAATTGTCTCTAATCTAAACTAAAAATTACATTTACAAGAAATTAAGACTTTAGGAAAATACATTTATAAAAAATAACACATGTACTCAGACAATATTTAATTAATCTCAGCATAAGAAATCCCCCCATCAGTGGAAGCAAGCTAGCCCCCAGTCCAAGAAAGAGAGCATTTCCATGGCGAAGAATTCTTAGGAGATTTGAAGAATAAAACAATTATAAGTAGTGAATTCTCTTGAAAACAAATTAAGAAATATTATTTTCAAAATAAAAAATACCATAAAAATTACATTTAGTAAGCATAGTTAAAGAATATAGTTCTAAATATTAGTAATGAATTGTCTCGGAAATAATGATGATAAAAATCACATTTACAAGAGACGAAAAAAATATATTTATATTTATAAGAGACATGTCCGGGATATGAGAAATACATTGACAAAAGATAACATTGTTCGGTATCTCACATTTACTTTACTTACATAAGTAATAAAAGAAATAAGATTTAAAAAACTTGATATCTGGTGAATTATTTAGTGAATAAATTAAAGAATTGAGTGTTATGATCTTAATTGGGTTGACATAATAAAGGATTGAAAGTCCATTAATGATACTAGCTTAAAACCCGTGCGATGCACGGATTGTTATTAATAATAATAATTATTATTTTTATTATTTATGTTTTAATATTTTATTAATTTGCATTTGCTAAAAAATAAGTAGGCGTGTTAAACTTTTTTAAATAATTAAAAGTATTAAAATAAATTTTAAAATAAATTAATAACTGTTTATCCGTGATATTTTTGGAAAAATAGGGGTCTTAGTAAAGAAAAATAGAAAAAGTAACATGTTTTATCTGAAAAGGTAAGTTCCCGTAATTAAAAGTATTTAAATAGGTTTGAAAATAAATAAGTAGGGATTTTCCCGAGATATTTTTGGAAAATTAGGGTTTTTAGTAAGAAAAAATAGAAAGAGTAACATGTTTTAGTTGAAAATGATAATTGTCGGTGATTATTTTTAGAAAAATAGAGGCTTTTGTTTGAGAAAAATAGAAAAAATAATGTATTTTAGCCGAAAAGGTAGTTGGTTATAAAAATGTTATTATTTAATAATAATTTCTTTAGAAAATAAAAAATTGAAAAAGTAACATGTTTCAGCTGAAAAAGTGCTCATAATTAAAAGTATTAAAATAGATTTTAATACTTTTAATTATTAAAATAAAAAAATAGATTTTTAAAATAAATAAGTAAGGGTTTTCCCGTGATATTTTTGGAAAATGAGGGGTTTAAGTAAGAAAAAATAGAAAGAGTAACATGTTCTTGTTAAAAAAGATAACCACCCGTGTTTTTTTTAGAAAAAGAGAATATTTTGTTAGAAAAAAAATAAAAAAAGGTAATGTATTTTAGCTGAAAAGGTATTTGGTTATAAATAATGTTATTATTTAGTGATAGTTTTTAAAAAAATAAGTAAGGGTAATTAAATAAAATCACTACGTACTGACCGTCCGTCCATCCGACTACCAAACTTTTAATGTTTCGTCTTTAATAATATAGCTTAAAACCCGTGCGATGCACGAATTGTTTTTAATAATTGTTAATTTTATTATTTATATTTTATATTTTATTAATTGCATTTGTTAAAAAAAATAATTAGGCGTGTTAAATGTTTTTAAATAATTAAAAGTATTAAAATAGATTTTAAAATAAATAAGTAACGGTTTGCCTGTGATATTTTGGAAAAAGAGGGGTTTTAGTAAGAAAAATAGAAAGTAACATGTTTTCGTTGAATTTTAAAATATAAAAGTAACGATTTACCCGTGATATTTTTGAAAAAAGAGGGGTTTTAGTAAGAAAAATACAAAAGGTGACATGTTTTAGTTGAAAAAGATAATTGTCAATTAAAATTATTAAAATAGATTTTAAAGTAAATAAGCAAGGGTTTTGTCCGTGATATAATTGGAAAATTAGAGATTTTAGTAAGGAAAATAGAAAATATAACATGTTTTAGCCGAAAAAGGTAATTGCCCGTTGTTTTTCTAGAAAAAGAGGGGAAATGTAATTACCAATTAAAAGTATTAAAATATTTGGGTTTTAAAGTAAATAAGCAAGGGTTTGCTCGTGATATATTTGGGAAATGGGGGATTTTAGTAAAGTAAATAGAAAAAGTAACATGGTTTAGCTTGAAAAGGAAATTGCTCGTGATTTTTTTAGAAAAAAATGGTAATGCATTTTAACTGAAAGGGTAACTGATTATAATAATTTTTATAATAATTAAATAAACAATTAAATAAGGCAAATACCGTACCAAAAACACAGGTACCAAAATTTTCAATGTTTCGTCTTTAATAATATAGTATAGATAGATATATTTATAATATTAGTATTTTATGCTACAAAATGGAATAGTCCGTGATATTTTTGAGGTTTTAGTTAAGAGAAATATTAGTTATGAAATATAAAAATGAATATACGTTTTGAAAAAAAAAAGCTAATCGGTTAGTCATTAATAATTATAATATTATTATTTTATTTTATTAAATAGATCTGTTCGTGATATTTTTGGAAAATTAGAGGTTTTAGTTAGGAAAAATAGAAAATTAGAAATTTTAGTTAGAAAATATAAAAAAGAATATACAATTTGGCTATAAAAGGTAACGAGTTAGTTATTAGCAATTATAACTTTATTATGTTATTTTAGTAAATGAACTGTTTGCAATATTTTTTGAAAATAAGATGTTTTAGTTAGGAAAAATAGAAAAGATATTCTATATAATAATTTTAATATTTTATCTAACGGTTCTCATCGATTTGATCAAAAATATCTAACGGCTATGAATTGAGTGACCAAACTACAAAAACTTTCATGACCAGACTACAAAACTTTCAATGTTTCGTCTTTAATAATATAGTATAGATATTATATATAAGAACTATCTTGGGAATAAGTACATTTATAGGGATAGAGGTCTAAGGTTCCTAGAAATACATTTGCAAAAGATAACATTAACGACATCTCACATTTACTTTATTTCACTAAAAGTAATAAAAGAAAATAAATTCAAAGAATACGACAATGATATCTAGTAAATTCTTTAGGGAATAAATTAAAGAATTGTCTGATTTGCAGAGTGCTAAAAATTTGAAATCAGAAATCGGGTTGAGATAATATGAGATTAAAAGTCCATTTATGATATATTATGTATATAATTTAATGTTGGATTGATTTTAAAATATTATTAAATTATAAATAAAATTAAATACAAATTTTAATTTTATTTTCCAATTATTAGTAACATTTGTATCTATATAAAATCATTTTTTTTATATTTATAATGTTTGTTGGAGGAAATAAAATAAATTAGATTGGAATTGATACCTTATACTCATACTCATCTTCTCGTTATGATATCGAAATCCTATAATTTCGGGTTTTGAGATATAAGTTCGATAATAAAAAAATTTGAACCAAATATCATATATCAGTTTTACTCATTCTAAACACATGCTTGATTTGAATCAAATGACCCATAACAGATATCATTTATAAAAGAAAGAGGTTCAGTAAAAATACATTTACAAGAGATAAATTTAATGAGATCCACATAAATACATCTCATACTCTCTTGAGAGAATATAATCTCCTCAATACGTATTTTCCAATATGACAAAAATGATGTCTTCTTTCCAATGTTATTAGTTTATCATTAACATAAATAAAAATTACGTTTTCATAACAAGAACAAGAAATTTATACGAGAAATGATAAAATTTATTCGATAACAAAATTTATTTATTCTTTTAACAAAAGAATAAATATCGAGTTACAAAAATTGGAGAAGGTAAAATCAATATTCTCAGCACATACAATGACAATATTCCCATTTATTGGAAAACACCTTGCAACGTCCCCCTTTCGGGCCGCAAGAATTCGTGCACAGATCATTACATTTTTTGTCTGCTGCACTTCCCGGCTTACATCCTCCTACTAACTGATTGTCGTAACAACACTTCAATGTTTGCCCCATTATTTCCTCGCTACCTGATAACAATAATATATCCAAATATTATAATTAGTTAATGTAGTGTATAACACACTGATTTCTAACAACAATTAACATATACAGTTGTTGAACTAGTGATATTCATTAGCAAATTTAAAAACTAATCGGTACTAGACGAAAAAAGCAATATTTTTTTCTTATTTAAATTTCGAATGTTAGACAAATTTGAAACATGAATCGATCAATACATAATTCGTCATCAAACACAAGTAAAAATAGATGATTATAACAAGTAGTTATGACCAATATTAGCATTTAATTTGTATTTTGATAAGAAATAACTTACAATTGAAAGATAAATACATGTTATAGATATATGCGATTTTATACGATGATGGTGAGAAAATAAACCTGAACACAAGATAAGAAGAGCAATTAGCAACAATGATGCAACTCTCAGTCTGGCCATGGTATCTTATTATTTTTCTTCCCTTGGAAGACTCCTGTGTATTAGTATAATATTATATTACTATAGAATTATAGCTTTTGATGCTAAGAATTTGTGAAGACAACGTTGATTAAGACTGTTTATATAGGGCTTGACAGCTGGTTGATATATGAATTTGCCTAGCAGATTTTTTATTCTTTTGTCTTTATTATGCACAGATTTAATATTTACCTAGATATTATAGATACTAATAAATTTAGTAATTATTACAGTATCTTTCTCCAAATTTGTAACTAATTTTGTCTTCAAAAATAATTCTTTTCTTATTATTCTCTATACTTTCTATGTATCTACCCAAATTTTGAATCCAATTTATGTACAATTGCTTGTACACAAATTCCATATTACTATTAGAAACGTGATAAATTAATTTTTGAAAAATTATTGGGAAAAAAATTTAAGCTTCATTCTAGTATTATTCTATAGGCAACAAGTTTTTTATTTGGAAACGCGTTTTCAATTTTGAATGATATACTCGAAGATTTCTTAAGGATCATGTAGCATTTTCTATGAATATTTATTTGGAAACGCGTCTATTTCTTAAAAAATGAAAATCAATTTTACTAGGTTAGATCTAAATTAGTGGGCCGGATGTAGATTTGAGCTAGGCCTTGGATTTATAGGGTATCAATAAATTTTGGCTTTATGTTATGGAGAATTAGGTGCAATGTACTGATCCCAGAAAAGAAACCATACAAAATGGTCCAACACATTCTCACAGTTCTACTAGTGACATGCTCTGCGAGCCTCTTCCGGTCCTCTTGATGATGCACGATGTCAGTTCAAATCCAAAACCTATCTTCTTTGTATCAATTAAAGAAGTTCCTTTCCACCGAAAACGCTTAATTCAGACGATCGCAACGAGATTCAACTCGTTTACGTAAACTATAACTATGATAAGATGTTGATGTCACCTGAGATCAGCAATGATCAAGAGGAGCATGAAAAGAATGATGCAACTCAACTATAGTAGACTACCACGTCTCATAAGCAGTTACAAAACAGAATGCCAGCTCAGTGTGACGGCTAAACAAAAGGCTAACAAAATTTGTCTTGCTGGGAATTCATTTATATAAAACAAACATTACAACTTATATATTAACAAGATGCACACAAACTCTCTGTGTATGTGTGTGTGTGTGTGTGTGTGTAAACATCACTAAGATTAGATAATGGAGATGACACGGTAACTAGTAGTGGATCAAATCAGTAGATGCAGTAATGTTTGTTCTTGTTCTTATCCTACTACTAAGTCTGTAAGCTTTCTGTTGTTATCAATACAATCTCTATGTTTTAGTTCATCTTGTTCATTGTTCAGCAAAATATGATAATTGTTAGATGGTATCAGAGTTCCGAGTTATGATTCTGCGAATTTGTTGACAATTTTACTTGTTTTTCTGCCATTAAAGTTGATATTTTGGATTGAATCAAATTTTATTTGCTTGATTCATAGTGATTCTAATTATGTATCTTTCGATCTGACTAAAATTCATTCCACGATTAAAATTTCTTGATCTATAGTACTCTCTTGATCTTCATTAGTGTTATATAAACAAATTATCACACTACTGATTCGTTTCTTGTTTCTCTGAAATTTCATTACTCATTCAGTGAAATTTATGATTCTTATTTTTTCTCTCTTAGATTCTTGATAACCATTTACTAAAATTCTTGTCAAAATCTATTACTTAGTAGAGTTTGTTAAGATCTTGAAAGTTTTACATACAGAACTTGTTTAGCTTCTTTGATACTTGAATCAATGACTGCGAATACACAAACATTAAATCCATCACAAGATCCCACTTCTCCATTTTTTCTACATCCTTCTGATAATCCTGGAATGAAACTGGTTTCAATGAAATTCGATGGAAATGGATATATTGACCGGAAGAGATCCACCATGTTGATGAGCTTATCTACTAAGAATAAAACTGGATTTGTAGATGGAACATTGGATAAACCAGTAGTTATTGATAATACTTTTAAAGCTTGGGAAAGATGCAACTCAATAATGATTTCATGGTTATTGTGAGTGTTATATCAAAATATAGCACGATCTGTATTGTATTTGAAGACAGCTCAAGATATTTGGGAGAATTTAGAGGAAATGTATGGTAACGCTTCAGGCACTTTGTTGTTTTTTCTTAAATGTTTGCAACTGTTATGTTTTTTTGAAAAATTACAAAAATATGATTTTTTTTGCAAAATTATCACTTTGAAAATGGATGGAATCAAATGCAAACACAAACGAAAAAAAACAACTTTAAAGATTTTTCAAGAAAACATAAAAATAAATTGCATTTGGTTATTTTTTGGCTGCAAACCTTGTTTTCACAAATATTTTTAAAAAAGAGTAAATTCACAAATAACATTGGAAAATAGTATTTTTGATAATTTTCCCATATTTTATTCAGTGTTATATAAATTTATGAATATTGGTAAAACCTAACTTTGAATTATATATATATGTATTATTATTTGATTGACATGACATAAATATAACTATATATTTGTTTAAATCTAATATAAAAATTTTGAGCATTACTAATTCAACTAATTTAAGACCTAGATAGTATGTAATTATATGTACTTGAGTAAAGTACTAAAACATAAATTTTCAATATAAGAAAATAGCTACTTTTATTATACCTATGTGGGTACATTTATTTACTTTTCTCATTAGTTATAATAAACTTCTAATATTCTAGTATATAATTCATGCAAAAAAGATCTTAGGGGGCTAATGTTAGAAGAAGAATTATACATATTCTAATTTTTTTAATTTAATATAAAATAAATTAACTATTTGAATTAATGTATGGGAAACTTGTTAGCTAACAAAATAATAGAATAAAATAATAATTGAAGTTAAGCCAAAGTTGTGAATTCTAAATTGTCTCTAATCTAAACTAAAAATTACATTTACAAGAAATTAAGACTTTAGGAAAATACATTTATAAAAAATAACACGTGTACTCGGACAATATTTAATTAATCTCAGCATAAGAAATCCCCCCACCAGTGGAAGCAAGCTAGCCCCCAGTCCAAGAAAGAGAGCATTTCCATGGCGAAGAATTCTTAGGAGATTTGAAGAATAAAACAATTATAAGTAGTGAATTCTCTTGAAAACAAATTAAGAAATATTTTTTTCAAAATAAAAAATAGCATAAAAATTACATTTAGTAAGCATAGTTAAAGAATATTGTACTAAATATTAGTAGTGAATTGTCTCGGAAATACTGATGATAATAATCACATTTACAAGAGACGAAAAAAATATATTTATATTTATAAGAGACATGTCCGGGATATGAGAAATACATTGACAAAAGATAACATTGTTCAGTATCTCACATTTACTTTACTTACAGAAGTAATTAAAGAAAAAAGATTTAAAAAACATGATATCCATTGAATTATTTAGTGAATAAATTAAAGAATTGAGTGTTATGAGCTTAATTGGGTTGACATAATATAGGATTGAAAGTCCATTAATGATATATTATGTATAAGAACTATCTTGGGAATAAGTACATTTATAGGGATAGAGGTCTGAGGTTCCTAGAAATACATTTGCAAAAGATAACATTAACGACATCTCACATTTACTTTATTTCACTAAAAGTAATAAAAGAAAATAAATTCAAAGAATACGACAATGATATCTAGTAAATTCTTTAGGGAATAAATTAAAGAATTGTCTGATTTGTAGAGTGCTAAAAATTTGAAATCAGAAACCGGGTTGAGATAATATGAGATTAAAAGTCCATTTATGATATATTATGTATATAATTTAATGCTGGATTGATTTTAAAATATTATTAAATTATAAATAAAATTAAATACAAATTTTAATTTTATTTTCCAATTATTAGTAACATTTGTATCTATTTAATTTTTTTTTTATATTTATAATGTTTGTTGGAGGAAATAAAATAAATTAGATTGGAATTGATACCTCATACTCATACTCATCTTCTCGTTATGATATCGAAATCCTATAATTTCGGGGTTTGAGATATAAGTTCGATAATAAAAAAATTTGAACAAAATATCATATATCAGTTTTACTCATTCTAAACACATGCTTGATTTGAATCAAATGACCCATAACAGATATCATTTATAAAAGAAAGAGGTTCAGTAAAAATACATTTACAAGAGATAAATTTAATGAGATCCACATAAATACATCTCATCATCTTTTGAGAGAATATAATCTCCTCAATACGTATTTTCCAATATGACAAAAATGATGTCTTCTTTCCAATGTTATTAGTTCATCATTAACATAAATAAAAATTACGTTTTCATAACAAGAACAAGAAATTTATACGAGAAATGATAAAATTTATTCGATAACAAAATTTATTTATTCTTTTAACAAAAGAATAAATATCGAGTTACAAAAATTGGAGAAGGTAAAATCAATATTCTCAGCACATACAATGACAATATTCCCATTTATTGGCAAACACCTTGCAACGTCCCCCTTTCGAGCCGCAAGAATTCGTGCACAGATCATTACATTTTTTGTCTGCTGCACTTCCCGGCTTACATCCTCCTACTAACTGATTGTCGTAACAACACTTCAATGTTTGCCCCATTATTTCCTCGCTACCTGATAACAATAATATATCCAAATATTATAATTAGTTAATATAGTGTATAACACACTGAGTTCTAACAACAATTAACATATACAGTTGTTGAACTAGTGACATTCATTAGCAAATTTAAAAACTAATCGGTACTAGACGAAAAAAGCAATATTTTTTTCTTATTTAAATTTCGAATGTTAGACAAATTTGAAACATGAATCGATCAAGACATAATTCGTCATCAAACACAAGTAAAAATAGATGATTATAACAAGTAGTTATGACCAATATTAGCATTTAATTTGTATTTTGATAAGAAATAACTTACAATTGAAAGATAAATACATGTTATAGATATATGCGATTTTATACGATGATGGTGAGAAAATAAACCTGAACACAAGATAAGAAGAGCAATTAGCAACAATGATGCAACTCTCAGTCTGGCCATAGTATCTTATTATTTTTCTTCCCTTGGAAGACTCCTGTGTATTAGTATAATATTATATTACTATAGAATTATAGCTTTTGATGCTAAGAATTTGTGAAGACAACGTTGATTAAGACTGTTTATATAGGGCTTGACAGCTGGTTGATATATGAATTTGCCTAGCAGATTTTTTATTCTTTTGTCTTTATTATGCACAGATTTATTATTTACCTAGATATTATAGATACTAATAAATTTAGTAATTATTACAGTATCTTTCTCCAAATTTGTAACTAATTTTGTCTTCAAAAATAATTCTTTTCTTATTATTCTCTAAACTTTCTATGTATCTACCCAAATTTTGAATCCAATTTATGTACAATTGCTTGTACACAAATTCCATATTACTATTAGAAACGTGATAAATTAATTTTTGAAAAATTATTGGGAAAAAAATTTAAGCTTCATTCTAGTATTATTCTATAGGCAACATGTTTTTTATTTGGAAACACGTTTTCAGTTTTGAATGATATACTCGAAGATTTCTTAAGGATCATGTAGCATTTTCTATGAATATTTATTTGGAAACGCGTCTATTTCTTAAAAAATGAAAATCAATTTTACTAGGTTAGATCTAAATTAGTGGGCCAGATGTAGATTTGAGCTAGGCCTTGGATTTATAGGGTATCAATAAATTTTGGCTTTATGTTATGGAGAATTAGGTGCAATGGACTGATCCCAGAAAAGAAACCATACAAAATGGTCCAACACATTCTCACAGTTCTACTAGTGACATGCTCTGCGAGCCTCTTCCGGTCCTCTTGATGATGCATGATGTCAGTCCAAATCCAAAACCTATCTTCTTTGTATCAATTAAAGAAGTTCCTTTCCACCGAAAACGCTTAATTCAGACGATCGCAACGAGATTCAACTCGTTTACGTAAACTATAACTATGATAAGATGTTGATGTCACCTGAGATCAGCAATGATCAAGAGGAGCATGAAAAGAATGATGCAACTCAACTATAGTAGACTACCAAGTCTCATAAGCAGTTACAAAACAGAATGCCAGCTCAGTGTGACGGCTAAGCAAAAGGCTAACAAAATTTGTCTTGCTGGGAATTCATTTATATAAAACAAACATTACAACTTATATATTAACAAGATGCACACAAACTCTCTGTGTATGTGTGTGTAAACATCACTAAGATTAGATAATGGAGATGACACGGTAACTAGTAGTGGATCAAATCAGTAGATGAAGTAATGTTTATTCTTGTTCTTATCCTACTACTAAGTCTGTAAGCTTTCTGTTGTTATCAATACAATCTCTATGTTTTAGTTCATCTTGTTCATTGTTCAGCAAAATATGATAATTGTTAGATGGTATCAGAGTTCCGAGTTATGATTCTGCGAATTTGTTGACAATTTTACTTGTTTTTCTGCCATTAAAGTTGATATTTTGGATTGAATCAAATTTTATTTGCTTGATTCATAGTGATTCTAATTATGTATCTTTCGATCTGACTAAAATTCATTCCACGATTAAAATTTCTGAATCTATAGTACTCTCTTGATCTTCATTAGTGTTATATAAACAAATTATCACACTACTGATTCGTTTCTTGTTTCTTTGAAATTTCATTACTCATTCAGTGAAATTTATGATTCTTATTTTTTCTCTCTTAGATTCTTGATAACCATTTACTAAAATTCTTGTCAAAATCTATTACTTAGTAGAGTTTGTTAAGATCTTGAAAGCTTTACATACAGAACTTGTTTAGCTTCTTTGATACTTGAATCAATGACTGCGAATACACAAACATTAAATCCATCACAAGATCCCACTTCTCCATTTTTTCTACATCCTTCTGATAATCCTGGAATGAAACTGGTTTCAATGAAATTCGATGGAAATGGATATATTGACCGGAAGAGATCCACCATGTTGATGAGCTTATCTGCTAAGAATAAAACTGGATTTGTAGATGGAACATTGGATAAACCAGTAGTTATTGATAATACTTTTAAAGCTTGGGAAAGATGCAACTCAATAATGATTTCATGGTTATTGTGAGTGTTATATCAAAATATAGCACGATCTGTATTGTATTTGAAGACAGCTCAAGAGATTTGGGAGAATTTAGAGGAAAGGTATGGTAACGCTTCAGGCACTTTGTTGTTTTTTCTTAAATGTTTGCAACTTTTATGTTTTTTTGAAAAATTACAAAAATATGATTTTTTTTGCAAAATTATCACTTTGAAAATGGATGGAATCAAATGCAAACACAAACGAAAAAAAACAACTTTAAAGATTTTTCAAGAAAACATAAAAATAAATTGCATTTGGTTATTTTTTGGTTGCAAACCTTGTTTTCACAAATATTTTTAAAAAAGAGTAAATTCACAAATAACATTGGAAAATAGTATTTTTGATAATTTTCCCATATTTTATTCAGTGTTATATAAATTTATGAATATTGGTAAAACCTAACTTTGAATTATATATATATGTATTATTATTTGATTGACATGACATAAATATAACTATATATTTGTTTAAATCTAATATAAAAATTTTGAGCATTACTAATTCAACTAATTTAAGACCTAGATAGTATGTAATTATATGTACTTGAGTAAAGTACTAAAACATAAATTTTCAATATAAGAAAATAGCTACTTTTATTATACCTATGTGGGTACATTTATTTACTTTTCTCAATAGTTATAATAAACTTCTAATATTCTAGTATATAATTCATGCAAAAAAGAAAAAAAAACAAAAAAGATCTTAGGGGGCTAATGTTAGAAGAAGAATTATACATATTCTAATTTTTTTAATTTAATATAAAATAAATTAACTATTTGAATTAATGTATGGGAAACTTGTTAGCTAACAAAATAATAGAATAAAATAATAATTGAAGTTAAGCCAAAGCTGTGAATTCTAAATTGTCTCTAATCTAAACTAAAAATTACATTTACAAGAAATTAAGACTTTAGGAAAATACATTTATAAAAAATAACACGTGTACTGAGACAATATTTAATTAATCTCAGCATAAGAAATCCCCCCACCAGTGGAAGCAAGCTAGCCCCCAGTCCAAGAAAGAGAGCATTTCCATGGCGAAGAATTCTTAGGAGATTTGAAGAATAAAACAATTATAAGTAGTGAATTCTCTTGAAAACAAATTAAGAAATATTTTTTTCAAAATAAAAAATAGCATAAAAATTACATTTAGTAAGCATAGTTAAAGAATATTGTACTAAATATTAGTAGTGAATTGTCTCGGAAATACTGATGATAATAATCACATTTACAAGAGACGAAAAAAATATATTTATATTTATAAGAGACATGTCCGGGATATGAGAAATACATTGACAAAAGATAACATTGTTCAGTATCTCACATTTACTTTACTTACAGAAGTAATAAAAGAAAAAAGATTTAAAAAACATGATATCCATTGAATTATTTAGTGAATAAATTAAAGAATTGAGTGTTATGAGCTTAATTGGGTTGACATAATATAGGATTGAAAGTCCATTAATGATATATTATGTATAAGAACTATCTTGGGAATAAGTACATTTATAGGGATAGAGGTCTGAGGTTCCTAGAAATACATTTGCAAAAGATAACATTAACGACATCTCACATTTACTTTATTTCACTAAAAGTAATAAAAGAAAATAAATTCAAAGAATACGACAATGATATCTAGTAAATTCTTTAGGGAATAAATTAAAGAATTGTCTGATTTGCAGAGTGCTAAAAATTTGAAATCAGAAACCGGGTTGAGATAATATGAGATTAAAAGTCCATTTATGATATATTATGTATATAATTTAATGCTGGATTGATTTTAAAATATTATTAAATTATAAATAAAATTAAATACAAATTTTAATTTTATTTTCCAATTATTAGTAACATTTGTATCTATATAATTTTTTTTTTTATATTTATAATGTTTGTTGGAGGAATTAAAATAAATTAGATTGGAATTGATACCTCATACTCATACTCATCTTCTCGTTATGATATCGAAATCCTATAATTTCGGGGTTTGAGATATAAGTTCGATAATAAAAAAATTTGAACCAAATATCATATATCAGTTTTACTCATTCTAAACACATGCTTGATTTGAATCAAATGACCCATAACAGATATCATTTATAAAAGAAAGAGGTTCAGTAAAAATACATTTACAAGAGATAAATTTAATGAGATCCACATAAATACATCTCATCATCTCTTGAGAGAATATAATCTCCTCAATACGTATTTTCCAATATGACAAAAATGATGTCTTCTTTCCAATGTTATTAGTTCATCATTAACATAAATAAAAATTACGTTTTCATAACAAGAACAAGAAATTTATACGAGAAATGATAAAATTTATTCGATAACAAAATTTATTTATTCTTTTAACAAAAGAATAAATATCGAGTTACAAAAATTGGAGAAGGTAAAATCAATATTCTCAGCACATACAATGACAATATTCCCATTTATTGGCAAACACCTTGCAACGTCCCCCTTTCGAGCCGCAAGAATTCGTGCACAGATCATTACATTTTTTGTCTGCTGCACTTCCCGGCTTACATCCTCCTACTAACTGATTGTCGTAACAACACTTCAATGTTTGCCCCATTATTTCCTCGCTACCTGATAACAATAATATATCCAAATATTATAATTAGTTAATATAGTGTATAACACACTGAGTTCTAACAACAATTAACATATACAGTTGTTGAACTAGTGATATTCATTAGCAAATTTAAAAACTAATCGGTACTAGACGAAAAAAGCAATATTTTTTTCTTATTTAAATTTCGAATGTTAGACAAATTTGAAACATGAATCGATCAAGACATAATTCGTCATCAAACACAAGTAAAAATAGATGATTATAACAAGTAGTTATGACCAATATTAGCATTTAATTTGTATTTTGATAAGAAATAACTTACAATTGAAAGATAAATACATGTTATAGATATATGCGATTTTATACGATGATGGTGAGAAAATAAACCTGAACACAAGATAAGAAGAGCAATTAGCAACAATGATGCAACTCTCAGTCTGGCCATGGTATCTTATTATTTTTCTTCCCTTGGAAGACTCTTGTGTATTAGTATAATATTATATTACTATAGAATTATAGCTTTTGATGCTAAGAATTTGTGAAGACAACGTTGATTAAGACTGTTTATATAGGGCTTGACAGCTGGTTGATATATGAATTTGCCTAGAAGATTTTTTATTCTTTTGTCTTTATTATGCACAGATTTATTATTTACCTAGATATTATAGATACTAATAAATTTAGTAATTATTACAGTATCTTTCTCCAAATTTGTAACTAATTTTGTCTTCAAAAATAATTCTTTTCTTATTATTCTCTATACTTTCTATGTATCTACCCAAATTTTGAATCCAATTTATGTACAATTGCTTGTACACAAATTCCATATTACTGTTAGAAACGTGATAAATTAATTTTTGAAAAATTATTGGAAAAAAAATTTAAGCTTCATTCTAGTATTATTCTATAGGCAACATGTTTTTTATTTGGAAACGCGTTTTCAATTTTGAATGATATACTCGAAGATTTCTTAAGGATCATGTAGCATTTTCTATGAATATTTATTTGGAAACGCGTCTATTTCTTAAAAAATGAAAATCAATTTTACTAGGTTAGATCTAAATTAGTGGGCCGGATGTAGATTTGAGCTAGGCCTTGGATTTATAGGGTATCAATAAATTTTGGCTTTATGTTATGGAGAATTAGGTGCAATGGACTGATCCCAGAAAAGAAACCATACAAAATGGTCCAACACATTCTCACAGTTCTACTAGTGACATGCTCTGCGAGCCTCTTCCGGTCCTCTTGATGATGCATGATGTCAGTCCAAATCCAAACCCTATCTTCTTTGTATCAATTAAAGAAGTTCCTTTCCACCGAAAACGCTTAATTTAGACGATCGCAACGAGATTCAACTCGTTTACGTAAACTATAACTATGATAAGATGTTGATGTCACCTGAGATCAGCAATGATCAAGAGGAGCATGAAAAGAATGATGCAACTCAACTATAGTAGACTACCAAGTCTCATAAGCAGTTACAAAACAGAATGCCAGCTCAGTGTGACGGCTAAGCAAAAGGCTAAAAAAATTTGTCTTACTGGGAATTCATTTATATACAACAAACATTACAACTTATATATTAACAAGATGCACACAAACTCTCTGTGTGTGTGTGTGTGTGTGTGTGTGTGTGTAAACATCACTAAGATTAGATAATGGAGATGACACGGTAACTAGTAGTGGATCAAATCAGTAGATGAAGTAATGTTTGTTCTTGTTCTTATCCTACTACTAAGTCTGTAAGCTTTCTGTTGTTATCAATACAATCTCTATGTTTTAGTTCATCTTGTTCATTGTTCAGCAAAATATGATAATTGTTAGATGGTATCAGAGTTCCGAGTTATGATTCTGCGAATTTGTTGACAATTTTACTTGTTTTTCTGCCATTAAAGTTGATATTTTGGATTGAATCAAATTTTATTTGCTTGATTCATAATGATTCTAATTATGTATCTTTCGATCTAACTAAAATTCATTCCACGATTAAAATTTCTTGATCTATAGTACTCTCTTGATCTTCATTAGTGTTATATAAACAAATTATCACACTACTGATTCGTTTCTTGTTTCTCTGAAATTTCATTACTCATTCAGTGAAATTTATGATTCTTATTTTTTCTCTCTTAGATTCTTGATAACCATTTACTAAAATTCTTGTCAAAATCTATTACTTAGTAGAGTTTGTTAAGATCTTGAAAGTTTTACATACAGAACTTGTTTAGCTTCTTTGATACTTGAATCAATGACTTCGAATACACAAACATTAAATCCATCACAAGATCCCACTTCTCCATTTTTTCTACATCCTTCTGATAATCCTGGAATGAAACTGGTTTCAATGAAATTCGATGGAAATGGATATATTGACCGGAAGAGATCCACCATGTTGATGAGCTTATCTGCTAAGAATAAAACTGGATTTGTAGATGGAACATTGGATAAACCAGTAGTTATTGATAATACTTTTAAAGCTTGGGAAAGATGCAACTCAATAATGATTTCATGGTTATTGTGAGTGTTATATCAAAATATAGCACGATCTGTATTGTATTTGAAGACAGCTCAAGAGATTTGGGAGAATTTAGAGGAAAGGTATGGTAACGCTTCAGGCACTTTGTTGTTTTTTCTTAAATGTTTGCAACTGTTATGTTTTTTTGAAAAATTACAAAAATATGATTTTTTTTTGCAAAATTATCACTTTGCAAATGGATGGAATCAAATGCAAACACAAACGAAAAAAAACAACTTTAAAGATTTTTCAAGAAAACATAAAAATAAATTGTATTTTGTTATTTTTTTTGGTTGCAAACCTTGTTTTCACAAATATTTTTAAAAAAGAGTAAATTCACAAATAACATTGGAAAATAGTATTTTTGATAATTTTCCCATATTTTATTCAGTGTTATATAAATTTATGAATATTGGTAAAACCTAACTTTGAATTATATATATATGTATTATTATTTGATTGACATGACATAAATATAACTATATATTTGTTTAAATCTAATATAAAAATTTTGAGCATTACTAATTCAACTAATTTAAGACCTAGATAGTATGTAATTATATGTACTTGAGTAAAGTACTAAAACATAAATTTTCAATATAAGAAAATAGCTACTTTTATTATACCTATGTGGGTACATTTATTTACTTTTCTCATTAGTTATAATAAACTTCTAATATTCTAGTATATAATTCATGCAAAAAAGAAAAAAAAAACAAAAAAGATCTTAGGGGGCTAATGTTAGAAGAAGAATTATACATATTCTAATTTTTTAATTAAATATAAAATAAATTAACTATTTGAATTAATGTATGGGAAACTTGTTAGCTAACAAAATAATAGAATAAAATAATAATTGAAGTTAAGCCAAAGTTGTGAATTCTAAATTGTCTCTAATCTAAACTAAAAATTACATTTACAAGAAATTAAGACTTTAGGAAAATACATTTATAAAAAATAACACGTGTACTGAGACAATATTTAATTAATCTCAGCATAAGAAATCCCCCCACCAGTGGAAGCAAGCTAGCCCCCAGTCCAAGAAAGAGAGCATTTCCATGGCGAAGAATTCTTAGGAGATTTGAAGAATAAAACAATTATAAGTAGTGAATTCTCTTGAAAACAAATTAAGAAATATTATTTTCAAAATAAAAAATAGCATAAAAATTACATTTAGTGAGCATAGTTAAAGAATATTGTACTAAATATTAGTAGTGAATTGTCTCGGAAATACTGATGATAATAATCACATTTACAAGAGACGAAAAAAATATATTTATATTTATAAGAGACATGTCCGGGATATGAGAAATACATTGACAAAAGATAACATTGTTCAGTATCTCACATTTACTTTACTTACAGAAGTAATAAAAGAAAAAAGATTTAAAAAACATGATATCCTTTGAATTATTTAGTGAATAAATTAAAGAATTGAGTGTTATGAGCTTAATTGGGTTGACATAATATAGGCCTGAAAGTCCATTAATGATATATTATGTATAAGAACTATCTTGGGAATAAGTACATTTATAGGGATAGAGGTCTGAGGTTCCTAGAAATACATTTGCAAAAGATAACATTAACGACATCTCACATTTACTTTATTTCACTAAAAGTAATAAAAGAAAATAAATTCAAAGAATACGACAATGATATCTAGTAAATTCTTTAAGGAATAAATTAAAGAATTGTCTGATTTGCAGAGTGCTAAAAATTTGAAATCAGAAACCGGGTTGAGATAATATGAGATTAAAAGTCCATTTATGATATATTATGTATATAATTTAATGCTGGATTGATTTTAAAATATTATTAAATTATAAATAAAATTAAATACAAATTTTAATTTTATTTTCCAATTATTAGTAACATTTGTATCTATATAATTTTTTTTTTATATTTATAATGTTTGTTGGAGGAAATAAAATAAATTAGATTGGAATTGATACCTCATACTCATACTCATCTTCTCGTTATGATATCGAAATTCTATAATTTCGGGGTTTGAGATATAAGTTCGATAATAAAAAAATTTGAACCAAATATCATATATCAGTTTTACTCATTCTAAACACATGCTTGATTTGAATCAAATGACCCATAACAGATATCATTTATAAAAGAAAGAGGTTCAGTAAAAATACATTTACAAGAGATAAATTTAATGAGATCCACATAAATACATCTCATCATCTCTTGAGAGAATATAATCTCCTCAATACGTATTTTCCAATATGACAAAAATGATGTCTTCTTTCCAATGTTATTAGTTCATCATTAACATAAATAAAAATTACGTTTTCATAACAAGAACAAGAAATTTATACGAGAAATGATAAAATTTATTCGATAACAAAATTTATTTATTCTTTTAACAAAAGAATAAATATCGAGTTACAAAAATTGGAGAAGGTAAAATCAATATTCTCAGCACATACAATGACAATATTCCCATTTATTGGCAAACACCTTGCAACGTCCCCCTTTCGAGCCGCAAGAATTCGTGCACAGATCATTACATTTTTTGTCTGCTGCACTTCCCGGCTTACATCCTCCTACTAACTGATTGTCGTAACAACACTTCAATGTTTGCCCCATTATTTCCTCGCTACCTGATAACAATAATATATCCAAATATTATAATTAGTTAATATAGTGTATAACACACTGAGTTCTAACAACAATTAACATATACAGTTGTTGAACTAGTGATATTCATTAGCAAATTTAAAAACTAATCGGTACTAGACGAAAAAAGCAATATTTGTTTCTTATTTAAATTTCGAATGTTAGACAAATTTGAAACATGAATCGATCAAGACATAATTCGTCATCAAACACAAGTAAAAATAGATGATTATAACAAGTAGTTATGACCAATATTAGCATTTAATTTGTATTTTGATAAGAAATAACTTACAATTGAAAGATAAATACATGTTATAGATATATGCGATTTTATACGATGATGGTGAGAAAATAAACCTGAACACAAGATAAGAAGAGCAATTAGCAACAATGATGCAACTCTCAGTCTGGCCATGGTATCTTATTATTTTTCTTCCCTTGGAAGACTCCTGTGTATTAGTATAATATTATATTACTATAGAATTATAGCTTTTGATGCTAAGAATTTGTGAAGACAACGTTGATTAAGACTGTTTATATAGGGCTTGACAGCTGGTTGATATATGAATTTGCCTAGCAGATTTTTTATTCTTTTGTCTTTATTATGCACAGATTTATTATTTACCTAGATATTATAGATACTAATACATTTAGTAATTATTACAGTATCTTTCTCCAAATTTGTAACTAATTTTGTCTTCAAAAATAATTCTTTTCTTATTATTCTCTATACTTTCTATGTATCTACCCAAATTTTGAATCCAATTTATGTACAATTTCTTGTACACAAATTCCATATTACTATTAGAAACGTGATAAATTAATTTTTGAAAAATTATTGGGAAAAAAATTTAAGCTTCATTCTAGTATTATTCTATAGGCAACATGTTTTTTTATTTGGAAACGCGTTTTCAATTTTGAATGATATACTCGAAGATTTCTTAAGGATCATGTAGCATTTTCTATGAATATTTATTTGGAAACGCGTCTATTTCTTAAAAAATGAAAATCAATTTTACTAGGTTAGATCTAAATTAGTGGGCCGGATGTAGATTTGAGCTAGGCCTTGGATTTATAGGGTATCAATAAATTTTGGCTTTATGTTATGGAGAATTAGGTGCAATGGACTGATCCCAGAAAAGAAACCATACAAAATGGTCCAACACATTCTCACAGTTCTACTAGTGACATGCTCTGCGAGCCTCTTCCGGTCCTCTTGATGATGCATGATGTCAGTCCAAATCCAAAACCTATCTTCTTTGTATCAATTAAAGAAGTTCCTTTCCACCGAAAACGCTTAATTCAGACGATCGCAACGAGATTCAACTCGTTTACGTAAACTATAACTATGATAAGATGTTGATGTCACCTGAGATCAGCAATGATCAAGAGGAGCATGAAAAGAATGATGCAACTCAACTATAGTAGACTACCAAGTCTCATAAGCAGTTACAAAACAGAATGCCAGCTCAGTGTGACGGCTAAGCAAAAGGCTAACAAAATTTGTCTTACGGGGAATCTTTATATTAATAATAGCCCAACATGGGTCAATTAATTGGGGGACATTTTATTCATGCTAAATTGGCAAGACATTTTAATGCATTTGAAATGTCCAAATTGCCCTTATGTTTATTAGTCTTAAAAAAATTGATATTGAGCGGATTCGAACTTGGGTCTCCACAATAACTTGCACCTCCTCTTACCACCACACCACTCAATGACATGTGTTGTAAATTACACACATCATATGTGTGTGTGTCGCTTGAGTAGAGAAATAATAATATCAAATATTTCTCTATTCAAGTAACACACACACATATGATGTGTGTAATTTACAACACATGTAATTGAGTGGTGTGGTGGTAAGAGGAGGTGCAAATTATTGTATAGACCCAAGTTTGAATCCACTCAACAATGACATTTTATTTAATTTAAAATATTTAAATTTCCCCTGTGTTTACTTTAAAAATATATATATATGTATGCGTGTGTGTCGCGTGAGTAGAGGAGTATTTGGTATCTATTATTATATCGATTAACATAATCTTATAATAGGTGAGATAATTTAACTATTGAAAAAATATAAAAGGTACTCTATATAATATTTTTAGGATTTTATGTAACGGTTCTAATTGATTTCTATTTTGTCCTTATTTGTAAAACTTGTATGAAAAAAATTAGTTGAAAAAATATAAAAAGTACTCTATATAATATTTTTAGCTATACACAATATAAAAGGTACTCTATTTAATATTTTTAGTATTTTATCTAACGGTTTTCATTAATTTGATTGGAAATATCTAACCGGTGTGGAATGAGTGAACAAACCATGGGGGACCAGACTACCAACCAAACTTTTATTGTTCCGTCTATTATATAATAGTATAGATAGATAGATAACGTTGTTAGAAAAAAGAAATTTTAGTTATAAAAAATATAAAAGGTACTATATATAAAATTTGTAGTATTTTATTTAACGATTCCCATTGATTTGATTGAAAAGATCTAATGACTGTGGATCTAACGGTTCTTGATTTCATTGGAAATGTACTTAATTCACGTGAACATACTAGAAAATTTATTATATATTAAATTTTAATATTATGCATGTACACATTCTACAATGCAAATTACATTTCACAAATAAGAAAATGTTTCATTGTACACATTTTACAATGCAAATTACATTTCACAAACAAAAAAATGTATCATTCGATCAATGAGCTAAATTAGTAAAATCGTGTAGGTTAATGTCTGTATGTAAGATAATTATATTCTGACATAGATCTTACACATAACAAATATCATAAGTATCGAATTTACTCATTTCTTAACTCAAAACACCTCAACCAATGATACTTTTCAACGCTAACTATCTCACTACAGAGATCAAGTCCAGTTTTTGTACCCACAATGAGACATCTGTCAAACGATCTATAAATTATCATAAACACCGAACTACATAGAAGTTAAAATAATTATGCTAAATAGTGACCCGTGCCTTGCACGGGTTTTCATGCTAGTTCATTTATATACAACAAACATTACAACTTATATATTAACAAGATGCACACAAACTCTGTGTGTGTGTGTGTGTGTGTGTGTGTGTGTAAACATCACTAAGATTAGATAATGGAGATGACACGGTAACTAGTAGTGGATCGAATCAGTAGATGAAGTAATGTTTGTTCTTGTTCTTATCCTACTACTAAGTCTGTAAGCTTTCTGTTGTTATCAATACAATCTCTATGTTTTAGTTCATCTTGTTCATTGTTCAGTAAAATATGATAATTGTTAGATGGTATCAGAGTTCCGATTTATGATTCTGCGAATTTGTTGACAATTTTACTTGTTTTTCTGCCATTAAAGTTGATATTTTGGATTGAATCAAATTTTATTTGCTTGATTCATAATGATTCTAATTATGTATCTTTCGATCTGACTGATATTCATTCCACGATTAAAATTTCTTGATCTATAGTACTCTCTTGATCTTCATTAGTGTTATATAAACAAATTATCACACTACTGATTCGTTTCTTGTTTCTCTGAAATTTCATTACTCATTCAGTGAAATTTATGATTCTTATTTTTTCTCTCTTAGATTCTTGATAACCATTTACTAAAATTCTTGTCAAAATCTATTACTTAGTAGAGTTTGTTAAGATCTTGAAAGTTTTACATACAGAACTTGTTTAGCTTCTTTGATACTTGAATCAATGACTGCAAATACACAAACATTAAATCCATCACAAGATCCCACTTCTCCATTTTTTCTACATCCTTCTGATAATCCTGGAATGAAACTGGTTTCAATGAAATTCGATGGAAATGGATATATTGACCGAAAGAGATCCACCATGTTGATGAGCTTATCTGCTAAGAATAAAACTGGATTTGTAGATGGAACATTGGATAATCCAGTAATTATTGATAATACTTTTAAAGCTTGGGAAAGATGCAACTCAATAATGATTTCATGGTTATTGGGAGTGTTAGATCAAAATATAGCACGATCTGTATTGTATTTCAAGACAGCTCAAGAGATTTGGGAGAATTTAGAGGAAAGGTATGGTAACGCTTCAAGTTGGCCACTGAAGTACAAAATATAGAAGTAACTACGGTTTCAGCTTCTTATCTGCTAATCTTGGGCAAATCGAATTACCATCAATCTGGAGTTAACTTCACTCAATGTTATAAAAATAAGAATACTTATATCATGAATGAGACCAGAATATATAAATCACACGAGAATATATAAAGAATATACAGAGACATTTTATCAAACAATTACACTGCAAAGCAAATTTCAATTCACTTTAACAACTTTGGACAAGATATACATCAAGTAAACCACCAAACTCAACTAAAAATTAGCAGAAAAATATACCGTCATATCATAAGTCTTTGTAATGAGTTACTCATCGAGGATGTCAGATTTAGTTGGAGATCAAATATCCTGCAAAAAATAAAAACCTCAACTTATAAGATCATGTTGAAAACAATTAAATGGGAGTACATAAAGAAAAGAATACCTAACTTCTATGATAACGTTCTTAAAATAGGTGGGCTATTTACTTCTTGTAGCTTTAGTGTGGCTGTGACTTGTGAGGCCAATTGATACAGAACCTTTTTAGTGATTGACATATAAGTGCCCCTGCCCTCTATTGCATCTTTTAGGCAGTGAAATACGGATAGTGATAGACGAGGCGGTTATACAAATTTTTAGATAAACTATGCTTTGATGTTGTAGCGAGAGTGATAGATGACGTTAAAATTAATATTTTTTTTTTGTTTTAAAATATTTGTTCATTTTTTATTCTCTTAATCAAATTAATCTAAGTTTGTTTGAATATTAAAAATTATTTTTTATATCTAAAAACAGAAAAATACATTTTAATAAATCGATACTCTCTTATATTTTTAAAAAATTCGATTACGCAAAGGGATAACTCTATTTATCTTTTTCCCGAGATTCTGGTCACCTCTAAAATTTGGTAGAACATATTTGTTTTGTAAAATATAAAAGGCTATTATTCAAAAAAAAAATTAAGTATGTAATATATGTGAATTTCGGTCCAAATTTAGTCAATTTAATTAAAAAAAAGTCAAAATATACAATCATTTTGAAATGAAAGAGGAAACTTCAAGATCGTTAAAATTTTAATGATAATCTAGTCAATGTTCAACAATAATTTTTATTGGTAGTAAATCTTGTTAAGGTTTTAAAAAAACGAATGTGCCAACATTCAACAACTATCTATACTAAGTACGTGTTTGGTGTGTTAAAAAAGTTGACTTATACCTTAAAATGAATAAATGTCATAAAGTTGTATTGATATTTGGATAAATTTACTTATAAGTTAGTTACAAATTTACTAATTTACATTTTAAAAATAATTATTAAACACAATGAGCTAAATACATGTATTTTAAATTAAAAAAATATTTAAAAACACAAATATAAAAATATGAATTATTAAAAGACAAAGAAATCAAGTAATATTGGGTTGACAAATACTTTTCATAAACTCTTACGGATTTATAAGCTATAAGCTACATTATTATAAGTTACCCAAACAGGCCCTAAGAGCAGCCACAATGCTGCATACCATTTCACCAAACCCACCTGCACCTTTAGCTGCCACATCAGCCGCAAATGGGTTGGCCGAAAAGTTGGCCAAATTGGTCCAATACAAGCCCACTTGCCACATTTTATAGGATCCATTTTATTCTTATTATATTATATATTTAATAAATTATTTTAGAATTTAATTACTTAATTTAATAATATTATGTTATTAAAATTAAAATGAATAAAGATTTAAAAATAGTATTAAAATAATAAACATGCCTCGTAATTAAAATGCATCATATTATTAAAAAACATGAAATTAAAAAAACACCACACGAGAAAATATTAAATTTAAACGTTACAATATGAAAAAAAATCAACGATTATTGTGGAAATGCGAGATATGCTCAACCAAGTCATTTTGTAGCTGACGATGTGTCCTTTTATCACGTATTTGTATAATGTTTTGAATATACGTTTCATACGGGACAAAAGGTTCTTCACCTAAGTTTGGTTGCGGTAAGCCATTTGTTGCATCATCATAAATTGGTAAGGGACCGAATTGAGTGGCGTATGTGTCCATCTCGTCTTCAACAATCATATTATGCATTATGATGCATGCTCTCATAATTCTTCCGAGATCTGCTTTGTCCCAAAATCGTGCTGGACCACGTACAATTGTGAAACGTGCCTGTAACACACCAAATGCTCGTTCCACATCTTTTCTCTGACTTTCTTGATATTTTGAAAATAATTTCCTCTTTTCATTTTGTGGACGTGGTATCGTTTTAACGAATGTCTTCCATTCTGGATATATTTCATCCGTTAAATAATATCCTGTATTATAATTATTTCCATTGATAGTATAATTTACCTCAGGAGCACGACCTTGTAAGACCTCATCAAAGACCGGTGATCGATCTAAAACATTTATGTCATTGTTTGATCCAGCGACTCCGAAAAATGCATGCCAAATCCATAGATCAGATGAAGCAACCGCCTCCAGTACAATTGTTGCAACTCCTTTGTGACCATTCATGAACATGCCCTTCCATGCTTTAGGACAATTCTTCCATTGCCAGTGCATGCAATCAATACTACCCATCATACCAGGAAAGCCACGAGCCTCACCCATCTGTAATAGACGTTGTACGTCATTAGAGTTCGGTTTTCGCAAGTACTCACCTCCAAATATCGTAATGACATCAGAAACGAAATTTTTCAAGCATTCTATCGCAGTAGTCTCTCCAATACGAACATAATTGTCAACAGCATCAGCAGATATTCCATACGCCAACATACGCATTGCTGCAGTACATTTTTGTAAAGGTGATAGACCTTTTCTTCCTACAGCATCATTCCTTTGTTGAAAATATGGATCAAAATTTGAAAGAGCATCCACAATACGAAGAAATACATGTCTTCCCATACGAAATCTGCGTCGAAATATCTGTTCAGGATAAACAGGATTTTATGAAAAATAATCTTTCTCTAGACGTTGATGGCCTGCTTCACGATCTTTGTATATACTTCTTCGAGGCATGGATGTTGAGCTTTGTCCATGTATTTCATGGTAGAGTTCGAGTATACGATCGTCTTCAGTATCGTCGTAGCAGAACTCATGAATGAATTCTTCAGTTAGACTTTCTAGTGAGGGTGTTTGATCCATATGAAAGTGAGGATTTTGATTCATATGATAGTGAATTGAATGAACTAAGACAAGTAGCTTATATAGAAGGTAAAATGGAATATATTCTAAGACACACACTAGCTTCCAACGGCTAGTTTACATAGAAATAAAGACAAACACTAGCTTCCAACGGCTAGTTTACATAGAAATAAAGATAACCACTAATTTCTTGCCATAATTTTCTCAAGCAATTTTTCATGAGCCTTTCGCTGAGCATCGTTCATTTTGGTAGTATCTGCCAAAATGACTTGTAAATCCATCTCGGTTTGCTTTGCATCTATCTCTTTTTGTCGAGTCTCGATTTCTAGTTGACGAGTTTCATTTAATGCTTCCATCAAGTTCAACTTTCTACATGCACTAGCTCGTAATTCCTCATACTCATCAGATGCTTCTACAGTTCTTGTCTTTCCTTTTCCCTTCCTTTTAGCCGCTTTTGTACCTTTAGGACGAACCGGAGATTCAACAACATTTTCATTTGTTGGTGTATCGTTGTTTCCCGATGATGAATAATTTCCGGAATTGCTTAGTTTAGTTCTTTTTGAACTTTCACTAGTTGTAGGAGTTCTCCACTTGGGCTGTCTACGAAGCTCAAACCAGTGCCTATCAAAGTTAGACTTCTTTTTGTATTTAGCTGAATGAAGAATATGAGCTTTCTCATTTATGTCATCCAAGTTTGAACCGCTACCGATTGTATTTTGCGCCTCTTCATAACAAGCTCCAAATTTTTGAGCACCTTCGTTTATACGTTGCCACCTTTTTTTCATAGCCACAACTCCCCTCCTAATGATACCAGGATTATCTTCTTCACAATAGTGACGAATTCGATCCCAGAATGCCTCGGCTTTTTGATCAGTACCGATTAGTGGATCAATTGACACATTCAACCGCGCACTTATTAAGAGCTTGTCTTCAACCCACTTCCACTGCCCAGTAATTTCTCGTACATCTTCACTTTCCTCAAATTCATCATTAAGATCAAAAACATTTGGACTACTAAAAGCTGGCACTTGTGAATGTGGGGAATTTTGAGTAGGTGATTGTTGGGTTTCAAAATGTGGATTTGAAAATGGAGGAAAAGGAAATTGGTATGGAGAATTTTGAGGATATGAAAATGAAAATTGAGAATTCTGAGATTGTGAAAATTGGTATTGAGAATTCGGAACTTGAGAATTAATATTAAAATTCGGTGGATTTGGAAAATAAGAATTTGGATATGGATATGGAAATTGAGGGTTTGGATTTTGAGAATTTGAAGGTGGGGGATTATTTGGATTCATCTTTTGGTAGAGAAAAAATTAAAAAAACAAAGAGTATGAGTAATGAGGTATGAAAATTTTATATTTATAGGAGTAGAAATTATAGCCGTTGCTAAATTATATACGTTATGTAACGTTAATATTAACGTTACAAAAATAAAGTAAACAGGAGCATGAATGAACTAATAAAGCAGTACATATGCTGAGTAATAACACAGTTTATGAGACAGAAAAGTGATAAAAATAATAAAAAGCTGTCAAAGTGGCTCAGCCCACCACGGTGGGACTGGCCACTTTTTGAGTGTCTCATACAGTGCTGAAACCATAAGAAATGCATGATCGGGGTCATTTCACGTGGATCAATGTAGCAAGCAGGCCTCCACTGGAGGTACTCTAAGTACCACTTTGCAAATTTATAAGCGCTTTGTACTTGACATGTCAGCATAAACACATTAAAGATCGAATTAATATTTAAAAACTCAACAAAATTTGGGAAGTTTTGGGCGCTTAAAGTTTTCCTCACATTTATACAACACGTAAAACTCGGTAAGCCATGCCTGTTATGGATCCTTAATCCCAAAAAAGAAAAAAGTTATCATTTATCTACCAATGGTTGCTGCACTTGATTATTGGTAGATAAATATAATATTTATCTACTGATATATATTAGTAGGTAATTATTAGTAGGTAAAGAATAAATTTCTTGTAGTGTTTGTTGTTTTTTCTTAAATGTTTGCAACTGTTATGTTTTTTTGAAAAATTACAAAAATATGATTTTTTTTTGCAAAATTATCACTTTGCAAATGGATGGAATCAAATGCAAACACAAACGAAAAAAAACAACTTTAAAGATTTTTCAAGAAAACATAAAAATAAATTGCATTTGGTTATTTTTTGGTTGCAAACCTTATTTTCACAAATATTTTAAAAAAAGAGTAAAATCGCAAATAACATTGGAAAATAGTATTTTTGATAATTTCCCCATATTTTATTCAGTGTTATATAAATTTATTTTCTATTTGAATATTGGTAAAACCTAACTTTGAATTATATATATATATATATATATATATATATATATATATATATGTATTATTATTTGATTGACATGACATAAATATAACTATATATTTGTTTAAATCCAATATAAAAATTGTGAGCATTACTAATTCAACTAATTTAAGCCCTAGATAGTATGTAATTATATGTACTTGAGTAAAGTACTAAAACATAAATTTTCAATATAAGAAAATAGCTACTTTTATTATACCTATGTGGGTACATTTATTTACTTTTCTCATTAGTTATAATAAACTTCTAATATTCTAGTATATAATTCATGCAAAAAAGAAAAAAAAAGAAAAAAGATCTTAGGGGGCTAATGTTAGAAGAAGAATTATACATATTCTAATTTTTTTAATTTAATATAAAATAAATTAACTATTTGAATTAATTTATGGGAAACTTGTTAGCTAACAAAATAATAGAATAAAATAATAATTGAAGTTAAGCCAAAGTTGTGAATTCTAAATTGTCTCTAATCTAAACTAAAAATTACATTTACAAGAAATTAAGACTTTAGGAAAATACATTTATAAAAAATAACACGTGTACTCAGACAATATTTAATTAATCTCAGCATAAGAAATCCCCCCACCAGTGGAAGCAAGCTAGCCCCCAGTCCAAGAAAGAGAGCATTTCCATGGCGAAGAATTCTTAGGAGATTTGAAGAATAAAACAATTATAAGTAGTGAATTCTCTTAAAAACAAATTAAGAAATATTATTTTCAAAATAAAAAATAGCATAAAAATTACATTTAGTAAGCATAGTTAAAGAATATAGTACTAAATATTAGTAGTGAATTGTATCGGAAATACTGATGATAATAATCACATTTACAAGAGACGAAAAATATATATATTTTAATTTATAAGAGACATGTCGGGATATGAGAAATACATTGACAAAAGATAACATTGTTCGGTATCTCACATTTACTTTACTTACAGAAGTAATAAAAGAAAAAAGATTTAAAAAACATGATATCCGGTGAATTATTTAGTGAATAAATTAAAGAATTGAGTGTTATGAGCTTAATTGGGTTGACATAATATAGGATTGAAAGTCCATTAATGATATATTATGTATAAGAACTATCTTGGGAATAAGTACATTTATAGGGATAGATGTCTGAGGTTCCTAGAAATACATTTGCAAAAGATAACATTAACGACATCTCACATTTACTTTATTTCACTAAAAGTAATAAAAGAAAATAAATTCAAAGAATACGACAATGATATCTTGTAAATTCTTTAGGGAATAAATTAAAGAATTATCTGATTTGCAGAGTGCTATAAATTTGAAATCAGAAATCGGGTTGAGATAATATGAGATTAAAAGTCCATTTATGATATATTATGTATATAATTTAATGCTGGATTAACTTTAAAATATTATTAAATTATAAATAAAATTAAATACAAATTTTAATTTTATTTTCCAATTATTAGTAACATTTGTATCTATATAAAAATATTTTTTATATTTATAATGTTTGTTGGAGGAAATAAAATAAATTAGATTGGAATTGATACCTCATACTCATACTCATCTTCTCGTTATGATATCGAAATCCTATAATTTCGGGTTTTGAGATATAAGTTCGATAATAAAAAAATTTGAACATGTTATACTGGATTTTTGATAATGGGCCCTAAACAGGTCCACAAGTGATTTGGGTCTAGGAAATAAATTATGTTTTGGTGTGAACTGGGCTTCGGCTCGCACCATGGATTGTGTTGAACTAAAATCCTCCAAGTATGGTGGGCTCGCACCGCTAATTAATGATGAGCTCGTCTATGAATGAGCTCTCACCTTTATGAGTCTGCATCCTTATATTTTGGGCTCTCACCATTATGAAATAATGGGCTCGTACTACTTATCAGAAATGAGAATGATTGAACACAGGTGAGCTCACACCACTTAAAACTATGGAAAGGTAACACCTAATTTTTACGTATTGATTTGTGCGGTGCGAGCCTGACCAGCTCGCACCAAGGGTGAAGCCCAAAGTATAGAAATCCCTATTTAGGGAATGGATGTTTCTTGGTTGACACGGGACATATCTGCAATCATTGAAAGAAATGCGGAGATGCTGCGAGATTGTAGGAAAACGTGTGAAGACCGGACTATTTATGGGAATGTGAGGTGGATTGATAATCCTTGAACTATTTATGGGAATGTGAGGTGGATTGATAATCCTTGAACAATTTATGGGAACATCGGATGGATAAACTTTGACTATTTATGGGCTTGGACTGAATGGACTTATTTAATGACTTGTTTTTCAAGAACTACGTTGGCTTGATCCCTATATAATGGGTACGCAGGCACCTTGTATGATACACAATTGACATTCGACAAAGAGCAAGAGAAAGAACCCATTCTGTATTCAATTTTCTGAGGAGTCATCATATAAGTCCAACCACCACTTTCCATAAACCTCCAACACACTGTTGTACGAAATTCTCCTTACAACAATTGGCGCTAGAAGGAGGGGGCTCATTGAGCACTACATCTTAAGGAGAAGGATGTCGAAGAACAACAAACATAGTGATAAGGAGATTGTGCACCAGAAACTCTGGCCGAGTTTTATGAACAGGAAGAACCTCACAAGTGGGTGGAGAAATCTATGAGGGACCTAAGAACCAGTGGCCGAAGGATGGAGAAAAGAGGGAGATTTTCTAGTCCCGAAGAAAGAAGAAAGACGTTCAAAAAGAGCCCCGGTCCGAAGAAGTTTAACAAGGCCAGGGAAACTGCTAATAAAGAGTCTGGAAGGCCTTATACAAGCAAATGGCAGAATCACACCCCTTTGGTCGCCTCCATCGACCATATATACGCCACTTATGCTGGGAAGGGGGTGTTCAAGAAAGCTACTCCTCTGACAGAATATAACAAAAGGGACACCTCTAGATACTGTGCTTACCATGAATCCACGGGACATCACACGGTGGATTGCAGACAGTTAAAGGATGAGATTGAGACTTTGATTCAACAGGGAAAGCTAACGGAATGGGTGGTGAAGGAAGTACGGAAACATAAGGCCGAGTACCACCAAGTGCCACCTCCGCCTCCGATAGCAAAGGATGGTGACACGGAGAGGACTCCTAGGGCCAGTAGCATTCATATTATTATTGGAGGACCTCACATGGGGGGAGATAGTAAGAAAGCCATGAAAAGATATGCTCGAGAGGCAAAGGACCGTCCTCTAACCAACGTTCATCGTCTTGAACAAAGGCCTCCTCATCTGTTCACGAAAGAGAGAGATGAAATCATGTTTAGTGAAGAAGACGCCAAGTGGGTACACCACCCTCATGCTGATGCTCTTGTTGTAAGGATGAAAATCGGGTCTACCAATGTATATCAGGTGTTAGTGGACAATGGGAGCGCTGTAAATATCTTGACCTACGACACTTACAAAAGGCTTGGATTCTTAGACAGAGAGTTGGTCTCAAGCGGAAACCAGCTCTACGGGTTCACAGGGGCTTCAATAGGAATCCGAGAACAGTCCAGCTCCCAGTCAGTTTAGGAGACAACCCCCACGTGGCCACCCAAATTGTCACTTTTACCGTGGTGGATCAACCGTGTGCTTATAATGCCATCATTGGGAGACCAATCCTTAAGGAGATGAAGGTAGTCACCTCTATTTATCACTTAACTATAAAATTTCCAACTCCCACAGGTGTCAGACAAGTGAAGGGATGCCAATATGACTCAAGGGTATGCTACAACCAAGCAATGAAAGGGGCATAAAAGATAGATGTTCCAAGAGAAGTGACGGACCTTAGGGAACAAGAGCCCATGGATGATGGTGAAGAAAAGAAGAGGAAGCGTGTTGATACTCTCATGCCAGATGTCTGTAACATGATATCTATAGAAGAGCTCCCAGAAGATTACTTATAAAGTTTGAGAATTGAGGTGGAACCTCGGCCCGAGGCCCTAATGATGGAACCCTCTCAACCCATAATGACGTTGCAGGAGGGCATAGTGGAGGAAGCAAGTGATGATGAAGAGAGCCCAGAACAGGTAGCTACCAGATTGAGTAAAGGAAAGTGGGTGAAGAAAGAAACCTCAGTTCTGATAAACTTGCCAACTGGAATTTCCCGAGAAGTCACTATAACAACAGAGGGGAGCCTTCTGTAAGAAGAACCAGAGAAATCCATCAACAATGGGGATCATCTTAGTGTCACCGAAATAGGGGATCCTAGCACGGAGAAGAGCTTCGATGTTGATTTGGACCCAAGAATGCCTCCCCTGCCAGACGGAGCTTGAAAGGCATATGTCTAGGCCTATTTGTAAACACCGAGGATTCTACTCAACTTTAATTATGTTAGATCAGGATTCAATGATCGTCAGGATCTAGACTCAACTGATCAGGATTGCTGACGTCATCAGTAATGCATAGTCATCAGGATTGCATGATCGTCAGGATCAGGATGAATATCAAGACTGGGATCAGGATTGATCATCAGGACTGGAAGCTGATCAGGATTCCTACTTCGAGTTATATTTGGAGTCTAGTTAAATAAGGAAGATTATTCTGTTGGTTCCTGGTCTGTAGGAATGCAGCTATCAATTTAGGATATGTTTCAATCTTTGTTATTGATTAGGACTTATCATGTAATTGATAGAGAAGCTGTGTAGTATATAAACACAGTTTAGGTTTCGATTTATGAGGTGAACAAAACCAATCGCATACACGAGTATCTTTGTAACCTAGCAGCTACCAAACTTGATCCTGATCAAGGTACTGAGGTAGATGTAACTCATTACAGAGGAATGATTGGCTCTTTATTGTATCTCACTGCAAGTAGACCAGGTATCATGTTTGCAACCTGTCTGTGTGCAAGATTTCAAGCAAAACCTAGGGAACCTCATCTGATTGCAGTTAAAAGAATTTTCAGATATCTCAAAGGCACTCCTTCTCTTGGTCTTTGGTATGCAAGGGAATCAGATTTTGGTTTTTGTGGTAATTCAGATGCTGATTTTGCAGGATGCAAAATAGACAGGAAAAGTACTTCAGGAAGCTGTCAGTTTTTGGGTGGTAGACTAGTTTCATGGTTCAGTAAGAAGCAAAAGTCTATCTCTACTTCAACAGCAGAAGCTGAGTACATTGTTGTAGGAAGTTGTTGTGCTTAGATAATGTGGATGAGAAATCAGTTGTTAGATTATGGCCTGTTATACTCAAATATTCATATTTATTGTGATAACCAAAGTGCTATTGCCATGACAGGAAATCCAGTTCAACATTCTCTTACTAAACACATCAGTATTAGATATCATTTTATAAGAGAACAGGTTCTGGAAGGAACAATTGAACTTCACTTTGTTCCTATTGATCAACAACTAGCTGATATATTCACCAATCCACTGCCTGAAGCTACTTTCAATAAGTTGGTGAATGAACTTGGAATGATGAACTTTGAGAATTTCTGAGAAAAGCTATAGAGAAGAAATCCTGATGACTATCAAATCCTGATGGTCATACAGAAAGGTAAGTAATTTTGATCAAATCCTGATAGGATAAAATCCTGACAGGAAGTCAACTGGTCAATCCTGATGCACAGATACTGAAGCTGGTGTGAAAACCAGAGGTTTTAAGGTAATTTGACAACAACAGTGCTGGTATTCTCTGGAAAATAAAAGTTATACTTAGTCTTTGATTAAGTATTAAGTTTTACTCTTAAATCTCAATTTATTTTCTAAGGAATTACTATTCATCATTTTAAATGTCATATGCACTATTGCTAACAATTTGTACAGGAAATTAGAGAAGATGAACAATTGAGAGAATTGATAAATTTCATTGATACTTGAAGCTGTTTACAAATTGAAAAGGAAAATTACATAGTTTTTCTACTCAGGGACACGTGCCTTGAAAATTTGCATGAATGCTCCTGAGCAGCTTCACAGTCCATCAGGATTGGAAGGTCTCTTGTTCCATCCTTAAAGGACAAGAAGATGAGCTGATGCACTTGAAGGCGGATCGTCACCGTGTCCACTGGGACTCTTCCGTGCCTCCAACTTGCCTGACATACAAGCATCACGGATCCTCTTTCTTCTCTCAAGCTCTCGTTCGAGCTCCTCAACGTCATCATCATCTTCATCCTCATCGTCTTCATCCTCTTCATCATTGACAATGATGAGATTATCAAGAGGATTCCATCCAGGGTTTGCCTGATGGAAGTTATGAAGAAGCACATCAGCCATTGCATTCACAACGACCTCATGTTCCTGAGGATCAGGAACAGGTTGTGGTTCTTCATGCTCTGCGATTTCATCAAGAGCCTCCTGCATCTCTTGCCAAATTAAATCAAGTTCTTCAACTGGTAAGTTGTTTGGTTGATGGTTAGCAGCCATGGAGAAAAGTAGAATATGAAAGGTTTGCGTAAGTATTTTTCTCTGTGGAAAGGGTTTTGTTTTTTTGATGACAAATGATAATACTATTTAACATTCTCTTTTCTTTTGTAGAGATTATTTGTTAAAGTTTGCAGGTCATTTGCTCATTTTCGAGGCGACGATTCGATTTTCAATAACTATTTTTCCTTGTTAACTGGTAAGAATGTTTCAGTGGGTTCTACATCATTAATTTGGTGATTTTTAAAAAAAAAACATTTTTCATGGTTCTTGAAATAAATTTTATTTTCACTTCATATCAGATTTTTTTTTTTAAAACCTGATAGAGCAAATGGTTTTATTGGTAATGCATTTATTCCTGATGAGGTCAGGTTTTTCTTACATCAGAAAATGCCTACTTGTTATGGATTACTTTCTAATGCTATGGGACAAGGTCCTTCACACCTTGTTCCTGACCCAAGCATGCCACCTAAACAGTCTAAACATTTCACAACCACCTCTATTGTCTCTCAAAAGAATTTAGTTGTAAAATCAAAGAAATCAGCTAGAACTGATGTGTCTGGAAGGCAATCAGGTTCAAAGGATTTTTCCTCTACACCACTCACTAAAAAGAAGGAACAAGGGGGTGTACAAGGGGTCCTGGTTCAGAAGAAAACTGAGAAGGTGAATGAGGCTGTTTCTGTGAAGAGAAAATTGGTATTAAGGGATGAATCTGATTCTGAAGATGACATGCCACTTTTCTCTCAATTCAAGATAAACAAGGAAGTTGCTGATACTGCTACTGAAGCTGTGGCACCTTCATCAAAGCCACAGAAGAAAAGGACATTATCGAAAAGCAGGTATCATATTCCTTTGAAGGTGCAAATGAAGGATATTGATATTCAGACATCAAATCCTGATGAGTCATCTACTCCTGATTCTTTAGCAAATCCTGATGTTGGTATTCCTGATGCACAAACAAAAGTTGTCTCTATTTCAGACTCTCCAGCCAAATCCTCTCCCTCTACAAGACATGTTGATATTTCATGGGAGAAGTATGGTGCTGCTGCTTCCAATCTTGGGTTTCTACATCCATTGGAGAAGAAAAGGAAAGCAGTAGAGATAGTTTTCAAGAGACAAAAGAAGCTGAAAGGATCAAGCCCACAAGAACCTGAATCTCAAAGTGATTCAGCAGCTCAAACTGAAGATCCGGCCATACAAGAACCACTCAATCAAAGTTTGGGTGAAGGCTTAGCTATTGGAATGGTCACACAAGAACCATCTTCTCAAAGTGAAGATGCAGGCAAAGCTACAGCTTCTGGTGAAAGATTGGTCAAGGACACTGTCAATGAGGGAAGCACACAAGAACCTCCAACTCAAAGTGTTGAAGCAGCTTCAGAACCTCATGCTACACAAGAACCATTGGTAACAAATACTGATGCAAGCTTATCAAATCCTGACGGTGTTCATCCTGATAATAGTGGTGCTCCTGATGCTGAGCCAATTCTTATACAACCACTAAGATCACGACCAATGAACCATCCTATCACAGATTCACAGGATAAACTGAAAGGTATTGCTATTCCTAATCCTGATGTTACTCATGATACTGATGGTGATCATTCTGATGATAGTGATGATGATGATAATGAAGAGAAGGATCAGTGTTAATCCCAAATGACCTAACAGAATTGTAGAAGGGGGGGGGGGGGGTTGAATACAATTCTTGATATTTTCTTAAACTTAAAACACTTTATAAAATAAAACTGAACTGAATAAATAAAGACACAAGATATAAATAATTCAGTTGGATTGTTTGATGATCCAACTGAAGTGTTTTTATTGCGAAAATAACCTGTGATACAAAAGTACACAGCTGCTCAGTTACAGAGTTGTAGAGAAGAATGCTCTCAAAGATAGCTAATACAAACTATTTGTTTTTCTTCTCTCTCTTTATCTTAACTGCTACACTTGGTTATATATTCCCCAAGTTTACAATACTATTTTTGGCTGCACTAAAGTACACTAAAGGTAACCGCCAATAGTTTGCTTTTCATCCCTTTGTCCAGTGGTCCTTGGAGATCCTTGCTTTTGTCTTCATGCTTATTATGATCACTCCCAAGAGCCCAAATGGAAACTGGGATGTTTCCTTATTCCCCATGTCCATTTTAATGGTTTCCAATGCAAAGTACACTTCCACATCACCTTTAGATCTGTTCAGTAAACTGTCACTATCACTTTGTCAACTATTCAGAAAAGCAATAATGATTCGTTGATAGCAGGGAGATGTGTTTCGTTGATAGCTTTATTCTCCATTTCGTTGATGAGTAAACTCCATTTCGTTGATGAGTAAACTTCATTCCGTTGATGGTGTATCCCTCGTTTCGTTGATAGAGTAATCTTCATACCGTTGACATGTCTTCACTTAGGCAAAATTACAAGGCATGATATACTTACAATTGACCAACCTATTTTGCCTATCTATTACTTAGTCAACATGACTTAGAAAACCTATCTAGTACATACAACAAAATGCATATCAAACTGTGAAGTATTGTACAGTGCAATTGCTACAACACTCATTCCGTTGATGAGCTTCCTGTCAACGAAACACTGCAAAGCATGCCATTCCGTTGACAGTTACAAAATGACTTAATACAAAATCTACTAAGTGTTTTTATAATTATCATCAAGAACAACATATTCCTAACAATCTCCCCCAATTTATGACTGATAGAATAACAACCATAAATCAAGAGCCTTGATGATAACAAAAACACTCAGTCAAATTACACATGATAAAAGTAGAAATTGCATTGAGCTTCATTGAATTTAATTAAAATTCAAAGTAGAAAATCTTACAAAACAAGTGCACAGAGTTGCTCCTCTAGACTGAGCAGATTTTTCATCTTTGCCTCTGTGGTCTTGTTTTCTTCCCTTTTCTTGCATTGTTCTCCTCAATCCGAGCTTGAAGTCTTCTGTAGAAAATCTTCTCTTCTTCATCTTCATTCCCCAACTTGGATTGCATTAATCTTAAAGTTTCATTGGATGCCTTCTCCAGTTGGTCTTCTATTCTGAAGAATCTTCTACAGTTGTCCTTGTCTCTGAATTCCATCATCCAAAAAGGTTGGAGATGAATTTTCTTTCCTGTTTGAGGAACCTTCAATACTCTGGGAAGTGCACCAGGCTTGTTCCAGCTAGCTTTGATTTGGCAAATTTTGGAAACAACTTCAGACTTAGCTGTTTTGGTGAAGCCAAAATCTTTCTTCAGGCATTTGAACACAGATAGCAGTGTCTGATAGTCTTCTCCTTGAATTCTATGTAGAGGCCAAACCTGTTCTCTCCCACCCTTGTAGACAAACACCAATCTCTCTGGTAGTTTGTAAGAAGCTGCTATTCCTCTTACTTCAACTAGGTCATCAAGATGGATATGTAGGTCAGACTCCTCCCTGATATCAGCAATGTAGATGAAGTCTTCTGGGTTGGTAGGAGGTTTTTCAGCTTGTGGTCTCCTTACTAGAATTGGCTTAGCCTTGGTAGCCCTTTGCTTAGATTTCTTCTTTGGATCCATCTCACAGAGGAATTTTGGAAAGTTGGCCTCATCAAACTCAATTGGCTCTTCCTTTGGCTCAATTGGCTGATCATGGAAATTAACAGGATGTTTAGGATCACAGGCTAACTTTTCCCTTAGAGCTGGATCAGGAATTGTTGGAGGTGCAGTTGGTACAGAAGAGTCTGATGCAATACTCTGAGAGTCATCATCCTCAAAGGCTATATTTCTCCTAGCTCTTGCCTTTGGTTGCCTTGTGCTCTTCTTTGCACTCCTTTCCTCTCTGGCTTTTTCTTCTTGCTGTCTTTCTTCTTCATCAAGAGATTGAGCAACTGCAAGTGCTTGCATTGCTGCTCTTTCTGACTCTTCAGCCTTAGCTTCAGCAAAGTTTGGGTGACCAGCCCAAACACAGATTTGTTGTCCATTCCTGTAGACAATTGCCCTTTGCTTCCTTACCTCATAATCATTGCTTTCCTTGCTTTTTGTGATGAGAAGACCAAGAAGCTTGTGCTCATCTGGATAAGGTGCAGGATAGAAAGTCCTTTCTGTGTTTTTGCCCTTTGGTTTAGCAGGAGACTTGGGAGATAAGCTTCTTTGCAATGTAGCTTGTTCCACATCCCTGATGCATGAAGTTTGTCCTTTCTCCTTCCTTGATCCTTGAGTGACTCCATGCAAAAGGGGCTCTACCTTATATGAAGAATTGGTCTGTGGCTCCTATTCCGTTGACACTAAAACCATGGCATTCGTTGATGGCTCTGTAGAAGAAGCTTGATCCGTTGATGGATTTGAAGTCTTTGCAGGATCAGCTAACTTCTTGATTCTTTCATCTATCCTGGACCAGTGGTCTTTAATCTGTTCAGCAAGCTGTAGCTTCATAGATGCTTGCTGAATCAGGTCAATGCTGTCCAGTTTAGCTTTGCTTGACTCCCCCATAGCTAGTGGCTCCTTTGGCAGGGAAATGGCTGGGACCATAACCTTTGTGATTTGAATGTCTAGCTCCTTAGATTTCTCCCCCTTTTTGTTATCATCAAGAGAGATGACTGGGAGTCCTTGAGCTGCCACTAGCTGGGCCAATAGTTGTGTCTGCTTCTCCTGTTCCTTTTGCATCTGAGATAAAGTAGCTTCCACCTTGTCCACTCTAGAAGAGAGAGTCTTCAAGGAGGTAGCCACCTCAGGTTCCTTAGTGAAAAACCTGTTCATCTTGGACACAGTGAGAAGAGGAAGCTTTTCATCTAGCCTCCTTTCATTAGCATCCTTGAGATTGCTAATTGAGTCCTTGATTTCTCTAGCCTCAATCCTTGTCTGCATCATCTGTAGCCTTTGGATTTCCAGTGAATCCATAATAGCCTTGTAGAATTTCTTGTCATTGGCATTTGCAGACTCATGAGCCAAATAGGCCTCATTGTACTGCCTTGTGATTGCAGCATCCAGGGAGATCCTTCCTTGTAAATCTTGAGAAAGCCAGTTTGGTGTAGGAGGCACCACAGAAGTCCCAGTCTGTGAAGTAGTGGCCACCTGATTGTCACCAAAGCTGTCCTCATCATCAGAGAAATCAAACTCACCACTTGCTGCAGCTCCTGGAGATAGATTGGTCAAGGCATCCTTTGCTCTTTGCATTGATGCAGTTGTATGAATTAGTTGGAGTGACCTTTCTGCCTCCACATTGCCCTGTTGAGCCAAAACTTGATAGGCTGACACAGGATGAGTAAAGGTCTCAGGATCCAGAGAAATACTATCCAGAGTTTGTTGATAATGCTCTTGGAAAGTAAGTTCCCTTTCTCCCTTATTGACCTCCATTGACTCACTAGCAATGGCTGCTTCCTCCCTTATGACTCCTGTAGTCCCTTCTCTCTCTCCTCTATATTCTTGCATCATGGGCTCCCCATGGCTCACACCTCTCACACCCTCACCTTCACCTACTAAGGTGGAACTCTCAATCTCTCCTTTTGCCTGGCTGGAAGAAATAGCCAGCCTCTCACTCTCATTCTCTCCTTTTGCCTGGCTGCAAGCCAGCCTCTCAGTTTCACTCCCTCTCAATCCTAGAAGTGTCTCAACTACCACTAGATCATCTGCACTAGTCGTGGAAACAACTTGATTTTCAATTAGAGGTGCAGAGTGAACTATCAACGGAATGGTAGTTTGAACTGTCAACGGTATGGATACCGTTGATGGAGAAACACTTGTCAACGAAATAGACTGTTTCGTTGATGAAGTCAAGAAAGCACTTTGAGAATGAGAAATTACAGTAGAGTCTGTGGTGATTGATTTGAGAGATTGGTCCACAGATCCCCTTGCAATTTCAGGAAAAATTGGTTGATGGCCCAACAAATCACTCAACAAGTGATGGCCACCAGCTTCAGAGTGGGGCTTCTCCAAGATTAGAGTTGGAGAATCAGGAATAGATGTATGGATCATGTCCACATCTAGAGATTGAGTTGGTGAATTTGATGGAGATAATTCAAGATTGATGTTTAGAGGATGGGACTGTAACCCCACAGCGATAATAGGGGTTACATCAAACTGAATGTGAGAAACTGGAAGTGTTGCTTCCAGTGTGTGTGCACCCTGTGAAACCTGGGATTTTTGCTTCACTCTCCTTTGGTATTGGGAAAATGTAGACTGTGGGCTTGAAGTGTCCCTTACCCTTTTGGACTGTGCTCTAGGTTGAGAGCTTGTTTCAATAATTACATCCTTTTGGGAGGATGCAATTAGACTTGTGCTTAAATCCGTTTTACTCATTGTGCCTTGTTGGGAAGACACAATGGGGCTAGGCTGGGAAACACTTACCTCACCTTCCTTATCCTTGGAGTTTCTTTGACTTTCACCCCTTCCCTCACCTCTCACAACTCCAGACTCACTCCCCTTAGATTGTGTGGTAGTTTTTACAACAGGTGCCTTTTGAGAAGCACCTGAGGTTGGCTTGGAGGATTTCTTAGATTTTGGTTTTGTTGCTGGGGCAGGAGCCTGTTGGGTCACAGCTACAGACTCCATAGCAACTGGATTGGATGAAACAATGGAAGTAACAGCTATACTAACAGGGATAGCAGTAGTTACCTCAATGATTGGCAGATACACCACTGGAACATCACCATTGTGGTTCAGCCTCAGTATGTCTGTCAATACTCTCTTCTCTTGCACAAAGCACTCAAACCTGGCAGTAGGGTTAGAGATAACTAATGGTGCTGGACTAACATGATTAGCCAGCATCATCAGAAACCTTGCATAATAGATATTTTTCTTCCTATTTGCCTTATCACCCAACTTAGCACCAATTTCATACATAAGTTGGGTGCTAAAGTTGTAATATCTATCATTTAGAAGCATGGTTAGGAGAATTGACATAGAGTTAGTTAATGCATCAAAATTACTAATCTTTCCAGAAAAGACCTTAATGAATGCATCAGCTAAATAACTGTATTCCCTAACCAAACCTCTCCTAATAATTCTACCTAAGTTATCAGTAGGCAAAGAGTAGTTTATAGAATTTAGCATGGTAGTTATTTCAGTGTTAGTAGGCAAAGCATCACAGTTATTATCAGGAATATGTAAACATGCTTGCAAAACATCAGAATTAACTATGTACTCATTACCTTGAAGAGTGAATTGCAGTGTGCCGTTTGTTCCACTATACTCACATGAGGTCCAAATCTCCTCGATTACTTCATTGTAGAGTGGTGTAGAGTGAAACATCGCATAGCTCAATTCACAGTTCCTCATGAAATCCATCATTTTGAAAAAGATGATGTTCTGACTCTCCTTAACAACAAATGGAATGGAATTGTTCTTCTCATAGATGAACCCACCAGCAGACATAAGCTTGACTATGGGTGCCATTGTTGAGTGAGGAAAAGCTTCTAGCTGTATTGCTTGTTAGAGAGAAGAAGATAGCAAAACTTTTGGAATTTTTGAGAACAGGTAGAAATGAAATAAAGAAATTGAAATTTCTTAAATACTCCCCCAAAAATTCTCAGAAAATTAAGTCCAATAATTAATCTAAATTACCTGATTGGCTTAAAAAGTAACCGTTAGAGTTAAATATTACCACGATTTATGCTTACAGGGGTGTATGTATAGATCGTGATAGAGAACGTGAAATTTCAACGGTTCAGATTAAAAAGCGCTACATCAACGAATCAGGATTGGGCGGTTAAAGTCCAGTCTTATTTCGTTGATAAAGCTGCGTTTCGTTGATATAAAAGAGCTATCAACGAAACACCCAGAAAAATGCTAAGACTATCAACGAAATGGTGCGTTTCGTTGACATAGTAATTTTGACTTAGACAAAATTTCACCTTTTCCTGAGAAAATCAATTCACAGAAAAATCATAGCAGATTCCTGGCTGCATTTTAACTTGCAAAAATCTCAAAATAATTAAGAGAAATTTAGCATACCTAGCTCACTTACTAATCTTGAGAATGTGGATTCATCAAGTGGCTTGGTAAAGATGTCTGCAAGTTGTTGTTCACTTGGAACAAAATGTAACTCCACAGTACCATTCATAACATGTTCTCTAATAAAGTGGTACTTGATGTCAATGTGCTTGGTCCTTGAATGCTGCACTGGATTCTCAGTAATGGCAATGGCACTAGTGTTGTCACAGAAAATAGGAATTTTCTCAACTCTTATTCCATAATCAAGTAGTTGATTTTTCATCCATAAAATCTGTGCACAACAACTTCCAGCTGCAATATACTCAGCCTCAGCTGTGGAGGTGGAAACTGAGTTTTGTTTCTTGCTGAACCATGATACAAGCTTGTTTCCTAGAAATTGACAGGTTCCTGTTGTGCTTTTCCTGTCAATTTTACATCCTGCATAATCTGCATCTGAATAACCAATTAGTTCAAAACCAGATTCTCTAGGATACCAAATGCCAAGGTTTGGTGTTCCTTTGAGATATCTGAAAATTCTTTTAATAGCAACTAAATGGGATTCCCTAGGATCAGCCTGAAATCTAGCACATAGACATGTAGCAAACATAATGTCAGGTCTACTAGCTGTTAAATATAAAAGTGAGCCAACCATGCCTCTGTAACTTGAAATGTCCACAGATTTTTCCTTAGTATTCAATTCAAGTTTGGTGGCAGTAGGCATGGGTGTTTTGGCAGGAGAGCATTCCATTAAGTTAAACCTCTTTAACAAATCATTAATGTACTTGGTTTGACTAATGAAAATGCCTTCATTAACTTGCTTTACTTGAAGACCAAGAAAATAAGTTAACTCTCCCATCATGCTCATTTCATACTTACTTTGCATAAGCTTGGCAAACTTTTGACAAAGTTTTTCATCTGTAGACCCAAAAATTATGTCATCTACATATATTTGAACAAGTATTGTAGAGCCATTAACAATCCTATGAAAAAGAGTTTTATCTATAGTACCTCTAGTGAAGTGATTCTCAAGGAGGAACTGTGAAAGTGTGTCATACCATGTTAAATATAATTGCTGACGTTTGTTTATCAGTGTTTAAGCAACAGGTACTGACCAGAGTTTATCAGAAACCGGTCAGAGTTTAATTAAACTCTGACAGGGTGAAGAGTTTAATGGAAGCCGGTCAGAGTTTATTTAAAGTCTGACAAGGTGATTGTTGAATTAGCTGTCGGTGCTGAATTGAAGATTCTAGAAGCAATATATTCTGAAGATGGAAAGAAGCAGAATATATTGATACAGCTAAGGAAACGGAATAGAAGATAAGAAGCAATCCTTAATTGATATCAATTGTATAGCTAATTTGTAGGAATATCAATTAGATAAGGATTGTGTAACTGTGTACTATATAAACACAGATAGGTTATCCCTAGAAGGGATGCGATCATTGAATATTTTATTCTTGTAACCTAGAAGCTCTTTGTGATTCATTAACATCACTAAGAGAGAATTATTTAATATAATTCAGTTTGTTGATTTACAAACCTGTGTTCTTAATTGTTATTCTCATACCTACTTGATTATATATTGTGTATTCGGCCTAACAATTGGTATCAGAGCCAAGGCTGTTTAATATATACAGTTTTACGATTCAAACACAGTATTAATCATGTCTGAAGAAAATCAAACTGCTCCTAAGGCTGAACAGGTTAAGCCCAATTCTGTGAGTCGATATGAAATAATCAGGGTTCCAATTCTCAGGCCAGTAGAGTACCCGATTTGGAAGGTTAAGATGACCATGTTTCTGGAGGCTACAGATCCAGAATACCTTGACAGAATCTATGATGGTCCTTATATGCCAACTAAATTGTCCCCTGTTGTTGATGGTCAAGAACAAAAGACTGTTCCAAAGGAAAAGAAAGATATGACTCCTGAGGATATCTCATCGATTGCAAAGGATGCAAAGGTTAGACATCTTCTCCACAGTGCTTTAGATAATGTTATGTCTAACAGAGTAATTGGCTGCAAAACTGCCAAAGAGATATGGGATGCTTTAGAAGTCAGATGCCAGGGAACAGGTGCTATTAAGAAGAACAGAAAAACAATACTCACACAGGAGTATGAGCACTTTGATTCAAGAACTAATGAAACCTTGACTGAGACTTATGACAGATTTTGCAAACTGTTGAACGATCTGTCTCTGGTTGATAAAGAATATGAACTTGAAGAATCCAATCTCAAGTTTCTGTTATCTCTACCTGAAAAGTGGGATTTAAAGGCAACAACAATCAGAGATAATTATGATCTTGCTGATACAGATCTTGATGAGATCTATGGATTGTTAAAGACTCATGAACTTGAGATAGAACAAAGAAACAGGAGATCCAGCAAGAAGACAAAATCTGTTGCTCTCAAAGTCGAGGAGAAGCCCATTAAGAAGGAATCATCAAGGAAGAAAGCCAAGGGAAAGGCTTTAGTCATTAAATCTGAGAGTGGGTCATCTAACACTGATGATGACTCAAACTCTGATGAAGCTTCTGACTCTGAGGATGATGAAGAACAGATGATGCAAATGGCTGCATTGATGGTAAAGACCTTCAAGAAGATGGGATTCAAGAATTTCAAGAAGGGAAAGAGATTCTCAAGGAAAGATTCAAACTCTGATAAGAGAAGTTTTAGAAAGTCTGATGGAAGGGAGACCAAGTCTGGCAAGAAGGATAAATCTGAAATCCAGTGCTACAAGTGTAAGGAGATGGGTCACTATGCTCCAGAGTGCAAGAAAGGCAAAACTGAGAAAGCACTCATCTCTAAAGGCAAAGACTGGGCAGATACTTCAGACTCTGATGATGGAGAAAACTATGCTCTTATGGCAAGTGTCAGAGATGAGACTGAATCATCTGAAAATAAGGTACCCCTAACTACTTATGCTTATGATACTGATAATATATCTGAGTTAAGAGTATATCTGAAAAGTGTTCATGTTAGCTATAGGGATCAGACCTTAGAGAATGAGAGAATTAAAGCTGAGAATCTTAGTCTTAAAGATAGAAACAAGTTTCTTGAAGGAGAACTTGAAAGAATGAAGCAGATTCAAAAAGAAAGAGATGATGCTGTTTATGTTGAACAGGAGTTGCTTAAAAGGTATAGGCAATTAGAATCTGATTTAGAAAAGGAAAGAAAAATAATCAAAACTTGGACAGATTCTGGAAGAGACACTCATCAAGTGTTTCAGACTGATTCTGTAGGTTTAGGTTATTGTGAAAATGATGAACTTAGGTTTAAAGACAAGGTTAAGGTTAAACCACAACTTAAACCTGTGAAATTTGTTCCAGAAGCCAATAAGTTAAAATCTGTTGTAATAAGGGAAACTGATATGAAATCAGATGAAGCTTGTGAAAAACAAGAAAATATTATAACAGAAAAACTTATAGAAGTAGAAGCTGTTAGAAAACCAGTAAAAACTTGTGAAAAACAGGTTAATGTTGGCTTGATGACAAGAAAACAGTTCAATCATAAGTTGAAAGAGGTAAAGTCTGCCATGAAACCAAAAGGGTCCAAGAAGAATAGGAATGGAAAAGTAGGCATAAATAACAGAAATAATCATTTGCCTAATGCCGGTGCTTCAAGGAAAACATGTTACAATTGTGGTAGTTCTAATCATCTTGCTAGATTTTGCACTAAGAACAAACATATTAATTCTTTATCTTCTACATCAGGAGTAAAGAATGATTATGTAAGAGTTAAACCACAAACTTTATGCAAACACTGTGGGAGCACTTGGCATTCCATTTATACTTGCAAGAGTTATCATGCTATTTATCACAACTATTATGAGCTAAAACCCAACTTGAAATGGGTTAGAGCAAACTCTGCTAGTGTAAAATCTGACAATGTTAGTTTAAACTCTGCTAATACAGATTCCGCTGCAAAAGCTAACACTGTTAAGAAAGACAAAGGATCCAAGCAAGTCTGGATCCTTAAAACTAACACTTAGTGTTTGTTTGTGATTGCAGGGTATAATAGAGAGCACACTTATCTTGGACAGTGGATGCTCAGGACATATGACTGGAAATAAAGCCCTGTTATCAGACTTTAAGGAGAAGGCTGGCCCAAAGGTTTCCTATGGAGATGGCAACATAGGACACACTCTGGGATATGGCAATATCAATCTTGGAAGTGTCATCATCACAAATGTAGCTCTAGTCTCAGGACTCAAGCATAATCTGCTATCTGTGAGTCAAATCTGTGACAGAGGAAACCATGTAGATTTTCATAGTGAATACTGTGAAGTTATCAGTAAATCTACTGGAAAAGTTGTTCTAGTTGGACACAGGCGCAACAACATTTATGAAGCAAGTTTGGTAACAAACTCTGATGGAAAAACAGTGTGTCTGACAGCCAGAATGTCAAATGAAGAGAGTTGGAACTGGCACAAGAAGCTCTCTCATCTCAATTTGAACAACATCAATGAGCTAATAAGAAAAGATCTTGTAAGGGGACTTCCAAAATCAATACTCAGTCTAGATGGCCTATGTGATTCTTGTCAAAAGGCCAAGCAAAGGAAGTCATCTTTCAAGAGCAAATCTGAATTTTCAGTAGTGGAACCTTATCATCTTCTTCATGTTGATCTTTTTGGACCAGTGAATGTGATGTCCATGGGCAGAAAGAAATATGCTCTAGTAATTGTTGATGAATATACTAGATATACATGGGTGTATTTCTTATCAAAGAAGGATGAAACTGCTCAAACTCTGATGGATCATGTAAATCTACTGGACAGAGGATCACAGCACAAAGTCAAAATTATCAGGAGTGATAATGGAACTGAATTCAGAAACTCAATCATAGAAGCTTTCTGCAAGGAAAGAGGAGTGAAACAAGAATTTTCTGCACCTGGAACTCCACAGCAAAATGGTGTAGTTGAAAGGAAGAACAGAACTTTATTTGAAGCAGCCAGAACTATGCTCGATGAAGCAAAATTACCAACATACTTCTGGGCAGAAGCTGTTCAAACTGCTTGTTTTACTCAAAATGCAACATTGATTAACAAGCATGGGAAAACACCATATGAGATGGTGAAAAATAAGAAGCCAAATTTGAAATATTTTCATATATTTGGATGCAAATGCTTTGTGTTGAAGACTCATCCTGAACAGTTGACAAAGTTCGAGTTAAAAGCTGATGAAGGAATCTTTGTTGGCTATCCATTGTCAACAAAAGCATTCAGAGTTTATAATCTAAGAACTAAGGTGATCATGGAATCTATACATGTGTCATTTGATGACAAGAAAATAATTGGACTTGAAGACAAGGATGGATATGATCAACTGCGTTTTGAAAATGAAGATCTATTCTCTGATGATATAAACTCTGATGAAGCAGAGTTGACAAACTCTGACGAAGCATACTCTGAACCTCTACTGGTAAATACTGAAGAAACTGGAAATTCTCAAATTGAACAAAGTAGAGAACTAGTTGAGGGGGAGCGTGAAGAAGCTCAACAAGACACATCAAATGAGTCAGTTGAGGAAACTGATTCAAACTCTGACAGTTCAAACTCTGAGTCATCCAATTCAGGGGGAGCCTCAGATGCTGCAGAAAGTCAACATATGAATCAGGAGAGCATGGATCAAGGGGGAGGATTCAATAATGATGCAAGAAACCACTTACCAACAGCAAGAAGGTGGACACAGGCACACACACCTGATCTCATAATTGGAGATCCTGATGCTAGTGTGAGAACTAGAAGTGCAACAAATAATGAGTGTCTGTATCATGCTTTCTTGTCTCAAACAGAACCAAAGAAAGTGGAAGAAGCTCTTCAAGATGCAAATTGGATTACAGCAATGCAAGAAGAGTTAAATGAGTTTGAAAGAAATGAAGGCTGGACACTTGTACCTAGACCAAAGAATAGATCAATAGTAGGTACAAAGTGGGTTTTCAGAAACAAGACTGACAGTGAAGGTGTGATTACAAGAAACAAGGCTAGACTTGTGGCAAAAGGTTATTCACAACAGGAAGGAATTGACTATGATGAAACCTTTGCTCCAGTTGCAAGATTGGAGGCCATAAGAATTTTTCTGGCTTATGCTGCACACAAGAAGTTTAAAGTCTTTCAGATGGATGTAAAGAGTGCTTTTCTCAATGGGAAGCTTGAAGAAGAAGTGTTTGTTGAACAACCACCAGGATTTGTAGATTCCAAGCATCCAGATTATGTCTACAGGCTTGACAAGGTATTATATGGACTAAAGCAAGCACCAAAAGCATGGTATGAAACTCTTGCTCAATTTCTTTTAGAAAGTGGGTTCACAAGAGGTACAATTGATAAAACCTTGTTTTATTTCAATTCTGGTGATGATTTGCTTTTAGTTCAAATTTATGTAGATGATATTATTTTTGGATCTACTAATGACAAACTCTGTAAGAAGTTTGCAAAGCTTATGCAATCCAGGTACCAAATGAGCATGATGGGAGAGCTTAGTTATTTTCTAGGCTTACAGGTCAAGCAAACAGATGATGGGATTTTTATCAATCAAGCAAAGTATACCAGAAATCTTCTAAAGAAATTTGGTATGCTTGATAGTTCATCTGCTACAACTCCCATGGCTACAGCAACGAAGCTTGACAAAGACACAGGAGCCTCAGTAGATATGACTAACTACAGAGGAATGATAGGGTCTCTACTGTATCTTACTGCAAGTAGACCTGATATCATGTATGCAACATGTCTTTGTGCAAGATTTCAAGCAGATCCCAGAGAGCCTCATCTAACAGCTGTAAAAAGGATCTTCAAATATCTCAAAGGAACCATAACCCTGGGTTTGTGGTATCCTAGAGAATCAGAGTTTAAGTTAATTGGTTACTCTGATGCAGATTTTGCAGGCTGTAAGATAGACAGAAAAAGTACAAGTGGAAGCTGTCAATTTTTAGGTGACAGATTGGTTTCTTGGTACAGTAAGAAACAGAAATCAATTTCTACATCCACTGCAGAAGCAGAGTATATAGCAGCTGGTAGCTGTTGTGCACAGATTTTATGGATGAAGAATCAATTGCTGGATTATGGGTTAAGGTACTCCAGAATACCTATTTTCTGTGATAACCAAAGTGCTATTGCTATGACAGGTAATCCAGTACAGCATTCCATGACCAAGCACATCAGCATAAGGTATCATTTTATCAGAGAACATGTGGAAGAAGGAAACATTGAGCTTCATTTTGTGTCTACAGACCAACAACTTGCAGATATCTTCACCAAACCCTTGAGTGAAGCTACTTTTACAAGATTGGTAAATGAACTTGGAATGATCTCTGGTTCTGACTAGAGATACGGGTTAGACTCACTTTTTATGTTCATGATTTCTTACATGTGTTAACTGTTATGTGAACCAGCATGTTAAACTCTGATGATAAACTCTGTGAAGTGTCAGTCATACTCTGAAAGTAAACTCTGATGTTAAACTTTGTTGGTCATACTCTGATAGTTACAGTTTAATGCTATTCTCTAATTGTAATTTTGTCTGAAACATTTGGACCAATGAAGAAATTTGTATGAAGCATAATTCTCAGTAAGTAATTATGAATCCTTAAGAGTTGTATAGATTCTGATCTCAAACATGTGCAGAAAGTTAACACAGCATGATACTGTCTCTGTATTTATACCATCTCTTAGTTTATTGATCCTATACACTGAGTCTGTATTAGCTGTTTGCATTTTCTCTCATAAGTTAATTATATCTACTGATGAAAAGTCTAAACTCTGATTCTTAATTAAAAATAATTCACCCTCAAATCAAAAGATGCCAAACAGAGCACAAATTCCTTTGAGATCATGTTGTGCCTAGGAAGATCCAGGAACTTATTGTATGAAATAAGGGCTAAAATCTTTGATTTTTGGTGACTAGTGCCAACCACTGATTACTGGAAAAATAAAATTAAAAATAAAATAAAAATATATATATATATAAATATATAAAGGGGGTGAAAAATAAAAGACATATCCAAATGAAAGGATATCAGTATACAGAGTTTAGATATAAAATCAGATTTTATGTTATACATGAGAGTTTAGGCAACCAGTTTTTACTACTTTAGTTTGTGGATTTTATGCACTTTGAGATGATCTAAATATTGATTACGGTAAACTCTGCTATTGCACACACAATTCTACACACTTGTACAGTTTGTGAAAAGAGTTTATTGACAAAGAAGGACAAATGATAAACACTGATGTATTGTGTGAAATATGCCGAGGTAACTTTGTTTTAATCTCTGATGGTTAAAATAATTTCTTTGTTTCAGACATTTTATAATTTTGAGATTAGACATTTTTTTTGAAATTCGGAAAGAGTATGGTAACAAACGGTTCATATTTGTATTAAACAAAGAGAGAGAGATTAAGTATTTTGAACAATGTGACATGCGGTAATTATGGCTAATTTTACTGCGCGTGTGTATTGGAAGTTGTTACATACAGCTGTCAGCGTATACCCGGTTGACACCTATCCCACTCACACACTTTTCAAAGACGCCTGCTGTGTGTAGTAATGATTAAAACGTTTGAGTTTTAAATCTTCACAGTTATTATTTAAATATACTACACATAAACGGTTCACTCTTTTACACACCTCAACTTTTCATAAGCTTTTACTTACACACATTGTCTCAAACACTTTCACTGCATACAATCTATTCTCTGTTTGTTATCTTCTAAACTGTTCTAATGGCTACAACAATGTTTAATGCTTCTGGGTTAGATTTTGTCCCGAATAACTATTCAGCTCCTTTGGCAAATGAGAACGCACCGGAGGCGTTTCATTTGATTCAGGATTTCTTGTCAAACTCTGATATTGGCACTGCTCTCACCGCACCCTTGAAGCTGTCTGCATCTCAAATCAGATCTTTTTGGCAGACAGGCACTTATGACAATGGAGGAGAGTCTGGGTCTCCATCTATTATCTTTGAATTTCAAGGAGAAGAGTTTGTAGTTACTCCTACAACTGTTCGTGATGCTCTGGGCCTTGAAGACTTTAATGCTTTCATAATCTCTGTTGGAGATTCTGAGTTAGTTCGAATGATGAGGGAAATAGGATACTCTGGGCCACTGACAAAGCTTGGTCAGTTGAAGCGACCGCTCTTGCGAAAGGAATGGAGTTTCTTTTTCGACTGCATAACAAGGGCGTTCGGCAAGAAATGCACGAACTGGGATGCTATTCCCATGGATAGTCTGTAAATCGGGTTTTCTCTTCTTTATGGAGGTAATTTTGATGTTGCTAGGCTAGTTCTAAATAATATAGGTGAGAAAATGAATGAAAACAGAGGTGTCGTCTATTTTGCAAAATTTTGTCAATTGATATTCTCTGAATGTGTTTCTGACGTAGAGATAGATGAGAATGATGTGATTCCTTGTTTTAAATTACATAAACGCATATTCTCTGATCTAACCAATAAAGATAACAAGAAAGGAGATGTTGGTGTTTTGTTGCTACCTGAGTCTGTGCAACAATTCCTGGATAACTTACAACAACAACAGCTAGCAAACTCTGAAGCTGGGCCTTCTGTGTCTCAACCACAAAGGTCTAAGAATTCTAAGGTAAGGGCTGTTAAGTCTGTCAGCATAAACACTGAAGCTGGGGCATCAACACCTGAAGAGCTGCCTCAGAAGACAAGGCTAAAGAAAAGAAGAGCAAATAGGGTACAGTCTGTTGTTGAAACCTCAGAGACTGAAACTGATGAAGAAACTCTTCATCAGAGAAAAAGAAGACTAGTGGCTGCACATCTTTTTGGTGCTATAAATGTAACCATGGACAGAGTCTCTAAGGACACTGAAGCTCCTGCATCAGAGAATGAGGAGATTGTGGCTGAAGCTGTTTCTCAAGCTACTCCTGAAATTGTTGTTGAGGAGGATATTATAAATGCTGATGAGGACAGAGTGTTTGTAAACACTGAAGCTCCTGAAGTGTTTGTTCAGGAGGATGCTGCAAATGCTGAAGCTGTCAATCTAGACAGATTAAATACTGATGCTACTATGGATTTGGTAACTCCTACATCAAAGGCTAATGATGTAGTTGAGGAAGCTGCTACTCATTCTGATAGCAGAGTTTTTGATTTTGAAGCACACACCTCTATCTATTCTGATCTTTATACAGAGGGTGTGGAAGCTGATCAAGTCACTGATCAGGTAGAAGAATCTCTGGCCACTCACACTGAAATTATTTCTTGTGATCTTGACAAAGGTGAGGAGGTTACTCAGCTGATTAAGGTCACAGAGAAAATTGATGAAGCTGTGATGGAAAAGGAACAAGAGGCTACTGATGAGCTAAACTCTGAGAACATTATTCTTGAAGCTTTGCAACAATCTGTTGTAGAGATTGTTCAAAGAGAAGCAGAGGTTTTTGCTCAGGCCACCTCTGATATTCCTGAAGCTGTAGCAGAGGAGAACATTGATGAAGCTGCACAGTTTACTGCTGACAATATTCTTAATGCACATGAAGCAGTCAATAATGAAGAAACTGGAAATGATGCTGAGGGTTCTCATTCACATCCTAGCATTCAAGTTTCATTGGCTGATGATGTCAATAGTGATGAAAGAATGGAAGTCCATAGACAGACCAATGAGCATTTTCAGAATATGTACTACAAAAATTGGGCTAATGCAGATTGTGTCTTTCCAGCACAAAGGGCTGCAGATTTTCTATCTGATTCTGTCAAGAAGATCTCAAATACTGATGTACTTACAAGCTTACAGGCAACTGTTGTTCAAGTCAAATCTCTTAATAATAGATTTGATGAGAATCAACAAATGCTTACCAATCTAAGGAATGAAGCCAGTATGAAGGATCTTACTTTCAAGTCTGACAGAACTTTTTATTATACTATGCTCAAGCAGCAAGCCAAGGATTCTGAGGAAATCAAGAAGAGGCTTGGGAAAGTTGAGGAAAATCAGACTGCAATGTCTACTCAACTGTCTTCCATTTCTACTGCCATTGAATTGCTGACATCAGTACTACTTTCTGATGATGTCAAAAAGGGGGAGAGTGTACCTAAAGACAAATGCAAAGACATTCGAGCTCTGAGACGGAAGGATGATTCTACTGATGGGGGAAGCAAAGGAAATAAAAGAAAGATTTTTGCTCCAAGGCAAAGCAGGACAAGAGTAAACTCTGAAAAGATAAACTCTGGTGGCCAATCTACTTCTGGTGGCCAATCTACTTCAAATCTCAAGAGTTTAGTTGTTTCAACTAATCCATCCACTGATGAAGAGATTGCTGCTAAGATATTCATGAAAGAGCATGGAAAGAATGTAACTATTGAAGATATCCAGGCTGAAGAACAAATGCTTGCTGAGGAACACAAGAAAAATCTTGAAGCTGGAATCTACAAGAGAAAGGAAATCAAGGCTCCTAGAAAGAAAGAAGTTGGTATTTCTATCAAAGAGAATATTCAACAGAGTGTACAAAATACAAGGAGACCTGTGATTAGAAACACTGATAAGGGTAAAGGCATAATGATTGAAGAGCCTAACCTAAAGAAGAAAGATATTTTAACCTCTGACATTGCTCAAGTTGAAACAAGATTAGCTAAATCAACCTCTGACGCTGCTCAAGTTGATGTTTCTATTGAAGATATGACAACCTCTGACGTTGCTCAAGTTGTACAGAAATCTACACTACTTCCAGGATTCAGCAAATCAAAAATTCTTGAAGACTTAAAGCTTGAAGCTCTGAATTTCTCAGAAACCAGAACAGTATTGGGAAAAGAAGTTTTTGACAAATCTGGACTAGGTTCACACAGAGAGAGAAGAACTAATAACAGATCTCAAGACAAGTTTTCATTGGCAGAATTTGGAGTTGGAATTACTCAAGAAAGTCTTGACAAACTAGAATCTGTACAGATGATTTTTCACAAAGGAAACAAAAAGGAATTCTTGTTATATTTTATGGCTGATGGCAGAGTGTATAGATTTGGTGAATTTGATATCCAGTTAAAACTTTGGGAAGAGCTAGAGTATGTTCTATATCTACTTGAAGTAAAGAATAGAAGTACTTATGATGCTGCTCGAGTTTTGAAGGAAAGGATGATGAAATCCAAAGTTTTGAGTGGAGCTGGAGTATCAAGTGCATACATTCCTAAATACAGAGATGCACATGGAAAGTTGGTAGAAATGAAAAGGAATAGTGCTAGGTTCAGAACTGCACTAAATAAAAAGGTTCTTGAGTTCAATCTAGAGTCTGATAAACCTTTTTATATCAGACTTGGCAATGAAATGAACAAAAACAGCATATATTCTTTGAGGGCTGCCATTTATCAAATTGGTGAAGATGAACCAGAAATGAAGGAGCTGAAGAAGATTATGATTGCTGAATTGAATAGAGCTGAGAAGAAACTACTGTTAGATTATATCAGGACTGTTCCTGATATTCAAGAAATCAAGTAAAGTCTGACTGTAAGTTTTTAATATATTTTCTATTCTAAGTCAAATTTAAACTCTGTTTTAAATTAAACTCTGTTATATGTTAAACACTGCATTTGTTTAATGTTTTTGACATCATCAATTATATGTTTAACTTGTACATTTTATTATGAACAAGTTGGGGGAGATTGTTAAATATAATTGCTGACGTTTGTTTATCAGTGTTTAAGCAACAGGTACTGACCAGAGTTTATCAGAAACCGGTCAGAGTTTAATTAAACTCTGACAGGGTGAAGAGTTTAATGGAAGCCGGTCAGAGTTTATTTAAAGTCTGACAAGGTGATAGTTGAATTAGCTGTCGGTGCTGAATTGAAGATTCTAGAAGCAATATATTCTGAAGATGGAAAGAAGCAGAATATATTGATACAGCTAAGGAAACGGAATAGAAGATAAGAAGCAATCCTTAATTGATATCAATTGTATAGCTAATTTGTAGGAATATCAATTAGATAAGGATTGTGTAACTGTGTACTATATAAACACAGATAGGTTATCCCTAGAAGGGATGCGATCATTGAATATTTTATTCTTGTAACCTAGAAGCTCTTTGTGATTCATTAACATCACTAAGAGAGAATTATTTAATATAATTCAGTTTGTTGATTTACAAACCTGTGTTCTTAATTGTTATTCTCATACCTACTTGATTATATATTGTGTATTCGGCCTAACATACCAGGCTCTAGGTGCTTGTTTCAAACCATAGAGTGCTTTGAGGAGGAAGTATACATATTCTGGAAAATCATCATCTTCAAAACCAGGAGGTTGACTTACATACACCTCCTCTTCCAATTCCCCATTTAGAAAAGCACTCTTCACATCCATTTGATAGACCTTGAAATTGGCATGGGCTGCATAGGCTAGGAAAATCCTTATTGCTTCTAGTCTTGCAACAGGAGCAAAGGTTTCATCAAAATCAATTCCTTCTTCCTGTGAGTAGCCTTTTGCAACCAATCTAGCTTTGTTCCTTGTGACTATGCCATTTTCATCCATCTTGTTTCTGAACACCCATTTTGTGCCTATGACACTCCTGTCCTTAGGCTTGGGCACCAGCTTCCAAACTTTGTTCCTTTCAAATTGGTTTAGCTCTTCTTGCATAGCCAAGACCCAATCTGGATCTAGAAGTGCATCCTCAACTTTCTTTGGCTCATCTTGAGACAGAAAGCTGCTATATAGAGATTCTTCTTGAGTTTCTCTTCTAGTTTGGACTTTTGAAGACACATCACCTATAATAAGTTCAAAGGGATGATCTTTAGTCCATTTCCTTGAGGGAGGTAGATTTGCTCTTGAAGAAGTAGCTTCATGATCATGATTGCCTAGATTAGATATTTGTCCTTGAGAAACTCCCCCTGAGTTTGTTGTCCCTAATTGATCACTCCTGGAAGCATTTCTGTGACTGTCAACGGAATGACCATTTTGACTGTCAACGAAATGCTCATTCTGACTGTCAACGGAATGACCATTTGGTCTACTAGCAGCTATTCTTTTCAATCTTAATGCAGCAATTTCATCTTCACTGTTGCTTTCATCTGTGCTAGATACAAAAACTTTGGACTGTTTCTTAATAGTCTTATCATGATCCATTTGTTCTCCTTCCTCATTCTCAAAAGAGAGACTTTCATGGAAACCTTCATCACAGAGACCCTGAATTTTGAGATCATCAAAGACAACATGTACAGATTCCATAACAATGTTGGTTCTGAGATTGTAGACTCTGTAGGCTTTCCCTGCTGCATAACCCACAAATATTGCTTCATCTGCCTTTGTTTCAAATTTCCCCAAATGCTCAGCTTGATTTCTCAGAACAAAGCACTTGCATCCAAAGACATGAAGAAAATCCAATAGTGGCTTCTTTCTTTTGAGTAGCTGATAAGGGGTCATTCCTTTGGCCTGATTAATCAAAGAAATATTCTGAGTGAAGCAAGCTGTATTAACTGCCTCGGCCCAAAAATAAGTTGGTAACTTTGATTCATCTAGCATTGTCCTTGCAGCTTCAATAAGTGTTCTGTTTTTCCTTTCAACTACACCATTTTGCTGTGGTGTCCTTGCTGCTGAAAACTCATGCAAAATACCATTTTCTTCACAGAACACCTTCATGCTTGAATTCTTGAATTCTGTCCCATTGTCACTCCTAATCCTTCTTACTTTCAAGTCAGGATGATTGTTTACCATCTTGATGTGATTGATAATGATTTCACTTGCCTCATCCTTGGAGAGCAAAAAGAAAGTCCATGTAAATCTAGAAAAATCATCAACAATCACAAGACAATATTTCTTCTTTGAAATAGACATGACATTTACAGGGCCAAACAAATCCATGTGAAGCAACTCAAGCTGATGGACAATTGATGACTCTGTCTTGCTTTTGAATGATGCCTTCTTTTGTTTCCCTTTTTGACAGGCATCACACAAACCATCCTTGGAAAACTCCACTTGTGGAATTCCTCTAGCAAGATCTTTCCTCACCAAATTATTCATAACTTTAAAGTTCAGATGAGATAATTTCTTGTGCCATAGCCAACTTTCATCCTTGCTTGCCTTGCTGAAAAGACAAGTGATGGTTTCTGGACTTGTGCTACTAAAGTCAGCAATGTACACATTCCCTCTTCTGAATCCAGTCATTACCACATTGTTGTTTCCTCCTTTAGAAACAACACAGGCTTCTTTAGAAAAAGTAACTAAAAATCCTTTGTCACAAAGTTGGCTGATACTAAGCAAATTGTGCTTAAGACCATCCACCAATGCAACTTCATCTATGATGACATTCTCTTTTGAAATCAAGCCATATCCCTTAGTGTAGCCTTTGCTGTCATCTCCAAAAGCAATACAAGGGCCAGCTCTTTCCTGAAACTCTGTGAGCAGGGTAGAATCACCAGTCATGTGTCTTGAACAACCACTATCCAAGTACCAAAGATTCCTTTTGTCTCCCTGCACACAATAAAACCAAATCAAGTCGATTTTGGTACCCAAGTTTCCTTGGGTCCTGTTTTGTTAGCCTTTGCTTTTCCTTTTATATCATTTTTCACCTTGGGCTCAGATTGATTTAAATCAATCTTTATCCTTTGTGTTGATTTCTGAGGATTTCTCACATTTTCATTCTTAGCATGCATAATTGGAGGAACAAACATGTTATTCATATTCCATGGCATTTGTGGCACATTAAACATATTCATGTATGGATTAGACACAAATGGCATGCTGGCATATGGATTTTGAAATTGTGCATATGGAGCAAACATGTTAGGCATAACAGGCATTGTAGGCATAGAACTATTCATTGCAGGCTTGGGAATTTTCACTTTAACAGTCTTCTTAACAGATTTGCAGTTAGTGGATAAATGACTAACACTTCCACAATTAACACATGTTTTTCTAGGAGCATATTTATCAGGTGTGTAATTGTTGTGTTTGTTAATTCCTACTTTGCCATTCCTGTTATTCCTTTTATTTCCCTTAGCCTCAACTTGAACATACTCTAACTTATCTTTCAATTGCTTGTTGGATAAGTGACCTACATTAGCTCTTTCAACAGGCTTCTCAACTTTCTTTGATTTACTAGACTCACCTTGAACAAAGTTCTTGGTGACAGGACCATACTTGTCATTAAGTCTAGTGAGTTTATCTTTTCTTTTGTCTGTCAACGAAACTCCCTGATCGGTTGATGGTTCATCTGTCAACGGAACATTGCATTCCGTTGACATATCAACCTTCAACAAATGATCATTGATGTTTGTCGACTCTGTTTCTGATTCTAAGGTTTCACAAACATACCCTAGTTTCTCTTTGTTCTTTTTCCATGATTGTTCACAGAAAGATTTCATACCTTGAACATTAATGATGTTGGTAGCAACATTCCTGGCATCTTTCCATTTAGCAATCACACTTTGTTCTATTTCAAGTTGTGTCTTAAGAATTTCTTCCCTTTGTAATACGTTCTCAAGTTCCTTCTTAGCATCCCTACTAACACATCTCATTTTCTCAAATTCAATGAGCTGTGCTTCTAACATTGCATTCCTATCACTTAAGAGCAAATTAGTCTCTTTAATTCTTGAATTCTCTTTGGTAAGTGATTTAAGAGTAACACGCAAATTATATAATACAGTAGACATTTCATTTATTGCACTATCGCATTCCTCTTTAGAAAGCTCAGAAAGATTAGTAATTGTTACCTGGTTGCTTGAGGAGCTTGCTTCCTGCTCATGATTGTTAGCCATAAGAGCCAAGTTGACATATTCAACATCATCATCAGAATCTTCACCATTACCAGCCCAATCATACTCCTGAGACATGAAAGCCTTTTCTTTTTGCTTGAGAAGTTCAAAGTATTTCTTTTTATAATCAACAGGCTCAAATTTCCTGTTTCCCTTCTCAACCTTGGGCTTTCTGCAGTCTCCAGCAAAGTGACCAAGCATTCCACAATTGAAACATTTTGACTTAGACTTTTCAATCCAGTTTGATTTGTTAGGTTGAAAGTCTCTTCTTGGTGGCCTTGCTTCTGAGTTTCTCTTGAACTTGAACTTAGAGAATTTTCTTGACAGAAAAGCAATGTGTTCATCAATCTCATCTAAGTCATCCAAGTTGGCTGGTTCTGGTTCTTCTTCTTCTGTCATTTTACCTTTACCCTTGCTAACATCACTTCTACAACTAGCTCGACTAGTTGTGGCCTTTGCAGCTTCTTCAGTGTCATCTTCCAGTTGGTTCACAGATGCAATCAATGCAATAGATCCACCCTTGTTCTGTACCTTTTCAATTTCCTCATCTTGCTCCATTTCCAGCTCATAAGTCTTCAAGGTTCCATAAAGCCTTTCAAGAGTGTAGTCTTTGTACTCTTGAGTGTTTCTGAGAGAAACAGTCATAGGCTTCCATTCAAAAGCTTTTGAAACCTACTAAACGTGTCATTTAGGGTTTCACCAGCTTTAAAATGAAAATGCTCATATTGTTGTATAAGGAGCTGCATTTTGTTTTCCCTAACTTGCTCAGTACCTTCACAGAGAGTTCTAACAGTGTCCCATACTTCTTTGGAGGTTGTACAGTTGATGACATTGTCAAACATCTCTTGCTCCAAACCATTAAACAGAATGTTCATGGTTCTCTTATCTTTATGGATTTCTGCAAGATCTTCAATAGTCCATTCTGAGACAAGTTTTGGAATTTCTACATCAGGAGCATCATCTGGCACTCCAATTCTAGATGCAAACTTCATGGGAACGTGTGGACCTTTCTCAATGCAGTCTACATATCTCTCATCCATAGACATGAGATGTAAATGCATTTTTACTTTCCAGTGAAAGTAATTGTCCTTATCAAGAACTGGTATCTTCACACCTGCATCCTTCTTCACCATGGCTTCTGTTTTTGGTCTTGATCTTTAAACTTCTTGTATGTTAGAAGCTAGCTCTGATACCAATTGTTAATCCCAAATGACCTAACAGAATTGTAGAAGGGGGGGGGGGGTTGAATACAATTCTTGATATTTTCTTAAACTTAAAACACTTTATAAAATAAAACTGAACTGAATAAATAAAGACACAAGATATAAATAATTCAGTTGGATTGTTTGATGATCCAACTGAAGTGTTTTTATTGCGGAAATAATCTGTGATACAAAAGTACACAGCTGCTCAGTTACAGAGTTGTAGAGAAGAATGCTCTCAAAGATAGCTAATACAAACTATTTGTTTTTCTTCTCTCTCTCTATCTTAACTGCTACACTTGGTTATATATTCCCCAAGTTTACAATACTATTTTTGGCTGCACTAAAGTACACTAAAGGTAACCGCCAATAGTTTGCTTTTCATCCCTTTGTCCAGTGGTCCTTGGAGATACTTGCTTTTGTCTTCATGCTTATTATGATCACTCCCAAGAGCCCAAATGGAAACTGGGATGTTTCCTTATTCCCCATGTCCATTTTAATGGTTTCCAATGCAAAGTACACTTCCACATCACCTTTAGATCTGTTCAGTAAACTGTCACTATCACTTTGTCAACTATTCAGAAAAGCAATAATGATTCGTTGATAGCAGGGAGATATGTTTCGTTGATAGCTTTATTCTCCATTTCGTTGATGAGTAAACTCCATTTCGTTGATGAGTAAACTTCATTCCGTTGATGGTGTATCCCTCGTTTCGTTGATAGAGTAATCTTCATACCGTTGACATGTCTTCACTTAGGCAAAATTACAAGGCATGATATACTTACAATTGACCAACCTATTTTGCCTATCTATTACTTAGTCAACATGACTTAGAAAACCTATCTAGTACATACAACAAAATGCATATCAAACTGTGAAGTATTGTACAGTGCAATTGCTACAACACTCATTCCGTTGATGAGCTTCCTGTCAACGAAACACTGCAAAGCATGCCATTCCGTTGACAGTTACAAAATGACTTAATACAAAATCTACTAAGTGTTTTTATAATTATCATCAAGAACAACATATTCCTAACAATCAGCTTTCCCGAGTTATTAAATCTAGTCTTGGAACTAACTTTGGTTCATCAAGCACATTCATGGATGGCAAGGCTTCTACTGTAAAAGATCTCAGACAAAATTTTTCTGTTCCTTGTGAAATCAATACTGCTGAGCAATTGAAAAGGCATTAATGGGAAAATGAATGGTATAGGTCTGATGAATCTGTCAGCTATCCATATGCCTTGGATCATGCGTATGATGCAGTGAAGATGATAGAGAATCCAGAATTGAAGAATCATCTGAAGGCTACAACTCTTTTATCTAAAAGTCTGAAACATGAGATTGATTCTGTCAAAGCTGCAACTGAGTGTTGGGTTTCAATGTAAAAACGCAGCGAAAAACAGTCGTAAAACAATAAAATTTACGAAACCCTAACGCAGGATCCATGTATAAGTTGTGACTGATTATGGAGAAACGAAATCATACCAGTTAAGAGCTTTACGAATTCTGCAAGATGGAGGTCCTTGATTGCAATCACCACACAACCCTTGCGTCAAGATCTGTGTCTCTAAATCGTCCACAAGAACGTCCGATCGTCCAACGATCCAAGGAGCAGGTACTAGCCAAATAAAACTGCCTTCTCTCTCTCTCTAGCCTCTCTTAAAACCGAATTATCTAAAAACCAACCCTAAAACTATACATCATTATGCATATATAGGGCAGAGAGATTGGGCCTAACCCTAATTAGCTTGGGCTTCAACTAAACCAAACTGATTTGGGTTTTAATGAATTAAATTCGAAATACAATTTAATTAACTAAGTCCAACTTAATTAATTAATTAACCAATTTCGAATTTATAATTATTTTAATTTAAATCTGATATTTAAATTAAAACTCCTTTTAAAACGTTCTTATTGTGTAACCCTTTAGGTTATTATTACGTTGGCAATAATTTTAATATCTCATAATAAAATTATAAACAATGAGCGGCATCTAGTAATACATCATTGCTACCCAAGTAATAATAATAATTGGTGATCCAATTAAACCTTTCGTGACTAATGTTTCCGTGTAATATAATCCCTTTAACCAAATATTATAGATTAAACTCGAGGCATGTTATTAGTCATCCTCTTCAACATTTAATCCAGGTTTCCTTGATCAATGAGTAGACTATTAAATCAAATCAATATTTGAGCATGGCCATGCATTTTTCATAGTCTCACTCAATCAAGAGGCCAATAATATCTCTCCTAATAATAGGAGGGTTAAATCCTTTATCTATCATTCATACTTCTCATACGACTCATAATATACCCGATGTCCACTTTTATCATCACCCGGTCAAAGGTAACTTTTAATGTAATCAAAGTATATTAATCCTCGTATAGAAATATAATGATCTCAAGTCTAAGAATCATTACACCATTATCACTGTGAGGTATTCTAATGACTTTATTACCATGTAGAATCTCACTGTGGGTCTATCCGGTGCCATGTAGAATATTACATGCACCTATGTTCTTGAATTTAGTATCACTATACTTATGACCAATGAGATGTGGTCATCTAGTCAACGAACATACTAATCTTTATGCATCATAATTGTCCCAATTCATAATGCTTAATTAGGGATATTTTAGGAATATAAACACTATTCATATTATCTCATTTTCAAGTCACATACTTAAAGATATAGAATACATGTTCAATATTCCAAGGACATTTATTACTCTAACATTAATATCGCAGTAAATAAAGACATAATAATTGTTGTCGAATAATCAATAGAACATAATCATTATTAAATTACAAAATAGTATTTCCCAGAAGTACAATTGTATTGTCTCTAGGGCACTAACAGTAACAATCTCCCACTTGCACTAGAGCCAATCACCCATGTATCTAATACCCATGGAACTAGTGTGACATTCGTGCTTCTGTTGCGACAAAGCCTTAGTCAGTGGGTCCGCAACGTTATCATTAGTATGCACTTTACATATATGTATATCCCCTCTATTATTTATTTCTCTAAGAAGGTGATATCTCCTAAGTATATGCTTTGCCTTGGAATGGGATCTTGGTTCCTTAGCCTGCGCGATGGCTCCATTATTATCGCAATATAGATCAACTGGGTCTGCGATCGATGGAACCACTCCAAGTCCCGTAATAAAATTCCGAATCCAAACAGCCTCTTTGGCTGCTTCACTAGCTGCAATATACTCAGCTTCCATTGTAGAATCAGCTACTGTTTCTTGCTTTGAACTCTTCCAACTTACAGCACCTCCATTTAGGCAAAACACAAATCCAGACTGAGACACAGTGTCGTCCCTATCTGTCTGGAAACTAGCATCAGTGTAACCTCTTACTACTAGTTTCTCATCTCCTCCATATATCAAGAAAGAATCTTTAGTCCTCTTAAGGTACTTAAGAATGTTCTTGACAGCTGTCCAGTGACTTTCACCTGGATTAGACTGGTACCTACTCGTCATGCTCAAAGCATACGAGACATCGGGACGAGTACATATCATTGCATACATTATAGAACCAATTGCCGAAGCATATGGTACTTTATTCATACGGTCCTTCTCTTCTGATGATTTAGGACAGTTTTCTTTTGAGATCGATATCCCATGAGACATTGGGACATATCCCCTTTTAGCCTCTTGCATCCCGAAACGATGCAATATCTTGTCAATGTATGTACTCTGACTTAAGCCGATCATTCTTCTGGGTCTATCTCTATAGATCCTGATCCCTAATATGTAGGAAGCATCGCCTAAGTCTTTCATCGAGAAATAATTTCCCAACCAAGTCTTTACAGCCTGTAGAGAAGTAATGTCATTCCCTATTAGCAATATGTCATATACATATAATACTAGGAATGCCACATGGCTCCCACTAACCTTCTTGTAAACACACGGTTCATCCTCATTTTGTATGAAACCAAACTCTTTGACTGTTTCATCAAAACGAATGTTCCATCTCCTCGAGGCCTGCTTCAACCCATAAATGGATCGTAGTAACTTACAGACCATCCTAGCAAATTTTGGATCAACAAAACCCTCAGGTTGTGTCATGTACACATCCTCTTCTAAGCTCCCATTTAAGAAAGCAGTCTTGACATCCATTTGTCAGATCTCATAGTCATAATAAGCTGCTATTGCAAGCAAAATCCTGATGGATTTGACCATAGCCACCGGTGAGAAAGTTTCATCATAGTCAATACCATGAATTTGCTTGAAACCTTTCGCCACTAGTCTAGCTTTATAGGTCTGTAATTTACCATCCATGTCAGTTTTCTTCTTGAAAACCCACTTGCACTCGATGGGTTTTACCCCTTCAGGTGGTTCAACCAAAGTCCATACTTTGTTTTCATACATGGAATCCATCTCAGATTTCATGGCCTCCAGCCATCTCTCAGAATCTGGACTATTCATAGCATCTTTGTAGGTAAGAGGCTCATCATTATCTACAAGCATTACATCGCCATTTTGAGTCAGCAGAAATCCATAATATCTCTCTGGCTCATGACGAATCCTACTAGATCTACGAACGACCTGTGTTTCTTGAGCAATGTTGTCCTCAACATTTTCAGTAACATTCTGCTCATGTTCCAACTCTGGTTCAACATTAATCTGTGGTACTCGATCCTCATCGAGATCTATTGTCCTCCCACTATATTTCTTAGAAAGTAATTCTCTTTCAAGAAACACAGTTGTTCGAGCAACAAACACTTTGTTCTCTGAAGGATTATAGAAGTAATACCCTTTAGTTTCATTTGGATATCCCACAAAATTACATTTATCTGATTTTGGTCCTAGCTTGTCAGAGGTTAAACGTTTCACAAACGCTTCGCATCCCCAAATTTTCATAAATGACACGCTATGACGTTTCTCAGTCCATATCTCATATGGTGTCTTTTGAACCGTTTTTGAAGGAACTCGGTTTAGTGTTTGTGCAGCCGTCTCTAGGGCATAGCCCCAGAAACTAATTGGAAGATCCGCTAGACTCATCATCGATCGCACCATGTCCAATAAGGTACGATTTCTCCTTTCAGATACACCATTCCACTGTGGTGTTCCAGGAGGTGTGAGTTGTGATACAATACCACACTCCTTTAAGAAATTCTTAAATTCTAAGCTTAGGTACTCACCTCCACGATCAGATCGTAGGGTTTTAATACTTCCGCCTATTTGCTTTTCCACTTCTGCCTTGTACTCTTTGAATTTTTCAAATGATTCGGACTTGTTCTTCAAAAGATACACATATCCGTATCTACTAAAATCATCAGTAAAGGTTATGAAGTAGTAAAAACCACCTCTTGCCATCGTACGCATTGGACCACATACATCACTATGTATAAGCTCTAATCGTTCGATGGCCCTTTCACCAATTCCGGTAAAAGGAGCTTTAGTCACTTTTCCAATGAGACAAGGTTTGCATTCTTCGTATGATTCAAAATCAAACTTATCCAAGTATCCATCCTTATGTAACTTGGAAATGCGTTTCTCATTTATATGGCCTAAATGACAATGCCAAAGGTATGTTTGATTTGAGTCATTAGCTTTAATACGTTTATTATTTACGTTATAGACAGGAGTATCAAGATCTAGAACATATAAACCATTAAATAAACGTGCAACCCCATAGATAACATTATTCAAACCAAAGGAACAACTATTGTTCTGAATAGTAAAAGAAAAACCTTTCTTGTCCAAACAAGAAACAGAAATAATGTTTCTGCAAATCGCAGGCACGTAAAAACAGTTCTCAAGTTCTAAAATAAGCCCTGTGGGCAATGATAAATTATAAGTCCCTACAGCCAAAGCAGCAACCTTTGCTCCATTGCCAACGCGTAGGTCGACTTCTCCTTTCGCCAAAGTCCTACTCCTTCGAAGTTCCTGCACATTTATACAAATGTGAGAACCACATCCAGTATCTAATACCCATGATGTAGAAGTAGACAAATTGACTTCTATAACATAAATACCTGAATCTGAAATCTTCACAGAATTCATTTTCTTCAAATCCTCCAAGTAAGCATGACAGTTTCTCTTCCAATGACCTGGTTTATTGCAATAGTGACAATCACCTTTTGCAGCACCTTTTGCATCACCTTTTGTAGCACCTTTTGTAACACCTCCTGTAGGCTTCAAAGCCTTTTTAAAAGCAGGTTTTGGATTAGCAGATTTAGATCCAATCTTCTTCTTGCCTTTCCTTTTACCCTGTTCTTTGGCATTCCCTTTATTGACCATCATAATGGCGTTAGGGGATGCCTTCTGAATATTGGTCTCAGCAGTTTTCAACATTGCCAACAATTCGGTAGGTGTCTTGTCTATCTCATTCATGATGTAATTCATTACAAACTGAGCATAGCTGTTGTTCAAAGATTGCAAGATTAGATCTATCTGGGTTTCCGTACCGATGGTTGAACCCAGAGTAGCAAGGTACTCCATATATCCAATCATCTTTAGAACATGCGGTGCAATTGGATCACGATCACCCTGTTTGCAGGCATACAAGGCTTTGCTTGTATCAAACCTCTCCTGACGAGCCTGTCCTTCAAACATACGTTTAAGGTGCTCAATCATCACATAAGCATCCATATGCTCATGTTGTTTCTGAAGCTCGGGACTCATAGTCGCAAGCATAAGACAGGTAACATCTGTGTCATCATCGATATGTTTCTGATAAACATTCTGTTGAGCAACCGATGCACCTTCAGGCAGAGGTTCAGGGCGAGGAATATCAATGACATGGAGCTTTCGCTCTTGCCTGAGGACAATCCTCAAATTCCTTTGCCAGTCGAGGAAGTTTGTTCCTGTCAGCTTGTCCTTCTCAAGGACTGATCGTACAGAGAAGTTATTTGAGTTGTTTGCCATTAAATATCTACAATGTTAAAAATGCATAAAATAAGTTAGACTGCGGATTTAATAGATAATGTTCAAGTGATTATTCATATATATATTCATAATATATATCACCCACTATTTTTATCAAATTAATAGCCCTATCTATCAATTCGGAAAAGTTTCTTTAAACCTTTCTAGCGAGCCAAGATCCATATTTCATCATGCTTAAGGTCAGCTTTGGCTTTACTCCAAAAACACAATTATTTAGGTAGACAACTTTTGTCAATTATATCTTATATAACTCTTGGATAGTTTGGTACAACAACAATTGTACGTATTTATCCAATAAATCTTACCAAACTCCATGCCTTTAAGTTCACAATCCTATTGTGGTAACTTAGTTAAGTCTAACCCAATGGTCTAACAGATAAGTATCACATTTACTTCATCACGCCTTACCACGATAGATTGGAGTGCTTCGCTTTGGCGAACCCACTATTTCTCGATCTAGGTCTTGACGAGTGTTGCCCATTGGAAGGCATCTAAGTGACTTAATATTTTAAATTTAGGGATTTTATTATTAAAACGACCATGATCCCATCATCAAGAGATTCCCAATTTTTCCTTAAACTAAGTACTTCAATTCAAAATTCATCAATGGTTTGATTTCCAGTCCAGCGGAGGAGTCACAGTGGTCTCACTTAAAATCCACATTTCTTACAAGCGCTGCTTGTATTTTTGTCAAAATCGCCCCATATCAAAAATTAAAAATTCACACTTATTTTCGTGTTTCATAAACACAGGAATCTCATGTTCGTTTTGTTCAATTTTAAAATCTTGAACCGTTACAGATTTTATCTTGTTTAGCAGGCATGGCATGGGTGATGTATCTAATACATACATTAATACATGATTAATCTAATTAAAGCATGCATCACATTGTATCCTACACATGCAATCATACATCAATATGTAAAGTGCAGTATGTAAACGTGCTTGGTTATGGCCTTTATCCTATATGATCCTTTCAAGCTAATGAAAGGATCAAGGTCAATCTATGGTGGAAAAACATAAATACAATTACATGTCTTCATTCTCCTTGTTCCCTTGAATGCACCTCCTCTTGGATCGTCCTTCAATCTTCAAGTACATTACATTGAACAATTGAATCCAACCTATACTAATGTACTTACATAATAAAACTCGATTTACATTCGAGGTTAAACAATTACAAGAATGAAGAAAACGACATGCAAGTCGTATTTATAAAACCAAAACCATAAACCATTAAACTACGGGTCTTAAGGCCATAACCAGCACCATGCTCAAATACACAATTACGAACACAAAAAAATAATACAGCGGGGGTCCGGGGGCGGCAGCCCCCGGGCTGGGGTCAGGGGGCGGCAGCCCCTGGCAGGGTCCAAGGGGCGGCAGCCCCTGGCTGGGGTCGAGCTGCCGGAAGACTAGTGCTATTCAAAAATCATCGATTTCGGAATCTCAGATCATATCTTATAGTCTCTGCCGCCACTGCATCATATACAGTTCCGGAAGCATGTATCATATACATACAGACATATCCCAGTTTGCAGATCGTGTCCAAACATGATCTGTCTCACAGTTTATATCCCTATATAAACCAGACAACATGCATAACATAAAATCATCGCATATTAATCAGTCATATCACTATATTAAGCATAACAGTATCATATATAAGCGATATAACATATAATAATCGATATATCTCATAACTGTATCAAGGCAGATTCATAAAACATGCATACATGCATCGAATACAGTAAACACATAACCAAATCAGCCCCTTATACACGTAGCTCTGATACCATTGTTGGGCTTTGGGGCATCAAACACAGCGAAAACAGTCGTAAAAACAATAAAAATCCGAAACCCTAACCCTAGGATCCGTGTACAAGACATGGCTGATTATGGAGAAACGAAATCATACCTTAATTGAGCTTATAATATTCAGAAAGATGGAGGTCCTTGTTGTAACCACCATGCAGCCCGTGTTCAAGATCTGCGTCGCCAAAGTAGTCCACACGAACGCTCGATCGTCCAACGATCACAGAGTTGGTACTAGCCAAAAAAAAACACCCTCGAAAAAAATCTCTCTCTGTCTCTAGCCTCTCTAATATGCAGAGCTGCTAGGGTTTATTTGTGTGAAAACGAATTTTTTTACTCAAACAAAACAATACATCATAATGTATTTTTAAGGAGAGAATTTTGGGCCTATACCTAATCTGATTGGGCTTCCAAAACCCAATCTGATTATTAGTAGTATTATTTATTATATTCGAATTATTATATAATTAATCAAGTCCTACTTAATTAATCCAATAATTCAATAATAATAATAATTCAATTAAATTCGAAATTTAATTAATGCTCCGTCTAAAATGATCTTTATGTGTAATCCTTTAGGTTATTATTACGTTGGCAATAATTTTAATATCTCATAATAAAATTATAAACAATGAGCGACATCTAGTAATACATCATTGCTACCCAAGTAATAATAATAATTGGTGATCCAATTAAACCTTTCGTGACTAATGTTTTCGTGTAATATAATCCCTTTAACCAAATATTATAGATTAAACTCGAGGCATGTTATTAGTCATCCTCTTCAACGTTTAATCCAGGTTTCCTTGATCAATGAGTAGACTATTAAAACAAATCAATATTTGAGCATGGCCATGCATTTTCATAGTCTCACTCAATCAAGAGGCCAATAATATCTCTCCCAATAATAGGAGGGTTAAATCCTATATCTATCATTCATATTTCTCATACGACTCATAATATACCCGATGCCCACTTTTATCATCACCCGGTCAAAGGTAACTTTTAATGTAATCAAAGTATATTAATCCTCGTATATAAATATAATGATCTCAAGTCTAAGGATCATTAAACCATTATCATTGTGAGCTATTCTAATGACTTTATTACCATGTAGAATCTCACTGTGGGTCAATCCGGTGCCATGTAGAATATTACATGCACATATGTTCTTGACTTTAGTATTACTATACCTATGACCAATGAGATGTGGTCATTTAGTCAACGATCATACTAATCTTTATGCATCATAATTGTCCCAATTCATAATGCTTAATTAGGGATATTTTAGGAATATAAACACTATTCATATAATCTCATTTTTAAGTCACATACTTGAAGATATAGAATACGTGTTCGATATTCCAAGGACATTTATTACTCTAACATTAATATCACAGTAAATAAAGACATAATAATTGTTGTCGAATAATCAATAGAACATGATCATTATTAAATAACAAAATAGTGTTTCCCAGAAGTACAATTGTATTGTCTCTAGGGCACTAACACTAACAATATGGCCACTGAACAGTCTCTGGAGACATCCTCTCAACAGGATGAATCTATTGAAATTCGCCATCGGGCCATGGCATCCGGTACTGAGTCAAGCACTCTCCCATTACTCACAATGGGAGAACATATCCAAATAGATTATACTCAGGACACTATGCAAGGAGAGCACTTTACTTTTGACTTTGAAACAGTGCCTACCCTAGTTACGGTAGAAGTGCCTTCACAGGCATCAGAGGGAAAATCTGATTCTTCGCCACCAATAATAGAATCATTTTCTCCCCTCCTAGAGGGAACATCTCTTGCTCCCCTAAGGGATTTTTCACTCGCAGTTTATACTGGAGAAAGTGAAAGGCAACCTGGTGAGTCTGTCCCTGAAGCAATTCAGTATACAATGTCAAATATTTTGACAGACTCAACCAGGGATCGTGTTGCCCAGTAATAATCTATTGTAGAAGGGGGGTTGAATACAATAGATTAAGATAATCGACTTCTTAATGTATATATCACAAATATGAAAAGAAAGATAACAGCTTTATTAAATCTGATATAAAACTGTTACAAACTCTCTCAAGAAATTCTGATGTTCTTGAGAGCTGCTAGTTTACAAAAACTCTCTCAAGAAATTCTGTTCTTAAGAGCTTCTCTCTTGATTCCCTCGATTATGTTCTCTCTCGAATCTCTCTCGAATGAATACATAAATCGAAACCAAGACTGTGTTTATATAGTACACACAGCTTCTCTATCAATAACAAGATAAGTCCTAATCAATAACAAAGATAGAAACCTATCCTTAATCGATAGCTACATACTACAAACCAGGAACAAATAGAATAAACTTCCATGTTTATCTAGACTCCAAATATAACTCGAAGTAGGAATCCTGATCAGCTTCAAGTTCTGATGATCAATCCTGATCATAGTCTGAGTAGGAATCCTGATGATCAATAAGATACTGACGCTTGATCAAATACTGATGACCATGCAATACTGATGACGTCAGCAATCCTGATCAGTTGAGTCTAGCTTCTGACGATCATTGAATTCTGATCTAACAATCTCCCCCAATCTCATACTTTGTGAAATAAAGTATAGATTCCAAATATTCAATGATGTCAAAAACATGTATCAAAATGTACGAGTATCTTCAGAAACAACTTATCTGTTTAAGCTTTTTGATAGAACAGATTCATCTTCAAGAAGTTGGATAATAAACTTTCTTCTTTTTCTTCAAGAATTTGAATCAGTCTTTCCTTAAGATTTCTGAGTTCTTCATCTTCCTCATTAATCTGGTAGATAGCTGCTCTGAGATTCTGTATGGAGCTTTTCTGTAGACTGTGCTCTTCAAGCAAAAGATAAGCAATTTCCTTCCCATCAGGATTGAGAGTAAGTTGAGTCATACCAAAAGTTACTTCTTTAACAGCAGTACCTCTTTGCATTTCCACATCCTGACCTCTTTGATTTAAGTACATGGGAATATAATTACCATCGAAATTACTATTTCCATCCAGTCTTCTTCTTATAGTTGACAAAATAATGTCACTCCATTCTTTGTACACTTGGTTCTTCCATCTTAACAGATAGTGAACATATTTCAGTTCCTGTGTAGTTTTCATCAGCAGATCTTGAATAGAAAAATACATCAATAATCTGGAATAAATTTGATGCATCTTCAGGATTATCAATAATCACATCTTCATCACCTTCAGGAATTGTAGCAAGAATGTGTCCATGACCAGGTGTCAGGATTTGATCTTCCGTCAGGATCTGAGATTGCACCAATGTTCTTACTGTCTTAACTCCAGAATCAGAAACATGAGTTGACTGCGTAGTCTGACTTTGAGAAGTTTGAATTGTAGACTTCAAAACCGCAGCATCAGAGGTTTCTCCTTGTATCACTTTGTTACCACCATCATCTCCAGTATCATCATCATTATTTCTTAATACTAGATCAGGTGTACATTTTGTCTGAATAACCTTCTCCCCCTTTTTGACATCAGGATTTGACAATAATTGCAAAATTAAGGAAAGAGAGGCTTGAATTTCAGTTACCTTAGTATCCAAAGAATCAATTCTTTGATTGATTGAGGTTTGTTCTGAAACAACAGATTTCACTTGGGATTCCACTACCCTTAGTTGTAAAGTAGTAGGCACCTTTGTAAAATTATTAAAGATATCAGTCCTCACTTTTTCAGTTGAACCCTTGATAGAATCAATCTCACTTTTCAGGCTTTTGGATAACAGAGTAGTAGCCTTCAGATGATTCTTCAAGTCTTGATTCTCTATAGACTTCACTGCATTATAGGCATGTTCAATAGCAGAAGAAAAACTGATAGATTCATCAGAATTGTGCCATGAATTGTTCCATTCATTCTGTCTAAATGCCTCTGCAGGATCAAAGAAAGGAGTAGAAAAATCTTGTCTCTGATCTTTCCCAGTGAAAGCATTGCTAGCCATATTTGTACTTGATGAACCAAAATTAGTTCCAAGACTAATTTTGAGTGCTGTAGCAATCTGTTCCTTCTCTTTGCGATTCTCATTATCATCATCACTATCATCATCAGAATTATCATCATCAGAACCATGAGATAGATCAGGATCAGGAATTGCAATACCTTTCAGTTTATCCTGTGATTCTGAGATAGGATGATCCATTGGTCTTGAACGAAGTGGCTGTATCAAAATAGGTTCATTATCAGGAGCACCACTAGCGTCAGGATGAACATCGTCAGGATTTGATATGCTTGCATCAGTATTTGCTACCAATGGTTCTTGTGGAGCTTGAGGTTCAGAAGCTGCTTCAACACTTTGAGTTAAAGGTTCTTGTGTGCTTCCCTCATTGACAATGTTCTCGACCAATCTTTCAACAGAAGCTGTAGCTTTGCCTGCATCTTCACTTTGAGAAGATGGTTCTTGTGTAGCTGGAATGTTGATGTCTTCATTCTCCCTTTGAGAAAATGGTTCTTGTGTGACCATTCCACTAGCTAAGCCTTCACCCAAACTTTGATTCAGTGGTTCTTGTGTGGCAGGATCAACAGTAGCTGCTGAATTACTCTGAAATTCAGGTTCTTGTGGGCTTGATCCTTTCAGCTTCTTCTGTCTCTGATAGACTAACTCTTCTGCATTCCTCTTTTTCTTTGATGTAGGTGTAAGACCAATCAAGGAAGCAGTTGTAGAAAACCTTCTCCCAAGAATATCTTCGAATCTGAGATGGAGAGGCTGGAGAGTCTGATATAGAGACAACTTTTGTTGCTGCATCAGGAATACTAACATCAGGATTTGATGTCTGAATATCAGTATTCTTCATTTGCACTGTCAAAGGAATATGATACCTGCTCTTTGATAATTTCCTTGTCTTTTGTGGTTTTGATGAAGGTACCACAGCTTTAGTAGCAGTATCAGCAACTTCCTTGTTCACATTCATCACAGAGGATATAGGTAAGTCATCCTCTGAATCACTTTCATCAATCAACCTTAACTTCCTTTTCACAGGAACATCCTTAACAACCTTATCAGCTTTCTTGACCAGGACCCCTTGTACACCCCCTTGTATCTTCTTTTTAGTGAGTGGTGTAGAGGAAAAATCCTTTGAACCTGATTGCCTTCCAGGCACATCAGTTCTAGCTGATTTCTTTGATTTTACAACTAAAGTCTTTTGAGAGACAGTAGAGGTGGTTGTTAACTGTTTAGACTGTTTAGGTTGCATGCTTGTGTCAGGAACAAGGTGGGTTGGGCCTTGCCCCATAGCATTAGAAAGTAGTCCATAACGAGTAGGCATTTTCTGATGTAAGAAAAACCTAACCTCATCAGGAATAAAAGCATTTCCGCACAAAATATTTTACCATATCAGGATTGAAAAAAAAAATATTCAATAAGATTAAAATAAAATTTTATTTAAGAAAACAAAATTTATTTTAACAATCCTGAATAGCGTTTTGGTTTAAGAAACATAACCAAATTAATGATCATAGAATTAAAACACGCTTACCAGCAAACGAGGCAAAAATATTTATGGAAAACCGAACCGTCTCATCGAGATTGTAGAAATGACCTGCACCCTTAATACACATTCTCTATAAAAGAGAACTGTTAAGCATAATCATCATATATCTATTAAAACACAAACCCTCTCCAGAGAAAATACTTACGAAAACCTTTCACCTTCTTCGTATTTCAATGGCTGCCAACAATCACAACAACATACCTGATGAAGAGCTTGATATAATTTGGCAACAAATGGATGAGGCTCTTGCTGAGATGGAGCCACAACCAGTTCCTGACCCTCAGGAACATGAAGCGTTTATAAACGCAATGTTTGATGTGGTTTGGCACAACTTCCTGCAAGCCAATCCGAACTGGAATCCACTTGATAACCTCATCTATGAAGAGGATGAGGATGATGAAGAGGATGAGGATGAAGATGATGAAGAGCTCGTCCGAGAGCTTGAGAAACGTAAGAAGAGAATCCGTGATGCTTGTATGTCATGCAAGTTGGAGGCACGGAGGCGTCCCGGTGGTCACGGTGACGATCCGCCTTCAAGTAAATCAGCTCCTCTTCTTGTCTCTTAAGGATGGAACAAGAGACCTTCCAGTTCTAAAGGACTGTGAAGCTGCTCAGGAGCATTCATGCTAATTTGCAGGGCACGTGTTCATGCTTATCTGTAAAGCACGAGTTCCTGAGTAGAAAATAGACTAGGAAAACAAATATGTAATTTCCATATTTCATGTGTAATGTATCTTCAAGTATTAATGAAATTTGTCTATTTTCTCAATTGTTTGCTTCCTGTACTTGCCTGCAAAATTTGTTAGTAACACTCAAAGTGATATAGAGATGATAAATAATAAACTCTGTTAATAATGAAATTGAAATTGATAATTAAGACTGAAAACTTAATCAAAGACTAAGTAATAATCTAATTGTCCAGAGTTTACCAGGAGTGTTGATGACAAATTAGCATAGAACCTCTGGTTTTCATACCAGCTTCAATATCTGAGCATCAGGATTTGACCAATTGATTTCCTGTCAGGATTGAGTACTATCAGGATTTGATCAAAGATACATACCTTTCTGAATAACCATCAGGATTTGACAGTTATCAGGATTTCCTCTCTGTAGCTTTTCCTCAGAAATTCTCAAAATTCATCATTCCAAGTTCATTCACCAACTTATTGAAAGTAGCTTCAGGTAGTGGCTTGGTGAATATATCAGCTAGTTGTTGATCAGTAGGAACAAAATGAAGTTCAATTGTTCCTTCCAGAACTTGTTCTCTTATAAAGTGATATCTGATACTTATGTGTTTAGTAAGAGAATGCTGAACTGGATTTCCTGTCATTGCAATAGCACTTTGGTTATCACAATAAATAGGGATTTTTGAGTATGACAGGCCATAATCTAACAACTGATTTCTCATCCACATTATCTGAGCACAACAACTTCCTGCAACAATGTACTCAGCTTCTGCAGTTGAAGTGGAAATAGATTTCTGCTTTTTACTGAACCATGAAACTAGTCTTCCACCCAAAAACTGACAACTTCCTGAAGTACTTTTCCTGTCTATTTTGCATCCTGCAAAATCAGCATCTGAATAACCACACAACCCAAAATCTGATTCCCTTGCATACCAAAGGCCAAGTGAAGGAGTGCCTTTGAGATATCTGAAAATTCTTTTGACTGCAATCAGATGTGGTTCTCTAGGTTTTGCTTGAAATCTTGCACATAGACAGGTTGCAAACATGATATCTGGTCTACTGGCAGTGAGATACAATAAAGAGCCAATCATTCCTCTGTAGTGAGTTACATCTACCTCTTCACCTTGATCAGGATCAAGTTTGGTAGCTGTAGCTATGGGAGTTGAAGCAGGAGTACTGTCTTGCATGTTAAACCTTGTCAGTAAATTCCTTGTGTATTTAGACTGATTAATAAAAATCCCTTCATCAGTCTGTTTAACTTGAAGACCCAGAAAGTAACTCATTTCTCCCATCATGCTCATTTGATATCTTGACTGCATAAGCTTGGAAAACTTTTCACACAGCTTATTGTTTGTTGACCCAAAAATGATATCATCAACATAAATCTGAACTAACAGCAACTCCTTACCATGATTCAAATAAAATAGAGTTTTATCAATTGCACCTCTTTTGAATCCACTTTCCAGTAAGAATTGAGCTAAGGTTTCATACCATGCTCTTGGAGCTTGCTTTAGTCCATAAAGTGCCTTATCCAGTCTGTAGACATAATCTGGATATGTAGGATCAATGAAACCAGGAGGTTGTTCAACATAAACTTCTTCCTCCAGTTCACCATTTAAGAAAGCACTTTTAACATCCATCTGGAAAACCTTGAATTTCTTATGTGCTGCATAAGCAAGAAATATCCTGATGGCTTCTAGTCTTGCAACAGGAGCAAAAGTTTCATCATAGTCAATTCCTTCTTGTTGGGAATACCCCTTTGCAACTAGTCTAGCTTTATTTCTGATAATGACTCCATCAGAATCAGTCTTGTTCTTGAAAATCCACTTTGTACCAACAATTGATCTATTCTTTGGTCTTGGTACCAGTTTCCAGACTTCATTCCTTTCAAATTCATTCAGTTCTTCTTGCATTGCAGTAACCCAATCAGCATCTTTAAGTGCATCTTCAACTTTCTTAGGCTCCTCCTTGGATAGAAAGTTATTATATAAACATTCATTCTGAGTTGCACTTCTTGTTTGAACACCTGCATCAGGATCTCCAATTATCAAATCAGGAGTATGATCTTTTGTCCATTTCCTTGCTGGTGTCAAATTGTTTCTCGAAGTAGATGCTCCCCCTGGATTGGTGTTATCTTGATTGAAAGAATTTGATTGATTTGAAGCTCTCCCTGAATTATTGCTATGCCCTCCTGATGTGTTATCAGGATCTTCACTTGAATCAGTATCTGAAGAATTCTGTCCTGATGATTGAGTTGTCTCTGAACTTGTAGTTGAATGCCGTTGCTCCCCCTCAACATTAGCACTACTAGTTGTATCACTGTTGTTTGCATCATCAGTATTAGCACCATCAGTACCTGGTGAGTCATCAGGATTTGGTGACCCGTCAGTACTGGATGAATGGACAGCTTCTGATTCACTTTCTTCAGGTTCCTTGGAAGCTTCATTTTCAAATAACAATCTATCATGCGAGACTTCAATGATTCCAGTTATCTTCTTATCATCAAAAGATACATGTATTGACTCCATGACAGTTCTTGTTCTCAAATTAAAAACTCTGAAGGCTCTTGATGTAGGATAACCTATGAATATTCCTTCATCAGCCTTTGTTTCAAATTTCCCTAGCTGTTCAGGATGAGTTCTGAGAACAAAACATTTACAGCCAAACACATGCAAATGCTTCAGACTTGGTTTCTTCTCTTTGAGTGACTGATAAGGAGTGACACCATGCCTGTTTATCAATGTGAGATTTTGTGTATAGCATGCTGTGTTGACTGCTTCTGCCCAGAAATATGTAGGTAATTTAGCTTCTTCCAACATAGTTCTGCCAGCTTCAATAAGAGTTCTATTCTTCCTTTCTACTACTCCATTTTGCTGAGGTGTGCCAGGAGCAGAGAATTGTTGAATGATTCCTTTGTATTTGCAGAACTCTTCCATCTTTGAATTCTTAAATTCAGTACCATTATCATTTCTCAGAATCTTGACTTTGTACTTTGTGGTTGTCTCAATCATCCTCACATGATCTAACAGAACTTCAGGAGTTTCATCTTTTCTATGCAGAAAATACACCCAGGTGAATCTAGAATATTCATCAACAATTACAAGAGTGTACCTTTTCTTACTGATGGACATGATGTTGACTGGACCAAACAGATCAAGATGTAGCATGTGATATGGTTCTTCAATAGAGGATTCTGATTTACTCTGGAATGATATCCTTCTTTGTTTTGCTTTTTGGCATGCATCACAGAGTCCATCAGGTGTATATAAGACATTAGGTAATCCTCTTACTAACTCTTTCTTAACCAACTCATTGATGTTGCTGAAGTTGAGATGAGAAAGCTTCTTGTGCCAATTCCAACTTTCATCTACTGAAGCTTTACTGATGAAACATGTAGGGGAGCCATCAGTATCTGAGAGAATGTTGGCTTCATATATGTTACCATGCCTGTAGCCAGTTAGTGCTATCTTTCCTGTTGCTTTACTGACTACTTCACAATGTGTGGAATAGAAATTGACATGATAACCTCTGTCAGTGATTTGACTAATACTCAACAAGTTGTGTTTTAGTCCCTTCACTAGAGCTACTTTTTCAATGATGACATTTCCAATGATTATATTGCCATATCCCAAGGTTTGTCCAATGTTGCCATCTCCATAAGACACAGTTGGGCCAGCTTTTTCCTCATATTCTGATAACAGGGCTTTGTTTCCAGTCATGTGCACAGAACATCCACTATCCATGACTAACACATTTTTCCTTTTACCCTGCATCAGAATAGTAAAACACTAGTCAGAATGTTTAGGAACCCACACTTGTTGGATTCCTTGTTCATGCATTTTATTAAATTTAACAGCAGAAGACTTTTTGACTTTAGCAGTCCTGACAGGATTTACTCCATCAGGATTTGCTTTGTCAGTATCAGTATTAACAAAAGCATGCTTCACTATGACATTTTCAGTTCTATCAGACTTTGTACTACTTTCAAACTTAGGCAATGGATCATAAAAGTTATAGTACAAATCATGATACTCTTTACATGTATAAATAGAATGCCATAGACTACCACAATGAAAACAGGAATTCTGTGGTTTGTAAAATACTGATCTATTCCTAACATCAGACTTAGGAATTTCAGCAATTTTCTTCTTACTCTTTTTACAATCAATAGCAAGATGATTAGAGTTACCACAGTTAAAACAACACTTTCTAGGTGCATTTGGGATATATTTATAACCATTCTCTTTATTGATCCCAACTTTACCATTCATGTTTCTCTTAACAGTAGCTTCCTTTTTCTTATCTGTAACCTCACAGATTTTATCCTTAAGCTGTTTCTGAGACAATAGACCTACATTCTTAGTGACTTTGTTCATGACAGGTTTAGACTTTATAATTTTAATTCCTTGAGTAGAAGAAGATCCCTTTTCAAAAGTAGAATTGGAATCCTTACCAAAAACAAAATTAACAGGAGTAATCTTAGATTTGGTTGAGTCTATAACATGTCTATAGGTCTTTGGACTGACTGTCTCATCAATGACAATTTTCTCTTTCAATTTCTTATCTTCATCTGACTTATATCCTAGACACTCTCTCCAATTCTTAGAGGTATTAATCTCATGAAATTTCCTACCAGAGTCTGTCCAGGTTCTGATTTTCTCATTAACATATTCAAGTTCTTTTTCAAGCGAAGTACATTTAGATGTCATCTCTAAGTGCATGTGTTTAGCATTATCACATTCTTTTTGTACTTCTTGCATACGAGAAAATTCAGCTTCTAATATCTCATTCCTCTTTCTAAGGTCAGACATCTCAGATAAGATTCTAGTATTCTCAGCAGTTTGACTTCTAAAGCTAATATGTAATGACTTTAGAAAACGTCTTAACTCAGAAGCATTATCAGTATCAAAATCAAAGATAGTATTTAGTACCTTATCATCAGGAGCAGCAGTTACATCAGTATTGGCCATTAACGCATAGTTGACTACCTCAGTATCAGATTCTGAGGAAGAGTCCATCCAATCCTTGCTTGATGTGATGAGTGCCTTTGTCTTGTTGCATTCAGAAGCAAAGTGACCCATACCATTACACTTGTAGCATCTAACCTTTGACTTGTCAAATTTGCTACCCTTGCTGTCCTTTTTGATATACTTGTCTTTGTCTGCTTTGAAGGTCTTTTTCTGAAAGTTGCCTTGTCTTTTATTCTTCCTGAACTTCATCCTTCTGAAGTTTCTGACAATCATAGCAACCATCTCTTCCATGTCTGAATCAGAAGATTCATCACCAGTATTGGCATCAGAATTGCCATCAGTATCTGATGAAGAGTCGTCAGGATCTGACTCAGCTACTCTTGCTTTCCTTCTAGAGACCTCCATAGCTTTTCCTTTTGATTTAGCTTCTACATTCAAAGCAATTGACTTTGCCTTGCTGCTTTTCTTGTTCTTTCTCTATTGAACTTCAAGATCATGAGTTCTTAGCATCCCATAGATCTCATCAAGAGACACAATGTTCAGATCATACTAGTGTCTAATGATTGAGGTCTGAGTATCCCATTCTTCAGGTAAAGCTCTAAGAAATTTGGTGTTTGAATCTTCAGTTTCATATACTTTGTCAACTAAGGATAAGCTATTCAATAGTGTCAGGAATCTATCATATAGATCAGTCAGGCTCTCTTCAGGTCTTGCATCGAATTGTTCATATTCTTGAATCAATAGAGCCCTTCTGTTTTTCTTGACAGATGCAGATCCCTGGCACTGAGTTTCCAAAGTATCCCAGATTTCTTTTGAAGACTTGCATCCAATCACTCTGTTTGACATAACAGCATCAAGGCTATTATGCAAGATATTCTTTATCTTTGGTTCCCTGAGTACATGAGCTTTTTCTTCTGGAGTCCATTCTGTTTTAGCTTTGACCACATAATGTTCTGGTACTGTATCTGTTCGTTCTACGAACTTTGTTGGTATATATGGTCCATCACGAATCCTGTCCAAGTAGTCAGGATCCATAGCCTCCAGGTACATCAGCATATTTACCCTCCATGTAGGATATTCTGATATCTTTAAGATGGGAATCTTCATGCTTTCATACTTGGTTGTCGACATCTTTAGATCGTATCTGATTCAGAATTAAATCAGTTTGCTCTGATACCAATTGTTGCCCAGTAATAATCTATTGTAGAAGGGGGGTTGAATACAATAGATTAAGATAATCGACTTCTTAATGTATATATCACAAATATGAAAAGAAAGATAACAGCTTTATTAAATCTGATATAAAACTGTTACAAACTCTCTCAAGAAATTCTGATGTTCTTGAGAGCTGCTAGTTTACAAAAACTCTCTCAAGAAATTCTGTTCTTAAGAGCTTCTCTCTTGATTCCCTCGATTATGTTCTCTCTCGAATCTCTCTCGAATGAATACATAAATCGAAACCAAGACTGTGTTTATATAGTACACACAGCTTCTCTATCAATAACAAGATAAGTCCTAATCAATAACAAAGATAGAAACCTATCCTTAATCGATAGCTACATACTACAAACCAGGAACAAATAGAATAAACTTCCATGTTTATCTAGACTCCAAATATAACTCGAAGTAGGAATCCTGATCAGCTTCAAGTTCTGATGATCAATCCTGATCATAGTCTGAGTAGGAATCCTGATGATCAATAAGATACTGACGCTTGATCAAATACTGATGACCATGCAATACTGATGACGTCAGCAATCCTGATCAGTTGAGTCTAGCTTCTGACGATCATTGAATTCTGATCTAACAGATCGGGAATTGCGAACTCCCATTGCACCACCACTGACCTCTCTTGAAGGGGCTAGGGTGATTTTTCATGCAGGTACATCTACTGAGAACTTAGACAGGCAGTTAGTTGTGAGAGATGAGAGTCAAACACAAGCACGTGAGTTGAGTGAAACACCACTGAGAGAAATTGAAGTGAGTGCACACACTGGCACAAACACTGCTTTGTTGAACCAGCTTGTTGATCTCCAAAGGAAGTTGCAAGAAACCCAGGCTGAGAAAAATCTTCGGAAAGCACAAGTGGTTTCTCAATCTACCACCTCTGTATCTAATCAGCTGGGTACTATAAAAGATGACCTGCAAGGCTTGAAGAATAATCTACTCCCGAGGCTGAATTCAATCCAACAATCTCAAGTACTGGTGGCTTCAGACATCTCTGATCTTACAACGTCAAATGCTCAGATATCGGAGAGTGTCAAAGAGATTGCTTCTATTTCTACCAAGGTGGACTTCATTCTGCAAACATCTGATGAAAATCAAAGGTTTAATGAAGAAAGGATATCGAGGATAGAAGGAGGTATGGAGCATCTCAATGAAGGGATGAAGCACTTGTATAATATGATAAAGAACTCACATCAACCTACAGCACAACAAAGAACATTCTTTGAGGGAGATGATGAAGATGAGGATGATGATGCTAATGAAGGAGGAGATAGATGAGAAAGGAGAGAAGAAGGAGAGAAGAAGGAGAGATAAGGAGAACTTCTGAGGTGAATCCTTGGGCTTCCAAAGCTCAAACTGTAGAGGATTCCTCAACTAAGGGGGAGAAGGAGAAGAAAGGAGATAACAGAGAAGCTGGATGAGATTCTGGAGTTGGAAAAGATAAGGGGAAAGGAAAACAATCATTGGAGGAGACTTCCAATTTGACACTTCTGGTGATCTGGAGAAGACCATTCCTGAAGAAGCTTTTGGTGAGGAGGAGGTTGAAGAGGCAGCTAACTTTGATGATTGGGAAGATGAAGCTGATTTATACACACCTGACCCTTTATTTCAAAAGGAGTTGAAGAAGCAACAGGCAGATCTCAGAAGAAAGGAGGATGAAAATGCCAAGGTCTCCGACATCATATCTCAAAAGCTAAAGATTCAAAAGGCTGAACATGAAGACAAACAACGTCTTCATAGTATTCACGTCAAAGAAAGGAGATTGGATGTTAGGATGAAGCAAGGCGGCAAATGGGATAAGGCAAGGGAGATGTTTGATATCCCTCAGAGAAGCACAAACAATGATGCTACTTTTCTGAAGCTGCTTGAGAATATTAGAACTGTTAATCGAGACAATTCATTATACATGAAGGCATTGAAGGAATATATCCTAAGGATTACGTCTTCATTTGATCAAGTGAGGCAAGAACTGTACATTTATGTCTCAAGTGCTCTTGAAGGGTCATTCACTGTTTCTCTTGAACTACTCCAAAGAAGATCTCTCTCTGAATTATGGATTCTAATGAGTAAGGTAAAGATATCTTCTTGCTTGAATGAGCTTCTATATGAACGGCTGAGAGATTCTGCTATGAAGGCCAACCCTCAAGTTGTGCACTTTCCTTATGAAGTTCAAATCTACAGAGGTACAACTATAGAGACTGTGAGGCTGGATCCTGATTCTTTGAAGCTACAGACTGCAATGCAACTGGTGAAGTTGGAGAATCTTCTGAGAACTTCTGGGTTTACCACTGAAGATAAGTCTGAAGTTGCTGATATGATTTCAGACTACTACACGGAGAAAGTTCCAAGGTATGCTCAGCTGAAGAACATATTGAAGAAGATCACCACTCAACCAGTAATGCCAAGTGGTGTGGTTTCTGAAAGTGATCGTGTCCTTGACAAAGATCTTCTAGTCACCTTGCAAGAAGCTGAAGAAGGTGAAATTAGAGACTAAGACATGATGTAGTTAGCTCATTTGTAAATGTTAAATGTTTAGAGCTAGGTAAATCAAGAAAGGAAAATATATTCATATGTTCAGTCTAGAGGAACATCTATCTTGTATTTATCTTTATTGTTTGAATCTGGAAATTGTTATATTTAATCCAGAACTTTTTATTATTTGCTTGGCTCTTAAAAGTCGTATCTTTTCTTGTTTTAGTTGAGTTATCCTCTAGAGATATTTGGTTGTTATTGTCTAACAAACAAATAGAGGGAGATTGAAATGCATATGTCTAGGCCTATTTGTAAACACCGAGGATTCTACTCAACTTTAATTAAGATGTAATAAGTAAATAATAAAATTCAAATGTCAGAGGAATCTCAGAAGATTATATATGTCAAAGAATGAAGATTAAAGTCATCTACAGACTTGAAGTTATTCTACATTGAAAGAAGCTCAATTTATTGATCAAGCCTCAATGAAGTATTCAAGCTCAGTGGATTTATTAAAGTGACAGAGATTTCAAGTGGTGACAGCAAAAGATACTGGTTACAGAGTTCTTGAATGAGAAGGAAGTGAATCACTGCTTAAAGTCAAACAGATAAAGAACAGACATTGTCGTTAGTCACTCATGAACCAGACAGTGCATTGAGTGTCAACGTACTATAATGTTTATTCTTTATCTAAGTTTTAAGTGATTCTGGAATTAATTGAGAAGTCAACTAATTCTATTTATTCTCTTATAAATAATTAATACTATTAAGTAAATTTTTTATTAAATTAATTCTGTAAAGAATTAATTTAATACATAATTTATTTAGTTAATTATTTAAATTAGAATAAAAATGAACTAGGAAGACTTAGGTTTGAACTAGGAAGACTGAGTTTATTGAACTAGGAAGACTCACAAGTGAGTCTTCCCGATTGTCTTCCTAGGTCAAACATTGTCTTCCCGATTGTCTTCCATTAACAATGTGTTATCTTCCCGAGAGTCTTCCAAAAGCAAATGCATAGTTTTTCTGCTAGTCTTCCAAAGGCAATTTTATTCTGTGAAGTGGCCTGCACGTGGGACTTATAGAAAAGCAATGTTATATATACTAGATAGAAGACTCTGCATCAAGATAAAACATAGAAAAAAAGAGACAGCAGCTTTTCAACATTAAACATTTCTCTCTGTCTTCTTAACTTCTCAACTGCAAAAGCATTCATTTCTTCAAGTGAAGTTAATTCTTGATTTGTTCCTCACATTAAATTCACAAGTATCATTTCACTTGTACTGCTTTAGCTTTCTAGCGGATCATAATCCCTAGATTTTATATCGAACTACTTTTTAGTATTCGATCCTTTTTATTACAAAAATAGATAAATTCATGTCGAATTTATTCTAGGTTTGTTTTATCAATAAACCTGTAATAAGATTGTAACACTCGTCAAGTTTAATATAAGTTATATTTAACTTGAATATTTTTTCAGTTTTATTCCTCACTAATTTGTTCTTAATTGTTAAATTATTCAAAGGACAAACTTCGATTAAACGGTATCGTTTGTATTCAACCCCCCTTGTACAAACATATCAGGACCTAACAGAGCTAGAACATTCGAAGATATCATTTCTATCTTGGTGGATCCAAACGACTCGGCTAAAGTCTTGAAGATTGGAGCAAATCTTGGCCCTGACATAAGGAACAATCTCGTCTCATTCCTTAAGGAGAACCTGGATGTGTTTGCATGGTCTCACTCTGACATGATAGGGATCGACCCAGAAGTGATGTGCCACCGGTTGAACTTAGATCCTAGCAAGAAGGGAATAAGGCAAAAGAGGAGGCCTGTCAGTGGAGAAAGAGCAGAGGCCCTTAAAGAAGAGGTGGATAGGTTAATGGAGGTCGGGCTCATCAAGGAATTGTTCTACCTGACTTGGCTGGCTAATCCTGTTCTGGTAAAAAAGCCAAATGGAAAGTGGAGGACTTGCGTCGACTTCACCGACTTGAACAAAGCATGTCCAAAGGATAGCTTCCCCCTTCCTCGTATCGATCAGCTCGTCGATTCCACTGCGGGGCATGCATTGTTGAGCTTTATGGATGCCTATTCAGGCTACAATCAAATTCCTATGTATGGGCCAGATCAAGAACACACCTCGTTCATCACTGATCGAGGCCTATACTGTTATATTGGGATGCCTTTTGGGTTAGTCAATGCAGGAGCAACTTATCAGAGATTGGTGAATAAGATGTTTAAAGATCATATCGGGAAGACAATGAAGGTATATGTTGATGACATGCTTGCAAAATCAAAGGAGGCCAAGGATCACATCCGGCATTTGGCAGAAATGTTCACTATCTTGCGTATTTACATAATGAAGCTCAATCCCCAGAAATGTGTGTTTGGGGTAGAGTCGGGAAAGTTTCTAGGGTTCATTGTCAACCATCGGGGAATTGAGGCTAACCCGACCAAAATTAAGGCTCTATTGGAGATGAAATCACCTCGAAGGGTGAAAGATGTGCAAAGTCTAACAGGTCGGGTCGCGGCGTTGAACAGATTCGTTTCTAAATCTTCTGACAAGTGCCGGGTGTTCTTTAAGGCCATTAAAAACATGGGCAAGAATTTTCAATGGACAGTGGAATGTGAGGAGGCCTTTCAGAATATCAAGAAGCATTTGAGCACACCACCTTTATTGTCTAATCCACAGTAATGGGAGGTACTTGTGCTTTACTTGGCAGTATCTGAATATGCGGTAAGTGCGTTGCTAATTCGAGAGGAAGGCGAACCTCAGCTCCCGATATACTATATGAGCAAAAGGTTGGTGGGGGCAGAAACTCGGTACTTGAAAATGGAAAAACTGGTGTATGCTCTAATCCTCGCTTCACGGAAGCTCCGTCCTTATTTTCAGGCTCATAACGTTGAGGTGAGAACAACTTACCCACTTCAACAAGTGTTGCATAAACCAGAAACTTCAGGAAGGATGTTGAAGTGGGCTGTAGAGCTGGGACAGTTCGATGTGGAATATAGGCCTCGGGTTGCAATTAAAGGACAAGCACTAACAGACTTTATGTTGGAATTCTCACCTCAAACAGAAGAGGACTCTAGGGCGTTGCAAATTTTTTCAAAAATACCAGCAGAGGAAAGTCAGAACAGTGCCCCTTGGTGGAGCTTGTATGTGGATGGGGCATCTAATGGAGATGGAGCTGGAGCCGGATTTGAGTTGGTGAGCCCAGAAGGGTGTAAGGTAAAGAGGGCTGTTCATTTCACCTTTCACGCAACAAATAATGATGCTAAATATGAGGTGAAAGGCACATGTCTAGGCCTATTTGTAAACACCGAGGATTCTACTCAACTTAAAAATAAGATGTAATAAGTAAATATTAAAAATCAAATGTCACAGGAATCTCAGAAGATTATATCTGTCAAAGAATGAAGATTAAAGTCATCTACAGTCTTGAAGTGATTCTACATTGAAAGAAGATCAATTTGTTGATCTAGCCTCAGTGAAGTATTCAAGCTCAGTGGATTTATTAAAGTGACGGAGATTTCAGAAGTGTGACGGAGAAAAGTACAGGTTACAGTCTTTGTTTAAATAGAAGGAGAAAAGAATCACAGCTTAAAGTCAAGTATGAAGAACAATCATTAAAGTTTGTCGCTCATAAACCAGACAGTACATGGAGTGTCAACGTCAGCCAGTGGAAGTTCTTCAATTTTAGTGGTTCTAAGAATTAGTTTAATTCTCTTTTAATATTATTCTTTAAGATAATTAATTTAATATATGAATCAAGAATTAATTTATTTATGAAATTATTTGAGTCATTTATTTAATCAGTGAATTAATTCTAAATGAATTAATTCATTTGTTAAATCAATTAAAAGTAGAATTTATTAAAACTGTTTTAATCCTAATTCTATTTATACTAGTAGTACTATCTGATTTGTACTAGTAGTACTATCTGTGTTAGTACTACCGATAGTACTACCAATACAAATTGATAGTACTACCGATAGTACTACTAGTTATATTGGTCAGTATTATTAGTATAAACTGAATTGAATTGGTTTGGCGCGTGGGAAATATGTTGTTGACTTGTATATAAAAAAGTGTATGATCAAAACAAGACAGAGTACTACAACACGTTACATTTCAAGACAGAAGCAAATTAAAAGCATCATATCCTTTCTTCTGCCATTTCAAGCGAACCAACCAGAAGCTTTCAATTTAAATCCTTGTAATAAATTCTAGACATAAATGTTATATCCAATCCACTAGAATTCAATTACTTGTATTGCTTTGACAATCTAGCGGATCATAATCCCTAGAATTTCTATCGAACTTCTTTTTAGTATTCGATCCTTTTTATTACAAATATAGATAAATTCATGTTGAATTTATTCTAAATTTTTTTTAACAAGAACTCTGTAATCTGTACACAGAATTGTAACACCCTTCAAGTTCAATAGAGTTTTATTAAACTTGAATCTTGTTTCATTTTATTCCGTAGATAATTTGTTATTAAAATTGTTAAATCTACTATCAATACAAATTCGATTAAACGGTACTGTTTGTATTCAACCCCCCTTCTACAAACATATCAGGACCTAACAATTGGCATCAGAGCCTTTTGATTGATATACAAATCAAAGATCCAATTGTTTTGAGATTTTTTTTCTTAAACTCTAAATTTTTTATTATTCCTAAAAATCTCAAAAGATGTCTACTACACAGAAAGTGGGTACAGTCAAAATCCCAATGTTCAGCAAGGAGCATTATCCTATGTGGAAGAAGAAAATGCTCCTATTTCTTAAAGTGGTTAATGTTAAATATTTTGATGTGCTGAAGAATGGACCAAGACTCCTTATGATTATTGAGGGAGAGTTAATAGAGAATGATGTTGTTACTAGGGCTGCTAGGATGTACCCTAAGGATCCCAAGGACTACACTCCTGATGAAAAAGAGGATGTTACCTTGGATGCCTGTCTACAGTTGATACTGGTTGATTTTCTTGATCCTGTCATGCATAATCATGTCCTAAATTGTGATACTGCCAAACACATTTGGGAAACTATAGAGATAATCAATGAGGGACAGAGGAAGTTAGAGAGAATAAGCTGGAAATTCTCACCTCTCAATATGAGCATTTCAGATCAAACCCTGGTGAAGGTATCTCTGAGGTTTTTGAGAGATACAAAAAATTAATCAATGATCTGAATCTCAATGGGAAGCGCTACACTATCAAGGAAATTAACAAGAAGTTCCTACTTACACTTCCACCTCATTTGGAGCACAGAATATCTGCCATTAAAGAAGCAAGAGATCTAGGAGAGATTGCTTTGGAAAGACTTTATGGTGTTCTGAAGACCTATGAGCTGGAGCAGATTCAACAAAGGGAGCTGTATGGAACTGGGAAGATAGTTAGTACTTCTACTGCATTGGCTGCTGAAGTCCCACAGAAACTGGAAGTGAAGGTTGTTCAACCTTCCAGTTCTAACATGAATGTTATTGATGCTGAATATGGTTTAACATCCATAGATAAATCTGGTGGTGACTTCTATTCATTAGAGGAACTTGATCAGCTGGAGGATGGTGATTTGGCTTTGATAGTCAGGAATTTTGGGAAGTTCAGATTCAAAAGGAATCCCAATCTTAAGTTCAGGCCCAGATTTCAGAGAGGTGGATCTTCCTCTTCAAGTAGCACAAGGGGTGGCTACAAAACTGGAACTGTGGAAAGGAGCACAATCAGATGCTACAATTGCAATGAGTTGGGTCACTTTGCTACTGAATGCAGAAAGCCAAAGCAAGTGACAAGAAACACATTTGATTCTAGCAAGAAGAACAAGATTGGGAAAGCCTATGTTGCTGAAGGAAAGAGTTGGGATGACACTGACAGTGATGAAGAAGCAGGTGAGATTGGGAACCTTGCTTTAGTGGCTAAAGAGGCAAGCACTTCATCTGCATACATGTCAGAGGTAAAGTTCACTGACACTGAAATGATTCGTCATCTTAGTGGTACTATTTCTTGTGCACGCACTGAAAATGATAGAATAATTCTTTTGAACACAGCTCTTGAAAAGGAGATAAAAGAATTAAAACTTGTGCATGTTAATCAGAGTGAACTTACTGAGAAAATAGCATTTCTTGATAATAGGGTTAAATATTATATTCAACTGGAAACCATTCTCAAGGAAAAGAATAGTGAGCTAAAGACTAAAGCTAATGTTTACTTCAACTCTTGTAAGACTGCTAAAGAAATTATCAATAAACAAAGTATTGGTCAGACCGTAGGAATAGGGTATGACTATAATGAGTCCATTGGTAAATTAAGCATAAATACCCCTAATAGAGTCAGTCATGAAGAAAGGGGTATTCCTGATGTGCTTAAAGGCATTGACAAACCTTTATTTAGAGAGTCCCAAGCAGATACTCTGAATGAATACTCTATCATCTTTGTAGAGGAGATACATGAAGAAGATCTTGCTTTTGAAGTTGAACAGTCCAACAAGTGTATATCTGATATTCCAGTCAAAGTTGCTAACAACTATAGTACTAACATGCCTGCTATTAATTCTTCTCATAAAGCATGTGGTGTGATTAATTGCATGTCTTGTGCTTTCAATGTTGTGTATGCTTATTTTAATAGTAAGCATGTATCTAGTGATAAGACTGCTCCACGTCAACATGTTAATAATAAGAAGCATGTTAAAGCTAAGACTACTAGTCCTCCTAAGACTAGAGTGGATTCATTTATCCCTAAGCCTACTCAGAAATTTGTTAAGGCTGGGTATAAATGGAAACACTCTTTTGTGAAAGAGGTTGAAGTAGTTGTAGCTAAAAAGGTTGTTTTGCCTGACAAAGGCATGTTCTTTAAGTATGCCGGAACCAATCAAGTTTGGGTTCCGAGGAAGGACTAATCAATTTGATATTGCAGGGGTTAAACAGGTAAACCGTGTTATGTGGATTCTTGACAGTGGTTGTTCAAGGCATATGACCGGAGATAGAGCCCTGCTATCAGATTTGGTTGAGAAAGCTGGCCCAGTAGTTACCTTTGGAGATAACAGCAAGGGTATTACGAAAGGATATGGCTGTTTGAAGTTTGGAAAAGTTATCATTGAAGATGTATCATTTGTGGAAGGTCTGAGGTTCAATCTTCTCAGCATCAGTCATTTCTGTGACAGAGGATATGTTGTTTCCTTTGAAAGAGAGAAGTGTCAGATCCTTCACAAGAAGAATGGAAAGCCTGCTCTTCAAGGAGTAAGGAAAGGTGACTTGTTCATAGCTGATCTGCACTCGGGATCCAAAGATGAAGTTAATTGTTTTTATGCTAAAGCTTCATCAGATGAAAGTTGGCTATGGCACAAGAAGATGTCTCACCTTAACTTCAAAACCATGAACTCTTTAGTCAAGAGGGAATTGGTTAGAGGTTTGCCTCAGATGGAATTTACACAGGAAGGACTGTGTGAGGCATGTCAGAAAGGAAAGTCAAAGAAAGCTTCTCACAAGGGCACTGACACATCATCAATAACTGAACCACTTCAGCTACTGCACATGGATTTATTTGGTCCAGTTAATGTGATGTCCATGTCAAAGAAACAATATGCACTTGTGATTTTTGATGACTTTTCAAAATATACATGGGTTTTATTCCTACATTCCAAGGATGAGACCCCACACCTGGTGATTGACCATAAAAAGTTGATTGAGCTGGATTCTAGATTCCCAAAGGAATAACAAGACAGTATTCTGCCCCTAGAACTCCTTAACAAAATGGAGTAGTGGAAAGAAAGAATCGTACATTGATTGAAGCTGCAAGGACTATGTTAAGTGAGTCTAAACTTCCAACGTACTTTTGGGCTGAAGCAGCGAATACAGCTTGTTATACTCAGAATCGAACTTTAATCAACAAGGACTTAATGAAGACTCCTTATGAGATCGTGAACAACAAGAAACCAACTGTCAAGTACTTTCATGTATTTGGAGCAAAATGCTTTGTGCTTATAGATGACAATGTTAAACGTGGCAAGTTTAAGGCCAAGGCACAAGAAGCTATTTTTGTTGGTTATTCCAGAAGATCTTACAGGGTCTATTTGGTTGGTAGTCACACAGTAAAGGAAAGTGTCAATGTTACTTTTGATGACACTAAGCTCCCTAATATCCAAAAAGAAGACTCATCTGAAAAGCTGAAGTTTGATAACTTGCCAGACTCAGAATCAGATGATGTAGCCCCACCTGAAGTTATTGCTGGTAATGATAATATCAATGATGATAATGATCATGATGGTGGTGGTGGAAACACTGGTAATAATGGAGATACCACCAACACTGGAGAAGAATCATCAAGGCAATCAAGCAACAACTCATGGGGAGTAAATGAAGGATCATCTAGTCACTCACAACATCAAAGTGAATTTCAAGGCGAATCATCAAGATCAAATCTTCCAAGAGAGACTGTATGGAATAGAGCTCATCCTTTTGAGCTGATCATTGGTGATCCAGATGTTGGAGTTAAAACTAGAAGTGCAACTCAGAATGAATGTCATTATTCAGCATTTATATCTGAAATGGAGCCAAAGAAAACTGAGGAAGCACTGACTGATCCAGATTGGGTGATTGCTATGCAAGATGAACTCAATCAATTTGAACAACAGCAAGTCTGGAAACTGGTAACCAGGCCAAAGAACAAGAAAGTAGTTGGTACAAGATGGGTATACAGGAACAAGCTAGATGAGGATGGCATTGTTACGAGGAACAAGGCAAGACTGGTTGCACAAGGGTATTCACAAGCTGAAGGCATTGATTATGATGAAACCTATGCACCAGTGGCTAGACTTGAGGCCATCAGGATGTTCTTAGCATTTGCTGCTTATTCCGATTTTAAAGTCTATCATATGGATGTTAAGAGTGCATTCCTGAATGGTGAGCTTGATGAAGAAGTTTATGTGGAACAGCCCCTTGGCTTTGAAAATCAGGAGCTGCTGGACTTTATGTACTTTCTCTTCAAGGCTATCTATGGTCTCAAACAAGCCCCAAGAAAATGGTATGACACTCTCTCTGGTTTTCTTTTATAAAATGGTTTTGTTAGAGGTATCATAGACAAAACTCTTTTTTCAAAGAAACACAAAGGTGATATGATATTAGTCCAAGTCTATGTGGATGACATCATATTTGGGTCTACTAATGATGATCTCTGTAAGAGATTTGCTAAGCTAATGCAGAGTAAGTTTGAAATGAGTATGATGGGTGAGCTGAAGTTCTTTCTTGGATTGCAAGTAAGTCAAAGGTCAAATGGTATATTTATTTGTCAATCCAAGTATCTCAAAGAACTCCTCAAGAAGTATCACATGGAGGATTCAGCATCAGCAAGGACTCCATCTTCAACAGCCATCAAACTTGGAGCTTCTGACAATTCTATCAAGGTAGATGTTACAAGCTATAGAGGTATGATTGGCTCCTTACTCTATCTTACTGCAAGTAGACCAGATATTATGTATGCTACATGCTTGTGTGCAAGGTTCCAAGCGGACCCTAGAGATGTACATCTCGTTGTTGTAAAAAGAATCTTGAGATATCTAAAGGGTACACCTAATCTAGGTATCTGGTACCCTAAAGATTCTGGTTTTAATCTTATTGGATATACAGATTCTGACTATGCAGGTAGTGTTGTTGATAGAAAGAGTACCTCTGGGAGTTGTCAATTCCTAGGAGGTAGATTGATTTCCTGGTATAGCAAGAAACAACAAACAATTTCTAATTTAACATCAGAAGCTGAATATATTGCTGCTGGAAGCTGTTGTGCTCAGAGCTTATGGATAAGGAATCAATTGAAGGACTATGGCTTTGTATTAGACAAGATCCCTATTTTATGTGATAATACAAGTGCCATAGCAATCTCCAACAACCCTGTTCAGCACTCGAGAACGAAGCACATTGATATCAGGTATCATTTTATCCGAGAGCATGTCATGAATGGAACTGTGGAGTTACATTTTGTACCCACGGAAGAACAAACTGCAGATATATTCACTAAGTCTCTTGACGAATCCACATTTACTAAGTTAGTTAGTAAGTTGGGTATGTTGAACAGTCTTAGTGATTGATAATGTCTCTGTCTGTTTGTTCTTTTCTAAAAATCATTTTTTCATTGTGGTTGTTAAGTGATATTACTGCCAATTCTTGTTTATAATTGCATGCTTGTTGATTTAAATGGTTCTGAATATTTTATTTTCTTTAAAAATATTTTTCTCATATTTTTTAAGTGGAGAAATGTATTTTTATTGAAAATATATTTATTTAGAATTATTTAGATGAGTTTCAGATTGTGAATATTGTTGTTTAAATTTTTCTGCAGGTTTATATTAATTTAATGCACTTCTATTATTTTCTGCATATTTTTCGAGGATTTATGGAATTTTCTGTGAATTTTTCTAGACTTGTATCTATTTTTTATGCATTTTTATTCATTTTCTGTAAAGTTTTAGTAATTTTCAGTATTTTCTTTTTATTTAGAACTGTTTTTCTTTTTTATTTATTTTATTTTTCTGATTTTCGTTAGTATTACTAGTTTTGAACTAGTAGTACTATCAGTAGTACTATCCCTTGATAGTACTACTAGTTCTTTCTGTAAGTACTACCAGCCTTCTGTTTTTATTCTTGTTTTTTGTTTTTTCTCTTTAATTCATTAGTACTACTAGGTCTTTTTGCCATATTACTACCGTAGTCTTTTAGATAGTACTAACAACATTTTGTTTTTATTTTTTTGTTTTTATTTTTTATTTTTTCCTTTTTTTGTCATAGTACTGCTAGTGTATTTTAGTTAGTACTACCGAGTTTTGGATAGTACTACTAGGCGTTTTTATTTATTTATTATCTTTTTTCTTTTCTTTTTAATACTGATAGTACTACCGTGTTTTTACCTTAGTACTATCAGGTCTTATATATATAGTTTGTTTTTGTTTTTACTTTTTACTTAGTACTTCCAGTTCAAGTTGTTACTTAACTGTTCTTTTGATATTCTCTTTCTTATTCATATAAGTAATGAAATGCTGCCAGTTTCTTTCTAAGATTCCGGATTCATTACTTGTTAGTTTTAAAAACGGAAACCATCACTATGTTCATCTAATCAAGCCCGTTAATTCAAGTTCTTAAAATCAAAATTTCATTGAGTTTTTAGTTTTTGAGTTTTTTTGAATTCCAAGGGTTTTGTGATTCGTTTTTAGTGATTAAGAGGGTATTTTTGGATTCTAAAAATAGCATTGTGTGTGGTTTGTGTCAAGGATTAACATACTAAAATTTGGTAATTTTTGGAGAACTTTGAGATTTTGGATTTTTAATTAATTTTAAAATCCTTAAATTCAAAATTTTCATAATTAGTTGAATTTTTTGATTTTCTGTGTTAATTCTTACTTAGTAAATTATGGCTCAGAATTTTGAGGTTGTTAAAAACAATTACATTGGGTATTTTGATCCTTTGAAATGCCCAGTTGATCGTTTTCGCCCTTGGATTCAGTTTTTAAATTCGTAGTGTTGTGTTAGTCGTGCTATATGTTTATCTGCTGATTTAAAGATTGAACCACTGAGATTATTGTGTTCTAGTGCTGTAATTTCTGATGATTTGAATTCTATATCTTTCACAATTGAGCACACACAATACACTATTAATGAGGGTTTGTTTTGTGAAGTTTTTCAATTTCCTAGGGACAACTTTGACAGGACTCCTTCTGATATTGAATTAATTCAGTTTTTCAGCAGAATTCATTATCAAGGTCCTTTGGAGTTGCCCAAACTCAGTAAAGCCAATTTAGTCTGTGAATGGGATGTCTTATTTGATACTTTAGCTAAAGTTTTCAGCAATTGTACTAAAAGCAATTTTCAAAATATTCCATCTTTGTTACAGTACATTGCTTATGCTATTGTGTTTAATGTTAGACTTAACATTGGTCATCTTATCTGGAGTCTTATAGTTGGGAGAGTATCTAATGCCAGGATTGATCATGATAGTGGTAGAAAAGTAAGGTGTTTCTATCCTAGATTTCTCACTATCTTAATCAATCATGTGCTATCTGATGCTCACAAGGAGTTGTTTTTAAATGCTTTATCTGTTCCTTCTCCTACTTCTGCTAGTAAGTTCTATCAAAGACTCCACACTTCTCTTAAATTGAACATGACACCAGTGGTAGTCAGCCCATTCATGGCACAGTTCATTTACCTTCCTACTTTTGAACCTTTTGTTCCTGATCAACAACTAGTCATTGCAGCTGGAACTTCAGAGGAACTGCCAATACAGGTAATACATCCTATCTCTGGATCATCTGGCACCTTTGATGAAACCCAAGTGGTTGATAGGACAGACCAAGAGGTTGTAGAACCACAATCTCTAATCCAGGTCAGAGAGCCAAACACAGTGTCTAATCCTTTAACCTCTCAACCTGAAACTGCTTCATTAATAAGACAAAGGTCAAGTAGTGAACAAACACTGAGTGCACCCACAGTTCTGTCTCCACCTTTAAAGAAAAGAAAAACCTATAGGGAGACATCTGTAAGCCCATCCATGTCCTCCCAACAGGATATGGACTTTGAAATGGCCATTGAACAGTCTCTGGAGACATCCTCTCAACAGGATGAATCTATTGAAATTCGCCATCGGGCCCTGGCAACCTGTAATGAGTCAAACACTCTCCCATTACTCATAACGGGAGAAGACATCCAAATAGAAGAAACTCAGGACACGTTGTTAGGAGAGCACTTAGGATCTGAAACAGTGTCTACCATTGTCACGGTAGAAGTTCCTTCACATGCATCAGAGAGAAAATCTGATTCTTTGCCACTTTTAATAGAATCATTTTCTCCCCTCCCAGAGGGAACATCTCTGGCTCCCCTAAGGGATTTTTCACTCGCAGTTTTTACTGGAGAAAGTGAAAGGCAACCTGATGAGTTTGTCCCTGAAGCAATTCAGTATACAATGTCAAATATTTTGACAGACTTAATCAGGGATCGGGAATTGCGAACTCCCATTGCACCACCACTGACCTCTCTTGAAGGGGCTAGGGTGATTTTTCATGCAAGTACATCTACTAAAAATCTAGAAAGACAGTTAGTAGTGAGAGATATGAGTCAAACACCGAGTGATACACAAGCACGTGAGTTGAGTGAAACACCACTGAGAGAAATTGAAGTGAGTGCACACACTGACACAAACACTGCTTTGTTGAACCAGCTAACTGATCTACAAAGGAAGTTACAAGAAACCCAGGCTGAGAACACTCTTCTAAAAGCACAAGTGGTTGCACAATCTACCACCTCTGTATCAAATCAGCTGGGTACTATAAAAGATGACCTAGAAGGATTGAAGAATAATCTACTCCCGAAGCTGAATTCAATCCAACAATCTCAGGTACGGGTGGCTTCAGACATCTCTAATCTTACAACGTCAAATGCTCAAATATCAGAGAGTGTCAAGGAGATTGCTTCTATTTCTACCAAGGTGGACTTTATTCTGCAAACATCTGATGAAAATCAAAGGTTTAATGAACAAAGGATGTCAAGGATTGAAGGAGGTATGGAGCATCTGAATGAAGGGATGAAGCACCTGTACTACATGATAAGGAATTCACATCAACCTACTGAAGAGCAAAGAACATTCTTTGAGGGAGATGATGATGATGATGAGGATGATGATGTTGATGAAGGAGGAGATAGGAGAGAAAGAGGAGAAATAAGGAGAACATCTGAGATGAATCCTAGGGCTTCCAAAGCTCAAACTGTAGAGGATTCCTCAACTAAGGGGTAGAAGGAGAAACAAGGAGTAAACAAAGAAGCTGGAGGAGCTTCTGGAAAGGATAAGGGGAAAGGTAAACAATCAATGGAGGAGTCTGCTTTTGATGATGCCTACTACTACCATGGTGAACATGATGACTTCCAATTTGATACATCTGGTGATCTGGAGAAGACCATACCTGAAGAAGCTTTTGGTGAGGAGGAGGTTGAGGAGGCAGCCAACTTTGATGATTGGGAAGATGAAGCTGAATTATATACACCTGACCCTTTGTTTCAAAAGGAGTTGAATAAGCAACAATCAGAGTTAAGGAGAAAGGAGGATGAGAATGCTAAGGTCTCCGACATCATATCTCAAAGGCTAAAGATTCAAAAGGTTGAACATGAAGACAAACAACGTCTTCATAGTATTCATGTCAAAGAAAGGAGATTGGATGTGAGGATGAAGCAGGGAAGCAATTGGGATAAGGCAAGGGAGATGTTTGATATCCCTCAAAGAGGCACAAACAATGATGCTACTTTTCTGAAGTTACTTGAGAAGATCAGAACTGTTAATCTGGACAACTCATTATACATGAAGGCGTTGAAGGAAGATATCCTGAGGATTACATCTGCATTTGATCAAGTAAGGCAAGAACTGTTTATCTATGTGTCAAGTGCTCTTGAAGGGTCATTCACTGTTTCTCTTGAACTACTCCAAAGAAGATCTCTCTCAGAATTGTGGATTCTATTGAGTAAGGTTAAGAGATCTTCTTGCTTGAACGAGCTTCTATATGACCGACTAAGAGATTCTGCTATGAAGGCCAGCCCTCAAGTTGTACACTTTCCTTATGAAGTCAAAATCTACAGAGGTACAACTTTGGAGACTGTAAGGCTGGATCATGATTCCATAAAGCTACAGACTGTTATGCAACTGGTGAAGTTGGAGAATCTTCTGAGAACTTCTGGGTTTACCACTGAAGACAAGTCTGAAGTTGCTGATATGATTTCAGACTACTGCACGGAGAAAGTTCCAAGGTATGCTCAGATGAAGAACAGATTGAAGAAGATCACTACTCAACCAGTAATGCCAAGTGGTGTGGTTTCTGAAAGTGAACGTGTCCTTGACAAAGATCTTCTAGTCACCTTGCAAGAAGCTGAAGAAGGTGAAATTAGAGACTAAAGGCATGATGTAGTTAGCTCAATTTGTAAATGATAAATGTTTAGAGCTAGGTAAATCAAGATAGGAATATGTATCATTTGTTCATACTAGAGGAACATCTGTCTTGTATTTATCTTTACTGTTTGAATCTGGAAATTGTTATATTTAATCCAGAACTTTTTATTATTTACTTGACTCTTAAAAGTCTTATCTTTTCTTGTTTTAGTTGAGTTATCCTCTAGAGTATTTGGTTGTTATTGTCTAACAAACAAATAGGGGGAGATTGAAAGGCATATGTCTAGGCCTATTTGTAAACTCCGAGGATTCTACTCAACTTAAATTAAGATGTAATAAGTAAATAATAAAAATCAAATGTCACAGGAATCTCAGAAGATTATATTTGTCAATGTATGAAGATTAAAGTCATCTACAGACTTGAAGTTATTCTACATTGAAAGAAGTTCAATTTATTGATCAAGCCTCAGTGAAGTATTCAAGCTCAGTGGATTTATTAAGAGTGACAGAGATTTCAGAAGTGTTACGGAGAAAAGTACATGTTACAGTCTTTGTTTAAATAGAAGGAGAAAAGAATCACAGCTTAAAGTCAAGTATGAAGAACAACCATTAAAGTTTGTCGCTCATGAACCAGACAGTACATGGAGTGTCAACGTCAGCCAGTGGAAGTTCTTCATCAATTTTAGTGGTTTTAAGAATTAGCTTAATTCTCTTTTAATATTATTCTTTAAGATAATTAATTTAATCTATGAATTAATTCTTTCAGAATTAATTCATATATTAAATTAATAAATCTAGATCTTAAGTAATTTAATGTATAAATTAATTCTCAAGAATTAATTTATTTATGAAATTATTTGAGTCATTTATTTAATTTATTTAATCAGTGAATTAATTCTAAATGAATTAATTCATTTTTTAAATCAATTAAAAGTAGAATTTATTAAAACTGTTTTAATCCTAATTCTATTTGTACTAGTAGTACTATCTGTGTTAGTACTACCGATAGTACTACCAATACAAATTGATAGTACTACCGATAGTACTACCAGTTATATTGGTTAGTATTATTAGTATAAACTGAATTGAATTGGTTTGGCGCGTGGGAAATATGTTGTTGACTTGTTTATAAAGAAGTGTATGATCAAAACAAGACAGAGTACTACAACACATTACATTTCAAGACAGAAGCAAATTAAAATCATCATATCCTTTCTTCTGCCATTTCAAGCGAACCAACCAGAAGCATTCAATTTAAATCCTTGTAATAAATTCTAGACATAAATTTTATATCCAATGCACTAGAATTCAATTACTTGTATTGCTTTGACAATCTAGCGGATCATAATCCCTAGAATTTCTATCGAACTACTTTTTAGTATTCGATCCTTTTTATTACAAATATAGATAAATTCATGTCGAATTTATTCTAAATTTGTTTTAACAAGAACTCTGTAATCTGTACACAGAATTGTAACACCCTTCAAGTTCAATAGAGTTTTATTTAACTTGAATCTTGTTTCATTTTATTCCGCAGATAATTTGTTATTGAAATTGTTAAATCTACTATCAATACAAATTCGATTAAACGGTGCTGTTTGTATTCAACCCCCCTTCTACAAACATATCAGGACCTAACAAGAAAGAGGTTCAATAAAAATACATTTACAAGAGATAAATTTAATGAGATCCACATAAATACATCTCATCTCTTGAGAGAATATAATCACCTCAATACGTATTTTCCAATATGACAAAAATGATGTCTTCTTTCCAATGTTATTTGTTCATCATTAACAGAAATAAAAATTACGTTTTCATAACAAGAACAAGAAATTTATACGAGAAACGATAAAATTTATTCGATAACAAAATTTATTTATTCTTTTAACAAAAGAATAAATATCGAGTTACAAAAATTGGAGAAGGTAAAATCAATATTCTCAGCACATACAATGACAATATTCCCATTTATCGGCAAACACCTTGCAACGTCCCCCCTTCGAGCCGCAAGAATTCGTGCACAGATCATTACATTTTTTGTCTGCCGCACTTCCCGGCTTACATCCTCATACTAACTGATTGTCGTAACAACACTTCAATGTTTGCCCCATAATTTCCTCGCTACCTGATAACAATAATATATCCAAATATTATAATTAGTTAATATAGTGTATAACACACTGAGTTCTAACAACAATTAACATATACAGTTGTTGAACTAGTGATATTAATTAGCAAATTTAAAAACTAATCGGTACTAGACAAATAAAGCAATATTTTTTTCTTATTTAAATTTCGAATGTTAGACAAATTTGAAACATGAATCGATCAAGACATAATTCGTCATCAAACACAAGTAAAACTAGATGATTATAACAAGTAGTTATGACCAATATTAGCATTTAATTTGTATTTTGATAAGAAATAACTTACAATTGAAAGATAAATACATGTTATAGATATATGCGATTTTATATGATGATGGTGAGAAAATAAACCTGAACACAAGATAAGAAGAGCAATTAGCAACAATGATGCAACTCTCAGTCTGGCCATGGTATCTTATTATTTTTCTTCCTTTGGAAGACTCCTGTGTATTAGTATAATATTATATTACTATAGAATTATAGCTTTTGATGCTAAGAATTTGTGAAGACAACGTTGATTAAGACTAGGGGTGAGCAAAAAACCGAATTAAAACCGAAACCGAACCGAAACTGATAAAAACCGAACCGTAAAAAACCGAAACCGAGTTGAAACCGAACCGAAACCGAAAATTAAAAAACCGAACCGTTTTTGAGGTTTCGGTTTCGGTTTTAGGTCCTAACCGAACCGAAAAAAACCGAACCGGTCCGATTAATAAAAATAAAGAAATAAATATATTATATATTCTACTAGACCAATTTTTATGACTAGTGGGAGTAGATTAATAAAGATCCTGAAATTCATTTTAATAATTATACTATTTTGTTCTTGTTCTTGTTTTTGAAGTTTTAATTTGTAATAGTTGATTAATAAATGTAGTTTAATAAACTTCTATATCTAGGTATTTTACATGTTGCTTTATTTTTGGATGTGACGATTTTTCTTGGCTTTCCTCGAAAAACTCTTTATTTATACAAAGACTTCAGATAGACTCGAGATTGTTGAATTTTAACATTGTCTTATATACATTTCAAAGAAAATATTTTTGAAGATCATGTTAAATTTTCATTATTCTCGGATCATGTTGAACTTAAATAATTTATTATAAAAACTTTGTATGTTTATTTTGGACGAAAAAATAATTTGTAACTTTGCAAGCTTAAAAATTCGAAGTCATTTTATTTATTTTGTTATGTTTATTTGAGGCGGTTTTAAAACCGAAACCGAACCGATTCTAACCGATCCGATCATTTTAAAACCGAAACCGAACCGACGGTTTCGGTTGCGGTTTCGGTTTTCGATTTTAAAAACCGAGGATATGCGGTTTCGGTTTCGGTTTTAACCTAAAACCGAACCGATCCGACCCGCGCTCACCCCTAATTAAGACTGTTTATATAGGGATGGACAACTGGTTGATATATGAATTTGCCTAGCAGATTTTTTATTCTTTTGTCTTTATTATGCACAGATTTATTATTTACCTAGATATTATAGATACTAATAAATTTAGTAATTATTACAGTATCTTTCTCCAAATTTGTAACTAATTTTGTCTTCTAAAATAATTTTTGTCTCATTATTCTCTATACTTTCTACGTATCTACCCAAATTTTGAATCCAATTTATGTACAATTGCTTGTACACAAATTCCATATTACTATTAGAAATGTGATAAAATAATTTTTGAAAATTTATTGGAAAAAAAATTTAAGCTTCTTTCTAGTATTATTCTATAGGTAACATGTTTTTTATTTGGAAACGCTTTTTCAATTTTGAATGCTATACTCGAAGATTTCTTAAGGATCATGTAGCATTTTCTATGAATATTTATTTGGAAACGCGTCTATTTCTTAAAAACTGAAAATCAATTTTACTAGGTTAGATCTAAATTAGTGGGCCGGATGTAGATTTGAGCTAGGCCTTGGATTTATAGGGTATCAATAAATTTTGGCTTTATGTTATGGAGAATTAGGTGCAATGGACTGATCCCAGAAAAGAAACCATACAAAATGGTCCAACACATTCTCACAATTCTACCAGTGACATGCTCTGCGACCCTCTTCCGGTCCTCTTGATGATGCATAATGTCAGTCAAAATCCAAAAACTATCTTCTTCGTATCAATTAAAGAAGTTCCTTTCCACCGAAAACGCTTAATTCAGACGATCGCAACGAGATTCAACTCGTTTACGTAAACTATAACTATGATAAGATGTTGATGTCACCTGAGATCAGCAATGATCAAGAGGAGCATGAAAAGAATGATGCAGCTCAACTATAGTAGACTACCAAGTCTCATAAGCAGTTACAAAACAGAATGCCAGCTCAGTGTGAAGGCTAAGCAAAAGGCTAACAAAATTTGTCTTATTGGGAATTCATTTATATACAACAAACATTACAACTTATATATTAACAAGATGCACACAAACTCTCTGTGTGTGTGTGTGTGTGTGTGTGTGTGTGTGTAAACATCATGTAGATTAGATAATGGAGATGACACAGTAACTAGTAGTGGATCAAATCAGTAGAAGAAGTAATGTTTGTTTTGGTTCTTATCCTACTACTAAGTCTGTAAGCTTTCTGTTGTTATCAATACAATCTCTATGTTTTTGTTCATCTTGTTCATTGTTTAGCAAAATATGATAACTATTAGATGGTATCAGAGTTCCGAGTTATGATTCTGCGAATTTGTTGACAATTTTACTTGTTTTTTTGCCATTAAAGTTGATATTTTGGATTGAATCAAGTTTTATTTGCCTGATTCATAATGATCCTAATTATGTATCTTTCGATCTGACTGATATTCATTCCACGATTAAAATTTCTTGATCTCTAGTACTCTCTTGATCTTCATTAGTGTTATATAAACAAATTATCAGACTACTGATTCGTTTCTTGTTTCTCTGAAATTTCATTACTCATTCAGTGAAATTTATGATTCTTATTGTTTTTCTCTTAGATTCTTGATAACCATTTACTAAAATTCTTGTCAAAATCTATTACTTAGTAGAGTTTGTTAAGATCTTGAAAGTTTTACATACAGAACTTGTTTAGCTTATTTGATACTTGAATCAATGACTGCGAATACACAAACATTAGATCCATCACAAGATCCCGCTTCTCCATTTTTTCTGCATCCTTCTGATAATCCTGGAATGAAACTGGTTTCAATGAAATTCGATGGAAATGGATATATTGACTGGAAGAGATCCATGTTGATGAGCTTATCTGCTAAGAATAAAACTGGATTTGTAGATGGAACATTGGTTAAACCAGTAGTTACTGTTAATACTTTTCAAGCTTGGGAAAGATGTAACTCAATAATGATTTCATGGTTATTGGGAGTGTTAGATCAAAATATAGCACGATCTGTATTGTATTTCAAGACAGCTCAAGAGATTTGGGAGAATTTAGAGGAAAGGTATGGTAACGCTTCAGGCACTTTGTTGTTTTCTTTGCAACAATCACTTCATGAGATTGAGATGAGCCAGGGTCAAGACAGTGTATCTGGATACTACACAAAGATTAAGATGTTATGGGATCAACTTGATTCAGTCGATCAGATTCCATTATGTAATTGTACTTGTGAGATCAATAGAAAACTGACTAAATCACAAGAGGACAAAAGATTGGTGGATTTCTTGATGAAATTGAATGATGGATATGAGATGATTAGAGGGAATATACTTGTTATGAGTACTTTACCCTCCATTTCACAAGTGTACAGACTACTAGTTCAGGAAGAAAATCATAAGAAATTGTATCAAGGTTCACAGGTTGTTCAAGAAGATGTTATGGCTTTTAGTGTAAAAAGGAGAAACTATCAAGATAATAAGTTCAGGCCACAATACTCGCACAATACTCTTGTTAGATCAGGATTCAATGATCGTCAGGATCTAGACTCAACTGATCAGGATTGCTGACATCATCAGTATTTGCTCAAGCGTCAGTATCAGGATTACTATCAGGACCGTGATCAGGATTGATCATCAGGACTGGAAGCTGATCAGGATTACAACTTCGAGTTATTTATGGAGTCTAGTTAAAGAAGGAAAGGTGATTTTGTCGGTTCCTAGTTTATAGGAATGAAACTGTCAATTAAGGATATGTTTCAATCTAGTTTGTAATTGATTAAGACTTATCTTGTAATTGATAGAGAAGCTGTGTAGTATATAAACACAGTTTAGGTTTTGATTTTATATCAAATTGCATACACGAGTATATTGTAACCTAGAAGCTCTCAAGAACATCAGAATTTCTTGAGAGAGTTTGTAACAGTTTTATATCAGAATTAATAAAGCTGTTATTATCTTCATATTTGTGTTTATAGTCGAGAATCTTATACAATTGTATTCAACCCCCCTTCTACAATTGTTATTTACTGGGCAACAATTGGTATCAGAGCAAACTGATTTAAATTTGAATCAGATACGATCTAAGATGTTGACAAAGTATGAAAGCATGAAAATTCACATCCTAAAGAAAACTGAATATCCAACATGGAAGGTAAAGATGCTGATGTACCTAGAGGCTATGGATCCTGACTATTTGGACAGGATACGTGATGGACCATATGTTCCTACGAGAATAGTTGCACAAACAGATACTGTACCTGAACACTACGTGGTCAAGGTAAAAAGTGAATGGACTACTGAAGAAAAGGCTGACGTTCTCAGAGATGCAAAGATAAAGAATATCCTTCACAACAGCCTTCATGCTATCATGTCTAACAGGGTGATCGCATGCAAATCTGCAAAAGAAATTTGGGATACTTTGGAAACTCAATGCCAAGGATCTGCATCTGTCAAGAAAAATAGAAGGGCTCTACTTATTCAAGAGTATGAACAATTTGATGCAAGACCTGATGAGAGCCTTACTGACTTGTATGATAGATTCCTGACACTCTTGAATAATCTATCATTAGTAGGCAAAGAGTATGTATCTGAAGATTCTAATACCAAGTTTCTGAGAGCTTTACCAGAAGAATGGGATACACAAACATCAATCTTTAGACATCAGTATGATCTAAACACTGCGTCTCTTGATGAAGTTTATGGGATGCTGAGAACCTATGATCTTGAGGTTCAACAAAGGAAGAATAAGAAAAGTAGCAAGGCAAAGACTATTGCCTTGAATGTTGAGGCTAAATCAAAAGGAAAAGCTGTGGAGGTCTCTAGAAGAAAATCAAGAATAGTTGAGTCAGATCCTGATGACTCATCATCAGATACTGATGGCAATCCTGATGCCAATACTGATGATGATTCTTCTGACTCAGACATGGAAGAGATGGTTTCTATGATAGTTAGAGGCTTCAAAAAGATGAAGTTCAGGAAGGCTAGAAGACAAGGAAACTTCCAGAAAAAGACTTTCAATGCTGACAAAGACAAGTACAACAAAAAGGACAGCAAAAGTGGCAAATTTGACAAGTCAAAGGTTAAATGCTACAAGTGTAATGGAATGGGGCACTTTGCAACTAAGTGCAAGAAGGCTAAAGCACTCATCACATCAAGCAAGGATTGGATGGACTCGTCCTCAGAATCTGACACTGAGGTGGTCAACTATGCCCTAATGGCCAATACTGATGAATCTTCTATTCCTGATGATAAGGTACTATAAACTGTCTTTGATTTTGATACTGATAATGCTTCTGAGTTAAGACGTTTTCTAAAGTCATTGCATATTAGCTTTAGAAGTCAAACTGCTGAAAATACTAGGATCTTATCTCAGATGTCTGAACTTAGGAAAAGGAATGAGCATCTAGAAACTGAATTCTCTTTTATGCAAAAAGTACAGATAGAATGTGATAATGCTAAACACATGTATTTGGAGATGAAATTTAAATGTACTGCTCTTGAAAAAGAAATTGAGGAAGCTAAAGAGAAAATCAGAATCTGGACAGATTCTGGAAGGAAATTTCATGAAATAAATACTTCTAAGAATTGGAAAGAGTGTCTAGGTTAAAAGTCAGATGAGGATAAGAAGTTGAAAAAGAAAGTTGTAATAGATTAGACAGTAAGACCAATGACCTATAGACATGTTATAGACAAGACCAAATCAAAGATTAAGCCTGTTAAATTTGTATTTGGTAATGATCCAAATTCTACTTTTGAAAAGGGATCTACTTCTGATAACTCAGTCTCTAATGAGAAGTCTAAACCTGTCAAGAAAACTGAAAAGAAAAATATAGGTTTATTGTCTCAGAAACAACTTAGGGGAAAAAGTTAGTAATGCAATTGGTAAACAAAATCTACCAACTTTCAAGAGAAACAGGAATGGTAAAGTTGGGATTAATAAAGAGAATAACTATAGGTTTATCCCAAATGCACCTAGAAAATGCTGCTTTAACTGTGGAAACTCTAATCATCTTGCTATTGATTGCAGGAAGAGTAAAAAGAAAGTTACTGAAATTCCTAAGTTTGGTGTTAGGAGTAGATCAGTATTTTATAAACCACAGAAGTCCTGTTTTCATTGTGGTAGTAAATGGCATTCTATTTATACTTGTGAAGAATACCATAGGTTGTACTATAACTTTTATGATCCATTAACTAAGTTCAAAAGTGCAAATTCTGGTATCATTAAGAATGTCAATGTGAAGCATGCATCTGTTAATACTGATACTGACAAAGCAAATCCTGATGAAGTTAATCCTGTCAGGACTGCTAAAGTCAAAAAGTCTTCTGCTGCTAAATTAAGTAAGATGCATGGAAAAGGAACCCAACAAGTGTGGGTTCCTAAATATTCTAACTAGTGAATTGTAATTCTGATTGCATGGAAAAAGGAAAAATGTATTAGTCATGGATAATGGATGCTCTGTGCACATGACTGGAAACAAAGCCCTGTTATCAGAATATGAGGAAAAAGCTGGCCCAACTGTGTCTTATGGAGATGGCAACATTGGACAAACTTTGGGATATGGCAATATAATCATTGGAAATGTCATCATTGAACAAGTAGCTCTAGTGAAGGGACTAAAACACAACCTGTTGAGTATTAGTCAAATCACTGACAGAGGTTATCGTGTCAACTTCTATTCCACACATTGTGAAGTAGTCAGCAAAGCATCAGGAAAGGTTGCACTCACTGGCTACAGGCATGGTAACATTTATGAAGCCAACATTCAAGCAAATACTGATGGCTCTCCTACTTGTCTCATTAGTAAAGCATCAGTAGATGAAAGTTGGAATTGGCACAAGAAGCTTTCTCATCTCAACTTCAGCAATATCAATGAGTTGGTTAAGAAAGATTTGGTTAGAGGATTGCCTAAAGCTTTGTATACTCCTGATGGACTCTGTGATGCATGTCAAAAAGTTAAACAGAGAAGGACATCATTCAAGAGTAAATCTGAATCCTCTATTGGTGAACCATATCACATGTTACATCTTGATCTATTTGGACCAGTCAACATAATGTCCATCAGTAAGAAAAGGTGCACTCTTGTAATTGTTGATGAATACTCTAGATTCACATGGGTGTATTTCCTGCACAGAAAAGATGAGACTCCAGAAATACTGTTGGATCATGTGAGACTGATTGAGACAGGCACAAAGTACAAAGTCAAGATTCTGAGAAGTGATAATGGTACTGAATTCAAGAATTCAAAGATGGAAGAGTTCTGAAAATACAAAGGAATTATTCAACAATTCTCTTCTCCTGGCACACCCCAGCAAAATGGAGTAGTAGAAAGGAAAAATAGAACTCTTATTGAAGCTGGCAGAACTATGTTGGAAGAAGCTAAATTGCCTACATATTTCTGGGCAGAAGAAGTCAACACAGCATGCTATACACAAAATCTCACATTGATAAACAGATATGGAGTAACTCCCTATCAAATGCTCAAGGAGAAGAAACCTAGTTTGAAGCATCTGCATGTGTTTGGCTGTAAGTGTTTTGTTCTCAGAACTCATCCTGAAAAGCTAGGGAAATTTGAAACAAAGGCTGATGAGGGAATTTTCATTGGCTATCCTGCATCAAGAGCCTTTAGAGTTTTCAATTTGAGAACAAGGACTGTCATGGAGTCAATACATGTATCTTTTGATGATAAGAAGATAACAGGAATTGATGAAGACTCACATGATAGGTTGATTTTTGAAAATGAAGCTACCAAGGAACCTGAAGAAATGGAATCAGATACTGATGGGTCACCAAATCCTGATGATCCATCAAATCCTGATGATCCATCAAATCCTGATGATCCACCAAATCCTGATGGAGCACCAAATACTGATGGTGCTAATACTGATGATGAAAATAATGGTGACACATCTAGTAGTGCAAATGTTGAGGGGGAGCAACAACAAACTACTACAAATACTGAATCTACTCAATCATCAAGGGAAAATTCTCCAGATACTGATTCAAGTGACAATTCTGATAATCCATCAGGAAGTGACAACAACAATTCAGGGGGAGCTTCTACTGAAGCAAATTCTTCTAATCAAGATAACACCAATCCAGGGGGAGCATCTACTTCAAGGAATAATTTACCACCAGCAAGGAAATGGACAAGAGATCATACTTCTGATTTGATAATTGGAGATCCTGATGCAGGTGTTAAGATAAGAAGTGCAACTCAGAATGAATGTCTTTATCATAACTTTCTATCCAAGGAGGAGCCTAAGAAAGTCGAAGATACACTTAAGGATGCTGATTGGGTTACTGCAATGCAAGAAGAATTGAATGAATTTGAAAGGAATGAAGTCTGGAAACTGGTACCAAGACCAAAGAATATGTCAATTGTTGGTACAAAATGGATTTTCAAGAATAAGACTGATTCAGATGGTGTAATAATCAGAAACAAAGCAAGACTAGTTGCAAAGGGGTATTCTCAACAAGAAGGAATTGATTATGATGAAACATTTGCTCCTGTTGCAAGACTAGAAGCCATCAAGATCTTTCTGGCTTATGCAACTCACAAGAAATTCAAGGTTTTCCAGATGGATGTTAAAAGTGCTTTCTTAAATGGTGAACTGGATGAAGAAGTATATGTTGAACAACCTCCTGGTTTCATTGATCCTAAATATCCAAATCATGTCTACAGATTGGACAAGGCACTTTATGGACTAAAGCAAGCTCCAAGAGCATGGTATGAAACTCTAGCTCAATTCTTACTGGAAAGTGGATTCAAAAGAGGTACTATTGATAAAACTCTATTCTATTTGAATCATGGTAAGGATTTGCTTTTAGTTCAGATTTATGTTGATGATATCATTTTTGGGTCAACAAACAATAAGCTGTGTGAAAAGTTTTCTAAGCTTATGTAGTCAAGATATCAAATGAGCATGATAGGAGAAATGAGTTACTTTCTTGGTCTTCAAGTTAAACAGACTGATGATGGTATTTTTATCAATCAGTCAAAGTATACAAGGAATTTATTGAAAAGGTTTAACATGCAAGATTGTGCTACTACAAGTACTCCTATTGCTACAGCTACCAAACTTGATCCTGATCAAGGTACTGAGGTAGATGTAACTCACTACAGAGGAATGATTGGCTCTTTATTGTATCTCACTGCAAGTATACCAGATATCATGTTTGCAACCTGTCTGTGTGCAAGATTTCAAGCAAAACCTAGAGAACCTCATCTGATTGCAGTCAAAAGAATATTCAGATATCTCAAAGGCACTCCTTCACTTGGCCTTTGGTATGCAAGGGAATCAGATTTTGGGTTGTGTGGTTATTCAGATGCTGATTTTGCAGGATGCAAGATAGACAGGAAAAGTACTTCAGGAAGTTGTCAGTTTTTGGGTGGTAGACTAGTTTCATGGTTTAGTAAAAAACAAAAGTCTATCTCTACTTCAACTGCAGAAGCTGAGTACATTGATGCAAGAAGTTGTTGTGCTCAAATAATGTGGATGAGGAATCAGTTGTTAGATTATGGCCTGTCATATTCAAAAATCCCTATTTATTGTGATAATCAAAGTGTTATTGCAATGACAGGAAATCCAGTTCAACATTCTCTTACTAAACACATCAGTATTAGATATCACTTCATAAGAGAACAGGTTCTGGAAGGAACAATTGAACTTCATTTTATTCCTACTGATCAACAACTAGCTGATATATTCACCAAGCCACTGCCTGAAGCTACTTTCAACAAGTTGGTGAATGAACTTGGAATGATGAACTTTGAGAATTTCTGAGGAAAACTACAGAGAGGAAATCTTGATGACTATCAAATCCTGATGGTCATTCTGCAAGGTATGTAATTTTGATCAAATCCTGATAGGACACAATCCTGACAGGAAGTCAACTGGTCAATCCTGATGTACAAGTCAGTATTTCATTGCTTAAATTGTGCCTGATTTTTCGTCAGTTACTGATGAGAAATGTTTTAGTTTTAGTTGGACAACTGTATGTGCGCGTGTGTCACACTGATAGATATATACATATAGATACACATAAAAAGCGGTGCAGTTATGTTTAATTACGCACATAATTTGTCCACTAATCATTTATGCACTAATCATAGCATGCCACCTGTCACTGAGAGTAATATTTTGTTTTAACAAAATACATTTGATTTTCCAAATTACTGTTTACTCTCTTATCATCAGTTTTTCATCTTCTTTCTCTCTCTGTGTGCTCAAGAACCCTAATTTCTAAATCTCAATTCTCAAGTTTTCTATACTTTTTTAATAGCGTGTTCATCATTCATGAACAAGCAGACAATAATTAGTGGTGTTACTTTTGCCACTAATAATTTTGTAGCCGCTTTATCTCATCAGGATTTGCCCAATGAGTTTCACATTATTCAGGATTTTCTAGCTTCAAGTCCATTGAAGTTTGCTCTAACAGAACCTGCTAGTGTATCGTTTAAGTCTGTGATGCAGGTATGGAACTCAGTTGTGTTTGGAAAAGGTCCATCAGGAACATTGTTGATGACGTTTGAAGTCAATGGTGTTACTTACAATGTCACTCCTGCTGTTATTGAAGAGGCGTTGCATTTGCCAATTCTGGGTGATAGTGTTCCTGATGTGGTTACAGACTCTACTCTTTTTGAGTTTGTTTCTAAACTTGGCTACAATGGAGAAGTAAAGAGGTATGGCAACCTCTTCAGGACAAAGCTTAAGAAGGAATGGAATTTCTTCTTTGACACAATCAGCCGATGTTTCCTGAATAAGACATCAAATTTTGATGCTCTTCCATCAGGATCTCTAAAAATTGGGTACTCTTTTATCCATTCTACAATGTTTGATTATGGTAGTTTTATCTTAAAAGCTTTAAGTGATAGGAAGTCAGATAAGTTAGGTTATGTCTGTTTCCTTAGATTTTTTCAGTTAATCTTTAATCACTTATGTCCTGATGTTATTTTTGAGAATGATGTGATTCTACCTATTTGTAGAATTACAGAGAATAATTTGAAGTCCTTAGTCAACAGTAATAAGGCAAATGGTTTTTCAGGCAATGCCTATATTCCTGATGAGGTCAGGCTTTTCTTGAAAGAGAAAATGCGTACTTATTATGGATCAGTTTCTGATGTTATGGGGCAAGGCCAATCACACTTTGTTCCTGACCCAAGCATCCAACCCAAACACTTCAAACAGTCAACAACCACCTCTATTGTCTCCCAAAAGACTTTAGTTGTAAAATCTAAGAAATCAGCTAGAACTGATGTGTCTGGAAGGCAATCAGGTTCAAAGGATTTTTCCTCTACACCACTCACTCAAAAGAAGATAAAAGGGGGTGTACAAGGGGTCCTGGTGAAGAAGAATGCTAAGGTTGTTGAGGGTGTTTTAGTGAAAAGAAAGTTAGTGCTAAGAGATGAGACTGATTCTGAGGATGATATGCCTATATCCTCTAAATTTAAGATCAACAAGGAAGTTGCTGATACTGTTATTGAAGCTGTGGCACAATCTGCTAAGCCACAGAAGAAAAAAAAGTTGACAAAAAGCAGGTATCATATTCCTTTGAAGAAGCAGGATACCGATGGACATGACACTTCAATTCCTGATGAGCAGTCAAATCCTGATGCTCAAGCAAATCCTGACATTGGTAATCCTGATGTTGCACCAAGTCAAGTGGTATCTATTTCAGACTCTCCAGCCAAAGCCTCTCCGCCTACAAGACATGTGGATATTTCATGGGAGAAGCTTGGTGTTGCTGCTTCCAAACTTGGATTTTCTCATCCTATGGATAATAAAAGGAAGGAAGAAGAGTTTGTTTTCACTAGACAGAAGAAGCTGAAAGGATCTAGCCCACAAGAACCTAGACCTCAAAGTGGTTCAGCAGCTAATACTGAAGATCCTGCCCCACAAGAACCACTCAAACAAAGTTTGGGTGAAGGCATAGCTGATGGAATGGCCACACAAGAACCATCTTCTCAATGTGAAGATGTAGGCCAAACAGCTACAGTTTCTGAGGAATTTCCTGACAAAGCTCAAGGGGTTTCTGGTGCAGATGAAATTGAAAGTTGGTTGAGGACACTGTCATTGAGGGAAGTACACAAGAAACTTCAGCTCAAAGTGTTGAAGCAGCTTCTAAACCTCAGGCTCCACAAGAACCATCAGTAACAAATCCTGATACAAACCATTCAAATCCTGACAGTGTTGCTCCTAATGCTAGTGGTGCTCCTGATGCTGAGCCAATCCTGATACAACCACTTAGCTCAAGACCAATGACAGATTCTATCACAGCATCACATGATAAACTTAAAGGTATTGTTATTCCTGATCCTGATGTTACTCATGATTCTGATGCTGATGATAGTGATGATAGTGATGATGATAATCAAGATCAGAAGGATCAGATTGCTACAACACTTAAATCTAGTCTTGGAACCAACTTTGGTTCTTCAAGCACTTTCATGACTGGCATGGCTGCTACAGAAAAGGATCTTCGACAAGACTTTTTTGGTCCTTCACCAATTGATCCAGCTGAGCTTCTGAGAAAAGATGAATGGGAGAATGAATGGTATAGATCTTATAACTCTGTTAGTTTTGCCTGTGCATTGGAACATGCTGCTCATGCTACCAGAATCATTGAGAATGAAGATATGCAGAATCATTTGAAGGCTACAACTCTTTTATCCAAAAGCCTCAAGCATGAAATTGATTCTGTCAAAGCTACAACTGAAAAAGTGAGGATTGATATTTCTCAGAACTTTACAAAGGTGCCTACTGCTCTTCAACTCAGAATAGTAGAATCCCAAGTTAAGTCTGTGATTACTGAACAGTCTTCCATCAACAACAGAATTGATTCTCTTGATTCTAAGGTAACTGACATTCAAACCTCTCTTGCCTTGATTTTAAATCTCTTAAATCATGATGTCAAAAAGGGGGAGAAGGTAAGTCAGACAAAATGTACACCTGATCTAGTATTGAGAAATAATGATGATGATCATACTGGAAATGATGGTGATGACAAAGTTTTACAAGGAGAAACCTCTGATGCGGCTACTATGAAGTCTACAATTCAAACTTCTCAAAGTCAAACAACACAGTCAACTCATATTTCTGATTCTAGAATTAGAACAGTAAGGACACTGGTACAATTTCAGATCCTGACGGAAGAACAAATCCTGATAGGTGATCAAATCCTGATGGATCATCAAATCCTGACGCCTGGTCATGGACATACACTTGTTACAATTCCTGAAGGTGATGAAGATGTGCTCATTGATAATCCTGAAGATGCAAATAGAGGAAGAAGCTCATCAACTCAACATATGCCTAGACAGATAAGGTCTAGAAGTCTAAGAATAGAAGAAATTCCCGAGCCTACTCAAATTCTAGTAGTTCCTGACAGGTCTACTTTTGGTGATGATGGAATTATTGAAGAAGTACCTGAATTAAGAAGAAGATCAAGACAATCAACACTCATCATTAATACAACTCAAATTACAGATTCTAATCCTGACATTTTTCCTGACACTGTTCAAGATCTTGGTGAATCTGAAATACTACATGAGGTTGATTTGTTAATCTTATCTACTGTTGTTGATTCTCACAATAGTGAAGTTGATGAAGAAGAAGAAGCAAGAAGAAGAAAGATAACAAGAACAACAAATAGAGATTTCAATCTCTATTTACAAAGGCTTAAACTCTCAAATAGAAGGTTGTGGAGAAATTCAAGTAGACAACAACCTCAGTTGGAAAGAAGCTATGTTCTTGAGAAAGAAAAAGACAAAAAGTGAAAGGACATTGACACACTTAGGTGTGATAGACCTATCAACTTTCAGTCTGGTGGAGTTATAACAAGTGCTTCCAGTGTTGCTAATTTTTCTGATTCATTTAGATCAAAAGCACTCTGGTTACAGATGTTTTCAAATCTAAGGCAAATGACAAACAACTCAAGAGGAGGTATTGGACACAGGGATGCTGAATTTCTGAATATACCACATGTTGATCCTCATGCCTTGTTATTCCCAAATGACCTAACAGAATTGTAGAAGGGGGGGTTGAATACAATTCTTGATATTTTCTTGAAACTAAAACACTTTATAAAATAAAACTGAACTGAATAAATAAAAACACAAGATATAAATAATTCAGTTGGATTGTTTGATGATCCAACTGAAGTTTTTTATTGCGGAAATAATCTGTGATACAGAAGTACACAGCTGCTCAGTTACAAGGTTGTAGAGAAGAATTGCTCTCAAAAATAGCTAATACAATCTATTTGTGTTTCTTCTCTTCTTTCTAAAGTAACTGCTACACTTGGTTATATAATCCCAAGTTTACAATTCTACGTTTGGTTAAACTAAAGAATAATAGTAGTAACCATCAGTAGCTTGCTTTTCATTCCTTTTGTCCAATGGTCCTTGGAGATCTTAGCTTTTGTCTTCATGCTCATTATAATCATTCCCAAGAGCCTTATTGGAAATTGGAATGTTTCCTTATTTCCAGTAACCACTTTGATGGCTTCCAATGCAAAGTACACTTCCATATCTCCTTTTAGATCTGTTCAGTAAACTGTCACTATCACTTTGTCAACTGTTCAAAAAGCAACATTGATTCGTTGATAGCAAGGAGATGTGTTTCGTTGATAGCTTCATTCTTCATTCCGTTGATGGTGTTTCCCTCGTTTCGTTGATGGGTAAACTCCATACCGTTGACAGAGTAATCTTCATACCGTTGACATGTCTTCACTTAGGCAGAATTACAAGGCATAACATATTTACAATTAACCAACCTATTTTGCCTATCTAGTACATAGTCAACATGACTTAGAAAACCTATCTTAAAACATATAATAGAATGCCTATCATACTGTGAAGTATTGTACAATGCAATTGCTACAACACTCATTTCGTTGATGAGCTTCCTGTCAACGAAACACTGCTAAGCATGCTATTTCGTTGACAGCTACAAAATTGACTTTACACAAATTCTACTAAGTGTTTTATGCTTATCATCAAGAACAACATATTCCTAACAATCTCCCCCAATTTATGACTGATAGAATAACAGCCATAAATCAAGAGACTTGATGATAACAAAAACACTCAGATACATCATAAATTACAAAAGTAGAAAATGTATTAAGCTTCAAAACTTTATAGACAAAATATAAGACTTACAAGACTAATGCCCACAAGTGCTCCTTTAGTCTGAGCAAATGTTTCATCTGTGACTTCTTTGTGGCATAGTCTTCTTCCCTCTCTTGGAGTTGTTTTCCTCAATCTGGGCCTGTAGTCTTCTGTAGAAGATTTTCTCCTCTTCATCTTGATCACCAAGCTTGGATTGCATCAGCTTTAGAGTTTGATTAGATGCCTTCTCCAGCTGGTCTTCCATTCTGAAGAATCTTCTGCAATTGTCCTTGTCCTTAAACTCCATCATCCAATAGGGTTGAAGATGGATTTTCTTTCCTGTTGAGGGAACTCTAAGTATCCTGGGAAGAGCCTCAGGCTTGTTCCAGCTAGCCTTTATCTGACAGATTTTGGAGACCACCTCAGACTTGGCTGTTTTGGTGAAACCAAAGTCCTTTTTCAAGCATCTAAACACTGAGAGTAGTGTTTGATAGTCTTCTCCTAAAATTCTGTAGAGAGGCCACACTTGTTCTCTACCCCCCTTGAATATGAACACTAGTCTTTCAGGCAACTTTTGAGAAGCTGCAATTCCCCTTACTTCCACCAGGTTGTCTAAGTCAAGATGTAGACTGGATTCTTCCCTGATGTCAGCAATGTACATGCAGTCCTCTGGGTTTGAAGGGGGTTTTTGAGATTGTGGCTTTCTCACAAAAACAGGCTTTGCTTTGACAGGCCTCTTCTTTGTCTTCATTGGTTGGTCCTTTTCTAACAGGAACTTTGGAAAGTATGCCTCATCAAAATCAATTGGTTCCTCTTTTGGCATGATTGGTTGATCATGAAAATTGACAGGATGTGCAGGATCACAGGCCAACTTTCCCTCAAAAACTGGATTAGCAATTGTTGGAGGTGCAATAGGTATTGAAGAGTCTGATGCAGTACTCTGAGAATCAGCACTCTCAAAGTCTATGTTTCTCCTAGCTCTCTCTTTGGGTTGCCTTGTGCTCTTCTTTGAACTCCTTTCCTCTCTAGTGCTTTCCTCTTGCTTCCTTTCTTCTTCATCTAGAGCTTGAGCTACTGCAAGAGCTTGCATAGCTGCTCTTTCTGATTCCTCAGCCTTGGCTTCAGCAAAGTTTGGATGACCAGCCCAAACACAGATTTGTTGTCCATTCCTGTAGACAATTGCCCTTTGCTTCCTTATCTCATAATCATTACTTTCCTTGCTTTTTGTGATGAGTAGACCAAGAAGCTTGTGCTCATCTGGATAAGGTGCAGGATAGAAAGTCCTTGCTATGTTTTTGCCCTTTGGTTTAGCAGGGGACTTGGGAGATAGGCTTCTTTGAATTGTAGCTTGTTCCACATCCCTAATGCATGAAGTTTGTCCTTTTTCCTTCCTTGGTCCTTGAGTGACTCCATGTAGAAGGGGCTCTTGGTGATAGAAAGAATTTGTCTGTGGCTCCCATTCCGTTGATGCTAGTGCCATGGCATTCGTTGATGGCTGTTCCGTTGATGGATTTGAGTCCTTATCTTCAGTAATCTTCTTGAACTTTGCTTCTATGTTGGACCAATGTTCTTTGATTTGTTCTGCAAGTCTCATCCTCATAGAAGCTTCTTGTATAAGGTCAATACCATCCTTTTGCTGCTTGCCAAGCTCCCCCATTGCTAATGGCTCATTTGGTAGGGAAATGGCTGGGACCATAACCTTGGTAATCTGAATGTCTAGCTCCTTAGATTTCTCCCCCTTTTTGTTATCATCATAAGAGATGGCTGGGAGTCCTTGAGCTGCCACTAGCTGGGCCAATAGTTGAGTTTGTTTCTCCTGTTCCTTTTGCATCTGTGATAGAGTGGCTTCCACCTTGTCCACTCTAGAAGAGAGAGTCTTCAAGGAGGAATCCACTTCAGGTTCTTTAGAGAAAAACCTGTTCATCCTGGACACAGTGAGAAGAGGAAGCTTTTCATCTAGCCTCCTATCATTAGCAGCCCTAAGGTTGCTGATTGAATCCTTGATCTCTGTAGCCTCAATCCTTGTCTGCAACATTTGTAGCCTTTGAATTTCCAGAGAATCCATTATGGCTTTGTAGAATTTCTTGTCCCTTGCTCCTGCAGACTCATGAGCTAGATATGCTTCTTTGTACTGCCTTGTGATAGCAGCATCCAAATTGCTTCTACCATGCATATCTTGAGAAAGCCAGTTTGGTGTAGGAGGCACCACAGAAGTCCCAGTCTGTGCAGTAGTGGCCACCTGTAAAGTGTCACCAAAGCTATCCTCATTATCAGAAAAATCAAAGTCTTCACTTGCTTCAGCTCCTGGAGGTAGATTGGTCAAGGCATCCTTTGCTCTTTGCATTGATGCAGTTGTGTGAATTAGTTGTAGTGACCTCTCTGCCTCCACATTGCCCTGTTGAGCCAAAATTTGATAGGCTGACACAGGATGAGTAAAGGTCTCAGGATCCAGGGAAATACTATCCAGAGTTTGCTGATAAACCTCTTGGAAAGTAAGTTCCCTTTCTCCCTCACTGACCTCCATTAACTCATTAGCAATGGCTGCTTCCATCCTTATTTCTCCTGTAGTCCCTTCTCTCTCTCCACTCTGTTCTTGCATCATGGGCTCCCCATGGCTCACACCTCTCACACCCTCACCTTCACCTTCTAAGGTGGAACTCTCAATCTCTCCTTTTGCCTGGCTGGAAGAAATAGCCAGCCTCTCACTCACATTCTCTCCTTTTGCCTGGCTGCAAGCCAGCCTCTCAGTTTCACTCCCTCTCAGTCCTAGAAGTGTCTCAACTACCACTAGATCATCTGCACTGGTTGTGGGAACAACTTGATTTTCAATTAAAGGTGCAGAGTGAACTATCAACGGAATGGTAGTTTGAACTGTCAACGGTATGGATACCGTTGATGGAGAAACACTTGTCAACGAAATAGACTGTTTCGTTGATGAAGTCAAGAAAGCACTTTGAGAATGAGAAATTACAGTAGAGTCTGTGGTGATTGATTTTAAAGATTGGTCCACAGATCCCCTTGCAACTTCAGGAAAAATTGGTTGATGGCCCAACAAATCACTTAACAAGTGATGGCCACCAGCTTCAGAGTGGGGCTTCTCCAAGATTAGAGTTGGAGAATCAGGAATAGATGTATGGATCATGTCCACATCTAAAGATTGAGTTGGTGAATTTGATGGAGATAATTCAAGATTGATGTTTAGAGAATGGGACTGTAACCCCAGAGTAATGATAGGGGTTACATCAAACTGAATTTGAGAAACTGGAAGTGTTGCTTCCAGTGTGTGTGCACCCTGTGTACCCTTGGACTTTTGCTTCACTCTCCTTTGGTATTGGGAAAATGTAGACTTTGGGCTTGAAGTGTCCCTTACCCTTTTGGACTGTGCTCTAGGAGGAGAGCTTGTTTCAATAATCACATCCTTTTGGGAGGATGCAATTAGACTTGTGTTTAAATCCATGTTACTCATTGTGCCTTGTTGGGAAGACACAATGGGGCTTGGCTGGTACACACTAACCTGTCCTTCCTTATCCTTGGGGTTTCTTTGATGTTCACCCCTTCCCTCACCTCTCACAACTCCAGACTCACTCCCCTTAGGTTGTGTGGTAGTTTTTACAACAGGTGCCTTTTGAGAAGCACCTGAGGTTGGCTTGGAGGATTTCTTTGATTTTGGTTTTGTTGCTAGGGCAGGAGCCTGTTGGGTCACAGCTACAGACTCCATAGCAACATTGGAAGGTAAAACAGTAGAGGTGTTAGCTACACTAACAGGGATAGTAGTAGTTACCTCAATGATTGGCAGATACACCACTGGAACATCACCATTGTGGTTCAGCCTCAGTATGTCTGTCAATACTCTCTTTTCTTGCACAAAGCACTCGAACCTGGCATTAGGGTTAGAGATAACTAATGGTGCTGGACTAACATGGTTAGCCAACATCATCAGAAACCTAGCATAATAGATATTTTTCTTCCTATTTGCTTTGTCACCCAACTTAGCACCAATTTCATACATAAGTTGGGTGTTAAAGTTGTGATATCTATCATTTAGAAGCATGGTTAGGAGAATTAACATAGAGTTAGTTAATGCATCAAAATTACTAATCTTTCCAGAAAAGACCTTAATGAATGCATCAGCTAAATAACTGTATTCCCTAACCAAACCTCTCCTAATTATTCTACCCAGATTATCAGTAGGCAAAGAGTAGTTTATAGAATTTAACATGGTAGTTATTTCAGTGTTAGTAGGCAAAGCATCACAGTTATTATCAGGAATATGTAAACATGCTTGCAAAACATCAGAATTAACTATGTACTCATTACCTTGAAGAGTGAATTTTAGTGTGCAGTGTGTTCCACTATACTCACATGAGGTCCAAATTTCCTCGATTATCTCATTGTAGAGTGGTGTAGAGTGAAACATTGCATAGCTCAACTTGCAATTCTTCATGAAATCCATCATTTTGAAGAACAGTCTGTTCGGGTTTTCCTTGACAACAAAAGGGATGGAGTTGTTCTTCTCATAGATGAACCCTCCAGCAGACATAAGCTTGACTATAGGTGCCATTGTTGATTAAAGGAAAGCTTCGAACTGAATTGCTTGTTAGAGAGAAGAAGAGAGAAAAAGCCTTTGGAATTTTTGAGAACAGGTAAAAAGAAATAATAAAAATAAAATTTCTTAAATACTCCCCCAAAAATTCTCAGAAAATGAATCCAATAATAAATGTAAATTACTGGATTGGCTTAAAAATATAACCGTTACTCTTAAAGTATTACCATGATTTATACTTACAGGGGTGTATGCATAGATCGTGGTAAAAGACGTGTCAAATTTCAACGGTTCAGATAAAAAGCGCTAAATCAACGAATCAGGATTGGGCGGTTAAAGTCCCGTCTTATTTCGTTGATAAAGCTGCGTTTCGTTGATATAAAAGAGCTATCAACGAAACACCCAGAAAACTGCTAAGACTGTCAACGAAATGGTGCATTCCGTTGGCATAGTAATTTTGACTTAGACAAAATTTTACCTTTTCCTGAGAAAATTCATTCACAGAAAAACATAGCAAATTCCTGGCTGCATTTTAACTTGCAAATATCTCAAAGATAATTAAGAGAAATTTAGCATACCTAGCTCACTTACTAATCTTGAGAATGTTGATTCATCAAGTGGCTTGGTAAAGATGTCTGCAAGTTGTTGTTCACTTGGAACAAAATGTAACTCCACAGTACCATTGATAACATGTTCTCTAATGAAATGGTACTTAATGTCAATGTGCTTGGTCCTTGAATGCTGCACTGGATTCTCAGTAATGGCAATGGCACTAGTGTTGTCACAGAAAATAGGAATTTTCTCAACTCTTAATCCATAATCAAGTAGTTGGTTTTTCATCCATAAAATCTGTGCACAACAACTTCCAGCTGCTATATACTCAGCCTCAGCTGTGGAGGTAGAAACTGAGTTTTGTTTCTTGCTGAACCATGACACAAGCTTGTTTCCTAGGAATTGACAGGTTCCAGTTGTACTTTTCCTGTCAATTTTACATCCTGCAAAGTCTGCATCTGAATAACCAATTAGTTCAAAACCAGATTCTCTAGGATACCAAATGCCAAGGTTTGGTGTTCCTTTGAGATATCTGAAAATTCTTTTAATAGCAACTAAATGGGATTCTCTAGGATCAGCCTGAAATCTAGCACATAGACATGTAGCAAACATAATATCAGGTCTACTAGCTGTTAAATATAAAAGTGAGCCTATCATGCCTCTGTAACTTGAAATGTCCACAGATTTTTCCTTAGTATTCAATTCAAGTTTGGTGGCAGTAGGCATGGGAGTTTTGGCAGGAGAGCATTCCATTAGGTTAAACTTCTTTAATAAATCATGAATGTATTTTGTTTGACTAATGAAAATGCCTTCATTAACTTGCTTTACTTGAAGACCAAGAAAGTAAGTTAATTCTCCCATCATGCTCATTTCATACTTACTTTGCATAAGCTTGGCAAACTTTTGACAAAGTTTCACATCTGTAGACCCAAAGATTATATCATCTACATAAATTTGAACAAGTAAAGTAGAGCCATTTACAACCCTGTGAAAAAGAGTTTTATCTACAGTACCTCTAGTGAAATGATTCTCAAGGAGGAACTGTGAGAGAGTGTCATACCAGGCTCTAGGTGCTTGTTTCAAACCATAGAGTGCTTTGAGAAGGAAGTACACATAGTCTGGAAAATCATCATCTTCAAAACCAGGAGGTTGACTTACATACACCTCCTCTTCCAATTCCCCATTCAGAAAAGCACTCTTCACATCCATTTGATAGACCTTGAAATTGGCATGGGCTGCATAGGCTAGGAAAATCCTTATTGCTTCTAGTCTTGCAACAGGAGCAAAGGTTTCATCAAAATCAATTCCTTCTTCCTGTGAATAGCCTTTTGCAACCAATCTAGCTTTGTTCCTTGTGACTATGCCATTTTCATCCATCTTGTTTCTGAACACCCACTTTGTGCCTATAACACTCCTGTCATTAGGCCTGGGCACCAGCTTCCAAACATTGTTTCTCTCAAATTGGTTTAGCTCCTCTTGCATGGCTAAAACCCAATCTGGATCTAGAAGTGCATCCTCAACTTTCTTTGGCTCATCTTGAGACAGAAAGCTACTGTATAGACATTCTTCTTGAGTTGCTCTTCTAGTTTGGACTTTTGAAGAGACATCACCTATAATAAGTTCAAAGGGATGATCTTTAGTCCATTTCCTTGAGGGAGGTAGATTTGCTCTTGAAGACGTAGCTTCATGATCATGATTGCCTTGATTGGATATTTGTCCTTGAGAAACTCCCCCTGAGTTTGTTGTTTCTAATTGATCACTTCTAGAAGCATTCCTATGACTATCAACGGTATGACCGTTTTGGCTGTCAACGAAACGCTCATTCTGACTGTCAACGAATCCACCATCATGACTATCAACGAAATGACCATTTGGTCTGCTAGCTGCTATCCTTTTTAACCTTAATGCAGCAATTTCATCTTCACTGCTGCTTTCATCTGTGCTAGATACAACAACTTTAGGCTGTTTCTCAGTAGCCTTATCATGATTCACTTGTTCTCCTTCCTCATTCTCAAAAGAGAGACTTTCATGGAAACCTTCATCACAGAGACCTTGTATTTTGAGATCATCAAAAACAACATGTACAGATTCCATAACAATGTTGATTCTGAGATTAAAGACTCTGTAAGCTTTCCCTGCTGCATATCCCACAAATATTGCTTCATCTGCCTTTGCTTCAAATTTCCCCAAATGCTCAGCTTGATTTCTCAGAACAAAGCACTTGCATCCAAAGACATGAAGAAAATCTAATAGTGGCTTCTTTCTTTTGAGTAACTGATAAGGGGTCATTCCTTTGGCCTGATTAATCAAAGAAATATTTTGAGTAAAGCAAGCTGTGTTAACTGCCTCAGCCCAAAAATATGTAGGTAACTTTGATTCATCTAGCATTGTCCTTGCAGCTTCAATAAGTGTTCTGTTTTTCCTTTCAACTACACCATTTTGCTGTGGTGTTCTTGCTGCTGAAAACTCATGCAAAATACCATTTTCTTCACAGAACACCTTCATGCTTGAATTCTTGAATTCTGTCCCATTGTCACTCCTAATCCTTCTTACTTTGAAATCAGGATGATTGCTTACCATCTTGATGTGATTGATAATGATTTCACTTGCCTCATCTTTAGAGTGCAAAAAGAAAGTCCATGTGAATCTAGAAAAATCATCAACAATCACAAGACAGTATTTCTTCTTTGAGATGGACATAACATTTACAGGGCCAAATAGGTCCATATGAAGCAATTCAAGCTGCTGGACAATTGATGACTCTGTCTTACTTTTGAATGATGCCTTCTTCTGTTTTCCCTTTTGACAGGCATCACACAAACCATCCTTGGAGAACTCCACCTGTGGAATTCCTCTAGCAAGATCTTTCCTCACCAAATCATTCATAACTTTGAAATTCAGATGGGATAACTTCTTGTGCCATAACCAACTTTCATCCTTGCTTGCCTTGCTGAAAAGACAAGTGATGGTGTCTGAACTTGTGCTACTAAAGTCAGCAATGTACACATTCCCCCTTCTGAATCCAGTCATTACCACATTGTTGTTTCCTCCTTTAGAAACAACACAGGCTTCTCTAGAAAAAGTAACTAAAAATCCTTTGTCACAAAGTTGGCTGATACTAAGCAAGTTGTGCTTAAGACCATCCACCAATGCAACCTCATCTATGATGACATTCTCTTTTGAAATCAAGCCATATCCCTTTGTGTAGCCTTTGCTGTCATCTCCAAAAGCAATACAAGGGCCAGCTCTTTCCTGAAACTCTGTGAGCAGGGTAGAATCACCAGTCATGTGTCTTGAACAACCACTATCCAAGTACCAAAGATTCCTTTTGTCTCCCTGCACACAATAAAACCAAATCAAGTCGATTTTGGTACCCAAGTTTCCTTGGGTCCTGTCTTGTTAGCCTTTGCATTCCCTTTTGTACCAATTTTCACTTTGGGCTCAGATTGATTCAAATCAATCTTTACCCTTGGTGTTGATTTCTGAGGGTTGCTCATATTTTCATTCATAGCATGCATAGTTGGAGGAACAATCATGTTATTCATGTTCCATGGCATTTGTGGTATGTTAAACATATTCATGTAAGGATTAGACACAAATGGCATACTAGCATATGGATTCTGAAATTGTGCATATGGAGCAAACATGTTAGACATAACAGGCATTGAAGGCATGGAACTGTTCATTGCAGGCTTGGGCATTCTCACATTAGCAGATTTCTTAACAGATTTGCAGTTAGTAGACAAATGACTAACACTTCCACAATTAACACATGTCTTTCTAGGAGCATATTTATCAGGTGTGTAATTGTTGTGTTTGTTAATTCCTACTTTGCCATTCCTGTTATTCTTTTTATTTCCCTTAGCCTCATTATGAACTTTCTCTACCTTGTCTTTCAATTGCTTGTTAGACAAGTGACCTACATTAGCTCTCTCAACAGGCTTCTCAATTTTCTTTGATTTACTAGACTCACCTTGAACAAAGTTCTTGGTGACAGGACCATACTTGTCATTAAGTCTAGTGAGTTTATTTTTTTCTTTGTCTGTCAACGAAACAGCCTGATCGGTTGATGGTTCATGTGTCAACGAAACATTGCATTCCGTTGACATATCAACCTTCAACAAATGATCATTGTTGTTTGTTGACTCTGTTTCTGATTCTAAGGTTTCACCAACATACCCTAGCTTCTCTTTGTTCCTTTTCCATGATTGCTCACAGAAGGATTCCACGCCTTGAACATTAATTATGTTGGCAGCAACATTCCTGGCATCCTTCCATTTTGCAATCACACCTTGTTCTATCTCAAGTTGTGTTTTAAGAATTTCTTCCCTTTGTAACACGTTCTCAAGTTCCTTCTTAGCATCCCTACTAACACATCTCATTTTCTCAAATTCAATGAGCTGTGCTTCTAACATTGCATTCCTATCACTTAAGAGCAGATTGGTCTCTTTTATTCTTGAATTCTCTTTAGTAAGTGATTTAAGAGTAACACGCAAATTATATAATACAGTAGACATTTCATTTACTGCATTGTCGCATTCCTCTTTAGAAAGCTCAGAAAGATTAGTAATTGTTACCTGGTTGCTTGAGGAACTTGCTTCCTGCTCATGATTGTCAGCCATAAGAGCCAAGTTGACATACTCAACATCATCATCAGAATCTTCACCATTACCAGCCCAATCATACTCCTGAGACATGAACGCCTTTTCTTTTTGTTTGAGAAGTTCAAAGTATTTCTTTTTATAATCAACAGGCTCAAATTTCCTGTTGCCCTTCTCAACCTTGGGCTTTCTGCAGTCTCCAGCAAAGTGACCAAGCATTCCACAATTGAAACATTTTGACTTAGACTTTTCAATCCAGTTTGTTTTGCTAGGTTGAAAGTCTCTTCTTGGTGGCCTTGCTTCTGAGTTTCTTTTGAACTTGAACTTAGAGAATTTTCTAGACAGAAAAGCAATGTGTTCATCAATCTCATCTAAGTCCTCCAAGTTGGTTGGTTCTGATTCTTCTTCTTCTGTCATCTTGTCTTTACCCTTGCTAACATCACTCCTACAACTAGATCGACTAGTTGTGGCCTTTGCAGCTTCTTTATTGTCATCTTCAAGTTGGTTCACTGATGCAATCAATGCAATAGATCCACCCTTCTTCTGTACCTTTTCAATTTCCTCATCTTGCTCCATTTCCAGCTCATAAGTCTTCAAGGTTCCATAAAGCCTTTCAAGAGTGTAGTCTTTGTACTCTTGAGTGTTTCTGAGAGAAACAGTCATAGGCTTCCATTCTTTTGGAAGAGCTCTAAGAAATTTAAGGTTTGAATCCTTGGTTTGATAGATCCTCCCATACAACTTTAATCCATTCAAAAGCTTTTGAAACCTACTAAACGTGTCATTTAGGGTTTCACCAGCTTTAAAATGAAAATGCTCATATTGTTGTATAAGGAGTTGCATTTTATTTTCCCTGACTTGCTCAGTTCCTTCACAGAGAGTTCTAACAGTATCCCATACTTCCTTAGAGGTTGTACAGTTGATAACATTGTCAAACATCTCTTGCTCCAAACCATTAAACAGAATGTTCATGGTCCTTTTGTCTTTATGAACTTCTGCAATATCTTCAACAGTCCATTCTGAGACAGTTTTTGGAATCTCTACATCAGGTGCATCATCTGGCAGTCCAACTCTAGAATCAAGCTTCATGGGAACGTGTGGACCTTTCTCAATGCAGTCTACATACCTTTCATCCATAGACATGAGATGTAAATGCATCTTTACTTTCCAGTGAAAGTAATTGTCTTTATCAAGAACTGGTATCTTCACACCTGCATCCTTCTTCACCATGGTTTCTGTTTTTGGTCTTGATCTTTAAACTTCTTGTATGTTAGAAGCTCGCTCTAATACCAATTGTTATTCCCAAATGACCTAACAGAATTGTAGAAGGGGGGGTTGAATACAATTCTTGATATTTTCTTGAAACTAAAACACTTTATAAAATAAAACTGAACTGAATAAATAAAAACACAAGATATAAATAATTCAGTTGGATTGTTTGATGATCCAACTGAAGTGTTTTTATTGCGGAAATAATCTGTGATACAGAAGTACACAGCTGCTCAGTTACAAGGTTGTAGAGAAGAATTGCTCTCAAAAATAGCTAATACAATCTATTTGTGTTTCTTCTCTTCTTTCTAAAGTAACTGCTACACTTGGTTATATAATCCCAAGTTTACAATTCTACGTTTGGTTAAACTAAAGAATAATAGTAGTAACCATCAGTAGCTTGCTTTTCATTCCTTTTGTCCAATGGTCCTTGGAGATCTTAGCTTTTGTCTTCATGCTCATTATAATCATTCCCAAGAGCCTTATTGGAAATTGGAATGTTTCCTTATTTCCAGTAACCACTTTGATGGCTTCCAATGCAAAGTACACTTCCATATCTCCTTTTAGATCTGTTCAGTAAACTGTCACTATCACTTTGTCAACTGTTCAAAAAGCAACATTGATTCGTTGATAGCAAGGAGATGTGTTTCGTTGATAGCTTCATTCTTCATTCCGTTGATGGTGTTTCCCTCGTTTCGTTGATGGGTAAACTCCATACCGTTGACAGAGTAATCTTCATACCGTTGACATGTCTTCACTTAGGCAGAATTACAAGGCATAACATATTTACAATTAACCAACCTATTTTGCCTATCTAGTACATAGTCAACATGACTTAGAAAACCTATCTTAAAACATATAATAGAATGCCTATCATACTGTGAAGTATTGTACAATGCAATTGCTACAATACTCATTTCGTTGATGAGCTTCCTGTCAACGAAACACTGCTAAGCATGCTATTTCGTTGACAGCTACAAAATTGACTTTACACAAATTCTACTAAGTGTTTTATGCTTATCATCAAGAACAACATATTCCTAACATGCCTTTACTGAAATTGGAGGTATTTTAACTTCTGAACACCTGAACAATTTATTAGCTGTTGATATAGTTATAGATTGTCATGATGGTACTGAAAAGAAAGAGAAGCTTTTGTACTTTATGAAAGATGGTAGTGTGAAGATTCTATCCATTCAAGATTTACTGGTGAAGACTACAAAGGAACTGAAATATGTTCATTATCTGCTAAAATGGAAGAATGAAGTGTGCAAGGTATGGAGTGATATGATTTTGTCAACAATTAGAAGAAGACTGGGTGGAGGTAGAAATTTCAATGGTGATTATACTCCCATGTACTTAAATCTGAGAGGTCAAGATGTGGAAATGCAAAGGGGCACTGTTGTTAAAGAAATGACCTTTGGCATGACTCAACTTACTCTTAATCCTGATGGGAAGGAAATTGCTTATCTTTTGCTTGAAGAGCACAGTCTACAAAGAAGCTATATACAGAATCTCAGAGCAGCTATCTTTCAGATAAATGAGGAAGTTGAAGAACTCAAAGATCTTAAAGAAAGATTAATTCAAATTCTTGAAGACAAAGAAGAAAGACTACTGTCAAACTTCTTGAAGATGAATTTATTCTATCAAAGAATCTGAACAGATAAGTTGTTACTGTAAATACTTGTACATTTTGTAAATAAGTTTTTGACATCATTGAATCTAGGAATCTATACTTTATTTTACAAAGTATAAGATTGGGGGAGATTGTTAGATCAGGATTCAATGATCGTCAGGATCTAGACTCAACTGATCAGGATTGCTGACGTCATCAGTATTTGCTCAAACGTCAGTATCAGGATTACTATCAGGATTTCTATCAAGACTATGATCAGGATTGATCATCAGGACTGGAAGCTGACCAGGATTACAACTTCGAGTTATTTATGGAGTCTAGTTAAAGAAGGAAAGGTTATTTTGGCGGTTCCTAGTTTATAGGAATGAAGCTGTCAATTAAGGATATGTTTCAATCTAGTTTGTAATTGATTAGGACTTATCTTGTAATTGATAGAGAAACTGTGTAGTATATAAACACAGTTTAGGTTTCGATTTTTATATAGATCGAATACACGAGTATTTTTGTAACTTAGAAGCTCTCAAGAACATCAGAATTTCTTGAGAGAATTTGTAACAGTTTTAAATCAGATTTAATAAAGCTGTTATTATTCTTTCATATTTGTGATACATAATTTATTTTGATCGAGAATCTTATACAATTGTATTCAACCCCCCTTCTACAATTATTATTTACTGGGCAACAACTCTCAATCACAGAATCAAGGTTTTAGTGGTAATGATTCAAGGAACAAGTCAAGCTTCTATTGTGACCATCGTAAGATGCCTGGACATAGTATACAGAGATGTTATAAAATACATGGCTATCCGTCAAATTTCAGAAATTACAAAAGACAAGTTGCAACAGTTCAGTCAGATAATGAAAATGTAGCAGAGTAAAATGACAATGTTTCATTTACAGCAGCTCAATATAAGCAAATTCTACGACTTCTTGGAAAGGATAAAGGAGAAGATCATTCATCAATGCCATCTCAGATTCAAGATGGAAATCACAGATCTGCAAATGTTGCAGGTAAATTCTGTTTTGTGTCTTCATCAGGATCTAATTGGATAGTTGACAGTGGTGCACCTGACCATATGTGTCATGACTTATCTTTATTCACATGTTACAATCTCATACAAGAAAAAGACAATTATATTACCATTCCAAATGGTACTCAAGTGAAAATACAATATAGTGGAACATTGCATATTAATCAAGACATTACTTTGCAAGATGTGTTATATGTCCTTGAGTTCAAATTTAATTTGGTTTCAATCCCCAGGATATGCAAAGATATGCAAGATGATGTAGTGTTTACTAATAATGAATGTTATTAGTTCTTTTTTTTTTGTGTAATATCTAGACCACTACGAGTCAATTTATTTAATATTTAGCTATTGTATAACACACAAATATTTCACTCCAGATAGACGATTTCTGAAGGGGATTAAAATTTTTGAATAAGCTAGAGATTTTTTTTTGCTAAATCAATGAGTTAGATTTATATTTAATAAAAAAAGATTAATAGAAAACAAAAATATAACCTCTTCAACTAGCACACTGACCATATGTGGAATAAATCCCATCCTTGCTGATCCTGCAAAATAGAAATCCTCATCAAATTTGAGATTATATATTGGTAACTATAAAATCACATTATAGCCTAAACAACAGACATTTACCAACACAATAACATGAAAATAGTTCTATGACTGGCATAAAAAGAGAAAACCATTACCGAACAATTGATTGTTGGATTGTTAATTATCATACAGAAATATAGATCATTCCATTAAGTCAACTTGAAAATTTCTAGACAACAGGTAAAAGTTGTGTTTATTAAGATAAGAGTAAAGTGCACTTTGTGTACTCGCACTTTGTGTGTCAGACCACTTGAGATACTGAAATTCTAAAACTACCACTTGATATACTGAACTTCTAACTTTTTTACAAAATGTGTACTTCCGTCAAGTATGACTATTTTTTTTTCAAGGGTATTTCAGTATTTTTGTCATCATCTTCTTCCTCAAACCCTTTTCACCATTGTTGAAGCTTTTGAGAAATTAAAAGTTGAATATCTCATTCATTTCTTAACGAAATCAAGTCATTAAAGTTGCAACATAATCATCTTTTCCTCATGTACATATAGATATTGATTTTCACTATCAATATTTTAATTTGGCGAAAACAATTTAAAAGGACATAACTTAACAAGCTACACATGAGTTGAAGTTTGTTTAATATATAAATTCTTGAAAGCAAATCTTTAATAGTTATAATTCATATCCCTTTATAGAGGAGAAAAAGACGATTCTAGTGCAATTTAAATGACTCTATTTCGTTATAAAACGAAAGACAAATTCGAGTTTTAAGTTTTTACGAAGATTATCAATGGTGAAAATGAGTTTGAGGAAGAAGATGATTGATAAAAGACGAATATACCCCTGAATTTCCTAACGGCGTCAAATGAATTTAACGGAAGTATACACATCATAAAAAAGTTACAAGTCCAGTATAGCAAGTGGTAGTTTTAGAAATTCAGTATCACAAGTGGTGTGACACCCAAAGTACGAGTACACAAAGTGCACTTTACTCTTAAAATAATTGCTTGGAAGAATATGCTAAAGCCATAACAGCTCAGTTAGAAAGCCTACTCTCCACAAGGTACAAAAACAGTTTTAATACGAAATTACGAATTATATTAAAAAAAGATTACGGAAATGTATTTCCAATGTGTACAAATACCTAAACGGGGACCATATATGATATAAAGCTACAACTTATAAGGCCATGGATTCAATTTAATCCTTCTAGCAACATTGTTCAATTTTATTACATTAACAAGTCAAGTTTTAAGTATAGGAGTCTATGTATGAAATTGTATGAAATTCAGACAAACTAAAGGAATCAATAGACCTGTAACAAAAATATATAAATTAGTAATAGTAAAATGAAGTTCATCTCCTATACAAGTCAAATACTTGTCCAGTGATTATATAATTTCGTGTTTCTGCTAGAGAACAATACACAATGTGTTTTTTTTTGGGAAGAAATTGCTCAAAAAAGCAAATCTAAGAGAAGAGGCATAAATGATACGAAACAGATCCAAAGTTCCAGCAATGGAAATAGTAGCATATCTTCCTCATAGGAAAACATAAATTAGTGTGCAAAATCCATCCACTCTAATTTGATCACCCTAGAATCCATTCAAAACTTTCCAAGTATAGCCTTCGACCGATAATAGAAAAAAAACATAAATAAGCAAAAATTGAGATTCTACATATGTTGATGTCAACAAATCAATAAATAATTCTTAATTCTATTGTTCGACTTTCACTCCAAAATGGGATCAAAGGGATTAAATACAAAGCACTAATTTTTTTTGTAATTCCAAATAAATAATTTAACTCTTTTATAATAAATTTCATTTCGATCCCCTAGTGAAAATCATTTCACTTTCTAAGTTTCACTAGAGGTGAGGATTTCTGATTTTGGGCCGGGGTAGTAGAAGTGACAATTTCGGATAAAACTTAATTAATTTAATAAATAAAATCTTTACCCCCTATCTTTAACTTCAATCTCCTTTCTAAGAAAACTCCAGATCAAGGCCAAATTATATCACAAATACATCAGAGCACAAGATTATCAACATGCATGAATGAATATGCACAAAAAAAGCTACTGGATCATTACTTACCCAAAGGAGCTTCCATTTTGTGCCTCTTGGCCCAACCAATAGCTTTGCCTCTTTTCTTCACCGGAGCATCGGAATTCAAACCTCCTAGTGAAGAAGTGGCAGTTGAATGCTGGAACTGAGATGAGAAGGACATGCATCCTTGCGGGCCATACTTTATGGCCTGGCCTCTCTTTCTACTCACAGATTCACCCCTACCATGTTTTTGATGTGGCAGGGCAATGACTGTCTCTCGATGGGCGTGTTTCGACAGAGGAGGTGGGAATGAGCCTGTAAGGGGTTCCAGTACAGGAGTACCTTGAGCATTGTAAGTAGGTCTTACATTTCTAATTAAAAGTTGTGAAGATGGCTCTGTGGTAGTCACACCCTGTTTTTTCTCAGGCTCCATCTCATTCAAAGAATTCCAATTTGGCCCTGGCAAAATCACATTGAAATGAAGTCAAACAAACACAACTGAAGCATTATAAAAATGAAAATTTACTACAAAATAACATACGAGGCAAAGCTATGTTTACCGGTTAAAATGATGTAATAACAGCCAAGTTAGATTGAAAATGATAGATAAAGGTGGACAATCTAAAGGTGAGAAACTAATTTTGGGATAACAACTTCAAAATCAGCTCAATACAAAAAATAAATATTTTAGAAGTTTAATAAAAAAAATGTCTTTTTCTTAAATGTTTGCAACTGTTATGTTTTTTTAAAAAATTACAAAAATATGATTTTTTTTTTTTGCAAAATTATCACTTTGCAAATGGATGCCATCAAATGCAAACTCAAAAAAAAAAAAACAACTTTAAATATTTTTCAAGAAAACATAAAAATAAATTGTATTTGGTTATTTTTTGGTTGCAAACCTTATTTTCACAAATATTTTTAAAAAAAGAGTAAAATCGCAAATAACATTATAAAATAGTATTTTTGGTAATTTTCCCATATTTTATTTCAGTGTTATATAAGTTTATTTTCTATTTGAATATTGGTAAAACCTAACTTTGAATTATATATATGTGTATATATCATTATTTGATTGACATCACATAAATATAACTATATATTTGTTTAAATCCAATATAAAAATTGTGAGCATTACTCCTCCGCCCATGTTGAAAGCAAATTTGCTTTCATCATATCCCATGTTGAACTAATTTAAGACCTAGATAATATGTAATTATATGTACTCTAGTAAAGTACTAAAACATAAATTTTCAATATAAGAAAATAGCTACTTTTATTATACTTGTGTTTAATATATTGGGTACTGTTATTTACTTTTCTCATTAGTTATAACAAACTTCTAATATCCTAGCATATAATTCATGCTAAAAGGAAAAAAAAGGATCTTACGGGCCTAATGTTAGAAGAAGAATTATACATATTCTAATTTTTTTAATTTACTATAAAATAAATTGACTATTTGAATTAATATATGGGAAACTTGTTAGCTAACAAAATAATAGAATAAAATAATTATTGAAGTTAAGCCAAAAGCTGTGAATTCTAAATTTGAAAGGCATATGCACTAGACTATTTGTAAACATCGAGGATTCTACTCAACGTAAACAAGAACGTAATAAGTAAATATTAGATTAGATGTCACTGAAATTTCAGAGGGTTTTATCAGTCAAGAGAATGAAAATTTAAAGTCTTGGAGTAATTCTACACTGGAAGAAGTTCATTTATTTGATCAAGACTCAGTGAAATATTCAAGAAAGTGCATCTATTTAAAATGACAGAGATTTCAGAAGTGTGACAGGAAGCGTACAGGTTACAGAGTTTGTCAAAGGGAAAAAAAATGGACCACAACTTAAAGTCAAAAGATGAATAACCGTCATTGAAGTTAGTCGCTCATGAACCAGATAGTACATCGAGTGTCAACGTCATTCAGTGGAAGTTTTTCATTATTTTCAGTGGTTCACACATTAATTCTGCCTTCAAGACCTTGCAGTAATTCTCTCTTAATTAATTAAGTCAGTTGGTTGATTTATTTAATAAATTAATTCATTCAGAATTTATTAATTTATTAAATTAATTAACAAGATTAATTAAGTTAGAATTATTGTAGTTGGGAAAAGACTTTGATTAATTCTCTTTTAATTAATTTAACTTGGTTGGTTAATTTATTTATTAAATTAATTCTGTTAGAATTAATTTATTAAGTAAATTAATTAATAAGTTAATTATTTTAGAATTAATTAAAAGCTGTTAATACTAGTAGTACTATCCTTGCTTAGTACTCCCGATAATACTACCAATACTTTAGATAGTACTACCTTGAGTACTACCGAGAATACTATTATCTTAATTGGCAAAAAGGGCGTGCATTTTGTATTAAAGCATGTGGAGTTGACTTTGGTTAACAAAAAGAAAAAAGGGCGTACATAATTGGTAATACAAGACAAAAGCATCATAACATTACATTTCATCTCTCTCTGCTTCAAGAACCAACCACATCTGCCGGAGCTTCAAACTGTTACAGTGAATTAATTTCTAGCTTGTATTGTTAAATCTAAACCACTAGAAATTGTTTACTTGTATTGCTTTGACAATCTAGCGGATCATAATCCCTAGAATTTATCTCGAACTACTTTTTAGTATTCGATCTTTTTATTACAAAAATAGATAAATTCATGTCGAATTTATTCTAGATTTGTTTTAAATAGTTTGAGATTCAAACCTTGTAATCTGTATTGTATTTGCAACACCCTTTAAGTTTAATATTAATTATATTTAACTTGAATTTTGTTTCATTTCATTCCGCACTTATTTGTTCTTGAATTGTTAAATCACGAACCGAACAAATTCGATTAAACGATACAGTTTGTATTCAACCCCACCTTCTATAAACATATCAGGGCCTAACAATTGGTATCAGAGCCTACTGATTCACGCACAAATCAAGATCCATATTTTTGTGATTTATCAAGAACAAGTGAATTTTTATTTTTCTTAAAAATTCAAGATGTCTACCCAAAAGACTGGAGCTATTTGAATTCTTATGTTTGATAGAGAGCACTATGAAATTTGGAAAAAGAAGATGCTCCTATTTCTACAAGTGGCAAATCCAAAATATATTAATGTGCTGAAAACTAGTCCAAAGGTCCCCATGATTCATGAAGCTGAGATTATTGAGAATAACTTAGTTGTTGCTACTGCAAGGTCTTATCCTAAAGATCCAAAAGAATATACAGCCGATGAAAAAGAAGATTCTATTTTGGATGCAAACCTATAGTTAATTCTAGTTGATTGTCTGGATCCAGTTATGCATAATCATGTGTTGAATTGTAAAGATGCCAAACATATTTGGGAAACAATAGAGATAATCAATGAAGGGACAGAAAAGGTAAGAGAGAACAAAATGGAAATTCTTACTTATGCATATGAGCATTTCAGATCAAATCCAGGGGAAGGTATCTCTGAAGTTTTTGAGAGATACAACAAATTAATCAATGATCTGAACCTTCATGGAAAGTACTACACTATCAAAGAAATAAACAAGAATTTCTTTTGACAGTTCCAACCCATCTAGAGCACAGGATTTCAGCCATAAGAGAGGCAAGAGATTTAAGTGAGGTTTCATTGGAAAGACTCTATGGTGTTCTGAAAACCTATGAACTGGAACAAATTCAGCAGCAGGAAATCTACGGGGAAGGAAGAGTGGTCAGTACGTCTACTGCACTAGTAACTGGAATCCCACATCCAAAGGAAGTGAAGGTTGTTCTACCTTCTGGCCATGACAAGGATGTGATTGTAGCTGAGTATGGTGCTACATCTACAAGTCACTCTGGTGGTGATTTCTATTCTATGGAGGAGCTTGAACAGTTGAAAGATGAGTCTATGGCCTTGATAGTGAAGAGGTTTGGAAACTTCAGGTTCAGGAGAAATCCTAGTTTCAAGTTCAAGACATATGCTGACAGATACCAGACATGTGGTTCTTCATCCTCAAATAGCACAAGGGGTGGCTATAAAACATGGATGGTTGATAGAAGCATGATTCGGTGCTTTAATTGTAATGAGTTAGGACACTTTGCAACTGAATGTAGAAATCAAAGGCAAGCAAAGAAAACCTCTCATGATACATATAAGAAGAACAAGTCTGAAGAAGCTTATCTTGCTGAAGGTAAAAGCTGGGATGACACAGACAGTGAAGATGAAGGAGTTGGAAATCTTGAAATCATGGCAATAGAAGACAAAGTCTCTACTTCTACTCCATCCTCATCCTACTTGTCTGAGGTAAAATTTACTAATGCTGAAATGATTCGTCATCTTGGTAGTACCTTAAATTGTGCACGTAGAGAAAATGATAGAATAATTCTTCAGAACACTACTATTGAAAAAGAGGTTAAAGAATTAAAATTAGTGCATATTAATCAAGGTGAACTTACAGAAAAATTAGCTTTTCTTGAGAATAAGGTGAATTGTTACATAGAATTAGAAACCATTCTTAAAGGAAATATTACAGAACTTACGACTAAGGTTAGAGATTACTATAATTCTTGTAAGACTGCTAAAGAAATCTTCAATAAACAAGCTATTAGTCAAAATGTTGGAATAGGTTATGACTACAACGAGGCTATTGGAGAATTAAGCATTAATACCCCAAATAGAGTCAGTGCCGAAGAAAGGGGTGTACCACATGTGCTTAAGGGTATTGAAAAACCTTTCTTTAAAGAATCTATAGCAGAGCCCCTGAATGAATATTCCATAATCATTCAAGAAGAGATCCGTACTGAGGACATTGCCAATGGGATTGTCCACTCCAACAAATGTGTGCCTAAGGGTTCTGTTAAAGTTGTTCCCACAATGGAGACCAAATTAGACACTCATAAGTTGGAGAAAAACAACAACACATCTAACATGCATAACATGCCTAGTGTAGATTTATCTCATAAATCACGTGGTTAGGGGTGGCAAAATTTGACACGACCAGAAACCCGACACGAATTCGACACGGAAAAGTATGAATTTGGGTTGAGTATTTTGAGTTTCGGGTCGGGTTCAGGTTGGGTAAAAATTTACCCGAAATATTCGGGTTAGTTTCGGGTTGACCCAAAATACCCGAATCCGACCCGAAAATTTAATATATATAATAAATTATGTAAAATATATAAATTTATATTACATAATTATAGACATGTGTGATATATCTTCATATTATTTAAATGATTTTAATTCATATATCATATAATAAATTTTTAATATTTTATAAATAAAATTTAAAATTTTTAAATATAAATAATTATTTTGAATTATTTTCGGGTTAAACGGGTCATTTTCGGGTTGATCGGGTTGAGAAAATTCAACCCATTTCGGGTTCGGGTCGGGTTCGTTTTGACTCAAAAACAGGACCGGGTACAACAAACCCGACACGAAACCGACCCATTACCCGAAATTGCCGCCCTTACACGTGGTGTTGTGAATTGCATGTCTTGTGCTTTTAATGTCATGTATTTTTATTTTAATAGTAAGCATGCATCAAATGAGAAGACTGCTCCTCGTCAACATGTAAATCATAAGAAGCATGCTAGATCCAAAACTGCCAGTCCTCCTAAAGTTAGAGTGGACACATTTATACCCAAGCCTAATCAGAAATTTGTTAAGGCTGGTTATAAGTGGAAATGCTCTTTCATTAAGGAGGTTGAAGTAGTTAAAATCAAGAGTGTTGTTTTTCTTGACAAATGTCAATTCTTTAAGTATGCCGGACCCAACCAAGCTTGGGTTCCGAAGAAGGTCTAATCAATTGGATAGTGTAGGGTATGAAACAGGTGAACTGGGTTGTGTGGATTCTGGACAGTGGATGTTCAAGGCATATGACCGGAGATAGAGCCTTGCTATCAAATGTGGTTGAGAAAGCTGGCCCAGTGGTTACCTTTGGAGATAACATCAAGGGTATAACTAAAGGATATGACTGTTTGAAAACTGGAAATTTTATCATTAAAAACTCCCTAGTATCCAAATAGAAAATTCATCTGAGAAACTGAAGTTTGATGACATGTTAGATTCAGATTCAGATGATGAGAATCCACCTGAGGTTGTTGCTGGTGATAATAATGACAATGATGATAGTGGTGATGGTGATGGTGGTGGAAACATTGGTAACAATGGAGATACCACTAACACTGGAGAAGAATCACCAAAACAATCTGCCAACAATTCAGGAGGAGGAAATGAAGGGTCAACTAGTCATTCACAACACCATAATAAAGAACAAGGCGAATCATCAAGATCAAATCTTCCAAGATAAACAGTTTGGAATAGATCTCATCCTTCTGAGCTGATTATTGGTGATCCAGGTGTTGGAGTAAGAACTAGAAGTGCTACTCAAAATGAATGTCATTATTCAGGGTTTCTTTCTGAAATTAAACCAAAGAAAATTGAGGAAGCACTGACTGATCCTGATTGGGTGATTGCTATGCAAGATGAACTCAATCAATTTGAACAACAACAAGTTTGGAAGCTGGTACCTAGACCAAAGAACAAGAAAGTAGTTGGTACTCGGTGGGTATTCAAAAATAAATTAGATGAAGATGGCATAATCACAAGAAACAAAGCACATTGACATCAGGTATCATTTTATCCAAGAGCATGTCATGAATGGTATTGTGGAGTTACACTTTGTACCCACAGAGGAACAAACATCAGATATTTTCACTAAATCTCTTGATGAATCCACATTTACCAGATTAGTTGGTAAATTGGGTATGTTAAATAGTTTTATTGATTAAATCTGTTTATTTTTTATGTTTGTTCTTAATTATATTTACAAGTGTTCATTTGTTGTATATATTTTTAAATCACTTGTAAATTTATTTTATCATCTCATTTTCTCTTTTGCATGTTGATTGTAGATTATTGACATGTCTTGTCTAATTGTTAAGCTTCTTAGTTTGATTAATTTAAGATGAATTAGTTTCTCTAAAAATATTTTTCTCAAATTTTACAAGTTAAAATTGTAGAGAAATCTATTTTTATTGATTTTTTTATTTTTAAATATTCAGATATTCTTGTATAATTTCATGTAAATATTTTCTACATTTTAATTCATTTTCTTTCTTTAGTTTTCTACTAATAGTTTCTGTATATATTATTTTATTTTTATTATTTATTATCTTTTATTTTCTATTTGTCTTAGTTGTTTTTGTAAATATACTGTTTATATTATTTCTGCTTTAGCTCTTGCTTAGCTGGAACTTCAGTGACAAATCCAATTCAGGTATTACTTTATATGTCTCAATCCACTTCTTTTACTGTTGATGAACCCAAGTGGTTGTTAGGGCTGACCAAGGGATTGTACATCCACAATCTCTGTCCCAAGTCTTAGAGATAAACAATGAGTCTACAACTTTCTTGACCTCTCAGCCTGAACAGAAATCAACTGTTAAACAGAGAAGTATTTTGATTGAAACAGTGAGTGATCCCACAACTCTGCCTCCTCTGAAGAAATTCAACATATACTAAGGCTTCTGTCAGCCCATCTGTATCCTCTCAACAGGATATGGACTTTGAAATGACCAATGAACTGTTTCTAGAGACATTCTCTCAACAAGATGAATCTATTGAAATTCGTCATAGGGCCATGGCACTTTGTACTGAGTCAAGCACACTCTCATTACTCACAATGGGAGAAGACATACCATTAGATAAAACTCAGGACACAGTGAAAGCAAAGCACCTGCAACTGGTTACAGTGCCTACCATTGTTACGGTAGAACTGTGTTCACAGGCATCAGAGGGAAAATATGATTCTTTGCCATATTTAATAGAATCATTTTCTCCCCTCCTAGAGGGAACATCTCTGGCTCCCTAAGGGATTTTCCACTCGCAGATTTATCTGAAGAAAGTGGAAGGCAACTTGGTAAGTCTATCACTGAAGCAATTCAGATTTCAATTCCAAGTGATTTGATAGACATGATTGAGGATCGGGATTTGAGAACTCCCATTGCACCACCACTGACCTCTCTTGAAGAGGCTAGGGTGTTTTTCAATGCAGGTACTGATCAAAAAAGAGCAAACAGACAGCTAATGTTGAGTGATGTGAGTCAAACACTGAGTGAAACACATGCACGTGAGATGAGTGATACATTTACAAGAGAAATTCAAGTGAGTGCACACACAGACACATACACTGCAATGTAGTTAGCTCACATAGATGATCTACAAGAACATCTATTCAAAACCTAGGCTGATAAAGAACTTTTGCAAGCACAAGTGGTTGAACAGTCTTCTTCTTCCACCCCTGTCAACAATCATGGGACTGCTCAAGGAAATCATGAAGACAAATTTACTTCCCAAGATCAACTCCATCAACAATCTCAACTCCTACTGACTTCAGAGACTCAAAAGGTTAAATCTGTAGAGAATTCCTCAAATAAGGGGGAGAAGTTTGGAGAAGCTAGGAGAAGGAGCTGAAAAAGATATAAAAGGAAAAGGAGGAGTTTCAGGGTAGTAAAGGAATAGGTAAATCAAGATAGGTTCAATGTTATCATATGTTCAGTCTAGAGGAACATCTGTCTTGTATTTATCTTTACTTGTGAAATCTGGAAATGTCATATTTGATCCAGAACTTTCTAGTATTTACTTATGCTTAAGAGTCCTATCTTTTTCTTGGTTTTAGTTGAGTGATCCTCTAGGTGTTTGGTTGTTATTCTCTAACAAACAAATAGGGGGAGATTGAAAGGCATATGCACTAGCATATTTGTAAACATCGAGGATTCTACTCAACTTAAACAAGAACTTAATAAGTAAATATTAGATTAGATGTCACAGGAATCTCAGAGGGTTTTATCAGTCAAGGGAATGAAGATTTAAAGTCATCTACTGACTTGGAGTAAATCTACACTGGAAGAAGTTCATTTATTTGATCAAGTCTTAGTGAAGCATTCAAGAAAGTGTATCTATTTAAAGTGACAGAGATTTAAGAAGTGTGACAGGAAGCGTACAGGTTACAAAGTTTGTCAAAGGGAAAAGAAAATGGACCATAACTTAAAGTCAAAAGATGAAGAACCGTCATTGAAGTTAGTCGCTCAGGAACTAGATAGTACACCGAGTGTCAATGTCATTCAGTGGAAGTTTGTCATTATTTTCAATGGTTCACAGATTAATTCTGCCTTCAAGACCTTGCAGTAATTCTCTCTTAATTAATTAAGTCAGTTGGTTGATTTATTTAATAAATTAATTCATTCAGAATTAATTTATTTATTAAATTAATTAACAAGATTAATTAAGTTATAATTATTGTAGTTGAGAAAAGACTTTGATTAATTCTCTTTTAATTAATTTAACTTAGTTGGTTAATTTATTTATTAAATTAATTCTGTTAGAATTAATTTAATAAGTAAATTAATTAATAAGTTAATTATTTTATAATTAATTAAAAGCTATTAATACTAGTAGTACTATCTAAATATACTAGCAGTACTATCCTTGGTTAGTACTCCCTATAGTACTACCTTGAGTACTACCGAGAGTACTATTATCTTAATTGGCAAAAAGGGCATACATTTTGTATTAAAGCAGGTGGAGTTGACCTTGGTTAACAAAAAGAAAAAAAGGGCGTACATAATTGGTAATACAAGACAGAAGCATCAGAACATTACATTCCATCTCTCTCTGCTTCAATAACCAACCACAACTGTCGGAGCTTCAAACTATTACAGTGAATTAATTTCTAGCTTGTATTGTTAAATCTAAACCACTAGAAATTGTTTACTTGTATTTCTTTGACAATCTAGCGGATCATAATCCCTAGAATTTATCTCAAACTACTTTTTAGTATTCGATCTTTTTATTACAAAAATAGATAAATTCATGTCGAATTTATTCTAGATTTGTTTTAATTAGTTTGAGATTCAAACCTTGTAATCTGTACTGTATTTGCAACACCCTTCAAGTTTAATATTAATTATATTTAGCTTGAATTTTGTTTCATTTCATTTCGCACTTATTTGTTCTTGAATTGTTAAATCACGAACCGAACAAATTCGATAAAACGGTACAGTTTGTATTCAACCCCCCCCCCCCCCCCTTCAAAAAACATATCAGGACCTAACAAAATTGTCTCTAATCTAAACTAAAAATTAAATTTACAAGAAATTGAGACTTTAGGAAAATACATTTATAAAAAATAACACGTGTACTCAGACGATATTTAATTAATCTCAACATAAGAAATCCCCTCACCAGTGGAAGCAAGCTAGCCCCCAGTCCAAGAAATAGAGCATTTTCATCGCCAAGAATTCTTAGGAGATTTGAAGAATAAAACAATTATAAGTAGTGAATTCTCTTGAAAACAAATTAAGAAATATTATTTTCAAAATAAAAAAAATACAGTAAAAATTACATTTACAAGAGACATGGTTACATGGAAATTGGGATGACACCCAATCTTTTACATTTACTTTATTTATCATAAGTGATTAAAATAAGCATAGTTAAAGAATATAGTACTAAATATCAGTAATGAATTGTCTCGGGAATACTAATGATAATAATCACATTTACAAGAGACGAAAAAAATATATTTATATTTATAAGAGACGTCCGGGATATGAGAAATACATTGACAAAAGATAAAATTATTTGGTATCTCACATTTACTTTACTTGAACAGAAGTGATAAAAGAAAAAAGATTTAAAAAACACGACAACGATATCTGGTGAATAAATTAGGGAATAAATTAAAAAATTGTCTGATTTGCAGAGTGCTATAAGTTTGAAATCAGATTTCGGGTTGAGATAATATGAGATTAAAAGTCCATTTATGATATATTATGTATATAATTTAATGCTGGATTGATTTTAAAATATTATTAAATTATAAATCAAATTAAATACAAATTTTAATTTTATTTTCCAATTATTAGTAACATTTGTATCTATATAAAAATATTTTTTAATATTTATAATGTTTGTTGGAGGAAATAAAATAGATTAGATTGGAAATGATACCTTATACGCATACTCATCTTCTCGTTATGATATCGAAAACCCATAATTTCGGGTTTTGAGATATAAGTTTGATAATAAAAAAATTTGAACCAAATATCATATATCAATTTTACTCATTCTAATTGATTTGAATCAAATGACCCCTAACATATATCATTTATAAAAGAAAGAGGTTCAATAAAAATACATTTACAAGAGATAAATTTATTGAGATCCACATAAATACATCTCATCTCTTGAGAGAATATAATCTCCTCAATAAGTATTTTTCAATCTGACAAAAATGATGTCTTTTTTCCAATGTTATCAGTTCATCATTAACAGAAATAAAAATTACGTTTTCATAACAAGAACAAGAAATTTATACGAGAAACGATAAAATTTATTGGAAAACAAAATTTATTTATTCTTTTAACAAAAGAATAAATATCGAGTTACAAAAATTGGAGAAGGTAAAATCAATATTCTCAACACATACAATGACAATATTCCCATTTATTGGCAAACACCTTGCAACGTCCCCCCTTCGAGCCGCAAGAATTCGTGCACATATCATTACATTTTTTGTCTGCCGCACTTCCCGGCTTACATCCTCCTACTAACTGATTGTCGTAACAACACTTCAATGTTTGCCCCATTATTTCCTCGCTACCTGGTAACAATAATATATCCAAATATTATAATTAGTTAATATAGTGTATAACACACTGAGTTCTAACAACAATTAACACATACATTTGCTGAACTAGTGATACTAATTAGCAAATTTAAAAACTAATCGGTACTAGGAAAAAAAACAATATTTTTTTCTTATTTAAATTTCGAATTTTGGACAAATTTGAAACATGAATCGATCAAGACATAATTCGTCATCAAACACAAGTAAAAATAGATGATTATAGATCACTAACATGTTATAGATATATGACCAACATTAACATTTAATTTGTATTTTGATAAGAAATAACTTACAATTGAAAGATAAATACAAGTTATAGATATATGTGATTTTATACGATGATGGTGAGAAAATAAACTTGAACACAAGATAAGAAAAGCAATTAGCAACAATGATGCAACTCTCAGTCTGGCCATGGTATCTGATTATTTTTCTTCCCTTGGAAGACTCCTGTGTATTAGTATAATATTATATTACTATAGAATTATAGCTTTTGATGCTAAGACTGTGTGAAGACAACGTTGATTAAGACTGTTTATATAGGGTTGGACAGCTGGTTGATATATGAATTTGCCTAGCAGATTTTTTTATTCTTTTGTCTTTATTATGCACAGATTTATTATTTACCTAGATATTATAGATACTGATAAATTTAGTAATTATTACAGTATCTTTCTCCAAATTTGTAACTAATCTTCTCTTCAAAAATAATTCTTTTCTCATTATTTTCTAATCCAATTTGTGTACAATTGCTTGTACACAAATCACATATTACTATTAGAAACGTGATAAATTAATTTTTGAAAATTTATTGGAAAAAAATTTAAGCTTCATTCTAGTATTATTCTAAAGGTAACATGTTTTTTATTTGGAAACACATTTTCAATTTTGAATGATATACTCGAAGATTTCTTAAGGATCATGTAGCATTTTCTCTGAATATTTATTTGGAAACGCGTCTATTTCTTAAAAACTGAAAATCAATTTTACTAGGTTAGATCTAAATTTGTGGGCCGAATGTAGATTTTGTTAGTATTAGTGCTCTAGAGACAATACTTTTATGTTTTAAAGAAAACATTTTATTATTAAAAATTATGTTTTATTGATTATTATTATTAGTTTATTATGTCTTTATTTACTGCGTTATAAATGTTAGCATAGTAAATGTCCTTGGAATTATGATACGTATTCGATATCTTTAAGTATGTGACTTAAAAATGAGATTATATGAATAGTATCTTTATTCCTAAATATCCCTAGTCGAGTGTTATTATTTAAGGACAATAATAATGCACAGAGACTAGTATGTTTGTTGACTGATGACCACATCTCATTGGTCATAGGTATGGTGATACTAAAGTCAAAACATAGGTGCATGTAAGAGTATATGGCACTGGATTGACCCACCGTGAGATTACACATGTTAAAAGTGTCATAAGTAATTCTCACTGTGATAATGGTGTAATGATCCTTAGACCTGAAATCATTATATTTTTATACGAGAATTAATATACTTTGATTACATTAAAAGTTACCTTTGACCGGGTGATGATAAAAGTGAACATTGGGTATATTATGAATCGTATGAGAAATATGAATGATCTAGATGGGATTTAACCCTCCTAATTTTAGGAGCGATATTATTGGCCTCTTGTTTGAGTGAGACTAAAAAATGCACGGCCGTGCTCAAATGTTGATTTGATTTATTAGTCTACTCATCGATCATGAAAACTAAGATTAAATTATGAAGAGGATGACACATAACATGCCTCGAGTTTAATCTATAATATTAAGGTTAAAGGAATTATATTACCTGGAACATTATTCACGAAAGGCTTAATCGAATCATCGATTTAATTATTATTACTTGGGTGGCAATGATGTATTACTAGATGCCGCTCATTGTTTACAATTTTAATTAGTTATTAAAATTGTTACCAACGTAATAATAACCTACAGGGTCACACACAAAGAACGCTTGAAGGAGAAATAATTTAAATTATGAATTTAAATTTAAATAAGTAATTTATTCTATTTATAATATTAATTAAGTCTGACTTGATTAATTATTTAAATAGAAAATGGAATTACTTAAACTAGTTCTGAAATTAATTATTAATTAATTAAGTGCGACTTAATTAAATAATAAATTGGAATTTCGGATTAGTATTTTATTATAATTGGATTATAATTAGAAAACTATTTTTCTCTCTATATAAACTCTAAAAGAGGGCTGATTTTAATGATGAAAAAACGTTTTTACATTAAAACCCTAGCCGCTTATGAGAGCAAGAAAAGAGAGAGAGAAAGAAGCAGTTTTCGGGTGCTAGTACACATCAATCCTTCAAGAAAAGCGTTCGTGTGGATAACGTAGAGTGTAGATCGCGAGAGCGGGATACATGGTGATTGAACAAGCTTTGGATATCCATTAATCTTCCATTAATGAACTGTTAAAGCTTCTTAAGGTATTTGTTCGTAATCTCCGAATTAAATCTTTTGTTTTCGCATGGATCCTGCGGATGGGTTTCGAATTTTGATTTATTTTTACGTTTTCCGTTGCGTTTATGTGCTCGAAACCCTTCAATGGTATCAGAGCTACTTGCGAAACGTTTTAATTCGGTTGCGTGTTTAACAGTTTTCGATATATATGCATATTTGCGATCTACCATGTTTTTGTGTTGATTTATATATATGTATGTATATGTTTTTGAATATATGATATTCATGAGGATTTTATAATCATTAGATGATTGTGTATATTGCTGTATGTGTATGATACATATTAAATCGAATTATGAGAATCGTATTCGATACGATTTGTGAATACGATGCGCAGATTTAGTGAAATTTGCGTACTGTGTCCGAATTTCGCCTAAAATACCTTTTCGGAAATGGAACTGGGCGTCTGAACAAAACTGACTTAGTCACTCGTTTGTCTGTAAGGCGTTTGACGTCGTTTACTGTCTGTAAACAGCGATTTAATGTTTTCAGAATTCTGATTTTGATTTTCTGATTTACACTTTATTTGATTTCTATGATTGGATCATGAGAAATATGATATGGTATGATATGTTAATGCAATATGAGATGTTCTTAATTGTTATATGAGCATGGTGATTGGTTATGGCCTAAAGACCCATAGATAGTGGTTTGGTTTCTAAATACGACTTGCATGTCGTTATTCCTTGTAATGTTTAAATCTCGAATGTAACTCGAGTTCTACTTGTAAGTTCAGTAGGATAGGTTGTTTTATTTATGTAATATATATGAAGATATCCAAGATGGAGAACCAAGGAAGCATTAGGAGGCAAGCAAGGAGGCAAGTTAAAGCTTGAAGACTTGTAACATTGTATTGTATTTTGATACCACCATAGATTGACCTTGATTTTTCCATTAGCTTGGAAAGATCACTTAGGTTGGGCCATAACCAAACACGTTTACTTTACGCACTTTACATATATGATGCATGTGATGATGATATGTATGCGTAGATAATGATGCATGCTTTAATTAGATTTAACATGTATGTATTAGATACGTCACCCATGCCATGTTTGCTAAACAAGATAAAATCTGTAACGATTCAAGATTTTAAAATTGAACAAAATGAACATGAGATTCCTGTGTTTATGAAACATGGAAATAAGTATGAATTTTCAATTTTTTGATATGGGGCGATTTTGACAAAAATACAAGAAGCGCTTGTAAGGAAGGCGGGTTTTAAGTGAGACTAGTGTGACTCCTCCGTTGGACTGGAAATCAAACCATTGATAAATTTTGAATTGAAGTACTTAGTTCAAGGAAAAATTGGGAATCTCTTGATGATGGGATCATGGTCGTTTTAATAATAAAATCCCTAAAGTTAAAATATTAAGTCGATTAGATGCCTTCCAATGGGCAACACTAGTCAAGACCTAGATCGAGAAAGAGTGGGTTCGCCAAAGCGAAGCACTCCTATCTATCGTGGTAAGACGCGATGAAGTAAATGTGATACTTAACTTTCCAAGAGTTATATATGATATAATTGACAAGAGTTGTCTACCTAAATAAATCATGTTTTGGGAGTAAAGCCAAAGCTGACCTTAAGCATGACGAAATATGGATCTTGGCTCACTAGAAAGATTTAAGAGAAATACTTTCCGAATTAATAGTTAGGGCTATTTATTTGATAAAAATAGTGGGAGGTATATAATGATATACCATAATCACTTAAACATAATAATTAATAAATTTGCAACCTAGATTAATTTTATGCACTTTAATATTGTAGCTATCAAATGACAAATAACACAAACAACTTCTCTATGCGATCAGTCCTTGAGAAGGACAAGCTGACATGAACAAATTTCCTCGACTGATATAGGAGCTTGAGGATCGTCCTCAGGCACCACGATGTTAGTCAAATTCTTCCCTTACCTTTTAGCTGAGAATGTAACATGTGCCGAACATAATGTTTATTGGAAGCAAATTGATGATTCAACTGCTGATGTTTCATGTCTCATGCTTGAAACTATGAGTGTTGAGCTTAAGAAACAATATGAGCATATGGATGCTTATGAGATATTTGAGCACCTTAAAAGATGTTTGAGGAAAAGGCTCGTCAAAAGGGATTTGACAATAGCAAGACACCATACACCTACAAGTAGGGAACGTGAGATTCGGTTGGACCAGATGTTCTAAAGATGATAGGGTATAATGAGTACCTTGATTATTATTTATTTTGGGTTTCAAGATTGGTCTAGAGACTCGGAATGATTTGATCATACAAATCTTTGAACAATAACTATTCTCAATTAGTTAGTGAACAATGAAATAAATGAGATAGACATAACACCCACTAAGTTGTGAAGCACGTTGAGAACTGCTGTAAGCAACATGATAAATGCATGGACTACTCCCATAATGATGGTGAATGTAGGAATGTGAATGGGAAAGGAAAATGGAATGGAAAGAAGAAGATTTGATCTAATTCTATAGCCATATTAAACTCCAATCCCAAAGAGGTTTTGTCGCCTAAAGGAGGTGTTGCTAATTAAAGAAGACGATTGTCGCTTCTGTGGAAAACCGAAAGACTGGAAGTTAAACTGTCATGCTTATTTGGAAGATCTAAGAAGAAGATCGGTGAGGGTCAAGCTTCAGGTTTCGGGTTAGAATTGGAGCAAAAGTTGTTGCTCTAGTTAAAGTAACTCGTTACTTAATTCTGCCTATAAGGCTAAGTTTAGAACTTGATAATTGTAACTACGTGCCTCTAAGAGTAGAGACATTATATTGATTTCTTGTATGGACAAGAAAGGTTTTTCATTTTAATTGGATATATAACAATTGTTGTTTATTACATTTCAACAGTGTTACAGAAATTGGCGATTTCGCCGATAAATCGGCCGATAAATCGCTGCACGACACTCTACCGATAAAATATGATGAAATCGGAGCAGAATAAGGTTTGGGGAAAATCCGGTCAAAATCGGTGATTTTCCGATCAAGATTCGAGAAATCGGAAGAATATTTGAAGGTGAAAGAGAAAACGAAGATAGCCGCCATGCTCAAACTGAATCATTTAAGGAAGAATAAAGTCTATATATGTATGTGCGTATATAAACAGGCATACAACTTTCTGCTTCAGTTGAGGGACAGAAGATGAAGTGGACTTCGAGGTCCTTTATCTTATCTTTTTTCCTTTTAATTTAACAAGAATACCAAAAAAAAGTATATGGAGGCCAAAGTAGACGTTTCATGCACTATGGCTAGGTAATTTAAAATGTAATTTTGTCATTGCTGTGATTTGGTGTTCAAAAATTGTTGATTTTTAAAATTTGGAAGATAAAAGAGGAAGAAGATGACACGATTCCCTAAAAATAAAATCCACTACTTTTGCCTACAAAATATATTGAAGAGGCCGTAGATGCAAGGACAGTACTTTCACTTACAATATTGTGCGTGTTTGGGATATCACAAAAAAGTTGACTTAGCTTAAAATGAGTAAGTGCTTTATAAGTGATAAGTTGATGGATTCTTATAAATTATACGGGTGTTTGGATAAATTTACTTATAAGTTAGTTAAGAGTTTGCTAAATTAAATTTGAAAAAATAATTATTAAATAAAATAATTTAAACACTTGCATTTTAAATTAAAAAAAATATTTAAAAACATAAAGGTAAAAATATAAAGTATTAAAAAAATAAAGAAATCAAAGAATAAGTTGATAAGTTAAGTAAAATGTTGGTGATTTCTAACATTCAACTTATCAATTTATAAGTTATAAGTTATCAAATAAACTGAGTACACAAACACCCCTCATAAGCTGAAATGGGTTTATAAGTCATAAGCTGACTTATAAACCGTTCCCCAAACAGGCCCATTATAATATTGTAATAGTATGTTAACTGTGAAAACTATAAAGTAATATTTTAATAATGAAATAAAAACATGTTAAGATAAAATGAAAACATGTTAATACATATAAAATATTAAAAAATAATATTAAAATACATCCGATTTATTTCCGATTTATCATTCCGATAAATCCCCGATTTCCGATAAATCGCTATACGGTACCTCAACCGATTTGTTCCGATTTCCGAAATCTACAACCATGCATTTCAATGAAAAGGTTAATGATGTTGCACAATTAGTTAACAATTTATATGTTCTAAAATGACTCAAATCAAACATTACATTTGGCACTGTAATTAAGGCCATATTATAAGAAATGCATTTCCAATTTACATACTGATGGATGATTGGATAAGTTTGATTATGAATCATACGAAGAATGAGAATCTTGGTTTATTTGGTAAAAAGACAAAAGGCCCTTTTTACTAGAAATGGTGAAAGGGTCATCGAACGATTATGACTTATACATGGTGATGTATGTGGTCATATACGTACGATGGCAGAAGGTAGGTTTTACTACTTTATAGCGTTTACTGATGATTTCAGTAGATACGAATATGGATATCTTTTGAAGAACAAATTCGAATCTTTTGAAAATTTCAAAGAATATTAAGCTGAAGTAGAAAAGGTTCAAAGAAAGGGGTTTCTAAGAACTAAAATCACACTTTGTTGGACATAGTGCGATGGATGATGAGTCAAGAGGATCTTCCAATAAGTTTCTGGGGTTATACCCTAGAGACAAGTGCATATACACTAAACTGTGTTCCTACTAAAATGGTTCAGGAGACACCATATAAGATATGGACTGAGAAAAGTTATAGCATGTCATTTATGAAAATTAGGGGATGCAAAGCGTTTGTGAAACGTTTAACCTATGACAAGCTAGGACCAAAATCAGATAAATGTAATTTTGTGGGATACCAAATTAAAACAAAAGGGGTCTTACTTCTTTAATCCTCCAGAGAACAAAGTGTTTGTTGCTCGGACTGCTGTATTTCTTGAGAGAGAATTTCTTTCTAAAAGAAATACTGGGAGGAAAATAGATCTCGATGAGGATCGAGAACCACGAGATAACATTGAACCGAAGTTGGAACAAGAGCAGAATGTGCAAGAAAATGTTAATGACAATACTGCTCAAGAAACACAGGTTGTTCGTAGGTCTGGTAGGATTCACCATGAGTCCGAGAGATATTATGAATTTCTCTTGACTCAGGATGGTGATGTAATGCTTGTGAATAATGATAATGAGCCTCTTACCCACCAAGACGCTATGAAAATTCCAAGAGCTAAAAGTTGGCATGAGGCCATGAAATCTAAGATGGATTCCATGTATGAAAAACCAAGTATAGACTTTGGTTGATCCACCTATAGGGGTAAAACCTATAAGGTGCAAGTGCGTTTTCAAGAAGAAAACTAACATGGATAGTAATGTACATACCTATAAGGCATGACTGGTGGCAAAAGGTTTCAAGTAAATTCATGGTATTGACTATGATGAAACTTTCTCACCAGTGGCAATGGTCAACTCCATCGGGATTTGCTTGCTCACTATGACTATGAAATATGGCAAATGGATGTCAAGACTACTTTCTGGAATGGGAGCGTTGAAAAGGTTGTGTACATGACACTACCTGAAGGTTTTATAGATCCAAGTTTTGCTAGAATAGTTTATAAGATAAGTCGATCCATTTATGGATTAAAGTAAGCCTCGAGGAGATGGAATATACGTTTTTGATGAAACAGTCAAATAGTTTGGCTCTATTCAAAATGAAGATGAACCGTGTGTTTACAAGAAGGTTAGTGGGAGCCATGTGGCATTCCTAGTATCATATGTAGATGATATATTATAAATAAGGAATGACATACTTTCTCAACAAACTGTTAAGACTTGGTAAAGAAATAGTTTCTTGATGAAAGACTTGGGAGATGTGTCCTATATCTTAGGGATCAGGATCTATAGAGATAGATCACGAAGATTATTCGGCTTAAGTCAGAGTACATACATTGACAATGTATTGCACCAATTAGGGATGCAAAGAGGCTAAAAGGGAAATGTTCCCATGTCTATGAGATAGTGATCTCAAAATAAATGGTCTAAAATCATTGGATGATATGGACCATATTAGTATAGTTCTATATGCTTCGGTAATTGGTTTCATAATGTATGTGATGATATGTACTCGTCATGATGTCTCATATGCTTTATGCATGACGAGCAAGTACCAGTCTAATCCAAGTTATGGTCACTTGATTGTAATCAAGAATATTCTTAAGTGCCTGAAGAGGACTAAAGACTCATTCTTGGCATATGGAGGAGATAGGAAGCTGGATGTAAAATGTTACACGGATGTTAGTTTCTAGACAGACATGACGGTTTTTGTGTCTTAGTCTGGATTTGTGTTTTGTCTAAATAGATGTGTTGTAAGCTAGAATAGTTCATAGCAAGAACCGTAAATGATTCTACAATCGAGGCTTAGTATATTGATACTAGCGAAGTAGCCAAAGATGATGTTTTGGGAATTTACTAAGGCGATATCACCTTATTAATGAGATTAATGATCAAGGAGATATACTTATATGTAAAGTGCATACTATTGATAATATTACAGAACCACTGACTAAGGCTTTGTCGTAGCAGAAGCATGTAAGTCACACTAGTTCCAAATGTATTGGATACATGGGATATTGGCTCTAGTGCAAGTGGGAGATTGTTACTATTAGTGCTCTAGAAACAATACTTTTATGTTTTAAAGAAAACATTTTATTATTATAAATTATGTTTTATTGATTATTATTATTAGTTTATTATGTCTTTATTTACTGCGTTATAAATGTTAGCATAATAAATGTCCTTGGAATTATAATACGTATTCGATATCTTTAAGTATGTGACTTAAAAATGAGATTATATGAATAGTATCTTTATTCCTAAATATCCCTAGTCGAGTGTTATTATTTAAGGACAATAATAATGCACAGAGACTAGTATGTTTGTTGACTGATGACCACATCTCATTGGTCATAGGTATGGTGATACTAAAGTCAAAACATAGGTGCATGTAAGAGTATATGGCACTGGATTGACCCGCCGTGAGATTACACATGTTAAAAGCGTCATAAGTAATTCGCACTGTGATAATGGTGTAATGATCCTTAGACCTGAAATCATTATATTTTTATACGAGAATTAATATACTTTGATTACATTAAAAGTTACCTTTGACCGGGTGATGATAAAAGTTGACATTGGGTATATTATGAATCGTTTGAGAAATATGAATGATCTAGATGGGATTTAACCCTCCTAATTTTAGGAGCGATATTATTGGCCTCTTGTTTGAGTGAGACTAAGAAATGCACGGTCGTGCTCAAATGTTGATTTGATTTATTAGTCTACTCATCGATCAAGAAAACTAAGATTAAATTATGAAGAGGATGACACATAACATGCCTCGAGTTTAATCTATAATATTAAGGTTAAAGGAATTATATTACCTGGAACATTATTCACGAAAGGCTTAATCGAATCACCGATTTAATTATTATTACTTGGGTGGCAATGATGTATTACTAGATGCCGCTCATTTTTTACAATTTTAATTAGTTATTAAAATTGTTACCCACGTAATAATAACCTACAGGGTCACACACAAAGAACGCTTGAAGGAGAAATAATTTAAATTATGAATTTAAATTTAAATAAGTAATTTATTCTATTTATAATATTAATTAAGTATGACTTGATTAATTATTTAAATAGAAAATGGAATTACTTAAACTAGTTCTGAAATTAATTATTAATTAATTAAGTGCGACTTAATTAAATAATAAATTGGAATTTCGGATTAGTATTTTATTATAATTGGATTATAATTAGAAAACTATTTTCCTCTCTATATAAAATCTAAAAGAGGGCTGATTTTAATGATGAAAAAACGTTTTTACATTAAAACCCTAGCCGCTTATGAGAGCAAGAAAAGAGAGAGAGAAAGAAGTAGTTTTCGGGTGCTAGTACACATCAATCCTTCAAGAAAAGCGTTCGTGTGGATAACGTAGAGTGTAGATCGCGAGAGCGGGATACATGGTGATTGAACAAGCTTTGGATATCCATTAATCTTCCATTAATGAACTTTTAAAGCTTCTTAAGGTATTTGTTCTTAATCTCCGAATTAAATCTTTTGTTTTCGCATGGATCCTGCGGATGGGTTTCGAATTTTGATTTATTTTTATGTTTTCCGTTGCGTTTATGTGCTCGAAACCCTTCAGATTTGATCTAGGCCTTGGATTTATAGGCTATCAATAAATTTTGGCTTTATGCTATGCATAATCAAGTGCAATGGACTGATCCCAGAAATGAAACCATACAAAATGGTCCAACACATTCTCAAAGTTCTACCAGTGACATGTTCTGTGACCCTCTTCTGGTCCTCTTGATGATGCATGATGTCAGTCCAAATCCAAAACTTATCTTCTTCGTATTAATTAAAGAAGTTCCTTTCCACCGAAAAACGCTTAATTCAGAGGATTGCAACGAGATTCAACTCGTTTACGTAAACTATAACTATGATAAGATGTTGATGTCACCTGAGATCAGCAATGATCAAGAGGAGTATGAAAAGAATGATGCAGCTCAACTACAGTAGACTACCAAGTCTCAGAAACAGTTACAAAACAGAATGCCACCTTAGTGTGACAGCTAAGCTAAAGGCTAAAAAAATTTGTTTTACTGGGAATTCATTTATATACAACAAACATTACAACTTAGATATTAACAAGATACACACTATCTCCGCGCGTGTGTGTGTGTGTGTGTGTGTGTAAACATCATGTAGATTAGATAATGGAGATGACATAGTAACTAGTAGTGGATCAAATCAGTAGATGAAGTAATGTTTGTTCTTGTTCTTATCCTACTACTAAGTCTTTAAGCTTTCTGTTGTTATCAATACAATCTCTATGTTTTAGTTCATCTTGTTCATTGTTCAGCAAAATATGATAATTGTTAGATGGTATCAGAGTTTCGAGTTATGATTCTGCGAATTTGTTGACCATTTTACTTGTTTTTCTGCCATTAAAGTTGATGTTTTGGATTGAATCAGGTTTTATTTTCTTGATTCTAATTATGTATCTTTCGATCTGACTGATATTCATTCCGCGATTAAAATTTCTTGATCTCTAGTACTCTCTTGATCTTCATTAGTGTTATATAAACAAATTATCACACTACTGATTCGTTTCTTGTTTCTCTGAAATTTCATTACTCATTCGGTGAAATTTGTGATTCGTATTGTTTTTCTCTTAGATTCTTGATAATCATTCACTAAAATTCTTGTCAAAATCTATTACTTAGTAGAGTTTGTTAAGATCTTGAAAGCTTTACGTACAGAACTTGTTTAGCTTCTTTGATACTTGATTCAATGGCCCACTTCTCCATTTTTTCTGCATCCTTCTGATAATCCTGGAATGAAACTGGTTTCAATGAAATTCGATGGAAATGGATATATTGACTGGAAGAGATCCATGTTGATGAGCTTATCTGCTAAGAATAAAACTGGATTTGTAGATGGAACATTGGTTAAACCAGTAGTTACTAATAAAACTTTTAAAGCTTGGGAAAGATGTAACTCAATAATGATTTCATGGTTATTGGGAATGTTAGATCAAAATATAGCACGATCTGTATTGTATTTCAAGACAGCTCAAGAGATTTGGAAGAATTTAGAGGAAAGTTATGGTAACGCTTCAGGCACTTTGTTGTTTTCTTTGCAGCAATCACTTCATGAGATTAGACAGGGTCAAGACAGTGTATCTGGATACTACACAAAGATTAAGATGTTATGGGATCAACTTGATTCAGTCGATCAGATTCCAATCTGTAATTGTACAAATTGTACTTGTGAGATCAATAGGAAACTGACTAAATCACATGAGGAAAGAAGATTGGTGGATTTCTTGATGAAATTGAATGATGGTTATGAGATGATTAGAGGGAATATACTTGTTATGAGTCATTTACCTTCCATTTCACAAGCGTACAGACTACTAGTTCAGGAAGAAAATCATAAGAAATTGTATCAAGGTTCACAGGTTGTTCAAGAAGATTTTATGGCTTTTAGTGCAAACAGGAGAAACTATCAAGATAATAAGTTCAGGCCACAATACTCTCAATCACAGAATCGAGGTTTTGGTGGTAATGATTCAAGGAACAAGTCAAACTTCTATTGTGACCGTCGTAAGATGCCTGGACATACTATACAGAGATGTTATAAAATACATGGTTATCCGTCAAATTTCAGAAATGACAAAAGACAAGCTGCAACAGTTCAGTCAGATAATGAAAATGTAACAGAGGCAAATGACAATGTTTCATTTACAGCAGCTCAATATAAGCAAATTTTGCAACTTCTTGGAAAAGATAATGGAGAAGATCATTCATCAATTCCATCTCAGATTCAAGATGGAAATCACAGATCTGCAATTCCATCTCATATTCAAGATGGAAATCATAGATCTGCAAATGTTGCAGGTAAATTCTATTTTGTGTCTTCATAAGGATCTAATTGGATAATTGACAGTGGTGCAACTGACCATATGTGACTTATCTTTATTCACATGTTACAATCTCATACAAGGAAAAGACAATTATATTACCATTCCAAATGGTACTCAAGTGAAAATACAGTAAAGTGGAACAGTGCAGATTAATCAAGACCTTACTTTGCAAGATGTGTTATATGTCCCTGAGTTCAAATTTAATTTGGTTTCAATCCCCAAGATATGCAAGGATATGCAAGATAATGCAGTGTTTACTAATAATGAATGTTATTAGTTCTTTTTTTTGTGTAATATCTAGACCACTACGAGTCAATTTATTCAATATTTAGCTATTGTATAACACACAAATATTTCTGAAGGGGATTACAAATTTTGAATAAGCTAGAGATTTTTTTTTTGCTAAATCAATGAGTTCGATTTATATTTAATAAAAAAAGGTTAATATAAAACAAAAATATAACCTCTCCAACTAGCACAGTGACCACATGTGGAATAAATCCCATCCTTGCTAATCCTGCGAAATAGAAAACCTCATCAAATTTCAGATTATATATTGGTAACTATAAAATCACATTATAGCCTAAGCAACAGACTTTTACCAACACAATAACAGGAAAATAGTTCTGTAACTGGCATAAAAAGAGAAAACCATTACAGGACAATTGATTGTTGGATTGTTAATTATCATACAGAAATATAGATCATCCCATTAAGTCAACTTGAAATACCTAAATGGGGACCATATATGATATAAAGCTACAACTTACAAGGCCATGGATTCAATTTAATCCTTCTAGCAACAATGTTCAATTTTATTACATTAACAAGTCAAGTTTTAAGTATAGGAGTCTATGTATGAAATTCAAACAAACAACTAAAGGAATCAATAGACCTGTAACAAAAACATATAAATTAGTAATAGTAAAATGAAGTTCATCTCCTATACAAGTCAAATACTTGTCCAGTGAATATATAGTTTCGTGTTTCTGCTAGAGAACAATACACACTGTGTTTTTGGGAAGAAAGAGGTTCAATAAAAATACATTTACAAGAGATAAATTTAATGAGGTCCACATAAATACATCTCATCTCTTGAGAGAATATAATCTCCTCAATACTTATTTTCCAATCTGACAAAAATGATGTCTTATTTCCAATGTTATCAGTTCATCATTAACAGAAATAAAAATTATGTTTTCATAACAAGAACAAGAAAATCATACGAGAAACGATAAAATTTATTCGATAACAAAATTTATTTATTCTTTTAACAAAAGAATAAATATCGATTTACAAAAATTGGACAAGGTAAAATCAATATTCTCAGCACATACAATGACAATATTCCCATTTATTGGCAAACACCTTGCAACGTCCCCCTTTCGAGCCGCAAGAATTCGTGCACAGATCATTACATTTTTTGTCTGCCGCACTTCCCGGCTTACATCCTCCTACTAACTTATTGTCGTAACAACACTTCAATGTTTGCCCCGTTATTTCCTCGCTACCTGATAACAATAATATATCCAAACATTATAATTAGTTAATATAGTGTATAACACACTGAGTTCTAACAACAATTAACATATACAGTTGCTGAACTAGTGATATTAATTAGAAAATTTAAAAACTAATCGGTACTAGACAAAAAACCAATATTTTTTTCTTATGTAAATTTCGAATGTTAGACAAATTTGAAACATGAATCGATCAAGACATAATTCATCATCAAACACAAGTAAAAATAGATTATTATAACAAGTAGTTATGACCAACATTAGCATTTAATTTGTATTTTGATAAGAAATAGCTTACAATTGAAAGATAAATACAATGTTATAAATATATGCGATTTTATACGATGATGGTGAGAAAATAAACCTGAACACAAGATAAGAAGAGCAATTAGCAACAATGATGCAACTCTCAGTCTGGCCATGGTATCTTATTATTTTTCTTCCCTTGGAAGGCTCCTGGGTATTCGTATAATATTATATTACTATAGAATTATAGCTTTTGATGCTAAGAATTTGTGAAGACAACACCTGATTAAGACTGTTTATATAGGACTGGACAGCTGGTTGATATATGAATTTGCCTAGCAGATTTTTTTATTCTTTTGTCCTTATTATGCACAGATTTATTATTTACCTAGATATTGTAGATACTAATAAATTTAGTAATTATTACAGTATCTTTCTCCAAATTTGTAACTAATTTTGTCTTCAAAAATAATTATTTTCTCATTATTCTCTATACTTTTTACGTATTTACCCAAATTTCGAATCCAATTTGTGTACAATTGCTTGTACACAAATTCCATATTACTATTAGAAACGTGATTTCACAGTTTCTTGGTAGCTATAAAGGAGGCTTGTACTATTTGGATCCAATCTCAGTTGATAAAAATTCTGATCAGCATGCTTTGACAACAAGTACCAGTTCTTCTCAGAATTTCAATAGTGTCATCAAGGCCAAATTATGTCATCTAAGGATGGGACATTTACCAGTTCAAATGCTTGGTCACATTCCTACTCTATTTGATAAAGAACCATGTATTATAGACAACATTTGTCAGATTTATTTTGAAAATCAATATGCTACAACTGTTCAGAATATTAGAACTGATAATGCACTGGAATTGTGTGAGGGCAATTTGAAGCAATTTTTTTTTTACAGAAGGTAATTTTCCATCAAAGGATTGTGCTTATACTCCACAACAAAATGGTGTTGTGGAGAGAAAGCATAGACACCTTTTTGAAACCTCAAGGGCTTTATTCTTTCAATCCAAAGTTCCACCTCAGTTCTGGGGAGAGTGTGTATTATGTGCAACACACTTAATCAATAGAATGCCCCTCCAGGTTCTTCACAATGTTAGTCTTTATCAAAAATTCTTTGGTACTGCACCATCTTTAGATCATCTCAAGGTTTTTAGTTGTCTTTGTTTTGTGTCAACACCTAAACAACATAGAACAAAGTTTGATGCTAGAGCTTTACCTCATGTTTTTTTAGGTTATCCTACTAGCACAAAAGGTTATAAAGTGTTAAACATAGACACTCTACAAATTTCTATTTCCAGAGATGTATTGTTCCATGAACAACACTTTCCATTTCATATCAGTAAAGATCAACCACCTTCTGCTTTCTTTCTCCCTATTGATACTGATGTATCATCATTTCCACATTCAATAATACCAAATGTCTTTTCTTCTCACATTCCTACATATTTCACTTATGTTTTTCCATCTTTTGAAGATCATCACACAAACACTACTGATTTTGAAAATATTGAGTCCACAAACAATTTACTAGACATGTATGAGTCTAGTTCTGATCATAATTCTGATGACTTAGTTCTTAGAAGAAGTAGTAGATCTACTAAGGTTCCATCACATCTCACTGATTTTGTTTGTAATCAGTCCTCATTTCCTTCACACTGGTGTAATTTGGTAGCATATGCGCATCTCTCACCTGCATTTCATGCTTTCAGTGCTAAGGTAGATTCACTTGTTGAACCAACTACTTACATAGAAGCCTCCTCAGATCCTAGATGGGTTGAGGCAATTAACAAGGAATTACAGGCATTGCACAATAACCATACTTGGAACCTTGTAGACTTACCACCTGGAAAAAGAGCTATTGGATGCAAATGGGTATATAAAATTAAGCTCAAAGCACATGGTAGTGTGGAGAGGTTTAAGGCTAGATTGGTGGCTAAAGGTTATAATCAAAAGTGGGGGATTGATTTTTTGGAAACCTTCTCTCCTGTTGTAAAAATGGCTACTGTCATATGCTTAATAGCTTTAGCTGCTCATAAGAATTGGTTTATTCATCAATTAGATGTTAATAATGCTTTTCTACATGGGGATCTTTGTGAAGAAGTTTACATGACAGTTCCAGATGGTCTCCCTAATCCTAATCATAAAGTCTACAAACTTGTCAAATCACTTTATGGTCTAAAGAAAGCTTCAAGGTAGTGGTTTGCCAAGTTAGTGGGGGAATTGCAGCATATATAGTTTCATCAGTCCAAGAATGACTACTCACTCTTTATCAAGCACAATGGTGGTATGATTACTATACTTGCTGTATATGTAGATGATATAATCTTAACTAGAGATGATATTCATACCATTCATACTTTGAAGAAACATTTGGATGATGTTTTTAGCATAAAAGACTTAGGGAGATTAGGTTACTTCTTAGGAATAGAAGTTGGTTATCTAACTCATGGAATCACACTTACACAAAAGAAGTTTACTATAGAACTGTTAAGTGATGCTGAAATTAATACTAGTAAAACAGTGGTGACTCTTTTGCCATTAAATCTTAAGTTGAGAGCAGATGAAGGACACATTTTTGATGATCCTAGTTTTTACAGATGTCTAGTGGGGAAACTTAACTTTCTTACTGTTAATCCCAAATGACCTAACAGAATTGTAGAAGGGGGGGTTGAATACAATTCTTGATATTTTCTTAAACTTAAAACACTTTATAAAATAAAACTGAACTGAATAAATAAAAACACAAGATATAAATAATTCAGTTGGATTGTTTGATGATCCAACTGAAGTGTTTTTATTGCGGAAATAATCTGTGATACACAAGTACACAGCTGCTCAGTTACAGAGTTGTAGAGAAGAATGCTCTCAAGGATAGCTAATACAAACTATTTGTTTTTCTTCTCTTACACTATCTTAACTGCTACACTTGGTTATATATTCCCCAAGTTTACAATACTATTTTTGGCTACACTAAAGTACACTAAAGGTAACCGCCAATAGTTTGCTTTTCATCCCTTTGTCCAGTGGTCCTTGGAGATCCTTGCTTTTGTCTTCATGCTTATTATGATCACTCCCAAGAGCCCAATTGGAAACTGGGATGTTTCCTTATTCCCCATGTCCATTTTAATGGTTTCCAATGCAAAGTACACTTCCACATCACCTTTAGATCTGTTCAGTAAACTGTCACTATCACTTTGTCAACTATTCAGAAAAGCAATAATGATTCGTTGATAGCAGGGAGATGTGTTTCGTTGATAGCTTTATTCTTCATTCCGTTGATGGTGTTTCTCTCGTTTCGTTGATGAGTAAACTCCATACCGTTGATGGTGTATCCTTGTTTCGTTGATAGAGTAATCCTCATACCGTTGACATGTCTTCACTTAGGCAAAATTACAAGGCATAACATATTTACAATTAACCAACCTATTTTGCCTATCTAGTACTTAGTCAACATGACTTAGAAAACCTATCTAATACATACATCAAAATGCATATCAACCTGTGAAGTATTGTACAGTGCAATTGCTACATCACTCATTTCGTTGATGAGCTACCTGTCAACGGAATGCTGCAAAGCATGCCATTTCGTTGACAGTTACAAAATGACTTAATACAAAATCTACTAAGTGTTTTTATAATTATCATCAAGAACAACATATTCCTAACAATCTCCCCCAATTTATGACTAATAGAATAACAGCCATAAATCAAGAGCCTTGATGATAACAAAAACACTCAGTCAAATTACACATGATAAAAGTAGAAATTGCATTGAGCTTCATTGAATTTAATTAAAATACAAAGTAGAAAATCTTACTAAACAAGTGCACAAAGTTGCTCCTCTAGACTGAGCAGATTTTTCATCTTTGCCTCTGTGGTCTTGTTTTCTTCCCTTTCCTTGCATTGTTCTCCTCAATCTGATCTTGAAGTCTTCTGTAGAAAATCTTCTCTTCTTCATCTTCATTCCCCAACTTGGATTGCATTATTCTTAGAGTTTCATTGGATGCCTTCTCCAGTTGGTCTTCTATTCTGAAGAATCTTCTACAGTTGTCCTTGTCTCTGAATTCCATCATCCAAAAAGGTTGGAGATGAATCTTCTTTCATGTTTGAGGGACCTTCAATACTCTGGGAAGTGCACCAGGCTTGTTCCAGCTAGCTTTGATTTGGCAGATTTTGGAAACAACTTCAGACTTAGCTGTTTTGGTAAAACCAAAATCTTTCTTCAGGAATTTGAACACAGAAAGCAGTGTCTGATAGTCTTCTCCCAGAATTCTATGTAGAGGCCAAACCTGTTCTCTCCCACCCTTGTAGACAAACACCAATCTCTCTGGTAGTTTGTAAGAAGCTGCAATTCCTCTCACTTCAACTAGGTCATCAAGATTGATGTGTAGGTCAGACTCCTCCCTGATATCAGCAATGTAGATGAAGTCTTCTGGGTTGGTAGGAGGTTTTTCAGCTTGTGGTCTCCTTACTAGAATTGGCTTAGCCTTGGTAGCCCTTTGCTTAGATTTCTTCTTTGGATCCATCTCAAAGAGGAATTTTGGAAAGTTGGCCTCATCAAACTCAATTGGCTCTTCCTTTGGCTCAATTGGCTGATCATGGAAATTAACAGGATGTTTAGGATCACAGGCTAACTTTTCCCCTAGAGCTGGATCAGGAATTGTTGGAGGTGCAGTTGGTACAGAAGAGTCTGATGCAATACTCTGAGAGTCATCATTCTCAAAGGCTATATTTCTCCTAGCTCTTGCCTTTGGTTGCCTTGTGCTCTTCTTTGCACTCCTTTCCTCTCTGGCTTTTTCTTCTTGTTGTCTTTCTTCTTCATCAAGAGATTGAGCAACTGCAAGTGCTTGCATTGCTGCTCTTTCTGACTCTTCAGCTTTAGCTTCAGCAAAGTTTGGGTGACCAGCCCAAACACGGATTTGTTGTCCATTCCTGTAGACAATTGCCCTTTGCTTCCTTATCTCATAGTCATTGCTTTCCTTGCTTTTTGTGATGAGAAGACCAAGAAGCTTGTGCTCATCTGGATAAGGTGCAGGATAGAAAGTCCTTTCTGTATTTTTGCCCTTTGGTTTAGCAGGAGACTTGGGAGATAGGCTTCTTTGCAATGTAGCTTTTTCCACATCCCTAATGCATGAAGTTTGTCCTTTCTCCTTCCTTGATCCTTGAGTGACTCCATGTAGAAGGGGCTCTACCTTATATGAAGAATTGGTCTGTGGCTCCCATTCCGTTGATGCTAAGACCATGGCATTCGTTGATGGCTCTGTAGAAGAAGCTTGATCCGTTGATGGATTTGAACTCTTTGCAGTACCAGCTAACTTCTTGACTCTTTCATCTATCCTGGACCAGTGGTCTTTAATTTGTTCAGCAAGCTGTAGCTTCATAGATGCTTGCTGAATCAGGTCAATGCTGTCCAGTTTAGCTTTACCTGACTCCCCCATAGCTAGTGGCTCCTTTGGCAGGGAAATGGCTGGGACCATAACCTTTGTGATTTGAATGTCTAGCTCCTTAGATTTCTCCCCCTTTTTGTTATCATCAAGAGAGATGACTGGGAGTCCTTGAGCTGCCACTAGCTGGGCCAATAGTTGTGTCTGCTTCTCCTGTTCCTTTTGCATCTGAGATAAAGTAGCTTCCACCTTGTCCACTCTAGAAGAGAGAGTCTTCAAGGAGGTAGCCACCTCAGGTTCCTTAGTGAAAAACCTGTTCATCTTGGACACAGTGAGAAGAGGAAGCTTTTCATCTAGCCTCTTGTCATTAGCATCCTTGAGATTGCTAATTGAGTCCTTGATTTCTCTAGCCTCAATCCTTGTCTGCATCATCTGTAGCCTTTGGATTTCCAGTGAATCCATAATAGCCTTGTAGAATTTCTTGTCATTGGCATTTGCAGACTCATGAGCCAGATAGGCCTCATTGTACTGCCTTGTGATTGCAGCATCCAGGGAGATCCTTCCTTGTAAATCTTGAGAGAGCCAGTTTGGTGTAGGAGGCACCACAGAAGTCCCAGTCTGTGAAGTAGTGGCCACCTGATTGTCACCAAAGCTGTCCTCATCATCAGAGAAATCAAACTCACCACTTACTGCAGCTCCTGGAGATAGATTGGTCAAGGCATCCTTTGCTCTTTGCATTGATGCAGTTGTATGTATTAGTTGTAGTGACCTCTCTGCCTCCACATTGCCCTGTTGAGCCAAAACTTGATAGGCTGACACAGGATGAGTAAAGGTCTCAGGATCCAGGGAAATACTATCCAGAGTTTGTTGATAATGCTCTTGGAAGGTAAGTTCCCTTTCTCCCTCATTGACCTCCATTGACTCACTAGCAATGGCTGCTTCCTCCCTTATGACTCCTGTAGTCCCTTCTCTCTCTCCTCTATATTCTTGCATCATGGGCTCCCCATGGCTCACACCTCTCACACCCTCACCTTCACCTACTAAGGTGGAACTCTCTATCTCTCCTTTTGCCTGGCTGGAAGAAATAGCCAGACTCTTACTCTCATTCTCTCCTTTTGCCTGGCTGCAAGCCAGCCTCTCAGTTTCACTCCCTCTCAATCCTAAAAGTGTCTCAACTACCACCAGGTCATCTACACTAGTTGTGGAAACAACTAGATTTTCAATAAGGGGTGTAGAATGACCTATCAACGGAATGGTAGTTTGAACTGTCAACGGTATGGATACCGTTGATGGAGAAACACTTGTCAACGAAATAGACTGTTTCGTTGATGAAGTCAAGAAAGCACTTTGAGAATGAGAAATTACAGTAGAGTCTGTGGTGATTGATTTGAGAGATTGGTCCACAGATCCCCTTGCAACTTCAGGAAAAATTGGTTGATGGCCCAACAAATCACTTAACAAGTGATGGCCACCAGCTTCAGAGTGGGGCTTCTCCAAGATTAGAGTTGGAGAATCAGGAATAGATGTATGGATCATGTCCACATCTAGAGATAGAGTTGGTGAATTTGATGGAGATAGTTCAAGATTGATGTTTAGAGAATGGGACTGTAACCCCAGAGTAATGATAGGGGTTACATCAAACTGAATTTGAGAAACTGGAAGTGTTGCTTCCAGTGTGTGTGCACCCTGTGAACCCTTGGACTTTTGCTTCACTCTCCTTTGGTATTGGGAAAATGTAGACTGTGGGCTTGAAGTGTCCCTTACCCTTTTGGACTGTGCTCTAGGTTGAGAGCTTGTTTCAATAATTACATCCTTTTGGGAGGATGCAATTAGACTTGTGCTTAAATCCATTTTACTCATTGTGCCTTGTTGGGAAGACACAATGGGGCTAGGCTGGGAAACACTTACCTCGCCTTCCTTATCCTTGGGGTTTCTTTGACTTTCACCCCTTTCCTCACCTCTCACAACTCCAGACTCACTCCCCTTAGTTTGTGTGGTAGTTCTTACAACAGGTGCCTTTTGAGAAGCACCTGAGGTTGGCTTGGAGGATTTCTTAGATTTTGGTTTTGTTGCTGGGGCAGGAGCCTGTTGGGTCACAGCTACAGACTCCATAGCAACTGGATTGGATGAAACAATGGAAGTAACAGCTATACTAACAGGGATAGCAGTAGTTACCTCAATGATTGGCAGATACACCACTGGAACATCACCATTGTGGTTCAGCCTCAGTATGTCTGTCAATACTCTCTTTTCTTGCACAAAGCACTCAAACCTGGCAGTAGGGTTAGAGATAACTAATGGTGCTGGACTAACATGATTAGCCAGCATCATCAGAAACCTTGCATAATAGATATTTTTCTTCCTATTTGCCTTATCACCCAACTTAGCACCAATTTCATACATAAGTTGGGTGCTAAAGTTGTAATATCTATCATTTAGAAGCATGGTTAGGAGAATTAACATAGAGTTAGTTAATGCATCAAAATTATTAATCTTTCCAGAAAAGACCTTAATGAATGCATCAGCTAAATAACTGTATTCCCTAACCAAACCTCTCCTAATAATCTTACCTAAGTTATCAGTAGGCAAAGAGTAGTTTATAGAATTTAGCATGGTAGTTATTTCAGTGTTCGTAGGCAAAGCATCACAGTTATTATCAGGAATATGTAAACATGCTTGCAAAACATCAGAATTAACTATGTACTCATTACCTTGAAGAGTGAATTGCAGTGTGCCGTTTGTTCCACTATACTCACATGAGGTCCAAATCTCCTCGATTACTTCATTGTAGAGTGGTGTAGAGTGAAACATCGCATAGCTCAACTTACAGTTCCTCATGAAATCCATCATTTTGAAAAAGATGCTGTTCGGACTCTCCTTAACGACAAATGGAATGGAATTGTTCTTCTCATAGATGAACCCACCAGCAGACATAAGCTTGACTATGGGTGCCATTGTTGAGTGAGGAAAAGCTTCGAGCTGTATTGCTTGTTAGAGAGAAGAAGATAGAAAAACTTTTGGAATTTTTGAGAACAGGTAGAAATGAAATAAAGAAATTAAAATTTCTTAAATACTCCCCCAAAAATTCTCAGAAATTAAGTCCAATAATTAATCTAAATTACCTGATTGGCTTAAAAAGTAACCGTTAGAATTAAATATTACCACGATTTATACTTACAGGGGTGTATGTATAGATCGTGATAAAGAACGTGAAATTTCAACGGTTCAGATTAAAAAGCGCTACATCAACGAATCAGGATTGGGCGGTTAAAGTCCAGTCTTATTTCGTTGATAAAGCTGCGTTTCGTTGATATAAAAGAGCTATCAACGAAACACCCAGAAAAATGCTAAGACTGTCAACGGAATGGTGCGTTTCGTTGACATAGTAATTTTGACTTAGACAAAATTTCACCTTTTCCTGAGAAAATAAATTCACAGAAAAATTATAGCAAATTCCTGGCTGCATTTTAACTTGCAAAAATCTCAAATTAATTAAGAGAAATTTAGCATACCTAGCTCACTTACTAATCTTGAGAATGTTGATTCATCAAGTGGCTTGGTAAAGATGTCTGCAAGTTGTTGTTCACTTGGAACAAAATGTAACTCCACAGTACCATTCATAACATGTTCTCTAATAAAGTGGTACTTGATGTCAATGTGCTTGGTCCTTGAATTCTGCACTGGATTCTCAGTAATGGCAATGGCACTAGTGTTGTCACAGAAAATAGGAATTTTCTCAACTCTTATTCCATAATCAAGTAGTTGATTTTTCATCCATAAAATCTGTGCACAACAACTTCCAGTTGCAATATACTCAGCCTCAGCTGTGGAGGTGGAAACTGAGTTTTGTTTCTTGCTGAACCATGATACAAGCTTGTTTCCTAGAAATTGACAGGTTCCTGTTGTGCTTTTCCTGTCAATTTTACATCCTGCATAATCTGCATCTGAATAACCAATTAGGTCAAAACCAGATTCTCTAGGATACCAAATGCCAAGGTTTGGTGTTCCTTTGAGATATCTGAAAATTCTTTTAATAGCAACTAAATGGGATTCCCTAGGATCAGCCTGAAATCTAGCACATAGACATGTAGCAAACATAATATCAGGTCTACTAGCTGTTAAATATAAAAGTGAGCCAACCATGCCTCTGTAACTTGAAATGTCCACAGATTTTTCCTTAGTATTCAATTCAAGTTTGGTGGCAGTAGGCATGGGTGTTTTGGCAGGAGAGCATTCCATTAAGTTAAACCTCTTTAACAAATCATTAATGTACTTGGTTTGACTAATGAAAATGCCTTCATTAACTTGCTTTACTTGAAGACCAAGAAAATAAGTTAACTCTCCCATCATGCTCATTTCATACTTACTTTGCATAAGCTTGGCAAACTTTTGACAAAGTTTTTCATCTGTAGACCCAAAAATTATGTCATCTACATATATTTGAACAAGTATTGTAGAGCCATTCACAATCCTATGAAAAAGAGTTTTATCTACAGTACCTCTAGTGAAGTGATTCTCAAGGAGGAACTGTGAAAGTGTGTCATACCAGGCTCTAGGTGCTTGTTTCAAACCATAGAGTGCTTTGAGGAGGAAGTATACATATTCTGGAAAATCATCATCTTCAAAACCAGGAGGTTGACTTACATACACCTCCTCTTCCAATTCCCCATTTAGAAAAGCACTCTTCACATCCATTTGATAGACCTTGAAATTGGCATGGGCTGCATAGGCTAGGAAAATCCTTATTGCTTCTAGTCTTGCAACAGGAGCAAAGGTTTCATCAAAATCAATTCCTTCTTCCTGTGAGTAGCCTTTTGCAACCAATCTAGCTTTGTTCCTTGTGACTATGCCATTTTCATCCATCTTATTTCTGAACACCCATTTTGTGCCTATGACGCTCCTGTCCTTAGGCTTGGGCACCAGCTTCCAAACATTGTTCCTTTCAAATTGGTTTAGCTCTTCTTGCATAGCCAAGACCCAATCTGGATCTAGAAGTGCATCCTCAACTTTCTTTGGCTCATCTTGAGACAGAAAGCTGCTATATAGACATTCTTCTTGAGTTGCTCTTCTAGTTTGGACTTTTGAAGACACATCACCTATAATAAGTTCAAAGGGATGATCTTTAGTCCATTTCCTTGAGGGAGGTAGATTTGCTCTTGAAGAAGTAGCTTCATGATCATGATTGCCTAGATTAGATATTTGTCCTTGAGAAACTCCCCCTGAGTTTGTTGTCCCTAATTGATCACTCCTGGAAGCATTTATGTGACTGTCAACGGAATGACCATTTTGACTGTCAACGAAACGCTCATTCTGACTGTCAACGGAATGACCATTTTGACTGTCAACGAAACGCTCATTCTGACTGTCAACGGAATGACCATTTGGTCTACTAGCAGCTATTCTTTTCAATCTTAATGCAGCAATTTCATCTTCACTGCTGCTTTCATCTGTGCTAGATACAACAACTTTGGACTGTTTCTCAATAGTCTTATCATGATCCATTTGTTCTCCTTCCTCATTCTCAAAAGAGAGACTTTCATGGAAACCTTCATCACAGAGACCCTGAATTTTGAGATCATCAAAAACAACATGTACAGATTCCATAACAATGTTGGTTCTGAGATTGTAGACTCTGTAGGCTTTCCCTGCTGCATAACCCACAAATATTGCTTCATCTGCCTTTGCTTCAAATTTCCCCAAATGCTCAGCTTGATTTCTCAGAACAAAGCACTTGCATCCAAAGACATGAAGAAAATCCAATAGTGGCTTCTTTCTTTTGAGTAGCTGATAAGGGGTCATTCCTTTGGCCTGATTAATCAAAGAAATATTCTGAGTGAAGCAAGCTGTATTAACTGCCTCAGCCCAAAAATAAGTTGGTAACTTTGATTCATCTAGCATTGTCCTTGCAGCTTCAATAAGTGTTCTGTTTTTCCTTTCAACTACACCATTTTGCTGTGGTGTCCTTGCTGCTGAAAACTCATGCAAAATACCATTTTCTTCACAGAACACCTTCATGCTTGAATTCTTGAATTCTGTCCCATTGTCACTCCTAATCCTTCTTACTTTCAAGTCAGGATGATTGTTTACCATCTTGATGTGATTGATAATGATTTCACTTGCCTCATCCTTGGAGAGCAAAAAGAAAGTCCATGTAAATCTAGAAAAATCATCAACAATCACAAGACAATATTTCTTCTTTGAAATAGACATGACATTTACAGGGCCAAACAGATCCATATGAAGCAACTCAAGCTGATGGACAATTGATGACTCTGTCTTGCTTTTGAATGATGCCTTCTTTTGTTTCCCCTTTTGACAGGCATCACACAAACCATCCTTGGAAAACTCCACTTGTGGAATTCCTCTAGCAAGATCTTTCCTCACTAAATCATTCAAAACTTTAAAGTTCAGATGAGATAATTTCTTGTGCCATAGCCAACTTTCATCCTTGCTTGCCTTGCTGAAGAGGCAAGTGATGGTTTCTGAACTTGTGCTACTAAAGTCAGCAATGTACACATTCCCTCTTCTGAATCCAGTCATTACCACATTGTTGTTTCCTCCTTTAGAAACAACACAGGCTTCTTTAGAAAAAGTAACTAAAAATCCTTTGTCACAAAGTTGGCTGATACTAAGCAAGTTGTGCTTAAGACCATCCACCAATGCAACCTCATCTATGATGACATTCTCTTTTGAAATCAAGCCATATCCCTTTGTGTAGCCTTTGCTGTCATCTCCAAAAGCAATACAAGGGCCAGCTCTTTCCTGAAACTCTGTGAGCAGGGTAGAATCACCAGTCATGTGTCTTGAACAACCACTATCCAAGTACCAAAGATTCCTTTTGTCTCCCTGCACACAATAGAACCAAATCAAGTCGATTTTGGTACCCAAGTTTCCTTGGGTCCTGTTTTGTTAGCCTTTGCTTTTCCTTTTATATCATTTTTCACCTTGGGCTCAGATTGATTTAAATCAATCTTTATCCTTGGTGTTGATTTCTGAGGATTGCTCACATTTTCATTCTTAGCATGCATAATTGGAGGAACAAACATGTTATTCATATTCCATGGCATTTGTGGCACATAAAACATATTCATGTATGGATTAGACACAAATGGCATGCTGGCATATGGATTTTGAAATTGTGCATATGGAGCAAACATGTTAGGCATAACAGGCATTGTAGGCATGGAACTATTCATTGCAGGCTTGGGAATTTTCACTTTAACAGTCTTCTCAACAGATTTGCAGTTAGTAGATAAATGACTAACACTTCCACAATTAACACATGTTTTTCTAGGAGCATATTTATCAGGTGTGTAATTGTTGTGTTTGTTAATTCCTACTTTGCCATTCCTGTTATTCCTTTTATTTCCCTTAGCCTCAACTTGAACATTCTCTAACTTATCTTTCAATTGCTTGTTAGATAAGTGACCTACATTAGCTCTCTCAACAGGCTTCTCAACTTTCTTTGATTTACTAGACTCACCTTGAACAAAGTTCTTGGTGACAGGACCATACTTATTATTAAGTCTAGTGAGTTCATCTTTTCTTTCCTCTGTCAACGAAACACCCTGATCAGTTGATGGTTCATCTGTCAACGAAACATTGCATTCCGTTGACATATCAACCTTCAACAAATGATCATTGTTGTTTGTTGACTCTGTTTCTAATTCTAAGGTTTCACAAACATACCCTAGTTTCTCTTTGTTCTTTTTCCATGATTGTTCACAGAAAGATTCCATACCTTGAACATTAATGATGTTGGTAGCAACATTCCTGGCATCTTTCCATTTAGCAATCACACTTTGTTCTATTTCAAGTTGTGTCTTAAGAATTTCTTCCCTTTGTAATACGTTCTCAAGTTCCTTCTTAGCATCCCTACTAACACATCTCATTTTCTCAAATTCAATGAGCTGTGCTTCTAACATTGCATTCCTATCACTTAAGAGCAAATTAGTATCTTTAATTCTTGAATTCTCTTTGGTAAGTGATTTAAGAGTAACACGCAAATTATATAATACAGTAGACATTTCATTTACTGCACTATCGCATTCCTCTTTAGAAAGCTCAGAAAGATTAGTAATTGTTACCTGGTTGCTTGAGGAGCTTGCTTCTTGCTCATGATTGTTAGCCATAAGAGCCAAGTCGACATATTCAACATCATCATCAGAATCTTCACCATTACCAGCCCAATCATACTCCTGAGACATGAAAGCCTTTTCTTTTTGCTTGAGAAGTTCAAAGTATTTCTTTTTATAATCAACAGGCTCAAATTTCCTGTTGCTCTTCTCAATCTTGGGCTTTCTGCAGTCTCCAGCAAAGTGACCAAGCATTCCACAATTGAAACATTTAGATTTAGACTTTTCAATCCAGTTTGATTTGTTAGGTTGAAAGTCTCTTCTTGGTGGCCTTGCTTCTGAGTTTCTCTTGAACTTGAACTTAGAGAATTTTCTTGACAGAAAAGCAATGTGTTCATCAATCTCATCTAAGTCATCCAAGTTGGCTGATTCTGGTTCTTCTTCTTCTGTCATCTTACCTTTACCCTTGCTAACATCACTTCTACAACTAGCTCGACTAGTTGTGGCCTTTGCAGCTTCTTCAGTGTCATCTTCCAGTTGGTTCACAGATGCAATCAATGCAATAGATCCACCATTCTTCTGTACCTTTTCAATTTTCTCATCTTGCTCCATTTCCAGCTCATAAGTCTTCAAGGTTCCATAAAGCCTTTCAAGAGTGTAGTCTTTGTACTCTTGAGTGTTTCTGAGAGAAACAGTCATAGGCTTCCATTCTTTTGGAAGAGCTCTAAGAAATTTAAGGTTTGAATCCTTGGTTTGATAGATCCTCCCATACAACTTTAATCCATTCAAAAGCTTTTGAAACCTACTAAACGTGTCATTTAGGGTTTCACCAGCTTTAAAATGAAAATGCTCATATTGTTGTATAAGGAGCTGCATTTTGTTTTCCCTAACTTGCTCAGTACCTTCACAGAGAGTTCTAACAGTGTCCCATACTTCTTTGGAGGTTGTACAGTTTATGACATTGTCAAACATCTCTTGCTCCAAACCATTAAACAGAATGTTCATGGTTCTCTTATCTTTATGGATTTCTGCAAGATCTTCAATAGTCCATTCTGAGACAAGTTTTGGAATTTCTACATCAGGAGCATCATCTGGCACTCCAATTCTAGATGCAAACTTCATGGGAACGTGTGGACCTTTCTCAATGCAGTCTACATATCTCTCATCCATAGACATGAGATGTAAATGCATCTTTACTTTCCAGTGAAAGTAATTGTCCTTATCAAGAACTGGTATCTTTACACCTGCATCCTTCTTCACCATGGCTTCTGTTTTTGGTCTTGATCTTTAAACTTCTTGTGTGTTAGAAGCTTGCTCTGATACCAATTGTTAATCCCAAATGACCTAACAGAATTGTAGAAGGGGGGGTTGAATACAATTCTTGATATTTTCTTAAACTTAAAACACTTTATAAAATAAAACTGAACTGAATAAATAAAAACACAAGATATAAATAATTCAGTTGGATTGTTTGATGATCCAACTGAAGTGTTTTTATTGCGGAAATAATCTGTGATACACAAGTACACAGCTGCTCAGTTACAGAGTTGTAGAGAAGAATGCTCTCAAGGATAGCTAATACAAACTATTTGTTTTTCTTCTCTTACACTATCTTAACTGCTACACTTGGTTATATATTCCCCAAGTTTACAATACTATTTTTGGCTACACTAAAGTACACTAAAGGTAACCGCCAATAGTTTGCTTTTCATCCCTTTGTCCAGTGGTCCTTGGAGATCCTTGCTTTTGTCTTCATGCTTATTATGATCACTCCCAAGAGCCCAATTGGAAACTGGGATGTTTCCTTATTCCCCATGTCCATTTTAATGGTTTCCAATGCAAAGTACACTTCCACATCACCTTTAGATCTGTTCAGTAAACTGTCACTATCACTTTGTCAACTATTCAGAAAAGCAATAATGATTCGTTGATAGCAGGGAGATGTGTTTCGTTGATAGCTTTATTCTTCATTCCGTTGATGGTGTTTCTCTCGTTTCGTTGATGAGTAAACTCCATACCGTTGATGGTGTATCCTTGTTTCGTTGATAGAGTAATCCTCATACCGTTGACATGTCTTCACTTAGGCAAAATTACAAGGCATAACATATTTACAATTAACCAACCTATTTTGCCTATCTAGTACTTAGTCAACATGACTTAGAAAACCTATCTAATACATACATCAAAATGCATATCAACCTGTGAAGTATTGTACAGTGCAATTGCTACATCACTCATTTCGTTGATGAGCTACCTGTCAACGGAATGCTGCAAAGCATGCCATTTCGTTGACAGTTACAAAATGACTTAATACAAAATCTACTAAGTGTTTTTATAATTATCATCAAGAACAACATATTCCTAACACTTACCCATACCAGGCCTGACTTAGCTTTTATTGTCCAACATTTAAGTCAATTCCTTCAGCAACCAAGATAATCTCATTATAATGCATTGTTACATTATCTGAGGTATGTTGCTTCTACTATTGGTCTAGGAATTTTGCTTAAAGCAAATGAACAACTTACTCTGCAAGCATATTCAGATTCGTATTGGGGAGCTTGTTTAAACACTAGAAGATCTATTTATGGGTATGTCTTACTGTTGAGGAATTCACCAATCAGTTGGAAGTCTAAGAAACAAGGTACTGTATCCAGAAGTTCATCTGAAGCTGAGTATAGGTCAATGTCTGCAACAGATGGGGAAGTAACTTGGATTGTAAGATTGCTGGAAGAATTTGGAATCAATAAGCTCAAACCAGTTACTCTACACTGTGATAATCAGAGTGTTATTCACATAGCAAAGAATCCAGTTCATCATGAAAGAACCAAACATATAGAAATAGACATACACTTTACCAGAGACAAAGTCATGGAGGGTTTGTTGCAGATTACCTATCTTCCAATAGAATCTCAAATTGCAGATGTTCTTACTAAGGTGCTACCATTAGCAAAGTTTAATGAGCTACTATCCAAACTAGGCATGACAAATTGCCAACAAGTTTGAAGGAGGATTATAAGATGTTGATGTCACCTGAGATCAGCAATGATCAAGAGGAGCATGGAAAGAATGATGCAGCTCAACTACAGACTACCAAGTCTCAAAAACAGTTTCAAAACAGAATGCCAACTTAGTGTGACAGCTAAGCAAAAGGCTAACAGAATTTGTCTTAATGGGAATTCATTTATATACAACTTAGATAACTCTCTCTCTCTCTCTCTCTCTCTCTCTCTCTCTCTCTCTCTCTCTCTCTCTCTCTCTCTCTCTCTCTCTCTCTCTCTCTCTCTCTCTCTCTCTCTCTCTCTCTCTCTCTCTCTCTCTCTCTCTCTCTCTCTCTCTCTCTCTCTCCATAATCTATATTAGATAATGGAGATGACACAGTAACTAGTAGTGGATCAAATCAGTAGATGAAGTCTGTAAGCTTTCTGTTGTTATCGATACAATCTCTATGTTTTAGTTCATCTTGTTCATTTTTCAGCAAAATATGATAATTGTTAGAAACTAGCTTCTAGCTTCTTTAAGAACTTTGGAGTTTGGCTTGGAATGACAGAAAGAAACAACAGATCATGGTAGCTCGCACGCGTAGACTGCAGGATAGAACACTACAACGTACCATGTCACAGACCACAGCCTAGACAAATTTTACTTAAGTGTCTCACATGATTTCAAATTCATGCAGCAAATGAAGCAGTTTCGAGGCCAAACATCATATTGAGTGTAAACTTGTAATGGCTGTCACATACAGGGGTAAAAAGAAGTATGATTGTTGTGGTTTATTACACCATAATAGACAAATATGAAATAACAAATACGTAACATAGTGTTATACAAGGAATGCGAAATTAAACTAGTCTATTATTGAATGATTACAAGTAAGAGTTAGTGTGAAGATTAGATTAACATTAATGGTAATTTATATCAGACTTTTAAGTATCAAGATCTGACCAAAAAAAAACTACATGGTGCCTTGTGGCATTGAACTGCATTTAGCAGATTACAGATATCAGGACTCGTATGCCTTTAAAAACAAATTACATAATGGCATCTTACTAAGTTATTCCTTCTTAGAAGTCCACCAGGAATTCATTTACAAGTTAATTTAAAGGATGCAAAAGCAATTGCATGTTGATAACCTTTTTACAAGCAGAGCAGGCAATGCTGTAAACAGACTTGCAAATACCGGAAAATTGGTTCCAGTGATCCAATCGCTTCGCTGACCCTGTAAAATTTGTAGCTAGCGGCCTCAGTTTCACTTGCAGGCAGATGCAACTGCGATGACAGCAGCCAATATTCAAAGACTTGAATTTTTTCAGTTTTCGGAATTTAGTTCAGGGGCACCAAAAATTATAGTAATTGATAATAATATTTTTCAATTTTTCTTTGAAATTGCAGTCCTTTGAGCTTTTCCCACAATTAATATGGTTACACTCAAATCGTTTCTTTCTATTCACAGTTGTGACTGAAAAATGAGAAAAGTACTTCTCAATAAAAATGATATTCAATTACACAATACAAGGATGAATAAAAATATGCACGGCTATCACCCATGGGTTTTCATCTCCCATCGCTTGATAGACTAACTACTAGGAAAATGCAGAAACGTTGTGCACAGGACTGAAAATTTCCCCCTTCGTCGCTTTTCAAATCTGAGATCAAGTTTTAAATCTCAAAGTAATCCAAACTACAATGTGTTTATAATGGACTTCCAACAACCATAAAACACTTCCCTCCCTGTTCGACGCTTGACTGATTTGCACTTGTCACTGCAATTCCGAACCTTACGATACCATCTAGGACTCACCAACTCAGCGACACAACAGCCAAAAAAGCTGGGGAGGATTATGAAAGAATCAGATTTTTATTCTAACATATTTTGGACACGGGTTTGACTCTTACAGGAGCCAGGTTCCTTATTTTAGAACTACCACCACCAACCTCTGATTCATGGCGATCTACCGGTCATCCAGAAGACTCGCAGAATAAGAGGCTTTTGACACAGAATTGAACAAATATCCATTCACATATTCCACATTCTTTTCTCCACCATCTAGAGCGACTCAAATATCAGACAGTGAGCATGAAATATGACCTGCATAATGTAAACATCAGCACGATGCAGTAAAAATATAGTAGAACGCTAGTATGTAATTAAAAAAAATACATTTATTAATGACAAATTTCACAGCATAATATCAGAAGGATCACGTAGAAACAGGTCAACAAGGGGCTTTGCTATCTGTGGAATTATGCACAAATTCTTGGGAGGGCTTAAATATAATTTAGAACTAGATTGCTGCAAAGGTGAAGTGTTCAGTTTCAATATGACTGATTGTACATTTGTACCACGATGTTATTCCCACAACCATGGCAATACCAGTATGAAAACAAAATTGGCGAGTCCGAATAACAGAGTCACAAGTCTTGATGTTGAAATATGATAAACTTATAATCCCAGATTTTAAGAAGGTGACAACAGAATGCATAAAGAATAATTTGCAAGGCTAGATCTGAAGTTCACCACTGAGGTAGCAGTTCCGCTGCTCTATATCCTGCTGCAAAATATGGAAGCCTGCATAGCATCAAAAGCAATTTACAAATTAGAAGCTACACAAGTTTGTTACACGTTGTGCCTGAAGCGCAGGTGTAAGTAAATTTCTTACCTTTGTCAAATCCTCACAAGGCATTTGGTTCAGAACCACTCCTTTGGATAATCTGAGTGGAACCTGGCAGTAAAAACTGTGTTTGTGCTGGAACAGATGGCCTTGCACCTGATAATGCCAGAAGCTAGCCGCGTCAGATTTATAAAAATTTAACCAGTACCTATCAAATAATTATCTATAAATATAATGAAAACTGGCCAGACTCGATCCAAATATTGTTAGTAAATTTCAAAATACAAAATAAAAAAAGGGAAATCGAGAGAAAGAGGACTGTGCCTGTTGCATATGGAGGTTGCAGTGTTGGAAAGGATGTTGTAATTGATGTGACACTTGGGCCACCTAACTGCACAGTTTGATCACCGGGCAGTGGATACCGATGCGATGTTGTATAGCCATGACTATAAGGAACATACTGACCAATGTTGTAAGGATACGTAGCTAAATTTACTGCTCCAGGTACTCCACATACTTGGAGGTACTGCTGCGCGATATATGGATTGTACACACCCTACATTACGAACAAAATGGAACTCTAATAACATATATAGTTAAGAGAAACAATAAAATGCTAGATATCATTACTTGAAGTCTTGCTTCCGGACATATATTTATTGGGAGCCGGTCCCCAGCAATCGTTTGCTGGGAACAATTTTTACAACAATCGATTTTATAGTCGTTGGATCGTCCATCCAACGATTATAAAATCGATTGTTGTAAAAATCGTTCCCAGCAAATGATTGTTGGGGACCGGCTCCCATATTTATTTACCTGTGGAGAATTGTATTCTGGACCATATGCCATATACCTGCAAGCATGAACAGTTTAAGAAGGATAAGGTTCCTTGGTTAAATTATAATCTCTTGCTGATAATCAAGAAAATTCTGTGTTTACTTGCACACAATGCAAAAATAAATTTTCCTGTATCCATTTATTTGGTCTGACGTGCTCTTTAACCTGATTTCTTTTTCAAAATCATCATGTGCACATCAAAATATTTCAGATTCCAAACTTCTTTCATTCGACACTTTTTTGTGCATTCCTGGAAGGATCAATGCCCTGTGTCCTATTACTATCAGATGGGTGCAGTCTAAATTATCGTTGGAAATGAAAACTTTAATTATGTTGTTATTAACTATAATCTGGATTAGGTTTAAGTAGATGCAAGATCAGGAAAGGAATAGAAGAGGTGATCCTATAATGTGAAGCACGCGCTGAACACTTTTAATTAACACATTACAGGTCGACCAACAAGGTAGAACTAAGCATCATACTGTCAAATGAAGCATTGTATCGGAGCAGTACTCACCCATATGGTGGATATGTTAAACCCTGGTGGTAGCCATAAGACAGTGGTTGTTGAAACCCAAATACTCCACTATAAGCCCCAGAAGCAGCTGCAAGACCTCCTCCATGGTAATGTGATGTTGACCTAATACGTCCTAAGACCAGTAGAAGCAATTCAAAAAATTCAATGCTTTGTAAATGAAGACAGATAGCTAGTTTGACTTACAAGATTAAAAGTGTTTAAACTACTTTGAGACCAATTAAATGAACATTCCATTATCTGTATTAGTAAGTAGAAAACAAATGGTTGGTTTGTAATAAATTTACCAAACGGCAGAGGAGGACGAGGGCGTCCAAGTGAAGCCAAATTACAGTTTGCCCTTCTACCATCGATAATCGGTGTAGGATCAACACAAGCTTTCTTGGCAGATTCAGGATCCCGGAAAGTCACCTATATGCAATCCATACGAAATCCTCATTAACTACCATTTACACTTATAATTTTCAAAATGTATTTTAATAAACAACCTATATATAGAAATGAGAGTGAAAAAGAAAGACTCACAAATCCGTAACCTTTGGATCGAGCAGTGTTCTTATCAGTAATGACAACAGCCTCAATTATATCCCCGAACTGCTCGAAATAACGACGCATTGTCTCACTCCGTGTCTCCCAAGCTAAACCTCCCACAAAAACCTTAGTAAAAGTAGTATCACCACAAGGGAGTGAACGAAACCCTGAGGCTGAACTCGGTCCTGCCTGATTAACACCAGCCATTAATGTAAAATAAAATGTGTACTTAAATTTAAATGTCAAAACCTTGGTCGAAACAAGAAAGTAGAATACTTGAAAACAAAAGCCTTGACATGTATATAAATAGGATGGTGTAGAAAGGAAGATAGAAATGAATTTGAAATTCGAATATTTGGTGACGGGGAAAGGAATAATCATAGAATTAATGCAGGGATCGAGACGATCATAACGGAAAATTCGATGTTTGATTTTATTTTAGTCAAGTAAGCTGTAGTAGGTCAAACAGAAGAAGCGGGGCGTACTGTGTAGCTGCAGACCAAATCGGGTTTAAATTTAAAAACATGCATGTTTGCATATGTATGAGCAGAGAAAGAGGAGAGTAATTTGTGCAATCACAAAGATTGACATATCTTTATACATATATTGGAGAAATGCGAGGGAATTCAAAAATAATTCTTAAAAGATCTTCAAGATGATATGGGACAACTCATTAGTGTCACCTTATTTACGAGATTTTTTGCAAATTATTTTTTTCTGTAAATAATTAGACTTGTATAACTTACAAATTATCATTTATTCTAATAAATATTGAGTGTAAGTGAGAATCGAACTCATCATCTCTTACTATAAATACCTCGTTATATTTGAAACAATTTTTTCTTTTTTTTTTGCTAACCTGCTTCGAACAATTTTTTGAGTTCACTAACATTTCTAGTATATACCGTTGGTACCATGTTAAATGAACAGAAGAGTAGAGTGTAGAATAGAGCAGAACTGTAGTAAAATAGTGCTGTAATTTTGAATGAAATATAAAGTGAATTTCCAAAATGGCGTTTTCTCCGCCGTGACATCTTCTATGGGTCCGCATGGAACCCACCCATCCGGCCATCCCATTTCTTTTTAACTTTTACCCATGCTAAGCTGATGTGTAAATTGTAATGCGCCTGCCTCCGAGATTGTTCGATATGGAAATATAATCAACTTTACGTGGAGATCATGGGGTGTACTGCTACTTATCAACTTTAAAGCATTTTCAATGTTGTTTTGTAAAATAGTTTGCTAAATATTAATCATGTAAAATTTATTGAATCCCTAAGATATTATACTTCAATGAAGTTGGTTATATTGATTATAAATACAATATATTATTTTAATATGATAATAGCTAACGTGTAATTTTGCTATGAATTTTTAGCTAAGGGGTGATTATGGTTGGAGATGCTCTTATTGAGTAAATATATGATCTTTAATTTCAATATATTATGATCTTTAATTTTGACTTGAGCCAAAACTAATTGTACTTTCGGTTCAAGTAAGAGCAAGTCCAATAATAAATGCAAAATAGTTGTTATTTTTAATAAGTTGGCACCAAAAAATGTTTTTTGGTGTTAAAAATAGAACTTCAACTCCAATTCTAGTTTTATTTTGCATCTAAATAATTACAAATTTATTTAGTTTTTTTGTCTCTCTCTCTTCTAACTTTCACGTAAAGTGCATTTAATATGATTAAATGATGATGTGGTATGAATGCATAAATGCATCATTCGTTTCAAATTTAGAATCAAGTATGCATTTATGCATATTTGCATTTAAGTATAGAACCCCTTTGAAGTTGAATGTTTTAATATTTGATTTCAAATTATAGAAATGCAACCAATTTTAGCATTGCATTGAACTTGCTCTAACTAAAAAAAAGGAGATTGTAAGTTGATTTTAATTTGATCTTGGATCAACAACTTAGCGTTTTTAAATGATAAAATATCATTATATTATTAGATATTTTTTCATACATAATTATAAATTATGAATTTTACGGATAAATACATGACACATATTATTCAAGAACATATTTGAGGTCCGAATGTATATACCATTATTTATATAGAAATTAAAAATTTAGTACCCCACACCTTCATCGGATTATAATGAAATTGATAGTCAATATTTATAAATTTATTAGTAAATAATTAAATTAAATACGTAATAAATGTAAACTTGCATACACATCCTCTTTTCTTTGATAGATGAAGGAATTAGGTTTAAGCCAGGCACATACATCTCTAAAATATTATTGTGATTGATTTCGGTATTTTGTGAGATATTTAAAATTTTAAGTTAGTAAAGTTAATGTGATTTGTTGTGAGGTCAATATTCCTATTTTTTTAATATATATTTAAAATAACATATATATATATATATATCAATACTATTCTATATTATATTATTAAATACGAAACATTAAAAGTTTTGTAGTCATGAAAGTTTTTGTAGTCTGGTCATTCAATTCATAGCCGTTAGATATTTTTGATCAAATCGATGGGAACCGTTAGATAAAATATTAAATTTATTAGATAGAATATCTTTTCTATTTTTCCTAACTAGAATATCTCATTTTCCAAAAATATTGCAAACAATTTTATTTACTAAAATAACATAATAAAATTATAATTGCTAATAACTAACTCATTACCTTTTTTAGCCAAATTGTATATTCTTTTTTCATATTTTCTAACTAAAATTTATACTTTTCTATTTTTCCTAACTAAAACTTCTAATTTTCCAAAAATATCACGAACAGATCTATTTAATAAAATAAAATAATAATATTATAATTATTAATGACTAACCGATTAGTTTTTTTTCCCAAAACGAATATTCATTTTTATATTTCATAACTAATATTTCTCTTAACTAAAACCTCAAAAATATCACGGACTATTCCATTTAGTAGCATAAAATACTAATATTATAAATCTATCTATCTATCTATACTATCAATACTATTATATAATAGACGAAACATTAAAAGTTTGGTTGATCGGTATGATACGTTGTGATTTTACTTAATTGTCCTTATCTGTATTTCGTGTTTTTACTTAATTAACCTTACTTATTTATAAAAATATATTATTAAATAATAATATTACCTATTTATAACCAATTACCTTTTTTCCCTAAAATACATTATTTTTTCTAACATATTCCCCTACTTTTTCAAACATGGCAATTACCTATTTTAACTAAAACATGTTAGTTTTTCTATTTTTCCTTACTAAAATCCATCATTTTCCAAAAATATCACAGACAAACCTTTAGTTATTTATTTTTAAACATATAATATTATAATTATTTTTTAAAAGTTTAACTATTTTAACATGTCTACTTATTTTTTCTTAACAAATGCAATCACTAAGAATATTAAAATATAAATAATCAAATACCTATTTATAACCAATTACTCTAAAACACATTATAGATTTTTTCTAATAAAGTCCCTTCTTTTCTAAATATATCACGGGAAATTATCTTTTTAAATTTACTTTTTTTATTTTTCTCACTAAAATTCATTTTTTTCCAAAAATATCATAGGAAACTCTTTACTTATTTATTTTAAAACGAATTTAAATACTTTTAATTATTAAATTTAAAACCTCATTTTCCAAAAATATCACGGGTATTTACCTTTTTAAACTAAATATGTTACATTTTTTTTATTTTTTCTTACTAAAATCCCTCATTTCCAAAAATATAATGGGCAAACCTTTACTTATTTATTTTAAAATCTGTTTTAATGTTCTTAATTAATTAAAAGTATTTAGCTATTTTAACATGCCTACTTATTTTTTTAACAAATACAATTAATAAAATATTAAAAATAAAATAATAAAATAACAATTAACAATCCGTGCATCGCACGGGTTTTAAACTAGTATTATATAATAGACGAAACATTAAAAGTTTGGTTGGTTGGTATGGTACGTTGTGATTTTACTTAATTGCCCTTAATTAACTGTATTTCGTGTTTTTACTTAATTAACCTTACTTATTTATAGAAATATATTATTAAATAATAATATTACTTGTTAGGCTCAAGACATGTCTGAATACCACTATTAACAAGCCTACACTATGTGACTATGTCACATTACATGACCTAGTGATTTCTATCACTGGGATATAGTATAGGTCTCTAAATGTACTTGTCTTGTTCTCATGAACAATAGCTTTATCATGTATGCTCAGGTTTATAATGAGCTTAGTAAAGTTTCTTGCATCTAGATTGTATATAGGCCATTGAATAATTATCCTGGTAGAAGTTCAGAAGTGTTCATGCAGCAGGATAGAGTTGAATAAGGCTATGAAGAAATAAGTTACAGGAATTTGTCCAAGGCATTATATAGCAAAGTCAAAAGAAAGCTATGTCGTGAAGTCACCAATATCCATGTCGTGAAGTACTATATCGCATAGTCTGTTTTGTACTATGTCGAGAAGTCCTCAAGACACATGTCGTGAAGTGTTGAAGTCAGCAAAGTCAAAAGAGCCTAGATCGTGAAGTCCTCAGAAGCATTATGTCGCATAGTCATCAAATGACCTATGTCGCATAGTCATCAAATGACCTATGTCGCATAGTCATCAAATGACCTATGTCGCAAAGTCTTCAAAGGCTATATCGCGTAGTCCTCACAAGGGAGATCGCGAAGTCAGGGATAAAGTGGAGTTCACGATATCAACACTTAGCCGTTTACAACAAGACAAATCAAGGTACAAAATCAAGAATCAAAAGAGACAAATACTGAAGCATTTGTTCTGGCAAGGTGGTCCAAAGAACAAATGGCAAATCTACAGCTAAACTTGGAGAGAAAGATAAGAGACAAGTAGCTACAGAAACGGGAAAGACTCCGAAAAGCAGGTGGTCCTTCCTGACACAGTTAACGTCTTATGGCAGGACAAGTTGGACTTTCAGCAAGGGGTAACTGTGTAAAAATAGGTGTGTGCACTAGTTTGTATAGGGCTTATATATATCATGCACATTCTATTGTTAGCTGTAAGAGAGATACACATAGTCATTTGCTAAGCTCTTTTCTCTGTAAGCAAGCAAGTTCAAACTGTTCTTGTTTAGAAGCCAGAAATTCAATTGTGAATTTCCTGGAAAGCTGTAGTATTTAATTTGCTTATACAAAGTAGATTAAAGTGATTGTGTGTGTTATTTACTTTCTGCATATTACATATCATAATCATATACAGTTGTTTACTTAGTTTTCAAGAATCGGAAAATATATCAAACTATCCATTCACCCCCCCTCTGTCTAGTTTCTAGTAGTATTCATTTCTAACAAGTGGTATCAGAGAAGGCTGTTAACATACAAACAGTAAAAGATCAAGAATGAGTTCACAGAAACTAAGCAGCATCAAGATTCCTCCCTTTAACAAGGAGCACTATAGTCTATGGAAGAAGAAGATGCTACTGTTCATCAAAGCTTCTAATCCCATGTATTTAGAAATACTAAAGCATGGTCCCTTCGTTCCTTTGATTGAGATTGGTGAAACAACAGTAGGCACTGAGATAATACCAGCAAGGCATGTCCCTAAAGATCCCTCAAAATACACTGATCCTGAAAAGGAGAAAGTGGCACTGGATGGACATCTCCAACTTATCATCTGTGAATCTATGGATTTCAACATGTATGGCACTGTTGCTCACTGCAGTAGTGCAAAGAAAATGTGGGATCTCATAGAAGTGCTCTGTGAAGGAACTACTGAAGTAAGAAAGAACAAGAAGCAGATTCTTGTCTCACAATATGAAGCCTTCATGGCACAGCCAAAGGAGGGAATCACAGAAGTGTTTGAAAGGTTCAACAAGCTGATAAATGAGATCAAACTCTATGACAAGCACTATGAGACAGAAGAGCTTAACATGAAGTTCTTACTAACTCTGCCTGACCATTTAGAACCAAGAATCTCTTCCCTCAAAGAAAGAGATCTAACAAAGATTGGTTTTGATGTTTTGTATGGTGTGTTGAAGACATATGAGCTAGAGCTGCTTCAGAAGAGATCTATTCAAGCAAAACAAGGATTAATGGCCAATACCTCTTGTGCCCTTATTGCTGACAATCTAGGTCAAAGAATGGAATCTCTAAAAGTCAGTCAAGTCAAGATTGAGGAACTGGAAAATGATGACACTGGTGATGCAACTCAGATTGTTTGTGATTTGCCTGAGGAGGATGAGTTCTACAGCATAGATGAGCTGGACAAGATGGAAAATAAATCTTTTGCTTATATGGCTAGGAGATATCCTAACATTAGGTTCAAAAGGAAGCAGCCATTCAAGTCTAGATTCAATGGTGGGAATGCTGGTGGTTCTGGAAACTCAAACTCCTTCAACAAGGGAAAAGGAAGTGCTGGTGGAGCTAAAGGAGGATACAAATCTGGGAGTGTGGATAGGTCCAAAATAAGATGCTATAACTGCAATGAACTTGGGCACTTTGCCACAGAGTGCAAGAAGCCTAAGCAGGTCAAAAAGGATAAAGCATACTTAGAGCTTGAAGCTAAGTATGAGGCCCTACTCAAGAAACAACAGGGAAAAGCTTTTATTGCTGAGGGAAAATGCTGGGATGACTCTGATGAAGAAGAAGAACAAGAGTACTCAAACTATGCCTTGATGGCATTTTCTGATGATGGTGATTCAAATCAGGTACCTATTCTTACTTCTCTTGAAATGACTCCCTCTCAATATAAGCTGGCTGTTGAAGACATGAGTACTGAAATGTTTAATATTCATACTAGCATGTTAGTTGCTAATGAAGAAATTGACAGGCTAACTGCTAAGAATCTTGAGCTTACACAAAAGAATGAGGAACTTGAGTTAATGGTTGTGAGCCTTGATAGTTTGAATAAGGAGGTCGAGTATCTGAAAAATAAAGTTAATTGTGCTGAACAAATAGAAAAAGCTCTTAGAGAGCAACTTGCTGAAAATGAGTTAAAACTAAGAAGTTACAAAAACTCTTTTGTGCTTATTCAAAACTATCACAAGGAACACACTGAAGACAGCAAGGTTGGAATTGGTTTTGACTATGAGAATGATAAAGGAAGGAAAAAGACAAAGGGCAAAGGCAAAGAATCGTTTACTAACAAAAATGCCCCAAACATTTTGTCTGGTGTTGAAAAGCCCATCTTCAAAAAGAGTGATGTTGAGTTTAATGAAGAACTTTTGATCATTAAACAACAAATTCTTGAAGAAGATGAGGCCGCTAAAAACACCTCTTCCCTTCCTGAATCTGTCAGTCAGAAAGAGACCAAAGACAACCTTGTCAAGAGTCCTAAAGTAAAGAAAGAAGTTGTAAAGAAAAAGAAACAAAACAGAAATGGTAAGGTAGGTGTCAACAAGGGCAACAACTATGCTTATGTGCCAAATGCTCCCAGGAAACAATGTCAAAAATGTCTATCTGTTAATCATTTAACTCATAAGTGTACTAAGCCTGAGCTTACTGAAATTGATAACCTGAGTAACCATTCTGCTAGCATACATTCTAGTCATGATTCATTCTGTGGCAAGCCAAATTGCATGACTTGCTATGTGACTGTGATTGCTAACTGTTTATCTCTTAAGCATAAACTTGACTCTGCACACTCCTGTGAATCACACACACATGAACACACTCACGGGACAGGATCCCCTACTGTGAGGAATGCAATTTATGATAAAGGAATTGTTAACAAAAATGTTTCTAAATCAACTGGACCCTACCAAGTGTGGGTACCAAAAACAACTTAGTCACTTTGTGAATGCAGGGCAACAGAAATAAAAGAGTCATATGGATCTTGGACAGTGGATGCTCAAGTCACATGACTGGTGATATGGCCCTGCTATCACATTTTGAGGAAAAGGCTGGCCCATCAGTAACCTTTGGAAATGACAACATTGGTTATACAATGGGATATGGCAGTGTTAAATCTGGAAATGTCATTATTGAAGATGTAGCATTTGTTGAAGGACTGAAGCATAATCTCTTGAGCATTGGACAATTTACCAACAGGGGTTTCAAAGTGGAATTTGATGAAGACCTTTGTTCAATCTCAAAAAGGGAAAGTGGTGAAGTTGTTCTAACTGGTGTGAAGAAAGGAAGCTTATTTGTAGCTAATCTCAAGGCTGCAGATAAGGGAGAAATATGTTGTTTCTACACTAAAGCCACAAATGAGGATTTCTGGCTATGGCACAAGAAGTTGTCTCACTTGAATGTTCAGGCAATGAACTCTCTAACCAAGAGAGAACTTATCAGGGATTTGCCTGCCTTGGAGTTTGTGCAAGATGGAGCATGTGAAGCTTGTCAGAAAGGGAAGATTAAAAGATCCAGTCACAAGAACAAGTTGCTCAATACAAACTCAAAACCTCTGCAGCTAATTCACATGGACTTATTTGGCCCTGTGAATGTAATGTCCCTCTCCAAAAAGAAATATGCTCTAGTGATGGTTGATGATTATTCAAGATATACTTGGGTGGAATTCCTATTCTCCAAGGATGAAGCACCTCAAGTCATAATAGAGCATATCAAGAGAGTTGATAGAGAAGCACAAAGCACTGGTTCCTCTGTAGTTGCTTTGAGAAGTGATAATGGGACTGAGTTCAGAAATTCAACATTGTATGAGTTTTGCAAAGATAAAGGAATTTCTCAACAATTCTCAGCTCCTAGGACACCTCAACAAAATGGAGTAGTTGAGAGAAAGAATAGAACTCTCATCGAAGCTGCAAGGACAATGCTGTTGGATGCAAAGCTACCTACTAGCTTTTGGGCTGATGCTGTTAACATAGCATGCTATGTGCAGAATAGAACATTGATCAATAAGAAGTCTGGCAAAACTCCTTACTCATTAATGACTGGAAAAAGAGCATCCTTCAAGCATCTGCATGTGTTTGGAAGCAAGTGTTTTGTGATGAAAGATACCTCTGAGCATGTTGGAAAGTTTGATGCAAAAGCATTTGAAGGTATCTTCATTGGATACTCTCTGGAAAGGACAGCATACAGAGTGTTTGTACCTGAGCAACACAAAGTCATGGAAAGCATGGATGTTACCTTTGATGACAAGAAGACTCCTGGACTTAAAACAAGTGATCAAGACAGTGTGCCATTAAGATTTGAAAATCAGGGTTATCTTGAAGATTCTGAAGGTGAAGATGAACCACCTGTTCAAACTGTTCTAGAAAATGAAAGTCTTGAAGTTGACAATCTTCTTCAAACACCTGTGCAAGGATTCACAAACACAGGGGGAGAAGAAGAGAATGCAACTGTCAACCAAAATGAGATTGGAACAGATCAAGGAAATGAACAGGGGCACACAAGCAAATGGGGCAGAGCCCACACTAGGGATCAAATCATTGGAGATCCTAGTGAGGGAGTTAGAACAAGAAGGGCAACAATGAATACATGTCTGTATAGCTGCTTTCTGTCACAAGAGGAACCTAAACTTATTGAAGAAGCTTTGAAGAATTCTGATTGGATTGTTGCCATGCAAGAAGAGTTGAATCAATTTGATAAAAACAAGGTATGGGAACTAGTGCCACCTCCAAAAGGAAAGAATGTTATTGACACCAAATGGGTGTTCAGGAACAAGATGGATGAAGAAGGAGTGGTAGTTAGAAACAAAGCAAGGCTGGTTGCCAAAGGATATTGTCAGCAAGAAGGCATTGACTATGATGAGACATTTGCACCTGTAGCTAGACTGGAAGCCATAAGAATCTTCCTGGCTTTTGCAGCTCACTCAGATTTTAAGGTGTATCAAATGGATGTGAAAAGTGCATTTCTCAATGGTGATCTTGCTGAGGAAGTTTATGTGTCTCAACCACCTGGCTTTGAAAGTGAAGACTTCCCAAACTTTGTGTATAGACTGCTCAAGGCACTCTATGGACTCAAACAGGCACCAAGAGCCTGGTATGAAACTCTATCTCAATTCCTTCTTGAGCATCAATTCACCAGGGGTACAATAGACAAAACCCTATTCTTCAAGAAGCATGGAAATGATATCATTCTTGTTCAAATCTATGTGGATGATATCATCTTTGGCTCTTCAAATGAAAAACTCTGTGAAAGGTTCTCTAAGTTGATGCAAAGTAAATATGAGATGAGTATGATGGGAGAGTTAACCTACTTTCTAGGCCTGCAAGTACATCAAAGGGAGGATGGCATCTTTATAAACCAATCTAAATATGTCAAGGATCTTTTAAAGAAATATGGTTTAGAAGAGTCATCCCCAGCTAAAACTCCTATGTCTACTGCAATCAAGTTGGATGAAGACAAGAAAGGCAAGAGAGTTGATATCAAGGTCTATAGAGGAATGGTTGGATCCTACTCTATCTCACAGCTAGCAGGCCAGACATCATGTTCGCCACATGCCTTTGTGCAAGGTTCCAGTCTGATCCCAAGGAATCTCACATGATGGCCATCAAAAGAATTTTCAAATATCTAAAGGGGACTCCTAATCTTGGGCTATGGTATCCAAAGGGCACTGGGTTCAACCTGGTTGGTTACACAGATTCTGATTATGCTGGATGCAGAATTGACAGGAAGAGCACCTCTGGAAGCTGTCAATTCCTAGGTCAAAGGTTAGTGTCCTGGTTTAGTAAGAAACAACAGTCCACAGCAACATCCACAGCTGAGGCAGAATACATTGCTGCTGGAAGTTGCTGTGCTCAATTGCTTTGGATTAGAAATCAACTCATGGATTATGGACTAGTTTTAGAACACATTCCTTTAATGTGTGACAATACTAGTGCAATATCCATAGTTGCCAATCCTGTTAACCATTCTACTACAAAGCACATTGAGATCAGGTACCATTTCATTAGGGAACATGCTGCAAATGGTACCATAGAAGTCTCTTATGTTCCAACTGAGAAACAACTAGCTAACATATTTACTAAACCTCTGAATGAAGCAGTCTTCAACAGACTTGTGAGTGAAATTGGAATGCTCAATCCTTCATTCAGTTGTTCTAAGTAAATATGCTGGTTAATTGTTGCAGCAGTAAATTTTCACTGTATTAAATGCACTATTTATTTGGAGTGAAAATTAGCTGAGATATGATTTATAAATATTTCAGTATTTTACTGCATATTTTTTCAAAATCATATTTGCTAGTGGAGTTGTGAGCTTTTGAGACATCTTGATATAGATGATTTTCAGAGTTCACGACATAGTTCAAATCAAACAGACTTATATCGCAAACTGTTGAGATTGTGAGACTTCGCGACTTAGTTCATTTCATGAGTTTGCGACATAGTTCATTTTATGACTTCGCGACTTAGAATAACTATATCGACAAGTCTCCACTTTTGACAGAATTTTGATTTAAATTAATTTTATTTCAAAATTTGATAAAAGTCTGACAAAATGCTTCAAATTCCTAAAAGAGAGCTTTAGACAGGGTATTTCTACTATATCGCAAAGTCTCCCCGATCCTTTCATCTTGAGGACTTTGCGACATAGTTCATTTCTGAGACTATGCGATATACTTTGCAAGACTTTGCGGTACAGACTATTATTGACTTTGCGACATACATATAGACTGTACATATTCATAACTCCATATCGCAGTGTCTCTATCATATAAATACCTTTTTCTAACCGTTTGCAACTTTTCATCTTGTCTATTGCTCTCAAACTTTCTAACCTAAGCACAAATTCTCTACTCACTTTCTTACTCTCTCTCTTGAAATGGCACCCAAATCTCAAACAGTATCATCCTCTATTCCTTTAACCATCCCCAAAGAAACAAATCTTCTCACCATTCCCTCTGTGGCTGAGGCTAAACCCAGGTACAAGTGTTTTGTACGGTTCCTGAACGATTCCTACCTCAGCCAAGCCCTAACCTTGAACCCCACGTTGTATGTTGATGTATTGGAAGGATTTTGGCGAACGGCGTTGGTTTCTACTATGGCCAGGGAAGATGGAACTTCGTTCCAGGAGATAGCTTGTTCAATTGGAGGCAAACACTTCCAGTTTGGGGAGAAGGAGATAAATGAAGCATTAGGGTTCAAGGTGGAAGGTCATGACCAAGAAGCTACAGATGCTCAAATCATAGAATTCATGACCTTCATTCAGTATGCTGATGAGATAGATACTGGAAAGCTGAATAAGAAGTTTGTAAGAAGGGAGTGGTCATTTCTATTTGATGCACTCCAGAAGGTGTTCCTTTGCAGAAAGACAGGATGGGACCATATCAGTCACATTGCTGTAAAGCTGGCCTATTCCCTAGCCTACAATCAGGAAATCAATGTTGGAGCAATAATCCTCAAGGAATTGGCTCAAAGGCTAGGGAGGACAGTCCGTGGAAGAGGTAATGACATCTTTTACCCTCGCTTTCTTCAAGTTATTTTAAATTATCTTGATGCTAATGTCCATGACTTAGAGGGTATAGATAAATCAAAGATGGCTTATGCCAAGTCCATGTCCAAAATTCTGTTTGGTTCATTGGACACAAGGAATCAAGTGGATGTGATCTTGAGTGTGACCAAGCATATGCAGGACACATTCGAGTCTTATCCACTTGATAAGCCCATATACCATGCTCTTTCCTGGACAGGGGAGGCTGAGACTGAAGGAGCTTCACAGTCTAACCCAAGCCTCCCTATCCCATCCAGCAACCCCACTGTAAACACCACTGTAGAGGCTAGTCAGCCAAGTGCATCAATCTCTCAAAAGGTTGATGTTACTAAAAAGAAGAAGAAGAGAACCCTAGCTATTATCCATGAATCTGTAGAGTTAGCAAGTGAGATTCCTGAGTCACCTCTCACCAGACCAAAGAAGAAATCAAAATCTATACCTACCACTGGATCCTCCCAACAGGATTCAGATGTGGAAAAAGGGGTACACCTGTTACTGTCCATGGCCTCCCAACAGGTCATTGGCATTGAAAAGAGCAGCCTCCCCACTGCATCTTGTACAGAGTCTGCACAGGGTCAAGACCTCACTCTTGACTCTAGGAGTGATAAGGCTGATAATACACAGAGTGGAGAGCACATCTCTGTTGAAACTCCTCCTCTTTCTCAGGGGGAGTTGCCAAAATCTGATCTAAACCCCACTTCTCTCTCAGATTCTACCATCAAAATTTCTTCTGAACAAGAGAGTCATTCCAATGACAATCTTGCCTTTGATCAATCACAATTCTCTCCTGTGATTGAGCCAACTTCAAGTGACATGGTGCTTGACACTGTGCTCACCACTCAGGACCCACATTCAGTTGGTCAGGGAATGCATGCTGAGGCATATCCTAATGACACCAACACAAACATAGAGGATTCACCAGTTTTCACTGGAGACTCTGTGCCTAACTCTCCATTTCCCATGGATTTGGAAGTGCCCTCACAGGCATTTAGAGCTGATGTTGTAACACATCCCATTTCAATGGAGACAACATCAGACTCTACAGCCATTCCAAGGCTGGAGGAAACTCAAATCATTTCACATCATGAAGTGCCTAGCACTAGCTCTCACATGGCTCAGGCCACAATGTCAGAATGGCTGAAGCCTGTGCACCATGACAGGCCTTCAGGATCATCATCTGTGCCTTCCAAAATGACAGAAGAAGCCATACAAGATCTCCATGTGGCACAGATTGATGAGTTCTCAAAGATAGCTCAACATCTCCTCACCTCCAACCTTCCAAATGCTGATTATGAAGCTATCCTGCTATGCCATAAGGAGGATGTTGAAGCTCAACAGGAGAAGATTGTGGATGCAGCTGAACCAGAGGGGAATGTGGATGCCTGGTTGGATGCTAAGAGGACTCTCAAGCTCAAGGATGCCCTGGCTTTTGTGAGAGAAGAATACCTAACCTCTCTGGGCTCCAATGCTAAGGATCTTTCTCCTGTTGCCATCTATGAGGCTGTAAATGATGTGTACAAGAACCAGTTGAAGGCTCTACATTATCTTGGGAAAGGGCTTCAATCAGAGATTTCTTCAATTCAGGAGGAGACAGACAGATCCCTCACAAAGCTCAGAAACTCTTATCTCTCTGATTTTCCCAAGGTGGATGGTATCCTCAAAGAAGTCCAGAAAACCTCCACAAATGTGTCCATGATGGATGTGACTCTTGCCATGGTCACAGACAACATCAAGAAACTGGCTTCTACACTGGAAAATCAAGCAAAAACTACCATCACCACCAATGCCATGTTGAATGTCATGTGGAAAAATCAGTATGGTGATAAGCTGGTGGATGAAGTCCCTCTGTCAGACATCTCCAAATATGACTTTGCCAGGGTCAAAGATCAATCTCTAAACTCTTTCAAGTCTCACCACCTATTCTCTAAGGTGGATGGCTTGGAAAAGGAAGTGGCCTCTCTCAAGGATGAAAACAGGATGCTATCTACATCTCTAAGCCAACTCAATGACAAGCTAGATGCTCAAGGCAACAACACCACAAACATCTTGCTGGTGCAGCAACAAATGATGACCTCAATGATGAAATCTATGAACCTGCCTATTCCTGGGGAAACTCAAGACATTTTGTCTGATCCCAAGCCTAAGGGGGAGAAAGGAAAGGAGGTCAATGTGAGAAAGAAAGGGGGAGCACCTGCCAAGCAGTCAAAACTTAAGGGCAAGCTCATTGAAGAGACAATAAAGCCAATCATTCTTCCCCCTGTAGAGGTCATCAATGCACAAGGTCAGAAAAGCACAGTCACCACAACATTCTATCCATCCACGATGCCCAAAGACATCTCAACCCCTCAACCTGCTATACCTACTCCAATTGCTAAACCTACCCAAGCTACACTTATCACTGAGGCCAAGCTACAGGAAGTTGCCAACTCTAACATCTATCATGATGAGGCATTCCTGGAGTTTCTGAAAGCCAACTACAAGGATGCTCAAGGAGATGCACAAGTGTACAGAAAGAAGCTCAGGGAAAGTATCAAGTACTTCACAGTTGAAGTAAAGAAAATCAGGGATGTTTATCTGAGAGAAATAATCATGGTGTGCAAGGACAACTGCTTGTGGCACTTAGCATTTCAAACTCTAGAGAAACTGAGGTTTACTGAAGTGTTAATAATTCTGGAGTTGATTGAAAGGAGTGGGGCTAACAATGAAAGTCTTTATAATGACTTGGAGATGGACCAAAATAAAAGACTGCCTGAGGTCATACCCAAGCCAAGGACAGTAATTTTTCAAAGTCTATCCAAAGTCAGAAGTATTGACCAACTAGTCATTCCCAAAGATCTGCAAATGAAGAATAATACAAAGATCAATCAGGTGCTGCAAATGCTGAGAGCAAAGAAAGGAGTCAAGACAGCAGAGGAATTAGAGATGATTCACATTCTACAATCTTTTCTGATTCATGGTGTTTTGCCAGAATCTGTCAAAGAAAAGAACAAGAAGAAGGATGGGGAGGATGATGATGAGGAGAAAACCTACAGGAGGAGATCTCATGACACAAAGGGGGCAAAGGAGACAGGAAAGAGAACTAGGAGTGGAACTCAGCAAGTCAAGGACATTGCTGGCAGTACTTTAACCAAAACACAAGACTCTAAGTCTAGGGTGAGTACTGTTAGTAATGATCCTCCAAAATCAGTATCTAAGACTTCTGAACCTGAGTTGCCACAGAAGAAGGGTGAAGCCACAAAAGAAAAATCAAGAAAACACCTCCACAAGGTCACAGCCAGTGGAGTGTTGCAGTGGATTAAGGGCAAAGGAATGAAGCTACTTCCAAATGATGTGGCAGTAAAGACAAAGTCACCTTGTTCCAGAAAGGTACCTCTTGTGAGGCATATGAAGATCAAGAGTGTACCCAAAAGAATAAGGATAACAAAGAAAACTGGAAAACTCACAAATGTTGTTGGCATCCATGTGTTTCCACTTGATGAAGATTATGATGAAGATGCCCTAGCATTCTTGAGAGCCCAAAGAATCTTTGAAGTCAAAGTGAAGCTAGATCATCTAGAGATCAAGTACACTGATGGAAGAGAAAGAAGTATGAACCAAGAAGGCTGGCAATATTTCTATAAGTATGAGCTTGAAAGGATAAATGCCTTACTGAATTTTGAAGAAAAGGAAGAAAGGAGATGGAAGATAGATATTGCCAGGTACTTGAAAATGCATGCTGATTATGAAGAAAACATGAGGAAAGAGAATGAAGAGAAAAACAAACAGAGAGAGAAAGCAATGGCTGAGATGGAGAAGAGGGCTGAAGAGCTAAGGCAGAAAGGGTTGTGCAGGGTCAAACAAAATCCTTACATTGTGGAGTACAAAAACTCAAATGGAGGCCAAAGCAAAATAAGAATGGAGTTTCTGGACTCCTATGTAGAAAGTGCACTCAAGGCTGCAATTGATGACTTGGAAGGCTCACCTCTAATTGAAGAACTGGTTGCCAGAGAAGAACTTCAAGAAGCCATCATAGACATGAAAAGAAGAGAAGAGATAAGGAAAAAGAAAATGTATGATGACTTGCTAGAGAAGCAATTGGAAGCTGAGGCTGCTGAGCAACAAAAGTAATCTGTAAGCTTTCAATTTTTCTATGTAATCAAATTCCTGATCACAATGTTCATGAATTGTCCTCTCTGTTACTGAATTTCCTTTTTATGTTAGTTAGGCTTGTTATCAGACATGAAATTGTGCCTAAGGGTCTTACTCACAATTTGGGGGAGATTGTTAGGCTCAAGACATGTCTGAATACCACTATTAACAAGCCTACACTATGTGACTATGTCACATTACATGACCTAGTGATTTCTATCACTGGGATATAGTATAGGTCTCTAAATGTACTTGTCTTGTTCTCATGAACAATAGCTTTATCATGTATGCTCAGGTTTATAATGAGCTTAGTAAAGTTTCTTGCATCTAGATTGTATATAGGCCATTGAATAATTATCCTGGTAGAAGTTCAGAAGTGTTCATGCAGCAGGATAGAGTTGAATAAGGCTATGAAGAAATAAGTTGCAGGAATTTGTCTAAGGCATTATATAGCAAAGTCAAAAGAAAGCTATGTCGTGAAGTCACCAATATCCATGTCGTGAAGTACTATATCGCATAGTCCGTTTTGTACTATGTCGAGAAGTCCTCAAGACACATGTCGTGAAGTGTTGAAGTCAGCAAAGTCAAAAGAGCCTAGATCGTGAAGTCCTCAGAAGCATTATGTCGCATAGTCATCAAATGACCTATGTCGCATAGTCATCAAATGACCTATGTCGCATAGTCATCAAATGACCTATGTCGCAAAGTCTTCAAAGGCTATATCGCGTAGTCCTCACAAGGGAGATCGCGAAGTCAGGGATAAAGTGGAGTTCACGATATCAACACTTAGCCGTTTACAACAAGACAAATCAAGGTACAAAATCAAGAATCAAAAGAGACAAATACTGAAGCATTTGTTCTGGCAAGGTGGTCCAAAGAACAAATGGCAAATCTACAGCTAAACTTGGAGAGAAAAATAAGAGACAAGTAGCTACAGAAACGGGAAAGACTCCGAAAAGCAGGTGGTCCTTCCTGACACAGTTAACGTCTTATGGCAGGACAAGTTGGACTTTCAGCAAGGGGTAACTGTGTAAAAATAGGTGTGTGCACTAGTTTGTATAGGGCTTATATATATCATGCACATTCTATTGTTAGCTGTAAGAGAGATACACATAGTCATTTGCTAAGCTCTTTTCTCTGTAAGCAAGCAAGTTCAAACTGTTCTTGTTTAGAAGCCAGAAATTCAATTGTGAATTTCCTGGAAAGCTGTAGTATTTAATTTGCTTATACAAAGTAGATTAAAGTGATTGTGTGTGTTATTTACTTTCTGCATATTACATATCATAATCATATACAGTTGTTTACTTAGTTTTCAAGAATCGGAAAATATATCAAACTATCCATTCACCCCCCCTCTGTCTAGTTTCTAGTAGTATTCATTTCTAACATTACCTATTTATAACCAATTACCCTTTTTACCTAAAATACATTATTTTTTCTATTTTTTCTAACAAATTCCCCTACTTTTTCAAATATATCACGGGCAATTACCTTTTTAACTAAAACATGTTTGTTTTTCTATTTTTATTTACTAAAATTCCTCCTTTTTTAAAAATATCATGGACAAACCTTAACTTATTTATTTTAAAACCTATTTTAATATTATAATTATTTTTTTAAAAGTTTACCTATTTTAACATGTATACTTATTTTTCTTAACAAATGAAATTACTAAAAATATTAAAATATAAATAATCAAATGCCTATTTATAACCAATTATCTTTTCAGCTAAAACACATTATATATTTTTTCTAACAAAGTCCATCATTTTCTAAATATATCACGGGAAATTGCCTTTTACAATTTACTTTTTCTATTTTTCTCACTAAAATCCATTCTTTTTCCAAAAATATCACAGGAAACCTTTTACTTATTTATTTTCAAACGTATTTAAATACTTTTAATTATTAAATTTTAAAACCTCATTTTCCAAAAATATCACGGGTATTTATCTTTTTAAACTAAATATATGTTACATTTTTTATTTTTTCTTACTAAAATCCCTCATTTTCCAAAAATAAAACGGGCAACCCCATATTTATTTATTCTAAAATATGTTTTAATGTTTTTAATTAATTAAAAGTGTTTAGCTATTTTAACATGCCTACTTATATTTTGCACAATTACAATTAATAAAATATTAATAAAATAATAATAAAATAACAATTAACAATCCGTGCATCGCACGGGTTTTAAGCTAGTATATACATACAAGTATTTATTATAAACAACTATAAAAATAATATATTTTATTTAAAATAATGTATGTCTATATATGTACAAGTATTAATAACAGATATAATTAAAATAACTTATTAATAGGAAGATATATTAATCCACACTATTAGAAAAAATATTAATATAAAATTATTATGATAGGGATTAGAATGTCATGCAATTTAATGAGTATAATTATCCTTTTACATTGAACTAGATGACTCACAAATTTCCTACTTGCTAAGTACATATGTATATGTAATAGATAAGATTCTAAAACTCAAAAATCGGTTCCACTTGTGACTTCAAAATTCTAGTATTTGGCCAATTTGCAAGTAATAGCTCAAATTCAAATTGGTTGACCTCCGAGTTTCTAGTACTTGCCTAATCAATCGATTTTTAGAATACTATTAATAGAATTACTTCTTAACATGTTGAGGTCCTGATAAGTTTGTAGAAGGGGGTTGAATACAAACTATACCGTTTTATCGAAATTTGTCCTTTAAATAATTTAACAATTAAGAACAAATTAATGCGAAATATAAATGAAACAAGATTCAAGTTAAATATAACCTATATTAAACTTGAAGGGTGTTGCAAATACAATACGGATTACAAAGTATTTATCTCAAACAAATTAATACAAATATAGAATAAATTCGACATGAACTTTTCTAATATCAATACTATTATATAATAGACGAAACATTAAAAGTTTGGTTGGTCGGTATGGTACGTTGAGATTTTACTTAATTGCCCTTAATTAACTGTACTTCGTGTTTTACTTAATTAACTTTACTTATTTATATAAATATATTATTAAATAATAATATTACCTATTTATAACCAATTACCTTTTTCACCTAAAATACATTATTTTTTCTATTTTTTTTAACAAATTCCCATACTTTTTCAAATATATCACGGCAATTACCCTTTTTAACTAAAACATGTTAATTTTCTATTTTTTCTTACTAAAATCCCTGATTTTCCAAAAATATCACGGAAAAACATTTAGTCATTTATTTTTAAACCTATTTTAATATTATAATTATTTTTTTAAAGTTTACCTATTTTAACATGTCTACTTATTTTTCTTAACAAATACGATTACTAAAAATATTAAAATATAAATAATCAAATACCTATTTATAACCAATTATCTTTTCAGCTAAAACACATTATATATTTTTTCTAACAAAGTCCCTCCTTTTCTAAATATATCACGAGAAATTGTCTTTTATAATTTACTTTTTCTATTTTTCTCACTAAAATCCATTTTTTTCCCAAAAATATCACAGGAAACCCTTTACTTATTTATTTTAAAACGTATTTAAATACTTTTAATTATAAAATTTTAAAACTCCATTTTCCAAAAATATCACGTGTATTTACCTTTTAAAACTAAATATATGTTACATTTTTTTATTTTTTCTTACTAAAACCCCTCATTTCCAAAAATGTAACGGGCAAACCCATACTTATTTATTTTAAAATCTGTTTTAATGTTTTTAATTAATTAAAAGTGTTTAACTATTTTAACATGTCTACTTATTTTTTGCACAATTACAATTAGTAAAATATTAAAAAAATAATAATAAAATAACAATTAACAATCCGTGCATTGCACCGGTTTTAAGCTAAAAGACATTATAGATTTTTTTTCTAACACAGTCCCTCCTTTTCTAAATATATCACGGGAAATTACATTTTTCAACTTACCTTTTCTATTTTTCTCAATAAAATCAATTCTTTTACTAAAAATATCACGGGCAAACCATTTACATATTTATTTTAAAACGTATTTAAATATTTTTAATTATTAAATTTTAAACTAATTTTACAAAAATATCACGGGCATTTTCCTTTTTTAAACTAAATATATATGTTAAATTTTTTATTTTTTCTTACTGAAATCCCTTATTTTCCAAAGATATAACGGACAAACTCTTACTTATTTATTTTAAAATCTATTTTAATATTTTTAATTAATTAAAAGCGTTTAGCTATTTTAACATGCCTACTTATTTTTTTAACAAATACAATTAAAAAAATATTAAAAAAAATAACAATTAACAATCCGTGCATCGCACGGGTTTTAACCTAGTTTGTAATAAAAAGATTGAATGCTAAAAGCAAGTTCGAGATAAATTCTAGGGATGGTACGTTGTGATTTTACTTAATTGCCCTTTCTTAAATTCGTGTTTTTACTTAATTAACCTTATTTATTTATAGAAATATATTATTAAATAATAATATTACCTATTTATAACCAATTACTTTTTTCACCTAAAATACATTATTTTTTTTATTTTTTCTAACAAATTCCCATACTTTTTCAAATATATCACGGTCAATTACCTTTTTTAACTAAAACATGTTAGTTTTTCTATTTTCCCTTACTAAAACCCCTCATTTTCCAAAACTATCACGTACAAACCTTTAGTTATTTATTTTTAAACCTAATATTATAATTATTATTTTTAAAAGTTTACCTATTTTAACATGTTTACTTATTTTTCTTAACAAATGCAATTACTAAAAATATTAAAATATAAATAATCAAATACCTATTTATAACCAATTACCTTTTCAGCTAAACCACATTATAGATTTTTTCTAACAAAGTCTTTCATTTTCTAAATATATCACGGGAAATTACTTTTTTCAATTTAATTTTTTTATTTTACTCACTAAAATTCATTCTTTTTTTAAAATATCATGGACAAACCCTTTACTTATTTATTTTAAAACGTATTTAAATAATTTAAATTATTAAATTTTAAAACCTCATTTTCCAAAAATATCACGGGCATTTACCTTTTTAAACTAAATATATGTTACATTTTTTATTTTTCCATACTAAAACCCATTTTTTCAAAAATATAACTAGCAAACCCTTACTTAGTTATTTTAAAATTTGTTTTAATGTTTTTAATTAATTAAAAGTGTTTACCTATTTTAACATGGCTACTTATTTTTTTAGCAAATACAATTTAAAAGAATAATAAAATAATAATTAACAATCCGTGCATCGCACGGGTTTTAAGGTAGTATATAATAAGAGTAAGAGGGATCTTATCCAAAACTTTGGTCCTGCACCGCCAAATCACATACCGTTGATCTTAAAAAAGATGAATCAAAACCCTTAGATTTAATATTAAAAAGATTTATTTTAATAATATAAACCAAATATGAGTAGGTTTTCTAAGTTGCCTAGAATTCTTAATGTAAAAATTTATAACTTCAAATTCTAAGTTGAGTAGGTTCATTTGATTCTTGGTCTATACTTTAATCGTAAGTTGAGTTGGTTTTTTTATTTTAATTCTATTCCTAAGTTTAATAGAACTAATGTAAAAAATCGTTATTTTATTCTTTCTTCAGTTTCAGGGTTGTTTTAATTGGAAAAGAATTTGTTAAACTATCACTAAATTAAAGATTATTTTGTGAATTTTATGTGGACCGTAAATTTGTTTTTAAATCTGATTTTTAGAACTCAAGATAGAACATAAATAATGTATTGAGCGTATAAAACGTAATAAATAAAATCTTAAAACTAATAACATAAAATTAATATAATTATAAATATTAAAAAAAGAGATAGAAAGGAAAAAAGTGTTTACCACTCTTTTAAAAATTAAATAAATAAAATTTATTTCCAATCAAGAACTTATCTCACTTCTCTTGTATATATAAAAAGATGAATGTTGTAGTTAGAGAATAATTATAACATAAATAAAATTTAAGAAAAAAAACAATTAAAAGTATCTATAATCGTTAAAACTTTTGTCTAAAAAGATGAATATGTAAATAAGTTTCATTTTCAACAGGAACTTCACATTATTTATTAATATCTTAAAATAATATGTTTTATCTTTTACAATTTGAAATAATGGAAATATATTACTATTTTTAAAATATAATCGATCACTATAATCAACTTAATTGAAGTACAACATCTTAGAATTTTGACAAATTTTATATAATTATTATTTTATATTATTTTAACTAATTATTTTATCAAATACCATTTTGAGATGCTCTAATATCAAAAATACATACAATAAAAATTAAATATTAACCAAGTAACATGCAACACCAAACATTTTTTTGCTAGGCCCCCTGTTTAAGTTCAAATTATCCTTAATTATTTTAAGTTCAAATTCCACGGCCTAAGATGAAATAAAATCAGATATGCTAGGCCCCCTGTTTCTCAACCTCCATTTCTTCGCTCTTTTAATCCATTCAGAACATGAAATCATGTTACTACAAGACCGGTTAATCATTAACATATACTTCAAGCAATATATATCATAAGAATACACTTATTTGCAATAAACTGTATGCGTGAGATCTTTCTCTATAACTGAAACTATTTTGAATCCTGGTACGAAATTATTTGTAACCAAAAGTCTCCACCATCTTTGCTATCAATTCTAAATCGAGCCTTTAAAAGAGTTGTCCAGAAACTGATATTACCAGTAGAACAGTCGGAAGATGAATTAGCTATATAGCATAAACCTTAATCTCATGAAAATTGTGGAACCAGATGAATGAATAAGAATCTGCACCCAGTTTTCTCTCTTGGTTAATTGACACCCCCTCTCTATCTCTTGTTTTTCTCTCTCTGTCCCTAATACTTTCCTTTTTTTTTTACTCATTCTCAATGTGTAGTAGTGTGTGGATGTTTATAGATGTCTCATTTTACTCTATAAAAGGGAAATAAAAAAAAATTATTGTAGAATTAAATATTAAGCCCACTATATTATATATTCGGATATAGTATAAAAATAGACTTTTAGTTTACTTTTTTTATAATCATATATGGGAGCTTCTATAACAATTGAATATTTTTTGATGAGATCCTTACTCATGAATTTTAAAGTCTTATAACAAACTAATATATTAATTTCTCATGAGTTTAAAAGTCTTCTAACAAACTAATTATTTTAAAAAAAAAAGTAAGCTCCATTTACTTGTAATGCTATAGAAAGTAAAATAATACTGTAAATTATCACTTCCTAATTGGGTTAAATATCAAATTGGTCACTGAAATGAAGACCAGATATCACTTTCATTATTGATCTCAACGGGGTATCATTTCAATCACTAAAGTCATCATAAACATCAAACAGATAACTCTAAATATGTGTTTGAAAAGTAAAAATAACTTTTCTCGAGTTCTACACATAATTCTGCAATGCTAGTGCAACCAAATTAAACGTTATGAATTCTAGTATTTCGGATAATATAATTAGATTTAAAAAAATTAATTTACTATTTATTTTTAATTAAATCAAAGTAAATAACTATAAAATTAAAAATAAAAAGTAAATAATTTTTTATGTTTTAATTCTAGCTAAACTTTATGTTTTAATAATATGACCTAAAAATCTGAATCACCAGCTTGTCCGAATACTTGGTAGTAGATTAGTATTATCAAGAAAAAAATGATTTAGAGCTTATTGCCTTTCAAATCTGTGGAATTCTCATTCAGAATTAAGCAAACCCCATGTTCTTAGCATCCAGCAATGACTGCACATGAGTAGAATTTGAAAACTGTGCTTCACACACGGGTTTACTTATTTACTATAATTTATAGAAAATTATATTTATATATTTAAAATTAGTGTACATAAATATCTTATGAATATGATCTTGTTTTTGTTGTAAATAGTATTGTGTAATTGTGAGTTAATAAAGTTGTTATACATAGATAAATATTACTCCCTCCGTCTCCCTCAATTTTTTACATTGAGGTTGGGCACGGAGGTTAAGAAAAAGTATAATTTAGTGAAGAAAAGTAAGAAAAGTGAGTAAAGTGATGGGACCGATCAATATTTAATATATAAAGTGAAGATAGTGGTAGAAAGTAGTGGATGTAGTTAATTTTTATATTATAAAACTTTACTACTATTTTAGGAAAGTTTTGGAATGTAAAGAAGTGAGAGGGACATCCCAAAAAGGAATGTGTAAAAAATGAGAGGGATAGAGGGAGTATAAAATATTTTTGACAAAATATAGTAATATATTTAAACATTTTTTGGATAAATATTGCAAAATTTTAACAAAGTATTGGTAGTTTAGAAATCTAATTTTTCTTTTTTTACATATAAGATGTTATTGTTCTATTTTTAAACCATATTCATTGATTGAAATTTAAAATTGTAATTTTACTTTTTTTATACTATCTCACAATTTATTTGCTTATATTGACTTGTTAGGTTATATAAAATTTAGGTACAATTTTTTTTACAAAATGACACATGTTATGTTCTGATTGGCTATATAATAATGGACCCGGGTGTAATCACACCGATATCACCAATAAAATCAACCTGAACTGTCACATCACTATTTTCACATCATTTTGTAATAATATTTAGTACTTATTTTTGTACCTTTAGTATTATTTTTTAAAAATATAATAATTGACTATAGTTTCTTAATATTATTTTTTTATATTAAATTTTAGAATGTGGAAGCTAAAAGCCACAGAGCCCAACTTTTAAAAAAGAAAAGCTACAGTATGGAATTACACATTAGTATTGGATGGACTCACTTGAACCTTTATTGATATTTTTATTTGTAGACAGGAATATATGATTTTTATTTGATCTGTTCACTGAAGCATCTTCAGGCACACTGAAACACTGAGTGGAAATAAGGGTGATGAAACACTGAGTGGAGAGCACATCAATATTGAAACTCCTCCTATTTCTCAGGGGGAGTTGCCAAAATCTAATCTAAACCACACTTCTCTCTTAGATTCTACATCACAAATTTATTCTGAACAAGAGAGTCATTCTCATGACAATCTTGCTATTGATCAATCATAATTTACATCTGTGATTGAGCCAATCTCAAGTGACATGGTGCATGACACTGTGCTCACCATCCAGGAACCACATTCAGTTGGTCAGGGAATGCATGCTGGGGCATATCCTAATGACACCAACAAAAACATAGAGGATTCACCAGTTTTTACTGGAGACTCTGTGCCAAATTCTCCATTCCTTATGGACTTGGATTTGCCTTCACAGGCACATAGAGATGATGCTGTAACACATCCCATTTCAATGGAGACAGCATCAGACTCTACAGTTATTCCAAGACTGGAGGAAACTCACTCACCTATTCCCCATGAAGTGCTTAGCACTAGCTCTCACTTGGCCCAGGCCACCATGTCAGAATGGCTGAAACCTGTGCAACGTGACAGGGCTTCAGGATCATCCTCTGTGCCACCACAATTGACGGAAGAAGAACTTCAAAATCTTCATGTGGCACAGATTGATGAGATCTCTAGAATTGCTCAACATCTCCTCACTGCAAATCTCCCAAACTCTGACTATGAGGCTATTCTTCTCACTCATAAGGAGGATGTTGAAGCACAATAAGATAAGATTGTGGATGAAGCCCAGCAAGATGGTAATGTGGATGCTTGGCTGGATGGCAAGAGAACTGTGAAGCTGAAGGAGGCTCTAGCTTTTCTCAGGGAGGACTATCTTACTACTTTGGGGTCAAATGTTAAAGGTCTCTCTCCTGCAGAAACCTATGATGCTGTAAATGAAGTCTACAAGAGCCAGCTAAAAGCTATGCATTTCCTTAGGAAGGGCCTTCAGTCAGAAATCTCCAAAATTCAAGAAGAGTCTGGTCATTCAATAGCTCAGCTAAAGAACTGTTATCTCTCTGACTTTCCCAAGGTAGATGGAATTCTCAAGGAGGTTCAGAAAACAGCTTCTAATGTCTCAATGATGGACTGCACCCTAGCTTTGGTCTCAGATAATATAAAGAAGCTTTCTACCAAGCTAGACAATCAAGTGCAGGCCAATATCAACTCCAACTCAATGCTCACAGTGCTGTGGAAGAATCAGTATGGGAACAAGCTTGTAGATGAAGTTCATATTTCTGACATCTCCAAATTTGACTTCTACAAAATCAAGGACCAATCCCTCAACTCTTTCAAATCTCAACAACTATTCTCAAAGGTGGATAGCTTAGAAAAGGAGGTTGCTGATCTTAAGGCTGACAACAGACTGCTATCTCAATCCTTGGAGCAGCTCAATGAAAAGTTGGATGACCAAAGCAATGCCACATCTAATATTTTTCTAGTCCAACAGCAAATGATGACAACCCTGCTCAGAAGCATGAACCTTCCTGTTCCTGGAGAAGCTCAAGACATCTTGTCTGATCCCAAGCCTAAGGGGGAGAAAGGAAAGGAGGAGGTCATTGTGAAAAAAAAGAGGGAGAGTACCTGCCAAGCAACAAAAGCTTAAGGGCAAAATCACTGAAGAAACTTTAAAGCCAATCACTTTTCCCTCTGTGGATGTCATCAATGCACAAGGCCAAAGAAGCACAGTCACTACCACCTACTATCCCTCTACAATGTCAAAGGCTACCTCAGCTCCTACAACAACTTCTAGTGCAAAACCTGTCAAAGCTAACATTATCACTGAGGCCAAGCTACAGGAAGTTGCCAACTCTCACATCTATCATGATGAGGCCTTCCTGGAGTTTCTGAAAGCCATCTACATCAGTGCTCAAGAGGATGCCAAGATCTACAGGGAAAGGCTCAAGGAAAGTATCAAGTACTTCACTGTGGCAGTCAGGAAAATCAAGGATGTTCATCTAAGAGAAATTATCATGGTATCCAAGGATAATTGCTTGTGGCATCTATCCTTTCAAACTCTAGAGAAACTGAGGTTTACTGAGCTGACAACAATTCTGGAGTTGATTGAGAAGCATGGGGAGAATAACAAGAGGCTACATGAAGATTTGAAGATAGACCAATCTCAAAGATTACCTGAAGTTATCTTTAACCCAAGGACAATAATCTTTCAAAGTCTAATCCAAGCTGAATGTATTGATCAACTGGTGATTCCTGCAGATTTGAAAATGAAGAATAATGTCAAAATAAATCAAGTGTTGCAAATGCCAAGAGCCAAGAGAGGGGTTAGAACAGCAGAGGAGCTAGAGATAATTCAAATTCTCCAATCTTTCTTGATTCATGGAACTATTCCTGAGTCACTCAAAGAAAGAAGAAAGAAGAAAGATGATAAGGAGGATGATGAGGAGAAAACCTATAGAAGGAGAAGTCAACCAAGGAGCAATAAGGATGGAGCAAGTGACAGCAACAAGGGCAAATCTTCCAAGAAATCTAAAGATGATGATGAAGACAAGAAGGACTCCAAGGGAAACAAAGAAACTGTCAAGAAGAGGAGTGGAAATCAGCAAGTCAAGGACATTGCTAGCAGTACCTTAACCACAAAACAAGACTCTAAGCCTAGGGTGGGTACTGTTGGTAGTAATCCTCCAAAATCAATACCTAAGACTTCTGAACCTGATTTGTCATAGAAAAAGATTGAAGCCACTACAACAAAATCTAAAAGACACTTTCACAAAGTCACAGCTAGTGGAGTGTTATAGTGGATGAAGGGGAAAGGGTTGAAGCTACTTCCAAATGATGTGGCACTGAAGACTAAATCTCCCTGCTCCAGAAAGCTACCTCAAGTGAAGAATTTGAAGATCAAGAGTGTAGCCAAAAGGACAAGGATAACAAAGAAGACTGGAGTAATCACAAATGTAGTAGGGATCAATGTTCTTCCCCTTGATGAAGATTATGATGAAGATGCCCTAGCATTTATGAGAGCTCAGAGGATCTTTGAAGTCAAAGTGAAAAACAATCATCTTGAAATCAAATACACTGATGGAAGGGAGAAAGAAATGAAGCAAGGCAGCTGGCAATATTTTCCTACATATGAACTTGAAAGAATAAATGCTCTTTTGAACTTTGAGGAAAAAGAAGAAAGGATGTGGAAGATAGAAATAGCCAGATTCATGAAGATGCACTCTGATTATGAAGAAAGTCTAAGGAAGCTAAATGAAGAAAAGAGGTGTCTGAAAGAAAAGGAGATGGTTGAAATGGAGGAAAGAGCAAAGGAGCTGAGGGAGAAAGGGTTGTGCAGGGTAAAACAAAATCCTTATATTGTGGAGTACAAAAATCAGTATGGAGGAAAAAGCAAGATAAGGATGGAGTTTATTGATTCATATATGGAAAGTGCCCTTAGAACAGCAGCTGAAGATTTAGAAGGCTCTCCTCTCATAGAGGAGTTGATTGCAAGGGATGAAATTCTATTGGCCATTTTTGAAATGAAGAAGAATGAAGAAATAAGGAAAAAGAAGGTCTATGATGATTTCTTAGAGAAACAATTGGAAACTGAAGTTATGTAGCTCAAGGAGAAATTCTGTAAGCCTAAATTTCCAAGTTATCAAATTATTTTCATCTTTTTATCTTCTTTATATATGTTTCTTTTTATGTTAGTTAGGCTTGTTATCAGACATGAAATTGTGCCTAAGGGTCTTACTCACAATTTGGGGGAGATTGTTAGGCTCAAGACATGTCTGAATACCACCATTAACAAGCCTACACTATGTGACTATGTCACACTACATGACCTAGTGAATTCTATCACTGGGATATAGTATAGGTCTCTCTGTACTTGTCTTGTTCTCATGAACATTAGATTGATCATGTATGCTCAGAATTATAATGAGCTTAGTAAGTTTCTTGCATCTAGAATGTACATAGGCCATTGAACAATTATCCTGGTAGAAGTTCAGAATTGTTCATGCAGCAGGATGGAGATGAATAAGGCCCTGAAGAAATAAGTTACAGAAATTTGCCTAGGCATTATATAGCAAAGTCAGAATAAAGCTATGTCGTGAAGTCACCAAAATCCATGTCGAGAAGTGCTAGATCGCATAGTCCAATTTGTACTATGTCGTGAAGTCTTCAAGACTCATATCGTGAAGTGTTGAAATCAGCAAAGTCAAAATGTACTAGATCGTGAAGTCCTCAAATAGCTTATTCCGTGAAGTCCTCAAATAGCCTGTGTCGCATAGTCCTCAAATAGCCTATATCGCATAGTCCTCAAAAAGGCTATATCGTGAAGTCCTCAAAAAGGCTACATCGCGAAGTCCTCAAATGGCTTATGTCGCAAAGTCCTCAAAGTCCATGTCGCGTAGTCTTCACAAGGGACATCGCGAAGTCAGGAATGAAGTGGAGTTCACGATATCAACACTTAGCCGTTTACAACAAGACAAATGAAGGTACAAGATCAAAGTCAATGGAGATAAATACTGAAGCATCTGTATTGGTCAGGTGGTCCAAAATACAGATGGCAAATCTACAGCTAAACTTGGAGAGGAAGAAGGAAGACAAGCAGCTACAGATAAGGGAGAGGACCACAGAAAGCAAGTGGTTCTCCCTGACACAGCCAACCTTTTATAGAACGACAAAATGGAGTTGCAGGAAGGGTAGCTGTGTAATTAGGTGTGTGCACTAGTTTTGTATAGGACAATATATATATTGTGCACACCCTACTGTTAGCTGTAAGTAAGCATATCATAGAATTATATTGAAGCACTTCTTTCTCTGTAAGAAAAGCAAGAAAACACTGTTCTTGTTTAGAAGCCAGAATTTCTCTTGTGAGATTTTGGAAGCTGTAGTATTTAATTTGCTTAATACAAAGTAGATTAAAGTGATTGTGTGTGTACTGTTTATTTCATTCCGCATTTTCTTACTACACAATCTGTTACAGCAATTTAGTTTCAAGAAAGCGAAAATATATCAAACTATCCATTCACCCCCCCCCCTCTGTCTAGTTTCTAAGTGGTATTCATTACTAACATTAATCCTTGTCAACTTCCCCCCAATGCTTGGAGAATAATAATGAGTTTCATAGTCCTTTGTTTAAAAAACAATTTTCCTCTTTCTGTTTCTTTATTTAGAAAAATATTTCAATTTAAGAATAATTCTGCAATCTCCCCTGGTTGGGTTTATATCAACCATCGGGCTTCTACACCTCCAATTTTTCACCCAAAATTCATTCCTGATAACAACCCAAAATAGAAGAATGAGTTCATGTATCTTATTTGGGAAGGAGGGGATTGGGGTACCTTATTCCATAGGTCGTTTAGTAGGGTCTCGGACGGTAGTCCCAATGATATAGTTTTGACTGATGAGGAGGCTTATGCCTATGCTGAGCTAACCAAGGACAACTATGCCACCTTGGCTTGGGAGCTCTTGGACGAGTTTCTCCTAAAGTCTTTGGGCTTATCGAGCGTATCAGACAAGGGTAATTCTCATTCCTTAGTTTCTTTTACTTATCTAAGATTTTCTTATACCCATTGTTTCTTTCTTATGTGTTTTTTCAGCTGCGGCCTTTATAAATAAGACCAACGAGCCCACAGAAGGAGAAACTGCTAGGATGAAGAGGGCTCGTTTGGGAGGCAAAGATCCTCGGGGTGCTTTTGATGGCCCAGCATTTCTAAGGCCTCGTGAGGATTCTGTGGAGAAGGTTGAGACTCCTCCCTCATCCAAGGCCTCTGTTTGGTGCCCCAACTGGGGTATCAGGAAGAAGGACACTGTTGTTGGGGTGTCCAAACACGCTGCTGAGTGGTCCTATCACTCTCTTACTCCTTGTGACTACAAGGACTTTGTCACCAACTCTACTATCGAGGGAGTTGAGCATGCAGGTTCTCAGGCCATGGCCGCGGTAACCTTTTGCTTCCTTTTTCTTTTTGTATCTTACTTAATATATTACAAATCTCTTTTTTGACATGTGCTTTATTTGCAGACTAATGCTAACTTTCAAGGGGCTCTCTTTCAAGCCAAGGCTTGGCGCTCATCTTTTGAGGCCAACCAAGGCAAGTATGAGAAGTCTCAGGAGGAAGTCGGCTCCCTCAAGGCTAGCCTGGCTAGGAAGGAGAAGGAGTTGGCTGATTCCCAAGCTGAGCTGGTTGCGCTTAGGAAGAGCAAGGATGACTTTATCGATGAGTATCTTGACTCTCAGGAGTACAAGGACTTAATTGGTAAGCATGATGAGCTTATCTTCCCAGTTCAGTGTACTAAGGGATGGGATGGTGCTTTGGAAGATGTCTTGGAGAAGATTCCTGGGTCACTTAGCCTCTCTGACTTTCCAAGCCCTTATGCTCCTACTCCCTAAGAGAGGGCTTTGGCTGGAAAGGATGATATGGACGAGGATGAAGATTCTGGATCCCGTGCATTCTTCTCCTCTTGGTCAAATAGCTGGCATTGATTCTGCAGCCACTCATTCTGGTTCTGGTTCTAGCTCAGAAGAAGAGGAGGCTGATATTGGTGACAAGGGAGGAAAAGCTTAGGTTTTGTAGTTTTTCTTTCATAGCTGTATGTGGCTTTTATTTATTCGTGTAATATCTGCCTTCGGGCATAACTTAACTCTTGTGAGTTTTAATTTATCATTTCTTGACTTTCTTTCATTTCTGAATTTCTGCATGTTTATCAACACTTAATGCACATATACTATTATAAAAACATGAAAATGTTGAATAAAATCATAACTTGGAAAACAGGTTCAACCCTTACATAATACTTTACTTTCTACCTCGAGTTACAAACTCGGATTGGTTTCATCGACCTTATTTCTACTTGTCCTAATAGTGAGTCCAGTTAGGAAGCACTAAACATAGTAAACTTTTAAGTTTGCAGCATGCCAAGTTATTGGCACTTCAATCCCTTCGAGGGTTTCCAACTTGTATGAGCCTCGTCCAAACACGTTCTTGACCCGATACGGTCCTTCCCAGTTTGGAGACAATTTTCCTTTCAGTCCAACTCCGGATGCTTCAATCTTTCGGAGAACCAAGTCTCCTTGACGAAAGAATCTCTCTTTAACCCTTAAGTTATAGTAGAAAGATGCCTTCTTCTGATGTTCAACTATCTTGGCATTTGCCTCATCTCTAACTTCATCAATTAGTGGTTCATAAGCTTCAACTCTTGGAGATGTGTGAGTAATTTCCACTGGAACCACTGCTTCTGCCCCATATGCTAACAGAAACGGGGTTGCTCCAATGGTGACTTTACAAGTAGTACGATACGCCCATAGTATGGGGAGCAATTCGTCCACCCAAGTGTTCCTAGAGCATTCAACTCTTTTCTTCGGTCCATCTAGGATAATTCGATTCGCCACTTCAGCTTGCCCATTTGCCTGAGGATGAGCAACGGAAGTGAAACGTAGCTCAATATCATTCTCCTCACAGTACTTCTTGAAATCCTCATTGTTAAACTGAGTTCCATTATCTGTGACCAAGATTCGTGGAATCCTGTATCTGCATATTACATTCTCCCAGAAGAAATGTATTACCTGCTTGGTGGTTATCTTGGCTAAAGGTTTAGCCTCAATCCACTTTGTGAAGTAGTCGATTGCCACTATCAAGAACTTCCTGTGACGCCCTCCAAATCCGGGGTACAGATTTGGGAGTCACCCGACCAACGAAACTCAACGTACCTGAATATAACACATGCATAATATAATAATATCATAAAATACCCCTTATCCAATACCGCATCCAGATTATGGCATTGAACACAAGTTTCTACAATCTTTTACTAATACAAACCAGTTTTAGCAGAGTTATTACATCACAACTTAAGTCCAGAGCTAGACATCTAGTCTAGTAATATAAAACAAACAACTACCCTGTCAATGACAACCACTCGAGGAGCTCTCCTAGCTGCCGGTGAACTATCAGTCATGTTGTGCCGACTCATACTCTCGCTTCACTGGAATAGGGTTAGAAAACAACAAGCAAGAGTGAGCCAAATGTGCTCAGCAACATCATATATATATATCCAATGCAGATTATAATGAAAAGAAATCACAAGAATTTGAATCAATGCATGATTATATCAATCTCTTCTGAAGAAAATAGATTAGAATTGGATTTTTATTTATCTCATACAAATCAAAGGTTGAGCTGCTGGACAGCCACGCATCAACCCCGGGCCTGCTTATAGCAAAGCCCTCCACTGGATCCTTGGCCATCCTGGCCTTAATTATCATCGACCATAAATCTGGTCCTTATTTTCAAAAACATTTCCAATTCTATTACAGCACATAAGCAATACAGTCTTCAACAATAATCACAACAAGAACAAAATAGAATGACAATAACAAAAGCTTTATCTGACAATCAATCACAACGAGGGTGAAATAGTATAATGAATTGCAAAAGAGCTTCAACTGATCAAGACCAAATAAGGTTCGTGAAACAAGTTCGGGATGGTTTCATAGAAGCAACATATCCGTTTCAAGGAACATAAACAAGGTTATAATGTACGCAAGTGAATCAAAGGTGAGGATTCTCAATATTCAACAAGATTGTGAATAATCAAAGAAATCAGGAATTTTTCATGGAAACAATGTTATCGGTTCTGATACAGGATAAGAATTGAATCATTGGTATTGGTTTGATGACAACATGCATATAATAACTCAGAGTAAGATTACTCAAGGATTTGTGAAAGAAATAGACACTTGCCTGGTTCGACGTAGTCAAATTCTACCGTTGCTATTCTACCTTCTCTTTTCCCTTGCTTCGGGAACTCGATTCTATAATACATAACTCACATTAGTACATCCCATCATTTATTCTATCCTCAATATAAACTCATAATCATTTTTTTTTAGTCTAAAGAGCCTATCGGGCCAATTTCGAGATTTACCGAACGCCCGACCTATTTTTCCGATAGACAGACTCATACTCTATTATTTTTATAAGACGTTTACAGACACTAAACACATTATTCCACTTTATATAAACCATATAGTGCTTATAATTTATTTTTAAAACAATATCCGAGACTTATTAGAATTTAAATAAGTCGCAAACAAATTTTTAAATCAAAAATCGGATTTTTAAACCCAATATAAGTATTTAAATGCAAATAATCAATTAATAAAATTAATTGACACTCTTTAAATGCTCAAACTATTTTTAAATAATAAAACAGGTTTGAAAATAATTAAACTGAATTTTTAATTAATTAAATCTAATTAATAATTAATTTTTAAGAATTAACTGATTAAAAGAATTAATCAATCAATTAAATAAACTAATTATTAATTAAAAATAATTAAAATAATTAAGTTTAATCAATTTTCGAATTTAAAATAATAAATATAATTTTCCAGAATTTTTCTGAATTAAAAAATATATTTTTAAAAATAAAAATATGAATTTTTAAAGATTTTAAACTATTTTCGAATTATATTTAAAAATAAAATTCAAAAACAGTTTTCTGAAAATGAATTAGGGTTTTGAAGATTGAAACCGGGTCAGAAAACGGGTCGCCAAGAACAGAAACAGGTCACCAAGAACAACCGGAATTTTTCCAGAATCCGGCGAGCCAAAAACACCAGCAAATTTAGGGCTTTTGATACCAAAACATTCCAAATAACCATACCAATACATTCCGATAAAAAAAAACCAAAAACATCACCGGAACTCCAAACCCGACTATTTTCCGGTGACCTTAAACAAATTTTCCGATCTACAAATTTTGTGCATGAAACTCTGCGTTCTTTATGTTAAAATGAAGTTTACAACTCACACAATGAAAGCCCTCTATCAAAATTCATGTCAGATCAACAACAAGAACGGACTGTTCAAAAGAAGAATTCAGGTCAAAACCCGAAAATCAAACCCGTAAAAATCGAACATAAACATGAAATTAAAACATGGATTCCTGCTAATTAGAACCCTAAGAACATGTTCGAAGCAACCAATTGAACGGAGAATCAACAGAATGAAAATCCCCAATTCGAACATAAACCCTAATTTAATTCGAAAATTGTAAAATTCATAATAAATCGAAAAATTACCAGATGATGATGAAGTTGGAAGATTCTGAAACTAGAGCTCAAGATCTTTGTTTTGAGTATTTGAACTTCAATTTCTGATTTCAATAACACCCTCAAAAGTTGATTTGATTATTCAAGAACACGAAGAACACGGTTCGGGGATTTTTACTTTTTCGAGATTATGAAATATAGATTATGTGAGGTTTAAGGTACGATTCGTCTTTTTATATTTTTGGAAAAATGATACCCCAAACAACATTTTTGGATCGATATAGATCCACTGGATCGTTTAAAAACCCTAATTAGGTTAAAAATACGTTTAACGATCTACAAAGACTGATAGTTATCCAAATCAATACATAACATTATTATAACTAATTCTCAAGAATACTGGGGCTATAACATATGAAATATTGATATAAACGACATATCCGTCACCCTGGACAATTAGGGTTTGGAATAATTTTTCCCTTTTTGAACAAAACGAATTACACTGACAATATCAAATAGATAGAGGGATGAAATGATACGAATAATTCTTTTGATAACGATTCGAATACGAAGGACAAAGGGATAATAATGATGTACAAAATTTCAACGGGGCCCTTGAATTTTCAAAACGGGGCTCAAAATTGAATAAGATTTTAAATGACGAAATATTTGAAAGGGGCTTTCGACTCACCAAATAACACATAATCACTCAATAACCTTAACTTATTAATATTCAAATTATTCCACACGAAATATTTTAAACCAAATATATCATTTATATATATATAATAAAAAAAAATCACGGATATTACACTTCCTCGGCGCACTGGCCATTGGAAATGGTCCAAGTATATCCATTCCCCACATGGCAAATGGAATAGGTGAGTTTTTGGATGTCAACATTTCTGGTGGTTGTCTAACCACTGGTGCATGCTTTTGGCAACGTTCACACTTCTTCACATAACTTTTAGCATCTGCAAGTATGCTTGGCCAATAGAAACCTAGATGAGTAACTTTATGAGCAAGGGCTCTGCCCCCCAAGTGCTGCCCACAAATTCCCTCATGTACTTCCCTTAGGGTCAATTCTGCCTCCTGGGGTCTCAAGCATTTCAAATAAGGAACAATGAAAGACTTAGGAACATGTACGATGACTAAAGGATCATTATGGGGAAATTTCACTCCCCTAAGTCAGAATCATCGAAACCTATTACTATTTCCGTTCTGGCACGCTTCGGTGCTTCTCCTACAACAGTCAATACCTCTCGGGCATAAGCTTTCCTTGAGTTTCGGGAGGACCCAGCAGCAGTTGGTCCTCCAAATATCATGTTGATGACAGGCCCTCGGGGTTTGGGATTACGATCGTGATCATTGTCCCTTTTATCGTAATCCTTCCTTTCATAATTTCCTCTTTGACTTCCTTGATTTCCATCCTTAGTGAATTTATTAAGTTTCCATCTTCGAATCAAAAACTCAATTTCATCTTTCAGCTGTCTGCAATCATCTGTGTCATGACCAACTTCTTTGTGGAACCTACAGAATTGGTTCTGATTCCTTTTAGACAAGTCAGTCCTCAGTGGCTTCGACCATCGGAGATCTTCTTCCTTTGCTACTTCCATCAGAATTTGGCTCCTGGGAGTATTTAATCTTGCATACTCTGTGAACCTTGGCCCGAAATTGTTCTTCTTAGGTGGAGAATCAGAATCCTTTGAGGTTCTAGGAAACTTTTCCTTAACATCATATTCCTGGGTCTCCTTTCTTTTCTTTGAATTTCCACTTCCACCAGTAGTGGGTTCATACTTCCTCATGCTTTCTTCAGCCTTAATGTACTTTCCGGCTATATCTTGGAGCTTCAACATGCTTTCGGGTGGATGATTTTCCAAGGACCTCTTGAAGTGATCATTAGTGGTTCCTTGTTGCAGGGCTATCATAACTATTTTATCCTCCAAGTCCGGGACTTTCAGAGCCTCCCTAGTGAATCGACACAACGCCATAGATGGCCGGATACAATAATTTTAAATTGCAACGCCCACTTTGTGTTACAATTGATACACTATTTTTTAACTACTGCAATACTTCGGAGACAGTGTTACATTACACATAAACGTCATGTTGCAATAGAACAGACTCTGTTGCAAAAGACTACTTGTGTTACTCTATCGAGATAGTGTTGCATTTGATTTCAATTAAAATTTAATTTTAAAAAATAATATTAAAAATGGTGGGCCACACAGAAAAAAGTGGGCCCAAATAATTTTTCTAAGACTTAATTGCACTTAAATGGCCTGAACTATAATTTTTTTGCAGAAAAATGACTAAATTATAAAACTTGCCAGATGAATAGCCGAACTTTTATTTTTTTAACAAAAAAATGCTTTCCGTCAAATAAGCTAGACGGTGTTTAACTATTCAGGGGTATTTTTGTCTAAACATCAATTAAAGCTTAGAATGAAATAGAGAGGGGCATGAAGAAACGAAGTCTATGAATAGACTTGATCTTATGAGCCGCCTTGAAACGAAATACTATGTTATTTTTAGAAGGGATGAAGAAATCCCGTACCATAAGATGATTTTCCACCTTTTGTCGAGTAACCTCGTATGCAAGTTCATCCAAAAAAACATCAGCGCCATTAGCAAGAGCTTCAAGTTTGTTGAACCAGTGTTGGACAGCAGGCATGGTTAGATTCCTGGTATTGGCATCAGACAAGAGAGCATCAATTGATTCCAACCTTACGCGGAGTGCCTCTAAATCATCATGAAGATTCCAGGCCTGAATAACTTCTTTAGTTGCAAGTGAAACAAGCTTTCTGACCAGTCCGCTAGCAAGATGAGCTACAAACATCTTTTCCTAGTTATCTTAGGTATATTTCTGGTGGTGAGACAATGAAAACAGAATTTGCTTTTAGTTATTATCTTGAGGGGTCTACTTTTCTTTCTTGTGTTCATATACATTTCTTATTTTTTATAACTTCTCAATAACTTTCCTTTTCTCTGTTTGTTTCTCTGTCAGCTTGTACAACTTCTTAGCCATCACATAGTCACCCTGAACATAGTTTTGGTTTAGTTGACAACCTTATCAGTACAATACTGAGAAGCTCTTGACAATATTCACCTCTTAAATCATAATTCCAAGATTCACCAGCCACCGGAAAGAAGTTCCCAGTAATAATCATCAGGCACTACCGCTTAATCTAGTACCTCGTACACACACCAACAGAAAGGCATGTTGCCAGGTTCTGATCCTTATCAGACTTCATAAGTGAAACTATGAAACACATACTCCAACACTTCTTCCACAAACCAATAGGCGAGTACACACTCAATATACACAAACTATCCTAATTCCTAACTAATAACATAGTGAATCAACAATATATTTACTCTCTGCTTACTGATCTGATATTCTATCATGCATAACTTAAGATCCAAACTTCAAATTTTATTACACCATTAAAGAACTCAAATCCAAGTTTTCTAAACAAAAAGATGTAAAAGTATATGGAGTTTTTACAATTACAAGTAATCTGAGCAAAATAAACGTAGGCATTAAAAACACGTAGGCTATTAGTTCTCAAAATCATCATTTAGGTTGAACATAGATGAAGAAAAATTATGAACATTGTTTTTTAATTGTCAAACTGATCCTGTGAATCAATCCAGACATTTAAAATGAATTGTTACTATATAACGGATATTTTTGTGAAATCAAGCCAAAGTGTGCATGAGTCAGGTTACCAAGGCTATCACATTCTTCAAATGTGGGCAAACTCGTCAAATTTTCACAATTCATGATGTGCAACTCCTTGAGACATGGAAGCTTAGCTAGTGAATCAGGGAGAGCTTTCACTCCTTCGAAATCAGTTATATATATAATTCAGTCAAGACAGGGAAGGTAATGGAGAGACGATGGTCATCTTCCCCTGCAGGCAGTATGGAATCGACCTTTTTCCACCCAATTAGTTTTAACGAGATCAGGTTAGGAAAGGATATTACAGAAGAAGATGAGAAGAGCCATGGGAATTCATCTATTTCCTCCAAAAAGGGACTGAATATTAGACTTACAAGAGTGGTCTTTATATTTTGAACAAATACCCACTCTGAAAGAGAGGGGCATCTCTCTGTTTCATTCTAAGCTTTAATTGATGTTTAGACAGAAATACCCCTGAACAGTTAAACACCATCTAACTTATTTGACGGAAATCATTTTTTTGTTCAAAAAATAAAAGTTCGGCTATTCATCTGGAAAGTTTTATAATTGAATCATTTTTCTGCAAAAAAAAATATAGTTCAGGCCATTTAACTAAAAAATAATATTAAAAAAGGTTGGCCCAACAAAAAAAAAGTGGGCCCCGCAAGTGAGCCCCACTAATTTTTCTAATTTTTAACTAAAAATTAATTAATAATTAATTAATACTTAAAAAAATATTTTAAAAGGTGGGGCCCACAGAAAAAAGTGGGCCCCGCAACTGGGCCCCAGTAATTTTTCTAATTTTTAATTTAAAATTAATTAAAAATTAATTTTTAATTAAAAAATAATATTAAAAAAGGCGGACCCCACAGAAAAAGCGAGCCCAAAATTGGGCCCCCAATTTTTTCTAATTTTTAATTAAAAAATAATGTTTAATTAAAAAATAATATTAAAAAGGTGGGCCCCGCAGAAAAAAGCGGGCCCCACTAATTTTTCTAATTTTTATTTAAAAATTATTTAAAAATTAATTAATTTTTAATTAATTTTTAATTAAAAAATATTATTAAAAAAGGTGGGTCCCACAGAAAAAAGTGGGCCCCACTAATTTTTCGAATTTTTAATTAAAAATTAATTAATAATTAATTAATAATTAAATTTTATTTAAATTTTAATTAAAAATAATATTAAAAAGGTGGGCCCCACAGAACAAAGTGGACCCCAAAAGTGAGCCCGCTAATTTTTCTAATTTATAATTAATAATTAATTAATAATTTAATTTTAATTAAAAACAATATTAAAAAAGGTGGGCCCCATAGAAAAAAGTGGGCCCCACAGAAAAAAGTGGGTCCCTCTAATTTTTACTTAATAATTAATTTTTAATTAAAAAATAATATTAAAAAAGCTGGGCCCAAAGAAAAAAGTGGGCCCCACTAATTTTTTTAATTTTTATTTAATAATTAATTATTAATTAAATTTTTAATTAAAAATAATATTAAAAAAGTTGGGCCCCACAGAAAAAAGTGGGCCCCAACAGTGGGCCCCACTAATTTTTTTAATTTTTAATTAATAATTCATTAATTTTTAATTTTTAATTAAAAAATAATATTAAAAAAAGTGGGCCCCACTAATTTTTCCAATTTTTAATTAATTTTTAATTAAAAACAATATTAAAAAAGTGGGTCCCAGAGAATAAAGTGGGCCCCACAAGTGGGCCCCACAAGTGGGCCCCACTAATTTCTCTAATTTTTAATTAAAAATTAATTAATTATTAATTTGTAATTAAAAATAATATTAAAAAAAGTGGGCCCCACTAATTTCTCTAATTTTTAATTACAAATTAATTAATTATTAATTTGTAATTAAAAATAACATTAAAAAAAGTGGGCCCCACTAATTTCTCTAATTTTTAATTAAAATTTAATTAATAATTACTTTTAAATTAAAAATAATATTAAAAGGGGTGGGCCCCACAGAAAAAAGTGGGCCCCACTAAATTTTCTAATTTTTAACCCTAAACCCCAACCCTAAACCCGAATAATTTTTTAATTGATTTCTTCGACGATCCAACCGTACGGATGTTAATCGGTACTCATTCTAGTGTTGTGAAAAAATAATCAAAAAATATAAAAGTCCGGTTATGCCGCATCTTTCCAGAAACGTTGGAATAGTACTGCTTCCAAGAACGGGACATCTGTCAGATTAACTAAATAATTTTTTCAATTGATTTCTTCGACGATCCAATCGTTCGGATGTTAATCGGTACTCATTCTAATATAGTGGAACAATAATCAAAAAATATAAAAGTCTGGTTATGCCGCATCTTTCCAGAAACGTTGGAATAGTACTACTTCCAAGAACGGGATATGTGTCAGATTCACTGAATAATTTTTTCAATTGATTTCTTCGACGATCCAACCGTACGGATGTTAATCGGTACTCATTCTAGTATTGTGGAAAAATAATCAAAACATATAAAGATTCGGTTGTGCCGCATCTTTCCAGAAACGTTGGAACAGTACTGCTTCCGGGAACCGGACACGTGTCAGATTCACTGAATAATTTTTTTAATTAATTTCTTCATTGATCCAACCGTACGGATGTTAATCAATAATCAATTATAATATATTAATTTTTTTTAATTATATTTAATAATTACACATGATATTTATTTAATTTTAAATTATAAAAATATATATATATGTCCACGACAGAAAAACACAAGGCGGCAACCCCCCCCCCCCACCCCCACAGTGAATTAATAAAGCAGACTTTCCCCCTTAACAAAAAAACACGCCGCACTCACTCATACTCACTCTCATCCCGCTCAAACTCACTAACTCTCAATCTCCGCACTCAGTCACTCACACCGTAGTTTCAAAACTTATTCTTTCTTCTTCTTCTTCTCTTATTCTCATCTCTTTTTTTTCTTCTCTAATTTGTTTCAAAAAACTAATTTTTTTTATTTTGCACGTGGTTAATTAAAGCTTCAATCACTCAACCCGATTAATTGGTAAGTACTTCATAATTTTAACTACTTCATTGATTTTGCTATCTTTTTCACTTTTCAATTTGGGTTTCGATTGGGGGTTTTAATTGGGGGTTTCAGTTAGGGTTTCGATTGGGGCTTTCAATTGGGCTTTCGATTGGAGGTTTCAATTAGGGTTTCAATGCTTGTACTATGAATTATATGTTGTAATTAAAATTGTGGTTCTAATCTTAGGCTATAGACTACATGAAGTTATGAGCAAGTCATTACTTGTATTGTGGATAGATTGACAGTAGTACACTACTACATTTTGAATGATGTAAAGGTGTATTTGGCTTCAAACTCTTTTTTAAAGTAGTTGGGTTAAAATGTGTTTCTGATTTCTGAATGTTAAACAATTAATAGTAGCTTCTTATTTGTTTGATGAAATATGTATCATTTAGTGTATCCGCTACCTTGTTGCTGATGTTAGCTTATAGAGTTTGTGGAGCCTTGCACTGGGTGTTGTAGATATATATGCTCTTCTAGTTAAGCGAAGTTTACGGAACACCAGAGTTGTTAGTTTGTTTACAATTGGTGATGGGGTAAGATGTTCTTGTGTTGCACCTTATAACAGAACTGTAGATTTCTATGATGCTAGCAATATAAAAGCATGATTCTTGGGTTTTTGTCCATACTGCGTATTTTGTTCGTGTCTTCATATCATCGCAGTGATCATTTCCTAGCACTACAGTTTTGATAGCAGGGTGATTCTGTTATCAGTTGTTCCCTGTGAGTATATAGTTCAGATCTTATCTGTGCATGCCCTAGGAATTATTCACGATGATCCTTTTTTTAGTCATTTGTTGTTCCCTTTTCTGAAATATCTGTAGCCTTCACAGTTAATAATATTTATGTAACTGCTATGTAGATCTAAGTTCATTACATTTGTGTTGTTTAGTTTCTTTTTCACTTACAGGATGTGTGTTCTAAAAGTATAAGTTCATGCACAAGATACTAGTTCATCAGTTCAGGCTCTCGTTTGATACCTAAAATTATAAGCATATGTATATGCTTTTCTTTGTGTGCAAGACCTGGTTATGTATATTAACTACGATTCTTCACTTTTAACAAGGAAGTGTGTTAGAAATGAATACTACTAGAAACTAGACAGAGGGGGGGTGAATGGATAGTTTGATATATTTTTCGATTCTTGAAAACTAAGTAACAGACTGTATATGATTATGATATGTAATATGCAGAAAGTAAATAACACACACAATCACTTTAATCTACTTTGTATAAGCAAATTAAATACTACAGCTTTCCAAGAAATTCACAATAGAATTTCTGGCTTCTAAACAAGAACAGTTTGAACTTGCTTGCTTACAGAGAAAAGAGCTTAGCAAATAACTATGTGTATCTCTCTTACCGCTAACAATAGGATGTGCATGATATATATAAGCCCTATACAAACTAGTGCACACACCTATTTTTACACAGTTACCCCTTGCTGAAAGTCCAACTTGTCCTGCCATAAGACGTTAACTGTGTCAGGAAGGACCACCTGCTTTTCGGAGTCTTTCCCGTTTCTGTAGCTGCTTGTCTCTTATCTTTCTCTCCAAGTTTAGCTGTAGATTTGCCATCTGTTCTTTGGACCACCTTGCCAGAACAAATGCTTCAGTATTTGTCTCTTTTGATTCTTGATTCTGTACCTTGATTTGTCTTGTTGTAAACGGCTAAGTGTTGATATCGTGAACTCCACTTCATTCCTGAATTCGCGATCTCACTTGTGAGGACTTCGCGATATAGCCTTTGAAGACTTTGCGACATAGGTCATTTGAAGACTATGCGACATAGGGCTTCTGAGGACTTCACGATCTAGGCTTCTTTGACTTTGCTGACTTCAACACTTCACGACATGTGTCTTGAGGACTTCTCGACATAGTACAAAATGGACTATGCGATATAGTACTTCACGACATGGATATTGGTGACTTCACGACATAGCTTTCTTCTGACTTTGCTATATAATGCCTTAGACAAATTTCTGCAACTTATTTCTTCATAGCCTTATTTATCTCTATCCTGCTGCATGAACACTTCTGAACTTCTACCAGGACAATTATTCAATGGCCTATATACAATCTAGATGCAAGAAACTTTACTAAGCTCATTATAACTTTGAGCATACATGATCAAGCTAATGTTCATGAGAACAAGACAAGTACATTTAGAGACCTATACTATATCCCAGTGATAGAACTCACTAGGTCATGTAATGTGACATAGTCACATAGTGTAGGCTTGTTAATAGTGGTATTCAGACATGTCTTGAGCCTAACAATCTCCCCCAAATTGTGAGTAAGACCCTTAGGCACAATTTCATGTCTGATAACAAGCCTAACTAACATAAAAAGAACAAGTATAAAGAAGGTAAAGTTAAGAACAGAATATGATAACAACTTGGAAATTTAGTCTTACAGAATTTCTCCTTGAGCTACATAGCTTCAGTTCCCAATTGTTTCTCTAAGAAATCATCATAGACTTTCTTCTTCCTTATTTCTTCATTCTTCTTTATTTCAGAGATGGCCATTAAAATTTCATCCCTTGCAATCAGTTCTTCAATGAGAGGAGAATCTTTTAGATCTTCAGCTGCTGTTTTGAGGGCACTTTCCACATATGAATGTATGAACTCCATCCTTATCTTGATTATTCCTCCATAATGATTTTTGTACTCAACAGTGTAAGGATTTTGCTTTACCCTGCACAACCCTTTCTTCCTTAGCTCCTTTGCTTTTTCTTCCATCTCAGCCATCTCCTTTTCTTTCTCAACCCTCTTTTCTTCATTCAGCTTCTTTAGATTTTCCTTATATTCAGAGTGCATTTTCATGAATCTGGCAATCTCTGTTTTCCACAACCTTTCTTCCTTTTCTTCAAAATTTAACAAGGCATTGATTCTTTCTTGCTCATAGGTGTCAAAATGTTGCCATCCCCCTTGCTTCATTATTCTTTCTCTTCCATCAGTGTACTTGATCTCTAGATGATCCAACTTCACTTTGACTTCAAAGATCCTTTGAGCCCTCAAAAATGCTAGGGCATCTTCATCATAGTCCTCATCTAGTGGAAGCACATTGATGCCAATAACATTTGTGAGTTTTCCAGTCTTCTTTGTTATCCTTATCCTTTTGGGTACACTCTTGATCTTCAAATGCTTCACAAGAGATACCTTTCTGGAACAAGGAGAATTAGTCTTCAGTGCCACATCACCTGGAAGTAGCTTCATTCCTTTCCCCTTCATCCACTGTAACACTCCACTAGCTGTAACTTTGTGGAAGTGTTTTCTTGAAATTACTTTAGTGGCTTCATCTTTCTTCTGTGGCAATTCAGGTTCAGAAGTCATGGATAATGATTTTGGAGGATCATTGCTAACAGTACCCACCCTAGACTTAGAGTCTTGTGTTGTGGTTAAAGTACTGCTGGCAATGTCCTTGACTTGCTGAATTCCACTTCTTGTTTTCCTGGTTGTTTCCTTTGTCCCTTTTGAGTCCCTCTTGTCATCACCAACATCTTTTGATTTCTTTGGATATTTGCTCCTGCTGCTCTCACTAGATCCATCCTTATTTCTCCTTGTCTGAGATCTCCTTTCATAGGTTTTCTCCTCATCATCATCCTCCCCATCCTTCTTTTTGCTCTTTTCTTTGACAGATTCAGGAATGACTCCATGAATCAGAAAAGATTGTAGAGTTCGAATCATCTCTAGTTCCTCAGCTGTCCTAGCTCCTCTCTTAGCTCTCAGCATTTGCAGCACCTGGTTGATCTTTGCATTGTTCTTCATTAAAAGGTCTAAGGGAATTACTAGTTGGTCAATACTACTGTCTTGAGATAGGCTTTGGTAAATTATTGTCCTTGGCTTGGATATAACCTCAGGCAATCTTTTATTCTGGTCCATCTTCAAGTCATTATAAAGACTTTCATTGTTCATCCCATGCTTTTCAATCAACTCCAGAATGATTGACAGCTCAGTAAATCTCAGTTTCTCTAGAGTTTGAAAAGCTAGGTGCCACAAGCAGTTGTCCTTGCACACCATGATTATCTCTCTTAGATGGACATCCTTGATTTTCCTTACTGCCACTGTGAAATACTTGATGCTTTCCTTGATCTTCTGTCTGTACATCCTTGCATCTCCTTGAGCACTACTGTAGATGGCTTTCAGAAACTCCATGAAGGCCTCATCATGATAGATGTTTGAATTGGCAACTTCTTGTAGCTTGGCCTCTGTGATTATATCAGCTTTGACAGGTTTATCATTGGAAGTAGGTTGAGTAGGTTGAGGATTTGAGATATTTTTAGGCATTGTTGATGGATAGTAGGTGGTTGAGATTGTGCTCTTCTGACCTTCTGCACTTATGACCTCTACAGGGGGAAGAATGATTGGCTTTATGGTTTCTTCAATGAGTATGCCCTTGCCCTTATGCTTTGACTGCTTGGCAGGTACTCCCCCTCTTTGTTTCAGAATGACCTCCTTTTGTTTCTCCCCCTTAGGCTTGGGATCAGACAAGATGACTTGAGCTTCCCCAGGGATAGGCAGGTTCATTTGTTTCATCATTGAAGTCAGCATCTGTTGTTGCACCAGCAGGATATTGGAGGTGTTGTTGCCTTGGTCATCCAGTTTGTCATTGAGCTGTTTTAGAGAGTTGGCAAGCTCCTTGTTTTCATCTTTCAGAGAGGCCACTTCTCTTTCAAGACCATCCACCTTTGAGAATAGCTGTTGAGACTTGAAAGAATTGAGAGATTGCTCCTTGAGCTTGGCAAAGTCAAATTTGGAGATGTTTGACAGAGGGACCTCATCCACCAATTTGTCACCATACTGATTCTTCCAAATTACATTCAGCATGGCATTTGAGTTGATATTGGCCTTGACTTGATTTTCCAGGGTTGTAGCCAGCTTCCTGATGTTGTCTGTGACCATGGCCAGAGAGAGGTCCATCATGCTTACAATAGAGTTTGTCTTCTGGATTTCTTTAAGGATGCCTTCCACCTTGGGAAAATCAGAGAGATATGAGTTTCTGAGCTGAGTGAGGGATCTGTCTGTCGCCTCCTGGATAGAAGAAATCTCTGATTGAAGCCCTTTCCCAAGATAGTGCAGAGCCTTTAATTGATTCCTGTAGACATCATTAACAGCATCATAGATGGCAGCAGGAGAGAGATCCTTTGCATTGGAGCCCAGAGAAGTTAGGTATTCTTCTCTTAGAAAAGCTAGGGCATCCTTGAGCTTGAGAGTCCTCTTAGCATCCAACCAGGCATCCACATTTCCCTCTGGTTCAGCTGCATCCACTATCTTCTCCTGCTGAGCTTCAACATCCTCCTTGTGGCAGAGTAAAATGGCTTCATAATCAGCATTTAGGAGATTTGAGGTGAGGAGATGTTGAGCTATCTTTGAGAACTCATCAATCTGTGCCACATGGAGATCTTGTATGGCGTCTTCTGTCATTTTGGAAGGCACAGATGATGATCCTGAAGGCCTGTCATGGTGCACAGGCTTCAGCCATTCTGACATAGTGGCCTGAGCCAAGTGAGAGCTAGTGTAACAGCCCCAAATCCGGGGTCAGGGATTTAGAGTAGTCACGATCCATTTACTCCTTGCCTTACCTGTATTACTCACAACGTTCATAATTCACCTGCTCATGACCCCACAATATGTGTCTCTCTCACACACACACACACACACAGGTTAGAGTCTCAGAAACGACACAATACAACAACTGCGGAATAATAATTTTTATTACAATACCCAAATGTCTTTGAATCTGTCACTGATACAATTTCTAGGAAATGTTACATTACCAACTTAGCCTTCTGATGCTCACAATCCTCTCATACCATGCATATCTATACATAAGTTGAATACCAACAGTTGTAGCCCGATTCGATTAGTTCGTACTACTCTCGGGATCACTGCTAGAAACTGTTTATGAAAACGCCTTGCGGGGTATGTGCCGTCCCATTGGCATCCTGCTTCGCTGCTATATAATATATATAAAACAATAGCAAGAGTGAGCGATAGCTCAGCAAGGAAATAAAAGTATGGCATAATTCTGCCTTTAACTCAACCCAGAATAAAGCGGGTATAAGACAATAATTTGTCAAAATATCTTGATACTGAAATTATATCCTTATCGGAATGTATTCCCAAAAACAGTACCATTATTGTACTTCAAATATCATTTCATAATATTTCTGCAAACTTTTGCTATATTATGAACAAAGTTCTAGTATAATATAGAAGATGAGGTTTCAAAGTAAACCAATATAACCTTTCCAAAAATATCTGCTATGTAAGCAGAATATCAACACATATCTTAAAAGATGAAGTTATAAGGTGATTCCGTATAAACAACTCCCTTACCATAACTCATGTTATGTAAGGTATCCACATAGTCATAACTCATAAAATAAAAGATGAAGTTACAAGAATTTATTGACACTTCATTTCCAAACACTTTTCAACCTCCTGCCAACATGATCGGTTCTTCACCCCAATACATGTTGCAGGAATATCCAAATTGGATGATGAACCAATACAGGAGTTGCTACCGCGCCCGCTGTGCCTAACCTTGCTATGATCAGTAGCAGGTCGCACCGCTCAAATAGTTTTCTACATGTAGATGGAAGAATCACGACAGCCTGACATTGTCTACCGCCTTATAGTGACCTCCCGGCCAACGGTTGGGCCAATAAAAGTTGGATGGGTCCGCGCAACTAGACCACTTACACCACTCCTAGTTCAGATGAAATCCATGACTCTGAAACGTAAAGATCGTCCTCCTTTCCCCAAGTGTAACACTTGTTGATACGACTCCACTAAGTAGTTATATCTAGGTCGGAAAGGAAGATTCTCCAATATTTCCCAAGCTACTGCTTGTTAATGGACATCGACTTGTTCCATGAATTTACCCCTCGATCGTTGAGGTGGTAACACAATATTTGACTTGCAGCAACTAAATTGCTTCGAGAAAATATCTGTCCCCTGACAGTTTTGAGTTGAGAGTTTAAAAAGAGTAGCAGTCGCTTAAATCAGGTTTCCCATATTTTTGATAGTTGAGCGAGCATTTAAATCCTCTTTACAAGACAGATTTAAATGGAAAAACATTGTTTTGGGAACCTCTTGTTGCTTTGAAAATAATATTTATTAAATAAGTAACCCTCAAATGAATATTCAAAATTAATATTCATTAAATAAATAAATAATCCTCGAATGAATATTCAAAACTAATATTCATTAAGTAAATAAATAATCCTCGAATGAATATTTGAAACTAATATTCATTAAATAAATAAATAATCCTCGAATGAATATCCAAAACTAATATTCATTACATAAATAAATAATCCTTGAATGAATATTTGAAACTGATATTCATTAAATAGATAAATAATCCTCGAATGAATATCCAAAACTAATATTCATTAAATAAATAAATAATCCTCGAATGAATATCCAAAACTAATATTCATTAAATAAATAAATAATCCTCGAATGAATATCCAAAACTAATATTCATTAAATAAATAAATAATCCTCGAATGAATATCCAAAACTAATATTCATTAAATAAATAAATAATCCTCGAATGAATATCCAAAACTAATATTCATTAAATAAATAAATAATCCTCGAATGAATATTCAAAAGTAATGTTCATTAAACAATTAAATAATCTTCGAATGAATATTCGAAATAATATTCTTAAAGTCAATAGTCCTCAAATGAATATAAATGATATTCATTAAATAAACAATTAACCCTCGAATAACAATTACCCGACATCTTTATCAGAAAATAATCCTTAACATATACAGAAATATAATTACTTCTGATCTAAAGAAATATCATACGCCCTTAACCTAGGGCCTTTATAAAAACCTGGCTTCTAACTAATATCCCATATCTAGCTTAGAAGCCCATAATCAAATCATTTCCAAGTAATAAATACTTTCCGGAACATAATTAATGTTTAATAATAATATTCTTCAAGATGAATAGTACTCTGCCGCTGGAATCCCTCCGGGTTTCCACGACTATCTATATAACAAAAATATCGACTCCCGGTCTAAAGTCGAAACAATGAACATGCTCTTATCCATAGAGCTACAAGGTATACCGGTTCGTAAGTACATTATCTCAAAGCTCGTATAATATCCAAAAGTCAAATTCTATTTTATACAATATATAACATGTATCGCAAAAACTGTATAACTCCACACATGGCAAAAGCAGTAATATATAATCAATACTTCAAAGTATAGATTTAGAAAACTTGCCTGATGCTCAAGAAGTGATAGGGGTTCGCGACGATGCCGGACAATCTAGACAAAGTCAAAGAAAACGCACGATTAATCCCCTGGATAATCCACTTGTACTCAATGCTTAAACACGTAAGCGAAACACAACCAAGGCATTACTAACTCGTTATAGGCTCATACTAAGTCCATGTTAATCGACAATTACTTAAGTCGTAGGTTTAGTCCGAAATCGATCCTCGAATACATGTTATACTTAACCATTTACAACATTGGTTTCTAAGTCATGTTCTTAGTGGTTTTCACTTGCGCAACCTCGGCTAACACATTTTTATAACATCGGAAAATAATCGTTTGGACTTGAAACCTTCGTACAAAGCTTCGTAACTGCCCTTGACACTTCAATACAAAATTCCATATTTTAAAACAACTCTTAAGGGTCTCAAACATAGCCACAAAGTTGGTACATTTCTGCAATCTCGTTCCTTGAACCACTTTCACTAAAATGGTCATATCTCATAAACCGTAAATCGTAATGACATGATTCTTGCGCTCACGTAAACTAGAAACAAAGATCTACACACTCATGTTCATAACTGAACCAAAAGAGGCAGTTAGGTTTTCTGATTCTAGGCAGTTTATAGAGTTACCGAAAATCGGGCATTACGACGGCTTAAAATCGAATAATCCTATTTTGTCACAACATAACCAAGCCACACCGGGCATACCATACATCTACAACCTCAACAAACAACCATCATACACCTCTAAGATCAGTGGGGAGGCTCAAATCCAACACCCATCATTTTACACATTCAAACAAATCCAAATAATCACTAAATCACTTAATCATGATCTTAACTTTACATGAACATCAAAACCACTTTAAAACTCATATAAAACTCAAAGGGGCAGAGGTTTATACCTTCCTCCAAGCTTGCTTGCTGCTATATTCCTTATGTAACCTTAGATCCTTGCTTAAAACAACCTTTGGAAGCCACAAACTCAATATCAAAAGCAACAAAGCAAAATACAAGTTACTATTCATCATCTTCTCCAACTGTTACTCACTGAATCGAAGGGGTAAATCACGGAGTTGAGGTGATTGCTTACCATGGTTACGTCGGGCTTCTCGAGAGCTTCGATTTGAGTGGTAGAACGCCAAAAACGGACCACGGAATCTCAAGTTATGATCATTTCTTTCTCTCCCATTTTTCTTCTCATTTCTCTCCCGAATTTCTCTTCCTTTTTCTTTTTCTTCTTATCTTGTTTAATTACTTGATATTTATCCAATGTGGTGAGTCATCACCCTTGGTCTCTTCTTGTCTTGACACTTGGCAAGCATGCATTGGCTTGGAATAAAGTAGCTTTTCTGGTTCGTTTAATTTCGTAGAACGCTCGCAAGGTTCCTCGAGGGTTCTATCGAGGTATTTCACCGAAATCGTTCTCGATACTTCTAATTCATTTATCAAATCCATATCCATAGAATTAATAATTTAAATCCTTAAATATCTTCAAATAATAATTATTTAGTCCGTTTTTGGTGAAATTTCGGAGAAAACGAAAAATGCTATTTTTCCGATTCTGACAGCTTCTGCATTCTTTTATTTCCATCGTAGATCACTAATGCGACTTTGAAAGTTTATTATATCGTCCCGCATATAGGGTGGTCTGAAAAACTTTTAAATGAAGAGTTACTATTCATCAGTGGTTTTTCTATAATCCTTTGGATCAAAATTCCGTTCCAATATTCCTGATCTATTTTCTCTCTACTCTTTGCACTTAGAAAACGTTCTAGTGCTTTCTCGGGCGTACGCTATCTTGTTTACGGAGTTGTCGGATGTATTCCAGATATTGATTTGGATGACATAAAAATACTTTACTTCCCTGGAGTATTGTATTCTTATCTTCCAGATTGATTGTTCTTATTTATATGTTCAGTCCATTCTTACTATTCTCAAAATGTTTGAAAACCGAAATTCATATTCATTTCATAACTTGATTCTCAAAGTCATTGCCACTATCCATATTTACATCAACATATAATAAAAGTTTTAATTCTACCCAAAATCTGGGGTCTTACAGTCTCCCCTCCTTAAAAGGATTCCGTCCCGGAATCACTCTGAAAACAAATGGGGATATCTTTCTAGCATCTCGCTCTCTAGCTCCCAAGTTGATTCTTCCACATTATGATTCCTCCATACCACTCTGGCTAGTTTGATGACCTTGTTTCGGAGTACTTGTTCCTTTCGATCTATCATTTCCATTGGTTGCTCCACATAGGTCAAGTCTGGTTGTATGTCTACGTGCTCGTACTCTACATATGTCGGGCATCTATAGTATACTGACGTAGCATTGACACATGAACCCCGTTATGACCATTCTACAAGTTTGGGGGGGTAAGGCTGGCTCGTAGGCCACCTTCCTGGCGCATCTTAAATCTCAGATGGCCCAAAGAATATCGGGCTCACTTCCCTTTCTTTTCAAATCTCATTAATTCTTTCCATGGATATCTTTTAGCATCACGAATCTATAACCTCATATTCTCTATCTTGTTTGTACATAAAATTACACCAACATAAACTTGCTTGTCATCCATCAACATGCCATTTAGCTTATCAGTAGCAGTACTATCTCTATACTCGCGGGCTTAGTCCGCATACTTTCTCTGTCTGTCTTGGTTGTCACTAGCCGCTTGTTGGTGAAATCTTTTGTCCTTCTAGTTTGTTGGACTAACTTGGGTGTTGTGTAAAATCTCATCCTTTAATTCCCGATCATTCGGAATCCATCTCTGTCTCATTTTAAAGTAAGGGTATCGGCCACCACATTGGCCTTCCCCGGATGGTAGTGTATCTCACGGTCATAATCCTAGGTCAATTCTAGCCATTTCTCCATCTCATGCTATCTACTATCATGGGTAACTCAAAGCCAATTCATTACATTCCATAAAATTTGTGGGTGCATTAGTCAACCCAAAATAACTTCGCTGAAAACTCGAAGTGTCTATTCCTAGTACGAATCGCAGTCTTGGGCATATCCTCTGATTTAACTTCCAACTGGTGATACCCAGTTCTTAAATAAATTGGAAATACACAGCGTTCTTCCGCTGATCAAACAATCATTTACAAGGGTACCTATTCTCCATGTCAAACTCATACAACTCTCGAGGTTCGATATATAATCTTGTGCTAAAATCTTTCTCTCTTACAACAACACCGGGCTCTCCACGGTGGTACACTGGGTCTTATCATATCCTTATACAACAACTCTTGTAACTGAGTCACTAACTCTTTCATTCCCACTATACTCTGAATACTCGGTATTCATTCTCATGTCATCCCAATCGATATTTGGTAGTGCATTAAGATCTTGTACAATCTCCCAAAACCATTGTAGTTCCCTTTATACTTGGTATCTCTTTTCTTGGCGTCAACCTTAAGAGCTAATTAAGCCTCATATCTCCGGCATAATAATTTCTTAGTCTGACTATATTCAAGAATCTCTGAATCTGTCTCCGTTATTTATTTATTACTCTCTATCCCCTATAATCAGTCTGGGCTTCATTGGGTGTCAACCAACCCATTCTTATTATAATATCAACTTCTCCCAACTTGAAAGGAATCAGGTCTATCAAAAGTGTCGACCTCATATTTCTAGTTCACAACCTGGATGTACCAGTCTTATGGGAAAATCCCTCGATGGATTATTTCTACTTGTAAGTATTCCCTTAGCAGCTCGGCCTTAAGGTTTAATCGTCATGCAACTTCTTGATATACAACGATACATTAGCTCTGTCTAAACAGTATAGAAGGGCACCTGCTATTTAAAGGTCCCGATAATGGGCTGCTGGTTGGAGGTAGCCCTGGTTGAAACCTATTGGCTTTCTTTTATTCTATGTTCACAAACTCCGGAACAAACCTCAATAATTCGGAAAACTTGGCCTCATACTCGGTTACAGTCATGGTTTCTGGTTTTAACTCTTTAACTTTCATTTTCATCCGGGTCTCCATATATTTCCGAAAATTATTCCTCTAGAACCACACACGCTGCACCTCTCCCAAGTCACAATACCAGCTCCCTCTGACTCCATCGTCAGTACTTATCTTGCTGACCCAGAGGTAGTGTCCATTCGTAAACAAATCCTCCAAAATCTCAATTCCACTATAGGGCATCTATCTAACACCGTTGTCACTGGAGTTCACGGCACATCGCTATTCCTTTCACATATATCGATTGACACGCTTTCCATTATCATTATATCCTTGGGAGAATAAACCAATTTCATCGATATGTCACTAACAGTCTATTCGTCTTAGGGATTCGCTCCTGTCATAGGTGATTTTGTTGCGAATCTAATTCCTATCAGCGAATTTTGACTTATTTGACCTGGTTCGCCTCCCCTTGGAATTCAATGAAGATAACAAAAATTATGGGGCCTTGAAAAGACAGCTCCCATATCAAGGAAAACGTCACACACTGGTGATCATAAGGTTATGAGTTTTAAGGTAACCTTATTGGAGGTAAAAGAATTTACCGAGAGATCAACATGATCATAAGAACTCAACGTTGTGTGCCTCGATTGAGACATTACTAAAGGTAATTAGCCTTCTTGTATTTCACAACTTACAAGTGATGGCGTCCCATCAGACTTCTATCACATAGACAGATAGTCCTTGTAGCCCCTATAAGTATAGGGTTGTTCGTCTCAGTGGAAGTTGAAAAGTATGAAAGCAATTCGAGATCAATTTAATGATTATCGCCATTCGACAATATTTCTCAAAGGAACACCTTGGATTAAAATTGAACAGATTCCAAAGGTGCGGTTTCCAAGGAAACTACAAAGAAAAGAATAACCAGAAAGATACTGGTACTTAACATACAAGTGGTGAGGTATCACCATAGGGTCATTCATTATTTGAAGAAAAGTGAAAGCTTAAATAACATCATTTGACAGGGCTTCGAAAACCTGAAAGTAGGCATCGTGACAGCCTCTAATCACAATTGAAATTAATTATGATTTAACACAAGTGTTATAAAATAACTTCAAAGAGGGAATATACCCTTTATCAGAATTCTTTCTTGGAAAGAGGTCAAGATAGATCATAGATTGGGGAAATACCCCACATAATTTGCAAATGGGGAGGGTATTACCAAGGTCTCTACGGATGCCTTTTTTTTTGCCGGCTCCTCTGATGGATAATCGTTCAATTCCAAAGCTTTTCTTTTCCACGCACCCTAAGGTGTTCGATACTTACGTCATTGCCGACTTATATTAGTCGTTAAGAATTCAACGATCAGCATTTGCAATCGCAGGGAGTTCTATACGACTAGGTGCAAACATCTCAAGTAAGCGTTCTGTTCTATAAGAAGACTTCGATACCGTTGTCGCCCATAGCAATGACAATTCCACATGTCGACTGGGCGGTACTCCGGAAGATCGTTAGAAACTACAAGATTAAATCTGGTCTCTATTTCAATCATCCTTATATCCAATATTCCTTCTCCCATATCAATCCCGGGCGCTACATAAGCTTAACACTTTTGGCGCAATAGCCTTTTCATTTAAGTCAACCCCGGAACTTCTCAGTCCGTCTTGATCCTTAAATATATTTCGCCTTTACCGTCCATCTCAACTTCCTCATTTAATCTCTACAATCACTTATAGCAATCAGGGTCTGTCCACCAACCCCTATAACGGCTATCTTACCCAATCCACAGGGTTCGCTCTGATTTCCACTCCCTTTGGTGACATCCTCCGGTAATCAGAAAGACAAGGTTTGCCAAAATCTGCTGAATTTCTTTCCAAAATCAGGGAAACTTGATCAATCTATTTACCTACTAGTAATGCTCGGATCTGATTTCCGACCTTTCTGTTCTATCCTCATAAGTCCTTCCTGGTTTCCTGAGGGTGGCAAATCTCGTTCTCGATTCCGTCTTAGCGTGCTTGTCTTACAATAACATTTGCATGGTACATATACCCAAAATTTTCCTTGAGATAATAAAATCTCTCAATGATGTAACAGACACTATTTCCAGTGGAATCGCTGGTCGTGGGGGATTGAAACCTCATAGCCAAAACAATTCCTTTCACTATTCTTATGCAACTAAGTACCCTTAATCGTTCATAAAAATCTGAACACCTTGGTTCTTACGCATGCCGCCTCCTTATGGGCAACTACAACCGACTACGAGTAACAGGTTTCGTTCAAGTCGAATCAATCCACTGATACTGGTTATACTGCCTTTACCTCTTCTGCTTTGGAGACTCTATTCCATTTTCTTTGTCATATCTCCCGATGAATCATAAACGATCCTTAAACCCTCGTCTCGGCACTTATTTGACCTTTGAAGGTTCGTCCGGTCCTATTATACGACCTCAAGTAACATACTACATCTTTATCAATCAACACGTCCTCTACAAGATTCTTTCCTTGACCCACTATGGGGTCTTCCTCTAGATCCTCCTATGGATCTTCCTTTATCGGGTCTCCGTTTATTTCAAGGAACGCATCATCAATTGCCTACTCGAAGGCCTCGGGATCTGGTATCTCAGAATCCCATCCATCTATAACTCATACGAATCGAGGTGACTAACCATGAAGTCCTAAGTACGGTTTCCCAGAAGAAGTCCCTTCTCGGGCTTTATCTTAAACAGTCAGGGTCATGTCTTCTAACCCGACTACGAACTCAATTTGAGCTCCAGATGCTCTTATCATTATTACGGGTATTGTAAGACTCGATCTCCTATCGTTTCTGAGGACTGTAACCTAACGCTCTGATACCATTTCTGTAACAGCTCCAAATCCGGGGTCAGGGATTTAGAGTAGTCACGATCCATGTACTCCTTGCCTTACCTGTATTACTCACAACGTTCATAATTCACCTGCTCATGACCCCACAATATGTGTCTCTCTCACACACACACACACACACAGGTTAGAGTCTCAGAAACGACACAATACAACAACTGCGGAATAATAATTTTTATTACAATACCCAAATGTCTTTGAATCTGTCACTGATACAATTTCTAGGAAATGTTACATTACCAACTTAGCCTTCTGATGCTCACAATCCTCTCATACCATGCATATCTATACATAAGTTGAATACCAACAGCTGTAGCCCGATTCGATTAGTTCGTACTACTCTCGGGATCACTGCTAGAAACTGTTTATGAAAACGCCTTGCGGGGTATGTGCCGTCCCATTGGCATCCTGCTTCGCTACTATATAATATATATAAAACAATAGCAAGAGTGAGCGATAGCTCAGCAAGGAAATAAAAGTATGGCATAATTCTGCCTTTAACTCAACCCAGAATAAAGCGGGTATAAGACAATAATTTGTCAAAATATCTTGATACTGAAATTATATCCTTATCGGAATGTATTCCCAAAAACAGTACCATTATTGTACTTCAAATATCATTTCATAATATTTCTGCAAACTTTTGCTATATTATGAACAAAGTTCTAGTATAATATAGAAGATGAGGTTTCAAAGTAAACCAATATAACCTTTCCAAAAATATCTGCTATGTAAGCAGAATATCAACACATATCTTAAAAGATGAAGTTATAAGGTGATTCCGTATAAACAACTCCCTTACCATAACTCATGTTATGTAAGGTATCCACATAGTCATAACTCATAAAATAAAAGATGAAGTTACAAGAATTTATTGACACTTCATTTCCAAACACTTTTCAACCTCCTGCCAACATGATCGGTTCTTCACCCCAATACATGTTGCAGGAATATCCAAATTGGATGATGAACCAATACAGGAGTTGCTACCGCGCCCGCTGTGCCTAACCTTGCTATGATCAGTAGCAGGTCGCACCGCTCAAATAGTTTTCTACATGTAGATGGAAGAATCACGACAGCCTGACATTGTCTACCGCCTTACAGTGACCTCCCGGCCAACGGTTGGGCCAATAAAAGTTGGATGGGTCCGCGCAACTAGACCACTTACACCACTCCTAGTTCAGATGAAATCCATGACTCTGAAACGTAAAGATCGTCCTCCTTTCCCCAAGTGTAACACTTGTTGATACGACTCCACTAAGTAGTTATATCTAGGTCGGAAAGGAAGATTCTCCAATATTTCCCAAGCTACTGCTTGTTAATGGACATCGACTTGTTCCATGAATTTACCCCTCGATCGTTGAGGTGGTAACACAATATTTGACTTGCAGCAACTAAATTGCTTCGAGAAAATATCTGTCCCCTGACAGTTTTGAGTTGAGAGTTTAAAAAGAGTAGCAGTCGCTTAAATCAGGTTTCCCATATTTTTGATAGTTGAGCGAGCATTTAAATCCTCTTTACAAGACAGATTTAAATGGAAAAACATTGTTTTGGGAACCTCTTGTTGCTTTGAAAATAATATTTATTAAATAAGTAACCCTCAAATGAATATTCAAAATTAATATTCATTAAATAAATAAATAATCCTCGAATGAATATTCAAAACTAATATTCATTAAGTAAATAAATAATCCTCGAATGAATATTTGAAACTAATATTCATTAAATAAATAAATAATCCTCGAATGAATATCCAAAACTAATATTCATTACATAAATAAATAATCCTCGAATGAATATTTGAAACTGATATTCATTAAATAGATAAATAATCCTCGAATGAATATCCAAAACTAATATTCATTAAATAAATAAATAATCCTCGAATGAATATCCAAAACTAATATTCATTAAATAAATAAATAATCCTCGAATGAATATCCAAAACTAATATTCATTAAATAAATAAATAATCCTCGAATGAATATCCAAAACTAATATTCATTAAATAAATAAATAATCCTCGAATGAATATCCAAAACTAATATTCATTAAATAAATAAATAATCCTCGAATGAATATCCAAAACTAATATTCATTAAATAAATAAATAATCCTCGAATGAATATTCAAAAGTAATGTTCATTAAACAATTAAATAATCTTCGAATGAATATTCGAAATAATATTCTTAAAGTCAATAGTCCTCAAATGAATATAAATGATATTCATTAAATAAACAATTAACCCTCGAATAACAATTACCCGACATCTTTATCGGAAAATAATCCTTAACATATATAGAAATATAATTACTTCTGATCTAAAGAAATATCATACGCCCTTAACCTAGGGCCTTTATAAAAACCTGGCTTCTAACTAATATCCCATATCTAGCTTAGAAGCCCATAATCAAATCATTTCCAAGTAATAAATACTTTCCGGAACATAATTAATGTTTAATAATAATATTCCTCAAGATGAATAGTACTCTGCCGCTGGAATCCCTCCGGGTTTCCACGACTATCTATATAACAAAAATATCGACTCCCGGTCTAAAGTCGAAACAATGAACATGCTCTTATCCATAGAGCTACAAGGTATACCGGTTCGTAAGTACATTATCTCAAAGCTCGTATAATATCCAAAAGTCAAATTCTATTTTATACAATATATAACATGTATCGCAAAAACTGTATAACTCCACACATGGCAAAAGCAGTAATATATAATCAATACTTCAAAGTATAGATTTAGAAAACTTGCCTGATGCTCAAGAAGTGATAGGGGTTCGCGACGATGCCGGACAATCTAGACAAAGTCAAAGAAAACGCACGATTAATCCCCTGGATAATCCACTTGTACTCAATGCTTAAACACGTAAGCGAAACACAACCAAGGCATTACTAACTCGTTATAGGCTCATACTAAGTCCATGTTAATCGACAATTACTTAAGTCGTAGGTTTAGTCCGAAATCGATCCTCGAATACATGTTATACTTAACCATTTACAACATTGGTTTCTAAGTCATGTTCTTAGTGGTTTTCACTTGCGCAACCTCGGCTAACACATTTTTATAACATCGGAAAATAATCGTTTGGACTTGAAACCTTCGTACAAAGCTTCGTAACTGCCCTTGACACTTCAATACAAAATTCCATATTTTAAAACAACTCTTAAGGGTCTCAAACATAGCCACAAAGTTGGTACATTTCTGCAATCTCGTTCCTTGAACCACTTTCACTAAAATGGTCATATCTCATAAACCGTAAATCGTAATGACATGATTCTTGCGCTCACGTAAACTAGAAACAAAAATCTACACACTCATGTTCATAACTGAACCAAAAGAGGCAGTTAGGTTTTCTGATTCTAGGCAGTTTATAGAGTTACCAAAAATCGGGCATTACGACGGCTTAAAATCAAATAATCCTATTTTGTCACAACATAACCAAGCCACACCGGGCATACCATACATCTACAACCTCAACAAACAACCATCATACACCTCTAAGATCAGTGGGGAGGCTCAAATCCAACACCCATCATTTTACACATTCAAACAAATCCAAATAATCACTAAATCACTTAATCATGATCTTAACTTTACATGAACATCAAAACCACTTTAAAACTCATATAAAACTCAAAGGGGCAGAGGTTTATACCTTCCTCCAAGCTTGCTTGCTGCTATATTCCTTATGTAACCTTAGATCCTTGCTTAAAACAACCTTTGGAAGCCACAAACTCAATATCAAAAGCAACAAAGCAAAATACAAGTTACTATTCATCATCTTCTCCAACTGTTACTCACTGAATCGAAGGGGTAAATCACGGAGTTGAGGTGATTGCTTACCATGGTTACGTCGGGCTTCTCGAGAGCTTCGATTTGAGTGGTAGAACGCCAAAAACGGACCACGGAATCTCAAGTTATGATCATTTCTTTCTCTCCCATTTTTCTTCTCATTTCTCTCCCGAATTTCTCTTCCTTTTTCTTTTTCTTCTTATCTTGTTTAATTACTTGATATTTATCCAATGTGGTGAGTCATCACCCTTGGTCTCTTCTTGTCTTGACACTTGGCAAGCATGCATTGGCTTGGAATAAAGTAGCTTTTCTGGTTCGTTTAATTTCGTAGAACGCTCGCAAGGTTCCTCGAGGGTTCTATCGAGGTATTTCACCGAAATCGTTCTCGATACTTCTAATTCATTTATCAAATCCATATCCATAGAATTAATAATTTAAATCCTTAAATATCTTCAAATAATAATTATTTAGTCCGTTTTTGGTGAAATTTCGGAGAAAACGAAAAATGCTATTTTTCCGATTCTGACAGCTTCTGCATTCTTTTATTTCCATCGTAGATCACTAATGCGACTTTGAAAGTTTATTATATCGTCCCGCATATAGGGTGGTCTGAAAAACTTTTAAATGAAGAGTTACTATTCATCAGTGGTTTTTCTATAATCCTTTGGATCAAAATTCCGTTCCAATATTCCTGATCTATTTTCTCTCTACTCTTTGCACTTAGAAAACGTTCTAGTGCTTTCTTGGGCGTACGCTATCTTGTTTACGGAGTTGTCGGATGTATTCCAGATATTGATTTGGATGACATAAAAATACTTTACTTCCCTGGAGTATTGTATTCTTATCTTCCAGATTGATTGTTCTTATTTATATGTTCAGTCCATTCTTACTATTCTCAAAATGTTTGAAAACCGAAATTCATATTCATTTCATAACTTGATTCTCAAAGTCATTGCCACTATCCATATTTACATCAACATATAATAAAAGTTTTAATTCTACCCAAAATCTGGGGTCTTACAGCTAGTGATAGGCACTTCATGAGATGTAGGATTTTGAGTCTCCTCCAGCCTTGGAATGGCTGTAGGGTCTGTTGTTGTCTCCATTGAAATGGGATGTGTTACAACATCAGCCCTATTTGTCTGTGAAGACAGTTCCACATCCCTAAGGATGGGAGAATTTGGCATAGAGTCTCCCGTGAAAACTGGTGAATCCTCCATGTTTTTGTTGGTGTCATTAGGATATGCCCCAGCATGCATTCCCTGACCAACTAGATGTGGGTCCTGGGTGGTGAGCATAGTGTCATGCACCATGTCACTTGAAATTGGCTCAATCACAGGAGAGAATTGTGATTGATCAAAGGCAAGATTGTCATTGGAATGACTCTCTTGTTCAGAAGAAATTTTTATGGAAGAATCTGAGAGAGAAGTGGGGTTTAGATTAGATTGTGGCAACTCCCCCTGAGAAATAGGAGGAGTTTCAACAGTGATGTGCTCTCCACTCTGTGTATGATCAGCCTTATCACTCCTAGGGTCAAGAGTGAGTTCTTGACCCTGTGCAGACTCTGTACAGGGTGCAGTGGGGAGACTGCTCTTTTCAATGCCAATGACCTGTTGAGAGGCCATGGACAGTAACAGGTGTACCCCTTTTTCCACATCTGAATCCTGTTGGGAGGATCCAGTGGTAGGTTTGGATTTGGATTTCTTACTTTGTCTGGTGAGAGGTGACTCAGGATTCTCACTAGCTATCTCTACAGATTCATTTATCACTGCTAGGGCTCTCTTCTTTGACTTCTTTTTAGTAACACCAATCTTTTGAGAGAGTGATGCACTTGGCTGCCTAACTTCTATGGTACTGTTTACAGTGGGGTTGCTGGATGGGATGGGAAGGCTGGGGTTAGACTGTGTAGCTCCTTCAGTCTCAGCCTCCCCTGTCCAGGAAAGTGCATGGTATATTGGCTTATCAAGTGGATAAGACTCAAATGTGTCCTGCATATGCTTGGTCACACTTAGAATTACATCCACTTGATTCCTTGTGTCCAATGAGCCAAATAGAACTTTGGACATGGACTTGGAATAAGCCATTTTAGTTTTATCTATACCCTCTAATTCATGGACATTTGCATCAAGAAAATTTAAAATTACTTGAAGGAAACGAGGGTAAAAGATGTCATTACCTCTACCATGAACAGTCCTGCCTAGCCTCTGAGCCAATTCTTTGAGAATTATGGCTCCCACATTGATCTCCTGGTTGTTGGCCAAGGAGTAGGCTAGCTTCACAGCAATGTGACTGATATGGTCCCATCCTGTCTTCCTGCAGAGAAACACCTTCTGGAGTGCGTCAAACAGAAATGACCACTCCCTTCTCACAAACTTCTTATTTAGCTTTCCAGTATCTATCTCTTCAGCATACCGAATGAAGGTCATGAAATCTACGATTTGAACATCTGTAGCTTCTTGGTCATGACCCTCAACCTTGAACCCCAAAGCTTCATTGATTTCCCTTTCACCAAACTGAAAGTGTTTGCCTCCAATTGAACAACTAACCTCCTGGAATGAGGTTCCATCTTCCCTAGCCATTGTTGATACCAACGCCGTTCTCCAGAATCCTTCCAACACATCGACATACAAGGTAGGGTTCAGGATTAGGGCTTGGCGTAGGTAGGAAGTGTTCAAGAACCGGACAAAACACTTGTACCTTGGGTTAGCCTCAGCCTCAGAGGGAATGGTGAGAAAATTGGTTTCTTTGGGAATGGTTAAAGGGATAGAAGATGATACTGTTTGAGATTTGGGTGCCATTTCGAGAGAGAGAGTGAAAGAGAGAGTAGAGAATTTGTGCTTAGGTTTGAGAGTTTGAGAGCAATAGACAAGATGAAAAGTTGTGAACGATTAGAAAAGGGTATTTATATGATAGAGACACTGCGATATGGAGTTATGAATTTGTACAGTCTATTTGTATGTCGCGAAGTCAAAAAGATGGCCTGTACCGCAAAGTCTTGCAAAGTATATCGCATAGTCTCAGAAACGAACTATGTCGCAAAGTCCTCAGGATGAAGGGATTGGGGAGACTTTGCGAAATAGGGAGATACCCTGTCTAAAGCTCTCTATGAGGAATTTTAAGCAAATTGTCAGACTTTTATCAAATTTTGAAATAAAATTAATTTAAATCAAAATTCTGTCAAATGTGGAGACTTGTCGATATAGTTATTCTAAGTCGCGAAGTCATAAAATGAACTATGTCGCAAACTCATGAAATGAACTATGTCGCGAAGTCTCACAATCTCAACAGTTTGCGATATAAGTCTGTTTGATTTGAACTGTGTCGTGAACTCTGAAAATCATCTATATCGAGATGTCTCAAAAGCTCACAACTTTACCAACAAATGTGATTGTGAAAAATATGCAGTAAAATACTGAAATATTTATAAATCATATCTCAGCTAATTTTCACTCCAAACAAATAGAGCATTTAAATACAGTGAAAATTTACTGCTGCAACAATTTACTGGCATACTTACTTAGAGCAACTAAATGAAGGATTGAGCATTCCAATTTCACTCACAAGTCTGTTGAAGACTGCTTCATTCAGAGGTTTAGTAAATATGTCAGCTAATTGTTTCTCAGTGGGAACATAAGAGACTTCTATGGTACCATTTGCAGCATGTTCCCTAATGAAATGGTACCTGATCTCAATGTGCTTTGTAGTAGAGTGATTAACCGGATTGGCAACTATGGATATTGCACTAGTATTATCACACATTAGTGGAATGTGTTCTAACACTAGCCCATAATCCATGAGTTGATTTCTCATCCAAAGCAATTGAGCACAGCAACTTCCAGCAGCAATGTATTCAGCCTCAGCCGTGGATGTTGCTGTGGACTGTTGTTTCTTACTAAACCAAGACACTAACCTTTGACCTAGGAATTGACAGCTTCCAGAGGTGCTCTTCCTGTCAATTCTGCATCCAGCATAATCAGAATCTGTGTAACCAACCAGGTTGAACCCAGTGCCCTTTGGATACCATAGACCAAGATTAGGAGTCCCCTTCAGATACTTGAAGATTCTTTTGATAGCCATCATGTGAGATTCCTTGGGATCAGACTGGAACCTTGCACAAAGGCATGTGGTAAACATGATGTCTGGCCTGCTAGCTGTGAGATAGAGTAAGGATCCAACCATTCCTCTATAGACCTTGATATCAACTCTCTTGCCTTTCTTGTCTTCATCCAGCTTGATTGCAGTAGACATAGGAGTTTTAGCTAGGGATGACTCTTCTAAACCATATTTCTTTAAAAGATCCTTGACATACTTAGATTGGTTTATAAAGATGCCATCCTCCCTTTGATGTACTTGCAGGCCTAGAAAGTAGGTTAACTCTCCCATCATACTCATCTCATATTTGCTTTGCATCAACTTAGAGAACCTTTCACAGAGTTTTTCATTTGAAGAGCCAAAGATGATATCATCCACATAGATTTGAACAAGAATGATATCATTTCCATGCTTCTTGAAGAATAGGGTTTTGTCAATTGTACCCCTGGTAAATTGATGCTCAAGAAGGAATTGAGATAGAGTTTCATACCAGGCTCTTGGTGCCTGTTTGAGTCCATAGAGTGCCTTGAGCAGTCTATACACAAAGTTTGGGAAGTCTTCACTTTCAAAGCCAGGTGGTTGAGACACATAAATATCTTCAGCAAGATCACCATTGAGAAATGCACTTTTCACATCCATTTGATACACCTTAAAATCTGAGTGAGCTGCAAAAGCCAGGAAGATTCTGATGGCTTCCAGTCTAGCTACAGGTGCAAATGTCTCATCATAGTCAATGCCTTCTTGCTGACAGTATCCTTTGGCAACCAGTCTTGCTTTGTTTCTTATTACCACTCCTTCTTCATCCATTTTGTTTCTGAACACCCATTTGGTGTCAATAACATTCTTTCCTTTTGGAGGAGGTACTAGTTCCCATACTTTGTTTTTCTCAAATTGATTCAACTCTTCTTGCATGGCAACAATCCAATCAGAATTCTTCAAAGCTTCTTCAATTAATTTAGGTTCCTCTTGTGACAGAAAGCAGCTATACAGACATGTATTTAATGTTGCCCTTCTTGTTCTAACTCCCTCACTAGGATCTCCAATGATTTGATCCCTAGTGTGGGCTCTGTCCCATTTCCTTGTGTGCCCCTGTTCATTTCCTTGATCTGTTCCAAGCTCATTTTGGTTGATAGGTGCATTCTCTTCTTCTCCCCCTGTGTTTGTGAACCCTTGCACAGGTGTTTGAAGAAGATTGTCAACTTCAAGGATTTCATTCTCTAGAACAGTTTGAACAGGGGGTTCATCTTCACTTTCAGAATCCTCAAGATAACCTTGATTCTCAAATCTCAATGGCACACTATCTTGATCACTTGTTTTCAGTCCAGGAGTTTTCTTGTCATCAAAGGTAACATCCATGCTTTCCATGACTTTGTGTTGCTCAGGTACAAATACTCTGTATGCTGTCCTTTCCAGAGAGTATCCAATGAAGATACCTTCAAATGCTTTTGCATCAAATTTTCCAACATGCTCAGAGGTATCTTTCATCACAAAGCACTTGCTTCCAAACACATGCAGGTGCTTGAAGGATGCTCTTTTTCCAGTCATTAATGAGTAAGGAGTTTTGCCAGACTTCTTATTGATTAATGTTCTATTTTGCACATAGCATGCTGTGTTAACAGCATCAGCCCAAAAGCTAGTGGGTAGCTTTGCATCCAGCAGCATTGTCCTTGTAGCTTCAATGAGAGTTCTATTCTTTCTCTCAACTACTCCATTTTGTTGAGGTGTTCTAGGAGCTGAGAATTGTTGAGAAATTCCTTTATCTTTGCAAAACTCATACAATGTTGAATTTCTGAACTCAGTCCCATTATCACTTCTCAAAGCAACTACAGAGGAACCAGTGCTTTGTGCTTCTTTATCAACTCTCTTGATATGCTCTATTATGACTTGGGGTGCTTCATCCTTGGAGAATAGGAATTCCACCCAAGTATATCTTGAATAGTCATCTACCATCACTAGAGCATATTTCTTTTTGGAGAGGGACATTACATTTACAGGGCCAAATAAGTCCATGTGAATTAGCTGCAGAGGTTTTGAGTTTGTATTGAGCAACTTGTTCTTGTGACTGGATCTTTTAATTTTTCCTTTCTGACAAGCTTCACATGCTCCATCTTGCACAAACTCCAAGGCAGGCAAATCCCTGATAAGTTCTCTCTTGGCTAGAGAGTTCATTGCCTGAACATTCAAGTGAGACAGCTTCTTGTGCCATAGCCAGAATTCCTCATTTGTGGCTTTAGTGTAGAAACAGCAAACTTCTCCCTTATCTGCAGCCTTGAGATTGGCTACAAACAAGCTTCCTTTCTTCACACCAGTTAGAACAACTTCACCACTTTCCCTTTTTGAGATTGAACAAAGGTCTTCATCAAATTCCACTTTGAAACCTCTGTTGGTGAATTGTCCAATACTCAAGAGATTATGCTTCAGTCCTTCAACAAATGCTAAATCTTCAATAATGACATTTCCAGATTTAACACTGCCATATCCTATTGTATAACCAATGTTGTCATTTACAAAGGTTACTGATGGGCCAGCCTTTTCCTCAAAATGTGATAGCAGGGCTATATCACCAGTCATGTGACTTGAGCATCCATTGTCCAAGATCCATATGACTCTTTTATTCCTGTTGCCCTGCATTCACAAAATGACTAAGTTGTTTTTGGTACCCACACTTGGTAGGGTCCAGTTGATTTAGAAACATTTTGATTAATAATTCTTCTGTCATAAATTGCATTTCTCATAGTAGGAGACTTCACTTTTTCTTTGGCTTTGGAGTTTACACTCTTAGGCTCACATGAAGTTTTCACCCTCTCAACCCTGATTGGGGACCCTGTCCTATGAGAATGCATATGTGTGTGTGATTCACCAGATTGTGCAGAGTCAAGTTTATGTTTAAGAGATAAACAGTTAGCAATCACAGTCACATAGCATGTCATGCAGTTTGGCTTACCACAGAAAGAATCATGACTAGAATTTATGCTAGCAGAATGGTTACTCAGGTTGTCAACTTCAACAATATCAGGCTTACTACACTTATGAGTCAAATGATTAACATATAGGCATTTTTGACATTGTTTCCTGGGAGCATTTGGCACATAAGCATAGTTGTTTCCCTTGTTAACACCCACTTTACCATTTCTGTTTTGTTTCCTTTTCTTAACAACTTCTTTCTTTGCTTTAGGACTCTTGACAAGATTGTCTTTGGTCTCTTTCTGATTGACAAGTTCAGGAAAGGAAGAGGTGTTCTTAGCAGCCTCATCTTCTTCAAGTAGTTGTTGCTTGATGATCAGTAGTTCCTCATCAAACTCAACAGCACTCTTTCTGAAGATGGGCTGTTCAACACTTGACAGTATGGTTGGGGCATTTTTGTTTGTAAAAGTTTCCTTTCCTTTGCCCTTGACCTTCTTCCTTCCCTTGTCATTATCATAGTCAAAACCAACTCCAACCTTGCAGTCTTCAGTGTGTTCCTTGTGATAGGTTTGAATAAGTTCAGAGGAGTTTTTGAAGCTTCTTAGTTTCAGTTCAGTTTCAGCAATTTGTTCCCTAAGGGCTTTCTCTATCTGCTCAGCACAAATCACTTTGTTTTTAAGATACTCAACCTCCTTTTTCAAACCATCCAGGTTCACAGCCATTAACTCAAGTTTCTCATTCTTTTCTGTAAGCTCAACATTCTTAGTAGTTAGTCTATCAATTTCTTCATTAGCTACTAACATGCTAGTATGAATATTAAACATCTCAGTGCTCATATCTTCAACAGTTTGCTTATATTGAAGGGGAGTCATATCAAGAGAAGTAAGAATGGGTACCTGACTTGAATCACCATCATCAGAAAATGCCATCAAGGCATAGTTTGAGTACACTTGTTCTTCTTCTTCATCAGAGTCATCCCAGCATTTTCCCTCAGCAATAAAAGCTTTGCCCTGTTGTTTCTTGAGTAGAGCCTCATACTTAGATTCAAGCTCTAAGTATGCTTTGTCCTTCTTGACTTGTTTAGGCTTTTTGCACTCAGTGGCAAAATGCCCAAGTTCATTGCAGTTATAGCATCTTATTTTGGTCCTATCCACACTTCCTGTCTTGTAACCACCCTTAGCAGCACCAGCAATCCCTTTTCATTTATTGAAGTTTTTTGAGCCACTAGATCCACCAGTGTTTCCAGTATTGAACTTGGACCTGAATGGCTGCTTTCTTTTAAACCTTATGTTAGGATACCTCCTAGCCATATAAGCAAAAGATTTGTTTTCCATTTTGTCCAGTTCCTCCATGCTGTAAAACTCATCATCCTCAGGCAAATCATAGACGACCTGGACCTCATCACCAGTGTCTTCAACTTCCAGTTCCTCAATCTTGACCTGACTGATTTTAAGAGAGTCCATTCTTTGACTTAGGTTGTCAGCAATAAGTGCACAGGAGGTATTAGCCACTAATCCTTGCTTTGCTTGAATAGATCTCTTTTGAAACAGCTCCAACTCATATGTCTTCAAAACATCATATAACACATCAAAACCAATCTTTGTTAGATCTCTTTCTTTTAGGGAAGAGATTCTTGGTTCCAAGTGATCTGGAAGAGTTAGTAGAAACTTCATATTGAGCTCTTCTGTTTCATAGTGTTTGTCATAGAGTTTGAGCTCGTTTATCAACTTGTTGAATCTCTCAAACACTTCTGTGATTCCCTCTTTTGGCTGAGCCATGAAGGCTTCATATTGTGAAACAAGAATCTGCTTCTTGTTCTTTCTTACTTCAGTAGTTCCTTCACAGAGCACTTCTATAAGATCCCACATCTTCTTGGCACTAGTACAATGAGCAACAGTGCCATACATGTTGAAGTCCATAGATTCACAAATGATAAGTTGAAGATGTCCATCCAGTGCAACTTTTTCCTTTTCAGGATCAGTGTATTTTGAGGGATCTTTGGGCACATGTTTTGCTGGTACAATCTCAGTGCCACTGGTTGTTTCACCAATCTCGATCATTGGAATGAAGGGACCATGCTTTAGAATATCTAAATACATGGGGTTAGAAGCTTTGATGAAAAGCAACATCTTCTTTTTCCATAAACTGTAGTGCTCCTTGTTAAAGGGGGGAATCTTGATACTGCTTAGTTTCTGTGAACTCATTCTTGATCTTTTCATGTTTATACGTTAACAGCCTACGCTCTGATACCACTTGTTAGAAATGAATACTACTAGAAACTAGACAGAGGGGGGTGAATGGATAATTTGATATATTTTTCGATTCTTGAAAACTAAGTAACAGACTGTATATGATTATGATATGTAATATGCAGAAAGTAAATAACACACACAATCACTTTAATCTACTTTGTATAAGCAAATTAAATACTACAGCTTTCCAAGAAATTCACAATAGAATTTCTGGCTTCTAAACAAGAACAGTTTGAACTTGCTTGCTTACAGAGAAAAGAGCTTAGCAAATAACTATGTGTATCTCTCTTACCGCTAACAATAGGATGTGCATGATATATATAAGCCCTATACAAACTAGTGCACACACCTATTTTTACACAGTTACCCCTTGCTGAAAGTCCAACTTGTCCTGCCATAAGACGTTAACTGTGTCAGGAAGGACCACCTGCTTTTCGGAGTCTTTCCCGTTTCTGTAGCTGCTTGTCTCTTATCTTTCTCTCCAAGTTTAGCTATAGATTTGCCATCTGTTCTTTGGACCACCTTGCCAGAACAAATGCTTCAGTATTTGTCTCTTTTGATTCTTGATTCTGTACCTTGATTTGTCTTGTTGTAAACGGCTAAGTGTTGATATCGTGAACTCCACTTCATTCCTGACTTCGCGATCTCACTTGTGAGGACTTCGCGATATAGCCTTTGAAGACTTTGCGACATAGGTCATTTGAAGACTATGCGACATAGGGCTTCTGAGGACTTCACGATCTAGGCTTCTTTGACTTTGCTGACTTCAACACTTCACGACATGTGTCTTGAGGACTTCTCGACATAGTACAAAATGGACTATGCGATATAGTACTTCACGACATGGATATTGGTGACTTCATGACATAGCTTTCTTCTGACTTTGCTATATAATGCCTTAGACAAATTTCTGCAACTTATTTCTTCATAGCCTTATTTATCTCTATTATGCTGCATGAACACTTCTGAACTTCTACCAGGACAATTATTCAATGGCCTATATACAATCTAGATGCAAGAAACTTTACTAATCTCATTATAACTTTGAGCATACATGATCAAGCTAATGTTCATGAGAACAAGACAAGTACATTTAGAGACCTATACTATATCCCAGTGATAGAACTCACTAGGTCATGTAATGTGACATAGTCACATAGTGTAGGCTTGTTAATAATGGTATTCAGACATGTCTTGAGCCTAACAAAGTGCAAGGGAGGTCGAACTAGGAACGTACACCATCAAGTCTCATGGAGTGACACTTGCAAGGAATCATAGTAATGATTGGCTTATCCTGCTCTTACTTGTCGTCATAGACATCATCTTGTATGTTATACACCCATTCTATCGCTTTGTTGGGAAGGATATGATGACCGATCTTAGATATCCAATGAAGGACAACATTGTGCCCGTATGGGCTGTTCCAGTGAGTTGATTATAGTTAAATTAGTTAATTGGAGGAGCTCATTGCAAATTTTCAAATCGATTAATTGACATTTTTTCTAGCTACCAAACTTGTTCTATTCAAATATCTGAATTAGTTGAATCTATGAGACAGTTTTTGTTGAAATTCAGATGTTCGACGTTTTGTTGCCTATTGTTGTTTTTAATCTTTTCTATATTCGGAGGAGAAATGTCTATGACCTGCTCCACAGCATTTTAGGTAATTTTATTATATTTTTTGCAATTATCTCCTGCAACAAGGTGTGCAAATTATATATTGAATTAATGACTGGCATGAGACATATGCTTGATTCAGGTCTACTATTTGATGTGCTGATAACTGCTGTTCTTACGGATTCAATAAAGAATGCAGTTGGAAGACCGCGCGCTGCTTTCCTGATGGAAAAGATGTACAGAAACCTAAACTCTGCATACGAACACTACAGTAACACACTAGTATTGCTTTGAATATTTCAAAATGAAATATGTCTATTTTATGAAATCTTGGTACCACTTGCAAATCTGATTAGTTTTACAAAAACCATGATGGTCTTTTTATTGAAAGTTGTATGTTCTCTTACATTTTAACATCTCAGATTCTCATAAAGATATCATGATATTCCCTATTATAATTGTAGGTATCTTCATTACATCAGAATTGTATCCTATCAGAGCACCTTTGCCACCGCTCAGGCTCTCGTTGATTTTGTAATACTTTTTTTTTAATTTCTAAGCATAGTACTCTTTTAATAGTCTTATGATATGATATGATATATTGTTTTTATCTATTTTGTCCTTTATTAGTGTTATATACTTATATTACAGATGTGCACAGCTTATATAGTTTTGTATGTATACAATTTTTAAAAAGATGAGCATTGTATAAAGATTAAGTTTATCTGACTGATTAATATTTCTTTAAGCATGACATATTGTACTAAGAAATCAATAAAACATATAAGTATCTTCCTGTCATGGATTACAAAAATTAGAAGTTCAATAACATGTCTCCAAGCAAGATAGGTCATTAACTTAAGATAGCAAAGGAACCAGATAACTATCTTATTTCCCCTTGTTGTGCAATTAAGTTACCCTACAAGATTCAGTTGACCTTAAGTGATGAGTGTGAGCCCTTCTTATCACACTATAATGTGCTTCTTATGGCAACATAAAACCTTTTTTAGTACCACAAAAGGAACTGCAGATGGTACCAGGCATAAGATGCTGATAACTGATACATCCCCTACCTACTGCAGAAAAAGAGTTCAAAACTTTTTACCTTGCAACTTGAAACTGCCACAATATTTGATATTTTTTGTAGTCCAATGGGAAGCTGATCAGCATAAACAGGTCTCGATGGTTGGGCGGACATTGTAACATTAACCTTTTTTACCCAGGGAAGTGCTGCCACCACCTCATTAGCCTGCTGTTCGAACTACAAATATGGAAACGGAGTAATTGGAAACTTACATTTTAAACGAAAATCAAAATGATAGTTAAATTCACGAAAGACTAGCTTCTTTTTTTATCAAAAATTACAACATGTAGGTTTCAAGTAAATTAATTTTTTGTGATTAATGATAAACCTTTTAGCTTATACCCTTTTTTTTCAAAAGATGTTTCGTTTTAATTAAGAAAACATTATTTTGACCCACCCTGAAATTCTTTACTGGTTCTGGTTTCCCCACGTTGACGTCGCTGCTGCCCATATGCCTTCACAGTTTCACTTATAATAAAAACAATTATGTGTAGCCATCCTTTGCTTACATTCTTATTAATATTCTGAATTATTTTTGAAGATAAATATAACCTTCAGGCAGGTGCTTATTTCCTTTGTAGTTATGACCTGATTTTAATCAGATTGGATAGTGGATTAGTATTTTTTGTTAATTACTTTTTTTTTCCTTTTTTCTTGCGAGTAAATACAGATTTCTGAGGCTATGGATATTAGAACAAGGCAAGGCCTGCTTAATGCCCTAGCAGGAAAAGTTGGAAAAAGAATGGATACTCCTTTGATTCCTCTCGAATTGTTATGCTGCATATCGCCTAGCGAGTTTTCTGAAAAGAAAGCTTACATCTGATGGAAAAATAGACAGGTGTGGCTCTTTTAGTCTTCCTTAATTGTATCAATAACCTTGTTTTTACGTGCAAATCATGAAGTCCTATACTAATTCTTTTTATTTTTATTTTTTTCTTATTAAATTCAGTTAGTAAATATATTTGTAGTTTAATGATAATAATTATATTATGTCGCAAAAGAATCTATATTCTTGTCTTTTTAAAACAATTGAACTTTAATTTGTTTTAATTAATCACCAACAGTGACACCTATCTTCAAAGTTTAACCAATGATGTCGTGCTTGACATGATGGTCAAGTTTACTTGCTCTTTGTTATAGAACGAGTTCCAAACTCTATAAAACAGTCTCTTTATGTTTAATTAGCTTAAGGCTACGTACCTTGGGATATTCCCTAAACCTTTTGACTGTGACCTTTTTACATCGAGTCAAGTCCTTTTTCTTTCCATTATGTTGTTTATAATCATGTAAAATACCTTTATAATTATTTTCCACATAAAGTTTATATTTTAACATTATTAGAATTTTGATATATCTAAAACAAATATTCATGTAGAACTAAAACTACATTTGATCATAGTTATCATGTAGTCTCCATCTCGATGACATGGTGTCTGAAGGCGCCATGTTCCTCCTTCATATTGTTTGGCCCGGATTTGTTTTATTCCTGCCAGATCTGTTTTTTTGGACTTTATGGTTATATATACAGGCTTTGGTTCAAATGAGAACCATAAAAAGTCTGAGAACAGTGGAGAACCAAAGGTTATGTACAGAGCCATATAATTTGTAGAGTAGATTTTGCAAAACCCCTGACAACAAACATGCATAATCTTTTTGCTTCTCATGATTCTGGGGTTCTTCACGTCCACAAATGTATATTATAATTCATAATATAAATATTGGACATAATATCTATATGTCTATAATATACTATTAAAGCTGTAAGAGGCTGTTTCGGTATAGACTATTAAAAGATATGTACAGTGACACCCTAATGTTGTAGGATGCCTTGCAGTAGAAAATAGTATCTGCAGTAGAAAATGCATCTGCAGTAGAAAATGCAATTGCAAAGGCACTAGAACAAGGTGTTTTAAAGCTTGAAACTAAACCTAATAAATTTACCTATGTTGTCAACTTAATTCTTTCGATAACTCGTCATCTCCATTTCGATCCTTCCAGAACTCTCTACTTCCTCGGTAAGTACACCTAATAATTTGTTTTTACTTTAATTTATTCTTATATTTTTGTGTATTATTGATTGAATGATTGTGCATTTTTTATCTTGTAGATGAAGCAGGTAAACAGGTGACAAGTGCTGTGAGGATCAAGAATGCCAGCAAGTCTCATGTGGCTTTTAAGGTACTTATTTATTTAGGCTTGTTAATACCTTATTTTATTCATTCTACTTTAGTTATACATGTTGAACAAATTTACTGACTAGTATTTTAGAATAGTTCCAAGTGTTTTTCTATGAATTAGCCTTTGTAATGTAATCCTTTTGCTTGACTAATCAACTGATTTTAATTGGAGTTGACTTTAGTAATGCGAACTCTTTTTCCTAATATTAGCATCTATCTGATTTCAAGAACCATCATGACAATCTCTAAGGATAGGGTGAAGCCATCTCCTATGCTAGATAGCTGGAAGCCGGCTGAGATTTTTACAACAGGCATTATACTTGGAATACCACTGATGATTAAGGACAATTCTGTTATGATCTAGATCCAATTTAGTTTCTAGTAATACCAATGTGACAACTTGTGAATGATGGGAGGAGTTGGATTATATTGTGGTTAGGTGTTGGATGACTGGTGCAGTTATATTAATGAAGGACATATTTTGCACTTTGAATTGGTTGATTTATTTTGTAAAGGGATTGATTATGTACCAACCAGGGCTTACAAAATTTTGAATTTAAGTGTTGTAGTTGCTATTATTACTAATGTTGTAATATTTCATTTTATGTTGCCCTAGTAGATAGAGTTAGTGTTACATTAACTATATCATAACAATATCTAGTGTTTCATTAGCTAATGATTTAGTGTTGCAATAGAATGTGGGGTCTACCAGTGATGTGGCACTAAAGTGGGACCTACTGGTGAGGTGGCACATTGGGACCCACAGGTGACGTAGCAATTTTGTGGGGCACGTGGGCCATACAAGTGACATGGCACCAGGTGACATGGCAATTCTGTGGGCCCCACATGTGGGACCCACATGTGACGTGGCACCTGGTGATATGGCAATTCTGTGGACCCCACATGTGGGCCCACAAATGACGTGGCACCAGGTGATGTGGCAATTCTGCGGGCCCCACAAGTGACGTGGCACCTGGTTAGGCTGAGGTAACACGGTTCTTGTGTTGCATTTGTTTGATTTATTGTTACTCTATGGGCCTAATGTAATACTTTGCCTTGTGTTACCATTGAGAAGGAAAGCGTTGCATTTTATGTCAAAGGTAACATTGGCGGATGAAATGGTAAAAGTGCGTTACCTTTGGCCTGATGCAACAGAAATCGTGTCTAAGGTAACAGTAGGTGTGTGTTGCATCCGGCCATCTATGGCGTAGTGCGATTTATATAATCTCTCAAGGCTTCATTCCTTCCTTGTTGGATTCCCATGAGAGACGCGGAACTTTTCTCATGCACCCTTCCACTAACAAATTGGTTGATAAACGCCTTGCTCAGTTCCTTAAAAGACCCAATAGAATTGGGAGGTAAACGGTTGTACCAATGTTGAGCCATGCCCGTTAGGGTTTGTGGAAACGCCCTGCACTTGACCGCATCATTGGTGGGCTGCAACAGCAGTGCATTAGAAAAAGTTCTCACATGATTTGCACGATCTCTCGTTCCATCATAAGCTTTGATTGTTGGCATATTGAATTTTCTGGATATGTTAGCTTTTATGATGTCTTGAGTAAAAGATGGTGTAGGATCATCAGGATCTCCTAGAGGTAACAAAACATTAGGATCACCCATTGGGGCTTCAGCCCTCTTGGTTCTTCTCGGTGCCGGATCCAAGTTGATTATCGGGACTCTTCCAGTTTCTTGGCTTTGTGCTCTTGCGGCCTCCTCTTATGCCAATAATTTCTTAAGTCTTGCAGCCTCTGCCTCAAGGGCTGCAATCATTTCCTTAGTAGTTTGGGATTGCTCCTGGTTCGTTTGGGAAGAACGTCTCCTTCTTGGGGCAAGATCCCTCTCTTCTCCAGTTGAGTCATTCTCATCCTCAGTGTAAGGACCTGAGTAGTCTTGAATCAGGGGGGTCTGCCGAGTTTGAGTTTGTTAGTTTTGGGGTCCCAGACCTTGAATATAAGGGGAACGTATGCTTCATGGTAGTTTGGATTGATACCACTGCTGCCCACTGTGGGTCGAGGGGGCATTCCATAATTTGGCATCCCAAGAGTCTGAGTTGTGTATTGGGGAAGATCCGTGGTATGAAGTTGAAGGCCACTTGGTGCATTCACGAGCAGTGGGGAAGTTGTGATTGGTTGCTGGAGAGTGGTCTCTTGTGGATTAGGTCCATAAACGACCATTTGCAAGGGATTCGTCCCTTCAACCGAAATCGGGATTTCCGGTCCTTGAGTGGTGGTGAGGGGGATATTCGCCCCTTGAATGTCAGTAGTTGGCGGTGGTTGACTTCCTTGAGTACCTGCCTCAGAGGTAAGAGGAAGCCCTTCAGAAGTGTGAGTGTCTCGAATCGTTCTTCATGTGTTTTCCATGGTTGATGTTGTCTTCCCACAGACGGCGCCAAATGTTGTGGAATAAAAAACGTACTTGTAAATTGACTGCTAGGGTTAGAGAGCTTCGAGCTTTAATGGTTGTTCTCGTGTTTCGTGACTAAATCCGTCCTCACAAGATGCCTACGTATCTCAATTCGTAATTGAGAATCAAGCCAAAAACGTAGTTCTGATTGAAAGATCAGGTCCTTTATATAGACGTCAGGAGCCTTGTATTTAGGGTATGTTTGGGAGACTTAGCGAATAAGCCTCCTTCCTAACAGTGGATAAGTATTGAATTCCTTGGTGGACAAGTCTTTTCCTTATCGTAGAATAAGGACTGTGACTAGTTATTTCTTTTAATTGAGATTCTAGATCCTTCTTTGAAGAATTTATCACATTTTGGACTCCTTTCATGAGCTGTATATTTTCCCTATTTATTAATTACGAAATTAATAAATAATTAGGATTTCGGGCCTTATTTGTCGGGCCGTAATCTTGGACCAATCTAGGTCTAATTAATAGATCATTAATTACATTTCTAGGATTACTTTTCTGTCCATATCAAATGTAAATACCATCATTTTACTCAAATGTTAAAGTAATAGTAAAAATAAGATACATGTCGGATTTATGTAAAAGAATTTTTAACTCAAAATTAGAAAATTATGTAACACAGTGGTTAGAATGATGAATTATTTAAATGAGATTAGCAATTTAGTTCACCACAAAATATAAATTAAATCATTTTTCCATTAAATAAGAGAGTGACAATTTGTTTTTGAAATTGGTTTCACGTACCATATTAGAAAACTAATATACAAAATTTCAAAAATAATGTGAATCGCCATTATTTTTACTTTAAAATTAAAGTAATAGTAAAAGTAGGACAACGGAGAGGTCGGGTTTATGTAAAATGATTTTTAAATCAAAACCAAAAAACAATGTAGCGTTAGAAGAATGAATTGTTTAGAGGAGGTTGTGGGTTCAATTCACCGCTTAAACAAAATTAACTTTTTTCCCCATTAAATAAGTAAGTGGCATATGCATGTAATTTTGTAACATGTAAAGGGATAATTGTCATTTCATTGGAGGTTTATTGGCTCAAAATACCCTTAAATTATTCATGAAATAAGTTTAATACATAAACTAGCACTATCCATTTTATTTAAATTTATACAATTAGATAATAATTTTGTTTGATATCGAAAACTCTTTATAAATTAATAATTATTAATTTATCGATTAATTAATACCTCTCTAAATTAATAAAATTCTCCGGTTGTAACTATATTAATTTATAGAGGTTTTATTGTAGTTAGATTTTCTTTGACAGTTTAGTTCACATAATTTTTGTTTTTTTAAAGATCATTATATAATATTAATTGAATTTAGTCATTAGATGATTGATATACGTAATAAATCCGTTTTACTTATTTTATAAATAACCTATAAATTGGAAAATGAAAACATTTCCTAAATAAGAATTACATAGAAGAGATGTCAAACAGACTAATTTTATTTCATGGGGCTGGTAATGGTATACCTTACATATGATATTTAGTATTATTGGACCGGATAAATCAAATAAATACTGGGCTTTAAGCCCATCAGCGAAACCAACACTCCTGCTCATTTCTGGAAGAGCCACCAACAAATTGTCTTTCCTGATACTCTCTCCGTCCCCCTCAATTTTTTACATTGAGAGGACGGCACGGATAGTGGAAGAAATTAGTGAATGTAATTTAATTTTATATTAGAAAATGTTATTACTTTTTGTATATAAAAAAATGAAAAAGACGTACCAAAAAAGAAAGTGTAAAGAAATGAGAGGAAGAGAGGGAGAATACAATTTATCTTCTTGTTTTCTGGGATTGAGGTCAATTTTGCTACTTATAAGGTCCCATTTGATTGATTATGTTTGACTTCTGGTTTTATAAAACGTCACACTTATAAATATACCAGATACCAAATCGCGTGAAAACAACCATTGGAGAATCGTTATGATGGTCGATTGGTCATTCAATGTCGAATATTGTGTGACCTTGACGTGTTGAAAATACATGATAAAATGATGTTTTATTAGTTTTCCTGTGAGTGATTTAATAATATAATAATAAGTTAATAAATGGATTTTTCTATTTTGTAGGTGTATGTTAATTGAACTTATTACCTCTCGCCAAATTTAAGGTAATATCAGTTAATATGTTGATTCAATTCTTGCACGATTTTGTAAATATTTTCAGATAAGGACAAGAAATTTATGTTCTTTATTAATAAAAAAAATAATATTTAAATTGTGCACGGTATTAAAGTATTAAATTTGATTATCACTAAATCCGGATTCGATTTCTCGCAACTACGTAGTTATACAAGATTTATTTATTTTAAATTCTTTAGTTTCACCCCAGGTTCGAATCGTTAAATTATACAAAATTTAGTTATTTACTATAATTTCATTAGTTTATTTACTTTAATTTCATTAGTTTCATTACTTTATTTCGTTAGAATGTTTACTCTAAATTTTGAACTAAAGTATTGCAAGTGATGTATTGAGCAAAGTGCGGGTACACAAAATGCACTTTAGAGTAAAGTGCGAGTACACAAAGTACACTTTACTCCCTAAATTAATAACGGAGTTAACCTCAGTTAACGGAATGCAACAAAGTGCATTGAAATACAAACATTGATATTGCAACTGCTTGATTTTGAACTATAATATTGTAAGTGGTGTCTTGACTAAAGTGCGAGTACACAAAATGCACTTTACTCTTATCTATAACTACATAATTTGATAGTGTTTATTTATTTTATAGTTTTATCATTCACTTCTCTAAAAGTACGTTTTTTCAACAATATTTATTATTAATATATTAATATTATAATATCGGCTCATACTATGCCGTGTTTGGCACGGGTTATCAGCTAGCTAGTATAAATTATTTTGAATTTGAATCGTAACCAAACCTAATTTTAATTATATTTCATAAAAATTTAAAAATATGTTACATTTAGTTATTTTTAGTTGCAAATCGTAATTTTGCAAAATATTTTCAGAAATACTAAAATAATTCTTTTATCAATTACTCCCTATGTCCCAACCATTTCTTTACATTTTCTTTTTTTTTGACGTTCCAACCATTTTTTTACATTTCTAAAGTTTTCAAAAATAGTAAAGTTTACTAATATAAAATTAACTTCACCCACTATTTTCTCGGCTATTTTTCTCTATTATACTCACTTTATACATAAATTATTGATGATCTTACCACTTTACTCAATTTTTTTACATTATTTTATTATTTTATTTATTTATTTTAAATTCCGTGCCCAAATCATTAGTAAACAAATGACGGAGACGGAGGGTCGATTTATTGAGTTATACGAACTCATACCCAACAACAATGAACAAACAACAACCTCTCCTAGTATTTAATTTGATTTTAATTAGCAAACAACAACAATCAGTATTCTGATGAATCAACTTTAATACTAATTTTTTAACACTGTTTGTCTCACACTACTTTTGACTCACATTTAATATACTCTCCATGTTTACAACCAAAAACTATGAATCATAACTTATCCCTAAAAAAATCTACAACTCGTAACCCTATAAATAAAGGCATCCATGCAAGTACAAATTTAGACACATTAACATTCAAAAACTAGAGATTTCTACGATTCTCTGTTCTGTGCCCATCTGTGTGAAAAAAAACACACAACACAACTCAACATATTTAAGGATACCCTGACCTCTGAAACTGTCCGAAACAAACGCTGATCCGTTCCCAACAAATTTCCAACCTTCACTTTTTTCATTATTATTGAATTATCGAATGGAGTCTCACCGGAGCTGCTTACCGCCTAAACCTCCCCGCGCAACCTTACACCACCGTAAGAAGCCGGTATATCAATCTCCGCCACCGCCTCTTAAACCTTCTGACCCTGTCCCTCTGCCTCTGTACCTTACTAACGTTGTTTTCTTCACGCTCTTCTTTTCGGTTGCGTATTTTCTCCTGCTTCGTTGGCGGGAGAAAATACGGACCTCCACGCCGCTACATATTGTCAGTGTTACTGAAATTGTAGCGGTTGTTTCGTTGTTTACTTCTTTTATTTATCTTCTTGGTTTTTTTGGATTTGAATTTGTTCAGTCCATTTTGTTTCGGCCTTATATCGAAGAAGGGGCGGAACACGAGGACTTATTAGGACGTATTGAGGAAGAGAATAGAAAAATGCCTGTTCGGATTAGTAGTAATGAAGAAAATGAGGAGATTATTGATGCTGTTGTGAATGGAAAGATTCCGTCGTACTCGTTGGAGTCGAATCTAGGGGATTGTTATAGAGCAGCTTTGATAAGGCGTGAGGCGGTGCAGAGGAGTACTAAGAGGTCATTAGAGGGATTGCCGTTGGATGGATTTAATTATGATTCGATACTAGGGCAGTGTTGTGAGATGCCAATAGGGTATGTACAAATACCTGTTGGGATTGCCGGTCCGTTGTTGGTTAATGGATGTGAGTATACAGTGCCTATGGCTACAACGGAGGGGTGTTTGGTTGCTAGTACTAATAGAGGTTGTAAAGCTATTTATGCTTGTGGAGGTGCTACCGCGATTTTGTTGAGAGATGGGATGACTAGAGCTCCAGTTGTTAGGTTTCCCACTGCAAAGAGAGCTTCGGATTTGAAGTTCTTCTTGGAAGAGCCTCTTAATTTTGATGCACTTGCTGTCGTTTTTAACAAGTACTGTAATTCTTTTGTTTCTTTGTGCTTACTATTACTGTTTTTGAAGGTGTTTGAAAATTTGTATTCATGTAACAAGTATTGTGTTCTGTGCTTGCAGGTCTAGCAGGTTTGCTAGGTTGCAAAGAATTCAGTGCTCAATGGCGGGGAAGAATCTTTACATCAGATTCAGTTGCAGCACCGGGGATGCTATGGGAATGAACATGGTGTCTAAGGGTGTTCAGAATGTTTTGGAATTTCTTCGAAGGGATTTTCCAGATATGGATGTAATTGGTATTTCCGGTGAGTTGTTGTTTTTTCAGCACATATTGACGTAAATGGTTGAAACAGTAAGAAAATAGTTGGGACTGATTGAGGCTCAAGAACTTTAATGGATGTTAAAGATTTGTTACACTTACACAGTGATACAGTTTAATTATGTTGCCATGTCTTTTTATGTTCTGCCTAGTCTAAGTGATACAGTTTAATTATAGTAGTCTGTAAACATTTCACAATTTTTTAGTCCTTGAATTTACTGTACTTGCATCGTACGTCCTCTTTGGTTACGAATTGGTATTCTTGGTTTTCGACCTATTAAGTTTTCATTTTGCTATTGATCTCAGGAAACTTCTGTTCTGATAAGAAACCAGCTGCAGTCAATTGGATTGAAGGGAGAGGAAAGTCTGTTGTTTGCGAGGCGATTATAACAAGCGATGTGGTGAAGAATGTACTGAAAACCACTGTGCCTGCCCTGGTAGAGCTTAACATGCTTAAGAATCTTGCTGGTTCTGCTGTTGCTGGTTCTCTTGGTGGCTTTAATGCACATGCTGCTAACATAGTCTCTGCCATCTTCATAGCCACGGGGCAGGACCCTGCACAAAATATTGAAAGTTCTCATTGCATAACCATGATGGAGGCTGTTAATGAAGGCCAGGATCTTCACATTTCAGTCACCATGCCATCAATTGAGGTATTTAACATGATTGACTATATTCTTAACTGACACTGCAATTTAAATTATAAATATCATTGTTCCTACATGAGTTAACAGAAGATTACTAATTCATTTTTCTACTAGTTCAAGGTAGTTGATTATATGCCAATGTTTAGTATAGGTGCTGAAAATTTATTAAAAAAACTTGGCGTAAGCCATCCCCCAGGGAGTTTAACAATGTACCGAAATGAGATGAACATAATCGTGCTTTGTCTCAAATGGCTTAAAATGGATATTGCTGAAGATAACATGAGTATTATCTCCTTCAGGTTGGCACTGTCGGAGGTGGAACACAGTTGGCATCTCAGTCAGCTTGCTTGAACCTACTGGGGGTAAAAGGTGCAAGCAAAGATTCCCCTGGTTCAAATTCCAGGCTCTTGTCAACCATAATAGCTGGTTCAGTCTTAGCTGGAGAACTCTCCTTGATGTCAGCCATTGCAGCTGGGCAGCTTGTTAAGAGCCACATGAAATATAACAGATCAAATAAAGATATGTCCACAATTGCATGCCAGAATTGAAAACTTCCAGCACACGTCCAAAGATCTGGTAAAACATCAAGATATTTTAGAAGACTGCAGGACATGCTATTTATGCTCTATTTGTGGTTGCAATTGCACAATCTTTGAAGTCCGCAAACATGTCAAGCAAAAGTGCTTGGTTGTAGTCTCTGTTTCAATTGTAATTTTCATGTGAACATACCTTGAATGCTGTTGTGTAAATTCTGTAATCAAATTATTGGCAGGAGAGCAATACTGTTTTCTTTTCCTGTCCTGCTTCTCAGTCGCACAGGTTGAGGAATTATCAATTAATCAAACTGGAGAACAAGTTAAATCCAACATTTAAGTTCAACTGTGATTAGCACAATAGCACATGTCTTATCTACAGCAACATCGCTTTTTTAGTTTTTTTGTTCTTACAGTATGTTTCATTTATCTGAGGACTTAATCAGCTTGATGCAGTTGCAGTAATCGAACATGAAAGAAACTAATAACCGTGCAATGTTCTGTTTCATGTGTTTCTTGTGTACTGAACTCCCCAATGTTAGGCTGTCTTCATGAGTCATGATATAGAGTTCAGTCTTATGCTGTAATGGAGACATTTAGATACCTAGAAAACCAACACATACGCCCAACTCTTTGAAAATGGAAGAATACTAGGTCGTTATGTTATTAGACGAGAGTACTCTGCTGAACAAGATCTATGGCACATATAACCTCAGCATATCCAAGAGGCACTTTATCTACGCGCTTAAGTCAAATTTTGAGGAGCGTCTTAAAATTTGGCTCCAAGAGACTCCAGTCAATTCATTTGAATATATTCTATTCTCTCTTCTCTTCTGCTTCCCTCCATCTAAAATCTATAAATGAGGGAGTATAAGGAGTATTACCGGATATGACACATCTACATATATCAGTTCATGAAGTTGCTAGCAGCCACATAAATTATTTATTTTATTTTTAAAGAGGGGCGTACGAGTCTCTTGAAGATGCTCTTAGTTATTAGCTCTACACGCCTTCTGCATCAAGTATCTTTTTATTCCTTTCATTCATGCTGATAATGCAAATAATAAAATTCCGATGAACTAAAGGTACAAGTGAATTAAGCATGAAGGTTGCAGAGAAACAAAAGTAAACATTGGAGTGCTATATATACAGTTGATCAAGCATTAGGCGCTGAAGAAGCATTAGGGTGCTAGAGGTATTCTAAACACAATTTGAAGTGCTCTTTCTTGAAGCTGGGATTTATATTTTGTTACAGAAAGAGATTGAAATGCTTCTGTAAATTCAGAATTACAGGCGTCAGATTAGAGAACCATTATTGTATATGCGACTATTGTTCTTTATGTCAATCTGGATAAAGTACATCAGTCAGGCCTTCTATAAGATAAGATTTGCAATTTCTCCGCCATGGATAGCTATGACATGTCTGTTAGTCGTTGTATCCACTTTCTTTATGCTTTCCTGTTACCGATTCTCAAATTGAATTCTTTGAAATGCCATACTCATTCTTATGCAGCACAATTACTAATTAAAATCCATCCACAATACAATAGCAGAATAAATTTGACCTCATCCGCACTACACGAAAGAATCATATCTGGAGAAGCCAATTTTGAACAATCCATGAAATTCATTGAAAACTGATGTTTTCTACAAGCGTACATTGCAAGGAACAAACGACAAAGGCATTGTTCTAACCATAAATTAAAATGCTCAAGAAGAGCAGTAGGAAGGCATTGTTCACTAAAGTGCCCTGAAATCACTAAAGCATAACAATCCTAACATTGTTAAAACATCAGCATTCTGTAGGATCAGCTGCTGGTCCTAAAATCACCAAAAAGCAAAAGCAAAACATTTCTAAAATTATTAAAACATTGAAAACATTCAAAGGATCAACTGCCAAACAGTGAGAATCAGAGGGAATCCTTCTTAATGCCATCAAAGTAAGGATGCTCCATAGCTTCCTTGGCTGAAATCCGTTTCGAAGGTTCATACCTCAACATTTTCTGCATTAACCAAAAACCAAAAATAAGTTTTGATTCAAATGTACACATACATATGTATATTCCTGAATAAGCAATATGACATCACCAACAGAAGATTTAGATAAGAAACATCTAAGGAACTTACATTTAGCAGATCCAGACCACTCTCATCCAGATGAGGGACAGCTGACGACAATGGCTGAGGTTTCCACTGAGGATATTCATGCCAGTTCTTTAGCCTGCTTACCCCTGGCCACATTTCTTCATTAGGGGTTCCCAATAGCCTGCAAGGGAAATTCCCAAAGGACGGTAAAATAAGTTTTATAGCAAAGATAGGAGGCACAGAGTCAAAAAATTACAAAAATCATATCATAATTTAACTACCTAAAAATGTGAAGAAGCTGTTGCAACTCAGAATCTCCAGCAAATAGTGCTTGCTTAGTTATCAGTTCAGCTAAATTAAGAAATGAAAAAGATTACAAATTTAAAACCATAATCAATAATACACAATATGCAATTATAATGAGATACATTAAAGCATTTTGAAGGGAAGCATACCAAAGATGCAGCCAACAGACCACATGTCCACAGCTGTGGAGTAATGGGTAGCCCCCATAAGGACCTCGGGAGCTCTATACCAAAGAGTCAATATCTGCAGTTGGATTGAAGAAATTAAGTAAACTAAAAGAATCAAGTGATAAAAAATTGAAATGACAAGACATGTAAGGACAAATAAACCGTAATACCTCGTGTGTGTACTCCTTAATAGGTAAAGTAAACGCTCTAGCTAATCCAAGATCTGCTATTTTCAGAGCTAGTGTCTTTGGGTCCATCAAAAGATTATGAGGCTTCAAGTCTCTATATAACATACATCAATAATCATAAATTATAAACACATAAACCCATCTTTCATCAAAACAAAATAATACGTCAAAGGAACGGTAGTAACGACTAATTATACCTGTGCAACACACCATGACCGTGACAGAAAGCAACCCCTTTACAAAGTTGATACATCAAGCTCTACATCAAAGAAACCAATCAAACAAACATTTCGAACAAATCATATATTTAAAAACCAATTGAATTCAAAATCCCCCTTTTAAACATTTCAAACAAAACACATCCAATTAAATTGAAAAACCCCTTTGTACCTTAACAGTCGGCGAAGGAATGTTCTCTCCCGTATGACGAAATGTCCGAATGAACTTCTTCAAATCAGTGTCCATATACTCGAAAACCAAGTACAAAACCGTGTTCCCCGCTTTATTCATCCCTTGTTTAACATCCATGAGTCTATAAAACCATAAAAACAAAACATAAAGTTAAATTCATTTCAATTAAAACCAATTCAAACCCTAATTCAATTAAAAAAAACAGATCTGAAAAAAGAAATACTTTACGATATGTGGATCGCGAGAGAGCATACGCAACAACGAGATCTCGCGAAGAGTAGTGGAAGGCACCCCTTCAGAATCCTCATGGAGTTTAGTCTTTTTAAGGGCTACAATTTTGCCACTACTCTTCTCTCTTGCTCTGTACACTTTTCCATAAGTTCCTTCTCCTACTTTCTCTAGCTTTTCGAAAGCGTCCATCGCCGACACGGATGATTTCTCCATTGATTTTGAATTTGTGTGTGTGTGTGTGTATTGATTTCAAGATTTGGTGGAGACTGGAATAATAAAGAGAAAGGGGATCATTTTTATGCTGTTTTATTGTGCCCTAGGTAACGGCAACTTGTTTTTCAAATTTCAAATTGGTCTTTTTTGTGTTTACAGTTTTGCCCTGACATTTTTCCATTTTTGTTTAAATTATTATTATTGTCATGCTTCTCCAAAAAGTGGAATATAGTCTTTAATATATCCGTGCTAAAAGAATACTGTAATTAACTTTTTCGGCCCTTCCAAAATTTTATCCATAGATCTATCTAGGAGTGTACACGGGTTGATAAAATCGACCAACCCAATCCAAACCGATCTCATTTCGCCCGATCCAAACCGAATATTTTTAAACCGAAACATATTTGGTTTGAAAAAATATAAACCCGATTTAAATGGGTTGGGTATGGGTTTCGATTTTTTTAACCCGAACCAACCCAACCCGATTAAAAATAATAGATTTAATTAAAATATATGAAACACATTTAGTTAAAATAGTTAACAGTTTTGGAGTGTACACTTTTAGTTTTTGAAACACATTATTTTAACTCTTGTGAGGTCTTGGAAGAAAACTTCATTGCTTGCATTGCCTAGGGTTATTCATACATGATATTATCTATGTTTGTTAATATTGTATCAGTACTTTAAGGTCAGTTTACATTAAAAAGTATCAGTTATACATTAAGTTGTTCGTTATCAAGGATATAGCAGCAGAAATGTGTACATCAATATTCTACAAAACTTATACAAAATTGTGTGTTGAGACTTGAGATAAATGTCGTTAGTGTCTTTGTCCATTCGCGGTTGTAATGCAAATTTAGCACACTGACTATGCTAATAACACAAATTTGACGTTTAAACTGTAAGACCATGTTTAGTACTTTATCAGTCTTTTGGTGTATTTTAACTTAAAGATTTGAGACTTATTTGAGATGGATATGTAATATTTTGTTGATTTTCAATTTTGGTTTATTAATTTAGTACTTATTGCTCGATAAAAATATATTTTATATATTTATTAACCCGACCACTCCAACCCGAACCGATCCAAACCGAAGTACATTAAACGGGTTGGATTACGAATTTATTTTTTGTGGGTTGGGTTGAAAATTTACAAACCCGATTTAATTGGATTGGGTTGTTAAAATTCCGTAACCCGCCCAACCCGAACCGTGTACACCCCTAGATCTATCCATCAATCGTTCCCAAAATTTTGGGTTCGATTCTCGCATATATCAATACTAGCATATATCAATACTATTCTATAACATGTGCTTGCACGGATGAATTTTAGTATTTTTTATTTACTATTTTAATATTTTTATATGATTTTTATCTTATCTTATTAGTATTTATTTTTATTTTGATCTTAAAAAATTTTAATATGTTGTCGACAGAATAATATCTTGAATTTTTGAATGTAGCTTAGAAAAATAGATGATATAAATATTTAATAATAATATGTTGTTGACGGGATTCGAATCTTGAACCCGTGGGAGCATTTTAGATATCAAAAAAAATATTATTTTAATATTACATCCAACGGTTCTCATTTGTCTATATTTACATCTAACGGTTATTATTTAGAGGACCAAACTACCAACCAACCAAATAGATGATAGTTTGCTTATAATATTATTTTTTATCTTATTTTATTAGCATTTATTTGTATTTTGATCTTAAAAATTCTTAATATATTATCGACGAAATAATATCTTGAACTTTTGAATGTAGCTTAAAAAAATAGATGATATAAATATTTAATAATAATATGTTGTTAACGAGATTCGAACCTTGAACCCGTGGGAGCATTTTAGATATCAGAAAAGAATATTTTTTTAATATTACATCCAACTGTTCTCATTTATCTATATTTACATCTAACGGTTATTATTTAGAGGACCAAACTACCAACCAACTAAATAGAGACTGGTTTGCTTATAATAATATTATATAGATATAGATAATATAGATATATCACAAAGATAATAATGAGTATTATTATAATCAATCAAAAGAAAAAGAGGAAAAGAATATGCATTCATCAAAATGTTTTTGAAAAATACTAAATAATTTATCCTTTGAGATAAAGTCAAAATTTACTTGCAAGTAACAATGTATATTTACGATTTATTACAAAAAACATAGTATATTTACTTTTAAGTTAAATAAATTTTCTTTTTAGTTAGGTTGTATTCATTTGTTTGATGGTTTTCATTAAAGTTATAATTGACCTGAAAAAAATATATTATATTTTTTAAAAACTAAAATAATATTAAGCAATTTGTAGCAAGTAGTAACATGACGGAGGAGTACAAAGTACGCTATAAGGTGCTCACTTTTTAGTTGTGGGCCGAAAACAGCTATAAACTTGTTCAAGTGGATACCCAAACAGGATACTAACTTAAAGTTCACTGGACTGGACTTGGCCCATTGCAATGCTCTGTTATCCACTAAACATTTGGCATTATCAAATTCGTAGATGACAAACAAAAGCGTCCAAAATGAAAATTATTAATCGGCCTTTCCCCCGCAGGAGGAAGACACTTAACATAAACTGATCAGAAGTAGAAAGAACTGTGACAAGATCTTAAATTGCAACTGGCGAATAAATTACTTAAAAGGTTCTAACACTAACATAAATTGATCAATAAGTATCAGCACAAAAACAACAGTACAATTATTATTGCAAACATGCTATGCAATCAGACCTCGAGAACGCAATAGCTGCAAAGCACTTCTGTAAATTCCGCAGCAAGAGCAGAGATTTGCATCGAATTAAAGTGCCACAATCCGAGATATTATTTCATCAATGTGTGTATCCGAACTTCCATTTTCATCTATTGCTTCCTTAGCTAAGCTCTTCCATTCAAGAGCTTTGTTTCTGATCTCTTCTCCATTCATCACCTCATTGATGCATCTTCCAATCTCTTTAGCAGTTGTCCTATTTTGTTCGACTTCCTTGGGCTGCACTCCCACTCCCCAAACTCGCTCCACCAAATAAGCATTAGTCATCTGGTCCAAAAACTGTGGCATTGCCACAACTGGAACCCCAAAACTTATGGCCTCCACAGTTGAATTCCATCCGCAATGGGACACGAAACAGCCTACTGCCTTATGTGCTAGCACTTCCAATTGTGGACACCAAGTGATTACCAATCCTTTTTCCGATGTCTCTTCAACGAAATTAGCTGGGAGCTTGCTCTGCTCAGTTGGTTTTACCACCCACAAGAAACTATTTGTGCATTGTTTTAAGGCCTCTCCCATTTCTACCATTTGATCTGCATTCAAACTAGCTGCACTTCCAAATGATACATATATAACTGAGCCAGTTTCTTTGGTGTTAAGCCACTGCATGCAAGCCTCGGTGCTTGGCTTGTACATATTGAATCCATAATCGTTGTCATTTTCCACTCGGTTGTCCAGGTATACAGATGGCACAGTTGGTCCTATGTTCATCACGGTCCACAAATTTGACATCCACTTCACCACCTACGTGTATAAGGCTTCGTATAAGTCCAACAAGCATGAACCAAAAATAATAAACTACAAAACTGAACATATAGTACTAATGGATTTCATACAATTAAGTTAGAAGAAGGTGGACTAAGAAGACCAAACACTTACTGTTCTGGCCAATGCATACACAAGCAATGGAAAGTAACTTGTCTGATTAAATACTCTTGGAATGATTTTTAGTTTTGATTCCTCATTCAAGGACATGACTAAAACAGAATGTGTTTATAGCATAAAAGTTTTTAGGACCACAAAGCTAGTTTTCCGTGTACTGCCATAAATATAATTATATTAAAGGAATGAACTTTATGAGAGAAGTAAATGGAAAGTTAAGTAGGATTAGGCCCTTGCTTTTTGTGCATCAAAAGCCATGATGCATTGTACTCACCTCTTCTTCTAACTTATCAAAAGAGTTAAAAAGAACCCATTCCGCATTCTCAATATTGTCGAATTGCTTGCAAATCTGCTTGATTATTGGGGAATGCTTCCCTGTAACAGCACCTAGTGACATCACATTAGGAAGCTTTGGTGGTGGCAATCCTGGCATGGAAAAAGCAGGCAAAGGCAGGGGCTTCTCTAATATATCGTAGTGCATTGGGTAGTAGCTAGCAATAGCAGCACATGATTGTGTGAAAAAGGCAGCACCTGGTATTGCAAAGTTCTTGGCTATAGCTAAAGCCCATGGTAAGTTAGCATCATATACAAGGCACTTAACAGGGTATTCTGAGATTTCTTGTTTCTTAATGAGTTCAGTTAAGTTTTGTGAACCACTAGCTTCAAACCTGTCAAGGAACGCCTTAAATCCACCCTGTGCCCCCACTCCACCTTCAGTGACATCATCATATATAGACTCAAATATAACTGAACTAGATGCTGATTTCATAGCCTTCGTAGTGGAGAGCATGGCGGATACCGTGACTTTCATTCCTTTTGAAGCAAGACGTTTGGAAAATTGGACCATTGGATTAATGTGACCTTGTCCATGATATGCCAGCACCATGACATGAGCTTTATATGTTTTCTTTCCCTCCATTTTCAAGCTAATCCCTTTATGATAACTAGAGAAAACATGAATGAATCAGAAGCTGGAACACACTAATACAGAAAGTAAATAAATGGCACAGATGTACATGTATAGGGTTAAAATGTTGGATTTATAGATATGCAAGTTTCTTAAATTCCAATTTCAAATGACAAAGAGTGATATGCATACAACAAAAGGCCGGTGCCTCAGTTTCATTTTTACCCTGGTCACATCTAATGCAGTTATTTAGGAACCACTGAACCCTGTTATTTCATATATTTATCCTTTCAGTAGCCCAAAAAGTAGATGTACGTAGAAGAAGGCCTAAGCAAAGTTATTTGATTAGCAACATCATACTATCAATAATACATAACTAGTAAATCAAGCCCTGCTCTTGCCCCGTCTCCCTTTACATTAAACACTGCTTGCTCTCATCACCCGATCCTCCATCAGCTTCACACTCAGTGACTTCAGTCCGGTTTCATTTTACCTGTTTCCGCGGCAGATTTATGCACAGTTGAAGCTAACTTCAGAAAGGGGCAAAAGGTCAGTATCCCTTCTACTACCACCTCATGGTTTATAGCCTTATAGGAATTGGTAACTTAACATATTCTCAGACATGTAGGAAGTCTCGAGTTTGGTCCCAATATTACCCCCAATTCCGAAAGATGGGCTTCTAGTGATCCGCACTTTAATGCAAAAAATCCGAGCATTTGAGCAAGTCGAAAGGTAACTTCAAAGATACATACAACTCTAAGTCTTTCTACTATTGGTCTACTGCCTTAAGGTTGTGGGAAAGCCGACGTCGCTAAGACAAGCAATGCCCTTAATGTAAACGGAATCGAATATAAAATGGAAGGTTAAAGATAGGGGGAATGGTAGATGACAACATAACAATCTCAAGAAACAGAAACATACATTCCCTGAACACACAATGGTGACAACTGAATAACTAAACAAGGGATTATAAAGATCTTACAAAAATATGACAAGACAACTATAATAAACTGATAAACAGAAACTTACTGAATATAGGAAGAAGTAAAGGGTACCTAAAAAGAGTCTTCTTGTGCAGTTCAACAGAGAGAATGGTAGATGTGTTTAAACTTTTGATTAACCTTTTGTGTTGCCGGGCTGCAGAGGAGTGGTTGAAGAAAAAAGTCTAAGTTGATTGAGTAATAAAGACAGCAAGTCCAGTGAGGAAGACAAGTTTCCTGATTGGGCTCTCCGTCTGTTCAACGTGGTTGTTACTTTTTCTTACATTCAATCTCAATTCTCGTGCCATCGCACGTGTTAAATTTAGATTTTCTACATATCTACATTCAATTGCACCGAATGGTTCTCTCGTTTTGAAAAACACATAAAAATGTTATCTTCTCACATAGGGTTCTCAGTGGGGCGGGTTCGAGGCGGGGATCACCATTCTCATATCCACCCCACATAAAAAAAGTTTGCCCCATCCCCGCCCCATTTCCCCTCGGGGATTTATTGTTTATCCCCATCCCCGCTGTTGTGGATAAAAAAACGTACTTGTATATTAATTGCTAGGATTAGTGAGCTTTCGAGCTTTAATGGTTGCACTTGTGTTTCGAGACTAAATTGGTCCTCACAAGATGCCTACGTATCTCAATTCGTTATTGAGAATCAAGTCAAAGACGTCGTTCTGATTGTAGGATCAGGGACCTTATATAGGCGTCTGGAGCCTAGTATTTATGGTATGTTTAGGAGACTTAGCGAATAAGTCTCCTTTTTGATATTGGATAAACATCGTATTTCTTGCTGGAGAAGTCTTTTCCTTGTTGATAAAGGTTATGACTCATTAATTGCTTTTAATTGGGATTATGGATCCTTCTTTGTTAAGATTTCTATAATTTGGGCTCTTTTAATGAGCTGTATATTTTCCCTATTCATTAATTACGAAATTAATGAATAATTAGGGATTTGGGCATTAAATATCGAGCCTTTTCATTGGACCGTCAATTATATTTCTATAATTATTTTTCTGTCCATATCATTTGCCCCCCAACTTCTGAGAAAATCTCCCCTGGGGTTTTCGTAGAAGTTATAGTGTATTTTTCCTAAAATTTTCCATTTTTAAGGGCATTTTTACCTCAAATTAGGTCATTTTCGACCAGGAATTCGACCTGGAAGCAGTGCAATTTCGACCAGGAATTCGACCTGGAAGCAGTGCTATTTCAACCAGGAATTCGACCTGGAAACAGTACAATTTCGACCAGGAATTCGACCTGGAAGCAGTACAATTTCGACCAGGAATTCGACCTGGAAGCAGTAAAATTTCGACCTGGAAGCAGTGCTATTTCGACCAGGATTTCGACCTGGAAGTCAGTACAATTTCGACCAGGATTTCGACCTGGACCAAGTCTTTTTTCGACCTCGAACAGCTGTGAGGTCGAAGCTATCGACTAGGAATTCCAAGTCTTTTTCGACCTCATTTTAGTGTGTTTTCGATCTCAGTCAATCGTCTTTGATCTAGGGTCTTTTTGACTTGATTTTGGTGCGAAGTCGATGGACACGACCTCACTTTCGTGTGTATTTTCGACTTGGGTTGTGCAACCTCGATTTAGGGTTTTTCGACATTAAATCTTTAATTTTTGAGTTTATTTGGGAGTGAGGTCGAGTGATACTGTTAGGCTCAAGACATGTCTGAATACCACTATTAACAAGCCTACACTATGTGACTATGTCACAATACATGACCTAGTGAGTTCTATCACTGGGATATAGTATAGGTCTCTAAATGTACTTGTCCTGTTCTCATGAACATTAGCTTGATCATGTATGCTCAAAGTTATAATGAGCTTAGTAAAGTTTATCGCATCTAGATTGTATATAGGCCATTGAATAATTGTCCTGGTAGAAGTTCAGAAGTGTTCATGCAGCAGGATAGAGATAAATAAGGCTATGAAGAAATAAGTTGCAGAAATTTGTCTAAGGCATTATATAGCAAAGTCAGAAGAAAGCTATGTCGTGAAGTCACCAATATCCATGTCGTGAAGTACTATATCGCATAGTCCATTTTGTACTATGTCGAGAAGTCCTCAAGACACATGTCGTGAAGTGTTGAAGTCAGCAAAGTCAAAGAAGCCTATGTCGCATAGTCTTCAAATGACCTATGTCGCATAGTCTTCAAATGACCTATGTCGCATAGTCTTCAAATGACCTATGTCGCAAAGTCGTCAAAGGCTATATCGCGAAGTCCTCACAAGTGAGATCGCGAAGTCAGGAATGAAGTGGAGTTCACGATATCAACACTTAGCCGTTTACAACAAGACAAATCAAGGTACAGAATCAAGAATCAAAAGAGACAAATACTGAAGCATTTGTTCTGGCAAGGTGGTCCAAAGAACAGATGGCAAATCTACAGCTAAACTTGGAGAGAAAGATAAGAGACAAGCAGCTACAGAAACGGGAAAGACTCCGAAAAGCAGGTGGTCCTTCCTGACACAGTTAACGTCTTATGGCAGGACAAGTTGGACTTTCAGCAAGGGGTAACTGTGTAAAAATAGGTGTGTGCACTAGTTTGTATAGGGCTTATATATATCATGCACATCCTATTGTTAGCTGTAAGAGAGATACACATAGTTATTTGCTAAGCTCTTTTCTCAGTAAGCAAGCAAGTTCAAACTGTTCTTGTTTAGAAGCCAGAAATTCTATTGTGAATTTCTTGGAAAGCTGTAGTATTTAATTTGCTTATACAAAGTAGATTAAAGTGATTGTGTGTGTTATTTACTTTGCATATTACATATCATAATCATATACAGTCTGTTACTTATTTTTCAAGAATCGAAAAATATATCAAACTATCCATTCACCCCCCCTCTGTCTAGTTTCTAGTAATATTCATTTCTAACAAGTGGTATCAGAGCGTAGGCTGTTAACGTACAAACAGGAAAAGATCAAGAATGAGTTCACAGAAACTAAGCAGTATCAAGATTCCTCTCTTTAACAAGGAGCACTACAGTTTATGGAAGAAGAAGATGTTGCTTTTCATCAAAGCTTCTAACCCCATGTATTTAGATATTCTAAAGCATGGTCCCTTCATTCCAATGATCGAGATTGGTGAAACAACCATTGGCACTGAGATTGTACCAGCAAAACACGTGCCCAAAGATCCCTCAAAATACACTGATCCTGAAAAGGAAAAAGTTGCACTGGATGGACATCTTCAACTTATCATTTGTGAATCTATGGACTTCAACATGTATGGCACTGTTGCTCATTGTACTAGTGCCAAGAAGATGTGGGATCTTATAGAAGTGCTCTGTGAAGGAACTACTGAAGTAAGAAAGAACAAGAAGCAGATTCTTGTTTCACAATATGAAGCCTTCATGGCTCAGCCAAAAGAGGGAATCACAGAAGTGTTTGAGAGATTCAACAAGCTGATAAACGAGCTCAAACTCTATGACAAACACTATGAAACAGAAGAGCTCAATATGAAGTTTTTACTAACTCTTCCAGATCACTTGGAACCAAGAATCTCTTCTCTTAAAGAAAGAGATCTAACAAAGATTGGTTTTGATGTGTTATATGGTGTTTTGAAGACATATGAGTTGGAGCTGTTTCAAAAGAGATCTATTCAAGCAAAGCAAGGATTAGTGGCTAATACCTCCTGTGCACTTATTGCTGACAACCTAAGTCAAAGAATGGACTCTCTTAAAATCAGTCAGGTCAAGATTGAGGAACTGGAAGTTGAAGACACTGGTGATGAGGTCCAGGTCGTCTATGATTTGCCTGAGGAAGATGAGTTTTACAGCATGGAGGAACTGGACAAAATGGAAAACAAATCTTTTGCTTATATGGCTAGGAGGTATCCTAACATAAGGTTTAAAAGAAAGCAGCCATTCAGGTCCAAGTTCAATACTGGAAACACTGGTGGATCTAGTGGCTCAAACACCTTCAATAAAGGAAAAGGGATTGCTGGTGCTGCTAAGGGTGGATACAAGACAGGAAGTGTGGATAGGACCAAAATAAGATGCTATAACTGCAATGAACTTGGGCATTTTGCCACTGAGTGCAAAAAGCCTAAATAAGTCAATAAGGACAAAGCATACTTAGAGCTTGAAGCTAAGTATGAGGCTCTACTCAAGAAACAACAGGGCAAAGCTTTTATTGCTGAGGGAAAATGCTGGGATGACTCTGATGAAGAAGAAGAACAAGAGTACTCAAACTATGCCTTGATGGCATTTTCTGATGATGGTGATTCAAGTCAGGTACCCATTCTTACTTCTCTTGATATGACTCCCCTTCAATATAAGCAAACTGTTGAAGATATGAGCACTGAGATGTTTAATATTCATACTAGCATGTTAGTAGCTAATGAAGAAATTGATAGACTAACTGCTAAGAATGTTGAGCTTACAGAAAAGAATGAGAAACTTTAGTTAATGGCTGTGAACCTGGATGGTTTGAAAAAGGAGGTTGAGTATCTTAAAAACAAAGTGATTTGTGCTGAGCAGATAGAGAAAGCCCTTAGGGAACAAATTGCTGAAACTGAACTGAAACTAAGAAGCTTCAAAAACTCCTCTGAACTTATTCAAACCTATCACAAGGAACACACTGAAGACTGCAAGGTTGGAGTTGGTTTTGACTATGATAATGACAAGGGAAGGAAGAAGGTCAAGGGCAAAGGAAAGGAAACTTTTACAAACAAAAATGCCCCAACCATACTGTCAAGTGTTGAACAGCCCATCTTCAGAAAGAGTGCTGTTGAGTTTGATGAGGAACTACTGATCATCAAGCAACAACTACTTGAAGAAGATGAGGCTGCTAAGAACACTTCTTCCTTTCCTGAACTTGTCAATCAGAAAGAGACCAAAGACAATCTTGTCAAGAGTCCTAAAGCAAAGAAAGAAGTTGTAAAGAAAAGGAAACAAAACAGAAATGGTAAAGTGGGTGTTAACAAGGGAAACAACTATGCTTATGTGCCAAATGCTCCCAGGAAACAATGTCAAAAATGCCTATCTGTTAATCATTTGACTCATAAGTGTAGTAAGCCTGATATTGTTGAAGTTGACAACCTGAGTAACCATTCTGCTAGCATAAATTCTAGTCATGATTCTTTCTGTGGTAAGCCAAACTGCATGACATGCTATGTGACTGTGATTGCTAACTGTTTATCTCTTAAACATAAACTTGACTCTGCACAATCTGGTGAATCACACACACATATGCATTCTCATAGGACAGGGTCCCCAATCAGGGTTGAGAGGGTGAAAACTTCATGTGAGCCTAAGAGTGTAAACTCCAAAGCCACAGAAAAAGTGAAGTCTCCTACTATGAGAAATGCAATTTATGACAGAAGAATTATTAATCAAAATGTTTCTAAATCAACTGGACCCTACCAAGTGTGGGTACCAAAAACAACTTAGTCATTTTGTGAATGCAGGGCAACAGGAATAAAAGAGTCATATGGATCTTGGACAGTGGATGCTCAAGTCACATGACTGGTGATATAGTCCTGCTATCACATTTTGAGGAAAAGGCTGACCCATCAGTAACCTTTGGAAATGACAACATCGGTTATACAATGGGATATGGCAGTGTTAAATCTGGAAATGTCATTATTGAAGATGTAGCATTTGTTGAAGGACTGAAGCATAATCTCTTGAGTATTGGACAATTCACCAACAGAGGTTTCAAAGTGGAATTTGATGAAGACCTTTGTTCAATCTCAAAAAGGGAAAGTGGTGAAGTTGTTCTAACTGGTGTGAAGAAAGGAAGCTTGTTTGTAGCAAATCTCAAGGCTGCAAATAAGGGAGAAATCTGCTGTTTCTACACTAAAGCCACAAATGAGGAATTCTGGCTATGGCACAAAAAGCTGTCTCACTTGAATGTTCAGGCAATGAACTCTCTAACCAAGAGAGAACTTATAAGGGATTTGCCTGCCTTGGAGTTTGTGCAAGATGGAGCTTGTGAAGCTTGTCAGAAAGGAAAAATTAAAAGATCCAGTCACAAGAACAAATTGCTCAATACAAATTCAAAACCTCTGCAGCTAATTCACATGGACTTATTTGGCCCTGTGAATGTAATGTCCCTCTCCAAAAAGAAATATGCTCTAGTGATGGTAGATGACTATTCAAGATATACTTGGGTGGAATTCCTATTCTCCAAGGATGAAGTACCCCAAGTCATAATAGAGCATATCAAGAGAGTTGATAAAGAAACACAAAGCACTGGTTCCTCTGTAGTTGCTTTGAGAAGTGATAATGGGACTGAGTTCAGAAATTCAACATTGTATGAGTTTTGCAAAGATAAAGGAATTTCTCAACAATTCTCAGCTCCTAGAACACCTCAACAAAATGGAGTAGTTGAGAGAAAGAATAGAACTCTCATCGAAGCTGCAAGGACAATGCTGCTGGATGCAAAGCTACCCACTAGCTTTTGGGCTGATGCTGTTAACACAGCATGCTATGTGCAAAATAGAACATTAATCAATAAGAAGTCTGGCAAAACTCCTTACTCATTAATGACTGGAAAAAGAGCATCCTTCAAGCACCTGCATGTGTTTGGAAGCAAGTGTTTTGTGATGAAAGATACCTCTGAGCATGTTGGAAAATTTGATGCTAAAGCATTTGAAGGTATCTTCATTGGATACTCTCTGGAAAGGACAGCATACAGAGTATTTGTACCTGAGCAACACAAAGTCATGGAAAGCATGGATGTTACCTTTGATGACAAGAAAACTCCTGGACTGAAAACAAGTGATCAAGACAGTGTGCCATTGAGATTTGAGAATCAAGGTTATCTTGAGGATTCTGAAAGTGAAGATGAACCCCCTGTTCAAACTGTTCTAGAGAATGAAATCCTTGAAGTTGACAATCTTCTTCAAACACCTGTGCAAGGGTTCACAAACACAGGGGGAGAAGAAGAGAATGCACCTTTCAACCAAAATGAGCTTGGAACAGATCAAGGAAATGAACATGGGCACACAAGGAAATGGGACAGAGCCCACACTAGGGATCAAATCATTGGAGATCCTAGTGAGGGAGTTAGAACAAGAAGGGCAACATTAAATACATGTCTGTATAGCTGCTTTCTGTCACAAGAGGAACCTAAATTAATTGAAGAAGCTTTGAAGAATTCTGATTGGATTGTTGCCATGCAAGAAGAGTTGAATCAATTTGAGAAAAACAAAGTATGGGAACTAGTACCTCCTCCAAAAGGAAAGAATGTTATTGACACCAAATGGGTGTTCAGAAACAAGATGGATGAAGAAGGAGTGGTAATAAGAAACAAAGCAAGGCTGGTTGCCAAAGGATATTGTCAGCAAGAAGGCATTGACTATGATGAGACATTTGCACCTGTAGCTAGACTGGAAGCCATCAGAATCTTCCTGGCTTTTGCAGCTCACTCAGATTTTAAGGTGTATCAAATGGATGTGAAAAGTGCATTTCTCAATGGTGATCTTGCTGAAGAAGTTTATGTGTCTCAACCACCTGGCTTTGAGAGTGAAGACTTCCCAAACTTTGTGTATAGACTGCTCAAGGCACTCTATGGACTCAAACAGGCACCAAGAGCCTGGTATGAAACTCTATCTCAATTCCTTCTTGAGCATCAATTTACCAGGGGTACAATTGACAAAACCCTATTCTTCAAGAAGCATGGAAATGATATCATTCTTGTTCAAATCTATGTGGATGATATTATCTTTGGCTCTTCAAATGAAAAACTCTGTGAAAGGTTCTCTAAGTTGATGCAAAGCAAATATGAGATGAGTATGATGGGAGAGTTAACCTACTTCCTAGGCCTGCAAGTACATCAAAGGGAGGATGGCATCTTTATAAACCAATCTAAGTATGTCAAGGATCTTTTAAAGAAATATGGTTTAGAAGAGTCATCCCCAGCTAAAACTCCTATGTCTACTGCAATCAAGCTGGATGAAGACAAGAAAGGCAAGAGAGTTGATATCAAGGTCTATAGAGGAATGGTTGGATCCTTACTCTATCTCACAGCTAGCAGGCCAGACATCATGTTTGCCACATGCCTTTGTGCAAGGTTCCAGTCTGATCCCAAGGAATCTCACATGATGGCTATCAAAAGAATCTTCAAGTATCTGAAGGGGACTCCTAATCTTGGGCTATGGTATCCAAAGGGCACTGGGTTCAACCTGGTTGGTTACACAGATTCTGATTATGCTGGATGCAGAATTGACAGGAAGAGCACCTCTGGAAGCTGTCAATTCCTAGGTCAAAGGTTAGTGTCCTGGTTTAGTAAGAAACAACAGTCCACAGCAACATCCACAGCTGAGGCTGAATACATTGCTGCTGGAAGTTGCTGTGCTCAATTGCTTTGGATTAGAAATCAACTCATGGATTATGGGCTAGTGTTAGAACACATTCCACTAATGTGTGATAATACTAGTGCAATATCCATAGTTGCCAATCCGGTTAATCACTCTACTACAAAGCACATTGAGATCAGGTACCATTTCATTAGGGAACATGCTGCAAATGGTACCATAGAAGTCTCTTATGTTCCCACTGAGAAACAATTAGCTGACATATTTACTAAACCTCTGAATGAAGCAGTCTTCAACAGACTTGTGAGTGAAATTGGAATGCTCAATCCTTCATTTAGTTGCTCTAAGTAACTATGCCAGTAAATTGTTGCAGCAGTAAATTTTCACTGTATTTCTATTTGTTTGGAGTGAAAATTAGCTGAGATATGATTTATAAATATTTCAGTATTTTACTGCATATTTTTCAAAATCATATTTGTTGGTAAAGTTGTGAGCTTTTAAGACATCTCTATATAGATGATTTTCAGAGTTCACGACACAGTTCAAATCAAACAGACTTATATCGCAAACTGTTGAGATTGTGAGACTTCGCGACATAGTTCATTTCATGAGTTTGCGACATAGTTCATTTTATAACTTCGCGACTTAGAATAACTATATCAACAAGTCTCCACATTTGACAGAATTTTGATTTAAATTTATTTTATTTCAAAATTTGATAAAAGTCTGACAATTTGCTTAAAATTCCTAAAAGTGAGCTTTAGACAGGGTATTTCTACTATATCGCAAAGTCTCCCCGATCCTTTCATCTTGAGGACTTTGCGACATAGTTCATTTCTGAGACTATGCGATATACTGTGCAAGACTTTGCGGTACAGGCCATTTTTGACTTCGCGACATACAAATAGACTGTACACATTCATAACTCCATATCGCAGTGTCTCTATCATATAAATACCTTTTCTAACCGTTCACAACTTTTCATCTTGTCTATTGCTCTCAAACTCTCAAACCTAAGCACAAATTCTCTACTCTCTTTTTCACTATCTCTCTCTCTCTCGAAATGGCACCCAAATCTCAAACAGTATCATCCTCTATCCCTTTAACCATTCCCAAAGAAACCAATCTTCTCACCATTCCATCTGAGACTGAGGCTAACCCAAGGTACAAGTGTTTTGTACGGTTCTTGAACACTTCCTACCTAAGCCAAGCCCTAACCCTGAACCCTACCTTGTATGTCGATGTATTGGAAGGATTCTGGAGAACGGCGTTGGTATCAACAATGGCTAGGGAAGATGGAACCTCATTCCAGGAGGTTAGTTGTTCAATTGGAGGCAAACACTTTCAGTTTGGTGAAAGGGAAATCAATGCAGCTTTGGGGTTCAAGGTTGAGGGTCATGACCAAGAAGCTACAGATGCTCAAATCGTAGATTTCATGACCTTCATTCGGTATGCTGAAGAGATAGATACTGGAAAGCTAAATAAGAAGTTTGTGAGAAGGGAGTGGTCATTTCTGTTTGACGCACTCCAGAAGGTGTTTCTCTGCAGGAAGACAGGATGGGACCATATCAGTCACATTGCTGTGAAGCTAGCCTACTCCTTGGCCAACAACCAGGAGATCAATGTGGGAGCCATAATTCTCAAAGAATTGGCTCAGAGGCTAGGCAGGACTGTTCGTGGTAGAGGTAATGACATCTTTTACCCTCGTTTCCTTCAAGTAATTTTAAATTTTCTTGATGCAAATGTCCATGAATTAGAGGGTATAGATAAAACTAAAATGGCTTATTCCAAGTCCATGTCCAAAGTTCTATTTGGCTCATTGGACACAAGAAATCAAGTGGATGTGATTCTAAGTGTGACCAAGCATATGCAGGACACATTTGAGTCTTATCCACTTGATAAGCCAATATACCATGCACTTTCCTGGACAGGGGAGGCTGAGACTGAAGGAGCTACACAGTCTAACCCCAGCCTTCCCATCCCATCCAGCAACCCCACTGTAAACAGTACCATAGAAGTTAGGCAGCCAAGTGCATCAATCTCTCAAAAGATTGGTGTTACTAAAAAGAAGTCAAAGAAGAGAGCCCTAGTAGTGATAAATGAATCTGTAGAGATAGCTAGTGAGAATCCTGAGTCACCTCTCACCAGACAAAAGAAGAAATCCAAATCCAAACCTACCACTGGATCCTCCCAACAGGATTCAGATGTGGAAAAAGGGGTACACCTGTTACTGTCCATGGCCTCTCAACAGGTCATTGGCATTGAAAAGAGCAGCCTCCCCACTGCACCTTGTACAGAGTCTGCACAGGGTCAAGACCTCACTCTTGACCCTAGGAGTGATAAGGCTGATAATACACAGAGTGGAGAGCACATCACTGTTGAAACTCCTCCTATTTCTCAGGGGGAGTTGCCACAATCTAATCTAAACCCCACTTCTCTCTCAGATTCTTCCATAAAAATTTCTTCTGAACAAGAGAGTCATTCCAATGACAATCTTGCCTTTGATCAATCACAATTCTCTCCTGTGATTGAGCCAATTTCAAGTGACATTGTGCATGACACTATGCTCACCACCCAGGACCCACATCTAGTTGGACAGGGAATGCATGCTGGGGCATATCCTAATGACACCAACAAAAACATGGAGAATTCACCAGTTTTCACTGGAGACTCTATGCCAAATTCTCCCATCCTTAGGGATGTGGAACTGTCTTCACAGACAAATAGGGCTAATGTTGTAACACATCCCATTTCAATGGAGACAACATTAGACCCTACAGCCATTCCAAGGCTGAAGGAGACTCAAAATCTTACATCTCATGAAGTGCCTAGCACTAGCTCTCACTTGGCTCAGGCCACTATGTCAGAATGGCTGAAGCCTGTGCACCATGACAGGCCTTCGGGATCATCATCTGTGCCTTCCAAAATGACAGAAGAAGCCATACAAGATCTCCATGTGGCACAGATTGATGAGTTCTCAAAGATAGCTCAACATCTCCTCACCTCAAATCTCCCAAATGCTGATTATGAAGCCATTTTACTCTGCCACAAGGAGGATGTTGAAGCTCAGCAGGAGAAGATAGTGGATGCAACTGAACCAGAGGGAAATGTGGATGCCTGGTTGGATGCTAAGAGGACTCTCAAGCTCAAGGATGCCCTAGCTTTTCTAAGAGAAGAATACCTAACTTCTCTGGGCTCCAATGCAAAGGATCTCTCTCCTGCTGCCATCTATGATGCTGTTAATGATGTCTACAGGAATCAATTAAAGGCTCTGCACTATCTTGGGAAAGGGCTTCAATCAGAGATTTCTTCTATCCAGGAGGCGACAGACAGATCCCTCACTCAGCTCAGAAATTCATATCTCTCTGATTTTCCCAAGGTGGAAGGCATCCTTAAAGAAATCCAGAAGACAAACTCTACTGTAAGCATGATGGACCTCTCTCTGCCCATGGTCACAGACAACATCAGGAAGCTGGCTACAACCCTGGAAAATCAAGTCAAGGCCAATATCAACTCCAATGCCATGCTGAATGTAATTTGGAAAAATCAATATGGTGACAAATTGGTGGATGAGGTCCCTCTGTCAAACATCTCCAAATTTGAATTTACCAAACTCAAGGATCAATCTCTCAATTCTTTCAAGTCTCAACAGCTATTCTCAAAGGTGGATGGTCTTGAAAGAGAAGTAGCCTCTCTGACAGATGAAAACAAGGAGCTTGCCAACTCTCTAAAACAGCTCAATGACAAACTGGATGACCAAGGCAACAACACCTCCAATATCCTGTTGGTGCAACAACAGATGCTGACTTCAATGATGAAACAAATGAACCTGCCTATCCCTGGGGAAGCTCAAGACTTCTTGTCTGATCCCAAGCCTAAGGGGGAGAAACAAAAGGAGGTCATTCTGAAACAGAAAGGGGGAGTACCTGCCAAGCAGCCAAAGCATAAGGGCAAGGGCAAACTCATTGAAGAAACCTTAAAGCCAATCATTCTTCCCCCTGTAGAGGTCATAAGTGCAGAAGGTCAGAAAAGCACAATCTCAACCACCTACTATCCATCAACCATGCCTAAAGATATCTCAACTCCTCAACCTCAACCTACTCCCAATGCTAAACCTGTCAAAGCTGCAATTATCACAGAGGCCAAGCTACAGGAAGTTGCAAATTCAAACATCTATCATGATGAGGCCTTCCTGGAGTTTCTGAAAGCCATCTACAGTAGTGCTCAAGGAGATGCAAGAATGTACAGACAAAAGATCAAGGAAAGCATCAAGTATTTCACAGTGGCAGTAAGGAAAATCAAGGATGTCCATCTAAGAGAGATAATCATGGTGTGCAAGGATAACTGCATGTGGCACCTAGCTTTTCAAACTCTAGAGAAACTGAGATTTACTGAGCTGTCAATCATTCTGGATTTGATTGAAAAGCATGGGATGAACAATGAAAGTCTTTACAATGACTTGAAGATGGACCAAAATAAAAGATTGCCTGAGGTTATATCCAAGCCAAGGACAATAATTTACCAAAGCCTATCTCAAGACAGTAGTATTGACCAACTAGTAATTCCCTCAGACCTTTTAATGAAGAACAATGCAAAGATCAACCAGGTGCTGCAAATGCTGAGAGCTAAGAGAGGAGCTAGGACAGCTGAGGAACTAGAGATGATTCGAACTCTACAATCTTTTCTGATTCATGGAGCCATTCCTGAATCTGTCAAAGAAAAGAGCAAAAAGAAGGATGGGGAGGATGATGATGAGGAGAAAACCTATGAAAGGAGATCTCAGACAAGGAGAAATAAGGATGGATCTAGTGAGAGCAATAGGAGCAAATATCCTAAGAAATCAAAAGATGCTGGTGATGACAAGAGGGACTCCAAAGGGACAAAGGAAACAACCAGGAAAACAAGAAGTGGAATTCAGCAAGTCAAGGACATTGCTAGCAGCACTTTAACCACAACACAAGACTCTAAGTCTAGGGTGGGTACTGTTAGCAATGATCCTCCAAAATCATTATCCATGACTTCTGAACCTGAATTGCCACAGAAGAAAGATGAAGCCACTAAAGTAATTTCAAGAAAACACTTCCACAAAGTTACAGCTAGTGGAGTGTTACAGTGGATGAAGGGGAAAGGAATGAAGCTACTTCCAAGTGATGTGGCACTGAAGACTAAATCTCCCTGTTCCAGAAAGGTATCTCTTGTGAAGCATTTGAAGATCAAGAGTGTACCCAGAAGGATAAGGATAACAAAGAAGACTGGAAAACTCACTAATGTTATTGGCATCAATGTGCTTCCACTAGATGAGGACTATGATGAAGATGCCCTAGCATTTTTGAGGGCTCAAAGGATCTTTGAAGTCAAAGTGAAGTTGGATCATCTAGAGATCAAGTACACTGATGGAAGAGAAAGGATAATGAAGCAAGGAAGCTGGCAATATTTCTATAAGTATGAGCTTGAAAGGATAAATGCCTTACTGAATTTTGAAGAAAAAGAAGAAAGAACATGGAAGATAGATATTGCCAGGTACTTAAAGATGCATGCTGATTATGAAGAAAACATGAGGAAAGAGAATGAAGAGAAAAACATACAGAGAGAGAAAGAAATGGCTGAGATGGAGAAGATGGCTAAGGAGCTAAGGCAGAAAGGGATGTGCAGGGTCAAGCAAAATCCTTACATTGTGGAGTACAAAAACTCACATGGAGGTCAAAGCAAAATAAGGATGGAGTTTCTTGATTCCTATGTAGAGAGTGCACTCAAGGCTGCAATTGATGATTTGAAAGGCTCACCTCTCATTGAAGAACTGATTGCAAGAGAAGAACTTCAAGAAGCCATCATAGACATGAAGAGAAAAGAAGAGATAAGGAAAAAGAAGATATATGATGATTTGCTAGAGAAGCAATTGGAAGCTGAAGCTGCTGAGCAACAAAAGTAATCTGTAAGCTTTCAATTTTTCTATATAATCAAATTTCTGATCTCAATGTTCATGAATTGCTCTCTCTGTTACTAAATTTCCTTTTATGTAAGTTAGGCTTGTTATCAGACATGAAATTGTGCCTAAGGATCTTACTCACAATTTGGGGGAGATTGTTAGGCTCAAGACATGTCTGAATACCACTATTAACAAGCCTACACTATGTGACTATGTCACATTACATGACCTAGTGAGTTCTATCACTGGGATATAGTATAGGTCTCTAAATGTACTTGTCCTGTTCTCATGAACATTAGCTTGATCATGTATGCTCAAAGTTATAATGAGCTTAATAAAGTTTCTCGCATCTAGATTGTATATAGGCCATTGAATAATTGTCCTGGTAGAAGTTCAGAAGTGTTCATGCAGCAGGATAGAGATAAATAAGGCTATGAAGAAATAAGTTGCAGAAATTTGTCTAAGGCATTATATAGCAAAGTCAGAAGAAAGCTATGTCGTGAAGTCACCAATATCCATGTCGTGAAGTACTATATCGCATAGTCCATTTTGTACTATGTCGAGAAGTCCTCAAGACACATGTCGTGAAGTGTTGAAGTCAGCAAAGTCAAAGAAGCCTATGTCGCATAGTCTTCAAATGACCTATGTCGCATAGTCTTCAAATGACCTATGTCGCATAGTCTTCAAATGACCTATGTCGCAAAGTCGTCAAAGGCTATATCGCGAAGTCCTCACAAGTGAGATCGCGAAGTCAGGAATGAAGTGGAGTTCACGATATCAACACTTAGCCGTTTACAACAAGACAAATCAAGGTACAGAATCAAGAATCAAAAGAGACAAATACTGAAGCATTTGTTCTGGCAAGGTGGTCCAAAGAACAGATGGTAAATCTACAGCTAAACTTGGAGAGAAAGATAAGAGACAAGCAGCTACAGAAACGGGAAAGACTCCGAAAAGCAGGTGGTCCTTCCTGACACAGTTAACGTCTTATGGCAGGACAAGTTGGACTTTCAGCAAGGGGTAACTGTGTAAAAATAGGTGTGTGCACTAGTTTGTATAGGGCTTATATATATCATGCACATCCTATTGTTAGCTGTAAGAGAGATACACATAGTTATTTGCTAAGCTCTTTTCTCAGTAAGCAAGCAAGTTCAAACTGTTCTTGTTTAGAAGCCAGAAATTCTATTGTGAATTTCTTGGAAAGCTGTAGTATTTAATTTGCTTATACAAAGTAGATTAAAGTGATTGTGTGTGTTATTTACTTTGCATATTACATATCATAATCATATACAGTCTGTTACTTAGTTTTCAAGAATCGAAAAATATATCAAACTATCCATTCACCCCCCCTCTGTCTAGTTTCTAGTAGTATTCATTTCTAACAGATACGACCTCAATTTCCCATATACTTTCGACTTCAAGCCTTCGATGTCGATCAAGGGTCTTTTCGACCTCGATTTTTTTTATCATTGCCTTGGTTTTATTCCAAGCTTAATTAGCCCAATTTTTAATTTGGACTTGAATTATTTGGGCCTTATTGGGCCTTTCTTATTTTGAGCTTCGAATTTGCCTGATACTTAATTTATTTGGGCTTTTGCCTTTGTAATCCATAAATGGATTTTATGGGCCTTACTGGCTATAGACGGTTGCCCTTCCTTAACCGGTAGGGTTTCCAGTCACTTTGATTATAAAAGAGTGGGATTTCCACTTTATTCTTCACTTCACATCTTCAAATTTCCGAAAATTTCTCTCTAGCTTTTCTCTCCATAGTAAGGCGATTTCCGACGAGTTTTTCACGGTGGTTTTCTTATTCTTTTGGGATCAATCTTCATCCCTTGAAGATTTCTGGGTTTTTAATCTTCATCCCTTGAAGATTTCTGGGTTTTTAATCTTCATCCCTTGAAGATTTCTGGGTTTCTTTGAAGTTTTTCTAGGGATTTCTTTGAAGATTTGAAGATTTTTCTTTGAAGATTTGAAGATTTGAAGATGTCTAACAAAGCTGCTCAACGCTTTCAGAAAATGAACAAAGCTTCTAAGAGAGGTATCATCATTCGTTCTTCTCATATGTCACTTCAAGATATGATTTTAGAACGTAGTGATGAATATCCTTCTGTGTCCCACTTAGATTCTTTTGACTGCAGTAATAAGTTTCACGAAATTGATAAAATTAGGGACTATAACAAGATGTATAGGATTAAGTCCCCTTATAGGTTAGTTCCTGCCCGCCCAGGGGACCGTTCTTGCCATTGGCGTCCTGATGCTTTATGCATTTACAAGGATGCCATTGTCGCGGGACTCAGGTTCCCTTTCCATGAGTTTATTCCTAGGCTTTTGGCTGATGTTGGGATTAACCCTTGCCAACTTCCTCCAAACGCCTGGAGAATCATTATGTGTTTCATTGTTCTTTGTTTGAAGAACAATTTTCCTTTATCTGTAGCTTTTTTTAGGAGAATTTTCCAGTTTAAGAATAGTTCAGCCGTTACTTTGGGTTGGGTTTACATCAACCACCGTCCTTCCACTCCCCCCATATTTCACCCCAAATCCATTCCAGATAATAACCCCAAATGGAAAGAGGAGTTTATGTATTTGATTTGGGAAGGAGGGGATTTGGGCACCCTTTTCCGTAGCTCCTTTAGTAGGGTTTCAGATGGTAGCCCTAGTAATATCATCCTGAATGATCAGGAGGCCCATGCATATGCTGAGCTCACAAAGGATGATTATGCCACATTGGCTTGGGTGCTTCTGGATGAGTTCCAGCTTAAGTCCTTGGGACTTTCAAACGTTTCTGATAAGGGTAATTCTCACCTCATATTTTCCTTTGTTTATTTAAGATTATCTTATACCAACTGTTTCTTTCCTTGTGTTTTTTAATAAGACCAACGAGCCTGAAGATGGGGAGACAGCAAGGATGAAGAGGGCACGTTTGGGAGGGAAGAACTCTCGTGCTTCCAGTGTTCCAGCTTTTATAAGGCCCCATGTGGACCTTACTGATGAGGCCGAGGGGCCCTCCTCGGCCAAGAGTGCAGTTTGGCGCCCCAACTGGGGTCTTAGGAAGAAGGACACCGTGGTGGGAGTGTCCAAGCATGTTGTGGAGTGGTCTTATCACTCTCTGACTCCTTATGATTACAAGGACTTCGTTTCTAACTCCACTTTGGAGGGTGTGGAGCATGCAGGCTCTCAGGCGATTGCTGTTGTAAGTATTTTTCCTCTTTTTTCCTCGTAGTTAATAATGTATTTTCAAGTTTCTATCTCGTATTGGCTTGCAACTTGCTTTTTAGGCTAATGCTAACTTCCAAGGGGCTATCTTTCAAGCCAAGGCTTGGCGCTCATCTTCTGAGGCCAACCAAGGCAAGTTTAAGAAGTCCCAAGAGGAGGTGGGCTCGCTGAAGGCCACATTGGCTAGGAAGGAGAAGGAGTTGGCCGACTCCCAGGCTGAGCTGGTGTCTTTGAGGAAAGGCAAGGATGACTTTATCGACGAGTACCTTGACTCCAAGGAGTACGAGGACTTGATTGATAAGCATGACGAGCTCCTCTTCCCAGTTCAGTATACTAAGGGATGGGATGGCGCTCTTGCTGCTGTGTTGGAGAAGATGCCTGGATCTCTCACCATTTCTGATTTTCCAAGCCCTTACCTTCCTACTCCTCTAGAGTTGGCTTTGGCTGGAGAGGACGACATGGAGGAGGATGACAGGATCTTCGACCTAGATCATACCTCTCCACCCGGCCAGACTGTCGGGGATGATTATGCTGCCACTCACTCCGGTTCCGCTTTAGGGGAAGAGGAGGAGAAGGACGTGGACAAGGCATATTAGATGTAGTTTATTTATGGCCATTCATGGCTTGTACTTTTGTTTATGTACTTTCAGCCTACGGGCTTAACTTAACTTTTTTATTTAAGTTTTTATCCAGCCTTATTTATATCTTGCGGCCATTCATGGCTTGTATTGTTTTTTTGGCTTCTTGAATGTTTGTTAACACTCATAGTAGATAAGCTTTAAAACATGAAAATGCTGAATTTATTCATAACTTGAAAATGGGATCAACCCTTACATAGTACCCAAGTTTAAAACTTGGGTTGGTTTTATCAAAACCTTATTTCTAGTAGTGAGTCCACTTAGGAAACACCTTAAATATAATAAATTTTCAAATCGGAGGCATGCCAAGTCCTTGGCACCTCATGCCCTTCAAGGGTTTCTAGCTTGTATGAGCCTCGACCAAATACGTTCTTGACGCGATATGGTCCTTCCCAATTTGGGGCCAACTTGCCTTTTTGTCCAACTCCGGATGCCTCAATCTTTCGGAGGACTAAATCTCCTTGTCGAAAGAATCTCTCTTTAACCCTTAGGTTGTAATAGAAAGATGCTCGTTTCTGATGCTGAACTATCTTGGCGTTTGCCTCATCTCTAACTTCATCAATTAGATCTAGAGACAGCCTCAAGCCTTCTTCATTCGTTTCTGGTTCATAAGCCTCAACTCTTGGAGACGTGTGAGTAATCTCCACTGGAACCACTGCCTCTGCCCCATATGCCAACAAAAAGGGGGTAGCTCCAGTGGTGACTTTGCAGGTAGTTCGATATGCCCAAAGTATAGGGAGCAATTCGTCTACCCAAGTGTTTCTGGAGCGTTCGACTCTTTTCTTCAGTCCATCTAGGATAATTCGATTTGCAACCTCAGCCTGCCCATTTGCTTGAGGATGGGCAACAGAAGTGAAGCGCAACTTGATATCATTCTCATCACAATATTTTTTGAACTCATCATTGTTAAACTGAGTTCCATTGTCCGTAACCAGGACTCGTGGAATTCCATATCTGCATATCACATTTTCCCAGAAGAAGTGCATCACTTGCTTGGTGGTTATCTTGGCCAATGGTTTAGCCTCAATCCACTTGGTGAAGTAGTCGATTGCTACTATCAAGAACTTTCTTTGAGCACTTGCCATTGGAAATGGCCCGAGTATATCCATTCCCCACATAGCAAAGGGGATAGGTGAGTTAATGGATGTCATCATCTCTGGTGGTTGCCTAACCACTGGTGCATGTTTCTGTCACCGTTCACATTTCTTTACATAGCTTTTAGCATCAGCAAGTATGCTTGGCCAATAGAAACCTAGACGAGTGATTTTATGGGCAAGGGCTCTGCCCCCCAAGTGCTGCCCACAAATTCCTTCATGTACTTCCTTCAGGGCCAATTCTGCCTCTTGAGGTCTTAAACATTTCAGATATGGAATGATGAAAGACTTCTTGTATAGGATTCCCTCAATCAGGGTATACCTTAGTGCTCTGACGTACAGCTTTCGTGCTTCTGAAGTGTCGTTGGGTAACCACCCAGTTTCCGGATGAGATTTGATGGGATCCATCAAACAACTGCCAACATCAATGGGTGCTACCAACTTTCCGTTGATGCTTGGGGTCCTCAGGACTTGGAAGTAGACACTTCCTGCATAGTTTTCAATTTCGGAAGAAGCAAATTTAGACAAGGCATCAGCCTTCACGTTTTCTTCCCTTGGAATGTGCTCTACATAGCATTCGTCGAACTGAGTCATGATGGCCTTGACAAGTTTCAAGTACTTGGCCATGACTTCATTTCTGGCCTCAAATTCCCCATTCACTTGGGAAACCACTAGCCTCGAAACTCCACATACTTTCAGAGTTTTGACCCTCAAGGCTCCGGCCAGCCCTAAACCAGCTATCAGAGCTTCATACTCAGCCTCATTGTTTGTCGTTGGGAAGTCAAGTTTTAGTGCATACTCTATGAGGAATCCATCAGGACTTTGTAGCACTAAACTGGCTCCACTTGATTTTGTTTTTGATGCTCCATCAAAATAGAGCACCCAACATTCTTTGGAGATTATGTCTTCAGTTTCCTTGTCTTCCATTGTTACTTCCTGCCCCCCGACTTCTTGGTTGTCAATGGTACATTCAACCATGAAGTCAACGAGTGCTTGAGCTTTTATGGCCGTTCGAGGCTTATACTTGATGTCGAATTCACCCAATTCAATGGCCCATTTGATCAACCTTTCACTAACTTGAGGGCTATGCAAGATGTTTCTTAGAGGTTGATCAGTCAAGACCTCTATTTTGTGAGCCTGGAAGTACAGGCGTAGCTTTCTTGAGGCCATTATCAAGGCTAAGGCAAACTTCTCAATCGTTGAGTAGTTTATTTCCGCCCCATGTAGAATCTTACTAACATGGTAGATGGGTTTCTGAACCTTTAACTCTTCTTTTACCAAAACAGCTCCCAGGGCAGTGTTGGATACTGCCAAGTATAGATAAAGAACCTCTCCTGGTTTTGGTTTGGCCAATAGTGGTGGCTCAGCCATGTATTTCTTCAAGGCCCCAAAGGCCTCTTGGCTTTCAGCTGTCCATTCAAAATTTTTCACTTTCTTGAGTGCTTTAAAGAAGGGTAAACACCTCTCTCCTGACTTGGAGATGAATCTTCCCAATGCTGCCACTCTTCCCGTTAATTTCTGGACATCTTTGACAGTCCGTGGTGGCTCCATGTCTAGAATTGCTTTGATTTTGTCGGGATTGGCTTCGATTCCTCTCTTGGAAACCATCAGGCCTAAAAACTTTCCCGAGCCTACACCAAAGGCACACTTAGCTGGATTCAACATCATCTTGTGGTGCCTTAGCACTTCAAATGCCTCTCGGAGGTGCTTAATGTGATCGGCCTTATCGAGGCTCTTGACTAACATGTCATCGACGTAGACCTCCATGGTTTTTCCAATTAGGTGTCCAAAAATTTTGTTCACCAACCTTTGATAGGTTGCCCCTGCATTCTTAAGTCCAAATGCCATGACTAAGAAGCAGAAAACACCAAAGTCAGTGATGAATGATACTTTGGCGATGTCATCCTCATGCATCTTGATTTGATTGTATCCACTGAAGCCATCCATGAATCTAAGCATCTCGTGTCCAGCTGTAGCATCTATTAGTGCATCAATCCTTGGTAAGGGAAACCAATCCTTAGGACATGCATCATTCAAGTTAGTGAAGTCGACGCACATCCTCCATTTTCCGTTAGCCTTTTTGACCATCACGGGGTTAGCCAACCATTCTGGGAATTGAATTTCCTCAATGAACCCAGCTTCCAAAAGTTTATTAACTTCCTGTTTAATGGCTTCAAGCCTCTCTGGAGCAAAATTCCTCTTTTTCTGTTTCACCATCTTCCTTTCAGGATCCACATTCAGTTTGTGAGTTATCAATTGGGGATCAATCCCTGGTATGTCGGCCGCTGTCCAAGCAAAAACGTCATTATTCTCTTGAAGAAAAGATATGAGCTTGCTTTTCAATGGCTCGGGTAGTAGTGCTCCAACATATGTCACCTTCTCTGGCTCACCAGGGACTAAGGGAATTGGGATTAAATCCTCAGCTGGTTTCCCTCTTCGGTCCTCATTGTCACTGATATTCATGTCTTCAATTGGGAGAACTTGCCCTTCGATTCCATCAGGCCTTAACGCGGCTACATAACAACTTCTAGCCATCTTTTGGTCTCCTCGTTCTTCACCAATCCCATTCCTCGTTGGGAACTTGATTTTTAGATGATAAGATGAGGCAACAGCCTTGAACGCATAAAGACAAGTCCTTCCCAGGATTGCATTGTAGGTTGAAGTCGCTTTTATAACTATGAAGTTCAACATCTGAGTAGACGTATTCATCCCTTGCCCCATGGTCATTGGGAGTTGGATAGTGCCTTCCACTTTTGATTCCACCCCGTTGAATCCGTATATAGGCATATTTGAGGGTGTTAGCTGACAATCAGTGTAACCCATCTTGATAAAAGCATCGTGGAACAAGATATCCACTGAAGCTCCATTGTCAACCAGGACTCTCTTTGTTTCAGAGTTGTCTATCACAGGTAATATGACAAGAGGATCATCATGGGGGAACTTCACCCCTTCCAAGTCTGAATCGTCAAAACCTATTGACACTTCTGTTCTGGCACGCTTCGGTGCTTCTCCAACCACAGTCATTACCTCTCTAGCATAAGCCTTTCTTGAATTTCGGGAGGACCCAGCAGCAGTTGGCCCTCCGAATATCATGTTGATGACTGGCCCTCGGGGCTTAGGGTTACGATCTTGGTCGTTGTCCCTTCTGTCGTAATCATTCCTTTCATAGTTTCCTCTTTGACTCCCTTGATTTACATCCTTGGTGAATTTGCTGAGTTTTCCTCTTCGTATCAGAAACTCAATCTCATCTTTCAATTGCCTACAATCGTCGGTGTCATGACCGACTTCTTTGTGGAACCGACAAAACTGATTTTGGTTCCGTTTGGACAAATCAGCCCTCATTGGCTTTGGCCATTTGAGATCTTCTTCCTTGCATATTTTGTGAATTTTGGCCCAAAATTGTTTCTCTTGGGGGGAGAATCGGAGTTCTTTGATGTTCTGGGGAACTTTTCCTTGACGTCGTATTCCTGAGTTTCTTTTCTTTTCTTTGAGTTTCCACTACCGCCAACAGTGGGTTCATACTTTCTCATGCTTTCTTCAGCCTTGATATACTTTCCGGCTCTATCTTGGAGCTTCAGCATGCTCTTGGGTGGATGTTTAGCCAACGACCTTTTGAAGTGGTCATCAGTAGTTCCTTGTTGCAGGGCTATCATAGCCACCCTGTCCTCTAAGTCCGGGACTTTCAAAGCCTCTCGAGTGAATCGATTGGTGTAGTCCCTTAGGGCTTCATTCTTTCCTTGCTGGATTGTCATGAGTGATGCAGAGCTTTTCTCATGCACCCTTCCACTAATGAACTGATTGATAAAAGCTTTGCTTAGTTCCTTAAATGACCCAATTGAGTTGGGAGGAAGACGGCTATACCAGCGTTGGGCCATGTCTGCCAAGGTCTGTGGAAACGCCCTACACTTGACCGCATCGTTGGTTGGCTGTAACAGCAGTGCATTGGAGAAGGTCCTTACATGATTTGCGGGATCTCCAGTTCCATTATAGGCTTTGATCGAAGGCATTTTAAATTTTCTGGATATAGCCGTTTTCATGATGTCTTGAGTAAACGGTGGTGTAGGATCATCAGGATCTCCTAGGGGCAACAGAATACTAGGATCACCCCTTGGGGCTTCGGCCCTCTTGGTTCTTCTTGCCAGTGGATCCAAGTTGATTATTGGGATCCATTCAGTTGTTCGGCCCCGAGATTGAGCGGCCTCTTCCTCAGTAAGGAGTTTCTTGAGCCTTGTAGTCTCTACCTCATGGGCTGCAATTTTCTCCTTAGTAGTTTGGGGTTGCTCCCGATTTGTCTGGGAAGAACGTCTCCTTCTTGGGGCGACATCCTCCCCAGTTGTATAACCCTCATCTTCGGTGTATGGACCAGAGTAATCTTGAATGAAAGGGGTCTGGCGAGTTTGGGGTCCCAGACCTTGAATATAAGGGGGCACATATGTCTCATGGTAGATTGGATTAGTTCCACTACCGCCCGCCATGGGTCGAGGGGGCATGCCATAGCTTGGCATCCCCAAAGTCTGATTCGCGTATTGAGGGAGATCAGTAGTATGGAGTTGAAGGCTCCTCGGTGCATTCATGAGCAGCGGGGAGGTCGTGATCGGTTGCTGGTGAACGGTCTCTTGTGGATTAGATCCATAAATGACCATCTGCAGGGGATTCGTCCCTTCAACTGAAATCGGGATTTCCGTTCCTTTAGTGTTGGTGGGGATATTCGCCCCTTGAGTGCCAGTAGTCGGCGGTGGCTGATCAGCCTCAGAGGTGATAGGGCGATCCTCAGGAGTTTGATTATCCCGAGCTGTTCTTCGTGTGTTTGCCATGGTTGATGTTGTCTTCCCACAGACGGCGCCAAATGTTGTGGATTAAAAAACGCACTTGTATATTAATTGCTAGGATTAATGAGCTTTCGAACTTTAATGGATGCACTTGTGTTTCGAGACTAAATCAGTCCTCACAAGATGCCTACGTATCTCAATTCGTTATTGAGAATCAAGCCAAAGACGTCGTTCTGATTGTAGGATCAGGGACCTTATATAGGCGTTTGGAGCCTAGTATTTATGGTATGTTTAGGAGACTTAGCGAATAAGTCTCCTTTTTGATATTGGATAAACATCGTATTTCTTGCTGGAGAAGTCTTTTCCTTGTTGATAAAGGCTATGACTAATTAATTACCTTTAATTGGGATTCCGGATCCTTCTTTGTTAAGATTTCCATAATTTGGGCTCTTTTAATGAGCTGTATATTTTCCCTATTCATTAATTACGAAATTAATGAATAATTAGGGATTTGGGCATTAAATATCGAGCCTTTTCATTGGACCGTCAATTATATTTCTATAATTATTTTTATGTCCATATCACCCGCCCCACGGAGCAATATTAAATCCCCGCCCCGCCCCGCCCCGTCCCGTCCCGCCCCGTTTTTACACTCTCCATATAATAATTAACTTTTTAAAAATATATATATTTAACAAATATTTATTATTATGTATTTTAATATATAAAATTAAAAATAAAACAAATGCATATGTAATTTAAAACACAATCTACCTTATATTAGGTACGTATTATATAAAACTACTATAAATAAGTTATAATTTATTATATGTTACAAACATATGATATTATATGATAAAGAATAGATTATATTATATTAATATATATATATATATATATATATATATATATATATATATATTATATTTAATTCGGGGCGAAGCGGGTTTTCCCCGCGGGAATTGTACAAATACCAAACCCGCCCCGTATTTAAACGGGGTAAATATTTATTCCCCGTCACTGTCCCATTCCCCGTTTAAACGGGACGGGGTAACCCCATTTGGGGCGGGTTAGGGGCGGGTTCATCAGGATTTGGGATGTATTTTCAGTGAAACATCAAATCGTTCCCCATTTTCCCCGCCCCATTGAGAAGCCGGACTCACATGTATCTAACATTTATTTATAATAAAATTCAATAAAAGAAAGGTTACTAGGTGAGTAGTAATAGCAGAACTGAAAATATTCATGTAAAAGGAACGTGTTTAATCTTTTTCCCAGTAACTGAAATTTTTTATGGGTAAATTTGTTTCTCAAGTGATGAGCGAACATCGAATCAGGAGAAGACAAATTTATGTCCCTCGCGCTCTCGCCATCTGTCTATTTGATGATCATTTTAGGTTTATATGCTTCTGAATTTTATTTGGTTTAGTTTATATTATCTTAAGACACTTTACGAAAGAGATTAGTAATTATATAATAAAACATAAATAAAGATATATAAATGACAAAGTTGAGAATATTTTTTCAAAGAGAAAAAAATTAAAGTTCAGAATATTTGCAAACTATTTAGGCCAAGGTTCCTATCCTTCCTGCTTGAGAAATCAATCAATCACTTCACTAACCAAACACATTTAACAGCGGAGCTAATTCTGGCATCATTTCATAACACTATATATTCAGTCCTATATTCACTTTTGATCACGAATCAAACATGCTAATAGCAGAATAATTCAGTTCAAGATCATTGATTCCGGGTCACATATTCACTCGTTAACAAAAGACTTAACAAAACCCCTTGTTAAGTCTTTCGTTTTGCTGGTTTGCAGAGTTTAGGGAGGCATCACAGGATTGGGGAGAACGAAAAAAATAGATTGGTAGAATAAAGTTGGTCAGCAGAATCAAGTATAGATGTGCAATCTGATAGCTAGTTCTAGGTGCTTCAGTTTCTGAGCAATCCTCAAAATTTGCTGCCAACTGGGATAATACTATGTTTTATATCTATGATCCGTCTAATAATATTAGGCTTAGTTGGGGGGGATGCATGCATCATACAAATTGTTAACTGTTGCACAAAAAACTAATTAATTCCACTACAATGGTATGATGTCTTAAACTCACACTACATATAACAAGGGTCTGCAAATTCCAAGGATGGATTATTCTTATTATGTCATGTACGAGGACAGAGGCATCAACTCCTTCTGTCCACTTTACACTAGAAGTAACATCAAAGCTTGCTGAGCAAATGAAAACCTCAATTTCATTCTTGTCCTTGACGCTTTGCATCTCTTGCCCCTCATTAAGGATTGAAATACCTGAACTTCCGAAATGTTACTTCCGATCTTTCTTGGTGCCAGAATTCCCCAGTTTTGGTTGTCCATGTTTCTCAATGGAAGTTTTCTTGTTGATTGAAGAGGCTCTGGCAGATTGTGGAGACACATGACTCCCAGGAACCAAAGCAGGGAACCCAACAGCAGGGATTCTGCACAACGATCAAAATTTACATATGAAGATGTGAGTCTCTAAATGTAACATATAAAGAAGCTCGAACATATACATGAGTCAACTTTAGAAGACAAGGAATCTAATCATCTCAGTGAAGATAGTAGCAAATAATTTCGTTTGATTTGAATTAGCAAAAAAAAAAGAGCTCTTTGGGTTTAGTTTAGTGAGCAAAACATATAGTTTCTGTCATATATATTGCTGAAGGTTACCGGATGATCCAATTCCCCTAGACTGAAGCATAGTTTGCCACACTATAAATATCCATATAACCTCTTCAAAATTGCAAGCAGATAACAAGAAACGTAGGTAACAGTAATCATAACGTACTAAGTACTAAATGGCTAAAAGTTCTAAAATAAATTATCAAGTGAATAGCAGAAATTTTAGCAAAGGTTGTACAGTAAAGGTCAAGGCTAAATTATCTACTTGCCTTTAAGAGAAGTAGAAGAAAGTGTTTATAACAACTTCTGCAGAACACGTATTGATGTATGATAAGATGATTAAAGATAGAATAAGATTCTCTTGTAAAGATACTCATTAGTGAGTGGATAGTGATCTTGAGAAGGTAACAGCATTTCCTAACAAATTAGGAGCTTAATGTGTTGAAGGAATTAAAGAACAGTGTAAAAGAACAAGTTTAATTCTTGTAACAGCAGGAGGGACTCCTGGCCTCGATCAGTAAAGAAAATTGAGCAAGTTAATCCAAATGATAAAAATTGATGCATATTATTAAAAAACAATGATTGGATTTATAAACTCTGTAGAGCTACAACCTAACCGTAAGTAGGATTAAGAAGAACAGAAAAGCATAGATTTGCAGGTTCATACCCAAAAAGAGCACAGCAGACTCCTGCTTGGTCCTGGAAACATCAAATGCCTTACTACTTTGCACAGATAGACGCAAGGCATGGTTTTCTGCTGAGACACAGTTGAGCAACATCCCAAGCCTCTTACATTCTCCCTCAAAGTACCTACTCTTCATCTCCAACTCCTTGACGTACAATTTCTTCTTTTCTCGAGATCTGAGAGCAGCATCCCTGTTTCTCTCTTGTCTGAAAATAAATGCATTATTAACTGTTAGCTTTCACATTCTCTCATAAATCATCGTTTATCATTTTATAAACATTTCACAATAAGCATCATCAGTGTTGCATATGAAAAATTTATAACCTTTACCAATAAATTCCACGAGCAACAGACATCAGTTGAGAAACATAACTGACACATACTTAATTCTTTTGAAACATTTCTTCTCTCATTCGTGATCAATCAAACATCAACTAATGTGAAAACAAGGGTTTGAACAAAAAGTAACGCACTTTAAAGTGGGTATAATTTACTTCCGAGAAAATTAACAAAGTTCATGCTCAATCGAAATATTAGCGACTAGCAACAGAAAAACATAATGTAGTTTATTCTAAAGAAATTAATACTACACATCATATAAAGACTTGATAACCGCAAAACAAATTGTTCAAAAAGTCTAATTAAGGTCCGGAGCTCTGATACGATATTAAGTAACCCAGTAATATCTCGGCTAGCTTAATTAGATGATAAATCCTTAAACAAAATGAAAAGAGAAATGAAGTACCTCGTCCGTTTCTTTAAAATGGGATCATCTTGAGCGATGGTGTTTGCATCATTCTCTCCGTTGGGATTTGAAACAGGAAGCTGCTTAGGATGAATATTATCGATGATGCCTTGATTGTCAACAGGTAGAGAAGAAGAAGAAGAAGAATCGAAACCCCCGTGAATGAAGAAATTGAAAAACTCAGAATCACTTAAATTCCACTCCTCGTCGTTTGGTAACGATGTTTCTTCTTCTTCTTCCAATTCAACTTTTTTAAGCATATCATCATCGTCTTCATCTTCTTCTTGTTTTTCTTCTCCGTAATCAGACATCGTTCCTCCCCCAATTTTTTTTGGTAAGCCATTGGGGTTTGTTTCTTGTTTATATATTTCGGACCCGGCCAAGAACCGGTTTTTATTTTTATTATAAGAGTTGTTCACGTAAATTTAAAATTATTGTTTACGATTTAAATTTGAAGTGATAAATTAAAAGTAAAAATTTTAATCTAATTATTTAACTTATATTTTAAAAATGTAAAAATAAAAAAAAGTTGATAAATGATACATTTGAAAGATGATATTAATGTTTATTAAATAATTTTTTTAAAATAAAATAAATTGTTCCAAAAATTGCCTCCGACCAACTTCTGGTTTTCAACTGTTTTTTTAACTTTAAGTCATTTTCTAACTTATTACACATATAGATATTTTTTAACTTAAGGTCAAAATTTATTTTAAACACGGCTTAAAACCGGAGCCAAACGAGCTCTAAATCTTAAATTCAATTACGACTTGAAAATAAAGGGGTATTGTATCAAAAAATTTAAAGTTTTTATTACTGGTGGACGATTTTATGTCTTATCATCCTAAAAAATTAACGATAAAAAATTAACAATAAAAGGAAATTAGATACTCTATTCCAAGAAAAGAATCCAAATCAAACCAAAACATATTCAATATACATAAAATAGTGTGTGATACAAACAGATCATGGTTAAATAATACACGTACACATATAATGTGTACTTTTTACTAGATTAAAATCTAGTATAAATACATCGAACTAACAAATTAATCGAAATATTACCAATTTATCGCTAGAGCTCTTGAAAATCAAATTTGTGAACCGAAAATCAAAAATTCAGAATCGAGAACGAGTAATGATAAGAACTACCATGATTGATGATGGTAGCCGCCCTGCTCGATCCCCTCCCTAATCTAATTCCATGATCCCTCGTCCATGAACCAAACTATAGTAATCTTAATATCTTCTTTATACATTCGAACCAATACCCATGGATTCTTCGCATAAAATAGTGAAGAAGAAAAAAATTAACAACAAACAACAGTTACTTATTCTCGCACCCTACTTCCATGCCTGGCCTTATCTGCTTTCATGTATAATTCGCCATTACAATCCATTGATTTTGCAAATTAAATGTTTTTTTGATGAAGAATGGACAATGGGAACTTTGAATTTGGCCTCAACGTTGTTCTAAATAATTTTTAAAATAAAATACAATAATTGGAAACAGAAGGATAGAGATGTGACCGTGAATTTGATGCAGCGATGGTGCTTTGGAATTCCATGTCTGTCTGACAGTCTGTATCTGTAACACCCCAGTCCCACATCGAGTAGATTTGGGACTTCTGTTCAGTTTATAAGGCAAGGTACTACTACTAATTAGCACCAACAAATCATGATCTTTTGGGGGTCTGTGGTGGGCTTGTCGTTACCCAAGTTGGCTGCATTTTTGGGCCAGTAGGCTTCGGCTTATTCGGACTCGGAATCGGGACTTGACCCAATTTTCGAAAAAGGCTCGGGAGTTGACCCAGATTGTCACCGGCCCCCAAAAGATCATGATTTGTTGGTAATACATGCTATGCTAAAGTTCGAAAAGATCAAGAACCATTCTGTAATTTTACGTGTTAACAAGATAAATCAGTGACTGTCATGTTGGACCTCAAGCCCATTTGTTTTCTTTACGTGTTTTTGTCTGATTATAGTAATGTAAAATCCCGTAATTTTTTTTATTATTAGATATTAGATATTTAAGTAATTTTTTTTATTATATATTTTTTTATTTAGAAAATTCTAGAATTATTATTGTACAAGTTATTTGATTTGAGATAAGATTTGTTATTATCGGAAAGAAGCGTGAATATATTTTAGTGAATCAATATCTTTGTATTTAAGTTAATTATGTGTGAATAGAATATTATATATTAAGTATTACTTGGAGAGGTTGTAAAAATTTAGGATCAAGTTTAAAATTTCCTTATTAAATTTAGGGTTTTGTGTGGCTATATAATTAACCCTTAGACACAGAGAAAACTCGTACAGGTCTCATCGCCTCAGCAGGTATGAGACTTTCATTTAATATTTGTGAACTTCTATGTGTTATCTCTTTTTGTCCTTAACATTGATTTTAACTTTTGAATTATAGTTAATGTATGTGTCTGTTGTATGTGTTGTCTATGCATACTTTATCCATGAAATGTAAGCATATATGAGTACTTCAAATTTATATAATATGAACTGCCTACAAGACTATACTCGAATTATGTGCTTCTTATACAGTATTATATTAGATTTATATACTCTCATGCTCTCATGATTTTTACAAAGATCTTTGTTTATGTAGTATATTATATTTCGAGATTATTGCTTTAAAAGAAAAGAAAAACGGACGTGATTTCATTTATTAATAAATGTGGACCAAATGTTTTGAAAAAGGGGATTTGACTTTATTTGTTGTGTACGTCAGTTTGTTGCTACTTGCTAGGATGTTATCTTACTGTTTTGTTTCAGCATGCATCTATGTTATCATCAAATTCTATGTTAGCTACATAAAATATTATTCTATTGTTAAATGCATTGTATGTAATTATGGATATTTATAATTATGTGTTCATGATCCAGACTTTTCATACAAGTTTTAACTTTAAAAATTTTGTTATTTAAATTATTTGAGAAGTTTTGTTTTAATTAAAATTATTTGTGATTAAATTAAATAACATTAGTTTCGGAGTTGTTAAATTATTATTGGTTTGTACATTCGTTATTAACCGTGTTTGGTAAATTATGCATATTAAGTAATCTTCTGATTTTAATTTACTAAAAACGTGGCCACTTTAGTTTAATAAGTTGGTTAATTGTTAATACATGTTATGCTAAAGTTCGAAAAGATCAGGAACCATTCTGCAATTTTACGTGTTAAAAGGTGTCAAGATCTTGCTTATCTTTATTGATAATATTGAAGAATCAATCAGAATTACAGTAGTTTATAGTATATGGAAAGAATTACAAAGTAAAGAAATGGGGAAGAAACAGATTACAACACAGATTGTGCTACAAATTCTCATATAAAACTAACTGAATGAGCCCTCTAATGATTATATAATAAACTCAATTGATATGTTTTCCCGCCTTTTCTATCTGACTGAACAATCGGGTCGGGTCATGACAATCGCTTCCCCTAAAAAAAACACCAGCTTGTCCTCAAGCTCGAAAATTAGAAAATTATTGTTGAATGAATGACATGTCCTCCCACGATGCCTCAACCTTGTCCATTCATTTCCAATGAATGAGCCACAATACTACTGGTATATCATTTCTCATAATTTGTCTCCTCTGTAAATCAGCCAAAGGTTCCAAAACCAACAAATCATCCTGATCATATTCTGGCAAATTTCCTGCAGAAATTGGAATTGTTCCCACATGTTTCTTAAGCAGTGAAAGATGGAATACTGGATGAACTTTTGAATGTTCTGGAAGCTTAAGTTTGTAAGCCATAGATCCTATCTTCTGTAAAACTTGAAAAGGTCCAAAGAATTTAGCAGCAAGTTTCAATGAACTCCTGATAGCTACAGATTGTTGTCTGTAAGGCTGAAGTTTGAGATAAACCCAATCACCCACTGCTAACACCCTATCAATACGATTTTGATTGGCAAAATACTTCATTCTTTGCTGAGCTTTAACTAAATTTTCCTTTATCCCCTGTAAAACCTGAATTCTCTGTTGTAGTAAGTCTTGAGCTGCAGGATGTTAGGAATATGTTGTTCTTGATGATAATTATAAAAACACTTAGTAGATTTTGTATTAAGTCATTTTGTAACTGTCAACGAAATGGCATGCTTTGCAGTGTTTCGTTGACAGGAAGCTCATCAACGAAATGAGTGATGTAGCAATTGTACTGTACAATACTTCACAGTTTGATATGCAATTTGTTGTATGTATTAGATAGGTTTTTCTAAGTCATGTTGACTAAGTACTAGATAGGCAAAATAGGTTGGTGAATTGTAAATATATTATGCCATGTAATTCTGCCTAAGTGAAGACATGTCAACGGTATGAAGATTACTCTATCAACGGTATGAAGATTACTCTGTCAACGGAATGAAGTTTACTCATCAACGAAATGAAGTTTACTCATCAACGAAATGGAGAATAAAGCTATCAACGAAACACATCTCCCTGCTATCAACGAATCATTATTGCTTTTCTGAATAGTTGACAAAGTGATAGTGATAGTTTACTGAACAGATCTAAAGGTGATGTGGAAGTGTACTTTGCATTGGAAACCATTAAAATGGACATGGGGAATAAGGAAACATCCCAGTTTCCAATTGGGCTCTTGGGAGTGATCATAATAAGCATGAAGACAAAAGCAAGGATCTCCAAGGACCATTGGACAAAGTGATGAAAAGCAAACTATTGGCGGTTACCTTTAGTGTACTTTAGTGTAGCCAAAAATAGCTTTGTAAACTTGGGAATATATATAACCAAGTGTAGCAGTTAAAATAAGTGTAAGAGAAGAAAAACAAATAGATTGTATTAACTATATTTGAGAGCATACTTCTCTACATTCTTGTAACTGAGCAGCTGTGTACATTTTGTATCACAGATTATTTCCGCAATAAAAATCACTTCAGTTGGATCATCAAACAATCCAACTGAAATTATTTATGTGCTTGTGATTTTTACTTTAAGTTCAGTTTTATTTGTAAGTTGTTTTTAAGTTTAAGAAATATCAAGAATTGTATTCAACCCCCTCTTCTATAATTCTGTTAGGTCATTTGGGATTAACAATTGGTATCAGAGCAAGCTTCTAACATACAAGAAGTTTAAAGATCAAGACCAAAACAGTAACCATGGTGAAGAAGGATGCAGGAGTAAAGATACCAGTTCTTGATAAGGACAATTACTTTCACTGGAAAGTAAAGATGCATTTACATCTCATGTCTATGGATGAGAGATATGTAGACTGCATTGTGAAAGGTCCACACGTTCCCATGAAGTTTGCATCTAGAGTTGGACTGCCAGATGATGCTCCTGATGTGGAAATTCCAAAACTTGTCTCAGAATGGACTATTGAAGATGTTGCAGAAGTCCATAAAGATAAAAGAACCATGAACATTCTGTTTAATGGTTTGGAGCAAGAGATGTTTGACAATGTCATAAACTGTACCACCTCCAAAGAAGTATGGGACACTGTTAGAACTCTATGTGAAGGTACTGAGCAAGTTAGGGAAAACAAAATGCAGCTCCTTATACAACAATATGAGCATTTTCATTTTAAAGCTGGTGAAACCCTAAATGACACGTTTAGTAGGTTTCAAAAGCTTTTGAATGGATTAAAGTTGTATGGGAGGATCTATCAAACCAAGGATTCAAACCTTAAATTTCTTAGAGCTCTTCCAAAAGAATGGAAGCCTATGACTGTTTCTCTCAGAAACACTCAAGAGTACAAAGACTACACTCTTGAAAGGCTTTATGGAACCTTGAAGACATATGAGTTAGAAATGGAGCAAGATGAAGAAATTGAAAAGGTACAAAAGAAGGGTGGATCTATTGCATTGATTGCATCTGTGAACCAACTGGAAGATGACAATGAAGAAGCTGCAAAGGCCACAACTAGTCGAGCTAGTTGTAGGAGTGATGTTAGCAAGGGTAAAGGCAAGATGACAGAAGAAGAAGAATCAGAACCAGCCAACTTGGATGACTTAGATGAGATTGATGAACACATTGCTTTTCTGTCAAGAAAATTCTCTAAGTTCAAGTTCAAGAGAAACTCAGAAGCAAGGCCACCAAGGAGAGACTTTCAACCTAACAAAAGTAACTGGATTGAAAAGTCTAAATCTAAATGTTTCAATTGTGTGGAATGTTTCGTCACTTTGCTGGAGACTGCAGAAAGCCCAAGATTGAGAAGGGCAACAGGAAATTTGAGCCTGTTGATTATAAAAAGAAATACTTTGAACTTCTCAAGCAAAAAGAAAAGGCTTTCATGTCTCAGGAGTATGATTGGGCTGGTAATGGTGAAGATTCTGATGATGATGTTGAGTATGTCAACTTGGCTCTTATGGCTAACAATCATGAGCAGGAAGCAAGCTCCTCAAGCAACCAGGTAACAATTACTAATCTTTCTGAACTTTCTAAAGAGGAATGCGATAGTGCAGTAAATGAAATGTCTATTGTACTATATAATTTGCGTGTTACTCTTAAATCACTTACCAAAGAGAATTCAAGAATAAAAGAGACTAATTTGCTCTTAAGTGATAGAAATGCAATGTTAGAAGCACAGCTCATTGAATTTGAGAAAATGAGATGTGTTAGTAGGGATGCTAAGAAGGAACTTGAGAACGTGTTACAAAGGGAAGAAATTCTTAAAACACAACTTGAGATAGAACAAAGTGTGATTGCAAAATGGAAAGATGCCAGGAATATTGCTACCAACATCATTAATGTTCAAGGTATGGAATCTTTCTGTGAGCAATCATGGAAAAAGAACAAAGAGAAGCTAGGGTATGTTGGTGAAACCTTAGAATCAGAAACAGAGTCAACAAACAAAAATGATCATTTGTTGAAGGTTGATATGTCAACGGAATGCAATGTTTCGTTGACAGATGAACCATCAACCGATCAGGCTGTTTCGTTGATAGAGAAAAAAAAAGATGAACTCACTAGACTTAATAATAAGTATGGTCCTGTCACCAAGAACTTTGTTCAAAGTGAGTCTAGTAAATCAAAGAAAGTTGAGAAGCCTGTTGAGATAGCTAATGTAGGTCACTTGTCCAATAAGCAATTGAAAGATAAGTTAGAGAATGTTCAAGTTGAGGCTAAGGGAAATAAAAAGAATAACAGGAATGGCAAAGTAGGGATTAACAAACACAACAACTACACACCTGATAAATATGCTCCTAGAAAGACATGTGTTAATTGTGGAAGTGTTAGTCATTTATCTACTAACTGCAAATCTGTTAAGAAGTCTACTAATGTGAAAATTCCCAAGCCTGCAATGAACAGTTCTATGCCCACAATGCCTGTTATGCCTAACATGTTTGCTCCATATGCACAATTTCAGAATCCATATGCTAGCATGTCGTTTGTGCCTAATCCATACATGAATATGTTTAATGTGCCACAAATGCCATGGAATGTGAATAACATGTTTGTTCCACCAACTATGCATGCTATGAATGAAAATGTGAGCAACTCTCAGAAATCAACACCAAGGGTAAAGATTGATTTAAATCAATCTGAGCCCAAGGTGAAAAATGATATTAAAGGAAAAGCAAAGGCTAACAAAACAGGACCCAAGGAAACTTGGGTACCAAAATCAACTTGATTTGGTTTTATTGTGTGCAGGGAGACAAAAGGAATCTTTGGTACTTGGATAGTGGTTGTTCAAGACACATGACTGGTGATTCTACCCTGCTCACAGAGTTTCAGGAAAGAGTTGGCCCTTGTATTGCTTTTGGAGATGACAGCAAAGGCTACACTAAGGGATATAGCTTGATTTCAAAAGAGAATGTCATCATAGATGAGGTTGCATTGGTGGATGGTCTTAAGCACAATTTGCTTAGTATCAACCAACTTTGTGACAAAGGATTTTTAGTTACTTTTTCTAAAGAAGCCTGTGTTTTTTCTAAAGGAGGAAACAACAATGTGGTAATGACTGGATTCAGAAGAGTGAATGTGTACATTGCTGACTTTAGTAGCACAAGTCCAGACACCATCACTTGTCTTTTCAGCAAGGCAAGCAAGGATGAAAGTTGGCTATGGCACAAGAAACTATCTCATCTGAATTTCAAAGTTATGAATGATTTGGTGAGGAAAGATCTTGCTAGAGGAATTCCACAAGTGGAATTTTCCAAGGATGGTTTGTGTGATGCCTGTCAAAAAGGGAAACAAAAGAAGGCATCATTCAAAAGCAAGACAGAGTCATCAATTGTCCATCAGCTTGAGTTGCTTCATATGGATCTATTTGGCCCTGTGAATGTCATGTCTATTTCAAAGAAGAAATATTATCTTGTGATTGTTGATGATTTTTCTAGATTTACATGGACCTTCTTTTTGCACTCCAAAGATGAGGCAAGTGAAATCATTATCAATCACATCAAGATGGTAAACAATCATCCTGACTTGAAAGTAAGAAGGATTAGGAGTGACAATGGGACAGAATTCAAGAATTCAAGCATGAAGGTGTTCTGTGAAGAAAATGGTATTTTGCATGAGTTTTCAACATCAAGGACACCACAGCAAAATGGTGTGATTGAAAGGAAAAACAGAACACTTATTGAAGCTGCAAGGACAATGCTAGATGAATCAAAGTTACCAACTTATTTTTGGGCTGAGACAGTTAACACAGCCTGCTTCACTCAAAATATTTCTTTGATTAATCAGGCCAAAGGTATGACCCCTTATCAACTACTCAAAAGAAAGAAGCCACTATTGGATTTTCTTCATGTCTTTGGATGCAAGTGCTTTGTTCTGAGAAATCAAGCTGAGCATTTGGGGAAATTTGAAGCAAAGGCAGATGAAGCAATATTTGTGGGATATGCAGCAGGGAAAGCTTATAGAGTCTATAATCTCAGAACCAACATTGTTATGGAATCTATACATGTTGTTTTTGATGATCTCAAAATTCAAGGTCTCTGTGATGAAGGTTTCCATGAAAGTCTTTCTTTTGAGAATGAGGAAGGAGATCAAGTGAATCATGTTAAGGCTACTGAGAAACAGCCTAAAGTTGTTGTATCTAGCACAGATGAAAGCAGCAGTGAAGATGAAATTGCTGCATTAAGGTTGAAAAGAATAGCTGCTAGCAGACCAAATGGTCATTTCGTTGACAGTCATGATGGTGGATTCGTTGACAGTCAAAATGAGCGTTTCGTTGACAGCCAAAATGGTTATACCATTGACAGTCATAGAAATGCTTCTAGAAGTGATCATTTAGGGACAACAAACTCAGGGGGAGTTTCTCAAGGACAAATATCCAATCAAGGCAATCATGATCATGAAGCTACCTCTTCAAGAGCAAATCTACCTCCCTCAAGGAAATGGACTAAAGATCATCCCTTTGAACTTATTATAGGTGATGTTACTTCAAAAGTCCAAACTAGAAGAGCAACTCAAGAAGAATGTCTATATAGCAGCTTTCTGTCTCAAGATGAGCCAAAGAAAGTTGATGATGCACTTCTAGATCCAGATTGGGTTTTAGCTATGCAAGAGGAGCTAAACCAATTTGAGAGGAACAATGTTTGGAAACTGGTGCCCAAGCCTAAGGACAGGAGTGTCATAGGCACAAAATGGGTGTTCAGAAACAAGATGGATGAAAATGGCATAGTCACAAGGAACAAAGCTAGATTGGTTGCAAAAGGCTATTCACAGGAAGAAGGAATTGATTTTGATGAAACCTTTGCTCATGTTGCTAGACTAGAAGCAATAAGGATTTTCCTAGCCTATGCAGCCCATGCCAATTTCAAAGTCTATCAAATGGATGTGAAGAGTGCCTTTCTGAATGGGGAATTGGAAGAGGAGGTGTATGTAAGTCAACCTCCTGGTTTTGAAGATGATGATTTTCCAGAATATGTATACTTCCTCCTCAAAGCACTCTATGGTTTGAAACAAGCACCTAGAGCCTGGTATGACACACTTTCACAGTTCCTCCTTGAGAATCACTTCACTAGAGGTATTGTAGATAAAACTCTTTTTCACAGGGTTGTGAATGGCTCTACTATACTTGTTCAAATTTATGTAGATGACATAATCTTTGGGTCTACAGATGTGAAACTTTGTCAAAAGTTTGCCAAGCTTATGCAAAGTAAATATGAAATGAGCATGATGGGAGAATTAACTTACTTTCTTGGTCTTCAAGTGAAGCAAGTTAATGAAGGCATTTTCATTAGTCAAACAAAATATATTCATGATTTATTAAAGAAGTTTAACTTCATGGAATGCTCTCCTGCCAAAACTCTCATGCCTACTGCCACCAAACTTGAATTGAATACTAAGGAAAAATCTGTGGACATTTCAGGTTACAGAGGCATGGTAGGCTCACTTTTATATTTAACAGCTAGTAGACCTGATATTATGTTTGCTACATGTCTATGTGCTAGATTTCAAGCTGATCCTAGGGAATCCCATTTAGTTGCTATTAAAAGAATTTTCAGATATCTCAAAGGAACACCAAACCTTGGCATTTGGTATCCTAGAGAATCTGGCTTTGAACTAATTGGTTATTCAGATGCAGATTTTGCAGGATGTAAAATTGACAGGAAAAGCACAACAGGCACCTGTCAATTCTTAGGAAACAAGCTTGTCTCATGGTTCAGCAAGAAACAAAACTCAGTTTCTACCTCCACAGCTGAGGCTGAGTATATTGCAGCTGGAAGTTGTTGTGCACAGATTTTATGGATGAAAAATCAACTACTTGATTATGGAATAAGAGTTGAGAAAATTCCTATTTTCCGTGACAACAATAGTGCCATTGCCATTACTGAAAATCCAGTGCAGCACTCAAGGACCAAGCACATTGACATCAAGTACCATTTCATTAGAGAACATGTTATGAATGGTACTGTGGAGTTACATTTTGTTCCAAGTGAACAACAACTTGCAGACATCTTTACCAAGCCACTTGATGAATCAACATTCTCAAGATTAGTAAGTGAGCTAGGTATGCTAAATTTCTCTTAATTATTTTTGAGATATTTGCAAGTTACAATGTAGCCAGAAATTTGCTATGTTTTTCTGTGAATTAATTTTCTCAGGAAAAAGTGAAATTTTGTCCAAGTCAAAATTACTATGTCAACGAAACGCACCATTTCGTTGACAGTCTTAGCATTTTTCTGGGTGTTTCGTTGATAGCTCTTTTATATCAACGAAATGCAGCTTTATCAACGAAATAGACGGGACCTTAAACGCCCAAATCTGATTCGTTGATATAGCGCTTTTAATCTGAACCGTTGAGATTTGACACGTCTTTTACCACGATCTATGCATACACCCCTGTAAGTATAAATCATGGTAATATTTTAAGAGTAACGGTTATATTTTTTAAGCCAATCCAGTAATTTACATTTATTATTGGACTCATTTTCTGAGAATTTTTGGGGGAGTATTTAAGAAATTCTATTTTCCTTAATTTCTTTTTTACCTGTTCTCAAAAATTCCAAAGGCTTTTCTCTCTTCTTCTCTCTAACAAGCAATTTAGTTCGAAGCTTTTCTTCACACAACAATGGCACCCATAGTCAAGCTTATGTCAGCAGGAGGGTTCATTTATGAAAAGAACAACTCAATTCCATTTGTTGTCAAGGAAAGTCCAAACAGTATCTTTTTCAAGATGATGGACTTCATGAAGAACTACAAGTTGAGCTATGCAATGTTTCACTCAACTCCTCTCTATAATGAGATAATCGGGGAGATTTGGACCTCATGTGAGTATAATGGAACAAACTGCACACTACAATTCACCATCCAAGGTAAAGAGTACATAGTTAATTCTGATGTATTGCAAGCATGTCTACATATTCCTGAAAATAATTGTAATGCTTTGCCTACAAATACTGAAATGGTTAACTTGCTAAACTCCATAAACTACTCTTTGCCTACTGATAATCTGGGTAGAATAATTAGGAGAGGATTGGTTAGAGAATATAGTTATTTAGCTGATGCATTTATCAAGGTATTTTCTGGTAAGATTAGCAATTTTGATGCATTGACCAATTCTATGTTAATTCTATTTACCATGCTCCTAACTGATAGATATTACAACTTTAGCACCCAACTTGTGTATGAAATTGGTGCTAAGTTGGGTGATAAGGCTAATAGGAAAAAGAATATCTATTATGCTAGGTTTATGATGATGTTGGCTAATCATGTTAGTCGAACACCATTAGTTATCTCTAACCCTGTTTCCAAGTTTGAGTGTTTTGTGCAAGAGAAAAGGGTTCTGACAGATATACTGAGACTTAACCACAATGGTGATGTCCCAATGGTGTATTTGCCCATCATTGAGGTAACTTCTTCTAACCCTGTTAGTATAGTTGCTACTTCTATTATTTCACCCACCAATGTTGCTATGGAGTCTGTAGATGTGTCCCAACAGGCTCCTGCCCAAGCAGCAAAACCTAAATCAAAGAAATCCTCAAAGCCAACCTCAGGTGCTTCTCAAAAGGCACCTGTTGCAAAAACTACTTCACAACCAAAGGGGAGTGATTCAGGAATTGTGAGAGGTGAGGGAAGGGGTGAAAATCAAGGAAACCCTAAGAATAAGGAAGGAAAGCAGAGTGAAATCCAGCCAAGCCCCATTGTGTCTTCCCAACAAGGCACAATGAGTAAAATGGATTTAAACACAAGTCTAGTTGCATCCTCCCAAAAGGATGTGATTATTGAAACAAGCTCTCCTCCAAGAGCACACTCCAAAAGGGTAAGGGACACTTCAAGCCCACATTCTACATTTTCCCAATACCAAAGGAGAGTGAAACAAAAATCCAAGGGTACACAGGGTGCACACACTCTGGAAGCAACACTTCCAGTTTCACAAATTCAGTTTGATGTAACCCCTATCATTACTCTAGGGTTACAGTCCCATTCTCTAAACATCAACCTTGAACTATCTCCATCAAATTCACCAACTCAATCTTTAGATGTGGACATGATCCATTCATCTATTCCTGATTCTCCAACTCTAATCTTGGAGAAGCCCCACTCTGAAGCTGGTGGTCATCACTTATTAAGTGATTTGTTGGGCCATCAACCAACTTTTTCTGAAGTTGCAAGAGGATCTGTGGACCAATCTCTAAAATCAATCACCACAGATTCTACTGTAATTTCACTTTCTCAAAGTGCTTTATTGACTTCATCAACGAAACAGCCTCTTTCGTTGACAAGTGTTTCTCCATCAACGGTATCCATACCGTTGACAGTTCAAACTACCATTCCGTTGATAGGTCATTCTACACCCCTTATTGAAAATCAAGTTGTTTCCACAACTAGTGTAGATGACCTGGTGGTAGTTGAGACACTTTTAGGTTTGAGAGGGAGTGAAATTGAGAGGCTGGCTTGCAGCCAGGCAAAAGGAGAGACTGAGAGTGAGAGGCTGGCTATTTCTTCCAGCCAGGAAAAAGGAGAGATTGAGAGTACCACCTTAGTAGGTGAAGGTGAGGGTGTGAGAGGTGTGAGCCATGGGGAGCCCATGATGCAAGAAAAGAGTGGAGAGAGAGAAGGGACTACAGGAGTGATAAGGGAGGAAGCAACCATTTCTAGTGAGTTAATGGGGGTCAGTGAGGGAGAAAGGGAACTTACCTTCCAAGAGCATTATCAACAAAATCTGGATAGTATTTCCCTGGATCCTGAGACCTTTACTCATCCTGTGTCAGCCTATCAAGTTATGGCTCAACAGGGCAATGTGGAGGCAGAAAGGTCACTCAACTTAATTCATACTACTGCATCAATGCAAAGAGCAAAGGATGCCCTGACCAATAATTGGAAACAGAAGGATAGAGATGTGACCGTGAATTTGATGCAGCGATGGTGCTTTGGAATTCCATGTCTGTCTGACAGTCTGTATCTGTAACACCCCAGTCCCACGTCGAGTAGATTTGGGACTTCTGTTCAGTTTATAAGGCAAAGTACTACTACTAATTAGCACCAACAAATCATGATCTTTTGGGGGTCTGTGGTGGGCTTGTCGTTACCCAAGTTGGCTGTATTTTTGGGCCAGTAGGCTTCGGCTTATTCGGACTCGGAATCGGGACTTGACCCAATTTTCGAAAAAGGCTCGGGAGTTGACCCGGATTGTCACCGGCCCCCAAAAGATCATGATTTGTTGGTAATACATGCTATGCTAAAGTTCGAAAAGATCAAGAACCATTCTGTAATTTTACGTGTTAACAAGATAAATCAGTGACTGCCATGTTGGACCTCAAGCCCATTTGTTTTCTTTACGTGTTTTTGTCTGATTACAGTAATGTAAAATCCCGTAATTTTTTTTATTATTAGATATTAGATATTTAAGCAATTTGTTTATTAGATATTTTTTTTATTTAGAAAATTCTAGAATTATTATTGTACAAGTTATTTGATTTGAGATAAGATTTGTTATTATCGGAAAGAAGCGTGAATATATTTTAGTGAATCAATATCTTTGTATTTAAGTTAATTATGTGTGAATAGAATATTATATATTAAGTATTACTTGGAGAGGTTGTAAAAATTTAGGATCAAGTTTAAAATTTCCTTATTAAATTTAGGGTTTTGTGTGGCTATATAATTAACCCTTAGACACAGAGAAAACTCGTACAGGTCTCATCGCCTCAGCAGGTATGCGACTTTCATTTAATATTTGTGAACTTCTATGTGTTATCTCTTTTTGTCCTTAACATTGATTTTAACTTTTGAATTATAGTTAATGTATGTGTCTGTTGTATGTGTTGTCTATGCATACTTTATCCATGAATTGTAAGCATATATGAGTACTTCAAATTTATATAATATGAACTGCCTACAAGACTATACTCGAATTATGTGCTTCTTATACAGTATTATATTAGATTTATATACTCTCATGCTCTCATGATTTTTACAAAGATCTTTGTTTATGTAGTATATTATATTTCGAGATTATTGCTTTAAAAGAAAAGAAAAACGGACGTGATTTCATTTATTAATAAATGTGGACCAAATGTTTTGAAAAAGGGGATTTGACTTTATTTGTTGTGTACGTCAGTTTGTTGCTACTTGATAGGATGTTATCTTACTGTTTTGTTTTAGCATGCATCTATGTTATCATCAAATTCTATGTTAGCTACATAAAATATTATTCTATTGTTAAATGCATTGTATGTAATTATGGATATTTATAATTATGTGTTCATGATCCAGACTTTTCATACAAGTTTTAACTTTAAAAATTTTGTTATTTAAATTATTTGAGAAGTTTTGTTTTAATTAAAATTATTTGTGATTAAATTAAATAACATTAGTTTCGGAGTTGTTAAATTATTATTGGTTTGTACATTCGTTATTAACTGTGTTTGGTAAATTATGCATATTAAGTAATCTTCTGATTTTAATTTACTAAAAACGTGGCCACTTTAGTTTAATAAGTTGGTTAATTGTTAATACATGTTATGCTAAAGTTCGAAAAGATCAGGAACCATTCTGCAATTTTACGTGTTAAAAGGTGTCAAGATCTTGCTTATCTTTATTGATAATATTGAAGAATCAATCAGAATTACAGTAGTTTATAGTATATGGAAAGAATTACAAAGTAAAGAAATGGGGAAGAAACAGATTACAACACAGATTGTGCTACAAATTCTCATATAAAACTAACTGAATGAGCCCTCTAATGATTATATAATAAACTCAATTGATATGTTTTCCCGCCTTTTCTAACTGACTGAACAATCGGGTCGGGTCATGACAATTGCTTCCCCTAAAAAAAACACCAGCTTGTCCTCAAGCTCGAAAATTAGAAAATTATTGTTGAATGAATGACATGTCCTCCCACGATGCCTCAACCGTGTCCATTCATTTCCAATGAATGAGCCACAGTACTACTGGTATATCATTTCTCATAATTTGTCTCCTCTGTAAATCAGCCAAAGGTTCCAAAACCAACAAATCATCCTGATCATACTCTGGCAAATTTCCTGCAGAAATTGGAATTGTTCCCACATGTTTCTTAAGGAGTGAAAGATGGAATACTGGATGAACTTTTGAATGTTCTGGAAGCTTAAGTTTGTAAGCCATAGATCCTATCTTCTGTAAAACTTGAAAAGGTCCAAAGAATTTAGCAGCAAGTTTCAATGAACTCCTGATAGCTACAGATTGCTGTCTGTAAGGCTGAAGTTTGAGATAAACCCAATCACCCACTGCTAACACCCTATCAATACGATTTTGATCGGTAAAATACTTCATTCTTTGCTGAGCTTTAACTAAATTTTCCTTTATCCCCTGTAAAACCTGAATTCTCTGTTGTAGTAAGTCTTGAGCTGCAGGATGTTAGGAATATGTTGTTCTTGATGATAATTATAAAAACACTTAGTAGATTTTGTATTAAGTCATTTTGTAACTGTCAACGAAATGGCATGCTTTGCAGTGTTTCGTTGACAGGAAGCTCATCAACGAAATGAGTGATGTAGCAATTGTACTGTACAATACTTCACAGTTTGATATGCAATTTGTTGTATGTATTAGATAGGTTTTTCTAAGTCATGTTGACTAAGTACTAGATAGGCAAAATAGGTTGGTGAATTGTAAATATATTATGCCATGTAATTCTGCCTAAGTGAAGACATGTCAACGGTATGAAGATTACTCTATCAACGGTATGAAGATTACTCTGTCAAGGGAATGAAGTTTACTCACCAACGAAATGAAGTTTACTCATCAACGAAATGGAGAATAAAGCTATCAACGAAACACATCTCCCTGCTATCAACGAATCATTATTGCTTTTCTGAATAGTTGACAAAGTGATAGTGATAGTTTACTGAACAGATCTAAAGGTGATGTGGAAGTGTACTTTGCATTGGAAACCATTAAAATGGACATGGGGAATAAGGAAACATCCCAGTTTCCAATTGGGCTCTTGGGAGTGATCATAATAAGCATGAAGACAAAAGCAAGGATCTCCAAGGACCATTGGACAAAGGGATGAAAAGCAAACTATTGGCGGTTACCTTTAGTGTACTTTAGTGTAGCCAAAAATAGCTTTGTAAACTTGGGAATATATATAATCAAGTGTAGCAGTTAAAATAAGTGTAAGAGAAGAAAAACAAATAGATTGTATTAGCTATATTTGAGAGCATACTTCTCTACATTCTTGTAACTGAGCAGCTGTGTACATTTTGTATCACAGATTATTTCCGCAATAAAAATCACTTCAGTTGGATCATCAAACAATCCAACTGAAATTATTTATGTGCTTGTGATTTTTACTTTAAGTTCAGTTTTATTTGTAAGTTGTTTTTAAGTTTAAGAAATATCAAGAATTGTATTCAACCCCCTCTTCTACAATTCTGTTAGGTCATTTGGGATTAACACAGGAATTATCATATCCTATAGTGAACCCATGTTCAATGGAATTGATTTCACCCCATATAAGGCTTCATGAGGAGTGACTCCCAGACTGGTATGAAACGATGTATTATACCAAAACTCTGCCATTGGTAACCATTTCCTCCAACTGTGAGGTCTTTCACTTGTAAAACACCTTAGATAAGACCTCAAACACTGATTAAGTCTCTCAGTCTGTCCATCAGATTGAGGATGATACGCAGTACTGAAATGTAGATTAATTCCCAATTTTTGAAATAAGGTGGTCCAGAAAATACTTGTAAATTTTTTTATCTATGTCACTTACCACTGATGTTGGCAACCCATGTAATTTAAAGATATTATCCAGAAACACCTCAGCAACATCTTTTACAGTAAATGGATCTTTTAAAGCAATAAAATATCCATATTTGGATAACCTATCCACTACCACTAATATTGTATCCATACCTTCAGATTCTGGCATATGCTCCACAAAATCTAAAAAAATGTCCTTCCATGGTTCAGTAGTGTTGGGATTTATGGGTGATAGCATAGAAACAACTTAACTTTGATTGTACTTAAATTTTTAAATTAAGTAGAACATACTGTCATAGCCAAAGTATGTTGTAATCAGTATGTAATGTTATTCTAGTTGTATTGTTTGAAAGAAGTTCACTTATGTGTTCAAGCCTCAAAGAATGCTTTTTGGATGACAACATGAATAAAGGTTACTGTCCTAAAGCTGTGACAGTAAGATTACAAGAAGACAGAATGTTGCAAGTCACGACAGCATATTCACTCTGACAGCAACATTGGCGGAAGACTACGCGACAGCAACTATTGCCCTCGACAACAAGTTTGGGATCCTCGACAGCACTCTATGCGGGGAACTCATACTGTCACCAAAAGATCATTCCTGTGACAGCAAGCTTTGCGGCAAAAGTAACTGTCTCAATAAAGATCCTTATGCTAGGTATCTTTCTCAGTCAAATCCCGTGACAGTTTAAATGTTCAAGAAACAGGCGTGATGCAGTATCCCTAAGCTGCACCAAGCCTGCAAGACTACGACAGAAGCTTCAAGCACTGCAAAACAAAAGCGAATCAATTCAAGAGAAAGGTCAAGTCTTTATCTGCTGAATTGGTTTAGCTGGAAATGGAATGAATCTAGGTTGCTTTCTTTGTAATGTATATCTGACATGTTAGCAATTTAGGAAAGTCATATGGGTAAGACAATCTGTAGGAAGCTGCCACTTGACAGTGACAGCAGCTTCACAAACCCGTGACTGATAGTGATAGGGTTAGTCTTATACCTACTATCAATTCATTCTAGAGATGAAACGAAGACAAGCAAGTGTCTTTGAAGAAAACCCGAAGCTCGAGAATTCTTTCTTGAGGTTGTAGCAACACTTTGCAAAATAAATAAAACATTTATTTTGTGAATCTTGTTCTTACTGAATACTGTTCGTGATTGCATATATTGCTGATAACGTTTAATCTTGATTTTAGTTGTTGAAATTTAGATTGAATTTTATCAGTATTGCATTCATCCCCCCCCCCCTTCTGCAATACACAAGGACTAACAACTGGTATCAGAGCTTTCAGATTAACATACATATCTGAGATCCCGAAGAAAATACAGAAATCAAACAGTATCAAGATCCCAGCATTTGATAAAGAGAACTACAGCATTTGGAAAAGAAAAATCTTGTTGTTTATCAAAGCTGCGAATCCACTATACCCAGGTATACTCGAGAATGGTCCTTTCATACCAAGAAAGGAAATTGAAGCCACAACAGTGAATGGTGAGATTATTCCTGCACATTGGGTTCCCAAAGATCCCTCAGAAATCTTGGAACCTGAAAAGGAGAAAATGGTGCTAGATGATCATTTGCAACTTATCTTGCTCGATTCTCTCACGCTGGATAAAGCCATGTGTGGAAGTGTGATAAGCTGCACATCAGCCAAGGAGATGTGGATCAGGTTAGCCTTACTTTGTGAAGGAAGTGAAGAGGTTAAGGGCAACCAAAGGCAAATTCTAATATCTCAATATGAGGCATTCATGGCCAAGCCTGGTGAAGACTTAACCTCCATGTTTGAAAGGTTCAGTAAGCTCTTAACTGAATTAAAGATACATGGCAAGTACTATGACAGAAAAGAATTAAATGTCAAGTTCCTGCTCACACTGCCTGATCACCTTGAACACAAGACAACAGCCATACGAGAAGGAAGAGATCTCAACAATATAACCTTTGAGACACTTTATGGTATTCTGAAATCTTATGAACTCGAACTCTTTCAAAAGAGAGCCATACAAAGTGGAACAAGGAACAAGATGGCTAATATGTCAAGTGCCCTAGTAGCACATGTGCCAAGGATCACACAGCCAAGTGAAGTACTACAGATCACACCATCAACCCCAACACAGACCTTGAAGATAGAAGAGGTGGTTGAAGATGATGAGAAAGTGGTACTACAGCTCAAAGATGTGGAAGATGAAGACTTCTACACAATGGAGGAACTGGAAAGCATGGACAACCCTACTATGGCTTACATGGCCAAAAAGTTCAAGAACTTTAGGTTCAAGAAGGATAGGTCATACAAGCCTCAAGGCCAAGCATCCAAGTTCAGCAAAGGAAGCTCATCAAAGGCTGCTGTGGGAAGTTCAACCAAAGGAGGATACAAAACTGGATTTGTGGATAGATCAAAGTTCAAATGTTACAACTGTGGAGAACCTGGTCATTTTGCTACTGAATGCAAAAGACCCAAACAGGTTCAAAGATATGAGAAAGGAACTGGTGGATACTCCAAGAAAAATCAAGGTAGAGCCTATGTGGCTGAAGGAAAGTGTTGGGATGATTCTGATGATGAAGAAGAGGAAGAATATGTCAACCTAGCTCTCATGGCTAGCACTGATGAGGTAGCATCAACACCTTCAAGTCAGGTACCTTCACTTGTCTTACTTGATATGTCTACTGATGAGTATAAGAAAACCATTAAAGACTTAAGTGTTGAAATGTTCAATGTCTATACTAGCTTATCTGCTGCTAATGAGGAAATCTCTAGACTAAGTAAGCTAAATGAAACACTTCAGTCTGACAATGATTCTCTTGTTCTCAAAACCAGTTCACTAGGCTCTTTAGCTCAAGAGAATGCTAAACTTAAAAATGAATTAAAATGTGCTAAGGAGGTTGAGGAATTCCTGAGGAATGAGATTGCTGAAAATGAATTTAAGATTAAGGCCTATAGAAACTCATCAAAGATAGTTCAGGATTACAATGATAAGCATACAGAAAATCAGTCTGTTGGTATAGGTTTTTCTTATGGTAGAAGACCTGGAAAGGAAACTGTGATTCAATATTGTCCTGGAAATGCTGTTGTCAAACCCACCATTCTCAAGAAAGTTAAAACTCCTATTTTCAAAGCTGCTGAAATTGAGTTTGATGAAGAAGCCATGCTCATCAAACAAGAAATTCTTGATGAGGATGAAGGTGTTGACAGCACATTCAAGGATGGAAAGGATACTGTCACAATCCCCAAGACAGTAAACTTACCAAGCAATCAGACAGTAAGTTCAAAAGATGCTGTCACAGTTGGCAAGACAGAATCTTTCAAAGATACTGTCAAGAATGATTCCAAGACAGCAACTTTCAAACCTTCTGTCAAGACAGTAGGAATAAAAGATACTGTCAAGGAAAGTTCGACAGCAACTTCTGAACATACTGTCAATCCAGTAACTCCCAAGTCTAAAAACAGAAATGGTAAGGTAGGTGTCAATAAAGGAAATGGATACACTAATGTTGGAGGTGCTTCTAGGAAACTGTGCAATAACTGTGGATCTACTCATCACTTAACACATGTTTGTAAGAAACCAATTGAGGATAAGATCAATGCTACTGAACTCAATGGTAACTTACACAGAACCCCCCTTATGCATAGAACTATGAGTGTCTGTAATAACATTGATTGTATGCCATGCAAAATCACTGCCATGAGTACATGCTTTAACTTACCTGTTCTCTCTACTGAAAAATGCTCATACCTAAACACTGTTGAGACTTCTGAGCCTGCTGGCAACAGCAAAAATGCTTCATCTACTAAGAAAAGGACCAAGTCCAATTCTAAACCTAAGTGGGTGAAAAGAGAAGTCAAACAGGAAGTCTTTGATAATGCTTGTGATGTTGTGACTGAAAGAAACTCAGGAAACACTGAAACTGCAGGACCCAACAAAGATTGGGTACCATATGCAACTTAGAAACATTCTGTTTTGCAGGGTAAGAAGAAAAATCAGGTCATGTGGATTATTGACAGTGGTTGCTGAAGACACATGACAGGTGATAAAGCCCTGCTATCACATTATGTAGAGAAAGCTGGCCCAATCATAACCTTTGGAGACAACAGCAAGGGTTACACAGTGGGATATGGTTGTCTGGAAATTGGAAATGTTGTCATTGAAGATATTGCTCTTGTGGATGGATTGAAGCACAACCTACTCAGTGTCAGCCAATTCAGTGACAGAGGATTTAAGGTTGACTTTGATATGATGGTGTGCAACATCTATCACAAGAAGGATGGAAGCCTCTCTCTAAAAGGGGTCAGAAAAGGAAGCCTGTTTGTTGCTGATCTAAGCTCAACAAAGAAGGATAAAGTTTACTGTTTTTACAGCAAAGCTACTGTTGGTGACAGTATGCTTTGGCACAGGAAGCTCTCACATCTCAACTTCAAAACAATGAACATTCTAATGAAGAAAGAGTTAGTGAGAGGTTTGCCCCAACAGGAATTCTGTCAAGAAGGATTGTGTGAAGATTGTCAAATGGGAAAACTGAGAAGAGCTGTGCACAAGTCCAAGCAAGTAAACACCAACACAGAAGCACTCAAGTTAATTCACATGGATCTCTTTGGACCAGTCAATGTACCATCTATGGCCAGAAAGAGGTATGCCTTAGTAATGGTGGATGATTACTCAAGGTACACTTGGGTGAAATTTCTTGAATCCAAAGATGAAGCTGCTCAAGTGATTATTGATCAAGTCAGAGTTCTTGATAGAACCCCAAACTCAAAAGTTCAAATCTTGAGGAGTGACAATGGTACAGAATTCAGAAATGCCACACTTGGAAATTTCTGCAAAGATGAAGGAATTGTACAACAATTCTCTGCTGCAAGAACTCCACAGCAGAATGGAGTTGTAGAAAGAAAGAACATGACTCTCATTGAAGCAGCTAGAACGATGTTGCATGATGCTAAGCTGCCAACATATTTCTGGGCTGAAGCTATCAACACAGCCTGTTATACTCAGAACAGAACCATGATCAACAAAACTCATGCAAGTACTCCTTACTGTCTGTTAACTGGAAAGAAACCTACTGTCAAATATTTTCATGTGTTTGGGAGAAAATGCTTTATGATGAAAGACAACCATGAGAAGAAAGGAAAATTTGACACCAAGGCTTTTGAAGGACTATTCATGGGTTACAGCACAGAAAGGACTGCCTACAGAGTTTATGTTATGGAACACAGGATTGTTGAAGAAAGTGTTAATGTCACATTTGATGAAACCAAGTTTCCAGGACTGCATGAAGAAGGAAAGATGCAGACATTCAGATTTGAGAATCAAGGATACTTGGAAGCTGAGGAGATTGTGGATGAAGAACCTACCTTCACTCAAGTTGTTGAAGTTGATAAAGATACTGTCAATGCCACTACTGTCAACCAAACTCCAGCTCAGTCACAGACCATATCCTCTAACATTCATGACAATGGTGACTCTGGAGACAATGAAGAACATGGTGAAGACAATGGGATTGGTGATCACTCAACTCAACAAACTGAAGGAAGTGTTCCTGTGCAGTCAAGTAGCTTGCCCAGAATCACCAAGTGGAACAAAGATCACTCAAGTGACCTTATCATTGGTGATCCTAATTCTGGAGTGAGGACAAGGAACAAAGTCTCTACTGACAGCATGTTTTCATGCTTCCTGTCACAAATGGAACCCAAGACAATTGATGAAGCATTGTTGGATTCTGACTGGGTGATAGCCATGCAAGAAGAGCTAAATCAGTTTGAAAGAAACAATGTATGGAGATTGGTTCCAAGACCTAAGGGAAAGTCAGTTATTGAGACCAAGTGGGTTTTCAGAAACAAACTTGATGAAAATGGATTGGTGACAAGGAACAAAGCAAGGCTAGTGGCTAAAGGTTACTGTCAACAGGAGGGAATAGATTATGATGAGACATTTGCTCCTGTTGCAAGACTTGAAGCTATAAGAATCTTTCTAGCTTATGCTGCACACTGCAACTTCAAAGTATTTCAGATGGATGTCAAAAGTGTCTTTCTAAATGGAGAGCTGGAAGAAGAAGTGTATGTGGAACAGCCACCAGGGTTTGAGGATGCTGAAATGCATAATTTTGTGTACAAACTCTTCAAAGCTTTGTATGGACTAAAGCAAGCACCCAGAGTATGGTATGACACACTTTCCACCTTTCTTCTGGAAAACCAGTTTACCAGAGGAGTTGTGGACAAGACACTTTTCTACAAGCATCATGGCAAGGACATCATTCTGGTACAAATCTATGTGGATGACATCATTTTTTGTTCTACAAATGAGAAGCTGTGTGAGAAGTTTTCCCATCTCATGAGCAACAAATATGAGATGAGCATGATGGGAGAACTGTCATTCTTTCTGGGGTTACAAATTCTTCAACAAACTGATGGAATCTTCATAAGTCAAGCAAAGTATATCAAGGAACTTCTCAAAAAGTTCAACTTGGAAGATTCATCTCCTGCAAAGACACCAATGTCCACAGCAACTAGTCTGGATCTTGATCCTAAAGGAAAGAAAGTTGACTCAAGCACCTATAGAGGCATGGTAGGATCCCTCCTATACCTAACTGCTAGCAGACCTGACATCATGTTTGCTACATGTCTCTGTGCAAGGTTTCAAAGTGATCCAAAGGAGTCACACTTGGTAGCCATCAAGAGAATCTTTAGATACTTAAAAGGCACTCCTAACCTAGGCCTTTGGTATCCTAAGAATACTGGATTTGATCTAATTGGTTACTCAGACTCAGACTATGCTGGATGCAAGATTGACAGAAAGAGTACTACTGGTAGCTGTCAATTTCTTGGTGGAAGATTGGTCTCATGGTTTAGCAAGAAGCAGCATTCAGTTTCTACCTCAACTGCAGAAGCTGAGTACATTGTTGCGGGCAGTTGCTGTGCACAAATTCTATGGATGAAAAGTCAACTTCTGGATTATGGTCTAGTGTTAAGAGAAATTCCTATTTACTGTGACAACACTAGTGCCATAGCCATCTCAGACAATCCAGTTCAACACTCTAGGACAAAGCACATTGATATAAGACATCACTTTATCAGAGAGCATGTTGAACAAGGAACTGTGAAGCTGATTTATGTCCCAACTGACAAGCAACTTGCTGACATCTTCACTAAGCCATTGGATGAAGCAACCTTCAACAGTTTGGTAAGTGAATTGGGAATGCTGAATCTGGTATGTTAATTTACTAAGGTTTCTAAATTTTCAATTCTTATTGAAGCTCATGACAGCAACTTCAAACCTGCTGTCAAGAGAAGTTACTGTCTACCTGGTTTATGTCTGTTATGTGACAGCATGTGTTGATTTGACTTTTCATGTCAGTATTTTGTGCCAGTCTCATACTTTTAAACCGTGTATGACTTTAATGTGGTTATCTGTTAAGTTTGAGAGTTAAAAATCTGTTCCATTGGACTTTCACACTCTTTTGCATTAATCTGTAGGATTAAAGGAGGACACGACCATTAATTACTTTTGTGGTAGTTGTATGGGTACTCTAACTGTTGACCATTAGACTTTAATCCTTAGACGGTTTTGCCTATAAATTAACCTTAGGTTTCACCAGTCTGCTCTCAGTTTTAAAGTAAAAAAATGGAAAACAAAGTAGGAATCGAAGTTGGTCTAAAGAAGTGTGATAGTGAACCCGACAATGAAGAGATCGATGAGCTCTTTGAAATGTTGTTGGACGCCATGGATGAGATTGACGAGGAAAATGAGGCCAAGGCTAAGGAAGAGGAGGCCAAGGCTATGGAAGAAGAGAAGGAGCTTCAGGCACTTCTTGAAAAAGAAGGCCGCTCTGAAGAAGAGATTAAGGAAGAAGTCTTAGAACTAGTTGATAAAATCATAGAATGATGTACTCAATGTTCAATTTTAATGATTTTATTAACAATAATAAAAGTTCCTGTTTATGTGGTTACTGAGTTTATGACTTGTATGTGTAACTTGTTCAATATCTGTGTTTGAAAGATTACATTGCTAAATTCATATTCTGTTAATTTTAGGTTAAGTATATGAGCAACGCATTCTAATTAGTTCCTGACAGAAACAATTTCCCATTTAAATTACTATCACAAAGAAGGATACTGTCCCGTGTCTCTTGACAACAACCTTCTTGACAGCAGGGAAAGACTTTCTGTCACGACCTTTAAAGGATACTGTCACTCAAATGCTTAACTGTGACAGCATGTTTTTGCGCAATAGTTGCTGTCGCGCAAAACCTACTGTCACCACCACTTCTTACTGACAGATTGTTTCTAGCGCACAGGTTACTGTCAACAATAGTGGACCGTTGTAATTGGATATTCACCCCACGATTGACAGTGAATAACGGGCAGTAACTCACGTGTTAAGAGAGTGGGTTAAGACACGTCCTTTAACTCCACTTTTTGAGCAAACGTTTGAGATACCCATATTTATTCTCCAGTTACTCAGACATATCACTCTCACAAAACTCAAGGCAAAATACTTTTCTTCAAGCAAAAAGCTACTTTCTCACTTTCTTCTTTTCTTGAAATCTCAATGGCCCCCAAACAGACTCTCTCTCAAACAAACTTTGCTGGCATCTTTTCCCCAAATGATGCTGGTGAAGGTTTCAAAGGACTAGTGTTTTTCTTGAACAAGTCCTATCTCGGTTATGCCATAACCTCAACCCCCATTCTCGACTTAGACAGACTTGAGGCATTTTGGCAAACTGCTGTTGCTCAAACTGCGGGTGAGAACCCTGGTATTCAATTCACAATCTCTGGGCAACAATACATTCTCACAGCTGAGGTCATCAATACTGCTCTTGGAATTACACTGGAAGCAGGCCAAAACTTTGCTCCACTTGCTAATGATGACACTCTGAAGAAGCTCTTCTTGAAGATTGGGTATGCAGGCCCTATTCTCGAAGAGGGAACAACCAAGTGGTACCCGTCTGGTGAAATGGACAAGAAGTATCTAAGGAAGGAGTGGAGCATGATATTTGATGTAATGGTCAAGGTGTTCTCTACCAAGTCCACAGGCTGGAATGGGATACCCTCCTACATCAAGAAACTGACACATTCTCTTGTCCATGGATACAAGGTGAATGTTGGAGCTCTCCTCATGGCACAACTCAAAGCTGCCATAGGTAAGAAGGTATCACTCTACCCTCGCTTTCTTATGTTGTGCATTGATTCATTCTGTGATTTTAATGATGCCGCTCCTCGTTTAGAGGCTTGCTCAGTTTTGAAAAAGAACACACACACACTATTATCATCACAAAATCTCAATGCACATATTCCAATTTGTTTCACTCAGCACATGGTTGATCAAGTGTCCAATCTTGATTATCCATTACCTTCTGGTTATGATTCTTTTTCTCTTGAGGATGAAACTGAATTAGACCCAAATTCAGTTAACCCACATTCAACACCATACACTCAGCCTAGGCCCTCTAGACTTCCCAAAGCCCAAAGAGAAGCCTTGCAAGAATCCAGAAAAAGATCCTTAGAAGCTGATGTTGGTGGTAGCTCTGTTAGTCAAGAGGGAGACACTGCACCTAGTGCAGCAAATAAGGAAGGTAGTCAAACAGAACCCACAGTGGTTCCCCCTGAGCCTAAGAAGAAGAGAGCTAGGAGGACCAAAACCACTGTCAGCCACCCTGCAGTCTCCCAAAAGACTGTAGAGGAAACCAGGGAAATAAACTCCTCCCTAGATGTGCCTTCTCAACAAGGGACATCTATTGAAATTGGCCTGTCTCCCAAGGCACCCTGTACAGAGTCTGCACAAACTCATGGTTCCCAACCTGAGATACCCCCACTTGAAGAAACACACAGTGAGTTAGGGCACAGTGAGGATTTCTCTACTCATATTGATGGTTCACATGTTTCATCTGTGAATCAGCCCCCACTCTCTACTACACTTTCACCTTCTTCCTTCCCTACACATTCTTTTGTTTCTTCTCCACAACCTAGAGAAGGGGACAGTCCCAACCCTTCAGGTTTTGATCATCCATCTCCAATCATGGATGAGCCCCCATCTAGTGGTCCACAAGAACCCATTTCTCAAAGTGAGATGGACACCACTCCTCCAAACACTGAGCTAGGGCAAAGTGGTATTTTGTCAGAAAATGAAACAGCCAACACTTTGTCTGAACTCCAAGGAGCATCTTACCTTCAGGAAGATGCTGTCACAGCCTCTGTTGCTGTCAAAGACACTGGCAATGTTGTTGTCCTGGACACAGCTGCTGTCATGGGTGGAGAGAAAGATACTGTCACTACAGAACCTACTGTCACTCCACCTCCCAAAGATGTTGTCATACCAGAACCTGCTGTCCAGACTCCAACTGACAGTACCATTCCTACTCAAGATGCTGTCCAGCCCTCCCAGCCTAATTTTGATGCTGTACTTGTTGAGGATGCCTCTGATGATGACCTACCTCTTGCCAAACTCCTAAAGGTACATTCTAAATCTTCTCCTTCCATGCATGTTAGTACTGCTCATACCCATGCATCTAGGTTGAGTGAGGGTGTGCAAAAGAAAAGAGGGATAAAAGAAAAGAGAGGTGAGCATAAAAATGAGAGGCAGCCAAATGAGCTGGCAAAAGGAGAGGGACTTGAGCATGTCTAGAGAGATATTGAGGGAGCCCACACTATTCAGGCACTAGGCCTTGAGAGTCAAACTGTGAGGGGTGATGAGATCACTCAAAAACACCCTGAGAGTGTGAGAACCTCCATAGCCTCCAAGCCCCTGTCTTTTCCTTCCCCTCCAAGAAGGTTAAGGTCTGGTGGCCCCTCTGCTACTTTTGGTAACAGGATTGCAGCTCTTGAAGGACAGTGTGCTACTTTGGACTCCAAACTGGACTCTCTCTCTCAACTGGTGGTTGATGGTTTTGCTGCTACTCAACTCTCTATTCAGTTCCTTACTGACCTGGTAGCTGCCAACTCATCTAAGGGGGAGAAGGTAGCAAGATCAGAATCATTGCCTATTCAAGAATCAGGTGGAACTCAGGGGGAGCCTGTAGTTGTGGAGACCAGAGGGGGAGCTAAAAGGAAAGCAATGTCAAAGGGGGAGCAAGTCAAATCAAGCAGTGCAAAACCACATGATAAAGCTGAAAAGCCTGTTGAAGTGGAAATGGATGGAGAAAGGGTGTTAATGTCAAAGGAAACTCAAGATGCATTGCAAAGAAGACCTGCATCTAGACATCCAATCTTGCCTCCTGTGGTGATTAGAGAACCTACTCAAGAAACTCAAGAAACTGCTCTACAGAAGAAATGGAGGAACAAAACAAACTTGGGAAAGGTAAAGGGAAACTGCCTGAATCCATTCATGGTGAAATTATTTGGACAAATGGCACTGAATTTGATCAAGAGGAAGCCAATGTCTTGATGGTGGATTACAGGGAGAGCACATTACACAACCATGACAGTAAGTTTAGCAGTTTGGCGGAAGAAGCAATGAATGCTCCAAGCAACCGTCCAACCAACACCACAAAACTGTTAAAGGAACAAATTACTAGTGTCAGTGTAATGGTGAATGATGAGAAAAGATGGGCTGTAAGTATTTATCTCACTTCTGGCATATCTTATTTCATCACAATGCAGCTATTGCAGAGTCTGCCAGCAAAGGTGTTGTGTGCTTTGAAGGGAAAGATCAGGGCAACTCAAACACCATTCAATGAAATATTGGATATGCAAATCCAGAACCTGATCATGCAGAAGCTACCTGAAGTCTACTCAAATCCACCATGTGTTTTCTATAGATCTAAAACTAAGGATGGCACAAGAAGGAACAGCTTCATGAATATTGGTAGCCCATCCAGAATGGAAACCAAGTCAATTCTGAAGGTACTAGATGGAATACTCAGTTCAAATGCCAATCCAGGAAGAGTTCATGTTGTTCAAGAAATCTACAAAATGCTGGTGTTGAGAGACAAGGCACTGGGAGCTAGAATGAAGGAGCTAATCACTAGAGCCAATGCCAAAAGAAATGATCAAGGTGGAAGTTGCTTCTATAACATTCCTCCCCATGATGATGATGATGATGATGATGAAGATGGTGAGGATGGAGGTGGTGAAGCTTCTGGAAATGCTGGAAATGCTGGTGGAAGTAATTCTGGGAATACTGGTATTCAATCTCAGAATGAAGGCAATGAAGAAACTCCTAGCCAGGAAAAGAAAGATGCTGGTGCAACAGATGAAGAGGAGTCAAGAATACTGGAAGCTTTGGAGGCAAGCATTCTTAGATGTGCTATTGACTGCATAAATGCTGAAAAAGATGTTGTCACCAAAGGTACTGTCGACAAGGATACTGTCATAGAAGATGCTGTCTTGAAAAATGCTGTCGACAAGGATACTGTCAAGGAAGGTTCTGTCAAGGATGAAACCAAGGCTACTGTCAAGTCCAAAAGACTGAAAGCTAAAGCTAAGGCATGGTTTACTAGACAGAAACCAACAGGGAAGCACAAGTACTCAGGAAAGGAAAAGGCCACTGGATTTGGCAGGAATCTCAAAAAGCCAATTCAATCAATTCCTCCCAACAGTCTTAAGATTCAACAAATGCAATCAAGAGAAATCAAGAGCGTTGAGGTTAAGCTGGATACAAATCAAGAGGCCACTGAGTACATTCTGTGGTGGGAAGAATCAAGGTCAGCCAAGGTTGACAAGGACTTCAATCTGGTAGCCACATCAACCAAGAAAAGTGAATCAACCATAGATAAAAGAAGAATTGATTTCTTCTACCTGGAAAGAATGGTAGAGTTGCTGGAGAGCTATAATGATGTTTCAAAGGCTGTCATGGAACATGTTCTAAAATATCAGGCAGATAGGGATGCTGAATTTTATCAGAAATTTGGCTATAACTTTGCAGATTTTGATGATGCTGATATTCTTACTGATCTCCCAGCCTCTCCTATACCATACCACTGGTACTATGAGTTTGATGACTTACCCACAGAAGAAGGGCAAACCCAACCAACTCAGGAAGGGGAACCCAAGCCAAGCAAACAACCTGAATCTTCTGAATATGCTCAAACTCAGTCAGAACTTGATAAGAAGGAAGCTGAATTACTGGAAAAACACAAGGCCTCTAACAAGGCAGAAAGTGAAGCTCCAAATTATCAACCATATATGCTGGAAAATCCCCTAAGAGTCAAGTTCCTAAAAAAAGAAATCTATGTTTGCAGCTTGCACAAGCTTAAAACATCCACTCTGAAGGATTTACAGTATATGGTAGCTGGTTCAATTCATCCCTTGGAACAGATTTGTTCTGATGAGATAGAGAAGTTATTGGAAGGGAGAAAAGGAGAAGACTCAAAACTGGACAAGCAAAGAAGGAAGTCTCTCAATGCTTATCCTGGAAGTAGATTCAAGCTCATTAATGAAGAACTTCATTTCAGAACCTATCCATATGATATAGAGCAATGGCTGAATCTCAGGGATGCTAGTTCTCTCATATCCCCTTCCATAAAGAAGATCATTGATGAAGTAGAGGATGATGCAGTGTCTGCTGCTGAAATTTCTCTTGTAGAAAGTCTAAGAGGCTGCTTGGCAGAAGCTCTCAATAGAGAGGATGTAGCAAGACAGAAGAGGAAATCTCAAGCTAAGTAAAAATTCTTAAATTCTGATCTTGTTAGTTAAGTTGTCAGCACAAATTGTAAATTTGTTGTTATTTTCCATAAAAACAAATTGGGGGAGATTGTTGGGATTTATGGGTGATAGCATAGAAACAACTTAACTTTGATTGTACTTAATTTTTTAAATTAAGTAGAACATACTATCATAGCCAAAGTATGTTCTTGTAATCAGTATGTAATGTTATTCTAGTTGTATTGTTTGAAAGAAGTTCACTTATGTGTTCAAGCCTCAAAGAATGCTTTTTGGATGACAACATGAATAAAGGTTACTGTCCTAAAGCTGTGACAGTAAGATTACAAGAAGACAGAATGTTGCAAGTCACGACAGCATATTCACTCTGACAGCAACATTGGCGGAAGACTACGCGACAGCAACTATTGCCCTCGACAACAAGTTTGGGATCCTCGACAGCACTCTATGCGGGGAACTCATACTGTCACCAAAAGATCATTCCTGTGACAGCAAGCTTTGCGGCAAAAGTAACTGTCTCAATAAAGATCCTTATGCTAGGTATCTTTCTCAGTCAAATCCCGTGACAGTTTAAATGTTCAAGAAACAGGCGTGATGCAGTATCCCTAAGCTGCACCAAGTCTGCAAGACTACGACAGAAGCTTCAAGCACTGCAAAACAAAAGCGAATCAATTCAAGAGCAAGGTCAAGTCTTTATCTGCTGAATTGGTTTAGCTGGAAATGGAATGAATCTAGGTTGCTTTCTTTGTAATGTATATCTGACATGTTAGCAATTTAGGAAAGTCACATGGGTAAGACAATCTGTAGGAAGCTGCCACTTGACAGTGACAGCAGCTTCACAAACCCGTGACTGATAGTGATAGGGTTAGTCTTATACCTACTATCAATTCATTCTAGAGATGAAACGAAGACAAGCAAGTGTCTTTGAAGAAAACCCGAAGCTCGAGAATTCTTTCTTGAGGTTGTAGCAACACTTTGCAAAATAAATAAAACATTTATTTTGTGAATCTTGTTCTTACTGAATACTGTTCGTGATTGCATATATTGCTGATAACGTTTAATCTTGATTTTAGTTGTTGAAATTTAGATTGAATTTTATCAGTATTGCATTCATCCCCCCCCCCCCCTTCTGCAATACACAAGGACTAACAAGTAGGCACTTCCAATGGTTGCAAAAGGCCAGGATACTGAACATGCTCACTTTTACTTCTTTGACAAATCTCACAACTCCTAATCAAGTTCACAATATATGTCTTCATGTGAGGCCAAAATAAAATGAGTTTAGCTCTTTGTAAACAAGTTGTTTGACCAGAATGACCCCCAAGTTCAGAATAATGGAGAGTATTAATAAGTTGCTTTCTGACATCCCCATTACTTCCCACATAAATCTTCCCTCCTTTCTTCAATATACCTTGAACATATTGGTAATCATTAACTGCATCAGGAGTCAGTAACAATTGACTAATGATTTGTTGACAGTCTTCATCATTCTCATAACTAAGAATCACCTGTTGCGCCCATAAAGATTGAACTACAGATATAGCATTCACCACTCTTGTGTCAGAGATACCAGAATTTAAACTTCTTGATAGAGCATCAGCAGCAATATTTTCAGAACCTTTTTTATATTGAATCTCATAATCCAATCCCAACAGTCTGGTCATCCATTTATACTGTAAAAGAGTATGCAATTGTTGTTCTAGCAAATATTTCAGAGCCTGATGATCTGTTTTAATGATAAAATGATTGCCTACCAAATAATGTTTCCATTTTGTGACAACCATAACCAAAGCTAACAACTCTTTTTCATAAAAAGAAAAACCCAAGTTCTTACTGTTAAATGACTTACTGAGATAAACCAATGGTCTGGAGTTCTGCATTATGACTGCTCTCATACCCTTAGAACAAGCATCTGTTTCTAAAACAAATGGCTGAGTAAAATCTGGGATTGCTAATATAGGGGCAGTACTCAAAGCTTTCTTCAATGTATTAAAAGCTTCATCAACCTCAGGATTCCAAGAAAATGTATCTTTTTTTAACAAATTTGTCAATGGTCTTGAAATCACTCAATATCCCTTGATGAACCTTCTATAATATCCTGATAAACCTAAAAATCTTCTTAAACCCTTAACATTTGTAGGAATTGGCCAAGACGTTACCCCTTCCACCTTGGTAGGATCCATACTAACACCTTTTTCAGATATTAAGTGACCCAAGTAATCCACAGAAGGAACAGCAAATGTACACTTAGACATTTTGGCAAACAGTTGATTCTCTTGTAAAATTGATAATACAATTTCTAGATGTTCAGCATGACTTTCCAAGTCAGGACTATAGACAATAATGTCATCAAAAAATACTAAAACAAATTTTCTGAGATAAGGCTGAAAAATTTGGTTCATTAAATCCTGAAAGGTTGCTGGAGCATTGGTTAAACCAAAAGGTAAAACAATGAATTCAAAATGACCATTATGGGTTTGGAAAGCTGTTTTGGCAGTGTCTGAAGGCTTGACCAATATTTGATGATATTCTGGTCTTAAATCCAACTTAGAAAATATCTTAGACTCATGTAACTTATCCAAAAGTTCATCTATATTAGGAATAGGAAATATGTCCGTAATGGTGATATTATTGAGATGCCTATAGTCCACACAAAACCTCCAAGAATTGTCTTTTTTCTTTACTAAAATAACAGGAAAGGCATAAGGACTATTAATGGTTTTGATAATTCCAGAGGTCAACATCTCTTGAACTTGATTCTCAATTTCTGTTTTATGAGAATGTGGATATCTATATGGCTTCAACTTAAATGGTTTAGCCCCAGGTTGTAAAGGTATTATATGGTCTACAGATCTGCTTGGAGGTAAAGTTTGTGGTATAGCAAAAACTTTATCATATTTGGAAAGTAAAGAAGTGATTGTACCTGGTAATAGTATCTCTTGTTGATCTATCCCAATAGAAATAAGTACTTCCTTAGCAAACTAATTTTTGACCATATTTTGATTGAATCCAGCCATCTCTTTTCCCCTCACCAACCTAATAGTAGTAGTTTCCCTTACAGACCCTTACAAAATCATCTGTTCCATATCATCACTATCGGCTTTAAGTTTTACATATAAGTTTTTTAAGTCAAACAATATAGGACTATATTGTTCTAGCCAATCTGTACCAGCAATCATATCCCACCCATCAATCTTCATTATTCTGACATCACAACAAAATTTGTATTGATGTACTCCCCAAGTTAGTCTGGGAATAACCAAGTCACTAGATACAGTCCTACCATCAGCTAATTTAACTGCAATGGTCTCCCCTGGTACACCTTTAAAACCCAATTCCTTAGCCAAAACTGAATCGATTACTGTTAGAGAACTTCCTGTATCTACCAGAATTTTAATTTGTCTATCTTTAATACAACCATCCAATGTAATAGTTTTCCTAACCATACTCTCAGAGAGTGCATTCAAAGATAACTCAACAATAGCTCCATTTAACTCTTCATCCTCTTCTTCATCCAGAAACTGTAAAATTTTCTTATCTACCTTATCATCTACCAACATAAAGGTATATTGTTCATTATTACAAACATGACCTTGAGCATACTTATCTCCACAATAATAACATAAATGATTGTTCTTCCTATATTGAAATTCCTCAGGAGAAATCTTCTTAAACACATTAGTAGCAGAAACTTTCTTAGTATCAATTCCTACTTTATCAGCTTTCTTATCAACCACAGTAGTAGCTTTTCCCCAAGATGACTGGACACTTTTCTTAACCTCATGTTTCTTCACAAGAACTTCAATTGTTTGTTCCTGAAATTGGGCTATTTCTATAGCATCCATTAAAGAATTAGGTTTCATCATCCTAACCATAGGTTTCAACTCACTCCTCAATCCAGATATGAAACTTGACACAAAATAACTTTCCCCCAAATTAACATTCTTGCAGAAAACCAGGGACTTAAGTTCCTCAAATCTCTCTACATATATACTCCATTAAAGATCCTGATTGATACAACTTATTAAATTCTTCTTGCACATCCAACCCCCCAGTCTTACCATATCTTTTTGTTAAAGATTCACAAAATGCATTCCAAGAAACCCTACCATTTAGTAATTTGTAACTTTGATACCAGACATCAACCTTTCCATCAAGATACATTTCAACAAGTACAACCTTAAGAGAATCACTAACCTGATACAGGAGAAAGAATTTGTCACATTTTCTTATCCATGATATAGGATCCTCTCCAGAGAAATTAGGTATCTCCAATCTCGGTTGATGAATCCACCCAGATTTTACAGGTTTATCCCTATTAACAACCCCATCTTCTTCAGTCCTTTTTGCAATCTTTCCAGAACCTGGAGTTTGTAAAATCGGAGAACGATCCACCCAAAACTCCCCATCACGATTCACCACTTTCTCCAGATTGCTATTCTTGATCATTCCAGTAAGTTTCGCCTTAATTCGATCCTCCATTGAAGCATTATAAGCTTCAATCTTCGCATCACATCCTGAAACTAATGACATTAATTGATCCATCTTATCAATCAAGCGAGTTTCCATCAATGTTGTGCTTTCCGCAATCTTCTTGTTACAAGAATTACTCACTTTTTGAATTCATAACTTTAAATCACGCCATTGTTCATCAGCTGTTCTTGCTCTTGTGTTATTCGCCATTGATTCCGAGGATTTTATGCTCTGATACCAATTGTCAAGATCTTGCTTATCTTTATTGATAATATTGAAGAATCAATCAGAATTAAAGTAGTTTATAGTATATGGAAAGAATTACAGAGTAAAGAAATGGGGAAGAAACAGATTACAACACAGATTGTGCTACAAATTCTCAAATAAAACTAACTGAATGAGCCCTCCAGTGATTATATACTAAACTCAATTGATATATTTTCCCGCCTTTTCTAACTGACTGAACAATCGGGTCGGTCATGACAAAAGGACAAGTCAGTGATTGCCATGTTGGGCCTCAAGCCCATTTGTTTTCTTTACGTGTTTTTGTCTGATTATAGTGTGGTTACAATGCTTGGTACAATTTGCATGTAGTTTAAATGGCTGAATAATTGCTTTTCATATGCAGATTTCTTGTTAGAATAAATAATTAATTGTTCTGTGTTTTGTTACTTAAATTTATAGGATTGTTCGTGATATTGTTTTCGGTATTTAGTATCGACTTTGAGCTAAGTACTTTGTGACTTACTTTTATTTTCGAAAAAGATATTGATACTCTATTTTTCGAATTTCGTATAAGATATAAGAATATTGTTTCGAACTGTATAAGATATAAGATGCGAGAATCTTTTGAATCCCTCAGTCTCTACGTTATCGAACATGTTCGTAATTTACGCTATAGTTCCGGAACTAGCCTTAGATATCCTTAGTAGGCGCACAAGTGTGCAACTTTAGATACCTATTAAGGCTGAGTGATTATTGAACTTTAGATGATGGTCATTGGCAAAGTGTGGCGTATAAGAATAAGAATAAGATCCCGGCTACTGGGAAAGTGTGGCCGTAGACCAAGACTATGGTATTTTTAAGAATTTTGTTTCTGTTTTAAATTCTGTTTTAATTCTGTTTCTGTTCTGGATTTTGAAAATATAAACTTTGGGTTGGAATTGTTTTTGTAAAGGTTTTCAAAATTAGTATTGTTTTGAGAAGTCTGTTTTATTAAAATTCCCATTGATTTTCGAGAATATCAATAAGTCAATATGTTACTTGCTGAGCTCTGTAGCTCAACCATTTCTAATATTTCAGGTTGGTACTTTGTGGAAGGAGAATATGGATGTGAACTTGTGAATTTCGTGATACGTGTTTTGATGTAAATTATTGGTTAAGATTTAAGAATGATTGTGCTATTAGAATCAATTTTGTTAAATTGCAAGATATGTATTATTGAAATTGTGGAGCCGCGTCTCCGATTTTATGTTTATGAATTATTGAGTTTGACTGTTGTTTTAACTTTTTGTGAAATTTGGTATTTATTGAATAAGGAAATGTATTTTATTTTAATTTTGTATTTAGAATTAATAATCTGAAAAGTCGGACGGTTACGGTATCAATGTATTCTTTAAGCAGTCAATACACAATCCATCTAAGAAAAGGATGATATTTAATTGAAGGGGCCTTTCATTTCTGGGAAAATAAAAGAATTCGATAATAAAAGAATGAAGATACATAATTAAAGAGGAAGTCAGCTGGTACCTCTGTAGCTTAAGAGCTTCTCATTGTACGATTAAAAAAACTTTTTACAAGCTGCTTTCAACTTCTCAATTCGTTCAGCGTTCCTAGTACATGCTGATTACATAAAAAAACTCGCAAGGAAGGAAAGCACTTGGATCTGTTGTATTTCCTTTCTCAGAGAATATAGTGAGATCTCCTATATCAATACGTTAATCTCCAAAAATGCAGTCATGGATAATGAACAAAATATTCCCACTCTAAAAGTTAGTCTTGTCTGTTTTTACTTTTTATGCATTGAACTTAACTGAACAAATGAGGTTGTACGTTGATAACGTTCCACCAAAATTTGATTGCCTAGTTGTAAATTTTACTCCTTTTTTTATTTTATGCTTCGGGTGTCTTGTTTTTGAAGTGTCACAAAAGTAGTCGTGATTCATTTTATAGTCTGAGTTGTGGTTTAATGTATGTTTGATATTATTCCTAAAGGTGTTCAACAGAAAGTGGTGTGTGACTGGGATCGCCAACTACCATTGAGATTAATTGGTTGTTTCTAGAATGCTTTAGTCCGTGATTTTGGACTTCTAGAGCAGACTGTTATATTGATGTTAGAAGCCTACTTTGTATGTAGTTGCCCTTACTTCTGATCCTAGTGTTCAGGAGAGGGATAACAAAAGGAAGAATTGGACTAGCTTGTCATGCTCGAGTGGTGAAGGTTGAACATTAGCCTCGATTTGGTTCCTCCGGAGCGGCTGAGTTGTAACTCCAAATCTTGGAGTGATTGGTACAATATGTTGTGGTTTTGTTGCTTGCTTTTGGCTTTTTGGTGTAAGAGTACTTGCTGATTGGTGTGTGTCGACATCTTGAAGGCCAAGATATATTCATGTTTGAATATGTTGAGATGGGGTAAAATTAGGAGTGACCCTCATTACAGGCGGACACGACATGGGTTTAAGATCCCAAAATTTTTGAATCGTTCAAATATAATTTCAAACAACATATAGCTTATATTAGGATTCCATAAACCGAATTTGACCAAGGTTCCATGAACTTCAAGGCCGGCCCCGGGTTAAATAGGGGAGTGTAGAGCAAATTTATTTACCAAGCTACGGTGTCAGAAATCTGATCGTGCCATATCTCTTGCAATCAACCTGATCATGGATTCATCAGCAGTTCCCTAAGCCTGTGTGACAGATGAATAGATGATGCACATTACTCATCCTTCCATTGCGCGAAAGATGATCCACATGCATAGATTCAATTCCGAATACTTTACATGCATAGATTCGCAATCACAGTATACTTGATTTAAGATTGTTTTGTTTGGCAATCAACCTGATCATTTTTTATACACAAACTGAACAAATTTGGTCGCGTAAATCTAGACAGGCAGCATGAAAGTTGTAGCCAAATAATTTGGTCGCATTCCTGCTTTCCCACCAGAGTAGAAACACCAAGGTGGGGAATGATTGTAAAATCATCGAGACCACGTTCCTCCTTGATAGTCTACAAATACAAGACAATGCCAAGTTAACAATTCATCATGTATACATTAATAAAATGAAATGAGTAATGTAGGGGTAGTTGATATCGATATTAATACATTTATAAAATACTTTTTAAATAATAAAAAAAAGACATATATTAAAATTCGAATGTATAGAAAATATATGAATTGTTCAAGTGGGATTCAACGTACTAGAAGAGAAATTAAGTAAATACGTATAAAATATCGCATGAATTGACAGGAATAGTAGACTGCACATGGTTGAGAAAAGGGATCGTCGGTGGGGCGACTTGGATTGGACCACAGAAAAGAAGATTAAAAAATGTACCAGTGACATTATGTTTTGAGTTGGAGCATTGTATTATTAAGAAACAATTTGCCCCAACCATGATAGTGATAGTTCTTTTGAGCTTGTAATCTTATAAATAAATGTAAAACCTAAATCTTAAATTTGATTTGGTTGTTTACGGATGAAATGTCGGAAGATGCTTGTATTCACAAGTTTCTGTACGCGCTGTTTTCCTTGTTAATATCATGTTCATGGAAATCGAAGTGGCAAATTGATTATTTCCTTAATTGTATTATGATATGCGAAAGAGAAATGAAATGGAATTCAATAAAGAAATGAGTTGGACCTAAAATTGACCTAGTTAAAAAGGATTTGTGAATGAATCTATCTTATCCCAACACAATCCATTTAACTTGTTTATTAAGCTTTTTTTAAAATCATACTTTGTATTCCACAAATATTACATATCTTAATAATATATATGTTACAAATTATTCATGTTTGTGTGTCATGTTATTATCATATTATTGGCGTAAAAGCTCCTGCGAGGCACGGGTATTGCAATAATTTATCGCACGAAATTGTTTATATATTGAGATAATTTTGTAATTTAAAATTCGAAAAAGGATAATATTTCGATTTTATCTCATATTTTAATAGTATTTTTGTAATATGGCATACCAATTACATTAACCAGATATTCTATAACTTGATTAAATTTCATAAAATTTGGATAAATATCCATATGATAATAATCGCATGATTACATTTAATTCCTAAAATATTAATATGATTTTCGATGATGTGATATGAATTTTATCAAATTGAACCTTTGAGTATATAATAATATGGTTTTTGATGACGAAACTTTATCAAATTGAACATTTGAGTATAAAATAAATAAATATTTTTGAAAATTGTCAATATATAACATAGGCAATGTCATTTTAACTTAGTTAGAGTACATTTATAAATAATCGATATATACGTAAGGCGAAAACATATTATGAAACTATTAATATTATATGAAAGTCGTCTTTGCGGTGTATAGCTCATTTTTTTATATATTACATACATATTTTTACATTTTTAAACTCAAATGTTTAGTTTTAGTTTTAAATTTATTACACAATATCAAAATTCTATTTTAAAATTTTGGTAAATTGAAACCGTTTTTATCTTATAATATTAATTATTTTTTAACTCAGCTTGAATTTTTACAAATATTTTTATCAATGTAAATTATGATTAGACGACCTTAATGAATGTGCATCAACATAATATTTAAGATGAAACTTTTTGGTTTCATCATAGGTTGATCTAAGTATATGTTATAACTCAACAATCATATATTATGTTGATTATTTGATCAATTTAATATACTATTTAAAATTCATATTACCATACTTTGAGTTATAGTCTAATTGGTCATTGCGAATAATTATTACAATTTTGTAATATTTATAATTCAAAAAAACATATCTTTTTTCATTTTATATTTAATATTAATTATGTTATTTTATATATATATAACATAAATCCTATTTTTGGAGTTGTCATTTTTTTAAACATAAATTCAATTATTATTAGTTTTTTTTAATATATATGTTTTTAGATCAATCACACTTTTAAATCGCTGAAAGTCTAAATAGTTGGTCGACCAAAAATCTCTAATATGACTCGCGTATTTAAAATTTTATATACATAAAAATCATGCGAGACAATCATTTATTATGTATAATTTTATAAACAAAATTAAATATTTCTTAAAAAAAATCTTATTTTTTTTATTTCAATAGTTTAATATCTACTCAGAGGAGAATGTAAATAAATTCATACTTTTTAGGAATCAATTACATTTATGTATAATTTTATATTATTTAAAATTTTATTTTTTATATCAATTATTTAAAATGACAAAAGAGAAATATAGAGTATATTCAATCCATTAAAATATTTTTTTGGAATATATAATATAAAACATTCTATAAATAATATAAACTAACGTTTTATTTACTCAAAAGTAAAATTAAAAAAATGATAGAAGAGGAAAAAATGTGATTTATCTAAAAACATTTTAAAAGAAAACTCAAAATAACGTATAGTATAATGGTTATGGTATGAGTTTGATTAGAGAAGGTTAGTGGTTCGATTTTCAACATTAACATAATTTAATCTACTCTTTGCATAAATATAAAAGAGAAGGTGTTTTTTGTAATTTTTTAACATATAGAAGCAAAATCGTAAATTCATAGGTATTAAAATGACATATATCAATCATTTAAATTGACAAAAGAGAATTGTAGATCATGCTCAATCGATAAAAATATTTTTTATAATTATATATTGTGCAATATTCTAGAAATAATATCAATCAATATTTATTTACTCTATAATAAAAAAAATTGGGAGAATATGTGATTTATCTATTAAGATTTTGAAAATAAACCCAAAATAAAGTGTAGCATAATGGTTGTGGTGTAAGTTTAAGTGTAAAAGGTCACAAGTTCAATTCTCAATACTAACATATTTAATTTAATTTTTGCATAAACATTAAAGGGGGTGGCATTTTTGTAATTTTTCAAAAAACAGGGACAAAATCGTAACTTCACAGGCATTAAAGTGACATTTTCTCCCTTGTGTTGTGATTTAATATATAATAATAGATTTATTTATATTATAACTTGTATTAAATCACCTTTTTTATAATATATATATATATATATATATATATATATCAATCAATACTATTATATAATAGACGAAACATTAAAAGTTTGGTTGGTCGGTATAATAATATTACGTATTTATAACCAATTACCCTTTTCACCTAAAATACATTATTTTTTCTAACAAATTCCCCTACTTTTTCAAATATATCACGGGCAATTACCTTTTTTAACTAAAACATGTTAGTTTTTCTATTTTTCCTTCCTAAAACCCCTCATTTTCCAAAAATATCACGGACAAACATTTAGTTATTTATTTTTAAACCTGTTTTAATATTATAATTATTTTTTTAAGTTTACATATTTTAACACGTCTACTTATTTTTCTTAACAAATGCAATTACTAAAAATATTAAAATATAAATAAGCAAATACCTATTTATAACCAATTACCTTTTCAGCTAAAATACATTATATATTTTTTCTAACAAACTCCCTCCTTTTCTAAATATATCACGAGAAATTCCCTTTTATAATTTATTTTTTCTATTTCTCTCACTAAAATCCATTTTTTTCCCAAAAATATCACATGAAACCCTTTACTTATTTATTTTCAAACGTATTTAAATACTAACTATATCATTTTCCAAAAATAGCACGTGCATTTACTTTTTCAATTTTTTCATTTTCTAAAGAAATTATTATTAAATAATAACAATTTTATAACCAACTACCTTTTCAGCTAAAATACATTACATTTTCTATTTTTTCTAACAAAATCCTCTATTTTTCTAAAAAAAATCACCGACAATTATCATTTTCAACTAAAACATGCTACTCTTTCAATTTTTTCTTACTAAAACCCCTCATTTTCCAAAAATATCTCGGGCAAATCCCTACTTATTTATTTTGAAACCTATTTAAATACTTTTAATTACGGGCACTTACCTTTTCAGATAAAACATATTACTTTTTCTATTTTTCCTTACTAAGACCCCTACTTTTCCAAAAATATCACGGATAAACAGTTATTAATTTATTTTAAAATTTATTTTAATACTTTTAATTATTTAAAAAAGTTTAACACGCCTACTTATTTTTTTAGCAAATGCAAATTAATAAAATATTAAAACATAAATAATAAAAATAATAATTATTAATAACAATCCGTGCATCGCACGGGTTTTAAGCTAGTACTAGTATATAATAGACGAAACATTAAAAGTATGGTTGGTCGGTATGGTACGTTGTGATTTTACTTAATTTCCATTAACTATATTTTGTGTTTTTACTTAATTAACCTTACTTATTTATAGAAATATATTATTAAATAATAATATTACCTATTTATAACCAATTACTTTTTTTCCCTAAAATACTTTATTTTTTCTAACAAATTCCATTACTTTTTCAAACATGGCAATTACCTTTTTTAACTAAAACATGTTAGTTTTTCTATTTTTTTCTTACTAAAATCCCTCATTTTCCAAAAATATCACGGACAAACCTTTAGTTATTTATTTTTAAACCTATATTATTATAATTATTTTTTAAAAGTTTACCTATTTTAACATGTCTACTTATTTTTCTTAACAAATGCAATCACTAAGAATATTAAAATATAAATAATCAAATACCTATTTATAACCAATTACTCTAAAAACACATTATAGATTTTTTCTAGCAAAGTCCCTTCTTTTCTAAATATATCACGGGAAATTGTCTTTTTCAATTTACTTTTTCTATTTTTCTCACTAAAATTCATTTTTTCTCAAATATATCATAGGAAACTCTTTACTTATTTATTTTGTTAGATATAATTGCTGACGTTTGTTCATCAGTGTTTAAGTCCCAGGTACATATCAGAGTTTATATAAAAGCCAGTCAGAGTTTGATAAAGTCTGACTGGGTGAAGAGTTTATATGGAAGCTGGTCAGAGTTTGTTAAAGTCTGACAGGGTGATAGTTGACTTAGCTGTCGGTGCAAAGATAAAGATTCTAGAAGCAATATATTCTGAAGATGGAAAGAATCAGAATATATTGATACAGCTAAGGAGACTGGACAGAAGACTGAAGCAATCCTTAATTGATAATAATTGTATAGCTGATTTATAGGAGTATCAATTAGATAAGGATTGTATGTAACTGTGTACTATATAAACACAGATAGGTTATCCCTAGAAGGGACGCGAACATTGAATATATTATTCTTGTAACCTAGTAGCTCTTTGTGATTCATTAACATCACTAAGAGAGAATTATTTAATATAATTCAGTTTGTTGATTTACAAACCTGTGTTCTTGATTGTTATTCTCATACATACTTGATTATATATTGTGTATTCGGCCTAACAATTGGTATCAGAGCTTAGGCTGTTTAATATATACAGTTTTACGATTCAAACACAGTAATAATCATGTCTGAAGAAAATCAAGCTCCTCCCAAGGTTGAACAGGTCAAACCTAATTCTGTGAGTCGATATGAAACAATCAGGGTTCCAATTCTCAGGCCAGTGGAGTATCCAATATGGAAGGTGAAGATGACCATGTTTCTGGAGGCAACAGATCCAGAATATCTTGACAGAATTAATGATGGTCCTCATAATCCAACCAAACTAGCCCCTGTTGTTGCTGGCCAAGAACAAAAGACTGTTCCAAAGGAGAAGAAAGATTATACTCCTGAGGACATCTCATCTCTTGCAAAAGATGCAAAGGTTAGACATCTTCTCCACAGTGCTTTAGATAATGTTATGTCTAACAGAGTAATTGGTTGCAAAACTGCAAAAGAAATCTGGGATGCTTTGGAAGTCAGGTGTCAAGGAACCACTGCTATAAAGAAAAACAGGAAGACAATACTCACACAGGAGTATGAGCACTTTGATTCAAGACCTAATGAAACCTTGACTGAGACTTATGACAGGTTTTGCAAACTATTGAATGATCTGTCTCTGGTTGATAAAAAATATGACCTTGAAGAGTCTAATCTCAAGTTTCTGTTATCTCTACCTGAAAAGTGGGATTTAAAGACAACCACAATAAGAGATAATTATGAGCTTGCTGATACAGATCTTGATGAAATCTATGGGTTGTTGAAAACTCATGAACTGGAGATAGAACAAAGGAATAGAAGATTAAGCAAAAAGACAAAATCTGTTGCTCTCAAAGTTGAGGAGAAGCCCATTACGAAGGAATCATCAAGGAAGAAAGCCAAGGGAAAGGCTTTTGTCATTAAATCTGAAAGTGAGTCATCAAACTCTGATGATGACTCAAACTCTGATGAAGCTTCTGACTCTGAGGATGATGAAGAACAGATGATGCAAATGGCTGCATTGATGGTGAAGACCTTCAAAAAGATGGGATTCAAGAACTTTAAGAAAGGGAAGAGATTCTCAAGGAAAGATTCAAATTCTGAAAGGAAAAGTTTTAGAAAGTCTGATGGAAGGGAGACCAAGTCTGGCAAGAAGGATAAATCTGAAATCCAGTGCTACAGGTGTAAGGAGATGGGTCACTATGCCCCAGAGTGCAAGAAAGGCAAATCTGAGAAAGCACTCATCTCTAAAGGCAAAGACTGGGCAGATACTTCAGACTCTGATGATGGAGAAAATTATGCTCTTATGGCAACTGTCAGAGATGAGACTGAATCATCTGAAAATAAGGGCATAAAAGAGAGCACCCTTATCTTGGACAGTGGATGCTCAGGACACATGACTGGAAATAAAGTCCTGCTATCAGATTTTGAGGAGAAGGCTGGCCCAAAGGTTTCCTATGGAGATGGCAACATAGGACACACTCTGGGATATGGCAATATTAATCTTGGAAGTGTCATCATCACAAATGTAGCTCTAGTCTCAGGACTCAAGCATAATCTGCTATCTGTGAGTCAAATCTGTGACAGAGGAAACCATGTAGATTTTCATACTGAACACTGTGAAGTTATCAGTAAATCTACTGGAAAAGTTGTTCTAGTTGGACACAGGCGCAACAACATTTATGAAGCAAGTTTGGTAACAAACTCTGATGGAAAAACAGTGTGTCTGACTGCAAGAATGTCAAATGAAGAGAGTTGGAATTGGCATAAGAAGCTCTCTCATCTCAATTTGAACAACATCAATGAGCTAATAAGAAAGGATCTTGTAAGGGGACTTCCAAAATCAATACTCAGCCTAGATGGCCTATGTGATTCTTGTCAAAAGGCAAAGCAAAGGAAGTCATCTTTCAAGAGCAAATCTGAATCTTCAGTAGTGGAACCTTATCATCTTATACATGTTGATCTCTTTGGACCAGTGAATGTGATGTCTATGGGCAGAAAGAAATATGCTCTAGTAATTGTTGATGAATATACTAGATATACATGGGTGTATTTCTTATCAAAGAAGGATGAAACTGCTCAAACACTGATGGATCATGTAAATCTACTGGACAAAGGATCACAACACAAAGTCAAAATTATAAGGAGTGATAATGGAACTGAATTCAGAAACTCAATCTTGGAAGCTTTCTGCAAGGAAAGAGGAGTGAAACAAGAATTTTCTGCACCTGGAACTCCACAGCAAAATGGTGTAGTTGAAAGAAAGAACAGAACTTTAATTGAAGCAGCCAGAACTATGCTTGAAGAAGCAAAATTACCAACCTATTTCTGGGCAGAAGCTGTTCAAACTGCTCGTTTTACTCAGAATGCAACATTAATTAACAAGCATGGAAAAACACCATATGAGATGGTGAAAAATAAGAAGCCAAATTTGAAATATTTTCATATATTTGGATGCAAATGTTTTGTGTTGAAGACTCATCCTGAACAGTTGACAAAGTTCGAGTTAAAAGCTGATGAAGGAATCTTTGTTGGTTATCCATTGTCAACAAAAGCATTCAGAGTCTACAATCTGAGAACTAAAGTGATCATGGAATCCATACATGTGTCATTTGATGACAAGAAAATAACTGGACTTGATGACTTAGATGGATATGATCAACTGCGTTTTGAAAATGAAGGTTTATTCTCTGATGATGTAAACTCTGATGAAGCAGTACCGACAAACTCTGATGAAGCGGTTCTGATAAACTCTGACGAAGCATACTCTGAACCTCTACTGGTAAATACTGGAGAAACTGGAGATTCTCAAATTGAACAACATAGAGAACCAGTTGAGGGGGAGCGTGAAGAAGCTCAACAAGACTCAGCAAGTGAGTCAGTTGAGGAAACTGATTCAAACTCTGACAGTTCAAACTCTGAGCCATCCAATTCAGGGGGAGCCTCAGATACTGCAGAAAGTCAACATATGAATCAGGAGAGCATGGATCAAGGGGGAGGATCGAATAATGATGCAAGAAACCACTTACCAACAGCAAGAAAGTGGACACAGGCACACACACCTGATCTCATAATTGGAGATCCTGATGCTAGTGTGAGAACTAGAAGTGCAACAAATAATGAGTGTCTGTATCATGCTTTCTTGTCTCAAACAGAACCAAAGAAAGTGGAGGAAGCTCTTCAAGATGCTAATTGGATTACAGCAATGCAAGAAGAGTTAAATGAATTTGAAAGAAATGAAGTCTGGACACTTGTACCTAGACCAAAGAATAGATCAATTGTAGGTACAAAGTGGGTTTTCAGAAACAAGACTGACAGTGAAGGTGTGATTACAAGAAACAAGGCTAGACTTGTGGCTAAAGGTTATTCACAACAGGAAGGAATTGACTATGATGAAACCTTTGCTCCAGTTGCAAGATTGGAGGCCATAAGAATTTTTCTGGCCTATGCTGCACACAAGAAGTTTAAAGTCTTTCAGATGGATGTAAAAAGTGCTTTTCTCAATGGGAAGCTTGAAGAAGAAGTGTTTGTTGAACAACCACCAGGATTTGTAGATCCCAAGCATCCAGATTAGGTCTACAGGCTTGACAAGGCATTATATGGACTAAAGCAAGCACCAAGAGCATGGTATGAAACTCTTGCTCAATTTCTTTTAGAAAGTGGGTTCACAAGAGGTACAATTGATAAAACCTTGTTTTATTTCAATTCTAGTGATGATTTGCTTTTAGTTCAAATTTATGTAGATGATATTATCTTTGGATCTACTAATGACAAACTTTGTAAGAAGTTTGCAAAGCTTATGCAATCCAGGTATCAAATGAGCATGATGGGAGAGCTTAGTTATTTTCTAGGCTTACAGGTCAAGCAAACAGATGATGGTATTTTTATCAATCAAGCAAAATATACCAGAAATCTTCTCAAGAAATTTGGTATGCTTGATAGTTCATCTGCAACAACTCCCATGGCTACAGCAACAAAGCTAGACAAAGACACAGGAGCCTCAGTAGATATGACAAACTACAGAGGAATGATAGGGTCTTTACTGTATCTTACTGCAAGTAGACCTGATATCATGTATGCAACATGTCTTTGTGCTAGATTTCAAGCAGATCCCAGAGAGCCTCATCTAACAGCTGTAAAAAGGATTTTCAAATATCTCAAAGGAACCATAACCTTAGGTTTGTGGTATCCTAGAGAATCAGAGTTTAAGCTAATTGGTTACTCTGATGCAGATTTTGCAGGCTGTAAGATAGACAGAAAAAGTACAAGTGGAAGCTGTCAATTTTTAGGTGACAGATTGGTTTCTTGGTATAGCAAGAAACAAAAGTCAATTTCCACATCCACTGCAGAAGCAGAGTATATAGCTGCTGGTAGCTGTTGTGCACAGATTTTATGGATGAAGAATCAGTTGCTGGACTATGGATTAAGGTACTCTAAAATACCTATTTACTGTGATAATCAAAGTGCTATTGCTATGACAGGTAATCCAGTACAGCACTCCATGACAAAGCACATCAGCATAAGGTATCATTTTATCAGAGAACATGTGGAAGAAGGAAACATTGAGCTTCATTTTGTGTCTACAGACCAACAACTTGCAGATATCTTCACCAAACCTTTGAGTGAAGCTACTTTTACAAGATTGGTAAATGAACTTGGAATGATCTCTGGTTTCGACTAGAGATACGGGTTAGACTCAAAAACTATACATGTTTGATTTTTATGCTCATGATTCCTTGCATGTATTAACTGTTATGAGTACCAGTGTCGTAAACTCTGATGCTAAACTCTGTTAGTCATAAAGTGTTGGTCATACTCTGTCAGTTAAAGTCTGATGTTAAACTTTGATTATAATTTTTGTCTGAAACACATGGACCGATGAAGAAAAATGTATGAAGCATGATTTTCAGTAAGTAATTGTGAATCCTTAAGAGTTATATAGATTCTGATCTCAAATATGTGCAGTAAGTTAACACAGCATGATACTGTCTCTATATTTATAGCATCTCTTAGTTTATTGATCCTATACACTGAGTCTGTATTAGCTGTTTGCATTTTCTCTCATAAATTAATTGTATTAACTGATGAAAAGTCTAAACTCTGATTATTAATTGCAAATAATTCACCCTCAAATCAAAAGATGCCAAACAGAGCACAAATTCCTTTGAGATCATGTTGTGCCTAGGAAGATCCAGGAACTTATTGTATGGAATAAGGGCTAAAATCTTTGATTTTTGGTGACTAGTGCCAACCACTGATTACTGGAAAATAAAAATAAATAAATAAATATATATATATATATATATAAATAAAGGGGGTGAAAAATAAAAGATATATCCAAATGAAAGGATATCAGAATACAGAGTTTAGATATATAAATCAGATTTTATTTTATACATGAGAGTTTAGGCAACCAGTTTTTACTACTTTAGTTTATGGATTTTATGCACTTTGAGATGGTCTAAATATTAATATTCGGTAAACTCTGCTATAGCACACACATATTTTCACATCTGTGCAGTTTGAGAAAAGAGTTTATTGACAAAGAAGGACAAATGGTAAACACTGATGTATTGTGTGAAATACGCCGAGGTAATTTAATTTTAATCTCTGATGATTAAAATAAATTTTATTGGTTTCAGACATTTTATAATTTTGAGATTAGACATTTGTTTAGAAATTCGAAAGAGTATGATAACAAACGGTTCATATTTGTATTAAACAGAGGAGAGAGAGATTAAGTATTTTGAACAATGTGACATGCGGTAATTATGGCTATTTTTACTGCGCGTGTGTATTGGAAGTTGGTACATACAGCTGTCAGCATATGCACGTTTGACATCTGTCCCACTCACACACTTTTCAAAGAAGCCTGCTGTGTGTAGTAATGATTAAAACGTTTGAGTTTTAATCTTCACAGTTATTATTTAAATATACTACACATAAACGGTTCAATCTTTTACACACCTCAACTTTTCATAAGCTTTTACTCACACACATTGTCTCAAACACTTTCACTGCATACACTATAATCTATTCTCTGTTTGTTTTCTTTTAAACTGTTCTAATGGCTACAACAATGTTTATTGCTTCTGGGTTAGAATTTGTTCCTAACAATTACTCAGCTCCTTTGGCAAATGAGAACGCACCGGAGGCGTTTCATTTAATTCAGAGTTTCCTGTCAAACTCTGATATCGGCACTGCTCTCACCGAACCGTCGAAGCTGTCTGCAACTCAAATTCGGACTTTTTGGCAGACATGTACTTATGATAATGGAGGAGAGACTGGTTCTCCATCTATCATTTTTGAGTTTCAAGGAGATGAATTTACTGTTACTCCTACTACTGTTCGTGATGCTTTGGGTCTTGAAGATTTCAGTGCATTCACAACTGTTGGAGACTTTGAGTTAGTCAGAATGATGAGGGAGATAGGATACTCTGGACCTTTGACAAAGATAGGTCAACTCAAAAGGCCATTTTTGCGCAAGGAGTGGAGCTTCTTTTTCGATTGCATTACTCGGGCTTTTGGAAAGAAGTGCACGAATTGGGATGCGATTCCCACGGATAGTCTGCAGATCGGGTATTCTCTTCTCTATGGCAGTCACTTTGATGTTGCTAGATTTGTTTTAACTAATATTGGTGAGAAAATGCTAGAGAATAGGAATGTTGTTTACTTCTCTAGATTTTGTCAGTTAATATTTAACCTTTGCTGTCCTAATGTTGAGATTTTAGAGGATGATGTTATCCTCTCATTTAAATTGCATAAACGCATATTTTCTGATCTCACTAACAAGGATAACAAGAAAGGAGATGTTGGTGTGTTACTGTTGCCTGAGTCTGTGCAACAATTCATGGTTAACTTACAACAACAACAACAACAACCACAACTGGCAAACACTGAAGCTGGACCTTCTGTGTCTCAACCACAAAGGTCGAAGAAATCTAAAGTAAGGGCTGTTAAGTCTGTCAGGATAAACACTGAAGCTGGGGCATCAAATGCTGATGCTATGCCTCAGAAGAGAAGAATGAAGAAAAGAAGAGCCAATAGGGCAAGGTCTGATATTGTTGATGAAGAGACTGAAACTGATGAAGAAACTCTTCATCAGAGAAAGAGAAGATTGGTAGCAGCACATCTGTTTGGTGTGGAGACTGTTCTTCATGAGGAAGCTCCTACATCAAAGTCTGATGATGTAGTTGAGAATGCTGCAAATGAAGCTCCTATGCCAACAGAGGATAGAGCACATGTTGAGATTGCAGATGAAGAGGCTACAGAGCCACAAGGATTTTATATGGACATTGAAGCAAATCTCTCTATAAACTCTGAACATTTCACTGAAGGTTTGGAAGCTGATCAAGATACTGTTGAACTTGCAGAATCTATGGCTTCTCACACTGAAATAATTTCTTTTGATCTTGAGAAAGGTGAGGAAGTCGATCAGACTTTGGATGCTAATGCTACAGAAACTGTTGCTACAAATCCTGATGTTGCTCATAAGGATGCAACAGAGAATGTTCCTATTGAAGCAGAGTTTGTTGTAAACTCTGAGGATGTTATTGTTCTTGAAGCTCTACAACAATCTGTTGTTGAGATTGTAACAAAAGAAGCAGAGTTCCTGCATACTGCAAACTCTGAGATTCCAGAACCTGATGCTGAGAATATTCCTGCAGAGAATACAGCAGATAATGATAATGATAATGATAGTTCTGATCATTCTCAAGAGGAGTTATTTGAGAGTCAAGCAAACTCTGATGAGCTAAGAGAGGTCAATCGAGCTACAGCTGAGCATTTTCAAGATATGTACTACAATAGATGGGCTGCTGCGGATTGTATCTTTTCAGCACAGAGGGCTGCTGATTTTCTTGGTGATTCTGTGAAGACGATTTCAACTCCTGATATTCTTACAAGTCTGAAGGCTACTGTGATTCAAATTAAATCTCTCCACAACAGATTTGATGAGTCTCATAAGGAAGTCACTGCTTTGAGGAATGAAGTTGGTCTGCGAGATCTCACTCTGAAGAATGATAGAACTTATTACAATTCCATGTTTAAGAAACAAGCTAAGGACTCTGATGACATTCAGAAGAGGCTTGGGAAAGTTGAGGACACTCAGACTGCTATGTCTGCCCAACTGACATCAATTTCTAATGCTATTGAGTTGTTGACATCAGTACTACTTTCTGATGATATCGAAAAGGGGGAGAGTGTACCAAGTGACAAATGCAAAGACACTCCAACTCTGAGACGGAGGGATGATGGTAATGATGGTGGAAACAAGGGAGATGAAAAGAGCTTAAGATTAAATGCTGATAGAAGACTACTTTCAAGAAGATCAAACTCTGGAAAGGGAATTGCAAACTCTGCCAGTGGTTCAAGATACAAAAGTTTGATCATCTCTGATAAGCCATCTACTGATGAGGAAATTGCTGCTAAGGTGTTTATGGCAGAACATGGAAAAGATGTTACAATTGAAGATATCCAAGCTGAAGAGCAAATGCTTGCTGAAGAACACAAGAAGAATCTTGAAGCTGGAATCTACAAGAAGAAGGAAATCAAGGCTCCTAGAAAGAAAGAAAAAGGAATTGTTATCAAAGAGAATGTAAACTCTGATCAGAGTTTACAGTACTCAAGGAGGCCTGTGATTAAAAATGCTGACAAAGGAAAAGGTAAACTGGTAGAAGAAGAACAGTTACCTAAGAAGATTTATTCAACCTCTGACATTGCTCAAGTTGAAACAAGATTAGCTAAATCAACCTCTGACGCTGATCAAGTTGATGTTTCTACTAAAGTTATGACAACCTCTGACGTTGCTCAAGTTGTACAGAAATCTACACAACTTTCAGGATTCAGCAAACCTAAAATTCTTGAAGAATTAAAGCTTGAAGCTGTGAATTTCTCAGAAACCAGAACTGTATTGGGAAAAGAAGCTTTTGATAAATCTGGACTGGGATCACACAGAGAGAGAAGAACAAATAACAGATCTCAAGATAACTTTTCACTGGCAGAACCTGGTATTGGGGTTACACAAGAAAACCTTGATAAGTTAGAATCTGTTCAGTTGATTTTTCACAAAGTATTGAAGAAGCAGTTTTTGTTATACTTCATGAGTGATGGAAGAGTTTATAAAGTTGGAGAATCTGATGTTAATCTCAAATCATGGGAAGAACTGGAATATATACTTTATCTTCTAAAAGTCAAAAACAGACATACTCATGATGTTGCTCAAGTTTTGAGAGAAAAGATGCTGAGATCTAAAGCTATGCTTGGAGGAGGAGTATCAAGTGTCTACATTCCAAAGTATAGGGATCATACTGGAAAGTTAGTGGAGATGAAGAGGAACAGTGCTAGACTTAGAACTGCACTTGGAATAAAGACTTTGGAATTTAACTTGGAGTCAGACAAGTCTTATTTTATTCGGCTAGGAAATGATATGAGAAGAAATAGCATATATTCTCTAAGAGCTGCTATCTATCAAATGGGGGAGAGTGATTCAGAACTTAAAGAGCTAAAAGAGATTATGGTGGATGAGCTAGAGAAAGCTGAAAGAAGACTGCTGATTGATTATCTCAGAACAGTACCTGATATTGAAGAAGTCAAGTAAAGTCTGACTGTAAGTTTTTTATGTTTTCTGTTCTAAGTTAAATTTAAACTCTGTTTTAAAATTAAACTCTGTTATATTTTAAACATTGCATTTGTTATATGTTTTGACATCATCAATTATCTTTTTAACTTGTACATTTTAATATGAACAAGTTGGGGGAGATTGTTAGATATAATTGCTGACGTTTGTTCATCAGTGTTTAAGTCCCAGGTACATATCAGAGTTTATATAGAAGCCAGTCAGAGTTTGATAAAGTCTGACTGGGTGAAGAGTTTATATGGAAGCCGGTCAGAGTTTGTTAAAGTCTGACAGGGTGATAGTTAACTTAGCTGTCGGTGCAAAGATAAAGATTCTAGAAGCAATATATTCTGAAGATGGAAAGAATCAGAATATATTGATACAGCTAAGGAGACTGGACAGAAGACTGAAGCAATCCTTAATTGATAATAATTGTATAGCTGATTTATAGGAGTATCAATTAGATAAGGATTGTATGTAACTGTGTACTATATAAACACAGATAGGTTATCCCTAGAAGGGACGCGAACATTGAATATATTATTCTTGTAACCTAGTAGCTCTTTGTGATTCATTAACATCACTAAGAGAGAATTATTTAATATAATTCAGTTTGTTGATTTACAAACCTGTGTTCTTGATTGTTATTCTCATACATACTTGATTATATATTGTGTATTCGGCCTAACAATTGGTATCAGAGCTTAGGCTGTTTAATATATACAGTTTTATGATTCAAACACAGTAATAATCATGTCTGAAGAAAATCAAGCTCCTCCCAAGGTTGAACAGGTCAAACCTAATTCTGTGAGTCGATATGAAACAATCAGGGTTCCAATTCTCAGGCCAGTGGAGTATCCAATATGGAAGGTATTTGCCACTAATCCTTGCTTTGCTTGAATAGATCTCTTTTGAAACAGCTCTAACTCATATGTCTTTAGAACACCATACAACACATCAAAACCAATCTTTGTTAGATCTCTTTCTTTAAGGGAAGAGATTCTTGGTTCCAAGTGATCTGGAAGAGTTAGTAAAAACTTCATATTGAGCTCTTCTGTTTCATAGTGTTTGTCATAGAGTTTGAGCTCGTTTATCAGCTTGTTGAATCTCTCAAACACTTCTGTGATTCCCTCTTTTGGCTGAGCCATGAAAGCTTCATATTGTGAAACAAGAATCTGCTTCTTGTTCTTTCTTTCTTCAGTAGTTCCTTCACAGAGCACTTCTATAAGATCCCACATCTTCTTGGCACTAGTACAATGAGCAACAGTGCCATACATGTTGAAGTCCATAGATTCACAAAGTATTTAGCTATTTTAACATGCTTACTTATCTTTTTAACAAATACAATTAATAAAATATTAAAAATATAATACTAAAATAACAATTAACAATCCGTGCATCACACGAGTTTTAATCTAGTATATATATATATATATATATATATATTGATTGATTGTCATATGCTCCTCACCTCCCGTCTCCTCATTTATATATATATAGGGGTTTACTCCAATACAAACCACTCTTAGACTACAAACTACAAACTAAAATAATTTTAGTGATTTCTGTAAGAATAAATAGTGATTTCAGCATAGATCTAGTTATTTATTTTTATATACGTATTGTTAGAAATGAATACTACTAGAAACTAGACAGAGGGGGGGGTGAATGGATAGTTTGATATATTTTTCGATTCTTGAAAACTAAGTAACAGACTGTATATGATTATGATATGTAATATGCAGAAAGTAAATAACACACACAATCACTTTAATCTACTTTGTATAAGCAAATTAAATACTACAGCTTTCCAAGAAATTCACAATAGAATTTCTGGCTTCTAAACAAGAACAGTTTGAACTTGCTTGCTTACAGAGAAAAGAGCTTAGCAAATAACTATGTGTATCTCTCTTCTGCAGCTAACAATAGGATGTGCATGATATATATAAGCCCTATACAAACTAGTGCACACACCTATTTTTACACAGTTACCCCTTGCTGAAAGTCCAACTTGTCCTGCCATAAGACGTCAACTGTGTCAGGAAGGACCACCTGCTTTTCGGAGTCTTTCCCGTTTCTGTAGCTGCTTGTCTCTTATCTTTCTCTCCAAGTTTAGCTGTAGATTTGCCATCTGTTCTTTGGACCACCTTGCCAGAACAAATGCTTCAGTATTTGTCTCTTTTGATTCTTGATTCTGTACCTTGATTTGTCTTGTTGTAAACGGCTAAGTGTTGATATCGTGAACTCCACTTCATTCCTGACTTCGCGATCTCACTTGTGAGGACTTCGCGATATAGCCTTTGAAGACTTTGCGACATAGGTCATTTGAAGACTATGCGACATAGGGCTTCTGAGGACTTCACGATCTAGGCTTCTTTGACTTTGCTGACTTCAACACTTCACGACATGTGTCTTGAGGACTTCTCGACATAGTACAAAATGGACTATGCGATATAGTACTTCACGACATGGATATTGGTGACTTCACGACATAGCTTTCTTCTGACTTTGCTATATAATGCCTTAGACAAATTTCTGCAACTTATTTCTTCATAGCGTTATTTATCTTTATCCTGCTGCATGAACACTTCTGAACTTCTACCAGGACAATTATTCAATGGCCTATATACAGTCTAGATGCAAGAAACTTTACTAAGCTCATTATAACTTTGAGCATACATGATCAAGCTAATGTTCATGAGAACAAGACAAGTACATTTAGAGACCTATACTACATCCCAGTGATAGAACTCACTAGGTCATGCAATGTGACATAGTCACATAGTGTAGGCTTGTTAATAGTGGTGTTCAGACATGTCTTGAGCCTAACAATCTCCCCCAAATTGTGAGTAAGACCCTTAGGCACAATTTCATGTCTGATAACAAGCCTAACTAACATAAAAAAGAACAAGTATAAAGAAGATAAAGTTAAGAACAGAACTTGGAAATTTGGTCTTACAGAATTTCTCCTTGAGCTACATAGCTTCAGTTTCCAATTGTTTCTCTAAGAAATCATCATAGACTTTCTTCTTCCTTATTTCTTCATTCTTCTTTATTTCAGAGATGGCCAGTAAAATTTCATCCCTTGCAATCAGTTCTTCAATGAGAGGAGAATCTTTTAGATCTTCAGCTGCTGTTCTGAGGGAACTTTCCACATATGAATGTATGAACTCCATCCTTATCTTGCTTATTCCTCCATAATGATTTTTGTACTCAACAGTATAAGGATTTTGCTTTACCCTGCACAGCCCTTTCTTCCTTAGCTCCTTTGCTCTTTCTTCCATCTCAGCCATCTCCTTTTCTTTCTCACACCTCTTTTCTTCATTCAGCTTCTTTAGATTTTCTTTATATTCAGAGTGCATTTTCATGAATCTGGCAATCTCTGTTTTCCACAACCTTTCTTCCTTTTCTTCAAAATTTAACAAGGCATTGATTCTTTCTTGCTCATAGGTGTCAAAATGTTGCCATCCCCCTTGCTTCATTATTCTTTCTCTTCCATCAGTGTACTTGATCTCTAGATGATTCAACTTCACTTTGACTTCAAAGATCCTTTGAGCCCTCAAAAATGCTAGGGCATCTTCATCATAGTCCTCATCTAGTGGAAGCACATTGATGCCAATAACATTTGTGAGTTTTCCAGTCTTCTTTGTTATCCTCATCCTTCTGGGTACACTCTTGATCTTCAAATGCTTCACAAGAGATACCTTTCTGGAACAAGGAGAATTAGTCTTCAGTGCCACATCACTTGGATGTAGCTTCATTCCTTTCCCCTTCATCCACTGTAACACTCCACTAGCTGTAACTTTGTGGAAGTGTTTTCTTGAAATTACTTTAGTGGCTTCATCTTTCTTCTGTGGCAATTCAGGTTCAGAAGTCATGGATAATGATTTTGGAGGATCATTGCTAACAGTACCCACCCTAGACTTAGAGTCTTGTGTTGTGGTTAAAGTACTGCTAGCAATGTCCTTGACTTGCTGAATTCCACTTCTTGTTTTCCTGGTTGTTTCCTTTGTCCCTTTTGAGTCCCTCTTGTCATCACCAGCATCTTTTGATTTCTTTTGATATTTGCTCCTGCTGCTCTCACTAGATCCATCCTTATTTCTCCTTGTCTGAGATCTCCTTTCATAGGTTTTCTCCTCATCATCATCCTCCCCATCCTTCCTTTTGCACTTTTCTTTGACAGATTCAGGAATGACTCCATGAATCAGAAAAGATTGTAGAGTTCGAATCATCTCTAGTTCCTCAGCTGTCCTAGCTCCTCTCTTAGCTCTCAGCATTTGCAGCACCTGGTTGATCTTTGCATTGTTCTTCATTAACAGGTCTGAGGGAATTACTAGTTGGTCAATACTACTGTCTTGAGATAGGCTTTGGTAAATTATTGTCCTTGGCTTGGATATAACCTCAGGCAATCTTTTATTTTGGTCCATCTTCAAGTCATTATAAAGACTTTCATTGTTCATCCCATGCTTTTCAATCAACTCCAGAATGATTGACAGCTCAGTAAATCTCAGTTTCTCTAGAGTTTGAAACGCTAGGTGCCACAAGCAGTTGTCCTTGCATACCATGATTATCTCTCTTAGATGGACATCCTTGATTTTCCTTACTGCCACTGTGAAATACTTGATGCTTTCCTTGATCTTCTGTCTATACATCCTTGCATCTCCTTGAGCACTGCTGTAGATGGCTTTCAGAAACTCCAGAAAGGCCTCATTATGATAGATGTTTGAGTTGGCAACTTCCTGTAGCTTGGCCTCTGTGATAATTGCAGCTTTGACAGGTTTAGCATTGGGAGTAGGTTGAGGAGTTGATATATCTTTAGGCATTGTTGATGGATAGTAGGTGGTTGAGATTGTGCTCTTCTGAATGATTGGCTTTATGGTTTCTTCAATGAGTTTGCCCTTGCCCTTATGCTTTGACTGTTTGGCAGGTACTCCCCCTCTTTGTTTCAGAATGACCTCCTTTTGTTTCTCCCCCTTAGGCTTGGGATCAGACAAGATGTCTTGAGCTTCCCCAGGGATAGGCAGGTCCATTTGTTTCATCATTGAAGTCAGCATCTGTTGTTGCACCAGCAGGATATTGGAGGTGTTGTTGCCTTGGGCATCCAGTTTGTCATTGAGCTGTTTTAGAGAGGTGGCAAGCTGCTTGTTGTCATCTGTCAGAGAGGCTACTTCTCTTTCAAGACCATCCACCTTTGAGAATAGCTGTTGAGACTTGAAAGAATTGAGAGATTGATCCTTGAGTTTGGTAAATTCAAATTTGGAGATGTTTGACAGAGGGACCTCATCCACCAATTTGTCACCATATTGATTTTTCCAAATTACATTCAGCATGGCATTGGAGTTGATATTGGCCTTGACTTGATTTTCCAGGGTTGTAGCCAGCTTCCTGATGTTGTCTGTGACCATGGCCAGAGAGAGGTCCATCATGCTGACAGTAGAGTTTGTCTTCTGGATTTCTTTAAGGATGCCATCCACCCTGGGAAAATCAGAGAGATATGAGTTTCTGAGCTTAGTGAGGGATCTGTCTGTCTCCTCCTGGATTGAAGAAATCTCTGATTGAAGCCCTTTCCCAAGATAGTGCAGAGCCTTTAATTGATTCCTGTAGACTTCATTAACAGCATCATAGATTGCAGCAGGAGAAAGATCCTTTGCATTTGAGCCCAGAGAAGTGAGGTACTCTTCCCTTAGAAAAGCTAGGGCATCCTTGAGCTTGAGAGTCCTCTTAGCATCCAACCAGGCATCCACATTTCCCTCTGGTTCAGCTGCATCCACTATCTTCTCCTGCTGAGCTTCAACATCCTCCTTGTGGCAGAGTAAAATGGCTTCATAATCAGCATTTGGGAGATTTGAGGTGAGGAGATGTTGAGCTATTTTTGAGAACTCATCAATCTGTGCCACATGGAGATCTTGTAAGGCTTCTTCTGTCATTTTGGAAGGCACAGATGATGATCCTGAAGGCCTGTCATGGTGCACAGGCTTCAGCCATTCTGACATAGTGGCCTGAGCGAAGTGAGAGCTAGTGCTAGGCACTTCATGAGATGTAGGATTTTGAGTCTCCTCCAGCCTTGGAATGGCTGTAGAGTCTGATGTTGTCTCCATTGAAATGGGATGTGTTACAACATCAGCCCTATTTGTCTGTGAAGACAGTTCCACATCCCTAAGGATGGGAGAATTTGGCATAGAGTCTCCAGTGAAAACTGGTGAATCCTCCATGTTTTTGTTGGTGTCATTAGGATATGCCCCAGCATGCATTCCCTGACCAACTAGATGTGGGTCCTGGGTGGTGAGCATAGTGTCATGCACCATGTCACTTGAAATTGGCTCAATCATAGGAGAGAATTGTGATTGATCAAAGGCAAGATTGTCATTGGAATGACTCTCTTGTTCAGAAGAAATTTTTATGGAAGAATCTGAGAGAGAAGTGGGGTTTAGATTAGATTGTGGCAACTCCCCCTGAGAAATAGGAGGAGTTTCAACAGTGATGTGCTCTCCACTCTGTGTATTATCAGCCTTATCACTCATAGGGTCAAGAGTGAGGTCTTGACCCTGTGCAGACTCTGTACAAGGTGCAGTGGGGAGACTGCTCTTTTCAATGCCAATGACCTGTTGAGAGGCCATGGACAGTAACAGGTGTACCCCTTTTTCCACATCTGAATCCTGTTGGGAGGATCCAGTGGTAGGTTTAGATTTGAATTTCTTACTTTGTCTGGTGAGAGGTGACTCAGGATTCTCACTATCTATCTCTACAGATTCATTTATCACCTCTAGGGCTCTCTTCTTTGACTTCTTTTTAGTAACACCAATCTTTTGAGAGATTGATGCACTTGGCTGCCTAACTTCTATGGTACTGTTTACAGTGGGGTTGCTGGATGGGATGGGAAGGCTGGGGTTAGACTGTGTAGCTCCTTCAGTCTCAGCCTCCCCTGTCCAGGAAAGTGCATGGTATATAGGCTTATCAAGTGGATAAGACTCAAATGTGTCCTGCATATGCTTGGTCACACTTAGAATCACATCCACTTGATTCCTTGTGTCCAATGAGCCAAATAGAACTTTGGACATGGACTTGGAATAAGCCATTTTAGTTTTATCTATACCCTCCAATTCATGGACATTTGCATCAAGAAAATTTAAAATTACTTGAAGGAAACGAGGGTAAAAGATGTCATTACCTCTACCACGAACAGTCCTGCCTAGCCTCTGAGCCAATTCTTTGAGAATTATGGCTCCCACATTGATCTCCTGGTTGTTGGCCAAGGAGTAGGCTAGCTTCACAGCAATGTGACTGATATGGTCACATCCTGTCTTCCTGCAGAGAAACACCTTCTGGAGTGCGTCAAACAGAAATGACCACTCCCTTCTCACAAACTTCTTATTTAGCTTTCCAGTATCTATCTCTTCAGCATACCGAATGAAGGTCATGAATTCTATGATTTGAGCATCTGTAGCTGCTTGGTCATGACCCTCCACCTTGAACCCCAAAGCTTCATTGATTTCCCTTTCACCAAACTGAAAGTGTTTGCCTCCAATTGAACAACTAACCTCCTGGAATGAGGTTCCATCTTCCCTAGCCATTGTTGACACCAACGCCGTTCGCCAGAATCCTTCCAATACATCGACATACAAGGTAGGGTTCAGGGTTAGGGCTTGGCGCAGGTAGGAAGTGTTCAAGAACCGTACAAAACACTTGTACCTTGGGTTAGCCTCAGCCTCAGAGGGAATGGTGAGAAGATTGGTTTCTTTGGGAATGGTTAAAGGGATAGAAGATGATACTGTTTGAGATTTGGGTGCCATTTCGAGAGAGAGTGTGACAGAGAGAGTAGAGAATTTGTGCTTGGGTTTGAGAGTTTGAGAGCAATAGACAAGATGAAAAGTTGTGAACGGTTAGAAAAGGGTATTTATATGATAGAGACACTGCGATATGGAGTTATGAATTTGTACAGTCTATTTGTATGTCGCGAAGTCAAAAAAATGGCCTGTACCGCAAAGTCTTGCAAAGTATATCGCATAGTCTCAGAAATGAACTATGTCGCAAAGTCCTCAGGATGAAGGGATTGGGGAGACTTTGCGATATAGGGAGATACCCTGTCTAAAGCTCTCTATGAGGAATTTTAAGCAAATTGTCAGACTTTTATCAAATTTTGAAATAAAATGAATTTAAATCAAAATTCTGTCAAATGTGGAGACTTGTCGATATAGTTATTCTAAGTCGCGAAGTCTTAAAATGAACTATGTCGCAAACTCATGAAATGAACTATGTCGCGAAGTCTCACAATCTCAACAGTTTGCGATATAAGTCTGTTTGATTTGAACTGTGTCGTGAACTCTGAAAATCATCTATATCGAGATGTCTCAAAAGCTCACAACTTTACCAACAGATGTGATTTTGAAAAATATGCAGTAAAATACTGAAATATTTATAAATCATATCTCAGCTAATTTTCACTCCAAACAAATAGAGCATTTAAATACAGTGAAAATTTACTGCTGCAACAATTTACTGGCATACTTACTTAGAGCAACCAAATGAAGGATTAAGCATTCCAATTTCACTCACAAGTCTGTTGAAGACTGCTTCATTCAGAGGTTTAGTAAATATGTCAGCTAATTGTTTCTCAGTTGGAACATAAGAGACTTCTATGGTACCATTTGCAGCATGTTCCCTAATGAAATGGTACCTGATCTCAATGTGCTTTGTAGTAGAATGATTAACAGGATTGGCAACTATGGATATTGCACTAGTATTATCACACATTAGAGGAATGTGTTCTAACACTAGCCCATAATCCATGAGTTGATTTCTAATCCAAAGCAATTGAGCACAGCAACTTCCAGCAGCAATGTATTCAGCCTCAGCTGTGGATGTTGCTGTGGACTGTTGTTTCTTACTAAACCAGGACACTAACCTTTGACCTAGGAATTGACAGCTTCCAGAGGTGCTCTTCCTGTCAATTCTGCATCCAGCATAATCAGAATCTGTGTAACCAACCAGGTTGAACCCAGTGCCCTTTGGATACCATAGCCCAAGATTAGGAGTCCCCTTTAGATACTTGAAGATTCTTTTGATAGCCATCATGTGAGATTCCTTGGGATCAGACTGGAACCTTGCACAAAGGCATGTGGCAAACATGATGTCTGGCCTGCTAGCTATGAGATAGAGTAAGGATCCAACCATTCCTCTATAGACCTTGATATCAACTCTCTTGCCTTTCTTGTCTTCATCTAGCTTGATTGCAGTAGACATAGGAGTTTTAGCTGGGGATGACTCTTCTAAACCATATTTCTTTAAAAGATCCTTGACATACTTAGATTGGTTTATAAAGATGCCATCCTCCCTTTGATGTACTTGCTGGCCTAGAAAGTAGGTTAACTCTCCCATCATACTCATCTCATATTTGCTTTGCATCAACTTAGAGAACCTTTCACAGAGTTTTTCATTTGAAGAGCCAAAGATGATATCATCCACATAGATTTGAACAAGAATGATATCATTTCCATGCTTCTTGAAGAATAGGGCTTTGTCAATTGTACCCCTGGTGAATTGATGCTCAAGAAGGAATTGAGATAGAGTTTCATACCAGGCTCTTGGTGCCTGTTTGAGTCCATAGAGTGCCTTGAGCAATCTATACACAAAGTTTGGGAAGTCTTCACTTTCAAAGCCAGGTGGTTGAGACACATAAACTTCTTCAGCAAGATCACCATTGAGAAATGCACTTTTCACATCCATTTGATACACCTTAAAATCTGAGTGAGCTGCAAAAGCCAGGAAGATTCTGATGGCTTCCAGTCTAGCTACAGGTGCAAATGTCTCATCATAGTCAATGCCTTCTTGCTGACAATATCCTTTGGCAACCAGCCTTGCTTTGTTTCTAATTACCACTCCTTCTTCATCCATTTTGTTTCTGATCACCCATTTGGTGTCAATAACATTCTTTCCTTTTGGAGGAGGTACTAGTTCCCATACTTTGTTTTTCTCAAATTGATTCAACTCTTCTTGCATGGCAACAATCCAATCAGAATTCTTCAAAGCTTCTTCAATTAATTTAGGTTCCTCTTGTGACAGAAAGCAGCTATACAGACATGTATTTAATGTTGCCCTTCTTGTTCTAACTCCCTCACTAGGATCTCCAATGATTTGATCCCTAGTGTGGGGTTTGTCCCATTTCCTTGTGTGCCCCTGTTCATTTCCTTGATATGTTCCAAACTCATTTTGGTTGATAGGTGCATTCTCTTCTTCTCCCCCTGTGTTTGTGAACCCTTGCACAGGTGTTTGAAGAAGATTGTCACCTTCGAGGATTTCATTCTCTAGAACAGTTTGAACAGGGGGTTCATCTTCACTTTCAGAATCCTCAAGATAACCTTGATTCTCAAATCTCAATGGCACACTGTCTTGATCACTTGTTTTCAGTCCAGGAGTTTTCTTGTCATCAAAGGTAACATCCATGCTTTCCATGACTTTGTGTTGCTCAGGTACAAATACTCTGTATGCTGTCCTTTCCAGAGAGTATCCAATGAAGATACCTTCAAATGCTTTTGCATCAAATTTTCCAACATGCTCAGAGGTATCTTTCATCACAAAGCACTTGCTTCCAAACACATGCAGGTGCTTGAAGGATGCTCTTTTTCCAGTCATTAATGAGTAAGGAGTTTTGCCAGACTTCTTATTGATTAATGTTCTATTTTGCACATAGCATGCTGTGTTAACAGCATCAGCCCAAAAGCTAGTGGGTAGCTTTGCATCCAGCAGCATTGTCCTTGCAGCTTCAATGAGAGTTCTATTCTTTCTCTCAACTACTCCATTTTGTTGAGGTGTTCTAGGAGCTGAGAATTGTTGAGAAATTCCTTTATCTTTGCAAAACTCATACAATGTTGAATTTCTGAACTCAGTCCCATTATCACTTCTCAAAGCAACTACAGAGGAACCAGTGCTTTGTGCTTCTTTATCAACTCTCTTGATATGCTCTATTATGACTTGGGGTGCTTCATCCTTGGAGAATAGGAATTCCACCCAAGTATATCTTGAATAGTCATCTACCATCACTAGAGCATATTTCTTTTTGGAGAGGGACATTACATTCACAGGGCCAAATAAGTCCACGTGAATTAGCTGCAGAGGTTTTGAATTTGTATTGAGCAACTTGTTCTTGTGACTGGATCTTTTAATTTTTCCTTTCTGACAAGCTTCACATGCTTCATCTTGCACAAACTCCAAGGCAGGCAAATCCCTGATAAGTTCTCTCTTGGTTAGAGAGTTCATTGCCTGAACATTCAAGTGAGACAGCTTCTTGTGCCATAGCCAGAATTCCTCATTTGTGGCTTTAGTGTAGAAACAGCAGATTTCTCCCTTATCTGCAGCCTTGAGATTAGCTACAAACAAGCTTCCTTTCTTCACACCTGTTAGAAAAACTTCACCACTTTCCCTTTTTGAGATTGAACAAAGGTCTTCATCAAATTCCACTTTGAAACCTCTGTTGGTGAATTGTCCAATACTCAAGAGATTATGCTTCAGTCCTTCAACAAATGCTACATCTTCAATAATGACATTTCCAGATTTAACACTGCCATATCCCATTGTATAACCAATGTTGTCATTTCCAAAGGTTACTGATGGGCCAGCCTTTTCCTCAAAATGTGATAGCAGGGCTATATCACCAGTCATGTGACTTGAGCATCCACTGTCCAATATCCATATGACTCTTTTATTCCTGTTGCCCTGCATTCACAAAATGACTAAGTTGTTTTTGGTACCCACACTTGGTAGGGTCCAGTTGATTTAGAAACATTTTGATTAATAATTCTTCTGTCATAAATTGCATTTCTCATAGTAGGAGACTTCACTTTTTCTTTGGCTTTGGAGTTTACACTCTTAGGCTCACATGAAGTTTTCACCCTCTCAACCCTGATTGGGGACCCTGTCCTATGAGAATGCATATGTGTGTGTGATTCACCAGATTGTGCAGAGTCAAGTTTATGTTTAAGAGATAAACAGTTAGCAATCACAGTCACATAGCATGTCATGCAGTTTGGCTTACCACAGAAAGAATCATGACTAGAATTTATGCTAGCAGAATGGTTACTCAGGTTGTCAACTTCAACAATATCAGACTTACTACACTTATGAGTCAAATGATTAACAGATAGGCATTTTTGACATTGTTTCCTGGGAGCATTTGGCACATAAGCATAGTTGTTTCCCTTGTTAACACCCACTTTACCATTTCTGTTTTGTTTCCTTTTCTTAACAACTTCTTTCTTTGCTTTAGGACTCTTGACAAGATTGTCTTTGGTCTCTTTCTGATTGACAAGTTCAGGAAAGGAAGAAGTGTTCTTAGCAGCCTCATCTTCTTCAAGTAGTTGTTGCTTGATGATCAGTAGTTCCTCATCAAACTCAACAGCACTCTTTCTGAAGATGGGTTGTTCAACACTTGACAGTATGGTTGGGGCATTTTTGTTTGTAAAAGTTTCCTTTCCTTTGCCCTTGACCTTCTTCCTTCCCTTGTCATTATCATAGTCAAAACCAACTCCAACCTTGCAGTCTTCAGTGTGTTCTTTGTGATAGGTTTGAATAAGTTCAGAGGAGTTTTTGAAGCTTCTTAGTTTCAGTTCAGTTTCAGCAATTTGTTCCCTAAGGGCTTTCTCTATCTGCTCAGCACAAATCACTTTGTTTTTGAGATACTCAACCTCCTTTTTCAAACCATCCAGGTTCACAGCCATTAACTCAAGTTTCTCATTCTTTTCTGTAAGCTCAACATTCTTAGCAGTTAGTCTATCAATTTCTTCATTAGCTACTAACATGCTAGTATGAATATTAAACATCTCAGTGCTCATATCTTCAACAGTTTGCTTATATTGAAGGGGAGTCATATCAAGAGAAGTAAGAATGGGTACCTGACTTGAATCACCATCATCAGAAAATGCCATCAAGGCATAGTTTGAGTACTCTTGTTCTTCTTCTTCATCAGAGTCATCCCAGCATTTTCCCTCAGCAATAAAATCTTTGCCCTGTTGTTTCTTGAGTAGAGCCTCATACTTAGCTTCAAGCTCTAAGTATGCTTTGTGCTTCTTGACTTGTTTAGGCTTTTTGCACTCAGTGGCAAAATGCCCAAGTTCATTGCAGTTATAGCATCTTATTTTGGTCCTATCCACACTTCCTGTCTTGTATCCACCCTTAGCAGCACCAGCAATCCCTTTTCCTTTATTGAAGGTGTTTGAGCCACTAGATCCACCAGTGTTTCCAGTATTGAACTTGGACCTGAATGGCTGCTTTCTTTTAAACCTTATGTTAGGATACCTCCTAGCCATATAAGCAAAAGATTTGTTTTCCATTTTGTCCAGTTCCTCCATGCTGTAAAACTCATCCTCTTCAGGTAAATCATACACAACCTGAGTTTCATCACCAGTGTCTTCAACTTCCAGTTCCTCAATCTTGACCTGACTGATTTTAAGAGAGTCCATTCTTTGACTTAGGTTGTCAGCAATAAGTGCACAGGAGGTATTTGCCACTAATCCTTGCTTTGCTTGAATAGATCTCTTTTGAAACAGCTCTAACTTATATGTCTTTAGAACACCATACAACACATCAAAACCAATCTTTGTTAGATCTCTTTCTTTAAGGGAAGAGATTCTTGGTTCCAAGTGATCTGGAAGAGTTAGTAAAAACTTCATATTGAGCTCTTCTGTTTCATAGTGTTTGTCATAGAGTTTGAGCTCGTTTATCAGCTTGTTGAATCTCTCAAACACTTCTGTGATTCCCTCTTTTGGCTGAGCCATGAAGGCTTCATATTGTGAAACAAGAATCTGCTTCTTGTTCTTTCTTACTTCAGTAGTTCCTTCACAGAGCACTTCTATAAGATCCCACATCTTCTTGGCACTAGTACAATGAGCAACAGTGCCATACATGTTGAAGTCCATAGATTCACAAAGTATTTAGCTATTTTAACATGCTTACTTATCTTTTTAACAAATACAATTAATAAAATATTAAAAATATAATACTAAAATAACAATTAACAATCCGTGCATCACACGAGTTTTAATCTAGTATATATATATATATTGATTGATTGTCATATGCTCCTCACCTCCCGTCTCCTCATTTATATATATAGGGGTTTACTCCAATACAAACCACTCTTAGACTACAAACTACAAACTAAAATAATTTTAGTGATTTCTGTAAGAATAAATAGTGATTTCAGCATAGATCTAGTTATTTATTTTTATATACGTATTGTTAGAAATGAATACTACTAGAAACTAGACAGAGGGGGGGTGAATGGATAGTTTGATATATTTTTCGATTCTTGAAAACTAAGTAACAGACTGTATATGATTATGATATGTAATATGCAGAAAGTAAATAACACACACAATCACTTTAATCTACTTTGTATAAGCAAATTAAATACTACAGCTTTCCAAGAAATTCACAATAGAATTTCTGGCTTCTAAACAAGAACAGTTTGAACTTGCTTGCTTACAGAGAAAAGAGCTTAGCAAATAACTATGTGTATCTCTCTTCTGCAGCTAACAATAGGATGTGCATGATATATATAAGCCCTATACAAACTAGTGCACACACCTATTTTTACACAGTTACCCCTTGCTGAAAGTCCAACTTGTCCTGCCATAAGACGTCAACTGTGTCAGGAAGGACCACCTGCTTTTCGGAGTCTTTCCCGTTTCTGTAGCTGCTTGTCTCTTATCTTTCTCTCCAAGTTTAGCTGTAGATTTGCCATCTGTTCTTTGGACCACCTTGCCAGAACAAATGCTTCAGTATTTGTCTCTTTTGATTCTTGATTCTGTACCTTGATTTGTCTTGTTGTAAACGGCTAAGTGTTGATATCGTGAACTCCACTTCATTCCTGACTTCGCGATCTCACTTGTGAGGACTTCGCGATATAGCCTTTGAAGACTTTGCGACATAGGTCATTTGAAGACTATGCGACATAGGGCTTCTGAGGACTTCACGATCTAGGCTTCTTTGACTTTGCTGACTTCAACACTTCACGACATGTGTCTTGAGGACTTCTCGACATAGTACAAAATGGACTATGCGATATAGTACTTCACGACATGGATATTGGTGACTTCACGACATAGCTTTCTTCTGACTTTGCTATATAATGCCTTAGACAAATTTCTGCAACTTATTTCTTCATAGCGTTATTTATCTCTATCCTGCTGCATGAACACTTCTGAACTTCTACCAGGACAATTATTCAATGGCCTATATACAGTCTAGATGCAAGAAACTTTACTAAGCTCATTATAACTTTGAGCATACATGATCAAGCTAATGTTCATGAGAACAAGACAAGTACATTTAGAGACCTATACTACATCCCAGTGATAGAACTCACTAGGTCATGCAATGTGACATAGTCACATAGTGTAGGCTTGTTAATAGTGGTGTTCAGACATGTCCTGAGCCTAACACGTATAAATTTAGTGATTTTATGGTACAAAATCTGTAATTTACGTATAGATCTGGAGTAAAAATCACTACATTTACGCAAAAATCACTATTTATTCTTACAGGAATCACCAATATTTTAGTGATTCTCGCAAGCATAAATAGTGATTTATCGTCGGAATATATCAAATATGGTATGCAAATTGATCGTTGGGAGATGGAGAAAAATACGGTGAAGTCGGATTTCAAAAAAAGCTCTCCGATTGACGAAAAAAATCAAATTAAAAACAGAGGGGAATATGTGTGATTGTGTGTGGGAGGATGTATTTTAGTTGTGTGTTGTGCATATAGGGGGGCCATTAGATTAGATTAATCTAAGGGTTTAGATTGGTTCTTAGTTTGTATTTTAAAAAAGGTTTGTATTTGATCACTAGCATATATATATATAGAGTCCTGCTCAGCTAGAAACAAAATTAAAATAGAAACTAGAAACAGGCCGGCCCAAAACTAACAACCCGGCCTGTTAAAAATAATTCGTAAATTTGTTTTTTAAACCAGACCCAAAATATACATACAATACACACACATCCCTCTTTTATTCACAGAATATCACGAGCCGTACAAACACTGCTCTTTCCATTACTTTCAAAAAGGTAAAATAACTAAAAATTAGTCATCCATCAGCGATTATTTGCCGATTTAGCAACCACTTCTGTTGTACGACATCAAGTGCTCTTAAAAAAGCAACGAATTGAAGAAAAATCAGAGATCCGAAGAGTAACAACAAAGATCGACTATTAAAATCACTAAAAACACTCAATAAGGTACATTATTCACCTATCGTACCGATTTTACCGATTTTAGTGATGTTTTTATACATGTTGATGACATGTTTTTATGATTTTACTGTTATTCTGTAATATAGATTGTTTTTGTCTTTTTTCGTGTGATTTTTCAATTTTTGTAGATATTTGTTTTACATATTTCCGTAAAATATTACTTGTAACTAGTTATTAAAAAGTTTGATTACGATTTGATAATGTATATTGGTTTGATTTGATTTGATTTGTTTTTGTGTGTCTTATGATGAGTTTTTGGCTTGTTTAAGATGATATATTAGTGATTTGATTTGTATTCATGTTTATTAGTGATTTGTTGTTTTGTATGTTAGTGATTTATGATTGGAATGTTTGAGCAGATGAAATGCTTATGAGAATTATATTTTGAATTAGAATGTTTATTAGTGATTTGTGTTCATGTTTATTAGTGAAATCTATCAGTCCTCTGTGTTTATACTAGGTTAGTGCTCTGGTTGAATATATGTTGCTCTTAGATGCTATAGCCTATAAGGATTCAGATTTTGAGATCTTTGTTTTTCTGTGTATTAGTCTGCTATAGACTTAATTTTCTTGATCTCATATTAGTCTAAGACTCTAGGTGATGTGTTATGAAGTAGCATTAAGAATATAATGTAATGTTATAAAATAAAGAACACGAGAACTTTTATCTAGGTTCGACACCAAGTCCATCAAAGAAAATTCCAACGCGACGAGAGTAGCTAAATTTTTAGTTTCTTATTTTATCAAGTTGGCTTGTTTAATTGAGTTTTTGTGGGGGTGATGAGTGAAAAATCAGTTTGTGTGGACATTATTTTTTGTTTTCTTCTGGTCTTGTTTACTTGATTAGGTAATTACTGCAGTAATATTCTGAAGTATTTTGAAGGCTTGTGCAAATTACTAAGTTCAACTAATAATTTAATATTTGGTAATAATAATTTAATTTAAGAATATATTTAATTTATAATATTTCGATTGTTATGTACTCCCTCTGGTTCATGTTAACATTTGATTTGGGCATGCACATTAAGAAAGGAAAAATGTTAACCCGTCTCGTGTTAAGATTTGGTTTGGGCACGTAGATTAAGAAAGGAAAAACATTAAAAAAAAATAGGACGATTAGTACTTTAAAGTTAAGGAGTAATTGTAGTTAAACTTAGTGATAATAATTGTTGTTGTTGCTCTGTGATTTTTGACGTTTTAGTGATTGTTGTGTTGTGATTTCCAACTATATTATCTATTCTATAATTGTATAGCTGCATTTTAGTGCTTTGTTTGAATAATGAATAATAATAGTTAGGTAATTGATTTGATTTTTACAGTTTATGTACTGTCCCCAATTTGGTTGGTTAAAAAGATATGCGCAGGTTTTTGAACAAAGGCTCATGCCAGGACTCACTGGCTACTCCTTCGCCAGAGCCACCACCTTACACTGCCACGCCGCCTGTTCCGTCAGGTCCTCGAAGAGTGATTCGTCTGGTTTATTATGACGAGAATGGAAAGTTCAAGATGGATGCGGAGGCTATTGCTATGTTGTAGCTTCTCAAGGAGCCTGTTGGTGTTGGTTCTCTTTGCGGTCAGGCTCGACAAGGCAAGAGCTTCATTCTCAATCAGGTTCATTAACCATTACTTTTTCGGTTATTCGCTTTTCGTGTTTTGTTATTGTTTTTAATCTGGAATTTAGGTTTTAGGAATTGAAATTGGTAAAGTTGAATTACGGAAAATCGAATTTTGAATACTCGTGCACTCGACTGAGACTTGAACTCTCGACCTTTTTTAATGTGCTGATATATTAACATGTCGTATTAATGTTTGAATTGCAGTGTGTTTAAGTGTTCGGTTTGGATTTTAATTTCATGTGAGGGTTTTGGTTTTGAGAGTTCCGTTTTGTAAGTTTTTTTGATCAAGTTCTTTGAAAACAATGTGTGGGTGATGTAGAGACATTGGCGATTTTCTTTTCAAGTTTCTGTTTTTGTGTTGGTTTTTTGCTATTCGTAGCAGCATAACTTGTCGAGAGTAAGGCCATAAAGAATATGAATTTGTGTGTGTGTGTGTGTGTTTTCCCTATTGTGGTTGCACACACTTAGATTGATCTCTGTTTCACCCTGTTCAATTACTTATTTTCATTTCCTTTTCTTTTACAATTCTGTTACCTAATTGTGTTTCTTCTTTTTCTTGGGTTCTGTTGCAGGGAACTTACAACACACAAATCTTTTCATTGGATGTCCTATTATCGAGCATGTCCATACACAACCAGGTTAGAAAAAGTTTTTGGCATTTGTATTAATTGTATTACAAAATTTGGATCTATCTTTTCTTCATGTGCTTATACAAAGTTTATCCTTCCGGGATTGGTGGAATTGATGAAGCTTCTCTTGATCCTCTTTCCCTCATCACTAAAATGAGTAAATGTATACGTGTTAGAGCCTATGGGGTAAGGAGTACTGCTTCTGAGATTCGCCAGTTTTCTCCTATATTTGTCTAGCTTCTAAGGGTAATGTTGTTTGTATTTTATGTACTTTATTCATTTTGCATTTTAACTAGTGATGTGTTCCCCGTTACTATTATTTGTTTATTTACACATACATGTAGGACTTCTATCTAGATTCGGTGATAATAGGGGAATAACACCTCGTGACTATTTGGAGATTGCTTTGAGGCCGTTTCAAGGTAGCAAGAGAGATGTGGCTGCAAAAAATGAGGTTGGTCAGTAGGCTATATTATAGATTGAATAAACATACATCTTTGTGGTAATATGTCCATTGTGTAGAGATAATGTCTTTGTAATAAGAGCAAATCCAGTGTAATGGATTGCTAAAACCATTGTGGCTAAAACCAGTGTACAAATAGATACGACTTGTTGGGACCACCACATAGGCAAGACCAGGCCTTAATTTTGTATTCTAGAATTTAATCAATAGGATTATTGTTATTAACATTTTGGTGATTTGTATAGTCTAGTCTAGTATTTTATGTAGTATATTTAAGTGATTTAAGTAGTTCATTTTAATGATTCATGCAGTACAATTGGTGATTTTTGTAATTTATTAATGTGTTGTTTAACTTGCCTAATTTTTTTTTATCTTTTATCGCAGGTCTCTATGAGCAATAATCATAATGTATGTTCATGCAAGAAATTTGTGATGTGTGAATAATTAGACCACTTGCATTTTATAGTTTAAAGCAAATAGACGCTGAATAAAGCAAAAAATAGTATACAATGCAATGCAACAACTCAAGACTCAACAAATTGCCCAAAAATGAAGGCAAATGGCAAACCAACCATTTGAGATTTATAATGATATGTTTGGGACGATAATGTTGTCATTGTATAGTAGATTTGGCTCAAACATTTATACATATTTATGTGTAAGCTAGTTTAATGTGATGATAATGTGGAAGTTACTTAAAAATTTGGATTATATATTTTTTAATGCACTATATGTAGTTCGAATTACAGTCAATAGATATCAAATTGTATTTTTATAGTTCATTTGAGTTTTTATTAGTTCTCTAATTTTCTGTAAAAACTAATTTCAGCATCTTCACCAATAATTCTTTATGAAAATGTCTTTAACTAATTATAAAGATAATTAGAGATAACAACTAACTGGAATGACTATAGTTTTTAATTATAAAATTATCTGAATTATTAATTCCACATTATGAACACTTGAAAATAGATTGGACAAACTATATTTTGTGGGCAAAAAAGAGGCACCAGTTAAAATATTAATAATAAAAAAATTTAGTAATTAGACACTTGGGTGGATATCTCCCAAAAAAACAAAATCCACTGAAAAAAGCTCCAATGAGACAACAAAAAACACTTGACATACCATAAGCTGAACAAAGGTCTGTGATAAACCCAGAAAAGTAGAAAATAAGAACATAATAAAATACATATTTCCGGCCAAACCAACCACCTCATGGACTAGCATATTAACACTTCACGTCTGATGACACATCCAAATTAACACCACCAAACCAGTAGACATTCATTACACTATCTGGTACATAAATCTGTCAAATCTCTCTGTATAGACACCCAAACTAAATAATCTAATTTATGATAAATCATCCATCTGGTTATCAAAGCACAACACAAATGTGCCACTGAAAGAATACAAAAGGCATGAGCCTGAAAAATACAATAAATCTAACACATCCACGTTTCAAATTCCTGGCCACTCATACAAAAATGGCAGCCAATATTGGAATCACAACATAGCTAAATAAATTTTCAGTAATTGATGACAAAACCTATCACCCTAGAAAGACCTTCGTAGATGAGCCACCTACACTGCAAAACAACGTGCACATGAGTTTCGACAATAGCAAATGTTTATATTTTGACAAAAAAAAAAAAGCTAAGGTTCATATAGTCACAGTCAACACCATCCATGCCATGAATGAAAATATATAAAATAAACATTGTTGCGCAGAAAAATCCAAATAACTTCGCAAAATCATAATTTCTAGTTAATGAATCTATCCAGTGATTTTAATAATAAAAAAGGGTCTTATTTGTAATATAGCATACTGTGATTTAGCAAAAAAAAAAATATATATATATATATATATATATATAGCATACTGTGATTTATCTAATAGTAACTAGTGATTTTTATAGTACTAATTAGTGATTTAAATAGCATTGATTTGATTTTTGTAATAGTTATTAGTGATTTTGTAGTGACCTGTGTGAATCAGAATAGAATCATAATTATCAATATCTCGTACACTAGATCCGTTTGTTTATGGTAGACCAAGTAGAAGTGGATGGCCATAATAAACTGTACAACGTACTAGAATGTACTGAATGGATCACTAATTATAGTGGATGACCATAATAAAAGTTTGATGTTTCTAGATACGCACTCAGACTCCATTTTATTTTAGCAAAAACATATAGACCCGACCCAAATTTCTTAGAAAATATACATTTCATTAAAATATACAAAATCTAAAGTTCTTTACAACTTCTGCACCACATTAAACATGCTAACATATAATCTTGTATAATAGCTCATCGTGGCGTGGCATAATGTTGGTCAAAATGTGCTTTACAATTACGACATTATCATCACAATTGTATCATTATTAATCTTAAATACATTACAAATTTCTTGAATAAAAATACAACATGATCATTTCTCAATCGAGACCTGTGATAAACGGATTAAGAAAATAAGCATGTCAAACAAAATATAAAAAATGACAAAAGTTACCACTATACAACATAATCACTAGAATAAACTACAAAAATCGCTAAAATATGACATAAACATCAGTAGACTAAACTACAGGAATCACCAAATGTTAATAATAACAAATAATATTGATCAAGTTATGGCATTACAAATCAAGGACTGGTCTTACGTATGTGGATGTCCCTATAAGTCATGTAAACTTGTCATATGTTTATCCCCTGCTTTGCTTTAAACATGCTCTTTTCAATTCTATAATTCTATGTCAAAAGAACTAGATTTTTAGACTTATGATTGTCAAATACACCTTGTAGCCAATACACTTGTAGCCAATACAAGAAAATTTTAAAAATTAATACCATGTAAATTTTGACACTTTGTTGACTACTGATCTTGCTAAACCGCTAGCAGGAACACTTGCTCTTTCCAATTCCACATTATTAGTTTCCATTCCTTATCACGATAATGATAATTCATACATCACATGTATCACGATAAATTTCTTAACTAATTACAGAAAATGAACATCAAATCATGGATATAGTACATAAATTACATATCTCTGGTTAACATAAATACAACACATAAAGTACACACCTTCAAGTTTTTAACCAAAACATCAAACAAAAACGAAAATTAGCACTGACTTCAGTAAACACGTCATGATTAATTCCTTAACTAATTTCAAGAATATGGTATATAAATCGTACAAATCTAACCAATTACGTAACTACTCAATTACATAATAAAACTTATATTAAAAATCAAAATCGCGCTGCAATAATAGCAAAAGAGCAAATAATACATGTAATTAAGAAATTAAAAATGAGAAATTCTGAACATTAATCAATAAATCTGAAACTCAAAATATATTTCAATTTACCTCAATCATCACTAATTTTCAACAAATCCTTTGTATTTTTCTGAAAAAGATGATACTTCCATAAAATCACATCGACGAATTACTGCAAAAATAAATGATAACAAGTAAATTAGAATAAATCACAGTTGTTATAGAATGAGAGAAAGAAAAGATCAAATAAATTATGTGAAAATTGAACACACACACGGATCTAGAGAGATAGAGAGAGCGATGAGAGAGAGAGAACCATTCAACAAGAATTTGCCAGAGAGATGACACAAAACACCGAGATAGATGATAATCGATAAGGGATAACATGAGAGAGAGAGAGAGAGAGAGAGAGAGAGAGAGAGAGAGGGGTTGAGAGAGAGAGAGAGAGAGTGGTGGGGCAAGAGAGAGAGTAGAAAGAGAAAGTGTGGATTCGAGAGAAATAAAAATGACGTATTCAATAACAAAATCCTTACCTTCTGTAAATTTTAAATTAAGTAAAATCTGTGGCTGAGATTAAAAGGTAATAATATTATATCAATGGCTGAGATTAGTTCCTAGTTTCTATTTTAATTTTGGTTTCTATTTGATCACTAGCCTATATATATAGGCTAGTGATCAAATAGAAACCAAAATTAAAATAGAAACTAGGAACTAATCTAAGTCCTTAGATTAATCTAATCTAATGGTCCTCTACTGCACCACACACAATTAAAATACACCCTCACATACACAATCCCAGCAAATCCTCTTTGTTTTTAATTTGATTTTTCCCGTGAATCGGTGAACTTTTTTTGAAATCCGACTTCACTATATTTTTCTCCATGTTTCAACGATCAATATGCATACCATATGTGCTATATTACGGAGTATTAAAATTTTAGTAATTTCTGTAAGAATAAATAATAAGAATAAATAGTGATTTCAGCATAGATCTAACGATTTATTTTTATATACGTATAAATTTAGTGATTTTACGGTACAAAATTTGTAATTTACGTATAGATCTGGAGAAAAAATCACTACATTTACGCAGAAATCACTATTTATTCTTACAAAAATCACCAATATTTTAGTGATTCTCGCAAGCATAAATAGTGATTTATCGTCGGAATATATCAAATATGGTATGCAAACTGATTGTTGCAAGATGAAGAAAAATACAGTGAAGTCAGATTTCAAAAAAAGATCACCAATTAACGGGAAAAATATAATTACGAATGGAGGGAATTAGGTGGGGTTGTGTGTGAGAGGGTGTATTTAATTGTGTGTGGTGGAGTTTCTAGTTTTTATTTTAAATTGGTTTCTATTTGAGTAGGACTCTATATATATATTGATCGATTGTCATATGCTTGTAATAATTAAAGTAGAAATCAAGTCATCACTAAAATTGCAAACATGCAGATTGGTGAGGTGACGTGTGCCCTTTTAAAATTTGTTATTAAATAAGATACAATTGTTTAGGCATTTTCTTTTATTTAAGTATTAAGATAAATGCTAGCTAAATATAATAATGAAAATCTATATTATATTATTAAAATCGAAAAATTGAAAGTTTTGGTTTTTGATTTTTGGTTTTCGATCATTTATTCAGTTTAATATATAACAAAATAATATAAAAATAGTAACTAGTGGATTGCCTTTTATAATTAAAACTAGTCGAAAAAGCCTCGATTCGCGACGACGTTATAACTTTTTTTTAAAAAAATTATCTATAAAATTATAACAATTATTCAGTTCTCCCTAATAAGTCGTCCTCCCGTTAAACACATTTTTCTTGTTAAGATCGAAATCCCAAATTTTATACAATGAATACTTGTCTTACATATTAATTTTCATGTTAACATGCTCGTTTCTAATGAGTCGTCTTCTCCTTGAAAAAACACATATATAAATTTGCACTCCTATTTTACTCCCAATAGAATTTTAATTATGTATGTCTTCCAAACACTTATTCTACTTTTGATAGAACTTTTTTTTATATGTATTTCTTATAAATTCGAATTTTTTTACTCTATAAATTCGAAAACCTATTCTACTGATAGAATATTTAATTATATGTCTAACCTACAAATTGACAAAGTCGCGCTTCGCGGCGGCGTTATATATATATATATATTTTTTTAAACTCTATATATAAAATTACAACAATCACTCATTTCTCCCTAATAAGCCGTCCTCCCGTTAAACACGTTTTCTTTGTTAAGATCGAAATCAAAAATTTTATACATTAAATACTTGTCTTATATATTAATTTTCTTGTTAACATACTTCTTTGTAATGAGCCGCTCTCTCGTTGAAAAAACACTAATATAAATTCACACTCCTATTTTATTTTCAATAGAATTTTTAATTATATATGTCTTACAAACACATATTCTACTTCCAATATAACTTTTTTTTTTTTAATATGTATTTCTTATAAATTTGAATTCTTCTACTCTATAAATTCGAAAATATATTCTACTTCTCATACAACTTTTAATTATATGTCTAACCTATAAAGTCTCTATAAATTCAAATTCTTATATTCTATAAATTCAAAAACCTATTATACGTCCAACATAATATATATTCGAGCTCTTCTCCTCTGTAAATTCGAACACATATTCTACTTTAAATAGAATTTTTAATTCTATGTCTTACCTATAAATTCGAATTATTCTCCTTTATAAATTCGAACACTTATTCTAATTCAAATCAAACTTTTATTTATATGTCTTCCCTATAAATTCGAACTCTTCTCCTCAATAAATTCGAATACATATTCTATTTCTAATAGGTTAAATGATATTTTTTGATTTATTAGTATTTAAAATTAAAAAATTCAAAAAAAAATAGAAAAATAGATTGAGACAATCTTAGAGGCGTCACCTAACATCCAGCGTATCCTCCTTTATATATATATTGACACTTTTTTCTAACAAAATCTACTCATTTTCCAAAAATATCACGCACAATTACCTTTAAATTAAAAATATTACCTTTATATTTGTTCTAACTAAAATTTCTTTTTCCAAAAATATCACGGTTATAATTAAAAAATAACTTAATAATATAAAAATAGTAACTAACTAATTGTCTTTAATAATATAGTATAGATTTGGAAATGAAGCAGATTTTTTCTAACAAAATCTACTCCTTTTCCAAATATATCATGGACAATTACCTTTTTCAATTAAACATGTACCTTTTTTATTTGTACTTACTAAAATCTCTCCTTTTCCAAAAACTTCACGGGCAATCCTTACTTATTTATTTTAAAACCTATTTTTATGCTTTTAATTATTAAATTTTTTACCTATTTTAACATGTCTACTTATTTTTTTAACAAATACAATTAATAAAATTTTACAACGTAAATTAAAAAATAATTTAATAATATAATTGTCTTTTATAATTAAAGCACATTTTTCTGTTTTTTTTAACAAAATCCACTCCTTTTTCAAAAATATCACGGACTACCTTTTTCAATTCTTTTTAAAAGATTAATTGAGCAGAAAAAGGTAGTGTATAATAAATTAATCTTATTAAAAGATTACTTTATTTAATTCACATTTTTCTATTGTTTTCTAACAAAATCCACTTTTTTTCCAAAAATATCTCATAATGTATTTTTCAATTCTTTTTAAAATATTAATTGAGCAAAAAAGGGGTATAATAAATTAATCATTTTAAAAGATTATTTTATTTTATTTTATTTAATAAATAATAAAATAATATAAAGTATAATAACTAGCCGATTATCTTTCATAATTAAAACACATTACCTTTTAATGATAATATATTACCTTTTATAAACACGTCTAAAAATAAAAATTAGTATAATATATTTTTCATTCATTAATATTGCCTTTTTTAAATTATATATGTTCTTAGTATTATATATCTTTCAATTATTAATACATTCCAAAAATATCAAACACTATATTTTTTTAATAAAAATGTCAGTTATACTATATTCTATATACTTCTATTATTAATACAAAAATAATATAAAAAATATTTTACTATAAAAGAAATATTATTTTATATTAAAAGAACCTCATGTTTCGCACCGGTTATAAGTTAGTATACATAAATTGCAAGAAATTACAACATTTAAATGTAAAAAGCAGTTAATAAATTTTAAATAATAAATACAACAACAATCAATAGCAACATGAACTAATTATTTAGCACCCGGAATAGTCATCAGGTCACTTTAGGACCGAATAATACCCCCGAATAATCTTTGAATGTTGATGATTTTGCTTCTCCAATCCCGTCATAAAAAAACTAAGATTTTTTTTTCTAAATAAGAAATTATATATATAATAAATTTATTATATAAATCATGATATAAAATATATGTTTTAAATTTTAGTATCATACTTTAATAAATTTATTTAATAAATCATGATATATAATATATGTTTTAAATTTTAGTATCATATTTTAAATATGAATTCGAATTAACATATATTATATAAAAAAATTAGAATTATTATAATTAAATTATATTGTATAATTAAAATTTTAAAATAGTGAAATGAATTAAAATTTTACAACTGTAATAATACATATTGTTTTATTAAATATGGGGTCTGGAATAGAAATGGGGGATTTGTTGGGTGTAATCCCATACTCACTATGGTCCTTGAATACCTCCGTTTTCTATCGTGGATTTGATTTTTTTCAAATCCTTGACCTAAACCTCCGTTTTCTATCTTGAATTTGATTTTTTTTCAAATCCTTGACGTAAATCGAGTATAGATCAAAATGAAACGAGATGGATTGAAAAAGAGATCAATTTGGGATGAGACGAGATAAATGATATCAGTCCCATTTGGCATAGTTACAAATAACAATCTACCGAAAGTATTACAATGATACATCTTAATATACAAATAAAGTTAATTTGCAGATACTTAAAAGGGGTTTCGTTAGCAAGTTTTCCTAAATGAGAATCTCTTGTACTCTCTCTTCTCTCTCTTACTTTTCCTTTAATTTTCCTTCTTCTTTCTGTAAATCGAATCCTCCTCATCCTACAATCTCACATCTTTTTTCTCCAACCCCCCGCCTTATTCCTCCCTCATCTTTGCACTTTTTCCCTTGCCTCTTTAGAACTTGAGTTTTCTCCTCAATTCATTTTTCGGAATGGAATTCGTGGGTTCTCGTTCAAGATACTTTTGTTTCATCTTTGGATAATTCAAGTGAATACAAATGGGTTCATATGTTTTTGGATATTTCGAGGTCATTCCGGACTTGTCTTGATCCTTTGAATGTGAGTTTTTCCATGAATCTTGATTCAAGAGTGAATGTTGTAATTGATATTGATATTGGGCTATCTATTGTCTATATCAATCCAATAACTCCACATGAACTAACATATGACTTTGTTGATACACACTTGAATTTACTAATGGTAAGTTTCAAAGATGCGAGTAATTGCTCCGATTTTGACTTAAGCAAAGCAAGAAACATCTCCGATGTATGAGTTTCTTATGATGTACTCCTTGAATATAATTGCAAGAGTTTTGGCCCTGTTATGCCACATTATACAATTTTTTGGTCTTGTGGTGGGTTCAAAAGCGATATCTTTTATGATTTTGCATATGATCCTTTACCACACGATTATGTTTGGCTTGTGAAGTATTTGTATTAGGTGGATTACTTGTTTATTTGGGTCAAGCAAGTGGATTATGAGGTAATTAATGTTAACTTTAGAGTTAACTTCTTGCATGTAATTGTGTTCAACTTGGACAATCTAGTGAATTGTGTGATTTTAATCTAGAAGATTAATGGTTTAATTGGTTTTGGGAATTTGTTTTATTTCCATCACAATTATGAATTTATTTTCAAACTTGGGTTTACGAGTGAAGACACTGCTCCCACTGCTACTTTGACATTTGAGTATGATTTGAACTTTAGGTTTGTTTTATTGAGACCTGTGATGAATTGCTTTATCCATGTCCTAGTATTATTGCGAGTGAACTCCGACGGTTTGGCTATGGACTACAATATGATTTATGTTGATCTGGTTCAACATGAAGTTTTAGCTCTTTGTGAATTTAGTTGGGTGTTTCTTTCGGGTATTATTTGCGTGATTCTGCTAACTCAAGGAAAGAGGTACAAGACATTTGTGCTTGTTCTTAGCACGGGAGATAGTCTGTATGCTGTTTTGACTCCTCAAGAGTCAAGGTCTAGTCCTACCGATGTTGGAATTCTTGAGACTAGTGTTGATAATGAACCCTATGTTATTGTTTTCATGGGGACAGTGAGTGCAGGTGCTGAAGAGTACAGAATGAGACAATATAAACATGAGTTGTTGACTAGAAGTGGGACTAGGATTATGTCCAGGAGAGTTTTCTTGGAGGGATACCTTGCATCAATAACAAGGATCTGGGAGGCCGAGAACAGAGCATGGGCCATGGTATTACAGGTGGAGCATTACGACACTGGTGACAGTCTTAGTGATAAGAAAAAACATGAAGCCGAGGATGCATATTGTAATAACCCCAAATTTTGGACTTAGTTAAAATTTTTTGATGAATAGTAAATGTTGATGAATAGTGAATTTGTTGATGAAAAATATTTTCAGACCACACTATGTGGGAGACATGAAATGAATGTTTCAAAGTTATATTAGTGATGTATAAGGAAAATAAGTGAATGTAAACGCGATCAGAATCGGGAGATTCCAACTTTAAATTGTGATCACTATTCATTGGACAATCAAGGATGTATTGATTTGATCGTTTTGAGAAAGTATGTAGAATGAGAAATCCGTGATCATATCTTAAGTCAAGGTGAGAAATCTAGGATCATATATTAAGCCAAGGTAATGAAAAGATCAAGGAAGTATCTCCTAACATTGGTACAGAGAAACGTTTTCAAAATCATTTGAACCTATCGCGAAACAGAAGCGTAACGAATTATGGATTAAACCCTAACCGAAGGGGAAGTATCATATAAGATCATCAAGTGCATCATATAAGAGGATTGATTATACAAGAAATGACATAAGCATGACACAAAAGATGACAAAAGCATGACACAGGGGATGAAAAGGTGATGAATCACCACTTTGTCACCATTTTCTCCAAGGATTCACCCAATGGTTGACATGTGGCAAGGGTGACTAAACTCTTCCTAAACCACACAAATGAGAAGCAAGTAATCAGATTTTATTTGCCAAAACAAAAAAAAGAAAAGAAAAGCAAGTATTCTCCCCATTTCTCAGAATTCTGCCCAGCATGAGCAAGGAGCAAATAAAAATTCATAACTCAAAATATACTCATCCTAAAATCTCCAAATTTGGACCATAGCTCCCTCAATGTATACCCAAGATACTTTCAAAATTTCAGGGCAATACAAGATGTATAGCATGGTCAAATATTGGATCAAAGTTGAGGCATGAATAGTGAATTCGAAAATGCTAACTTGTGTTCTTGAAGATTAAAGCTTATTGAGGTTGTATAAGGATCAAGCAAGGGTATACAAGCTATTTTTAGTCTTTACCAAGCACCAAGAAAGGTATAAACCCTCTCACACTTTTTATTATGCTTTGATTATAGTGATTAAATGATGATGTTTAGAGATGGTGTGATATTAAGGATGAATTCTTGTTAATAATGAATGTTTAGTGGTTATTTTGATGGTGGAACTTGTAGACATTGGTATGAACTTGTTTAGGCAGAATATAAGTTGTTTATATGGAGAATTATAAGTATGGTTGATTGGTTTTTGATTGGAGTGTTTTAAACACGGGAATCTTGATTAAGCGTCGTTACCATGTCGGATTTCACTTAGGAAGTTTGGACAGAGACCACGGTTACCTTCTAGGCATAACCATAAGGCTTTCTGACCATGATCATGTAGACTCTGTTTTGTAGTTTGTTTTAGCAAAAGAATCGTATCGTTTTGATTTACGGTTTAGGAGAAACATCCGTTTTAGTGAAAGCGGTTTCGGATAACTAAGTAGTTCACTGCATGAACTTTGAGATAGTGATCAAACCCTTTAAAAATGGAATTGGGTTGAGATATTAATGTGGATACTAGTATGGACAGTTAGGAAGGGAACCGAAGAGGTTTCGTGTTAAAATGATGATTTTTCGATTTTATAAAAATGCGGGAACAAAAGTTGCGCGAGTGAAATACCCTTAAGGGGATGGTTAAAAACAATGAGTTAGCAATGGTAAAGTACTTGGGTTTTGAGAATAGATTTCCACCCAAACTTTTGACTTAAGAGTATAAGGAATGTCATGAGGTTATGAGTGATCAAGAGCAAGACATTTGATGTTCGTTAATAGAACGTTAGTGCTTAAGTTAAATGCACTTTAATTGATTAAGGCATGGGACTGATCGAGTATTTCCTTGTTTATAGATTTTCCGGCAAGTTCTCGAACCCATAACAACCAAGGACCCGAGGCAAGTTTTCTCATCCCATGTTGTTTTCCATTACTTATATTGATGATGCATATGATGTGATATCATGCATGCTTTCAAACCTTACATCTTATATAGATGTAACAGTATTAAAAATGTTGAGATATAGTATATGCATATGATAGATGCATGTCAGTTTTCAAACCCTACATCATATAAGTGATGTTGTTGTGATATATTATGCTTTAATGCTGTGAAAATATTTAGAAACTGTTTACGCTTTTAATAGAAAGCTTTATAAGATATAAGGGTTTATATGCTATGTAAATATTAGATATAAATCGAGGTGTTATAGAGGCTCTAAGGGTAGAGTGCTCGTACGAGAATTTTAAAACTTAGACCGAGAGTCAAATTAGTATTTTGGTCTTGAAAGCTGGAGGGTTCCAGGGACAGTTATATTTTAAAATGTTGATTAAATATTCCAATATATATATTATTGGATATTTAATGTGAGATATTTAAATAATATTATTAAAAATATTATTTTGAATATTTATTTAATTAAGTGAATATTATTTTGAATATTCACTTAAGTGGAATCTTATTGAATGATAATTCAATATTCATTATTTTGAATATTTATTTAATTAAGTGAATGTTATTTTGAATATTCACTTAAGTGGATTTATATTGAATCATAATTTAATATTTATTATTTGAATATTTATTAAATATTCCAAAAATGATTTAAAAATCATAGAACCTTGTGATATTATTATTTAAGGTTCTAGTATTTACGCAAATATTTTCTGATCTAAAAAAGGGTTTATGAGAGTATAATAGAGGTTACCAACTACTTTAATTATTTATCTCGAATAACGATTTTGATTTAAACTTATAAAAATTGGGAATCCATTCCAGGAAGTGAACATATGATTTCACTTGCCTCTTTCATTAAAGGTGATATAGTTTGGGTTTCTGAATTATCAGAGCTAAAGATATTTTACAAAACTCCCAGGTCGTGATTTCGAAATGTTTTATTCGAGGATCGAGGTCAGTTGACAACGGTCAACCCACATTGTGATTTACTTCCGATATAAACCGGAAGTAAGGGTATTTTTACAAAACCTATTAACAAGCTTATGCTTGGGGAACTGGATTAATATCCGTTCCAGTTAAAGATAGTTGGGGGAAAAACATTTTCGCGTAAGTGGCCGAGTAACGCACGGTCCCGCAAAGAAAAACTAATTTTTTCTGGCCTTGATGTCGCCAGGTGGAAATATAATAAGAGGCTGGGTGACGCCAGTCCAGTGGAATCCGTTGGCAGGGAGCGGGTCCACTTGTGTGGCCTTGATGTCGCCATGTGGTTACTAAGATGTAAGAGGCCGAGTGACGCCGGTCCAACCTAAAAGCCCGTATGCGGCTAGGGTAATTACCTTCGGGATTATCCATCTACTAGTAGAGAATCTATGGTATCACGACTGATCATCGTATACCAATGCGTAGCCCTGTACAACTCCCCATGTTTTTCCAAGGATTGGAATTTCAGAAATGTTTAGTAACTTGGGTTAAATACCGGTTACGGTTACTTGTTAATAATATTTTAACAAGGTATTATACCTCATACAGTAGTTGTACTGTATGGCCTGTTTTGACAAAAAGAATATTTAAACATATCGTTATGTATATGAACGGAGTTTCAAAGGTTTTCAATTATGATATCAGCTTACATATATGATTATGACGCTATATCTTATTGTCGAGCTATAGTGCTCATTCTTGCTTCTTTTATATCACAACACAACAAAGTTGAAAAGGTGTTCATTACTGATATTTTACGGTATTTTGAACAATATGAGATATCTAAATAGATATGCATGTATATATGTTGAGAAGGGATTAAGATATACAGTATGTTGAACTGTATAGTATTTTGAATCAATGGATAGGCTTTAAGCCTTGATTCCAATATTTGATATCTATTTTAAAAAGATATGTTTTGAATCTTGGTTCATTATATCGATACCAAGGATTTCTAAATGATTTACGAAAAGTATTTGAGTATGATTATAAGTCATACGGTATTTTGAACGGTATACTATTTTGGGGTCAAACCCTAGTAGTTTTTAAACATGGATCCTATATGGATTATTTACCTTAAAGGTTTAAAGATTTAAACTGGGATAGATTCTTGCTGAGCGCTATTAGCTCATTCTTGCTTTATTAAAACTTTCAGCATGAAGAAAACGTTGCCGATTCACCTCGTGTTACGAGAGCAAGGGAATGGAGAGACCACCCTTGAGTTAGTTCAGCAGGATGGATACTGCTGGTATGAGCAGAATAGTTGCAGACTGAATTAGTAAGAATTGTTTTCGAGTAGGTTTGTATTATTAAACCTTGTATAGAACGGTGAGGTATATTATTGTAACTTCAGGTAGAGGTTGTAAATAATAGATGAGATCCTGGATAGTACATTTGAGTTGTAATAACAAATGTTACTTTTGTTGCTCATTTCCAAGGCTATAACTTGTGTGTGTGCGCGTAAGTGATTGGGGGTATTTGGAGTTGTAGTATTAAAATGTTGTAAGTAATGCAGGTATTGTATAATTGATGGAACGTGACAATCCAGATTCCTGACCCCAGATCTGGGGGTGTTACACTTATAGTGCGGCAGCTGGTGGTGGTTTGAAGCCAAGAGAAACCGTAGTTGTCCAGGATGTGAACTTGGGTTATTAATTCTATTTTTTTTATGTTGGTAATTTTCAGTATTTAAATTTGGTGTTTGGTTTGTAATATAGTGAACTTTACATGAATTTTTATGTGCAATGCGTGAATTGCTCTTTCCGGAACTGAGTTCTATAATGGACTCTCATTTATTATCTTTATATATAAAACTAGATGCATTAAAAAAAAGTTAATTTGCTAAGTTGAATATCCATGTTTTAATTTACATACAATTTTATTAAATGAATAAAAGAACGGAACTAAAAAAAAATGTTACCATCCACAAAAAATTAAATTCTCGAAAACTGTATTATATATTCTTTTGGTAATTGTTAGGTCTTCGTACACCTCTCACCTAGTTCTGCCCATAGTTTAACATGTGTACCGACTGGACAGTACAAATTTCCAATTAATTTAGTGGGAACCAAGTCATGTAATGCAAGTGTCCTGTAGGCTGTAGTCTACATTCATTCACTCACATGGATTATTTAATTTTAGCCCCTCCATCTTCACCTAATTTACACTTTGCCCAATCTCAACCTGATTGCTTGATCGTACCAAGAGAAAAAAAGAACGAGTACACACCCAAAATATAAAAATGAAAAAGTAAAAAGACAAAGTATATTGTTAGAGAAGTGGAAAGTTAAAGATAGATATAGATACACCAATATTTATCATATACAAGTATTTTTGCCCGCTCCGCAAAGGCCGGGCAAAATTTTTTTTTTTTTTTTTTTTTTTAATTTTTAGTTTTGTCCCTTTTGTCGTAATGTATGTTGATTTTTTGTAATGTAAATTGGAAAGAGTGAAATGTTTGAAGTACGTAAATTTTGTAGGAAAATATGAAGAAAAAATTATTTGTTTATTTCGTTGATTTGTTTGATTTTATATTTTTAAAAGAAGTATGAAGTATGTAAATTTTTAAGGAAAATATGAAGAAAAAAATAATTGTTTGGAAAGTATTTGTTTGAACTACCGGGTTAGGTCATTGGGTGCTCCTCTTTCAGCTGCTGCTCGGCGAGCAATTGCTCCTCAGGTTAGTCATTATTTATTTCCTTAATTAACGTTTGATTTCAGCTGGTGGTGGCCGACCAATTGCTCCTCATGTTAGTTTATCTTTGATTGAATAATTCTGTTCGATGTTTTTTAATTTAGTACAATTGTGAAGCACTGATTTACTAATTCTGTGTTATTCGTTTAGAAATGGATTCCTCCGGGTTGGTATGTGAAAGATTTGTGAGATTCCTTACTCGCAGTGATACTTGGAGGAATGAAATGGTTAGGGGTTGTCTGTTACCATATAATTATTTGTGTTTGTGTAATCAGTCGAAGTCTGAAATGGTTTAATTTTTTGCAGAGAATTCCATCTGATTTTTGTTCGAAGTATGGTAATCGGTTATCCGGCAGTGTGCACGTTATTGTGCGCAATGGTTATCGACTTCCTGTTGAGTTAGATTGTAGTAAAGGGAATTTGAAGGGTTTTTTAAAATTTTTTAAGCATTTTAATCTAAAAGGGGGAGAAATGCTTTTGTTTGAGTATTATGGGCGTTATGATTTGAATGTGTACATTATAGGTAGTCATTGTTCCGAGATTGAGTACCCTCACATTGTTCACCATTTGCAGACATGTCACCCTCGAATAGGTAAAGTTATAATTTTTTCGTTTGAACCTGTTATTATAATCTTTGGTAGAAGGTACATAAGTTTTTTATTGTACTTTGAATCAGTTACCTTGGGTAATGGTGGTTGGCGATTCATATGGTTTGTTGATCCAAGTTCATTGCTTGTTGATGAGATTGTAAGTAAAGATTGTTTATTAAAAATGTTTATTTCAAATATTTTGTGTCCTTTTTGAATTTAAATATTTCTAAGAAAGTTTATCGGTGTGATTTTGTTTAATAAATGGTAATTATAGGAACCACCTACCCCATTCATTGAACGATGTGGTTCTACATTTCCGAGGTGGCCAGAAATTGCTTTAAATAATGGGAAGGTATTTTGTGGTTCCTACCGTCGGGAGACGGGTAAAATAAGTTGTCTGCGCAGTATGTGCGATGTTTTAGGAGTGGCTGATTTGAAACCCTTTTATATGTTGTTGTTCACATATAACGGTGTTGGACTGGTAAATGTATCTGTCTTTGATGAAAACCTGTGCGAGGTTTTGTATCCTGGATCAGCTACCTTTACTGGTAAGATTTTTATATATAAATATTTATCTTTAATTTTGGTATGTGCGTCCGTTTGGTGAACTGTTTGTTGTCTGCATGTAGATGAGAGTGTTGATGGTTTGGACAGAGGTTCTAGTTTTCAGATTACAATCCAACCCTGTCATATGCTGAGCTACTGTTATGGTGTGGTAGGTAGTAAGTTTAGAACGAAACCTTAGAACTCATGTTATATAGTAACCATTTGCCCATACTAATGTTGTACCTAATATGTGACAGGATATCTCTACTCAGTATAAAGACTTATGTAACAGGTTGGATAGAATTGATTATATAAATGTCAAGTATGGAGATTTGTCGTGGAGGCTTCAGGTTAAGAAGAGAAGTGACCGGAAGCGTACAACAATTAATGGTGGGTGGGTTCAATTTAGAGATGGTTTGGGACTCTGTGTTGGGGATATATGTTCCTTTCATTGCTGTAGTGAATCGTACTCCAATTTCACAGTTAGTGTCATACGAAAACCGCGGAATGATGAATAGAAAAACTCTCTGTGGTGAAGTCTGTCGATTTTCTGAATTTCTGCAGGTGGTACTTTTGTTTCATTTTGCAGTACGACTGAATGATGGTTTGTTTTGAGAAATGTTTGTTTGTCAGATTACAATCTGAATTGTTTTTTGGTTTTCTAAAAATTTCTTTCTCAGTCATTTTATATTTTTTTAGTATGGAATAATTTGGAACTAAATAAAACAATTTGGGTATAGTGTATAGTTTTATACTGTTGTAAACTGTCTGTGACTTGAGTTCGTTAATTGCAAATAGATAATGGACAATTTACAAAAAGATAATGGCAGTTTGTGAGTGGTACCACACTTTTGTAACTGCAACCATTTAACTGCCACGACGTAACTGCTACTACATGTCTATATAAATGGTAGGCTTCTTAATCCCCTTGTATTATCAAATATATTGTTTAGTATCAGTAGAAAGTTATTAATTATGGAGTCAAGATCATCCAAAAGGAAGCGGTGTGGAGCCATGAAGAACACGTTGGTTGAAGAACTGCATAATCTGACAATGACTTCATTCCAATTCAATGAAGATCTTCAATCAGCAAATGATGATTTTCTTCTGATGTTCAAGAGTATGGGAGAAAGGCAATCTGAAATGTATGCACGTTGTCTTGGTCTGGATGAAAAATATGGGTAATATGTTCTTCCATTAGTTTTCTGTTTTTTTAAAGTGTTCATACTTTCTGCAAAGTAAGTTTTTTGAATTGATATGATTACTGTAGAGAGTTGATTGCACTGTTAAAAGGTGAAGAGGTGATGCATGTTGGGCAAACCTCAAGGCAAAGGGTAGATCTCCCAGCTTCGTATGCATCTGATACATCTAAATTCCTTGATGATACTGCTGCATCCCTGGATGGTCATAGCAAGGCTTTCGTAGATAAAGTGGAAGGCATGATTAAAGAAATCGATGGACAGAGTGCTATCTGGAAGGGTAAAGTTACTGAAATGAAAAAACAGGCTGAACACATTATGGATCAGAGAAGGACCCTTGCCGGGCAACTGTTCGATTTCAAGAACAACATTTAAGTTGATGGAAATGTGTTCCTCTGATTCCATTGGATTTGTTATATTTCCCTGTGTTGATGAGGACTTAGTTTATAAATTTGTAATGTGTTCTTTACGATTTGCAGTGCTTATCAGGATTTCGTTTTGCTTTAAATGGTTGTTGCAGTAGTACTTTGTGTTGACGTTCAAGTATCAATGAAATATGTGTTTGTGTTTGTAATATAATTGTGCACAGTTACTTCGGTCAGTAAGCAGTGTGGCCCAATGAAGTATTTTGTTTTGGAAAAAACGATTACACTGAGAATGGGTAAATATCTAATTAGGAATTGAAAAGTGAAAATGTTAATATTCTTGTAAGTGTAGTGGGTTGACTTAAGTGTGCAAAAATGTTTATGCTATTTAAAGTTTCCCAACTGTTTTTCATTGAATGCTTGCATATGAAAACGTAAACATCATTTACTTCCACTGCATCACAGGTGTGGGAATTGGAAATAGGGCTTTCTTCTGTCTACCCATTTGAAGTAAGAAAAACTGTTTTTTTTCCTTTTTTTTGTCAATTGGATGTACTAATAATAATTCTCAATGTAACTATCATTCGTGAAGCTTCAACTGTCTGTGTATATTATGGAGATGGCAGAGAATGGAGCACTATTTCCTCGTTTCTGCCGGATTACCACAGTTACCACAGAAGAATCGAATAAGATGGTAGTGCGGGCAGTTTACAGTTTATCAATTTGTCAATTGTCATGAAAATAAATCATACTATTTTTGTGCAGGTATTACCTCCACCTTTTCTCCATTATTTTGCGGACGAACTCCCGACCAATGTCAAGTTCCACATGACGGATGGATCTGACAAATCCATCATTTATAAGAAGCAGAAAAAGAAGTTGTATGGTGTTCGTGGTGTTTTTGGTAGTCCACGGTTTGATCGTGATGTGTGCACTGTGTTTAACTACATGGGTAACGGGACATTTCAGTTGTATGTCTTCAATCAGAAATATGATGATGGTAACACTGCATGTATGGGTTTCACTTCACTGAGAAATGGTGCAGGTACCTTTCCTGTCTCTTATCCTCTGTTGCCAAATGTTGCATTGTATTGGAATTTGTGTTTTGGTTATTGTTTAAAGATTGTTGGATATTGTTTTTAGATAACCACAATGTTGGATGGAAATTTGTGTCCTGTTGTTTAACTGCCGGTACCTGTGATGCTGGTTTTGTTGTAAGTTTTAATAAATCTGATAGTATTGTTTTCCATGGTTGAAGTTATTATTGTTTTCCATGGTTCAAGTTTTATATTTCTGATGATATTGTAGAAGGTCCCCTCTGGTCATGTCATCCCACCTGAAGTTAACATCACTCTACCCAATGGTCAAAGGTTTGCCGCAGCATATTGTAGCAGGCGTCGGTTGATACATGGTTTACGGATATTTCATATTCGTGATATGTTGATGCTTACATACCGAGCTGAGGGTGAATTTGATGGTGTGTTATTTGATCAGGGTGGATGGGAGAAAAGTTATTCTCCATATGCATCTCGTTTTGGTAATATGATTAGTGTTTTACGTTTTAATTGTTGCATTTTGTGAGTTCGGTGTTTCAAACAAAGAATACCTTTTGTAGGTGCAATGGTTGGTATTTCATGGGATCAGTTTAAGATTGAAGTTCAGCCGTTCCATTTGTACCAATACTGTCATGGAATTGTAAGTTTCGGTCCTTAATTTTATAGAATAATTATATTTGTAGCACATTTGTGTTCTTTTAATCTGATAAAGAATTTGTTAACTATAAGGACATCCTGGCGGACTACAAATGTTGTACTGATCGTTGGTCTCCATCTCAATACCTGACTGTTTCGCATGAAGGAAATTTTTGGTTCCTTCAACTTCGCAAGTTTGGTCGACGTTGGAAAATTGGTGGTGGTTGGGTACGTTTTTCACAGGTGCTACGGTTGTCTGTTGGTGATGTGTTGGTGTTTGATATGAATGCACCCCCTCTTGGCTTTTCTCTTTGTGTGTATCGTATGTGGATGCTTGTGAAACATTAGAATCCAGATGCCGTATGTTGGATATTTCTAAGTGAACATTTGTTGAGCTGCTTGATGTTTAATTTTTTGTTTGTAGCGTCTAAACAATTACTGTTTATTTTTGTTACTATGAAGTTGTATGGAGTTATATGAAGCAGTACGAAATATGAACGTTGAAATTAGATGATATATCTTAATTGAAAGCATAGTCCCTAGAATAACATGAACACCATGATTACTGAAAATGGACTGAGGCGGTTGTTAGTTGTACTCCAGAAAGATCCTCTCTGCCTAAATCTCTGACATATTGTCCAGATGGTAAGATGATCCTGAAGGCTGCAACGAACATATAAGTTTTGAATTGTGAAGAACCAAACTTTTGTAAGTAGGTTTTTGCTCTTATATTTGAGAAAAGTAGAATGTATACCTCTCCTGCTGAGATTTCTGTTGCCTTTACATTTGTTTCTTCATTGAGACAATTTCCATCAAAACTGAAACCTTTGAACATGTCGGTTGCTAGATACATTTCACTTTGTTTTTGGATGTTAACTTCCAAGATTTGTAATTTCATAGTGTAGTCTTGGTTTTCTAAGCTTTTCAACATAGTAGGAAATTTCCCCTTGTACTGAATAAAAGTTGATATGATTAAGTATGCATAGCTTAGTATGAATAAAAGGTAAAATTAACATTCAGAGCGAAACCTGTTGGAGAACATCAAACACATTTTTCCCAAAAGCATAACGCACTGGTCGATCCATTAATATAATTTCAATATCACCAGTCTTGTCTGAAGCCAGAACGCATATTGCAAATCTGTTTGGCATTTTGTAAATCGTGTTACCAACATGTCGAAATAGGATAAAAATTGAAATGAGAAACGTAAGTTAACAACTTCTTATCTGGGTGGGGTACTCGTCGTTTGCATCTGATGCATATGTGATTTCCCTCAACGAATTGTATTTGCTTGTAACAGGTTGTGCATCGAGGATAAAACCATGTTTCATTATCTTCCACAAATTTAATGTGCACTTGACATACTACCTCTTGCTGCCAATAATACTTAATTAATATTAGTACTTCCTTTGGAACTGAACCGTGGTTACTCTTAAATTTAAAAATATTACCAATATGTAGTCTTGATTGAAGTTCTTGATTTAAAAATATTACCAATATTACCGGTTACGGTTACTTGTTAATAATATTTTAACAAGGTATTATACCTCATACAGTAGTTGTACTGTATGGCCTGTTTTGACAAAAAGAATATTTAAACATATCGTTATGTATATGAACGGAGTTTCAAAGGTTTTCAATTATGATATCAGCTTACATATATGATTATGACGCTATATCTTATTGTCGAGCTATAGTGCTCATTCTTGCTTCTTTTATATCACAACACAACAAAGTTGAAAAGGTGTTCATTACTGATATTTTACGGTATTTTGAACAATATGAGATATCTAAATAGATATGCATGTATATATGTTGAGAAGGGATTAAGATATACAGTATGTTGAACTGTATAGTATTTTGAATCAATGGATAGGCTTTAAGCCTTGATTCCAATATTTGATATCTATTTTAAAAAGATATGTTTTGAATCTTGGTTCATTATATCGATACCAAGGATTTCTAAATGATTTACGAAAAGTATTTGAGTATGATTATAAGTCATACGGTATTTTGAACGGTATACTATTTTGGGGTCAAACCCTAGTAGTTTTTAAACATGGATCCTATATGGATTATTTACCTTAAAGGTTTAAAGATTTAAACTGGGATAGATTCTTGCTGAGCGCTATTAGCTCATTCTTGCTTTATTAAAACTTTCAGCATGAAGAAAACGTTGCCGATTCACCTCGTGTTACGAGAGCAAGGGAATGGAGAGACCACCCTTGAGTTAGTTCAGCAGGATGGATACTGCTGGTATGAGCAGAATAGTTGCAGACTGAATTAGTAAGAATTGTTTTCGAGTAGGTTTGTATTATTAAACCTTGTATAGAACGGTGAGGTATATTATTGTAACTTCAGGTAGAGGTTGTAAATAATAGATGAGATCCTGGATAGTACATTTGAGTTGTAATAACAAATGTTACTTTTGTTGCTCATTTCCAAGGCTATAACTTGTGTGTGTGCGCGTAAGTGATTGGGGTATTTGGAGTTGTAGTATTAAAATGTTGTAAGTAATGCAGGTATTGTATAATTGATGGAACGTGACAATCCAGATTCCTGACCCCAGATCTGGGGGTGTTACACTTATAGTGCGGCAGCTGGTGGTGGTTTGAAGCCAAGAGAAACCGTAGTTGCCCAGGATCGTAGTTGCCCAGGATGTGAACTTGGGTTATTAATTCTGTTTTTTTTATGTTGGTAATTTTCAGTATTTAAATTTGGTGTTTGGTTTGTAATATGGTGAACTTTACATGAATTTTTATGTGCAATGCGTGAATTGCTCTTTCCGGAACTGAGTTCTATAATGGACTCTCATTTATTATCTTTATATATAAAACTAGATGCATTAAAAAAAAGTTAATTTGCTAAGTTGAATATCCATGTTTTAATTTACATACAATTTTATTAAATGAATAAAAGAACGGAACTAAAAAAAAATGTTACCATCCACAAAAAATTAAATTCTCGAAAACTGTATTATATATTCTTTTGGTAATTGTTAGGTCTTCGTACACCTCTCACCTAGTTCTGCCCATAGTTTAACATGTGTACCGACTGGACAGTACAAATTTCCAATTAATTTAGTGGGAACCAAGTCATGTAATGCAAGTGTCCTGTAGGCTGTAGTCTACATTCATTCACTCACATGGATTATTTAATTTTAGCCCCTCCATCTTCACCTAATTTACACTTTGCCCAATCCCAACCTGATTGCTTGATCGTACCAAGAGAAAAAAAGAACGAGTACACACCCAAAATATAAAAATGAAAAAGTAAAAAGACAAAGTATATTGTTAGAGAAGTGGAAAGTTAAAGATAGATATAGATACACCAATATTTATCATATATTTCATCAAGTTTTCTCCTTTTCTTTAACTTCAACCCCTTTTAATCTCTTCTCAGATCCATATTTTTATTTTTATTATTTTTCATAATTGTCCTGGTTGTTGTAAATCCAAGGTTCTTGTCTGAAAATCAACTTGTGTTGCTTAGGTTGTTTATTACAAAAGTCCAACGTTTGTCAAACAACAACTAGAAGAGAAGCTGCACTTTTCTTGCCTGCACAAACTTACTTTCTTTTATGTAAATGATCAGTTGGTGAAGATGGGTTGTAATTAAACAAACAAAAGGTATGATCTTTATGTATGTATATATTGTTTGCATAATTTATTAGCTGTGATTTTGATTATGTTGTTAGAGTTTAGCTTTACATAGGATTTATGTAACTGATAGATCTTTTGCTTTGTAAATTTGTTAATAAAGTTTTAATTTTTGCTGTTAGATCTTGTTAAAAGTATGAAATTAGGCTTACTTGATTAGTTTTATGATGATGGTCTTTGAGTTTGGTATTATTTGTTAATAAAGTTTGAGTGTTTTTGATATATTTGTGGTGTATAATAGGTTTGTGTGGTCAGAAATATAAGATTATGGAAGAGGTGGGTACTCATGTTGCTGCTTCTCATTATATTCACAAATCACTTTCCACTCATTTTCTTGACTCACAACACCACCCCATGGCTGCGGCTAAGAAGCGTAGTATGCCTTTTCAACACCCCGGTTTTCACCTACCTCAGTCGCAGTCGTTGCAGCAGCAGCAACAACAGCAGGCTATGTTTGGTTCTGGATTTCAAGAAAGTAGGGGTCAGTGGAATCCTAATGGTTGGGATTGGGACAGTGCGAAATTTGTTGCAAAGCCAGTGGAATCGGGTGTAATCCGCGGGGGACCTTCGACGATGTCTGTACAGTCTGGGACGCAGAGAGGCCGTGATGATGAGAGAGTTGCAGTGAATTCTGTGGGTTTGAGGGGGAATCATGTAGTGGAGGATGATGAGAATCTACTTTTGAAGCTCGGTGGGAGTCGTGTGAATTCTGTGGAGGAGAATGTGATTAGGCCTAACAAGAGAGTCAGATCTGGATCTCCTGCTGCTGGGAACTATCCTAAATGTCAAGTTGATGACTGTAAGGAGGATCTTTCAACTGCTAAAGACTATCACAGGCGGCATAAGGTGTGTGAAGTCCACAGTAAAGCGACTAAAGCCATAGTGGGGAAGCAGATGCAACGGTTCTGTCAGCAGTGTAGCAGGTTTGTGATTTCATTTCCTCGACCTGATACTTTATGTTGGATTAGTTTGTGTTATTTGGATATGCTACATTTCATGAGTGGATTGAAGTGTTAAATGGAATCTTTTGTTTAGTGTGAATTGACTGGTTTTTACCATTCTTAAATGCTTCTAAGCGAATATTGCATATACAATTTATTGCAGGTTTCACCCTCTTTCAGAGTTTGACGAGGGAAAGCGAAGCTGTAGGCGGAGGCTAGCAGGGCACAATCGGCGAAGGAGGAAAACTCAACCAGATGATGTTACTTCCAAGTTGTTACCTCCAAGTAATCGTGAAAATGCTAGTAACGGAGATGTGGATCTTGTCAATCTTTTAGCAATTCTAGCTCGTGCACAAGGTTAGGATATTTGGTTATATTGCTTTGTGCGGTTCTCTAATTTGTTCTTTTGTTACATCTGTACTGAGCATAAAAGCCCAATACTAATATATACAAAATATCAGGGAACACAGAAGATGGCAGCTCTAACGGATCATCAATTCCCAATAAGGATCAACTTATTCAAATCCTTCAGAAGATTAATTCGTTACCTTTGCCAGCAGACATTGCTTCAAAATTGCCTCTTTCAGGAGTTAACAGTAACATTGTTCCGTATAGGTCAGAGAACGAAAATAAGCTGAATGGAAATAGTTCTCCCTCATCAACTCTGGACTTGCTCGCTGTTCTTTCTGGAACTCAAGCAGGATCATCTCTTGATGCCACTGCTGTTCCTTCCCAAAGAAGCAGCCACGGGAGTGATAGTGAAAAGACTAGGTCTCCATGTATCAATTTGCAAACCAGACCCCACAATGAGTTTGCTTCAGTTGGAGAGAGAAGTAGTACGAGTTACCAGTCTCCTACAGAATATTCGGATGGCCAAGTGCAGGACATTGGTACAAATTTACCGTTGCAGCTTTTCAGTTCATCTCCTGAAAGCGACAGCCCGCCAAAATTGGCATCAAGCACAAAATACTTCTCATCAGGTAGCAGTAACCCAATGGAAGAAAGGTCACCTTCATCTTCTCCGCCTTTTGTGCAAAAGCTGTTTCCAACAGTTTCCTCAAGAGAAGCAGTAAATCCCAAGAGTATTACAAATAGACTTGGGGTTAATGGGAGTGCTAAATCTGGTAGGAATAAAGGCTGCTCCACGTCTCTTGATCTCTTTGGAGGGACAAATAAATGTATCGAAAATAGTTCTGTTCAGAGTTTTCCATACCAGGCAGGGTACACATCGTCTTCTGGCTCAGATCATTCACCGTCAAGTTTGAATTCAGATGCTCAGGTAATTTAAAAGTAGTGACTTTCCTGTTTTATACATCTAATTTGATATCTCTCTATCTTATTATTGAAATTTAATGAGACGCTGACTACCTCTCAGAATCGTTCTGGACGGATATTTTTCAAATTAATCGATCGGGATCCTAGTCAGTTACCAGGAACACTGAGAACACAGGTAATGAATCTGTAATTTTTGTAACCTCCAACTGTTGTCATATGTTTGATATGTCCAAACATAGGATAATTGATTACCTCTTTGATTTCAGATCTTCAATTGGCTCGGTCAAAGTCCATCGGAAATGGAAAGTTACATAAGACCTGGTTGTGTAGTATTATCCATCTATATATCTATGCCATCTTCTGCTTGGGAGCAGGTAGTTTATCTATTTTAGAGGATGAAATTGGCTGTCTTGTTTTTTGTGAAGATTATTCTTTTTGTTGTTGTGGCTAGTCTATTGACTGCTGTAGGTTTCTTGTGTTTGCAGCTTGAAGACAATCTGCTTCATAACATCACTACTTTGGTTCATGATTCGGAAGATCCATTTTGGAGAAAGGGAAGATTCTTAGTTAATACTGGCAGACAGTTGGCATCATATCAAGATGGTGAGTCATTTTTATGATCACAATTCCAGTAATCATACTTTTTGAAGGTTTTAGACACATGTGCTGGTAGCTTATAAATGAATCGAGTGCATATGTATTTATGATCAGTCACTACCTATCTTTGGCCTAAGTTTATGTTATCCATCTATAGGGAAGGCTCACCTCCGTAAAGCTATGAGAGCATGGAGTTTTCCAGAAGTAGTCTCTGTCTCTCCTTTGGCAGTTGTGGGTGGGCAGGAGACTACTATATTACTGAAGGGGAGAAATTTGAGTGATGAATACACCAAGTAAGTAGCTTATTATGACCATTAGAGCATATGCACCAGTACTAGAAAAAAGTTGATTAGTTAGGCGGATCAACGGATTGGCGGAGTTTAGTGATGGTGGTTCTTTATGGTCCATCAATACAATTGAACACCGTCGATCCGTTACCCACTCCATTAAAAATTGATGGAGTTTTTGATGGATTGATGGCCATCAATTTGATTGATGGTAAAAAAACACACGCTGCATTGATAAAAGTCCAATTCATTTATTCGTTGGACGGATTAATTATTTTGATTTGTACTGCTGCATAAAAAATAGCAAAATAGTTAATTTTCTTTGTCCATCAAGTAAATTGACGAATTAACGGAGTGAAGGCCGTTGATGGGTGGGGTTGCTCTTACTACCGTCATGTTCGTTAGTTTTACTGTATTAAAATCGATTCTATGCTATTCTAGAGTTTTCTGCACGCACGCTGTTGGGTACAAGCTTGAGGAAACTACTGGATCAGCTTCTGATGATACTACATATGATAAGATAACTTTACGCAGTTTTACGATTGCTGGTGGAGCACCTGGTGTACTTGGGAGGTGCTTCATTGAGGTATTGATTAGTTAAAAAGCAAATTTAATGTATTATTACCACCCATATATCTCCAAACAAGATAATGATACTACTTTAATGAACAGGTTGAAAATGGTTTTAGGGGCACCAGCTTTCCTATTATCATTGCCAATTCTACCATCTGTAAAGAGTTGAGCCTTCTGGAGTCTGCATTTGATGAAGATGCAGCACTACGTGATGCTATCTCAGAGGAATCCTTCCTTGATTCTGGACGACCCATGTCAAGGGAAGATGTTTTACATTTCTTAAATGAGCTTGGATGGGTACTCCAAAGAAAAAAAAACATGTCCATGTTTGAGGTCCCCGAATATAAGCTTCACCGTTTCAAATTTCTGTTTATCTTCTCAGTTGAACATGATTTTTGTGCTTTGGTTAAAACCCTCCTAGACGTTCTTCTTGAAATATGTTTGGGTAGGGATGAGTTGTCGAGGGAGTCGCTGGAGATGCTGTTAGAGATTCACCTTTTAAATAGGGCAGTTAAAAGGAGGTCTAGAAAAATGGTGGATTTGCTGATTAATTATTTTGTACCCACTGATTCCGTTAAGACCTACATCTTCCTCCCAAATCTTGTTGGACCTGGCGGTATTACACCTCTACATTTGGCTGCGTGCATGTCAGATTCAAAATTTCTGGTTGACACTTTGACTAGCGACCCGTTAGAGGTGTGTAACTTCATTACGATTTTTAGGTTTCTGGAAATTTATTTTTTAATCTTATTAGTCATGATGCCTTGCATCTCATGATACTCAGAAATTGTTTTTAGTTTCCCAATAACTTTACATGTACCTCTGTATTTGTCCAAATGTAGATCGGTTTGCGTGGCTGGGATTCCCTTCTTGATGCAAATGGCCTCTCTCCTTGTGCTTATGCTCAGATGAGAAACAATCACTCTTACAATGAACTAGTAGCTCGAAAGCTTGTTGACAAGAAAAATGGTCAAGTCTCTGTTCCGGTAGGTGATGAGATACAAGAACAATCACAAATTGCGGGTCGGAGCCACCAAGCTAGCTTTCAAATCAGACAAGGGCAAAAATCTTGTTCAAAGTGTGCCGTCGGGGCTGCTAGATACAATAGGAAGACTTCAGCGTCACAAGGTTTGCTTCACCGGCCCTATATTCATTCAATGCTTGCCATCGCTGCTGTTTGTGTTTGTGTATGCCTATTCTTAAGGGGAGCTCCAGATATAGGCCTAGTTGCCCCATTCAAGTGGGAAAATCTAGGATATGGGGCAGTGTAGTTGTTTACAACTATACGTATACCATTTCTCGGACGAAGACCAATAAGATTGTTGTAGCATTGATAAACTGAAAATCTTATAAAAAAAAGAAAAGAAAATATAAAGCTGATTATGATATAGTGGCCTGGGGAGGAATTTGCTCTGCTTTAAAGTAGCCTTACCAAAAGATTTCAAGCTTGGTTTTGGAGATATTATAGTTGAGAGTAATTTTGTTGCAAGGACTAAATTGATATGATTAACATCAAGAAGGGCTGTTCTCAAAATCTCGAGTGTTGCATGTCATTGTAAGATCATATGATAACCGTAAAGGCCGAAGGAGAGGCTGCATTTCCTGCAAGGACCAATAACTCAACTAGTATCAGCAGCAGCAGTGTAAGATATAGTTTACTGTTCTGTAAAGCCATTTAGTTTCCACCTTAATTTTGTTGTGGGTTGTTTTTCCTTTGACTTGTTTATGTTTTTGAAGAATCATGCTGACCATTACATAACTGTAAAGAATCTACAGGATCTTATGAAACAATGATATACTTATATATAGCTAATCATCCACCTACTTATTTCCACTACAAGTATAAACAAAGAAATATGTTTTCTATTTACTAATACTTCATCATTGGACTACACAGATTTGACAAGTTCTTATGTTTTTGTACATTCTATGAACTGCTCTGTAATTGCAGGTCACTCTTATACATCATGGCAATTCATGAATTATCCTACATAATTGCTTTAATTTTTGGCAGTTGCTATGTCAATAAAATATGATTTGTATGTTAAAACAGGCATGATCCAGTAAACTATTTCTGATAATACCTTTAGATTTTGAAAGAATTTGTATTGTAAGATGGTTGAAGAAACGGGCCTTCGAAAAGGTGTTTGTGATCTACTGATAGAAGTTTCTGAGAGAGTTTGAACTAATTTAGAGAAGTCAATAACTGTTACTTTGTGTTGTTGTAAACTTATGGAGTCAGGGTCATGTTCAGTGGAAAACACATTTCAGTATTGGAACAAATTGAACATGAAAAAAATCGAAAATATGCAAAATAATTGTTCTGCACTTTTTTGAAAGTGCAAAATATTAGTTTTCAGTTTTCTCCGCTACGAACCAAGAACCACTTTCAATAGATTTACACCCGTGATGCATTCTCGTGTAGATATTTGGATTGATGTGTTTAGAAAACTAAATGAAATGAGAAAGCAGTATGGTCTTGCACTCTTGTTCAACAATCTCTAGAAAATACTCTGGCTGATGGGACAATTTGGTGGTTTCGATTAGCTTCTTCAGCATAGTAGTTAGGTTTTTTAGTTTAGAAGATCACATAAGACACGTGATCTAACTACCGTTGCAGAGAAATTCCAGGCGCGTCTTCCATTTCAAGAACACCCATGTCCGATCCCAACCTATAACGAGCGTAAAGGTACGATGTTGGTGATAAACAAGTTTTACATGTTATCATCGATACATTGAATAGAGAGTTTGACTAAAACCTATAGGGAAAATTGTGGAATTTTTATCCAACAACGCCTATTTTTTTGACGAACAAGCAGATTTTATTAACTTAGCAAATCATTGAATCCAGTTGGGACAAATCCCCGAACTGTCAACTACAACCTGATTGTGAAACAAAAAACAAGCTAAAATAAATAGCCGTTTTGTTTTCAGATCGCTTAACACATAGAATATCAAATTATTTAATCTAAAAAGTATTACAATGAAATCTCGAGGAATCCAACCTACATCAGCTGTGAAACTAGTAGCATCGTAATTGACCTTCACGTAAGAAACATCTGTAGCCCAATGTTCAAAACTATCAGTTAAATCAAATGATTTTGGAGTAACAAATGCCCCCAAAATATGAACAATTTTTTGCTGTGAAAGGTGAGCTCTCGCGGTATTCACCACCACCCCAGATTTGATACAAGCCTTACAGATTACCCAAACTATCATACAAATCCTTCTCAGAAAAACTACCGAAACCCATAACAAAACACACAAAAACATCAAAACAGAACACACTAACATCCCAAAAAGATGGACACGACTAACAATCTTGATAACAAGGTACTCAACAAGAACTCACCCAAAAAGGATTAGATCTCGATTTTATTTTAAAACTGATAAATAAAAGAGATGATTTAAGACATGATCATTTCCGAAAATATTTCAGAGTTCACGGGTTTTTCTAAATGGGAGAAAATGAGAAGCCCATAACCTTTGGACCACGAAAACAATTATTAGAAACTTCTCAACTACATGCTCAAAGAAAAGGGTTAAATGGCATTTATGTCACTATACTGACTGCTAATTTTTCAATTGGGTCATCCAACTCAAAAAGGTTTCAATTAGGTCACAAATCAGATAAAAGTTTTCAATCAGGTCACTGGACGTTAACGTCGCATTGACAATTAACGGAGTTCTGTCTAATAGTGCTAGCTCGGTGCCATATATGTATAAAAAACAACCATCTAGTCCTAGCACTGGTATACATTCATTTTTCCAAGCATTCTTGCAGGCAGCATAACATACATATATTCTTTTAAATCTGCTAACATCTCCTTCTTGCGACACTATTAGACATATATGGCACTGATCTAGCACTATTAGACAGAACTCCGTTAATTGTCAATGCGACGTTAACGTCCAGTGACCTGATTGAAAACTTTTATCTGATTTGTGACATAATTGAAACCTTTTTGAGTTGGATGACCCAATTGAAAATTAGCAGTCAGTACAGTGACCTAAATGCCATTTAACCCCTCAAAGAAAAGATGTACAGAACTCATAGAGTTGCTCCATTATTGAGACATGGTATCTACTAAGTAAAGGTTCTAAAATACAAGGCATCTTCACATGTTCAAAAGTAGCTCTCTTTTTATTTTTTCCACCCATTTTCAAGCCTCCGTAAATTCCAAGGAAACGATAATGTTCGATCAAATCCCACTTGGGTGTTGCACAATGGGAAGAATCTTGATTTTTTGATTGAGATAACAAACAAGGATTTACTTAATTATACATTAGAGTACTGAGTACACAAGAAATCATAGTGATATAGCTGCAGCTTAAAGTTAATTACATATTTCTGTAGGTAGTCATACTTCCTTTTACGACAATATGAAGTACTTAGTTGCAACGACATGAAGGAGCCTGATCTCAATCATGTAGCCGCCTTCTTCTCCTACTCATGCACCTTCCTTTCGCGAGATCCTGAACAAGAACTTGTCCAACGCTTTGTCCAACTCCCTCGACTAGACCCCCAAGGAAATGTATGACAATTTGGGACGCGAAACGTGCTGTTGGTCCGAGCATATTAGGCTTGGCAGTAATCTTAATGCCATTGTCTTCAAGCCCATTAACCGTAGCCTTCGCACAGACTGCATGGAGATGGTAATCACACTCCATGCAGCGATACATTCGACCTGATCTCTGCCTCTTGCATTCACCGCAAGTGAAACCTGAGTGTTCACCTAATAGAGGTGGTAGGAGCTTTAGCCTGTGTTCATGAATTGATAGTTTCATTTCATTAGAAAGCAGTGCGCAACAGGGATGCATTTGGAAATGACAGGCACTGCATCGGTATGCAAAGCCTTTGGTTGCTTTCATACAAACATCACACCTTGGCCATAAATGTTGATAATATATAAATATATATATATATATCTGCTGTTTGTATATGAAATGGAAGAAGCAACATATGCCTGTAAAAGACTTGGTTCTTTATTAATCAAACTGCAATACAATATATAAGAAATAAAATGAACTACTCCACTACTACCACGACTATAACTCTCCTAAAAACACGACTAAATACTAGCTCCACATAGTACCAGTATTAGACTTATTCAAACTAGAATTTAAACTAACGTTACTAAAACCAAAAGCCCATTCTGGAGCCCATGTTTAAGATTACAAGTCCAACAATCCCTCCTTTAATCTTAAACATATCTGTTTAAATCCTTGACCCCCAGAAGTTTCCTCATGTTCTCGAACTTGAGTTTAGACAGTGCTTTGGTCATGATATCAGCTCTCTGTTCACTGCTGCTCACATGCTTTAAGATCACTTCTCCACGCTCCACACATTCCCTAATAAAATGATAGCGTACGTCGATGTGCTTGCTTCTGCCATGAAACATAGGATTCTTTGCAAGGTCTATTGCTGATCTGTTGTCTACATAAATCACAACTGGACCTACAAACTCAGAGGTGATTCTCCTGAGAACATTACTTAACCAGATTGCTTGGCATGCTGTAGCTGTTGCGGCCATAAATTCTGCTTCACACGATGATAGAGCCACGCATCGTTGCTTTTGCGACACCCAAGTGATAACACTCTCATTCAGATAAAAGACCATTCCCCCTGTACTTCGTCGATCATCCAACTGTCCAGCCAAGTCACTATCGGAGAATCCAGTTAAGACATTATTGCCACTATTGCTAGAATACACCAAGCCAAACTGCACAGTACCTTTCACATATCTCATAATGCGTTTCACAGCATTAAGATGAAGTTTGGTTGGCCTTTCCATATATCGACTAACCACTCCCACGCTGTATGCAATGTCTGGCCTCGTGTGAACCAAGTACCGCAGTCCACCTACCATGCTTTTGAACATCGTTGCATCGACTAACTCCCCTTGTTCATCACGTGTAATCTGTTCCTTAGGATCCATTGGATAAGTTGTAGGATTACATTCTAACATGTCGGCCTTTTCCAGAACTTTACGAGCATACCCAAATTGTTTTAGAATGATGCAGTCACCATCTTGCTTAACTTCAAGTCCCAGATAATAGCTTAGTTTTCCCAAATCACTCATCTGGAATTTTTGACTCATTTCCTCTTTAAACTTCTCAATCATCAGTGTGTTCGATCCTGTAACCAGTAAATCGTCCACGTAAACGGCTATTAACAGTGTCTCATTTTGTTCCTTTCTCGCATACACAGCTGGTTCATGTGGACATCGAACAAACCCCAGGCTCTCAAGACATGAACTAAGTTTTGCATACCAAGCACGGGGTGCTTGTCGAAGCCCATACAAAGCTTTCTTCAATTTATACACCAGGTGCTCTTTGCCTTGCCTCTCGAATCCTTGTGGTTGTGCCACATATACTTCCTCTTTTATGTCCCCGTTCAGGAAGGCCGTCTTCATATCAAGATGATGTACATCCCATCTTTCTTTTGCAGCCAATGCTAGTAACAATCTCACCGTTTCTAGTCGCGTAACAGGAGCATAAACTTCATCATAATCGACTCCGTGTTCTTGAACATACCCCTTTGCAACCAAACGAGCCTTGTGCTTAATGATATTTCCATCTGCATCTTTTTTCAACTTATAAATCCATTTCAAACCAATAATTTTCTGACCTGGTGGCAGTTTCGTTAGTTCCCATGTCTCATTGCTTTCGATGGACTCCATTTCCTGCTTCATAGCCTGCACCCAACTCTGGTTTCCAGCTGCTTGCTTGTAGTTTGTTGGTTCCTCAATTCCCATAATATGGAGTTCCTCTCTCAACTCTACTGGTTCTGTTTGATCGTATATCTCACCGATGGGTCTGGTTTTCTTGGGCTCTGTACTATCATCGTAATTCCTTGGATCAAGTTCAGTAGTATGTGACCTTTGCATCGGTGAGGCTTCATGGATTTTGTCTTGTTCACTTGTCTCCGTGTCTCTAGACTGTTCTTCACTGGTTTCCTCCATCCCCATAACCGAGAAATGAGTATGTTCAAAAACTTCCTTGCTAGAATCACTCCATGCCCAAGTCTTCCCTTCTTCAAATTGCACATCTCGACTTACACACATTCGATTGTGCTCAGGGTCGTAGAGGCGATACCCTTTGGTTCCTGGCTCCTTTCCCAGGTTTATCACCCTCAAACTTCGATCTCCAAGCTTATTGACTTGACCACCAGTTGTCTTCATATAGGCAAGACAACCAAATACACGGACATAACTCAAGTCTGGTTTCCTGTCGTACCATACTTCATATGGGGTCTTCCCAGTGAGAGCTCGAGTGGGCACTCGATTGAGTAGATACACCGAGTGTCTTATTGCTTCTCCCCACATCTTCATTGGCATTTTCATCTCCTTCAAGCAACTTCTGGCCATCTCCACCACTGTCCTATTTCGACGCTCTACAACCCCGTTTTGTTGGGGGGTGTATGGCGTTGTGTAATGTCTCACAATGCCAGCCCCTTCACAGTATTCTTTGAATTCGTTCGACGTGAATTCACCCCCTCTATCTGTTCTGAACACCTTAACATTGTTCCCTGTAAATTTTTCTGCTTGAACTCGAAAGCTTTTGAAGAATTTGAATGCCTCATCCTTAGTTTTAAGAAAATAAACCCACATAAAACGGCTATAATCATCTACCAAGAGGAAAAAAATACCTGTATCCTGATGCCGTTTCTGGTGTGATTGGTCCACACAAGTCACCATGAACTAGTTCGAGGACCTTATTAGTTTCATACTTCGTCTTGCCCGGAAATTTTTTTCTTGCTTGCTTTGACATGAGACATCCGTCACATAGGTTATTTGACTGATTGATCCTTGGAAATCCTCTCACCATGTTCTCCCTTGACATCAGATGCATTGCTTGGTAGTTCACGTGTCCGAGTCTCCTGTGCCACAGTCGAGATACTTCATCCGTCTTGGATATCAAACATTCCTGCTTACTTGTTTCTATGACAATTTTATATAAACGATTTTGGGAGCGTTTCACCTTCATCAGTAGTTGGTTCTGCTCATCATAAATCCACAAGAAGTTTCCTTTCAGAACTACTCGATTTCCCTTCTCAGACATTTGACCCAGGCTGATAATGTTATTACATAAGCTTGGGATGTAATAAACATCATACAAAGATCTCTCTTCTCCATTTTTGCACATCATAGTAACGGTTCCTTTTCCCTCTATCTTCACTGTGGAGCCATCTCCGAAATGTACCTGTCCAGTTACATTTTTGTCCAATGTTGTAAACTTTTCTTTGAAGCCAGTCATATGGTTACTGGCTCCATTGTCGAGATACCAAACGTTTGACTCCTTAGTCTTCCCACCATTTCTAGACAGCAGCATTTTAATAGCATTACTTCCATCCTCACGCAGAACCTCTTGTTCCTCTTTCACGCATTTTGCTAGCAGCAGTGTTGGTTCGTCGTCCTCCATTTGAACCATGTTAGCCTCCTGTTTCGTTTCTCTATTTTTCTTGGGTTTTCTGCACTCTACTGCGATATGCCCACTGATTCCACAGTTATAACATCTTATATTGCTCTTGTCTCGTCCCCATTTATTCCTGGAACTAGAGTTTCCCTCCTTAGATTTCTTAAGCCATTCCTCTCTTGACAACAATAACCTTCCTTCACTCTTCTCCCGTCTGACCCACTCTTCTTCTGTCAATAGTAAGGTACTCTCCTTTGCTTCTGATTTTCCCTTTACGCGTTCCTCATAGGCTTTCAGAGATGCTACAACTTCCTCAACGGTCATGGTTTCTAGATCACCAAATTGCTCCATGGTAGAAGTAATGTGTAGGAATTTTGCAGGTACGGCTCTCAACAACTTCTTCACTGTATATGCTTCACTTATTTCCTCTCCAAGGGCCCTGATGTTTGTCACAATCCCTGTTATCTTCATGTGAAAATCATCGATCATCTCGTCCTCCTTCATGGTCAAGGCTTCAAATTCAGTTTTCAGTGTCTGGATCCTAGCCTTCCTGACTTTGTCAGCTCCTTGACATAGCGTTTTGATTGCCTCCCATATCTCCATTGCCGTCTCTTTCTCTGTAAGTGACAGCAGATACTCTTCTGGGATCGATTGATAAATCATGGCCATAGCCACCTTGTCGGTTTTGTCATCAACCACCGTCTTTGGATCCTTTGGGTCCGTTGATTCCTTCGTCTCAATAGCTGCCCACACTCCTTGTGCCTTCAGATACACTTTCATCTTTAGAGCCCACGTGGTGTAGTTGCTCCTGGAGAGCATTGGATAGCTCAGACCTATCGACCCATTTTTCATCTTGTTAGTCTCCATTCTTTCTTTTACGTGTTCACCCAGAATTCTTCCGCTCTGATACCACAATGTTGATAATATATAAATATATATATATATCTGCTGTTTGTATATGAAATGGAAGAAGCAACATATGCCTGTAAAAGACTTGGTTCTTTATTAATCAAACTGCAATACAATATATAAGAAATAAAATGAACTACTCCACTACTACCACGACTATAACTCTCCTAAAAACACGACTAAATACTAGCTCCACATAGTACCAGTATTAGACTTATTCAAACTAGAATTTAAACTAACGTTACTAAAACCAAAAGCCCATTCTGGAGCCCATGTTTAAGATTACAAGTCCAACAATAAAATCCCACCTATCATACCAATACAGATATGTGGTTAGTACGATGATGCCTTAACATGACAAACACACACAAACACAAATAAATCGCAAGATATTGACCTGGTTTAGGTTTAGAATAGAAAGTAAGTTGGTGTTGGGCATGAAGGGGGTGAGATTTGAGAGCAGGCGGAGACAAAGCGCAGAAATCATGTAGCTGAAAATCACATTGCTGGCAAGAAAATCTCTTGCCAGCACCATGCTCTTTGCAACCATTGCAGGTGAAGAGCTCAGGCACATCAAGTTGAAGCAGTGGGTATTGGGAGTGACTGGGATGTAGTTTCTCCTCTCCAGGGGAATTAGTAGGATTCGGAAATGTGGGAAATTCAACTGCATACAGAGATTTTTTGCGGGGAGTTCCATCATAGATGATTTTCTCAAGTAAAATGCCCCTCCTGGCTTTCTTGTTGGAAATCTATTGTTCATAATTCTTGAACTTCAACGTAATATTCCTAACTGAGAAGTGACCTCCTGTCTCAAATCTCTGTAGTTTGTTTTTATTGGCAACTGCGAAGCTTGGAATATTGTTATTTATGCTAGGCTGAAAAGGTAGTTCCCCTCTTTTCCAATTTTTTCAACACTCATAATATATATCTAAAAGAGTCTATCACAATCTAGTGGTAAACACTCATCATCTGTCGATCCGGGTCTTAAGTTCGATTATTTTCTGATATTATGTTTACGCAAGCAAGTCATATGCTAGTGGAGGAGCTGCATTTAGGGGTGTAATTCGAGTCGAGCCGGGCGAGTTCGAGCCGGGTATTAATTCGAGCCGAGCTTTTTTTCACGAGCCGAGCTGACTCGTTTAATTAAACGAGCCTAATCTTCTGCCCGAACTTGTCTCGTTTAATTTCACGAGTCGAGCCGAGCCGGCTTGTTTAGTTAAACGAGCCTATTTAAACGAGTCGGGCGAGCCGACTCGTGTAAAATTACACTTAAACGAGCCTAATCTTCTGCCCGAACTCGACTCGTTTAATTTCACGAGTCGAGTCGAGCCGGCTCGTTTAGTTAAACGAGCCCGGTCTTATGTTCGAGCTCGGCTCGTTAACGAGTTCGAGTCGAGCCGAGCCTTACTAAACGAGCCGAGTCGGGTCGGGCTCGCGAGCCGCCCGACTCGAATTACAGCACTAGCTGCATTATTTGTTTGTTTCATAACAACAGAATTTCGATATGCAATAGATCTAACGTAGAAGTTTAACCATAGTAGCTAAAGTCAAGGCATTCCATTTTTTTTCCGGCTTTTGATATTCATAAAAGGAACATCTCTCATATGGGCTAGAAAAAAGCCCTAAAAATATAATTAATGACGTATTAATTAGATCTAGATCGGTCCAAGAATTAAGCCCAATAAATGAGGCCCGAAATCCTAATTATTTATTAATTTCGTAATTAATAAAAGGGGAAAATGTGCAGCTCATAAAAAGAGTCCAAAGTATGTCAACTCCTTCAAGATTAGCCACTAAGATATGCAAACTTAATAGGAGTCAGCCTCCTACAAAGAAGGATTCACAATCCTGATCTAAGAATGTGACTTGACCCCCAAGTCACTCAATTCTACCCTAAATGCAAGGCTTCTGACACCTATATAAAGGACATGATCCTTCAATCAAAACTACGTTTTTATTGACTTGATTCTCAGTATTAATTGAGATACGTAGACATCTTAACTTCTGAAGCAGCGACCCATGGTTCGGGATCTCAACCTCCTCCCACCACGGGAGAAGAAGGGGCGAATATCCCCCTCACCACTGGTCAAGGACCAGAAATCCCAATCTCAGTTCAAGGGACAAATCCCCTAGAGATGGTGGTTCATGGATCACATCCTCAACTCAAGAGACTACTCTTCAGGTGCCAATCACAACCTCTCCATTGCTTCTAAATGCACCACGTGGTCTTCAACTCCATACCATAGATCTTCCTCAATATGCAAACCAAACTCTTGGAATGCCTACTTATGGTGCAGCACCTCGACCTACAGTTGGGAGTAGTGGTGTCAATCCAACATACCATGAAACATACATGCCTCCATATATTCAAGGCCTAGGGCCTATAAACCCACAAGTTCAAACTCGAACTCAACAAACTCCATTGATTCAAGACTTCTCCGGCCCCTATACCGAGGATGAGAATTATTCAACTGAAGATGAGAGGGATGTTGCCCCAAGAAGGAGACGTTCCTCCCAAGGAAATCAGGAACAACTACAAGCTACCAAGGATAAAATTGCTGCATATGAAGCTGAGGCTGCTAGACTCAAGAAAGTATTGGCTGAAAAAGAGGCTAAAGCACAAACGCAATCAACTGGGACTGGGAGAATCCCATTGATCAACTTAGACCCTACACCAAGGAAAACAAGAAGGGCTGAAGCCCCAAAAGGTGATCCAACCGAGTTGTTGCCTTTGGGAGATCTGGATGATCCCACAACCCCTTTTACAAAGGATATTATGAAGGTTCATATATCTAGGAAGTTCAAGATGCCAACCATCAAGGCTTACGATGGAAAGGGAGATCCTGCCAATCATGTAAGGACTTTTTCCAATGCATTATTGTTACAGCCTACTAATAATGTAGTCAAGTACAGAGCATTTTCACAAACCCTAGCGGGCATGGCTCAACATTGGTACAGTCGTCTCCCTCCTAACTCTATTGGGTCTTTTAAGGAATTGAACAAGGCGTTTATTAATCAGTTTGTTAGTGGAAGAGTGCATGAGAAAAGTTTTGCATCCCTTATGGGAATCCAGCAGAGTAAGAATGAATCCTTGAGGGACTACATAAATCGATTCACCAGGGAAGCCTTGAAGGTCCTGGATTTGGAGGACAAGGTAGCTATGATAGCCCTTCAACAAGGAACCACTGATGACCACTTTAAGAGGTCTCTGGCAAAGCATCCACTCGAAAGCATGTTGAAGCTACAAGATAGGGCTGGGAAGTATATCAAAGCTGAAGAAAGCATAAGAAAGTATGAACCCACTGCTGGGGGAAATGGAAACGGAAAGAAGAGAAAAGAGAATCAGGAATATGATGTTAGGGACAAATATCCTAGGACATCAAAGGATTCTGACTCTCCACCTAAAAAGAACAATTTTGGACCAAGATTCACGGAGTACGCAAGGTTGAACACCCCAAGAAGCTAAATTCTGATGGAAATTGAGAATGAAGAAGATCATCGATGACCGAAGCCACTAAGGACTGACTTGTCAAAAAGAAATCAGAATCAATTCTGTCAATTTCACAAAGAGGTTGGTCATGATACAGATGATTGTAGACGACTGAAGGATGAAATCGAATTCTTGATCCAAAGGGGAAAGCTTAACAAATTCACCAAGGATGGGAATCGTGGAAATCAAAAAGTAAATTATGAGAAGAAAGATTATGACAGAAAGGATAATGATCAAGATCGTAATTCTAGACCCCGAGGGCAGTCATTAACATGATATTCGGAGGATCAACTGCAGCCGGTTCTTCAAGAAACTCAAGGAAGGCTTACGCAAGAGAAGTGATGACAATAGTTGGAGAAGCACCAAAGCGTGCCAAGACAGAAGTAGCTATAAGTTTTGATGACTCTGACCTAGAAGGGGTGAAGTTTCCCCATGACGACCCCTGGTCATCGTACTTATGATAGGCAATTCTGAAACTAAGAGGGTTCTGATTGACAACAGAGCTTTTGTGGACATATTGTTCCATGATGCTTTTATCAAGATGGGATATGTTAGCACAAAATCACGCAAGCGCACGTGGTCACAAGTAATATACGAATAAGTCAAGTTCGTTCCCACAGAGATCTAATGAGGTGTTCAATTCAATTAATGTACCTATGCAACAATGTATGATTTTTATCCACTGCTAAGACAATTAACAATTTGGGTTTGATTATCTAAAATTAACTAGAGAACAAATTATTAAACTAAGAATTAACTAACTAAGAGGATTAAAATCGATTTATGTATATGAGAATAAAACATGGGATCCTAACTTCATTAAGTACTTCATTCAGAGTCTTTTGTCTTTAATCAATGCATGTGACGGTTATGAAAACTAATCGGATAACACGAAATCAGTACACGCTACCTTTCAGTATACATATACCAAACCACTTAAACATCCACAAAATAGATAGAAGTTAAGCAGACACCAATTATGCTTAGACCCTATATGTCTATAAGATTTGAAAACATAACGGTTTAACGAGCAAGTTATCCATTCAGATTACATAGGGCAGGTAAGATGGTTAAAATCACCTACGAATCATGCATGACAAACATACATAAACCTATGCTAGCATGGCAAGTTCCAAACCTCTATATCCACTTTCGCATTCAATAGAGATTAACAAACAATCTTAGATGTTAGCTACGCATCCAAGAAGAATAAGCACAACCAAACTAGGATATCAATTAGCCATCACACACACATCTTTAAAACAATTAACTACTAAAATCCATAAATAAATCCGTTAGAATCCCACGACAATGATTAGTTCATAATAGAACCGTTCATCATCGTGGGTTCTGATGAAAGCATGATGAAAAACAAGAAATCAATGATGTAAATATGAATAAGAGTTAAAGGTTTAGAGGACAAATCCGGAAGCATCCAAAAGTTGCACCAAAATTGAAGAATACAAGAAAAAACTATGTCTAGATCTCCTCGTAGTCACGTTCTTCGTTCTTGGCTCCTCGATCTTGTGCTCCAATATTGAATCTGATCTCTGGTGTGTTGTGATGTATTGATTATGTCCCCCCAAGGTGTGTATTTATAGCTCCAAGTTGTCCCTCTTCCAAGCAATTGCCGTTTTTGAGTTAGAATAGAATTACGGCAATTTCCATCTTTGAATGCAATAAGAATTGCATATTCCATGTTTACAACTGATTCTGGAAGTTTCTGGCCGCCCCAAGCAATTACCATAATGATTAGAAGTCGAATTTGTGAAAATTTCCTTATTAAAATCGAATTCTGGCAATTTCTGGCGATTCTGACTTCCTGGGCGGCCGCACAGAATTCCAGTACAATTCCTGGGCGCCCGCGCAGAACCTTCTGCCTAGAATTATAGAAAATGTTGTTCTCTTCGCGTGAGCTGTAAGATCGTCAGAATCGGACTTGTAGAACTCCAGATATGGCCAAAACAGTGAAGACTGCGCAACCTACCCGGAAAATCCGAATTTTAATCAAATTAACCTCCAACTCTTGGTTCTGCAAAACTTAATGAAAACACATTAAACACACCACATACTTGAGTTCAAGTCATCAATTTAAGCCGATATGAAGCGTTCCAAGTGGATTAAAAATCCACTTATCAGGATACACTGATTCTCAGTTGACACCCTCTAATATACCCATATATGGGTTCAATTGAGTAGAATCAAAGGTGGAAGGCACAATTCAGCTCCCTATGACTATGGGACAAGGCTCGAAGACAGTTACTCACATTTTAAATTTTCTAGTAGTAAAGGCAACCTCAACTTATAATGCAATCCTTGGAAGGACGGGTCTTCATGCATTTAAAGCTGTCACATCAACTTACCATCTGAAAATAAAATTCCCAACCAGGAATGGAGTTGGTGAAGAACGGTGTGATCAAAAAATGGCTAGAAGTTGTTATGTAGCTGCATTAAAACCTGACGGAGTTGGGGGCAAGTTCTACCAATTGAAGACATGGACACCCGAGATAATGAAGAAAGAAGAGGGAAGCTGGTTGAGGATTTAATTCCAATTCCTTTAGTTCCTGGTGAACCAGAAAAGGTTCTTACGTTGGAGCATTGTTACCTGAACACTTGAAGGGCAAGATCATATCTTTTCTTCAAGAAAACAATGATGTTTTTGCTTGGACATCAACCGATATGCCAGAGATTGATGCCCAATTAATAACTCACAAGTTGAATGTGGATCCCGAAACGAAGACGGTGAAACAAAAGAAGAGGAACTTTGCTCCAAAGAGGCAAAATGCCATAAAGCAACAAGTAGATAAGCTCTTGGAAGCAGGATTCATTGAAGAAATACAATTCCCTGAATGATTGGCTAACCCGGTAATGGTCAAGAAAGCCAATGGAAAGTGGAGAATGTGCGTGGATTTCACGGACTTGAACGATGCATATCCTAAGGACTGTTTTCCCCTACCAAGAATTGACACGTTAATAGACGCAACCGCAGGGCATGAGATGCTGAGCTTCATGGATGGCTTCAGTGGATATAACCAAATCAAGATGCATAAGTATGATGTTCCCAAAGTATCTTGCATCACTAACTTTGGTGTTTACTATTATCTGATTATGACATTTGGGCTCAAGAATGCATGAGCAACATATCAAAGGTTGGTGAACAAAATTTTCGAGCACCTGATTGTAAAGACTACGGAAGTCTATGTAGACGACATGTTGGTCAAAAGCCTCGATAAGGCCGATCATATTGAGCACCTCCGAGAAGCATTTGAAGTGTTGAGACACCATAAGATGATGTTGAATCCTGCTAAGTGCGCCTTTGGCGTAAGGTCAGGAAAGTTTTTGGGTCTGATGGTTTCTAAACAAGGAATTGAAGCCAACCTTGACAAAATCAAAGCAAATTTGGACATGGAACCACCACAGTCTGTCAAGGATGTTCAAAAATTGACTGGAAGAGTAGCAGCGTTAGGAAGATTTATCTCCAAGTCGGGGGAGAAGTGCTTGCCTTTCTTCAAAGTTTTGAAAAAAATGAAAATTTTTGAATGGATAGTAGAAAGTCAGGAAGCCTTTGAGGCCTTGAAGAAGTACATGGCTGAGGCACCGTTGTTGGCAAAGCCAAAACCAGGAGAGACACTCTACTTATATTTGGTCATCTCAAGCACAGCCCTTGGAGCTGTTTTGGTTAAAGAGGAATTGTAGGTTCAGAAACCCATCTACTACGTAAATAAGATTTTGCATGGGGCAGAGATAAACTATTCTGTAATAGAGAAGTTTGCTTTAGCCCTGGTCATGGCCTCAAGAAAATTACGCCCGTACTTTCAGGCGCACAAGATAGAGGTCTTGACTAATCAGCCTCTAAGAAACATTCTGCATAGTCCTAAGGTCGGCGGGAGATTGATCAAGTGGGCGATTGAGTTAGGAGAATTTGACATCAAGTATAAGCCTCGCACGACAATAAAAGCTCAAGCACTTGCTGACTTCATGGTTGAATGTACTATTGACAACCAAGAAGTCGGGGGGCAGGAAGCAATATTGGAAGGAAAAGAAGCTGAGAAGCAGGATGAAGACATGGTGTCCAAGGAATGTTGGGTGCTCTATTTTGACGGGGTATCAAAAACAAAATCAAGTGGAGCAGGTTTGGTGCTGCAAAGTCCCGATGGATTTCTCATAGAGTATGCACTCAAGCTGGACTTCCCAACAACAAACAATGAAGCTGAGTATGAAGCCCTGATAGCTGGCTTGGGGCTGGCTGGAGCCTTGAGAGTTAAGACTCTTAAAGTATGTGGAGATTCAAGGCTAGTAGTTTCCCAAGTAAATGGAGAATTTGAGGCTAGAGATGAAGTCATGGCTAAGTATCTGAAACTTGTCAAAGCCATCATGACTCAATTTGATGAGTATTATGTGGAACACATTCCTTGAGAAGAAAACATGAAGGTTGATGCCTTTTCCAAGTTTGCTTATTCTGAAATAGAGAATTATGCAGGAAGTGTATACTTCCAAGTCTTGAAGACCCCGAGCATCAATGGAAAATTGATAGCACCTATTGACATTGGTGGTTGTTGGATGGATCCCATCAAGTCTCATCTAGAAACTGATTGGCTACCTAACAATATTTCAGAGGCACGAAAATTATATGTGAGAGCACTAAGGTACACCTTAATCGAAGGAATCTTGTATAAAAAGTCTTTCGTTGTCCCCTACTTGAAGTGTTTGAGACCCCAAGAGGTAGAGTTAGCCCAAAAGGAAGTACATGAAGGGATTTGTGGGCAGCACTTGGGGGGCAGGGCCCTTGCTCATAAAATCACTCGTCTAGGATTCTATTGGCCAGATATGATTGCGAACGCAAAAGACTATGTGAAGAGGTGTGAACGATGCCAAAAGCATGCACCCGTGGTTAGACAACCACCTGCGATGTTAACATCTATAAATTCACCTGTTCCATTTGCCATGTGGGGAATGGATATACTTGGTCCATTTCTAGTGGCAAGAGCACAAAAGAAATTTTTGATAGTGGCAGTTGACTATTTCACTAAGTGGATTGAGGCTAAACCCCTAGCCAAGATAACCACTAAACAAGTAATGCAATTCTTGTGGGAAAGCGTAATGTGCAGGTATGGGATTCCATGAATCTTGGTCACGGATAATGGAACTCAATTTAACAATGAAGATTTCAAGAAGTATTGTGGAGATAATGATGTTGAACTACGTTTCACTTCTGTTGCTCATCCTCAAGCAAATGGGCAAGCTGAAGTAGCAAATCGAATTATCCTGGATGGACGGAGGAAGAGAGTTGAACGCTCTAGGAACACTTGGGTGGATGAATTGCTCCCCATATTGTGGGCATATCATACCACTTGTAAAGTCACCACTGGGGCAACTCCGTTTCTGTTAGCATATTGAGCAGAAGCAGTGGTTCCAGTGGAGATTACTCATACTTCTCCAAGAGTGGAAGCCTACGAACCAGAAGCAAATGAAGAAGGCATAAGGCTTGCCTTAGATCTAATCGATGAAGTTAGAGATGAAACAAATGCTAAAATAGTTGAACATCAGAAACGAGCATCTTTCTCTTACAACCTAAGGGTTAAAGAAAGATTCTTTCGTCAAGGAGATTTAGTTCTCCGAAAGATTGAAGCATCTGGAATTGGACAAAAAGGAAAATTGGCTCCAAATTGGGAAGGGCCATACCGGGTCAAGAACGTGTTTGGGCGAGGCTCATACATGTTGGAAACCCTTGAAGGGATTGAGGTGCCAAGAACTTGACATGCTGCAAATTTGAAAATTTATTATGTTTAGTGTTTCCTAACTGGACTCACCATTAGGACAAGTAGAAATAAGGTCCACGAAACCATTTCTGAGCTCTTAAGCTCTTAGTAGGAAACATGTAAGGGTTGAACCCATTTTTCAAGTTATTTATTAAAGAATGTTCTCATTCATTACTTTCATTTATCAATGAGAACTAATATGTGTCAAACATAGACAAATATGCAAGGCTAAGGAAAAAGCTAAACATGCAAAGAAATTAAGGTTAATCTTATATTTAAAAGAAAAAAGTTTAAGTTCTAACAATACAAAAGCCATGAAGGGCTACATAATAAGCAACATAAAATAACTGAGCTATTCATCCTCCTCCTCGCTACTTGTATCATCAGCTTCTTCTTCTTCTTCTTCTTCTTCTTCTTCTTCACCTCCTGAGCTAGAGCCAGAACTAGTGCAAGTAGCATCGCCAGAAGTATCGCCCTTTGTGTAAGCAGGAGGAGAGGAATGCTCAGGATCTAAGATTCGATCATCTTCCTCCATATCATCCTCACCAGCCAAAGCTCTCTCAAGAGGAGTCAGAGTATAAGGGCTCGGAAAGAGAGCGAGATCAAAAGCACCAGGATGCTTCCCCAAGACGGCCTCTAAAGCCTCGTCCCATTCCTTTGAGTATTGGACAGGAAAGAGGAGCTCGTCATGATCGCCTATCAAATCCTTGTATTCTTGGGAATCAAGGTATTCGTCAATGCAGTCATCCTTGCTCTTTCTTAACGCCGCCAACTCAGCTTGAGCATCCTCTAGCTCCTTATCCTTCCTTGCCAAAGCCTCTTTTAAGGACTTCACCTCCTCTTCAGACTTTTCTAGCTTGGCCTTGTTAGCCTCAGAAGAGGTACACCAAGATTTAGCTTGAAATAGGGCTCCCTGAAAGTTGGCATTATTCTGCAAAATAAAAAGAAATTCAAAGTAAGACAAATATTGCATAAAAAGAAGAAGGAGTTGATAGAACAATGAAAGAAATAATACCGCAACTATTGCTTGAGCGCCCAAATGCTCAACTCCCTCGATAGTAGAGTTTGCAACAAAATCCTTGGACACCCCAGTAATGGTGTCCTTCTTCCTAAAACCCCAGTTAGGACGCCAAACTGAGGACTTTGAAGACGTAGGAGTTTCTGCCACCTTAACAGGAATTTGATATGGAATTATAAAATGGGGAACTTCAGGCTTCCCACGAGGATCCTCTCATATCCTAGCCCTTTTCATCTTGGCAGTCTCATCGTCCTTGGGCTCATTAGTCTTGTTAATAAAGGTCGCGGCTACAAATATAAAAACAAACAAGAATGGGTATAAGAAATCTCAAAAAAGAAAGAATAAACAAAGAAAGTAAGGAAATTTACCATTGTCTGATACACTTGAAAGATCAACAGACTTGAGGACAAACTCGTCTAGAAGCTCCAAAGCCACATTAGTCCCATTGTTCTTGATTAGCTCGGAATAGGCATGGGACTCCTCGTCATTCAAATTTATGTTGTTGGGACTACCGTCCGCAACTCTACCAAATGATTTGTGGAATAGGGTTCCCTAATCCCCACCTTCCCAAACGAGGTACATGAATTCATTTTTCCACCTAGGATTGTTATCAGGTATAGATTTTGGGTGGAAAATGAAAGGAAGGCCAACTCAGAGGTTAATGTATACCCAACCTAAGTTACTGGCAGAACTATTCTTAAATTGGAATATTTTCCTAAACAAAGGGACGGAAAGAGGAAAATTGTTCCGAAAGAACAAAACCATGAAACAATTGATTATCCTCCAAGCATTTGGAGGCAATTGACAAGGATTTACTTGAACATCAGCCAAAAGTCTAGGTATAAATTCATGAAAAGGAAACCTAAGATCGACAACTATGGCATCTCTATAAATACACAAAGCGTTAGACCACCAATGACAAGAACGGTCACCGGGACCGGCGGGGACTAATTTCAAGGGAGCCTTAACCCTATACATTTTATTATAATCTCTAATTTTGTCAACATCATGGAACCTATTACTACAATCATACGAGCCTAAAGCAGAAACAGACGGGTATTCATCCCCATGTTCATTGATCATATCATGTAAAGACATGTACTTAGAATGAATAGGAATGAGGTTACCTCGTTTAGATGCAGAATTCATTTTTTGAAGACGTTGAGATGCACGGTCTGCCATTTGAAGGAGGAAGGTTGAAAACACAGAAAAATCTTCAAAATCTTCAAACAAAACCCAGAAATCTTAAAAGAATACCCAGAAAATCTTCAAAGAAATCATCAAATCTTCAAAGAATACCAAGAAAATCTTCAAAGAAACTTCAAATATGAATCCAGAAAACTTCAAATCTTCAAACTAAAAACCCAGAAACCGATGAATATCAATCGGAAAAACTCGTAAGAAATCGCCTTAGCACAGAGAAAATTTGAGAGAAAAATTTAACGGAGGAACTGTATGTAATGAAAGTTGAAATGTGATAAATGAGAAGTGAAACTCTACTCTTATATAGAGAGAGTAGCCAGTCAATGGGCCGGTTGAGGGGAAGGGCAACCGACACTAACCAATATAGCCCATAAAATCCCAAAAATTATAATGAGCCTGATCACAATTTAACCCAAGGAAAGTGGGTAAAAACCTTGGGCTCAATCTATGCCCAACAAGAAGAATGGCCCAAAAATGAACTATAAAAGAGAATAATTCAAAAATAAATATAAGCATTTTCGAAGAAGTCGAAGTAAACCTCAAAGAGCACAATAGGTAAAACTTGAAGAAACTCATGAGTTATGTTCGATCCCAAGCGAGATTGAAATAGTAGACCTCAATCCTGGTCGAAGTAGTTCGACTAGGAGGCAAAATGGGCCTAAAATTCGACCTCAATCAAGGTCGAAAACCCACGACTCCAATCCTGGTCGAAGTAGTTCGACTAGGAGGCAAAATGGGCCTAAAATTCGACTTCAATCAAGGTCGAAAACCCACGACTTCAATCCTGGTCGAATTAGTTCGACCAGGTTGCAAAATGGGCCTAAAATTCGACCTCAATCAAGGTCGAAAACCCACGACTTCAATCCTGGTCGAAGTAGTTCGACTAGGAGGCAAAATGGGCCTAAGATTCGACCTCAATCAAGGTCGAAAGCCCACGACTTTAATCTTGGTCGAAGCTGTTCAACCTGGAGGCAAAATGGGCCTAAGATTCGACCTCAATCAAGGTCGAAAACCCACGACTTTAATCCTGGTCAAAGATGTTCGACTGGGAGGCAAAATGGGCCTAAAATTCGACCTCAATCAAGGTCGAAAACCCACGACTTCAATCCTGGTCGAATTAATTCGACCAGGAGCCAAAATGGGCCTTAAATTCGACCTCAATCGAGGTCGAAAACCCACGACCTCATTCCTGGTCGAAGATGTTCGACCAGGAGCCAAAATGGGCCTTAAATTCGACCTTAATCAAGGTAGAAAACCCACGACCTCATTCCTGGTCGAAGCTGTTCGACCAGGAGGCAAAAAGGGCCGAAAATTCGACCTCAATAGAGGTCAAAAATGTCGACCTCAATCATGGTCGAAGCTGCTCGACCAGGAGGTGATTTGACACCAAAATTCGACCTCAAATGAGGTCGAAATTGTATGGAATTTTTGAATTTTGTATTATATCCTAAGAAATTGATAAAAAATCTTGATTTCTATTCTGGGAGATTAAAGAAGTTAGAATTGATTCAGAATTCTATACTCGAAGTACCAGACGATTACAAGAAATACGAAAAGACCCTTTAAATCTCGAAGAAGGTCAAGATAACTTCTATGATAATCTAAAAGGATTTTCTTAGAAGTTGGGGGCAAATGATATGGGCCAGAAAAAAGCCCTAAAAATATAATTAATGACGTATTAATTAGACCTAGATTGGTCCAAGAATTAAGCCCAATAAATGAAGCCTGAAACCCTAATTATTTATTAATTTCATAATTAATAAAAGGGGAAAATGTGCATCTCATAAAAAGAGTCCAAAGTATGCCAACTCCTTCAAGGATTAGCCACTAAAGTATACAAACTTAATAGGAGTCAGCCTCCTACAAAGAAGGATTCACAATCCTGATCTAAGAAGGTGACTTGACCCCCAAGTCACCCAATTCTACCCTAAATGTAAAGTTCCTGACGCCTATATAAAGGACCTGATCCTTCAATCAGAACTACGTTTTTATTGACTTGATTCTGAGTATTAATTGAGATACGTATGCATCTTGTGAGGACCGATTAATCATGAAACACAAGACCAATCATTAAATCTTGAAGCTCTTAAACCCTAGCATTAAATTCGAAGGTACAGTTTTTATTCCACAACAATCTCTTTTTTAGAACTGATTAAAGTCTTCATATTCGACACACAACGCGGAAAGGCGTAGAAAATTAGTACTACTTTTGATTTGCTGCTAGATTCATGAGCAATATAACAGGATTTCTCGAACTATGCTGCTGGATTTCTGAATTTTCATTGATTGATGACTAGATTTGTTTAACCAAACATAGTAATGGATTTAGATTAAAAAAACATGAAATGTGTTGAAAATTTTAAAGATTGATGACTTGATTTGATTGTCTATTTGCGTTAGTAGTTAGTACCCGATTTATTCAGGGTTGAGCATAATTATTCGAAATTGATTCAAACCGGCCGATCCAAACCATCCAAACTGAAATTTTCGATTTACTAACGGTACACTTTGGTTTCGGTTTCGATAATTAGCAAACCAAAATTTTTCGGTTTGAGTTCGGTTTTCACTTTCAAACCGACCGAAATAACCGATCCGAACCGTTAATACATACTCCCTCCGTCCCGCCCAATTGTTTACATTTGGGTTGGGCACGGAGGTCAAAGAATATAAGTAAAATAGAGGAAAAAGTAGGAAGAATGAGTAAAGTGGCGGGACCCGTCAATATTTAAGGTATAAAGTAAGTAAAGTGGAGGAAATTAGTGGAAGTAGTTGATTTTTATATTATAATACTTTACTATTTTTGGAAAGTTTTGGAATGTAAAGAAATGGATGGGACATCCCAAAAAGGAAAGTGTAAAGAAATGGATGGGACGGAGGGAATATATTTTATAAATAATATTTTTATAATTTAATTTACATATTAAAATGTAGATCATTATTATAGTTATTTTTCACTTTTAAAATTATTCTCCAATTTTATCTACATCCTTATTTTATTTACTTCTCGTTAATAATCATTGATTTTTTTTTTGAATAATAATTTCTTTCTTTTTTGGAAATAAAATGTGTTAACTTTTTTTTCATAACAACAAACAATTAACACCTAGAATTATTTATATTGGATGGTTATAATTTTCATCTCTATCTTTTATCTAATTGTTTTATTAGGGAACAAACAAGGATAAAATTTATAAATATTTATTTTAATGATAAAATATAATTAATTTTTTTTTTTGGATTAAACCGAAACCAAACCCAAACTGAACCAATCCGTTAAGATTTGGTTCGGTTTGGATTGGTTTTTATGACATTCGGTCTGGGTTCGGTTTCTATATTTTCAAAACCTAAAATTTTGGTTTAGTTCAGTTTAGACGTTCAAAACCGCTCAAACCGAATCGTGCACAACCGTACAATTATCTATTATGCCGCCATTGATTTTTTTGGAGAGTTGATATGTGCATACCATTCCCTTATACGTGCATACTCATTAGCAGTGATCGGACTAAAGTAGCATTAACTCCTTTTTCATTATAAAAAAGTTATGTTAATGGTTTAATTTTGGGATTAATATTACTTGTTCGATTACAATTTTATAAAATTTTGCTTTAGAAAAATTTATTTTTTAATTTTAGATTGTAACTAGTTTATTAAGCCGCTCTTCGTAGCGGATTTGTAATAATTTCTCTAATTTTTTTTAAAAATAAAATAAAAAATGCTTTAGATAAAATAATATTTGTAACATAAAATTAAGGTTTTTTTGAATTCTCCGTTTCATTTTGGCCATTTACCGAAATTTGAAAAAATATAAAAAAGGGCAATTGTTTAATATTTTTCATTATTTTAATATTATATGAACTATTACTATATTTATCACTATTTTTATTTTTCTCAAAATTAATATTCCAACTTCTATTTTAAAATACCTTATATAACATCAATATTAAATTATAACATATAATATGCTACTTCTTATGAATAGTTCTCTCGTTAAATATGTTTCCTTCCCATAACCCGTTTTCTCGTTTTTACCAAATTTAAAAAAATAAAAAAACTATTTTATTAAACAATTTACATCATCTATTATTCAATATTAGGAGAATATTAAGATAGTTATTCGACTTAAGAATTTTTTTTAGAAGCATATAAGTTAATTAAAAGTTAATTTAGATATTTTCTAACATTTAATTATGTTAATACAAAATTTGAGAAATTTAGAAAAATATATCAACATAATTTGAGAGGTTGCGCCTCCCGAATTGTATGTCACATCTCAGATCTTATCCTATTTTATTTTCCTCGATTAAAAGATAGTAAAAAGAAAATTAATAATAATTGGACTCAGAGATTAAGTTTATGAGAATATTAATATATTATACTTAGTTTCTCCATTAGTAAATAGTAGGAAAGAATTAGTAAATATTTGGAATTGAAGAGAAAGTTTAGGAAAATATTAACATAGCATATTTAGCTCGTTCACTTGAAAAATAATTAGAAAAAAATTAGTAAATAAATTACCCTTACTTAATTATTCTTAGCTTAATTATTTTTTTATTTGGTAATTATTTTTGGTATTTGGCTTAAATACTTGAATTTTAATACTTGACCCATTTTTATGCATATATTTATCTATTTTTTGGAAAATTATATAGAACTACAATTACAACATGAAAATTAAATTGTATATGTGAAGATATTATATTTCTTCTTAGTAAAACATCGTGGATATATCTATCCTAATTTTAAATTTTTTTTAGGGAAACATCCATCCTAATAAGTTGTGCTTATTTCTCAAATTTAACGTAACACGTAAGTTTGTTTAATGTAAAAACCAAATTTACAAATTTTATTTTAACTAGCTTATAACACGTGCAACACACGACTTCTTTTTTAATATCTATATGATAGGCTATGTATAGCTCGGGCTTATTTCTGAGCCAGGAGTCACCGGGAACCCGGATTACCACTCCAGTCATGGCTCACGTCTTAGTCCAGACTCGTCGTGGAGTCCTAACCTACGTACCAGTCCGGACTCATTGACTCAAGCTTCAAGTCTAATTCTCCTGGCGGCCAAGGCAATATCTTGTGGGAGACAAGCTATGCTTCATTACACGACGTGCCTAGGTCATCATTGATGGCCACGCTTAATAGTGACACATAAGGATACCTAATGATTGGGACAGTCATTTCCTATTTAAGCCACACGCCAGCAGGAGCCTGGCACACCATACCACAATCCTTCGCCTGGACACGTGCAATCCATCAACATCACCCAGGTGTCCTACCTACCTAGGATTCAACGCTCATGATTGCAGGTACAACCCCAAAACCCTAATCCTTGGCCTATAAATAGACCAAGGAGGAAAGATTTGGGGTTACATTCTCTTTTACACGCCTAACCTATACACACACCCTCCATATTTAGATTTCTCTATATACCTGTCTCCCTTTCAAAAGCTGTTAGGAATATGTTGTTCTTGATGATAAACATAAAACACTTAGTAGAATTTGTGTAAAGTCAATTTTGTAGCTGTCAACGAAATAGCATGCTTTGCAGTGTTTCGTTGACAGGAAGCTCATCAACGAAATGAGTGTTGTAGCAATTGCATTGTACAATACTTCACAGTATGATAGGCATTCTATTATATGTTTTAGATAGGTTTTCTAAGTCATGTTGACTATGTACTAGATAGGCAAAATAGGTTGGTTAATTGTAAATATGTTATGCCTTGTAATTCTGCCTAAGTGAAGACATGTCAACGGTATGAAGATTACTCTGTCAACGGTATGGAGTTTACCCATCAACGAAACGAGGGAAACACCATCAACGGAATGAAGAATGAAGCTATCAACGAAACACATCTCCTTGCTATCAACGAATCAATGTTGCTTTTTGAACAGTTGACAAAGTGATAGTGACAGTTTACTGAACAGATCTAAAAGGAGATATGGAAGTGTACTTTGCATTGGAAGCCATCAAAGTGGTTACTGGAAATAAGGAAACATTCCAATTTCCAATAAGGTTCTTGGGAATGATTATAATGAGCATGAAGACAAAAGCAAAGATCTCCAAGGACCATTGGACAAAAGGAATGAAAAGCAAGCTACTGATGGTTACTACTATTATTCTTTAGTTTAACCAAATGTAGAATTGTAAACTTGGGATTATATAACCAAGTGTAGCAGTTACTTTAGAAACAGAGAAGAAAAACAAATAGATTGTATTAGCTATTTTTGAGAGCATTCTTCTCTACAACATTGTAACTGAGCAGCTGTGTACATTTGTATCACAGATTATTTCCGCAATAAAAACACTTCAGTTGGATCATCAAACAATCCAACTGAATTATTTATATCTTGTGTTTTTATTTATTCAGTTCAGTTTAATTTTACAAAGTGTTTAGTTTCAAGAAAATATCAAGAATTGTATTCAACCCCCCCCCCCCCTTCTACAATTCTGTTAGGTCATTTGGGAATAACAATTGGTATCAGAGCGAGCTTCTAACGTACAAGAAGTTTAAAGATCAAGACCAAAAACAGAAACCATGGTGAAGAAGGATGCAGGTGTGAAGATACCAGTTCTTGATAAAGACAATTACTTTCACTGGAAAGTAAAGATGCATTTACATCTCATGTCTATGGATGAGAGGTATGTAGACTGCATTGAGAAAGGTCCACACGTTCCCATGAAGCTTGATTCTAGAGTTGGACTTCCAGATGATGCACCTGATGTAGAGATTCCAAAACCTGTCTCAGAATGGACTGTTGAAGATGTTGCAGAAGTCCATAAAGACAAAAGGACCATGAACATTCTGTTCAATGGTTTGGAGCAAGAGATGTTTGACAATGTTATCAACTGTACAACCTCTAAGGAAGTATGGGATACTGTTAGAACACTCTGTGAAGGAACTGAGCAAGTCAGGGAAAATAAAATGCAACTCCTTATACAACAATATGAGCATTTTCATTTTAAAGCTGGTGAAACCCTAAATGACACGTTCAGTAGGTTTCAAAAGCTTTTGAATGGATTAAAGTTGTATGGGAGGATCTATCAAACCAAGGATTCAAACCTTAAATTTCTTAGAGCTCTTCCAAAAGAATGGAAGCCTATGACTGTTTCTCTCAGAAACACTCAAGAGTACAAAGACTACACTCTTGAAAGGCTTTATGGAACCTTGAAGACTTATGAGCTGGAAATGGAGCAAGATGAAGAAATTGAAAAGGTACAGAAGAAGGGTGGATCTATTGCATTGATTGCATCAGTGAACCAACTTGAAGATGACAATAAAGAAGCTGCAAAGGCCACAACTAGTCGATCTAGTTATAGGAGTGATGTTAGCAAGGGTAAAGACAAGATGACAGAAGAAGAAGAATCAGAACCAGCCAACTTGGAGGACTTAGATGAGATTGATGAACACATTGCTTTTCTGTCCAGAAAATTCTCTAAGTTCAAGTTCAAAAGAAACTCAGAAGCAAGGCCACCAAGAAGAGACTTTCAACCTAGCAAAACAAACTGGATTGAAAAGTCTAAGTCAAAATGTTTCAATTGTGGAATGCTTGGTCACTTTGCTGGAGACTGCAGAAAGCCCAAGGTTGAGAAGGGCAACAGGAAATTTGAGCCTGTTGATTATAAAAAGAAATACTTTGAACTTCTCAAACAAAAAGAAAAGGCTTTCATGTCTCAGGAGTATGATTGGGCTGGTAATGGTGAAGATTCTGATGATGATGTTGAGTATGTCAACTTGGCTCTTATGGCTGACAATCATGAGCAGGAAGCAAGTTCCTCAAGCAACCAGGTAACAATTACTAATCTTTCTGAGCTTTCTAAAGAGGAATGCGACAGTGCAGTAAATGAAATGTCTACTGTATTATATAATTTGCGTGTTACTCTTAAATCACTTACTAAAGAGAATTCAAGAATAAAAGAGACCAATCTGCTCTTAAGTGATAGGAATGCAATGTTAGAAGCACAGCTCATTGAATTTGAGAAAATGAGATGTGTTAGTAGGGATGCTAAGAAGGAACTTGAGAACGTGTTACAAAGGGAAGAAATTCTTAGAACACAACTTGAGATAGAACAAAGTGTGATTGCAAAATGGAAGGATGCCAGGAATGTTGCCACCAACATAATTAATGTTCAAGGCGTGGAATCCTTCTGTGAGCAATGATGGGAAAGGAACAAAGAGAAGCTAGGGTATGTTGGTGAAACCTTAGAATCAGAAAAAGAGTCAACAAACAACAATGATCATTTGTTGAAGGTTGATATGTCAACGGAATGCAATGTTTCGTTGACACATGAACCATCAACCGATCAGGCTGTTTCGTTGACAGACAAAAGAAAAGATAAACTTACTAGACTTAATGACAAGTATGGTCCTGTCACCAAGAACTTTGTTCAAGGTGAGTCTAGTATTTTAAAGAAAATTGAGAAGCCTGTTGAGAGAGCTAATGTAGGTCACTTGTCTAACAAGCAATTGAAAGACAAGGTAGAGAAAGTTCATAATGAGGTTAAGGGAAATAAAAAGAATAACAGGAATGGCAAAGTAGGAATTAACAAACACAACAATTACACACCTGATAAATATGCTCCTAGAAAGACATGTGTTAATTGTGGAAGTGTTAGTCATTTGTCTACTAACTGCAAATCTGTTAAGAAAACTCCTAATGTGAAAATGCCCAAGCCTGCAATGAACAGTTCCATGCCTACAATGCCTGTTATGCCTAACATGTTTGCTCCATATGCACAATTTCAGAATCCTTATGCTAGCATGCCATTTGTGCCTAATCCTTACATGAATATGTTTAACATGCCACAAATACCATGGAACATGAATAACATGATTGTTCCTCCAACTATGCATGCTATGAATGAAAATATGAGCAACCCTCAGAAATCAACACCAAGGGTAAAGATTGATTTGAATCAATCTGAGCCCAAAGTGAAAAATGGTACAAAAGGGAATGCAAAGGCTAACAAGACAGGACCCAAGGAAACTTGGGTACCAAAATCGACTTGATTTGGTTTTATTGTGTGCAGGGAGACAAAAGGAATCTTTGGTACTTGGATAGTGGTTGTTCAAGACACATGACTGGTGATTCTACCCTGCTCACAGAGTTTCAGGAAAGAGCTGGCCCTTGTATTGCTTTTGGAGATGACAGCAAAGGCTACACAAAGGGATATGGCTTGATTTCAAAAGAGAATGTCATCATAGATGAGGTTGCATTGGTGGATGGTCTTAAGCACAACTTGCTTAGTATCAGCCAACTTTGTGACAAAGGATTTTTAGTTACTTTTTCTAGAGAAGCCTGTGTTGTTTCTAAAGGAGGAAACAACAATGTGGTAATGACTGGATTCAGAAGGGGGAATGTGTACATTGCTGACTTTAGTAGCACAAGTTCAGACACCATCACTTGTCTCTTCAGCAAGGCAAGCAAGGATGAAAGTTGGTTATGGCACAAGAAATTATCCCATCTGAATTTCAAAGTTATGAATGATTTGGTGAGGAAAGATCTTGCTAGAGGAATTCCACAAGTGGAGTTCTCCAAGGATGGTTTGTGTGATGCCTGTCAAAAGGGAAAACAGAAGAAGGCATCATTCAAAAGCAAGACAGAGTCATCAATCGTCCAGCAGCTTGAATTGCTTCATATGGACCTATTTGGCCCTGTAAATGTTATGTCCATCTCAAAGAAGAAATATTGTCTTGTGATTGTTGATGATTTTTCTAGATTTACATGGACTTTCTTTTTGCACTCTAAAGATGAGGCAAGTGAAATCATTATCAATCACATCAAGATGGTAAGCAATCATCCTGATTTCAAAGTAAGAAGGATTAGGAGTGACAATGGGACAGAATTCAAGAATTCAAGCATGAAGGTGTTCTGTGAAGAAAATGGTATTTTGCATGAGTTTTCAGCAGCAAGAACACCACAGCAAAATGGTGTAGTTGAAAGGAAAAACAGAACACTTATTGAAGCTGCAAGGACAATGCTAGATGAATCAAAGTTACCTACATATTTTTGGGCTGAGGCAGTTAATACAGCTTGCTTTACTCAAAATATTTCTTTGATTAATCAGGCCAAAGGAATGACCCCTTATCAGTTACTCAAAAGAAAGAAGCCACTATTGGATTTTCTTCATGTCTTTGGATGCAAGTGCTTTGTTCTGAGAAATCAAGCTGAGCATTTGGGGAAATTTGAAGCAAAGGCAGATGAAGCAATATTTGTGGGATATGCAGCAGGGAAAGCTTACAGAGTCTATAATCTCAGAATCAACATTGTTATGGAATCTGTACATGTTGTTTTTGATGATCTCAAAATCCAAGGTCTCTGTGATGAAGGTTTCCATGAAAGTCTTTCTTTTGAAAATGAGGAAGGAGATCAAGTGAATAATGATAAGGCCACTGAGAAACAGCCTAAAGTTGTTGTATCTAGCACAGATGAAAGCAGCAGTGAAGATGAAATTGCTGCATTAAGATTGAAAAGAATAGCTGCTAGTAGGCCAAATGGTCATTTCGTTGACAGTCATGATGGTGGATTCGTTGACAGTCAGAATGAGCGTTTCGTTGACTGCCAAAACGGTCATACCGTTGATAGTCATAGGAATACTTCTAGAAGTGATCACTTAGAGACAACAAACTCAGGGGGAGTTTCTCAAGGACAAATATCCAATCAAGGCAATCATGATCATGAAGCTACGTCTTCAAGAGCAAATCTACCTCCCTCAAGAAAATGGACTAAAGATCATCCCTTTGAACTTATCATAGGTGATGTTTCTTCAAAAGTCCAAACTAGAAGAGCAACTCAAGAAGAATGTCTATATAGTAGCTTTCTGTCTCAAGATGAGCCAAAGAAAGTTGAGGATGCACTTCTAGATCCAGATTGGGTTTTAGCCATGCAAGAAGAGCTAAACCAATTTGAGAGAAACAATAAGGATTTTCCTAGCCTATGCAGCCCATGCCAATTTCAAGGTCTATCAAATGGATGTGAAGAGTGCTTTTCTGAATGGGGAATTGGAAGAGGAGGTGTATGTAAGTCAACCTCCTGGTTTTGAAGATGATGATTTTCCAGACTATGTGTACTTCCTTCTCAAAGCACTCTATGGTTTGAAACAAGCACCTAGAGCCTGGTATGACACTCTCTCACAGTTTCTCCTTGAGAATCATTTCACTAGAGGTACTGTAGATAAAACTCTTTTTCACAGGGTTGTAAATGGCTCTACTTTACTTGTTCAAATTTATGTAGATGATATAATCTTTGGGTCTACAGATGTGAAACTTTGTCAAAAGTTTGCCAAGCTTATGCAAAGTAAGTATGAAATGAGCATGATGGGAGAATTAACTTACTTTCTTGGTCTTCAAGTAAAGCAAGTTAATGAAGGCATTTTCATTAGTCAAACAAAATACATTCATGATTTATTAAAGAAGTTTAACCTAATGGAATGCTCTCCTGCCAAAACTCCCATGCCTACTGCCACCAAACTTGAATTGAATACTAAGGAAAAATCTGTGGACATTTCAAGTTACAGAGGCATGGTAGGCTCACTTTTATATTTAACAGCTAGTAGACCTGATATTATGTTTGCTACATGTCTATGTGCTAGATTTCAGGCTGATCCTAGAGAATCCCATTTAGTTGCTATTAAAAGAATTTTCAGATATCTCAAAGGAACACCAAACCTTGGCATTTGGTATCCTAGAGAATCTGGTTTTGAACTAATTGGTTATTCAGATGCAGATTTTGTAGGATGTAAAATTGACAGGAAAAGTACAACTGGAACCTGTCAATTCCTAGGAAACAAGCTTGTGTCATGGTTCAGCAAGAAACAAAACTCAGTTTCTACCTCCACAGCTGAGGCTGAGTATATTGCAGCTGGAAGTTGTTGTGCACAGATTTTATGGATGAAAAACCAACTACTTGATTATGGATTAAGAGTTGAGAAAATTCCTATTTTCTGTGACAACACTAGTGCCATTGCCATTACTGAGAATCCAGTGCAGCATTCAAGAACCAAGCACATTGACATCAAGTACCATTTCATTAGAGAACATGTTATGAATGGTACTGTGGAGTTACATTTTGTTCCAAGTGAACAACAACTTGCAGACATCTTTACCAAGCCACTTGATGAATCAACATTCTCAAGATTAGTAAGTGAGCTAGGTATGCTAAATTTCTCTTAATTATTTTTTGAGATATTTGCAAGTTAAAATGCAGCCAGAAATTTGCTATGTTTTTCTGTGAATTAATTTTCTCAGGAAAAGGTAAAATTTTGTCTAAGTCAAAATTACTATGCCAACGGAATGCACCATTTCGTTGACAGTCTTAGCACTTCTTCTGGGTGTTTCGTTGATAGTTCTTTTGTATCAACGAAACGCAGCTTTATCAACGAAATAGACGGGACCTTAAACGCCCAATTCTGATTCGTTGATATAAAGCGCTTTTAATCTGAACCGTTGAAATTTTAACACGTCTTTTACCACGATCTATGCATACACCCCTGTAAGTATAAATCATGGTAATACTTTAAGAGTAACGGTTATATTTTTAAGCCAATCCAGTAATTTACATTTAGTATTGGATTCATTTTCTGAGAATTTTTGGGGGAGTATTTAAGAAATTTTATTTTCATTATTTCTTTTTACCTGTTCTCAAAAATTCCAAAGGCTTTTTCTCTCTTTTTCTCTCTAACAAGCAATTCAGTTCGAAGCTTTCCTTTAATCAACAATGGCACCTATAGTCAAGCTTATGTCTGCTGGAGGGTTCATCTATGAGAAGAACAACTCCATCCCTTTTGTTGTCAAGGAAAACCCGAACAGACTGTTCTTCAAAATGATGGATTTCATGAAGAATTGCAAGTTGAGCTATGCGATGTTTCACTCTACACCACTCTATAATGAGATAATCGAGGAAATTTGGACCTCTTGTGAGTATAGTGGAACAAACTGCACACTACAATTCACTCTTCAAGGTAATGAGTACATAGTTAATTCTGATGTTTTGCAAGCATGTTTACATATTCCTGATAATAACTGTGATGCTTTGCCTACTAACACTGAAATAACTACCATGCTAAATTCTATAAACTACTCCTTGCCTACTGATAATCTGGGTAGAATAATTAGGAGAGGTTTGGTTAGGGAATACAGTTATTTAGCTGATGCATTCATTAAGGTCTTTTCTGGAAAGATTAGTAATTTTGATGCATTAACTAACTCTATGTTAATTCTCCTAACCATGCTTCTAAATGATAGATATCACAACTTTAGCACCCAACTTATGTATGAAATTGGTGCTAAGTTGGGTGACAAAGCAAATAGGAAGAAAAATATCTATTATGCTAGGTTTCTGATGATGTTGGCTAACCATGTTAGTCCAGCACCATTAGTTATCTCTAACCCTAATGCCAGGTTTGAGTGCTTTGTGCAAGAAAAGAGAGTATTGACAGACATACTGAGGCTGAACCACAATGGTGATGTTCCAGTGGTGTATCTGCCAATCATTGAGGTAACTACTACTATCCCTGTTAGTGTAGCTAACACCTCTACTGTTTTACCTTCCAATGTTGCTATGGAGTCTGTAGCTGTGACCCAACAGGCTCCTACCCTAGCAACAAAACCAAAATCAAAGAAAACCTCCAAGCCAACCTCAGGTGCTTCTCAAAAGGCACCTGTTGTAAAAACTACCACACAACCTAAGGGGAGTGAATCTGGAGTTGTGAGAGGTGAGGGAAGGGGTGAACATCAAAGAAACCCCAAGGATAAGGAAGGACAGGTTAGTGTGTACCAGCCAAGCCCCATTGTGTCTTCCCAACAAGGCACAATGAGTAACATGGATTTAAACACAAGTCTAATTGCATCCTCCCAAAAGGATGTGATTATTGAAACAAGCTCTCCTCCTAGAGCACAGTCCAAAAGGGTAAGGGACACTTCAAGCCCACAGTCTACATTTTCCCAATACCAAAGGAGAGTGAAGCAAAAGTCCAAGGGTACACAGGGTGCACACACACTGGAAGCAACACTTCCAGTTTCTCAAATTCAGTTTGATGTAGCCCCTATCATTACTCTGGGGTTACAGTCCCATTCTCTAAACATCAATCTTGAATTATCTCCATCAAATTCACCAACTCAATCTTTGGATGTGGACATGATCCATACATCTATTCCTGATTCTCCAACTCTAATCTTGGAGAAGCCCCACTCTGAAGCTGGTGGCCATCACTTGCTAAGTGATTTGTTGGGCCATCAACCAATTTTTCCTGAAATTGCAAGGGGATCTGTGGAACAATCTCTAAAATCAATCACCACAGACTCTACTGTGATTTCTCATTCTCAAAGTGCTTTCTTGACTTCATCAACGAAACAGTCTATTTCGTTGACAAGTGTTTCTCCATCAACGGTATCCATACCGTTGACAGTTCAAACTACCATTCCGTTGATAGTTCACTCTGCACCTCTAATTGAAAATCAAGTTGTTCCCACAACTAGTGCAGATGATCTAGTGGTAGTTGAGACACTTCTAGGACTGAGAGGGAGTGAAACTGAGAGGCTGGCTTGCAGCCAGGCAAAAGGAGAGAATGTTAGTGAGAGGCTGGCTATTTCTTCCAGCCAGGCAAAAGGAGAGATTGAGAGTTCCACCTTAGAAGGTGAAGGTGAGGGTGTGAGAGGTGTGAGCCATGGGGAGCCCATGATGCAAGAACAGAGTGGAGAGAGAGAAGGGACTACAGGAGAAATAAGGATGGAAGCAGCCATTGCTAATGAGTTAATGGAGGTCAGTGAGGGAGAAAGGGAACTCACTTTCCAAGAGGTTTATCAGCAAACTCTGGATAGTATTTCCCTGGATCCTGAGACCTTTACTCATCCTGTGTCAGCCTATCAAATTTTGGCTCAACAGGGCAATGTGGAGGCAGAGAGGTCACTACAACTAATTCACACAACTGCATCAATGCAAAGAGCAAAGGATGCCCTGACCAATCTACCTCCAGGAGCTGAAGCAAGTGGAGACTTTGATTTTTCTGATAGTGAGGATAGCTTTGGTGACACTCTACAGGTGGCCACTACTGCACAGACTGGGACTTCTGTGGTGCCTCCTACACCAAACTGGCTTTCTCAAGATATGCATGGTAGAAGCAATTTGGATGCTGCTATCACAAGGCAGTACAATGAAGCATATCTAGCTCATGAGTCTGCAGGAGCAAGGGACAAGAAATTCTACAAAGCCATAATGGATTCTCTGGAAATTCAAAGGCTACAAATGTTGCAGACAAGGATTGAAGCTACAGAGATCAAGGATTCAATCAGCAACCTTAGGGCTGCTAATGATAGGAGGCTAGATGAAAAGCTTCCTCTTCTCACTGTGTCCAGGATGAACAGGTTTTTCTCTAAAGAACCTGAAGTGGATTCCTCCTTGAAGACTCTCTCTTCTAGAGTGGACAAGGTGGAAGCTACTCTATCACAGATGCAAAAGAAACAGGAGAAACAAACTCAACTATTGGCCCAGCTAGTGGCAGCTCAAGGACTCCCAGCCATCTCTTTTGATGATAACAAAAAGGGGGAGAAATCTAAGGAGCTAAACATTCAGATTACCAAGGTTATGGTCCCAGCCATTTCCCTACCAAAGGAGCCATTAGCAATGGGGGAGCTTGGAAAGCAGCAAAAAGATGGTATTGACCTTATACAAGAAGCTTCTATGAGGATGAGACTTGCAGAACAAATCAAAGAACATTGGTCCAACATAGAAGCAAAGTTCAAGAAGATTACTGAAAATAAGGACTCAAATCCATCAACGGAACAGCCATCAACGAATGCCATGGTACTAGCATCAACGGAATGGGAGCCACATACAAATTCTTTCTATCACCAAGAGCCCCTTCTACATGGAGTCACTCAAGGACCAAGGAAGGAAAGAGGACAAACTTCATGCACTAGGGATGTGGAACAAGCTACAATTCAAAGAAGCCTATCTCCCAAGTCCCCTGCTAAACCAAAGGGCAAAAACATAGCAAGGACTTTCTATCCTGCACCTTATCCAGATGAGCACAAGCTTCTTGGTCCACTCATCACAAAAAGCAAGGAAAGCAATAATTATGAGATAAGGAAGCAAAGGGCAATTGTCTACAGGAATGGACAACAAATCTGTGTTTGGGCTGGTCATCCAAACTTTGCTGAAGCCAAGGCTGAGGAATCAGAACAAGCAGCTATGCAAGCTCTTGCAGTAGCTCAAGCTCTAGATGAAGAAGAAAGGAAGCAAGAGGAGAGCACTAGAGAGGAAAGGAGTTCAAAGAAGAGCACAAGGCAACCCAAAGAGAGAGCTAGGAGAAACATAGCCTTTGAGAATGCTGATTCTCAGAGTACTGCATCAGACTCTTCTATACCTATTGCACCTCCAACAATTGCTAATCCAGTTTTTGAAGTAAAGTTAGCCAGTGATCCTGATCATCTTGTCAATTTTCACAATCAGCCAATTGAGCCAAAGGAAGAGCCAATTGAGTTTGATGAGGCATACTTTCCAAAGTTCCTGTTAGAGAAGGACCAACCAATGAAGACAAAGAAGAGGTCTGTCAAAGCAAAGCCTGTTTTTGTGAGAAAGCCACAATCTCAGAAACCCCCAGCAAACCCAGAGGACTGCATGTACATTGCTGACATCAGGGAAGAATCCAGTCTACATCTTGACCTAGACAACCTGGTGGAAGTAAGGGGAATTGCAGCTTCTCAAAAGTTGCCTGAAAGACTAGTGTTCACATTCAAGGGTGGTAGAGAACAAGTGTGGCCTCTCTATAGAATTTTAGGAGAAGACTATCAAACACTACTCTCAGTGTTTAGATGCTTGAAAAAGGACTTTGGTTTCACCAAAACAGCCAAGTCTGAGGTGGTCTCCAAAATCTGTCAGTTAAAGGCTAGCTGGAACAAGCCTGAGGCTCTTCCCAGAATACTTAGAGTTCCCTCAACAGGAAAGAAAATCCATCTTCAACCTTATTGGATGATGGAGTTTAAGGACAAGGACAATTGCAGAAGATTCTTCAGAATGGAAGACCAGCTGGAGAAGGCATCTAATCAAACTCTAAAGCTGATGCAATCCAAGCTTGGTGATCAAGATGAAGAGGAGAAAATCTTCTACAGAAGGCTACAGGTCCAGATTGAGGAAAACAACTCCAAGAGAGGGAAGAAGACTATGCCACAAAGAAGTCACAGATGAAACATTTGCTCAGACTAGAGGAGCACTTGTGGGCATTAGTCTTGTAAGTCTTGTATTTTGTCTATAAAGTTTTGAAGCTTAATACATTTTCTACTTTTGTAATTTATGATGTATCTGAGTGTTTTTGTTATCATCAAGTCTCTTGATTTATGGCTGTTATTCTATCAGTCATAAATTGGGGGAGATTGTTAGGAATATGTTGTTCTTGATGATAAACATAAAACACTTAGTAGAATTTGTGTAAAGTCAATTTTGTAGCTGTCAACGAAATAGCATGCTTTGCAGTGTTTCGTTGACAGGAAGCTCATCAACGAAATGAGTGTTGTAGCAATTGCATTGTACAATACTTCACAGTATGATAGGCATTCTATTATATGTTTTAGATAGGTTTTCTAAGTCATGTTGACTATGTACTAGATAGGCAAAATAGGTTGGTTAATTGTAAATATGTTATGCCTTGTAATTCTGCCTAAGTGAAGACATGTCAACGGTATGAAGATTACTCTGTCAACGGTATGGAGTTTACCCATCAACGAAACGAGGGAAACACCATCAACGGAATGAAGAATGAAGCTATCAACGAAACACATCTCCTTGCTATCAACGAATCAATGTTGCTTTTTGAACAGTTGACAAAGTGATAGTGACAGTTTACTGAACAGATCTAAAAGGAGATATGGAAGTGTACTTTGCATTGGAAGCCATCAAAGTGGTTACTGGAAATAAGGAAACATTCCAATTTCCAATAAGGTTCTTGGGAATGATTATAATGAGCATGAAGACAAAAGCAAAGATCTCCAAGGACCATTGGACAAAAGGAATGAAAAGCAAGCTACTGATGGTTACTACTATTATTCTTTAGTTTAACCAAATGTAGAATTGTAAACTTGGGATTATATAACCAAGTGTAGCAGTTACTTTAGAAACAGAGAAGAAAAACAAATAGATTGTATTAGCTATTTTTGAGAGCATTCTTCTCTACAACATTGTAACTGAGCAGCTGTGTACATTTGTATCACAGATTATTTCCGCAATAAAAACACTTCAGTTGGATCATCAAACAATCCAACTGAATTATTTATATCTTGTGTTTTTATTTATTCAGTTCAGTTTAATTTTACAAAGTGTTTAGTTTCAAGAAAATATCAAGAATTGTATTCAACCCCCCCCTTCTACAATTCTGTTAGGTCATTTGGGAATAACAAAAGCCATTACTTATTCTCACACCGGAGGCACCGCCAGGGTCCAAACCCCCCTCCGGTGTTGTTTTGCAGAGTCCCAACCGCAGCGACACCGCTTCCAGGCGTGGGATCGGCTGGGAAGGACTAGATCGGGATTTGGAGTTATCATTGGCGCTAGAAGGAGGGGAGAACCCTGTCTTGTGGTCACGGCGCTGCTAGACTCACCATCCTCAACAAGCTCCTTCATCTTTGGAGGAGTCCTAGCTAAATCTAGTAAGATCTAAGCAAACTCCTTCGTCTTTACATCTAAACATGAACTCTTTAGCCCATTTCTCCAATGTATGAATGTTTCTAACCTTATTTAGCCCAGATCTGTTTACTTTTAGCCTTGTTTAGCGTTATCTAGCTTCCTTGTTCCCGTTTTTGCTTAGATCTACATTGCTCTCTTATAGATCTGTCTTTAAAACCAAGTTTCTTGCTTCGAAAAACACCAAACCCAGAAATAACATGCATAAATTGTCTCGTTCTCCTTGATAAACCCAGATCTATCAGAAATTTACTTTGATTTTAAAAAAATATATTACCCCAAAAACGTTGTACACATTGTTTGCTCTTGAATCATGGCTCGAGGTAGCAAATCTGTGTTAAGACCCACAACCAGTACCCCAAGACAAGAACCACCCACAAATTTGAACCCGATTGTTGGTGAAGTACCCCCAGTCCTGACTCTGGCATCGCAGATAATCCGGCCTGATGATGCCCGGGTTGAAATTGAGGTTAACAAATTCAAGTATACGGATGTCAACATGGAACCCGGTCTCATGGAAAACCTGACCGGGGACCAGCTGGCTGACGCAATTCGGATGTATAAAGAATGTAATAACCCGAATTTTTGGTAAAATTTAAAACTTTTCTTATTATGATTAAGTGCATCAGTGAATAGTAAATTTGGTGGATGAATAGTGATTTTGAGGATTAACAAAGTTTTTCATGCCACCTATGTACAAGACGTAGTGTGGATATTCCGAAGTCATATTAGTGATCTACGGAGTAAATAAGTGAATGCAAAGACGATCGGAATTCAGAAATTCCAAATTTTATTTTGGTACAGTATTTGACCGGGCAGTGAATTATATATTATTATATTCAAGAAATGAGATATTAAATTAAGGATTTGAGGATTTAATATTTTGGAATTTTATTATATTTGATTTGAGAATTTAGAACGAAAACCACTGAGACAGTGAAACGAAGATTCTAGAAACCGCTGAAACTTTATAACAAGCTAGATTAAGTAGTGGAGCATGACTCATTTTCCACTAACTCAAGGATAAATAGTGCTTGGTGAGTCATTCCCCACTAACAACAAGATAAGGTAGCATTAGGAAGATATTATCACATTATTGCACATTAACCAAGCAAGAACACAAAGCAAACTCCTTTTTCTCTCAAACTGCCCAGCAGAAACGTGATCAATAGAAAACTCCATAACTCCAGTTTTACACATGGTAAAATCACCAAATTTTAACCACAGCTTCTACACTCCATGTATAACATCTGTTCAAAATTTCATGGCAATCCAAGGTGTTTAGCCTAGTCAAATATCCTCCCAAAGTTGAAGAATCTAAACTGCCATGATCTTGGCAGTTTCTGCACCGATTTTCAAACGGCCGTATCTCTCTCATTTCTAAATGAAATCTTGCGTTCTATAGCTTGTTGGAAAGCCATGGAGATGCTCTACAACTACTCTTTAGAAACCTCGCCCAGAAAAGCAGGGTAAGGACCTCGTTTGGGCAGTTCTTTGAACAGATGAATAGTAACTTTCAATAACTAACTTTGATTTCTTGACTTCTTTTGATGATCTAAGCTTGGTCAAGGAAATCTAAGGGCTAGACAAGGCTTACTACGTGAGCATACACTCCAAGGAAGGTATTAACCCCATGAACCCTTAGTTGACTTTGAGTTTTGTGGATGTTCTTGATGATTGTTAGCTTAGTTGAGATTATAGTGTTAATATAAGCATGTTAACATGATCTTGTAGTTGGTTTAGCCATTTGTTGATTAAGATGTTAAAGTATGATACCCCTGGACTTGTGGAGATGAGAATCATGTGTTTAAGATGTATGGATGCCCGGTGTGGCTTGGTTTGATGATTATGATTTTTGGAACGTCCGATTTATAGCCGTCGTAATGCCCAAATTTTTACCTACTGATAGGTTCCCTGTTTTTCCTCTGTTAGAGCTCGGCCCTTGAGTCCTACTGCCCATGATTGTGTAGTTTATGTTATAAGCTTCGTAATGATATGTGGTTCGCCTAATTTGGCCGAACGGTTTAAGAGAAAAGTGAGTTTTAGTAAACGCCGTTCGGAAGAACGACCCATCTCTGGTCAGAAACTTTGAGTCTATATTTGGACCACTTCGGAGCCATATTAAAATGTGAAACTTTGAGGAATAATACTAGAGACAGTTAGGAAGGCTGACGAAAAAGATTCGTATTAAAAAGATTATTTTCGATTTTATAAAAATGTTTTAGTCGAGGTCGCGTAAGTGAAAACCACTGAAAACGAGACTTAGAAACCAAGGTTCCAAATGGTTAAGTATAACTTGGATTTGAGAATGGATTTCGAACCAAACTTGTGATATAAGTATTTGACGAATAACATGGACTTAGTATGAGCCTATAACGAGCTAGTAATGCCTTGGTTGTGTTTCGCTTACGCGTTAAGCATTAAGTTATAAGTGGTTTATCGAGGGGATTAACCGTGTGTTTTCGTTTGACTTTGTCTAGATTGTCCGGCATCGTCGCGAACCCCTATCACTTCACGAGCATCAGGCAAGTTTCTAAAACTATATTTTGAAGTATGCATATACTAGATGCAAGTTTTCTTATTCCATGCTATGTTTCCCATTAAGTATACTAATGATGCATACGATATGATGTTATGCATGTTTTCAAACCTTACATCGTATATAGATGTAATGGTATTAAAAATGTTGAGACGTAATATATGCATATGATAGATGCATGCACGTTTTCAAACCTATGCCTCTATAAACTGTTGTTGTGATAAATAAAAGATTTTGTGATGATATATTACATGTTTTGAAAGCATGCTTAGAGTAAAAAGGCATGAAATGCTATAAACAGTTTTATGATATATATACGATGCATGTATGTTGTTGAACAACTACATATGGTATGATTTCCAAATGTAATTGGATTTGGAGTATGAGATATATGTACGTTTTCATGAGTTCAAATTGATACATATGATGATTTAAGTTGGACTTATAAGCTATGGTTCTAGCAATATTTTGGAGTTGATATGTTAAGAAAAACCCTCAGTAGGGGGAATATACTCTGCATTTATACTTTGGACCGGGAATGGTATCAGTTGTTATCTAGAGATATATTATATATTCTCTATATTTATTTTACATACTAAGAATGGTATCAGTTGCTATCTAGGGTTATTTTATTGTGTTATTACAATTAATCTCGATAAGTGGTTTACAAATTAAAGATCATTTGGAGTTTAATCTAATAAGGGTATATTTTAAATATATGATGAATAGTTGTATCTACCCTTTTTGATAAGAAAGTACTTGAGAATTATTTCTAAATAAATATTCTTTATTAATTATAGTTTGATTTAATTATTTAAAGCCCTACTTCTTAAGGAAGTATTTTGTGAAAACTATTTTTAAACCCTAGATAGCTAATAAAGTTTTACTCAGGCAATTATAAATATAATTAGAGAAGGTTCCCAAAACTATTTCCCGTTTAGGTCTATATTCAGAAAGACTTAAATGCTCGCTCAAACTTCAAAGATACATGGAACCTTTCTCAAGAGTTATGCTTGTTTCAAATGGACTGCCCGGTCCAAAATCTTTTTAAATCAATGAAATTATCAGTGTGATATACTACCATCAAAAATGATTTTGATTACTCTCTCAAGATTCGAGGAGTAAAAGCAGTGAAATCAGTTGTATCCATGAACAAGCATCAGCTTGGGAAATATGAGTGAATTTTCCTTTCCAACCAGATATGACTACTTTGTGGAGTCGTATACTTGGGAAAAAGGGAAAGGAACTTTATGTTTCAAGGTTATGGATTTTCTTGAACTCGGAGAATGTGTAAGGGACTGAGTGGCGACCTGTCCCCTAAGGGAATTACACGTAGACCGGCAGTCTATGAACGGGTCTGTTCTTCCCTTAGATTATCAGATAGTGCCCGACCGTAGGATAAGAGAAGAGCATCGGAGGCCCCTAAGTGAATGGGTACCCCTAAGTGAATGGGTATGCTCTTCCCCCTACAACCAATTGGCGGGGAGGTGAGAGAAGAGTATCGGAGACCCCTAAGTGAATGGGTACTCCTAAGTGAATGGGTATGCTCTTCCCCCTACAACCAATTGGCAGGGAGGTAGGTCAGTTAGCGTCTGCCCTATTTTCCCTTCTACGTAGAAAAACAGCAGTGGGGATTGCCTTACGACTGATCATCGTAGAGGTATCCTTGTCGCCCAGAATCTCCGTCTACAGTTCATCATCCATGAAAGAAATGTTTTATGCAAGTTATCAGAGGAAGAACATGTTTTAAGCAAGATTACAGAAAAGAAAAGTTATTCAAGTTTATTCAAGCTATTCCAGTTATTCAAGTTTAGAAGCTGGATTGGAAATATTTTGCCTTGTCTTTATTTCCAGAATATGATATGAGATAAATGTTTGATATGAAAGATGATATCTGGAAATTCCTACAACTTCATCTTTTATTTTATGAGTTATGACTCTGATAAAACCTGATTAATGATATATATGTATAAGTGGATTTTGGGTTATGGAAACCCTATATTGAATTTCCTTATAACTTCATCTTTCGAGTATATGTTGATAGTCTGCTTATATTTTATATAGCAGATATTTTACAGAAAAGATATACTGAGTTATCTTGTTATTTCATCTTTTATACTATACTAGAACTTTGTTCATAGTATAAACATTGTAAGTTGCAGAGCGTTATGAAATGATATTTGAAATACCACAATGGTACTATTTTTGGAATACATTCCGATAAGAAAATGATTTCAGTATCAAGATATTTTGACAAGTTATTGTCTTATACCCGCTTTATTTCTGGGTTGAATTAAAGACATAATTATGCCATACTTTCATTACCTTGCTGAGCTATCGCTCACTCTTGCTATTATTTTATATATATTATATAGCAGCGAAGCAGGATGCCTATGGGACGGCACGTACCTCGCAAGGCGTTTTCATAAACAGTTTCAGCAGTGATCCCGGGAGTAGTACGAACCAATCGAATCAGGCTACGGCTTTGGTATCCATCTTATGTATAGACTTGAATGGTATTAGAGGATTGTGAGCATAAGAAGGCTAAGCTGGTAATGTACCACTACGTAGAAATTGTATCAGTAACAGATTCAAAGACATTTGGGTATTGTAACAAAAATTATTTATTCCGCAGTTATTGTATGGTGTCGTTTCTGAGACTCTAACCTGTGTGTGTGTGTGAGACAGATATTGTGGGGTCATGAACAGGTGAATTATGAATGGTGTGAGTAATACAGGTAAGGCAAGGAGTACATGGATTGTGACAACCCTAAATCCCTGACCCCGGATTTGGGGCTGTTACAAAGAAGCTCGGCTAAATGAAGTTGATCAGGTTGAGAACTCACATGACTCTGGAGACTCCCACCGATCCCGCGCCTCAGTTTTCGACAGAATCGGAGGCAAGGACAAGGATACCCGAAAAAGGACCCACCACAGGACCAACAGCCAAAACCAAGATACCGAAGCTGAAAAGCTCAGAAAGCTAGCTGACTTGAGGGAAAGGATCCGAAATGAAGAGCAAGCTAAACTTGACCTCAAAATACAAAGAAGAATCCAAGAGGAGGAGGCCCGAATTATGGGCAGAAGTCATGAAAAAAGGAGAACTCGGGCCCCTAGCCTCGACATAGTCTCAGATGATGAACCCCAAGAAGACTTGATGGACATGATCCATGAGCTCCAGAAAAAGGTTGGCCAGGACTCGGGGATTGACATTGGGGATACATTGACACCCTTCAGCTACTCGCTCGAGGCGACACCCAGGCAGAGAAATCTGAAACATTACAACTTTGATTCCTTTAATGGTTTGGGTGACCCTGAGGAGCATATAAACTATTTTGAACAAATTGCAATGATATATTATTACAATGATCTAACCAAGTGCAGGTTCTTTGCCTCAACCCTCAAGTCCGGAGCCCAAAGATGGTTCAGCCGGATCCCTTCTCGAAGCATCCACAATTGGAAGCAGTTTCGGGAATCCTTCTTGAGACGCTTCCGAGCCAATAAGACCCACGAAATGCACATGTGCCACCTAGAGACAGTCCGGCAAGCCCGGGGAGAGGCATTGGCCACTTATATGAAGCGCTTCCAGGAAGCTATCAACAACGTGAGCAACCTGGACGAGCGGGAAGCCCTTACAATCTTCCGAAGAAACCTAGATCCAGACAACAATGAAAGATATGTCCTCGACCTCATCCATAAAGAACCACAGAGCCTGGCGGCGGCCTATTCTATGGCAGCAAGGTTCATCAAAGAAACAGATGTCCTCCAAGCAATGAGGATGACTAGGCAGGGCATTTCTCCAACCCGAACTCAAGATCCACCCAAAAACAACTACAATCATCAAGACAAAAAATTCAAACCAAATAGACAAAGCAACTACATCCAAAGCTCTCAGCTTGCACTACCAGCACCACCCCCGGACAACAGGCAGAAAGATGAGTCCGGACAGCCTAAACCCAGGCGTGAGCCCAGACCCGAACCCTCTTGGACTCCTCTCAACCGGGCTCGCGCAGACATTCTGAAAGAGGTGCGAGATAAGCCATTCTATTACCCTCCCAAGCCAATGCTCACTGCCCCGGAAAACCGATCAGTCCATAAGCATTGCGACTACCATGAAACCCATGGGCATACAACAGAAAATTGCCTCTCTTTGAAATTTTTTGTGGAAGACAAAGTCAAAAAAGGCAACATGGGGCAGTACATAGCTCGGCGAGTGGCTGGCCGAGGAGAGGAATCCGGAAAAGACAAGAATATTGTGAATGTGGTTATGGGCGGATCCAATTCACCTCCAAGAAGCCCGGACTCAGGAGACGAAGTAATGATGGTGCAGGCCTGTCCGGAATAAGTAATAACCTTCAGCAAGGATGACTTCGAAGGAATCAACCCCAACCACAACGAAGCCTTGGTCGTGAGCCTTGACATAGCAGAAAATGAGGTTAGGAGAGTCCTAGTTGACAATGGGTCTTCTGTCAATATCCTGTTCAAACACACAATGGACCGGATGCAGCTGGGCAGCATAAGAATGAACGATTGCAGGGAAGATCCCCTCTATGGATTTGGAAATAATTTGGTCCCCATTCAAGGAACCCTTTATCTCCCAGTCCTGTTCGGGACCTTCCCGAAGCAGGTAACCAACATAGTAAAATTCTATATCATCAACACCCCATCATCCTATAATGTCATTCTGGGAAGACCAGCCCTTACCAAACTCCAAGCTATAACTTCAACACCCCATCTCAAATTCAAGTTTCCCACTCCCGGAGGCATTGGAGAAGTCCGGGGCGACTATGAAATGGCCAGCCGTTGCTATGGGCAGGCTTTGGTAATGGCAGAGACCGACCCAGAGAACAAAAGGAAAGCAAACTCCTACCACAAAAATCTGAGCAGGAAGAAGCATAGATACAACAAAAAGACTGAGCCCGGTAAGGGTGTCCATAACATTGAAAACCCACCAGCCCAGGTCTTCCTGGACCAGATTGTACAAGCCCGAGTCCAGCAGTATGTCTCTAAGGCGGAAATGACAAAAGTGGAGGCTGCTGTTGAGCTCGAATCGATCGAACTAGTAGAAGGGAACCCGGATAGACAAGTCAAAATTGGAACCGGGTTAGACACAATGTTCAAGAAGGAGTTAACAGAGTTGCTTCGAGAATATGCCGATGTATTTGCCTGGAGCCCAGATGACATGCCTGGGCTCCAGGAGTCTGTTGCTATGCATAGCCTGGATGTTGATCCTAGAAAGAAGCCAGTAAAGCAGAAACGAAGGAACTTTGCCCCGGAGAGACAGAAAGCGATCGATGAGGAAGTTGAAAAGCTCCTAAAGGCCGATATTATCTGCGAGATAAAGTATCCGGAGTGGCTAGCCAATGTGGTCTTAGTCAAGAAACCAAATGGAAAGTGGCGAATGTGTGTGAACTACACTGACTTGAATGCTGCATGTCCCAAAGACCCTTACCCGCTTCCCAGCATTGACCAGCTCATCGATGCGACAGCCGGGCATGTCATGCTGAGTTTCATGGATGCCTTCTCCGGTTATAATCAAATAAAGATGAACCCAGCTGATATAGCCAAGACATCATTCATTACACACCAGGCGGTCTACGCCTACAAACTTATGCCTTTTGGATTAAGGAATGCCGGATCTACTTACCAAAGGGCAATGGTAGAAATCTTCAACAGTCAACTGGGGAGAAATCTGGAATCATATGTCGATGACATGATAGCAAAGTCAGCAACAGTCCAGACACACATTTCTGATATGAAAGAATGTTTTGAGAACTTAAGGAAGCAAAAGATGAAACTGAATCCGGACAAATGCACTTTCGGGGTTGGAGCAGGAAAATTCTTAGGTTTCATGATTAGCCAAAGGGGAATCGAAGCCAATCCAGAAAAAATCAAAGCAATAACTGAGATGCAAGCACCCCGGACCCAGAGAGACATATAGAAACTTGCAGGATCGTTAGCAGCATTGCGAAGGTTTATTCCTAAGCTCGCAGATCGTTGCTTGCCTTTCTTCAACTTGCTGAAGGGAGCTCAGAAAAAGAAAGAAATTGTCTGGGGCCTGGATTGCCAACAAGCTTTCGACTCCCTCAAAGAATACCTAGCCGCACCACCAATCTTAACCAAACCCGAGCCCGGGGAGCCTTTAAGCATCTACTTGTCTGCAGGTACCCTGGCTGTTGGAGCAGCACTAATCCGGGATCACGACGGTGAGCAGAAACCGGTTTATTATGTGAGCCAAGTGCTCAGAGATGCTGAAACCCGTTACCCAAACCTCGAACAGTTTGCTTTCGCTCTCATCACTGCATTCCGGAAGCTGAGGCATTATTTCCAAGGGAGGGAAATCAAAGTTATAACTGATCAGCCACTCAGGAAAATTATTCACAAACCTGATGTCTCGGGGAGGCTGGTTAACTGGGCTATTGAGCTAAGCCAATTCTCCCTAACTTTTATCCCAAGAACATCAATCAAATCCCAAGCTTTAGCCGATTTCATTGTGGAATGCTCTTTCCCCGAACCTGTTCACATTTCAATGGAGACAGAACCCGGGGAGGAACCCACACTTGATCATGAAACCTGGATTTTGCATGTAGATGGCTCATCAACTAATGAGAGATCTGGAGCCGGGCTCATACTCAAGAGTCCGGATGGATTCAAGATAAAGCAAGCGATTGGATTTCAGTTCCAAGCAACGAACAATCAGGCAGAGTACGAAGATCTTCTAGCCGGACTCCGTCTAGCCCGAAGTTTAAAGGTGAAAAAGCTAAGGATTTTCAGCGATTCTCAGATAGTGGTCAAGCAAACGACCGGAGAGTACGTGGCAAAGGACCCAACACTGGGAAGGTATCAAGCCTTGGTTCAAGGTTTCCTAGCTATGATACCCAAATTTGAAATTTGTCAAGTAAACCGGGAAGACAACACAGAAGCTGACGTCCTATCTAAATTAATCCAGAACTCGGCTGATTTGGATAGCTCAGTTTACTTTGAGGAACTGACTAAACCAACAATGGATCAAGAGGAAGTCATGGAAATAGATGATCAACCCAGCTGGATGACACCCATAATTTTGTACTTGGAGAAGGGAGAACTGCCTTCTGAGAAGAGTCAAGCTCAAAGACTCAGGAATAAAGCGGCAAAGTTCTTTTTGGAAGAAGGGATACTCTATCGCCGGACTTACTCGGCACCAATTCTAAAATGCGTAGGACCGGTTGAAGCTACCTATTGTCTGCAAGAAGTTCATGAGGGAATTTGTGGAGACCACCTATCTGCAAAGGCCCTGGCTCACAAGATTATAAGGCAGGGTTATTACTGGCCTACAATTCATAATGACGCTGTGGAGTTTGTGAAGAAGTGCAAGAACTGCCAACTTTTCAGCAATGTCCCACGACAGAGCCCGGTCTTACCATCCTCAGTCCTGTCTCCTATCCCGTTTGCAGTTTGGGGTATTGATATCATAGGTCCATTTCCCCGGGCTAAAGGCGACCTGAGATATTTGCTTGTGGCAATTGATTACATGACCAAGTGGGCTAAAGCTAAGGCAATGAGAACAATCAACCAGCAGGATTGCATCCGGTTTATGGACAATATACTGATGAGGTTCGGGCTACCAATGGTTCTAGTTTCTGATAACGGGCCACAATTTGTGGGGTTCGATTTCGAAGCCTACCTGAAAGAAAGAGGAATCAAGCATAAAAAATCATCTGTTGCATACCCAAGAGGAAACGGCCAAGTTGAAGTTACAAACCGGATTTTGCTTAGAGGAATTGAGAAGAGGTTACAAGAAAGCAAGAATAAGTGGCCTGAGGAGCTGTCAAATGTGTTATGGGCATACAGGACTAGTCCCCGGACTAGCACTGGCGAAACCCCATTCAAACTAGCCTACGGCACTGAGGTTTTACTACCCATTGAAGTCGGAAATCCCTCCCATCGAGCGATAAATTTTAAAGAAGTGGCTAATGAAGAAGGTTTGCAGACTAACTCGATCTTGATTGACGAAGTCCGGGATCAAGCTATTGAGAGGATGGAAAAATACAAGGAAAAAACTAGAGAGTACTTTGGGAAAAAGGCCCGGGTTAAGAACTTTCAAGTTGGAGACCTGGTCCTTCGTGATACGGAGGCGTCTGATCCTACCAATACCGGAAAACTCATGCCAAAGTGGGAAGGACCCTACAAGATAATGGAGGTAATCCGGCCTGGAACATACAAGTTGGTTCATATGGATGGTTCTGAGGTCCACAATACTTGGCATGGCCTTAGACTCCGAAAATTCTATCAGTAAGAAGATTGCAGTAACCGGGTAAAGAATAAGGAGCTCCCAAAAGCCCAGATTAGAATAAGAGCTTTGTATTCCTGATTTTTCTATAAATAAAACCGGTCTCGTTGTCTTGTTTTCTTTTCATATTATCATGTATATTTAAACTTCCAGTAAATTTCAATTTTTTGTAATAACCCGGGCTCAGAGCTATAGGCATAACATGTAGCCCGGGTCCCCAGCAATATGCAAAACTAGTGACCCTGGCTCGGAGCCATAGGCAATTATTGTAGCCAGGGTCCCCAGAAATGCGCACCAAAGGAGTCCGGCTTAGAACCAAGCCATGAGACCGGACTCACGAGCAATATGCATGAAATGAAAATCTTAGATTCTATTCTAAGTACTAAATCTAGAGTCCGGCTCAGAACCAAGCCATGAGACCGGACTCACGAGCAATATGCATCAAATGAAAATCTTAGATTCTATTCTAAGTACCAAATCTAGAGTCCGGCTCAGAACCAAGCTATGAGACCGGACTCACGAGCAATACGCAATAAAACAATACACTTAGATTTCATTCTAAGTACAAAAGAACCGAGTCCGGCTCAGAATCAAGCTATGAGACCGGACTCAAGAGCAATATGCACTAAAAATCTTAGATTTCATTCTAAGTACAAAAGAAACGAGTCCGGCTCAGAATCAAGCTATGAGACCGGACTCAAGAACAATATGCACCAAAATCTTAGATTTTATTCTAAGTACTAAAACAATGAGTCCGGCTCAGAACCAAGCTATGAGACCGGACTCACGAGCAATATGCAACAAAATCATTCATTAAGATTTCATTCTAAGTACAAAAGGAATGAGTCCGGCTCAGACCCAAGCTATGAGACCGGACTCACGTCCAATAAAAAGTTAGAAGAACAGAAATATGGAAAGATATGAAACATACCAAGAAATGGATTGTAAACGATTACACAAAATAGTTAAAGCAAATACAGGGACCCGGGCTGGCCGTACATCCCGGAAACATCCCTAAATTTGAGAGCAGAAACAAGAGAAAGTTCACGGTTACAGAGTTCAGACATAAAATGTTCAAAAGATAGGACAAGGTCTAGACAACATTATCATCCGGGTTGGAAGAAGCTGGAAGGAAACTTGGAACAAGACCATCAAAAGGCTGAGGCTCTCCTTTCCCTTGCTCGATGGAGAGTTTTGCAGCCAAAAACTCACCAACAAAAGAATCCCAATTGGCATTTGGATCGGTCTTGACATGGCGTTCGGAAACAAGCCAAGCTCGGAGAATCTCGGGAGCAGCAGCATCCGCAACATCCTGATCATACTCCGGACCTCCCTTGAAATCGGATATAACAGCTTCACGAGATTTGGCATTTTCCAAAAGGAGTTGTTTGTTGACCTCATCCAGGTCATTGGCTTTCTTCTCAGCGACCAAAATCTCAGCTTGAAGACCAGATAGTTTGGAAGTAAACTCGGAATCCTTTTCAGCATCTTTGGCCTTCAAGGAGGCAATTTCAAGTTCCAACTCTCGGAGCCGGGCATCTTTCTGATTTCCGAACTCCTGTGCAGATTTCTTTTCGGTGGTAATAATGCTGGCAAGTGCGCTGATTAAACTACCGGTCTACAAAACAGAAATCAAAAGTCAACAAAGCAAAAGAGAGAATTACAAAACACAAGGATAACATTCAGCAAGAATCAACATACATGTCCCCAATAGCCAACAAGACGTTTCAAGCAAGCGTTGCTACCAGAGTTCTCCAACTCTTCAAAATCCGTATCAGTAGGAATATCAGCACAGATGTTGGCCAACTGTTCCAGGGTATAATTCCCAACTCGGAAGGGTTCCTTGTCCGGACCTTTCCCTTCACCATCAGCAGTAATCTTATCAATAGTAACTTTTGCCTTGGCGGGGGGCTTCTTGCCCACATGAGTCTTCCTCTTCTTTGAAGAACGAGGGTCCAAGTCCTCCACCAGCTCAATGTCAGCAGCATCAACCACAGGTTCGGGTTGAGGGGCACTCGGGGCAACAGACTCCGCACCACCCTCCTTCAACACACTAGAACCGGACCCCCCAATTTCCCCCGGACTCTTAGTGCTGTGGACACCACCGAGTTTCCTAAAAGATGCAGCGAGAGCATTGGAAGACATGATTCCGTATAACTCGGGTTGGAAATAAGGCAAACCTGCAAAATGAAACGGTAGGTTAGCAAACAAAGGAGAGTATCCAGATTACAAAAAAAAAAAAAAAGAAGTTAGCAAACTTACATCCAAGCTCAAACAACATGTCATGTTTCATGAAACTATCCCGGGTCATTTGAAAGCCAAGGCATTCACAAAACCTGTGAATCTGAGCCAAGGCTTCTCCCCCTAGGGTATAAGTTTCAAAAATTTCTGCTTCTACTCCGGAAACTATGTAAGGCATGAATTCCAAATCCAACCCTTTCAAGAAAATCACTTCCCCATGCCAATACTTCAAAGTGGACTGCTGAATCACGGGTTTAGCAGTTCCAGAGGGGTATCCGCATTCTTCAGCCCGGAACCGGATCTCAAATAAGGGCTCCTTATTAGATTGGACTAATTTGAAAAGCTGGTGGAAGAGTCGAAACGTGGGTTGATATCCCATCTTATTACAAGCGGCAAGAAACCATGTAATCCATTTCACACCATTCGGAGTAATTTGTATTAGGGATATTTTGTACACATATTTACACAGGTGTTTTAGAAAAATATGACACCGGGGATTCCATCCGGACTGAAGAGTCTCCAGCCAAACGCCAACATAACCATCTCCAGGTCTGTGGTAAATCCTCTCCCCGGGCCGAGGCCATCTCCAGCTGATCTCAGGCCCCAAATGAAAGGAAGCCCGGACTAGTTTATCCATCTGGACACTGGGAAGACTTAAATATTTCTCCTTCAAGGGATAAGGAGCCTCACCAATTCCCATCTTGGAAAAGGTGTGATCAAGCTCGGACTCATTGTATGTTCTGGGAAGTCCGAATTCTTGCCGGCTTCGATAACAAATGCTAAGATCCCTATAATAAAATTCCTCTTCTATAGCCGGATCTTTCCTCACAAAGAAATAGCTAGTATCCGACCAGTATCCGTCCGGAGTACTGAGCACACCACCACGGGGAGGCTCATGAACAAAGAGTTGGGTTACTAAGGGACCGGACTGTTTCTTCTTCTTAGCCATTTTACACCAGAATAACTCTACAATATCCGGATTGCTAGAAATTGGGGAGTCATTACAACTAGAAGAAGGGTCAGAAAGAGGTATAAGTACACGGTGAGCACGAGCCTTATTCCGAACCATAAACCTAAAAAGATCAATTCGAAGTAAGTTTATTGTTTCAGCCCGGATTACATATGTTCAGTTATATATTTTTCTGTTACCTAGCAATTATCACTCGCCTCCTATCCCCTACCGTTACCGGATCGTATACTAGCCATATTATAGCCAAGACTATTTTATCAGCATCCTAAACCGGGAAACAAAACCGACCGGATTGTAAAACAATCCGGATTACTAGAAACAAACAGGAAAACAAACAGACAGAAACACTTAAAACACAAAACATCCTACAAAAACAAGATCAAAACATACCCACAGATACACACAACCCAACATAATTCGAGAACATCAAGAACAGCCATCAAACCCAGAAATCAAAAACACAAAATCAACACATGCAAGGTTATTCACAACTCAAGAAGCAAATACAAAGATATTATAGTCACAAACCAACATCTTTACCAAACAAAACCAAGAACTTCTCAAAACCCCCAAATTTGAAATATGAACAGTCGAACAAAGTGTCAAATTGCAACTCGCAAGAAATGAATAAAGATTAAGAGGAAGAAACAGGAAGAAAGAAAGAAAGAGGCTTACAAGTGTCAGGAGACGCCAACAGCTTCATGAAATCCCTTGCCGGAAATTCACCTGCGCCGCCGGAAAAGCAAGACAGAAGGGGGAGAAAGGCTTTTCGAGAGAGAAGTAAAAAGAATTATGATGCTATTGAAAGGTTTTTATAGAGAGAGGTAAAAAGGACAGGTGGCAGAATTGTGTTGGCTGGCAAGAAAATAAAGTACAGAAACGAAAAAAAGGAAAATCAACGAAAAGACAGGAGTAATAATTGTGACAGCGATTTACCCCAATTTCCAAGGTTAAAGGGAGCAGTGTCTGTTCAAAAGAAAAGGGGGGGAAAATGAAATCGTTTCGTTTTCCAGAGCTACAAAATTTCCACATAGCCCGGACTCAGGTCCTATTAACACCCTGACTTACTCTCAACACCGGATTGCCATCCTTCATAACAATCCGGGTTGGGGGGCAACAATCAGGCCAGGAATTTTTTCTAAGTTACTCAAAGCGTCACATCTTTGGACTTGAGAAACAACCCTGACCTACTCTCAACACCGGATTGCCATCCTTCATAACAATCCGGGTTGGGGGGCAACAATCAAGCCAGGAATTTTTTCAAAGTTACTCAAAGCGTCACAGCTTTGGACTTGAGAAACAACCCTGACCTACTCTCAACACCGGATTGCCATCCTTCATAACAATCCGGGTTGGGGGGCAACAATCAGGCCAGGAATTTTTTCTAAGTTACTCAAAGCATCACAGCTTTGGACTTGAGAAACAACCCTGACCTACTCTCAACACCGGATTGCCATCCTTCATAACAATCCGGGTTGGGGGGCAACAATCAAGCCAAGAATTTTTTCTAAGTTACTCAAAGCGTCACAACTTTGAACTTGAGAAACAACCCTGACCTACTCTCAACACCGGATTGCCATCCTTCATAACAATCCGGGTTGGGGGGCAACAATCAGGCCAGGAATTTTTTCTAAGTTACTCAAAGCGTCACAGCTTTGGACTTGAGAAACAACCCTGACCTACTCTCAACACCGGATTGCCATCCTTCATAACAATCCGGGTTGGGGGGCAACAATCAGGCCAGGAATTTTTTCAAAGTTACTCAAAGCGTCACAACTTTGGACTTGAGAAACAACCCTGACCTACTCTCAACACTGGATTGCCATCCTTCATAACAATCCGGGTTGGGGGGCAACAATCAGGCCAGGAATTTTTTCTAAGTTACTCAAAGCGTCACAGCTTTGGACTTGAGAAACAACCCTGACCTACTCTCAACACCGGTTGGGGGGCAACAATCAGGCCAGGAATTTTTTCCAAGTCACCTACTCAGGAATTTCTACTCCCCCATCCAGAAAATCTGAATAAGGGAGTGGGGGGCAAATGATAGGCTATGTATAGCTCGGGCTTATTTCTGAGCCAGGAGTCACCGGGAACCCGGATTACCACTCCAGTCATGGCTCACGTCTTAGTCCAGACTCGTCGTGGAGTCCTAACCTACGTACCAGTCCGGACTCATTGACTCAAGCTTCAAGTCTAATTCTCCTGGCGGCCAAGGCAATATCTTGTGGGAGACATGCTATGCTTCATTACACGACGTGCCTAGGTCATCATTGATGGCCACGCTTAATAGTGACACATAAGGATACCTAATGATTGGGACAGTCATTTCCTATTTAAGCCACACGCCAGCAGGAGCCTGGCACACCATACCACAATCCTTCGCCTGGACACGTGCAATCCATCAACATCACCCAGGTGTCCTACCTACCTAGGATTCAACGCTCATGATTGCAGGTACAACCCCAAAACCCTAATCCTTGGCCTATAAATAGACCAAGGAGGAAAGGTTTGGGGTTACATTCTCTTTTACACGCCTAACCTATACACACACCCTCCATATTTAGATTTCTCTATATACCTGTCTCCCTTTCAAAAGCCATTACTTATTCTCACGCCGGAGGCGCCGCCAGGGTCCAAACCCCCCTCCGGTGTTGTTTTGCAGAGTCCCAACCGCAGCGACACCGCTTCCAGGCGTGGGATCGGCTGGGAAGGACTAGATCGGGATTTGGAGTTATCACTATATTTATAATAATTTTTTTATTATTTATATGTTATTAGTTTACATAAAAAATTATTGTTAAAAAGTTTATATATATGTATAATATAAGATTTTACACGTTCAATTTACTATTTGTGTTATATCTTGAATTCTTAAAATTCGATTTGGATGATTTTACGGCACATGTGAAATTAAAAAAATAATCTTTAATTTAGTGATGATTTAACAGTTATTTTTCAATTAAAACTATGCACAAACAAAAGATAGAAGAAATTGATGATTTTTACGTTGAAAATTCTATTCGATTTATGAAATCTACTTACATTTCTTTTTGATTATCAAAATATATTTCTTATTAGAAAATAATTTGTAACATACGTGATTTTTAGATATTTTAGATAATATGATAATAATAATAATAATAATAATAATAATAATAATAATAATAATAATAAAAATAATCAACGATTGTTTGCTTATCCAAATTAAGCAAACTACAAGTCTTCTGGAATATTTTGAGTCCTTTATAGATATATTTATTTTAAATTTTCAAATTCGTCTATGTTCGTATATATTTCAGTAGTTTACTTGGAAGATTATAAGGATATCCACACTATTTCGATACTGGTTGCCTTAATTTCTTTTAAAATATTAATATTAGAATATATATTTTTCTCTCAGTTTTACGCAAATCATGTTTAAAGCACTCATGTTCCAAAATTTTATAATTTAATTATTTTATTTTGGGGACGCTCAAAATAAATAATTAAATGAAATGATATTATTAATTTTAGGAACGCCTGTAATTAATGATTCAATGAAGGAATATAAGTGTTGTGTATTCTTAAGAATTTATTATTATTTTGACAAGTTTCAAGGAATTTAGAATTATTTGTATAGTATTTAATGTATTATACACTACGATCATCATTTGGTATCCCTAATAGGCTTTTAAAATTCATAAATATAATTTTAATTTCGATTTATTTTTATTTTGTTAGTATGTAGGCCGACTTACCACTGACTTGGCAGCGGCAGAGGCTAGAGCCGATGAGCTGAGGAAGCAGTTGGTAGCAGAGAGAAATACCTGTCGTTCCTATCAGGACAGGATGAGGTTTACGACCCCTGGTGAGCTGAGGAGTGAGATGAACAGAATCGAGGTACGAGCTCGAGTTAGCATGAGTTGCTTACCTATTACTGCTGAGGGACTGGTGTCCCGTCAGGCTACGGAGTTGATTTGGATAAATGTCATGGCGCGCATCAGGAGCCTGACCCGCCCGACGGAGGAGCCTTGATAGATGACAAATAGCTTAGTTCTTTAAACTCGGACGACTGTTAGTAGTGCCAATTTTGTGGGATGGTTCCGATGTACAGAAGTATCCCTTCTGGGTTGGAGATAGGCTGACCAAACTGACTTTTGTGGATGGTGACTAGATGACTTGTAGTACTTTTGCTTTTGACCGTTATTCGGATTATGTAGTTCAACGATGTATTCACTTTTGTTGAAAAACTTTGACTTTCAGTACCTCATGACTTTATGTCACTTATGTATATATTCACACATTTCAGTTCTTAAAAGAACAATGCCACCCCGACGTATGGGAACACGAGCACGTCCTGCCAATTTTGCGGCCCAGGGTAGTGTTAATCAGGGAGGAATAGGACAAAATTTTCATAATGAAGAAGAGGAAGACCCAGATTATAATGAGTTCGATGATCAGGAGTATAAGGAAGAGGAGTACGAAGGTACTCAAAACGAAGAGGACCCAGGTAGAAACCCGATGGACCAATTCATGCACCTACTTAGGTAGAACTTGAACCACCACCCACCGCCACCACCACCAGGCCCCAATACTGCGGGGCAGAATGATTTTAAGGCCTTCAAGTCCCTTAAGCCCCAGAATTTCAGGGATCTTCTGATCCCATTGAGGCAAGAGCTTGGTTAAAAGAAATGGAAAAATCATTTGAAATCCTAGGCATTGAGGAAGCCCAAAAGACCATCTTCACCACCTACCTCTTGAAGGGAGAGGCTAACTATTGGTGGGAAGCAAAGAGGAACCTAGAGACAGATGCCATTATCACCTGGGCAAGATTTACCACTTTATTTCTGGAAAAGTATTTCCCCGTATTCATGGAAACACATATGGAGTGAAAGTTTTTGGAATTAAAACAGGATAACATGACTGTGGTAGAATATGAAGCCAAGTTTACCGAACTGTCTAGGTTTGTAACGGAATTTGTCAATACAGATTTGAAGAGATCAAGGAGGTTTCAACAAGGATTGAAGCAATGGATTCAAAATAGAGTTGCCGTATTGGAAATAACGGACTATGCTTCACTAGTGCAAAAGGTAACCATCATGGAATCAGACAGTGAGCAGAGTCAGAAAAACAAGGAAGAGAAAAAGAGAAAGTTTGGTAGTCTTGGAGGGAGCTCTGCGAGCGAGAGTTTTCCAGCTAAGACATTCAGAGGGACAAGGTCCCAGCCAGTAAAGAGTTTATGATTCAGGAGGACAGAGAACATGCGCATAGGCCAGAACGGCAGGCAGACCGGGGTATCTCATTTTAGCCAACCCCGACCCCCTCTGTAAGATTGTAAGACTTGCGGAAGGAAACACACTGTAACCTGTGCCCTGGGTACAGTAAACTGTTACAAGTGTAACCGTTCGGGACATTATTCTAACACTTGCCCCCAAAACAATATGAATTGCTTCCAATGTGGGAAGACTGGACACCTGAGGAAGGACTGCAAGAGTGCAAAACCAGCCGCATCAGGCATGAGTAGGGCAGCTTCCAACAAGCCCCCAACTGCTAGGACTTTTAACATGACTGTTAAGGATGCCGTGAGAGACACAAATGTGATAACAGGTACCCTTCTACTTAATACCGTCAATGCAAATGTTTTATTTAATTCGGGAGCTACTAAGTCTTTTATTTCTAGAGATTTCGCGAGTAAGTTAAAACTTAGAGCGGAACCATTAAAAGATGTGTTAAGGGTAGAGATAGCAAATCTGGAAGTAATCCCAGTTAGTCAGGTACACCCAGACTGTAATCCAGAAATAGAAGGTCAACAATATTATGTAGAACTAATCCCTTTTAAATTAGGGGAATTTGATGTTATCTTGGGAATGGACTGGTTGTCAAGCAATGGCGCTCAGATTGATTGTGAAGGAAAGAAAATTAGGTTGAAAGTACCCGGAGAACGGGAAGTCATGTTCAAGGGACAACGACAGACTCGTAAGTTCTTGACCATGACCCAGACCAAGAGGTTGTTGCGGCATGGGTGTGAGGCTTATTTAGCCTATATGATAGATACGAAACAAGAAGTACCTAGTATATAGACTATCCCTGTTGTAAATGAATTCGAGTATGTATTTCCAGAAGACCTCCAAGGGTTACCACCCGATAGAGAAATAGAGTTTGCTATAGAATTAGCTCCAGGGACGGTGCCAGTTTCAAAGGCCCCGTACCGACTAGGTCCAGCCGAGATGAATGAATTTGATGCTCAATTGCAGGAATTGTTAGAGAAAGGAGTGATAAGACCAAATGTGTCACCGTGGGGTGCACTAATGTTATTTGTGAAGAAAAAGGACGGCAGCATGAGGTTGTGCATAGACTAATGTTAGTATAGATCTTATCTTTTAGTTTGTTTTGGCGAAAGAATCGCATCGATCCGGTTTACGGTTTAAGAGAAACACCCGTTTTAGTAAAAGTAGTTTCGGGAAAACAAAGTGTCCATTATCTGAACTTTGAGACTATGGTCAAGCCCCTTAAAAAATGGATATAGAAAATGAAACTAAGGTTAAAAATAGTATGGACAGTTATCAAGGTAACCAAGAAAGTTTCGTGTTAAAAAGATAATTTTTCGATTTTATAAAAATACAGGAACCAAAGTTGCACAAGTGAAAAACCCTTAAGGGGGATAGTTAAAACCTTGAACTTAGAAACGTTAAAGTACTTTGGTTTTGTGAATGGATTATCGACCAAACTTTTGACTTAAGCGTTTAACGACTATCAAGGGGTTATAATTAACCAAGAACGAGACATTTGATTTTCGTTAAGAGTTACGTTGGTGCTTAGGTTTTATAGCACATTAAATGGTTCTAGGAGACTGATCGGAATTTGTATATCTTATTATAGATCGTCGAGCATACTCCCGAGCCCCCATTACCACTACTTCAGGATTTCCAGTTTAGTTTCCAAACCCTACATCTTATATAGATGTTGTTGTATTTAAACCTGTTGTGATTGTGATATAAACTATTTAAATACTTTAAATGTTTTACGAACTGATTTATATACTGATTTAAATCTTTCGTAATAGTTTGCGTTTTATATGCTATGAGTATATTAGATATAAACCAAGGTGTATAAAGGCTCTAAACGTAGAATACTTGAATAATATTTTCAAACTTAGACCGGGAGTCAGAATATTATTTTATTTTGAATTACTGTCATAAAAAGCTGGAGGTTCTAGGGACAATTATATTTCAATTTTTGATTTAAATAGTCCAAGAATAATATTTTAGATATTTAAGGTGAGTTATATTTAAATAATATTATGAAAATATTATTTGAATATTTATTTGATTAAGTGAATATTATTTTGAATATTCATTTAAAAAGAGATTTAATTGAATAATGATTCAATATTTATTACTTGAATATTTATTAATTATTCAAAATATGATTTAAAAATCATAGAACCTTATTTAAATATTATTTAAGGTTTCAATAATTATTTAAAATATTTTCTGACCTTCAGAAAATTTATTTAAAATATAGTAGGGGTTCCCAAATATTTATTTTGAATTTAATAAATTCTTTCGAACGCGAATAAATGTCTTTTGCCTTATTAAAAATTGGGAATCAAATCCAGGAAGTGAACAGATGATTTCACTTGCCTCTTTCATCGAAAGCAATTATGTTTTGGGATTTTTGACTTATCAGAACTAAAGATATTTTATAATAAACTCTGAGGTCGTGATTTCAAAGAACTATACTCGATAATCGAGGTAAGTTGACAACGGTCAACCCACATTGTGACTTACTTCCAAAATAATTCCAGAAGTAAGAATATTGATTATAATAACCTATCAACAAGCATGTGCTTGGGGAACTTGGAGTAACATCCGTTCCAGTTATAGATAGGATTCTTCGGGGAACTAGAAATCGGCTAGTGTAAGTTGTCGAGTAACGTACGGTCCATCTAGGTATGGCCTTGATGTCGCCATGAGTACGTAAGAGGCTGGATTGACACCGGTCCAGTGATTTTGAAATCGGCTAGCGTAAGTGGCCAAGCAAAGCGCGGTCCAGCTAGGTATGGCCTTGATGTCGCCATGAGTACGTAAGAGGCTGGGTTGACACCGGTCCAGTGAAATTATAAAAGCCCATATGCGGCTAAGGGTAATGACCTTCGGGATTATCCATCTACTAGTAGAGAAGTTAAGCGGTATATACGACTTATCATCTGTTGAATATTAGTGATTTAATGAGTGCATCAGTATCGGGTAACATCAGTACCTACATCATCAGAAGCTGACAACTGATGATGTCATCATCAATAGTTGACCAAGTCAGGAGTTATGGTGATTGATACTGTTCCATGATTTTAGGAAAGGATTGATTTGCCGAGATATGTATCACCGCAGCTGTTACAGGAGATAAGCGACAAGGAGATCAATCTAATAAAATGGAGATTATCTTTTGTAACAGAATGTGTAGCTGTGTATGTATATAAACACAGAATAGGTTTTACGATTGTAACAACTTACACGAGCATTTTGTAAACCTAACAGCTCTTAAGAACTCATAGTTTCTTGAGAGAGTTTGTATCAGTTTTTATAAAGATTAATAAAAGCTGGTATTAATTGTTTTACATATCTGTTTAGTTGATTATTTAGTATGATTATATTCAACCCCCTTCTATAATTGATATCTACTGGGCAACAATTGGTATCGGAGCAGACTGATAATTCTACAAATCAGAAACGATTTAGATGTCAGGAAACATGTATGAAACTATGAAGACTCCGATGTTGAAGAAATCCGAATCTTCAACATGGAAGGTCAAGATGATGATGTACCTAGAGGCTTCAGATCCTGATTATATAGACATGATAAATGATGGACCATTTGTTCCATCTAAGCCTGTTGCAGCAACTGAGACGACTGCTGCAAGTGTTGTTCTGAAAGAAAAGAAAGAATGGACACCTGAGGACAAAGCAGCAATGATAAAGGATGCAAAGGTTAGAAATATTTTGCATAATAGTTTAGATACTGTTTTATCTAATAGAGTTATTGCTTATAAGACTGCTAAGGAGATATGAGATGCATTGGAAGTTCAATGTCAAAGAACTGAAGAAATTAAGAAAAATAGGAGAGGTATTCTTATTCAAGAATATGAACAATTCGAAGCAAGAAATAATGAAGACATAACAGAAATCTATGATATATTTCTTACTTTGTTGAATGAACTATCGCTTGTGAGAAAGGTGTATGATGTTAAAGACTCAAATGTCAAGTTTCTAAGGTCTTTACTTATTGAATGGATAAGCCAACAAAATCTTATAAGACACACTTATAAGATGAATCTGATGACACTTGATGAGATCTATGGAATGCTGAAAACATATGATCTGGAAATATTCAAGCAGAAGGAAGGTACAAAATCAAAGCCAAAGTCTATGGACTTAAAGACTGAATCAAGGGAAAGGCATGTGAGTCAAAACAAAATAAAGGCCAAGGCACAAGTAGTTGTGAAATCAGATACTGATACTGATACTGATGACAGTACTGATGAGGAGTCAGATGATGATTCCGACAAAGAGCTGGTATAGATGATTGCCATGATGGTTAAAGGCTTCAGGAAAATGAAGTCTATCAAATTCAGAAAAGATGGAAGGACTTCAAAAGGGAATCAGTATTCTGACAAGAAAGGCAAGTTCAAGAAGAATGATCTTTCCAAGATCAAATGCTTCAACTGTGACAAGATGGGATACTATGCGACAGATTACAAGAAACCCAAAGTTGGAAAGACTTCTGGAAAGGCACTTATTGCTTCAAGCAAAGGATGGATGGATTCTTCTGATTCTGAAGAGGAAGAAGAAACTAACTATGCACTGATGGCTGAAATTGAAGAGATTGCTGATAAGGTACCATAAACTACTTATGCTTTTGATACTGATAATATGTGTGAGTTGAAATCTTTTCTAAAACCATGCATATGAGTTATAATAATCAGTCTAAGGAAAATATCAGAATCTTAAATGAAGTGACTGATATTAAGAAAAGACATGATTATTTAGAGGCTGAATTAGTAGTTTTAATAGATACTCAGAACTTGTGTGAGAAACTCAAAATGATAGAAATTGAGCAGATGCTAAGGATAAAGTTTCTAGAAAAAGAGTTGAAGAAAGAAAGAGAACAAATAATAGTATGGACTCACTCTGGTAAACAGACTCATTTACTTATGAATGATAAAAATTGGAAATAGTGTTTAGGATATAAAAAGAACAAAGAAAAAGAAAAAGAAAAGATCACTATGTCCACACATATAAAATTTGTTCCCGCAAGTGAAATGAAAGTTAACTCTACCTTTGAAGAAGGATCAAGTTCCAGTACTAAGATTCTGAGGAAAAATATACAGATGAATTAGTTTCTAACATAGAGATTTCATCAATTTCTAATGAAGAAACCAAATCTCATGAAAAATCTGTCTCTAAAACTAGTACTGAAACTCCTATTAAAATTCATGCTAAAGTCAGTATTGAGTATGTCAAGAAAATTGTCAAGAAGGAAAAGAACATAGTGCATCTCTCCTCTGGCAAGTTAAAGAAGAAAATTAATGCAATAAATGGTATTGAAAACAAGAAAATTACTAAAAGGCACAGGAACGGAAAACAGGGAATTGATAAGTCTAATAATTATAAATATATTCCTAATTCTCCAAGGAAGACATGTCATACCTGTGGAAATACTAATCATCTTGCCATTGATTGCAGGAAGAATAAAAAGAGGAGAGTTGAAATTCCTATCTCTGATGTTAGGAATAGAAAAGTTAGTTATAAACCACAGAATCCATGTTCTCACTGTGGTAGTAGTTGGCATTCAGTTTACACATGTACTAGTTATCATAATTTGTATCATGACAATTATGTTCCTTTGCCTAAATTTAATAAAGGTGCAAATTTTGATAACAAATTGACTCTGTCATCTAGGCATGTGTATGTTAAGAAAAACTCTGTTAAATCAAGTTCAATAGAGTCAAAATCAGTTGAAAGTGATTTAAAGAAAAATTCGGCTGCAATTCTTAACAAGAAATTGAAAAATAGAACCCAACAAGTATGGGTTCTTGAAAATTCTAACTGATTGAATTACTGACTGCAGGGCAACATGAAAAATGTTCTAGTTCTGGATAGTGGATGTTCAGGACATATGACTGGAAACAAGACCCTGTTGTCAGACTTTGAGAAGAAAGCTGGCCCGAAGGTTTCCTATGGAGATGGCAATATAGGACACACTTTGGGATATGGCAATATTGTGATTGGAAATGTCATCATTCAAGACGTAGCTCTGGTAGAGGGACTAAATCACAATCTCTTGAGTATCAGTCAAATTACTGACAAAGGTTATCATGTCAACTTTCATGAAAGTCATTGTGAAATAACTAGCAAGAAGGATGGAAAAGTGGTCCTTACTGGTTATAGACGTGGTAACATATATGAAGCCAACTTACATTCTGCTACTGATGGGACAATGACATGTCTCTTAACAAAGGCATCAGTAGATGAAAGTTGGAACTTGCACAAGAAACTATCTCATTTGAATTTCAACAATATCAATGAGTTAGTAAGAAAAGATCTAGTGAGAGGTCTCCCACATGCAATGTATACTCCTGATGGCCTATGCGACTCCTGTCAAAAATCCAAGCAAAAGAGGATCAACTTCAAGAGTAAATCAGAATTCTCAATAGATACGACCTATCCCTTGCTTCATCTGGATCTTTTTGGCCCTGTGAATGTTATGTCCATTAACAAGAAAAGATATACGCTGGTAATCGTTGATGAGTATACAAGATTCACCTGGGTATACTTCTTACACAAAAAGAGTGAAACTCCAGAAGTTCTGATAGACCATGTCAATTTGCTGGAGAATGGATCTAGCAATAAAGTCAAAGTTCTTAGAAGTGATAATGGAACTGAATTTAAGAACTCAACAATGGAAGAATTCTGTAAATCAAAAGGAATTGTGCAACAATTCTCTGCTCCTGGTACTCCACAACAAAATGGAGTAGTTGAAAGGAAGAACAGAACTCTGATTGAAGCTGGTAGAACCATGTTGGAAGAAGCTAAACTGCCCACTTATTTTTGGGCAGAAGTTGTCAACACTGCATGCTACACTCAAAATTGCACTCTGATAACAAGGCATGGAAAGACTCCGTATCACATGGTTAGAGGAAAGAAAGCAAGTTTAAAACATCTGCATGTGTTTGGATGCAAATGTTTTGTTCTGAGAACTCATCCTGAACAACTTGGAAAGTTTGAGACAAAGGCAGATGAAGGAATTTTTGTTGGTTATCCAGACACAACAAAAGCATTCAAGGTATATAATGTAATAACCCCAAATTTTGGACTTAGTTAATTTTTTTTTTGAGGAATAGTAAATTTGCCCTTGATGAATAGTAAATTTGCTGATGGAAAATTTTTCAGACCACACTATGTGGAGGATACAGAATGAATGTTTTGAGGTTATATTATTGATGTATATGAAGAATAAAAGAATGTAAACGCAATCAGAATCAGGAGATTCCCATTCGAATTTTTAATCACTATTCATCGGACAATCAAGGATGAATTGATTTGATCGTTTTGAGAAAGTATGTAGAATGAGAAATCTAGGATCATATATTAAGCCAAAGTAATGGAAAGATCAAGGAAGTATCTCCTAACATTGGTACAGAGAAACGTTTTTAAAATTACTTGAAACTATCGCAAAACAAACGCGTAGCAAATTATGGATTAAACCCTAACCAAAGGGGGAGTATCATATAAGATCATCAAGTGCAATATATAAGAGGATTGAGGATACAAATGATGACATAAGCATGATGCGGAAGAGTGACATATGGATGACATGTTGATGACAAAGTGATGACAAGGTGATGAATCACCACCTTGTCACCACTTTCACCACAACCACAAGTTCAAAATGAGGTGTGTCATTGGTGACAAAACAAGTTTATGACCACACAAATGAGATTCATCCAATTTAGAGATATTTTGACAAAAGAAAGAAAAAGAAAAAGCAAGAAAACAACCATGTTCTCCATTTCTCCAAAAACCTGCCCAGCTTGACCATGGTGGAAAGAAAATTTCATAACTCCAAATATACTCATCCTAAAATCACCACATTTGAACCATATCTCCTTCACTATATACCCAAGGTACGTTCAAAATCTCATGGCCATCAAAGAATTGTAGCATGGTTAAAGATTGGATCAATGTTGAGGCATGAATAGTGACTCATGAAATGTTTTGTTTTGTTCTTGAGTTTTAAGGATTGTTAAGGATGATTAAGGATCAAGGGAGAGTATACAAGCTATTGTTAGTCTTTACCAAGTACCAAGGAAGGTATAAACCTCTCACACCCTTTGTTATACTTTGATTATAATGATGATATGGATAATGTTTAGTGATGATGTGATATTAAGGATATTTGCATGATTATGATGATGTTTAGTGGTTAATTAGTGGTTAAACTTATGAGTATTGATATGAAAATGTTTAGGCAGAATATAAGTTGCTTGATTTGGGGAAATTAGAAGTATGATTGCTTGGTTGACGATTGGTGGTTTGTTTGAGTGTTTTAAACACGGGAATTACGTTTAAGCGTCGTTACCATACCGGATTTTCATTAGGTTGTTTAGGTAGAAACCTCGGGTAACTCCATGATATGGAAGCAACCCTAACTGACCATGATCATGTAGGTCTTGTTGTGTAGTTTGTTTGTGTAGGGACATTGCTAGCAGTACTTTAACGACAACACAAGACTCTAAGTCTAGGGTGGGTACTGTTAGTAATGATCCTCCAAAATCATTATCTAAGACTTCTGAACCTGAATTGCCACAGAAGAAAGAAGGAGCCACAAAAGAAACATCAAAAAGACACTTCCACAAAGTCACAGCTAGTGGAGTGTTACAGTGGATGAAGGGAAAAGGAATGAAGCTACTTTCAAGTGATGTGGCACTGAAGACTGATTCTCCTTGTTCCAGAAAGGTATCTCTTGTGAAGCATTTGAAGATCAAGAGTGTACCCAGAAGGATAAGGATAACAAAGAAGACTGGAAAACTCACAAATGTTATTGGCATCAATGTGCTTCCACTAGATGAGGACTATGATGAAGATGCCCTAGCATTTTTGAGGGCTCAAAGGATCTTTGAAGTCAAAGTGAAGTTGGATCATATAGAGATCAAGTACACTGATGGAAGAGAAAGGATAATGAAGCAAGGAGGCTGGCAATATTTCTATATGTATGAGCTTGAAAGGATAAATGCCTTACTGAATTTTGAAGAAAAAGAAGAAAGGACATGGAAGATAGATATTGCCAGGTTCTTGAAAATGCATGCTGATTATGAAGAAAACCTGAGAAAGGAAAGTGAAGAGAAGATAATTCAGAAAGAGAAAGAAACGGCTGAAATGGAGGAAAGAGCAAAGGATCTGAGAAAGAAAGGGCTTTGCAGGGTAAAACAAAATCCTTATGTTGTGGAATACAAAAATTCTTATGGAGGCATGAGCAAGATAAGGATGGAGTTTCTGGATTCATATGTGGAAAGTGCTCTTAAAGCTGCAATTGATGATCTAAAAGACTCCCCTCTCATTGAAGAACTGATTGCAAGAGAAGAACTTCAAGAAGCCATCATAGACATGAAAAGAAGAGAAGAGATAAGGAAAAAGAAGATTTATGATGATTTTCAAGAGAAGCAATTGGAAGCTGAAGCTGCTGAGCAACAAAGATAGTCTGTAAGCTTTCAATTTTTTCTATGTAATCAAATTCCTGATCTCAATGTTCATAAATTGTCCTCTCTGTTACTTAATTTCCTTCTATGTAAGTTAGGCTTGTTATCAGACATGAAATTGTGCCTAAGGATCTTACTCACAATTTGGGGGAGATTGTTAGGCTCAAGACATGTCTGAATACCACTATTAACAAGCCTACACTATGTGACTATGTCACATTACATGACCTAGTGAGCTCTATCACTGGGATATAGTATAGGTCTCTATATGTACTTGTCTTGTTCTCATGAACATTAGCTTGATCATGTATGCTCAAAGTTATAATGAGCTTAGCAAAGTTTCTTGCATCTAGATTGTATATAGGCCATTGAATAATTGTCCTGGTAGAATTTCAGAAGTGTTCATGCAGCAGGATAGAAATGAATGAGGCCATGAAGAAATAAGTTGCAGAAATTTGTCTAAGGCATTATATAGCAAAGTCAGAAGAAAGCTATGTCGTGAAGTCACCAATATCTATGTCGTGAAGTGCTACATCGCATAGTCCATTTTGTACTATGTCAAAAAGTCCTCAAGACACATGTCGTGAAGTGTTGAAGTCAGCAAAGTCAAAGAAGCCTAAATCGTGAAGTCCTCAGAAGCCTTATGTCGCATAGTCATCAAATGACCTATGTCGCATAGTCGTCAAATGACTTATGTCGCATAGTCGTCAAATGACCTATGTCGCATAATCGTCAAATGACCTATGTCGCATAGTCGTCAAATGACCTATGTCGTATAGTCGTCAAATGACCCATGTCGCATAGTCATCTTATGGCCTATGTCGCAAAGTCTTCAAAGGCTATATCGCGTAGTCCTCACAAGGGAGATCGCGAAGTCAGGAATGAAGTGGAGTTCACGATATCAACACTTAGCCATTTATAACAAGACAAATCAAGGTACAGAACCAAGAATCAAAAGAGACAAATACTGAAGCATTTGTTCTGGCAAGGTGGTCCAAAGAACAGATGGCAAATCTACAGCTAAACTTGGAGAGAAAGATAAGAGACAAGCAGCTACAGAAACGGGAAAGATTCCGAAAAGCAGGTGGTCCTTCCTGACACAGTGAACTTCTTATGGCAGGACAAGTTGGACTTTCAGAAGGGGTAGCTGTGTAATATTGTGTGTACCTAGTTTGTATAGGTAAATATATATATTGTGCACACACCACTGTAAGCTGTAAGAGAGACACACATAGTTTTTATCTCAAGCTCTTTTCTCTGTAAGCAAGCAAGTACAAACTGTTCTTGTTTAGAAGCCAGAAATTCGATTGTGAATTTCTTGGAAAGCTGTAGTATTTAATTTGCTTATACAAAGTAGATTAAAGTGATTGTGCATGTTGTTTACTTTCTGCATATTACATAGCATAATCATATACAGTTTACATTTAGTTTCAAGAAAGCAAAAATTCATCAAACTATCCATTCACCCCCCCTCTGTCTAGTTTCTAGGTGATATTCATTCCTAATAAGTGGTATGAGAGCGAAGGCTATTAACGTACAAATAGGAAAAGATCAAGAATGAGTTCACAGAAACTTAGCAGTATCAAGATTCCTCCCTTTAACAAGGAGCACTACAGTTTATGGAAAAAGAAGATGTTGCTTTTCATCAAAGCTTCTAACCCCATGTATTTAGATATTCTAAAGCATGGTCCCTTTATTCTAATGATCGAGATTGGTGAAACAACCAATGGCACTGAGATAGTACCAGCAAAACATGTGCCCAAAGACCCCTCAAAATACACTGATCCTGAAAAGGAGAAAGTAGCACTGGATGGACATCTTCAACTTATCATTTGTGAATCTGTGGATTTCAACATGTATGGCACTGTTGCTCACTGTACTAGTGCCAAGAAGATGTGGGATCTTATAGAAGTGCTCTGTGAAGGAACTACTGAAGTAAGAAAGAACAAGAAGCAGATTCTTGTCTCACAATATGAAGCCTTCATGGCTCAGCAAAAAGAGGGAATCACAGAAGTGTTTGAGAGATTTAATAAGCTGATAAACGAGCTCAAACTCTATGACAAACACTATGAGACAGAAGAGCTCAATATGAAGTTCTTACTAACTCTTCCAGATCACTTGGAACCAAGAATCTCTTCCCTTAAAGAAAGAGATCTAACAAAGATTGGTTTTGATGTGTTGTATGGTGTTTTGAAGACATATGAGTTAGAGCTGTTTCAAAAGAGATCTATTCAAGCAAAGCAAGGATTAGTGGCCAATACCTCTTGTGCCCTTATTGCTGACAATCTAGGTCAAAGAATGGATTCTCTAAAAATCAGTCAAGTCAAGATTGAGGAACTGGAAAGTGATGACACTGGTGATGAAACTCAGGTTGTGTATGATTTACCTGAAGAGGATGAGTTCTACAGCATAGATGAATTGGACAAGATGGAAAACAAATCTTTTGCTTATATGGCTAGGAGATACCCTAACATCAGGTTTAAGAGGAAGCAGCCATTCAAGTCTAGATTCAATAATGGAAATGCTGGTGGTTCAGGTAGCTCAAACTCTTTCAACAAAGGAAAAGGGATTGCTGGTGCAGTTAAAGGAGGATACAAATCTGGGAGTGTGGATAGGTCCAAAATAAGATGCTATAACTGCAATGAACTTGGGCATTTTGCCACTGAGTGCAAAAAGCCTAAACAGGTCAAGAAGGACAAAGCATACTTAGAGCTTGAAGCTAAGTATGAGGCTCTACTCAAGAAACAACAGGGTAAAGCTTTTATTGCTGAGGGAAAATGCTGGGATGACTCTGATGAAGAAGAAGAACAAGAGTACTCAAATTATGCCTTGATGGCATTTTCTGATGATGGTGATTCTAGTCAGGTACCTATTCTTACTTCTCTTGATATGAATCCCCTTCAATATAAGCAAACTGTTGAAGATATGAGTACTGAGATGTTTAATATTCATACTAGCATGTTAGTAGCAAATGAAGAAATTGATAGACTAACTGCTAGAAATCTTGAGCTTACAGAAAAGAATGAGGAACTTGAGTTAATGATTGTGAACCTTTATGGTTTGAAAAAGGAGGTTGAGTATCTTAAAAACAAAGTGGTTTGTGCTGAACAAATAGAGAAAGCTCTTAGGGAACAAATTGCTGAAACTAAATTGAAACTAAGAAGCTTTAAGAACTCCTCTGAACTTATTCAAACCTATCACAAGGAACACACTGAAGATAGCAAGGTTGGAGTTGGTTTTGACTATGAGAATGATAAAGGAAGGAAGAAGGCAAAGGGGAAAGGAAAAGAATCTTTCACAAACAAAAATGCCCCAACCATTCTATCTAGTGTTGAACAGCCCATCTTCAAAAAGAGCGTTGTTGAGTTTGATGAAGAACTATTGATCATCAAACAACAACTTCTTGAAGAAGATGAGGCTGCTAAAGACACTTCTTCCTCTCCTGAATCTGTCAGTCAGAAAGAGACCAAAGACAATCTTGTCAAGAGTCCTAAAGCAAAGAAAGAAGTTGTTAAGAAAAAGAAAGAAAACAGAAATGGTAAGGTAGGTGTCAACAAGGGTAACAACTATGCTTATGTGCCAAATGCTCCCAGGAAACAATGTCAGAAATGTCTATCTGTTAATCATTTGACTCATAAGTGTAACAAACAAGTGAATGTTGAAGTTGATAACCTAAGTAACCATTCTGCTAGCATAAACTCTAGTCATGATTCCTTCTATGGTAAGCCTAATTGCATGACATGCTATGTGACTGTGATTGCTAACTGTTTATCTCTAAAGCATAAACTTGATTCTGCACAATCCAGTGAATCACACACACACATGCACACTCACAAGACAGGATCCCCAATCAGGATTGAGAGGGTGACCACTTCATGTAAGCCTAAGAGTGTGAACTCCAAAGCCACAAACAATATGAAGTATCCTACTGTGATGAATGCAACTTATGACAGAAGAATTTGTAACAAAAATGTTTCTAAATCAACTGGACCCTACCATGTGTGGGTACCAAAAACAACTTAGTTACCTTGTGAATGCAGGGCAATAGGAATAAAAGAGTCATATGGATCTTGGACAGTGGATGCTCAAGTCACATGACTGGTGATATAGCCCTACTATCACATTTTGAGGAAAGGGCTGGCCCATCAGTAACCTTTGGAAATGACAACATCGGTTATACAATGGGATATGGCAGTATAAAATCTGGAAATGTCATTATTGAAGATGTAGCATTTGTTGAAGGAATGAAGCATAATCTCTTAAACATTGGACAATTTACCAACAGGGGTTTCAAAGTGTAATTTAATGAAGATCATTGTTCAATCTCAAAAAGAGAAAGGGTGAAGTTGTTCTAACTGGTGTGAAGAAAGGAAGCCTGTTTGTAGCTGATCTCAAGGCTGCAGACAAGGGAGAAATTTGTTGTCTCTACACTAAAGCCACAAATGAGGAATTCTGGATATGGCACAAGAAACTGTCTCACTTGAATGTTCAGGCAATGAACTCTCTAATCAAGAGAGAACTCATCAGGGATTTGCCTGCCTTGGAGTTTGTGCAAGATGGAGCATGTGAAGCTTGTCAGAAAGGAAAGATTAAAAGATCTAGTCACAAGAACAAGTTGCTCAATACAAACTCAAAACCTCTACAGCTAATTCACATGGATTTATTTGGTCCTGTGAATGTAATGTCCCTTTCCAAAAAGAAATATGCTCTAGTGATGGTTGATGATTAATCAAGATACACTTGGGTGGAATTCCTATTCTCCAAAGATGAAGCACCTCAAGTCATAATAGAGCATATCAAGAGAGTTGATAGAGAAGCACAAAGCACTGGTTCCTCTGTAGTTGCTTTGAGAAGTGAAAATGGAACTGAGTTCAAAAATTCAACATTGTATGAGTTTTGAAAAGATAAAGGAATTTCTCAACAATTCTCAGCTCCTAGAACACCTCAACAAAATGGAGTAGTTGAGAGAAAGAATAGAACTCTCATTGAAGCTGCAAGGACAATGTTATTGGATGCAAAGCTACCTACTAGCTTTTGGGCTGATGCTGTTAACACAACATGCTATGTGCAAAATAGAACATTGATCAATAAGAAGTCTGGCAAAACTCCTTACTCATTAATGACTGGAAAAAGAGCATCCTTCAAGCATCTGCATGTTTTTGGAAGCAAGTGTTTTGTGATGAAAGATACCTCTGAGCATGTTGGAAAATTTGATGCAAAGGCATTTGAAGGTATCTTTATTGGATACTCTCTGGAAAGGAAAGCATACAGAGTGTTTGTACCTGAACAACACAAAGTCATGGAAAGCATGGATGTTACCTTTGATGACAAGAAAACTCCTGGACTTAAAACAAGTGATCAAGATAGTGTGCCATTAAGATTTGAGAATCAAGGTTATCTTGAGGATTCTGAAAGTGAAGATGAACCATCTGTTCAAACTGTTCTAGAAAATGAAGTTCTTGAAGTTGACAATCTTCTTCAAACACCTGTGCAAGGGTTCACAAACACAGGGGGAGAAGAAGAGAATGCAACTATCAACCAAAATGAGCTTGGAACAAATCAAGGAAATGAACAGGGGCACACAAGGAAATGGGACAGAGCCCACACTAGGGATCAAATCATTGGAGATCCTAGTGAGGGAGTTAGAACAAGAAGGGCGACTATGAATACATGTCTGTATAGCTGCTTTCTATCACAAGAGGAACCTAAAGTAGTTGAAGAAGCTTTGAAGATTTCTGATTGGATTGTTGCAATGCAAGAAGAATTGAATCAATTTGAGAAAAACAAAGTATGGGAGCTAGTGCCACCTCCTGAAGGAAAGAATGTTATTGACACCAAATGGGTGTTCAGAAACAAGATGGATGAAGAAGGAGTAGTAATAAGAAACAAAGCAAGGCTGGTTGCCAAAGGATACTGTCAGCAAGAAGACATTGATTATGATGAGACATTTGCACCTGTAGCTAGACTGGAAGCCATCAGAATCTTCCTGGCTTTTGCAGCTCACTCAAATTTCAAGGTGTATCAAATGGATGTGAAAAGTGCATTTCTCAATGGTGATCTTGCTGAAGAAGTTTATGTATCTCAACCACCTGGCTTTGAAAATGAAAACTTCCCAGACTTTGTGTACAGACTGCTTAAGGCACTCTATGGACTCAAACAGGCACCAAGAGCCTGGTATGAGACTCTATCTCAATTCCTTCTTGGGCATCAATTTACCAGGGGTACAATTGACAAAACCCTATTCTTCAAGAAGCATGGAAATGATATCATTCTTGTTCAAATCTATGTGGATGATATCATCTTTGGCTCTTCAAATGAAAAACTCTGTGAAAGGTTCTCTAAGTTGATGCAAAGCAAATATGAGATGAGTATGATGGGAGAATTAACCTACTTTCTAGGTTTGCAAGTACATCAAAGGGAGGATGGCATCTTCATAAACCAATCAAAGTATGTCAAAGATCTTTTGAAGAAATATGGTTTAGAAGACTCATCCCCTGAAAAACTCCCATGTCCACTGCAATCAAGCTTGATGAAGACAAGAAAGGCAAAAGAGTAGACATCAAGGTTTACAAAGGCATGGTTGGATCACTACTCTATCTCACTGCTAGCAGGCCTGATATCATGTTTGCCACATGCCTTTGTGCAAGGTTCCAGTCTGATCCCAAGGAATCTCACATGATGGCTATCAAAAGGATTTTCAAATATCTGAAATGGACTCCTAATCTTGGGCTATGGTATCCAAAGGGAACTGGGTTCAGCCTGGTTGGTTACACAGATTCTGATTATGCTGGATGCAGAATTGACAGGAAGAGCACCTCTGGAAGCTGCCAATTCTTAGGTCAAAGGTTAGTGTCATGGTTCAGTAAGAAACAACAATCCACAGCAACATCCACAGCTGAGGCTCAATTGCTGCTGGAAGTTGCTGTGCTCAATTGCTTTGGATTAGAAATCAACTCATGGATTATGGACTAGTGTTAGAACACATTCCTCTGATGTGTGATAATACTAGTGCAATATCCATAGTTGCCAATCCTGTTAATCATTCTACTACAAAGCACATTGAGATCAGGTACCATTTCATTAGGGAACATGCTGCAAATGGTACCATAGAAGTCTCTTATGTTCCAACTGAGAAACAATTAGCTGACATATTTACTAAACCTCTGAATGAAGCTGTCTTCAACAGACTTGTGAGTGAAATTGGAATGCTCAATCCTTCATTTAGTTGTTCTAAGTAAGTATGCTAGTTAATTGTTGCAGCAGTAAATTTTCACTGTATATAAATGCTCTATTTATTTGGAGTGAAAATTAGCTGAGATATGATCTATAAATATTTCAGTATTTTACTGCATCTCGATATGATCATATTTGGTTGTGGAGTTGTGAGCTTTTGAGACATCTCGATATAGATGATTTTGAGAGTTCACGACATAGTACAAATCAAACAGACTTATATCGCAAACTGTTAAAATTGTGAGACTTTGCGATATAGTTCATTTCATGAGTTTGCGACATAGTTCATTTTAATGACTTTGCGAGTTAGAATAACTATATCGACAAGTCTCCATATTTGACAGAATTTTGATTTAAATTTACTTTATTTCAATTTTTGATTTAAGTCTGACAAAATCTTAAAATTTCAAAAAGAGAGTTTTAGACAAGGTATTTTCACTATATCGCAAAGTCATCCAAATTCTGATATCCTCAAGACTTTGCGACATAGTTCAATTCAGGACTCTGCGATATACTTTGCAAGGACTTTGCGGTACAGGCCATTTTGAGACTTCGCGACATACAATTAGTCTGTACATATTCATAACTCCATATCGCAGTGTCTCTATCATATAAATACTTTTTGTCGACCGTTCACAACTTTTCATCTTGTCTATTGCTCTCAATTTCTAAAACCTAAACTCTTCTCTCTCTTCTTCAATCTCAATCTCAATTTCAATGGCACCCAAATATCAAACAGCTTCCTCTTCAAACCCTTTAACCATTCCCAAAGAAACAAATCTTCTCACCATTCCCTCTGAGGCCGAGGCTAACCCAAGGTACAAGTGTTTTGTACGGTTCTTGAACACTTCCTACCTACGCCAAGCCCTAACCCTGAACCCTACCTTGTATGTCGATGTGTTGGAAGGATTCTGGAGAACGGCGTTGGTATCAACAATGGCTAGGGAAGATGGAACCTCATTCCAGGAGGTTAATTGTTCAATTGGAGGCAAACACTTCCAGTTTGGTGAAAAGGAAATCAATGAAGCTTTGGGGTTCAAGGTGGAGGGTCATGACCAAGAAGCTACAGATGCTCAAATCGTAGACTTCATGACCTTCATTCTGTATGTTGATGAGATAGATACTGGAAAGCTCAATAAGAAGTTTGTGAGAAGGGAGTGGTCATTTCTGTTTGACGCACTCCAGAAGGTGTTTCTATGCAGGAAGACAGGATGGGACCATATCAGTCACATTGTTGTGAAGCTAGCCTACTCCCTGGCCAACAACCAGGAGATCAATGTGGGAGCCATCATTCTCAAGGAATTGGCTCAGAGGCTAGGCAGGACCGTTCGTGGTAGAGGTAATGACATCTTTAACCCTCGTTTCCTTCAAGTGATTTTAAATTATCTTGATGCAAATATCCATGAATTGGAGGGTATAGATAAAACTAAAATGGCTTATTCCAAGTCCATGTCCAAAGTTCTATTTGGCTCATTGGACACAAGGAATCAAGTGGATGTGATTCTAAGTGTGACCAAGCATATGCAGGACACATTTGAGTCTTATCCACTTGATAAGCCCATATACCATGCACTTTCCTGGACAGGGGAGGCTGAGACTGAAGGAGCTACACAGTCTAACCCCAGCCTTCCCATCCCATCCAGTAACCCAATTGCAAACACCACTGTAGAAGCTAGGCAGCCAAGTGCATCAATCTCGCAAAAGGTTGGTGTTACTAAAAAGAAGACCAAGAAGAGAGCCCTAGAAGTGATAAATGAATCTGTAGAAATAGAAAGTGAGACTCCTGAGTCACCTCTCACCAGACAAAAGAAGAAGTCAAAACCAATACCTACCACTGAATCCTCCCAACAGGATTCAGATGTGGAAAAAGGGGTACACCTGCTACTGTCTATGGCCTCTCAACAGGTCATTGGCATTGAAAAGAGCAGCCTCGCCACTGCAACCTGTACAGAGTCTGAACAGGGTCAAGAACTCACTCTTAACCCTAGGAGAAATAAGGATGATCATACACAGAGTGGAGAGCACATCACTATTGAAACTCCTCCTATTTCTCAGGGGGAGTTGCCACAATCCAATCTACACCACACTTCTCTTCCAGAATCTACATCTAACATTTCTTCTCAACAGATTAGTCATTCACATGACTTTTCTGAAATTGATCAATCACAATCCAATACTGTGATTGAGCCAAACTCAAGTGACATGGTGCATGACACTGTGCTCACCACCCAGGAACCACATCCAGTTGGTCAGGGAATGCATGCTGGGGCATATCCTAATGACACCAACACAAACATGGAGGATTCACCAGTTTTTACTGGAGACTCTATGCCAAATTCTCCCATCCTCAGGGATGTGGAACTGTCTTCACAGACAAATAGGGCTGACGTTGTAACACATCCCATTTCAATGGAGACAACATCAGACTCTATAGCCATTCCAAAGCTGGAGGAGACTCAAAAACTCACATCTCATGAAGTGCCTAGCACTAGCTCTCACTTGGCTCAGGCCACTCTGTCAGAATGGCTGAAGCCTGTGCAACATGACAGTCCTTCAGGATCATCAACTGTGCCTTCCAAAATGACAGAAGAAGCTATTCAAGATCTCCATGTGGCACAGATTGATGAGTTCTCAAAAATAGCTCAACACCTCCTCACCTCCAACTTGCCAAATGCCGATTATGAAGCTATTCTACTTTGCCACAAGGAGGATGTTGCAGCTCAGCAGGAGAAGATAGTGGATGTAGCTGAACCAGAGGGAAATGTGGATGCCTGGTTGGATGCTAAGAGATCTATCAAACTCAAGGAGGCCCTAGCTTTTCTGAGAGAGAATTATCTCACCTCTCTGGGCTCCAATGCAAAGGATCTCTCTCCTTCTGCAGTTTATGATGCTATAAATGATGTCTACAAGAATCAGCTAAAGGCTCTACACTATCTTGGGAAAGGGCTTCAATCAGAGATTTATTCTATCCAGGAGGAGATAGAAAGATCCCTCACTCAGCTAAGAAACTCATATCTCTCTGATTTTCCCAAGGTGGATGGCATCCTCAAAGAAATCCAGAAAACAAATTCTAATGTCAACAGGATGGATATCTCTCTAGCCATGGTCACTGAAAACATCAAGAAACTGGCTACTACATTGGAAAATCAAGTCAAGGCCAACATCAACTCTAATGCCATGCTGAATGTTATTTGGAAGAATCAATATGGTGACAAATTGGTAGATGAGATTCCTATGTCAAACATCTCCAAATTTGATTTTGCCAAGCTCAAAGATCAATCTCTCAATTCTTTCAAGTCTCAACAACTATTCTCCAAGGTGGATGGTCTAGAAAGAGAAGTGGCCTCTCTGAAAGATGAAAATAGGATGCTTGCTCACTCCTTAAACCAGCTCAATGCCAAGCTGGATGACCAAGGCAACAACACCTCCAATATCCTGCTGGTACAACAACAAATGATGACTTCCATGATGAGACACATGAACCTGCCTATCCCTGGGGAAGCTCAAGACATCTTGTCTGATTCCAAGCCTAAGGGGGAGAAAGTAAAGGAGATCAGTCTGAAAAAGAAAGGGGGAGTACCTGCCAAGCAACAGAAGCTTAAGGGCAAAATTTCTGAAGAAACAATCAAACCAATAATCCTACCCCCTGTAGAGGTCATAAGTGCACAAGGTCAGAAAAGCACAGTCACAACCACCTACTATCCATCCACGATGCCCAAAGACACTTCAGCTACTCAACCTGCTCAACCTGCTCAACCTACTCCTAATGCTCAACCAGTCAAAGCTACAATTATCACAGAGGCCAAGCTACAGGAAGTTGCCAGTTCTCACATCTATCATGATGAGGCCTTCCTGGAGTTTCTGAAAGCCATCTACAGAAATGCTCATGAAGATGTAAGAGACTACAGAGAGAAGCTCAAGGAAAACATCAAGTACTTCACAGTTGCAATAAAGAAAATCAGGGATGTTCATCTAAGAGAGGTTATCATGATGTGCAAGGACAATTGCTTGTGGCATCTATCATTTCAAATTCTAGAGAGACTGAGATTTATTGAGCTGTCAATCATTCTGGAGTTGATTAAAAAGCATGGAGTGAACAATGAAAGTCTATACAATGACTTGAAGATAGATCAAAATCAAAGATTGCCTGAGGTTATCTCCAAGCCAAGGACAATTATCTACCAAAGTCTATCTCAAGATAACAACATTGACCAACTTGTCATTCCCTTAGACCTGAAAATGAAAAACAATGCAAAGATCAACCAGGTGCTGCAGATGCTGAGATCTAAGAAAGGAGTTAGGATAGTTGAGGAACTAGAGATGATTCACACTCTACAATCTTTTCTGATTCATGGAGTCATTCCTGAATCTGTCAAAGAAAAGAGCAAGAAGAAGGATGGTGAGGATGATGATGAGGAGAAAACCTACAGAAGGATATCTCATTCAAGGAGTGATAAGGATGGACCAAGTGAAAGTAGCAGGAGAAAATCCTCAAAGAAGACAAAAGGTGCTGATGACGACAAGAGGGATTCTAAGGGGACAAAAGAAACAACCAAGAGAACAAGAAGTGGAATTCAGCAAGTCAGGGACATTGCTAGCAGTACTTTAACGACAACACAAGACTCTAAGTCTAGGGTGGGTACTGTTAGTAATGATCCTCCAAAATCATTATCTAAGACTTCTGAACCTGAATTGCCACAGAAGAAAGAAGGAGCCACAAAAGAAACATCAAAAAGACACTTCCACAAAGTCACAGCTAGTGGAGTGTTACAGTGGATGAAGGGAAAAGGAATGAAGCTACTTTCAAGTGATGTGGCACTGAAGACTGATTCTCCTTGTTCCAGAAAGGTATCTCTTGTGAAGCATTTGAAGATCAAGAGTGTACCCAGAAGGATAAGGATAACAAAGAAGACTGGAAAACTCACAAATGTTATTGGCATCAATGTGCTTCCACTAGATGAGGACTATGATGAAGATGCCCTAGCATTTTTGAGGGCTCAAAGGATCTTTGAAGTCAGAGTGAAGTTGGATCATCTAGAGATCAAGTACACTGATGGAAGAGAAAGGATAATGAAGCAAGGAGGCTGGCAATATTTCTATATGTATGAGCTTGAAAGGATAAATGCCTTACTGAATTTTGAAGAAAAAGAAGAAAGGACATGGAAGATAGATATTGCCAGGTTCTTGAAAATGCATGCTGATTATGAAGAAAACCTGAGAAAGGAAAGTGAAGAGAAGATAATTCAGAAAGAGAAAGAAACGGCTGAAATGGAGGAAAGAGCAAAGGAGCTGAGAAAGAAAGGGCTTTGCAGGGTAAAACAAAATCCTTATGTTGTGGAATACAAAAATTCTTATGGAGGCATGAGCAAGATAAGGATGGAGTTTCTGGATTCATATGTGGAAAGTGCTCTTAAAGCTGCAATTGATGATCTAAAAGACTCCCCTCTCATTGAAGAACTGATTGCAAGAGAAGAACTTCAAGAAGCCATCATAGACATGAAAAGAAGAGAAGAGATAAGGAAAAAGAAGATTTATGATGATTTTCAAGAGAAGCAATTGGAAGCTGAAGCTGCTGAGCAACAAAGATAGTCTGTAAGCTTTCAATTTTTTCTATGTAATCAAATTCCTGATCTCAATGTTCATAAATTGTCCTCTCTGTTACTTAATTTCCTTCTATGTAAGTTAGGCTTGTTATCAGACATGAAATTGTGCCTAAGGATCTTACTCACAATTTGGGGGAGATTGTTAGGCGCAAGACATGTCTGAATACCACTATTAACAAGCCTACACTATGTGACTATGTCACATTACATGACCTAGTGAGCTCTATCACTGGGATATAGTATAGGTCTCTATATGTACTTGTCTTGTTCTCATGAACATTAGCTTGATCATGTATGCTCAAAGTTATAATGAGCTTAGCAAAGTTTCTTGCATCTAGATTGTATATAGGCCATTGAATAATTGTCCTGGTAGAAGTTCAGAAGTGTTCATGCAGCAGGATAGAAATGAATAATGCCATGAAGAAATAAGTTGCAGAAATTTGTCTAAGGCATTATATAGCAAAGTCAGAAGAAAGCTATGTCGTGAAGTCACCAATATCTATGTCGTGAAGTGCTACATCGCATAGTCCATTTTGTACTATGTCAAGAAGTCCTCAAGACACATGTCGTGAAGTGTTGAAGTCAGCAAAGTCAAAGAAGCCTAAATCGTGAAGTCCTCAGAAGCCTTATGTCGCATAGTCATCAAATGACCTATGTCGCATAGTCGTCAAATGACCTATGTCACATAGTCGTCAAATGACCTATGTCGCATAGTCGTCAAATGACCTATGTCGCATAATCGTCAAATGACCCATGTCGCATAGTCATCTTATGGCCTATGTCGCAAAGTCTTCAAAGGCTATATCACGTAGTCCTCACAAGGGAGATCGCGAAGTCAGGAATGAAGTGGAGTTCACGATATCAACACTTAGCCGTTTATAACAAGACAAATCAAGGTACAGAACCAAGAATCAAAAGAGACAAATATTGAAGCATTTGTTCTGGCAAGGTGGTCCAAAGAACAGATGGCAAATCTACAGCTAAACTTGGAGAGAAAGATAAGAGACAAGCAGCTACAGAAACGGGAAAGATTTCGAAAAGCAGGTGGTCCTTCCTGACACAGTGAACTTCTTATGGCAGGACAAGTTGGACTTTCAGAAGGGGTAGCTGTGTAATATTGTGTGCACCTAGTTTGTATAGGTAAATATATATATTATGCACACACCACTATAAGCTGTAAGAGACACACACATAGTTTTTATCTCAAGCTCTTTTCCCTGTAAGCAAGCAAGTACAAACTGTTCTTGTTTAGAAGCCAGAAATTCGATTGTGAATTTCTTGGAAAGCTGTAGTATTTAATTTGCTTATACAAAGTAGATTAAAGTGATTGTGCATGTTGTTTACTTTCTGCATATTACATAGCATAATCATATACTGTTTACATTTAGTTTCAAGAAAGCAAAAATTCATCAAACTATCCATTCACCCCCCTCTGTCTAGTTTCTAGGTGATATTCATTCCTAACACGAAGGTTGTTCTACCTTCCAGTCCTAACAAGGATGTAATTGTAGCTGAATATGGTGTTACATCTACAAGTCAATATGGTGGTGATTTTTATTCTATGGAGGAGATTGAACAGTTGGAAGATGAGTCTATGGCCTGGGTAGTGAAGAAGTTTGGAAACTTCAGGTTCAGGAGAAATCCTAGTTTCAAGTTCAAGACATATGCTGACGAATACCAGACAGGTGGTTCTTCATCCTCAAATAGCACAAGGGGTGGCTATAAAACAGGGATGGTTGAGAAGAACAAGTCTAAAGAAAAGAGCTGGGATGATACAGACAGTGAAGATGAAGAAGTTGGAAATCTTGCACTCATGGCAATAGGAGACAAACTCTTTGATTCCATGTTATCTTCACCCAACATGTCTGAGGTAAAGTTCACTGACACTGAAATGATTCGTAATCTTGGTGATACTTTAAGTTGTGCACGCACTGAAAATGATAGAATAATTCTTTTAAACAAAAATCTTGAAAACGAAATAAAAGAATTAAAACTAGTGCATGTTAATCAGGATGAACTTATTGAGAAAATTGCATTTCTTGAGAATAGCGTTAAATGTTATATTCAACTGGAAACCATTCTTAAAGAAAAGAATAATGTGCTTAATACAAAAGCAAATGCCTATTACAACTCTTGTAAGACGGCTAAAGAGATTCTCAATAAACAAGCTATGGGTAATCATGTCAGTATAGGTTATGATTATAATGAGGCCATTGGATTGCTTGGAATTAATTCCCCTTGTAGAGTCAGAACTGAATGAAGGGGTGTTCCATATGTGCTTAAGGGTATTGAAACACCCTTCTGTAAGGAGTCCGAGGCAGATCCTCTAAATGAATACTCTATCATTATTGATGAGGAGATTCGTGAAGAAGATATTGCTTTGGAAGTTGAACAGTCCAAAAAGTGTATATCTGATATTCCAGTCAAAGTTGCTACAACTGAAAAGACTAAATCAGATATCCATAAGTTGGATGAAAACAATTGTAGAACTAACATGCCTGTTGTTAATTCTTCTCATAAAGCATGTGGTGTGATTAATTGCATCTTTTGTGCTTACAATGTTATGTATGCTTATTTTAATAAAAAGCATGTATCTAAAGATAAGACTGCTCCACGTCAACATGTTAATAATAAGAAGCATGTTAGAGATAAAACTACTAGTCCTCCTAAGACTAGAGAGGATTCATTTATTCCTAAGCCTACTCAGAAATGTGTTAAGGCTGGTTATAAATGGAAACGTTCTTTTGTGAAAGAGGTTGAGGTAGTTGTAGTTAAAAATGTTGTTTTGCCTGACAAAGGCCAGTTCTTTAAGTATGCCGGACCCAATCAAGTTTGGGCTCCGAAGAAGGTCTAATCAATTTGGTATTGCAGGGAGTTAAACAGGTAAACCGTGTTATGTGGATTCTTGACAGTGGCTGTTCAAGGCATATGACCGGAGATAGAGCCCTGCTATCAGATTTGGTTGAGAAAGCTGGCCCAGTAGTTACCTTTGGAGATAACATCAAGGGTATTACTAAAGGATATGGCTGTTTGAAGTATGGAAATGTTATCATTGAAGATGTATCATTTGTGGAAGGTCTAAGATTCAATCTTCTCAGCATCAGTCATTTCTGTGACAGAGGATATGCTGTTTCCTTTGAAAGAGAGAAGTGTCAGATCCTTCACAAGAAGAATGGAAAGCCTGCTCTTCAAGGAGTAAGGAAAGGTGACTTGTTCATAGTTGATCTGCACTCAGGATCCCAAGATGAATTTAATTGTTTTTATGCTAAAGCTTCATCAGATGAAAGTTGGCTATGGCACAAGAAGATGTCTCACCTTAAATTCAAAACCATGAACTCTTTAGTCAAGAGGGAATTGGTTAGAGGTTTGCCTCAGATGGAATTTACACAGGAAGGACTGTGTGAGGCATGTCAGAAAGGAAAGTCAAAGAAAGCTTCTCACAAGGGCACTGACACATCATCAATATCTGAACCACTTCAACTACTGCACATGGATTTGTTTGGTCCAGTTAATGTGATGTCCATGTCAAAGAAACAATATGCACTTGTGATTGTTGATGACTATTCAAAATGTACATGGGTTTTATTCCTACATTCCAAGGATGAGACCCCACACCTGGTGATTGACCATATAAAGTTGATTGAGTTGGATTCTAGATTCCCTGTTAGAGCCATAAGGTCAGATAATGGTACTGAATTCAAGAATGCCATTCTAAATGACTTTTGTGCTGATAAAGGAATAACAAGACAGTACTCTGCCCCTAGAACTCCTCAACAAAATGGAGTAGTGGAGAGAAAGAATCGTACTTTGATTGAAGCTGCTAGGACTATGTTAAGTGAGTCCAAACTTCCAACGTACTTTTGGGCTGAAGCAGCGAATACAGCTTGTTATACTCAGAATCGAACTTTAATCAACAAGGACTTAATGAAGACTCCTTATGAGATCATGAACAACAAGAAACCAACTGTCAAGTACTTTCATGTATTTGGAGCAAAATGCTTTGTGCTTATAGATGACAATGTGAAACGTGGCAAGTTTGATGCGAAGGCACAAGAAGCTATTTTTGTTGGTTATTCCAGAAGATCTTACAGAGTCTACTTAGTTGGTAGTCACACGGTAAAGGAAAGTGTCAATGTTACTTTTGATGACACTAAGTTCCCTAATATCCAAAAAGAAGATTCATCTGAGAAGCTGAAGTTTGATAACTTGCCAGACTCAGAATCAGATGATGTAGCCCCACCTGAAGTTATTGCTGGTAATGATAATAACAATGATGATAATGATCATGGTGGTGGTGGTGGAAACACCGGTAACAATGGAGAGATACCACCAACACTGGAGAAGAATCATCAAGGCAATCAAGCAACAACTCAGGGGGAGCAAATGAAGGATCATCTAGTCACTCACAACATCAAAGTGAATTTCAAGGCGAATCATCAAGATCAAATCTTCCAAGACAGATTGTATGGAATAGAGCTCATCCTTTTGAGCTGATCATTGGTGATCCAGATGTTGGAATTAAAACTAGAAGTGCAACTCAGAATGAATGTCATTATTCAGCATTTCTATCTGAAATGGAGCCAAAGAAAACTGAGGAAGCACTGACTGATCCAGATTGGGTGATTGCTATGCAAGATGAACTCAATCAGTTTGAACAACAGCAAGTCTGGAAACTGGTACCCAGGCCAAAGAACAAGAAAGTAGTTGGTACAAGATGGGTATACAGGAACAAGCTAGATGAGGATGGTATTGTTACAAGGAACAAGGCAAGACTGGTTGCACAAGGGTATTCTCAAGATGAAGGCATTGTTATGATGAAACCTATGCACCAGTGGCTAGACTTGAGGCCATCAGGATGTTCTTAGCATTTGCAGCTTATTCCAATTTTAAAGTCTATCAAATGGATGTTAAGAGTGCATTCCTGAATGGTGAGCTAGATGAAGAAGTGTATGTGGAACAGCCCCCTGGCTTTGAAAATCATGAGTTGCTGGACTTTGTGTACTTTCTCTTCAAGGCTATCTATGGTCTCAAACAAGCCCCAAGAAAATGGTATGACACTCTCTCTGGTTTTCTTTTAGAAAATGGTTTTGTTAGAGGTATCATAGACAAAACTCTTTTTTCAAGGAAACACAAAAGTGATATGATATTAGTCCAAGTCTATGTGGATGACATCATATTTGGGTCTACTAATGATAATCTCTGTAAGAGATTTGTTGAGCTTATGCAGAGTAAGTTTGAAATGAGTATGATGGGTGAGCTGAAGTTCTTTCTTGGATTTCAAGTAAGTCAAAGGACAAATGGTATATTTATTTGTCAATCCAAGTATCTTAAAGAACTCCTCAAGAAGTATCACATGGAGGATTCAGCATCAGCAAGGACTCCATCTTCAACAGCCATGAAACTTGGAGCTTCTGACAATTCTACCAAGGTAGATGTTACAAGCTACAGAGGTATGATTGGCTCCTTACTCTATCTTACTTCTAGTAGACCAGATATTATGTATGCTACATGCTTGTGTGCAAGGTTCCAAGCGGACCCTAGAGATGTACATCTCGTTGCTGTGAAAAGAATCTTGAGATATCTTAAGGGTACACCTAATCTAGGTATCTGGTACCCTAAAGATTCTGGTTTTAATCTTGTTGGATATACAGATTCTGATTATGCAGGTAGTGTTGTGGATAGAAAGAGTACCTCTGGGAGTTGTCAATTCCTAGGAGGTAGGTTGATTTCCTGGTATAGCAAGAAACAACAAACAGTTTCCAATTCAACAGCAGAAGCTGAATATATTGCTGCTGGAAGCTGTTGTGCTCAGATCTTATGGATAAGGAATCAATTAAAGGACTATGGCTTTGTGTTAGACAAAATTCCTATTTTGTGTGATAATACAAGTGCCATAGCAATCTCCAACAACCCTGTACAGTACTCGAGAACGAAGCACATTGATATCAGGTATCATTTTATCAGAGAGCATGTCATGAATGGAACTGTGGAGTTACACTTTGTACCCACAGAAGAACAGACTGCAGATATATTCACTAAATCTGTTGACGAATCCACATTTATCAAGTTAGTTGGTAAATTGGGTATGTTAAACAGTCTTAGTGATTAACAATATATCTGTCATGTTTGTTCTTTCAAAAATTCATTTTCTCTTGTCATTTTACTGATATTTATTGCCTATTCTCATTTAATATTACATGCTTGTAAATTTAAATAGCTCTGAATATTTTATTTTCTTTAAAAATATTTTTCTCATATTTTTTTTAAGTGGAGAAATGTTTTTTTATTGAAAATATATTTATTTATAATTATTTAGGTGTTTTTCAGATTGTAAATATTGTTGTTTAAATATTTCTGCAAGTTTATATAATTTTTATGCACTTCTATATTGTTATGCATATTTTTTCTAGGATTTATGGAATTTTCTGTGAATTTTTCTAGTCATGTAAATAGTTTCATGTAAATATTTTAAGCATTTTATTTTATTTTTTTTATCTTTTATTTTCTATTTGTCTTAGTTGTTTTTGTAAATATATTGTATATATTATTTCTGATCTAGCTCTTGCTTAGCTGGAACTTCATTGCCAAATCCATCCAGGTATTACTTTCTATCTCTCAATCCACTTCTTTTACTGTTGTTGAACCCAAGTGATTGTTAGGGCTGACCAAGGGATTGTAGATCCACAATCTCTATCCCAAGTCTTAGAGCCAAACAATGAGTCTATAACTTAATTACTTGACCTCTCAGCCTAAACAGAAATCAAATGTTAAACAAAGAAGTATTTTGATTGAAACAGTGAGTGATCCCACAGCTCTGCCTCCTCTAAAGAAATTCAACATATACTGAGGCATCTGTCAGCCCATCTGTATCCTCTCAATTGGATATGGACTTTGAAATGGCCAATGAACTGTTTCTAGATACATTCTCTCAACAGGATGAATCTATTGAAATTTGCCATAGGGCCATGACACTTTGTACTGAGTCAAGCACACTCTCATTACTCACAATGAGAGAAGACAATTCCATTAGATGAAACTCAGGACACAGTGAAAGCAGAGCACCTGCAACTGGTTACAGTGCCTACCATTGTTACGGTAGAAGTGTCTTCATAGGCATCTGAGGGAAAATTTGATTCTTTGCCAAATTTAAATAGAATCATTTTCTCCCCTCCCAGAGTGAACACCTCTGGCTCCCAAAGGGATTTTCCACTCGCAGATTTATCTGGAGAAAGTGGAAGGCAACTTGGTCAGTCTATCACTGAAGCAATTCAGATTTCAAATCCAAGTGATTTGATAGACATGATTGAGGATCGGGATTTGCGAACTCCCATTGCACCACCACTGACCTCTCTTGAAGAGGCTAGGGTGAGTTTCAATGCAGGTACTGATCCAAAAGGAGTAAACAGACAGCTAATGTTGAGTGATAAGAGTCAAACATTGAGTGAAACAAATGCACGTGAGATGAGTGATACACTTACAAGAGAAATTCAAGTGAGTGCACACACAGACACATACACTGCAATGTAGTTAGCTCACATAGCTGATCTACAGGAACATCTATTCAAAACCCAGGCTGATAAAGAACTTTTGCAAGCACAAGTGGTTGAACGGTCTTCTTCTTCCACTTCTGTCAACAATCAGTTGGGACTGCTCAAGGAAATCTTGAAGACAAATTTACTACCCAAGATCAACTCCATCAACAATCTCAACTCCTACTGGCTTTAGAGACTCATAAAGTTATATCTGTAGAGAATTCCTCAACCAAGGGCGAGAAGTTTCTAGAGAAGTTTCTAGAGAAGTTTATAGAGAAATTTGGAGAAGCTAGGAAGAGGGAGCTGAAAAAGATATAAAAGGAAAAGGAGGAGTTTCAGGGGAGTAAAGGATAATTAGCTCTGTTTTGTAAATGTTATATGTATAGAGCTTAGGTAAATCAAGACAGGTTAAATGTTATCATTTGTTCAGTCTAGAGGAACACCTGTCTTGCATTTATCTTTACTGGTGAAATCTGGAAATGTCATATTTGATCCAGAACTTTCTAGTATTTACTTAGGCCTAAGAGTCCTATCTTTTTCTTGGTTTTAGTTGAGTGATCCTCTAGGTATTTGGTTGTTATTCTCTAACAAACAAATAGGGGGAGATTGAAAGGCATATGAAATAGCCTATTTGTAATTCGAGGATTCTACTCAACTTAAACAAGAATGTAATAAGTAAATATTAGATCAGATGTCACAGGAATCTCAGAAGATTATATCTGTCAAAGAATGAAGATTAAAGTCATCTACAGACTTGAAGTTATTCTACATTGAAAGAAGCTCAATTTATTGATCAAGCCTCAATGAAGTATTCAAGATCAGTGGATGTATTAAAGTGACGGAGATTTCAAGTGGTGACAGCAAAAGATACTGGTTACAGAGTTCTTCTCCATTTTCAATACACACTCTCTCTCTCCCTCTCTCTCAGTCACCACTTTCATCACTCCTCCCCTCACCTGCCATCACCACCACAACCCAAAATCCGGCCATCCCATTCCTCCCTTGTTCTCACACACAAAAAACTCAAAACCAAAATCCTCCGAATTGACCCTCCTCGATGACAGGCATGACTCAACCAAAATCCCGAACACATCTCCCTCCTCCTTCATTCAACTCACTATCAAAGTAAAATGTAAAAGCCCCAGTTCATAATATAAACCCTAATTTTATAAATTAAAAATTAGGCTAGTCGGTTTATATATGTGGGTCGGGTTGGGTCTTATTTGAATGACCCATACCATTTAAGATCCAATCAAGCCACCTCACCAAGCCTCGTCAGCTTTCCGTCTATTATTTTAACGTTATTAACGGCTGGTGACCTGATTGAAAATTTTAACGAGTGAAGTGAGTTGACCGAGAGCTTTTTGAGTTGGATGACCCAACTGAAAGTTTGTCGTCAGTTTAGTGACCAAAACTCCATTTAACCCGGTTACAGAGTTCTTGCATGAGAAGGAAGTGAATAACTGCTTAAAGTCAAATAGATAAAGAACAGACATTGTCGTTAGTCACTCATGAACCAGACAGTGCATCGAGTGTCAACGTACTATTGTGTTTGTTATTTATCTAATTTTTAAGTGATTCTGGAATTTATTGAGAAGTCAATTAATTCTATTTATTCTCTTATAAATAATTAATACTATTGAGTAAATTATTTATTAAATTAATTCTGTAAAGAATTAATTTAATACATAATTTATTTAGTTAATTATTTAAATTAGAATAAAAATAAATTAATTGAGAAGTCAATTAATTCTATTTATTCTCTTATAAATAATTAATACTATTGAGTAAATTATTTATTAAATTAATTCTGTAAAGAATTAATTTAATACATAATTTATTTAGTTAATTATTTAAATTAGAATAAAAATGAACTAGGAAGACTTAGGTTTGAACTAGGAAGACTCAGTTTTTTAAGCTAGGAAGACTCACAAGTGAGTCTTCCCGATTGTCTTCCCAGGCCAAACCCTAGTCTTCCTAAGCCACTGGTTGTCTTCCCGATAGTCTTCCTAGGCCACTGGTTGTCTTCCCGAGAGTCTTCTAAGGCAAAAATGGTTGTTTTTTTTCTTGTCTTCCTAGTGCAAGTTGTATACTTTCAGTGGCTTGCACGTGGGTATTAATAGAAAAGCATTTGATATAAATAGAAGACAGAAGACATGAAGTACTGCATCAATTACAACACAACATACAGAAGAAAGAACACAGAGCATTCAATATCAAACTCAACTGTCTTTATTTCTTCTCAACAGCAAAGCATTCAAATTCTGCAGGAGTATTAATTCTTGATTGTTCTTCAACATTTAATTCATAAGAATTATATCTCTTGTACTGCTTTGACTTTCTAACGGATCATAATCCCTAGATTTTATATCGAACTACTTTTTAGTATTCGATCCTTTTTATTACAAAAATAGATAAATTCATGTCGAATTTATTCTAGATTTGTTTTATCAAGTTCATTGTAATCAGTGATCAGAATTGTAACACCCTTCAAGTTTAATAGAGTTTTATTTAACTTGAATATTGTTTCAGTTTTATTCCGCAATAATTTGTTCTAATTTGTTAAATCTTAAAAGGACAAATTCAATTAAAAGGTATCGTTTGTATTCAACCCCCCTTCTACAAACTTATCAGGACCTAACACCTATGGTGGCCTGGGGTTGGATTTATTCGATACGACTAGTGTTGAGAAATTACATATACGTTAATGGACCTCCATCTTTTGAGGATGTGTTGATGCGACCGTAGGAGGCCCAATCTCTGAACGATTATCGGGGAATGGCGAATATGTTTCGAACTCCCGACCTATCTAAGGACTTGTACGATTTTGAGGTACCATTGGTTAGTACCCTAAGCCATAAATGCAGAAAGATAAGATCATCCTCGTACGGGTGATGTTAGAAATTATGATGACCATTGACTTTTTGGTATCTACTTGCTGGTACACTACTCAATCTAAAACTGTTTCTGCCTGTGTTACCTTGAATAGTTCATGTCAGGTAACCCTTCTAATTTCCTACTTCAACTTGGGATGCAACCAACAATTGTTAAGTATTCATTTTATTTCTTCATATTTGGACTCCTCAGTTGAGTTCATAAATATCTAGCTATGTGTTTAAATCATAGATGATGTATATTTCAGAGACTACTCGTGAATTCTTTTCTTCTATTAAGGAAAGATTTGCACATCAGACGTTGAAATCGTAGAAAGGATATCAATTTGATATTGATATTCCGAATTCAATTCTATCGGAGAATTTGACAAAGTTTATGTACGAAGACACCTTTGGGTGGACCGTTTCACTAATGAGAAATTTTTGGTGGAAGGTTATCGATTGTTACGATACCAAGGATCATCTATTTTAGACCTTATATTCTATTCAAGGGTTATAATCACCTTGTTCGTCCCAAACTTATTATTCTTCTTTTTAAATTCATTATCCGAGTAGTCAAAATTTTGCTATCTTTCTTTCTTCGACTACGATGCCGAAATTTTGTACTAATAAATTGAAAATGGCTAATTCTATGTGCCATTATGAGTGACTAGTTAATTGTTCTAACTAGTTGAAATTTTAATGATATGATGAAAATCTAGCTAATCATCCTAGCTAGATGATGCGTCCCAAACTAATCAAACTAACAAATTTTGTTCAGCTAGTTGTTAAAATTTTCTTGAAGTGAACTAGTTATTGTTTCACTAAGTTTCACTTTCGGTCGAATTTACTTAAGTGAGTTCACAATGCATTTTATATGCAGTGAATTGTGATGATGAAATTTCCAAATGATAATTGATTGAGACCTAATAAGGTCACCCATTCGACGAGAATCCTTAAAAAGATTTTATATAAAGCATTCTGTTGCTTGAAGTATTCCTGGTACCATGCAAGTATTTTCCTTAGTATTTGGAAAAAGAAAGTGTTGAATCTGAGTGCTAAGGTAAATGAGTACGACAAATTATGAATTGAAGTTACGGAAATTGCCAAGGTTTGTTTCGCATGATGCGAATTCAGAATAACGGAGTGTTCGAAACGACTGATTATGTTACCTTGGTTAATGAAACGACTATGATAGAAATAGAAGCAAAGTGGACGAGAAAGAAATGGGTATAAATAAAATAGAGCATGAAACGCGAATAGATTGAGAAAGAAAGAAAGTAAGAATTTAGATTGTCGGACGAGGGATCAATTGACCTCCAAGGAGGTGAAACTTGTTTAGCCTCTATGATAGATACGAAACGGGAAGTACCTAGTGTACAGAATATCCCTGTTGTCAACGAATTCGAGGATGTATGTCCAGAAGATCTTCCGAGGTTACCACCCGATAGAGAAATAAAGTTGTTATAGAATTAGCTCCAAGAACGACGCCAGTTTCGAAGACCCCGTACCGACTAGCTCCAGTCGAGATGAAGAAATTAGTCGCTCAATTGTAGGAATTGTTAGGGAAAGGAATGATAAGAACAAGTGCGTCACTGTGGGATGCACCCGTGTTATTGGTGAAGAAAAAGGACGGCAACATGAGGCTGTGCATAAACTATCGAAATCTGAATAGGCTAGCGGTTAAGAATGAATACCCCTGCCAAGGATCGGTGATTGGATCGATCGGCTGCATGATGCAGTTAAATTCTCGAAGAATGATTGAGAACGGGATACCACCAGTTGAATATTAAACCTGAGGACGGACCCAAGACTACGTTTCGCACCAGGTTTGGACACTACGAGTTTTTAGTAATGTCGTTTGGGCTGACGAATGCCCTTGCAGCTTCCATGGACTTGATGAATTGAGTTTTCAAGAAGTATTTGGATAAGTGTGTCATAGTGACATCGCCAATATTTTGGTTTACCTCAAAGATCGAGGAAGAACATGTAGAAAGTTGGAGGATAGTGTTAGAAGCACTGAGGAGGGAAAAGTTAAATGCCAAGTTCTCAAAGTGCGAATTTTGGCTAAAGGAAGTACAATTTTTAGGACATGTGGTCAACAGTGAAGAAGTGCTGGTTGACCCCGCTAAGATAAAAGCTGTTGCGAACTGGGAAAGACCAACCACACCAACCGAGGTGAGAAATTTTGTGGATTTAGTCTGATATTACCGAAGATGTGTACAAGATTTTGCTAAAATAGCAGCCCCGCTGACAAGACTTACCCGAAAGACTGAAAAGTTGAATGGACCGAGAAATGTGAGAAAAGTTTCCGGGATTTAAAGAAGAGACTAGTCACTGTCCTGTGCTGGTACTGCCAGACGGGAAAGGAGATTTTGTGATCTGTAGCGACGCATCGCATAAAGAAGTAGGGTGTGTGCTTATACAACACAGAAAGATAATTACATATGCATACAGACAATTAAAGGAATATGAAATTAGATACCCTACGCTTGACTTAGAATTGGCAGCGATAGTTTCGCTTTAAAGATTGGAGGCACTACTTGTATGGAGAGAAGTGCGAGAATTATACAAATCATAAGAGCATAAGATACGTTTTCCCAGGAAGAACGTACCGTGATAATAGAAAAGATAGCTGAAGCTAATCAAGGATTATGATGGTGGGATACTTTACCACCCAGGGAAGGCCAATGTGGTGGCCAATGCCCTTAGTAGGAAAGAGAGACTTAAGATGATAAAGGAATCATAAGGTATTTCTACCAAGTTAGGATTCCAAATGTTCAAGAAATGAAAAATACTAAATCTTCGGAATGACTAATAAGAGGGATTGGAAGAATGAAGTTTGAAGTTAAGAGTACAACAAGGATTATTTAAAAGTCCGGATTGAGCTAGAAAGAATTAAGGAATAAAGATCTGTCCTAGAGAGACAGCTACACCGAGAGTACGAAAAGGTAAAGGAAGTTCAGGAAATGTTATAGGTAGCCCGATAAATAAAAGGATTTATCGATTAGTAAACAAATATTGGATATGTCAGAAAATGAAGGCAGAACAAAGACCTAGTTGACTATCACAATTAATAGAGATTCCTAATTAGGAAGGTAATTTTCTATAATGGATTTTGTGATAGGATCAACAAGAACCAAGTCGAACTATGACATCAATTGAGCTATAATTGATGGATCAAATGAGTTTACTCATATTTTGTTTTTAGCAAGAGATCTTAAATCGAAGAATTGCGAAATAGAAAATTGGGTGACGTGGAGTTCCAGTCACCATCGTGTCAGATAAGGACCAATGAATGAACTCCCGATTCGGGAGGAGTTTTACAGAACGTGTTTGGCGACGAGATTGAGTGTGAGCACTACGTAGGATCCGCAGACTGACGGACCGACCGAAAGAAACATTTCAGAGAACCGAAGTTACGGTAAGCATTGTACCGCCGATGGAAAATTTGCTGATGGAAAATTTTTCAGACCACACTATGTGGAGGATACGGAATGAATGTTTCGAGGTTATATTATTGATGTATAAGAAGAATAAAAGAATGTAAACGCAATCAGAATCAGGAGATTCCCATTCGAATTTTTAATCACTATTCATCGGACAATCAAGAATGAATTGATTTGATCGTTTTGAGAAAGTATGTAGAATGAGAAATCTAGGATCATATATTAAGCCAATGTAATGGAAAGATCAAGGAAGTATCTCCTAACATTGGTACAAAGAAACGTTTTTAAAATCACTTGAAACTATCGCGAAACAAATGCGTAGAAAATTATTGATTAAACCCTAACCAAAGGGGGAGTATCATATAAGATCATCAAGTGCAATATATAAGAGGATTGAGGATATAAATGATGACATAAGCATGATGCAGAAGAGTGACTTATGGATGACATGTTGATGACAAAGTGATGACAAGGTGATGAATCACCACCTTGTCACCACTTTCACCACAACCACAAGTTCAAAATGAGGTGTGTCATTGGTGACAAAACAAGTTTATGACCACACAAATGAGATGCATCCAATTTAGAGATATTTTGACAAAAGAAAGAAAAAGAAAAAGCAAGAAAACAACCATGTTCTCCATTTCTCCAAAAACCTGTCCAGCTTGACCATGGTGGAAAGCAAATTTCATAACGCCAAATATACTCATCCTAAAATCACCAAATCTGAACCATAGCTCCTTCACTATATACCCAAGGTAACTTCAAAATCTCATGGCCATCAAAGAAGTGTAGCATGGTTAAAGATTGGATCAATGTTGAGGCATGAATAGTGACTCATGAAATTTTTTATTTTGTTCTTGAGTTTTAAGGATTGTTAAGGATGATTAAGGATCAAGGGAGAGTATACAAGCTATTGTTAGTCTTTACCAAGTACCAAGGAAGGTATAAACCTCTCACACCCTTTGTTATACTTTGATTATAATGATGATATGGATAATGTTTAGTGATGATGTGATATTAAGGATATTTGCATGATTATGATGATGTTTAGTGGTTAATTAGTGGTTAAACTTATGAGTATTGATATGAACATGTTTAGGCAGAATATAAGTTGCTTGATTTGGGGAAATTAGAAGTATGATTGCTTGGTTGACGATTGGTGGTTTGTTTGAGTGTTTTAAACACGGGAATTACGTTTAAGCGTCGTTACGATGCCGGATTTTCATTAGGTTGTTTAGGCAGAAACCTCGGGTAACTCCATGATATGGAAGCAACCCTAACTGACCATGATCATGTAGGTCTTGTTGTGTAGTTTGTTTTGGCGAAAAAATCGCATCGTTTCGATTTACGGTTTAGGAGAAACACCCGTTTTAGTAGAAGTGGTTTCGGGAAACCAAGTGGTTCACTATATGAACTTTGAGAATATGATCAAACCCCTTAAAAATGGAATTTGGTCATGATATTAAAATGGATACTAACATGGACAGTTAGTAAGTGAATCGAGAAGGTTTCGGGTTAAAAAGATAATTTTTCGATTTTATAAAAATGTCGGAACCAAAGCTGCGCGAGGAGTAAGTGGTTCTGCACTCTACTGCCATAAACCTGCTCCTCTCGGGATTTTCATCCCCTTAAGCAGAAATTGTTTTTCAAGAATTTTGTTCTATTCTTTCTCTAGATCGCGCACGCGAAAACGGTGTGTCATTTCGATTAACGGTTAAGGAGATATGAGCGTTTTAGTGAAAGACGTGCGAATAGTAACTTTCCGTAGCTCATCCAAGTTTGAGAATACATTTCACCAAGCTAAACCCCTGTTTTGAGATCAAAACTTTTATAATAAATATTACAAATACTCAAGATGATTTTAGAAGTGGTTTCGTATTTAAATACGAATTTTCCGATTTATTAAAAGTGTTAGAGTACGAGTCGCGTAATAGTAACTCTATGAAAAGTCAACTCTAGAGTACTACTTTGACCAACCATTGCGACTAAGATAAAAGGAGTATTTCGAGTCGATTAAAATACGAACCTTGTTGACGAATAACGTGACTACATGATGTGTTTAACATATAGTTGACTTTAAATGAGTGTTATGAGCGAATGATTACGTTAGGGGACTGATCGAGTATTTCTTTGTTTACAGATTTGCGACAAGTCTCGAACCCCTAATACCAAGGACTCAAGGAAAGTTTTCTCATCCCATGCTGTTTTCCATTACTTATACTGTTGATGCATATGATATGATAGATGCATGCTTTCAAACCTTACATCGTATATAGATGTAATGGTATTAAAAAGGTTGAGATATAATAGATGCATATGATAGATGCATGCAAGTTTTCAAACCCTACATCATATAAATGATGCTGTTGTGATTTATGTGATTGATATATATATCTATTCTGCTTTAATGCTGTGAGAACTTTTTAAACTGTTTACGCTTTTAGTAAAAGCTTTCGTAAGATATAAGGTTTATATGCTAGGTAAATACTAGATATAAACCGAGGTTTAAAGGCTCTAAGTATAGAGCAGTCGTACGATGATTTTAAAATAATAGACCGTGAGTTAAATTACTACTTTATTTTTATAATACTGTCAGATACTGGAGGGTCCAGGGACATCTATGTTTTATATATGATGATTAAATATTCCAATATATATATATATACTATTGGATATTTAATGTGTGATATTAAATAATATTATTAAAAATATTATTTTGAATATCTATTAACTAAGTAAATATTACTTTGAATATTCATTTAAGTGGATTATTATTGAATAATAATTCTGTTATGGATTAAAAAACGTGCTTGTATATTAATTGCTAGGATTAATGAGCTTCAAGCTTTAATGGCTGCACTTGTGTTTCGAGACTAAATCGGTCCTCACAAGATGCCTACGTATCTCAATTCGTAATTGAGAATCAAGCCAAAAACGTAGTTCTGATTGTAGGATCAGGGACCTTATATAGGCGTCTGGAGCCTAGTATTTATGGTATGTTTTAGGAGTCTTAGCGAATAAGTCTCCTTTTTGATATTGGATAAGCATTGTACTGCTTGGCGGGCAAGTCTTTTCCTTGTTGATAAAGGCCGTGACTCATTAATTGCCTTTAATTGGGATTCTAGATCCTTCTTTGACCAATTTTCCATAACTTGGGCTCTTTTCATGAGCTGTATAATTTCCCTATTTATTAATTACGAAATTAATAAATAATCAGGGATTTGGGCATTAAATATCGAGCCTTTTCATTGGACCGTCAATTATATTTCTATAATTATTTTTCTGTCCATATCATTTGCCCCCCAATTTCTAGGAAAACTTTTTAAGCTTTCGTAGAAATTATATTGACCTTTTTCGAGATTCGGGGTCTTTTTATCCTTTACCTAGGACTTTATTTACACTAGTGTTTCACAATTATCGCCTTATTGCAAAGTGTGGAGTGACCTACACATTTACGACGATTGCTGCCTTATTCGAGGCTAATTTGACATTTATATGAAATATTCCTAATATTTTAGGAATTTTCATGTACCCACGGGTATTTTTAATAATTATTCCTAATATTTTAGGAATTTTCATGTACTCACAGGTATTTTTAATAATTATTCCTAATATTTTAGAAATTTTTATGTACCCACAGGTATTTTTAATAATTATTCCTAATATTTTAGGAATTTTCATGTACCCACAGGTATTTTTAATAATTATTCCTATTTTTTTTAGGAATTTTCATGTACCCCAGGTATTTTTAATAATTATTCCTAATTTTTTAGGAATTTTCATGTACCCACAGGTATTTTTTGAAATATTTTTTGAAATATTTCAAAAGTGTATAAAATATTTTCCCAAAATTAAGAAAATAATTTTCAATTATTTTCTATTTTTTCAGGTATTTTCTGAATTTTTAGAAATTTTCTAAAAATTTTAAATAGCTTTTGGCTATTTATTTGCAATTTCTGAATTTTTCTTTTGTTTTTGTATTCCTTGTCTCCTTTCTTACATAGCAACAATTGACATTGTTCCCCGTGAGGGAACATCCCTGTTTCCTGTGGGGGAGCAGCAGTATTTGAGAGCATTTGCTGTTGTGATTGAAGAGTGCGGGAGGCGTGCATAGCCCCGCGTGTAAGGCATCCAAAAAAGCCACGCGCCCCAGGCTGCTTCCTGGGCGTGGTTCGCGAATTAAATTTTTTTTTTTTTTTTTTTTTTAAATCGTAGCCAGCTGCTGTTGTCTTCTGGGCGTGGGTACCCCCGCCTAGGAGACGTTCTAGGTTGCCATGCCTAGGAACTATGTCTCCTGGGTGTGGGTCTTTCAAAGTTGGCTCATGGAGCTTCTGGGCGTGGGTACCCCCGCCTAGGAGACGTTCTAGGTTGCCACGCCTAGAAACTATGTCTCCTGGGCGTCGGTCTTTCAAAGTTGGCTCAAGGAGCTTTTGGGCGTGGGTACCCCCGCCTAGGAGACGTTCTAGGTTGTCACGCCTAGGAACTATGTCTCCTGGGCGTGGGTCTTTCAAAGTTCGCTCAAGGAGCTTCTGGGCGTGGGTACCCCCGCCTAGGAGACGTTCTAGGTTTTCACGCCTAGGAACTATGTCTCCTGGGCGTGGGTCTTTCGAAGTTGGCTCAAGGAGCTTCTGGGCGTGGGTACCCCCGCCTAGGAGACGTTCTAGGTTGCCACGCCTAGGAACTATGTCTCCTGGGCGTGGGTCTTTCGAAGTTGGCTCAAGGAGCTTCTGGGCATGGGTACCCCCGCCTAGGAGACGTTCTAGGTTGTCACGCCTAGGAACTATGTCTCCTGGGCGTGGGTCTTTCAAAGTTGGCTCAAGGAGCTTCTGGGCATGGGTACCCCTGCCTAGGAGACGTTCTAGGATTATGGGGTTTCAACCCTCACATAATACTCAAGTTTTAAAAAACTTGGATTTGGTTTTATTAAACCTCATTTCTAGTAGTAAGTCCATTCAGGAAACATTTTAAACATAATAAACTTTCAAGTTTGCAGCACGCCAAGTTCTTGGCACCTCATGCCCTTCGAGGGTTTGTAGCTTGTATGAGCCTCGACCAAATACGTTCTCAACGCGATATGGTCCTCCCCAATTTGTCCAATTCCGGATGCCTCAATCTTTCGAAGAACCAAGTCTCCTTGTCGAAATAACCTTTCTTTAACCCTTAGGTTGTAGTAGAAAGATGCCTTCTTTTGATGCTCAACTATCTTGGCGTTTGCCTCATCTCTAACTTCGTCAATTAGATCTAAAGCCAGCCTCAAGCCTTCTTCATTTTCTTCTGGTTCATAAGCCTCAACTCTTGGGGAGGTGTGAGTAATCTCCACCGGGACCACTGCCTCTGCTCCATAAGCCAATAGAAATGGAGTTGCCCCGGTGGTGACTTTGCAAGTAGTACGATATGCCCAAAGTATAGGGAGTAATTCGTCTACCCAAGTATTTCTGGAGCGTTCAACTCTTTTCTTTAGTCCATCAAGGATGATTCGATTTGCAACCTCAGTTTGCCCATTTGCTTGAGGATGGGCGACAGAAGTGAAGCGCAACTTGATATCGTTTTCATCACAATACTTCTTGAACTCATCGTTGTTAAACTGAGTTCCATTGTCCGTGACCAGGACTCGTGGAATTCCATATCTGCATATCACATTTTCCCAGAAGAATTGCATCATTTGCTTGGTGGTTATCTTGGCTAAGGGTTTAGCCTCAATCCACTTGGTGAAATAGTCAATTGCTACTATCAAGAACTTTCTTTGAGCACTTGCCATAGGAAATGGCCCGAGTATATCCATTCCCCACATAGCAAAGGGGATAGGTGAGTTAATGGATGTCATCATCTCTGGTGGTTGCCTAACCACTGGTGCATGTTTCTGGCACCGTTCACATTTCTTGACGTAGCTTTTAGCATCAGCAAGTATGCTTGGCCAATAGAAACCTAGACGAGTGACTTTATGAGCCAGGGCTCTGCCCCCCAAGTGTTGCCCACAAATCCCTTCATGCACTTCCTTTAGGGCCAATTCTGCCTCTTGAGGTCTCAAGCACTTTAAGTATGGAATAACAAAAGATTTCTTGTATAGGATTCCCTCAATTAGGGCATACCTTAGTGCTCTGACGTATAGCTTTCGTGCTTCTGAAGTGTCATTGGGCAGCCACCCAGTTTCCAGATGAGCTTTGATGGGATCAATCCAACAATTTGTGATACCAATGGGGGCTACCAACTTTCCATTGATGCTTGGGGTCTTCAAGACTTGGAAGTATACACTCCCGGCATAGTTTTCAATTTCAGAAGAGGCAAATTTAGACAAGGCATCAGCCTTCATATTTTCCTCCCTTGGAATGTGCTCCACATAGCATTCATCGAACTGAGTCATAATGGCCTTGACAAGTTTTAAGTACTTGGCCATGACTTCATCTCTGGCCTCAAACTCCCCATTTACTTGGGAAACCACTAGCCTCGAGTCTCCACATACTTTCAGAGTTTTGACTCTCAAGGCTCCAGCCAGCCCTAAGCCAGCTATCAGAGCTTCATACTCAGCCTCATTGTTTGTCGTCGGGAAGTCAAGTTTTAGTGCATACTCTATTAGGAATCCATCAGGACTTTGTAGAACTAAACCAGCTCCACTTGATTTTGTTTTTGATGCTCCATCAAAATAGAGCACCCAACATTCTTTGAAGGTCATTTCCTCATCTTTCTTATCTTCCATAGTCACTTCCTGCCCCCCGACTTCTTGGTTGTCAATGGTGCATTCAACCATGAAGTCAGCAAGTGCTTGAGCTTTTATGGCCGTCCGAGGCTTATACTTGATATCAAATTCTCCCAATTCAATGGCCCATTTGATCAATCTTCCACTAACTTGAGGGCTATGCAAGATGTTTCTTAGAGGTTGATCAGTCAAGACCTCTATCTTGTGAGCCTGGAAGTAGGGGCGTAGCTTTCTTGAGGCCATTATCAAGGCTAAGGCAAACTTCTCAACCATTGAGTAGTTTATTTCTGCCCCATGCAGAATCTTGCTCACATAGTAGATGGGTTTCTGAACCTTCAATTCTTCCTTTACCAAAACAGCTCCAAGGGCTGTGTTAGAAACCGCCAAGTATAAATAGAGAATTTCTCCTGGCTTGGGTTTTGCCAACAGTGGTGCTTCAGCCATATATTTCTTCAGGGCCTCAAAGGCTTCTTGACTTTCAGTTGTCCATTCAAAATTCTTCACTTTTTTGAGTGCTTTGAAGAAGGGTAAACACTTCTCTCCAGACTTGGAGATGAATCTTCCCAAAGCAGCCACTCTTCCCGTCAGTTTCTGGACATCCTTGACAGTCTTTGGTGGTTCCATGTCTAGAATCGCTTTGATTTTGTCGGGATTAGCCTCGATTCCTCTCTTGGAAACCATCAGGCCTAAAAACTTTCCCGAGCCTACACCAAAGGCACACTTGGCTGGATTCAGCATCATCTTGTGGTGTCTTAGCACTTCAAAAGCCTCTCGGAGGTGCTCAATGTGATCGGCCTTATCAAGGCTCTTGACTAACATGTCATCTACGAAGACCTCCATGATTTTTCCAATCAGGTGCTCAAAGATTTTGTTCACCAACCTTTGATAGGTTGCTCCAGCATTCTTAAGCCCAAAAGCCATGACTAAGAAACAGAAGACACCAAAGTCAGTGATGAACGACACTTTGGCGATGTCATCTTTGTGCATCTTGATTTGATTATATCCGCTGAAGCCATCCATGAAACTTAGCATCTCATGCCCAGCAGTGGCATCTATCAAGGCATCAATCCTAGGTAAGGGGAAACAATCCTTAGGACATGCATCATTCAAGTCGGTGAAGTCGACGCACATTCTCCACTTCCCGTTAGCTTTTTTGACCATCACAGGGTTAGCTAACCATTCCGGGAATTGGATTTCTTCAATAAACCCAGCTTCTAAAAGCTTATTCACTTCTTGCTTAATGGCTTCAAGCCTCTCTGGAGCAAAACTTCTTTTCTTTTGTTTCACTGCCTTCCTTTCTGGATCCACATTCAATTTGTGAGATATTAGTTGGGGATCAATCCCTGGCATGTCAGCCGCTGTCCAAGCAAAAACGTCATTGTTCTCTTGAAGAAAAGATGCGAGTTTGCATTTCAATGGTTCGGGCAGTAGTGCCCCAACATAAGTCACCTTTTCTGGTTCATCCGGGACTAAGGGAATTGGGATTAAATCCTCAGCTGGTTTCCCTCTTCGGTCCTCATTGTCACTAGTGTCCATATCTTCAATGGGGAGAACCTGCCCCCCAACTCCATCAGGCCTCAACGCGGCTACATAACAGCTTCTAGCCATCTTTTGGTCTCCCCGTTCTTCACCAATCCCATTCCTGGTGGGAAATTTGAGTTTCAGGTGGTAAGATGAGGCAACAGCCTTAAACGCATGAAGACCCGTCCTTCCAAGGATCGCATTGTAGGTTGAGGTTGCCTTTATAACTATGAAGTTCAGCATCTGAGTGGATGTATTCGTTCCTTGCCCCATGGTCATTGGGAGTTGGATAGTGCCTTCCACCTTTGATTCCACTCCATTGAACCCATATATGGGCATATTAGAGGGTGTCAACTGAGAATCAGTGTAACCCATCTTGATAAAAGCATCGTGGAACAATATATCCACTGAGGCTCCATTGTCGACTAGGACTCTCTTTGTTTCGGAGTTGCCTATCACAGGTACTATGACAAGAGGATCATCGTGGGGGAACTTCACCCCTTCCAAGTCTGAATCATCAAAACCTATTGACACTTCTGTTCGTGCACGCTTCGGCGCTTCTCCAACAACGGTCAGTACCTCTCGGGCATAAGCTTTTCTTGAGTTTCGGGAGGACCCAGCAGCAGTTGGTCCTCCAAATATCATGTTGATCACTGGCCCTCGGGGCTTGGGATTTCGATCTTGATCGTTGTCCCTTCTATCATAATCTTTTCTTTCATAGTTCCCCCTTTGGCTCCCTTGGCTTCCATCCTTAGTGAACTTGCTGAGTTTTCCTCTTCGTATCAGAAACTCGATCTCATCTTTCAGTTGCCTACAATCGTCGGTGTCATGACCAACTTCTTTGTGGAACCGACAAAATTGATTTTGGTTCCGCTTGGACAAGTCAGCCCTCATTGGTTTTGGCCACTTAAGATCTTCTTCCTTGGCTATCTCCATCAGAATTTGACTCCTGGGAGTATTCAATCTTGCATACTCCGTGAACTTTGGCCCAAAGTTATTTCTCTTGGGTGGAGAGTCAGAGTTCTTTGATGTTCGGGGAAACTTTTCCTTGACGTCGTACTCCTGAGTTTCTTTTCTTTTCTTTGAGTTTCCACCGTCGCCAGCGGTGGGTTCATACTTTCTCATGCTTTCCTCAGCCTTGATGTACTTTCCGGCTCTATCTTGGAGCTTCAACATGCTCTCTGGTGGATGTTTAGCCAACGACCTCCTGAAGTGGTCATCAGTGGTTCCTTGTTGCAGGGCTATCATAGCCACTTTGTCATCTAAGTCCGGGACTTTCAAAGCCTCCCGAGTGAATCGATTGATGTAGTCCCTTAGGGCTTCATTCTTTCCTTGACGTATTGCCATGAGTGATGCAGAACTTTTCTCATGCACCCTTCCACTAATGAACTGATTGATGAAAGCCTTGCTTAGCTCTTTAAAGGACCCAATTGAGTTGGGAGGTAGACGGCTATACCAACGTTGGGCCATGCCTACCAAGGTTTATGGAAACGCCCTACACTTGACCGCATCGTTGGCTGGCTGCAACAGCAGTGCATTGGAGAAGGTCCTTACATGATTTGCGGGATCTCCCGTTCCATCATAGGCTTTGATCGAAGGCATCTTGAACTTTCTGGATATAGCCGTTTTCATGATGTCTTGAGTAAACGGTGGTGTAGGATCATCGGGATCTCCTAGGGGCAACAGAATACTAGGATCACCCCTTGGGGCTTCGGCCCTCCTGGTTCTCCTTGGTGGTGGATCCAAATTGATAATTGGGATTCCTTCAGCTTGACTTTTTGCTCTTGCGGCCTCTTGTTCTGCCAATACTTTCTTAAGCCTTGCGACTTCTGCCTCATGGGCCGCAAGCTTGTCCTTAGTAGTTTGGGGTGGCTCCCGATTCGTCTGGGATGAACGTCTCCTTCTTGGGGCGACATCCTCCCCAGTTGTATAACCTTCATCCTCGGTGTATGGGCCAGAGTAATCTTGAATGAGAGGGGTCTGACGAGTTTGTTGATTTTGGGGTCCCAGACCTTGAATATAAGGGGGCACATATGCCTCATGGTAGATTGGATTAGTTCCACTTCCACCCGCCATGGGTCGAGGGGGCATGCCATAGCTTGGCATCCCCAAAGTCTGATTCGCGTATTGAGGGAGATCAGTAGTATGGAGTTGAAGGCTCCTTGGTGCACTCATGAGCAGCGGGGAGGTCGTGATTGGTTGCTGGTGAACGGTCTCTTGTGGATTAGATCCATGAATGACCATCTGCAGGGGATTCGTCCCTTCAACCAAAATCGGGATTTCCGGTCCTTGAGTGTTGGTGGGGATATTCGCCCCTTGTGTGCCACTAGTCGGTGGTGGCTGATCAGCCTCAGAAGTGATAGGGCGATCATCGGGAGTTTGAGTATCCCGAGCTGTTCTTCGTGTGTTTGCCATGGTTGATGTTGTCTTCCCACAGACGGCGCCAAATGTTATGGATTAAAAAACGTGCTTGTATATTAATTGCTAGGATTAATGAGCTTCGAGCTTTAATGGCTGCACTTGTGTTTCGAGACTAAATCGGTCCTCACAAGATGCCTACGTATCTCAATTCGTAATTGAGAATCAAGCCAAAAACGTAGTTCTGATTGTAGGATCAGGGACCTTATATAGGCGTCTGGAGCCTAGTATTTATGGTATGTTTTAGGAGTCTTAGCGAATAAGTCTCCTTTTTGATATTGGATAAGCATTGTACTGCTTGGCGGGCAAGTCTTTTCCTTGTTGATAAAGGCCGTGACTCATTAATTGCCTTTAATTGGGATTCTAGATCCTTCTTTGACCAATTTTCCATAACTTGGGCTCTTTTCATGAGCTGTATAATTTCCCTATTTATTAATTACGAAATTAATAAATAATCAGGGATTTGGGCATTAAATATCGAGCCTTTTCATTGGACCGTCAATTATATTTCTATAATTATTTTTCTGTCCATATCAAATTCAATATTTATTATTTGGGTATTTATTAAATATTTCAAATATGATTTAAAAAAAATCATAGAATCTTATTATATGATTAAAGGTTCTACTATTTACACAAAAATATAAATTTCTGATCTTCAGAAAAGATATTAAAACAGAGGTTCCCAACTATTATCTTAAGATATTTTAAAGATAATTAAATGCGAATAGTGTTTTCTAACTCGTCGGAAATTGGGAATCTAGTTCAAGAAGTTGAGGACAGAGTTTTACTTCCATTGATAGAATACCCATTCAAGTAAAGAATTTCAAACTTGCTAAACCCTGAAAATTTCAATAAACTCCCTGGTCATGATTTCAAAATACGTGGTAATCATCTGTAGTTTCGTTGAATAATGTCAACCCACACTGTGACTTACTACCTTCAAATACTCTGGAGTAAGGAATTCTGAACGGTTACAAAGTTTTTGACAAGTATTTGTACTTGGGGGAAACAGGATTAAATTCCGATTTCCGTTTCATTGAAATTTCTATCATGGGAACTGGAAGGGCTTACACGACAATGAAACAGGTGCCAGGGTAGTGCCAAAATTATCAAGGCTTACCCGATGATGAAACATGCGCCGAGGTAGTGATCTCTTGCGTGCTAAGGCTTGCCCGGTGATGAAACAGGCGCCGAGGTAGTGATCTCTTAGCACAGTGGCCCGTATGCGGCCAGGGTGATAACCGAATAGGAAGTCGTCCTTCTACTAGTAGAAAAGTTACGTTACGATACAACGGCTGATCACCGTGTATCGGGTGTTCCAGTATATTCCCTTCCCTCCAATTGGAGTTGTACTGCACATTGTAACGAAAGCCTAGGTTCTGAGTTACTGACAATGTGGCAGTGATGAGTAATGATGTTCCTCATACAGTATTTGTACTGTATGGCATGTTTTGACGAAAAGAATTGTTAGGTCCAAAGTATCGTAGAAGGGGGGGGGGGTTGAATACGATACTCACAAATAATTTAATTTCATTTGCAGATAATTCATTCAGTTCTATAATGAAATCAAACACACCAAACCAAATCAAGTTTCGGGGAGTATATCTTTTTATAAATATAAACCTCGAGGGGTGCTACAATTTCTAATCCGCAGATTAGCTTCAATGAGTTCTAAGTTATACACAATCAAAACTTTGATAGAATTCAAGCAGAATTAATTTCTCTGGTATTTTCTCTCTGGCTTGATTTCTCTCTTAGTTATTGCTACTGTGAAATAACTCGACTCAAGAAGACACTCCTTCTCTCTGATAGTAATTTTAGACTTGGATTTGAAAACTATTGAACCTCAATTGTAAAAACAATCTTGGCCGTCCATCTTCAAAATCAACCTGTAAAACAAGAATACTTTTCACCTGCTCTTAATTAAAAAACCATCGAATGAATTAACTTAATTTATCATTCGATAGTTTTTTAAATAAAACTATCGAATACCAAATTAAGGTAACATGGTTTTCAATGAATCATTTTTAATACCATTCGATAGTTTTCTTAAATGAAAAACTATCGAATCATTTTTTTCTTGTCTTATATCATTTAATAATTCCACTGAGCTCCTGGGTGTATAAGTAATAGACTGTATCACTTTCTTCTGAGATGATAAAACAGCTTGATCTTTTAAGTGACGTCACCTAGTGCAACTGGTCTGGTTCACAGATGAATAACACTTGATCAATTCTTCTTTTATGTCTTCAATTCAATGCTGCTGATAAGTCCCTTGTCGTTCTGGTTGCTTCAATTAAATCACTGGAATCCCGTGGTACTTAACCTTAAATCATTCACATACTTCTGTCGTCTTGAAAGTCTTGTTTCTTTTGCTGTCACTGAGGCTTGAACATTTTCATGAACTTCTTTCCGTGACCTGTTTACGGACTTCAAGAATACATAACGTATTTTGATTTTTTGAGTTTACCTTTTATTCTTTGATTCTGGATTCCTGTGCTTCTGTTAATACTATTGTCTGTCTTGTCCTTTGTTGAGTTGTAGTTATCTCTTTTACATCTTATGTTACATTATGCTTTACAATCTCCCTCTATTTGATTGGATAGAGTTCGACAAGCAAATACTTCGAGGATAACTCAACTAACTAAGGAAACATGAAACTACTTAAAGTAAGACAGCGTAATAATATTAAATGCATTCTGGATCAGATATATATACATTTCCAGATTTCATAAATCAAAAAACAATAAAACTTTATACAATGAAGTTGCTCCTCTAGTCTGAGCTGATAGTTCTTTTGTTCTTTGCTTCAATCTTCAGTCCATTCAGATCTCACCTTCCTCAATCATTGGATCGGAGTTAGCAGCTTGATAATCAATCACTGATAGATAGTGCAGTGGTTCTCCAGGTTTAAGGATTGCTCCTTGGATGTGTCTTCCAATATATTCAACCTCTTGACCCACTCCAGCCCATAACCATGCAATGTTAACATCTTCCTTGTTTATCTTTGGCATGTTTGGTAATCTGGTATGCACTTCCAATCCTCTTTCCACTCTTTTCCTATAGTAAGGAACATTCTCCATTAGAAATCTTCTAAGATTGTCTGCTGCTTTGTCCTTCTCCGTTGATGTGAATCCAGTGGATCTAAGATACTTCTCAAATGATATTAGATAGTTGCTTGGATAGTCTCTCAGTTTGTCCTCAGCCAAATAGCAGATTCTGAACAAGTCATTCGTCATGAATCTAACCATTGGAGGATCTTCAGTAATCTCTGGACCGACTTTCATCAAGATCTCCTTAACATGCTCACGGAGCAGTTCATTTAGTCTTGTAGTTCTTTGAATCTTGATGAGTATCACCTGCAGTTCTGTGTATGTTCTCTGTTCTAAAAACTTAGTGGAAATCACAAATGTACCTTTCTCAAGAAAATTGATCAGGATGTTCCAGGCTCCATTTTCTTTAACCCCGGCTTTCAGAAAGATCACAGTATTCCTCAGTGCAGTGAAGTAAATATGATCATCAGGATTTGCACTTCTTATGTTCTGAATTATGACTTCCACCTCTGCATTGTTGTTGACTTCTAATCCGTCTTCAACTCCGCAAAAGGTTTTATAAGCCATCTCCCATTCACTTCCATGTTTGCTTGCCAAATCCATCATCTTTTTCTTCCTTACTTCAGCTTGCACCTTGGATATTTTTAGCTTTTCAATCCTTAGAACTGCTTGGTGTCTTTCTTTCTCAGCATGCCTGGCATCTATTGCAGCTCTTTGAGCTCTTATCGCTTCCAAGGCAGCTTCTTCTTCTTGTGACAGAGGATTTGCTTCTTCTTCCATATTATCCTCCCAGATTGGATATTCAACAGGCTCTGGATAATATGGCTCATGCTCCTCCTGAATTGGTTGCTCTTGCATGACCTCAAATACCTCTTCACTATTCTCCTCTTCTTTTACAAGTTCTTCTATCTAGTACTGTCTTATCGGAATAGCTTCAACCATTTCCCAAACTCCCCATCCATCATTCTTCCCATCTCCAACTTTCTCCCCCTTAGTTGAGGAATCCTCGATAAAAGCATCCTCAGCATAAAAGGCAGTAGAAGGATCAGGTTGTTGATTTGAAGGTCCAGGTTGTCCACTTTGTTGGTTCTTTAGCATAGTCCAAATAGACTGTACACTATCACTCTGATTTTCCATGAAATCCAATAGCTCCTTATTCATCTTATGCATAGAAGCGAGCTTCAGGTCAATGTCATCCAATCTGGAGTTGGTAGTCTTCTCAATCTTGTCCAGTATCTGGTTCAGCTTAGACTCCACTCGAGAAAGGGTGTTCATTGCATCTTTTACCCTAGCTTGACCATCCCGGATAACCAGAACGTCTTCTTTCAAAGCTTCTTGTCCTTGTTGCAGAGCATCAACTTCATTCATGAATCCATCTTTAAGCTCTTTGACGTCACTCCTCAGTTCGACCAGTTCTTCCATAGCTTCCTTCTTCAAGGAGTCCACTGCCAGTTTAGTACCTGTTATAGTGCCAGATGCACTGCCTAAGACCCGATAAGTTCTTCTGGAATCAGCTGCAGCCAAGTCAACCTTCTCTTGAATAGTCTTTAAAGAAGAATTGGCTTGACCAGAGGAGATCCCTTGGTCAAAGGAAGGTCGCAGTGGAACCTTGAATATCGGATTTCATTGTTTGTCGTGAACTGTCATCTCCTTGAGAGTGGATTGAACATGTAACTCTCGTTCTGTCGGTAATAGCATATCATCAATATTTGGAAGGGTTAGGGTGTCACTCCTCACGTTTGGCTCTGGGTGTACACTCAACGTTTATGTCGGTGTTTCACTCATTTTTCCTTTCCCACTCAGGCCAGGTGTAAGTGTTTTTGTTTCACTCATTCCCTTTGTGCTCAATGTACCTGCAGAAGAAAACACCGTAGCCTTCCTTAAGGAGGTCACCGGTGGTGCAATGGGGCTTCGCAAGTCCCCGTCCTTGGATAAACCAAGTTGCTGATCATCCGTAGATGATATATCCTTTGAAGGATCTAGAGTTTGAATCTCTAGGGGGTTAGAAACAGGCTCTATTAACAGCAGAGATCCTGAATCTTCCCCAATAGTCTGTGAAGACTTTACCTCAGTTGACTCCTCAATAGTAATTGATTCATTGTCACCGAGTTGCCGATCTGCACCTACGTCAGACCCTTTACCCGCAGGATACAGATATTTTCCATCTGGGGAGCTAGACAATGACCCTTTAGATTTTACATTTAGGTCAGAGCCTTCTCTCGACGTCTGTGAAGACCCTTGGTTCTTAGAACCTTCAACCAGTGAACCTGACCGTAATATGGTCGGAACACTAGTTGCTTCCGTCAATTCTTCCTTACTTGATTGAGCTATTGGTTCAGATATAGCTTTCGTTAGCATGGCCCAATCAAAATCAGAAAAATCTGTGAATGGTTCTTTTGATGAGAGAAATGAAGTATCAACAGTTGCCTCGGTTTCTGTTCTTCTCCTTTTAGAGGAAGGCAGAGCTGTTGTTGAAGGGTGTATCTCCTTATGTGGTGCTGATTTAGCACTATCTCCCTCTACACTCAAGGATGTTTGTTTACTGGGTATAGGAGGGGAAGGAGGTGCGTTTATTGTTTCATTTAGCTCTTTCAAAGGCTCTTCGACCGTGGTTAGAGGTTGTGGGTTTGCAACCTCCTGGTCAGTGATGGCCACTGAGGGCTCTGGATCGACATCCATTGGTTGTGGCTCAGGAGCCAGTTCAGGTACAGGAATGTTAGCTTGAATTACCTGTTCCCCTGGGGGTAGAAGTGGTAGGGGCACCGTTCTTAGATATTCAGTGAGAACAGTGGGTACCCCTGGAAGATAGTTGTTCTTCCTTATGAGAGCGGTTATGGCATTGCTCTTCATCTTCATGCACTCCTGCGTCTCCTCGCCTTCGAATGTCTCGCGTTCATTATCTGTTAAGATATCATTGAGAATTAGCTGTAGGAACCTAGGATAGAAACAAAGCACATCATCTATGCATGTTCTTTCATCCAGTGGTCCCATGCACAGAATGACTTGATCGATCAGTAGCCTTCCTATGTTAATATGCCTATTATTCGCAATGGCAACCCCTATCTTTTAAAGGAATAAGGGAATACCATGCAGATTTGTTAACTTGGCAGTAAAAACATGGATTAGGGTATGAAAGAAAAAGTTCCATGGCTTTGGCAAGTAATGCTTCAGAAACTCTCCCACAAAGAAGTTAGGTTGTTGACTTCTTATGAGAGTGAAGAAAGCATGTATATCCTCAGTCGTGGGATCCGGAACAAGGTTTTCTGTTGAAAAATGAAGTATTCTGTTAAAATCATGTTCCGTCACCCTTATTGTTCTGCCCCCTGGCACAACAAAACTGAAGGACCTTACGTTATTCTCAGTTGTATCCGTGGCGGTTGTGTACAACGCAGTCAATTGATCAATACAAAGGACCACGAGAGTACTTAAAGAATATGCCACTAATGAACGTGTGTTCAAAAACTCTGCCCATGCACGAAACTGTAAGTTCGTAATGGCTTGCAGGTTTTGAAACGAGACATGATTAGTCTTGGTTACGATAAATTCTCCGGCCATTTTAAATTTCCAGAAAATTAATTTTTAAACCAAAACTAATTTTTAAATTAATTATTTCTAATTAATCAAATTTAACCAAAATCACCCCTTTTTCTGAATACACAACCTAATAACAAATCTTTAAGAACCCTAACTGTTGTCTTCGAAGATTCTCTTAAAAAAACAAAAAGAAATCAATTATTAACCAATCAATTTCTTAAAGCAAACAGTTAAGAATCCCTTTGTTCTAAAATATCACTTTCGATGGTTTCTTCTTTAAAGAATTAATAAAAACTCAAGGTAATCACAATTGTACGGTTAAAACACTTTACTGTTGACAAACTGTGATTATTTCAAGTTTTAATCGGTAAAAAAAGAGCTCAAGAAACTATCGATGGTGTTGTTCTTAGTTTGTATATATTCTTTGTAAGTATTATAAACGAGAGCTCAGCTTTTCAGATCTGTAAAAGTGAAAAAAAATTACCAAGGCAATGTTTTATACTTAATGAAACTGACAGGGGCATTTTAGTCAATACAGTGTTCGATAGTTTTTTAAATGTACCACCGATAGATTTTCAGAGGGGCAAAAAAGTCTATTTCCGTTCGATAGTTTTTGAGAAAACTATCGAAGAGTTTTAATAAAGAATGCAAACAGACTTTTTTTAGAAAACCATCGAAGTTTTTTTTTTTTTTTTGATTTAAACACAAAAACTATCGAAGTCATTTATATGAAAAATCTATCGAGAATTTAAATATAAATTAAAGTAAATTCCATTCGATATATTTTCAATTTAATTTCAAAAACTATCGAGAATTGTTTTCGATAGTTTTTTCCTTTCCTTTTCAAAAACTATCGAAAATTTATTTCGATAGAATTTTCTTTGTACTTGGAAAAACTATCGAATTTCCTTAAATTCGATATTTTTTGCTTCTGCCTAAATTTCAAAACCTGTTCTATTTTAAAAATTTAGACTTTTTTCATTTCCTGTCAAGTTTTATTTTGAATAAATCTTTTAGAATTTACCAAAATCAATTGTTACCAGAAAATTCACAATTTTCTTAGAATAAAATCAACTAAATATCATTAAATGATATTAATCAATTAAAATCCAATAAATTATGCTGCATTAATCTACAATGTTAAAAACAAAGTAAATTAATTCAAATTAAATAGATGATTTAATATTTAGAACAAATATTAACACCTAAATAATTTTTAGAATTAATAACCAATTAAATGCCAGAAGATATATCATTCATAATTATGACATAAAATTAGTACAATAATCCTAACTACGAGAATTGCTCCAGAAAATAAATTCACGAGTCCTAAGGATATAGAAATTCTTAAACTCATGTATTTACTAGGACTATCTGCATGTTATGGATTAAAAAACGTACTTTGTGAATTTAATGAGCTTCGAGCTTTAATGGCTGCACTCGTGTTTCCGGACTAAATTGGTCCTCACAAGATGCCTACGTATCTCAATTAATGTTGAGAATCAAGTCAAAGACGTAGTTCTGATTGTAGGATCAGGGACCTTATATAGGCGTCTGGAGCCTAGTATTTATGGTATGTTTAGGAGACTTAGCGAATAAGTCTCCTTTTTGATAACTGATAAGGATTGCATTACTTGGCGGGCAAGTCTTTTCCTTGTTGATAAAGGTTGTGACTCATTAATTGGGATTCTGGATCCTTCTTTGATAAATTTGCCATATTTTGGACTCTTTTCATGAGCTGCATATTTCCCTTATTTATTAATTACGAAATTAATAAATAATCAGGGTTTCGGGCCTTGTACTTGGGTCGTATTCTTGGACCAATCTAGGTCTAATTAATACATCATTAATTAAATATTTAGGGTTATTTTTAGCCCATATCATTTGCCCCCCAATTTCTAGGAAAACTTTTCAAGCTTTCGTAGAAATTATATTGACCTTTTTCGAGATTCGGGGTCTTTTTATCCTTTACCTAGGACTTTATTTACACTAGTGTTTCACAAGTATCGCCTTATTGCAAAGTGTGGAGCGACCTACACATTTACGACGATTGTTGCCTTATTCGAGGCTAATTTGACATTTATATGAAATATTCCTAATATTTAAGGAATTTCCATGTACCCACGGGTATTTTTAATAATTATTCCTAATATTTTAGGAATTTTCATGTACCTACAGGTATTTTTAATAATTATTCCTAACATTTTAGGAATTTTCATGTACCCACATGTATTTTTAATAATTATTCCTAATATTTTAGGAATTTTCATGTACCTACAGGTATTTTTAATAATTATTCCTAACATTTTAGGAATTTTCATGTACCCACAGGTATTTTTAATAATTATTCCTAATATTTTAGGAATTTTCATGTACCCACAGGTATTTTAATAATTATTCCTAACATTTTAGGAATTTTCATGTACCCACAGGTATTTTAATAATTATTCCTAACATTTTAGGAATTTTCATGTACCCACAGGTATTTTTAGAAATATTTCTTAAAATATTTCAAAAGTGTATAAAATATTTTCCCAAAATTAAGAAAATAAATTTGAAAATTATTTTCTATTTTTTCAGGTATTTTCTGAATTTTTAGAAATTTTCTAAAAATTTTAAATAGCTTTTGGCTATTTATTGGCAATTTTTGAATTTATTTTGCTTTAGCATTTCTTGTCTCTTTTCTCATATAGCAGCAAATCAGGTTGTCCCCTGTCAGGGAGCAGTTGCTACGTGTCAGGCAGGAATTAACTTCTGTCTGTTTTGAATTTGTGGATAGGCAGGTGCAAGGGTGGCGGGGGTAAGCCCCGCGTACAAGACAGCCGAACAAACAACGCGCAGAAGGCAGCTTCCTGGGCGCTGTTTCGCAAATTAATATTTTTTTTTTTTTTTGCTTGAAGGAAGATTTGTCTGGAGGGCGTGTATTACCCACGCGTACAAGACAGCCAAATAAGGCACGCGTCCCGGGCTGTTTTCTGGGCGCGGTTCGAGAATTTAATTTTTTTTTTTTTTTTTTTTTTTTTTAAAATGGTGGCCATTTTATTTTAAAGAAAAGGAGGTCAGCTCTGTTGCTTTCTAGGCGTGGATCCAGGCCGCCTAGAAGACCTGTTCGCTCCGGGCGTTGTTCGTTTGCAGGCGTTGTTCGCTTTAATATTTTTGAAAAATTATTCAAAAATATGTCATTGGTCCTCAAGACTTAATAATAATTGTTCCCGTATATATTTTTTGAATTTTCGGGGAAAACAATTAATAATTATTTTTTTCTCTTTTCTACAAAAATTAAAGGTTCACTTCCTCTTGTCTTGTAGGCGTTGGTAACCCCTGTGTACAAGACGAGGTTGTGAACCACGCGTCCCAGACGGTCTCCTGGGCGTTTTTGCCTCCAAGACGTTTTTCAAATCTTGATTCTTCAAATGTTTGCTGGGCGTTGGTCACCCCCGTGTACAAGACGGGGTTGTGAACCACGCGTCCCAGACGGTCTCCTGGGCATTTTTGCCTCCAAGACGTTTTTCAAATCTTGATTCTTCAAATGTTTTCTGGGCGTTGGTCACCCCCGTGTACAAGACGGGGTTGGGAACCACGCTTCCGAGGCTGTTTCCTAGGCGTTCTTCGCGCTTCTTTTTTAGCTAAATTTTCTTTGTCTCCTGGGCGGTGTTCACCCCACGTACAAGACGGAGTTGTGAATCACGCGTTCAAGGAGGTCTCCTGGGCGTCTTTGCCTCATAGTCGTTTTTCAATCCTTGATTTTTCAAATGTCTTTTGGACGTTGGTCACCCCCGTGTACAAGACGGGGTTGTGAACCACGCCTCCCAGACGGTCTTCTAGGCGTTTTTTGAGGTGTTTTTCGACCTCAATTTTCGACCTTGATTTGGTCCTAGATTGAACAAAACGACCTCAACTTTTTATGTATTTGAGAGGTCGTTACCCTTCAACCTCGTTTAAGGTTTCGACAACGCCAAACGTGGCTTACAGATACAAGAACTAACTTGAGTTCTAACACCTTAGACCTCATTTGAGGTTTCAACAACGCCAAACGTGGCTTACAAATACAAGAACTAACTTGAGTTCTAATACCTTAAGTTTCACATCGAGAGGTCTTCGTGAACGAAAACAGACACAACGTTTCACTTGCTTCTTTAATTTGAGCTTGCGGTATATCGAATCGAAGCTCGTTCTGAGCTCTACTTCCTCAATTTTCAGGGGTTTCAACCCATATATTAACATTCTTCCAATAGGCCTCTTTAGGTTTTTAATTTGAGCTTGAGGTCTTTAGGACTACAATTGATCTTCCGACTTTAAGAATCGTGGTCTTCATGACTTTTTAATCTAAATTGGGCTTCCATTTTGAGGCAGCTTGCCTTTTTGGCATCCTTCTGATACTTCTTCTTGCCAATGGAGGAGTTCGAGCCTACTGACGACTTCATAGAGGACTTAGATGCCCCTGTCCTTGACAATGATTCGTTTGATGACTTAGATCAGATTTTATTGGCCATGCGTGGCTCTATATCTTGCTTTTATTCAGGGTCCTTTCATGGACTTTAAGATTTATTTGATGCTTGTAACATAACTCTTTGATCCTTCGAGATCTTCTATTCATGCATGCTATTTATGCTATATCTTGTAGTCTTATCTTTTCGATACTTCTTCTTCGGGGTTTATGCAACTTTATTTTTGCATATTCTGTTTTGTCATTCTTGCTCACTTATATTTATTTAACTTATCTTTTGTAAGGCAATTCCTAGTACTTGGCCTCTTGAATGGGCTGGCACTTTGATCAAGTGTTATTGGTACAACTTGTCCTTAAGTAGAACAATAAGGAAATGCTCAAACAAAGATAAGTAATAAAATAGTGAATGAGAACTTGAAATATTTCCTTTGAAAAAGAGGGTTCGACCCTTACATAGTGCTTTACTTCCTACTAAGAGCTTAAGAGCTCAGAATGGTTTCGTCGACCTTATTGCTACTTGTCCTATATGTGGATCCTTTTAGGAAACAACTAAACATAATAAACTTTTTAAACTTGAGGCATGCCAAGTTTTTGGCACCTCAGTCCCTTCAAAGGTTCAGGCAACAATGCTCCAACGTGAGTGACTTTGTCTGGTTCTCCATCGTTTCTCGAATCCATAACCTTGATTGGGAGAACCTGCCCCCCAACTCCATCAGGCCTTAACGCGGCTATATAGCAACTCCTAGCCATCTTTTGATCTCCTTGTTCTTCACCAACCCCGTTTCTTGTTGGGAACTTGATTTTCAAATGGTAAGTTGAGGCAACAGCCTTGAATGCATGAAGGCCTGTCCTCCCAAGGATTGCATTATAAGTCGAGGTTGCCTTTATCACCACGAAGTTCAGCATTTGAGTTGTTGTTAGTGAACCTTGCCCTATTGTCATAGGGAGCTGAATAGTTCCCTCTACTTTAGATTCAACCCCATTGAACCCGTATATGGGCATGTTTGAAGGAGTCAGTTGCGAATCGGTATATCCCATCTTGACGAATACATCATGGAACAAGATGTCCACGGAAGCTCCGTTATCAACCAGAACCCTCTTGGTTTTAGAGTTACCTATTACAGGTATAATGACCAACGGGTCGTCATGGGGGAACTTCACCCCTTCAAGATCAGAATCATCAAAGGTAATAGCCACTTCTGTCTTGGCACGTTTCGGTGCTTCTCCTACAACAGTCATTACCTCTCGGGCATAAGCTTTCCTTGAGTTTCGGGAGGACCCAGCAGCAGTCGGTCCTCCAAATATCATGTTGATGACAGGCCCTCGGGGCTTAGGAGTACGATCTTGGTCGTTGTCCCTCCTATCATAGTCTTTCCTTTCATAGTTTCCTTGTTGATTTCCTCGATTCCCATCCTTAGTGAACTTATCGAGTTTTCCTCTTCGGATTAAGAACTCGATCTCATCTTTCAGTTGTCTACAATCGTCGGTATCATGACCAACTTCTTTATGGAAACGACAGAATTGATTCTTGTTCCGTTTCTCCAAGTCGGATCTTAGCGGCTTTGGCCATCGAAGATCTTCTTCCTTCTCAATTTCCATCAGAATTTGACTTCTTGAGGTGTTCAACCTTGCATATTCATCGAACCTGGGTCCGAAGTTGTTCCTTTTAGGTGGAGAGTCAGAATCTTTCGCTGTCCTGGGATATTTGTCCCTAGCGTCATACTCTTGAGTCTCCTTTCTCTTTTTTCCGTTTTCACTTGCTTCCACAGTGGGTTCATATTTTCTCATGCTCTCCTCAGCCTTGATGTATTTTCCAGCTCTATCTTGTAGTGACAACATGTTTTCGGGGGGATGCTTAGCCAAAGACCTCCTGAAGTGGTCATCGGTAGTTCCTTGCTGTAGGGCTATCATAGCCACTTTATCTTCCAAATCTGGGACTTTTATAGCCTCCTTAGTGAATCTACTCAAGTATTCTCTCAATGTTTCATTCTTGCCTTGTCGAATCCCCATAAGAGAGGCGGAACTTTTCTCATGTATCTTCCCACTAACAAATTGATTGATGAACGCCTTACTCAACTCTTTGAAGGATCCAATAGAATTGGGCGGAAGGCGATTGTACCAACGTTGAGCCATGCCCGCCAGGGTTTGTGGAAACGCCCTACACTTTACAGCGTCATTGGCAGGCTGCAACAGTAGTGCATTTGAGAAGGTTCTTACATGATTTGCGGGATCTCCCGTTCCATCATAAGCTTTGATGGTTGGCATTTTAAACTTTCTGGATATAGTGGCCTTCATTATCTCTTGAGTGAAGGGTGGTGTAGGATCATCAGGATCTCCTAGGGGCAACAAAACAGTAGGATCACCCCTTGGGGCTTCAGCCCTCTTGGTTCTCCTTGACGGTGGATCCAAATTGATTATCGGGACTCCTCCCGTTCCTTGGTTTTGGGTCCTTGCGGCTTCTTCTTCAGCCAGTAGCTTCTTGAGCCTTGCAGTCTCGGCTTCATGGGCCGCTAGTTTCTCCCTTGTAGTTTGGGGTCGTTCTCTATTGGCTTGAGAAGAACGTCTCCTTCTTGGGGCAATATCCCTCTCATCTCCTGTTGAGTAATTTTCATCCTCGGTATAGGGACCAGAATAGTCTAGGAAAGGGGTTTGTCTAGTTTGTCGATTTTGGGGTCCCAGACCTTGAATGTAAGGGGGCACATAGGCTTCATGATAGATGGGATTAGTCCCACTGCCGCCCACCGGGGGTCGAGGAGGCATACCGTAGGTTGGCATGCCCAGAGTTTGAGTAGCATACTGGGGGAGATCAGTAGTGTGGAGTTGAAGGCTACGAGGTGCGCTCATGAGCAGCGGGGAGGTCGTGATCGGTTGCTGGTGAACGGTCTCTTGTGGATTAGATCCATGAATAACCATCTGCAGGGGATTCGTCCCTTCAACCGAAATCGGGATTTCCGGTCCTTGAGTGTTGGTAGGGATATTCGCCCCTTCAATGCCAGTAGTTGGCGGTGGTTAGTTCCCGCGAGTATCAGCCTCAGAGGTGACAGGGCGATCTTCGGGAGTTTGAGTATCTCGAGCTGTTCTTCGCGTGTTTGCCATGGTTGATGTTGTTTTCCCACAGACGGCGCCAAATGTTATGGATTAAAAAACGTACTTTGTGAATTTAATGAGCTTCGAGCTTTAATGGCTGCACTCGTGTTTCCGGACTAAATTGGTCCTCAAAAGATGCCTACGTATCTCAATTAATGTTGAGAATCAAGCCAAAGACGTAGTTCTGATTGTAGGATCAGGGACCTTATATAGGCGTCTGGAGCCTAGTATTTATGGTATGTTTAGGAGACTTAGCGAATAAGTCTCCTTTTTGATAACTGATAAGGATTGCATTACTTGGCGGGCAAGTCTTTTCCTTGTTGATAAAGGTTGTGACTCATTAATTGGGATTCTGGATCCTTCTTTGATAAATTTGCCATATTTTGGACTCTTTTCATGAGCTGCATATTTCCCTTATTTATTAATTACGAAATTAATAAATAATCAGGGTTTCGGGCCTTGTACTTGGGCCGTATTCTTGGACCAATCTAGGTCTAATTAATACATCATTAATTAAATATTTAGGGTTATTTTTAGCCCATATCACTGCAGTTACTGACTTCTAATCAAAATTAATTAGAAAGATTTAACATCCCAAGTTCACCAACCAGCTTTGAAAAAGTGGATTCATCAAGTGGTTTAGTAAAGATGTCTGCAATTTGATCCTCTGTGGGTACAAAATGTAACTCCACAGTTCCATTCATGACATGCTCTCGGATAAAATGATACCTGATGTCGATGTACTTCGTCCTCGAGTGTTGCACTGGGTTGTTTGAGATTGTTATGGCACTTGTGTTGTCGCAAAATATTGGAATCTTTGTCAACAAAAGCCCATAGTCACGGAGTTGGTTTCTCATTCACAAGATCTGAGCACAGCAGCTTCCAGCAGCAATGTATTCAGCCTTAGCTGTTGATGTGGAAACTGAATGTTGCTTCTTTCTATACCAAGAAACTAATCTTCTTCCAAGAAACTGACAGCTTCCTGAAGTACTTTTCCGATCAATCTTACAACCTGCAAAATCAGAGTCTGTGTATCCAATAAGATCAAATCATGTATCTTTAGGGTACCAAATTCCAAGATTTGGAGTCCCCTTAAGATATCTAAATATTCGCTTAACAGCTATTAGATGAGATTCTTTAGGATCAGACTGAAACCTAGCACACAAGAATGTTGCAAACATTATATCTGGTCTACTTGCAGTGAGATAAAGTAATGAGCCTATCATACCTCTATAGCCTGTGATGTCAACCTTCTTACCAGTTTCATCCTTATCAAGCTTAGTGGCAGTTGGCATATGAGTCTTTGTTGTAGATGAGTCTTCCATTTGATACTTCTTCAGAAGATCTTTAATGTACTTGGACTGACAAATGAATATACCATCTTGTTTTTGGTATACTTGCAGTCCAAGAAAGAATGACAATTCACCCATCATGCTCATTTCATAACGACTCTGCATTAACTTAGCAAATCTCTTGCATAGATCATCATTAGTAGAACCAAATATTATGTCATCAACATATAATTGCACCAATATCAAATCATTTTTATGCTTTTTGACAAAGAGAGTTTTGTCTACGACACCTCTTGTAAAATCATTTTCAAGTAAGAATTCAGAGAGAGTGTCATACCATGTCCTTGGAGCTTGTTTGAGTCCGTAGAGAGCTTTGAATAGAAAGTACACAAAGTCTGCCAGTTTTGAATCCTCAAAACCTGGAGGTTGTTCCACATACACTTCTTCTTCTAACTCCCCATTCAGAAAAGCACTCTTCACATCCATCTGATATACCTTGTAATTGGAATGTGCAGCAAATGCTAGAAACATTCTGATGGCCTCAAGTCTTGCTACTGGTGCATAGGTTTCATCATAATCAATTCCCTCTTCTTGAGAGTAACCTTTAGCAACCAGTCTGGCTTTGTTTCTCGTTACAATGCCATCTTTGTCCAACTTATTTCTGAATACCCATCTTGTTCCAATAACAGATTTTCTCTTAGGCCTGGGTACCAGCTTCCAAACTTTCTGCCTTTCAAACTGATTGAGTTCCTCTTGCATAGCAATCACCCAATCTGGATCATCTAGAGCATCATCAACTTTCTTAGGTTCTGTTTCTGAAAGAAACCCAGAATAGTGACATTCATTTTGTGATGTTCTCCTAGTTCTCACTCCTGTGTCCGGATCACCAATGATCAAGTGAAAGGGATGATCTCTATTCCATACCCTTTGTCTTGGCAGATGCGATCTTAATGATTCTCCTTGTTCTAGATGTTGTGGAGTATGACTAGTTGATCCTTCTCCTGCTCCCCCTGAGTTGTTGATGGTTTGATCTGATGATTCTATAGACTGACTAGTGGATCCTGTAGAATTTTGAGGATCTCCATTTTGGTCACCACTTTGTCCAGAATCATTATCATTATGATTATTATTAATAACTGTAACAACTTCAGGTACTTCTTCATTGTCAGAGAGATCTTCTGATAGATTTTCAAATATCAAGGATTCAGAGTTCTCTCCAGTTTGCAGGCCTGGTCTTTTGGTGTCGTCAAATGTTACATTGAAGCTTTCCAACACCTTCTTATCTTCAATCACATATACCCTGAAAGCCTTAGATTCCAGAGAATAGCCCAGAAAAATGCCTTCATCTGCTTTGGCATCAAACTTGCCAAGATGTTCTCCATCTTTAAGTACAAAGCACTTTGCACCAAACACATGAAAGTACTTCAGTGTTGGTTTCTTGTTGGCCATTAACTCATACGGAGTCTTTTCATGATCTTTGTTGATCAGGGTTCGATTCTGAGTGTAGCAAGCTGTGTTCACTGCTTCAGCCCAAAAGTAAGTGGGAAGTTTTGATTCACTCAACATGGTCCTTGTTGCTTCAACCAAGGTCCTGTTCTTCCTTTCCACTACTCCATTATGTTGAGGAGTTCTTGGTGCTAAAAACTGTCTTGATATTCCTTTCTCTGAGCAGAAATCATTAAGAACTGCATTCTTGAATTCAGTTCCATCTTCTTAGTTGTGATCAATGATTAGTTGTGTTGCTTCATCCTTTGATTGTATGAACAACACCCACGTGTACTTGGAGTAGTCATCCACCATCACCAATGCATATCTTTTTCTTGAAAGTGACATAACATTGACTGGATCAAATAAATCCATATGAATCAGTTGTAATGGTTCAGTAATGCTTGTCATTCCTTTGTTTCCATGTGATGCTTTCTTCGACTTCCCTTTTTCACATGCTTCACATAGTCCCTCCTGATTGAATTCCATCAGGGGCTGTAGATTCACTAACTGGTTTCATTGGTACAAACGGTCCGTTTTCTAATATGCCAATATACAACGGATTAGATGCCTTGATAAATAACAGCATCTTCATCTTCCACAAACCGAAATCATCTCTAGTAAATGGGGGAACTTTAATACCAGCAGTTGTCTTTGGAGCAATCATGGTTTCTGAAAATTTCAAATTGTTTAAAATTCAAGAAATTCCAATTAAATGAAAATTTTTGAAAGTTAAAAAATTTGCTTCGAATTTTCACGCTACGTTTGATTTTGGTCTCATTCACCGGATCTGATTTGTACGTCAATCAAGGAGCTCTGATACCAATTGTTAGGTCCAAAGTATCGTAGAAGGGGGGGTTGAATACGATACTCACAAATAATTTAATTTCGTTCGCGGATAATTCATTCAGTTCTATAACGAAATCAAACACACCAAACCAAATCAAGTTTCGGGGAATATATTGCTACTGTGAAATAACTCGACTGAAGAAGACACTCCTTCTCTCTGATAGTAATTTTAGACTTGGATTTGAAAACTATCAAACCTCAATTATAGAAACAATCTTGGTCGTCCATCTTCAAAATCAACCTGTAAAACAAGAATACTTTTCACCTGCTCTTAATTAAAAAACCATCGAATGAATTAACTTAATTTATCATTCGATAGTTTTTTAAATAAAACTATCGAATACCAAATTAAGTTAACATGGTTTTCAATGAATCATTTTTAATACCATTTGATAGTTTTCTTAAATGAAAAACTATCGAATCATTTTTTTCTTGTCTTATATCATTTAATGATTCCACTGAGCTCCTGGGTGTATAAGTAATAGACTGTATCACTTTCTTCTGAGATGATAAAACAGCTTGATCTTTTAAGTGACACCACCTAGTGCAACTGGTCTGGTTCACAGATGAATAACACTTGATCAATTCTTCTTTTATGTCTTCAATTCAATGCTGCTGATAAGTCCCTTGTCGTTCTGGTTTCTTCAATTAAATCACTGGAATCCCGTGGTACTTAACCCTAAATCATTCACATACTTCTGTCGTCTTGAAAGTTTTGTTTCTTTTGCTGTCACTGAGGCTTGAACATTTTCATGAACTTCTTTCCGTGACCTGTTTACGGACTTCAAGAATACATAACGTATTTTGATTTTTTGAGTTTACCTTTTCTTCTTTGATTCTGGATTCCTGTGCTTCTGTTAATACTATTGTCTGTCTTGTTCTTTGTTGAGTTGTAGTTATTTCTTTTACATCTTATGTTACATTATGCTTTACAAGAATGTTTAAACATATCGTTCTGTATATGAACGGAGTTTTAAAGGTTTTCAATTCTGATATCAGCTTACATATATGATTATGATGCTATATCTTATTGTCGAGCTATAGTGCTCATTCTTGCTTCTTTTATATCACAACACAACAGAGTTGAAAGGTGCTCATTACTGATATTTTACGGTATTGTGAACAATATGAGATATCTAAATAGATATGCATGTATATATGTTGAGAAAGGATTTAAGATATACAGTATATTGAACTGTATAGTATTTTGAATCAACGGATAGGCTTTAAGCCCTGATTCCAATATTTTATATCTATTTTAAAAGATATGTTTTGAATCTTGGTTCATTATATCGATACCAAGGATTTCTAAATGATTTAAGAAGAGTATTTGAGTATGATTATAAGTCATACGGTATTTTGGAACGGTATACTATTTTGGGGTCAAACCCTAGTAGTTTTAAACATGGATCCTATATGGATAATTTACCTTAAAGGTTTAAAGATTTCAACTGGGATAGATTTCTTGCTGAGTGCTATTAGCTCATTCTTGCTTTATTAAATCTTTCAGAATGAAGAAAACATTGTCGATTCACCTCGTGTTACGAGAGCAAGGGAATGGAGAGACCACCCTTGAGTTAGTTCATCAAGATGGATATTGCCGGTGTGAGCAGAATAGTTGCAGCTTGAATTAGTGAGAATTATTTTTGAATAGGTTTGTATTACTAAACCTTGTATAGAATTGTGAGGTCTATTATTTTAACTTCAGGTAGAGGTTATAAATGATAGATGAGATCCTGGATAGTACATTTGATTTGTAATAACAAATGTTACTTTTGTTGCTCATTTCCAAGGTTATAACTTGTGTGTGTGCGTAACTGATTGGGGTCGTTGGAGTTATATTATTAGAATGAATGTATTGTATAATTGATGGAGCGTGACAACCCAGATTCCTGACCCCAGATCTGGGGGTGTTACAGAAATGGTATCAGAGCGTTAAGTTATAAACTTGGATATGAGAGTGTCAAGAGTTATATCGAAGTAAGAGAATGACGAGAGGACTCATATAGAGTTCGTTAAGTGGACTAACGGAAGTAGTGCCATTGAGGATGTTAAGATTAAAGAGTTTAGTTGAGGACTTATCGGAGGACCGATAGGACCGTTGAAGACCATCATAATGATGAGATGAATGTCTAGAATTATACCCGGATTATCAAGGACATTAAGATAAGACGCGGAGCAGAGTCTCGGTCGCATTTGAGGTAAGGTCGGAATGGCCAATACCAATGGATAACTTGACTTAGTAAGAACCTAAGTGTTTGTAGTTCATCGTAGTTTGCCCATGAGAAGGCAACACATGTGAGGATCAAGACGTTAACAGTCCTTTACGCGATCCGAATTACTAAATTGCATGGACAAGTTAAGGCATTATCTTGTGTATGAGGTCCAAGCCTTGAGAACAATGATGCCACCAGAGTTGGTGTCTTTTCCGTCGATGGGTATTTTGTTACCTAAGAGGAAGACTTTTGCGTACATATAGTACCAGAACGTTATCGTGAGATGAACGTGCTAAATCGCATCGCGAGTATATTTCGTACGATAGGCCATGATGGCTCAACTCGGAAATCAAAGATATGAAGAATGGATAGGGTGATTCTGATAAAGACACGTATGGTTACAACGAGCAATGCGACAATCTCAGGACCTACGAGGAACGAGACCTATGGTGGCCTGGGGTTGGATTCATTCGATACGACTAGTGTTGAGAAATTACATATACGTTAATGGACCTCCATCTTTTGAGGATTTGTTGATGCGACCGTAGGAGGCCTAATCTCTGAACGATTATCGGGGAATGGCGAATATGTTTCAAACTCCCGACCTATCTAAGGACTTGTACGATTTTGAGGTACCATTGGTTAGTACCCTAAGCCATAAATGCAGAAAGATAAGATCATCCTCGTACGGGTGATGTTAGAAATTATGATGACCATTGACTTTTTGGTATCTACTTGCTGGTACACTACTCAATCTAAAACTGTTCCTGCCTGTGTTACCTTGAATAGTTCATGTCAGGTAACCCTTCTAATTTCCTACTTCAACTTGGGATGCAACCAACAATTGTTAAGTATTCATTTTATTTCTTCATATTTGGACTCCTCAGTTGAGTTCATAAATATCTAGCTATGTGTTTAAAACATAGATGATGTATATTTCAGAGACTACTCGTGAATTCTTTTCTTCTATTAAGGAAAGATTTGCACATCAGACGTTGAAATCGTAGAAAGGATATCAATTTGATATTGATATTCCGAATTCAATTCTATCGGAGAATTTGACCAAGTTTATGTACGGAGACACCTTTGGGTGGACCGTTTCACTAATGAGAAATGTTTGGTGGAAGGTTATCGATTGTTCCGATACCAAGGATCATCTATTTTAGACCTTATATTCTATTCAAGGGTTATAATCACCTTGTTCATCCAAAACTTATTATTCTTCTTTTTAAATTCATTATCCGAGTAGTCAAAATTTTGCTTTCTTTCTTTCTTCGACTACGATGCCGAAATTTTGTACTAATAAATTGAAAATGGCTAATTGTATGTGCCATTATGAGTGACTAGTTAATTGTTCTAACTAGTTGAAATTTTAATGATATGATGAAAATCTAGCTAATCATCCTAGCTAGATGTTGCGTCCCAAACTAATTAAACTAACAAATTTTGTTCAGCTAGTTGTTAAAATTTTCTTGAAGTGAACTAGTTATTGTTTCACTAAGTTTCACTTTCGGTCGAATTTACTTAAGTGAGTTCACAATGCATTTTATATGCAGTGAATTGTGATGATGAAATTTCCAAATGATAATTGATTGAGACCTAATAAGGTCACCCATTCGACGAGAATCCTTAAAAAGATTTTATATAAAGCATTCAGTTGCTTGAAGTATTCCTGCTTGAAGTATTCCTGGTACCATGCAAGTATTTTCCTTAGTATTTGGAAAAAAGAAAGTGTTGAATCTGAGAGCTAAGGTAAATGAGTACGACAAATTATGAATTGAAGTTACGGAAATTGCCAAGGTTTGTTTCGCATGATGCGAATTCAGAATAACGGAGTGTTCGAAACGACTGATTATGTTACCTTGGTTAATGAAACGACTATGATAGAAATAGAAGCAAAGTGGACGAGAAAGAAATGGGTATAAAGAAAATTGAGTATGAAACGCGAATAGATTGAGAAAGAAAGAAAATAAGAATTCAGATTGTCGGACGAGGGAACAATTGACCTCCAAGGAGGTGAAACTTGTTTAGCCTCTGTGATAGATATGAAACGGGAAGTACCTAGTGTACAGAATATCCCTGTTGTCAACGAATTCAAGGATGTATGTCCAGAAGATCTTTCGGGGTTACCACCCGATAGAGAAATAAAGTTGTTATAGAATTAGCTCCAAGAACGACGCCAGTTTCGAAGGCCCCGTACCGACTAGCTCCAGTCAAGATGAAGAAATTAGTCGCTCAATTGTAGGAATTGTTAGGGAAAGGAATGATAAGAACAAGTGCGTCACTGTGGGATGCACCCGTGTTATTGGTGAAGAAAAAGGACGGCAACATGAGGTTGTGCATAAACTATCGAAAGCTGAATAGGCTAGCGGTTAAGAATGAATACCCCTGCCAAGGATCGGTGATTGGATCGATCGGTTGCATGATGCAGTTAAATTCTCGAAGAATGATTGAGAACGGGATACCACCAGTTGAATATTAAACCTGAGGACGGACCCAAGACTACGTTTCACACCAGGTTTGGACACTACAAGTTTTTAGTAATGTCGTTTGGGCTGACGAATGCCCTTGCAGCTTCCATGGACTTGATGAATTGAGTTTTCAAGAAGTATTTGGATAAGTGTGTCATAGTGACATCGCCAATATTTTGGTTTACCTCAAAGACCGAGGAAGAACATGTAGAAAGTTGGAGGATAGTGTTAGAAGCACTGAGGAGGGAAAAGTTATATGCCAAGTTCTCAAAGTGCGAATTTTGGCTAAAGGAAGTACAATTTTTAGGACATGTGGTCAACAGTGAAGAAGTGCTGGTTGACCCCGCTAAGATAAAAGCTGTTTCGAACTGGGAAAGACCAACCACACCAACCGAGGTGAGAAATTTTGTGGATTTAGCCGGATATTACCGAAGATGTGTACAAGATTTTGCTAAAATAGCTGCCCCGCTGACCAGACTTACCCGAAAGACTGAAAAGTTGAATGGACCGAGAAATGTGAGAAAAGTTTCCTGGATTTAAAGAAGAGACTAGTCACTGTCCTGTGCTGGTACTGCCAGACGGGAAGGGAGATTTTGTGATCTGTAGCGACGCATCGCATAAAGAAGTAGGGTGTGTGCTTATACAGCACAGAAAGATAATTACGTATGCATACAGACAATTAAAGGAATATGAAATTAGATACCCTACGCTTGACTTAGAATTGGCAGCGATAGTTTCGCTTTAAAGATTGGAGGCACTACTTGTATGGAGAGCAGTGCGAGAATTATACAAATCATAAGAGCATTAGATACGTTTTCCCAGGAAGAATGTACCGTGATAATAGAAAAGATAGCTAAAGCTAATCAAGGATTATGATGGTGGGATTCTTTACCACCCAGGGAAGGCCAATGTGGTGGCCAATGCCCTTAGTAGGAAAGAGAGACTTAAGATGATAAAGGAATCATAAGGTATTTCTACCAAGTTAGGATTCCAAATGTTCAAGAAATGAAAAATGCTAAATCTTCGGAATGACTAATAAGAGGGATTGGAATAATGAAGTTTGAAGTTAAGAGTACAACAAGGATTATTTAAAAGTCCGGATTGAGCTAGAAAGAATTAAGGAATAAAGATCTGTCCTAGAGAGACAGCTACACCGAGAGTACGAAAAGGTAAAGGAAGTTAATGAAATGTTATAGGTAGCCCGATAAATAAAAGGATTTATCGATTAGTAAACAAATATTGGATATGTCAGAAAATGAAGGCAGAACAAAGACCCAGTTGACTATCACAATTAATAGAGATTCCTAATTAGGAAGGTAATTTTCTATAATGGATTTTGTGATAGGATCAACAAGAACCAAGTCGAACTATGACGTCAATTGAGCTATAATTGATGGATCAAATGAGTTTACTCATATTTTGTTTTTAGCAAGAGATCTTAAATCAAAGAATTGCGAAATAGATAATTGGGTGACGTGGAGTTCCAGTCACCATCGTGTCAGATAAGGACCAATGAATGAACTCCCGATTCGGGAGGAGTTTTACAGAACGTGTTTGGCGACGAGATTGAGTGTGAGCACTACGTAGGATCCGCAGACTGATGGACCGACCGAAAGAAACATTTCAGAGAACCGAAGTTACGGTAAGCATTGTACCGCCGATTGCAAGAATAATCGGATGTTGATAGAAAATGGGTGTATAAGAATACAACCAGAATTGGCTTATATAAAGCGTCCGGTAGATATCATAGACCGGAATGAGTAAGTGTTGTAATGAAACCTGAGGGTTGAAGAGTCAACCTAGGAACTGGAAATTTCTATACTGAAAGAGTAACCTTGGCTATTTTCTTAGATTCCGGGACGGAATCCTTTTAAGGAGGGGAGACTGTAATAACCCCAAATTTTGGACTTAGTTAATTTTTTTTTTTTTTGATGAATAGTAAATTTGCCCTTGATGAATAGTAAATTTGCTGATGGAAAATTTTTCAGACCACACTATGTGGAGGATACGGAATGAATGTTTCGAGGTTATATTATTGATGTATAAGAAGAATAAAAGAATGTAAACGCAATCAGAATCAGGAGATTCCCATTCGAATTTTTAATCACTATTCATCGGACAATCAAGGATGAATTGATTTGATCGTTTTGAGAAAGTATGTAGAATGAGAAATCTAGGATCATGTATTAAGCCAAGGTAATGGAAAGATAAAGGAAGTATCTCCTAACATAGGTATAGAGAAACGTTTTTAAAATCACTTGAAACTATCGCGAAACAAACGCGTAGAAAATTATGGATTAAACCCTAACCAAAGGGGGAGTATCATATAAGATCATCAAGTGCAATATATAAGAGGATTGAGGATACAAATGATGACATAAGCATGATGCAGAAGAGTGACATATGGATGACATGTTGATGACAAAGTGATGACAAGGTGATGAATCACCACCTTGTCACCACTTTCACCACAACCACAAGTTCAAAATGAGGTGTGTCATTGGTGACAAAACAAGTTTATGACCACACAAATGAGATGCATCCAATTTAGAGATATTTTGACAAAAGAAAGAAAAAGAAAAAGCAAGAAAACAACCATGTTCTCCATTTCTCCAAAAACCTGCCCAGCTTGACCATGGTGGAAAGAAAATTTCATAACTCCAAATATACTCATCCTAAAATCACCAAATTGGAACCATATCTCCTTCACTATATACCTAAGGTACGTTCAAAATCTCATGGCCATCATAGAAGTGTAGCATGGTTAAATATTGGATCAATGTTGAGGCATGAATAGTGACTCATGAAATTTTTTGTTTTGTTCTTGAGTTTTAAGGATTGTTAAGGATGATTAAGGATCAAGGGAGAGTATACAAGCTATTGTTAGTCTTTACCAAGTACCAAGGAAGGTATAAACCTCTCACACCCTTTGTTATATTTTGATCATAATGATGATATGGATAATGTTTAGTGATGATGTGATATTAAGGATATTTGCATGATTATGATGATGTTTAGTGGTTAATTAGTGGTTAAACTTATGAGTATTGATATGAACATGTTTATGAAAGGCATATGTTTTAGCCTATTTGTTTACATCGAGTATTCAACTCAACTTAAACAAGTTTGTAATAAGTAAGTAATAATTCAATTGTCACAGTCACAGGAATCTCAGAAGATCATATCTGTCAGAAGAATACAGATTAAAGTCATCCTACAGATTTGAAGAAATTCTACATTGAAAGAAGTTCAATTATTTGTTCAAGCCTCGGTGAAGTCTTCAAAGAAGTGGATTTATTAAAGTGACAGAGGTTTCAGATTTGTGACAGCAAATGTACAGGTTACAAAGGTTGATCTACAGTCAAAAGCAGACAATGAACCACAGCTTAAAGTCAAGATGAAGAACAGACATTGAAGTTAGTCATTTATGAACCAGACCGTGCATCAAATGACAACCTCTGACAATGGATACTCTTCAGCAGTTCAAGTGGTTCAAGAATTGGTTTTTCTATGATTAAAGAATTTACATTCTCTTTTAAATTAGTTACTAATTTATTTATTAAATTAATTCTTCTGAATTAATTTAACAAATAAATTGAGTAATTAATTTATTGAATAAATTAAATTCAGAATTTAATTTATGAAATAAATTAATTAACAGAATTAATTTAAATTAGAATTAGAATTAATTCAGAATTTCTTAATTAAAATGAACTGGAATGACTATCCAGGACAGTCATCCCGATAGTCATTCCAAGTCTATGTATATTAAAAATGTACTGGAATGACTATCAAGGGATAGTCATCCCGATAGTCATCCTAGTACATTTCTAGAATTTCTGATTTAATTTATGTATATTCTCTTAGTCATTCCAGTTCTTTTTATAGTCATCCCAGACTATTTTGATAGTCATTCCTAGTGGAATGAAAAGCAGAAACGTGCAGGTTACCTTTTATGTCAAGTGGATTACAAAAGTGATTCATTCTTATAACAGAAGATTAGACAGAAGACAAGATATCAAGAACATTACATTTCAAGAAAAGCTTCTGTGAAGAACTCTGCCGATTCATTTCTTAAGTGGATTAATTCTAAAAATCAGTGTGTTAAATCTAAACCAATAGAATTCATTCACTTGTACTGCTTTGACTATCTAGCGGATTTTTATCCCTAGAACGTATCTCAAATTATCATTTGTTGTTATATCTTTTTATTACAAAAATAGATAAATTCATGTCGAATTTATTCTAGATTTGTTTTAATTAGTTTGAGATTCAATCTTGTAATCAGTACTTCATTTGTAACACCTTTCAAGTTTAATATAAGTTATATTTAACTTGAATTCTGTTTCATTTAATTCCGCCATAATTTGTTCTTAAATTGTTTGATTCTAAACAGAACAAATTTGATAAAACGGTATAGTTTGTATTCAACCCCCCTTCTACAAACTTATCAGGACCTAACAATTGGCATCAGAGCATTTTGATTGATATACAAATCAAAGATCCAATTGTTTTGAGATTTTTCTTAAACTTTGAATTTTTTATTATTCCTAAAAATCTCAAAAGATGTCTACTACACAGAAAGTGGGTACAGTCAAAATCCCCATGTTCAGCAAGGAGCATTATCCAATGTAGAAGAAGAAAATGCTCCTATTTCTTAAAGTTGCTAATGTTAAATATGTTGATGTGCTGAAGAATGGACCAAGACTCCCTATGATTATTGAGGGAGAGCTAATAGAGAATGATGTTGTTACTAGGGCTGCTAGGATGTACCCTAAGGATCCCAAGGACTACACTCCTGATGAAAAAGAGGATGTTACCTTGGATGCATGTCTACAGTTTATCCTTGTTGATTGTCTTGATCCTATCATGCATAATCATGTCCTAAACTGTGATACTGCCAAACACATTTGGGAAACTATAGAGATAATCAATGAGGGGACAGAGGAAGTTAGAGAGAATAAGCTGGAAATTCTCACCTCTCAATATGAGCATTTCAGATCAAACCCTGGTGAAGGTATTTCTGAGGTTTTTGAGAGATACAACAAATTAATCAATGATCTGAATCTCAATGGGAAGCGCTACACTATCAAGGAAATTAACAAGAAGTTCCTACTTACACTTCCACGTCATTTGGAGCACAGAATATCTGCCATTAGAGAAGCAAGAGATCTGGGAGAGATTGCTTTGGAAAGACTGTATGGTGTTCTGAAGACCTATGAGCTGGAGCAGATTCAACAGGATGAGTTATATGGAACTGGGAGGATAGTTAGAACTTCTACTGCACTGGCTACTGAAGTCCCACAGAAACTGGAAGTGAAGGCTGTTCAACCTTCCAGTTCTCACATGAATGTTATTGATGCTGAATATGGATTAACATCCATTGATCAATCTGGTGGTGACTTCTATTCTTTAGAGGAACTTGATCAGCTGGAGGATGGTGATTTGGCTTTGATAGTCAGGAAGTTTGGGAAGTTCAGATTCAAGAGGAATCCCAATCTTAAGTTCAGGCCCAGATTTCAGAGAGGTGGATCTTCCTCTTCAAGTAGCACAAGGGGTGGCTACAAAACTGGAACTGTGGATAGGAGCACAATCAGATGCTACAATTGCAATGAGTTGGGTCACTTTGCTACTGAATGCAGAAAGCCAAAGCAAGTGACTAGAAACACATTTGATTCTAGCAAGAAGAACAAGATTGGGAAAGCCTATGTTGCTGAAGGAAAGAGTTGGGATGACACTGACAGTGATGAAGAAGCAGGTGAGATTGGGAACCTTGCTTTGGTGGCTAAAGAGGCAAGCACTTCATCAACATACATGTCAGAGGTAAAGTTCACTGACACTGAAATGATTCGTCATCTTAGTGGTACTATTTCTTGTGCACGCACTGAAAATGATAGAATAATTCTTTTGAACACAAATCTTGAAAAGGAGATAAAAGAATTGAAACTAGTGCATGTTAATCAGGATGAACTTACTGAGAAAATAGCATTTCTTGAGAATAGGTTTAAATGTTATATTCAACTGGAAACCATTCTTAAACAAAAGAATAGTGAGCTTAATACTAAAGCCAATGCTTACTATAATTCTTGCAAGACTGCTAAAGATATTTTCAACCAACAAGTTATTGGTAATCATGTTAGTATAGGTTATGGTTATAATGAGGCTGTTGGATTGCTTGGCATTAATTCCCCTTGTAGAGTCAGTACTGAAGGAAGGGGTATTCCATATGTGCTTAAGGGTATTGAAACACCCTTCTGTAAGGAGTCCGAGACAGATCCTCTGAATGAATACTCTATCATCATTGCTGAGGAGATTCGTGAAGAAGATATTGCTTTGGAAGTTAACAGTCCAAAAAGTGTATATCTGATATTCCAGTCAAAGTTGCTACAACTAAAAAGACTAAATCAGATATCCATAAGTTGGATCAAAACAACTTTAGAAATAACATGCCTGCTTTTAATTCTTCTCATAAAGCATGTGGTGTGATTAATTGCATGTCTTGTGCTTTTAATGTTATGTATGCTTATTTTAATAGTAAGCATGTATCTAGTGATAAGACTGCTCCACGTCAACATGTTAATAATAAGAAGCATGTTAAAGCTAAGACTACTAGTCCTCCTAAGACTAGAGTGGATTCATTTATCCCTAAGCCTTCTCAGAAATGTGTTAAGGCTGGCTATAAATGGAAACGCTCTTTTGTGAAAGAGGTTGAAGTAGTTTTAGTTAAAAATGTTATTTTGCCTGACAAAGGCCAGTTCTTTAAGTATGCCGGACCCAATCAAGTTTGGGTTCTGAGGAAGGACTAATCAATTTGATATTGTAGGGAGTTAAACAGGTAAACCGTGTTATGTGGATTCTTGACAGTGGATGTTCAAGGCATATGACCGGAGATAGAGCCCTTCTATCAGATTTGGTTGAGAAAGCTGGCCCAGTAGTTACCTTTGGAGATAACAGCAAGGGTATTACGAAAGGATATGGATGTTTGAAGTATGGAAATGTTATCATTGAAGATGTATCATGTGTGGAAGGTCTGAGGTTCAATCTTCTCAGCATCAATCATTTCTGTGACAGAGGATATGCTGTTTCCTTTGAAAGAGAGAAGTGTCAGATCCTTCACAAGAAGAATGGAAATCCTGCTCTTCAAGGAGTAAGGAAAGGTGACTTGTTCATAGCTGATCTGCACTCAGAATCCCAAGATGAAGTTAATTGTTTTTATGCTAAAGCTTCATCAGATGAAAGTTGGCTATGGCACAAGAAGATGTCTCACCTTAACTTCAAAACCATGAACTCTTTAGTCAAGAGGGAATTGGTTAGAGGTTTGCCTCAGATGGAATTTACACGGGAAGGACTGTGTGAGGCATGTCAGAAAGGAAAGTCAAAGAAAGCTTCTCACAAGGGCACTGACACATCATCAATAACTGAACCACTTCAGCTACTGCACATGGATTTGTTTGGTCCAGTCAATGTGACGTCCATGTCAAAGAAACAATATGCACTTGTGATTGTTGATGACTATTCAAAATATACATGGGTTTTATTCCTACATTCCAAGGATGAAACCCCACACCTGGTGATTGACCATATAAAGTTGATTGAGCTGGATTCTAGATTCCCTGTTAGAGCCATAAGGTCAGATAATGGTACTGAATTCAAGAATGCAATTCTAAATGACTTTTGTGCTGATAAAGGAATAACAAGACAGTATTCTGCCCCTAGAACTCCTCAACAAAATGGAGTAGTGGAAAGAAAGAATCGTACATTGATTGAAGCTGCTAGGACTATGTTAAGTGAGTCCAAACTTCCAACGTACTTTTGGGCTAAAGCAGCGAATACAGCTTGTTATACTCAGAATCGAACTTTAATCAACAAGGACTTAATGAAGAATCCTTATGAGATCATGAACAACAAGAAACCAACTGTCAAGTACTTTCATGTATTTGGAGCAAAATGCTTTGTGCTTATAGATGACAATGTTAAACGTGGCAAGTTTGATGCAAAGGCACAAGAAGCTATTTTTGTTGGTTATTCCAGAAGATCTTACAGAGTCTACTTGGTTGGTAGTCACACAGTAAAGGAAAGTGTCAATGTTACTTTTGATGACACTAAGTTCCCTAATATCCAAAAAGAAGATTCATCTGAGAAGCTGAAGTTTGATAACTTGCCAGACTCAGAATCAGATGATGTAGCCCCACCTGAAGTTATTGCTAGTAATGATAATAACAATGATGATAATGATCATGGTGGTGGTGGTGGAAACACTGGTAACAATGGAGATACCACCAACACTGGAGAAGAATCATCAAGGCAATCAAACAACAACTCAGGGGGAGCAAATGAAGGATCATCTAGTCACTCACAACATCAAAGTGAATTTCAAGGCGAATCATCAAGATCAAATCTTCCAAGACAGACTGTATGGAATAGAGCTCATCCCTTTGAGCTGATCATTGGTGATCCAGGTGTTGGAGTTAAAACTAGAAGTGCAACTCAGAATGAATGTCATTATTCAGCATTTCTATCTGAAATGGAGCCAAAGAAAACTGAGAAAGCACTGACTGATCCAGATTGGGTGATTGCTATGCAAGATGAACTCAATCAGTTTGAACAACAGCAAGTCTGGAAGCTGGTACCCAGGCCAAAGAACAAGAAAGTAGTTGGTACAAGATGGGTATACATGAACAAGCTAGATGAGGATGACATTGTTACAAGGAACAAGGCAAGACTGGTTGCACAAGGGTATTCTCAAGCTGAAGGCATTGATTATGATGAAACCTATGCACCAGTGGCTAGACTTGAGGCCATCAGGATGTTCTTAGCATTTGCTGCTTACTCCAATTTTAAAGTCTATCAAATGGATGTTAAGAGTGCATTCCTGAATGGTGAGCTGGATGAAGAAGTATATGTGGAACAGCCCCCTGGCTTTGAAAATCAGGAGCTGCTGGACTTTGTGTACTTTCTCTTCAAGGCTATCTATGGTCTCAAACAAGCCCCAAGAAAATGGTATGACACTCTCTCTGGTTTTCTTTTAGAAAATGGTTTTGTTAGAGGTATCATAGACAAAACTCTTTTTTCAAAGAAACACAAAAGTGATATGATATTAGTCCAAGTCTATGTGGATGACATCATATTTGGGTCTACTAATGATAATCTCTGTAAGAGATTTGATGAGCTAATGCAGAGTAAGTTTGAAATGAGTATGATGGGTGAGCTGAAGTTATTTCTTGGATTGCAAGTAAGTCAAAGGTCAAATGGTATATTTATTTGTCAATACAAGTATCTCAAAGAACTCCTCAAGAAATATCACATGGAGGATTCAGCATCAGCAAGGACTCCATCTTCAACAGCAATCAAACTTGGAGCTTCTGACAATTCTATCAAGGTAGATGTTACAAACTACAGAGGTATGATTGGCTCCTTACTCTATCTTACTGCTAGTAGACCAGATATTATGTATGCTACATGCTTGTGTGCAAGGTTCCAAGCGGACCCTAGAGATGTACATCTCGTTGCTGTGAAAAGAATCTTAAGATATCTTAAGGGTACACCTAATTTAGGTATCTGGTACCCTAAAGATTCTGGTTTTAATCTTGTTGGATATACAGATTCTGATTATGCAGGTAGTGTTGTGGATAGAAAGAGTACCTCTGGGAGTTGTCAATTCCTAGGAGGTAGGTTGAAGTGCAATTGGCGTTCTTGTGTACCTCGCAAACAACACGCGACCAGATAATGTATTTGCTGTAAATCTATTGGCAAGATTCAGTTCTGATCCGACAAAAGACATTGGGATGATATCAAGCACATATTACGATATCTTTGCGGGACAATTGACATTGGATTATTCTTCCTAAACAATTCAAAATCACAGCTAATTGGATATACAGATGCTGGTTACATGTCAGATCCTCGTGTTGGACTATCACAAACAAAGTTACTAGCGATCCATGAAGCGAGTAAAGAATGTGTTTGGTTGCGGTCCGTCGTCCAACATATTCGACAATCGTGTGGATTATCAGATTTCACAGATGGTCCTACGGTTATGTTTGAAGATAATTGAGCTTGTATTAAGCAGCTGAAAGAAGGATATATTAAAGGAGACCGAACAAAACACATTTTACCAAAGTTCTTCTACACTCACGAACTACAAGAGAATGATAATTTTGAGATTCAACAACTATGCTCTTGTGATAATCTGTCGAATATACTTACAAAGACGACGATGCCCGCAACAAAGTTTGAAAAGCTATGAAATAATATTAGCATGCAAATATTGAAGAACTTGTTACATTAAGATGTCAACGTGTGAGATGTTTTATTCAGGAGGAGACACTCTTTTTCATTCGTCAAGGTTTTTATCTCACTGAATTTTTCCTTGCAAGGTTTTAACAAGACAGTCGATGGAGGAGTGTTATATTATTGATTGCCATAACAGAATTCGATAAATTATACGTATAGTTAAGTGGTCCCCCCCCCCCCCCCCCCCCCAATTGGGCTGTAACAAAGGCAATGCAGATAGAAGAAAAATAGCTCCTCACATTCATTACTTATTTTCAACTTTTCTTCTCGTATTTATATAAACAAAAATACTGTTTTTTTTTAACAAAAATCATATTTTATTGACATAGCAACCGCCAAAAATTAAAGCAATTATGTAGGATAATTCATGAATTGCCATTATGTATAAGTATAAGAGTGAGCTGCAATTACAGAGCAGTTCATATAATGTACAAAAACATAAGAACTTGTCAAATCTGTGTAGTCCCCTGATGAAGTATTAGTAAATAGAAAACATAATTCTTTGTTTATATACTTGTGGTGGAAAAAGGTAGTTGGATGCTTAGCTATATATAAGTCTATCATTGTTTCATAAGATCCTGTAGATTCTTTACAGTTATGTAATAGTCAGCATGATTCTTCAAAAACATAAACAAGTCAAAGGAAAAACAACCCTCAACAAAATTACGGTGGAAACTAAATGGCTTTACAGAACAGTAAACTATATCTTACACTGCTGCTGATACTAGTTGAGTTATCGGTCCTTGCAGGAAATGCAGCCTCTCCTTCAACCTTTCTGGTCCATATCATATGATCTTACAATGACATGCAACACTCAAGATTTTGAGAACAGCCCTTCTTGATGTTAATCATATCAATTTAGTCCTTGCCACAAAATTACTCTCAGCTCTGATTTCTCCAAAACCAAGCTTTAAAATCTTTTGGTAATACTACTTTAAAGCATACAAATTCCGCCCCAGGCCACTATATCATAATCAGCTTTATATTTTCTTCTCTTTTTTTTTATAAGATTTTCAGTTTATCAATGCTACAACAATCTTATCGGTCTTCGTCCGAGAAATGGTGTATGCATAGTTGTAAACGACTACACTGCCCCATATCCTAGATTTTCCCACTTGAATGGGGCTACTAGGCCTATATCTGGAGCTCCTCTTAAGAATAGGCATACACAAACACAAACAGCAGCAATGGCAAGCATTGAATGAATATAGGGCCGGTGAAGCAAACCTTGTGACGCTGAAGTCTTCCTATTGAATCTAGCAGCCCCGACGGCACACTTTGAACAAGATTTTTGCCCTTGTCTGATTTGAAAGCTATCTTGGTGGCTCCGACCCACAATTTGTGATTGTTCTTGTATCTCATCACCTACCGGAACAGAGACTTGACCATTTTTCTTGTCAACAAGCTTTCGAGCTACTAGTTCATTGTAAGAGTGATTGTTTCTCATCTGAGCATAAGCACAAGGAGAGAGGCCATTTGCATCAAGAAGGGAATCCCAGCTGCGCAAACCGATCTACATTTGGACAAAAACAGAGGTACATGTAAAGTTATTGGGAAACTAAAAACAATTTCTGAGTATCATGAGATGCAAGGCATCATGACTAATAAGATTTAAAAAATAAATTTCCATAAACCTAAAAATCGTAATGAAGTTACACACCTCCAACGGGTCACTAGTCAAAGTGTCAACCAGAAAATTTGAATCTGACATGCACGCAGCCAAATGTAGAGGTGTAATACCGCCTGGTCCAACAAGATTTGGGAGGAAGATGTAGGTCTTACCGGAATCAGTGGGTACAAAATAATTAATCAGCAAATCCACCATTTTTCTAGACCTCCTTTTAACTGCCCTATTTAAAAGGTGAATCTGTAACAGCATCTCCAGCGACTCCCTCGACAACTCATCCCTACCCAAACATATTTCAAGAAGAACGTCTAGGAGGGTTTTAACCAAAGCACAAAAATCATGTTCAACTGAGAAGATAAACAGAAATTTGAAACGGTGAAGCTTATATTCGGGGACCTCAAACATGGACATGTTTTTTTTTCTTTGGAGTACCCATCCAAGCTCATTTAAGAAATGTAAAACATCTTCCCTTGACATGGGTCGTCCAGAATCAAGGAAGGATTCCTCTGAGATAGCATCACGTAGTGCTGCATCTTCATCAAATGCAGACTCCAGAAGGCTCAACTCTTTACAGATGGTAGCATTGGCAATGATAATAGGAAAGCTGTTGCCCCTAAAACCATTTTCAACCTGTTCATAAAAGTAGTATCATTATCTTGTTTGGAGATATATGGGTGGTAATAATACATTAAATTTGCTTTTTAACTAATCAATACCTCAATGAAGCACCTCCCAAGTACACCAGGTGCTCCACCGTCAATCGTAAAACTGCGTAAAGTTATCTTATCATATGTAGTATCATCAGAAGCTGATCCAGTAGTTTCCTCAAGCTTGTACCCAACAGCGTGCGTGCAGAAAACTCTAGAATAGCATAAAATCGATTTTAATACAGTAAAACTAACGAACATGACAGTAGTAAGAGCAACCCCACCCATCAACGGCCTTCACTCCGTTAATTCGTCAATTTACTTGATGGACAAAGAAAATTAACTATTTTGCTATTTTTTATGCAGCGGTACAAATCAAAATAATTAATCCGTCCAACGAATAAATGAATTGATGGAATTTTATCAATGCGGCGGGTGTTTTTTAACCATCAATCCATCAAATTTTGATGGAGTAGCTAACGGATTGACGGTGTTCAATTGTATTGATGGACCAATAAAGAACCACCATCACTAAACTCGGCCAATCCGTTGATCCGCCTAACGAATCAACTATTTTTTAGTATTGGTGCATATGCTCTAATGGTCAGAATAAGCTTACTTGGTGTATTCATCACTCAAATTTCTCCCCTTCAGTAATATAGTGGTCTCCTGCCCACCCACAACCGCCAAAGGGGAGACAGAGACTACTTCAGGAAAACTCCATGCTCTCATAGCTTTACGGAGGTGAGCCTTCCCTGTAGATGGATAACATAAACTCAGGCCAGAGATAGGTAGTGACAGATCATAAATACATATGCACTCGATTCGTTTACGGAACTATATAAGCAACCAGCACATGTGTGTAAAACCTTCAAGAAGTATGATTACTGGAATTGTGATCATAAAAACACTCACCATCTTGATATGATGCCAACTGTCTGCCAGTATTAAATAAGAATCTTCCCTTTCTCCAAAATGGATCTTCCGAATCTTGAACCAAAGCAGTGATGTTATCAAGCAGATTGTCTTCAAGCTGCAAACACGAGAAACCTACAACAGTCAATAGACTAGCCACAACAAAACAAGACAGCCAATTTCATCATCTAAAATATATAAACTACCTGCTCCCAAGCAGAAGATGGCATAGATATATAGATGGATAATACTACACAACCAGGTCTTATGTAACTTTCCATTTCTGATGGACTTTGACCAAGCCAATTGAAGATCTGAAATCAAAGAGGTAATCAATTATCCTATGTTTGGACATATCAAACATATGATAACAGTTGGAGGTTACAAAAATTACAGATTCATTACCTGTGTTCTCAGTGTTCCTGGTAACTGACTAGGATCCCGATCGATTAATTTGAAAAATAACCGTCCAGAACGATTCTGAGAGGTAGTCAGTGTCTCGTTAGATTTCAATAATAAGATAGAGAGATATCAAATTAGATGTCTAAAACAGGAAAGTCACTACTTTTAAATTACCTGAGCATCGGAATTCAAACTTGACGGTGAATGATCTGAGCCAGAAGACGATGTGTACCCTGCCTGGTATGGAAAACTCTGAACAGAACTATTTTCGATACATTTATTTGTCCCTCCAAAGAGATCGAGAGACGTGGAGCAGCCTTTATTCCTACCAGCTTTAGCACTCCCATTAACCCCAAGTCTATTTGTAATACTCTTGGGATTTACTGCTTCTCTTGAGGAAACTGTTGGAAACAGCTTTTGCACAAAAGGTGGAGAAGATGAAGGTGACCTTTCTTCCATAGGGTTACTGCTACCTGATGAGAAGTATTTCGTGCTTGATGCCAATTTTGGCGGGCTGTCACTTTCAGGAGATGAACTGAAAAGCTGCAACGGTAAATTAGTACCAATGTCCTGCACTTGGCCATCTGAATATTCTGTAGGAGACTGGTAACTAGTACTACTTCTCTCTCCAACTGAAGCAAACTCATTGTGGGGTCTGGTTTGCAAATTGATACATGGAGACCTAGTCTTTTCACTATCACTCCCGTGGCTGCTTCTTTGGGAAGGAACAGCAGTGGCATCAAGAGATGATCCTGCTTGAGTTCCAGAAAGAACAGCGAGCAAGTCCAGAGTTGATGAGGGAGAACTATTTCCATTCAGCTTATTTTCGTTCTCTGAACTATATGGAACAATGTTACTGTTAACTCCTGAAAGATACAATTTTGAAGCAATGTCTGCTGGCAAAGGTAACGAATTAATCTTCTGAAGGATTTGAATAAGTTGATCCTTATTGGGAATTGATGATCCGTTAGAGCTGCCATCTTCTGTGTTCCCTGATATTTTGTATATATTAGCATTGGGCTTTTATGCTCAGTACAGATGTAACAAAAGAACAAATTAGAGAACCGCACAAAGCAATATAACCAAATATCCTAACCTTGTGCACGAGCTAGAATTGCTAAAAGATTGACAAGATCCACATCTCCGTTATTAGCATTTTCACGATTACTTGGAGGTAACAACTTGGAAGTAACATCATCTGGTTGAGTTTTCCTCCTTCGCCGATTGTGCCCTGCTAGCCTCCGCCTACAGCTTCGCTTTCCCTCGTCAAACTCTGAAAGAGGGTGAAACCTGCAATAAATTGTATATGCAATATTCGCTTAGAAGCATTTAAGAATGGTAAAAACCAGTCAATTCACACTAAACAAAAGATTCCATTTAACACTTCAATCCACTCATGAAATGTAGCATATCCAAATAACACAAACTAATCTAACATAAAGTATCAAGTCGAGGAAATGAAATCACAAACCTGCTACACTGCTGACAGAACCGTTGCATCTGCTTCCCCACTATGGCCTTAGTCGCTTTACTGTGGACTTCACACACCTTATGCCGCCTGTGATAGTCTTTAGCAGTTGAAAGATCCTCCTTACAGTCATCAACTTGACATTTAGGATAGTTCCCAGTAGCAGGAGATCCAGATCTGACTCTCTTGTTAGGCCTAATCACATTCTCCTCCACAGAATTCACACGACTCCCACCGAGCTTCAAAAGTAGATTCTCATCATCCTCCACTACATGATTCCCCCTCAAACCCACAGAATTCACTGCAACTCTCTCATCATCACGGCCTCTCTGCGTCCCAGACTGTACAGACATCGTCGAAGGTCCCCCATGGATTACACCCGATTCCACTGGCTTTGCAACAAATTTCGCACTGTCCCAATCCCAACCATTAGGATTCCACTGACCCCTACTTTCTTGAAATCCAGAACCAAACATAGCCTGCTGCTGTTGCTGCTGCTGCAACGACTGCGACTGAGGTAGGTGAAAACCGGGGTGTTGAAAAGGCATACTACGCTTCTTAGCCGCAGCCATGGGGTGGTGTTGTGAGTCAAGAAAATGAGTGGAAAGTGATTTGTGAATATAATGAGAAGCAGCAACATGAGTACCCACCTCTTCCATAATCTTATATTTCTGACCACACAAACCTATTATACACCACAAATATATCAAAAACACACAAACTTTATTAACAAATAATACCAAACTCAAAGACCATCATCATAAAACTAATCAAGTAAGCCTAATTTCATACTTTTAACAAGATCTAACAGCAAAAATTAAAACTTTATTAACAAATTTACAAAGCAAAAGATCTATCAGTTACATAAATCCTATGTAAAGCTAAACTCTAACAACATAATCAAAATCACAGCTAATAAATTATGCAAACAATATATACATACATAAAGATCATACCTTTTGTTTGTTTAATTACAACCCATCTTCACCAACTGATCATTTACATAAAAGAAAGTAAGTTTGTGCAGGCAAGAAAAGTGCAGCTTCTCTTCTAGTTGTTGTTTGACAAACGTTGGACTTTTGTAATAAACAACCTAAGCAACACAAGTGGATTTTCAGACAAGATGAGATTCAGACAAGAACCTTGGATTTACAACAACCAGGAGAATTATGAAAAATAATAAAAATAAAAATATGGATCTGAGAAGAGATTAAAAGGGGTTGAAGTTAAAGAAAAGGAGAAAACTTGATGAAATATATGATAAGTATTGGTGTATCTAATCTATCTTTAACTTTCCACTTCTCTAACAATATACTTTGTCTTCTTACTTTTTTCATTTTAATAATTTGGTTGTGTACTCGTTTCTTTTTTTCTCTTGGTACGATCAATCGGGTTGAGGTTGGTCTAAAAGTGTAAATTAGGTAAAGATGGAGGGGCTAAAAGTGTAAATTACCCATGTTACAGGACACTAGCATTACATGACTTGGTTCCCACTAATTTAATTGGAAATTTGTACTGTCCACTGTCCAGTCATGACTCGGTACACATGTCATTTAAACTATTAGCTTATGGTGACTGCAATTATTTTTTTAATATTTTTATTATATTAATTCATAATTTTATTAGTATTCATATTTTTTTTAATTTTTTTAATATTTATGATACTAAAATATAATTATTTTAATATATTTTTGGCGAATTTCGAACCTTTAACTTTTACAAAAATAATTTATCTATTAATGCATAAAATATTACTTAACATTATATTAAACGGTTCTAATCTATTTATTTTAAGATCCAATGATACTTATTTTTTTGTAGTATTATCGTACCTTAACGATCAAAACTCTGGACTTTCTTTTTTAATATATTTAGAAAAAAATATATTATTTTTTATATTTCATAAGTCATTGATGGAGTTCGAACACCTCACGATTATCATCTATTTATATTAAAGTTGAACTATTCTTATTTTTTTATGTTATTATACCGTACGACCAAAATTATGGATAAAATATATTCTATTTGTCCCAACAGATTGTCAACACTTTCCTTTTTAATATGTCTCATCCAATTATTAACGATTCTTAAAACAGTATATTTTCTTCATTAATTTTAGCAAGTCTCACCAACTCACCCGCTCTTTCTTTCCTTTTCTTTTCGTGCTCCCACCAAAATGTGACTCAGGGAGTGTAAGGATATATTTTTTGATAAATTATTTCGTGTTGCATTTACGTTGTGCAAAAGGCAAATATTTTATGTGTATTTATTCACATTTATATTATTCAAAATCTTAATTCTTTGTTAATTTTTGAAATATGTAATTTTAATATGTTATCGAGTTGATTCGAAACTTAAATTTTTGTTAGTATGTTATGAATATGAGAATAAAGATCCCGACTCATGAGATAGTGTAATTGATCATTTGAGTGTATTATATCAACTATCTAATTACTCCACTTTTCTAATTTATAAATAAATCAAAATATATGTTAGGTAAATATTTAACAATAGATTATTAGATTTATTTGTTTACATGTATTGTGATCTTAGGAAAAGTATGGTGAGATTAACCTCATGATCCTTTTTCTCTATAAGTATTATATTTAAAATTTTCGTTAATAAATATGAAACTCTCAATTTTTAATAATATTTGGATAAATTAAATTGTATGTCCCTTGAAAAGTGTTATGTTAATATTAATTAACTAAGTTGTTTTACTTGTAAATTCTAGAGTAAAATTTGCAACATAAATTCATGTACATCATTTCTCCTATGTCTCTTATTATAACATAGGTGCGTGTGTATTATTGTTATTAATGGTATACATGAGCATTATATTGAGAATTTTTTAATAACATAATTGATATGATTTTTGGGCATGGTATACATGAGCATTATATTGAAATTTTTTTACTAATGTAATTGATATGAATCGATATCTCAAAATTGGTTTAACAATTATTATCAAATTGGAACTACTCATAAATTAAAGAGAAGAAAGAGTTACCAATTTTTATATAGAGAATTCTATCTAATACATAAAACCCAATTATATTTGGTTTATATTATCAAAATAAATTTTTTAGTTTTTAAATATAATTCTATTATTAATCAAATACACTTTTAGTTTTTAAATATAATCCTTCAATTAATCAAATACTTTTTTTTATATTATATTTAACTATTCTCATATATCATTTAAAATCTAACAGTCCTTATTAATTTGATTGTACAATGGTCGTACAGGAACCTGACTATCAAAGTTTTGAATAAGATTCTTTTACAATTATTATATATAAGGATATAATTTATTCGATCGAGATTTGACAAATAACATTATTTACAGAAATACTAATAGTCGTTGGTTTCACAAAATTGTTGTATTAATTTTCCATAACCGTACTTTTCAACACACAAATTCCTTCGGTCATCTCCCTTTCTAAGGCAATTTGGAGTAGGTTGGTTGCTTAGGCCTTTTAATATTAGTATCTTATAACCCATGCAATTCATGAGTTTTTTTTAATATTTATAATTATATTAATTTATAATTTTTTTATAATTTTATGTTATTAGTTTTTAGACTTTATTTATTATGTTTCATACGCTTAATACATTACTTATGTTGTGTTTTGAGTTCTAAACATAAGATTTAAACAATTTTACGGCCCACATAACTCACAAAATAATCTTTAACTTAATGATGGTTTAACAAAAAAAATTCCAATTAAAACTACCCTAAAACTAAAGAAAAAAAATGATGAATTATAACAATAATTATATTCAACTTAGGAATATAATTAAAATACATATACACTTATATATATTTATTTGCATAAATCTTACTAGTTTCATAAAATTTTATTTCATTTACCTAAATTTTAGTAAACTTATTTCAAATCCAGTTCTTTTTCTTGATATATCTCAATATATATAGTTCTTTTTTATACACATCTACTTAATCAATAGATTGGTATAATGAATTAAGTGTTATGACTTTGTTGACGACTTGGTTGTGCTTGTTTTTGATTTTGTGCTGTTGTAGGTGGCATGAACATGTTGGTGGGTATTAATGTGGTTTGATCAATAATATTTGATAAGAATAAATGTATTGATGGTGATGCAATTGACTAAAATTAATCAGATTTGTGAGTTCTGCTTGATTACTAGTAACTAGTCTTTATTTAGAGATTGGTGGTTTCAATTTGGTTTGAATTTGATAGTAATGTGATGAATATGAGAAAAAGGATTATGTGATTATTGTATTCCTTAACTTTGATGCTAGCTATTAGGATGAGAGTTGTATAATTGTAGATGTTTTGTAAAAGTTCAGCAATATTGCCAATATTTGATTGTGATTTAGGTATGTTATGATTAATTATAAGATTTTGATTTCATATGTTAGGGTTTATTGAAAGTTGAAGAAGAAGGAGTTAGGCAAAGCTCAGATTAGAACAATTATTTAATGTAATTCCAGACTTAACTGACGCTATTACATGAATTTGACGGAAATACACATTGTGTAAGTATTTTGAATTATCAATATTGCAAGTGAGAGTTTTTAAATCTGAGTATTGCAAGTGGTTTGACAGCCAAAGTGCTGGTACACGAAGTGCACTTTACTATTAAACTATGGGCACAACCTGATGATAAATGTACGAAGGCCTAACAATTACCAAAAGAATACTATAAAAATTAATTTTTTGTGGATGGTAACATATTTTTTGAGTTCCGTTCTTTTACTTATTTAGTAAAATTGTTTGTAAATTAAACACATGGATATTAATCCTAGCAATTACCTTTCTTTTTATGCAAGAAAGTATAATGGACCGGAAACTGTTTTGTCAAACTTGAAATAATTTGCACTTCCTCTATTATGTCCCTATAGTTTGTTAACACTTTCCTTTTTGCGATATTCCATTCAATTGTTTACTTTTTTTTAAAATAACATATTTTTCTTTACTAATATCAGTAGATATTATGTAACACCCCAGATCCGGGGTCGAAGATCTAAGTTGTCACACTCTCTTTTTCCAACTTAAACACTTGATACTTGAATCATAATAATAAATCAACACACACTGTGACCCCACAATATAAATACTCACAACAATTATAGTCTCAAAAACTAAGTTACATAAGTAGCAGTCATATGATCCATAATGTAAAGTTATTACAACCCAAAAGTAATTGCACTGGAAACCTGCTACCAATATGATTTCTACTTGAAACCATAAAGGCGGCGCAAACGTTTGTTTTTGTTCATTAATATACATAAGTCATACTTAAAAATAAACCGGAGCAGCAAGAGCTGCGTTCCGAACCATCTCAGCCTTCCTACTTGTTGTGCTGCAACAACAAACCTACGGAACGTCTGTGCGTCCCCGACGCGCTTCCGAGCGGTGAGGTAAGTCCTGGCCATCTATCCTTAGTTGTTGTGTTGTGATATATATAAAAAAGCAACAATGAGCACTAAAGTCCAGCAATAATATACAACAGTTTAAATAAAACTCTATAAGCCTTTTATATCATTTGAAAGATTTGAAATTTCATTCGTATACAGAATGATGTTTTAAAAGTAATCTTCTCGTCAAAACATTACCATACAGTTCAAATACTGTATGAGGTAAGATACTTGTTAAAATATTATTAACAATTATTCGTAACCGGTATCTGACCAAAGTTACAAAGCACTGTTGAATTCCAACTGAAAGAGGGAAAACTATACATAGACACGCATTTCGGTACACGATGATGTTGCCCAGTAGATATCGATTATAGAAGGGGGGTTGAATATAATCGTACTAAAGAATCGACTAAACAGATATGTAAAACAATCAATACCAGCTTTTATTAATCTTTATAAAAACTAATACAAACCCTTTCAAGAAACTATGAGTTCTTAAGAGCTGCTAGGTTTACAAAATGCTCGTGTAAGTTGTTATAATCGTAAAACCCATTATGTGTTTATATACATACACAGCTACACATTCTGTTACAAAATATAATGTTAGGCTCAAGACAGGTCTGAATACCACCATTAACAAGCCTACACTATGTGACTATGTCACACTACATGACCTAGTGAATTCTATCACTGGGATATAGTATAGGTCTCTCTGTACTTGTCTTGTTCTCATGAACATTAGCTTCATCATGAGCTTAGTAAGTTTCTTGCATCTAGAATGTACACATGCCATTGAATAATTGTCCTGGTAGAAGTTCAGAATTGTTCATGCAGCAGGATGGAGATGAATAAGGCCCTGAAGAAATAAGTTACAGAAATTTGTCTAAGGCATTATATAACAAAGTCAGAATAAAGCTATGTCGTGAAGTCACCAATATCTATGTCGTGAAGTACTAAGATCGCATAGTCCTAATTGAACTATGGCGTGACATTACTCATATCGTGAAGTGTTGATAACGCAAAGTCAAGATGTACTGGATCGTGAAGTCCCCAAAAGGCCTGGATCGCAAAGTCCCAAAATGGTCTAGATCGCGAAGTCCTCTAAAGGCCTAGATCGCGAAGTCCTCAAAAGGCCTAGATCGCGAAGTCCTCAAAAGCCTAGTTCGCGAAGTCCTCAACAAGGCTATGTCGCGAAGTCTCCAAAGGCTAGATCGTGAAGTCTACAAAGGATACATCGTGAAGTCAGGGAAATGCTGGAGTTCACGATATCAGCACTTAGCCGTTTATAACAAGACAATCAAGGTACATAACCAAAAATCAAAGGAGACAAATACTGAAGCATTTGTTCTGGCAAGGTGGTCCAAAGAACAGATGACAAATCTACAGCTAAACTTGAAGAGAAAGATAAGAGACAAGCAGCTACAGAAACGGGAAAGACTCCGAAAAGCAGGTGGTCTTTCCTGACATAGTTAACCTCTGATGGCAGGACAAGTTGGACTAACAGTGAGGGTAACAGTGTAAATAGGAGTGTGCACTAGTTTGTATAGGACATATATATATGATGCACACCCTATTGTAAGTAAGCAAGAGAGACATACATTGTTTTATCTTAAGCACTCTTTTCTCTGTAAGCAACAAGATACAAATTGTTCTTGTTTAGAAGCCAGAAATTCAGTTGTGAAATTATGGAAAGCTGTAGTATTTAATTTGCTTAATTCAAAGTAGATTAAAGTGATTGTGTGTGTTGTTTATTTTAATTCCTCATTTCTTTACTACACAATCTACTGCAGCAATTTAGTTTCAAGAAAGCGAAAATCTATCAAACTATCCATTCACCCCCCTCTGTCTAGTTTCTAAGTGGTATTCATTACTAACAAGTGGTATCAGAGCAGGCTGTTAACATACAAACAGGAAAAGATCAAGAATGAGTTCACAGAAACTAAGCAGTATCAAGATTCCTCCCTTTAACAAGGAGCACTGCAGTCTTTGGAAGAAGAAGATGTTGTTTTTCATCAAAGCTTCAAATCCCATGTTGAAGAAGAAGAAGAAGATATTCTAAAGCATATGGTCCCTTTATTCCAATGATTGAGATTGCTGAAACAACTGTTGGCACTGAGATAATACCAGCAAAACATGTTCCTAAAGATCCCTCCAAATACACTGATCCTGAAAAAGAGAAGCAGATGAGGTGGACATGGCTAAGTTGAACAAGAAGCATGTCAGGAGGGAGTGGTCGTTTCTATTTGATGCACTCCAGAAAGTGTTCTTATGCAGAAAGACAGGATGGGACCAAATCAGTCACATTGCTGTGAAGTTAGCCTACTCCCTAGCCTACAATCAGGAGATAAATGCAGGAGAAATAATCCTCAAAGAATTGGCTCAAAGGCTTGGGAGGACAGTTCGTTGTAGAGGTAATGAAATCTTTTATCCTCGTTTCCTTCAATGTATTTTAAATTATCTTGATGCTAATATACATGAACTACAGGATATAGATCAAAATAAAATGGCTTATTCCAAGTCCATGTCCAAAGTTCTATTTGGGTCATTGGACACAAGGAATCAAGTGGATGTGATACTAAGTGTGACCAAGCATATGCAGGACACATTTGCATCTTATCCACTTGATAAGCCAATATACCATGAACTTTCCTGGAAAGGGAAGGCTAAGACAGAAGGAGCCTCCATGTCTAACCCAAGCCTTCCTAACTCATCCAATGAACCTCCTGCAAACAGTACAATAGTCATTAGGGAGCCAAGTGCACCAACTTCCCAAAAGGTTGGTGCTACTAAAAAGAAGACAAAGAAGAGAGCCCTGGCAGTGATCAATGAATCAGTAGAGTTAGGTAGTGAGAATCCCGAGTCACCTCTCACCAGACAAAGTAAGAAGTCCAAATCTATGCCTACCACTGAATCCTCCCAACAGGATTCAGGTGTGGAAAAAGGGGTACACCTGTTACTGTCAATGGCCTCTCAACAGGTCATTGGCATTAAAAAGAGTAGTCTCCCCACTACATCCTGTAGAGAGTTAGCACAGGGTAAAGAACTCATTCTTGACCCAAGTGGAAATAAGGGTGATCTTACACAGAGTGGAGAGCACATCACAATTGAAACTCCTCATATTTCTCAGGGGGATTTTCCAAAATCCAATCTAAACCCCACTTCTCTCTTAGATTCTACATTACAAATTTCTTCTGAACAAGAGAGTCATTCTCATGACAATCTTGCTATTGATCAATCACAATTTACATCTGTGATTGAGCCAACCTCAAGTGACATGGTGCATGACACTGTGCTCATCACCCAGGAACCACATTCAGTTGGTCAGGGAATGCATGCTGGGGCATATCCTAATGACACCAACAAAAACATAGAGGATTCACCAGTTTTTACTGGAGACTCTGTGCCAAACTCTCTTATCCTTAGGGATGTGGAATTGCCTTCATAGGCATATGGAGATGATGTTGTAATTCATCCCATTTCAATGGAGACAGAATCATACTCCACAGCTATTCCAAGGCTGGAGGAAACTCTTCAAACACCCATACCTGTTACAGAACCCTCATCTGTAACAGGAGTGCCTAGCACTAGCCCTAACTTGGCTCATGCCACAATGTCTCAATGACTGGGGTCTATGCACCATGATAGACCCTCAGGATCATCCTCTGTGCCCACACTATTGACGGATGAAGCACTTCAAAATCTTCATGTGGCACAAATAGATGAGTTCTCAAAGATTGCCCAACACATCCTCACAGCTGGACTCCCAAACAAAGATTATGAAGCTATCTTGCTTTGTCACAAGGAGGATGTTGAAGCACAGCAAGATAAGATTGTGGATGAAGCCCAGCAAGATGGCAATGTGGATGTTTGGCTGGATGGCAAGAGAACTGTGAAACTGAAGGAGGCTCTAGCTTTTCTCAGGGAGGACTATCTTACAGCCTTGGGGTCAAATGCTAAAGGTCTCTCTCCTGTTGAAATATATGATGCTGTCAATGAAGTCTACAAGAGCCAACTCAAAGCTATGCATTTCCTTGGGAAAGGTCTTCAGTCAGAAATCTCCTCAATTCAGGAAGAGACAGGTCATTCCTTAGCTCAGCTCAAGAACTGTTATCTCTCTGACTTTCCCAAGGTAGATGACATTCTAAAGGAGGTTCAGAAAACAGCCACTAATGTCTCCAAGATGGACTGCACCTTAGCTATGGTCTCTGATAACTTGAAGAAGCTCTCTACCAAGCTAGATAATCAGGTGCATGCCAATATCAATTCCAACTCAATGCTCACTGTACTGTGGAAGAATCAGTATAGGAACAAGCTTGTAGATGAAGTTCCTATATCTGACATTTCAAAGTTTGACTTCTCCAAGATTAAGGACCAATCCCTTAATTCCTTCAAATCTCAACAACTTTTCTCAAAGGTGGATAGCTTGGAAAGGGAGGTAGCTGATCTGAAATCTGAAAACAAAGGACTCTCTCAATCATTGGAGCAGCTTAATGCCAAGATGGATGACCAAAGCAACTCAGCCTCAAACATTTTGCTGGTCCAACAACAAATGATGACAACCCTGCTCAGAAGCATGAACCTTCCTGTTCCTGGAGAAACTCAAGACATCTTGTCTGATCCCAAGCCTAAGGGGGAGAAAGGAAAGGAAGAGGTCATTCTGGAAAAGAGAGGGGGAACTCCTACAAAGCAAAAGCTGAAAGGGAAAATTATATCAGAAAAGGATCTCAAGCCAATCACCATTCCTGCTGTTTCTGTCACCAGTTTAGCTGGCCAGAAAAGTAGTGTGACTACAACCTACTATCCTGGCACAATGCCCAGTTATGTCTCTGCTCCTCTCATCTCCACAAAAGCTCAACCTGTCAAAGCAAACATTATCACTGAGGCCAAGCTACAGGAAGTTGCCAATTCATACATCTATCATGATGAGGCCTTTCTGGAGTTTCTGAAATCCATCTTTATCAGTGTTCAAGGTGATACCAAGACCTACAGGGCAATGATTAAGGAAAATATCAAGTATCTCACTGTGGTAGTCAGGAGAATCAAGGAAGCTTATCTAAGAGAAATTGTCATGGTATCTAAGGAAAATGAACTTTGGCATCTGTCCTTTGATACTTTCGATAAGCTGAGGTTTACTGAACTAGACACCATAATGGAATTAATAGAGAAGACTGGTGAGAACAACATGATTCTGTATGAAGACTTGAAGAAGGACCAATACTCAAGATTGCCTGAAGTCATCACAAATCCAAGAACAATCATCTTTAAAGGACTCACCAGGGCAAACACAATTGATCAACTAATCATCCCTGCTCAGTTGAACATGAAGAACAAAGATAGAATCAACAGTGTGCTTCAAATGCTAAGTGTAACACCCCCAGATCCGGGGTCAGGAATCTGGGTTGTCACGCTCCATCAATTATACAATACATGCATTACTTACAACATTCTAATAATATAACTCCAACGACCCCAATCACTTACGCACACACACACAAGTTATAGCCTTGGAGATGAGCAACAAAAGTAACATTTGTTATTACAACTCAAATGTACTATCCAGGATCTCATCTATTATTTACAACCTCTACCTGAAGTTACAATAATAGACCTCACCGTTCTATACAAGGTTTAATAATACAAACTACTCGAAAACAATTCTCACTAATACAGTCTGCAACTATTCTGCTCACACCGGCAGTATCCATCCTGCTGAACTAACTCAAGGGTGGTCTCTCCATTCCCTTGCTCTCGTAACACGAGGTGAATCGACAACGTTTTCTTCATGCTGAAAGGTTTAATAAAGCAAGAATGAGCTAATAGCACTCAGCAAGAAATCTATCCCAGTTTAAATCTTTAAACCTTTCAGGTAGATAATCCCTATAGGATCAAAGTTTTAACACTACTAGGGTCTGACCCCAAAATAGTCTACCGTTCAAAATACTGTATGACTTATAATCATACTCAAATACTCTTCGTAAATCATTTAGAAATCCTTGGTATCAATATGATAAACCAAGTCTCAAACATATCTTTTTTAAAATAGATATTAACATTGGAATCAAGGCTTAAAGCCTATCCATTGATTCAAAATACTATACAGTTCAATATACTGTATATCTTAAATCCCTTCTCAACATATATACATGCGTATATATTTAGATATCTCATATTGTTCAAAATACCGTAAAATATCAGTAATGAACATCTTTGAAACTCCGTTCATATACAGAACGATATGTTTAAACATTATTTTCGTCAAAACATGCCATACAGTACCACTACTGTATGAGGAACATCATTACTCATCAATGCCACATTATCAGTAACTCAGAGTTTTGGCTTTCGTTACAATGTGCAGTACAACTCCAATTGGAGGGAAGGGAATATACTGGAACACCCGATACACGATGATCAGTCATTGTATCGTAACGTAACTTTTCTACTAGTAGAAGGACGACTTCATATTCGGTTATCACCCTGGCCGCATACGGGCCACTGTGCTAAGAGATCACTACCTCGGCGCCTGTTTCATCACCGGGTAAGCCTTAGCACGCAAGAGATCACTACCTCGGCGCCTGTTTCATCACCGGGTAAACCTTGATAATTTTTGGCACTACCCCGACACCTGTTTCATTGCCGTGTAAGCCCTTCCAGTTCCCATGATGAAAAATATCAATGAAACGGAAATCAGAATTTAATCCTATTTCCCCCAAGTACAGTACTTGTCAAAAACTTTGTAACAGTTCAGAATTCCTTACTCCAGAGTATTTGAAGGGAGTAAGTCAAAGTGTGGGTTGACATTAGTCAACGAAACTACAGATGATTACCACGTATTTTGAAATCATGACCAGGGAGTTTATTGAAATTTTCAGAGTTTAGCAAGTTTGAAATTCTTTACTTGAATGGGGGAGTCACCCCCAGCTATAGGTATTCTTAGAGGAACAGTGGAAGTAAAACTCTGTCCTCGACTTCTTGAACTAGATTCCCAATTTCCGATGAGTTAGAAAACACTATTCACATTTAATTATCTTTAAATATCTTAAGATAATAGTTGGGAATCTCTGTTTTAATATCTTTTCTGGAGATCAGAAATTTATATTTTTGTGTAAATAGTAGAACCTTTAATCATATAATAAGGTTCTATGATTTTTAAATCATATTTGGAATATTTAATAAATACCCAAATAATAAATATTGAATTATTATTCAATAATAATCCACTTAAATGAATATTCAAAGTAATATTTACTTGGTTAATACATATTCAAAATAATATGTTTAATAATATTACTTAATATCACACATTAAATATCCAATAGTAGATATATTGGAATATTTAATCATCATATATAAAACATAGCTGTCCCTGGACCCTCCAGTATCTGACAGTATTATTAAAATAAAGTAGTAATTTAACTCCCGGTCTATTATTTTAAAATCATCGTACGACTGCTCTATATTTAGAGCCTTTAAACCTCGGTTTATATCTAGTATTTACCTAGCATATAAACCTTATATCTTACGAAAGGTTTTACTAAAAGCGTAAACAGTTTAAAAAGTTCTCACATCATTAAAGCAGAATAGATATATATATATATCAATCACATAAATCACAACAGCATCATTTATATGATGTAGGGTTTGAAAACTTGCATGCATCTATCATATGCATACATCACATCTCATCATTTTTAATACCATCACATCTCTATACGATGTGAGGTTTGAAAGCATGCATCTAACATATGCATATATCACATCTCGTCATTTTTAATACCATCACATCTATATACGATGTGAGGTTTGAAAGCATGCATCTATCATATGCATATCAATATAAGTAATGGAAAACAGCATGGGATGAGAAAACTTGCCTCGGGTCCTTGGTTGTTAGGGGTTCAAGAACTTGCCGGGAAATCTATAAACAAAGAAATACCCGATCAGTCCCTAGCGTAATCATTCGCTCATAACAATTCATTCTAAGTCAACCATAAGTCAAACACATCATGTAGCCACGTTATTCCTCAACAATGTTCGTGTTTTAATCGACTTGAAATAATCCTTTACCTTAGTCGCAATGATTGGTCAAAGTAGTACTCTAGAGTTGACTTTTCATAAAGTTACTATTACATGACTCGCACTCTAACATTTTTAATAAATCCGAAAACTCGTATTTAAATACGAGACCACTTCTAAAATTATCTTGAGTATTTATAATATTTATCATAAAAGTTTTGATCTCAAAACAGGGGTTTAACCTGGTGAAATGTATTCTCAAACTTGGATGAGCTACGGAAATTTACTATTCACACGTCTTTCACTAAAACGCTCATATCTCTTTAACCGTTAGTCGAAATGACACACCGTTTTCGCGTGCGCGATTTAGGGAAAGAATAGAACAAAATGCTTGAACATGTTTTTCTGCCTAAGGGGGTGAAATTCCCGAGAGCAGCAGATTTTTGGCAGTGAAGTGCAGAACCACTTACTCCTCGCGCAGCTTTGGTTCCGACATTTTTATAAAATCGAAAAATTATCTTTTTAACCCGAAACCTTCTCGATTCACTTACTAACTGTCCATGTTAGTATCCATTTTAATATCATATCCTAATTCCATTTGTAAGGGTCTTGATCAAAGGTTCAAAGTTCACTTAGTAAACTACTTCGTTATCCGAAACTGCTTTCACTAAAACGAGTGTTTCTCCTAAACCGTAAATCGAAACGACACGATTATTTCGCCAAAATAAACTACAAGACAAGACCTACATGATCATGGTCAGTTAGGGTTGCTTTCATGTCATGGTTTTACCCGAGGTTTCTGCCTAAACTATCTAATGAAAATTCGACATGGTAACGACGCTAATTCATAATTCCCGTGTTTTAAACACTCAAATCAACCACCAATCAACAACCAATCAACCAACCATCAAGCCTCAAGTTAATAATACAAGTTTTCTGCCAAAACATGATCATAACCTAGTTCATAGGTTTATCCATAAATTAACCACTAAACATTCTCAAAATCATGCATACATGCTCTTAATCATACTATCACTAATCATTCTTAACAAAATCACTAATAACAAAGTATAACCATAAGGGTGAGAGGTTTTTATACCTTCCTTGGTACTTGGTAAAGACTAACAATAGCTTTTATACTCTCCCTTGATCCTTAATCATCCTTAACAATCCTTAAAACTCAAGAACAAAACAAAACATTTCATGAGTCACTATTCATGCCTCAACTTTGATCCAATCTTTAACCATGCTACACTTCTTTGATGGCCATGAGAATTTGAACGTACCTTGGGTATATAGTGAGGGAACTATGTGTTAGATATAATTGCTGATGAGTGTTTATCAGTGTTTAAGCAACAGGTATTCATCAGAGTTTACTAGAAGCCAGTCAGAGTTTGATAAAGTCTGACGGGGTGAGAGTTTGTTAAAGCTGTCGGTGCTAACATTGAAGATTCTAGAAGCAATATATCTTGAAGATGGAAAGAAGCAAGATATATTGAGACAGACAAGGAAACAGAACAGAAGACAGAAGCAATCCTAATTTGATATAATTTGTATAGCTAATTTATAGGAATATCAATTAGAGATTGATTCTATGTAGCTGTGTACTATATAAACACAGATAGGTTAACCGTAAAAGGGATGCGATTATTGAAAAAATTATTCTTGTAACCTAGCAGCTCTCTGTGATATTTTACATCACAAAGAGAAGAGTTATTTATATAATTCAGTTGTTGATTCATAAACAGTGTTCTTTATTGTTATTATCATAATTATATTGATTATATATTGTGTAATCAGACCTAACAATTGGTATCAGAGCCAAAGCTGTTTAATATATACAGTTTATCGATCTAAACACAAGTATAATCATGGCTGACAACTCTCAGGAAGGTTCTAATGCAGGTTCAACCAACTTCTGTTAGTCGATATGAGACTATAAGGGTTCCAATTCTAAGACCAGTTGAATATCCAATATGGAAAGTGAAGATGACCATGTTTCTGGAAGCCACAGATCCAGAATACCTTAATAGAATCAATGATGGTCCTCATATGCCAACTAAATTGACTCCTGTTATTACTGGTCAAGTACAAAAGACTGTTCCAAAAGAGAAGAAAGACTTGACTCCTGAAGACATCTCATCAATTGCAAAGGATGCAAAGGTTAGACATTTACTCCATAGTGCCTTAGATAATGTCATGTCTAACAGAGTTATTGGCTGCAAAACTGCCAAAGAAATCTGGGATGCTTTAGAAGTCAGGTGTCAAGGAACAAGTGCAATAAAGAAGAATAGGAAAACCATTCTAACACAGGAGTATGAACACTTTGACTCAAGATCTAATGAAACTTTGACAGATACTTATGACAGATTTTGTAAATTATTGAATGATTTGTCCCTGGTTGATAAAGAATATGAACTTGAAGAGTCAAATTTCAAGTTTCTGTTATCTCTACCTGAAAGATGGGATTTGAAGGCAACAACAATTCGAGACAATTATGATCTTGCAGATACAGATCTTGATGAAATCTATGGGTTGCTCAAAACTCATGAACTGGAGATAGAACAAAGAAACAAAAGATCTGGAAAGAAGACAAAATCTGTTGCTCTTAAAGTTGAAGAAAAGCCTGTCAAGAAGGAATCATCAAGAAAGAAATCCAAAGGAAAGGCTTTAGTCATAAAATCTGACAGTGAGTCATCAAACTCTGATGATGGCTCAAACACTGATGATGAAGCTTCTGATTCTGAGGATGATGATGAAGAGATGATGAAAATGGCTGCTTTAATGGTAAAGACCTTCAAGAAAATGGGATTCAAGAACTTCAAGAAAGGAAAGAGATTTTCTAGGAGAGATTCAAACTCTGATAAGAGAAATTTCAGAAAGTCTGATGGAGGGAATACCAAGTCTGGAAAGAAAGACAACTCTGAGATCCAGTGCTACAAGTGTAAAGAGATGGGTCATTATGCTCCAGAGTGCAAGAAAGGAAAATCTGAGAAAACACTCATCACTAAAGGCAAGGACTGGGCAGACACTTCAGACTCAGATGAGGGAGCCAATTATGCCCTCATGGCAACTGTTAAAGATGAAGCTGAGTCATCTGAAAACAAGGTACCCCTAACTACTTATGCTTATGATACTGATAATATATCTGAATTAAGAGTTTATCTAAAAAGCATACATGTTAGTTATAGGGATCAGACTTTAGAGAATGAAAGAATCAAATCTGAGAATCTAGGTCTTAAAGAAAGGAATAAATTTCTTGAAGAGAGACTTGTTAACATGCAACAAGTTCAAAAGGAGAGAGATGATGCTGTTTATGTTGAACAGGAATTGCTTAAAAGATATAGGCAAATAGAATCTGAGTTGGAAAAGGAGAGGAAAGTGATTAAAACTTGGACTAATTCTGGAAAAGACACACATCAAGTTTTTCAGACAGACACTGTAGGTTTAGGTTACTGTGAGAAAGATGAACTTAGGTTTAAAGATAAAGTGAAAGTGAAACCACAACTTAAACCTATGAAATTTGTTTCTGAATCCAGTAAGCTAAAGTCTGTAGTAGTGAAAGAAGCTGTTATGGAACCAGCTGAAACCTATGATAAACAGGTTAATGTTGGTTCAATAACAGAGAATAAGGTTAAATTAGAAGCTGTTAAAGAACTAGTAAAAATCTGTGATAAGTAGATTAATGTTGGTTCAATGACAGAAAAACAATTCAAACATAAGCTCAAAGAGGTAAAGTCTGTCAACAAACAGAAAGTGTCCAAGAAAAATAGGAATGGAAAAGTAGGCATTAATAAAAGAAATGATTATCTGCCTAATTCTGATGCTCCTAGGAAGACATGTCATAGTTGTGGTAGCACTAACCATCTTGCAAGTTTCTGCACGAAAAACAAAAATATTAATTCTTTACCCTCCAAGTCTGGAGTAAAGAATGATTATGTTAGGGTTAGACTACAGACTTTATGCACACACTGTGGGAGAACTTGTCATTCCATTTATACTTGTAAGAGTTATCATGCTATTTATCACAACTTTTATGAGCTAAAACCCAACCTGAAATGGGTTAAAGCAAACTCTGCAAGCGTAAAGTCTGACACAGTTAGCTTAAACTCTGTTGAAAGTTATTCCGCTGCAAAAGCTAACAATGTTAAGAAAGCCAAAGGATCCAAGCAAGTCTGGATCCTTAAATCTAACTCTTTGTAATTGTTTGTAATTTTAGGGCATAAGGGAAAGTACCCTAGTCTTGGACAGTGGATGTTCAGGACACATGACTGGAAATAAAGCCCTGCTATCAGATTATGAGGAGAGAGCTGGCCCAAAAGTTTCCTATGGAGATGGCAACATAGGACGTACTATGGGATATGGAAATATTAATCTTGGAAGTGTCATCATCACAAATGTAGCTCTAGTCCCAGGACTCAAGCATGATCTTCTTTCTGTGAGTCAAATCTGTGACAGAGGATACCATGTAGATTTTCATACTGAACATTGTGAGGTTATCAGCAAATCTACTGGGAAAGTTGTTCTAGTTGGACACAGGCGCAATAACATTTATGAAGCAAGTTTGATAACAAACTCTGAAGGAAAAGCTGTGTGTCTATCTGCAAAAATGTCAAATGAAGAGAGTTGGAAATGGCATAAGAAGCTCTCTCATCTAAACTTGAACAACATCAATGAGCTGATTCGAAAAGATCTTGTAAGGGGACTTCCAAAGTCAACACTCAGCTTAGATGGTCTATGTGATTCTTGTCAAAAGGCCAAGCAAAGGAAGTCATCTTTCAAGAGTAAATCTGAATCTTCAGTTGTGGAACCTTATCATCTTTTACATGTTGATCTCTTTGGTCCAGTGAATGTAATGTCAATGGGCAGAAAGAAATATGCTTTGGTAATTGTTGATGAATACACCAGATACACATGGGTGTATTTCTTAGCAAAGAAGGATGAATTGTCTTAACTTTGATGGATCATGTGAAGCAATTGGACAAAGGATCACAGCACAAAGTGAAAATTATCAGGAGTGATAATGGTACTGAATTCAGAAATTCTGAAATGGAAGCTTTCTGCAAAGAAAGAGGAGTGAAGCAAGAATTCTCTGCACCTGGAACTCCACAGCAAAATGGTGTAGTTGAAAGAAAGAACAGAACCTTAATCGAAGCTGCCAGAACAATGCTTGATGAAGCAAAATTGCCAACTTATTTCTGGGCAGAAGCTGTTCAAACAGCTTGTTTTACTCAAAATGCTACACTGATCAACAAGCATGGGAAAACACCATATGAGATGGTGAAAAATAAGAAGCCAAATTTGAAATATTTTCATATTTTTGGATGCAAGTGTTTTGTGTTGAAAACTCATCCTGAATAATTGACCAAGTTTGACTTAAAAGCTGATGAAGGAATTTTTGTTGGATACCCACTATCAACAAAAGCTTTCAGAGTCTACAATCTGAGAACTAAAGTGATCATGGAAACTATACATGTGTCATTTGATGACAAGAAAATAACTGGAATAGAAGATGAAGAATATCATGATCAACTTCGATTTGAAAATGAAGATCTAAACTCTGATGACGTAAACTCTGATGAAGCAAATCCAACAAACTCTGATGAAGCATACTCTGAACCTCTACTGGTAAACACTGAGGAAATTTCTCTGACAGAACAAAATAGAGAACCAGTCGAGGGGGAGCGTGAAGATACTTCAGAAACATCTCAAGATAATAATTCAAATTCTGAAAGTGAATCAGCTGAAGGATCTATCCCAAACTCTGAGCAGTCCAATTCAGGGGGAGCCTCAGAGAATGCAAATGGTCAAGAAGAAAATCAGGAGAGCATGGATCAAGGGGGAGGATCTAATACTGATAATAGAAGCCAATTACCAACAGCAAGAAGGTGGACACAAGCTCATACACCTGACTTGATAATTGGAGATCCAGAAGCTAGTGTAAGAACTAGGAGTGCTACACATAATGAATGTCTGTTTCATGCATTCTTATCTCAAACAGAGCCCAAGAAAGTGGAAGAAGCTCTTCAAGATGCTAACTGAATAACAGCTATGCAAGAGGAGTTAAATGAATTTGAGAGGAATGAAGTCTGGACACTTGTACCAAGACCAAAGAACAGATCTATTGTTGGTACAAAGTGGGTTTTCAGAAACAAAACAGACAGTGATGGAGTGATTACGAGGAATAAGGCTAGACTTGTGGCTAAAGGCTATTCACAACAGGAAGGAATTGACTATGATGAAACCTTTGCTCCAGTTGCAAGATTGGAGGCAATAAGGATTTTTCTGGCCTATGCTGCTCACAAGAAGTTTAAAGTCTTTCAGATGGATGTGAAAAGTGCTTTTCTCAATGGGAAACTTGAAGAAGAAGTGTTTGTTGAACAACCACCAGGGTTTGTAGATCCCAAACATCCAGATTATGTCTACAGGCCTGACAAGGCATTATATGGACTAAAGCAGGCACCTAGAGCATGGTATGAAACTCTAGCTCAATTTCTTTTAGAAAGTGGGTTCACTAGAGGTACAATTGACAAAACCTTGTTCTACTTTAATTCTGGTGATGATTTGCTGTTAGTTCAAATCTATGTGGATGACATAATTTTTGGGTCTACTAATGACAAACTCTGTAAGAAATTTGCCAAGCTTATGCAGTCAAGGTATCAAATGAGCATGATGAGAGAGCTTAGTTATTTTCTAGGCCTACAAGTAAAGCAAACAGATGATGGGATTTTTATTAATCAAGCAAAATATACCAGAAATCTTCTCAAGAAATTTGGTATGCTTGATAGTTCATCTGCTACAACCCCCATGGCTACTGCAACAAAGCTAGACAAAGACATAGGAGTCTCAGTAGATATGACAAACTATAGAGGAATGATAGGGTCTCTTCTTTATCTCACTGCAAGTAGACCAGATATCATGTATGCAACATGTCTTTGTGCAAGATTTCAAGCATACCCCAGAGAGCCACATCTAACAGCTGTGAAGAGAATTTTCAAATATCTCAAAGGAACCATAACTCTTGGTTTGTGGTACCCTAGAGAATCAGAGTTTAAATTAATTGGTTACTCTGATGCAGATTTTGCAGGCTGTAAGATAGACAGAAAAAGTACAAGTGGAAGCTGTCAATTTCTTGGTGACAGAATAGTTTCTTGGTACAGCAAGAAACAGAAATCAATTTCCACATCCACAGCAGAAGCAGAGTATATAGCTGCTGGTAGCTGTTGTGCACATATTTTATGGATGAAGAATCAATTGCTGGACTATGGATTAAGGTACTCTAAAATACCTATTTACTGTGATAATCAAAGTGCTATTGCTATGACAGGTAATCCAGTACAGCATTCCATGACCAAGCACATCAGCATAAGGTATCATTTTATCAGGGAACATGTGGAAGAAGGAAATATTGAGCTTCATTTTGTGTCTACAGACCAACAGCTTGCAGATATCTTCACCAAACCTTTGAGTGAAGCTACCTTTACAAGACTGGTAAATGAACTTGGAATGGTCTCTGGTTTTGACTAGAGATACTGGTTAGATTCAAAATCTATACATGATTGATTTTATGCTCATGATTCTTTGCATGTGTTAACTGTTATTTGTATTAGTATGTTAAACTCTGATAGTAAACTCTGTTAGTCATAAAGTGTCAGTCATACTCTGTCGGTTAAAGTCTGAAGTTAATCTATGATGTTATACTCTGATTGTGATATTGTCTGAAACATTTGGACCGATCAAGAAACCTGTATGAAGCATGATTCTCAGTAAGTAATCATGAATCTTTCTGAATAATATATGATCTGATCTCAAAATGTGCAGTAAATTAACACAGCATGATACTGTCTCTATATTCATAGCATCTCTTAGTTTATTGATCCTATACACTGAGTCTGTATCATCTGTTTGCACTTTCTCTCATCAATTAATTGTATTAACTGATGAAAAGTCTAAACTCTGATAATTAGTTGCAAATATTTCACCCTCCAATCAAAAGATGCCAAAAAGTGCACAAATTCTGTAACAGCCCCAAATCCGGGGTCAGGGATCTAGGGTTGTCACAATCCATGTATTCCTTGCCTTACCTGTATTACTCACACCATTCATAATTCACCTGCTCATGACCCCACAACATATGTCTCACACACACACACATACACAGGTTAGAGTCTCAGAAATGACACAATACAACAACTGCGGAATAAATAACTTTTATTACAATACCCAAATGTCTTTTGAATCTGTTACTGATACAATTTCTAAGTATTGTTACATTACCAACTTAGCCTTCTGATGCTCACAGTCCTCTAATACTATTCATGTCTATACATAAGTTGAATACCAAAAGCCGTAGCCTGATTCGATTGGTTCGTACTACTCTCGGGATCGCTGCTAGAAACTGCTTAATGGAAACGCCTTGCGAGGTATGTGCCGTCCCATTGGCATCCTGCTTCGCTGCTATATAATATATATAAAATAATAGCAAGAGTGAGCGATAGCTCAGCAAGGTAATGAAAGTATGGCATAATTCTGCCCTTTTATTCAACCAAGAAATAAAGCGGGTATGCGACAATAATTTGTCAAAATATCTTGATACTGAAATCATTTCCTTATCGGAATGTATTCCAAAAATACCATTGTTGTATTTCAAATATCATCTCCATAATATTCTGCAAACTTCCGATATTCATACTATGAACAAAGTTCTAATATAGTATAAAAGATGAAATAACAAGATAACTCAGTTGTTAGATATAATTGCTAATGTTTGTTTATCAGTGTTTAAGCAACAGGTACTGACAAGAGTTTATCAGAAGCCGATCAGAGTTTAGTTAAACTCTGATAGGGTGAAGAGTTTAAAGGAAGCCGGTCAGAGTTTATTTAAAGTCTGACAAGGTGATAGTTGAATTAGCTGTCGGTGCAGAATTGAAGATTCTAGAAGCAATACATTCTGAAGATGGAAAGAAGCAGAATATATTGATACAGCTAAGGAAACAGGATAGAAGATAAGAAGCAATCCTTAATTGATATGAATTGTATAGCTAACTTGTAGGAATATCAATTAGAGAAGGATTGTATGTAGCTGTGTACTATATAAACACAGATAGGTTATCCCTAGAAGGGACGCGATCATTGAGATATTATTTGTGTAACCTAGAAGCTCTTTATGATTCATTAACATCATAAAGAGAGAAGCTGTTAATAAGATTACAGTTTTATTGATTCATAAACAGTGTTATTAATTATTGTTATTCTCATACATACTTGATTATATTGTGTATTCGGCCTAACAATTGGTATCAGAGCCAAGGCTGTTTAATATATACAGTTTTACGATTAAAACACAGTAATAATCATGTCTGAAGAAAATCAAAATCAAGTTCCTCCTGTGGCTGAACAGGTTAAGCCAAATTCTGTGAGTCGATATGAAACTATCAGGGTTCCAATTCTCAGGCCAATAGAGTATCCAATATGGAAGGTGAAGATGACCATGTTTCTGGAGGCTACAGATCCAGAATATCTTGACAGAATCAATAATGGTCCTCATAAGCCAACTAAATTATCTCCTGCTGTTGGTGATAAAGAACAGACACTGATTCCAAAGGAAAAGAAAGATTATACTCCTGAAGACATCTCATCAATTGCAAAGGATGCAAAGGTTAGACATCTACTCCACAGTGCTTTAGATAATGTTATGTCTAACAGAGTAATTGGCTGCAAAACGGCAAAGGAAATCTGGGATGCTTTGGAAGTAAGGTGTCAAGGAACCACTGCTATAAAGAAGAACAGGAAGACAATACTCACACAGGAGCATGAGCACTTTGATTCAAGATCTAATGAAACCTTGACTGAGACTTATGACAGGTTTTGTAAATTACTGAATGATCTGTCTCTGGTTGACAAAGAATATAATCTTGAAGAGTCAAATCTCAAGTTTCTCTTATCTCTACCTGAAAAATGGGATCTGAAGACGACCTCAATCAGAGATAATTATGATCTTGATGATACAGATCTTGATGAGATTTATGGCTTGTTAAAGACTCATGAACTCGAGATAGATCAAAGAAACAGAAGATCAAGCAAGAAGACAAAATCTGTTGCTCTCAAAGTTGAGGAGAAGCTCATTGAAAAGAAGGAATCATCAAAGAAGAAAGCCAAGGGAAAGGCTTTAGTCATTAAATCTGAAAGTGAGTCATCAAACTCTGATGATGACTCAAACTCTGATGAAGCTTCTGACTCTGAGGATGATGAAGAACAGTTGATGCAAATGGCGGCATTGATGGTGAAGACCTTCAAGAAGATGGGATTCAAGAACTTCAAGAAAGGAAAGAGATTCTCAAGGAGAGATTCAAATTCTGAGAAGAAGAATTTCAGAAAGTCTGATGGAAAAGATACCAAGTCTGGAAAGAAGGACAAATCTGAGATCCAGTGCTACAAGTGCAAAGAGATGGGTCACTATGCTCCAGAGTGCAAGAAAGGAAAAACTGGAAAAGCACTCGTCTCTAAAGGCAAAGACTGGGCAGATACTTCAGATTCTGATGATGGAGAAAATTATGCTCTTATGGCAACTGTCAAAGATGAGACTGAATCATCAGAAAATAAGGTACCCCTAACTACTTATGCGTATGATACTGATAATATTTCTGAATTAAGAATTTATCTTAAGAACATACATGTTAGTTATAGGGATCAGACTTTAGAGAATGAAAGGATTAAATCTGAGAATCTTAGTCTTAAAGAAAGAAACAAGTTTCTTGAAAGAGAACTTGAGAATATGAAGCAGACTCAAAAAGAAAGAGATGATGCTGTTTATGTGGAACAGGAGTTGCTTAAAAGGTATAGGCAACTAGAATCTGATTTAGAGAAGGAAAGAAAAATAATTAAAACTTGGACTAATTCTGGCAGAGATACACATCAAGTTTTTCAAACAGATGCTGTAGGTTTAGGATACAGTGAGGAAGATGAACTTAGGTTTCAAGATAAAATTAAGTTTAGAGCTTTCACAAGTTCATATTCGACTCCTGTAACATTTGTTCCTGAATCTGGAAAGTTAACATCTGCAGTTGTGAAAGAAACTGTTATGGAGCCAGTTGAAACTTGTGTTGAACAAGTAGATACTGAATCTAAAACAGAGAAGCCTGTTGAGTTAGAAGCTGTTAAAGAACCAATAAGAGTCTGTGAAAAACAGGTTAATGTTGGTTTAATGACAGGAAAACAGTTTAAACATAAGCTCAAAGAGGTTAAGTCTGCCATGAAACCTAAAGGGTCCAAGAGAAATAGGAATGGAAAAATAGGCATAAACAATAGAAATAATTATTTGCCTAATGCTGGTGCTTTAAGGAAAACATGTTACAGTTGTGGTAGTTCTAATCATCTTGCTAGATTTTGCACTAAGAACAAGCATATTAATTCTTTACCTTCTACTTCAGAAGTAAAGAATGATTATGTTAGAATAAAACCACAGACCTTATGCAAACATTGTGGGAGCACTTGGCATTCCATTTACACATGTAAGAGTTATCATGCAATTTATCATAATTACTATGAGCTAAAACCCAACTTGAAGTGGGTTAGAGCAAACTCTGCTAGTGTAAAATCTGACAATGTTAGTTTAAATTCTGAGAAAGTTGATTCCGCTGCAAAAGCTAACACTGTTAAGAAAGGCAAAGGGTCCAAGCAAGTCTGGATCCTTAAAACTAACACTTAGTGTTTGTTTGTGATTGCAGGGTATAATAGAGAGCACACTTATCTTGGACAGTGGATGCTCAGGACATATGACCGGAAATAAAGCCCTGCTATCAGACTTTGTGGAGAAGGATGGCCCAAAAGTTTCCTATGGAGATGGCAACGTAGGACATACTCTGGGATATGGCAACATTAATCTTGGAGGTGTCATCATCACAAATGTAGCTCTAGTCTCAGGACTCAAGCACAATCTGTTATCTGTGAGTCAAATCTGTGACAGAGGAAACCATGTAGATTTTCATAGTGAATACTGTGAAGTTATCAGTAAATCTACTGGAAAAGTTGTTCTAGTTGGACACAGGCGCAACAATATTTATGAAGCAAGTTTGGTAACAAACTCTGATGGAAAAACAGTGTGTCTGACTGCAAGAATGTCAAATGAAGAGAGTTGGAATTGGCATAAAAAGCTCTCTCATCTCAATTTGAACAACATTAATGAGCTGATAAGAAAGGATCTTGTAAGAGGACTCCCAAAATCAACACTCAGTCTAAATGGCCTATGTGATTCCTGTCAAAAGGCCAAACAAAGGAAGTCATCTTTCAAGAGCAAAACTGAATCTTCAGTGGTGGAACCTTATCATCTTCTACATGTTGATCTTTTTGGACCAGTGAATATAATGTCAATGGGCAGAAAGAAATATGCTCTAGTAATTGTTGATGAATATACTAGATATACATGGGTGTATTTCTTGTCAAAGAAGGATGAAACTGCTCAAATTCTAATGGATCATGTAAATCTACTGGACAAAGGATCACAGCACAAAGTCAAAATAATAAGGAGTGATAATGGAACTGAATTCAGAAATTCAATCATGGAAGCTTTCTGCAAGGAAAGAGGGGTGAAACAAGAATTTTCTGCACCTGGCACTCCACAGCAAAATGGTGTAGTTGAAAGAAAGAACAGAACTTTAATTGAAGCAGCCAGAACTATGCTTGAAGAAGCAAAATTACCAACATACTTCTGGGCAGAAGCTGTTCAAACTGCTTGTTTTACTCAAAATGCTACACTGATCAACAAGCATGGGAAAACACCATATGAGATGGTGAAAAATAAGAAGCCAAATTTGAAATATTTTCATATATTTGGATGCAAATGCTTTGTGTTGAAGACTCATCCTGAACAGTTGACAAAGTTCGAGTTAAAAGCTGATGAAGGAATTTTTGTTGGCTACCCACTGTCAACAAAAGCATTCAGAGTTTACAATCTAAGAACTAAAGTGATCATGGAATCCATACATGTGTCATTTGATGACAAGAAAATAATTGGACTTGAAGACAAGGATGGATATGATCAACTACGTTTTGAAAATGAAGATCTACTCTCTGATGATATAAACTCTGATGAAGCAGGGTTGACAAACTCTGACGAAGCATACTCTGAACCTCTACTGGTAAATACTGGAGAAACTGATAATTCTCAAATTGAACAAAATAGAGAACCAGTTGAGGGGGAGCGTGAAGAAGCTCAACATGACACAGCAAGTGAGTCAGTTGAGGAAACTGATTCAAACTCTGACAATTCAAACTCTGAGTCATCAAATTCAGGGGGAGCCTCAGAGAATGTAGAAAGTCAACATATGAATCAGGAGAGCATGGATCAAGGGGGAGGATCCAACAGTGATGCAAGAAACCACTTACCACCAGCAAGAAAGTGGACACAGGCACACACACCTGATCTCATAATTGGAGATCCTGATGCTGGTGTAAGAACCAGAAGTGCAACAAATAATGAGTGTCTGTATCATGCTTTCTTGTCTCAAACTGAACCAAAGAAAGTGGAGGAAGCTCTTCAAGATGCTAATTGGATTACAGCAATGCAAGAAGAGTTAAATGAATTTGAAAGAAATGAAGTCTGGACACTTGTACCTAGACCAAAGAACAGATCAATTGTAGGTACAAAGTGGGTTTTCAGAAACAAGACTGACAGTGATGGTGTGATTACAAGGAATAAGGCTAGACTTGTGGCAAAAGGTTATTCACAACAGGAAGGAATTGACTATGATGAAACCTTTGCTCCAGTTGCAAGACTGGAGGCTATAAGGATTTTTCTGGCCTATGCTGCACACAAGAAGTTTAAAGTCTTTCAGATGGATGTGAAAAGTGCTTTTCTCAATGGGAAGCTTGAAGAAGAGGTATTTGTTGAACAACCACCAGGATTTGTAGATCCCAAGCATCCAGATTATGTCTACAGGCTTGACAAAGCATTATATGGCCTAAAGCAAGCACCAAGAGCATGGTATGAAACTCTTGCTCAATTTCTTTTAGAAAGTGGGTTCACAAGAGGTACAATTGATAAAACCTTGTTTTATTTCAATTCTGGTGATGATTTGCTTTTAGTTCAAATTTATGTAGATGATATTATTTTTGGATCTACTAATGACAAACTTTGTAAGAAGTTTGCAAAGCTTATGCAATCCAGGTATCAAATGAGCATGATGGGAGAGCTTAGTTATTTTCTAGGCTTACAGGTCAAGCAAACAGATGATGGGATTTTTATCAATCAAGCAAAGTATACCAGAAATCTTCTAAAGAAATTTGGTATGCTTGATAGTTCATCTGCAACAACTCCCATGGCTACAGCAACGAAGCTTGACAAAGACACAGGAGCCTCAGTAGATATGACTAACTACAGAGGAATGATAGGGTCTTTACTGTATCTTACAGCAAGTAGACCTGATATCATGTATGCAACATGTCTTTGTGCAAGATTTCAAGCAGATCCTAGAGAGCCTCATCTAACAGCTGTAAAAAGGATTTTCAAATATCTCAAAGGCACCATAACCTTGGGTTTGTGGTATCCTAGAGAATCAGAGTTTAAGTTGATTGGTTACTCTGATGCAGATTTTGCAGGCTGTAAGATAGACAGAAAAAGTACAAGTGGAAGCTGTCAATTTTTAGGTGACAGATTGGTTTCTTGGTACAGTAAGAAACAGAAATCAATTTCTACATCCACTGCTGAAGCAGAGTATATAGCAGCTGGTAGCTGTTGTGCACAGATTTTATGGATGAAGAATCAATTGCTGGATTATGGGTTAAGGTACTCTAAAATTCCTATTTTCTGTGATAACCAAAGTGCTATTGCTATGACAGGAAATCCAGTACAGCATTCCATGACCAAGCACATCAGCATAAGATATCATTTTATCAGAGAACATGTGGAAGAAGGGAATATTGAGCTTCATTTTGTGTCTACAGACCAACAACTTGCAGATATCTTCACCAAACCTTTGAGTGAAGCTACTTTTACAAGATTGGTAAATGAACTTGGAATGATCTCTGGTTCTGACTAGAGATACGGGTCAGACTCAAAATTTATACATGTTTAATTCTTGTTGCTCATGATTCCTTGCATGTGTTAACTGTTATGTGAACCAGCATGTTAAACTCTGATGATAAACTCTGTGAAGTGTTAGTCATACTCTGAAAGCATACTCTGAAGATAGACTCTGTTGGTCATACTCTAATAATTACAGTTTAAATGCTATACTCTGATTGTAATTTTGTCTGAAACATATGGACCAATGAAGAAATTTGTATGAAGCATAATTCTCAGTAAGTAACTGTGAATCCTTAAGAGTTGTATAGACTCTGATCTCAAAAATGTGCAGTAAGCTAACACAGCATGATACTGTCTCAATATTTATAGCATCTCTTAGTTTATTGATCCTATACACTGAGTCTGTATTAGCTGTTTGCATTTTCTCTCATAAGTTAATTATATTTACTGATGAAAAGTCTAAACTCTGATTATTAATTTCAAATAATTCACCCTCAAATTCAAAAGATGCCAAACAGAGCACAAATTCCTTTGAGATCATGTTGTGCCTAGGACGATCCAGGAACTTATTGTATGAAATAAGGGCTAAAATCTTTGATTTTTGGTGACTAGTGCCAACCACTGATTACTGGAAAAATAAAAAAAAAAAAATAAAAAAAAAAAAATAAAAAAAAATAAAAAAAAATAGATAAATTAAGGGGGTGAAAAATAAAAGACATATCCAAATGAAAGGATATCAGTAATACAGAGTTTAGATATAAAATCAGATTTTATGTTATAAATGAGAGTTTAGGTAACCAGTTTTTACTACTTTAGATTGTGGATTTTATGCACTTTGAGATGGTCTAAATACTGTTTTCGGTAAACTCTGCTACTACACACACATATTTTCACAACTGTACAGTTTGAGAAAAGAGTTTATTGACAAAGAAGGACAAATGGTAAACACTGATGTTTTGTGTGAAATACGCCGAGGTTACTTTATTTTAATCTCTGATGGTTAAAATAATTTCCTTGTTTCAGACAGTTTATGATTTTGGGTTTAGTCATTTGTTTTTCGAAAAAGTGTGATTGAACAAAGAAAAGATAGAGTTTGTTGCTATTGAGTAAGTTTATTAAGTCCTGTTTGTGATTTGTATTGCTGCTGAGTATGTTAGTTAATTGGTTAAAGTTTTTTTTTGTCTTTCCAATTACTAGGTAAAATTGATAATACTGAAAGTAAAGCAATAAAATGAGTCTTTTTCATTAATTGATTCAAACTCTGTTACATTCAGTCAATTACATACTCATGCTTAGCTAATCTTTCTGGTACATACTAATCACTATGGTTACAAAAGAGAAAATCTATTTAACCAGGACAAGTACTTGAATGCTATCCAACATCGAAGCAGAAGAGCTAGAGCCAGAAGCTATTGTGCTCTACTACTTCTGATGATAGCTACCCAGTTGCTCATCTGGTCATTATACCATTTGGGATAGCATGAAATCCTCCTAATGATGAATCATCATCATCATCTTCTCGGGATCTCTTTCTGCTTTGCAGCTTGCAGGATTCTAAGAAGAGGTTTTCTTTTGAACCCGACAAGAAACTCAGTTGAAAAAGCATGAAGCAGATCTCCATGGCATCTTCATCTGCGAGGATTGGTGCATCATATGGTCCTGGACGGAAGATGTATACATGAGGGTTGGAGAAAGGCCCTTCGGCTATTTCATCATCTACGATAAGGCCTTCATCATTCAAGAATGAGAGAACAAGAAACTCATCGATAAGATAGTTTTCTTGTTGCTGCCAGTTCATGTTCAAAAACTCTTCCACATCCAGAAATTCGAAAGTTCCAGCCATTTTGGTGTATAGTAAGTTTAAGATATGAAGCCTGTTGTTACATTGCTTTGGTATTTAAAGCATTCAAACAGGGTATCTGAAAGGTTTTTCTTGGAGATTGAAAGGTTTTCGAAGCGCTTGGGATACTAAGGTGCGGAGTTTCGAGACAGTCATTATTATTTTGACTGTTGAGTTCTTTGTTCTTTATTATTTAAATTGATAATTTTATTATTATTGATTTTTTTTCTTTTAAGCGAATATTTTGAGTGTTATATGTGATGACAGGTGTCTCCACGTTTGCACGTGTGTATAGGAAGTTGTTAGATACAGCTGTTAGTGTATTCACGTTTGACATCTGTCCCACTAACATACTTCTAATCTTTACAGTTATTATTTAATACACTACATACACACGATTCAATCTTTTACGCATTTCATCTTCTCATAACATTTTACTCACACACAAACACTCAAACACTTTCAAAGCCCAGTACTTTTTGTTTTCAAATCTGACAAATGGCAACTACAGCGTTTATCGCTTCTGAATTAGAATTTGTCCCAAATAACTACTCCGCTCCTGTAGCAAATGAGAACGCACCGGAGGCGTTTCATTTGATTCAGAGTTTCTTGTTAAACTCTGATATTGGCACTGCTCTCACCGCACCATCGAAGCTGTCTGCAACACAAATCAAATCTTTTTGGCAGACAGGTGTTTATGATAATGGAGGAGAGTCTGGATCTCCATCTATCATTTTTCAATATGAGGACAATGACTATGCTGTTACTCCTACTACTGTTCGTGATGCTTTGGGTCTTGAAGATTTCAATTCGTTCACAGTTGCTGTTGGAGATTCTGAGTTAGTAAGAATGATGCGAGAAATAGGTTACTCTGGACCACTGACAAAGATTGGTCAATTGAAGCGACCGCTCTTGAGAAAGGAATGGAGTTTCTTTTTCGACTGCATTACAAGAGCGTTCGGGAAAAAGTGCACAAACTGGGATGCAATTCCCACTGATAGTTTACAGATCGGGTATTCTCTTCTCTATGGCAGTCAATTTGATGTTGCTAGATTAGTTTTAACTAATATTGGTGAGAAAATGCTAGAGAATAGAAATGTTGTTTACTTCTCTAGGTTTTGTCAATTGATATTCAATCATTGCTGCCCTGATGTTGAGATTTTAGATGAGGATGTAATTCTTTCATTTAAATTGCACAAACGTATATTCTCTGATCTTATCAACAAGGACAACAAGAAAGGAGAAGTTGGTCCTTTAATGTTCCCTGCATCTGTGCAACAATTTCTTGACAACTTACAACAGCAAAATGTCTCAAATACTGAAGCTGGACCTTCTGTATCTCAACCACAGAGGTCAAAGAGATCTAAAGTTCGAGCAGTTAAGTCTAACTTGCAACAAACTGAAGCTGAGGTATCAAATGTTGATGCTGTGCCTCAGAGAAAAAGAATGAAGAAAAAGAGAGCCCAACGACCAAAGACTGTTGCAGACTCAGATACTGAAGCTGATGAAGAAACTCTTCATCAGAGAAAGAGAAGATTAGTTGCTACTCAACTTTTTGGTGATATTATTGCCAATATGAACAAAGTTCCTGAGGAAAATGAAGCTCCTGAAGCTTTTGTTCAGGAGGAAGCTGAAAATCCAGAAGCTGTCAATCAAGACAGGCTAAATACTGATGATATTGAAATGGATTTTGATAGAGAAGCTCCTACATCAAAGGCTAATGATGTAGTTGAGGAAGCTGCTGCTCATTCTGACAGCAGAATTTTTGATCTTGAAGAAAATGTAAAAGAAGCTGATCAAGCTCCTACAGAATTGGTAGAAACTATTGCTTCCCACACAGAAATCATTTCTCTTGATTTTGAGAAAGGTGAGGAAGTTGATCAGATTAGAATTGATCATCCTACAGAAGCTGTTGCTGAATCTGCTGATGCAACAGAGAATGTTCCTGTAGCAGCAGAGTTTGTTGCAAACTCTGAAGATGCTCTTGTTCTTGAAGCTCTACAACAATCAGTTGTTGAGATTGTTCAGCGAGAAGCAGAGGTGATTGCTAAAGCAAACTCTGATATTCCTGAAACTGTTGCAGAGAAAGTCAATGATGAAGCTGCACAGTTAGAACATGAAATCACTGCTGAACATGTTCCTGAAGAGATTGCAAGAGAGGATGACAATGTTAATGCTAGTCCTGCTCATTCACCTTCACACATATCTGACGTTCAAGCCAACTCTGATGAAGAAAGAGAGTTCAATAGGGCTACTGAAGAACATTTTCAAGAGATGTACTTTAACAACTGGACAGCAGCAGATTGTATTTTCACTTCACAAAGGGCTGCTGATTTAACTGCTAACTCTGTTAAAGAAATTTCAAATCCTGAACTTCTCAGTCATTTCAAAGCAACTGTTGTTCAAATCAAATCATTAAACAATCGTTTTGATGCTTCTGATAAGATGATTGAAGGGTTAAGGAATGATATAGCTACAAGAGAGCTTACACAGCAGAAGGACAAATCTCTATACATCTCTTTGTGTAAAGAGCAAAAGACTTTAAATTCTAGATTGTCGAAAGTTGAGGAGAATCAGACTGCTATGTCTGCTCAACTAACTTCAATTTCTAATGCTCTGGAGTTGCTGACATCAGTACTACTTTCTGATGATGTCAAAAAGGGGGAGAGTGTACCAAGTGACAAATGCAAAGACACTCAAGCTCTGAGACGGAGGGATGATGGTAATGATGGTGGAAGCAAGGGAGGTGAATCTGAAAAGAGTTTAGGCTTAAGACCAAGATCAAGATCAAAAAGATCAAACTCTGAGAGAAGATCAAACTCTGGCAAGGAAAAAGTAATTTCTGCCAGTGGTTCAAGGCTCAAAAGTTTGATAAACACTGATAAGCCTAGTACTGATGAAGAAGTTGCTGCTAAATTATTTATAGCAGAACATGGAAAAGATGTTACAATTGAAGATATCCAAGCTGAAGAGCAAATGCTTGCTGAAGAACACAGGAAGAATCTTGAAGCTGGGATATACAAAAAGAAAGAAATCAAGGCTCCTAGAAAGAAAGAAACTGGAATTATCATTAAAGAAAATACTCAACAGAGTATACAATACACCAGGAGGCCTATGATTAGAAACTCTGATAAGGGTAAAGGCAAAATGATTGAAGAGCCTAACCTGAAGGAGAAAGAATATTCAACCTCTGACATTGCTCAAGTTGAAACAAGATTACCAAAATCAACCTCTGACGCTGCTCAAGTTGATGATACTATTGAAGTTAAGCCAGCCTCTGACAAGGCTCAAGCTGTGCAAACTCAGCTAGCTCCACAACTCCAAGGTATTTTTAGAAGACCTGTACTATCTGAAGCTCTGACACTTCAACCTGTGGATTTTTCTCAAACCAGGACTGTACTTGGAAAAGAAACTTTTGATAAAGCTGGTTTAGGTTCACATAGGGAGAAGAGAATAAACAACAGATCTGGAGATCAATCATCATTGGCAGTATCTGGCACTATTACTCAAGAGAATCTTGATATGCTAGACTCTGTTCAGTTGATATTTCACAAGGGTTTGAAGAAAGATTTTCTGTTGTATTTTATGAATGATGGAAGAGTTTACAGAGTTGCAGAGTCTGATATAGATCTCAAATCTTATCAAGAATTGGAGTATGTTCTGTACTTGTTAAAAGTCAAAAACAGAAACACTCACAATGCTGCTACATTTATAAGACAAAAGATGCAAAGATCTAAGGTGATGCTTGGAGGAGGAATTTCAAAGGTATACATTCCTAAGTATAGAGATGCTTATGGAAATGTTATAGAAATGAAGAGAAACAGTACAAGACTAAGGACTGATCTGGGAGTTAAAGTCTTAGAATTCAATCAAGAATCTGATAAAGCACATTATATTAGGCTAGGGAATGAGATGAGGAAGAATTCCATCTATTCTCTGAGAGCTGCTATTTATCAGACTGGTGAATCTGATCCAGAACTCAAGGAACTGAAAGAAATCATGGTTGAAGAGCTGGAAAAGGCTGAAAGAAGACTTCTAATTGATTATCTCAGGACAGTGCCTGATATTCAAGAAGTCAAATAAAGTCTGACTGTAAGTTTTTAATATTTTCTATTCTAAGTCAAATTTAAACTCTGTTTTTAAATTAAACTCTGTTATATGTTAAACATTGCATTTGTTAAAAGATTTTGACATCATCAATTATATGTTTAACTTGTACATTTTATTATGAACAAGTTGGGGGAGATTGTTAGATATAATTGCTAATGTTTGTTTATCAGTGTTTAAGCAACAGGTACTGACAAGAGTTTATCAGAAGCCGATCAGAGTTTAGTTAAACTCTGATAGGGTGAAGAGTTTAAAGGAAGCCGGTCAGAGTTTATTTAAAGTCTGACAAGGTGATAGTTGAATTAGCTGTCGGTGCAGAATTGAAGATTCTAGAAGCAATACATTCTGAAGATGGAAAGAAGCAGAATATATTGATACAGCTAAGGAAACAGGATAGAAGATAAGAAGCAATCCTTAATTGATATGAATTGTATAGCTAACTTGTAGGAATATCAATTAGAGAAGGATTGTATGTAGCTGTGTACTATATAAACACAGATAGGTTATCCCTAGAAGGGACGCGATCATTGAGATATTATTTGTGTAACCTAGAAGCTCTTTATGATTCATTAACATCATAAAGAGAGAAGCTGTTAATAAGATTACAGTTTTATTGATTCATAAACAGTGTTATTAATTATTGTTATTCTCATACATACTTGATTATATTGTGTATTCGGCCTAACATCAGTATATCCTTTCTGTAAAATATCTGCTATATAAAATATAAGCAGACTATCAACATATACTTGAAAGATGAAGTTATAAGGAAAATCCAATATAAGGTTTCCATAACCCAAAATCCACTCATGCATATATATATATCCTTAATCAGGTTTTATCAGAGTCATAACTCATAAAATAAAAGATGAAGTTGTAGGAATTTCCAAGTATCATCTTTCATATCAAACATTTATCTCATATCATATTCTGGAAATAAAGACAAGGCAAAATATGTCCAATCCATTTTCGAAACTCATCTGATTCCATATACCCTTTTTGTAATCTCATATGCTTTCTGATAAACTCATATACTGGAATAAATTTGAATACTCTTGAGTAAACTTTCTTTTTCTTTTCTGAAAACTTGCATAAAACATGCTCTTTCATGGATGATGAACTGTAGATGGAGATTCTGGGCGCCGAGGATACCCCTACGATGATCAGTCGCAAGCTGTATCCCCCTGATCTTTTTCTACGTAGAAGGGAAGAATAGACAGTATCTGACTGACCTACCTCCCCGCCAATCGGTTGTAGGCAGGAAGTACAGACCCGTTTCACCAGTCCGTCGGCCTGTGACTCTCCTATGAGGAAGAACAGACCCGTTTCACCAGTCCGTCGGCCTGTTGCTCTCCTCTTTCCTACGGTCGGGCAATTTCTGATAAACTAAGGGAAGAACAGACCCGTTCACCAGTCCGTCGGCCATATTGTAATTCCCTTAGGGGACCGGCGCTACTCAGTCCCTTACATACTCTCCAAGTTCGAGTAAATCCATAACACTGAAACATGAAGTTCCTTTCCCTTTTTCCCCAAGGATACAACTCCACAAAGTAGTCATATCTGGTTGGAAAGGAAAATTCACCCATATTTCCCAAGCTGACGCATGTTAATGGATGCAACTAATTCCACTGATCTTACCCCTCGAATCTTGAGGAAGTAATCAAAATCATTTTGATCGTAGTAAACCAGACTGATAAATTCATTGATTTAAAAAGGCTTAGGACCGGGCAGTCCACTGGAAACATACATAAAATCTCGAGAAAGGTCCCATGCATTTGTAGTTTGAGCGAACATTTAAGTCTTTCTGAATATAGACTTAAACGGGAAATAGATTTGGGAACCTTCTCTATTTATAATAAAAATTGACTGAAATATACTTTATTAGCTATCTAGGGTTTAAAATAGTTTTCACAAAATAATTCCTTAAGAAGTAGGGCTTTAAATAATTAATGCAAACTATATTTAATAAAGAATATTTATTTAGAAATAATTCTCAAGTACTTTCTTATCAAAAAGGGTAGATAACAACTATTCATCATATATTTAAAATATACCCTTAATAGATTAAACTCCAAATGATCTTTAATTTGTAAACCACTTATCGAGATTAATTGTAATAACACAATAAAATAACCCTAGATAACAACTGATACCATTCTTAGTATGTAAAATAAATATAGAGAATATATAATATCTCTCTAGATAACAACTGATACCATTCCCGGTCCAAAGTATAAATGCAGAGTATATTCCCCCTACTGAGGGTTTTGCTTAGCACATCAGCTCCAAAATATTACTATAACCATAGCTTATAAGCTCGACTCCTATCAATAACTTTTACTTAGCATCATAAGTATCATTTCGAAATCGTAAACACATAACATATATCTCAATATCTTATATTTATCCCAACAACAGTTTATAGAGGTATAGGTTTGAAAACTTGCATGCATCTATCATATGCATATATTCCATCTCAACAATTTTATACCATCACATTCATATACGACGTGAGGTTTGAAAGCATGCATAATACCAGATGCATCATCAGAATATTATAACCTAAAATAAAGCATGGAATGAGAAAACTTGCATACAACAACATAGCGACTCCCGGTCTAGAGTCGAAACAATGAACATGCTCTTATCTATAGAGCTACAAGGTATACCGGTTCATAAGTATATTATCTCAAAACTATACATGGCAAATGCAGTGTTATATAATTAATACTTCAAAGTATGGATTTAGAAAACTTGCCACAATACTTGCAACAAAGATTTGGTATATAAATTGGGAATACACAAGTATTGAACATAGGAAAATATACATACTCTGAATAATAGAGTAAGGTTTAGTAAACTTGCCTGATGCTCGAGAAGTGATAGGGGTTCGCGATGATGCCGAACAATCTAGACAAAGTCAAAGAAAACGCACGATTAATCCCCTGGATAATCCACTTGTACTCTATGCTTAAACACGTAAGCGAAACACAACCAAGGCATTACTAGCTCGTTATAGGCTCATACTAAGTCCATGTTTAGTCGACAATTACTTCAGTCGTAGGTTTAGTCCGAAATCGATCCTCGAATACAAGTTATACTTAACCATTTTCAACATTGGTTCCTAAGTCATGCTCTTAGTGGTTTTCACTTGCGCAACCTCGGCTAACACATTTTTATAAAATCGGAAAATAATCTTTTGGACTCGAAAACTTCGTACAAACCTTCGTAACTGCCCTTGACACTTCAATACAAAATTTCATATTTTAAAACAACTCTTAAGGGTCTCAAACATAGCCACAAAGTTGGTACATTTCTGCAATCTCATTCCTTGAACCACTTTCACTACAATGGTCATATCTCATAAACCGTAAATCGTAATGACATGATTCTTGCGCTCACATAAACTAGAAACAAAGATCTACACACTCATGTTAATAACTGAACCAAAAGAGGCAGTTAGGTTTTCTGATTCTAGGCAGTTTATAGAGTTACCGAAAATAGGGCATTACGACGGCTTAAAATCGAATAATCCTATTTTGTCACAACATAACCAAGCCACACCGGGCATACCATACATCTACAACCTCAAAAAACAACCATCATACACCTCTAAGATCAGTGGGGAGGCTCAAATCCAACACCCATCATTTTACACATTCAAACAAATCCATATAATCACTAAATCACTTAATCATGATCTTAACTTTACATGAACATCAAAACCACTTTAAAACTCATATAAAACTCAAAGGGGCATAGGTTTATACCTTCCTCCAAGCTTTCTTGCTGCTATATTCCTTATGTAACCTTAGATCCTTGCTTAATACAACCTTTGGAAGCCACAAACTCAATATCAAAAGCAACAAAGCAAAATACAAGTTACTATTCATCATCTTCTCCAACTGTTACTCACTGAAATCGAAGGGTAAATCACAGAAGTGAGGCGAGCGCTTACCATGGTTGCGTAGAGCTTCTCGAGAGCTTCGATTTGAGTGGTGGAACGCCAAAAACGGACAACGGAATCTCAAGTTATAAGCATTTCTTTCTCCTCCATTTTCTTTCTTCTTCTCTCCCAAATTTTTCTTCAAGGTGGAGAATTCTTCTTTTTCTTTTCTTATTTAATTACTTTGATATTTGTGATATTTTAATAGTCAAAATGGTGAGTCATGGTCTTTGGTGTCTTCTTCCTTCGACACTTGTCGCACATGCAACGGCTCTGTTAAAGTAACTTTGCTGGTTCGTTTCTTTTCACCTGGATGATCCAAATGTTGCATTTCTCGAACTAATCTTGTTACATGTTACTTCCATGTCTATATTTAATCCTGTACGTTCTTGATATCTCTAATTCTTTTATTAACCCATATCCATAGAATTGATAATCTAAATCCTTCAATATTCCCAAATAATGATTAATCCGTCCGTTAATGGTGAAATTTCAGAGAAAACGGAAATGCTATTTTTCCGATTCTGACAGCTTTTGCATTCCTTTATTTTCATCGTAGATCATTAATACAGCTTTGAAAGTTTACTATATCGTTCCGCATATGGTGTGGTCTGAAAACTTTTTAAACGACAAAAATTTACTATTCATCAAAAGTTACTATTCATCAGTGGTTTTTCTATAATTCTTTGGATCAATTCCGTTCCAATATTCCTGGTTTATTTCTCTTTACTTCTTGCACTTAGAAATGTTCTAGTGCTTTCTCGGGCACACGCTATCTTGTTTACGGAGTTGTCGGATGCATACCAGATATCGATTTGGATGACATTAAAATACTTTTCTTCCTTGGAATATTGTATTCTTATTTTCCAGAGAGATTATTCTTATCTATATGTTCAGTCCATTCTTACTATTCTCAAAATGTTTGAAAACCGAAATTCATATTCATTTCATAACTTGATTCTCAAAGTCATTGCCACTATCCATATTTACATCAACATATAATAAAAGTTTTAATTCTACCCAAAATCTGAGGTCTTACAGTCTCCCCTCCTTAAAAGGATTCCGTCCCGGAATCACTCTGAAAACAAATGGGGATATCTTTCTAGCATCTCGCTCTCTAGCTCCCAAGTTGATTCTTCCACATTATGATTCCTCCATACCACTCTGGCTAGTTTGATGACCTTGTTTCGGAGTACTTGTTCCTTTCGATCTATAATTTCCATTGGTTGCTCCACATAGGTCAAGTCTGGTTGTATGTCTACGTGCTCGTGCTTTACATATGCCGGGCATCTATAGTATTCTGACGTAGCATTGACACATGAACCCCGTTATGACCATTCTACAAGTTTGGGGGGTAAGGCTGGCTCGTAGGCCACCTTCCTGGCGCGTCTTAAATCTCAGATGGCCCAAAGAATATCGGGCTCACTTCCCTTTCTTTTCAAATCTCATTAATTCCTTCCTTGGAGATACCTTTAGCATCACGAATCTCTAACCTCATATTCTCTATCTTGTTTGCACAGAAATACACCAGCATAAACTTGTTCGCCATTCATCAACTTGCCATTTAGCTTATCAGTAGCAGTACTATCTCTATACTCGCGGGCTTAGTCCGCATACTTTCTCTGTCTGTCTTGGTTGTCACTAGCCGCTTGTTGGTGAAATCTTTTGTCTTCCTAGTTTGTTGGACTAATTTGGGTTTTGTGTAAAATCTCATCCTTTAATTCCCGATCATTCAGAATCCATCTCTGTCCCATTTTAATTAAGGGTATCGGCCACCACATTGGCCTTCCCCGGATGGTAGTGTATCTCACAGTCATAATTCTAGGTCAATTCTAGCCATTTCTCCATCTCACGTTATCTACTATCATGGATAACTCAAAGTCTATTCATTACATTCCATAAAAATTTGTGGGTGCATAGTCAATCCCAAAATAACCTCGCTGAAAACTCGAAGTGTCTATTCCCGGTACGAATCGCAGTCTTGGGTATATCCTCGGATTTAACTTCCAACTGGTGATACCCAGTTCTTAAATAAATTTGGAAATACACAACGTTCTTCCGCTGATCAAACAATCATTTACAAGGGTACCTATTATTTAAAGGTCCTGACAGTGGGCTGCTTGTTGGAGGTAGCCCTGTTTGAAACCTACTGGCTTTCTTTTATTCTGTGTTCACAAACTCCGGAGCAAACCTCAATAATTCGGAAAAACTTGGTCTCATACTCGGTCACAGTCATGGTTTCTTGTTTTAACTCTTTAACTTTCATTTCCATCCGGGTCTCCATATATTTCCGGAAATTATTCCTGCTGCACCTCTCCCAAGTCACAATACCAGCTCCCTTTGACTCCATCGTCAGTACTTATCTTGCTAACCCAGAGGTAGTGTCCATTCGTAACAACTCCTCCAAAATCTCAATTCCACTATAGGGCATCTATCTAACACCGTTGTCACTGGAGTTCACGGCACATCGCTATTTCTTTCACATATATCGATTGACACGCTTTCCATTATCATAATATCCTTGGGAGAATAAACCAATTTCATTGATATGTCACTAACATTCTATTCGTCTTAGGGATTCGCTCCTGACATAGGCGATTTCGTCGCGAATCTAATTCCTATCAGCGAATTTTTGACTTATTTGACCTGGTTGGCCTTCCCTTGAAATTCAATAAGGATAACAAAATTATGGGGCCTTGAAAAGACAGCTCCCATATCAAGGAAAACATCACACACTGGTGATCGTAAGGTTATGAGTTTTAAGGTAACCTTATTGGAGGTAAAAGAATTTACCGAGAGATCAACATGATCATAAGAACTCAACGTTGTGTGCCTCGATTGAGACATTACTAAAGGTAATTAGCCTTCTTGTATTTCACAACTTACAAGTGATGGCGTCCCATCAGACTTCTATCACACAGACAGATAGTCCTTGTAGCCCCTATAAGTATAGGGTTGTTCGTCTCAGTGGAAGTTGAAAAGTATGAAAGCAATTCGATATCAATTTAATGATTATCGTCTTTCGACAATATTTCTTAAAGGAACACCTTGGATTAAAATTGAACAGATTCCAAAGGTGCGGTTTCCAAAGAAAATACAAAGAAAAGAATAACCAAGAAAATACTGGTACTGAACAAGCAAGGGTTATTCATTATTTGAAGAAAAGTGGAAGCTTGAATAACATCATTTGACAGGGCTTTGAAAAAACTTGAAAGTAGGCATCGTGACAGCCTCTAACACAATTGAAATTAAATATGATTTAACACAAGTGTTATAAAATAACTTCGAAGAGGGAATATACCCTTTATCAGAATTCTTTCTTGGAGAGAGGTCAAGATAGATCATAGATTGGGGAGGTACCCCACATAATTTGCAAATGGGGAGGGTCCTACCAAGGTCTCCACGGATGCCTTTTATGTCGGCTCCTCTTATGGATAATCGTTCAATTCCAAAGCTTTTCTTTTCCACGCACCCTAAGGTGTTCGATACTTACGTCATTGCCGACTTATAATAGTCGCTAAGAATTCAACCATCAACATTTGCAATCGCAGGGAGTTCTATTCGACTAGGCGCAACATCTCAAGTAAGCGTTCTGTTCTATAAGAAGACTTCGATACCGTTGTCGCCCATAGCAACGACGAATTCCATATGTCAACTGGGCGGTACTCCGGAAGATCGTTAGAAACTACAAGCTTAAATTCGGTCTCTATTTCAATCAGCCTTATACCCAATATTCCTTCTCCCATATCAATCCCGTGTGCTACATAAGCTTAACACTTTTGGCACAATAGCCTTTTCATTTAAGTCAATCCCGGAATTTCTCAGTCCGTCTTGGTCCTTAAATACATTTCGCATTTACCGTTCAATCTCAACTTCACCATTTTATCTCTACAATCAATTGTAGCAATCAAGGTCTGTCCACCAGCCCATATAGCGGCCATCTTACCCAATCCACAGGGTTCGCTCTAGTTTCCACTCTCTTTGGTGACATCCTCTGGTAATCAGAAAGACAAGGTTTGCCAAAATTTGTTGAATTTCTTCCCAAAATCAGGGGAATTTGATCAATCTATTTACCTACTAGTAATGCTCGGATCTGATTTCCGACCTTTCGGTTCTATCCTCATAATTCCTTCCCGGTTTCCTGAGGGTGGTAAATCTCGTTCTCGATTCCGTCTTAGCGTGCTTGTCGTACCATAACATTTACATGGTACATATACCCAAAATTCTCCTTGAGATAATAAAATCCCTCAATGATATAATAGACACTATTTCCCGTGGAATCGCTGGTCGTGGGGGTTTGAAATCTCATAGCCCAAAACAATTCCTTACATTATTCTAGGCAACTAAGTACCCTTAATCGTTCGTGAAACTCTGAACATCTTGGTTCTTACGTATGCCGCCTCTTTATGGGCAGCTATAACCGATCATGAGTAACAGGTTTCGTTCAAGTCGAATCAACCCACTGATACTGGCTATACTGCCTCTACCTCTTCTGCTTTGGAGACTCTACTCCATTTTCTTTGTCATATCTCTTGATGAATCATAACGATCCTAAACTCTCGTATCGGCACCTATTTATCCTCTGAAGGTTCGTCTGGTCCTATTATACGACCTCAAGTAACATACGACATCTTTATCAATCAACACGTTCTCTACAAGACTTTTTCCTTGACCCACCATGGGGTCTTCCTCTAGATCCTCCTATGGACCTTCCTTTATCGGGTGTCCGTTCATTTCAAGGAACGCATCATCAATTGCCTACTCGAAGGCCTCGGGGTCTGGTATCTCAGAGTCCCATCAATTTATAACTCCTACGAGTCGAGGTGACTAACCATGAAGTCCTAAGTACGGTTTCCCAGAAGAAGTCCCCTCTCGGGCTTCATCTTAAACAGTCAGGGTCATGTCCTCTAACCCGACTACGAACTTAATTTGAGCTCTAGATGTCCTTATCATTATTAAGGGTATTGTAAGACTCAATCTCCTATCGTTTCTGAGGACTGTAACCTAGCGCTCTGATACCATCTCTGTAACAGCCCCAAATCCGGGGTCAGGGATCTAGGGTTGTCACAATCCATGTATTCCTTGCCTTACCTGTATTACTCACACCATTCATAATTCACCTGATCATGACCCCACAACATATGTCTCTCTCACACACACACACACACACACAGGTTAGAGTCTCAGAAACGACACAATACAACAACTGCGGAATAAATAACTTTTATTACAATACCCAAATGTCTTTTGAATCTGTTACTGATACAATTTCTAAGTATTGTTACATTACCAACTTAGCCTTCTGATGCTCACAGTCCTCTAATACTATTCATGTCTATACATAAGTTGAATACCAAAAGCCATAGCCTGATTCGATTGGTTCTTACTACTCTCGGGATCGCTGCTAGAAACTGCTTAATGGAAACGCCTTGCGAGGTATGTGCCGTCCCATTGGCATCCTGCTTCGCTGCTATATAATATATATAAAATAATAGCAAGAGTGAGCGATAGCTCAGCAAGGTAATGAAAGTATGGCATAATTCTGCCCTTTTATTCAACCCAGAAATAAAGCGGGTATGCGACAATAATTTGTCAAAATATCTTGATACTGAAATCATTTCCTTATCGGAATGTATTCCAAAAATACCATTGTTGTATTTCAAATATCATCTCCATAATATTCTGCAAACTTCCGATATTCATACTATGAACAAAGTTCTAATATAGTATAAAAGATGAAATAACAAGATAACTCAGTATATCCTTTCTGTAAAATATCTGCTATATAAAATATAAGCAGACTATCAACATATACTTGAAAGATGAAGTTATAAGGAAAATCCAATATAAGGTTTCCATAACCCAAAATCCACTCATGCATATATATATCCTTAATCAGGTTTTATCAGAGTCATAACTCATAAAATAAAAGATGAAGTTGTAGGAATTTCCAAGTATCATCTTTCATATCAAACATTTATCTCATATCATATTCTGGAAATAAAGACAAGGCAAAATATGTCCAATCCATTTTCGAAACTCATCTGATTCCATATACCCTTTTTGTAATCTCATATGCTTTCTGATAAACTCATATACTGGAATAAATTTGAATACTCTTGAGTAAACTTTCTTTTTCTTTTCTGAAAACTTGCATAAAACATGCTCTTTCATGGATGATGAACTGTAGATAGAGATTCTGGGCGCCGAGGATACCCCTACGATGATCAGTCGCAAGCTGTATCCCCCTGATCTTTTTCTACGTAGAAGGGAAGAATAGACAGTATCTGACTGACCTACCTCCCCGCCAATCGGTTGTAGGCAGGAAGTACAGACCCGTTTCACCAGTCCGTCGGCCTGTGACTCTCCTATGAGGAAGAACAGACCCGTTTCACCAGTCCGTCGGCCTGTTGCTCTCCTCTTTCCTACGGTCGGGCAATTTCTGATAAACTAAGGGAAGAACAGACCCGTTCACCGGTCCGTCGGCCATATTGTAATTCCTTTAGGGGACCGGCGCTACTCAGTCCCTTACATACTCTCCAAGTTCGAGTAAATCCATAACACTGAAACATGAAGTTCCTTTCCCTTTTTCCCCAAGGATACAACTCCACAAAGTAGTCATATCTGGTTGGAAAGGAAAATTCACCCATATTTCCCAAGCTGACGCATGTTAATGGATGCAACTAATTCCACTGATCTTACCCCTCGAATCTTGAGGAAGTAATCAAAATCATTTTGATGGTAGTAAACCAGACTGATAAATTCATTGATTTAAAAAGGCTTAGGACCGGGCAGTCCACTGGAAACATACATAAAATCTCGAGAAAGGTCCCATGCATTTGTAGTTTGAGCGAACATTTAAGTCTTTCTGAATATAGACTTAAACGGGAAATAGATTTGGGAACCTTCTCTATTTATAATAAAAATTGACTGAAATATACTTTATTAGCTATCTAGGGTTTAAAATAGTTTTCACAAAATACTTCCTTAAGAAGTAGGGCTTTAAATAATTAATGCAAACTATATTTAATAAAGAATATTTATTTAGAAATAATTCTCAAGTACTTTCTTATCAAAAAGGGTAGATAACAACTATTCATCATATATTTAAAATATACCCTTAATAGATTAAACTCCAAATGATCTTTAATTTGTAAACCACTTATCGAGATTAATTGTAATAACACAATAAAATAACCCTAGATAGCAACTGATACCATTCTTAGTATGTAAAATAAATATAGAGAATATATAATATCTCTCTAGATAACAACTGATACCATTCCCGGTCCAAAGTATAAATGCAGAGTATATTCCCCCTACTGAGGGTTTTGCTTAGCACATCAGCTCCAAAATATTACTATAACCATAGCTTATAAGCTCGACTCGTATCAATAACTTTTACTTAGCATCATAAGTATCATTTCGAAATCGTAAACACATAACATATATCTCAATATCTTATATTTATCCCAACAACAGTTTATAGAGGTATAGGTTTGAAAACTTGCATGCATCTATCATATGCATATATTCCATCTCAACAATTTTATACCATCACATTCATATACGACGTGAGGTTTGAAAGCATGCATAATACCAGATGCATCATCAGAATATTGTAACCTAAAATAAAGCATGGAATGAGAAAACTTGCATACAACAACATAGCGACTCCCGGTCTAGAGTCGAAACAATGAACATGCTCTTATTTATAGAGCTACAAGGTATACCGGTTCGTAAGTATCTTATCTCAAAACTATACATGGCAAATGCAGTGTTATATAATTAATACTTCAAAGTATGGATTTAGAAAACTTGCCACAATACTTGCAACAAAGATTTGGTATATAAATTGGGAATACACAAGTATTGAACATAGGAAAATATACATACTCTGAATAATAGAGTAAGGTTTAGTAAACTTGCCTGATGCTCGAGAAGTGATAGGGGTTCGCGATGATGCCGAACAATCTAGACAAAGTCAAAGAAAACGCACGATTAATCCCCTGGATAATCCACTTGTACTCTATGCTTAAACACGTAAGCGAAACACAACCAAGGCATTACTAGCTCGTTATAGGCTCATACTAAGTCCATGTTTAGTCAACAATTACTTCAGTCGTAGGTTTAGTCCGAAATCGATCCTCGAATACAAGTTATACTTAACCATTTTCAACATTGGTTCCTAAGTCATGCTCTTAGTGGTTTTCACTTGCGCAACCTCGGCTAACACATTTTTATAAAATCGGAAAATAATCTTTTGGACTCAAAACCTTCGTACAAACCTTCGTAACTGCCCTTGACACTTCAATACAAAATTTCATATTTTAAAACAACTCTTAAGGGTCTCAAACATAGCCACAAAGTTGGTACATTTCTGCAATCTCATTCCTTGAACCACTTTCACTACAATGGTCATATCTCATAAACCGTAAATCGTAATGACATGATTCTTGCGCTCACATAAACTAGAAACAAAGATCTACACACTCATGTTAATAACTGAACCAAAAGAGGCAGTTAGGTTTTCTGATTCTAGGCAGTTTATAGAGTTACCGAAAATAGGGCATTACGACGGCTTAAAATCGAATAATCCTATTTTGTCACAACATAACCAAGCCACACCGGGCATACCATACATCTACAACCTCAACAAACAACCATCATACACCTCTAAGATCAGTGGGGAGGCTCAAATCCAACACCCATCATTTTACACATTCAAACAAATCCATATAATCACTAAATCACTTAATCATGATCTTAACTTTACATGAACATCAAAACCACTTTAAAACTCATATAAAACTCAAAGGGGCAGAGGTTTATACCTTCCTCCAAGCTTGCTTGCTGCTATATTCCTTATGTAACCTTAGATCCTTGCTTAATACAACCTTTGGAAGCCACAAACTCAATATCAAAAGCAACAAAGCAAAATACAAGTTACTATTCATCATCTTCTCCAACTGTTACTCACTGAAATCGAAGGGTAAATCACAGAAGTGAGGCGAGCGCTTACCATGGTTGCGTAGAGCTTCTCGAGAGCTTCGATTTGAGTGGTGGAACGCCAAAAACGGACAACGGAATCTCAAGTTATAAGCATTTCTTTCTCCTCCATTTTCTTTCTTCTTCTCTCCCGAATTTTTCTTCAAGGTGGAGAATTCTTCTTTTTCTTTTCTTATTTAATTACTTTGATATTTGTGATATTTTAATAGTCAAAATGGTGAGTCATGGTCTTTGGTGTCTTCTTCCTTCGACACTTGTCGCACATGCAACGGCTCTGTTAAAGTAACTTTGCTGGTTCGTTTCTTTTCACCTGGATGATCCAAATGTTGCATTTCTCGAACTAATCTTGTTACATGTTACTTCCATGTCTATATTTAATCCTGTACGTTCTTGATATCTCTAATTCTTTTATTAACCCATATCCATAGAATTGATAATCTAAATCCTTCAATATTCCCAAATAATGATTAATCCGTCCGTTAATGGTGAAATTTCAGAGAAAACGGAAATGCTATTTTTCCGATTCTGACAGCTTTTGCATTCCTTTATTTTCATCGTAGATCATTAATACAGCTTTGAAAGTTTACTATATCGTTCCGCATATGGTGTGGTCTGAAAAGTTTTTAAACGACAAAAATTTACTATTCATCAGTGGTTTTTCTATAATCCTTTGGATCAATTCCGTTCCAATATTCCTGGTTTATTTCTCTTTACTTCTTGCACTTAGAAATGTTCTAGTGCTTTCTCGGGCACACGCTATCTTGTTTACGGAGTTGTCGGATGCATACCAGATATCGATTTGGATGACATAAAAATACTTTTCTTCCTTGGAATATTGTATTCTTATTTTCCAGAGAGATTATTCTTATCTATATGTTCAGTCCATTCTTACTATTCTCAAAATGTTTGAAAACCGAAATTCATATTCATTTCATAACTTGACTCTCAAAGTCATTGCCACTATCCATATTTACATCAACATATAATAAAAGTTTTAATTCTACCCAAAATCTGGGGTCTTACAAATTCCTTTGAGATCATGTTGTGCCTAGGAAGACCCAGGAACTTATTGTATGAAATAAGGGCTAAAATTTTTGATTTTTGGTGACTAGTGCCAACCACTGATTACTGGAAAAATAAAAAAAAATAAAAAAAAATAAAAAAAAATAAATACATAAAAAACAAAAATTCGAAGGGGGTGAAAATAATAAATGTTAATAGTACCGCGTTTAGATGAAATCAGATTTTATTTTATACATGAGAGTTTGGACAACCAGTTTTTACTGATTTATTGTGTGGATTTTATGCACTTTAAGATGCTCTAAATATTTATATTCAGTAAACTCTGCTATTTCACACACAATTTTTCACAACTGTGCATTGAGAGAAAAGAGATTATGAATAAAGAAGGAGGATTGGTAAACACTGATGGACTGTGTACTCTACGCTGAGGTAATTTTATTTTAATCTCTGATGATTAAAATTAATTATTTGTTTCAGACAGTTAACAATTTTTGAGAAAACATTCTTGAAACCAAAAGTGTATGATTGGTAACGGTTCTCATCAGTATTAAACAGAGAAAAGCTTGCTTGTCTAGGAAAGTGTAAAAGGCGGTAATTATTGCTGTTTTTACTGCGCATGCGCATTGGAAACTGTCAATTACTGCTGTCAGTCATTGCATGTGTGCCACGTGTCCCACTCACACAGTTCACGGAGTAAGACAGTTGTGTATTAATGATTAAAAACTGTTCAGTTTTAAATTTCGAATTTCATATTTAAACAATACACACACATACGTCTAAACCTTTCACATCTTACTCCAATTCACATCTATTGTCACACACACATATTCACAAACACTTTTCTACTTTCAAACTCTTTCAAGCTTTCGCATCTGTTTCTTTGTTCCTCTTTCATATCTTACTAATGGCGACTACAGCGTTTGTTTCTTCTGGGTTAGAGTATGTCCCTAATAACTATGCAGCACCACTAAACACTGCCAATGCACCAGAGGCGTTTTATATGATGTAGGAATTTCTTGCTCAATCAGCAATTGGGCGTGCTCTGGTAGAACCATCAACACTTTATGGTTCACAAATCAAGGCCTTCTGGGAGACAGGTAGTTATGATGATGGTGGTGACTCTGGAAATCCGTCTATCATCTTTGAATTTCAAGAAGCAGAGTATGTAATTACTTCTGGTACCATTCGAACTGCTATGGGGTTTCCTGAGTATTCTTCATATACTATTGGAATGGGTGATATTGATCTACTACGGATGATGAGAGAGATTGGGTATTCTGGGCCTTTGACCAAAGTAGGACAATTGAAGCGATCGTTCTTGCGGAAGGAGTGGAGCTTCTTCTTTGACTACATTACAAGACCGTTCGGGAAGAAATGCACCAACTGGGATGCTATTCCTACGGACAATCTGCAAATCGGGTATTCTCTTTTATTTGATAATCATTTTGATTTTGCACGACTTGTCTTGAATAATTTAGGGGAGAAAATGACAGAGAATAGAGGGGTAGTGTACTTTTCTAGATTTTGTCAGATTTTATTCTCTGCTTGTGTTGAAGGGGTAGAACTAGTTGATGGAGATGTTATTTCTTGTTTTAAATTACACAAGAGGATATTCTCTGATCTCATCAACAAGGATGTTAAGAAAGGGGTTGTTGGAGAGTTGTTGCTACCTGCTTCTGTGCAACAGTTTGTAAATGATCAACTTAATCCACAAACACAAACTCCTTCTCAATCAGAACCACAACCAGAACCTTTACAAACAGAACTTCCTCCATCTACATTTGTTCCACATAAATCCAGTGGTAGGACTAAGCATGTTGGCTCCAAACCTGCAAAGTCTGTTAGACCAGCTACTGAAGTAGGAGTGTCCAAGACATCTGTGCCAAAGGGTGTTGGTCCTTCTAAGAAAAGAAGAGCCCATAGATCAAAAACTGATGATGAAGCTGATGTTGATGATGAACCTCTTCATCAGAGAAAAAGAAGATTAGTAGCCAATTATCTTTTTGATAATGTGGATGAATCTACACCAGCAACTGAAGCTGTCCAGGTTGAAGCTCCAGAAATTGTTATTCAGGAGTCTGCTGTAAATACTGATCATGAGGACAGGGTTTTTGTGGATACTGAAGCTCCTGAAGTTATTGTTCAGGAGGCTACTGAAGATAATGAAGCAGCCACTATGCCTGATATGGCAAAAGCTGATACAGAGGCTGAAATTCTTGAGCAAGAAGCTTTATTTGATGATTTTGATATGGATGCAAATATTGAAGCACATCCTAGTATCAGTGTTTGTGATACTGAGGAAGTGGCAACTGATCAACCCACCCTGGTTATTGAAGAGTCCATTGCTACTCACACAGAGAATCTCTCTGTTACAAATCAAACTCTTTAAATGGGTGAGGAGGTTGATCAGGTAAATGAAGCTGCTATAGAGATAATGGATGAAGCTATGGCAGAGACTTTGAAAGAGACTACTGTACAAACAGAAGAAATTGTTGCAGAGTCTGTTCCTGTTGAAACAGAGGTTTTTGTAACTGCAAACTCTGAGATTCCTGAAGCTGAAAAGATAAATGCTGAGGCTACTGCAGACAATGTTGTTGAAGAAATTGCAGAGCCGATAACAGAAAATGTCAATGAAGCTAGAGTTGATTTTGATAATGCGGATCACACATCTGTAAACTCTGATCATGCAAACTCTGGGATCAATGCTGGACTTTCAAACTCTGATAGTCATGAGTCAATACCTTTTCTATGGGATCCTACAGCAGAGTCTATCAAAGAAAACCAAAATGCAACTGAAGCTCATTTCAGAGAAATGCATTATGCTAATTGGTCAGGAGCAGACTGCATCTTCTCTACACAAAGGGCTGCAGATTTTATACAGAAGTCAGCTGAAGAGATTTCTAATCCTGAGCTGTTAACTCATTTTAAGGCGACCATTGTTCAAGTCAAGTCATTGCACAATCGCTTTGACGAGACAAACAAAGTTGTTCTTGGATTGAGTAATGATATTGCTCTTAAGGATTTAGCAATGAAGCAAGATAGAGCTAGATTTTCTTCTCTGATCAAGGATCAAGAAGAAATCAAGAAGAGGCTAACCAATGTTGAAAGCAATCAAGCTGCAATATCTACTAAGAATGATTCGATTGCTACTTCACTAGAATTGCTGACATCAGTTTTTATTCCTGATGATGTCAAAAAGGGGGAGAGAATACATAAAGACAAATGCAAAAGAACTCCAACCTTGAGACTGAGGGATGATTCTAATGATGGTGGAAGCAGGGGCGCTGAAAGAAGGTCAAAGTCTTCTCAAGAGCAAGGGAGACTTTGGTCAAACTCTGCTAGACAGACATACTCTGAAAGAGTAAACTCTGGTGGACAATCTTCTTCAAGACTTAAGAGTCTAGTGATTTCATCAAATCCAATTACCGATGAAGAGATTGCTGCTAAGCTTTTTATGGAAGAACATGGTGGTGAAGCCACAGTTGAAGATATAGATATTGAGATGAAGCTTCTTGCTGAAGAACACCAGAAAAAGATTGAAGCTAGTACATACAAGAAAAAGGCCAAGGCTCCTAGGAAAAAGGAAATGGGAATTTCTATTAAAGAGAATGTGAACTCTCAACAGAGTTTACAATATACAAGGAGGCCTATGATTGCAAAGTCTGATAAAGGAAAAGGTATACTGGTAGAAGAAGGACAGTTACCAAAGAAGAATTATTCAACCTCTGACGTTGCTCAAGTTGAATCAAGGCCAAATAAATCAACCTCTGACGTTGCTCATGTTGATGTTTCTACTAAAGTTGTGACAACCTCTGACAATGCTCAAGTTGTACAAACTCAGCTAGCTCCACAACTCCAAGGTTTCTTAAGACCTGTACTTTCTGAAACTCTGAAGCTAGAAGCTGTGAACTTTTCTCAAACCAGAACAGTACATGGAAAGCAATCTTATGATAAATCTGGATTAGGTTCACACAGAGAAAAGAGAATAACTAATAGTCCTTTTGACCATTCATCACTGGCAGAACCTGGTATTGGGGTATCTCAAGAGAGTCTTGATAAACTAGAGTCTGTTCAGATGGTTTATCATAGAGGATTGAAGAAAGAGGTTCTGTTATACTTTTTGTCTGATGGAAGAGTATACAGAGTAGGAGAAGCTGATGTTCAATTGAAACTATGGGAAGAGCTTGAGTATGTTCTATATCTTCTCAAAATCAAAAATAGAAGTACTCATAATGTTGCTCTAGTTCTAAGAGAAAGGATGCTGAAAACAAAAGCTATGCTTGGAGGAGGTGTTTCTAGTGCATATATTCCTAAGTACAGAGATGCTTATGGAAAGATTGTTGAAATGAAGAAAAACAGTGCCAAGTTCAATACTGCACTGGGTATAAAGGTTTTAGAATTCAACCTAGAGTCAGACAAATCATGCTATATTCGGCTAGGGAATGAAATGAGGAAGAACAACATTTATTCTCTGAGAGCTGCCATCTACCAGACTGGAGAAAGTGATCCGGAGCTTAAGGAGTTAAAAGAAATCATGGTGGATGAGCTAGCAAAAGCTGAAAGGAGGCTGCTTATTGACTATCTCAGGACAGTGCCTGATATTGAAGAGATTAAGTAAAGTCTGACTGTAAGTTTTTAAAGTTTTCTGTTCTAAGTAAAAGTTAAACTCTGATATGTTATAAACACTGCATTTGTTATATGTTTTGACATCATCAATTATCTTTTAAACTTGTACATTTTTATTATGCACAAGTTGGGGGAGATTGTTAGATATAATTGTTGATGAGTGTTTATCAGTGTTTAAGCAACAGGTATTCATCAGAGTTTACTAGAAGCCAGTCAGAGTTTGATAAAGTCTGACGGGGTGAGAGTTTGCAAAAGCTGTCGGTGCTAACATTGAAGATTCTAGAAGCAATATATCTTGAAGATGGAAAGAAGCAAGATATATTGAGACAGACAAGGAAACAGAACAGAAGACAGAAGCAATCCTAATTTGATATAATTTGTATAGCTAATTTATAGGAATATCAATTAGAGATTGATTCTATGTAGCTGTGTACTATATAAACACAGATAGGTTAACCCTAAAAGGGATGCGATTATTGAAAACATTATTCTTGTAACCTAGCAGCTCTCTGTGATATTTTACATCACAAAGAGAAGAGTTATTTATATAATTCAGTTGTTGATTCATAAACAGTGTTCTTTATTGTTATTATCATAATTATATTGATTATATATTGTGTAATCAGGCCTAACACTATGGTTCAAATTTGGTGATTTTAGGATGAGTATATTTGGATTTATGAAATTGTCTTTCCACCATGGTCAAACTGGGCAGGAATTTGAGAGAAAATGGGGAAGATAAATATTTGCTTGATTTCTTTTCTTTCTTTTGTCAAAATAACCCTTAATGACCAGCTTCTCATTTGTGTGGTTGTGGTGGAGTTTTGTCATCCATGACATATGTCATTTTTAACTTGTGGTTGTGGTGAAAGTGGTGACAAGGTGGTGATTCATCACCTTGTCATTGTTTTGTCACACCTTGTCATCCTCCTGCATCATGCTTGTGTCATATTTTGTATCCTCAATCCTCTTATATGTTACACTTGATGATCTTATATGATACTTCCCCTTCGGTTAGGGTTTAATCCATAATTCGTTACGCTTCTGTTTCGCGATAGGTTCAAGTGATTTTGAAAACGTTTCTCTGTACCAATGTTAGGAGATACTTCCTTGATCTTTCCATTACCCTGGCTTAATATATGCTCCTAGATTTCACATTCTACATACTTTCTCAAAACGATCAAATCAATTCATCCTTGATTGTCCAATGAATAGTGATCAAAATTTAAACTTGGAATCTCCTAATTCTGATCGCATTTACATTCACTTATTCTTCCTATACATCAATAATGTAATCTCGAAACATTCATTCCATATCATCCACATAGTGTGGTCTGAAAAAAAAAATCCATCAGCAAATTTACTATTCATCAGGGGCAATTTTACTATTCATCAAAAGTTTTTTTTTTTTAACTAAGTCCAAAATCTGGGGTTATTACAGTCTCCCTTCCTTAAAAGGATTCCGTCTCGAAATCTAAGAAAATAGCCGAAGTTACTCTTTCAATATAGAAATCTCCAGTTTCCAGGTTGACTCCTCAACCCTCTGGTTTCATTACAACACTTACTCATTCCGGTCTGTGATATCTACCGGACGCTTTATATAAGCCAATTCTGGTTGTAATCTTATACACCCATTTTCTATCAACATCCGACTACTCTTGCAGTCGGCGGTACAACGCTTACCATAACTTCGGTTCTCTGAAATGTTTCTTCCGGTCGGTCCGTCGGTCTACGGATCCTACGTAGTGCTCGCACTCAAACTCGTTGCCAAACACGTTTGGAAAACTCCTCCCGAATCGGGAGTTCAAGCATTGGTTCTTATCTGACATGATGGTGACTAGAACTCCACGTCACCCAATTATCTATTTCGCAATTCTTCGATTTAAGATCTCTTGCTAAAAACAAAATATGAATAAACTCATTTGATCCATCAATTATAGCTCAATTGACGTCATGGTCCGACTTGATTCTTGTTGATCCTATCACATAATGCATTATAGTAAAATTACATTCCTAATCAGGAATCTCTACTAACTGTGGTAGTCAACTAGGTCTTTGTTCTGCCTTCATTTTCTGACATATCCAATATTTACTTAACAATCGATAAATCCTTTTATTTATCGGGCTACCTATAACATTTCCTTAACTTTCTTTACCTTTCCGTACTCTCGGTGGAGCTGTCTCTCTAGGACATATCTATATTCCTTAATTCGTTCTGGCTCACTCAGGACTTTTAAATAATCCTCGTTGTACTCTTAACTTCAACTTCATCCTTTCAGTTCCTCTTATTAGTCCTTCCGAAGATTTAGCATCCTTTATCCCTTGAACATTTGGAACCCCAACTTGGTAGAAAAAAATACCTTATGATTCATTTATCATCTTTCTCAGTCTTTAATTCTTTCTTCAACATTAACTTTATACATTCACTCGTCATTCGTTCTTGACATAACTAAATTTCCGGAAACAATTTTGGTTGCATTGCAATCTCAACTAGTCTCTCAATACCATTTCCGGTTAGTTTAACCTCAATTTCCATTTTCTCAAATCCTTGGATTAACTTTATCCAACGATGTTATCATCTTAAGTCTCTCCGACTAAGGGCATCGGCCACCACATTGGCCTTCCCTGGGTGGTAAAGAATCCCACCGTCATAATCCTTGATTAGCTTTAGCTATCTTTTCCAATTCCCATTGTAAGCTCTTTCTGGGAAAGTGTATCTAATGCTCTTATGATCTGTATAAATCTCACACTTCTTTCCATACAATTAGTGCCTCCAAATCTTTAAAGCGAAAACTATCGCTGCCAATTCTAAGTCATGTGTAGGGTATCTAAATTCATTTTCCTTTAATTGTCTGGATGCATACGTAATTCAATTATGTGCTATATAAGCACATACCCTACTTCTTTATGCGATGCATCGCTATAGATCACAAAATCTCCCTTCCCGTCTGGCAGTACCAACACAGGGCGGTGACTAGTCTCTTCTTTAATTCCTGGAAACTTTTCTCACATTTCTCAGTCCATTCAACTCTTCAGTCTTTCGAGTAAGTCGGGTCAGTGGGGCTGCTATTATAGCAAAATCTTATACACTTCTTTGGTAATATCCAGCTAAATCCACAAAATTACTCACCTCGGTTGGTGTGGTTGGTCTTTCCCAGTTCGAAACAGCTTTTATATTAGCGGGGTCAACCAGCACCTCTTCACTGTTGACCATATGTCCTAAAAACTGTACTTCCCTTAGCCAAAACTCGCACTTTAAGAACTTGGCATATAACTTTTCTCTCATCAGTGCTTCTAACACTATCCTCAAACGTTCTACATGTTCTTCCTTGGTCCTTGAGGTAAACCAAAATATTGTCGATGTCACTATGACACACTTATCCAAATACTTCTTGAAAACTCGATTCATCAAGTCCATGGAAGCTGCAAGTGCATTCGTCAGCCCAAACGACATTACTAAAAACTCGTAGTGTCCAAACCTGGTGCAAAACGTAGTCATGGGTACGTCCTCGGGTTTAATATTCGACTGGTGGTATCTCGTTCTCAAATCAATCTTCGAGAATTTAACTGCACCATGCAGCCGATCGAACAAATCACCGATCCTTGGCAGGGGTCCTTAATAGTTAGCCTATTTATCTTTCGATAGTTTATGCACAGCCTCATGCTGCCATCCTTTTTCTTCACCAATAACACGGGTGCATCCCACGGTGACGCACTTGGTCTTATCATTCCTTCCCCTAACAATTCCTACAATTGAGTGACGAATTTCTTCATATCGACTGGAGCTAGTCGGTACGGGGCCTTCGAAACTGGCGCCGTTCTTGGAGCTAATTCTATAGCAAACTCTATTTCTCTAGCAGGTAGTAACCCCGGGAGATCTTCTGGAAATACATCCTTCAATTCGTTGACAATAGGGATATTCTGTATACTAGGTACTTCCCGTTTCGTATCCATCACAGTCGCTAAACAAGGTTCACATCCTTGGAGGTCAAACGTTCTCTTGTCCGATAATCTGAATTCTTACTTTCTTTATTTCTCAATCTATTCGTGTTTCATACTCTACTTTCTTTATGCCCATTTCTTTCTCGTCCACTTTGCTTCCATTTCTATCACAGTCGTTTCATTAACCAAGTAACATAATCAGTCGTTTCGAACACTTCATTATTCTGAATTCGCATCATACGAAACAAACCTTGGCAATTTCCGTAAACTTCGATTCATAATTTATCGGACTCATTTGTTTTAGCTCTCAGCTTCAACACTCTCTTTTTCCAAATATTAAGGAAAATACTTGTATGGTACCAAGAATACTTCAAACAACAGAATATTTTATAAAATCTTTGTAAGAATTCTCGTCGAATGGATGACCTTATTAGGTCTCAATCAATTATCATTTGGAAATTTCATCATCACAATTCACTGCATATAAAATGCATTGGGAACTCACTTAAGCAAATTCGACCGAAAGTGGAACTTAGTGAAACAATAACTAGTCCACTTCAAGAATCATTAGCAATTAGCCGAACAAAACTGGCTAGTTCGATTGGTTTGGGACGCAGCATCTAGCTAGGATAATTAGCTAGATTTTCATCATATCATTAAAATTTCAACTAGTTAGAACAATTAACTAGTCACTCATTATGGCACATGCAATTAGCCATTTTCAATCTACTAGTACAAAATCTCGACATCGTAGCCGAAGAAAGAAAGAAAACCAAATTTTGGCTACTCGGATAATGAATTGAAAAGAAGAGTAAATAAGTTTGGGGATGAACAAGGTAATTATAACCCTCGAATAGAATATAAGGTCTGAATAGAAAGTTCTTGGTATCGGAACAATCGATAACCTTCCACCAAACATTTCTCATCAGTGAGACGGTCCACCCAAAGGTGTATCCGTACATAAACTTTGTCAAATTCTCCGATAGAATTGAATTTGGACTACCAATATCAAATTGATATCCTTTCCACGATTTCAACGTCTGATGTGCAAATCTCTCCTTAATAGAAGAAAAGAATTCACGAGTAATCTCTGAAATATATATCATCTATGTTTTAAACAAATAGCTAGATATTTCTGAACTCGACTGAGGAGTCCAAGTATGAAGAAAGAAAATAAATAAAATGAATATTTAACAGTTGTTGGTTGCATCCCAAGTTGAAGTAGGAAACTAGAAGGGTTACCTGACATGAACTATTCAAGGTAACACGGGCATGAACAGTTTTAGATTGAGGAGTTTACCAGCAAGTAGATACCAAGAAGTCAATGGTCATCATAATTTCTAACATCACCCGTACGAGCATGATCTTATCTTTATACCTTTATGGCTAAGGGTACTAACCAACGGTACCTCAAAATCGTACAAGTCCTTAAATAGGTTAGGAATTCGAAACATATTCGCCATTCCCCGATAATCGTCCAGGGATTGGGCCTCTTACGGCCGCATCAACACATCCTCAAAAGATGGAGGTCCATTAACGTATATGTAATTTCTCAACACTAGTCGTATCGAATGAATCCAACCCCAGGCCACCATAGGTCTCGTCCCTCGTAGGTCCTGAGATTGTCGCATTGCTCGCCGCAACCATTTGTGTCTTTATTAGAATCACGCTATCCATTCTTCATGTCTTTGATTTCTGAGTCGAGCCATCATGGCCTATCGTACGAAATATACTCGCGATGTGATTTAGCACGTTCGTCTCACGATAACGTTCTGGTACTTCACGTACGCAAAAGTCTTCCTCTTAGGTAACAAAATACCCATCGACGGAAAAGACACCAACTCTGGTGGAATCGTTGTTATGAAGGTTTGGACCTCATACACAAGATAATGCCTTAACTAGTCCACACAATTTAGTAATTCGGGTCGCTTAAAGGACTGTAAACATCTTAATCTTCACATGTGCTGCCTTCTCGTGGCAAACTACGATGAACTACAAACACTTAGGTTCTTACTAAGTCAAGTTATCCAGTGGTATTGGCCATTCCGACCTTACCTCAACTGCGACTGAGACTCTGCTCCGCGTCTTATCTTAATGTTCTTGATAATCCGTTTACAATTCTAAACGTTCGTCTCATCATTATGATGATCTTCAATGGTCCTATCGGTCCTCCGATAAGTCCCCAACTAAACTCTTTGGTCTTAACATCCTCAATGGCACTACTTCCGGTAGTCCACTTAACGAATTCTATATGAGTCATCGCGTCATTCTCTTACTTCGATATAACTCTTAAATCCATTGATTCAAAATACTATACAGTTCAATATACTGTATATCTTAAATCCCTTCTCAACATATATACATGCGTATCTATTTAGATATCTCATATTGTTCAAAATACCGTAAAATATCAGTAATGAACACCTTTGAAACTCCGTTCATATACAGAGCGATATGTTTAAACATTCTTTTCGTCAAAACATGCCATACAGTACCACTACTGTATGAGGAACATCATTACTCATCACTGCCACATTATCAGTAACTCAGCGCCTAGGCTTTCGTTATAATGTGTAGTACAACTCCAATTGGAGGGAAGGGAATATACTGGAACACCCGATACACGGTGATCAGCCGTTGTATCGTAACGTAACTTTTCTACTAGTAGAAGGACGACTTCCTATTCGGTTATCACCCTGGCCGCATACGGGCCACTGTACTAAGAGATCACTACCTCGGTGCCTGTTTCATCACCGGGTAAGCCTTGATAATTTTTAGCACTACCCCGACACCTGTTTCATTGCCGTGTAAGCCCTTCAAGTTCCCATGATGAAAAATATCAATGAAACGGAAATCGGAATTTAATCCTATTTCCCCCAAGTACAATACTTGTCAAAAACTTTGTAACAGTTCAGAATTCCTTACTGCAGAGTATTTGAAGGGAGTAAGTCAAAGTGTGGGTTGACATTAGTCAACGAAACTACAGATGATTACCACGTATTTTGAAATCATGACCAGGGAGTTTATTGAAATTTTCAGAGTTTAGCAAGTTTGAAATTCTTTATTTGAATGGGGGAGTCACCCCCATCTATAGGTATTCTTAGAGGAACAGTGGAAGTAAAACTCTGTCCTCGACTTCTTGAACTAGATTCCCAATTTCCGATGAGTTAGAAAACACTATTCACATTTAATTATCTTTAAATATCTTAAGATAATAGTTGGGAATCTCTGTTTTAATATCTTTTCTGGAGATCAGAAATTTATATTTTTGTGTAAATAGTAGAACCTTTAATCATATAGTAAGGTTCTATGATTTTTAAATCATATTTGGAATATTTAATAAATACCCAAATAATAAATATTGAATTATTATTCAATAATAATCCACTTAAATGAATATTCAAAGTAATATTTACTTAGTTAATACATATTCAAAATAATATTTTTAATAATATTATTATTATCACACATTAAATATCCAATAGTGTATATATATTGGAATATTTAATCATCATATATAAAACATAGCTGTCCCTGGACCCTCCAGTATCTGACAGTATTATTAAAATAAAGTAGTAATTTAACTCCCGGTCTATTTTTTTAAAATCATCGTACGACTGCTCTATACTTAGAGCTTTTAAACCTCAGTTTATATCTAGTAGTTACCTAGAATATAAACCTTATATCTTACGAAAACTTTTACTAAAAGCGTAAACAGTTTAAAAAGTTCTCACAGCATTAAAGCAGAATAGATATATATATCAATCACATAAATCACAACAGCATCATTTATATGATGTAGGGGTTGAAAACTTGAATGCATCTATCATATGCATACATCACATCTCATCATTTTTAATACCATCACATCTCTATACGATGTGATGTTTGAAAGCATGCATCTAACATATGCATATATCACATCTCGTCATTTTTAATACCATCACATCTATATACAATGTGAGGTTTGAAAGCATGCATCTATCATATGCATATCAATATAAGTAATTGAAAACAACATGGGATGAGAAAAATTGCCTTGGGTCATTGGTTGTTAGGGGTTCAAGAACTTGTCGGGAAATCTATAAACAAAGAAAAACCCGATCAGTCCCTAGCGTAATCATTCGCTCATAACAATTCATTCTAAGTCAACCATAAGTCAAACACATCATGTAGCCACGTTATTCCTCAACAATGTTCGTGTTTTAATCGACTTGAAATAATCATTTACCTTAGTCGCAATGGTTGGTCAAAGTAGTACTCTAGAGTTGACTTTTCATAAAGTTACTATTACACGACTCGCACTCTAACATTTTTAATAAATCCGAAAACTCGTATATAAATACGAGACCACTTCTAAAATCATCTTGAGTATTTGTAATATTTATCAAAAAAGTTTTGATCTCAAAACAGGGGTTTAGCTTGGTGAAATGTATTCTCAAACTTGGATGAGCTACGGAAATTTACTATTCGCACGTCTTTCACTAAAACGCTCATATCTCCTTAACCGTTAGTCGAAATGACACACCGTTTTCGCGTGCGCGATCTAGGGAAAGAATAGAACAAAATTCTTGAACATGTTTTTCTGCCTAAGGGGGTGAAATTCTCGAGAGCAGCAGATTTTTGGCAGTGAAGTGCAGAACCACTTACTCCTCGCGCAGCTTTGGTTCCGACATTTTTATAAAATCGAAAAATTATCTTTTTAACCCGAAACCTTCTCGATTCACTTACTAACTGACCATGTTAGTATCCATTTTAATATCATGACCTAATTCCATTTTTAAGGGGCTTGATCAAAGGTTCAAAATTCACTTAGTAAACTACTTCGTTATCCGAAACCGCTTTCACTAAAACGAGTGTTTCTCCTAAACCGTAAATCGAAACGACACGATTATTTCACCAAAATAAACTAAAAGACAAGACCTACATGATCATGGTCAGTTAGGGTTGCTTTCATGTCATGGGTTTACCCGAGGTTTCTGCCTAAACTATCTAATGAAAATTCGACATGGTAACGACGCTAATTCATGATTCCCGTGTTTTAAACACTCAAATCAACCACCAATCAACAACCAATCAACCAACCATCAAGCCTCAAGTTAATAATACAATTTTTCTGCCCAAACATGATCATACCCTAGTTCATAGGTTTATCCATAAATTAACCACTAAACATTCTCAAAATCATGCTTACATGCTCTTAATCATACTATCACTAATAATTCTTTACAAAATCACTCATAAAAAAGTATAACCATAAGGGTGAGAGGTTTTTATACCTTCCTTGGTACTTGGTAAAGACTAACAATAGCTTTTATACTCTCCCTTGATCCTTAATCATCCTTACCAATCCTTAAAACTCAAGAACAAAACAAAACATTTCATGAGTCACTATTCATGCCTCAACTTTGATCCAATCTTTAACCATGCTACACTTCTTTGATGGCCATGAGATTTTGAAAGTACCTTGGGTATATAGCGAGGGAGCTATGGTTCAATTTTGGTGATTTTAGGATGAGTATATTTGGAGTTATGAAATTGTCTTTCCACCATGGTCAAGCTGGGCAGGAATTTGAGAGAAAATGGGGAAGATAAATATTTTCTTGATTTCTTTTCTTTCTTTTGTCAAAATAACCCTTAATTACCAGCTTCTCATTTGTGTGGTTCTGGTGGAGTTTTGTCATCCATGACATATGTCATTTTTAACTTGCGGTTGTGGTGAAAGTGGTGACAATGTGGTGATTCATCACCTTGTCATTGTTTTGTCACACCTTGTCATCCTCCTGCATCATGCTTGTGTCATATTTTGTATCCTCAATCCTCTTATATGTTACACTTGATGATCTTATATGATACTTCCCCTTCGGTTAGGGTTTAATCCATAATTCGTTACGCTTCTGTTTCGCGATTGGTTCAAGTGATTTTGAAAACGTTTCTCTGTACCAATGTTAGGTGATACTTCCTTGATCTTTCCATTACCTTGGCTTAATATATGCTCCTAGATTTCTCATTCTACATACTTTCTCAAAACGATCAAATCAATTCATCCTTGATTGTCCAATGAATAGTGATCAAAATTTAAACTTGGAATCTCCTGATTCTGATCGCGTTTACATTCACTTATTCTTCCTATACATCAATAATGTAATCTCGAAACATTCATTCCATATCATCCACATAGTGTGGTCTGGAAAAAAAATCCATCAGAAAATTTACTATTCATCAGGGGCAATTTTACTATTCATCAAAAGTTTTTTTTTAACTAAGTCCAAAATACGGGGTTATTACACTAAGAGCCAAGAAAGGACTCAGGACTGCTGAAGAAATGGAGATGATTCAAATTCTACAATCATTTCTGATACATGGAAGAGTTCCTGAATCACTCAAGGCAAAGAAAAATCAAAAGGATGACAAGGATGAGGATAAAGACAAAAGCTACAAGAGGAGGAGTCAACCTAGGAGTGATACAGATGGAGTAACTGAGAGCAGCAAAGGGAAAACTTCAAAGAAATCCAAAGATGCTGAGGATGACAACAAAGACTCAAAGGGAAGCAAAGAAACTGTTTTGTCAAACTTGAAATAATTTGTACTTCCTCTATTATGTCCCTATAGTTTGTTAACACTTTCCTTTTTGAGATATTCCATTCAATTGTTAACATTTTTTAAAATAACATATTTTTCTTTACTAATATCAGTAGATATTATGTAACACCCCAGATCCGGGGTCGAAGATCTATGTTGTCACACTCTCTTTTTCCAACTTAAACACTTGATACTTGAATCATAATAATAAATCAACACAGTGTGACCCCACAATATAAATACTCACAACAATTATAGTCTCAAAAACGAAGTTACATAAGTAGTAGTCATATGATCCATAATGTAAAGTTATTACAACCCAAAAGTAATTGCACTGGAAACCTGCTACCAATATGATTTCTACTTGAAACCATAAAGGCAGCGCAAACGTTTGTTTTTGTTCATTAATATACATAAGTCATACTTAAAAATAAACCGGAGCAGCAAGAGCTGCGCTCCGAACCATCTCAACCTTCCTACCTGTTGTGCTGCAACAACAAACCTACGGAACGTCCATGCGTCCCCGACGCGCTTCCGAGCGGTGAGGTAAGTCCTGGCCATCTATCCTTAGTTGTTGTGTTGTGATATATATAAAAAAAGCAATAATGAGCACTAAAGTCCAGCAATAATATACAGCAGTTTAAATAAAACTCTATAAGCCTTTTATATCATTTGAAAGATTTGAAATTTCATTCGTATACAGAATGATGTTTTAAAAGTAATCTTCTCGTCAAAATATTACCATACAGTTCAAATATTGTATGAGGTAAGATACTTGTTAAAATATTATTAACAATTATTCGTAACCGGTATCTGACCAAAGTTACAAAGCACTGCTGAATTCCAACTGAAAGAGGGAAAACTATACATAGACACGCATTTCGGTACACGATGATGTTGCCCAGTAGATATCGATTATAGAAGGGGGGGTTGAATATAATCGTACTAAAGAATCGACTAAACAGATATGTAAAACAATCAATACCAGCTTTTATTAATCTTTATAAAAACTGATACAAACCCTCTCAAGAAACTATGAGTTCTTAAGAGCTGCTAGGTTTACAAAATGCTCGTGTAAGTTGTTATAATCGTAAAACCTATTATGTGTTTATATACATACACAGCTACACATTCTGTTACAAAAGATAATGTTAGGCTCAAGACATGTATGAATACCACCATTAACAAGCCTACACTATGTGACTATGTCACACTACATGACCTAGTGAATTCTATCACTGGGATATAGTATAGGTCTCTCTGTACTTGTCTTGTTCTCATGAACATTAGCTTGATCATGTATGCTCAGAATTATAATGAGCTTAGTAAGTTTCTTGCATCTAGAATGTACATAGGCCATTGAATAATTGTCCTGGTAGAAGTTCAGAATTGTTCATGCAGCAGGATGGAGATGAATAAGGCCCTGAAGAAATAAGTTGCAGAAATTTGTCTAAGACATTATATAGCAAAGTCAGAATAAAGCTATGTTGTGAAGTCACCAATATCTATGTCGTGAAGTACTAAGATCGCATAGTCCTAATTGAACTATGTCGTGAAGTCTTCATTACTCATATCGTGAAGTGTTGATAACGCAAAGTCAAGATGTACTGGATCGTGAAGTCCCCAAAAGGCCTGGATCGCAAAGTCCCAAAATGGTCTAGATCGCGAAGTCCTCTAAAGGCCTAGATCGCGAAGTCCTCAAAAGGCCTAGATCGCGAAGTCCTCAAAAGGCTTAGATCGCGAAGTCCTCAAAAGCCTAGTTCGCGTAGTCCTCAACAAGGCTATGTCGCGAAGTCTCCAAAGGCTAGATCGCGAAGTCTACAAAAGATACATCGTGAAGTCGGGGAAATGCTGGAGTTCACGATATCAACACTTAGCCGTTTATAACAAGACAAATCAAGGTACAAAACCAAAAATCAAAGGAGACAAATACTGAAGCATTTGTTCTGGCAAGGTGGTCCAAAGAACAGATGACAAATCTACAGCTAAACTTGTAGAGAAAGATAAGAGACAAGCAGCTACAGAAACGGGAAAGACTCCGAAAAGCAGGTGGTCTTTCCTGACACAGTTAACCTTTTATGGCAGGACAAGTTGGACTAACAGTGAGGGTAACAGTGTAAATAGGAGTGTGCACTAGTTTGTATAGGACATATATATATATGATGCACACCCTATTGTCAGTAAGCAAGAGAGACATACATTGTTTTATCTTAAGCACTCTTTTCTCTGTAAGCAACAAGATACAAACTGTTCTTGTTTAGAAGCCAGAAATTCAGTTGTGAAATTATGGAAAGCTGTAGTATTTAATTTGCTTAATTCAAAGTAGAATAAAGTGATTGTGTGTGTTGTTTATTTTAATTCCTCATTTCTTTACTACACAGTCTACTGCAGCAATTTAGTTTCAAGAAAGCGAAAATCTATCAAACTATCCATTCACCCCCCCTCTGTCTAGTTTCTAAGTGGTATTCATTACTAACAGATAATCTCTATTTAATTAGAGTGATCTCCTTGTCGCTTATCTCTTGTAACAGCTGCGGTGATACATATCTCGGCAAATCAATCATTTCCTGAAATCATGGAACAATATCAGTCACCATAACTCCTTACTTGGTCAACTACTGATGAAGACATCATCAGTTGTCAGCTTCTGATGATGTAGGTACTGATGCTACCCGATACTGATGCACTCATTAAATCACTAATATTCAACAATCTCCCCCAATTTATACTTTCTCTGATAAAGCAAAAATTCTCTTGATTTAATGATGCCAAAACCTCCATCAAATGCTCGCAGGATAAATGTTACGATTTTGCCTTAGATATTTTTCAAAATCAGACACTTTTATGAACCCTGTATTTCTCTGAAGAAACTTCTTCATCAACTCATCTTCTTCTTTCAACAACAAGTCAATCATCTTTCTTCTCAGCTTCTTCAACTTTTCATTATCCTTGTCTGTCTGATAAATCGCTGCTCTCAAGTCTTCAATAGAACTTTTCAGCATCCTTTCATCTAGGTATATACATTTGAATCTCTCATTGTCAAGACTAAAGGTCAAATGTGTGATACCTAGAGATGTTTCAATGAACGCACTACCCTTCTTCATCTTCACTTCACATCCTTCCAAGTCGATTTACTTAGGAATATATCCAATATTCTTAGAATTCAGTCCTATCAGCTGTAAATCAATATTTGACTGGATCTTCTTTCTCCACTTGACACATAGATCATCTTTAGGAACAAACAAATATAACACATATCTTAATTCTTCCAGATTCTTCATTGAGATGTCCAAAGCTGTCAATACAAATGTAGTTCCATCCTTGAGAAAATACATCAATTTTTCTTGAGGCAGATTTCCATCATAAACCATTTGAACATATATCAGTTTGTCAAGATGCCTTTGAGTCAACTTGTCACTCAGATTTTCTGTTAAACATGCCTGATCATATGATGCTACCTGGGGAGTTATTTTTGCATCAGGATGTTCGATTCCTCCATGAGTTCCAGTACTTCGACATTCATTCTTCTTTTTCGCAAATTCTTCATAAGATCTTTTGAATCTTCCAGGTTCACAAGTACCAGAAATGTCAGAAAGACTTTTGAGATGTCCACTTGACTTGAATATTTCATTGATGTGAAGATTAGATTTAATTTCCCCGACATCATAGCCTTTTCCCTTGTAACCTTTATGCTTCTTGAAACCATAGACACTCCTTGAGCTCCTAGAAGCATCTTCCTTCTTCCTCAGATATTCTTGCAGCATAGCTCCAGATTTTGTAAACCTGTATCGTTGCAAAGATTTAAAATAATCTTTCTCTGCTTGCTTAGCTGCTTCTACATTCAACGAAGTCTTTACAAAGAATATATGCCTATCAGTCTTTGAATCTTTTTTTCTTCTACTTCTTCTTTTAACCAACAAAATATCATCTTCCTTTTCTTCTTCCTCGTGTGGTTCCGCAGAACTTTGTTTAGTAGTTTTCATTTGAGAGGGTCCTTCAAGAACTTTCTTCCCCTTTTCATTCACAGAGATGGTGGGTAGCTCAGATGAGATTTTTGCACTAGGATTTGATCCTTCTCTGATCATAATACCTTTTTGAGGTTCTGTGATCAACTTGGTAGTTCTTCCTCTTCCTCTAACATGGCCTTTACCTTTAGTCATGTTCCCTCTCTTTCCACTCCTGACAGATTCTTTCTAAGATTTTAACATCTCATACTCTAGCCTTTGAGCATCAACCATTGCTTCTACATCCTTATCAGGATACATTTCATGAAGAAGTCTCCTTGCTTGTTGCTCATCAAATGCTTCAAGTATGGGATCTTTATAGTGCACAATATATTCTATTCCATCAATATTCACAGTTTGATGAAACTTATTTGCCTGCTCAACAGTTGCCACTATAATATCTTGAGAATGCATTCTTGACCCAGACCCAAAGACTTGAGTTGACTGTTGTTTCTGACCTTGTTTAGTCATAGAGATTCTTGAACCAGTAACAACATCAGTGGTTGCCTTTTTCTGACTAGAGCCTCCATCAGGAGCATCATCTTTTCTCTGAACCACTAACTCCGGAGAGCATTTGGTTGACACTACTTTCTCCCCCTTTTTGGCATCAATACCAGCATCAGGAACAAGAGCAGAGATAAGTAAGTCCAGCTTTGCATCCATAGAGTCAGTCTTTTTCTCCAAGACTGCAATCCTTTGTTCAAGGTAGACATGATCTTTGTGAACAGAAGCAAAGTTTCTTGATTGACGAGCCACAAACTGAGCATGATCCTCCACAACAGCAGCAATACTCTTGGCATTTGAAGTCTTGACATCAACATTTTCTTCAAAGATAGCTTTAAGCATAAGAGAAGTACCTTTGAGATGAGTTTGAAGATCAGCAGTCTTAATGTGCTTGAAAGCAGTAGCCAAATGATGATGAACATTGCTAATCCCAACAGGAGATGCATGATCAGTCCAAAAGTGACTCCACTGAGCATGCATATGACTTGTCAGTATATCAGTGGAAGGCTCATCAGGATCAGAATCATCAGAACCTGAACTAGAGCCGTCAGTCGGATCCTGATCAATATTAGAAGTAGAACCTACAGGATTAAAGGAAGTGCCTGCAGAAAAACCAATGATTCCTAAATCTCTCTTTTCTTTTCCAGTGATCTCATCACTGTTCACCAACACAGTATCTGAACTTTTAAGATTCAGATTTGCCTCACTTGAATGCAAAGCATCCACACTCAATTCTACCTCTCCTTTTGCTAGTTCAGGAGACTGCCACTCAGGAATTCTGTTTTTCGCTAAATATTTTCTCTCATGCTCACGAAAAAGGCTCAGAGCACTCAGAAACGAAGAAATAAGAGATGGCAGAGAAGAGCAGAGTGCAGTCGTACTGATAGGGGATCCCTCAAGTAAGGGTCTATCAGTAGTCATACTAACACCAGAAGAATAAACAACCATAACAGTATCATGATTAAAGCTATTACCTGAATCGTCAATTTCCAAAGGAAGAGAAGATAATGGTTAAATCAGAAGAGCTTGGCTTTCAGCATCAAGGCATTCTTCCATACTTTGAATGAAAGGTTCTTGTGGAGCCTGGACAGTGGTGACTGCTTCAGTAGAGAGTACTGGAGGTTCTTGTGTGTCCTGTCCTTTGTATTGGTCTTCATCAGGAGATGGTTCTTGTATGACCAGAGGTTCAGAAGCTGATACATCAAATTCACATGTAGGTTCTTGTGTTCTCCCCTCAGTAATTGGATCATCAAAGTGAGCAATGATGTCATCTTCGAGAGTCCCTTGAGCAATGTCAGGAATTTGCTCTGAAGATATTTGTGTAGTCTGTTGTTGTTGCTCCATGCCTTCATCTACCCTTTGAGTAGATGGTTCTTGTGTGGCTTGATCTACTTGGACTGCTAGTTCCCTTTGAGAACCAGGTTCTTGTGGATCCAGATCAATAACAGGAGCAGAAGATGTCCGTGCCTTGACATTCCTTTTCTTTGTTCTTTCGAAACATATTTTCCTATTCTGACCAGCAGCCTCAACAATTTCTTTCCTTGCTGCTTCTTCCAGTCTCTTTACTCGATCATATGACATATCAATAGTCCTTCCCTGTGGAGATAAGGATGGACTCGAGTCAGAGATTACTGTTCTCTCAGGTGACAGTTGGACATCATAAGAGGTATCATCAGGATCAACTACTGCATCAGGAGGGACATCGCTATCCGGATCAGTACTGATAGGAACAGCAAGAGCATCACTCTCATGAAGAGTTTTGTGTAATGCATCGACAGCAGCAAAATGAGAAGTGACGATGGATCTATCATATCATATGCATCAACAGTATAAGTAATGGAAAACAGCATGGGATGAGAAAACTTGCCTTGAGTCCTTGGTATTAGGGGTTCGAGACTTGTCGCAAATCTATAAACAAAGAAATACTCGATCAGTCCACTAACGTAATCATTCGCTCATAACACTCATTTAAAGTCAACTATATGTTAAACAGATCATGTAGTCATGTTATTCCTCAACAAGGTTCGTATTTTAATCGACTCAAAATACTCCTTTTATCTTAGTCGCAATGGTTGGTCAAAGTAGTACTCTAGAGTTGACTTTTCATAGAGTTACTATTACGCGACTCGTACTCTAACACTTTTAATAAATCGGAAAATTCGTATTTAAATACGAAACCACTTCTAAAATCATCTTGAGTATTTTTAATATTTATCATAAAAGTTTTGATCTCAACCCAGGGGTTTAGCTTGGTGAAATGTATTCTCAAACTTGGGTGAGCTACGGAAAGTTACTATTCGCACGTCTTTCACTAAAACGCTCATATCTCCTTAACCGTTAATCGAAATGACACACCGTTTTCGCGTGCGTGATCTAAAGAAAGAATAGAACAAAATTCTTGAAAAACAATTTCTGCTTAAGGGGATGAAAATCCCGAGAGCAGCAGATTTAGGGCAGTAGAGTGCAGAACCACTTACTCCTCGCGCAGCTTTGGTTCCGACATTTTTATAAAATCGAAAAATTATCTTTTTAACCCGAAACCTTCTTGATTCACTTACTAACTGTCCATGTTAGTATCCATTTTAATATCATGACCTAATTCCATTTTTAAGGGGCTTGATCATATTCTCAAAGTTCATATAGTGAACCACTTGGTTTCCCGAAACCACTTCTACTAAAACGGGTGTTTCTCCTAAACCGTAAATCGAAACGATGCGATTCTTTCGCCAAAACAAACTACACAACAAGACCTACATGATCGTGGTCAGTTAGGGTTGCTTCCATATCATGGAGTTACCCGAGGTTTCTGCCTAAACAACCTAATGAAAATCCGGCATCGTAACGACGCTTAAACGTAATTCCCGTGTTTAAAACACTCAAACAAACCACCAATCGTCAACCAAGCAATCATACTTCTAATTTCCCCAAATCAATCAACTTATATTCTGCCTAAACTGTTAGGTCCTGATAAGTTTGTAGAAGGGGGGTTGAATACAAAATATACCGTTTTATCGAATTTGTTCTGTTTAGAATCAAACAATTTAAGAACAAATTATGGCGGAATTAAATGAAACAGAATTCAAGTTAAATATAACTTATATTAAACTTGAAAGGTGTTACAAATGAAGTACTGATTACAAGATTGAATCTCAAACTAATTAAAACAAATCTAGAATAAATTCGACATGAATTTATCTATTTTTGTAATAAAAAGATATAACAATAAATGATAATTTGAGATACGTTCTAGGGATAAAAATCCGCTAGATAGTCAAAGCAGTACAAGTGAATGAATTCTATTGGTTTAGATTTAACACACTGATTTTTAGAATTAATCCACTTAAGAAATGAATCGGCAGAGTTCTTCACAGAAGCTTTTCTTGAAATGTAATGTTCTTGATATCTTGTCTTCTGTCTAATCTTATGTTATAAGAATAAATCACTTTTGTAATCCACTTGACACAAAAGGTAACCTGCACGTTTCTGCTTTTCATTCCACTAGGAATGACTATCAAAATAGTCTAGGATGACTATAAAAAGAACTGGAATGACTAACAGAATATACATAAATTAAATCAGAAATTCTAGAAATGTACTAGGATGACTATCGGGATGACTATCCCTTGATAGTCATTCCAGTACATTTTTAATATACATAGACTTGGAATGACTATCGGGATGACTATCCTGGATAGTCATTCCAGTTCATTTTAATTAAGAAATTCTGAATTAATTCTAATTCTAATTTAAAATTAATTCTGTTAATTAATTTATTTCATAAATTAAATTCTTATGAATTTAATTTATTCAATAAATTAATTACTCAATTTATTTGTTAAATTAATTCAGAAGAATTAATTTAATAAATAAATTAGTAACTAATTTAAAAGAGAATGTAAATTCTTTAATCATAGAAAAACCAATTCTTGAACCACTTGAACTGCTGAAGAGTATCCATTGTCAGAGGTTGTCATTTGATGCACGGTCTGGTTCATAAATGACTAACTTCAATGTCTGTTCTTCATCTTGACTTTAAGCTGTGGTTCATTGTCTGCTTTTAACTGTTGATCAACCTTTGTAACCTGTACATTTGCTATCACAAATCTGAAACCTCTGTCACTTTAATAAATCCACTTCTTTGAAGACTTCACTGAGGCTTGAACAAATAATTGAACTTCTTTCAATGTAGAATTTCTTCAAATCTGTAGGATGACTTTAATCTGTATTCTTCTGACAGATATGATCTTCTGAGATTCCTGTGACTGTGACAATTGAATTATTACTTACTTATTACAAACTTGTTTAAGTTGAGTTGAATCCTCGATGTAAACAAATAGGCTAAAACATATGCCTTTCAATCTCCCCCTATTTGTTTGTTATAGAATAACAAGCAAATACCTAGAGGATAACTCAACTAACTAAACAAGTAAAAATAAGACTTTAAAAGTTAAGTAAATAATAACACAAGGTTCTGGATTTCATTAAACATTTTCCAGATTCAAACAGTAAAGATAAATACAAGATAGATGGTCCTCTAGACTGAACATATGTATACATTGATCCTATCTTGATTTACCTAAGCTCTATACATTTAACATTTACATAATAGAGCTTCTTCAAATTTCAGACTCAATCATCTCTCCTTCTTCAAGTGCTTCAAGCAACTCCTTGTCCAGAACATGATCAGATTCAGAAGTAATGCCACTAGGTCTGACAGGTTGAGTTGTAACTTTCTTTAGCCTATTCTTCATTTGATGATATCTCTTAATATTTGCAATGCAATAGTCTTGAATCAAATCAGCAACTTCTGTCTTTTCTTGTGTAGCAAACCCTGTTGTCCTCAACATGTTCTCCATATAGACAAGATGCTTGGCAGGATAATCTTTCAAAGAGATGGGATCCACACCACAAGTTTGAAGTGCCCTTCCTTTATAAAATTTAACTTCATATGGCACATCCACAACTTGAGGACTAGCTTTCATGGCAAAATCTCTAAGCTGATCATGCAACAACTCACATAGAGGTGAAGACCTTTTAATCTTTGTCATGAAAACCCAAAGCTCAGAGAGAGTTCTACCTTCCAGAAGATTAAGAGAAACTATGAAAGTTCCCTCATTATGAGTGTAGATGTAGATCTTCAACTCCTCTCTGACTCTGTCATATCCAGTAGTAATTCTTGAAATCTCCGCATGAAGAGCTTTCATATAGATTGTGTTGTCTGGATTGACCTTTCTGTACCTTTCCAACATGCTAAAGAACTTTCCATCATTGTCTGACCCTGTCGGATGTGAGAACATCTCTCTAGCTCTATCCCATTCTTCTCCAAGCTTCAGCCTCACATATAACTTCCTGTCCTTGACCTTTATATCATGAAGCCGTTGATTTTCTTGATGTTCAGCTTTTTGGATAACTAGATGCTTTGAGATGATGTCAGACACTTTAGCATTCTTATCCTCTCTTCTCTTCAGATCAGCTTTCTGTCTTAACATCTCAGCTTCAAAGGCAGGATCCACTTAAGGTTCATCTTCCCAGTCAGCAAAATCAGCCTCTCCTTCAACCTCCACTTCACCAAAGATATCTTCAGGGGTTTCTTCAGATTCAATATCATCAAACTCTCCCTGTTCACCTTGATAGTAGTCAGCATCAGAAAAAGTTAACTTCTGCTTACCTTTGTCCTTTCCAGAACCAGAACCTCCAGCTTCTCCTCCTTGATCTCTCACTTCTTCTCCTCCTTGTATCTCCTTCTCCTTATTCTCCCCCTTAGTTGAGGAATCCTCTATAGATTTAACTTTATCAGCCTTAGGATCCTCCTTTTTACTTCCTCCTTCTCCTTCTCCATCCTTGCCATCATTGTCCTCTTCATCATCATCACCCTCAAAGAATTTCTTCTGTTCAGCATTGGGTTGATGTGAGTTCTGGATCATGTTATACAGATGCTTCATGCCTTCATTCAGATGTTGCATCCCTCCTTCAATCCTTGCAAACCTCTCATCATTGAACCACTGATTTTCATCAACAGTCTCCTGAATGGAGTCCACCCGAGTTGAAATGGAAGCAATCTGCTTGACACTCTCTGTTATCTCAGCATTTGAAGTTATAATCTCAGAGATGTCTGAAGCCACTAACACCTGGGACTCCTGAATAGCATTCATCTTGGGGAGTAGAGTAGTCTTCAATCTTTCGATTTCATCCTTGATAGTACCCAGCTGATTAGTTACAGAGGTGGAAGAAGAAGACCGTTCAACCACTTGTGCCTTGAGAATATCTTTTTCAGCCTGGGTTTCTTGAAGTTGTTTCTGTAGACCAACTATTTGAGCCAATAAAGAAGCAGTGTATGTGTCATTGTGTGCACTCATCTCAATTCTCTTGATGGTGTTTCACTCTGCTCACGTGCTTGTGTATCGCTCTGTGTTTGTCTCTCAGATCTAACCACTAGCTGTCTATCCATATTTGGAGTTGATGTACCTGCAGGAAAAATCACCCTAGCCCCTTCTAGAGAGGTCATTGGTGGTGCAATGGGAGTTCGCAATTCCCAATCCCCAATGAAATCCAAATCTGATTGAATTTGAAACTGAATTGCTTCAGTGTTGGATTCATTAGGTTGCCTTCCACTTTCTCCAGTAAAAACTACGAGTGGAAAATCCCTTAAGGGAGCCAGAGATGTTCCCTATGAGAGGGGAGAAAATGATTCTATTTGAGTTGGCGAAGAATCAGATTTTCCCTCAGATGCCTGTGAAGGCACTTCTACCGTTACAATGGTAGGCACTGTCTCATGTCCTAAGTGCTCTCCTAGCAAAGTGTCCTGAGTTGCATCTAAAGTTATGTTTTCTCCCATTGTGAGTAACGGGAGTGTTCTTGACTCGGTACAAAATGCCATGGCCCTATGGCGAACTTCAATAGATTCACCCTGTTGAGAGGATGTCTCCAGAGACTGTGTATTGGCCATTTCAAAATCCATATCCTGTTGAGAGGATACAGACGGGCTTACAGATATCTCCATATATGTTCTTCTTTTCTTAGGAGGTGGAGATAGAGCTGCGGGATCACTCATTGTTTCTTCATCACTACTATTTCTGTTTCTGGTATAGATATAAGGTTCAGGTTGATTTGGATTTGACTCAGTGTTTGGCTCTATGACCGGGGATAGAGTTTGTGGTTCTACAAACTCTTGGTCAGCCCTATCAACCTCTTGGGTTTCAGAAACAATACCAAAAGAACCAGGGATAGAAGTCCTTACCTGTGGTTGTATGACTTCTTCAGTTCCAGCTGATGGAACTATCCTTTGCTCGGGAACTGGTGGTTCAAATGATGGTAGGTTGATGAAGTTTGTCATGTAGTTGGATATGAGAACAGGAACATTGCTATACCTGAAGGATGTTTCCAATCTTTGAAAGAACTTTTTGTCAGTGGTCGGAGAAATGAAAAAACGACCATTCCTGAACAGTTCTTGATGCTCATTAGAAAGTAAAGAATTAAGAACAAGTGATAGAAAGCGAGGATAAAAACATTTAATCTTTCTACCATGATCAAATTCCTTTCTAGCATTAAACACCCTCATAACAACAATTTCCCATAAAAGGTGGCCAAAATTGAGTCTTTTGTTGAAGACAATTGCATAACCAATAACTTGTAAAAGATAAGGAATATTCTGAAAGTTATTTTTCGTGCAATTGCCAAAGACCTTAGCCAAGGTATCAAAGAATAAATCCCATTCACACACAAGATTCCCCTTAAGTAATTTAGTCATATTTAGGGGACCTTGATAGTGAATACTGGTGAAAAACCTAGTTAATTCTTCATCAGTGGAAAGTCTGTCAAAATTATCCCGAGGAAACTGCAAGGCATTACAAAATGTTTCCTCAGTGATAATGTACTGTGTGTCCTGAATATTGAAAGAGATAGTTGAGAAATCATCAGAGACAACAACAGTTGAGCAAAGTAAATATAAAGGATCAACTTTCAAATCAAAATTAGAACAAATAGCATAGTTAACACAAGAATGTTGATTAAGAAAGGAGATCCAAGGCCTAAAACGTTCAGATGAACATTTCAGGGGATCAAAATAGCCATGGTAATTAGTAAGAACAATCTCAAATTGCTGGGCCATTTTAACACAAATTGATCGAGTTAATTTTAGATTAATTCTAATTTAGGGAATAAATTCCAAGAAATAAGAATTATATCAGAAATTAATTAAATCAATTTATGTCGATCCAAGAAAAAAAATTGACAGCAGTTCTTTACTTTAGAGAATAAAGAACCAAACAAGAGAAGTAAGTTTTGTAAAAACAAGAACTTGTGAAGGAATGAAAGACAAATGACAACCTGTTTAGTATTTATAGGCAAATCCCGAATAGCCTGGGATGACTATCGGGATGACTACCGGGTAGTCATACCGATAGTCATTCCAGTATAAAACTGAGAATAACTTTAAGTACTAACAGAATAACCAGAGAAAAATAAACAAAGAAATAAAATACAAAGCATATAACTAGAATGACTATCGGGATGACTATGGGATAGCCATACCGATAGTCATTCCAGTACAAAAATATAAGTACTGAAAGTAAAAGGCAGAAACAATAACTAAAATGAATTAATATTAACCTAAACTAAAATGACTACTGGAATGACTATGAGAGATAGTCATTCCGATAGTCATGCTAGTACAAAAACAAACCTGTTAACAAAAACTAGCAGAAATAATTGAAATAAATACAGAAAAATGCATAAAAGTAATAAAAATGCATGAAATATTTATAAAAATCTAGAAAAATTCACAGAAAATTCCATAAATCCTAGGAAAATATGCAGAATTATATAAAATTGCATAAAAATAATATAAACTTGCAGAATTATTTAAACAACAATATTTACAATCTGAAAAACACCTAAATAATTCTAAATAAATATATTTTCAATAAAAATACATTTCTCCACTAAAAAATATGAGAAAAATATTTTTAAAGAAAATAAAATATTTAGAGCTATTTAAATTTACAAGCATGTAATATTAAATGAGAATAGGCAGTAAATATCAGTAAAATGACAAGAGAAAATGACTTTTGAAAGACCAAACATGACAGAGATATTGTTAATCACTAAGACTGTTTAACATACCCAATTTACCAACTAACTTGATAAATGTGGATTCGTCAACAGATTTAGTGAATATATCTGCAGTCTGTTCTTCTGTGGGTACAAAGTGTAACTCCACAGTTCCATTCATGACATGCTCTCTGATAAAATGATACCTGATATCAATGTGCTTCGTTCTCGAGTACTGCACAGGGTTGTTGGAGATTGCTATGACACTTGTATTATCACACAAAATGGGAATTTTGTCTAATGCAAAGCCATAGTCCTTTAATTGATTCCTAATCCATAAGATCTGAGCACAACAGCTTCCAGCAGCAATATATTCAGCTTCTGCTGTTGAATTGGAAACTGTTTGCTGTTTCTTGCTATACCAGGAGATATGGAACTTCAGGTCCAAGATCATCTTCATCTTCTTTTCTGGGACGAAACAGATCCTTTTCAACTTCAAGTGACCGAACAACCATTGGTGCAGTTAGTGGATGAGATCTGTCCATGTAACATCGATCAAGAACCTTTTCTGTGTAGGTTGATTGATGAACAAATACACCTCAAGATAAGTGTTTCACCTGTATACCTATACAACAATAATAACAAAACCAGTCGAGACCTTTTAATAAACACATATGGACACACTTGATTATTAATATACCCATCATTCAATGGGTATTCACTAAGCCTGTTGGACCACATACGAATAGACTACTTTAAGCCATATATTGATATCGTTGTAATTTAACAGAGTATAAGTGACGAGGCTTAGTTTCCTCTAACTTCAATCCTTCAGGGATTTTCATATAAATATCACTATCAAGTGATCCATTTAGGTAGGCTGTCACAACGTTGATAAAACGTGTTTCCAATCTTTCCATACAAGTCATACCCATCAGAAAATGGAAAGTAACTCCATCCATTACAGGAGTCTAAGTTTCCTGGTAATCAAATCCAAGCCTTTGAGAGAATCCTTGGGCTACTAGCCGAGCCTTATATATCACAATTTCATTTCTCTCATTTCGTTTTCGTACAAACACCCATCTATTCCCCACAGGGATCATACCATCTGGTGTTTGGACTGCAGGTCCAAATACATTTTTCTTGTGCAAAGAGTGTAATTCTTTCTAGATTGAAACTTTTCATTTGGCCAATAATTTATTTGTCGACATTCAACCACACTTTATGATTCAGGATCGAAGTTTCCAATAACATCACATGCCACGAAAAAGCATATACTTCAACAACCTTAGTACTCCCACGATCCAATAACTTTCCGTTAATGTACATAACTTATTGAGATCTCATAACTTTTAGGCACCTTTGCTTCTATAAAGCATGTGCCACTTCTGGGGCAAATAGGTAATATCATTTTGCTTCACTGTAAGCATGTGCCACTCCTAGACACAAATATCCTCTTCTAGAGGTGAATCTCACTTCGCTTCTATGGAAGGATAAGCCACTTCAAGGACAACATCCTATTCTAGAAGTAGTTCCAATTTGCTTCAAATGGAAGCATGTGCCACTTCAGGGGCAACATCCTCTTTTAAAAGTAATCCCAATTTGCATCAAATGGAAGCATGTGCCACTTCAGGGGCAACATCCTCTACTAGAGGAAATCCCAATTTGCTTCAAATGAAAACATGTGCAACTTTAGGCACAAATATCCTCTTTTGGAGGTAATATTACATTGCTTTTGTGGAACCACATGCCATTTTAAGGGAAACATATATCCTCTTCTAGAGGTAATCGTACAGCCACTTCAGGGGCTCGAACCTCTTCAGGTGGTATTATCGCTTCTAGGGAATTTGTTATAGCATTTTAGGGGCTTTAACCTTTTCAGGAGATAATACCACTTGTAGGATATTTGTAATAGCCACTTCAGAGACTGTAACCTCTTCAGGAGGTATACCACTTATGAAGTATTTTCTGGAACACTTTCCACTTCAGGGGAAGGTCCAATCAATTTTTGTTTTTGTGGTACAACATCTTTTACACCAACAGGTTTTCCACGATTCTGGCGTGGTTTTGAATTACCAACCAATTCTTCAGGAATTGATTTATGAACAAGGATTTCAACCCTGCGGGAGCATTAACAGCAGGTAGATGTAATCTTAACATTTGTCTGGAATCATTAAAAACATCTGGTATTTGATTAACAATATTTTGCATATGAATGATTCTTAGACCTCATACTAACATTGTTTAGTACATGGATCAATTTCATTAAATCTTTACGTATTTCATGATAGTTCAGAGTATAATTTATGCAAAACATTATCTCCCCTAATGGCGGGAACACAAACTCATCAAAATGACAATAAACATATCTAGCAGTAAAGACATTACCAATTAATGGTTAAAGATATCTAATATTAGAATGTGAGTCAACATATATAATTATTCTTCTTTGTGGACTCATTTTAGATCTTTGTGGAGGCGCATTGGGAACATATACGACACTACCAAAAAAATAATAATCTTAAAGTGAGAGATATCAGAAGTTTGACCAAGAACTAACTGTTGAGGGGATTGTTTGTGGTAATCCGATGATCTTATCCTAATTATATTTGCAACAAGAAGTATCGCGTAACCCCAAACGGATGTAGGTAATCAAGCTCTTAGAAGTAAGAGACGTGCAATAAGTTGAAGTCTTTAAAGATTCCACTAAGCCATTTTTTACGCACCTGAGCTACAAGATGTTCGACTGAGATTCCTACTGACATACAATAGTCATTAAAAGTTGCAAACGTAAACTCAACAACATTATCTAGTCAAATTAATTTGATAGGACGATCAGGGAATTGGGCTCTCAATTTGATTATTTGAGCAAGTAACTTGGCAAAAACTATATTTCGGGTAGACAGTAGACAAACATAGGACCATCTAGTTGATTTATCGGTTACAACCATGAAGTATCTAAATGGGCCCAAAGATGGATGAATGGGGCCACAAATCTCACCTTGGATTTGTTCTAAAAATTTAGGGGATTCAGATTGAAGTTTAACCGAAGATGGTTCATCCTGTGATTTGTATGACCTCCTAGTTTCTATGATACGACGCATCATAGAAACTCCTGGATAACCAATTCTTTCATGTCATAGAGTAAATAATTTTGGATTTATGGTTTGGGGAATAGTGATACTATGAGACTCAATGATCCTAATTTGTGTGGCGTATAATTCAGAAGAGATTGAGTGTAGTTATTCTAAAATCTTCTTAGAGCCTGAAATTCTTGAAGTGATTAGAAGATATTCTTTTCCATCCTTGCTAGTAGTTTTAACGTGAAAACCGTTAAGGCGAATAGTTTTAAAACTTAAGAGGTTTGTTAGGAACTATGTTTTTTCTTGATGATAACTAGACTAACTTAGTAAAAATTGTATAAGTAAATATGTAGCCTTCAACGGATAGCATGCATTTGCAGTATCCGTAGAAGGGTAGCTTATCTACGGATAAGACTCAATGTAACATGCTTGTGCAATCCTGATGTGCAATCCTGATGTGTAATACTGATTTGTAATCCTGATGTAGAAGTTGGAGTATTAGTTTTTAGCCTGAATAAGTCATGTTGACTGTTAACGAATATGTAGAATAGAGAGGCTAATTGTAAATAGTCTATGCCTTGTAATTTTACATAAGTGAAATTGACTGTCTACAGATAGCAACATTAGCCTTCTACGGATGTAGTCAAAGTACTGTCTACGGATATCAGTACTAGACTTCTACGGATGTGGTCAAGATACTCTCAACGGATACAACTCAAATAACATCTACGGATACACTATGTACTTTGTGAAAAAGGACAGTTCTGACAGAGCACATGGGTTGACAGATTTCACAGAGCATGGAAACCAGTATTTCTGGTAAACTCACGAGAAGAAGAAGCATTCTTTTTTTGTATGGTCAATTGTAGTAATTCCATAAAAGACAATCAGCCAAGAAGGGCAAGCTACCAACACAAGTGTAACGCCCCCAGATCCGGGGTCTGGGATCCAGGTCGTCACCTCACCATCCAATCATATAATACCTGTATTAACTCAATGATCCAATCAAAACATCATCATAGACCCCAATCTCTTACTCACACAAGTTATAGTCTTAGAAACGATATACAGTAACATTAGTTATTACAAACCAAATGTACTATCCAGGATCTCACACTACTAGCTATAACCTCAACATGGAATTATTACAACCCATTTGTAAACACACTTAATAAGGATAGCTGAACCTATCCAACTTACTCATATAGTATCCTTCTTGGACTTCACTATCTCAAGGGAGTATCTTCCACATTCCTTTCCTCGCAATATGGGATGACCGACTATGGTCTCACTGAAAATATAATTTTTAACAAAGCAAGAATGAGCGAAAGAATGCTCAGCAAGTTAACTAGTCACTAATATAAAGTTCTTCCAATAATTTAAAATAAGTATATAGTTTTCTATTAAAAGTATTCATACTTAATATGAAGTTTAGAATACTACCATATGAACAAATTTAGTTCGTAATTTAGAAATACACTATCAGTGACTTAGCATGATTTTTAGAAATCAACAAGTACGCAGTTCCAGATGCTGCTAGATGAACAACACTGGTTCACCAGTTTTTAAATGATCGTTTGTCTTTCATCAATAAATAACCAGAATCATTTCACCTTTTTAAATATTGCCTTCGGAATATCAAATCATTCACACTAAAGTTAACACTATCGGTAACTCAACACCTTAGCCTTTGTTACAGTGTTAATCAGAATTTTTCCAAACTGGAAGGAAGGGACTTATCCAAATCAGAAAACACGATATGAAGTGACGATGATCAGTCGCCACAACCATATCCACCGCGGGTCTTCTCTACTAGTAGAAAGGCAAAAAATCCATCTGTAATTACCCTGGACGAAAACTCCATCTGTAATCGTCCTGGATGAGAACTCCATCTGTAATCGTCCTGGCGCATACGGCCAATAATTGATGGACCGCCTTGCTAACGACCACTTATATAAAAAATTCAGGATCGTTCGTCAACGGTCCTGCTCACGCCAGAGTATTGATGGACCGCCTGGCTAATGACCACTTATATATAAAATTCAGGATCGTTTGTCAACGGTCCTGCTCGCGCCAGAGTCCCCGTTTTATTTTCTTTTTGAGAATCGTTTTGAAAAGAAAAATGAGTAGTTGAAGTCTGACCTTAGTCGACCAATTCTTACTTGAAAACAACGTTACTTGAGCAAACCATGACCGAGGGTTTTCACAAAAAGATCTCGAGTGAGAAGGTATACGTGTTTAAACTTTTCGAAGCATCTTGGATAACTTTTAAATAATAATTGAAATATTTTTGGAAATGTTTAATATATTTAATAAATATTTAATAATATATTTTATCCAAGATAAATGTTTTTGGAATATTTAATAAATGAAGTTCATTAAATAATCATAAGTGCATATACTATCTCCCGAAGAACCTTTCGGGTTTACATAGTTATAATATGTCAAAACAAAACACCGGTCCGGTCAACTCTACTTTTTGGACCAACGCGCTCCATCCCTAGAGCCGTTGTCCGAATATTAAATCCAAAATACCATTATTAACGAGGTATACTTTGTCAAAACTTTAACATATAAAGTTCATAATATGAATCGAACAATTACACTTGATATCAAATGAGTGTATATATATATAAAGAAGCAAGTATTAAGCATTTGAAAATATACATACTCTGAACAATAGAGTAAGAGTTAGTTAAACTTGCCTGATGTCCAAGATCTAACTGGATGTCTCTCCTCTAGTCCTGGAACCTCTTCCTTGATGCCTCAAACATACTAACAATAGCTTACAATCCTTGCTTGAGCCTTGAATTAAACTTAGAAGCCTTAAACTTACAAAAGAAAATGAAGAACACAAGTTAGTATTTTCTAAATCACTATTCATGCCTCACTTTGATCCAATATTTGACCATGCTATACTTGGATAGCCATGAAATTTTGAGCGTACCTTGCCTATGATGTGAGGAAGCTATGGTCCAAATTTGGGGATTTTAGGATGAATGAATCTCAAGTTATGAATTTGTTTCTCTTCTCCTTTCTTGCTGGGCAGAATTCTGAAAAATGGGGTGGGGAGAGCTTTTCTTGATATTTTGCTTGGTTGGTTGTGCAATAATGAAGTAGCATGTGTTTAAAGGCTTGGTTGGATGACATAGGCTTGATGATCTCACCAATGCCAAGTGTTGATCACCTAGTTAGGCAAGAAAGTAAAGGTGTGAGTCATTTGTGATATCCTTGATGACTAGCACATGTTTGGTACTTTGGTTGTGATCATCCTATATCCACTTGCCTAATACGTTCTTTTCTCGTTTAATCGCAATTCGCTATGTATTCGCTTTATCGTTTAACCTCCTTATAAAGTTTGAACGGTTTCTAAATCGTTTTGTTGCGAAATGTTCAAGGTGAATATCCTTAGTGTGTTAGTACCTTGGTGAAATGTATATCCGTGAAATTTCTAACTTTATTAAATCTCCGAGTCTTGATATAATCGACGTATTCTACAATATCTCGTATATCCTCGATAAAATAGTAAAAATGGAAATCTTTGAATCTTTGAATTCCGACAAATTTTACATCCTTTTATTTGCATAGTACAACAACAATACAATCTCGAAACTTCGGTTCTCCAACACGTATATAGTGTGGTCTAAAAAGTTTTTCCTTAATCAACAAAAGTACTATTCATCAAGCTCTTTTATCATAATAATAAATAAAAAAAAAATCAGGATTTTTAATAAGTACAAAATTTCGGGTTATTACAGTCTCCCCTCCTTAAAAGGATTCCGTCCCGAAATCTAAAGGAATAGTTGAAGTATCTTTCCGAGACCAAAACCTCCAGTTCCCAGGTTGACCCTCTAACCCTCTAGTTCTCTCCCAGCACTCTCACTAGTGCTACCTTATGTTCTTTCAACGCGTTCTCTTTCTGGTCTATAATTTCTACCGGTTGTTCCATGTGAGACAATTACGGTCGCACTACTATACATTCATATTCTATCGCATTCCCATTATCCGTGTTAAATCTTCGTATCATAGACACGTGAAATACATTATAGACACGTTCGAATTCAGAAGTAACATCGTCATCTTCTTTGTTCGTTGAACTCGTATGGGCCTCGATATCCTTCTCTTCGTGATAAGCTCTATGGGACGGCATCCTTATGTTCCCATAACAACTTACCTTTATACGAAAATCCTATCAGCGATAAGTGATCACTCCCCACTGCATAGATGCATAACATAACTTTAATTGCCTAGGCATTCGCTTTCTCGATTCGCTGGCATGCGGGCCGTAATTAGTGCTCATTCTTGATCTCATCGTCAACATTGTTGAAAACTCTTCTAGCATCTTGGATTCAATCTTGGATCTCTACATGTCATAATCATTACGGGGAATCCACGCGCATCCCTCAACTAATCGTCATCGCTTGAATCGTTCTTTGGTAATTCTACTATAAACTTCATTGTCATAACTCATATTCTCATTCAGGAATCTCTACGGGTCGTAATGGTCTACTAGATTTCTGTTGTTCTGCTTCCATTTTTTTTGCGTGTCCAACATTTACTTAACAACTGCCAATATCACTTCTCAAATTCAGTCACCAACAATATTTCCTTAAATTTACATTCATCGTTGTACCCTCGGGTGAATATGATACTTATACTATGGACTTCTTTCAAGATCTCATCTTTTAATTCTTAAATATTGGGTATCCGCACTCTGTGAATATATTTTCGCATTCCTTTCTCATCTCTCATACTCTTTTAATCTTCCTTGTTGTTAAACCATTTTCCCTTTCTAATATTCTTTCCTTAATGTAATTTTATCTTTTCAGTCAATTCTGACTGAATCCTAATTCCAATTAATTTCTCTCATTCTTTTTCTGAAAATAATCACTTGAAGCTCCTTCCTTCCCAATCCTTATATAATTTGTTCATAAAAATTAGCATATTTAATCTCTCTTTACTACTTATAGTATCGGCCACCATATTGGCCTTTCCTGGTGATAATGGACCTCACAGTCATTATTCTAGACCAGTTCTAACCATGTTCTCTACCTTATATTTAGCTTCCTCCGTTTAAGGATATACCTAAGGCTCTTGCGGTCTGGAAAAAAAAATTCACACTTTTCTTCGTAATTAGAGTCTCCAAATTCTCAGTGCGAACATAATCACTTCTAACTCCAAGTCAGGTGTAAGATATCTTATCTCATACTTCTTAAGTTGCTTAGACGCATAAATATAATTTATAAGTTCCCTCTATCATTAGGTATTTCTAACAACGGTGTTGTTACTAACTTCTGATTCAATCCTTTAACTCTATCAATTACGTCCATTAGTATATCAAAATATCGTCTATGAATAAAATAATCAATTTGTCCAGAAATATCCTCTAAATCAATCAAAGTTGTTGGCGCGTGCCAACCCAAACTACATCTCCAAAAACTCATAACATATATAGGTGCAAAATGCCATATTCGGCAGATCATCATGGTTATTCTTAATTTGGTGATAAACTATCCTCAAATCTATCTTTGAAAAATAAATTACATCCTTTAATCGAGTAGCTAATTCTTTCATCTCAATAGTGGCAACGGATATGGGTCTTGAATACTGACGCAAACCCTGGCAATAAATCAACGGTAAGTTCCATACCTCAACCAGGTAGTAGTTCCTGGAGATCGTAAAAATACATCAATGAATTCAGTTAATACCGGGGTGTCCTTTATATTTGGCATCTCCTTATTCGTATCGATTTGCACGTGCTCAATAAGTTTCACATTTTTGCCGCAACAATCTCTTTGTTTGTACTAACATAATAAACTTCGTAGTTCACTTTCGTCCTTAAAGGACAACTCCCCCTTACTGGGCAATCCACATTTTACCTTCTTATCTCCTCAATCAATTTGCACATCGTATTTGATCAATCAGTTTATTTCGAATACTCCGTCATTCTGAATTTTCAACATACGGAACAACCTTAACAATTTCTATAAACTTCGATTCGTAATTTGTCACACTCGTCTGCTTGCGTTTTAGTTCTAAAACTTCAACACTATTTATCTTTCCAAATACTTAGGAAAATACTTGCATGGTACAAGGAATATTTTAAGCAACAGAAAGTTCATCGAAAAAACTTTGTAAGAAATTTCGTTGAGTGGGCGACCTTGTTAGGTCTCAATCGAGTTATCCCTTGGAAAATTTCATCATCATACTTCACTGCATATAAAATGCGTTGTGAATTCACTGAATAAATTAAGTTGGGATTCGAACTAGTGAAGCAATAACTAGTCCATTTTAAGAAATATTAGCAACTAGCTAAACAAAATTAGCTAGCTTAATTTGTTTAGGACATAATATCTTACTAGGAAAATTAACTAGATTTTTATCACGACGTTAAAATTTCAACTAGTCAGAACAATTAACTAGTCGTTCATAATGACATATAAAAATAGCCAGTTTCAACCTGTTAATGTAAAATCTCAACATCGTAGCCACTGAAGAAAATTTTGGGCTACTCGGATATCGAGTTGATAGAAAGAGTAAATAAGTTTGGGCTGAACAAGGTAAATATAACTTTGAAAGAATGCACAATCGATAGCCTCTCATCAAATATTCATATAAGTGAAACGGTGCACCCAAAGGGGTCTCCGTACATATACTTTATCAAATTCATTAATAGAATTGAATTCAGAATACCAAGATTAAATGGATATCCTTTTGATGATTTGAATGTCCAATGTACAAATCTCATCTTATAATAGGAAGAAAAGAATTCATGAGGAATCTATGAATAATAAGTCATCCATGTTTTAACAAATAGTTGAATATTTATGAACTCAACTGAGGGGTCCAAGTATGAAAGAAAGAATCGAATATCAATAATCATTGAAGAATATTCGTCAAACAGTTAAGGAAAGATTAATTGAATATCCTTTGATAGAACAAGATAGTTAGAGAAAATTATATAAATATTCTAGGAAAATTTTAAAGAATGTTAATGACCATTCCTTGAATAAAAGTTGTGTAAAAGCAGAAGGAGGTTAGCATCAACTACCTCCTGGTCGCCTCTCGAGTACGAACGATGTACCTCGAGACATGAATAAAAGACGTGTTTTCCAACCCTTGAGTCAACACAAGGGCTGATAATGAATAAAAGTGAAAGAACACATAGTAATACGAGTATCAAGTTTATCTTCAAAATATGACACAACGAACCCTTTATGAATCAAAAGTAGAAGCACAATCAAAAGGTTCAGAACTTGCATTCATAGGGATTAAATATAGCTTTGGAAGGCTAGAATAATAATGATTTCGTCTTCTGGTCATCTCGGAGCACGAACAAGGCACTCCGATAAGTAATGATAACTTGAATATGCATACTCAACCTTAAAGGTAATAAGAGGAGAAGAAGAAATGAAATGAAATAACCATATCAGTTGTTGGTTACACTCCAAGTTTAAAGTAGGAAGTTAAAAAGATTACCTGACATAAACTATTCAAGGTAACACATGACGTGAAAAATTTTAGATTGAGTAATGCACCAGCAAACAGATTCCAAAATAAGTCATGATCGTCCATAAGCTCTAACATCACCAGTTCGAGGACGATTCCATCTCCTCACCGTCATAATACAAGATACTAACTAATGAGTCTCTTCAACTCATATCAAGTTCACTTAATAGATTGGGGTTCGTAAAAATATTCGGCATTCCCCTATAGCAATCCAAAATTCGTGCCTCACACGGTTGAGTCAATATGTCAAAAAAAGATGGAGGTCTACTAGTTATCATATACGTAGTATCTAACAAGAGTTGTACCGAAAGAATCCAACTCCCAAACGCACTGACCTCGTTTCCGATAGGTTCTGAGATCGTCGCATCGCTCGTTGCAGCCGTACGTAACTTCATTATAGTCATGCCATCAATTCCCAATGTTCTTGATTTCTGAGCTGAACCATCGTGGCCTAACATACGAAGCATACTCATGATGTCGTCTAGTGCGCTCGTCTTACGATAACGTTTTTGTAATACATACATGCAAAATCTTCCTTAAGGGCAACGAAATCCTCAATGGTGTAGAAGACACTATCTCTGGTGGAATCGTTGTTCGTGGGGTATTGAAACCTCATAGACAAAACAATGTCTTCAACTAGTCCAGGTAACTAGTGACCTTAATTACGTAAGGAAGTTTAAACGCCTTGGTTCTCACATATGATGCCTCCTTATGGGCAACTATGAATGACTAAGAGTAACAAAATTCGCACCAGTCAAATCAATACATGGTATTGGCAATCCCGCCTCTACCTCAACTACTCTTGAAACTCTGCTCTACATTCGATAATAATGTCTTTGATAAATTATGTATGTTCCTAGACTCTTTCTCATCATTCTGATGGTCTCCAAGGATTCTATCAGTCCTACAATAAGACCTCAGATAAATGCTCCACTCATATCTTACTCAATGGTACTACATCTGGTAGTCCAATAACGAACTCTATATGAGCTCTTACGTTATTCTCTTACTTGGACATAACTCTTAACACTCTCATCTCTGAGTACTATACCTTATGCTTTGATACCATTTCTGTAACGCCCCCAGATCCGGGGTCTGGGATCCAGGTCGTCACCTCACCATCCAATCATATAATACCTGTATTAACTCAATGATCCAATCAAAACATCATCATAGACCCCAATATCTTACTCACACAAGTTATAGTCTTAGAAACGATATACAGTAACATTAGTTATTACAAACCAAATGTACTATCCAGGATCTCACACTACTAGCTATAACCTCAACATGGAATTATTACAACCCATTTGTAAACACACTTAATAAGGATAGCTGAACCTATCCAACTTACTCATACAGTATCCTTCTTGGACTTCACTATCTCAAGGGAGTATCTTCCACATTCCTTTCCTCGCAATATGGGACGACCGACTATGGTCTCACTGAAAATATAATTTTTAACAAAGCAAGAATGAGCGAAAGAATGCTCAGCAAGTTAACTAGTCACTAATATAAAGTTCTTCCAATAATTTAAAATAAGTATATAGTTTTCTATTGAAAGTATTCATACTTAATATGAAGTTTAGAATACTACCATATGAACAAATTTAGTTCGTAATTTAGAAATACACTATCAGTGACTTAGCATGATTTTTAGAAATCAACAAGTACGCAGTTCCAGATGCTGCTAGATGAACAACACTGGTTCACCAGTTTTTAAATGATCGTTTGTCTTTCATCAATAAATAACCAGAATCATTTCACCTTTTTAAATATTGCCTTCGGAATATCAAATCATTCACACTAAAGTTAACACTATCGGTATCTCAACACCTTAGCCTTTGTTACAGTGTTAATCAGAATTTTTCCAAACTGGAAGGAAGGGACTTATCCAAATCAGAAAACACGATATGAAGTGACGATGATCAGTCGCCACAACCATATCCACCGCGGGTCTTCTCTACTAGTAGAAAGGCAAAAACTCCATCTGTAATTACCCTGGACGAAAACTCCATCTGTAATCGTCCTGGATGAGAACTCCATCTGTAATCATCCTGGCGCATACGACCAATAATTGATGGACCGCCTTGCTAACGGCCACTTATATAAAAAATTCAGGATCGTTCGTCAACCTCTTTGAGGCTGATTTAAGTGAGTAGGAGGCAAGTTCATCATCCAATCAGGTAATCACTACCAACCTCTTTGAGCTTTCTACAGAGGAATACAATAGTGCAATCAATGATATGTCTACTGAATTGTATCATATGCGTATTTCTCTTAAATCACTTACAAAGGAAAACACTAGGATTAAAGATGCTAATCTGTTTTGAAGTGATAGGAATGTTATTCTGGAAACTCAATTTATTGAGTTTGAGAAAATGAGCTTAGAGTGTCAAGTTGCCAAGGATGAATTGCTAGCTGTACTAAAAAGAGAAGAAATTCTCAAAGCATAGTTAGCTAAAGAACATGAAACAATTGCTAGATGGACTGATTCCAGGAATGTTGCCCCAAACGTAATTAAGGCTCAAGGTGTGGATACATTCCACAAGGAATCAGTAAGAAAAGAAAAGGAGAAACTAGATGTTGAGAATCTATGAGATGATACTTCTACGGATAGTGACCATCCGTTGATAGGTAACTCCTCTACGGATGAGACCTATCCAAAGAAGTGTACATCTAGTGTCAGTAAAGAAAAACTTGAGAAGCTGAACAAAAAGTATGGTCCAACCGGCAAAAATTTTGTTTAGGGAGAATGCAACAAAACCAAAACTAAGGATGTCAACATAGGTCACTTTTCCAACAAGCAATTGAAGGGCAAGTTAGAAAACATAGAGGTCAAGGCTGAGGTGAAAAAGAAAAAGAACATAAATGGTAAGGTAGGGATTAACAAATACAACAACTTCACACCTGACAAGTATGCTCCTAGGAAAACTTGTGTAAAGTGTGGTAGTGTTAATCATTTATCTACCAATTGCAAAGCTGTTAAGAATTCATCTGTTCCCGTGCCAATGCCTGTACCCAATATGCCTATGCCTGTTATGCACACCATGTTTGCACATAATGATCATGCATCAAATTTGTATGCTAATATGCCATTTGTTCCAAATCCTTATATGAATGCATTCACAATGCCACAAATGACATGGAGCATGCCATACATGAACATTATGTATGCACAACATCCTCAAATGCCTGCATCAAACATGTATGCATAAGAACATCCTCAAAATGTTGTCTCTCAGAGGTCAACACCCAGGGTCAAGGTTGATTTAACTCAACCTGAGATTAAGGTGCAAAATGACATGAAAGGCAAAGTAAAAGCTAACAAGACATGACCCAAGGAAACTTGGGTACCAAAATCAATTTGATTTGGTTTTGTTGTGTGCAGGGAAACAGAAAGAATCTATGGTACCTAGACAGTGGCTGCTCTAGGCACATGACTGGAGATTCTACCCTGCTCACAGAGTTTGTGGAAAAAGCTGGCCCTAGCATTACCTTTGGAGATGACAGCAAAGGTTACACTAAGGGATATGGCTTGATTTCAAAGGAAAATGTCATCATTGATAAAGTAGCACTAGTTGATGGACTCAAGCACAATTTGTTGAGTATCAATCAACTATGTGATAAAGGTTTTTCAGTATCATTCAATCAAGGAGCATGTGGTTTCAAACAAAGAAAACAACAATGTGGTGTTGACAGGCCACAGAAAAGGAAATGTTTACATAGCTGACTTCAACTCAACAAGTTCAGATTCAATCACTTGTCTTCTGAGTAAGGCAAGTAAAGATGAGAGTTGGCTATGGCACAAAAGACTGTCACATTTAAACTTCAAATCAATGAATGATCTGGTAAGAAAAGACCTAGTGAAAGGAATTCCACAGTTGGAATTTTTTAAGGATGGACTATGTGATGCTTGCCAGAAAGCGAAGCAAAGGAAGATCTCTTTCAGAAGCAAGCCATATTCATCAATTGAGCAACCTCTACAACTATTACACATGGATTTATTTGGACCAGTAAATGTCATGTCAATCTCAAAGAAAAGACACTGCCTTGTGATTGTGGATGATTTCTCAAAGTTTACATGGACATACTTCCTGCATTCTAAAGATGAGGCAAGTGGAATCATAATCAATCACATCAAGGCTGCTAACAATCATCCTGATCTCAAAGTCAGAAGAATCAGGAGTGACAATGGCACTGAGTTCAAGAATTCAACAATGAGGCTGTTTGTGAGGAGAATGGAATCATTCATAAGTTTTCTGCAGCAAGAACACCACAAAAAAATGGAGTGGTGGAAAGGAAGAATAGAACACTAATTGAGGCTGCAAGGACAATGCTAGGTGAATCAAAGTTACCCACATATTTTTGGGTTGAAGCAGTTAACACTACATGTTTCACTCAAAATATCTCTTTGATTAATCAAGCTAAAGGGACGACTCCATATCATTTGCTCAAGGGAAGGAAACCATCTTTAAATTTTCTACATGTCTTTGGATGCAAATGTTTTGTATTGAGAAATCAAGGTGAAAATCTTGGAAAATTTGAGTCAAAGGCAGATGAAGCCACTTTTGTGGGTTATGCAGCTGGAAAAGCCTATAGGGTTTACAATCACAGAATCAATATTGTTATGAAATCTGTACATGTTGTTTTTGATGATGCCAGAATTCAAGGTCTCATAGATGAGGGTTTTCATGAAACTCTCAAGTTTGAGAATGAGGTGGAAGGTCTATATTATGATGATGAAGATGATGATCATGAGGATGAACCAGTCCCACAAAGAATGATTATTTTAAACATGGACAACTCAAGTTCTATTAAGCCATCCATAAAAGGGACAAATGGTGCATCCGTTGGAAGCCAGATTGGTGCATCCCTAGGAAGCCAAAATGAAGCATCCGTAGGAAGTCATTTTGAGGCATCCGTAGGTGGATCACAACACATGATTACCACCCCCATAAACTCAGGGGGAGTTTCTCTTTGTCAAGGATCAACATCAACTTCACATGATCATGCTTATGACAATGATGCTACATGATAGGTCCATAATGTTAGATCAGGATTCAATGATCGTCAGGATATGAACTACTGATCAGGATTGCTGACGTCATTAGTATTGCATGAGCGTCAGTATCAGGATTGCTATCAGGACTATGATCAGTATTATCATCAGGACTGGAAGCTGATCAGGATTGTTACTTCAAGATAACTATCGAGTTCAGGAAAATAAGGAAAGATGATTTGTCGGTTCCCAGTTAATAGGAATGTAGCTGTCGGTTAGGATATGTATCAATATTGTTTGTAATTGATTTGGTCTTATCTTGTAATCGATAAAACAGCTATGTGCAGTATATAAACACAGTTTAAGTTTTGATTTTATATTAATTGCATACACGAGTATCATTGTAGCCTAGCAACTTTCAAGAACATACGAATTTCTTGAGAGAGTTTTGTAACAGTTTTATATCAGATTTAATAAAGCTGTTATTATTCATATTTGTGTTTATTAAAGTCGAGAATCTTATACAATTGTATTCAACCCCCCTTCTACAATTGTTAATTACTAGGCAACAATTGGTATCAGAGCAAACTAATTTAATTTGAATCAGAAACGATCTAAGATGCCGACATTCAAATATGAAAGCATCAAAATTCCCATGCTGAAGAAATCTGAATATCCTACATGGAAGGTGAAGATGCTAATGTACCTGGAAGCAACAGATCCTGAGTATATAGACAGTATCAATGATGGACCATATGTTCCTAAGAGAATTGTTGGCCAAACAGACACTGTACCTGAACACTATGTGATCAAGGTGAAAAATGAGTGGACACCAATAAAAAAGGCTCACGTTCTCAGGGAATCAAATGTAAAGAATATTCTGCATAATAGTCTTGATGCTGTCATGTCAAACAGGGTGATTGCCTGCAAGTCTGCAAAGGAAATTTGGGACACTTCGGAAACTCAATTCCAGGGATCTGCATCTATCAAGAAGAACATGAGGGCTTTACTCATTCAAGAGTATGCACAATTTGATGCTAGACCTGATGAAAGCCTTACTGACATGTATGATAGATTTCTAACTCTACTGAATAATCTATCTCTAGCTGGCAAAAAGTATGTAGTTGAAGACTCAAACACCAAGTTTTTCTGAGAGCTTTACCTGAAGAATGGGATACTCAAACTTCAATCATTAGGCACCAGTATGATCTAAACACCGTGTCTCTTGATGATGTTTATGGAATACTAAGAACCTATGATCTTGAGGTTCAACAACGAAAGAACAAAAAGAGCAGCAAGGCAAAATCTGTAGCCTTGAATGTTGAGGCAAAATCAAAAGGAAAAGCTGTGGAGCTCTCTAGAGGAAAATCAAGAATGGCGGAGTCAGATCCTGATGACTCATCATCAGATACTGATGGCAATCCTGATGCCAATACTGATGATGATTCTACCGACTCTGACATGCAGGAGATGGTTGCTATGATATTCAAGGGATTCAAGAAGATGAAGTTCAGGAAGGCTATAAGACAAGGCAACTTTCAGAAAAAGACCTTCAATGCTGACAAAGACAAGTACAACAAGAAGGACAACAAAAGCACCAAATTTGACAAGTCAAAGAAAAGGTGTTACAAGTGTAATGGAATGGGGCACTTTGCAACTGAGTGCAAGAAGGCTAAATCACTCATCACATCAAGCAAGGATTGGACGGACTGTTCCTCAGAAACTGATACTGAGGTGGTCAACTATGCTCTAATGGCCAATACTGATGAGACTGTTGTTCCTGATGAAAAGGTATCAAGTACTGTTTTTGATTTTGATACTAATAATGTCTCTGAGTTAAGATGTTTTCTAAAGTCATTGCATATTAGCTTTAGAAGTCAATCTGCTAAAAATGCTAGGATCTTATCTGAGATGTCTGAACTTAGGAAAAGGAATGAACATCTAGAAGCTGAATTTTCTTTTATGCAAGAAGTACAAAAAGAGTGTGATAATGATAATCACATGAAACTTGAGATGCAATTTAAATGTACTGCTCTTGAAAAAGAACTTGAGTATGCTAATGAGAAAATCAGAACCTGGACAGATTCTGGAAGAAAATTTCATGAAATAAATATTTCTAAGAATTAGAAAGAGTGTCTAGGGTACAAGTCAGAAGAAGATAAGAAAATGAAAGGAAAAGTTGTTATTGATGAGACAGTTAACCCAATGACCTATAGACATGTTATAGACAAGACCAAATCAAAGATTAAGCCTGTTAAATTTGTATTTGGTAAAGATCCCAATTCAACTTTTGAAAAGGGATCTACTTCTGCTCAACCAGTTTCTAATGCTAAGTCTAAACATGTCAAGAAAACTGAGAAGAGAAATGTAGGTTTATTGTCTCAGAAACAACTTAAGGATAAAGTTTGTGAAGTAACAGGTAAACAAAAGTCACCTACTGTCAAAAGAAACAGGAATGGTAAAGTTGGGATTAATAAAGAGAATAATTATGAGTTTATCCCAAATGCACCAAGAAAATGCCGTTTTACCTGTGGTAACTCTAATCATCTTGCTATTGATTGCTGAAAGAGTAAAAAGAAGGTTACTGAAATTCCTAGATCTGATGTTAGGAATAGATTAGTACTTTATAAACCACAGAAGTCTTGTTTTTATTGTGGCAGTAAATGGCATTCTATTTATACTTGTGAAGGATACCATAATTTGTACCATAACTTTTATGATCCTTTACCCAAGTTTAATAAAAGTGCAAATTCTGGTAAACCTAAGAATGTCAATGTGAAGCATGCATCTTTTAATTCTGATACTGACAAAGCAAATCCTGATGGATACTATCCTGTCAGGACTGCTAAAGTCAAAAAGTCTTCTGCTGCTAAATTTAGTAAAATGCACTACGCCATAGATGGCTTTCTACAACAGTTTTGTAGGGTGTTGCCATATAAAACCGTTGTAATAGCTATATTGATATCGTCTAATACAACACTGGCAACTAGGTGTTAGAGTAGGTATGATCAAGTGTTGCCCTAGGTGCACTATAAATAAAAATGATGATATTTTAATGAAAGTAGTGTTTTTTTGATAATTTTAAAATAAAGAAGTTAAAGAAAGTATAAAAAAAAAGTAAAAACATGTGAGTTAATATATTTGGGCGAAAGTAGAGAGCGAAAAAAGTACGGCCTTGCCAAAATTTTGTAAACAAAAACAAATTCTCTCTCTCAATAAATATTATTTATATTTGATAAATATTAAAATATTTTTAATAAATTGAGAATAAAAATAATTTAAAATAAAATAATATTTAAGAATTATTAAATTTTGATTAAAATCTTATCAATTTAATTGGAGAAAATAATAATTTATAAAAACTATGAGTTATTACAAAATAATGAAAATTTTGAATTTAATAATAACTTTAATACAAACAAGTTGAAATAAATTTGTAATAATTTTTGTAAACACGTACAATATTATTACAAGCCTATATACTTATTCATTCTCCTTAAAACAAATACGTACAATATTATTATTAAAACCCTAGGACTACACGCTGCTGAGAGGGAGGAACAGAGGAGGAGAGCGGCAAAATAAAAAATAGAGAGCGGCAAAATGAAAAGTTAGAATTGGGGCAAAAGTAAATGGGGAAAAAATTGGGGCAAAACAAAACATCTCACTTCTCTCACTTCTCCCCCTTCCTTCTTCTCTCACTTTTCTGGCGTCTCGCTGATTAGGTTATTTTCGGATCTTGGTTCAATCAAGCTAATTAACGTTTGTATTTCTACTCTGTTGTTCAATCTAGTACATCACTGCTGTTGCTAATCGATTTGATTTGTGTTTCGTCTATGTTGTTGAAGACAATTGCAAATGGGTTTGTTAAGGTTTGCTGGCTATTTGTATTATTCTCAATTTTTGCTAATCTATTAGGTATCTCTAACTTCATCTCCGTTGTGAAATTTCTTTAATGTGATTTTAGGTTTTTGATTCTATTTCTTGAATGTGTTAATTTGTAGAGGAATCAGTACTCTCTCGAGTCCGGCTATAAACTCTGAGTCTTCGTCAGCCTCTGTAGTATTTAAATTTAAGGTATTATAATTTCATCTCTCTTGAAATTGAAGTTGTACAAACTGAAGGTGTTAATTTCACTTTTTTTGTCTTGCTTTGATTTGGCTGTACACATTTTCTTTGAATGTATATTTTCTTGTTTGTTTTCTCAGTTTCTTGGTTTGTTTGTATATATTATCATAATTTGCGAATGTTTGGTTTTGTTTTTTGTATATATAGAAAAGAACGCGAGTACTGGGGATGCTGTTGTTGTAGTAACTAATGTGAAAATGGAAACTGATGGATCAAACAATGAACCTCTAATGCAGAGGTATATTTTGAAAAAAAGGGTGAAGTTGTGTCTTCTAGTATACATAATGCAGAGTTACATGCTGCACCATTCATATCAATGGGTATTATGTTAGATTGTATGGACCTATATAGCGAACACAGCTTGATATTATCATAACTAATGAGTTGAACAAATTTACACCTTTTCAATAAATGACTAGCCCTACATTGAATTTGATTAAACTAAGCCTCTTTTTATTTTTACTTTAGTTCCTCATCATATTCGTACATTATGTTCAAATGAATTTTAGTAACTTGGCATGATAGAATTCCTTAAGTTATGCCACAAATAACTAAACCTTTTCAAACAGGGCATTCATGTTTACATGAACTATAACTAGGGCCTTTAATTCATGCATTTGATATCATCAGTCATAATCACAAATATTAAAAAGGATAGGGTTTAGCTAGGGATTCTACTAAATCAAATAACCAAAATATATATTACACAGGGAGGCAATTATAAACTTTTTCACTCACTAATGAAAACATGGCCCCAGAACCAAAAGCTGCAACCATACTGCAATAACAGATTCAAAACCTAAGATACGCAGACACTTGGAGAAAGATATAATGTATAGTACACATTGTTACCAGCAGCATCAATCCAGGAGAAACATATGTATTAGCTAAATGATAGCATATCAGGAAGAGCCAATACCATATTATAGTGTGCTCTAGAATCTCAAACAATTAATATTAGGAATGATAACTTGGACCCTGCTATCATACATATACAGCACATTTGCTACATCAGACCTGGTTGTATCATATTAACCGTCTATCTTCGAATGGAAAAGTCCAGTTGGGAAAAGGTATTTTCTTCACTTGCTTTTTCTTGAAGAGACAGACTAGGCCACCAGTCTTGTTTAGCTTGGTTTGGTCGGGCCTTTTATTCAGAATAAAAATATAATTGTTCGAGTTCTAGTGTCACTGGTCTTTTACTCAGGTCATAATTTGCTTGAAACCTTGGCTCGATTTGTAAAGTGTAGTTGAATTAATGAATTCTGCCTCAGATTTTCGAGACATATTTAGGTTCATTTAAATTGTTTGGTACTATAAATTTTTACCATTACTAATTTTATTGCTTACTGTGTAGCTTTGCTGTGATCTGAAATTCATTTTAAGTAAGCTTCTGGATTCATCGTCCGCCTCCTTCTGGAAAACATGATGGATTTATACCAGGGTGCGGCATCATGTAGCATTTGCATATGATGGTTCGTCTCTGTTCTTATTTTTCTAGCGCTTAGTCTCTCTATTTTCCTATACATATACATTTTGTTAGATTGATATTTGCTTGCTTGAAATATGCAGGTCAGGTTCTGCTAGACACACCCTTACCATCAAAAAATGACAAAAACTGCAAAATTGTAAGCGTCAAGCCGCTTGCAGTTTCAGTATCTAAGAAAGTTCTGTTTTTGGTAAAAGGCTATAACATATCTAGTTCAAACACAAGGTATCATTCTACTCTTTGTGTATGCATGATGAGTCATCTCTCAGAGACTTAGTTTCGAGTATAAATGGCATCTTATGACCTTAAGAACTATCTGACTCTGCTATAAGATAGATGCTTAGCTCTATACTTTTATTTAGGTTACTCTGCGCACTTGAAGGGAAGTATCTGGTCCATCAAGATTCTTCTGGTCTGACGGATAGAGCTGCTTCATCAACTAACTATGAGGAGGAGATGCAGTGTATTAGTTTCTCGTGCTCTATACCAGATGTTATTGGGAGGGGATTTGTTGAGGTAATGTCAATACCTTCTTTTTGCAGTGTGATTATATTAAAGGATAAAATAATTTCTTTGAATTACGAATCAAAGTAAGGGCAGTTGTTGCTAGTTGTGCTATAGAAAATAATTTCTTTTTCTGCCGCACTGAATTGTATAGATTCGGACCCTCTGAACCGAAGGATGTTTAGTGGAGAGTCTTCTGAGAGGTTCATTGACGTTCTAAACATTGTTATGCTTCTGCCGCATACTTTAATCTTTGATGCCATACGTTCTAAACTGTTATATTTTTAAACAGTTACTTTGGTTCTTCGTCTTGTGTCTTCTGTATGCTATATAGTCTGAGTCGTCCTTTCCTTCTATACATTCTTTGTAGGAAAAAGAAGCAAAGGAATATGTAACTGAAATGATAATCATTTTCTGTTTTTCAAAGGATTTTGGCAGCTGAAATAAGATTTCTATTGCTGTTTTTTTCTTGCTTTTTAGGTGAGTTTTGGAGTGCATCTTAGCGAGTTTTTCATCATGTTTCTGGTGTTCATTTGCAGTGTTTTTCAGCATGTTCTAGGAGCAAATTCAGGTGGGTTTTATAGTAGTTTCCAGTGGTCCTTGTAGCGTTGCTTGGCAAATTTTCTGGGCAAATTCAAAGCAATCTATGTACATGGAATTACTAAGTCATTATTTGTGCATTCTGGCAGAGATGAATTTGCTATATCTATGCAAAGACAAATTTGAACAATAAGGCAAGTGTTGTTGATGGAGTGGAAGATCCAAGACAAAGTAGATGCAGATGTGAATAAATTCGAGAAAAACTTGAATTTGACATAGATACATAGACTATTTGGTGTTAGACGTTTATGTAGATATTTTCTTTTCCTTTGCATAACTTGTAAACTTCTCTTTCATGTTCTTGTTTTGTTTTATAGTTGAGGATAATAAATTTTGTAATGGTACCAATGATTATGTTTGTGAAATGAGAAGAGATTTTTATTATTGTTACATTTGTTATTGTGTAAAATATATGTATATATAAATAAATATATGTATATTATAAATTTAAAATTATAAATATTAAAATGCAGCACATGTGGGACCCACATGTGGTCCACGTTCTGGTGGGCCCCACTTTTTTTAATAAATTTAAAATTATAAATATTAAAATACAGCACACATGTGTGGTCCACGTTCTGGTGGGCCCCACTTTTTTTTTTACAGCAAAGTCTACCTTACTGCAACACAAACATAACATGTTGGTGTAGGTAGAAAAGTGTTGGCGTTGACCCCTAAGGCAACGGGCAAAAAACTAACACTGAAAAAGTGTTGCCTTTGAGATTTTTGAGGCTATGCCAACGAATTCTGAACTTCCGGCAACGGTTTTCAAGGGTTGCAGAAGGTCATTTATGGCGTAGTGATGCATGGTAAAAGAACCCAACAAGTGCGGGTTCTTAAATGTACCAACTAGTGTGTCTTTGTCTGATTGCATGGTAAAAAGAAAAATGTGTTAGTCATGGATAATGGATGTTCTGTACACATGACTGGAAACAAAGCCCTGCTATCAGAATTTAAGGAGAAAGCTGGCCCAACTATGTCTTATGGAGATGGCAACATTGGACAAACCTTGGGATATGGCATTATAATCATTGGAAATGTCATCATTGAGAAAGTAGCTCTTGTGAAGGGACTAAAATACAACCTGTTGAGTATTAGTCAAATCACAGACAGAGGTTATCATGTCAACTTCTATTCCACACATTGTGAAGTAGTCAGCAAATCATCAGGAGAGATTGTACTTACTGACTACAAGCATGGTAACATATATGAAGCCAACATTCAATCAAATACTGATGGCTCCTCTACTTGTCTCATCAGTAAAGCATCAGTAGATGAAAGTTGGAATTGGCACAAGAAGCTTTCCCATCTTAACTTCAATAACATCAATGAGTTGGTTGAGAAAGATTTGGTTAGAGGATTACCTAAAGCTTTGTATACTCCTGATGGACTCTGTGATGCTTGTCAGAAAGCCAAACAGAGAAGGACATCATTCAAGAGTAAATCTGAATCCTCTATTGAAGAACCATATCACATGATGCATCTTGACCTATTTGGACCAGTCAATATAATGTCCATCAGTAAGAAAAGGTACACTCTTGTAATTGTTGATGAATACTCTAGATTCACCTGGGTGTATTTTCTGCACAGAAAAGATGAGACTCCTGAAATACTGTTAGATCATGTTAGAATGATTGAGACATGCACAAAGTATAAAGTCAAGATACTGAGGAGTGATAATGGCACTGAATTCAAGAATTCAGTAATGGAAGAGTTCTGAAAATACAAAGGAATAATTCAACAATTCTCTGCTCTTGGCACACCCCAGCAAAATGCAGTAGTTGAAAGAAAGAATAGAACTCTTATTGAAGCTGGCAGAACTATGTTGGAAGAAGCTAAATTACCTACATATTTTTGGGCAGAAGCAGTCAATACAACATGCTATACTCAAAATCTCACACTGATAAACAGACATGGTGTAACTCCCTATCAAATGCTCAAGGAGAAGAAACCTAGTCTAAAGCATCTACATGTGTTTAGCTGTAAATGTTTTGTTCTCAGAACTCATCCTGAACAGCTAGGGAAATTTGAAACCAAGGCTGATGAGGGAATCTTTATTGGCTATCCAGCCTCTAGAGCTTTTAGAGTCTACAACTTGAGAATAAGGACTGTCATGGAGTCAATACATGTATCTTTTGATGATAAAAAGATAACTGGAATTGCTGAAGACTCACATGATAGTTTGATCTTTGCAAATGAAGCTACCAAGGAACCTGAAGAACAAGAATCAGATACTGACACCCCATCAGATACTGATGGGTCACCAAATCCCAGTGACACACCAAATCCTGATGAAGCACCAAATACTGATGGTGCTAATACTGATGATGCAAATAATTATGATGCTACTAGCAGTGCAAATGTTAAGGGGGAGAAACAACAAACTGCTACTAATTCTGAGTCTACTCAATCATCAGGACACGACTCTTCAGATACTGATTCAAGTGATAATCCTGATAATCCATCAGGAAGAGACAACAACAATTCAGGGGGAGCTTCTACTGATTCAAATTCTTCTAATCAAGACAACACCAATCCAGGGGGAGCATCTACTTCAAGAAATAATTTACCACCAGCAAGGAAATGGACAAGAAGTCATACTCCTGATTTGATAATTGGGGATCCTGATGCAGGAGTTAAGACAAGAAGTACAACTGAAAATGAATGTCTCTATCATAACTTTCTATCCAATGAGGAACCAAAGAAAGTTGAAGATGCACTTAAGGATGCTGATTGGGTTACTGCAATGCAAGAAGAGTTGAATGAATTTTAAAGGAATGAAGTTTGGAAACTGGTGCCAAGACCAAAGAACAGGTCAATTATTGGTATAAAGTGGATATTTAAGAACAAGACAGATTCCGATGGAGTAATTATCAGGAATAAAGCAAGGCTAGTTGCAAAGGGGTATTCTCAACAAGAAGGAATTGACTATGATGAAACTTTTGCTCCTGTTGCAAGGCTAGAAGCCATCAGGATCTTTCTGGCATATGCAACCCACAAGAAATTCAATGTTTTCCAGATGGATGTGAAAAGTGCTTTCTTAAATGGAGAACTGGAGAAAGAAGTCTATGTTGAACAACCTCCTGGTTTCATTAATCCAAAATATCCAAATCATGTCTACAGATTGGATAAAGCACTTTATGGACTAAAGCAAGCTCCAAGAGCATGGTATGAAACCTTAGCCCAATTCTTACTGGAAAGTGGATTCAAAAGAGGTACTATTGATAAAACTCTGTTTTATTTGAATCATGGTAAGGATTTGCTTTTAGTTCAGATTTATGTTGATGATATCATTTTTGGGTCAACAAACAATAAGCTATGTGAGAAGTTTTCTAAGCTTATGCAGTCAAGATATCAAATGAGCATGATGGGAGAAATGAGTTACTTTCTTGGTTTTCAAGTTAAACAGATTGATGATGGCATCTTTATCAATTAGTCAAAGTATACAAGGAATTTATTGAAAAGGTTTAACATGCAAGATAGTGCTACTGCAAGTACTCCCATGGCTACAACTACCAAACTTGATCCTGATCAAGGTACTGAGGTAGATGTAACTCACTACAGGGGTATGATTGGCTCACTGTTGCATCTCACTGCAAGTAGACCAGATATCATGTATGCAACCTGTCTTTGTGCAAGATTTCAAGCAAATCCCAGGGAACCTCATCTGATTGCAGTCAAAAGAATTTTCAGATATCTCAAAGGCACTCCCTCACTTGGTCTTTGGTATGCAAGGGAATCAGATTTTGGTTTGTGTGGTTACTCAGATGCTGATTTTGCATGGTGCAAGATAGACATGAAAAGTACTTTAGGAAGTTGTCAGTTTTTGGGTGGTAGACTAGTTTCTTGGTTTAGTAAAAAGCAAAAGTCTATCTCTACATCAACTGTAGAAGCTGAGTACATTGCTGCAGGATGTTGTTGTGCTCAGATAATGTGGATGAGAAATCAGTTGTTAGATTATGGCCTGTCATACTCCAAAATCCCTATTTATTGTGATGACCAAAGTGCTATTGCAATGACAGGAAATCCAGTTCAGCATTCTCTTACTAAGCACATCAGTATCAGGTACCATTTCATAAGAGAACAAGTACTTGAAAGAACAATTGAACTGCATTTTGTTCCTACTGATCAATAACTAGCTGATATATTCACCAAGCCACTGCTTGAAGCTACTTTCAACAAATTGGTGAATGAACTTGGAATGATGAACTTTGAGAATTTCCGAGAAAAGCTACAGAGAGGAAGTCCTGATGACTATCAAATCATGATGGTCATTCAGTAAGGTATGTAATTTTGATCGAATCCTGATAGGACTCAATCCTGACATGAAGTCAAGTGGTCAATCCTGATGGACAGGTCAGTATTTCTTTTGCTTAATTTGTGCCTGATTTTTTGTCAGTATTTGATGAGAAACATTTGAGTTATTATTTGGACAACTGTATGCGCGCGTGTGTCACACTGATAGATATATACATATAGATACACATAAAAAGAGGTGCAGTTATGTTTAATTACGCACGTAATTTGGTCCACTAATTATTTGTGCACGAATAATATTTAGCCACCTGTCATTGAGAGTAATATTTTTTTTAACAAAATACATTCGATTTTCTAATTTGCAAATTACTCTCTCACTTCATCAGTTTTTCATCTTCATTCTCTCTGTGTCTATACCCTAATTTCTAAATCTCAATTCTCAAGTTTTCTATACTGTATCAATGGTGTCTTCATCATTCATGAACAAACAGACAATAGTTAGTGGTGTTACCTTTGCCACTAACAATTTTGTGGCTGTTTTAGACCATCCGGAATTACCCAATGAGTTCCATATTGTTCAAGATTTTCTTGCTTCAAGTCCTTTGAAGTATGCTCTAACAGAACCTGCAAGTGTTTCTTTTAAGTTAGTGATGCAGGTATGGAACACGGTTGTTTTTGGTAAAGGACCATCAGGAACAATACTGATGAATTTTGAATTCAATGGTGTTACATATCATGTTACCCCTGCTATTGTTGAAGAGGCGCTTCATTTTCCAATTCTGGGTGACAATGTTCCTGATACTGTTACAGACTCAACTCTTTTTGAGTTTGTTACCAAGTTGGGTTACAATGGCGAGGTCAAGAGGTATGGTAACCTCTTCAGGACAAAGCTTAAAAGGGAGTGGAATTTCTTCTTTGACACAATCAGCAGATGCTTCCTGAACAAGACATCAAATTTTGATGCTCTACCATCAGGATCTCTAAAGATTGGGTACTCTCTTATCTACTCTCAAGTGTTTGATTATGGGTCATTTGTATTGAAAGCTTTAAGTGATAGAAAAGTAGATAAGTTAGGTTATGTCTGTTTTATTAGATTTTTCCAATTAATATTCTGTCACTTATGTCCTGATGTGATTTTTGAAGAGGATGTGATTCTACCTATTTGTAGAATTAATGAGAATAATTTGAAGTCCTTAGTCAACAATGATAAGGCAAATGGCTTTCTAGGCAATGCCTACATTCCTGACGAGGTCAGGCTTTTCTTGAAAGAGAAAATGTTTACTCAATATGGATCAGTTTCTGATGCTATGGGACAAGGCCAATCACACCTTGTTCCTGACCCAATCATCCAACCTAAACAGTCTAAACACTCTACAACCACCTCTAAGGTCTCTCAAAAGACTTTAGTTGTAAAAACAAAGAAGTTAGCTAGATCTGATGTGTCTGGAAGGCAATCAGGATCAAATGACTTCTCCTCTACACCACTCACTAAACAGAAGGAAAAAAGGGGTGTACAAGGGGTCCTGGTGAAGAAGGCTGATAAGTTGAGGAGGTTGCTGTTAAAAGAAAGTTGGTTTTGGGAGATGATTCTGATTCTGAGGATGTTATGCCACTATCCTCTAAGTTCAAGATTTCAAAGGAAGTTGCTGATACTGATAGTGAAGCTGTGACACCATCTACAAAGCCACAGAAGAAAAGGAAGTTAATAAAGAGCAAGTATCATATTCCTTTATAGAAAGAGAATACTGATGTTCAGGACACTTCAATTCCTAATGAGTCATCAAATCCTGATGCTCAATCAATTCCTGACGTTGGTATTCCTGATGAACCAAACAAGATTGTCTCAATCTCTGATTCTCTAGCCTCTCCATTTAAGAAGATTATTGAAATTTCATGGGAGAAGGTTGCTGAGACTGCTTCCAAGCTTGGGTTTTCACCTCCATTGCAAAAGAAAAGGAAGGCAAAAGAGATAGTTTTCCAGAGACAGAAGAAACTGAAGGGATCTGGCCCACAAGAACATGAACCTCAAAGTGGTTCAGCAGCTACTGAAGATCCTACCACACAAGAACCACTTACTCAAAGTGTGAGTAAAGGCATCGCTGAAGGAATGGTCCCACAAGAACCATTTTCTCAAAGGGAGAATGACGACATTCACATTCCTACCCCACAAGAACCATCCTCTCAAAGTGAGGATGCAGGCAAATCAGCTACAGTTTCTAAGGAATTTCCTGACAAAGCTCAAGGGATTTCTGGTATTCCTGAAATGGAAGTTTTGGTCGAGGACACTATCACCGAGGGAAGCACACAAGAACCTTTGACTCAAAGTGTTGAAGCAACTTCTGAACCTCAAGCACCACAAGAACCATTGGTAGAAAATACTGATGCAAGCATATCAAATCCTGACAGTGTTGCTCCTGATGCAAGTGGTGCTCCTGATGCTGAGTCAATCCTGATACAACCACTTCGCTCAAGGCCAATAAAAGACTCTATCACAGATCATCAGGATAAGCTCAAAGGTGTTTTTCCTGATTCTAATCATTCTGATGATTTTGATGATGATGATAGTGATGTTGAGAAGGATCAGCTTGCCACTGCAATAAAATCTAGTCTTGGAACTAATTTTGGTTCTGCAAGCACATTCATGGCTAGCAAGGCTTCTGGTCCTTCTGCTATTGATCCCGCTGAATAGCTAAGAAGGCATGAATGGGATAATGAATGATACATGCCTGTTGATCCTGTCAGCTACCCATGTGCTCTATACCATGCTTCTTATGCTGTAAATTTGATTCAGAATGAGGATATAAGGAATCACTTGAAGGCTACCACTCTGTTAAGTAAGAGCCTCAAGGGTGAGATTGATTCTGTGAAGGCTGTAAATGATTTGGTGAGGACTGATATCTCTCAAAGCTTGGCAAAGGCACCTACTGCTCTTCAACTCAGAGTAGTGGATTCTCATGTTAAGTCTTTAATCACTGAACAGTCTAATATCAACAACAAAATTGACTCTTTTGATTCCAAGGTAACTGATATTCAAGCCTATCTCTCTTTGATTTTAAATTTGTTATCAAATCCTGATGCCAAAAAGGGGGAGAAGGTGAGTCAGACAAAATGTACACCTGATCTAGTATTGAGAAGAAATAATGATGATGATAATACTGGAAATGATGGTGATGACATGGTAAGACAAGGAGAAACCTCTGATGCTGCTATGGTGAAGTCTACAAGACAAACTTCTCAAAGTCAATCCATGTAGTCAACTCATGTTTCTGATTCTGGAGTTAGAACAGTAAGAACCTTGGTGAAATCTCAGATCCTGACGGAAGAGCAAATCCTGACAGGTGATCAAATCCTGACGCCCGGTCATGGACAAACCTTATCTACAATTCCTGAAGGTGATGAAGATGTACTTATTGAAAATCCTGAGGATGCTACAAATCTATTCCAGAAGTTCAAAACAAAAAGTGGTGATGTTGTTACTCTTTATCACACTGATAAGAGAGTTCAACAATTGTTTGCAAGAAAGGCTCTCTCTACTGCTACTGAAGAATTTCCTGATCTTTCACAAGAAGAATTTTTGATAGAACAGAAAGAAATCATGGAAAGTTTTAATAACACTGCTCCTATTAGAGGAAGAGGAGGCAGAGGTTGAAGAGGTGCTAGAAGAGGTAGAAGCTCATCAACTCAGTCAATGCCTAGACATACAAGGTCTAGAGGGTTAAGAATTGAAGAAATTCCTGCTGACACTCAAACTCCAATAGTTCCTGATACTCAAATTGTCAGGAATACTATTCATGATGAATGAGTAGGTGAAGATTATGAACCACAATTAAGGAGAAGACCAAGATAATCAACTCTCATCAGTAATACAACTCAAATTGAAGATTCTAATCTTGAAACTGTTCAAGATCCTGATGAATATGATATTCTACAAGAGGTTGGTTTGTTGATTCTTTCTACTGTGGTTGATTCTCATAATCTTGAAGTTGATGAAGAAGAAGAAGCAAGGAGAAGAGAGATTAAAAGAACAACAGATAGAGATTTCAATATCTATAAGCAAAGGCTTATCAAATCAAACAAGTTGTTGTGGAGAAATGGAAGAAGACAACAACATTAGCAAGAGAAGAGTTATGTTCTTGAAAAAGAGAAGGATAAGAAGTGGAAGCACATTGACACTGTAAGGTGTGATAGACCTATCATATTTCAGTCAGGTGGTATTGTAACAAATGTTTCTAGTATTGCAGATTTTTCTGAGTCACAAAGATCTAGAGCACTCTGGTTAGAAATGTTTCTGAGCTTAAAGCAAATACCACACAATTCAAGAGGAAGTATAGGTCACAGAGATGCTGAATTTCTGAACATGCCACATGTTGATCCTCACTCACTGATTGAAATTAGAGGTAACTTAACTTCTGAACACCTGAACAATTTACAAGCTGTGGATATAGTTTTAGATTGTCATGATGGTGTTGAAAAGAAAGAGAAGCTTCTTTACTTCATGAAGGATGGAAGTGTTAAGAAGATATCCATTCAGGAGCTGCTAGTTAAAACTATAAATGAACTGAAATATGTTCGTTATCTGTTCAAGTGGAAGAATGGAGTGTGCAAGGAATGGTCTGAAGGAAATTGCTTATCTCCTGGTTGAAGAATAAAATCTACAAAGAAGTTCTATTCAGAATCTCATAGCAGCTATCTACCAGATTGATGAGGAAGATGAAGAGCTCAGAAATCTAAAGGACAGACTGATTCAAATTCTTGAAGAAAAAGAAGAAAAGTTATTACCAGACTTCTTGAAGATGAATATGTTCTATCAAAGAATTTAAAAAGATAAGTTGTTGCTGTTATTTCTTGTACATTTTGTAAATATGTTTTTGGCATCATTGAATCTAGGAATCTATACTTTATTTTACAAAGTATGAGATTGGGGGAGATTGTTAGATCATGATTCATTGATCGTCAGGATCTGAACTACTGATCAGGATTGCTGACGTCATCAGTATTGCACGAGCGTCAGTATCAGGATTGCTATCAGGACTGTGATCAGTATTATCATCAAGACTGGAAGTTGATCAGGATTGTTACTTCAAGATAACTATCGAGTTCAGGAAAATAAAGAAAGATGATTTGTCGGTTCCTAGTTAATAGGAATGTAGCTGTCGGTTAGGATATGTATCAATATTGTTTGTAATTGATTTGGTCTTATCTTGTAATCGATAGAGCAGCTGTGTGTAGTATATAAACACAGTTTAGGTTTTGATTTTATATCAATCGCATACACGAGTATCATTGTAACCTAACAGCTTTCAACAACATAAGAATTTCTTGAGAGAGTTTTGTAACAGTTTTATATCAGATTTAATAAAGCTGTTATTATTCATATTTGTGTTTATTAAAGTCGAGAATCTTATACAATTGTATTCAACCGCCCTTCTACAATTGTTAATTACTGGGCAACACATAATTTAATACATTTTTAATACCTAATTTATGTCCATTTTCGTAATTTTATTATTTAATAAATTGTTTTCTTTTGTTTTGTAGGAAAATAAATTAAATCATATTTCAAGCAGAAAAAGGTGAAGAGAAGGCAAGGAGGTGGAAATACTTGAAGTCAAAAGGAAATTGGAGAAAAATTGGAAAACTTATCGGAGAAGAAAAGGGAATCGAGGAAATATTTTTAGAATCCAATTTGTAATCAAAGAGCCCAAACCCAATATTTTTCCCTATATATATGGGTCTCCTCTCTTGTATTTGAGACATCAATTTAGACACCAATTTAGTCTAGATCTGATAATTAGGAGTAGAAATAGATTTATTATTGTCTTTCAATACAAGTTCTTTATTCTATTCAAACACTTTTGTTTGCATTCTTTATATTTAATTGTTTTGTTTCTTCTGCCATGTCTAGCTAAGTTAATTCTCCTAGGATGAAGATGAAGTTAATTTAATTATTCTTGATATCTTCTTGTTCCTATTAATTGGTTCTCATAATTTTTCTTGGTGCTTAATTGTTCAATTGACAAAGTGATTTTGATATATTATTGCTACTGGATTTATTTTTCATAGCCTATGCTTGCTCCATGAAATTTTGATAGGTTCTTGTTAGATAACAAGTTTCATAGTATATGCTTGTCTCATTAATTGATATATCTTATTTGTGAAGGAAAGAGAATTGATTTTAGGGTGAGTTGATATTAATTGTGATTGATTAATGGATTCAGATTCTGTTAGGCCGAATACACAATATAATCAAGTATGTATGAGAATAACAATAATTAATAACACTGTTTATGAATCAATAAAACTGTAATCTTATTAACAGCTTCTCTCTTTATGATGTTAATGAATCATAAAGAGCTTCTAGGTTACAAGAATAATATCTCAATGATCGCATCCCTTCTAGGGATAACCTATCTGTGTTTATATAGTACACAGCTACATACAATCCTTCTCTAATTGATATTCCTACAAGTTAGCTATACAATTCATATCAATTAAGGATTGCTTCTTATCTTCTATCCTGTTTCCTTAGCTGTATCAATATATTCTGCTTCTTTCCATCTTCAGAATGTATTGCTTCTAGAATCTTCAATTCTGCACCGACAGCTAATTCAACTATCACCTTGTCAGACTTTAAATAAACTCTGACTAGCTTCTTTTAAACTCTTCACCCTATCAGAGTTTAACTAAACTCTGATCGGCTTCTGATAAACTCTTGTCAGTACCTGTTGCTTAAACACTGATAAACAAACATTAGCAATTATATCTAACAATCTCCCCCAACTTGTTCATAATAAAATGTACAAGTTAAACATATAATTGATGATGTCAAAACCTTTTAACAAATGCAGTGTTTAACATATAACAGAGTTTAATTTAAAAACAGAGTTTAAATTTGACTTAGAATAGAAAATATTAAAAACTTACAGTCAGACTTTATTTGATTTCTTGAATATCAGGCACTGTCCTGAGATAATCAATTAGAAGTCTTCTTTCAGCCTTTTCCAGCTCTTCAGCCATGATTTCTTTCAGTTCCTTGAGTTCTGGATCAGATTCACCAGTCTGATAAATAGCAGCTCTCAGAGAATAGATGGAATTCTTCCTCATCTCATTCCCTAGCTTAATAAAATGTGCTTTATCAGATTCTAGATTGAATTCTAAGACTTTAACTCCCAGATCAGTCCTTAGTCTTGTACTGTTTCTCTTCATTTCTATAACATTTCCATAAGCATCTCTATACTTAGGAATGTATACCTTTGAAATTCCTCCTCCAAGCATCACCTTAGATCTTTGCATCTTTTGTCTGATAAATGTAGCAGCATTGTGAGTGTTTCTGTTTTTGACTTTTAACAAGTACAGAACATACTCCAATTCTTGATAAGATTTGAGATCTATATCAGACTCTGCAACTCTGTAAACTCTTCCATCATTCATAAAATACAACAGAAAATCTTTCTTCAAACCCTTGTGAAATATCAACTGAACAGAGTCTAGCATATCAAGATTCTCTTGAGTAATAGTGCCAGATACTGCCAATGATGATTGATCTCCAGATCTGTTGTTTATTCTCTTCTCCCTATGTGAACCTAAACCAGCTTTATCAAAAGTTTCTTTTCCAAGTACAGTCCTGGTTTGAGAAAAATCCACAGGTTGAAGTGTCAGAGCTTCAGATAGTACAGGTCTTCTAAAAATACCTTGGAGTTGTGGAGCTAGCTGAGTTTGCACAGCTTGAGCCTTGTCAGAGGCTGGCTTAACTTCAATAGTATCATCAACTTGAGCAGCGTCAGAGGTTGATTTTGGTAATCTTGTTTCAACTTGAGCAATGTCAGAGGTTGAATATTCTTTCTCCTTCAGGTTAGGCTCTTCAATCATTTTGCCTTTACCCTTATCAGAGTTTCTAATCATAGGCCTCCTGGTGTATTGTATACTCTGTTGAGTATTTTCTTTAATAATAATTCCAGTTTCTTTCTTTCTAGGAGCCTTGATTTCTTTCTTTTTGTATATCCCAGCTTCAAGATTCTTCCTGTGTTCTTCAGCAAGCATTTGCTCTTCAGCTTGGATATCTTCAATTGTAACATCTTTTCCGTGTTCTGCTATAAATAATTTAGCAGCAACTTCTTCATCAGTGCTAGGCTTATCAGTGTTTATCAAACTTTTGAGCCTTGAACCACTGGCAGAAATTACTTTTTCCTTACCAGAGTTTGATCTTCTCTCAGAGTTTGATCTCGATCTTGATGATCTTAAGCCTAAACTCTTTTCAGATTCACCTCCCTTGCTTCCACCATCATTACCATCATCCCTCCGTCTCAGAGCTTGAGTGTCTTTGCATTTGTCACTTGGTACACTCTCCCCCTTTTTGACATCATCAGAAAGTAGTACTGATGTCAGCAACTCCAGAGCATTAGAAATTGAAGTTAGTTGAGCAGACATAGCAGTCTGATTCTCCTCAACTTTCGACAATCTAGAACTGAAAGTCTTTTGCTCTTTACACAAAGAGATGTATAGAGATTTGTCCTTCTGCTGTGTAAGCTCTCTTGTAGCTATATCATTCCTTAACCCTTCAATCATCTTATCAGAAGCATCAAAACGATTGTTTAATGATTTGATTTGAACAACAGTTGCTTTGAGATGACTGAGAAGTGCAGGATTTGTAATCTCTTTAACAGAGTTAGCAGTTAAATCAGCAGCCCTTTGTGAAGTAAAAATACAATCTGCTGCTGTCCAGTTCTTGAAGTACATCTCTTGAAAATGTTCTTCAGTAGCCCTATTGAACTCTCTTTCTTCAGCAGAGTTGGCTTGAATGTCAGATATGTGTGAAGGTGAATGAGCAGGACTAGCATTAACATTGTCATCCTCTCTTGCAATCTCTTCAGGAACATGTTCAGCAGTGATTTCATGTTCTAACTGTGCAGCTTCATCATTGACTTTCTCTGCAACAGTTTCAGGAATATCAGAGTTTGCTTTAGCAATTACCTCTGCTTCACGCTGAACAATCTCAACAACTGATTGTTGTAGAGCTTCAAGAACAAGAGCATCTTCAGAGTTTGCAACAAACTCTGCTGCTACAGGAACATTCTCTGTTGCATCAGCAGGTACAGCAACAGCTTCTGTAGGATGATCAATTCTAATCTGATCAACTTCCTCACCTTTCTCAAAATCAAGAGAAATGATTTCTGTGTGGGAAGCAATAGTTTCTACCAATTCTGTAGTAGCTTGATCAGCGTCTCTTACATTTTCTTCAAGATCAAAAATTCTGCTGTCAGAATGAGCAGCAGCTTCCTCAACTACATCATTAGCCTTTGATGTAGGAGCTTCTCTATCAAAATCCATTTCAATATCATCAGTATTTAGCCTGTCTTGATTGACAGCTTCTGGATTTGCAGCTTCCTCCTGAACAAAAGCTTCAGGAGCTTCATTTTCCTCAGGAACTTTGTTCATATTGGCAATAATATCACCAAAAAGTTGATTAGCAACTAATCTTCTCTTTCTCTGATGAAGATTTTCTTCATCAGCTTCAGTATCTGAGTCTGCAACAGAATCAGCAGCAACAGTCTTTGGTCGTTGGGCTCTCTTTTTCTTCATTCTTTTTCTCTGAGGCACAGCATCAACATTTGATACCTCAGCTTCAGGTTGTTGCAAGTTAGACTTAACTGCTCGAACTTTAGATCTCTTTGACCTCTGTGGTTGAGATACAGAAGGTCCAGCTTCAGTAGGTGAGACATTTTGCTGTTGTAAGTTGTCAAGAAATTGTTGCACAGATGCAGGTAACATTAAAGGACCAACTTCTCCTTTCTTGTTGTCCTTGTTGATAAGATCAGAGAATATACGTTTGTGCAATTTAAATGAAAGAATTACATCCTCATCTAAAATCTCAACATCAGGGCAGCAATGATTGAATATCAATTGACAAAACCTAGAGAAGTAAACAACATTTCTATTCTCTAGCATTTTCTCACCAATATTAGTTAAAACTAATCTAGCAACATCAAATTGACTGCCATAGAGAAGAGAATACCCGATCTGTAAACTATCAGTGGGAATTGCATCCCAGTTTGTGCACTTTTTCCCGAACGCTCTTGTAATGCAGTCGAAAAAGAAACTCCATTCCTTTCTCAAGAGCGGTCGCTTCAATTGACCAATCTTTGTCAGTGGTCCAGAGTAACCTATTTCTCGCATCATTCTAACTAACTCAGAATCTCCAACAGCAACTGTGAACGAATTGAAATCTTCAAGACCCAAAGCATCACGAACAGTAGTAGGAGTAACAGCATAGTCATTGTCCTCATATTGAAAAATGATAGATGGAGATCCAGACTCTCCTCCATTATCATAAACACCTGTCTGCCAAAAAGATTTGATTTGTGTTGCAGACAGCTTCGATGGTGCGGTGAGAGCAGTGCCAATATCAGAGTTTGACAAGAAACTCTGAATCAAATGAAACGCCTCCGGTGCGTTCTCATTTGCTACAGGAGCAGAGTAGTTATTTGGGACAAATTCTAATTCAGAAGCAATAAACGCTGTAGTTGCCATTTGTAAGATTTGAAAACAAAAAGTACTGGGCTTTGAAAGTGTTTGAGTGTTTGTGTGTGAGTAAAATGTTATGAGAAGATGAAATGCGTAAAAGATTGAATCGTGTGTATGTAGTGTATTAAATAATAACTGTAAAGATTAGAAGTATGTTAGTGGAACAGATGTCAAACGTGAATACGCTGACAGCTGTATCTAACAACTTCCTATACACACGTGCAAACGTGGAGACACCTGTCATCACATATAACACTCAAAATATTCGCTTAAAAGAAAAAAAATCAATAATAATAAAATTATCAATTTAAATAATAAAGTACAAAGAACTCAACAGTCAAAATAATAATGACTGTCTCAAAACTCCGCACCTTAGTATCCCAAGCGCTTCGAAAACCTTTCAATCTCCAAGAAAAACCTTTCAGATACCCTGTTTGAATGCTTTAAATACCAAAGCAATGTAACAACAGGCTTCATATCTTAAACTTACTATACACCAAAATGGCTGGAACTTTCGAATTCCTGAATGTGGAAGAGTTTTTGAACATGAACTGGCAGCAACAAGAAAACTATCTTATCGATGAGTTTCTTGTTCTCTCATTCTTGAATGATGAAGGCCTTATCGTAGATGATGAAATAGCCGAAGGGCCTTTCTCCAACCCTCATGTATACATCTTCCGTCCAGGACCATATGATGCACCAATCCTCGCAGATGAAGATGCCATGGAGATCTGCTTCATGCTTTTTCAACTGAGTTTCTTGTCGGGTTCAAAAGAAAACCTCTTCTTAGAATCCTGCAAGCTGCAAAGCAGAAAGAGATCCCGAGAAGATGATGATGATGATTCATCATTAGGAGGATTTCAAGCTATCCCAAATGGTATAATGACCAGATGAGCAACTGGGTAGCTATCATCAGAAGTAGTAGAGCACAATAGCTTCTGGCTCTAGCTCTTCTGCTTCGATGTTGGATAGCATTCAAGTACTTGTCCTGGTTAAACAGATCTTCTCTTTTGTAACCATAGTGATTAGTATGTACCAGAAAGATTAGCTTAACATGAGTATGAATTTGTCTGAATGTAAATTTGAATCAATTAATGAAAAATTTGTTTCTTTACATTTCAGTATTATCAATATTGCATAGTAATTGGAAAGACAAAAAAAACTTAAACCAATTAACTAACATACTCAGCAGCAATACAAATCACAAACAGGACTTAATAAACATACTCAATAACATTGGTCAATCACTATCAAACAAGCTCTATCTTTTCTCTGTTCAATCACACTTTTTCGAAAAACAAATGACTAATCCCAAAATCATAAACTGTCTGAAACAAGGAAATTATTTTAACCGTCAGAGATTAAAATAAAGTAACCTCGGCGTATTTCACACAAAACATCAGTGTTTACCATTTGTCCTTCTTTGTCAATTAAACTCTTTTCTCAATCTGTACAGTTGTGAAAATATGTGTGTGTAGTAGCAGAGTTTACCGAAATCAGTATTTAGACCATCTCAAAGTGCATAAAATCCACAATCTAAAGTAGTAAAAACTGGTTGCCTAAACTCTCATGTATAACATAAAATCTGATTTTATATCTAAACTCTGTATTACTGATATCCTTTCATTTGGATATGTCTTTTATTTTTCACCCCCTTTATAAATTAATTAATTTTTTTTTTTTTTTTTTTTTTTTTTTTTTTTTATTTATTTTTCCAGTAATCAGTGGTTGGCACTAGTCACCAAAAATCAAAGATTTTAGCCCTTATTTCATACAATAAGTTCCTGGATCGTCCTAGGCACAACATGATCTCAAAGGAATTTGTGCTCTGTTTGGCATCTTTTGAATTTGAGGGTGAATTATTTGAAATTAATAATCAGAGTTTAGACTTTTTATCAGTAAATATAATTAACTTATGAGAGAAAATGCAAACAGCTAATACAGACTCAGTGTATAGGATCAATAAACTAAGAGATGCTATAAATATTGAGACAGTATCATGCTGTGTTAGCTTACTGCACATTTTTGAGATCAGAGTCTATACAACTCTTAAGGATTCACAGTTACTTACTAAGAATTATGCTTCATACAAATTTCTTCATTGGTCCATATGTTTCAGACAAAATTACAATCAGAGTATAGCATTTAAACTGTAATTATCAGAGTATGACCAACAGAGTTTATCTTCAGAGTATGCTTTCAGAGTATGACTAACACTTCACAGAGTTTATCATCAGAGTTTAACATGCTGGTTCACATAACAGTTAACACATGCAAGGAATCATGAGCAACAAGAATTAAACATGTATAAATTTTGAGTCTGACCCGTATCTCTAGTCAGAACCAGAGATCATTCCAAGTTCATTTACCAATCTTGTAAAAGTAGCTTCACTCAAAGGTTTGGTGAAGATATCTGCAAGTTGTTGGTCTGTAGACACAAAATGAAGCTCAATATTCCCTTCTTCCACATGTTCTCTGATAAAATGATATCTTATGCTGATGTGCTTGGTCATGGAATGCTGTACTGGATTTCCTGTCATAGCAATAGCACTTTGGTTATCACAGAAAATAGGTATTCTAGAGTACCTTAATCCATAATCCAGCAATTGATTCTTCATCCATAAAATCTGTGCACAACAGCTACCAGCTGCTATATACTCTGCTTCAGCAGTGGATGTAGAAATTGATTTCTGTTTCTTACTGTACCAAGAAACCAATCTGTCACCTAAAAATTGACAGCTTCCACTTGTACTTTTTCTGTCTATCTTACAGCCTGCAAAATCTGCATCAGAGTAACCAATCAACTTAAACTCTGATTCTCTAGGATACCACAAACCCAAGGTTATGGTGCCTTTGAGATATTTGAAAATCCTTTTTACAGCTGTTAGATGAGGCTCTCTAGGATCTGCTTGAAATCTTGCACAAAGACATGTTGCATACATGATATCAGGTCTACTTGCTGTAAGATACAGTAAAGACCCTATCATTCCTCTGTAGTTAGTCATATCTACTGAGGCTCCTGTGTCTTTGTCAAGCTTCGTTGCTGTAGCCATGGGAGTTGTTGCAGATGAACTATCAAGCATACCAAATTTCTTTAGAAGATTTCTGGTATACTTTGCTTGATTGATAAAAATCCCATCATCTGTTTGCTTGACCTGTAAGCCTAGAAAATAACTAAGCTCTCCCATCATGCTCATTTGATACCTGGATTGCATAAGCTTTGCAAACTTCTTACAAAGTTTGTCATTAGTAGATCCAAAAATAATATCATCTACATAAATTTGAACTAACAGCAAATCATCACCAGAATTGAAATAAAACAAGGTTTTATCAATTGTACCTCTTGTGAACCCACTTTCTAAAAGAAATTGAGCAAGAGTTTCATACCATGCTCTTGGTGCTTGCTTTAGTCCATATAATGCCTTGTCAAGCCTGTAGACATAATCTGGATGCTTGGGATCTACAAATCCTGGTGGTTGTTCAACAAATACCTCTTCTTCAAGCTTCCCATTGAGAAAAGCACTTTTCACATCCATCTGAAAGACTTTAAACTTCTTGTGTGCAGCATAGGCCAGAAAAATCCTTATGGCCTCCAGTCTTGCAACTGGAGCAAAGGTTTCATCATAGTCAATTCCTTCCTGTTGTGAATAACCTTTTGCCACAAGTCTAGCCTTATTCCTTGTAATCACACCATCACTGTCAGTCTTGTTTCTAAAAACCCACTTTGTACCTACAATTGATCTGTTCTTCGGTCTAGGTACAAGTGTCCAGACTTCATTTCTTTCAAATTCATTTAACTCTTCTTGCATTGCTGTAATCCAATTAGCATCTTGAAGAGCTTCCTCCACTTTCTTTGGTTCAGTTTGAGACAAGAAAGCATGATACAGACACTCATTATTTGTTGCACTTCTGGTTCTTACACCAGCATCAGGATCTCCAATTATGAGATCAGGTGTGTGTGCCTGTGTCCACTTTCTTGCTGATGGTAAGTGGTTTCTTGCATCATTGTTGGATCCTCCCCCTTGATCCATGCTCTCCTGATTCATATGTTGACTTTCTACATTCTCTGAGGCTCCCCCTGAATTTGATGACTCAGAGTTTGAATTGTCAGAGTTTGAATCAGTTTCCTCAACTGACTCACTTGCTGTGTCATGTTGAGCTTCTTCACGCTCCCCCTCAATTGGTTCTCTATTTTGTTCAATTTGAGAATTATCAGTTTCTCCAGTATTTACCAGTAGAGGTTCAGAGTATGCTTCGTCAGAGTTTGTCAACCCTGCTTCATCAGAGTTTATATCATCAGAGAATAGATCTTCGTTTTCAAAACGTAGTTGATCATATCCATCCTTGTCTTCAAGTCCAATTATTTTCTTGTCATCAAATGACACATGTATGGATTCCATGATCACTTTAGTTCTTAGATTGTAAACTCTGAATGCTTTTGTTGACAGTGGATAGCCAACAAAAATTCCTTCATCAGCTTTTAACTCGAACTTTGTCAACTGTTCAGGATGAGTCTTCAACACAAAGCATTTGCATCCAAATATATGAAAATATTTCAAATTTGGCTTCTTATTTTTCACCATCTCATATGGTGTTTTCCCATGCTTGTTGATCAGTGTAGCATTTTGAGTAAAACAAGCAGTTTGAACAGCTTCTGCCCAGAAGTATGTTGGTAATTTTGCTTCTTCAAGCATAGTTCTGGCTGCTTCAATTAAAGTTCTGTTCTTTCTTTCAACTACACCATTTTGCTGTGGAGTGCCAGGTGCAGAAAATTCTTGTTTCACCCCTCTTTCCTTGCAGAAAGCTTCCATGAATGAATTTCTGAATTCAGTTCCATTATCACTTCTTATTATTTTGACTTTGTGCTGTGATCCTTTGTCCAGTAGATTTACATGATCCATTAGAATTTGAGCAGTTTCATCCTTCTTTGACAAGAAATACACCCATGTATATCTAGTATATTCATCAACAATTACTAGAGCATATTTCTTTCTGCCCATTGACATTATATTCACTGGTCCAAAGAGATCAACATGTAGAAGATGATAAGGTTCCACCACTGAAGATTCAGACTTGCTTTTGAAAGATGACTTCCTTTGTTTGGCCTTTTGACAGGAATCACATAGGCCATTTAGACTGAGTGTTGATTTTGGGAGTCCTCTTACAAGATCCTTTCTTATCAGCTCATTAATGTTGTTCAAATTGAGATGAGAGAGCTTTTTATGCCAATTCCAACTCTCTTCATTTGACATTCTTGCAGTCAGACACACTGTTTTTCCATCAGAGTTTGTTACCAAACTTGCTTCATAAATATTGTTGCGCCTGTGTCCAACTAGAACAACTTTTCCAGTAGATTTACTGATTACTTCACAGTATTCACTATGAAAATCTACATGGTTTCCTCTGTCACAGATTTGACTCACAGATAACAAATTGTGCTTGAGTCCTGAGACTAGAGCTACATTTGTGATGATGACACCTCCAAGATTAATGTTGCCATATCCCAGAGTATGTCCTACGTTGCCATCTCCATAGGAAACTTTTGGGCCATCCTTCTCCACAAAGTCTGATAGCAGGGCTTTATTTCCGGTCATATGTCCTGAGCATCCACTGTCCAAGATAAGTGTGCTCTCTATTATACCCTGCAATCACAAACAAATACTAAGTGTTAGTTTTAAGGATCCAGACTTGCTTGGATCCTTTGCCTTTCTTAACAGTGTTAGCTTTTGCAGCGGAATCAACTTTCTCAGAGTTTAAACTAACATTGTCAGATTTTACACTAGCAGAGTTTGCTCTAACCCACTTCAAGTTGGGTTTTAGCTCATAGTAATTATGATAAATTGCATGATAACTCTTACATGTGTAAATGGAATGCCAAGTGCTCCCACAATGTTTGCATAAGGTCTGTGGTTTTACTCTAACATAATCATTCTTTACTTCTGAAGTAGAAGGTAAAGAATTAATATGCTTGTTCTTAGTGCAAAATCTAGCAAGATGATTAGAACTACCACAACTGTAACATGTTTTCCTTAAAGCACCAGCATTAGGCAAATAATTATTTCTATTGTTTATGCCTATTTTTCCATTCCTATTTCTCTTGGACCCTTTAGGTTTCATGGCAGACTTAACCTCTTTGAGCTTATGTTTAAACTGTTTTCCTGTCATTAAACCAACATTAACCTGTTTCTCACAGACTCTTATTGGTTCTTTAACAGCTTCTATCTCAACAGGCTTCTCTGTTTTAGATTCAGTATCTACTTGTTCAACACAAGTTTCAACTGGCTCCATAACAGTTTCTTTCACAACTGCAGATTTTAACTTTCCAGATTCAGGAACAAATGTTACAGGAGTTGAATATGAACTTGTGAAAGCTCTAAACTTAATTTTATCTTGAAACCTAAGTTCATCTTCCTCACTGTATCCTAAACCTACAGCATCTGTTTGAAAAACTTGATGTGTATCTCTGCCAGAATTAGTCCAAGTTTTAATTATTTTTCTTTCCTTCTCTAAATCAGATTCTAGTTGCCTATACCTTTTAAGCAACTCCTGTTCCACATAAACAGCATCATCTCTTTCTTTTTGAGTCTGCTTCATATTCTCAAGTTCTCTTTCAAGAAACTTGTTTCTTTCTTTAAGACTAAGATTCTCAGATTTAATCCTTTCATTCTCTAAAGTCTGATCCCTATAACTAACATGTATGTTCTTAAGATAAATTCTTAATTCAGAAATATTATCAGTATCATACGCATAAGTAGTTAGGGGTACCTTATTTTCTGATGATTCAGTCTCATCTTTGACAGTTGCCATAAGAGCATAATTTTCTCCATCATCAGAATCTGAAGTATCTGCCCAGTCTTTGCCTTTAGAGACGAGTGCTTTTCCAGTTTTTCCTTTCTTGCACTCTGGAGCATAGTGACCCATCTCTTTGCACTTGTAGCACTGGATCTCAGATTTGTCCTTCTTACCAGACTTGGTATCCCTTCCATCAGACTTTCTGAAATTCTTCTTCTCAGAATTTGAATCTCTCCTTGAGAATCTTTTACCCTTCTTGAAGTTCTTGAATCCCATCTTCTTGAAGGTCTTCACCATCAATGCCGCCATTTGCATCAACTGTTCTTCATCATCCTCAGAGTCAGAAGCTTCAACAGAGTTTGAGTCATCATCAGAGTTTGATGACTCACTTTCAGATTTAATGACTAAAGCCTTTCCCTTGACTTTCTTCTTTGATGATTCCTTCTTTTCAATGGGCTTCTCCTCAACTTTGAGAGCAACAGATTTTGTCTTCTTGCTTGATCTTCTGTTTCTTTGATCTATCTCAAGTTCGTGAGTCTTTAACAAGCCATAAATCTCATCAAGATCTGTATCATCAAGATCATAATTATCTCTGATTGAGGTCGTCTTCAGATCCCATTTTTCAGGTAGAGATAAGAGAAACTTGAGATTTGACTCTTCAAGATTATATTCTTTGTCAACCAGAGACAGATCATTCAGTAATTTACAAAACCTGTCATAAGTCTCAGTCAAGGTTTCATTAGATCTTGAATCAAAGTGCTCATACTCCTGTGTGAGTATTGTCTTCCTGTTCTTCTTTATAGCAGTGGTTCCTTGACACCTTACTTCCAAAGCATCCCAGATTTCCTTTGCCGTTTTGCAGCCAATTACTCTGTTAGACATAACATTATCTAAAGCACTGTGGAGTAGATGTCTAACCTTTGCATCCTTTGCAATTGATGAGATGTCTTCAGGAGTATAATCTTTCTTTTCCTTTGGAATCAGTGTCTGTTCTTTATCACCAACAGCAGGAGATAATTTAGTTGGCTTATGAGGACCATTATTGATTCTATCAAGATATTCTGGATCTGTGGCCTCCAGAAACATGGTCATCTTCACCTTCCATATTGGATACTCTATTGGCCTGAGAATTGGAACCCTGATAGTTTCATATCGACTAACAGAATTTGACTTAACCTGTTCAGCCGCAGGAGGAACTTGATTTTGATTTTCTTCAGACATGATTATTACTGTGTTTTAATCGTAAAACTGTATATATTAAACAGCCTTGGCTCTGATACCAATTGTTAGGCCGAATACACAATATAATCAAGTATGTATGAGAATAACAATAATTAATAACACTGTTTATGAATCAATAAAACTGTAATCTTATTAACAGCTTCTCTCTTTATGATGTTAATGAATCATAAAGAGCTTCTAGGTTACAAGAATAATATCTCAATGATCGCATCCCTTCTAGGGATAACCTATCTGTGTTTATATAGTACACAGCTACATACAATCCTTCTCTAATTGATATTCCTACAAGTTAGCTATACAATTCATATCAATTAAGGATTGCTTCTTATCTTCTATCCTGTTTCCTTAGCTGTATCAATATATTCTGCTTCTTTCCATCTTCAGAATGTATTGCTTCTAGAATCTTCAATTCTGCACCGACAGCTAATTCAACTATCACCTTGTCAGACTTTAAATAAACTCTGACTAGCTTCTTTTAAACTCTTCACCCTATCAGAGTTTAACTAAACTCTGATCGGCTTCTGATAAACTCTTGTCAGTACCTGTTGCTTAAACACTGATAAACAAACATTAGCAATTATATCTAACAGATTCCTAGGTTTTCCTTATTTTATTTTAATTGTTAATTAGGTTAAACAAATCTCATCTCAAATCTTATTGTCTAGTTCGCCTGAGTTGATTGATAGGGTTTTGAAAATTCATAGTCTATGTGGATCGATATGTGATTGCTACAACTAAACACTATGCGCTTGCAGTTTACATTATTTTTACACATCACTACATCTTCAAGATCAACACCTACAACAAGGAGAAAATGGACTAGGGACCACCCATTTGAACTGATCATTGGTGATGCATCCTCATATGTCCAAACCAGAAGAGCTACTCAAGATGAATGTTTATACATTAGCTTTCTTTCACAAGATGAACCAAAGAAAGTTGAGGATGCTCTTCTAGATCCAGATTGGGTGTTAGCTATGCATGAAGAGCTAAACCAATTTGAGAGAAACAAAGTATGGAAGCTAGTACCCAAACCTAAAGACAGAAGTGTTATATGAACAAAGTGGGTATTCAGAAACAAGATGGATGAAAATGGCATTGTCACAAGGAACAAAGCAAGATTGGTTGCTAAGGGATATTCTCAAGAAGAAGGAATAGATTATGATGAAACATTTGCCCTTGTTGCTAGACTGGAAGCAATAAGGATATTCCTAGCCTATGCAACCCATGCCAATTTCAAGGTCTATCAAATGGATGTCAAAAGTGCCTTCTTGAATGGGGAATTAGAAGAGGAGGTGTATGTCTGTCAATCTCCTGGTTTTAAAGATCCAAATTATCCAGAATTTGTCAACTTCCTACTCAAGGCACTTTATGGACTGAAGCAAGCACCTAGAGCTTGGTATGACACTCTGTCACAGTTTCTTCTAGAGAATCACTTCACTAGAGGTAATGTTGATAAAACTCCTTTCTTTAGAAATGTTAAGGGCTCTAGTATACTTGTTCAAATTTATGTAGATGTCATAATTTTTAGGTCTACAGATGAGAAGCTTTGCAAAAGGTTTGCCAAACTTATGCAAAGTAAATAGGAAATGAGCATGATGGGTGAACTTACTTATTTCCTTGGCTTACAAGTTAAGCAAGTAAAAGAAGGAATCTTCATTAGTCAAAATAAATACATCTTTGATCTATTAAAGAAGTTTGATCTAATGGATTGTTCTCCTGCTAAAACACCCATGCCAACTGCCACTAAGCTTGAATTGAATACTAAGGAAATATCTGTGGACATTACAAGCTATAGAGGCATGGTAGACTCACTTTTATATTTAACAGCTAGTAGACCTGATATTATGTTTGCTACATGTCTATGTGCTAGATTTCAGGCTAATCCTTGAGAGTCTCACTTAATTGCTATCAAAAGGATTTTCAGATATCTCAAGGGAATACCAAACCTTGGAATTTGGTACCCTAGAGAATCCGGTTTTGATCTAATTGGTTATTCAACAAAATTGACAGAAAAAGTACAACAGACACCTGTCAATTTCTAGGAAACAAGCTTGTTTCTTGGTTCAGTAAAAAGCAAAATTCTGTCTCTACTTCTACAGCTGAGGCAGAATATATTGAAGCTGGAAGTTGTTGTGCACAGATTCTTTGGATGAAAAATCAACTACTAGACTATGGTCTAACAGTTAATAAGATTCCAAATTTATGTGACAACACTAGTGCAATTGCCATAACTCAGAATCCAGTGCAACACTCAAGGACCAAGCACATTGACATAAAGTATCACTTCATCAGGGAACATGTGATGAATGGTACTGTGGAACTTCATTTTGTTCCAAGTGAACAACAAATTGCAGACATTTTTACCAAGCCACTTGATGAATCAACATTCTCAAGGTTGGTAAGTGAGCTAGGTATGCTTAACTTCTCTTAATTTATTTAAATGTCTGATAATTTGTAATGCAGCCAGTGTCAAAATGATTTTCATGAGAATTAAAACTCTCAGAAAAAGTAAATTTTTTGTCTAAGTCAAAATTACTCCTTCGATAGATACCCTTATCCGGTGATGGTCATTTTTGACACTGGGTTTTCTATACTTCTACGGATACTACTTTTTGTTCCTCTACGGATGTTGAATCTCAAAAGGTATAATCCTATCCGTAGATAGTACAGTTCTAATCGTAACCGTTAAAAGCCACAATCATATCCGTAGTTATATGCGTACAGTGTATGTATGTAATTGCAGTAAATTCGTGGATTTACTTTTTAAACTCATTACTTTTAAACGGTTATTTCTTGCACCAATCAAATAATTTCTTTCAATTATTTTGATTTTCTTAGTGAATTATTTGGGGGGAGTATAAATTAATTTTTACTCTCAGTTAATCATTTTCTATCATTTCCCAAAATTCACTAAGGCAAAAGCTCATCTTTCTCCCTCAAATCAAAACCTCTCTCTGTAATTCAAGCTCTGTATCAATGGCACCAACCAACAAAACAATGTCTCTCACTGGTTTCACATACGAGAAGAACACCTTCACTGCACTAGTGGACTTTGATGAGAAGAACGCATCATATCACAAAATAACGAGGTTTTTCCAGAACTGCAAGCTATCTAAAGACTTGTTCGAAGCCCCCAAATTGTACTTTGAGGTTGTTGCCCAGTAAATAACAATTGTAGAAGGGGGTTGAATACAATTGTATAAGATTCTCGACTTTATATAACACAAATATGAAAGATCAATAACAATAACAATAACAGCTTTATTAACTTTGATATAAAACTGTTACAAACTCTCTTAAGAAATTCTGATGTTCTTAAGAGCTGCTAGCTTACAAAAAACGCTCTCAAGAAATTCTGTTCTTAAGAGCTTCTTTCCGATTATGTTCTCTCTCGAATGAATAATTCTCTCTCTCTGATGAGTACATAAATCGAAACCAAAACTGTGTTTATATAGTGCACACAGCTTCTCTATCAATAACAAGATAAGTCCTAATCATAATAAAGATAGAAACATATCTTTAATCGATAGCTGCATTCTACAAACCAGGAACAAACTTCCATGTTTATCTAGACTCCAAATATAACTCAAAGTAGGAATCCTGATCAGCTTCAAGTCCTGATGATCAAACCTGATCATAGTCTGAGTAGGAATCCTGATGATCAATAAGATACTGACGCTTGATCAAATACTGATGACCATGCAATACTGATGACGTCAGCAATCCTGATCAGTTGAGTCTAGCTTCTGACGATCATTGAATTCTGATCTAACAATCTCCCCCAATCTCATACTTTGTGAAATAAAGTATAGATTCCAAATATTCAATGATGTCAAAAACATGTATCAAAATGTACGAGTATCTTCAGAAACAACTTATCTGTTTAAGCTTTTTGATAGAACAGATTCATCTTCAAGAAGTTGGATAATAAACTTTCTTCTTTTTCTTCAAGAATTTGAATCAGTCTTTCCTTAAGATTTCTGAGTTCTTCATCTTCCTCATTAATCTGGTAGATAGCTGCTCTGAGATTCTGTATGGAGTTTCTCTGTAGACTGTGCTCTTCAAGCAAAAGATAAGCAATTTCCTTCCCATCAGGATTGAGAGAAAGATGAGTCATGCCAAAATTTACTTCTTTAACAGCAGTACCCCTTTGCATTTCCACATCCTGACCTCTTTGATTTAAGTACATGGGAGTATAATTACCATTGAAATTACTGTTTCCATCCAGTCTTCTTCTTATAGTTGACAAAATCATGTCACTCCATTCTTTGTACACTTGGTTCTTCCATCTTAACAGATAGTGAACATATTTCAGTTCCTGTGTAGTTTTCATCAGCAGATCTTGAATAAATAGAATCTTCACACTACCATCTTTCATGAAGTACAAAAGCTTTTCTTTCTTTTCAAAACCATCATGACAATCTATAACTATATCAACAGCTAATAAATTGTTCAGGTTTTCAGAAGTTAGAGTACCTCCAATTTCTGTCAAGGAGTAAGGATCAACATATGACATATTCAGATATTCACCATCTCTGTGTCCAATACCTCCTCTTGAATTACTTGACAATTGCTTCAGATTTGAAAACATCTTTAACCAGAGTGTTTTTGATCTAGCCATATCAGACAAATCAACAACACTTGAAGCGCTTGTAATAATTCCACCAGACTGAAAATTGATAGGTGTATCACAACTTAATGTGCTAATATGTTTCCACTTCTTGTCCTTTTCCTTTTCAAAAGTGTAGCTTCTTTCAAGTAAAGATTCTTGCCTGCTTGTATTTCTCCATTGTCTTTCATTTGAAACTTTAAGCCTTTGTAGATAGAGATTGAAATCTTCATTTGTTCTTCTTGTAATATCTCTTCTTCTGGCTTCTTCTTCTTCATCTACTTCTTTGTTGTGACAATCAACAACAGTAGATAAGATTATCAAATCAACCTCTTGCAGAATTTCAGATTCGTCAGGATCTTGAATATTGTCAGGATTAGAATCTTCAATTTGATTTGTATTGCTGAGAGTTGATTTTCTTGATTTTCTTCTCAATTCAAGTTCTTCTTCAACAATTCCATCATCACCAAAAGTAGATCTGTCAGGAACTACTAGAGTTTGAATAGGTTCAGGAATTTCTTCAATTCTTAACCCTCTAGACCTTGTCTGTCTAGGTACTGTTTGAGTTGAAGAACCTCTTCTATTTCTTCTAGCATCTCTCCTACCTCTGCTTCCTCTACCTCTAGCAGGAGCAGTATAGCTTTCCATTGTCTCTCTTTGTAGTCTCAAGAATTCTTCATGTGAGAGATCTGGATATTCTTCACTTGCTGTAGAGAGTGCTTTTCTTGCATATAATTGTTGAACTCTTTTATCAGTGTGATATAGAGTAACAATTCTGCCGTCTTTTGTAGAAAACTTCTGGAATAAATTTGATGCATCTTCAGGATTATCAATAATCACATCTTCATCACCTTCAGGAATTGTAGCAAGAATGTGTCCATGACCAGGTGTCAGGATTTGATCTTCCGTCAGGATCTGAGATTGCACCAATGTTCTTACTGTCTTAACTCCAGAATCAGAAACATGAGTTGACCGCGTAGTTTGACTTTGAGAAGTTTGAATTGTAGACTTCAAAACCGCAGCATCAGAGGTTTCTCCTTGTATCACTTTGTCACCACCATCATCTCCAGTATCATCATCATTATTTCTTAATACTAGATCAGGTGTACATTTTGTCTGAATAACCTTCTCCCCCTTTTTGACATCAGGATTTGACAATAATTGCAAAATTAAGGAAAGAGAGGCTTGAATTTCAGTTACCTTAGTATCCAGAGAATCAATTCTTTGATTGATTGAGGTTTGTTCTGAAACAACAGATTTCACTTGGGATTCCACTACCCTTAGTTGAAAAGTAGTAGGCACCTTTGTAAAATTATTAAAGATATCAGTCCTCACTTTTTCAGTTGAACCCTTGATAGAATCAATCTCACTTTTCAAGCTTTTGGATAAAAGAGTTGTAGCCTTCAGATGATTCTTCAAGTCTTGATTCTCTATAGACTTCACTGCATTATAGGCATGTTCAATAGCAGAAGAAAAACTGATAGATTCATCAGAATCGTGCCATGAATTGTTCCATTCATTCTGTCTAAATGCCTCTGCAGGATCAAAGGAAGGAGTAGAAAAATCTTGTCTCTGATCTTTCCCAGTGAAAGCATTGCCAGCCATATATGTACTTGATGAACCAAAATTAGTTCCAAGACTAATCTTGAGTGCTGTAGCAAGCTGTTCCTTCTCTTTTCTATTCTCATTATCATCACTATCATCATCAGAATTATCATCATCAGAACCATGAGATTTATCAGGATCAGGAATTGCAATACCTTTCAGTTTATCCTGAGATTCTGAGATAGGATGATCCATTGGTCTTGAACGAAGTGGCTGAATCAAAATAGGTTCATTATCAGGAGCACCACTAGCGTCAGGATGAACATCGTCAGGATTTGATATGCTTGCATCAGTATTTGCTACCAATGGTTCTTGTGGAGCTTGAGGTTTAGAAGCTGCTTCAACACTTTGAGCTAAAGGTTCTTGTGTGCTTCCCTCATTGACAATGTTCTCGACCAATCTTTCAACAGAAGCTGTAGCTTTGCCTGCATCTTCACTTTGAGAAGATGGTTCTTGTGTAGCTGGAATGTTGATGTCTTCATTCTCCCTTTGAGAAAATGGTTCTTGTGTGACCATTCCACTAGCTAAGCCTTCACCCAAACATTGATTGAGTGGTTCTTGTGTGGCAGGATCAACAGTAGCTGCTGAATTACTCTGAAATTCAGGTTCTTGTGGGCTTGATCCTTTTAGCTTCTTCTGTCTCTGATAGACTAACTCTTCTGCATTCCTCTTTTTCTTTGATGTAGGTGTAAGACCAACCAAGGAAGCAGTTGTAGAAACCTTCTCCCAAGAATGTCCTTGAATCTGAGATGGAGAGGCTGGAGAGTCTGATATAGAGACAACTTTTGTTGTTGCATCAGGAATACTAACATCAGGATTTGATGTCTGAATATCAGTATCCTTCATTTGCACTGTCAAAGGAATATGATACCTGCTCTTTGATAATTTCCTTGTCTTTTGTGGTTTTGATGAATGTACCACAGCTTTAGTAGCAGTATCAGCAACTTCCTTGTTCATATTCATCACAGAGGATATAGGTAAGTCATCCTCTGAATCACTTTCATCAATCAACCTTAACTTCCTTTTCACAGGAACATCCTTAACAACCTTATCAGCTTTCTTGACCAGGACCCCTTGTACACCCCCTTGTATCTTCTTTTTAGTGAGTGGTGTAGAGGAAAAATCCTTTGAACCTGATTGCCTTCCAGACACATCAGTTCTAGCTGATTTCTTTGATTTTACAACTAAAGTCTTTTGAGAGATAGTAGAGGTGGTTGTGAACTGTTTAGACTGTTTAGGTTGCATGCTTGTGTCAGGAACAAGGTGGGTTGGTCCTTGTACCATAGCATTAGAAAGTAGTCCATAACGAGTAGGCATTTTCTGATGTAAGAAAAACCTAACCTCATCAGGAATAAAAGCATTTCCGCACAAAATATTTTGCCATATCAGGATTGAAAAAAAAAATATTCAATAAGATTAAAATAAAATTTTATTTAAGAAAACAAAATTTATTTTAACAATCCTGAATAGCGTTTTGGTTTAAGAAAAATAACCAAATTAATGGTCATAGAATTAAAACACACTTACCAGCAAACGAGGCAAAAATATTTATGGAAAACCGAACCGTCTCATCGAGATGAAGGAGTGCCTTTGAGATATCTGAAAATTCTTTTGACTGCAATCAGATGTGGTTCTCTAGGTTTTGCTTGAAATCTTGCACATAGACAGGTTGCAAACATGATATCTGGTCTACTGGCAGTGAGATACAATAAAGAGCCAATCATTCCTCTGTAGTGAGTTACATCTACCTCTTCACCTTGATCAGGATCAAGTTTGGTAGCTGTAGCTATGGGAGTTGAAGCAGGAGTACTGTCTTGCATGTTAAACCTTGTCAGTAAATTCCTTGTGTATTTAGACTGATTAATAAAAATCCCTTCATCAGTCTGTTTAACTTGAAGACCCAGAAAGTAACTCATTTCTCCCATCATGCTCATTTGATATCTTGACTGCATAAGCTTGGAAAACTTTTCACACAGCTTATTGTTTGTTGACCCAAAAATGATATCATCAACATAAATCTGAACTAACAGCAACTCCTTACCATGATTCAAATAAAATAGAGTTTTATCAATTGCACCTCTTTTGAATCCACTTTCCAGTAAGAATTGAGCTAAGGTTTCATACCATGCTCTTGGAGCTTGCTTTAGTCCATAAAGTGCCTTATCCAGTCTGTAGACATGATCTGGATATTTAGGATCAATGAAACCAGGAGGTTGTTCAACATAAACTTCTTCCTCCAGTTCACCATTTAAGAAAGCACTTTTAACATCCATCTGGAAAACCTTGAATTTCTTATGTGCTGCATAAGCAAGAAATATCCTGATGGCTTCTAGTCTTGCAACAGGAGCAAAAGTTTCATCATAGTCAATTCCCTCTTGTTGGGAATACCCCTTTGCAACTAGTCTAGCTTTGTTTCTGATAATGACTCCATCAGAATCAGTCTTGTTCTTGAAAATCCACTTTGTACCAACTATTGATCTATTCTTTGGTCTTGGTACCAGTTTCCAGACTTCATTCCTTTCAAATTCATTCAGTTCTTCTTGCATTGCAGTAACCCAATCAGCATCTTTAAGTGCATCTTCAACTTTCTTAGGCTCCTCCTTGGATAGAAAGTTATTAAATAAACATTCATTCTGAGTTGCACTTCTTGTTTGAACACCTGCATCAGGATATCCAATTATCAAATCAGGAGTATGATCTTTTGTCCATTTCCTTGCTGGTGTCAAATTGTTTCTTGAAGTAGATGCTCCCCCTGGATTGGTGTTATCTTGATTGAAAGAATTTGATTGATTTGAAGCTCTCCCTGAATTATTGCTATGCCCTCCTGATGTGTTATCAGGATCTTCACTTGAATCAGTATTTGAAGAATTCTGTCCTGATGATTGAGTTGACTCTGAACTTGTAGTTGAATGTCGTTGCTCCCCCTCAACATTAGCACTACTAGTTGTATCACTGTTGTTTATATCATCAGTATTAGCACCATCAGTATCTGGTGTGTCATCAGGATTTGGTGACCCGTCAGTACTGGATGAATGGACAGCTTCTGATTCACTTTCTTCAGGTTCCTTGGAAGCTTCATTTTCAAATAACAATCTATCATGCGAGTCTTCAATGATTCCAGTTATCTTCTTATCATCAAAAGATACATGAATTGACTCCATGACAGTTCTTGTTCTCAAGTTAAAAACTCTGAAGGCTCTTGATGTAGGATAACCTATGAATATTCCTTCATCAGCCTTTGTTTCAAATTTTCCTAGTTGTTCAGGATGAGTTCTGAGAACAAAACATTTACAGCCAAACACATGCAAATGCTTCAGACTTGGCTTCTTCTCCTTGAGTGACTGATAAGGAGTGACACCATGCCTGTTTATCAATGTGAGATTTTGTGTATAGCATGCTGTGTTGACTGCTTCTGCCCAGAAATATGTAGGTAATTTAGCTTCTTCCAACATAGTTCTGCCAGCTTCAATAAGAGTTCTATTCTTCCTTTCTACTACTCCATTTTGCTGAGGTGTGCCAGGAGCAGAGAATTGTTGAATGATTCCTTTGTATTTGCAGAACTCTTCCATCTTTGAATTCTTAAATTCAGTACCATTATCACTTCTCAGAATCTTGACTTTGTACTTTGTGGTTGTCTCAATCATCCTCACATGATCCAACAGAACTTCAGGAGTTTCATCTTTTCTGTGTAGAAAATACACCCAGGTGAATCTAGAATATTCATCAACAATTACAAGAGTGTACCTTTTCTTACTGATGGACATGATGTTGACTGGACCAAACAGATCAAGATGTAGCATGTGATATGGTTCTTCAATAGAGGATTCTGATTTACTCTGGAATGATGTCCTTCTTTGTTTTGCTTTTTGGCATGCATCACAGAGTCCATCAGGTGTATATAAGACATTAGGTAATCCTCTTACTAATTCTTTCTTAACCAACTCATTGATGTTGCTGAAGTTGAGATGAGAAAGCTTCTTGTGCCAATTCCAACTTTCATCTACTGAAGCTTTACTGATGAAACATGTAGGGGAGCCATCAGTATCTGAGAGAATGTTGGCTTCATATATGTTACCATGCCTGTAGCCAGTTAGTGCTATCTTCCCTGTTGCTTTACTGACTACTTCACAATGTGTGGAGTAGAAATTGACATGATAACCTCTGTCAGTGATTTGACTAATACTCAACAAGTTGTGTTTTAGTCCCTTCACTAGAGCTACTTTTTCAATGATGACATTTCCAATGATTATATTGCCATATCCCAAGGTTTGTCCAATGTTGCCATCTCCATAAGACACAGTTGGGCCAGCTTTTTCCTCATATTCTGATAACAGGGCTTTGTTTCCAGTCATGTGCACAGAACATCCACTATCCATGACTAACACATTTTTCCTTTTACCCTGCATCAGAATAGAAACACACTAGTTAGAACACTTAGGAACCCATACATGTTGGGTTCCTTTCTCATGCAATTTATTAATTTTAACAGCAGAAGACTTTTTGACTTTAGCAGTCCTGACAGGATTTACTCCATCAGGATTTGCTTTGTCAGTATCAGTATTAACAAAAGCATGCTTCTTCATGACATTTTCAGTTCTATCAGACTTTGTACTACTTTCAAACTTAGGCAATGGATCATAAAAGTTATAGTACAAATCATGATACTCTTTACATGTATAAATAGAATGCCATAGACTACCACAATGAAAACAGGACTTCTGCGGTTTATAGAGTACTGATCTATTCCTAACATCAGACTTAGGAATATCAGTAATCTTTTTCTTACTCTTCTTACAATCAATAGCAAGATGATTAGAGTTACCACAGTTAAAACAACACTTTCTAGGTGCATTTGGGATATACTTATAACCATTCTCTTTATTGATCCCAACTTTACCATTCCTGTTTCTCTTAACAGTAGCTTCCTTTTTCTTATCTGTAACCTCACAGATTTTATCTTTAAGCTGTTTCTGAGACAATAGACCTACATTCTTAGTGACTTTATTCAAGACAGGTTTAGGCTTAACGATTTTAATTCCTTGAGTAGAAGAAGATCCCTTTTCAAAAGTAGAATTGGAATCCTTACCAAAAACAAAATTAACAGGAGTAATCTTAGATTTGGTTGAGTCTATAACATGTCTATAGGTCTTTGGACTGACTGTCTCATCAATGACAATTTTCTCTGCTAATTTCTTATCTTCATCTGACTTATATCCTAGACACTCTTTCCAATTCTTAGAGGTATTAATCTCATGAAATTTCCTACCAGAGTCTGTCCAGGTTCTGATTTTCTCATTAGCATATTCAAGTTCTTTTTCAAGGAAAGTACATTTAGATGTCATCTCTAAGTGCATGTGCTTAACATTATCACATTCTTTTTGTACTTCTTGCATACGAGAAAATTCAGCTTCTAATATCTCATTCCTCTTTCTAAGGTCAGACATCTCAGATAAGATTCTAGTATTCTCAGCAGTTTGACTTCTAAAGCTAATATGTAATGACTTTAGAAAACGTCTTAACTCAGAAGCATTATCAGTATCAAAATCAAAGATAGTATTTAGTACCTTATCATCAGGAGCAGCAGTTACATCAGCATTGGCCATTAACGCATAGTTGACTACCTCAGTATCAGATTCTGAGGAAGAGTCCATCCAATCCTTGCTTGATGTGATGAGTGCCTTTGTCTTGTTGCATTCAGAAGCAAAGTGACCCATACCATTACACTTGTAGCATCTAACCTTTGACTTGTCAAATTTGCTACCCTTGCTGTCCTTCTTGATATACTTGTCTTTGTCTGCTTTGAAGGTCTTTTTCTGAAAGTTGCCCTGTCTTCTATTCTTCCTGAACTTCATCCTTCTGAAGTTTCTGACAATCATAGCAACCATCTCTTCCATGTCTGAATCAGAAGATTCATCACCAGTATTGGCATCAGGATTGCCATCAGTATCTGATGAAGAGTCGTCAGGATCTGACTCAGCTACTCTTGCTTTCCTTCTAGAGACCTCCATAGCTTTCTCTTTTGATTTTGCTTCTACATTCAAAGCAATTGACTTTGCCTTGCTGCTTTTCTTGTTCTTTCTCTGTTGAACTTCAAGATCATGAGTTCTTAGCATCCCATAGATCTCATCAAGAGACACAATGTTCAGATCATACTGGTGTCTAATGATTGAGGTCTGAGTATCCCATTCTTCAGGTAAAGCTCTAAGAAATTTGGTGTTTGAATCTTCAGTTTCATATACTTTGTCAACTAAGGATAAGCTGTTCAATAGTGTCAGGAATCTATCATATAGCTCAGTCAGGCTCTCTTCAGGTCTTGCATCGAATTGTTCATATTCTTGAATCAATAGCGCCCTTCTATTTTTCTTGACAGATGCAGATCCCTGGCACTGAGTTTCCAAAGTATCCCAGATTTCTTTTGAAGACTTGCATGCAATCACTCTGTTTGACATAACAGCATCAAGACCATTGTGCAAGATATTCTTTATCTTTGGTTCCCTGAGTACATGAGCTTTTTCTTCTGGAGTCCATTCAGATTTAGCTTTGACCACATAATGTTCTGGTACAGTATCTGTTCGTTCTACGAACTTTGTTGGTATATATGGTCCATCACGAATCCTGTCCAGATTGTCAGGATCCATAGCCTCCAGGTACATCAGCATCTTTACCCTCCATGTGGGATATTCTGATATCTTCAAGATGGGAATCTTCATGCTTTCATACTTGGTTGTCGACATCTTTAGATCGTATCTGATTCAGAATTAAATCAGTTTGCTCTGATACCAATTGTTGCCCAGTAAATAACAATTGTAGAAGGGGGTTGAATACAATTGTATAAGATTCTCGACTTTATATAACACAAATATGAAAGATCAATAACAATAACAATAACAGCTTTATTAACTTTGATATAAAACTGTTACAAACTCTCTTAAGAAATTCTGATGTTCTTAAGAGCTGCTAGCTTACAAAAAACTCTCTCAAGAAATTCTGTTCTTAAGAGCTTCTCTCCGATTATGTTCTCTCTCGAATGAATAATTCTCTCTCTCTGATGAGTACATAAATCGAAACCAAAACTGTGTTTATATAGTGCACACAGCTTCTCTATCAATAACAAGATAAGTCCTAATCATAATAAAGATAGAAACATATCTTTAATCGATAGCTGCATTCTACAAACCAGGAACAAACTTCCATGTTTATCTAGACTCCAAATATAACTCGAAGTAGGAATCCTGATCAGCTTCAAGTCCTGATGATCAAACCTGATCATAGTCTGAGTAGGAATCCTGATGATCAATAAGATACTGACGCTTGATCAAATACTGATGACCATGCAATACTGATGACGTCAGCAATCCTGATCAGTTGAGTCTAGCTTCTGACGATCATTGAATTCTGATCTAACAGAGGTGATTGAAGCCATCTGGGAATCTGCCGTGTTCGATTCTGTCAATGCTATAATCACCTTCATTCTTCAAGGTAAGGAACATGTGATAAAAAGTGATGTCATTACAACATGCTTAAACTTGCCTGAAAACAATAGGTTAGAAAAGCATAATGATACTGATATAGTTAACATGCTCAATTCCATTAATTATGCTTTGCCTACTGCTAATTTAAGAAAGATTCAAAGAAGAGGTATGGTAAAAGAATGGAGCTTTTTCTTTGATGCTATTCTTAAGGTTTCCTCTGGTAAGATTAGCAACTATGATGCTGTTACATTCTCTATGTTGGACATTTCTTACATGCTTTTAACTGATAGCTATTATAACCTAGGGTCCTTGATTCTATTTGAACTTGGTGCTAAACTAGGAAATAAAGCATCTAGAAGTAAGAATGTCTACTCTGCTAGATTTTTCATGTTGCTAGCTAACCATGTAGAGAGTAACTGTGACGACCCCATGCCATCACTTACACACACACACACAATATATATATCACCCCCTTAATTAAGTTACCTAATTTAAGTAATTACGGAACAATATAAGTTATTACAAGCCAGGGACTAGTACAAGTCCAAATAAACTAACAACGGTCCACAACCACACAAGCCCGAAATCACAAGGTTTGAAGTATGGAACAGCCCATCTAACTATTACAACGAAGTCAAGACAAGACTCGCCACTCGCGAACATTAACTACCTGAGCTATCACGTACTGTCCAGCTACACCATTGGATGACTTACGGGCGTTTTGCTTTGTTCGCACCATACTCGCTAGCTGAAAGGTTAGGGAATAGGCAAGGAATGAGCTACAATGCTCAGCAAGTACTAAACAGTTCCAATATACAGTGCCTTATTAACATGAACAGGAATATATATAACCGAGATAAATGGAATAATATCATTAACGGTATCATTTGCATCAAGGCACAAGGAAATCACGGTACAAAAGTCATAATAACTTCAGGGTAAAAGATTCATGGCAATCCGTTATAACAATTTTAATCAAAACTTTATAAAAACTATTTTATGACGCTACGTATTACAGCCGGTGATCAGCCGTGAAGTAATCCCGAACCGCGCTGGGTTCTCAAATATAAAGGGGATCCCTAGGCAACATTTAAGCCTATCAATAAGTGTGAAAAGGACTTGCGTCTAATCCAATCCACCAATTCAAGAAAACGTTTGTTGCATTTCACATATTCTTTTATTGTGTAACATGGATGCCAGGGTGATAACAACACTAACAATATCAAAGGGATCATTATCAATCATAAGTCAATGGTATACTAGGGATTTCTTTTGAGAATTTAGTTTGAATGAAAGTTAAAGTTTAACTGCAATAAAGGTGGTGTTTATTATTAACAAGGATAGTAAGGATAAGTGATCAGCTCGTAATAGGGAACGGTCAAGGTATACGGTCAAACGAAATTTAAGGAATTTAGGATTTATGTCAAGGGTTAATTGTAAGCAAGGTGTAAGTTGAAATTAAAAGCATTTGCAATGGTTATATGATATGGAAAGGTAAGCATGGCAATCATTACAAGATATAAAGCATTTGCAATAATATACGAGGCGGGGATAGAAGTACTTGCCTCTCGACTTGACCTAGGAATCACTCGATTTTAACCGAACGAATCTTTCCCCTATCCGCTTCGGAACCTACACATAATAATACCCTTTATTACTAATCGCTCTCTTGACACTTGTACTATATATAAACTTTAAATATTAATACACGCACGCTTGCACAAAAATTCCAGTATCATACAATAAAACCATCTTACACGTTCTTAAATACACATATACTTACATATACTTAAATATACATATACTTACATATACTTAATCACATCCACTGATATATACATTAATATACACTGATCATATCCATATTCAAGTGATCACATCACATTTAGATCCAATTAAGCACATAAGCATAAGTTCTACTCGACATTACTTAGTACATTACATTATCTCATGACTACAAGCAATTAAACAACCAATCAATCAAGTTACTTTGCATCAATCCACACATAACCCTTCTGCACATCTTAAATTTAGCAAGGCACATCAAGGCCTCACCTCAAATAGCTCACAAAATCAATGCACACACTTAAGACACTATAATGCGCACCTTGGCACCACTTGGAGTGCCTCGGCAAACAAATCACACTCTACTTAGGGCCTTTATCCCAAACTGACTTCTACAGAAACTTAAGACAAAATTCTAACTAATGCAAGTGGTTTGGCACTAAGGCCTCACCTGGGCCTCCCTAGGCCTCTATTCAAAGTTGACACAAAACTGCCTATTCTGTTTTACATTCTGCCCTGTTTTTAGTCACTTGTCACACCTATATCTAATCCATTTGTTGATTTCAATGACATGTTAAGACTTCCTAGACTCTATTATGATGTTATAAACCAAAGGCACATGAATGCCTTACACAAAACATGATTTTAATCAACCAAACGTTGACCTATGTCGAATCTGTCCTGTTTTGACCTCTGTTCAGATTTTAGTCAATGCACCTAACCAAATGCACGTTTTCTTTCAATTTAAAGACACCAAACTCATGTACACACCAGGGCCTAACTCTACTGTAGTTGGGCCTATGAGGGCCTCACAAATGCATGCTCAAAATGCTAGGTTTTAGTGACCTCAAAATCTGTCCTAAGTGATTGACATGACCACTTACCACTTTAACACTTTTTATAAATTTAAAAACTTAACAAGACAAGCAAAACTAAACTTATAACACACTCAAGCTACTGACCATTATCAAGCATGACTAATTTTATCAAATCAAGTCATTAAAAAAGGATTTTAAGGAAATAGTGACATGCTACTAGAAAACCACTTAAGCACATAGGCACTTGAACCTGTAACTTAAAAATCTCTACATGCATGTTTAATATATTCGAATTTTATGCATAAAAACAACTAGTATGCACTTTAAACTTGTCATGATCAAAGGTTTAAATAAGGGTTCTTAGTAAAACATTACTTTTGTAACATGCATGAATCAAATTGGAGTTAAAAAAAAGAAAACAACTAGTTCTTAAACCCTTCTTGAAAACCGAATGAATGCATGAACTTTTAAAACCTTTGGCTCCATAAATCATAGCCAAAATGTGATATGAGTTAAAGGATGACATGAGAAAGGGAGAGTACACTCCTTCATGATCATACCAAGCTCACATCCTTTATGCCTTATGGTTTAAACCTTAAATTCATAAGAACTAAAGTTTAAACCTTTGGATTTACCAAAAACATGACATGCACCTATTAACAAACCTTTAAATTGCATAAGCTAACTACTACAAGGCATGAACTAGCAATGGAGGTGAAGATTATACTTGTAAGAAGCTTGAAGTGAACAAGAAAAATGGAGGGGGTGGGGAGAAGGCCTTCGGCCGAATAGAGGGAGGAGGAAGAGAGGAGAGAAAAGTTTAGTTGAAAAGAAATGGTGAGTGGAGAGAAAGTGGAGTGGTTTTGTTGTTTAGTATGTTTGATTTAGGTAGTGGAAATGAGAGATTACTGAACTACCCTTGCCACTAGCTTAGGATAAAATGCATGCAAGGTTTTTGTGGTAATTTTCATGGTCAACTAGCATGAAATGTCATTCTTAACCCTACCCACTATATAATTCAAATTTGCATGCAAGGGCACTTTGGACATATGCTAACTATTGTTCTAGAATTAGAATTATGATTTTAAAAGAATGATTTTTAATAAATTAACTATAATTCCATAAATCATATAATTTGTATCATAAAATACTTTGGAATTTTAGAAATTTTATAAGAGTACTTTCATAATTAAGAATAAAATATATATATAAAGATATTTTCCTTAATTAGATAATTTAATAATAACCCTCTTAAAAATACAATTAAATAATTTTTATACCTCTAAAATTCAAAATACGACACATAATCATATAAACAACTAATTCTCTTTCCGGCACGATCGTACGCACACATATATAATCCACTTAAGATTTAAATTAACACATAAAATATATAAATATATATATAAATATTCATATACTATTCTAAATAATTTACCGGTTGTTACATCCTCTCCCCCTTATAGGATTCTGCCCTCAGAATCTAGGAGAACAAGTGAGGGTACCGGTTCCACATCTCAGACTCTAGCTCCCACGTTGACTCTTCGACTTTGGGATTTCTCCACAACACTTTTACTAGACTCACGGATTTATTTCTAAGATTCCTCTCTTGTTGATCAAGGATCCGAATAGGTCGCTCTTCATATGACAAATCTGCTTGAATCTCTTTTCATATCGGTCTACTAAAATTTTTTTGTAGGTCTTGGTTCATCTTAGTACATCTGGGGTGGATCGAATATTTCGGATCATGAGCATTACTTAATAGCTCATTCTTTAAGTCTGTCACCTAGGGTATCTAAATCGTTGAAGAAAATCTTACGATTCCTTTATCATTCTTTTGACTCCTTCTTTCTTCTCCGGTCAAGCTACTTGTATTATGGTCCATCACTTTAGCTTGACATCTTCTAATCTTCTCAAACAATTTGGGTGGGAAAGTCATTGTATAACGAACCTCTACTTCCATTTTCTCAAATTCTTTGATCAATTCTTCAGATGAAGTCATCATCTTCAGTCTCTCATTTCTACTCAAAGCGTCTGCTACCACATTTGCCTTGCCTGGATTGCGGGTGATAGTTCAATCATATCCCTTGATCAGTCTTAACCATTTCCTTTACCTTACATATATATATATAGCTCCTTTTTGTAAAAATATAATTCAAACTCCTTTGATCCGTATAAATTTCACACCTTTCTTCGTACAAGTATTGTCTCTAAATCCGTGCAAGGCCTATTGCGGAAAATTCCCCATCAGGTGTCGAGTATTTCTATTCGTGGTTTTTCGGTTGTCTGGAAGCATACGCAAATCACCTTATCGTGTAACATCAGTATTGATTCTTAACATGAAGTTACCATCTCAATTTAGTTCTTGGTATTGCCCTAAGGTACATGAGTCATACTTGTCCAATAACAATGAATGTTTTTCACTAACATGGCTCGAATCAAGAATTCTGTTCCTCTAGCAATTTAAGTACTTCCTTACCTATTTATCTTATGCTTTCTATATCACCAAATATCCTTTTTATCCAGTTGCACTGACATTGGAGAAGTTATCAATCTCTTCTTTAACTCTTGAAAGCTTTCTGGTAAGCTTGGTTAATGGTGTGGTTATCTTGGAAAAATCCTTGACAAACCTTCGATAGTCTCCATCTCATCTCGTAAAACTTCTGTAGGTGTCTTAGGCTTTACCAAATTCTTTACCTCTTCAATCTTCGCAGGATCCACTTTGATTCCTTCGTTACTGTCTACATGTCCTAGAAATTGTAACTCTTTCAACCAAAACTCGCACTTAGAAAATTTTGTGCATAATCTCTTTCCATGTATGACAAGTTAGAATTTCTTTGTTTGTTTCTGACCTAGGAACACAACTTCTACTTTATCTGTAGCTCGCAATTCCATTTTCCCCATATTCTGTTAACCAATCCATTTTTAGAATTCACATCAAATCTCCCTAACTTGACGGGAATCAAGTCATCCTAAGAGAAATGGTGAGCAATTATATCAATCTCACCGCGAGGACAAGCTAGATGAATCGATATACGCTCCTGATTAGCTATTCTTATAGTCAAAGCTTTACTTAGCAGTTGAATCGTACAACGCGGCTTATGAGCAAATTTTATAGAGATAAAAGACTTGGTAGCTCCAAAATAAATTAACACTTTGGCATTTCCATAATCTATTTGAAACGTATCTGTAACTACATCCTTATTTTCACTATATCGCTCATGGTCATATTAAGGGTTCTTGTCCCTGGGTTGCTTAGTAAATGGTGGTCCATTCATCCTTAGAATATTGCTTACTGGGCTTAACGATTGCAATCTCTTAAGACATGTCACACCTCTCCACACTTGTTGTACGTAACTCTTGTCTTCGGTTTATGGTTCTCATTGGCGTAGTGTCCTCTCTGATTACACTTGTAACATACCATATTGATCTTATTACAAAATCCCAGTTGCTTCTTTCCACAAGTTCTACATTCTGGTATCGGAGGTCTCATAGGTCTTTGTTGATCCAAATCTTGTGGACGGTTCTGTTGCCCATCATTTCTAGTTTCTAGTCTTATCTATCCCACATTCCTATTTGACTGATACTCAAGCCTTATATTAAAACAGTTCTGAAAATTCTTTAATTATTGGTCTTCTTCCCGTGTTTCCGCCTTCCCTTTTTTCTAGTTTCTTCTGTTTGTAATCAATAGCTTTACTCCTAATCCATGGCCTTACTTCATGTTGGAGTCTTCTAACTCTCTCTTCTCATCGATATTCACATATTCGAACACAAACCTAGCTAACTCTATAAACTTTGCTTCATACTACGCTATGCTCAACTTATCCTGCTTCGGTTCTAAGGTTTATATCCAACCTTTGGTCTCAAGACGTTCAAAACCTTGTAATGATCTAACTACCATATTCAAAGTGAAATATAGAATAAATGGGTGCTTATATATATATACTTGCCCGACAAGTAGAATAACAGTCTTCCATCAACAATAACCAATGGCTCTCCAATATCACTTTATTTCATACTTCATCATGATTAATATTGGTATATCCTTGTTAACTTCTCCTTATCCATACCAAATTCTCGGTAATAATAAACCTTGTAATCGTGTTGTAAGTCTAATGAGCAATTTGACTCGACGTTCAGTCCTCCTTTTAAAACAATTTCCCAAACTCGATCAAAACGAATTTCCAGTCAATGTAAGTACAGCTTGACTCTCGGAATAACGTCATCTTCGCCTTTGCGACTTCCAACTCTTTGATACCTTTAAGAGTCGTAAGAGTTTCCGACAAAATGAACCAATAGATACGAAGGTGTCAACAAATATGGAAATATAACAAGCATGTTTAGTAAGAATTTCTGGTAAAAAGAATTTAACTAAGAGATCAAGATGATCATCGAACTTTATCAGGTTGCATTTGTCATTTTAAACAACACAGTACAGAAGGTGGCCAACCTTTAGTACTTTCATGACAAACACACCACCAGTGGCGTCCCACCGGACTTCTATCACGCAGATAGAAAGTACCTGAATCCCCTATATATATAGGGTTGTTCATCTCAGTTACAACAAGGAGGATCAAAAATTTAAGAGGAATATATGAAAGGTTTAAGAGTTTCAAAAGTTTATATAATATTGGATCAAGTAGCCCATGAACAATAGAGGTATTTCGTAAAGAATAAAATAATATAAGTGAAAAATTGAATCTTTGAAAAAGGCAAATTGAATAAAATCAATGACTAGTTGTGAACAGACTTATCCTTACATAGAACGAATGGAGGTAATCACGCCTTGTCTTGGGTAGATGGTCCGTAGGGGAGTTAATTTCTAGTATGAGCTTATATGTATGTCCCGCTAGTAAATCAACTTATGCAATCTTATATAAAGAAGGAATTTACACTTTAGCCGCTCCTCTGGATGAATGTCCCTATCACGGGGGTAAAAATCATTATCATATCGCAAAGAATCTATATAAGTCTTTCTAAACGTTATCTTAGAGATTCTACTCTCAATAAACTCTAACTATACTTGGTTCGGAACTCTGCGCGGTGTTTCCTATAGCGTTCGCGATGTAGCCGAAGTCGTAGATGAAATTCTGGAAAGTACATAAAGATCTGCAGGTGATGTCCTCCGAACTGGTAGCTCTGACTCTCCGATTGACTCCTACAGCTTCGAATTATTTGCCCCGTCCGTAACCCGATCTTCAAATGGTTCAAGCGTATACGCACTTGATATATCGAAATACTATATAACGTCTGAATGCCTAACTTAATAGTCCTAGAACGAAACTTATCCTATTAGTCAAAACTATGTTCATAAATCCTAATTCAAACTCTATGTGAGTTTGCTCATTGTTTTTCTTATCTTAGACTCTTCTACCTATTCTTGTTTTGCTCACTTTCCCCTTCAATAACCATAGCCTTTTGGACCACTTTAGCATAAGTAGTCAACTCGAAGGCCGCTACACGACTCCTAATCCAGGGCTTTAATCCTTGCTGAAACCTTTTTGCCCTCTTCAATTCAGAATCAACATATTCACCAACAAATCTAGCTAGCTCCGTAAACTTCTTTTCATATTCTCCAATTGTCATATTCTCTTGCCTCAACTCGAAGAACTTCATTTCCATTTGTGTCTGCATATAACGGGGAAAATACTTATCCAGAAACATCCTCTTAAATCTGTCCCAAGTAATAACTTCTGCCGCCTCTAGAGTCCTAGCTGACTCCCACCAATAGTTGGACTCTCCTTTAAGAAAATAAGATGCATACTCCACCTTCTGATCATTCCTAACATTTAACAAGGCAAAAGCCTTCTCTATCTCCTTAAGCCAAGCATGGGCTTCGACTGGGTCTTGCGATCCACGGAATTCCGGAGGGTTCACAGATTGGAAAGTCTTAAAAGCAGTGACTGTTGCTGGGGGTGGTTGAGGGGGTTGCAATTGTTGAAGAAGTTGTTGTTGTTGAGCAATAGTGGTGGTTTGCTGGCGTAATAGCTCTAGAAGTTGAGCCATGCCAGGGTTTTGAGCTTCTGGGTCATTTGCGGGTCTTATTCTGGGTGCCATTTACTGAAATGAGAGTTATACAGTTTAATTAATTTCAGGTAATTTCACGGTTAGGGTGTCATTCATAGTTAACATGGTATACAGGTTTCAATTTAAGCAATAAAGGTGATACATGGTTGTAGTTATGAAATTTTAAAAGAGCGGTAAAGAAATTAAGCAGTTCTAAAAGATGTAGAATTGAAATTAACACCAACTTAAAGTCAGGGTACAAACGATAGAATACGAATTAAGGTCTTAGCAATACAAAGTCTAAAATAACAAGGTCTCGGAAACCGAATCTTAGGAAATAGAAACAACTAGCGGTGCACAACATGGGTAGTCCAGCAAAGTCAAGCATTAGACAGATTTTCCATGAACTCTTCCCAGAGACTGTCCTCGTCCTGCTGGGCTCTCTCAACATCAGGGGTATTGTCCTCTCGGAGCATCCTCACAACACTCGTCAGCTCGTCCTCCATCATCTGAATCACAATCTAGCTAGTCTGGTCTCGCTGAACCGGCATCTCTTGGAGTCTGGTCGTAGCCATCTGAGTCAGGGTCTCGAGCCTCGAGATAGTCTCTGCCTTGGGCCCCTCGCCCATCTGCTGCTCACTCTTAAACACATCCTCGATTCGCTCCATTAGCTTATCGTACTTCCGCTGAAGGACATCGTACTCTAGCCTCAGGTCCGCATACACCGAAAAAGCAATGATATCACCCGGCGGGGTCAAAGAAGATGTGTGCGCACGTTGCTGCCAATTAATATATACAAGGGAGTCAAATACAACTAATCCGAACAACACACGTTTACACTCTCGACACTATCCTTCAAACCTACACTTCCTATAACCTAATTGGGCAGTCCAGGGACTCTAAACCTCAGGCTCTGATACCAAACCTGTGACGACCCCATGCCATCACTTACACACACACAATATATATATCACCCCCTTAATTAAGTTACCTAATTTAAGTAGTTACGGAACATTATAAGTTATTACAAGCCAGGGACTAGTACAAGTCCAAATAAACTAACAACGGTCCACAACCACACAAGCCCGAAATCACAAGGTTTGAAGTATGGAACATCCCATCTAACTATTACAACGAAGTCAAGACAAGACTCGCCACTCGCGAACATTAACTACCTGAGCTATCACGTACTGCCCAGCTACACCATTGGATGACTTACGGGCGGTTTGCTTTGTTCGCACCATACTCGCTAGCTGAAAGGTCAGGGAATAAGCAAGGAATGAGCTACAACGCTCAGCAAGTACTAAACAGTTCCAATATACAGTGCCTTATTAACATGAACAGGAATATATATAACCGGGATAAATGGAATAATATCATTAACGGTATCATGTGCATCAAGGCACAAGGAAATCATGGTACAAAAGACATAATAACTTCAGGGTAAAAGATTCATGGCAATCCGTTATAACAATTTTAATCAAAACTTTATAAAAACTATTTTATGACGGTACGGATTACAGCCGGTGATCAGCCGCGAAGTAATCCTGAACCGCGCTGGGTTCTCAAATATAAAGGGGATCCCTAGGCAACATTTAAGCCTATCAATAAGTGTGAAAAGGACTTTCATTTCACATATTCTTTTATTGCATAACATGGATGCCAGGGTGATAACAACACTAACAATATCAAAGGGATCATTATCAATCATAAGTCAATGGTATACTAGGGATTTCTTTTGAGAATTTAGTTCGAATTAAAGTTAAAGTTTAACTGCAATAAAGGTGGTGTTTATTATTAACAAGGATAGTAAGGATAAGTGATCAGCTCGTAATATGGAACGGTCAAGGTATACGGTCAAACGAAATTTAAGGAATTTAGGATTTATGTCAAGGGTTAATTGTAAGCAAGGTGTAAGTTGAAATTAAAAGCATTTTAAATGGTTATATGATATGGAAAGGTAAGCATGGCAATCATTACAAGATATAAAGCATTTGCAATAATATACGAGGCGGGGATAGAAGTACTTGCCTCTCGACTTGACCTAGGAATCACTCGATTTTAACCGAACGAATCTTTCCCCTATCCGCTTCGGAACCTACACATAATAATACCCTTTATTACTAATCGCTCTCTTGACACTTGTACTATATATAAACTTTAAATATTAATACACGCACGCTTGCACAAAAATTCCAGTATCATACAATAAAACCATCTTACACGTTCTTAAATACACATATACTTACATATACTTAAATATACATATACTTACATATACTTAATCACATCCACTGATATATACATTAATATACACTGATCATATCCATATTCAAGTGATCACATCACATTTAGATCCAATTAAGCACATAAGCATAAGTTCTACTCGACATTACTTAGTACATTACATTATCTCATGACTACAAGCAATTAAACAACCAATCAATCAAGTTACTTTGAATCAATCCACACATAACCCTTCTATACATCTTAAATTTAGCAAGACACATCAAGGCCTCACCTCAAATAGTTCACAAAATCAATGCACACACTTAAGACACTATAATGCGCACCTTGGCACCACTTGGAGTGCCTCGGCAGAAAACTCACACTCTACTTAGGGCCTTTATCCCAAACTGACTTCTACAGAAACTTAAGACAAAATGCTAACTAATGCAAGTGGTTTGGCACTAAGGCCTCACCTGGGCCTCCCTAGGCCTCTCTTCAAAGTTGACACAAAACTGCCTATTATGTTTTACGTTCTGCCCTATTTTTACTCACTTGTCACACCTATATCTAATCCATTTGTTGCTTTTAATGACATGTTAAGACTTCCTAGACTCTACTATGATGTTATAAACCAAAGGCACATGAATGCCTTACACAAAACATGATTTTAATCAACCAAAAGTTGACCTATGTCGAATCTGTCCTGTTTTGACCTCTGTTCAGATTTTAGTCAATGCACCTAACCAAATGCACGTTTTCTTTCAATTTAAAGACACCAAACTCATGCACAAACCAGAGCCTAACTCTACTGTAGTTGGGCCTATGAGGGCCTCACAAATGCATGCTCAAAATGCTAGGTTTTAGTGACCTCAAAATCTGTCCTAAGTGATTGACATGACCACTTACCACTTTAACCCTTTTTATAAATTTAAAAACTTAACAAGACAAGCAAAACTAAACTTATAACACACTCAAGCTACTGACCATTATCAAGCATGACTACTTTTATCAAATCAAGTCATTAAAAAAGGATTTTAAGGAAATAGTGACATGCAACTAGAAAACCACTAGGCACATAGGCACTTGAACTTGTAACTTAAAAATCTCTACATGCATGTTTTATATATTCGAATTTTATGCATAAAAACAACTAGTATGCACTTTAAACTTGTCATGATCAAAGGTTTAAATAAGGGTTCTTAGTAAAACATTACTTTTGTAACATGCATGAATCAAATTGGAGTTAAAAAAAGAAAACAACTAGTTCTTAAACCCTTCTTTAAAACCGAATGAATGCATGAACTTTTAAAACCTTTGGCTCCATAAATCATAGCCAAAATGTGATATGAGTTAAAGGATGACATGAGAAAGGGAGAGTACACTCCTTCATGATCATACCAAGCTCACATCCTTTATGCCTTATGGTTTAAACCTTAAATTCATAAGAACTAAAGTTTAAACCTTTGGCTTTACCAAAAACATGACATGCACCTATTAACAAACCTTTAAATTGCATAAGCTAACTACTACAAGGCATGAACTAGCAATGGAGGTGAAGATTATACTTGTAAGAAGCTTGAAGTGAACAAGAAAAATGGAGGGGGTGGGGAGAAGGCCTTCGGCCGAATAGAGGGAGGAGGAAGAGAGGAGAGAAAAGTTTGGTTGAAAAGAAATGGTGAGTGGAGAGAAAGTGGAGTGGTTTTGTTGTTTAGTATGTTTGATTTAGGTAGTGGAAATGAGAGATTACTGAACTACCCTTGCCACTAGCTTAGGATAAAATGCATGCAAGGTTTTTGTGGTAATTTTCATGGTCAACTAGCATGAAATGTCATTCTTAACCCTACCCACTATATAATTCAAATTTGCATGCAAGGGCACTTTGGACATATGCTAACTATTGTTCTAGAATTAGAATTATGATTTTAAAAGAATGATTTTAATAAATTAACTATAATTTCATAAATCATATAATTTGTATCATAAAATACTTTGGAATTTTAGAAATTTTATAAGAGTACTTTCATAATTAAGAATAAAATATATATATATATATATATATATATATATATATATATATATAAAGATATTTACCTTAATTAGATACTTTAATAATAACCCTCTTAAAAATACAATTAAATAATTTCTATACCTCTAAAATTCAAAATACGACACATAATCACATAAACAACTAATTCTCATTCCGGCGCGATCGTACGCACACATATATAATCCACTTAAGATTTAAATTAACACATAAAATATATAAATATATATATATATAAATATTCATATACTATTCTAAATAATTTACCGGTTGTTACAGTAACCTGTTGATCCAATTCCCTGCAAACTCCAAGGATTGTTGGGTTCAAAATAAGAGAGTCCTTGAGGACTTGAATAGGATGAACCACAACAAGGAGGTACAATTGGTATACCTACCAATTTTCAATGATGCTCAGGAGGCACAGGTAACTCAGGTAATTTCATCTACTGTACCTTCCTCTGTACCCTCTATTTCTTTGATTTCTTGTGCCACTATGGAGGTTGGAACTGTCCAACAGCCTCCTACCCAAGTGGCCACCTCTAAAATTCCAAAATCCAAATCCAAAAAGCCAACCGCTGGTGCCTCTCAAAAGGCACTTGTTGTAAAAACTACCAAACCACTTGAGGGGAGTCTGAAGGAGGTAGTAAGTGGTGAGGGAAGGGGTGAACATCAAAGAAACCCCAAGAACAAGGAGGGTGAGATTAGTGAATCCCAGCCTAGCCACCCTATATCGTCTCAAAAAGATACAGTGGTTGAAAAGGAATCAAACACATCCTTAGTGACATCCTCCCAAAAGGATGATACTATTGAAAATAGTCCCCAACCAGGGACACAACACAAGAAGGTGTTAGAAAATGGAAAGTTTGAGGCATATTTTAAATATGTTCTTGATATAATTTCGGGAAACTAACAATTGGAGGTTGTTCCTTGTTATGAGAACTTAAACTTTCATGTTTGGATCTAAGACATTTTCTTAGTGGAATCCATAAATAAATTGAGTTGAAATAGGTTGCTTGAAATGGGTTATGTGGGTTGTTTAAGTTGAAATAACTTATATCCCACATAGAAATGGTAATGAGAGGTTGGCGGGTTTATATAGAACCATGTGCAAGAGTAGTGTACAACTACTAAGGCATGTGGGTGTGCATGGTGTTATTGTGAGCCTCACGCGCGCGCACACACACGCGCGCCGCCGCCGCCCGCCTCGCCACGCCACGTTACGACACGACTCGACTCGGGTCGGGTCGGGTAGAAGGGCGATTTGGGAGAATATCTTGGCGTCTCGCGTACGTGAGGTGACCTGGGCGAGGAATTTTATTACCTGTTTATTTAATATTATTTATTGATTTAATTTAATAGTATCAGTATTTATTTGTAACAGCTCAACGAACTGGGTCAGGATTTATATTAAATCCTGATGGACCAGTTCTTGGATTAACTCCTGATGGCCTGGACCAGTTAACTACTGATCCTGATGGCCTGGATTAACTACTGATCCTGATGGGTCAGTACTTGAAGTTAAATCCTGATGGTCGGTCCAGTACTGATGCCACTTCTGACGGACAGTAAGTCCTGATGGCTTGACTTGAGTAAGTACTGATGACGATCAAATCCTGGTGGACCAGTAAGTCCTGACTGAGCTGTAACTGATATTAAATACTGATGACACCTATTAATGATAATTAAATCAGAATATTTAGTATTAAATATCATATCTTCAGTTACAATTTTCTTTTGGTCTGTTACGTTTTATGTTGTATGATATATACAAAACTAAACGTTTTACACAGTGAGATTGTACTAAGATACACAAAACCCTAGCATCATATTCTTCTCTATTCTCTCTCTAAATACATACATACAGAATATACACATAGTTTTTGGGCGAACTGAGGTGCAGGTCGCTGTTGATCATTGCCATTACTGTGAGTGGATTGATCTGAGTTCTTTTATCCTGGAAGTGATATTGCTGCAACCCAACACAGCGTAAGTGGGGCAATAATCTCTTCAAGAACAGTCAAGACTTCTTTAAGGCTTGGTGACTCAGCTGTTCTTTATCTATCAATACTTGTTAAAAGCTACAGAGAGATAAGTAATTATTTCTTGTCTTGTTATTTACAGTCTCTAATTATTTTCTTGTTTCGACCTTCGTATTTGTTTTTTTACTTGGTATATTTGCCTGTTCTTGTTAATATAAATATATATAACTGCCCTATTATTGCTGTGTAGTTTAGTGAATTATACCCAACAATCTTGAAGAGATTACTCGTGTTATATATTGTTAATTAGCAAGATGGTTAACGAAACTGAAACTCCTACTGTTGGTGCTATTGCTTCTGGTTCTGGTGTTACTGTACCTACCATCGATTGGACCACGTTCGGTTTCCCACAGCCTATGGATTTGTTAGGAATGCTTGATAAATTCGATGGGGGTGTTGGTTTTTCTCGTTGGTAGAAAAAGATGAAACTGTGGCTTACGGTAAAGGGTCTATGGCCGGTGGTGCAGTATGAGAAACCAGTTATTGATCATGAAAAGGCTGAATCTGTTAAGGCTTATGCTATGCGGGAGGAAAAAGATGGGGTGGCTAGGGCTGCTATACTGGCAGCTTTAGCGAACACTCTATTTGATGTTTATTCATCTGATTCTTTCACTGCTAAGCTCTTATAGGAGAAGCTGGACTAGACACATAATACTAACTCGCAAGGGTTGGAAAATTAGTCAGTGGCTAGGTTCCTTGATTTAAAACTGGTGGATACTAAATCCATGACTGAGCTGGCACACGAGTTTGAGATGTTGGTGTACGCTTTGAAGGAGTCCGGAATGGATCTTCATGAGAAGTTTTAGGTTATGGCTGTGATTGAAAAGCTTCCAAAGTCTTGGGAAGAGTTTGCTCTCTCCTTGAAAAGACAGAAATGAGAGATCACATGGATAAACCTAATGTTGAACATCTCTGTGCAGGAACAACACAAGTCCAAACAAGGACATGTGATGCCTGCTGAACATGGGAGTTCGAAGGTGAATGTAGTGGCTGTTGGACAGAAAAGAAAGGCTGTCACTAAGAAGGAAAACACTAAGACTAAAAATGACAAGAACAAGGCTAAGAAACCAAAGACAAACAAACCTTGTTGGTCTTGTGGACAGGTTGGTCATTGGAGTAAGGACTTTCGTGCAAAGAAAGCTAAGAAATCTGTGGGAGCACAAGCTAATACTGTGCTTGGAACCACTGATGGGCCTATGGTACACATGGTTGTTGGTGAGGCTGTTGCTTCTGGAACCAATAACGGGTATGTTACCTACAACCCTGTAGTTCTTTCCACTTATATGTCTCATGAATGGTTGATTGATACTGGAGCTAATGTACATATTTGTACTGATATTACTCTATTTGTATCTTATCAACAAACTCATGGATTGATAGTGACGATGGGGAATGCTAGTGTTGCTCAAGTTCTTGGAATAGGAAACGTGGACCTGAAGTTTGCTTCTGGGCGTGTTCTATCCCTCACTAGAGTGCATCATGTTCCCGATATTCGTAGAAATATAATAAGTGGAAGTTGTTTAGTTAAGAATGGTTTTGAACTTTATTTGAAATGTAATAAAGTAGTTATTACACATACTGGTGTATTTTTTCGCAAAGGTTACTTGTATGATGGTTTGTTTTTAATAAATGTTGAGCCTGTTTTGGGCAGTTTTATTAATGATAGTGTTGCACCTTCTGTTAATTGTGTTGAATCATCCGATTTGTGGCATTCTCGACTTGGTCACTTGAATTTTGGTGCTCTAAAGAATATGATGAATTTAGAGTTGATTCCAAAACATGCCATTGATAAGAAATCTAAATGTCAAGTATGTGTGACTGCTAAACAAACTAGGAAACCCTTTCATAATATTGTTAGGGATTCAGGAGTATTAGATTTAGTACACACATACATATGTGAATTTGGTGGCATTTTGACTAAGGATAGTAAACGATATTTTATTACCTTTATAGATGATTGTAGTAGATACTGCTATGTTTATTTACTTAAGCATAAATATGAAGAACTAGAAAAATTCATTATGTTCAAAACTGAAGCTAAAACACAAACTGGTAAAGTACTTAAACGTTTGAGATCTGATAGAGGTGGTGAGTATACTAGTACCTCGTTTAATGAATTTTGCGCAAACAATGGTATAGTTCATGAGGTGACTCCACCATACACACCTGAGTCTAATGGGGTGGCTGAACGAAAGAACAGAACTTTTAAAGATATGATTAACAACATGCTTCTTAATTCTGGGTTGCCTAAGTACATGTGGGGAGAGGCTTTGAATACGGCTTGCCATATTCTGAATAGAGTCCTTCTGAAACATATGGACAAGACGCCTTATGAATTATGGAAAAGTAGAAAGACAAGTTTAAAGTATCTTCGTGTGTGGGGCTGCCTTGCTAAGGTGCTTGTCCCTGAACACAAGAGAAAGAAACTAGGTCCGAAAACTGTTGATTGCATCTTTCTGGGCTATATTGAAACCACTACGGCTATGAGATTTTTAGTGTTAAAATCTAACATAGACGGTATAGTGGCTAATACTATAGTTGAGTATCGTGATGCAACATTCTTTGAGGATGTGTTCCCTATGAAGAATGGCATACCTCAAGATATTTCTAATGATGATCCCACTCACACATCGAGTTCTATTCTTGATCATGTGGAAAGGATGACAAATGTGGGGGAAGATCCTGCTAGTAGTTCTACTCCTGACGAAGTAGATGAACCTAGAAGGAGTAAGCGTGCAAAGGTAGTCAAGGACTTTGGAAGTGATTTTTTCACTTACAATGTCGAGGATGAACCTTTAACTTTTCGACAGGCCATGGATTCTTCGGAGTCAAGGCACTGGAAAGGTGCTATAAAAAGTGAGATTGACTCTATTGTTTCTAATGGAACATGGGAGTTGGTTGATCTTCCTCCTGGGTGTACTACTATAGGGTGTAAGTGGATCTTCAAAAGGAAAATGAACCCGGATGGCTCAATAGATAAGTATAAGGCTAGGATGGTAGCTAAGGGTTTTAGGCAAAAAGAAGGCATTGATTACTTTGCTACATACTCTCTTGTTGCAAGATTGACTACAATACGAATGCTTATAGCATTGGATTCCGTACATGGTCTTATCATCCATCAAATGGATGTAAAGACAGCTTTTCTTCATGGTGATCTTGAAGAAGAGATTTATATGGATCAGCTTGAGGGATTTGTTGCTTCTGGTAATGAGAGGAAAGTATGTAAGCTGATCAAGTCTATATATGGCTTAAAACAAGCTCCTAGAGATTGGCATAAAAAGTTTGATGAAACTGTTATAGAATCAGAGTTTGTAGTTAATGAAAGTGACAAGTGTGTTTACTACATGGTTAAAGGAAATGAATGTATTATCGTGTGCCTATATGTGGATGACATATTATTGTTTGGAACCAATATTGAGATTATTAATGAGACAAAAAGTTTCTTTAAAAGGCACTTTAAAATGAATGATCTGGGTGAGGCTAGTGTGATTCTTGGGGTCAAGTTGACACAGTCAACTGATGGAATAACCTTGTCACAATCTCATTATATAGAGAAATCTATACTTGATAAGTATGGTTATTCAAATTGTAGAATCGCTAGCACACTGTACGATCCTAAAGTTGCCATTGTCAAGAATAGTTTAAGAATTCCTGTGTCTCAGTTAAGGTATTCTCAGATTATTGGAAGTTTACAATATCTTGCTAACGTGACTAGACCAGATATTTCTTATTCTGTGTCAAAGTTAGCTAGATATACAAGCTGTCTGAACAAGACTCATTGGGAGGCACTGGATAGAGTTCTTAGATATCTTAAGGGAACTATTTCCCTTGGTTTGGATTATCGAAGATTCCCTGGAGTACTCGAGGGATATAGTGATGCAAGTTGGATAGTTAAGAAATCTGGTACCAATGGAGTGACTTGATATTTGTTTACCCTAGCAGGTGGAGAAATATTGTAACGCCCCCAAATCCGGGGTCAATGATTTGGTCGTCACACTGCACTCTTAATCCAAACAACCTGTTCAATATAAAATCAACACAATAATAATAATATCTGTGACCCCAACTCTACCAAGAATCTTTAAAGGTTATAGTGCTAGAAACAAGAATCCAAAATTTCATTACAACAACTTTCCTTTTTACAATCATTCTCTTTACAAAATTCTAATACACTAGTATAACTTCGATAAGAAGTATACCAGGCAACTAATCTTATACAATATATTAAGCAATAGAAAACATCTATATACAAAACCTCTCACTAGCTCCACTGCTCTGGATCAAAACGTCCTTACGCTAATATCTTTCCCCATCTCTGATCAGCTACGCGGACAACTCTCGCCAATACACCTTCTTTCCGGCAGGCTAAAATATATATAAATAAAACAAGTATGAGCGAATGAATTGCTCAGCAAGTGCATTATTAAATATAAAATATAAAGTTCCAAATTAATCTTTGGATTTTTCAAATAAACAAGCCTATGGCTTAAACATTTGTAATCTCTAATATTTTCAAAGTAAGTTTGGTAATTTATCACAATATCTCATTTAGCTTCTCGCAACCGAATAGTTTTAAAACACAAAAGATTTATATAGGTCGTTACGATGACCGAATCAACAATAACTACAATAGTATGTAGAAAATATGAAATAAATGTAACTCGTACGTCTTCAAGACCATGGTTTGTACAAAAATACTAATTTGAAGATAACAGGTCTATTCACGACATTTTCCGAAATCAACAACTCTGGAAGGTTAGAATAATCAAGGGGCAAGAATGAGCCAACACGCTCGGTTAAGAAATAAAGAACGCACTTCAAGACTTCAACATGGTACCGACTGGATATGCGGTATGAATAAAACTCAACAAGATAGATATCTCACGACTGCCAATGGAATCAAGGAAGTGGATTTCAACTATTTGGAATCCGAATGTATTAAGAGTAAGCGATTTCAGCAAGATTGAAACCACTATTAATAATCAACAAACCAACAACTTCACGCAACGAATAAACCTGAGAATCAGGTCATATCTCACAAGTACAAAGTATATGGATGTAACTCATCCTAGAAATGAAAATTCATATTAGAATTGGATTTTTTTAACAATTATCAAATACAAAGGTTGTGCTGCTGGCCAGCCACGCATCAACCCCGGACTAGCTCATGTCATAGTCCTCTACTGGATCCTAGGCCAATCTGGGCCTTAATTTCATCGACCAATAATTGGTCCATTTTTAAAAACATTCCAATTCTATATTATTTATACGTCAGGTGTCAGAACAATTGACAACCTTACTTCGACAATCAGGTGTCGGAAGAATCGACAACCTAATACAACAATTGCTGGAAAACTCACGTTCCAGGAAACAGTTCAATTATGAAGAATCCATTAAGGAATAACAATATAATCTAGTATCGACGAGATCGACACAATATGGGGAGGTGCACATGAAAAGTGACAATATAATAAGCATCGACGAGTTCGATGTAACAACTGGGATATAATGAAGAATAAACAATGACATGCTCAACAAGGTTAAGTCCGATATGAAACAGACAATATGATATCAACAGAAAAGTGTAACAAGTCAATATAGAGTAGGGTTCAAAGAATAAACAATAACATGCTTAACAAGATTGAATCTGATATGAAACAGGCATTATGATATCAACAGAATTTGCAATAACTCAATATGGAATAGGGTTCAAAGAACAGGCTCTAGATGGCCTTAACAGTTCAATTCATCACATTATGGAAGAATTAGTTAAGATTCAACAATCTGGTAAGTGACAAGAAAGTCAAGTTCAAGTTTAAGAAAAATTCAGGGTGAAGTTTATAAATGAAGAAAACAAAGGTTTATTAACTTCTGGCAGAAATAGTTCAAGTCCTTCGAACATATACTTATAATAGATAAGCCTCGTATTTGAAGGAAGTAAACTAAATCATGCACAGCATAAATGAATTCGAATCAGGGAATGGATCAGATGATCGCATTAACAAGAAATGGTAATAATACTTGCAAGGGTGCAGGATGGAAAAATGGAATACTTGTAGAACAAGTACCACAACTTCGGAATTTAAAATAACGTTTTCAACATAGGGTTCGTAAGTTCCCACTCATCTAGGGTTGGCAATATTCCAACCTAATATTTTAAAATCATGTCTTTTAAAAGAGAGCCTTAGTATACGGCCCATAATTATCTCTTCAAACTTTTCAATATAATAAGTATATCTTTCCAATCAATATGAAAATATGAATCTAAACTCAAAAGGTATAAAAGAGTACTCGTCAATTTACGAGATTAAATAACATACTTGCAATTCAATGCAAAAGAAATCAACATTTGAAAATTCAGTAATAAGCATTCAACATGCATACTAATAATTCAAGATAATATCCCTTAATTAATAAGCAAGGGTATAAACACTTGCCTCTGGTCCTTAGCTATTTCGTAACGCTGAAACAATACGATTTCCTCCTTATTCTGTCTTGTCGCACGATTCTCTTCTTCCGTCCTTCTTTGCTTTAACGCTCTTGCGAATACCACTAGTCTGTTTTTACCATTTCGAATCCACGTGCCAGCCTCGATAGTCAAACATGAGACGGTACTTAGTCTTCAACGTATAATCCTCATATTATATAAATGATCGTAACTTAACTTCGACGCACTTACCGATCTTACCGATATCTCTGTTGCATAAACATCCACATCTCAACTGATAGACCAATCGCAATCACCCACATAAGTAATCCACGTAACTTGCTTGACGACAATCCCCATACTATAAAAAGTCAACATCCAAGTCAACGGCCTCGTAAATCTCACTTTCTAACATAACCGACAAATTTCTATCCTATCTACCCCTCGTGATAACATTAGACACAACCAATTACTCAAACAAGTCTCCACACAATTTATTCGCATGCATGACTCACACAGATAATTCACATTGTTCACATAACACATTTAAACAAGTGACCGGTTACGTATCGGACGCCCGGTCTAATTTACGATATTTAAAACTCAGACACTAGCCCTAGTACGGGCATATCCTGACTATAAAGCACATTACACAACTCATACAAATCACATAGCACTTATAACTATTTTTAAAACATCACACAAAGCTTATTTGAATTTAAATAAGCCACAAACTATTTTTAAATCAAAAATCGGATTTTTAAATCCAATATAAGTATTTTAAATGAAAATAAATCAATTAATAAAATTAATTGACACTCTTTAAATACTCAAACTATTTTTTTTTTAAATAATTAAATAGGCTTGAAAATAATTAAACTGAATTTTTAATTAATTAAATCTAATTAATAATTAATTTTTAAGAATTAATTGATTAAAAGAATTAACCAATTAATTAATAAATTAATTATTAATTAAAAATAATTAAAATAATTAAGTTTAATCAATTTTCGGATTTAAAATAATAAATATAATTTATCAGAATTTTTCTGATATAAAAATATATTTTTAAAATAAAAATATGAATTTTTAAAGTTTTTAAACTATTTTCGAATTAAATTTAAAAATAAAATTCAAAAACAGTTTTCTGAAAATGAATTAGGGTTTTGAAGATTGAAACCGGGTCGAAAAATCGGGTAAACGGGTCGGGAAGAACGAATCCGGGTCACCAAGAACAACCCGCCGGAATCTGGGTTTTCCAGAATCCGGCCGGCGTCCGGTGGCCGGACTTCGCCGTTTCCGATCAAAACAAAACCAAACTATAGGGCTTTTGTTCGCTTTTGCAAGACAAACACAACCCACATACACACACATCTGTCCCATGCCGGAATCGTGCCCAGAATTCATTCAAAGAACTCGCCGGCGACGACCTCGGCCGGAAACCCGATCTACTTAAATCCTACATGAAACTCAAAGATTAATATACCAAAATGAAGCTTATAACTCATACAATAAAAGCCCTTTACCAAAAACAATGTCAGATCAATATCAAGAACGTACGAATTGAAAGAAGAAATCGGGTCAAAACCCGAAAATTAAACCCGACTAAATCGAACATAAACATGAAATTAAAGCATGGATTCTTGCTAATTAGAACCCTAGGAACATGTTAGAAGCAACCAATTGAACGGAGAATCAACAGAATGAAAATCCCCAAATCGAATCAAGAACCCTAATTTTAATTCGAAACTTGTAAAATCAATATAAAATCGAATACTTACCAGATGATGATGAGGTTGGAAGATTCTGAAACTAGATTTTTGGGGCTTTGATTTGAGTATAAGAACTTCAGATTTGGACTTCAATAACCCTTAGAACGAATTGATTGAAGATCAAGAACACAAAATAATTATTTGGGAATTTCGGATTTCTTGAGTAATTTCTGAAGAATTGCTAGGGTTATGAAGTCTGATTGGTCATTTTATATTTTTGGAAAAATAATACCCCAAATAACATTTTTGGATCGATATTGATTCGTTAGATCGTTTAAAAACCCTAATTAGGTCAAAAACACGTTTTACGAAAAGTAAGGGGTTAAAAAGGTTGATGATTATCCAAATTGATATATATCATTATATAACTAATGCTCAAGAATACTAGGGCTATAACAACTCCAATATTGATATAGAACGATAAATCCGTCCCCTTAAGCAATTAGGGTTCGGAACGATTTTTCCTTTTTCGGATCAAAAATTGAAATTAATTTGCAGAATCAAATAGGTAGGGTTAAATAGAATCCCCTAACCCTTTCGATAACGATTCGAATACGAAAGACGAAGAATTAAAAATGAATGTACGAAATTTCAACGGGCTCTTGAATTATCAAAACGGCTCAAATTTGAAGAAAATTCCAAATGACGAAATTTTTGAAAGGGGCTTCCGACTCACCATTTAGCACATAATCACACACTAAATATCATATAATAATATTCCAATATTCCAAAATAAATATTTTAGATTAAATATATCATTTAATCAAATAATAAAATTCACGGATATTACAAATATCCTGGAAGTCTACGAGACAGATTTTAATAACTCGGTCTACTTTTGAGGCTGAGTTGTGTGCACTAGATGCCACGGGGACGGAGGCTGAATGGTTACATGGACTTATGTTAGTGTTACCTGTAGTAAGTAGACCGCTTTCAGCCATTGCTGTTCATTGTGATAGCCGTACAACTATCGACAAGATCAGTAGTGAAAAGTATAATGCTAAAACAAAGAGACACATCCAAGTTAGACTTAAGTCTATAAGGGGTCTAGTGTCTGAAAGGATTATTGCTAATATAGCTGATCCTTTGACTAAAAGACTTGAGCATGCAGTAGTCCTTAAGTCGAGGTTGGGGATGGGACTGATAGCCCATTATGATTCATCTACAACGGGAATCCAATACACCTGAGAGGAGATCCCTTGAAGTGTATTCAATGTGGTAATAACAAGATGTGAGGGTGAGTTGGTAGTAACTTTACTATATACTTTGATACTCACGTATCTGAGTCTATCCCCTGTAAACCTAAAAGGTACTGATACAGCCAGTATAGCAAGAGTTATTTGAACTCTGAATGGGGTCAAGTCATTTGACGAGATGATCGCAGTACATCTTTGGAGATGCCCAGCTAAGCGAATGTAATTGTGTGGTCGCAATTAGAGGAAATGGTTATTCCTTGAAGCATTCGACAAACAGGATCGAGACAGGACCATTAACGTCCCAAAGCCATAGATCAGCACCATAGCCTTTGATTTATCGTCGTCTATGGAGTGAGGTTACACCAAACGGATAAAGATTCAAGGTGAAAAATTCCATCTAGATCCGGTAGCCATCGAAGTAGAGGACTTAGGAGGGTTCAAACCCGGAAGGGTACCGACTCTGAAAAACAAGTCATGATAAGGACCGATATGCATTTCTGTATGGATTTGTGGGGGATTGTTAGAAAATGGAAAGTTTGAGGAATATTTTAAATATGTTCTTGATGGAATTTCCGGAAACTAACAATTGGAGGTTGTTCCTTGTTATGAGGACTTAAACTTTCATGTTTGGATCTAAGATATTTACTTAGTGGAATCCATAAATAAATTGAGTTGAAATAGGTTGCTTAAAATGGGTTATGTGGGTTGTTTAAGTTGAAATAACTTATATCCCACATAGAAATGGTAATGAGAGGTTGGTGGGTTTATATAGAACCATGTGCAAGAGTAGTTTACAACTACTAAGGCATGTGGGTGTGCATGGTGTTATTGTGTGCCTCACGCGCGTGCACACACACACACACGCGCCGCCGCCACCCGCCTCGGCTCGCCATGCCACGTTACGACACGACTCGACTCGGGTCGGGTCGAAGGGCGATTTGGGCGAATGTCTCGGTGTCTCGCATGTTTATTTAATATTATTTATTGATTTAATTTAACAGTATCAGTATTTCTTTGTAACAGCTCAACGAACTGGGTCAGGATTTATATTAAATCATGATGGACCAGTTCTTGGATTAACTCCTGATGGCCTGGACCCGTTAACTACTGATCCTGATGGCATGGATTAACTACTGATCCTGATGGATCAATACTTGGAGTTAAATCCTGATGGTCGGTCCAGTACTGATGCCACTCCTGACGGACAGTAAGTCCTGATGGCTTGACTTGAGTAAGTACTGATGACGATCAAATCCTGATGGACCAGTAAGTCCCGACTGAGCTGTAACTGATATTAAATACTGATGACAGCTGTTAATGATAATTAAATCAGAATATTTAGTATTAAATGTCATATCTTTAGTTACAATTTTCTTTTGGTCTGTTACGTTTTATGTTATATGATATATACAAAACTAAACGTTTGACACATTGAGATTGTACTAAGATACACAAAACCCTAGCATCAGATTCTTCTTTGTTCTCTCTCTAAATACATACATATAGAATATACACATAGTTTTTGGGCGAACTGAGGTGCAGGTCGCTGTTGATCATTGCCATTACGGTGAGTGGATTGATCTGAGATGTTTTATCCTGGAAGTGATATTGCTGCAACCCAACACAGCGTAAGTGGGGAAATAATCTCTTCAAGAACAGTCAAGACTTCTCTAAGGCTTGGCGACTCAGCTGTTCTTTATCTATCAGTACTTGTTAAAAGGTACAGAGAGATAAGTAATTCTTTCTTGTCTTGTTATTTACAGTCTCTGATTATTTTCTTGTTTCGACCTTCGTGTTTGTTTTGTTACTTGGTATATTTGCATGTTCTTATTAATATAAATATATATAACTGCCCTATTATTGCTATGTAGTTTAGTGAATTATACCCAAAGAGGTATATGGACACTAGAATCCCTAAAGACATGTCCAAGGCCTATGAAAGGAGAAAGAGGTCCAAGACAACTGGGGTTGCACAGGGACCACACACAGTGCAAACCACAACTTCAAGTTGTGTTTCTGCACCATCTCAAATTCAGTTTGATGTGGCTCCAGTAAATGTGGAGTCACAACCCCATTCTTTACACATTCAAACTAAAACAGAAATGCCTAGCTCACCAACTCTCTGTAGATGTGGACATGATTCACACATCCATTCTTGATTTTCCATCTTTAACAATCTTGCAGAAGCCCCACTCTGAAATTGGTGGTCATCATCTTCTTGATAATTTGTTGGACCACCAATCCATTTTTTCTAAGACGTTGGTTCCATCTGTGACACTAAATCTAAAATCAATCTCCACAGATTCATCCATAGTCTCCATTTCTAAAGCTACTTCTTTTTCTTCGTCTATGGATATGCCTCCAAGCTGCTATCCGTTGACATACACCTCTACTACCTCTACAGATACTCCTTCCCCACTTGTACTTCAAACTTCAAATCTTACAACTTCAAGTGTGGATGAGTTAGTAGTGGTTCAAACACTTTTAGGATTGAGGGAAGGGAGTGATGTTACTGAGAGTGATGGGTTGGTTTGCAACCAGGCAAAAGGAGAGGGAGTGAAAGAGGGACAGACTATTTCTTCCAGTCTGGTAAGAGTGAGCAAAGAGGGTTCCACCTTAGTAGGTGAAGGTGAAGGTGTGAGGAGTGTGAGCCAGGGGGAGCCCCTGATGCAAGAAGAGAGAGAAAAATGAGAGAAAAGCAGGTACATGAGAAATAAGGGTGGAAGACTCAGCCATTACAAATGAGTTAATGGATGTCAGTGATGCAGACATGAAGAGACTGTTCCAACTTGAATATCAAAATGAGTTGGATCAAGTCAACCTGAATGGTGAGACATTTACTCATCCTAATCCAGCCTATCAAGTCTTGGCTGACCAGGACAATGTGGAGGCAGAAAAGATGTTGAATTTAGTTCACACAACTGAATCAATGTCTAGGGCAAAAGAAGCAATCAACAATCTGCCTCCAGGAGCTGGTGAAGATTTTGAGTATGTGTTAGGTCCAAAGTATCGTAGAAGGGGGGGGGGGGGTTGAATACGATACTCACAAATTATTTAATTTCGTTCACGGATAAATCATTCAGTTCAACTACGAAATCAAATACACCAAATCAAAATAAGAGTCGGGGAATATATCGTTTTATAAATATAATCCGCGAGGGGTGCTACAATTCTAATCCGTAGATTAGCTTCAATGAGTTCTAGGTTATACACAATCAATACAATGATAGAATTCTGAGCAATATTAATTTCTATGATTTTCTCTATGGCTGAAACTCTCTCTTCGTAATTGCTTCCGTGATGAACCTGACTGAAGAAGACACTTCTTCTTTCCTCTGTATTAATTGTAGACTTGAATTGAAAAACCATCGAACCAAAAGTAAACATATATTCTTGGCCGCTGGATCTTCATCAACCTGACAAACAAACATACTTTTCACCTGCTCTTCAAATTGGAAAACTATCGAATGAGAAATTAACTTATATTAGTTTTCTGATTGATTTCTTAAAATCACATTCGATGGTTTTCATAAATAAAAAACCATCGAACCCTTTTCTTTTGTCCTTGATCTATTAGAAAATCTTCTGAGTTTCAGGGTGTTTAGTATTAGACTAAATCAATTTCTTCTGAGACGATAAAACAACTTGATCTTTTTAAGTGCTATCAACTTGTGCAACTGGTCTGGTTCACAGATGAATAACACTTGATCAATTCTTCTATGTCTTTAATTCAATGCTGCTGATTAGTCCTTTGTCGTTCTGGTTGCTTCAAATAAATCACTGGAACCCTGTGGTACTGACTCTAAATCATTCACATACTTCTATAGTCTTGAAAGTCTTGTTTCTTTAATTGTCACTGAGGCTTGAACATTTTCATGAACTTCTTTCTGCGACCTGTTTACGGACTTCAAGAATACATACCATATTTTGATTTTTTGAGTTTACCTTTTCTTCTTTGATTCTAGATTCCTGTGCTTCTGTTAATATTATTGTATGTCTTGTCCTTTGTTGAGTTGTAGTTATCTCTGTTTCATCTTATGTTACATTATGCTTTAAAATCTCCCCCTATTTGATTGTATAGAGTTCGACAAGCAAATACCTCGAGGATAACTCAACTAACTAAGGAAACATGAAACTAATTAAAGTAAGACAACTTAATAGTATTAAATGAATTCTGGATAAGATATATATACATTTCCAGATTTCATAATTCAAAAAACATTAAAACTTTATACATTGAAGTTGCTCCTCTAGTCTGAGCTGATAGTTCTTTTGTTCTTTGCTTCTGTTCTTCAATCCATTTCAATCTCACCTTCTTCAATCACCGGATTGGAGTTAGCAGCTTGATAATCAATCACGGATGGATAGTGCAATGAATCTCCAGGTTTAAGGATTGCTCCTTTGATGTGTCTTCCAATATATTCAACCTCTTGACCCACTCTAGCCCACAACCATGCAATGTTAACATCTTTCTTGTTTAGCTTTGGCATGTTTGGTAGTCTGGGATGCACTTCCAATCCTCTCTCCACTCTCTTCCTATAGTAAGGAACATTCTCAATTAGAAATCTTCTTAGAGTTTCTGCTGCTTTGTCCTTCTCCGTTGATGTGAATCCAGTTGATCTAAGATACTTCTCCACTGATATTAGATAGTTACTTGGATAATCTTTCCGCTTGTCCTTCGTTAAATAGCATATTCTGAACAAGTCATTCATCATGAATCTAACCATTGGAGGATTTTCAGTAATCTCTGGACTGACCTTCATCAAGATTTCTTTAACATGCTCACGGAGCAGTTCATTTAGCCTTGTAGTTCTTTGTATCTTGATGAGCATCACCTGCAGTTCCGGGTATGTTTTCTGTTCGAAAAACTTAGTAGAAATCACAAATGTACCTTTCTCAAGAAAATTGATCACTATGTTCCAGGCACCATTTGCTTTAACCCCAGCTTTCAGAAAGATCAGAGAATTTCTCAATGCAGTGAAGTAAGTCCGATCTTCAAGATTTGCACTTCTGATGTCCTGAATGATAACTTCCACCTCCGTATTGTCGTTCACTTCTAATCCGTCTTCAACTCCACAAAAAGTTTTATAAGCCATCTCCCAGTCAATACCTTGTTTCTTTCCCAAATCCATCATCTTCTTCTTCCTTACTTCAGCATACACCTTGAATCTTTTAAGCTTCTCATTCCTCAAAACTGCTTGATGAGTTTCCTTCTCAGCTTGCCTGGCATCTCTTTACGCTCTTTCAGCTTTCAATCTCTCCAAAGCAACTTCCTGTTCCAGTGATAGAGGATTTGCTTCTTCCATATTATCATCCAAGATATGAAATTCTATAGGCTCTGGATAATACGGTTCATGCTCTTCCTGTTGTTGCTCATGCATCTCAAATCCCTCTTCACTTTCTTCTGCTTCCATGTCTTCAATCCAGTACTGTCTAACTTGGAAGATCCGGGAAAATTACGTGTTAATATTTGATGTGAAATGAAATTTTATTTTCATATCAAAATTTATTAAATGTTTTATCTGTTTAAATGCGTTAAGTTATTCGTTAAATGGTCAAAGATGTGATGTTGAGATGTTATGTGAATATTTGTGGTGATTAGAAATTATTTTTTAAAATGATGTCATTCTATTTCATTTTATTTTAATTATAGAAAAGAAAAATTATTCCGTACCCTAATTGTTTAGGGCGATTGATATATCGTTCATATCAATAATGCATCTGTTATAGTCCCAGTATTCTTGAGCATTCGTTATATAAATGATATGTATTGATATGGAAAATTATCAGTCCTTATAGATGAATATCACCTCGTAAAACGTGTACTCTACTTTATTAAAGATTTAAAGCGATCCAATGGATCAATATCGATCCAAAAATGTTGTTTGGGGTATTATTTTCCGTTTAATATAAAAAGGCGTATCGTACATTATTTTGCGTATAATCAAGCTTATTTATCGTTAAATATATAAAAATCTCTGAACCGTGTTCTTCGTGTTCTTGAGAATCAAACCAACATTTGAAAGCGTTATTGGAATCCAAATTTAAAGTTCAAGTACTCAAATCAAAGCTTTTGATCTCTAGTTTCAGATTCTTCAAACCGTTTCATCATCTGGTAATTTTTCAATTTTATACGAATTTTTCTTTAATTCTGGAAAATTAGGGTTTATGTGAAATTTGGGGCTTTTCGATTCTGATCTTGCCCTTGTGATTTGATGATATTTATAGCTTCGTATGGTTGTAAGGAGTCCAATTATGTGTTCAATTTCATTGTCTGATTCTCGTATTAGCCAATTCGAAAACTAGGGTTCTTGAGCTCAAATTTGGGGCTTTTCAATTTAGGAATTGTTCGTTGATTTTGATGGTTCCAATAGCTTTATATGGTCACATACAATCGATTTGCATGCTTATTTGAGTTGTTTTTACCCGTTTTGAGCAAGTTCGATTGTTGAAGTTTTTGTCAAAACTTTGACTCATTCGTACATAAATTCTGTGGATTGTTCGCGTATATGGATATGGGGGTTTGATTGTACGTGTTTCAGCCTTCATTTTGGCATATAGAACGCAGAGTTTGGTGTTGGTCTTGTGTTGATCGGAGTTTTGGCCGGACGCTGGCCGGAATCTGGAAAACCCAGCTTCCAGCGGGTTGTTCTTGGTGACCCGTTTGTGTTCTCCGTGACCCATTTCTCTGACCTGTTTTTGATTTCCAAAACCCTAACTGTATTTCAGAAAAACTGTTTCTGGGATTTATTTTTAAAAATAAATCAAAAATAGTTTAAAAATTCTAAAAATCATATTTTTGATTTAAAAATACATTTTATTATTTAGAAAATTTTGTAATTTTTAAATAATTATTTAAAAATCTAAAACTGATTAAATTAAATTATTTTAATTATTTTTGATTAATAATTAATTTATTTAATTAATTGATTAATTTTATTAATCAGTTAATTCTTATTAATTAATTATTAATTAAATTTAATTAATTAAAATCAAGTTTAAATATTTTCTAGATTTTTTTATTTATTTAAAAATAGTTTGAGTGTTTGGAAATTTTTAATTATTTTGCAATTAATTGATTAAATTGTTTTTATATATTTATATTGGGATAAATGATCCGATTTTTGATCTAAAAATATTTTGAGGTATAATTCCTCTGAAAGGAGAGTCGAATATTTTTCTAAAATTTATTTCTTGGACGTTACGAGACTTATGTGATTTATTTATCACAATTAAATGGCAATATGTGTTACGTGAATTATGTGAATTATCTGGTGGTTGAGTCATAATTACGAATAAGTGTTCTGGAACTTGTTTAAATATTTTGGTCGTGTCTAATATTATCACGAGGGGTAGTTAGAATAGAAATTTGTCAGTGTTGTTTGAAAATGAGATTGACGAGACCGTTGACTTAGATGTTGACTTTTATAGTATAGAGATTTTCGACGAGCGTAATATGTGAATTATTTATTTAGTTAATCGTGATTATTCTATCAATTGAAATCTGGTTATCTATGCAACAAAGGCTATTGGACGAGACTAGTCAGATTATCGAAGTATGTTAAATAAAAGACATCGGGGAAGGACGAGGTATTGTTTACGATTGATTGGATTATTTGTGAGGCGATTTAACACCAAGGGGACATTTACAAGTATTTTATTCCAACGGAGATATCGGTAAGACTAGTAAGTGCGTCAAAGTTAAGTTACACTTGTTTGTGGAATGTGAGAATCATACGTTGAAGACTAAAGTACCGTCTCATGTTTGACTATCGAGGCAGACGCGTGGATTCAAAATCTTAAGGATCAGATTGATGGTAATCACAAGAGCGTTAAATCAAAGAAGGACGTAAATAGAGAATCGTGTTATAAAACAGAATAAGGAGGAAGTCGTGTTATTCAGCTTTACGTAATAGCTAAGGACCAGAGGCAAGTGTCTATTCCTTTCACATATTATTGAGTGATATTATCTTGAATTATTAATATGCAAGTTGAATACTTTTCACTTAATTTCCAAATGTTGATTCCTTTGCATTGAATTGCAAGTATTTTATTTAATCTCGTAAATGGACGAGTATTCTTTCATACCTTTTGAGGTTAGATTTTTATTTCCATGTTAATTGGGAAAAGTATATTTATTATGTTGAAACGATTTAAAAGATAGTTATGGGCCTTCTACTAAGGCTTTCTTTCAAAAATCTTGATTTAAAAATATTAGGTTGGAATGTTACCAACCCTAGATGAGTGGGAACTTGTGAACCCGATAAGGGTGAAAATGTTATTTTAAATTCTGAAGTCGTGGTACTTGTTCTACAAGTATTCTATTTTCCCATCTTGCACCTATGCAAGTATTATAATCATTTCTTGTTGATGCGATTATCTGATCCAGTTCCTGATTCGAACTCATATATGTTGTGTATGATTTAGTTTAATTCCTTCAAATACAAAGCTTATATATTATAAGTATATATTTCGAAGGACTTAAACTATGTCTTTCAGAAGTCAGTAAACCCTTATTTCCCTATTCATAAACTTCACCTTGGATTTTCCCTAAACTTGAACTTGACCTTCTTGTCACTTATCAAACTGGTGAATCTTAACTATTCTTCCATAATGAGACAAATTGTACTGTTTAGGTCATCTAGAGCCTGTTCCTTAAACCCTACTTTATATTGAGCAGTAGCAAATTTCTTCTGCTATCGTAATGCTTGTTTCATTTCATACGTAACTTGTTGAGCATGTTATTGTTTATTCTCCATTATCACCCCAATTGTTGCATCGATCTCATCAATGTTTATTGTAGTGTTACTTTTCATGTACACCTCCCACTATTGTGTCGACTTCGTCGATACTAGATTGTATTGTTATTCTTTATTGATTCTTCATAGTTGAGTTGTTTCCTGGAACGTGAGTTTTCCAGTGATTGTTGTATTAAGGTTGTCGATTCTTCTGACACCTGATTGTCGTAACAAGGTTGTCGATTGTACCGACACCTGGCGTATAGGATATAGAATTGGAATGTTTTTAAATGGACCAATAATGGTCGGACCAGATTCTTGGTCGGAATAAATTATGGCCAAGATGGCCAAGGATCCTAGTTGTAGGACTTTGCTGTGTGCAATGTCCGGGGTTAGTGCGTGATTGATCAGCAGCCTAACCTTGTGTTTTTAAAATAAAAATAAAATAGAAGTCCAATTCTAATTCAAATATTGAACTCGAATTGTCTAGTAGCCACTTTCTTATGGCATTTGATTATTGTCGGAATTATCAGAACATATTCTATTCTTATCAAAAATTATATCGGTTACCACTATCGTTGGTTCGTTGATTAATAAGAAGGGGTTTCAAGCCTGCTGGAACCACTTACTCGTAGTATAAATGGATTTCAAATAGTCAAAATCCACTTCCTCGATTCCATTGGCAGTTGTGAGATACCTACCTTGATGAGTTTTATTCATATCGCATATCCAGTCTGTACCATATTGAAGTCGTGAAGTACGTTCTTTATTCCACGGCAGAGCGTGTTGGCTCATTCTTATTCTTTTATTATTCGACTCTTCCAGAGTTGTTGGTTTCAGAAAATGTTGTGAATGGAACTGTTATCTTCAAAAACAGTAATTGTGTATAAACTATGGTTTCCAAAACGTATGAGTGTATAATTATTTCATATTTCCTACATACTATTGTAGTTATTTTGGTTCGGGTAACCGTGGTGACCAATATAAATTCCTTCGTGTTTTAAACTATTCAGTTGCTAGAGGTTGAATGAGAAATTATGGCGAATTACCAAACTTGATTTAAAAGTTTTAGAGATTACAAATGTTCAAACCAAAGCCTTACTTATTTGAAAAATCCAAAGTTTATTTTGGAAACGTTTCATATTATACTTGATAATGCACCTGCTAAGCAATTCTTTCGCTCATACTTGCTTTCTTTATATTTTTTTAGCCTTTCAGTAAGAAGGAATATTGGCGGGAGTTATCCGCGTAGCTGGGCAGAGAAGGAAGGAGATGTTAGTGTAAAGACGTTATGATGCAGAGTATTTAGAACTAGTGTAAGGTTATTTTATAAAGTGAAATTTTTATTAAATACTATGTTGTATAAGATTAGATTTGCCTGGTATACTTCTTGTCGAAGTTATAATAGTGTTATAGGATTTATGTAAAAGGAATGGTTGTAAAGAAGAAAATTTTGTGTAATGAAATTTTGGATTCTTGTTTCTAGCACTATAACCTTTAAAGATTCTTGGTAGAGTTGGGGTCGCAGATGTTATTATTGTGTTGATTTAATATTGAACAGGTTGTTTGGATTGAAGATGCAGTGTGACGACCAAATCCTTTGACCCCGGATTTGGGGGCGTTACAGGTTGGTATCAGAGAAGGATTATAGTAAAACTAGAAACGAGAGTGCGTATGAATGTATATAGTTATATAAGGAACGTTAGAGCTCATTTAGAGTTCGTGTTGGACTATTGGATATAGTACCAATGAGTGAGTTAAGATAGGGGTATTCGATTAAGATGATTGTGCTAAGATGGATAGAACTTCTTACGATTGTAGATGTCTACGGCGGAATCTTCAAGGACTATTACGAGTCGACGACAACGTACGATATTGATAACTTTACGATGTGGAAAAGAAGGGCTTAGAATCGGATAACGAGCTATCGAAGGAGACGACAAAGAAGGCATATATGGAGACCTTGGTAATACGTTTCCATCATAATGAAATATTCGACATTCCTTTAAGCAAAACTTGTGTTGGTGAATATATTCCACCTTTTGACTTTGTATTTGATACTTTTAATCAATCATGTTTGCAATTGCATCAGAGGTTGTTGTGATATCTATTTCATATTGTGAGGCCTGTTGAAAATGTGTTATTTAAATTTCGACTCTTTCATTCTTCAGGGGTGAATCCCTCTAATTGTAATGGAACACTTTTTGTTAGATACTTTCTTTTCTGGTTATTCCTCTTTTCTGAAGTAACACCTTTGGGAACTTACTCAGTTTCAATCCAAGGTGTGTATCTGAGATTTCTTATCAAAAGGCCTTGGTTGTTACTTTGACTTTAAATTTCTTTCATATTTCTCTACTCAAACTGAGACAAACAACCCTATTTATAGGGGACACAAGGACTATCTGTCTATGTGATAGAAATCTGATGGGACGCCGTCACTTGTGTGTTGTGCAATACAAGAAGGCTAATTACCTTTAGTTATGTCTTAATTAAGACACGCAACATTGAGTTCATGTGATCGAATTGATCTCTCAGTGATTCTTTTATTTCCAATACTGTTCGCTTTAGAATATGTAAATTTGGTAACCACAATTGTGGGACATTTTCTATGATGCGGAACCTTTTCACTTCAAATATCATGAATCTTGTTGTCTCTAATAATCTTGAAGGTATGCCACTAGATTGGAAGGAATTTACCTTACCATAATGAACGAAGAAATTGCGATTGAATTACCACGAGCGAAAGCGGATCATAATGCGATTAGAATACTAGTGACATATAACGGAGCCAGTTGTTCTCTCTCTATCGATTGACGTTACGATGTGGAAGAGTGGGTCAACCTTTAATTGACAGAAACGACAGTATGTGAAGATGAAATAATATTTGAAGGAACTACAACGCGCTATGAAGCCTCAGTAACCATTTATGTTAGTTAGGTAATTCAAGAGTTGATGAGAAATTGGGAAAAAATGTCCAATTGTGCTGATGTTATCCCAGGTTGTGGAAAATGGACATAATAGATTTTTGTCTCAATGAGAAGAACTTCTAATTTCGATGATAGGCTAATAATGGAGAATGATTGGATCTTTGAATATTTCAGGATTATATGATATGGTTGCAAGTCTTTTGCTTACTATAATTAAGGTAGATCTTACCAGTCAACGTGGATGTATAGAATAAGAATCAAGATGATGTCGATTTGATCAAGTTATTTGGGAAATGAGATGGTACCCTGGAAAAGGTGTCCTGAGTGTTACTGCGAATGTATCTTCTGAATTATTTGGGAAATCAGATGGAGATCAATTAAGTTCTTGGAACTAAGTAGAACAGTTTTAAAGATATGAAGCTAAGTCACCGAGTTGTTAATGTGTATTTCTCACTTTATTTATAACAAGGAAAAGAGGATGAAGAGGCTTTAACAAGGATTTAAGGACAACGAACAAGGAAATGAGTGGTTGTTTTAAACTGAATATTTATGTTACATTGGTATAGAAAGTATGTGATTGTTGAAAACAGTTGTTAGCTATATTGGAGATAGATAGAATTAACCAAGAGATTATATTGGAGGCTGACCTTATAAGTAATAAAGCGAGATTAGAGATGTAAATATCTTCGGTACAAGAATTGGAAATTATGGAGCTTTAAGGTTATAATAACAAGAGATTAACTAGAAGAAATGACTGAAATTAGGATTCAACCAGAATTGATCAAATTGAAAGGGCTGCATTAAGGGAAGAGTTATGGAAAAAGAAATGGAATTTAATTACAAGAGGGAACGAGAAAGTATAAGGGATAAGAAGGGAATGCAAGGATATATAAGAGATTTAAAAGAATATTAAAGTTGGTGAGTATCTAAGTACTTGAGATATTAGAAAATGAAGACAAAATAACAGAGATATAATAGAGGATTACAACTAAAGAGATTCCTGAATGGAAGTGGAAACATATTAAGATAGACTTTATAGTAGAGTTGCCAAGGCCTAGAGCTAATCATGATGCTATTTAGGTTATGAGTGACCGAGTAACGAGAGATATTCATTGGATAAGTTTGTTCATCTCTATTTGAACGAGATAGTAGTACGACATGGAATGCCGGTTTCAATTGTATCTGACAGAGATTCACGACTTAATTTAAGAATTCAGACAGATGGTCAGAATGAGGAGACCATCCAAATGACTAAAAGACAGACTATAGTTGTGTATTAGATTTTGAAGGTAATTGGAAGGATCACTTACCATTGGTTAAATTCCTTTACAACAACAGTTACTATGACAATTTTGAAATGCTACCTTACGTCGATCTACTGCGTTTTGGGAAAGTTGCGTACGAATTTGCTTACCACTCCATATGTACTGTATTCATAATGTATTTCATAGAATATGAACCCACAGAGATTTAGTTAAATTTGGTCTATATTGAGCAACCGATTAAGATATTGAGTCAGTATGAGAAAGTGTTGAGTAATAGAACAATCGAATTAGTAAGAGTTGGTGGAGGAATCCTAAGGTTGAAAAGTCAACCTAGGAATGTGAGAGTGAGATGTTGGAAAAGTATCCACATCTGTTTACATAAGATGATTCTGAGTACAAAATCCTTTTAAGGGGGGAATGATGTAAGATCCGGGAAAATTACGTGTTAATATTTGATGTGAAATGAAATTTTATTTTCATATCAAAATTTATTAAATGTTTTATCTGTTTAAATGCGTTAAGTTATTCGTTAAATGGTCAAAGATGTGATGTTGAGATGTTATGTGAATATTTGTGGTGATTAGAAATTATTTTAAAAATGATGTCATTCTATTTCATTTTATTTTAATTATCGAAAAGAAAAATTATTCCGTACCCTAATTGTTTAGGGCGATTGATATATCGTTCATATCAATAATACATCTGTTATAGCCCCAATATTATCGAGCATTCGTTATATAAATGATATGTATTGATATGGAAAATTATCAGTCCTTATGGATGATTATCACCTCGTAAAACGTGTACTCTACTTTATTAAAGATTTAAAGCGATCCAATGGATCAATATCGATCCAAAAATTTTGTTTGGGGTATTATTTTCCGTTTAATATAAAAAGGCGTATCGTACATTATTTTGCGTATAATCAAGCTTATTTATCGTTAAATATATAAAAATCTCTTAACCGTGTTCTTCGTGTTCTTGAGAATCAAACCAACATTTGAAAGCGTTATTGGAATCCAAATTTCAAGTACCCAAATCAAAAATTTTGATCTCTAGTTTCAAATTCTTCAAACCGTTTCATCATCAGGTAATTTTTCAATTTTATACGAATTTTTCTTTAATTCTGGAAAATTAGGGTTTATGTGAAATTTGGGGCTTTTCGATTCCGAGCTTGCCCTTGTGATTTGATGATATGTATAGCTTCGTACGGTTGTAAGGAGTCCAATTATTTGTTCAATTTCATTGTCTGATTCCCGGATTAACCAATTCGAAAATTAGGGTTCTTGAGCTCAAATTTGGGGCTTTTAAATTTAGGAATTGTTCGTTGATTTTGATGGTTCCAATAACTTTATATGGTCACATACAATCGATTTGCATGCTTAGTTGAGTTGTTTTAACCTGTTTTGAGCAAGTTCGATTGTTGAAGTTTTTGTCAAAACTTTGACTCATTCGTACATAAATTCTGTGGATTGTTCGCGTATATGGATATGGGGGTTTGATTGTACGTGTCTCAGGCTTCAATTTGGCATATAGAACGCAGAGTTTGGTGTTGGTTTTGTGTTGATCGGAGTTTTGGCCGGACGCCGACCGGAATCTGGAAAACCCAGTTTCCGGCGGGTTGTTCTTGGCGACTCGTTTGTGTTCTTCGTGACCCGTTTCTCTGACCCGGTTTTGATTTCCAAAACCCTAACTGTATTTCAAAAAAACTGTTTCTGGGATTTATTTTTAAAAATAAATAAAAAATAGTTTAAAAATTCTAAAAATCATATTTTTGACTTAAAAATACATTATATTATTTAGAAAATTTTATAATTTATAAATAATTATTTAAATATCGAAAACTGATTAAATTTAATTATTTTAATTATTTTTGATTAATAATATATTTATTTAATTAATTGATTAATTTTATTAATCAGTTAATTCTTCTTCATTAATTATTAATTAGATTTAATTAATTAAAATCAAGTTTAATTATTTTCTAGCTTGATTTATTTATTTAAAAATAGTTTGAGTGTTTGGAAATTTTCAATTAATTTTATATTAATTGATTAAATTTTTTTTAAATCTTTATATTGGGATAAATGATCCGATTTTTGATCTAAAAATATTTTGAGGTTTAATTCCTCTGAAACGAGAGTCGAATATTTTTCTAAAAATTATTTCTTGGACGTTACGAGACTTATGTGATTTATTTATCACAATTAAATGACAATATGTGTTACGTGAATTATGTGAATTATCTAGTGTTTGAGTCATAATTACGAATAAGTGTTCTAGAACTTGTTAGAATAGAAATTTGCCAGTGTTGTTAGAAAATGAGATTGACGAGACCGTTGACTTAGATGTTGACTTTTATAGTATAGAGATTTTCGACGAGCGTAATACGTGAATTATTTATTTAGTTAATCGTGATTATTCTATCAATTGAAATATGGTTATCTATGCAACAGAGGGTATTGGACGAGACGAGTTAGATTATCGAAGTATGTTAAATAAAAGACGTCGGGGAAGGACGAGGTATTGTTTACGATTGATTGGATTATTTGTGAGGCGATTTAACACCAAGGGGACATTTACAAGTATTTTATTCCAACGGAGATATCGGTAAGACTAGTAAGTGCGTCAAAGTTAAGTTACACTTGTTTGTGGAATGTGAGAATCATACGTTGAAGACTAAAGTACCGTCTCATGTTTGACTATCGAGGCAGACGCGTGGATTCAAAATCGTAAGGATCAAATTGATGGTAATCACAAGAGCGTTAAATCAAAGAAGGACGGAAATAGAGAATCGTGTTATAAGACAGAATAAGGAGGAAGTCATGTTATTTAGCTTTACGTAATAGCTAAGTGTTAGGCTCAAGACATGTCTGAATACCACTATTAACAAGCCTACACTATGTGACTATGTCACACTACATGACCTAGTGAATTCTATCACTGGGATATAGTATAGGTCTCTCTATGTACTTGTCTTGTTCTCATGAACATTAGATTAATCATGTATGCTCAGAATTATAATGGGATTAGCAAGTTTCTTGCATCTAGAATGTATATAGGCCATTGAATAATTGTCCTAGTAGAAGTTCAGAAATGTTCATGCAGCATGATAGAGATGAATAAGGCCCTAAAGGAATAAGTTGCAGAAATTTGTCTAAGGCATTATATAGCAAAGTCAGAATAAAGCTATGTCGTGAAGTCTCCAATATCCATGTCGAGAAGTGCTACATCGCATAGTCCAACTTGTACTATGTCGTGAAGTCCTCAAGACTCATGTCGTGAAGTGTTGAAGTCAGCAAAGTCAAAATGTCTAGATCGTGAAGTCCTCAAACAACCTATGTCGTGAAGTCCTCAAAAAGCCTATGTCGCATAGTCCTCAAATGACCTATGTCGCATAGTCCTAAAAAAGGCTAGATCGCGAAGTCCTCAAATGACCTATGTCGCAAAGTCCTCAAAGGCCATATCGCGTAGTCTTTAGAAGTGACATCGCGTAGTCTGGAATGAAGTGGAGTTCACGATATCAACACTTAGTTGTTTACAACAAGACAAATGAAGGTACAAGATCAAAGTCAATGGAGACAAATACTGAAGCATTTGTTCTAGCAAGGTGGTCCAAAGAACAGATGGCAAATCTACAGCTAAATTTGGAGAGAAAGATAAGAGACAAGCAGCTATAGAAACGGGAAAGACTCCGAAAAGCAGGTGGTCCTTCCTAACACAGTTAACCTCTTATGGCAGAACAAGTTGGACGAACAGTGAGGGTAACAGTGTAAATAGGTGTGTGTACTAGTTTGTATAGGACTTATATATATCATGCACACCCTACTGTTAGCTGTAAGAGAGATACACATTTGTTTTATCTTAAGCACTTTTTTCTCTGGAAGCAAAACAAGATACAAACTGTTCTTGTTTAGAAGCCAGAAATTCAGTTGTGAAATTCTGGAAAGCTGTAGTATTTAATTTGCTTAATACAAAGTAGATTAAAGTGATTGTGTGTTGTTTATTTTCTGCATATTACTTAGCATAAGCATATACAGCTTACTTAGTTCTCAAGAATCGAAAAATATCAAAACTATTCATTCACCCCCCTCTGTCTAGTTTCTAAGTGATATTCATTACTAACAAGTGGTATCAGAGCAAGACTGTTAACGTACAAGCATGAAAAGATCAACAATGAGTTCACAGAAACTGAGCAGTATAAAGATTCCTCCCTTCAACAAGGAGCACTATAGCTTATGGAAGAAGAAGATGTTACTTTTCATCAAAACTTCCAATCCCAAGTATTTAGATATACTAAAGCATGGTCCCTTTATTCCAATGATTGAGATTGGTGAAACAAATATAGGCACTGAGATAATACCAGCAAAGCATGTTCCTAAAGACCCCTCAAAATACACTGATCCTGAAAAGGAGAAAATAGCACTGGATGGACATCTCCAACTTATCATCTGTGAATCTATGGATTTCAACATGTATGGCACTGTTGCTCACTGCAGTAGTGCAAAGAAAATATGGGATCTTATAGAAGTGCTATGTGAAGGAACTCCAGAAGTAAGAAAGAACAAAAAGCAGATTCTAGTATCTCAGTATGAAGCTTTCATGGCTCAGCCAAAGGAGGGAATCACATAAGTGTTTTAGAGGTTCAACAAGCTGATAAATGAACTCAAACTCTATGACAAACACTATGAGACAGAAGAGCTCAATATGAAGTTCTTACTAACTCTTCCAAATCACTTGGAACCAAGAATCTCTTCCCTTAAAGAAAGAGATCTAACAAAAATTGGTTTTGATGTGCTGTATGGTGTTTTGAAGACTTATGAGCTAGAATTATTTCAAAAGAGGTCCATTCAAGCTAAACAAGGATTAATGGCAAATACTTCCTGTGCCCTTATTGCTGACAACTTAGGTCAAAGAATGGAATCTCTTAAAGTCAGTCAAGTCAAGATTGAGGAACTGGAGGCTGAAGACAATGGTGATGAGACTCAAGTTGTCTATGATTTGCCTGAGGATGATGAGTTCTACAACATAGATGAGCTGGACAAGATGGAAAACAAATCCTTTGCATATATGGCTAGGAGATATCCTAACATAAGGTTTAAAAGGAGGCAGCCATTTAAGTCTAAGTTCAATGCTGGAAATGCCGGTGGTTCATGTGGCTCAAACACTTTCAATAAAGGAAAAGGGATTGCTGGTGCTGTTAAAGGAGGATACAAATCTGGGAGTGTGGATAGGTCCAAAATTAGATGCTATAACTGCAATGAACTTGGGCACTTTGCCACAGAATGCAAGAAGCCCAAACAAGTCAAAAAGGACAAAGCATACTTAGAGCTTGAAGCTAAGTATGAAGCTCTACTCAAGAAACAACAGGGTAAAGCTTTTATTGCTGAGGGAAAGTGCTGGGATGACTCTGATGAACAAGAAGAACAGGAGTATTCAAACTATGCCTTAATGGCATTTTCTGATGATGGTGATTCCTCAAGTCAGGTACCTATTCTTACTTTTCTTGATATGACTCCCTTTCAATATAAGCAAACTGTTGAAGATATGAGTACTGAGATGTTCAATATTCACACAAGCATGTTAGCTGCCAATGAAGAAATTGACATACTAAATGCTAAAAATATTGAGCTTACAGAAAAGAATGAGGAACTTGTGTTAATGGTTATGAGCCTTGATGGTTTGAAAAAGGAGAATGAGTATCTTAAAAACAAAGTGATTTGTGCTGAACAAATAGAAAAAGCTCTTCGAGAACAAATTGCTGAAAATGAATTAAAGCTAAGAAGTTTCAAGAACTCCTCTAAACTTATTCAAACCTATCACAAGGAACACACTGAAGACTGCAAGGTTGGAGTTGGTTTTGATTATGAAAATGATAAGGGAAGGAAGAAGGCCAAGGGCAAAGGAAAAGACTCTTTTACAAACAAAAATGCCCCAACCATTTTGTCAAGTGTTGAAAAGCCCATCTTCAAGAAGAGTATTGTTGAGTTTGATGAAGAACTACTGATCATCAAACAACTACTTGAAGAAGATGAGGCTGCCAAAGACACTTCTTCCTCTCCCAAGTCTGATGTTCAGAAAGAAACCAAAGACAACCTTGTTAAGAGTCCTAAAATTAAGAAAGAAGTTGTTAAGAAGAAGAAGCAAAACAGAAATGGTAAGATAGGTGTCAACAAGAGTAACAATTATGCTTATGTGCCAAATGCTCCTAGGAAACAGTGTCAAAAATGCTAATATGTGAATCATTTGACTCATAAGTGTAATAAACCTGTAAATGTTGAAGTTGATAACCTGAGTAATCATTCTGTAGGCATAAACTCTATTCATGATTCTTTCTGTGGGAATGCAAACTGCATGACATGTTATGTGACTGTGATTGCTAATTGTTTATCTCTTAAACATAAACTTGACTCTGCACAATCTTGTGAATCACACACACATATGCACACTCACGGGACAGGATCCCCAATCAAGGTTGAGAGGGTGAAAACTGCATGTGAGCCTAAGAGTGTAAATGTTCACACAATATCACGCAAGTATACGCGGTCACAAGTAATATAAGAATAAGTAGAGTTCGTTCCCACAGAGACTGCTTTGGTTATTATAGTTGTGCACCTATGCAACAATGTATGGCTATTGTTCAATGCTAAGACAAATATCAAGTTGTGTTTTGATTAACTAAATTAACTAATCAACTTAACAAGACTATAATTAACTAAAGAGATTGCTGTTTAATTACTTATGAGAATAAAAAATGGGATCCTAACTTCATTAAATACTTCATCTAGAGTCTTATGTCTTTAATCAATGCATGTGACGGTTGTGACAACTAATCGGATAACACGAAATCAGTACACGCTACCTTTCGGTATACGTATACCAAACCACTCAAACATCCACAATAAGATAGAAGTTAAGCAGACACCAATTATGCTTAGACCCTATATGTCTATAAGAATTGAAAACATAACGGTTTAACGAGCAAGTTATCCATTCAGATTACATAGGGCAGGTAAGATGGTTAAAATTACCTACAAATCATGCATGACAAACATACATAAACCTATGCTAGCATGGCAAGTTCTAAACCTCTATATCCACTTTCGCATTCAATAGAGATTAGCAAACAACTTAGATGTTAGCTACACATCCAAGAAGAATAAGCACAACCAAACTAGGATATCAATTAGCCATCACACACACATCTTTAAAACAATTAACTACTAAAATCCATAAATAAATCCGTTAGAATCCCACGACAACGATTAGTTCATAATCGAACCGTTCATCATCGTGGGTTTTGATGAAAACATGATAATAATAAGTCTAGAATACTGAATAAAAGTGCTAGCGTTTATGAAAGAACAAACGAGAATCCAAAGTATCGCCTAATTATAAGAATACGAAGATAAATTGAAAAGTAGATCTTCGTAATCAGCCGTCTTCTTGTTCTCCTCACCGGTGGATGGATATATTGATAAAGTATATAGTTGTATATCTCAGAAATCGTCCACCAAGTGCTTAAATAGGCCTTTCTGCTGACTTTTTGCTGCTGGTTTCCTTTTCAGAATCGAAATTGCCTTTTTCCAGAATGTTTCAGGGGTGGGCGCGCCTGAAGGGGGTGGCCGCGCTTGGAATGATTTCACCTAGGGCACGGGCGCGCTTGGAGGGGGTGGGCGCCCCTGACCTTCTGTCAAATTTCTCCAAAATCTTGTTCCTTGACAATTCATGCTCTCTTCACTCCGCAACCTCTTGACTTCCTCAACAATGATCAAATAGCACCACACAACCCTAGAAACTTCACCACACTGCTGACGAAGCAATTCTGCATACTTAACACAAAACACATCAAAAACACCATGTACTTGAGAACAAACGATCAATTTAAGCCGATTTAGGGTGTTCCAAGTAGATATGAAATCCACTTATCACACCCCCAAACTTAAACCAATGCTTGTCCTCAAGCATAAACAGACTCACTATATATATATAACATAATGCATGAATGCAACTAATATGAAAATGCAAATGATCCCCTCAAACTAACCATAACCAATCAACAAGCCAACATCTCAAGGAATGCAATCTTTCAAACAGAAATGTGCGTGTGTGCAATGCTCATCAATATACTCCCAAACTAAACCAAGACCATATCCTATTCTTCACCAAAACCACCACAAGCTTATAAACAGAATGAACTCTAGACACAAGAAACCACTTAAAGACACCTCATACCACTTGAGCTAGACAGGAATTCATGCTTTATTACGACACACAGGCTTATTTGATCGTGCAATGGTTGAGACCCCAAAAGGCTTATACAATAATACCCATGTAGCGAGTGTTAGGTTAGTGGATCCCATACCGGAAAAGTCTTAGGTCACTAGGCACAAAGTCCCCTAGAACTTAATTACTCGAGTATTAAAGAGCTCAACCTGATCAACTCTGCATAAACACAACTAACACAACTCTTTTTTTTTTCTTTTCTTTTTCTTTTCTTTTTTTTTACCAACACAATTTCGGAATGAGTGCGCTTTGCTTTTTCTCATCCCACCCTAGACTACTCATCTTTTCAATGAGCCGGCTACTAGCCATTTGACACCTAGCCTTATTGACAACTAGCATGAAATCCCTGTTTTTCCCCCAAACTTAGACTTAAGTGCTTCTTTGAATTTCAAGAGAATAGAAGACATTCTGAATATAAGCAAGTGATTAAATTCTAACATCCAAACAAACATGGTCTGATCAAATCTAAAAGCAACCAATGAGACTTGTGAAATTAATTTGTTTCTGGCATGCAAGTCAATTCCTAGGAACTTAATCAACCCTCTATTCATCACTACCACACTCCCATCAACATCGACTCACCAACCAAGAAATAGTCAAGTCCTAAGGGATCATGAAATATGCTATGCAAATGCAACTAAATGGACTCACATAGTAGATATAAACACTAATGCAAACAGAATGCTCTATATGACATAAACATGCAAAGATATGAATGAAACTAACTACATATGCAACATGAAACCTATATGACACACACACTAACCTTCCCTAATTACCACCCCCAAACTTACAATATTCAATGTCCTCATTGAAGGTAATAACAAGGAAAGATGCAGAGAATACCTAATCATCAGCAGGACCACCCTCCTCGGGTGGTGTATCCGGTGGTGGATAAACAGAATCAGCTCCAAATGTAGGCCAAGTGATGTCAACTCCAGTAGCTCTGAATGCAGTACTCAAAGCCTGAGTCAACTCCTGAGCAAAACGGCTATTACTGTCATGCATCGCATCAATGCGCCGAGTCAGCCACCTATACTGCGCATCCCCTAAACCAGACCTATCCACCTCACGCGGAATCCTAGATGCACGTTCCCTCTGTGAGGCAGGATCAAGAAGTGGAACCGCTGCTTCCTCAGCATCCAAATCAATATAACCCAAACCATAATAGTCCGGAGCACCTCCGTCCCAATCCTCCATCCTCGAAATCGTTGAATGATCGATAGGAGCACTCGGTAACTGAACCTGCTCCTCCTCAGACCAACGAACACCAACTGCGGCACACAACTTAGTAGTAATGGAGGCATGAGGAATCGCCCCCATTGTACCACCCTTCAAAAACTTCACAATACTCCTATGAAGGAGCTCTCCAAGATCAATGTACTCTTCATTCAGAATACCAAAAAGAACAATAGCCCTTTCCACCGTAACCTCATGCGAATGCGAAGAAGGCAAAATATTAGCACATAAAAATAAATTCCAAGCCCTCGCATACCTGTTCATCGCAGAAGCCGTGAAAAGAATCGGCTCAGTGGTGCCAGCCTTGTACTTCCAAGCTGTGCCTGGAACACACATCTCCCCAAGAATGTACTCGAGATCAAGATCATCCCGAGTCTTCAAAGACCAATCTTCCTCACCCCTCTTTCTCCTAGGCAGATTCAAAACCCGATGAATTGCCTTAGCAGTGTAATCCACAGTCAATCCTCGAACCACACTATAACCGTTCTTGTCGGCTTTAGCATTAGCATAAAACTCCCGCACAATAGACAACGGGACCGGCTCCGGCGCTTCACAAAAGGATTCCCAACCCCTCTTCGTAATCATACTAAACAAATGCCCATCAGTGGGTTGAGGCAAAAATCCCCTTTCTTTAGCCACGACCTTGGATAACAACCGAGTGAATTCCAATTGAGCCTCCGGAGAAGAAAACTTCTCACCCCCAATACCCATACTAGACTCCTCTTCAGATGAAGAGCGACGAGTGTTGCTACTACCCGTAAAACGACCTCTCTTTGGTGGTGCCATGGAATTAGGATGAGGTGAAAGTATATGTAAGGATGTGTATGTATAGATTTGAGAGAGAAAATGAGAGAGAAAAGTTTAGGGGCTAGGGATTGTAAGTAAGGGTTGGGGAGAGATATGGCTAAGATTATATAGGGTGAAAATCAAATAAAAACTGATTTTTGGGCTTTTTTCACCTTTTCTCCCGTTTTTTGGACATTCTGGTCAGGGAGTGGGCGCGGGCGCGCTTGGAAGGGGCGGGCGCGCTTGCCTTTCTGCCCAGAAATTTTTTCTGATTTTTTTCAATTTTTTTTTTACAGAATAATGATACAACACATGCGTGGGTTGCCTCCCACGGAGCGCTCGTTTTACGTCAATAGCTTGACGTGATACCTGACTCCTTAATCAACTGAAACAAGAACCGCGGTCTCCACCTCACGATTCACCCGTTCACCAAAATACGGTTTTAACCTCTGACCATTGACCTTGAATGCTTCATCCGGTGACTTATCGAAAACTTCCACTGCACCATGTGGAAACACTGTTTTGACCGTGAACGGCCCCGACCACCTTGACTTAAGTTTACCAGGAAAAAGCTTGAGACGAGAGTTAAAAAGCAAAACTAGTTGGCCAGGAACAAAGGACTTTTGCACCAACTTCTTATCATGCCATCTCTTTACCTTCTCCTTGTATAACTTATGATTTTCATAAACCTGTAGACGGAACTCATCCAACTCATTAATCTGAAGCATTCTTTTCTCACCAGCAGCTGACAAATCAAAGTTCAACTTCTTCAATGCCCAATATGCCTTGTGCTCAAGCTCGGCAGGCAAATGACAAGCCTTACCATACACCAGCTGAAATGGTGACGTACCCAAAGGAGTCTTGTAAGCTGTTCTATAAGCCCAAACAGCTTCATCAAGCTTCAACGACCAATCCTTCCTTGAAGGATTTACAACTTTCTCAAGAATACGCTTGATCTCCCTATTAGAAACTTCAGCTTGGCCATTTGTCTGAGGGTGATAGGCAGTAGCAACACGATGATTGATATTATACCTGGCCATCAAGGCTGTGAACTTGCGATTACAAAAATGCGTACCCTCATCACTGATGATTACCCTTGGAGTTCCAAAACGCGTGAAGATTTGCTTATGCAGAAAACTCAGCACCACTTTAGCATCATTGGTCGGTAAAGCCTTTACCTCGACCCATTTAGAAACGTAATCCACTGCTAACAGAATGTACTGATTATTGCAAGACGAAACAAACGGTCCCATGAAATCGATTCCCCACACATCGAAAATCTCCACTTCAAGCAGCATATTAAGAGGCATCTCATTCCTCCTAGAGATATTACCAACCCTTTGACATCGATCACATCTCAACACAAACTGATAAGCGTCTTTAAACAGAGTCGGCCAGTAGAATCCTGCCTGAAGTACTCGAGTAGCTGTCTTCTCTCCACCATAATGACCTCCATAAGTGATGGAATGGTAATCTCGCAAAACACCCTCAGTTTCACTATAAGGAATGCATCTTCTTATCATTTGATCAGCTCCCTGTCTAAATAAAAATGGCTTGTCCCAACGGTATGTAACACCCCCATTTATAATTAAATGAGGGGCTACTTATTAAACCATAAACCTATATACAGAACACTAAAATCTCTAAAATAATAATTAAACAATCTAAATAATTCTACAAGTCCATAATCTTAATCAATGAAATAAAGGGTAGCTCTCCTTCACACAGTCCCAGATCCCCCTAAGCACCTGCCAGAAAAAGAATACGGCATGAGCCAAATGCCCAGTACGGATTTGGAATATAGTTTATAAAATAGAAAAATAGATATACATATTTGACAGTTTATTATAAAACAGTTATTTTAAAAATAAGCATGGCTGAAGCAACGAAATGGGTAGGATATTTCATACCGAGATCAGAACAAAACAAATACAAATACAAATACATACGTCATAGGGTACCGTAACGTATGCAACAAATCGAATAACGTGTACGGCATATACAACGTCACCGTCAAATCAAATCAAATCACAAACTCTGGGTGCACCCACGTATCCTGAAACAAATATCAAATGCGCAAAAGCTCGCCTCCTGAGCTATCAGAAGGATACGCCGTGACCAATCACACTGTCACGGAAGTGTCATGCCACTGGTGCCGCAATGACATGGCTGTAGTACCCCTACAGCTGGTTAGCTCGGTATACCCTATATCACTAAGGGTCCAAATAAAATATTTCACACAAGCTAAAAATATATTTTTATTTTAGAGAGACAAATACTCGAAGCAGATATTTAATATTCACAATTTCCTAAAATTCACTGATACATATATTGAGATATTTCGTAACAGAACTGAGACAAATATATAAATATTTCGAAACAGGACTAAAACAGATATTTTAATATTTTGAAATGGAAATGAGCGAGATGTTCAGATATTCTAAAAGGATAATTTAAGATGCAAATTTTCTTAGAAAATCCCAAAAATAGATTTTTCTAAATATTGCAAAACAGTTTTTAAAGTAACTTTAAAGAGTTAAAAAGGATAATACTAGAATCGATTTGAGAACTGAATAAAACAAATATACTAGTTCTTAACATGAGTAGCGCTGAATGAAAGCGAGAGAAATCCGTACCTTAAAAATAGCAAGCACAAACTAACGACATCTGAAATGGATCCTGCTAACCGAACGACTCTGGATCTAATTACATAAAATCAATTTATTATTATTTCATATTTATATAATATATATTTATTTGTTAAATATAATTATCACTATCAATTTAATTTTATCTTCTGGCCTCTGTTTTACAACTCACTTGTAACTACTCTCGGACCCTATATTGTTGCTAACAATAATGTAAATAATCGGCCTAAAGGATGCACTTGTTTATGTTTATACTATAACTAATCATGCTTCAGAACACTAGTCGAATTAGCCATCAAATAAATTAATATTAATATTATAAACATTTGTCACTCCATTATATTTATATTCAATGGTCAATTTAATTAGGCCTTAATATTATATTACCGGAACTTGTTTTGTTGTTTAAAGAAAACATCACATGATCTGGTTCTATGCATGTATCGTATTCATGTACAATGAAGGACACTAGCCCAAGAATATATACTTTTAATAAAACCCACCAGCTAAATGTAAAACTTATACTTTTATGAAAACAGGTAAAGAATGATGCTTACAAAATTTGTAGAATTGATTTTCTCTGTTGTCTTCTTTTCTCGAATATGCGGCTCATGGTGTCTCTCTGTAAATATTTTATTTCTAGGGTTTGGTATTTCTTTTTATTTAAGAAGTACCTGTCGTGTGTATATATATCTTTTAATTTATATTGTTAATATTCTTTTTTCTTTTAAAACCAAATTTACTAGTTCAATGACACGTAAAACTAATCTTACTAATTCTTATTTAATGTAAGGATTGTGGATTTTAATCATTTGTAATATCTCTTTATTATTATTATTATTATTATTATTATTATTATTATTATTATTATTATTTAAAATCTCGTATGTTACACGGTACCACTTCACATCATGCAGAAACTTCTTCCTTTGAGCATAAGAAAATTCAGCCGGGATGACATTACTCACAAGATAGTTCACAATATCTGCAAACCATGGTTCTTCATCTTGCACCCCAAAAAGTTGCTCATCAGGGAAAATTTCATTGATAAGAGTCTTATCCCCTGCATACTTACTGTGGTCTTCCAAACGAGACAAATGATCAGCCACCTGGTTTTCTGTACCCTTCCTGTCTTTAATCTCCAAATCAAACTCTTGCAACAAAAGAACCCAACGAATCAACCGAGGTTTTGAATCTTTCTTAGAAATTAGATAACGAATGGCTGCATGATCAGTATAGACTACTACCTTCGTCCCAAGCAAATACGACCTGAATTTCTCGAAACTGTAGACAATTGCCAAGAGCTCTTTCTCTATAGTAGTGTAATTCAGCTGCGCATCGTTGAGAGTTTTGCTAGCATAGTAAATCACATGAAACACCTTGTTCTTCCTTTGCCCAAGAACAACTCCCACTGCATAGTCACTAGCATCACACATCAACTCAAAAGGTTCGTCCCAGTCAGGTGCAGTGATAATAGGTGTAGTAGTCAACTTCTTCTTCAAGAGCTCGAAAGCCGCTAAGCAATCTTCATCAAACTTGAAAGGAACATCCTTTTCCAACAAACTACATAAGGGTTTAGAGATTTTGGAGAAGTCTTGAATGAATCGCCGATAGAAACCCGCATGACCAAGAAAACTGCGAATTCCCTTAACTGAAATTGGTGGAGGAAGATTTTCAATTGTCTCCACTTTGGCCTTATCCACTTCAAGCCCCTTGCTAGAAACCTTATGCCCAAGAATGATTCCTTCTTGCACCATGAAGTGACATTTTTCCCAGTTGAGCACCAAATTGGTCTCAACATACCTTTTCAGCACCATGCCAAGATTCTGTAGGTACTGGTCATAAGAAGTTCCAAACACTGAAAAGTCATCCATGAACACCTCCACATTCATTCCAATCATATCTGAGAAAATGGCCATCATACACCTCTGAAAAGTTGCTGGTGCACCACAGAGTCCGAAAGAAACGCGACGGAACGCGAAAGTGCCAAAAGGACATGTGAATGTGGTCTTCTCCTGATCCTCTGGAGCAATACAAATATGGTTGTAACCTGAATAACCATCCAGAAGACAATAGAACTCATGACCAGCCAAACTGTCCAGCATCTGATCAATGAACGGAAGAGGAAAGTGATCTTTTCTGGTGGCTTTATTCAGCTTTCGGTAGTCCATGAAAATCCTCCACCCTGTAACTGTACGAGTAGGGATGAGCTCATTCTTCTCGTTTGCAACTACTGTCATGCCTCCTTTCTTAGGCACACATTGCACCGGACTCACCCAAGAACTGTCTGAAATAGGATAGATAATGCCTGTATCTAGCCACTTAAGAATTTCTTTCTTCACCACCTCTTTCATGATAGGATTGAGCCTCCTTTGAGGATCCACTGTTGGCTTACTTCCTGGTTCAAGCGGAATCTTATGCATGCAATACGAAGGGTTGATTCCCTTGATATCCGCTATGGTCCAACCAATTGCTGATTTGAACTCTCTCAGAATTCGCAAAAGTTTTTCTTCTTCACTACCTGACAAGTTAGATGCAATAATCACAGGTAAAGTAGATGCATCACCTAAGAAAGCATACCTCAAGTGCTCCGACAGTGGTTTAAGTTCAAGAGTAGGAGCTTCGTCAATCGATGGCTTGAGACGCTCCTGAGAATTTTTAAGCTCAGCTATGCCAAGAGAATCAAATGGCATATCAATCTTCCTTTTCCACGGAGAGGCATTTAAGTACTGCAGTTGCTCTTCTCTTTCTTTGTCTTCAGTATCAGAATCCCCTATTAGTACCTTCTCCAAGGTATCTGACTTAAGAAATTGCTCGATCTCCGTGTAAACTGCAGACTCAACCAAGTCCACTGAAAAACACTCTTCATCCTCTGTAGGAAACTTCATTGCATTGAACACACTGACGAAAGAATTTAGTGAGAATTTAGTCATTCCTCCGTGTAAGGGCATTCCTGATTGCTGCTGTTTTAGCCATAGGAAAGAATTAAGTGAGAAACTTTTGAGCCAAATCCTCCCATGTAGTAATAGAACCTGCTGGTATAGAGTGCAACCAGCCTTTAGCCTTATCCCTCAGAGAGAATGGGAATAGTCTCAGCTTCACAGCATCTTCCGACACTCCGTTGAACTTGAAGGTGTCGCATATTTCGATGAAATCCCTAATATGCATATTAGGATCTTCCGTTGGAGCACTCCCAAACTGAACTGAATTCTGCACCATCTGAATCGTGCCAGGCTTGATTTCAAAAGTATTAGCTGCAATAGCCGGCCTGACAATGCTAGATTGAATGTCATTGATCTTTGGCTGAGAATAGTCCTTCAAAGCCTTCGTTTCTGCTACTGGTTCTCCCATAACTAGACTTAATTCAAGTTCTTCTTTCCGAGATTGAGAACGTGTTCGCATACACGCTCACTAAAATATCTGAAACACACCAAACAAAGTAAAATTGATGAGAATAATCCGAGTCAGTGAACGTTAACGACCACTGATGACAAGCACATAAACTAAAAAAATAAATAACACCGAGTCCCCGGCAGCGGAGCCAAAAACTTGTTCACACAATCTCACGCAAGTATACGCGGTCACAAGTAATATAAGAATAAGTAGAGTTCGTTCCCACAGAGACTGCTTTGGTTATTATAGTTGTGCACCTATGCAACAATGTATGGCTATTGTTCAATGCTAAGACAAATATCAAGTTGTGTTTTGATTAACTAAATTAACTAATCAACTTAACAAGACTATAATTAACTAAAGAGATTGCTGTTTAATTACTTATGAGAATAAAAAATGGGATCCTAACTTCATTAAATACTTCATCTAGAGTCTTATGTCTTTAATCAATGCATGTGACGGTTGTGACAACTAATCGGATAACACGAAATCAGTACACGCTACCTTTCAGTATACGTATACCAAACCACTCAAACATCCACAATAAGATAGAAGTTAAGCAGACACCAATTATGCTTAGACCCTATATGTCTATAAGAATTGAAAACATAACGGTTTAACGAGCAAGTTATCCATTCAGATTAGATAGGGCAGGTAAGATGGTTAAAATTACCTACAAATCATGCATGACAAACATACATAAACCTATGCTAGCATGGCAAGTTCTAAACCTCTATATCCACTTTCGCATTCAATAGAGATTAGCAAACAACTTAGATGTTAGCTACGCATCCAAGAAGAATAAGCACAACCAAACTAGGATATCAATTAGCCATCACACACACATCTTTAAAACAAATAACTACTAAAATCCATAAATAAATCCGTTAGAATCCCACGACAACGATTAGTTCATAATCGAACCGTTCGTCATCGTGGGTTCTGATGAAAACATGATAATAATAAGTCTAGAATACTGAATAAAAGTGCTAGGGTTTATGAAAGAACAAACGAGAATCCAAAGTATCGCCTAATTAGAAGAATACAAAGATAAATTGAAAAGTAAATCTTCGTAATCAGCCGTCTTCTTGTTCTCCTCGCCGGAGGATGGATATATAGATAAGTATATGGTTGTATATCTCAAAAATCGTCCACCAAGTGCTTAAATAGGCCTTTCTGCTGACTTGTTGCTGCTGGTTTCCTTTTCAGACTCGAAGTTGCCTTTTTCCAGAATGTTTCAGGGGTGGGCGCGCCTGAAGGGGGTGGCCGCGCTTGGACTGATTTCACCCAGGGCGCGGGCACGCTTGGAGGGGGTGGGCGCCCCTGACCTTCTGTCAAATTTCTCTAAAATCTTGTTCCTTGACAATTCATGCTCTCTTCACTCCGCAGCCTCTTGACTTCCTCAACAATGATCAAATAGCACCACACAACCCTAGAAACTTCACCACACTGCTGACGAAGCAATTCTGCATACTTAACACAAAACACATCAAAAACACCATGTACTTGAGAACAAACAATCAATTTAAGCCGATTTAGGGTGTTCCAAGTAGATATGAAATCCACTTATCAGTAAACTCCAAAGCCACAAACAAAGAGAAGTCTCCTACTTTGAAGAATGCTATTTATGACAGAAGAATTGTTAACAAAACTGTTTCTAAATCAACTGGACCCTACCAAGTGTGGGCACCAAAAACAACTTAGTCATTTTGTGAATGCAGGGCAACAGGAATAAAAGAGTCATTTGGATATGGGACAGTGGATGCTCAAGTCACATGACTGGTGATATAGCCCTGCTATCACAATTTGAGGAGAAAGCTGGCCCATCAGTAACCTTTGGAAATGACAACATTGGTTATACAATGGGATATGGCAGTGTTAAATCTGGGAATGTCATTATTGAAGATGTAGCATTTGTTGAAGGACTAAAGCACAACCTCTTGAGTATTGGACAATTCACCAACAGGGGTTTCAAAGTGGAATTTGATGAAGATCATTGTCTAATCTCAAAAAGAGGAAGTGGTGAAGTTGTTTTAACTGGTGTGAGGAAAGGAAGAAACTGTCTCACTTGAATGTTCAAGCAATGAACTCTCTAACAAAGAGAGAACTCATCAGAGATATGCCTGTTTTGGAGTTTGTGCAAGATGGAGCATGTGAAGCATGCCAAAAAGGAAAGATTAAGAGATCAAGTCACAAGAACAAGTTGCTCAATTCAAACTCCAAGCCTCTGCAGCTAATTCACATGGATCTATTTGGACCTGTGAATGTTATGTCTCTTTCCAAGAAGAAATATGCTCTAGTCATGGTTGATGATTATTCAAGATACACTTGGGTGGAATTTCTATTCTCCAAGGATGAAGCACCTCAAGTAATCATAGAGCATATTAAGAGAGTTGATAGAGAAGCACAAAGCACTGGTTCCTCTGTAGTTGCATTGAGAAGTGATAATGGAACTGAGTTTAGAAATTCAACACTGTATGAGTTTTGAAAAGATAAAGGAATTTCTCAACAATTTTCAGCTCCTAGAACTCCTCAGCAAAATGGAGTAGTTGAGAGAAAGAATAGAACTCTCATTGAAGCTGCAAGAACAATGTTGCTAGATGCAAAGCTACCTACTAGCTTTTGGGCTAATGCTGTTAACACAGCATGCTATGTGCAAAATAGAACATTGATCAATAAGAAGTCTGGAAAAACTCCTTACTCATTAATGACTGGAAAAAGAGCATCCTTCAAGCATCTTCATGTGTTTGGAAGCAAGTGTTTTGTGATGAAAGATACCTCTGAACATGTTGGAAAATTTGATGCTAAAGCATTTGAAGGTATTTTCATTGGATACTCTCTGGAAAGGACAACATACAGGGTGTTTGTACCTGAGCAACACAAAGTCATGGAAAGCATGGATGTTACCTTTGATGACAAGAAAACTCCTGGACTTAAAACAAGTGAACAAGACATTGTGCCATTAAGATTTGATAATCAAGGTTACCTTGAGGATTCTGAAAGTGAGGATGAACTTCCTGCTCAAACTGTTCTAGAAAATGAAACTCTTGAAGTTGATGATCTTCTTCAAACACCTGTGCAAGGATTCACAAACACAGGGGGAGAAGAAGAGAATGCAACTGACACTCAAAATGATCCTGGATCAAGTCAAGGAAATGAACAGGGTCACACAAGGAAATGGGACAGAGCCCACACTAGGGATCAAATCATTGGAGATCCTGGTGAGGGAGTTAGAACAAGAAGGGCAACAATGAATACATGTCTGTATAGCTGCTTTCTGTCACAAGAGGAACCAAAAGTAATTGAAGAAGCTTTGGAGAACTTTGATTGGATTGTTGCCATGCAAGAAGAATTGAATCAATTTGAGAAAAACAAAGTATGGGAACTAGTGCCACCTCGAGAAGGAAAGAATGTTATTGACACTAAATGGGTGTTCAGAAACAAGATGGATGAAGAAGGAGTGGTAATAAGAAAAAAAGCAAGGTTGGTTGCCAAAGGATACTGTCAACAAGATGGCATTGACTATGATGAGACATTTGAACCTGTAGCTAGACTGGAAGCCATCAGAATCTTCTTGGCTTTTGCAGCTCACTCAGATTTCAAGGTGTATCAAATGGATGTGAAAAGTGCATTTCTCAATGGTGATCTTGCTGAAGAAGTTTATGTGTCCCAACCACCTGGCTTTGAAAATGAAAATTTCCCGGACTTTGTGTATAGACTGCTCAAGGCACTCTCTGGACTCAAACAGGCACCTAGAGCATGGTATGAAACTCTATCTCAATTCCTTCTTGAGCACCAATTTACCAGGGGTACAATTGATAAAACCTTATTCTTCAAGAAGCATGGAAATGATATCATTCTAGTCCAAATTTATGTGGATGATATCATCTTTGGCTCTTCAAATGAAAAACTCTATGAAAGGTTCTCTAAGTTGATGCAAAGCAAATATGATATGAGTATGATGGGAGAGTTGACCTACTTCCTAGGTCTGCAAGTACATCAAAGGGAGGATGGCATCTTCATAAATCAATCAAAGTATGTCAAAGATCTTTTGAAGAAATATGGTTTGGAAGACTCATCCCCTGCAAAAACTCCCATGTCCACTGTTATCAAACTTGATGAAGACAAGAAAGGCAAGAGAGTTGACATCAAGGTTTACAGAGGCATGGTTGGATCATTACTCTATCTCACAGCTAGCAGGCCTGATATCATGTTGGCCACATGCCTTTGTGCAAGGTTTCAATCTGATCCCAAGGAATCTCACATGATGGCTATCAAAAGAATCTTCAGGTATCTGAAAGGGACTCCTAATCTTGGGCTATGGTATCCAAAAGGCACTGGGTTCAACCTGGTTGGTTACACAAATTCTGATTATGCTGGATGCAGAATTGACAGGACGAGCACCTCTGGAAGCTGCCAATTCTTAGGTCAAAGGTTAGTGTCCTGGTTCAGTAAGAAACAACAATCCACAGCAACATCCACAGCTGAGGCTGAATATATTGCTGCTGGAAGCTGCTGTGCTCAATTGCTTTGGATTAGAAATCAACTCATGGATTATGGACTAGTGTTGGAACACATTCCTTTGATGTGTGATAATACTAGTGCAATATCCATAGTTTCCAATCCTGTTAATCATTCTACTACAAAGCACATTGAGATAAGGTACCATTTCATTAGGGAACATGCTGCAAATGGTACCATAGAAGTCTCTTATGTTCCAACTGAGAAACAATTAGCTGACATATTTACTAAACCTCTAAATGAAGCTATCTTCAACGGACTTGTGAGTGAAATTGGAATGCTCAATCCTTCATTTAGTTGTTCTAAGTAAGTATGCTAGTTAATTATTGCAGCAGTAAATTTTACTGTATTTAGATGCTCTATTCATTTGGAGTGAAAATTAGCTGAGATATGGTTTATAAATATTTCAGTATTTTACTGCATATTTTTCAAATCATACTTTTCTGAGAAGTTATGAGTTTTTAAGACATCTCTACATAGGTGATCTTGAGAGTTCACGACTTAGTTCAAATCAAACAGACTTATATCGCAAACTGTTGAAATTGTGAGACTTCGCGATATAGTTCATTTCATGAGTTTGCGACATAGTTCATTTTATGACTTCGCGACTTAGAATAACTATATCGACAAGTCTCCATATTTGACAGAATTTTGATTTAAATTAATTTTATTAAAGAATTTTGATATAAGTCTGACAAAATGCTTGAAATCCCAATGCGAGAGTTTTAGACAGGGTATTTATACTATATCGCAAAGTCCCCCCAATCTTTCGATCTCTAAGACTTTGTGACATAGTTCATTTTTAGACTCTGCGATATAATTTGCAAGACTTTGCGGTACAAGCCATTTTGAGACTTCACGACATACAAATAGCCTGTACATATTCATAACTCCATATCGCAGTGTCTCTATCATATAAATACTCTTTTCTAACCGTTCTCAACTCTTCATCTTGTCTACTACTCTCAATTCTCAAACTTAAACTCAAACTCTCTTCTTCATTCTCAATTTCAAATGGCACCCAAATCTCAAATAGCCTCTTCTTCAAACCCTTTAACCATTCCCAAAGAAACCAATCTTCTCACCATTCCATCTGAAACCGAGGCAAACCCAAGGTACAAGTTCTTTGTACGCTTTCTGAACACCTCATATCTTCGTCAGGCGTTGACGATGAATCCACCCATGTATGTTGATATCCTTGAGGTGTTTTGGAGAACGGCCAATTGCACTTTACTGGCGAGGGAGGATGGCACTTCATTCTATGAAGTAACCTGCAGTATTGGAGGAAAGGAGTTGGTATTTGGGGAGAAAGAAGTAAATGAAACTTTTGGTTTTAAGACGGAGGGGCATGATGCTGAAGCCAGTGACAAGGAAATGGTGGATTTCTTGACACTGATAAAGTATGCTGATGAGATAGATATGGGGAAGCTAACCAAGAAGCATGTAAGGAGGGAGTGGTCGTTCTTGTTTGATGCTCTGTAGAAGGTGTTTCTGTGCAGAAAGACTGGGTGGGATCAAATCAGCCACATTGTAGTGAAGCTTGCTCATTCCCTGGCATACAACCAGGAAATCAATGTACGAGCAATCATTGTAAGGGAGTTGGCTCAAAGGTTAGGTAAGTCTCCACGCAACAGAGGTACTGAAATCTTCTATCCTCGTTTTCTTCAATGCATTTTAAATCATTTAGATTCTCATTTGCATGAATTAGAAGGGATAGACACAACAAAGTTGGCTTATCCTAAGTCCATGTCCAAAGTTCTATTTGGTACATTGGACACTAGGAATCAAGTTGATGTAATTTTGAGTGTGACAGATCATATGCAAAACACATTCAAAATTTAAACACTTGATCAACCCATATATCATGAACTCTCTTGGAAAGGAAAGGCTAAGGCTGATGAAGCTACAGAGTCTAACCCAAGCCTTCCTAACCCATCCAATACCCCCCTGCAAACAGTACAGTAGTTATTAGGGAGCCAAGTGCACCAGTCTCTCAAAAGATTGGTGTTACTAAAAAGAAGACAAAGAAGATACCCTTAGCTATTATCAATGAGTCTGTAGAAATAGGATGTGAGAAATCTGAGTCACAGCTCACCATACCAAAGAAGAAGTCTAAAGAAATAGCCACCACTAAATCCTCCCAACAGGATTCAGATGTGCAAAAAGGGATACACCTGTTACTGTCAATGGCCTCTCAACAGGACATTGGTATTGAAAAGAGTAGTCTCCCCACTACATTCTGTAAAGAGTCTCCACAGGGTCAAGAACTCACTCTTGACCCCAGTAGAAATAAGGGTGATGATACACAGAGTGGAGAGCACATCACAATTGAAACTCCTCCTATTTCTCAGGGGGAGTTGCCAAAATCTGATCTACACCACACTTCTCTTCTAGAATCTACATCTAATATTTCTTCTAAACAGAATAGTCATTCTCATGACATTTCTGCACTTGATCAATCACAATCCAAATCTGTGATTGAGCCAACCTCAAGTGATATGGTGCATGACACTGTGCTCACCACCCAGGAACCACATTCAGTTGGTCAGGGAATGCATGTTGGGGCATATCCTAATGACACCAACACAAACATGGAGGATTCACCAGTTCTCACTTGAGACTCTATGCCAAACTCTCCATTCCTTATGGACTTGGATTTGCCTTCACAAGCACATGGAGATGATGTTGTCACTCATCCCATTTCAATGGAGACAACATCAGACTCCAAAGTCATTCCCAGACTGGAGGAAACTCATACATCCACCCCCCCTGAAGTGCCTAGCACTAGCTCTAACTTGGCTCAGGCCACCTTGACAGAATGGCTAAAATTGAAGGGTTTCGAGCACATAAACGCAACGGAAAACCTGAAAATAAACCAAAAATTTGAAATCCCTCCGCAGGATCCATGCGAAAACAAAAGATTTAATTAGGAGATTAAGAACAAATACCTTAAGAAGCTTTAACAGTTCATTAATGGAAGATTAATGGATATCCAAAGCTTGTTCAATCACCATGTATCCCGCTCTCGCGATCTACACTCTACGTTATCCACACGAACGCTTTTCTTGAAGGATTGTTGTGTACTAGCACCCGAAAACTGCTTCTTTCTCTCTCTCTTTTCTTTCTCTCATAAGCGGCTAGGGTTTTAATGTAAAAACGTTTTTCATCATTAAAATCAGCCCTCTTTGAGAGTTTATATAGGGAGGAAAATAAGTTTTCTAATTATAATCCAATTATAATAAAATAATAATCCGAAATTCCAATTTATTATTTAATTAAGTCGCACTTAATTAATTAATAATTAATTTCAGAACTAGTTTAAGTAATTCCATTTTCTATTTAAATAATTAATCAAGTCATACTTAATTAATATTATAAATAGAATAAATTACTTATTTAAATTTAAATTCATAATTTAAATTATTTCTCCTTCAAGCGTTCTTTGTGTGTGACCCTGTAGGTTATTATTACGTTGGTAACAATTTTAATAACTAATTAAAATTGTAAACAATGAGCGGCATCAAGTAATACATCATTGTCACCCAAGTAATAATAATTAAATCGGTGATTCGATTAAGCCTTTCGTGAATAATGTTCCAGGTAATATAATCCCTTTAACCTTAATATTATAGATTAAACTCGAGGCATGTAATGTGTCATCCTCTTCATAATTTAATCTTAGTTTTCTTGATCGATGAGTAGACTAATAAATCAAATCAACATTTGAGCACGGCCGTGCATTTCTTAGTCTCACTCAAACAAGAGGCCAATAATATCGCTCCTAAAATTAGGAGGGTTAAATCTCATCTAGATCATTCATATTTCTCATACGATTCATAATATACCCAATGTCCACTTTTATCATCACCCGGTCAAAGGTAACTTTTAATGTAATCAAATTATATTAATTCTCGTATAAAAATATAATGATTTCAGGTCTAAGGATCATTACACCATTATCACAGTGAGAATTACTTATGACACTTTTAACATGTGTAATCTCACGGCGGGTCAATCCAGTGCCATATACTCTTACATGCACCTATGTTTTGACTTTAGTATCACCATACCTATGACCAATGAGATGTGGTCATCAGTCAACAAACATACTAGTCTCTGTGCATTATTATTGTCCTTAAATAATAACACTCGACTAGGGATATTTAGGAATAAAGATATTATTCATATAATCTCATTTTTAAGTCACATACTTAAAGATATCGAATACGTATCATAATTCCAAGGACATTTATTATGCTAACATTTATAACGCAGTAAATAAAGACATAATAAACTAATAATAATAATCAATAAAACATAATTTATAATAATAAAATGTTTTCTTTAAAACATAAAAGTATTGTCTCTAGAGCACAAATACTAACAATCTCCCACTTGCACTAGAGCCAATATCCCATGTATCCAATACATTCGGAACTAGTGTGACTTACATGCTTCTGCTGCGATAAAGCCTTAGTCAGTGGTCTTGCAATATTATCAATAGTATGCACTTTACATATAAGTATATCTCCTTGATCATTAATCTCATTAATAAGGTGATATCGCCTTAGTAAATTCCCAAAACATCATCTTTGGCTACTTCGCTAGTATCAATATACTAAGCCTCGATTGTAAAATCATTTACGGTTCTTGCTATGAACTATTCTAGCTTACAACACATCTATTTAGACAAAACACAAATCCAGACTAAGACACAAAAACCGTCATGTCTGTCTAGAAACTAACATCCGTGTAACATTTTACATCTAGCTTCCCATCTCCTCCATATACCAAGAATGAGTCTTTAGTCCTCTTCAGGCACTTAAGAATATTCTTGATTCCAATCAAGTGACCATCACTTGGATTAGACTGGTACCTGCTCGTCATGCATAAAGCATATGAGACATCATGACGAGTACATATCATCACATACATTATGAAACCAATTTCCGAAGCATATAGAACTATACTAATGTGGTCCATATCATCCAATGATTTTAGACCATTTATTTTGAGATCACTATCTCATAGACATGGGAACATTTCCCTTTTAGCCTCTTTGTATCCCTAATTGGTGCAATACATTGTCAATGTATGTACTCTGACTTAAGCCGAATAATCTTCGTGATTTATCTCTATAGATCCTGATCCCTAAGATATAGGACACATCTCCTAAGTCTTTCATCAAGAAACTATTTCTTTACCAAGTCTTAACAGTCTGTTGAGAAAGTATGTCATTCCTTATTTATAATATATCATCTACATATGATACTAGGAATGCCACATGGCTCCCACTAACCTTCTTGTAAACACACAATTCATCTTCACTTTGAATAGAGCCAAACTATTTGACTGTTTCATCAAAAACGTATATTCCATCTCCTCGAGGCTTACTTTAATCCATAAATGGATGGACTTATCTTATAAACTATTCTAGCAAAACTTGGATCTATAAAACCTTCAGGTAGTGTCATGTACACAACCTTTTCAACGCTCCCATTCCAAAAAGTAGTCTTGACATCCATTTGCCAGATTTCGTAGTCATAGTAAGCAAGCAAAATCCCGATGGACTTGACCATTGCCACTGGTGAGAAAGTTTCATCATAGTCAATACCATGAATTTACTTGAAACCTTTTGCCACCAGTCGTGCCTTATAGGTCTGTACATTACTATCCATGTCAGTTTTCTTCTTGAAAACGCACTTGCACCTTATAGGTTTTACCCCTATAGGTGGATCAACCAAAGTCCATACTTGGTTTTTCATACATGGAATCCATCTTAGATTTCATGGCCTCCTGCCAACTTTTAGCTCTTGGAATTTTCATAGCGTCTTGGTGGGTAAGAGGCTCATTATTATTATTCACAAGCATTACATCACCATCCTGAGTCAAGAGAAATTCATAATATCTCTCGGACTCATGGTGAATCCTACCAGACCTACGAACAACCTGTGTTTCTTGAGCAGTATTGTCATTAACATTTTCTTGCACATTCTGCTCTTGTTCCAACTTCGGTTCAATGTTATCTCGTGGTTGTCGATCCTCATCGATATCTATTTTCCTCCCAGTATTTCTTTTAGAAAGAAATTCTCTCTCAAGAAATACAACAGTCTGAGCAACAAACACTTTGTTCTCTGGAGGATTAAAGAAGTAAGACCCCTTTTGTTTTAATTTGGTATCCCACAAAATTACATTTATCTGATTTTGGTCCTAGCTTGTCATAGGTTAAACGTTTCACAAACGCTTTGCATCCCCTAATTTTCATAAATGACATGCTATAACTTTTCTCAGTCCACATCTTATATGGTGTCTCCTGAACCATTTTAGTAGGAACACGGTTTAGTGTATATGCACTTGTCTCTAGGGTATAACCCCAGAAACTTATTGGAAGATCATCTTGACTCATCATCCATCGCACTATGTCCAACAAAGTGTGATTTTAGTTCTTAGAAACCCCTTTCTTTGAACCTTTTCTACTTCAGCTTAATATTCTTTGAACTTTTCAAAAGATTCGAATTTGTTCTTCAAAAGATATCCATATTCGTATCTACTGAAATCATCAGTAACCGCTATAAAGTAGTAAAACCTACCTTCTGCCATCGTACGTATATTACCACATACAACACCATGTATAAGTCATAATCGTTCGATGACCCTTTCACCATTTCTAGTAAAAGGGGCCTTTTGTCTTTTTACCAAATAAACCAAGATTCGCATTCTTCGTATGATTCATAATCAAACTTATCCAATCATCCATCAGTATATGAATTGGAAATGCATTTCTTATAATATGGCCTTAATTACAGTGCCAAAGGTAATGTTTGATTTGAGTCATTTTAGAACATATAAATTGTTAACTAATTGTGCAACATCATTAACCTTTTCATTGAAATGTAATAAACAACAATTGTTATATATCCAATTAAAATGAAAAACCTTTCTTGTCCATACAAGAAATCAATATAATGTCTCTACTCTTAGAGGCACGTAGTTACAATTATCAAGTTCTAAACTTAGCCTTATAGGCAGAATTAAGTAACGAGTTACTTTAACTAGAGCAACAACTTTTTCTCCAATTCTAACCCGAAACCTGAAGCTTGACCCTCACCGGTCTTCTTCTTAGATCTTCCAAATAAGCATGACAGTTTAACTTCCAATCTTTCGGTTTTCCACAGAAGCGACAATCGTCTTCTTTAATTAGCAACACCTCCTTTAGGCGACAAAACCTCTTTGGGATTGGAGTTTAATATGGCTATAGAATTAGATCAAATCTTCTTCTTTCCATTCCATTTTCATTTCCCATTCACATTCCTACATTCACCATCATTATGGGAGTAGTCCATGCATTTATCATGTTGCTTACAGCAGTTTTCAACGTGCTTCACAACTTAGTGGGTGCTATGTCTATCTCATTTATTTCGTTGTTCACTAACTAATTGTGAATAGTTATTGTTCAAAGATTTGTATGATCAAATAATTCCGAGTCTCTAGACCAATCTTGAAACCCAAAATAAATAATAATCAAGGTACTCATTATACCCTATCATCTTTAGAACATCTGGTCCAACCGAATCTCACGTTCCCTACTTGTAGGTGTATGGTGTCTTGCTATTGTCAAATCCCTTTTGACGAGCCTTTTCCTCAAACATCTTTTAAGGTGCTCAAATATCTCATAAGCATCCATATGCTCATATTGTTTCTTAAGCTCAACACTCATAGTTGCAAGCATGAGACATGAAACATCAGTAGTCGAATCATTAATTTGCTTCCAATAAGCATTATGTTCAGCACATGTTACATTCTCAGCTAAAAGGTAAGGGAAGAATTTGACTAACATCGTGGTGCCTGAGGACGATCCTCAAGCTCCTATATCAGTCGAGGAAATTTGTTCCTGTCAGCTTGTCCTTCTCAAGGACTGATCGCATAGAGAAGTTGTTTGTGTTATTTGTCATTTGATAGCTACAATATTAAAGTGCATAAAATTAATCTAGGTTGCAAATTTATTAATTATTATGTTTAAGTGATTATGGTATATCATTATATACCTCCCACTATTTTTATCAAATAAATAGCCCTAACTATTAATTCGGAAAGTATTTCTCTTAAATCTTTCTAGTGAGCCAAGATTCGTATTTCGTCATGCTTAAGGTCAGCTTTGGCTTTACTCCCAAAACATGATTTATTTAGGTAGACAACTCTTGTCATTTATATCATATATAACTCTTGGAAAGTTTGGTAGAACAACATTTGTTCACATTTATCTAATAAATCATACCAAGCTCCATGCCTCTAAGTTCACAATCCTATTATGGTAACTTAGTTAAGTCTAACCCAATGGTCTAACAGTTAAGTATCACATTTACTTCATCGCGTCTTACCACGATAGATAGGAGTGCTTCGCTTTGGCGAACCCACTCTTTCTCGATCTAGGTCTTGACGAGTGTTGCCCATTGGAAGGCATCTAATCGACTTAATATTTTAACTTTAGGGATTTTATTATTAAAACGACCATGATCCCATCATCAAGAGATTCCTAATTTTTCCTTGAACTAAGTACTTCAATTCAAAATTCATCAATGGTTTGATTTCCAGTCCAACGGAGGAGTCACACTGGTCTCACTTAAAACCCGCCTTCCTTACAAGCGCTGCTTGTAGTTTTTTCAAAATCGCCCATATCAAAAAATTGAAAATTCATACTTATTTCCGTATTTCATAAACACAGGAATCTCATGTTCATTTTGTTCAATTTTAAAATCTTGAATCGTTACAGATTTTATCTTGTTTAGCAAACATGGCATGGTTGACGTATCTAATACATACATGTTTAATCTAATTAAAGCATGCATCATTATCTACGCATACATATCATCATCACATGCATCATATATGTAAAGTGCGTAAAGTAAACGTGTTTGGTTATGGCCCAACCTAAGTGATCTTTCCAAGCTAATGGAAAAATCAAGGTCAATCTATGGTGGTATCAAAATACAATACAACGTTACAAGTCTTCAAGCTTTAACTTGCCTCCTTGCTTGCCTCCTTGTAATGCTTCCTTGGTTCTCCATCTTGGATGTCTTCATATATATTACATAAATAAAACAACCTATCCTACTGAACTTACAAGTAGAACTCGAGTTACATTTGAGATTTAAACATTACAAGGAATAACGACATGCAAGTCGTATTTAGAAACCAAACCATTAAAACAAAACCACTATCTATGGGTCTTTAGGCCATAACCAATCATCTTGCTCATATAACAATTAAGAACATCTCATATTGCATTAACATATCGTACCATATCATATTTTTCATGATCCAGTCATAGAAATCAAATAAAGTGTAAATCAGAAAATCAAAATCAGAATTCTGAAAACATTAAATCACTGTTTACAGATAGTAAACGACGTCAAACGCCTTACAGACGAACGAGTGACTATGTCAGTTTTGTTCGGACGCCCGTTTCCCTTTCCGAAAAGGTATTTTAGGCGAAATTCTGACAGAGTATGCAAATTTCACTAAATCTGCGCATCGTATTCAGAAATCGTATCGAATACGATTCTCATAATTCGATTTAATATGTATCATAAACATACAGCAATATACACAATCATCTCATGATTATCAAATCCTCATGAATATCATATATTCAAAAACATATACATACATATATATATCAACACAAAAACATGGTAGATCGCAAATATGCATATATATCGAAAACTGTTAAACACACAACCGAATTAAAACGTTTCGCAAGTAGCTCTGATGCCATTGAAGGGTTTCGAGCACATAAACGCAACGGAAAACGTGAAAATAAACCAAAAATTCGAAACCCCTCTGCAAGATCCATGCGAAAACAAAAGATTTAATTCGGAGATTAAGAACAAATACCTTAAGAAGCTTTAACAGTTCATTAATGGAAGATTAATGGATATCCAAAGCTTGTTCAATCACCATGTATCCCGCTCTCGCGATCTACACTCTACGTTATCCACACGAACGCTTTTCTTGAAGGATTGTTGTGTACTAGCACCCGAAAACTGCTTCTTTCTCTCTCTCTTTTCTTGCTCTCATAAGCGGCTAGGGTTTTAATGTAAAAACGTTTTTCATCATTAAAATCAGCCCTCTTTGAGAGTTTATATAGGGAGGAAAATAAGTTTTCTAATTATAATCCAATTATAATAAAATAATAATCCGAAATTCCAATTTATTATTTAATTAAGTCGCACTTAATTAATTAATAATTAATTTCAGAACTAATTTAAGTAATTCAATTTTCTATTTAAATAATTAATCAAGTCATACTTAATTAATATTATAAATAGAATAAATTACTTATTTAAATTTAAATTCATAATTTAATTATTTCTCCTTCAAGCGTTCTTTGTGTGTGACCTTGTAGGTTATTATTACGTTGGTAACAATTTTAATAACTAATTAAAATTGTAAACAATGAGCGGCATATAGTAGTACATCATTGCCACCCAAGTAATAATAATTAAATCGGTGATTCGATTAAGCCTTTCGTGAATAATATTCCAGGTAATATAATCCCTTTAACTTAATATTATAGATTAAACTCGAGGCATGTAATGTGTCTTCCTCTTCATAATTTAATCTTAGTTTTCTTGATCGATGAGTAGACTAATAAATCAAATCAACATTTGAGCACCGCCGTGCATTTCTTAGCCTCACTCAAATAAGAGGCCAATAATATCGCTCCTAAAATTAGGAGGGTTAAATCTCATCTAGATCATTCATATTTCTCTTACGATTCATAATATACCCAATGTCCACTTTTATCATCACCCGGTCAAAGGTAACTTTTAATGTAATCAAATTATATTAATTCTCGTATAAAAATATAATGATTTCAGGTCTAAGGATCATTACACCATTATCACAGTGAGAATTACTTATGACACTTTTAACATGTGTAATCTCACGGCGGGTCAATCCAGTGCCATATACTCTTACATGCACATATGTTTTGACTTTAGTATCACCATACCTATGACCAATGAGATGTGGTCATCAGTCAACAAACATACTAGTCTCTGTGCATTATTATTGTCCTTAAATAATAACACTCGACTAGGGATATTTAGGAATAAAGATAATATTCATATAATCTCATTTTTAAGTCACATACTTAAAGATATCGAATACGTATCATAATTCCAAGGACATTTATTATGCTAACATTTATAACGCAGTAAATAAAGACATAATAAACTAATAATAATAATCAATAAAACATAATTTATAATAATAAAATGTTTTCTTTAAAACATAAAAGTATTGTCTCTAGAGCACTAATACTAACAGAAACCTGTGCAACATGACAGGGCTTCAGGATCATCCTCTGTGCCACCACAATTGATGGCACATGCCCTCAATCCTTTCAAGTCTAAGCAGCTGTTTTCCAAGGTTTAAAAGTTGAAGAAGGAAGTGGCATCTTTGAAATCTGAAAACCAAGGGATTTCTCATTCCTTGGAACTCCTAAATGCCAAAATGGATGACCAAACCAACTCAACTTCTAACATTCTGTTGGTCCAACAACAAATGATGACCTTTATGATGAGAAGCATGAACCTGCCTATTCCTGGAGAAGCTCAAGACATCTTGTCTGATTCCAAGCCTAAGGTGGAGAAAGGAAAAGGAAAGGGGGTTAATGTGGAAAACAGAGGGGGAGTACCTGCCAAGCAACAGAAGCTTAAGGGCAAAATCACTGAAGAAATCATCAAGCCAATCACTCTTCCCTATGTGGATGTCATCAATGAGCAAGGTCAAAGGAGCACTGTCACTACCACTTTCTATCCATCCACTATGCCAAAGAACATTTCAGCTCCTCAACCAACTTCTGATGCCAAACCTATCAAAGTTGCCATTATCACTGAGGCCAAGCTACAGGCAGTTGCCAACTCTCACATCTATCATGATGAGGCGTTCCTGGAGTTTCTGAAAGCCATCTACAGCAGTGCTCAAGAAGATACAAGAATCTACAGAGAAAAGATCAAGGAAAGCATCAAGTACTTCACTGTGGCAGTCAGGAAAATCAAGGATGTTCATCTAAGAGAAGTTATCATGGTATCCAAGGATAATTACCTGTGGCATCTATCCTTTCAAACTCTAGAGAAACTGAGGTTTACTGACCTGTCCACAATTCTGGAATTGATTGAAAAGCACGGGGAGAACAACAGGAGGCTACATGATGACTTGCAGATAGACCAATATCAAAGATTGCCTGAAGTTATATCTAACGCAAGGACAATAATTTTCCAAAGTCTAACTCAAGCCAACAGTATTGACCAACTGGTGATTCCTGCAAACTTGACAATGAAGAACAATGCCAAAATCAATCAAGTGTTGCAGATGCTGAGATCCAAGAGAGGAGTAAGAACAGGTGAAGAGCTTGAATTGATTCAAATTCTACAATCTTTCTTGATTCATGGAACCATTCCTGAGTCACTCAAAGAAAGAAGCAAGAAGAAAGATGATGAGGGGGATGATGAGGAGAAAACCTATAGAAGGAGATCTCAAACAAGGAGCAATAAGGATGGAACAAGTGACAGCAGCAAGAGCAAATCATCAAAGAGATCAAAAGATGCTTGTGAAGACAAGGACCCCAAGGGAAATAAAGAAACTGTCAAGAAGACAAGGAGTGGAAATCAGCAAGTCAAGGACATTGCTAGCAGTGCCTTAACCACAACACAAGACTCAAAGTCTAGGGTGGGTACTGTTAGTAATGATCCTCCAAAATCTTTATCCAAGACTTCTGAACCTGATTTGCCACAGAAGAAAGGAGAAGCCACAAAAGAAATATCAAGAAGACACTTCCACAAAGTCATAGCTAGTGGAGTATTACAGTGGATGAAAGGGAAAGGTGTGAAGCTACTTCCAAATGATGTGGCACTGAAGACTAACTCTCCCTGCTCCAGAAAGCTACCTCAAGTGAAGCAATTGAAGATCAAGAGTGTAGCCAGAAGGAAAAGGATAACAAAGAAGAATGGGGTAATCACTAATGTAGTAGGGATCAAAGTGCTTCCTCTGGATGAAGACTATGATGAAGATGCCCTAGCATTTTTGAGAGCTCAAAGAATCTTTGAAGTCAAAGTGAAGAACAATCATCTTGAGATCAAATACACTGATGGAAGGGAGAAAGAGATGAAGCAAGGTAGCTGGCAATATTTTCCAACCTATGAACTTGAAAGAATAAATGCCTTATTGAACTTTGAAGAAAAGGAAGAGAGGATGTGGAAAATAGAGATTGCTAGATTCATGAAGATGCACTCTGACTATGAAGAAGATCTAAAGAAGCTAAATGAAGAAAAGAGGTGTCTGAAAGAAAAGGAGATGGCTGAAATTGAGGAAAGAGCAAAGGAGCTGAGGGAGAAAGGGCTGTGCAGGGTAAAACAAAATCCTTATATTGTGGAGTACAAAAATTGTAATATCCGTGAATTTTATTATTTGATTAAATGATATATTTAATCTAAAATATTTATTTTGGAATATTGGAATATTATTATATGATATTTAGTATGTGATTATGTGCTAAATGGTGAGTCGGAAGCCCCTTTCAAAAATTTCGTCATTTGGAATTTTCTTCAAATTTGAGCCGTTTTGATAATTCAAGAGCCCGTTGAAATTTCGTACATTCATTTTTAATTCTTCGTCTTTCGTATTCGAATCGTTATCGAAAGGGTTATGGGATTCTATTTAACCCTACCTATTTGATTCTGCAAATTAATTTCAATTTTTGATCCGAAAAAGGAAAAATCGTTCCGAACCCTAATTGCTTAAGGGGACGGATTTATCGTTCTATATCAATATTGAAGTTGTTATAGCCCTAGTATTCTTGAGCATTAGTTATATAATGATATATATCAATTTGGATAATCATCAACCTTTTTAACCCCTTACTTTTCGTAAAACGTGTTTTTGACCTAATTAGGGTTTTTAAACGATCTAACGAATCAATATCGATCCAAAAATGTTATTTGGGGTATTATTTTTCCAAAAATATAAAATGACCAATCAGACTTCATAACCCTAGCAATTCTTCAGAAATTACTCAAAAAATCCGAAATTCCCAAATAATTATTTTGTGTTCTTGATCTTCAATCAATTCGTTCTAAGGGTTATTGAAGTCCAAATTTGAAGTTCTTATACTCAAATCAAAGCCCCAAAAATCTAGTTTCAGAATCTTCCAACCTCATCATCATCTGGTAAGTATTCGATTTTATATTGATTTTACAAGTTTCGAATTAAAATTAGGGTTCTTGATTCGATTTGGGGATTTTCATTCTATTGATTCTCCGTTCAATTGGTTGCTTCTAACATGTTCCTAGGGTTCTAATTAGCAAGAATCCATGCTTTAATTTCATGTTTATGTTCGATTTAGTCGGGTTTGATTTTCGGGTTTTGACCCGATTTCTTCTTTCAATTCGTACGTTCTTGATATTGATCTGACATTGTTTTTGGTAGAGGGCTTTTATTGTATGAGTTATAAGCTTCATTTTGGTATATTAATCTTTGAGTTTCATGTAGGATTTAAGTAGATCGGGTTTCCGGCCGAGGTCGTCGCCGGCGAGTTCTTTGAATGAATTCTGGGCACGATTCCGGCATGGGACAGATGTGTGTGTATGTGGGTTGTGTTTGTCTTGCAAAAGCGAACAAAAGCCCTATAGTTTGGTTTTGTTTTGATCGGAAACGGCGAAGTCCGGCCACCGGACGCCGGCCGGATTCTGGAAAACCCAGATTCCGGCGGGTTGTTCTTGGTGACCCGGATTCGTTCTTCCCGACCCGTTTACCCGATTTTTCGACCCGGTTTCAATCTTCAAAACCCTAATTCATTTTCAGAAAACTGTTTTTGAATTTTATTTTTAAATTTAATTCGAAAATAGTTTAAAAACTAAAAAAATTCATATTTTTATTTTAAAAATATATTTTAATATCAGAAAAATTCTGATAAATTATATTTATTATTTTAAATCCGAAAATTGATTAAACTTAATTATTTTAATTATTTTTAATTAATAATTAATTTATTAATTAATTGGTTAATTCTTTTAATCAATTAATTCTTAAAAATTAATTATTAATTAGATTTAATTAATTAAAAATTCAGTTTAATTATTTTCAAGCCTATTTAATTATTTAAAAAATAGTTTGAGTATTTAAAGAGTGTCAATTAATTTTATTAATTGATTTATTTTCATTTAAATGTTTATATTGGATTTAAAAATCCGATTTTTGATTTAAAATTTGTAACGACTTACTAAAAATTCAAATGAGTTCCGTATGATGTTTTAAAAATGTTTATAAGTGCTATATGGTTCATATTAATTGTGTGTCGTGTTTTATAGTCTGTATATGCCCGTGCTAGGGCAAATATCTGAGTTTTAAATATCGTAAATTATACCGGACGTCCGATACGTAACCGGTTACTTGTTTAAATGTGATTATTGATTGAATAAGTGTCGAGAGTAGAACGAGAATAGTTAGACTTATTGTGATGAGTTGTTTAATTATAGAATCGAGTTCCCGGAGCAAGGGAAAGGGGAAAGTAGAGTGAGCAGAGTCGATCCGACAGCAGCTTAGACCAGGCAAGTATCTGTGCCTTTACTTGTGATAAGAATTATTATTGTCTTGATTACTTGAATACCGTTATCCCCAGAACAATTCAAATTATCCATCTTTTAACCGCATTTGGACAACTGATTCCATTTCCTTAGAAATTCTTGATTCTTTGATTTGATCCGCATCGGAAACCCTTATTTCCAATTTACTTGATTATTGTTTACCACCTATTGTTGCTATTTATCATCCTTTGGTTATCATTGACAACCTTTGATTATTTGACTTCCATCTTGACTACTCATTTACGGTTATTGATTAACGATTACCAATATTGATTCCCTTATTGAATGAGTACACTGTACCATTGAAATTACTCCATGATTATTTCTCGACCTTCACTTGATACTGAACAGTTGAAACTCTTTTGCAATTACTATACCTTCAGTTTATCTTATTGAGCATGTTATTGTTTATACCCTATTATAGAATTGGCATGTGTTTTTTTAAAAAAATGGACCAGTAATTGGTCGGAATAACTTAAGGCCCAGATTGGCCTGGGATCCAGTAGAGGACTATGACATGAGCTAGTCCGGGGTTGATGCGTGGCTGGCCAGCAGCACAACCTTTGATTTGAATAAAATGTATAAGCCAAATTCTAATTCTTTACTTCAATCATTATTGATACAAAGCATGTGTTAGCTAAATATTGTTGATTCTGATATCTTAAATTCATATCCTTACAACCGTGATAGAAATGATTCGTTGATGTTTGCTGAGCAATTTTGGCTCACTCTTGCTTGTTGTTTTCTAACCCTATTCCAGTGAAGTGAGAGTATGAGTTGGCATAGCGTGACCGATAGTTCACCAGCAGTCAGGAGAGCCCCTCGAGTCACTGTTATTGGCAGGGTAGTTGTTGTTTTGCTTTTCTAGATTTAATGTCTAGATTTGAACTTTAGTTGTGATGTAATAACTCTGATAAAACTGGTTTGTAATAATAAAAGATTATAGTAGCTTGTGTTCATTGCCATAATCTGGATGCGGTCTTGGTCAAGGGGTAATTGTGTCTTTATATATATTATGCATGTGTTAAATAGTATTCCGTTGGTCGGATGACTCCTCAAATCTGTACCCCGGGTTTGGAGGGCGTCACAGTTGGTATCAGAGCAACAGGTTATGGCATTTGAAACAAGTTAGGACTTAGGGTCCAGGATAACATAGAGAGTTAGGAAGTCACGTAAGGATATTAGGAGGTCAACTAGGGATATTACGCGTAGTAATTAAATGTGGTTATAATTGCAGCCCCCTAGTTCTAGTTCAGACTCAGACCCTTCCGAGGATACGATAGCAGAGATACCTACACCCGTTGAGAGAGCAGGACCGTCTCGGCCAGTGCGATATCAGCCTAGGCATCAGGGCCCAGTAGTCAGGAGAGATCAGATACCTTGTCCTATTCCACTCCGACAAGTAGCCCCAGCACCAGCGTCTCAGGCATCAGTTTGTGGGCCTTTGTATCAGTTATGTGAGCCGCCAGTTCCACACCATGTGTATCAGAGGGTGAGAAGAGAGAAGGATTTCCTTTATGGACAGGTTATGGAGATGGGTAGGATTCGTTCGATCGAGGCAGCCGCTGTCAGAGAGAGAGACAGACTTAGAGATCAGATGAGAGACATTCAGATGAGGTTTAGGGTTACGAGGACTTTGGTTGAGACTCGATTGCATGGATTAGCTTCTAGTCGAGAGGGAGAGACAGTAGCAGGGATGAGACAGATTTTGGATTATGCGATGAGTGAGATTGCAGAGGTTTCAGGACCCCCGTTATGGCCGGCAGGAGCAGGTGATCTGTGAGCAGGTATCGGTAGTAGACAGATATGACATGGATGTATGGTTCTAGATAGTTAGTATATAGATGCATATTGTAGAATCAGCAGTGCACCGGGCTTATAGGAACGCCTCGGGTTGTTGTTGCATTTTTGTTGTTGTATTGCTGGTCGGCAGTTATGGTTCAGCCATGATATATTCTCTTTTGAAGCGTTCTACGCTTGTACTAACTCTATCTATATATATATGATAAACCTCTTTTATAGAACTGTATTTATTCCCCTGTCATTCATTTCCAGTATCATAACTGTTATTCTACTTATTGCAACGAGTGTATCCATACACCGTTGAGAAGATCTGTAAACCTTCGAGATATCAATTGTGATCCTTCCTTCTCTTATATGAACTGTTTGATTAAGCCAATTATTGTTTATTCATCAGCGATATGGCTCCTAGACGACAAACCCGTTCAACTGATACTTCTGACCAAGAAGGTCAACAAAATACACCTCCCACGGGCCGTGTGGACCCGATGGTAATCCAGTTGTTAAATACCCTTACTCAACAGACTGCCGCATTAGCACAGCAGCAACGTGCATTTCAGCAACAGCTCTTAGAACAGCAGCAACAGCATCAGCAACATCAGCATCAGCAGCATCAACAACAGCACCAGCAAGCAGCACCGGCAGTTACGTTCAAATCTTTCCAGGCAGCAAAACCTCCAGAATTTAAAGGATCAGCAGACCCTGTAGAGGCTAAGGCATGGTTGAAAGAGATGGAAAAGGCTTTTGCCTTGATAGAGGTGACAGAGGATAAGAAGACAGAGTATGCAAGCTATTTTCTGAAGAATGAGGCTAGTTATTGGTGGGAAACGAGTAGGGCTATGGAGCCCGAGGGATTGATTACGTGGGCAAGATTCACAGAGTTGTTTTTGGAAAGATATTTTCCGGACTATATGAGAGATCAGATGGAATTGAAGTTTTTGGAATTAAAGCAGGGAAGCATGACAGTGCCCCAATATGAAACAAGGTTTACGGAGTTGTCAAGGTTTGTTCCAACCTATGTGGATACGGAAAAGAAGAAGGCCAAGAGGTTCCAGCAGGGACTGAGGTCTTGGATTCGTAGTAAGTTAGCTGTATTGGAGTTGGACACCTATGCAGCGGTGGTCCAAAAGGCAATGATTGCGGAGGCAGAGAGTGATTCTTACATGAGAGAGAAGGAGAACAAGAAAAGGAAAGCAGGGATACCCGATAAGGGACAGCAGCAGGGAAGTTTTCAAGGACAAGCAAATAAGAAGCTGGGATTTCAGCACGGAAGGAATACAAGTTTCAGGAAACCAGACACCGGAAACGTAGGACAAGATAACCGTCTACTAACCGGCGGTCAGCAGGGACTTTCTAGACCCCCACTACCAGAATGCAAGACATGCGGGAAGCGACATCTAGGGATATGCCATCGATTGACTGTCACATGCTTTAAATGCAATCAGAAGGGACATTATTCCCGGGATTGCAAGATAGGCATCGTGTGTCATCGGTGTAAGAAACCAGGTCACATGATTAAGGACTGCAGAGCACCAGCAACCGTGAACAATATGATTCGGGCAATTGAAGCACCCCCAGTTGTTAACGTCCAGCCGTTAGCCAGGACCTACAATATGTCAATGGGAGAAGCAGTGAGAGATTCCGACGTGGTGGCAGGTACACTTCTAGTAAATTCTATTCCTGCACAAGTGTTAATAGATTCGGGAGCGACGAAGTCTTTTATTTCTGAAACGTTTGCTCGTAGATTGAATTGCGTAATGAAACCTTTAAGTGGAGTGTTGACTATAGAGATAGCTAATCAGGATCGTATCGCGGTCAGTTCATATTATCCCCGTTGTGAGATAGAGATTTTGGGAAATCGTTTTTATGTTGACTTGTTACCTTTTAAGTTAGGTGAATTTGATGTGATATTAGGGATGGATTGGTTGACTGAGCATGATGCAAGTATTGATTGTAAGAATAAGAGGGTTACTTTGATTACCCTAGAAAAGAAAGAGATAATATTTAGAGGAGAGAAACAAAGAAAGAGGTTCCTGACAATGATTCAGGCTAAGAGGTTATTAAGGCAAGGTTGTGAGGCGTATCTAGCTTATGTAATAGATATAGATAAGGAAGTTTCTAAGTTAGAAGATATTCCAGTCGTAAATGAGTTTCCAGATGTTTTTCCGGAAGAATTACCAGGTTTACCTCCAGATAGAGAAATTGAATTTGCGATAGACTTAGTACCGGGCGCGGAGCCAGTATCGAAGGCCCCTTACAGAATGGCACCAGTGGAGATGAAGGAATTGGCTGATCAACTGCAAGATTTGCTAGAAAAAGGAATTATTAGACCCAGTGTTTCACCGTGGGGAGCACCAGTACTGTTTGTCAAGAAAAAGGATGGAAGCATGAGATTGTGTATAGACTATCGGGAGTTGAACAAGCTGACCATTAAGAACAAGTATCCGTTACCTCGAATAGATGATCTGTTTGACCAGCTGAAGGGAGCGGTACATTTTTCGAAGATCGACCTACGGTCAGGATATCACCAATTGAAGATTAGACCAGACGACATACCGAAGACAGCCTTTCGAACAAGGTATGGGCACTATGAATTTTTAGTAATGGCGTTTGGACTAACGAATGCACCCGCAGCTTTTATGGATCTAATGAACAGGATTTTCAAGAGATATTTGGACAAGTTTGTAGTGGTATTCATCGACGACATCTTGATATACTCAAGGACAGAAGAAGAGCATGCAGACCAGTTGCGAATTGTGTTAGAAACGTTGAGACAAGAAGGACTATACGCGAAGTTTTCCAAGTGTGAATTCTGGTTGAAAGAAGTTCATTTCTTAGGACACGTGGTGAGCAGCGAAGGCATCAAAGTGGACCCAGCAAAGATAGAGGCAGTGAAAGATTGGGAGAGACCAAGGACACCGACTGAAGTCAGAAGTTTCTTGGGATTAGCCGGATACTACCGGAGATTTGTGCAAGATTTTGCGAAGATAGCTACTCCAATGACCAAGCTGACAAGGAAAAGCGAGCGATTCATATGGAACGATAAATGCGAAGAAGGCTTCCAAGAGTTAAAGAAAAGACTAACTACGGCACCGGTATTGATGTTACCAGACGATCAAGGTCATTTCGTAATCTATAGTGATGCGTCGTACAAAGGATTAGGATGCGTACTTATGCAACATGACAAGGTGATTGCTTATGCGTCAAGACAGTTGAGACCCCACGAACAGAAGTACCCTACACACGATTTGGAGTTAGCAGCTATTGTGTTTGCTTTGAAGATATGGAGACACTACTTGTATGGAGAGAGATGTGAAATTTACACCGATCACAAAAGTTTGAAGTATATCTTTACTCAGAAAGAGCTGAACATGAGGCAACGAAGATGGTTAGAACTAATCAAGGACTACGACGTTTCTATCAACTATCATCCCGGTAAGGCAAATGTGGTAGCAGATGCATTGAGCAGAAAAGAGAGATTAAATACACTAATGATGACCAAAGAATTATACAAGGAATTTGAGAAATTGGAAATCGAAGTAATTAATCCGAAGGACGCGACGGAAATAATTTATACCATGACGTTTCAACCTGAATTGTTGGAGAAGATACGAAAGTGCCAAGAGCAAGTTATGAACGACGATGTGAGTAAAATGACAGGTGAGGAAATATGTAGCCAACCGGACGACAAAGGGATCTTGAGATTTGCTTCTCGGATATGGATACCTAACGTAACGGAACTGAAAAGTGAGATTCTGCACGAAGCACATAACTCGAAGTATTCAATTCATCCAGGGAGTACGAAGATGTATCGAGATCTAAAGACGAACTTTTGGTGGCCAGATATGAAGAGAGAGATTGCGGAATGGGTAAGTAAATGCTTTACGTGTCAAAGAGTTAAGGCGGAACATCAGAGACCAAGTGGATTACTTCAACCATTGGAGATTCCCGAATGGAAGTGGGAACACATTGCGATGGACTTTGTAGTAGGATTGCCTAGAACCAAAGCTAACCATGATGCCATCTGGGTTGTCGTGGATCGATTGACGAAATCTGCGCATTTTCTTCCGATTAACGAGAGATTCTCGCTGGATAAGTTAGTTCATATGTACATAAAAGAAATCGTAGTACGACATGGAGTTCCAGTATCGATAGTGTCTGATAGAGACCCTCGATTCAATTCAAGATTTTGGAGGAGTTTTCAAGAGTGTTTGGGCACCGAGTTGAGAATGAGTACGGCTTATCATCCGCAGACGGACGGTCAAAGCGAAAGGACAATTCAGACTATTGAAGATATGCTTAGGACGTGTGCACTTGATTTTGAAGGCAGTTGGGACGATCATCTACCCTTGGTGGAATTTTCATATAATAATAGTTTTCACGCGAGCATCGGAATGCCACCGTACGAAGCTTTGTATGGACGAAAGTGTCGATCTCCAGTATATTGGGAAGAAGTTGGTGAACGGAAAATGATAGGACCAGAACTAGTACAACGAACAAAAGAAGTGGTTCAATTGATTCAGAGAAGATTGATAACAGCTCAAGACCGACAGAAGAAGTATGCGGATCTAGCCAGAAAGGATGTGGGATTCGAAGAAGGAGAGCAAGTGTTACTAAAGGTTTCACCATGGAAAGGATTAGTTAGATTTGGAAAGAAAGGGAGGTTGAGTCCGAGATATGTTGGGCCGTTTGAGATTTTGAAGAAAGTGGGCGAAGTAGCTTACGAGTTGGCATTGCCACCGCATATGCAGCACGTTCATAATGTATTTCATGTATCTATGCTTAAGAGGTATCGACCAGATTCGAATCATGTAATAGAGTATGAACCAATAGAGGTCCAGGCAGATTTATCGTATGTAGAACGACCAATTCAGATAGTGGATCGTAAGGAGAAAGTACTAAGGAATAAGACAGTAGCGTTAGTGAGAGTTTTGTGGAGGAATCCTAAAGTAGAAGAGTCTACCTGGGAGTTAGAGAGTGAGATGTTAGAGAAGTATCCCCAGTTGTTTCCTTGATCTGATTCTGAGGACAGAATCCTTTTAAGGGGGGAAGGATGTAATATCCGTGAATTTTATTATTTGATTAAATGATATATTTAATCTAAAATATTTATTTTGGAATATTGGAATATTATTATATGATATTTAGTATGTGATTATGTGCTAAATGGTGAGTCGGAAGCCCCTTTCAAAAATTTCGTCATTTGGAATTTTCTTCAAATTTGAGCCGTTTTGATAATTCAAGAGCCCGTTGAAATTTCGTACATTCATTTTTAATTCTTCGTCTTTCGTATTCGAATCGTTATCGAAAGGGTTATGGGATTCTATTTAACCCTACCTATTTGATTCTGCAAATTAATTTCAATTTTTGATCCGAAAAAGGAAAAATCGTTCTGAACCCTAATTGCTTAAGGGGACGGATTTATCGTTCTATATCAATATTGAAGTTGTTATAGCCCTAGTATTCTTGAGCATTAGTTATATAATGATATATATCAATTTGGATAATCATCAACCTTTTTAACCCCTTACTTTTCGTAAAACGTGTTTTTGACCTAATTAGGGTTTTTAAACGATCTAACGAATCAATATCGATCCAAAAATGTTATTTGGGGTATTATTTTTCCAAAAATATAAAATGACCAATCAGACTTCATAACCCTAGCAATTCTTCAGAAATTACTCAAAAAATCCGAAATTCCCAAATAATTATTTTGTGTTCTTGATCTTCAATCAATTCGTTCTAAGGGTTATTGAAGTCCAAATTTGAAGTTCTTATACTCAAATCAAAGCCCCAAAAATCTAGTTTCAGAATCTTCCAACCTCATCATCATCTGGTAAGTATTCGATTTTATATTGATTTTACAAGTTTCGAATTAAAATTAGGGTTCTTGATTCGATTTGGGGATTTTCATTCTATTGATTCTCCGTTCAATTGGTTGCTTCTAACATGTTCCTAGGGTTCTAATTAGCAAGAATCCATGCTTTAATTTCATGTTTATGTTCGATTTAGTCGGGTTTGATTTTCGGGTTTTGACCCGATTTCTTCTTTCAATTCGTACGTTCTTGATATTGATCTGACATTGTTTTTGGTAGAGGGCTTTTATTGTATGAGTTATAAGCTTCATTTTGGTATATTAATCTTTGAGTTTCATGTAGGATTTAAGTAGATCGGGTTTCCGGCCGAGGTCGTCGCCGGCGAGTTCTTTGAATGAATTCTGGGCACGATTCCGGCATGGGACAGATGTGTGTGTATGTGGGTTGTGTTTGTCTTGCAAAAGCGAACAAAAGCCCTATAGTTTGGTTTTGTTTTGATCGGAAACGGCGAAGTCCGGCCACCGGACGCCGGCCGGATTCTGGAAAACCCAGATTCCGGCGGGTTGTTCTTGGTGACCCGGATTCGTTCTTCCCGACCCGTTTACCCGATTTTTCGACCCGGTTTCAATCTTCAAAACCCTAATTCATTTTCAGAAAACTGTTTTTGAATTTTATTTTTAAATTTAATTCGAAAATAGTTTAAAAACTAAAAAAATTCATATTTTTATTTTAAAAATATATTTTAATATCAGAAAAATTCTGATAAATTATATTTATTATTTTAAATCCGAAAATTGATTAAACTTAATTATTTTAATTATTTTTAATTAATAATTAATTTATTAATTAATTGGTTAATTCTTTTAATCAATTAATTCTTAAAAATTAATTATTAATTAGATTTAATTAATTAAAAATTCAGTTTAATTATTTTCAAGCCTATTTAATTATTTAAAAAATAGTTTGAGTATTTAAAGAGTGTCAATTAATTTTATTAATTGATTTATTTTCATTTAAATGTTTATATTGGATTTAAAAATCCGATTTTTGATTTAAAATTTGTAACGACTTACTAAAAATTCAAATGAGTTCCGTATGATGTTTTAAAAATGTTTATAAGTGCTATATGGTTCATATTAATTGTGTGTCGTGTTTTATAGTCTGTATATGCCCGTGCTAGGGCAAATATCTGAGTTTTAAATATCGTAAATTATACCGGACGTCCGATACGTAACCGGTTACTTGTTTAAATGTGATTATTGATTGAATAAGTGTCGAGAGTAGAACGAGAATAGTTAGACTTATTGTGATGAGTTGTTTAATTATAGAATCGAGTTCCCGGAGCAAGGGAAAGGGGAAAGTAGAGTGAGCAGAGTCGATCCGACAGCAGCTTAGACCAGGCAAGTATCTGTGCCTTTACTTGTGATAAGAATTATTATTGTCTTGATTACTTGAATACCGTTATCCCCAGAACAATTCAAATTATCCATCTTTTAACCGCATTTGGACAACTGATTCCATTTCCTTAGAAATTCTTGATTCTTTGATTTGATCCGCATCGGAAACCCTTATTTCCAATTTACTTGATTATTGTTTACCACCTATTGTTGCTATTTATCATCCTTTGGTTATAATTGACAACCTTTGATTATTTGACTTCCATCTTGACTACTCATTTACGGTTATTGATTAACGATTACCAATATTGATTCCCTTATTGAATGAGTACACTGTACCATTGAAATTACTCCATGATTATTTCTCGACCTTCACTTGATACTGAACAGTTGAAACTCTTTTGCAATTACTATACATTCAGTTTATCTTATTGAGCATGTTATTGTTTATACCCTATTATAGAATTGGCATGTGTTTTTTTAAAAAAATGGACCAGTAATTGGTCGGAATAACTTAAGGCCCAGATTGGCCTGGGATCCAGTAGAGGACTATGACATGAGCTAGTCCGGGGTTGATGCGTGGCTGGCCAGCAGCACAACCTTTGATTTGAATAAAATGTATAAGCCAAATTCTAATTCTTTACTTCAATCATTATTGATACAAAGCATGTGTTAGCTAAATATTGTTGATTCTGATATCTTAAATTCATATCCTTACAACCGTGATAGAAATGATTCGTTGATGTTTGCTGAGCAATTTTGGCTCACTCTTGCTTGTTGTTTTCTAACCCTATTCCAGTGAAGCGAGAGTATGAGTTGGCATAGCGTGACCGATAGTTCACCAGCAGTCAGGAGAGCCCCTCGAGTCACTGTTATTGGCAGGGTAGTTGTTGTTTTGCTTTTCTAGATTTAATGTCTAGATTTGAACTTTAGTTGTGATGTAATAACTCTGATAAAACTGGTTTGTAATAATAAAAGATTATAGTAGCTTGTGTTCATTGCCATAATCTGGATGCGGTCTTGGTCAAGGGGTAATTGTGTCTTTATATATATTATGCATGTGTTAAATAGTATTCCGTTGGTCGGATGACTCCTCAAATCTGTACCCCGGGTTTGAAGGGCGTCACAAAAATCATTATGGAGGAAAAAACAAGATAAGGATGGAGTTTATTGATTCATATGTGGAAAGTGCCCTTAGAACAACAGCTGAAGATTTAGAAGGCTCTCCTCTCATAGAAGAGTTGATTGTAAGAGATGAAATTCTAATGGCCATTTCTGATATAAAGAAGAATGAAGAAATAAGGAAGAAGAAAGTCTATGTTAGCTCAAGGAGAAATTCTGTAAGGCTAAGTTTCCAAGTTGTTATCAAACTCTGTTCATCTTTTTATCTTCTTTATATCTGTTTCTTTTTATGATTAGTTAGGCTTGTTATTAGACATGAAATTGTGCCTAAGGGTCTTACTCACAATTTGAGGGAGATTGTTAGGCTCAAGACATGTCTGAATATCACTATTAACAAGCCTACACTATGTGACTATGTCACACTACATGACCTAGTGAATTCTATCACTAGGATATAGTATAGGTCTCTCTATGTACTTGTCTTGTTCTCATGAACATTTGCTTAATCATGTATGCTCAGAATTATAATGGCCTTAACAAGTTTCTTGCATCTAGAATGTATATAGGCCATTGAATAATTGTCCTGGTAGAAGTTCAGAAATGTTCATGCAACAAGATAGAGATGAATAAGGCCCTGAAGGAATAAGTTGCAGAAATTTGTCTAAGGCATTATATAGCAAAGTCGGAATAAAGCTATGTCGTGAAGTCTCCAATATCCATGTCGAGAAGTGCTACATCGCATAGTCCAACTTGTACTATGTCGTGAAGTCCTCAAGACTCATGTCGTGAAGTGTTGAAGTCAGCAAAGTCAAAATGTCTAGATCGTGAAGTCCTCAAATAGCCTATGTCGTGAAGTCCTCAAAAAGCCTATGTCGCATAGTCCTCAAATGACCTATGTCGCATAGTCCTCAAAAAGGCTAGATCGCGAAGTCCTCAAATGACCTATGTCGCAAAGTCCTCAAAGGCCATATCGCGTAGTCTTTACAAGTGACATCGCGTAGTCTGGAATGAAGTGGAGTTCACGATATCAACACTTAGCCGTTTACAACAAGACAAATGAAGGTACAAGATCAAAGTCAATGGAGACAAATACTGAAGCATTTGTTCTGGCAAGGTGGTCCAAAGAACAGATGGCAAATCTACAGCTAAACTTGGAGAGAAAGATAAGAGACAAGCAGCTACAGAAACGGGAAAGACTCCGAAAAGCAGGTGGTCCTTCCTGACACAGTTAACCTCTTATGGCAGAACAAGTTGGACGAACAGTGAGGGTAACAGTGTAAATAGGTGTGTGTACTAGTTTGTATAGGACTTATATATATCATGCACACCCTACTGTTAACTGTAAGAGAGATACACATTTGTTTTATCTTAAGCACTCTTTTCTCTGTAAGCAAAACAAGATACAAAATGTTCTTGTTTAGAAGCCAGAAATTCAGTTGTGAAATTCTGGAAAGCTATAGTATTTAATTTGCTTAATACAACGTAGATTAAAGTGATTGTGTGTGTTGTTTATTTTCTGCATATTACTTAGCATAATCATATACAGCTTACTTAGTTCTCAAGAATCGAAAAATATCAAAACTATTCATTCACCCCCCCCCCTATGTCTAGTTTCTAAGTGATATTCATTACTAACACTAAGGACCAGAGGCAAGTGTCTATTCCTTTCACATATTATTGAGCGATATTACTTGAATTATTAATATGCAAGTTGAATACTTTTCACTTAATTTCCAAATGTTGATTCCTTTGCATTGAATTGCAATTATTTTATTTAATCTCGTAAATGGACGAGTATTCTTTCATACCTTTTGAGGTCAGATTCATATTTCCATATTAATTGGGAAAAGTATATTTATTATGTTGAAACGATTTAAAAGATAGTTGTGGGCCTTATACTAAGGCTTTCTTTCAAAAATCTTGATTTAAAAATATTAGGTTGGAATGTTACCAACCCTAGATGAGTGGGAACTTGTGAACCCGATGAGGAGAAAAAATGTTATTTTAAATTCTAAAGTCGTGGTACTTGTTCTACAAGTATTCTATTTTCCCATCTTGCACCTATGCAAGTATTATTATCATTTCTTGTTGATGCGATTATCTGATCCAGTCCCTGATTCGAACTCATATATGTTGTGTATGATTTAGTTTAATCCCTTCAAATACAAGGCTTATCTATTATACGTATATATTTTGAAGGACTTAAACTATTTCTTTCAGAAGTTAGTAAACCCTTATTTCCCTATTCATAAACTTCACCTTGGATTTTACCTAAACTTGAAGTTGACCTTCTTGTCACTTATCAAACTGGTGAATCTTAACTATTCTTCCATAATGAGACAAATTGTACTGTCGAGGCCATCTAGAGCCTGTTCCTTAAACCCTACTTTATATTGAGCAGTTGCAAATTTCTTCTGCTATCGTAATGCTTGTTTCATTTCATACGTAACTTGTTGAGCATGTTATTGTTTATTCTCCATTATCACCCCAATTGTTGCATCGATCTCGTCGATGTTTATTGTAGTGTTACTTTTCATGTACACCTCCCACTATTGTGTCGACCTTGTCGATACTAGATTGTATTGTTATTCTTTATTGATTCTTCATAGTTGAGTTGTTTCCTGGAACGTGAGTTTTCCAGCGATTGTTGTATTAAGGTTGTCGATTCTTCCGACACCTGATTGTCGTAACAAGGCTGTCGATTGTACCGACACCTGGCGTATAGGATATAGAATTGGAATTTTTTTAAATGGACCAATAATGGTCGGACCAGATTCTTGGTCAGAATAAATTATGGCCAAGATGGCCAAGGATCCTAGTTGTAGGACTTTGCTGTGTGCAATGTCCGGGGTTAGTAAGTGACTGATCAGCAGCCTAGCCTTGTGTTTTTTTTTAAAAATAAAATAGAAGTCCAATTCTAATTCAAATATTGAACTCGAATTGTCTAGTAGCCACTTCCTTATGGCATTTGATTATTGTCGGAATTATCAGAACATATTCTATTCTTATCAGAAATTATATCGGTTACCACTATCGTTGGTTCGTTGATTAATAAGAAGGGGTTTCAAGCCTGCTGAAACCACTTACTCGTAGTATAAATGGATTTCAAATAGTCAAAATCCACTTCATCGATTCCATTGGCAGTTGTGAGATACCTACCTTGATGAGTTTTATTCATATCGCATATCCAGTCGGTACCATATTGAAGTCGTGAAGTACGTTCTTTATTCCATGGCCGAGCACGTTGGCTCATTCTTATTCTTTTATTATTCTACTCTTCCAGAGTTGTTGGTTTCAGAAAATGTTGTGAATGGAACTGTTATCTTCAAAAACAGTAATTGTGTATAAACTATGGTTTCCAAAACGTATGAGTGTATAATTATTTCATATTTCCTACATACTATTGTAGTTATTTGGTTCGGGTAACCGTGGTGACCAATATAAATTCATTCGTGTTTTAAACTATTCAGTTGCTAGAGGCTGAATGAGAAATTATGGCGAATTACCAAATTTGATTTAAAAGTTTTAGAGATTACAAATGTTCAAACCAAAGGCTTACTTGTTTGAAAAATCCAAAGTTTATTTTGGAAACTTTTCATATTATACTTGATAATGCACCTGCTGAGCAATTCTTTCGCTCATACTTGCTTTCTTTATATTTTTTTAGCCTTTCAGTAAGAAGGCATATTGGCGGGAGTTATCCGCGTAGCTGGGCAGAGAAGGAAAGAGATGTTAGTGTAAAGACGTTATGATGCAGAGTATTTAGAACTAGTGTAAGGTTATTGTATAAAGTGAAATTTTTATTAAATACTATGTTGTATAAGATTAGATTTGCCTGGTATACTTCTTGTCGAAGTTATACTAGTGTTATAGGATTTATGTAAAAAAAATGGTTGTAAAGAAGAAAATTTTGTGTAATGAAATTTTGGATTCTTGTTTCTAGCACTATAACCTTTAAAGATTCTTGGTAGAGTTGGGGTCGCAGATGCTATTATTGTGTTGATTTAATATTGAACAGGTTGTTTGGATTGAGGATGCAGTGTGACGACCAAATCCTTTGACTCCGGATTTGGGGGCGTTACATAACTGGAATAGTTTCATTGGTTTCCCATACTCCCCATCCATCTATCTCCCATCCTTCATTTTTCTCCCCCTTAGTTGAGGAATCCTCGATGAAGTTGTCCTCAACATAAAAGTTTGTAGTAGGATCAGGTTGTTGATTTGAAGGTCTGGGTTGTTGGTTCCTCAACATATTCCATATCGACTGTACTCCGTCACTTTGGTTCTCCATGAATTCAGTAATATCCTTATTCATCTCATGCATAGAAGCCAGCTTCAGGTCAATGTCATCCAGTCTCAAGTTGGTAGTCTTTTCAATTCTATCCAATCTCTTGTTAAGTTTAGACTCCACTCTTGACAGTGTGTTCATTGCATCTTTTACCCGTGCTTGACCATCCCGGATAACCAGAACGTCTTCTTTCAAAGCTTCTTGTCCTTGTTGTAGGGTATACACTTCATTCATGAATCCATCTTTCAGTTCTTTGACGTCTCCTCTCAAGTCGACCAGTTCCTCCATTGCTTCCTTCCTCAAGGAGTCCACTGCCTATTTAGTACCTGTTATAGTGCCAGATGCACTGCCTAAGACCCTGTAGGTTCTTCTGGAATCAGCTGCAGCCAAGTCAAACTTCTCTTGAATAGTCATGAAAGAAGCATTGGCTTGACCGGAGGAGATCCCTTGGTCAAAGGAAGGTCTCAGTGGAACCTTGAATAATGGATTTCCTTCTTTATCATGGACTGTCATCTCCTTGAGAGTGGATTGTACATGTAGCACTCTTTCAATAGGTACTAGAAAATCATCATTGTTTGGTAGGGTTAGGGTGTCACTCCTCACATTTGGCTCTGGGTGTGCACTCAACGTTTCTGTCGGTGTTTCACTCATATTTCCTTTCCCACTCAGGCCAGGTGTATGTGTTTGTGTTTCACTCATTCCTTTAGTGCTCTTTGTACCTGCATCAGAAAACACCGTAGCCATCCTTAAGGAGGTCACCGGTGGTGCAATGGGGCTTCGCAAGTCCCCGTCCTTGGATATACCAAGTTGCTGATCATCCGTAGATGATGTATCCTTTGTAGGATCTAGAGTTTGAATCTCTAGGAGGCTAGAATCAGGCTCTATTAACAGAAGAGATCCTGAAACTCCCTCTAAAGTCTGTGAAGACTTTTCCTCAGTTAACTCCTCAATTAAAATTGATTCATTATCACCGAGTTGCCGATCCGCACCTACGTCAGACCCTTTACCCGCAGGATCTAGATATGTTCCATCTGGGGAGCTAGATAATGACCCTTGTAATTGTGCATTTAGGTCAAAACCTTCTCTCGACGTCTGTGAAGACACTTGGTTCTTAGAACCTTCAACTAGTGAACCTGACCGTAATATGGTCGGAACACCAGTTGCTTCCGTCAATTCATCCTTGCTTGATTGAGCTATAGGTTCAGATATAGCTTTGGTTAGTGTAGCCCAATCAGCATCAGAAAAATCTGTGAAGGGCTCTTTGGAAGTTTGAAATGAAGTTTCAACAGTTGCCTCGTTTTCTAGTCTTCTCCTTTTAGAGGAAGGCAGAGCTGCTAATGAATGGCGTATCTCCTTATGTGGTGCTTTTGAGGAACTATCTCCTACACTCAAGGATGTCTGTATGTTGGGTATAGTAGGGGAAGGAGGTTCGTTTATGTTTTCATTTGGCACGTCCAAAGGCTCTATGACCATGGTTAGAGATTGTGGGTTTGCAACCTCTTGGTCAGAAATGGCCACCGAGGGCTCTGTATCAACATCCATGGGTTAGGGTTGTGGAGCCACAACAGGTTCAGGGATATTACCTTCATTTACCTGTTCCCTTGGGGGTAGAAGTGGTAGAGGTACCGTTCTTAGATAATCAGTTAGAACAGTAGGCACCCCTGGAAGATGATTCTTCTTTATCAGAGTTGTTATAGCATTGCTCTTCATCTTCATACATTCCATGGTCTCCTCACCTTCAAAGGTCTCCCGCTCTTCATCTGTTAACACATCATTAAGAATTAGCTGTAGGAACCTAGGATAGAAATAAAGCACATCATCTATGCATGTTCTTTCATCCAGTGGTCCCATGCACAGAATAATCTGATCAATCACAAGCTTTCCAATGTTTATATGCCTATTGTTAGCAATGGCAAACCCTATTTTCTAAAGAAATAAAGGAATACCATGCAGATTTGTTAGCTTAGCAGTAAAAACATGGATTAAAGTGTGAAAGAAAAAATTCCATGGCTTAGTCAGATAATGCTTTAGGAACTCTCCCACAAAGAAGTTTGGTTGTTGACTTCTTATGAGAGTGAAGAAAGCATGTATTTCCTCAGTATTGGGATCAGGAACAAGGTTTTCTGTTGGAAAATGTAAAACCCTATTAACGTCATGTTCCGTTACCCTTATTGTTCTGCCCCCTGGCACAACAAAACTGAAGGCACTTACATTATTCTCTGATGTGTCAGTGGCGGATGTGTACAGAGCAGTCAATTGATCAATGCAAAGGACCGCCGAAGTACTCAGTGCATCTGCCACTAAAGAACGTGTATTCAGAAATTGTGCCCATGCACGAAACTGTAAGTTCGTAATGGATTGCACATTCTGATACGAGACATGATTAGTCTTAGTTACGATAAATTCTCCGGCCATTATTTTCCAAATTTCCAGAAAATTTAAGTTAAACCAAAACTAAATTTTAATTAATTATTTCTAATTAATTACTTTTAAACACAATACCCCTTTTAAAATCTTTAAAACACAACCTTGAACTACTTTAACCAAGAACCCTAAATTTGTAACTCTGAATAATCACAATTTTCCAAAGAAATCAATTGATAAACAATTAATTTCTAAAGAAAATTACTGAAAACAGGTTTATAACGTTCACGTTCAAGTCTGAGGTTCAAAATCTTAGTTCGATGGATTCTCCCTTACTTTGTTTCAAAAGCTTAAAATAATCAAGTTTTCACGGTTAAAAAAGATTTAACGATGAAAAACAGTAACTTTTTCAAGTTTTTCTCGGTTAAAAATGGAGAATTCTATCGAAAGAGATGTTCTTGGATGTGTATCTTTGTAAGTATATATAATAACCTTTAGATCTAAGAATAGTGACAGAAAAACGTCTAAGGTAGTGTTATATACACTTTAAAACTCAGGGGTAAAATGGTAACTTCACATTCGATAGATTTTAAATTGTTTTGTCAATAGTTTTATTTTAGGGGCATAAAGGTCAAAATAACTTCGATAGTTTTTGAAAAACTATCGAAGTGTTTAAAATCAAGAATTTAAAACGACCTTTTGAAAAACTATCGAAAGCTTTTTGCTTTTAAAACCAAAAAACTATCGAACACCTTTTAGAAACACTATCGAGAATGCTAATTATAAAATGAATTAAATTCCTTCGATATTTTTTCAAATCAATTTCAAAAACTATAGAAAAATGTTTTCGATGGTTTTTCTTTTCCCTTTCAAAATCTATCGAAATTGACTTCGATGGTTTTCTTCCAATACTTAGAAAAACTATCGAATTTTCTAAATTCGATATTTTTTGCTTCTTGTTCAATTTCTAAAACCTGTTCTGTTTTAAAAATCAAATATTTTGATTTTTTGTCAACTTTTAATCTGAATAATCTTTTTCAAAATTACCAAAATCAAGGTTAACAGAAAATTCACAATTTTCTTAGAATAAAATCGACTAAATATCATTAAATGAATTAACCAATTAAAATCCAATAAATTATGCTGCATTAATCTACAATGTTTAAAACAAAGTAAATTAATTCGAATTAAATAGATGCTTAAATATTTAGAACAAATATTAGCACCTAAATAATTTTAGAATTGATAACCAATTAAATGCTTGAAGATATATTATCCATAAATACGACATAAAATTAGTACATTAATCCTAACTACGAGAATTGCTCCAGAAAATAAATTCACGAGTCCTAAGGATATTACAATTCTTAAACTCATGTATTCACTAGGACTATCTTACAGTTTCTGACTTCTAATCAAAATCAATAAGAAAGATTTAACATCCCAAGTTCACCAACCAGTTTAGAAAAAGTGGATTCATCAAGCGGTTTAGTGAAGATGTCTGCAATTTGTTCCTCTGTGGGTACAAAATGTAACTCCACAGTTCCATTCATGACATGCTCTCGGATAAAATGATACCTGATGTCGATGTGCTTCGTCCTCGAGTGTTGCACTGGGTTGTTGGAGATTGCTATGGCACTTGTGTTGTCGCAAAATATTGGAATCTTAGTCAACAAAAGTCCATAGTCACGGAGTTGGTTCCTCATCCACAAGATTTGAGCACAACAGCTACCAGCAACTATGTATTCATCTGCAGCTGTTGATGTGGACATTGAGTGTTGCTTCTTGCTGTACCAAGAAACTAACCTTCTTCCAGGAAACTGACAGCTTCCTGAAGTACTCTTCCGATCAATCTTACAACCTGCAAAATCTGAGTCTGTATATCCAATAAGATCAAATCCTGTATCTTTAGGGTACCAAATTCCAAAATTTGGGGTCCCCTTAAGATATCTAAATATTCGTTTAACAACTATTAGATGAGATTCTTTAGGATCAGACTAAAACCTAGCACACAAGCATGTTGCAAACATTATATCTGGTCTACTTGCAGTGAGATATAGTAAGGAGCCTATCATACCTCTGTAGCCTGTGATGTCAACTTTCTTACCAGTTTCATCCTTATCAAGCTTAGTGGCAGTTGGCATTGTAGTCTTTGCGGTAGATGAGTCTTCCATTTGATACTTCTTCAGAAGATCCTTGATGTATTTGGACTGGAAAATGAATATTCCATCTAGCCTTTGATACACTTGTAGTCCAAGAAAGAATGATAATTCACCCATCATGCTCATTTCATATTGACTCTGCATTAACTTAGCAAATCTCTTGCATAGATCGTCATTAGTAGAACTAAATATTATGTCATCAACATATACTTGCACCAATATCAAATCATTTTTGTGCTGTTTGTAAAAGAGAGTTTTGTCTACGACACCTCTTGTAAAGTCATTTTCAAGTAAAAATTCAAAGAGATTGTCATACCATGTCCTTGGAGCTTGTTTGAGTCCATAGAGAGCTTTGAATAGAAAGTACACAAAGTCTGCCAGTTTTGAATCCTCAAACCCTGGAGGTTGTTCCACATACACTTCTTCTTCTAACTCCCCGTTCAGAAAAGCACTCTTCACATCCATTTGATATACTTTGTAATTGGAATGTGCTGCAAATGCTAGAAACATTCTGATGGCCTCAAGTCTTGCTACTGGTGCATAGGTTTCATCATAATCTGTTAGATCAGAATTCAATGATCGTCAGAAGCTAGACTCAACTGATCAGGATTGCTGACGTCATCAGTATTGCATGGTCATCAGTATTTGATCAAGCGTCAGTATCTTATTGATCATCAGGATTCCTACTCAGACTATGATCAGGTTTGATCATCAGGACTTGAAGCTGATCAGGATTCCTACTTCGAGTTATATTTGGAGTCTAGATAAACATGGAAGTTTATTCTATTTGTTCCTGGTTTGTAGAATGCAGCTATCGATTAAAGATATGTTTCTATCTTTGTTATGATTAGGACTTATCTTGTTATTGATAGAGAAGCTGTGTGCACTATATAAACACAGTTTTGGTTTCGATTTATGTATTCATTCGAGAGAGAACATAATCGGAGAGAAGCTCTTAAGAACAGAATTTCTTGAGAGAGTTTTTGTAAGCTAGCAGCTCTTAAGAACATCAGAATTTCTTAAGAGAGTTTGTAACAGTTTTATATCAGATTTAATAAAGCTGTTATCTTTCTTTTCATATTTGTGATATATACATTAAGAAGTCGATTATCTTACTCTATTGTATTCAACCCCCCTTCTACAATAGATTATTACTGGGCAACAATTGGTATCAGAGTAAACTGATTTAATTCTGAATCAGATACGATCTAAAGATGTCGACAACCAAGTATGAAAGCATGAAGATTCCCATCTTGAAGATATCAGAATATCCTACATGGAGGGTAAAGATGCTGATGTACCTGGAGGCTATGGATCCTGACTACTTGGACAGGATTCGTGATGGACCATATATACCAACAAAGTTCGTAGAACGAACAGATACAGTACCAGAACATTATGTGGTCAAAGCTAAAGCTGAATGGACTCCAGAAGAAAAAGCTCATGTACTCAGGGAACCAAAGATAAAGAATATCTTGCATAATAGCCTTGATGCTGTCATGTCAAACAGAGTGATTGCATGCAAGTCTTCAAAAGAAATCTGGGATACTTTGGAAACTCAGTGCCAGGGATCTGCATCTGTTAAGAAAAACAGAAGGGCTCTATTGATTCAAGAATATGAGCAATTCGATGCAAGACCTGAAGAGAGCCTGACTGATCTATATGATAGATTTCTGACACTATTGAACAGCTTATCCTTAGTTGACAAAGTATATGAAACTGAAGATTCAAACACCAAATTTCTTAGAGCTTTACCTGAAGAATGGGATACTCAGACCTCAATCATTAGACACCAGTATGATCTGAACATTGTGTCTCTTGATGAGATCTATGGGATGCTAAGAACTCATGATCTTGAAGTTCAACAGAGAAAGAACAAGAAAAGCAGCAAGGCAAAGTCAATTGCTTTGAATGTAGAAGCAAAATCAAAAGGGAAAGCTATGGAGGTCTCTAGAAGGAAAGCAAGAGTAGCTGAGTCAGATCCTGACGACTCTTCATCAGATACTGATGGCAATCCTGATGCCAATACTGGTGATGAATCTTCTGATTCAGATATGGAAGAGATGGTTGCTATGATTGTCAGAAACTTCAGAAGGATGAAGTTCAGGAAGAATAGAAGACAAGGCAACTTTCAGAAAAAGACCTTCAAAGCAGACAAAGACAAGTATATCAAAAAGGACAGCAAGGGTAGCAAATTTGACAAATCAAAGGTTAGATGCTACAAGTGTAATGGAATGGGTCACTTTGCTTCTGAATGCAACAAGACAAAGGCACTCATCACATCAAGCAAGGATTGGATGGACTCTTCCTCAGAATCTGATACTGAGGTAGTCAACTATGCGTTAATGGCCAATGTTGATGTAACTGCTGCTCCTGATGATAAGGTACTAAATACTATCTTTGATTTTGATACTGATAATGCTTCTGAGTTAAGACGTTTTCTAAAGTCATTACATATTAGCTTTAGAAGTCAAACTGCTGAGAATACTAGAATCTTATCTGAGATGTCTGACCTTAGAAAGAGGAATGAGATATTAGAAGCTGAATTTTCTCGTATGCAAGAAGTACAAAAAGAATGTGATAATGCTAAACACATGCACTTAGAGATGACATCTAAATGTACTTCCCTTGAAAAAGAACTTGAATATGCTAATGAGAAAATCAGAACCTGGACAGACTCTGGTAGGAAATTTCATAAGATTAATACCTCTAAGAATTGGAAAGAGTGTCTAGGATATAAGTCAGATGAAGATAAGAAATTAGCAGAGAAAATTGTCATTGATGAGACAGTCAGTCCAAAGACCTATAGACATGTTATAGACTCAACCAAATCTAAGATTACTCCTGTTAATTTTTTTTTTGGTAAGGATTCCAATTCTACTTTTGAAAAGGGATCTTCTTCTACTCAAGGAATTAAAATTATAAAGTCTAAACCTGTCATGAACAAAGTCACTAAGAATGTAGGTCTATTGTCTCAGAAACAGCTTAAAGATAAAATCTGTGAGGTTACAGATAAGAAAAAGGAAGCTACTGTTAAGAGAAACAGGAATGGTAAAGTTGGGATCAATAAAGAGAATGGTTATAAATATATCCCAAATGCACCTAGAAAGTGTTGTTTCAACTGTGGTAACTCTAATCATCTTGCTATTGATTGTAAGAAGAGTAAGAAGAAGATTACTGATATTTCTAAGTCTGATGTTAGGAATAGATCAGTACTCTATAAACCGCAGAAGTCCTGTTTTCATTGTGGTAGTCTATGGCATTCTATTTATACATGTAAAGAGTATCATGATTTGTACTATAACTTTTATGATCCATTGCCTAAGTTTGAAAGTAGTACAAAGTCTGATAGAACTAAAAATGTCATAGTGAAGCATGCTTTTGTTAATACTGATGCTGACAAAGCAAATCCTGATGGAGTAAATCCTGTCAGGACTGCTAAAGTCAGAAAGTCTTCTGCTGCTAAAATTAATAAATTGCATGAGAAAGGAACCCAATATGTATGGGTTCCTAAGTGTTCTAACTAGTGTGTTTCTATTCTGATGCAGGGTAAAAGGAAAAATGTGTTAGTCATGGATAGTGGATGTTCTGTGCACATGACTGGAAACAAAGCCCTGTTATCAGAATATGAGGAAAAAGCTGGCCCAACTGTGTCTTATGGAGATGGCAACATTGGACAAACCTTGGGATATGGCAATATAATCATTGGAAATGTCATCATTGAAAAAGTAGCTCTAGTGAAGAGACTAAAACACAACTTGTTGAGTATTAGTCAAATCACTGACAGAGGTTATCATGTCAATTTCTATTCCACACATTGTGAAGTAGTCAGTAAAGCAACAGGGAAGATAGCACTAACTGGCTACAGGCATGGTAACATATATGAAGCCAACATTCTCTCAGATACTGATGGCTCCCCTACATGTTTCATCAGTAAAGCTTCGGTAGATGAAAGTTGGAATTGGCACAAGAAGCTTTCTCATCTCAACTTCAGCAACATCAATGAGTTGGTTAAGAAAGAGTTAGTAAGAGGATTACCTAATGTCTTATATACACCTGATGGACTCTGTGATGCATGCCAAAAAGCAAAACAAAGAAGGACATCATTCCAGAGTAAATCAGTATCCTCGATTGAAGAACCATATCACATGCTACATCTTGATCTGTTTGGTCCAGTCAACATCATGTCCATCAGTAAGAAAAGGTACACTCTTGTAATTGTTGATGAAAATTCTAGATTCACCTGGGTGTATTTTCTGCATAGAAAAGATGAAACTCCTGAAGTTCTGTTGGATCATGTGAGGATGATTGAGACAACCACAAAGTACAAAGTCAAGATTCTGAGAAGTGATAATGGTACTGAATTTAAGAATTCAAAGATGGAAGAGTTCTGCAAATACAAAGGAATCATTCAACAATTCTCTGCTCCTGGCACACCTCAGCAAAATGGAGTAGTAGAAAGGAAGAATAGAACTCTTATTGAAGCTGGCAGAACTATGTTGGAAGAAGCTAAATTACCTACATATTTCTGGGCAGAAGCAGTCAACACAGCATGCTATACACAAAATCTCACATTGATAAACAGGCATGGTGTCACTCCTTATCAGTCACTCAAGGAGAAGAAACCAAGTCTGAAGCATTTGCATGTGTTTGGCTGTAAATGTTTTGTTCTCAGAACTCATCCTGAACAGCTAGGGAAATTTGAAACAAAGGCTGATGAAGGAATATTCATAGGTTATCCTACATCAAGAGCCTTCAGAGTTTTTAATTTGAGAACAAGAACTGTCATGGAGTCAATTCATGTATCTTTTGATGATAAGAAGATAACTGGAATCATTGAAGACTCGCATGATAGATTGTTATTTGAAAATGAAGCTTCCAAGGAACCTGAAGAAATTGAATCAGATCCTGTCAATTCATCAGATACTGATGGGTCACCAAATCCTGATGACTCACCAGGTACTGATGGTGCTAATACTGATGATGCAAACAACAGTGATACAACTAGTAGTGCTAATGTTGAGGGGGAGCAACGGCATTCAACTACAAGTTCAGAGTCAACTCAATCATCAGGACAGAATTCTTCAGATACTGATTCAAGTGAAGATCCTGATAACACATCAGGAGGGCATATCAATAATTCAGGGAGAGCTTCAAATCAATCAAATTCTTTCAATCAAGATAACACCAATCCAGGGGGAGCATCTACTTCAAGAAACAATTTGACACCAGCAAGGAAATGGACAAAAGATCATACTCCTGATTTGATAATTGGAGATCCTGATGCAGGTGTTCAAACAAGAAGTGCAACTCAGAATGAATGTTTATATAATAACTTTCTATCCAAGGAGGAGCCTAAGAAAGTTGAAGATGCACTTAAAGATGCTGATTGGGTTACTGCAATGCAAGAAGAACTGAATGAATTTGAAAGGAATGAAGTCTGGAAACTGGTACCAAGACCAAAGAATAGATCAATTGTTGGTACAAAGTGGATTTTCAAGAACAAGACTGATTCTGATGGAGTCATTATCAGAAACAAAGCAAGGCTAGTTGCAAAGGGGTATTCCCAACAAGAGGGAATTGACTATGATGAAACTTTTGCTCCTGTTGCAAGACTAGAAGCCATCAGGATATTTCTTGCTTATGCAGCACATAAGAAATTCAAGGTTTTCCAGATGGATGTTAAAAGTGCTTTCTTAAATGGTGAACTGGAGGAAGAAGTTTATGTTGAACAACCTCCTGGTTTCATTGATCCTACATATCCAGATCATGTCTACAGACTGGATAAGGCACTTTATGGACTAAAGCAAGCTCCAAGAGCATGGTATGAAACCTTAGCTCAATTCTTACTGGAAAGTGGATTCAAAAGAGGTGCAATTGATAAAACTCTATTTTATTTGAATCATGGTAAGGAGTTGCTGTTAGTTCAGATTTATGTTGATGATATCATTTTTGGGTCAACAAACAATAAGCTGTGTGAAAAGTTTTCCAAGCTTATGCAGTCAAGATATCAAATGAGCATGATGGGAGAAATGAGTTACTTTCTGGGTCTTCAAGTTAAACAGACTGATGAAGGGATTTTTATTAATCAGTCTAAATACACAAGGAATTTACTGACAAAGTTTAACATGCAAGACAGTACTCCTGCTTCAACTCCCAAAGCTACAGCTACCAAACTTGATCCTGATCAAGGTGAAGAGGTAGATGTAACTCACTACAGAGGAATGATTGGCTCTTTATTGTATCTCACTGCCAGTAGACCAGATATCATGTTTGCAACCTGTCTATGTGCAAGATTTCAAGCAAAACCTAGAGAACCACATCTGATTGCAGTCAAAAGAATTTTCAGATATCTCAAAGGCACTCCTTCACTTGGCCTTTGGTATGCAAGGGAATCAGATTTTGGGTTGTGTGGTTATTCAGATGCTGATTTTGCAGGATGCAAAATAGACAGGAAAAGTACTTCAGGAAGTTGTCAGTTTTTGGGTGGAAGACTAGTTTCATGGTTCAGTAAAAAGCAGAAATCTATTTCCACTTCAACTGCAGAAGCTGAGTACATTGCTGCAGGAAGTTGTTGTGCTCAGATAATGTGGATGAGAAATCAGTTGTTAGATTATGGCCTGTTATACTCAAAAATCCCTATTTATTGTTATAACCAAAGTGCTATTGCAATGACAGGAAATCCAGTTCAGCATTCTCTTACTAAACACATAAGTATCATATATCACTTTATAAGAGAACAGGTTCTGGAAGGAACAATTGAACTTCACTTTGTTCCTACTGATCAACAACTAGCTGATATATTCACCAAGCCACTACCTGAAGCTACTTTCAATAAGTTGGTGAATGAACTTGGAATGATGAATTTTGAGAATTTCTGAGGAAAAGCTACAGAGAGGAAATCCTGATAACTGTCAAATCCTGATGGTTATTCAGAAAGGTATGTATCTTTGATCAAATCCTGATAGGACTCAATCCTGACAGGAAATCAATTGGTCAAATCCTGATGTTCAGTTATTGAAGCTGGTATGAAAACCAGAGGTTCTATGCTAACTTGTCATTAACACTCCTGGTAAACTCTGGACAATTAGATTATTACTTAGTCTTTGATTAAGTTTTCAGTCTTAATTATCAATTTCATTATTATCAGAGTTTATTATTTATCATCTCTATATCACTATGAGTGTTACTAACAAATTTTGCAGGCAAGTACAGGAAGAAAACAATTGAGAAAATGGACAAATTTCATTAATACTTGAAGATTCATTACACATGAAAAATGGAAATTACATATTTATTTTCCTAGTCTATTTTCTACTCAGGAACTCGTGCTTTACAGATAAGCATGCAACCTAAACAGTCTAAACAGTTACCAACCACCTCTACTGTCTCTCAAAAGACTTTAGTTGTAAAATCAAAGAAATCAGCTAGAACTGATGTGTCTGGAAGGCAATCAGGTTCAAAGGATTTTTCCTCTACACCACTCACTAAAAAGAAGATACAAGGGGGTGTACAAGGGGTCCTGGTGAAGAAAGCTAATAAGGTTGTTAAGAATGTTCCTGTGAAAAGGAAGTTAAGGTTGATTGATGAAAGTGATTCAGAGGATGACTTACCTATATCCTCTGTGATGAATGTGAACAAGGAAGTTGCTGATACTGCTACTAAAGCTGTGGTACCTTTATCAAAACCACAAAAGACAAGGAAATTATCAAAGAGCAGGTATCATATTCCTTTGACAGTGCAAATGAAGGATACTGATATTCAGACATCAAATCCTGATGAGTCATCTACTCCTGATGCTCTAGCAAATCCTGATGTTAGTATTCCTGATGCAACAACAAAAGTTGTCTCTCTATCAGACTCTCCAGCCTCTCCATCTTAGATTAGAGAAATTTCTTGGGAGAAGGTTTCTACAACTGCTTCCTTGGTTGGTCTTACACCTACATCAAAGAAAAAGAGGAATGCAGAAGAGTTAGTCTATCAGAGACAGAAGAAGCTGAAAGGATCAAGCCCACAAGAACCTGAATTTCAGAGTAATTCAGCAGCTACTGTTGATCCTGCCACACAAGAACCACTCAATCAAAGTTTGGGTGACGGCTTAGCTAGTGGAATGGTCACACAAGAACCATTTTCTCAAAGGGAGAATGAAGACATCAACATTCCAGCTACACAAGAACCATCTTCTCAAAGTGAAGATGCAGGCAAAGCTACAGCTTCTGTTGAAAGATTGGTCGCAAACATTGTCAATGAGGGAAGCACACAAGAACCTTTAACTCAAAGTGTTGAAGAAGCTTCTGAACCTCAAGCTCCACAAGAACCATTGGTAGCAAATACTGATGCACGCATATCAAATCCTGACGATGTTCATCCTGATGCTAGTGGTGCTCCTGATAATGAACCTATTTTGATACAGCCACTTCGTTCAAGACCAATGGATCATCTTATCTCAGAACCACAGGATAAACTGAAAGGTATTGCTATTCCTGATCCTGATATTACTCATGATACTGCTGATGATACTTCTGATGATAGTGATGATGATAATGAGAATAGAAAAGAGAAGGAACAGCTTGCTACAGCACTCAAGATTAGTCTTGGAACTAATTTTGGTTCATCAAGTACATATATGGCTAGCAATGCTTTCACTAGGAAAGATCAGAGACAAGATTTTTCTACTCCTTCCTTTGATCCTGCAGAGGCATTTAGACAGAATGAATGGAACAATTCATGGCACCAATCTGATGAATCTATCAGTTTTTCTTCTGCTATTGAACATGCCTATAATGCAGTGAAATCTATAGAGAATCAAGACTTGAAGAATCATCTGAAGGCTACTACTCTGTTATCCAAAAGCCTGAAAAGTGAGATTGATTCTATCAAGGGTTCAACTGAAAAAGTGAGGACTGATATCTTTAATAATTTTACAAAGGTGCCTACTACTTTACAACCAAGGGTAGTGGAATCCCAAGTGAAATCTGTTGTTTCAGAACAAACCTCAATCAATCAAAGAATTGATTCTCTGGATACTAAGGTAACTGAAATTCAAGCCTCTCTTTCCTTAATTTTGCAATTATTGTCAAATCCTGATGTCAAAAAGGGGGAGAAGGTTATTCAGACAAAATGTACACCTGATCTAGTATTAAGAAATAATGATGATGATACTGGAGATGATGGTGGTGACAAAGCGATACAAGGAGAAACCGATGGTGGTGACAAAGCGATACAAGGAGAAACCTCTGATGCTGTTGTTATGAAGGCAATCCAAACTTCTCAAAGTCAAACAACGCAGTCAACTCATGTTTCTGATTCTGGAGTTAAGACAGTAAGAACATTGGTGCAATCTCAGATCCTGACGGAAGATCAAATCCTGACATCTGGTCATGGACACATTCTTGCTACAATTCCTGAAGGTGATGAAGATGTAATTATTGATAATCCTGAAGATGCATCAAATTTATTCCAGAAGTTTTCTACAAAAGATGGCAGAATTGTTACTCTATATCACACTGATAAAAGAGTTCAACAATTATATGCAAGAAAAGCACTCTCTACAGCAAGTGAAGAATATCCAGATCTCTCACATGAAGAATTCTTGAGACTACAAAGAGAGACAATGGAAAGCTATACTGCTCCTGCTAGAGGTAGAGGAAGCAGAGGTAGGAGAGGTGCTAGAAGAAGTAAAAGAGGTTCTTCAACTCAAATAGTACCTAGACAGACAAGGTCTAGAGGGTTAAGAATTGAAGAAATTCCTGAACCTATTCAAACTCTAGTAGTTCCTGACAGATCTACTTTTGGTGATGATGGAATTGTTGAAGAAGAACCTGAATTGAGAAGAAAATCAAGTAAATCAACTCTCAGCAATACAAATCAAATTGAAGATTCTAATCCTGACAATATTCAAGATCCTGACGAATCTGAAATTCTGCAAGAGGTTGATTTGATAATCTTATCTACTGTTGTTGATTGTCACAACAAAGAAGTAGATGAAGAAGAAGAAGCCATAAGAAGAGATATTACAAAGAGAACATATGAAGATTTTAATCTCTATCTACAAAGGCTTAAAGTTTCAAATGAAAGAAAATGGAGAAATTCAAGCAGACAAGAATCTTTACTTGAAAGAAGCTACGCTCATGAAAAGGAGAAATACAAGAAGTGGAAACATATTAGCACATTAAGTTGTGATACACCTATCAATTTTCAGTCTGGTGGAATTATTACAAGCGCTTCAAGTGTTGTTGATTTGTCTGATATGGCTAGATCAAAAACACTCTGGTTAAAGATGTTTTCAAATCTGAAGCAATTGTCAAGTAATTCAAGAGGAGGTATTGGACACAGAGATGGTGAATATCTGAATATGTCATATGTTGATCCTTACTCCTTGACAGAAATTGGAGGTACTTTAACTTCTGAAAACCTGAACAATTTATTAGCTGTTGATATAGTTATAGATTGTCATGATGGTTTTGAAAAGAAAGAAAAGCTTCTGTACTTCATGAAAGATGGTAGTGTGAAGATTTTATCTATTCAAGATCTGCTGATGAAAACTACACAGGAACTGAAATATGTTCACTATCTGTTAAGATAGAAGAACCAAGTGTACAAAGTATGGGCTGACATGATTTTGTCAACTATAAGAAGAAGACTGGATGGAAACAGTAATTTCGATGGTAATTATATTCCCATGTACTTAAATCAAAGAGGTCAGGATGTGGAAATGCAAAGGGGTACTGCTGTTAAAGAAGTAAATTTTGGCATGACTCATCTTTCTCTCAATCCTGATGGGAAGGAAATTGCTTATCTTTTGCTTGAAGAGCACAGTCTACAGAGAAACTCCATACAGAATCTCAGAGCAGCTATCTACCAGATTAATGAGGAAGATGAAGAACTCAGAAATCTTAAGGAAAGACTGATTCAAATTCTTGAAGAAAAAGAAGAAAGTTTATTATTCAACTTCTTGAAGATGAATCTGTTCTATCACAAAGCTTAAACAGATAAGTTGTTTCTGAAGATACTCGTACATTTTGATACATGTTTTTGACATCATTGAATATTTGGAATCTATACTTTATTTTACAAAGTATGAGATTGGGGGAGATTGTTAGATCAGAATTCAATGATCGTCAGAAGCTAGACTCAACTGATCAGGATTGCTGACGTCATCAGTATTGCATGGTCATCAGTATTTGATCAAGCGTCAGTATCTTATTGATCATCAGGATTCCTACTCAGACTATGATCAGGTTTGATCATCAGGACTTGAAGCTGATCAGGATTCCTACTTCGAGTTATATTTGGAGTCTAGATAAACATGGAAGTTTATTCTATTTGTTCCTGGTTTGTAGAATGCAGCTATCGATTAAAGATATGTTTCTATCTTTGTTATGATTAGGACTTATCTTGTTATTGATAGAGAAGCTGTGTGCACTATATAAACACAGTTTTGGTTTCGATTTATGTATTCATTCGAGAGAGAACATAATCGGAGAGAAGCTCTTAAGAACAGAATTTCTTGAGAGAGTTTTTGTAAGCTAGCAGCTCTTAAGAACATCAGAATTTCTTAAGAGAGTTTGTAACAGTTTTATATCAGATTTAATAAAGCTGTTATCTTTCTTTTCATATTTGTGATATATACATTAAGAAGTCGATTATCTTACTCTATTGTATTCAACCCCCCTTCTACAATAGATTATTACTGGGCAACATAATCTATACCCACTTCTTGAGAGTAACCTTTAGCAACCAGCCTGGCTTTGTTTCTCGTTACAATGCCATCTTCATCCAATTTATTTCTGAATACCCATCTTGTTCCTATAATCGATTTTCCTTTTGGCCTGGGTACCAGCTTCCAAACTTTCTGCCTTTCAAATTGATTGAGTTCATCTTCCATTCCAATCACCCAATCTGGATCATCTAGGGCATCTTCAACTTTCTTAGGTTCTGTTTCTGAAAGAAACCCAGAATAGTGACATTCATTTTGTGATGTCCTCCTAGTTCTCACTCCTGTGTCTGGATCACCAATGATCAAGTGAAAGGGATGATCTCTATTCCATACCCTTTGTCTTGGAAGATGCGATCTTGCTGATTCTCCTTGTTCTAGATGTTGTGGAGTTTGACTAGTTGATCCTTTTCCTGCTCCCCCTGAGTTGTTGACAGTATGATCTGTTGACCCTGTTGATTGACTAGTGGATCCAGTAGTAGTTTGAGTATTTCCACCACTATCACCACTTGGTACAGAATCATTATCATTATCATTATTATTAATAACTGTAACAACTTCACTTAAGTCAGCTATAAACAAATTTCCTTTTCTCACTCCTAGTAGAGCAAGCTTCTCATCCTTCCTGTTTGTGATCAAGCACTTGTCCTTTCTGAAATCTACATTGTATCCTCGATCACAGAATTGACTGATACTTAGAAGATTGTGCTTCAATCCTTCAACAAGAGAGATGTTTTCAATGATGACATTCCCAGTTCTCAGTTTACCATATCCCGTAGTGAATACTTTGTTGCCATCTCCAAAGGTTACAATCGGGCCGGTCTTCTTAACCACCCCTGTGAGCAGGGACTCTTCACCTGTCATGTGTCTAGAACAGCCACTATCCAGAATCCACACGACCTTTGAGCTTTTAACCTTACCCTACAATCACAGATTGACATTCAAGTTGTTTGGGTCCTGAAGGTTTAGATACTTTAACATGCCTACTCTGATGTAACATTCAAGTTAGTCTTAACTTGTTTGACATTCATGCTTTCTGTGGATTTAACATTATCAGTGCTATTGCTACCAGATGTATTCATCAACTTAAAATAAGCATGCATGATGTTGTATGTACATAGCAAACACTCTTTCTTTCCACAGGGTTTATGAAGATCAGGCATGTCAGACATGTTATGCATTGCAGAAGTATCAGCAGTTTCTACTTTAACCTTTTTACATTCATGTGTAAGGTGTCCAGCAGAATTACAAATAGTGCACAACTTCCTAGATGCAATGGGAGAAGAAGAAACAATATTCTGATTAACAATATTCTTTTTCCCATTCCTGTTCTTTTTAGCCTTGCTAACTAAGTCACCTACTTCAGTTTTAGGTATTTCAGTTTTTACTGATTTCCTAGGCAACTTAGTCGTTACCTCTTTTTCCTTCAATAAATACTCCTCAAGCAATTCTTGTCTAATGAATAAGTCATCCTCATAAAAAGGTTCTGAGAAGGGCTTGACAAAGACTGGACTGACCACATTCTTCAGAATGTGTGGAATATTCTTCCTGACAACAGTAGATGTCATAGGAAATTCCAGAATCTTTTTCCCAGCCTTTTTGGAGTAGTCAAGTCCTATAGTAGTCTTGTTCCCTATGTTCTGAGTATCAATGATCTCTTTAGCAACTAGCATTGGTGCCCGTGCGAGGCACGGGCCTCGCATACAAGTTCATTTCAAGATCTCATATGATGACGGGACTAAAAAGGTTAGAGGAATGAATATTACATTAGATGTGGTTTTTTTTGTTTGTGACGTTAGTAGCAATAGTGTTGTAGCTGGTGATCGGGGTTGGGATGCATGTAACACCTCAGACATTATTTTAGAGTGTGTAACAATTTGGAGTTCTGGACGAAAGGTGGTCTAGGTCCGCAAGTAAAGTTTCAAGGGGGACAAGAATGAAGTGTGTTTGTTATTTACTGAAAAGCGCGGACGTGGTGCGAGGCGAGTATTTAACTTGCACTTGGTACGAGTATTTAACTTGCACTTGGTAACAAAGTCACAAAACTGTTGAGGGAGTTGTTAAAGCAGGCACGAAATCATTGTGAGAGGAGGTTTTGTTGACGAGGCAGATGGGAAATTTCGCACTAGGTAACCTCGCTTGGAATGGGAGCAAAAACATTTATGTGGCATGAAAATGTACAAGCATGAGGAGTTTAAATTTATGAATTATTTGGGAGAGAGAACAAACATAATTAATTTAGGGTTGTACTGTGAACTTGCAACATGTGCAAACGAAAATATAATACAAGTTGAGAGTAGTTTATATCACATAAAAGCATTCATGGCTAACACTTTTTTTTTGCTAACAAAAGTGAATAAGAATTGGTTGTGTGTCCAAAATTTTATTGGGAACTCAAATAATTTAAGACCTAAATATGTGTTTTGTCGTAAAAGATAAACAAATGGTTTAAAATTTTATTGAACATCTACATAAATAAATTAAATCATTTGAAAGATTTGACAACACCTTATGAATGTTATATCAGAGTAGGCATGTTAATGTGAACATGAGTTTATGTATTAGACGTCTATGGGTTGAGTTTTATGTTTGGAATATGTGTCGGTTTCATCATATACGTAAGGTTTATCGATCCTAACTAACATTACATATGTCTTTTGGAACTTGTTATCTGCAAATAATAACTAACCAACCTGCGTAAACTGAATTCAATGAGAAGGGTGTTGTTTAGTTTTGAATGGCATGGGAAGTATCAAAGGGTTTAAGATATCTCCAAGGGTGTCCAGTCTGTAATGAGGTAGGAGATGAAATTTAATGTTTCCAACTCTTGCTTGGAAACTATAAATATATATCATTTGCAGGAAATATGGTTGCTGAATGTGGTAAATAGGTATTCACAGATGTACAAGCATGAGGAGTTTAAATTTATGAATTATTTGGGAGAGAGAACAAACATAATTAATTTAAGTAGTTTATATCACATAAAAGCATTCATGGCTAACACTTTTTTTGTGCTAACAGTAGTGAATAAGAATTGGTTGTATGTCTAAAATTTTATTGGGAACTCAAATAATTTAAGACCTAAATATGTGTTTTGCCGTAAAAGAAAAATAAATGGTTTAAAATTTTATTAAACATCTACATAAATAAATTAAATCATTTGAAAGATTTGGCATCACCTTATGAATGTTACATCAGAGTAGGCATGTTAATGTGAACATGAGTTTATGTTGCAGGAAATATGGTTGTTGAATGTGGTAAATAGGTATTCAAAAGCATGTTTGTTAAAATTAAAACTGAATTAGGAAAAACCTGTTGTAAAACAACTTGGTCACAGTACTTGATAAAAGAGGAAAAAAACCAGAAAAACAACTTGTCCATGGTACTTAACAATAGCAAAAGCCATTAGGTAAGCAACCTGTCTATAGTACTTAAGTTTAATCCGGTAAGCCGGCACACGTTTTATTTAATAGTAGGAGGGTTTTTTTTGTAATTTAGGTAGTATTTTGCGCTTCTGCCCCTGCTCCACTGGGTTCTGCGACAGCTTCAACCTCTGCTGGATCATATTCTGATAGCTTAACCACAGTGTATTCCTCATAACCAAGATTGGTGTTGTAGCTGCTAATCTTAACATCGAAGCCGCAAGTTTTGCCAATCACATTGTTGAGTACCGCTGGGATTTCAGTTGTGGGGTTGTCCTGCAATATAAGCTAAGTTTATGAAGTTTAAGGGGCATGGTACGATATGTTACTGGTTATTAATGAATTAAAATGTAACCTAGGTTAGCTCTGCCAGGATATTCTCGACAGGGACAACCACCAAGCGCTCGACCTCTTTGTTGAAAAGAGTAAACGTTGTAGTTCCAGAAATGTCCACAACGCGCACAATAAGCTTGTACCTGGCAGATGAGGTAAATGTCTTGTTATTTTGCCTACCCAACCTCACTACAGTCTGTTGCAAGAACAGTTACAAAAATATGGAGTGGAGCTTTTAGAAACATGGTTATCAAAAAAAATTGATATTGGGCCCTGAAGATAATTTATGTAGGTTGTTAAGTAGAGGTCTATATTGTTGGGACTTTTGTTCAGGCTAAAATTAAACTTGGAGGCTGACCTCTGCTTTGGGTCAGGCACATTCTCCGCACAGGTTCCACAGTAGTAATCCTGGCCAAGGAGGCGGACTTTGCGAGCGCATTTTGGGCAGCAGGTGTAGTACCATCCCTCACCATCCATAATTGCACTAATCTCCGCATGACAGAGGCACCGTGCTAGCTGCCATAAAGAGGAATATATTTGTGAATCAAAACCGTGAGCTAAAATATATTTTTAAGATTGTGTGAAGGAACAATTTAAATTCCAAACCACATAACTGTGTAATGGGTGAAATCAATAAATTACAATGGTTTATAAACCTACAACAACGTGGGTTGATTTGTCCTATGTTTAAGCCTAGTATAATGCAAGAGCTGGCAGATTTGAACATTTTTTTCAGGTGTGAAAAGGTAGAATACATAGCTAAAATATATTTTCGAGATTGTGTGAAGTAACAATTTAAATTCCAAACCACATAACTGTGTAATGGGTGCAATCAATAAATTACAATGGTTTATAAACCTACAATAGTGTGAGTTGATATGTCCTATGTTTAAGCCTGGTATAATGCAAGTGTTGGCAGATTTGAATAAATTTTTCAGGTGTGAAAAGGCAGAATACATACCTTTTCTCCAGGTGGAAGCTGGTAAGCTAAGATCTCCTGAATGGTCAAACGCTGCAAGGTGTTTGAGCTAGCTGTAACAAAGGTGCGGTTGACGGGCGGTGGCAGATGCGCAATTGATTTTCCTGAAGCTGCCACTACCGCTGCCCGAAGTTCAATGACCGGTTTGTAGTCTATATTGAGGTAGCTCTTTGTTGCATCAGTGCTAGAGAGGGTAACATTATCTGTAGAAAGGGTCAGCCAGAGGCAGTACAGTCATGGAATCACTGGAAGAGGAAGTTTTTGCTGACGAGACACACAGGAAATTTGGCACTAGGGAAACTCATTTGGAATGGGAGCATAATTTATTTTATACGGCATAAAAATGTACAAACACGAAGAGTAAAGAATTTTAAAATAGTTAAGAGAGAGAGGAAGTATAAATAATTTAGGATTGTACTATGAACCTAAAGCATGTACAAATGAAAATAGTGCAGGTATTAAATATTAAGCAATTACTGAAAGGGGGCATGCAAGGATAATACAAGTTGAGAGTACTTTGCGAGCAGAGGTATGATGTCATGAGATTTGAATAATTTAAGATGTAGTTTAATTACCAGCAAAATTTTTAGCAAGGAGGCCACATATGACAGCAAAGACAGGTACACCTCGTGTTTAATTCAAAGCAGCCTGAAACTGCTCAACTTTCTCTTCCCAGAGGGTGACAGTCATCTTCTTGCCTCTAAAAGAGGTACATATGGATGGGTAAGGTTGGGTTGAATGTTCATATTTTACAAAGGCACATATCTGTTTTGTAGCATTATATGCGAGGTTAAAACAACACATAAAGGGGCATTATATGTTACCTTTCATTGGCTAGCACGATGTCCTTTTTCAGGGCACCATTTGATGCTCTTTCAGGATTCCCATAATCAGTGACCATACCAGTGACATCTGCATTGTAAAGTATTTTGTTAAGGTATAATTGTTGAACGTCGTTTTGGACTTTTAAGTTTAATACCCTGGACTAAAATAGGCAGTGCTGAATTAGAACGCTTTTTCCCCTCACCTATCAAAGCGTAGACAACATTGACAAAGTTTGCAATGTTTTCAAGAGCAGTGAGTTCAAACTTGTGTTGGGGGATAATAGCAGTATCAACAGTTGGTTCTATCTGGGTTCCATGATAGAAGGTAATAGCTATGTCCTGGTCCACAACCATGTACTTTTTCGGGGCGCTAACAATCCTCTCATCTGAGATTTGATAAACCTTGCCCTCAGATATCAGGGGGAAAACATTTGCTCTCTGACTATTCCTCACTGTAGCAATGATCTGGTTTTCCTGCATAGATAAAATCAAAATTATGACCAAAGGAACATGCATGCAAAATGTTGCAAACTAATTATAAGCAATAGAAAGTTGTGAGGATACCTCTTGATCCAGGAGAGCAACGTTGGTGTGGAAAACCTGCTTTGTTTCTTTGTTAATGGATTCCCAAATTCGTGTTGCACGTACAAGGAGAGTAGAGGTAGCATTCTGTGGTGTTAAAGCAGGTATGAGAATGAACCCTTGTTCCATGGTTTTGTTTATTTGTTTAGGTTAACTGAGGTTGTGTATTTTCGACAATGTGGAGCCTTGTTTTTATAGTGATATCGAGTATAGAGCATTGATAAATAGGATACTGAATAGTTGTGTAACAGTTTGGACGTTTTAAAAATTGCCAACCTTTCATTTTCTACTGCTTTTATAATCCTGTATATTATATATAGTTTTTGTTTATCTACTACAAATTATGACAGGGAATGCCAAGAGATGCTCCCTCCAAGAGAATTATACTATATAATTTTTGCAGTTGGGTTGGTGAAAAATAAAAAGTTTTTTTACCTTGTATTTTATAATAACATTTCAAAATAAATGTTTCAAGACCTCACTAAGCTTTTCAGAGAAACTATCTTCAATTTTTTTTGATATTTTATTAATTATGCATTTTATTTATAAAGGAAAATAGGCATACTCAGTATTTTAATAAGTGTTGTAATAAGTTGTATCACATCAAAGATTCTTACTGCTGGGAAAGGTAGTTTGTATTAAGTTTGTAACAACTGAACACACAATCTTTAAAGATTTCTATAATAAACAAACACAGTATTGGAGTCAATATTTTAATAAGCATTGTATTAAATTTTATTTACAAAACTCTAGTTTTTTTACAGCGATCCACCTGGAAATTAAATTTTGTTAGGGTCCTTTTTAGTAAAAGACAGAATATTTAAAGAATAAAATGTCTTATAATAAATTTGTCGTTGGTGAGTAAATCTAATTTAGATTTATGTGCTTAAAATATTTTAATAAGCATTGCATTGAACTTATTTACAATACTCTAATTTTTTTTCAGCAATTTACCGGGAAATAAAATTTTGTAGGGGCTTTTTTAATAAAGTATTACTCTATAAAAATCGAAATAGAGAAGTTAGATAATTCATCAAGGTCGAGCATGAACGACCCTCCCTAAAGGCAATCACTAAGCACAGGTAGAAACAGGCAGAAAACTAACTAATTTACCAAGCTTTGGTGGAACCCCAAAAACCATCAAATTTGTAATAGCAATCAAATTCTTAACAAACGGGTAAGCATAATCATCATGCAATAAACCTAAATAATGCATGTTTCTTTTCAGGAGGATGGTTTTCTGAGAACAACCCTTTAATGTTGTTTTATGTGATGTATCTTCTTTCCAACATGATGTGCTAAATAGATATCTGGTTTTCTCTTTTGAACAAGCTTCGTTGATTCGACAATGGATTTAATTGTGAGCTCACTGACGATAGGTGCTTCAGCATTAGTTGGGACCTCGATATCAAATGTACACAACGCACCCGCAATGCATTTGAGCGTTGGTAGAGGAATTTCATGTTTGACCTAGTAGAGCAGGAGGCAGAGGTTGTTCAGAGACATGAATAAATGTTAAATGCATGTACAGGTGCATGAGTGATAAAACGTGGACACAGAGTGTGGAAAAAAATTAGTGCCATACATGTTTGTCAGAACACTGTGTAATCAACTGTAGTAGAGGCAGCCCTGTGAGTTGCTCCAGCTCGTGTGTTTTGATGATCAAATTTGCAGTTTAGTAGTGTCAGCTGCGAGTATAATTGTATTTGAACTGGAATTAACAGGACCATGAACATAGGTTAGGAAAAGCTTCCACAAATGGGGTGGCTATGCAGGCAAAACCTTGTACCTTTTTCTAAGTGGGACGAACGACGCGCGACAGTAAGAGCAGCGATATATTTTTTCTGGTGGGTGCACAACACCACCGAGCCGCATAGGTCGGAAGCACCAATCCTCGCATGATAAGATATCTTTAATGGTCACTGTGCAGTAGAATGCTTGCTTATGAATGAGCTATTTAACATGAAAAACAAACACTTTATTCAGCATAAGGTTTGCACGGATGAAAACATTTCAGAAAGGCCAAGATTGCAACAAACCTTTGGTCGCACCCATTTGTTTGGTTCTCTGAACTGCTGTAAAGTTAAATTTATTTTTTGCACCCCAATTGGATATAAGCTTTCGTAGGGCTCTGTTGATGGAAGTTTGCAAATAAATTCGCCATACCTGGATGCAATAATGCTCCCAACTTTTTCTAGCGGTTTGTATGTTGGGTTAAAATAGAATGTTGTAGCTGATGTTGATGCTAACCAAATATTTCCTGCACATGCATAAGACACGCAGTCATGCAGACTTACCTCTGACAAATTTAAAATTGCACATTCCTTGACGTTCAAATTAAAATAGAACGACTACAAAAGACGACTAAAACTTATTGTCAAAGACGATCATGATATAACCAAGTAACCAACCCAATAGCCTTAGGGTATTATTTGTCTAAATTACCATTGCCTGCAGGCTACAAACAATCACGCATACACAAACGCATTGATATAAGATTTACTTAAGACTCAATAATAATGATTAGATCAGAAGGCAAGCATGTTGTTCGGTAATCATAAAACAACAGTAAATGACCATTTGTCTAAATTTACACTGCCCTGCGTACAAATAGTCATGGATACACAATAGGTATAGATATAAGATTAAAAAAGGCTAATAATAATGATTCAGTCCAAAAGTAGGCAGGATTTCTATTTTCTGGCAACTATATAACAACATTAAATCATCATTTTGTCTAAATTAACATTGACTACAAACAATCATGTATACACAATAGACTTCGATATAAGTTTTACATAAGACTTTATAGACCAATTCTTTTACAAGATACCGCAACCTCAAGTTCTGCCGTTTCCAGTTCTTTACCCAATAGTCCATGACATTTGTAATGATTGAATCTTTTTGAACAGAAAGGCTCCTGTTAATTATTATATCTGAAAATTTATACTTGCAGGAGTTCCCTCTATTTATTGTGCGAGTCATAGTACTGGAGTCTAAATAAGGATAGTAACTTACGGAAGATTAATGCTGAACCTCCATTTTTACACAGATATACATGTAAATGTCAATACATTAAGAGTAGCCAACATCTCCACTCTTGCCTACATATCATGAATTCTTTTTTGTCCCTATCTTTGTCACCGACTATGACAATTCTTCAGACTCCTTGTATATCAATCATTTTCTGAGCATATGTCTAGGCATCAACAGTATCACTTGCTAAATTTTATCAGACCTTTATATGGTGTCCACAAAATAGATTCTTGATTAAAAAAACAAAACTGGCCCATACTATTTATGCATGTTGACATAAATAGGGTCTGTATTTCAATCAACATTAACTATAGCCTAAGATCACACAGCGATGATGCAATTTGTCATGTTTAAAATTAGACAGAGGATAATACTCGTTCAAAAAGTAACTAAATATATTCAGAACAAAGTTGATCACACAAACCATTTGCAGGTGAGAGCTAAACTGGCATAAATTAATTGAAATGCATAACTCTTTTTTCAGGGTGCTAAAAATATTTAGATGTAAATGGCAACAAACATTACAGGATAGACCGATTTCAAGGTCAAGGATGATGAGATCATTGGTTCAGAGCACCTCCCCGGGTTCTACTGGAGCAGAATGCACACAAGTAACGTTCCTTTGTCTATGCGTAGAATGACAGGAAACACACCAGGAACATTATGTTCAAGTACACATATGCCTGTGATGCTAAAGCCTCTGCTTATTTTGTTCATCATGTAGCTATGTTTTCATTTGTTCCAGGATACGTCCTATTAATGTTACTCACATTTATATTTAATTTGCCTCAGTTGGCTTTGTCATCGGGCAAGTGTCAATGATAAAATTTAATTCAACTTGATAATTAATGACATAGGCTCAATTTTTTTATTATTCATATTAATATTACTGTTATGAACGGAATTTATTCGGTGAATACCTCTCAACATAATCATATAAGCAAAACTGGTGGTTCAATTTTCAATCTTCAACTTAAATTTTGTCTAACAGCTTTGTATCTTATGTTTTTTGGTTATATATATATTTTTAAAAATGCTACGAATAATGTATATACATGGCATAAATTATAATAACAGACAACAGATGGAGTGTTTCTGAATCAAGCATGAGGTCTTACCGCCGTTACATTTGGGCAGCAAGCCAGTTACAACCAGCACCACGTTTTTCTCCCGGTAAATACTGAAGTTGATGTCAAATTGGGTTGCCTTAAATCCCCACAGTGATACGGTTATAACAACGCCCCTGCATGAGAAGGGGATAACTTAGCAATTATAGCAGCTAACAAATATGATGCTGACTAAGTAGAGGTACTCTAAAACTAATAATAGGAGTAGTTTATATAAGGCAGAGCACCAAGTGTACCTTTCGTCTATTAGCTGTATGCCTAACTTTTGTACGCCATGATTGTTATGTTTGATGTTTCCCACAGTATATATGACCCCGCTCACATCTAGTGACAAATCCGCTAAATAAATAGATGCAATTATGTCTTACAACTTCAAGAACATAGAGTAGGTAATAAACTACGTAAATTTAGCGACTAACCAAGAAAGGCTGTCATGTCTTCCAATCGAGTAGCAATAGTTGGAAATGGGCTGAGAACAAACTTCATCCTGGCAATGGAACAACTATCATAGCAAGGCCATGCCTTTGTCTGGGTATGTAAGAGTATCACCTTCCCTACAGTAACCGGGTTCCACTTGGGTGGTCCAACAACTATTTTAAAGTTGGTTATGTAATAAACCAACCCCTCATGCAGCTCGGCCACGAATCGAGCCCTACCTGTTAGTTGTGACAAGGCCAGGGTTTGTTTGTCCTGGTTCAGAGAAGGATTAATTTTTTTAGTGATATTTGGTCCAACAACAAGGGTTTGTTTGTGCAGAAGAGTGCCATCAAATATTATTACCTCTTCGTCAAGAAGGATGAAATAGGCAGCGGCCTCCTCGGATGCACGATAAGATATGCCATTCCAAAGCCGGATGACGCGCACCTTTATAGTTTCTTCTTGGAGCCCAAAACTAAGTGCAGAGACAAGTTTGCAACTGGTTGTGGCATTGCTAAGCCACCTAAGTGCCATGGAAATAATACAGATGAGATAACAAGGCCGCAACTCTCAGACTTTCAGACAAGTTATGGATTTCCTCATATAACTTATACGTAGTTAATGATAGAATGTGTAAGGTTTGACATGGGCCCAAGTTGGTATAAGTTTACTTTGTGTCTACAACGCAGTTAAAAAATAATAACTTTTCCTTATGTGAGTCACATGGGGTCATTTACATAATATTTTCCATACAGGAAAACATATTTTATAATTTTTGTAGTTTTTTCATTTTTTTAATTGTCGCCGAAGTTATAATGCATGGCTAAAGAAAATTGTTGTTTTTTTTGGATTTTTGTGTTCAATAATTTTACATATTTACTGTTTTTCACTTTAGTCTCACAAAATTGCATTTTTGAGTTTTGCCCGGGTAATTTTTTCTAGTGCTTTGCAAGTTTTTTTCCCCTCTTTTAATGTTCTTTTAATCCTCCGAGGTTGCATAATTCTAGCTATTTTTATTATTTATTTTGTGTTCTATTATTTATCTTGTCTTTCATGTGTTGTGTATACGGATTTCTTTAATTGAACCCGAAGTTACTTATGCCAGATTTTTTTATGTAAGCAAGTGCCACAAAAACGATCAGGTAAAGATCTTGGACCATGCAACCTGCTTAATTTTGATATGTGTAAAACGAAAGAACTGAGAAGTACGGTAAGAAAGCGAGGCAAAAAACGCCATATCAACCCTTACGGTAAATCATTAAAAATTTCCCGGTATACAATGTTTTTAGTATAGCCAGCGAATTTCGGATCTTCATCCACACAAACTATTCTAAGACCTTTTGGAGAGGTCACTCTAGATACAGCCACGTAGTATTGGCCATGGCTAAAAACTGGGTCAGGAAGGTATAAGCCCACGTTTCTGACAGTCTGCCCTTGGCTTTTATTAATAGTCATTGCATAGCTCACAGAAACTGGAAACTGTTTCCTTTTCAGAACAAAAGGCAATGTTATATCAGCTGGGGTCATACGTATCCTTGGTATATACGTCAATTCTCCAATTTTGTTACCAGTTATAATCAAGGCTTCAAGTAGAAATGGATAGCAGCGGGTCACTATCAGTCGTGTGCCATTACACAAACCTTTCTTGGGATTTAAATTCCTAATTAACATTATTGGAGCCCCAACTTTTAACTCTAGTTCGTGATTTGGTAGGCCGCTAAATTTTAGAGAATTGAGATATTCGGGGGGGGGGGGGGGTGGTATAATACCTCAGCGATGTCACTAGTTGAAGATCCCTTGCAAATGGTGTCACAGCTTTTGTATATTTTTGATTCACCAGGCAACCGATCCAAGACTTTTTTATTGATTATTCCCACATTTTCATTCAAGGGTGTTAGGATGGCTTGATCCCGCAAGTATTCAACATCTTTGTATTTCACGTGGAGTTCAGCGTATATTTCATCAACCATCACGTCAACTGGATCTCCAGTATATTTTACCTGAACCTGTGTTCACAAGGTAATTAAATTTTACAAACCAGCAGAAACCTTTTATGAAAAGCCTGTGAAATATTTTATTCCTCCTAAATGCACAATATGTTATGCCTCCTAAATACACATGGAACACCTCTGTAAAACAGCACAAACCACATAGCTACACATACATTTAATGATCAAGTAGTACATGTAATATATATAGTGCATACCTCATCGGGTATCCTAACCCACGAAGGATCGTTCTCATTGTCGAGAGGAGTAGTCCTCTCGGATCCATTGCCCAAGCTCAATACCCAGGTTGAAAATGAAATCTTTCTACCATCAATTGTCACTGGCGGAACATTCTTATCTATGCGCATGTTGTCAACAAGTTGGAAAATTTTACAATGCTGCCATAAGGGAGATTTACATATACTCGCTTCGACAATTTCTTCGCGCCCCCTTTTAGGTAGCACGGGCAGGACTTGCCGAAAATCACCACCTAGGAGCATTGTCAGCCCACCAAAAGGCATAGAACGTGCGTTTGGATTGACTTTAGTGAGTATATCTCGAAATGTGCGGTCAACTGCCTCAAACACATGACGATGGGTCATAGGTGCCTCATCCCAAACAACAAGGCTTGTTCTGCATATAAAATGACATTATATTTGTGTCTGATGACATGTACATTGTAGGTGGGACAAATTAGCGTGTACTTGTGTAGTCAAATAATAGCACAAATAACACGGCCACATGCTAGTATCTTAAGATTATTGGAAAGTTTTTGATAGTGATATCTTCTTTATCCTTTCTGGTTAATATCTATTTTCCGTTATTGTGCTGTACTTTATAATTAAATTTCAGAAACTAGGAATTAGTTTACTTGGAAAAAAGTCATTTGCTCTTCAGTTGAGCACAGAGTAATAATAGCAATAGTTTCATCTAGGTATTCACATGCATTAAATAAGTGTGTATCTTGTCGGTACTGCAGTTCTGTCAAGTATTCATATGTTAGTGTTTGTGGTTCAAATGTTTGAGCATTTAACCTGCCATGAGCATGAGTATGCTCTCCCCCTTGTACATTCTGACTGGGGTTGGCATAGTGATTTTTAAAGATCCCCCCTTCTCTTCCCCCTCCCACACAAACACACACTTATATACATAACTGGATGGGACTCTGAGTGGTTACACACAGTGTACTGTATTGTAACATAATCTCTTTTGCTTTTGATTTCATTTCTAATGTTTTGAAGCCTAAAGCACATTTTGTTTATTAAATTAGTATTTGTAAAGCTTGAAGCGGCAAGTCCATAACTCCATTACTTCATATTTTAACATGTTCACGCTCCTATCTAAATTAATATCTCTGTCTGTTTTGTAGACTGACGGTAATCATTTCCTTGAACGACTTGTTGTAGCTGAGACATATTATATTGTGATAATTGGTTAATTTATGCAAAACCTGATCTGGGTGACTGGGTAATTTATATCTAGTATCGGGATTTATATATATTGATTGTTTGTTCACGAAACTTCATTTAAATTCATTGTATCTGTATATGTTTTTCCCAGGCGTGTGAACTCCCCGTCGCGCTTACTTTTAACTCTCTGGCTTTCATACACCAGGATGGCCAATTTGGTGTACCACTAAAAAGTAATCCGCCAGCAAACACCGGCCACACCTCATTCCTAGACTCAAAGGCAGACTGCTTCAGCGCAAACGTAATCCTAAAAGACTATGGGTGAGGTTAACCTTCATCCCAATACGTTTTAGATACATATATTTTTAAGCATGAGCATCAGATTTTTTGAGAACCTGCATAGTAAGCAACAGTTTTTTTAACACCACTGTAATTTCTAATTCTGTCCGGTGTAGATTAATTATAGTGATCCGTCGACAGTTACGATATTTCAAAATAAACTTCTGAGGAAGGTTCTCAAGCCAGTTCTTTTCACAGAATACCAGGTTTAGCTAGTCATTTGTCCATATTTTTATTTAAAATCACATTGTTTGTAATGAAATGGTCCTGTGCAATACACTATTCTACATAAATTTCTACCTGGGGAGAAGAACGGAATAAAATTCGGAAGACAGACTTAGACTGAAACCAACTGATTGAATGGTTAGCCAATTGTTATTTTTCCCTGATTTCCATTATCCAATGCGATATGTTGTGTCGAGGGGACTACTTTCTATCTACCCAAGCAAAAACAAGCAGGCCAGTTTTCCAGTTATGTAAATTCATTCTCAATATCTAATTCAAAAACCGGGGGAGCTTACCTCGGGCACGCTTTGCGTTGCTACGTTGCTTAGCCAATCTCCGCTGCTGAAGAACAACATCAGTAACAACAATCCTTGGGCGGCCCCTCTTCCTCAGCTGCTGCTCCATCCCAAGCAGGTGTCGATATCCCCGTACGGTATTAAACGGCAGAGTAATCTAAGCCCAATAAACCAATCGCAGCATACCTCGAACGAAAGGGGGCAATTGGCAAGAAAGTGAGCAACACAACAAAATTCCATGAGATGTGGAGTATTTAAAGGATAGGATTCAATTCGAGTAACAGATGAAGCTGGAATGACTGTGAGGACGAACAGGTGGGGAGGCATAAACGCAGATGATAGTTGAGGGAGCGGGAAGGTTGAGGGTAAAATCGGAGCAGGCGAGGTGTAACTGGTAAAGGCGAAGCGGGTCAACATGAGGGCATGTTTGTCCTTTCACAATGAATAAAATTGCTCATCTGAAAGAGATGTTCTCGTATAATAAATATAGTGGATTAGGGCGGAATTCTTAAAAGCATTCAGTTTCAAATCTAAATCTGAAATCTGATTCCCGAGGATAGTCTCTATCTCATCATTACACTTGACCATGTTCTCTAAGTACACATTCTTTTGCTTAAGATCTTCTAATGTGACAGCTACAAGCTCTAGTTCTACATTCTTAGATTCTAGATTTTTAATCTTAGAACTAGTTTAGCATTTTCCATTTCAGATGCTAGCATGCTTGTGTGTACATTAAACAATTCTACACTAAGATCTTGCACAGTTTTCTTGTACTCAGAATTAGACATGTCAATTGTTGTTAAGATAGGTACCTGAGATAATTGCAGTGATTCCTCTGAAGAGTCAGCCATTAGGGCAACATTTACATACTCTTCATCTTCATCCGAATCAGTATCATCCCAGTGTTTTCCCTCTGCTATATAAGCTTTCCCTTTCTGCTTTCCAGACAATGCCTCCAGTTGATGTTTCAGCTTGGCATTTTCCTTCTTCAAATCCTCATAAGAGTCTTTCTTTTCATAGACATCTTTCTTGTCTCTTGCTTGACGAGGCTTCCGGCATTCAGTGGCGAAATTCCCTAACTCATTGCAGTTGTAGCATCTTGATTTGCTTCTGTCAATCGAGCCAGTCTTGTAGCCTCCCTTAAAGCCTGTACCAGGTGAATACTTGCTCTTCTGGAATCTGTTGGTTGAGCCCTTGAACTTGTACTTAGGGTTTCTCTTGAAACGAATGTGGCTAAACTTTGCAGCTAAGTACGCCATGGTTTTGTCTTCCATTTGCTCAAGCTCTTCTAGGGTGTAGTAATCACTTTCATCAACACCCAGATTCACAGAATCCATTTCAGCTTCTATTGTCACCTCCTTTCCAGCTCTAGGGGTTTGAACCTGAATATTAGAAGTTGTTGGTTCATCCACTACAAGTGTTGCTGATCTCACAAGTGCATTGTGCTTGTTGTCCACTGTCCCTGGTCCGTAGATTATCACTCGTTGTTCTTGCTCCATCTCATAAGTCTTAAGCTTGCTATAGATCATTTCTAATGACATCTTAGTAAAATCTATTCTTTCTCTTATGGATGAGGACTTGTGTTCTACATGATGGGGCAGTGTCATCATGAACTTCCTATTTGTTTCTCTCAGTGGATAGGTCTTCCCTTTCATGGATAATTCATTAAGCAGTTTAGTATACTTCTCAAAGACCTGAGTTATACTTTCTCCAGGAAGAGACCTAAATGATTCATACTGAGAAGTCAGGATGTCCAATCTGTTTTCCTGCACGTCTTCAGTTCCTTCCATTATTAAGTTTATGGTATCCCACATATGTTTCCCGCTTGTACAGCTCATTATCTGATAGCTCATTTCCTTGTCTGCGGAGTCTGTCAATATCAGCATCAAACCTGTATCCAATCGAATCAGTTCTTTATCCGAATCTGTGTACTCAGAGATATCCTTAGGTATGGTGCCTGGGGGTATTTTGGTACCTTCAGGAGTTGTCGTTTCATCAACTGATTTCATGGGTACATAAGGTCCGTTCTCTAAAATTCCAATATACAACGGATTAGATGCCTTGATAAATAACATCATTTTCATCTTCCACAAACCGAAATCATCTCTTGTAAACGGGGGAACTTTAATACCAGCAGTTGTCTTTGGAGCACTCATGGTTTCTGAAAATTTCAAATTGTTTAAAATTCAAGAAATTCCAATCAAATGAAATTTTTTGAAAGTTAAAAAATTTGCTTCGAATTTTCAAGTTATGTTTGATTTTGGTCTCATTCACCGGATCTGATTTGTATGTAAATCAAGTAGCTCTGATACCAATTGTTAGGTCCAAAATATCGTAGAAGGGGGGGTTGAATACGATACTCACAAATTATTTAATTTCGTCCGCGGATAAATAATCTAGTTCAACTACGAAATCAAATACACCAAATCAAAACAAGAGTCGGGGAATATATCGTTTTATAAATATAATCCGCGAGGGGTGCTACAATTCTAATTCGTAGATTAGCTTCAATGAGTTCTAGGTTATACACAATCAATACAATGATAGAATTCTAAGCAATATTAATTACTATGATTTTCTCTCTAGCTCAAACTCTCTCTTCGTAATTGCTTCTATGATGAACCTGACTGAAGAAGACACTTCTTCTTTCCTCTGTATTAATTGTAGACTTGAATTTAAAAACCATCGAACCAAAAGTAAACAAATATTCTTGGCCGTTGGATCTTCATCAACCTGACAAACAAACACACTTTTCACCTGCTCTTCAAATTGGAAAACTATCAATGTATAAAGTTAATTTTCCATTCGATGGTTTTTTAATAAAACTATCGAATGAGAAATTAACTTATATTAGTTTTCTGATTGATTTCTTGAATCACATTCGATGGTTTTCATAAATAAAAAAACCATCGAACCCTTTTCTTTTGTCCGTGATCTATTAGAAAATCTTCTGAGTTTCAGGGTGTTTAGTATTAGACTAAATCAATTTCCTCTGAGACGATAAAACAACTTGATCTTTTTAAGTGTTGTCAACTTGTACAACTGGTCTGGTTCACAGATGAATAACACTTGATCAATTCTTCTATGTCTTCAATTCAATGCTGCTGATTAGTCCTTTGTCGTTCTGGTTGCTTCAAATAAATCATTGGAACCCTGTGGTACTGACTCTAAATCATTCACATACTTTTGTAATCTTGAAAGTCTTGTTTCTTTAATTGTCACTGAGGCTTGAACATTTTCATGAACTTCTTTCCGTGACCTGTTTACGGACTTCAAGAATACATACCATATTTTGATTTTTTGAGTTTACCTTTTCTTCTTTGATTCTGGATTCCTGTGCTTCTGTTAATATTATTGTCTGTCTTGTCCTTTGTTGAGTTGTAGTTATCTCTGTTTCATCTTATGTTACATTATGCTTTACAGTATGACTCTACATTTGAAGACATTTATAATTCTGGAAGTGGTGAAGGAGGAGAAGCAGGCCCTTCCACTCTACAAGAGATGCTTCCTTGGTTGTTTTCAAACTCTTATGTTCACAATGACACCAAGGCAGTCATTCTCAAGAATTATCAGAGGGAACATGGTGAAGCTCAAACATCCAATCCTCTACATGCCACCACAGTCCAAAACTTTGTGGCATCCCTTCAGCTTCATCAGGCCCACATCCTCCAGCAAAGAGCCAAAACAGATGACATCAAAGGCCATCTTGATGGGGTAAATGATGCTATAGAAAGGAGAGTTGATGTAGTAGCTCCTTCTACCTCTCAAAGATTCAAGCAAGACAAGCTGGTGAAGGATGTGGTTGCCCTTACTGTGAGGATGGAGAAGATGGAAAAGCAAAAGGACACCTTCTTGGCCAAACAAACCTTACAGACTCAACTTCTACAACAGTTGCTACAGGCTACTAGTGTTACTCCAACTTTTGATGATAACAAAAAGGGGGAGATTGCACCAGTGGTCTCTGAAACAGTAACCACTTCAGTCAAGGGTGTGCCATAAAGTGAGGGGGAGACACATCAAATTATTGCAAATCCGAGTTTCAACTCAAAAAGGTGGTCTCTCCTCCAGCCAAAGATGCTCTAGCCAAGGATGCTCAAACTTTCCTCAATTCTGAGAGGCTAATCAATGAGTACATCTTCAAGGCTGTGACCTCATCTTCATCCAAGTCAGTGCCTGTCCACACAATTATCCTGAAAGTTCTCACTCCTGACACTATCATTCTGCAAAAAGAATATCATGCTGAACATTCAAGTGTCAAGAAGTTTGAACCTATCTTCAGTGGCAAGACTGGCTCTCCACCAAGACATCATGGCAATAACAAGTTAGAAGTGGACTATCCATTCCCCAAGCCTGATGAATCTAAGGTGCTAACAGCTCTAATCAGGAATCTCAAAGCTTCTACAGATATAGAGCTCAGACAAGGGATGACTGTCATCTACAGGAATGGTAAAGAAATTCACATCACAAACAGCCATCCCAGATTCAATGAAGCTAAGAGAGAAGATATTGCCAGATTGAGGAGAGAAGCCAATCCCCAGGGTTCTGAATCTACACCTGCGAAACAGGCTAGATTGGCCCAAGAACTGATGAGGGAGATGGCAGAGGAAAGTAGTGAGACTGTAGAGGAAGAGGCCCCTACTAAAAGAAAATTGAAGAAGAGGAAGACAGTGCCAAAGGCCAATCCTATCAGATAGAAGCAAAGATCAAATAGGCATGTCTCTCCTGAGAAAGTGGAAGAGAAAAGGGATACATGGAGAAGACTTGACTTTGAAGACCCAATTCCAGCTTCAACTCAATATCAAACCACCTACCATGAAACTCCTGTAGAGCCCAAAGAAGAGCCTGTTGAGTTTGAAAACTTGGTTTTTCCTAAGTTCATTATTGAAGCTGAAAAGAAGTCAAAGAAAAGGGAACCAGTTAAAATAGCTCAACAAGGACCAATCAAGCTGAATGTTGCACCAAAAGTTGCCAAGATAGTTGAGGACAAGGCAGACTATGTGTATATTGCAGAAATACAGGAGTACTCATCCATGGATCTCTACCTTGATGAAGTTAGTGATATAAGAGGCACAAAAAAATTCGGAGATCTTCCTGAAAGACTAACTTTTGTCTACAAAGGAGGGAAGGTGAGAGCATGGCCCCTGCAACAAGTGCTGAATGAAGGATATTCCACGTTGGTGAAGATTTTCTCAAGCTTCAAGAACACAAGGGGATTTTCTGAGGTTGCAAGAGGTGCAATTTTGAATCAGATTGAAGAAATCAGGAATAGTTGGAATTCTCCTGATAGTTTGCCAAGAAAGATGAAGATCCCTTACAATGGACAAAGAATCCATCTCCAACCTTACTAGATGATGGAGTTCAAAGATGACAAGGGCTGTAGAAGATTCTTCAGGATTGAAGATCAATTGTCTAAGGCCAGCACTAAGTACCTTAGATGGTTGCAAGCTAAGCTGGATCCAAAAATTGCTGAAGAAGAAGCATTCTACAGGAAGCTTCAAGAACAAATCAAGGCCAGCTATGCTAAGGAAGGGAGACAAAAGATTCAGCCTCCAAGAGAGAAGAAAAGGAATTAAAACTGCTCAGCCTAGAGGAGCACTCTCTATGTAAATCTCTCAACTTTTCAGTATCTCAATAATGTAGCTTAATACAATTTTTATTGTTTACTATTTATTTGTTAGAAGTGGTTTTGTTATCATTAAGACTCTTAATTTATGTCTGATTCTCAGCCAGGCATAAATTGGGGGAGATTGTTAGGAACTATGTTGTTTCTTGATGACAACTAGACTAACTTAGTGAAAATTGTATAAGTAAAAATGTAGCCTTCAACGGATATCATGCATTTACAGTATCCGTAGAAGGGTAGCTTATCTACGGATAAGACTCAATGTAACATGCTTGTGCAATCCTGATGTGCAATCCTGATGTGTAATCCTGATTTGTAATCCTGATGTAGAAGTTGGAGTATTAGTTTTTAGGCTGAATAAGTCATGTTGACTGTTAATGGATATGTAGAATATGGAGGCTAATTGTAAATAGTCTATGCCTTGTAATTTTACATAAGTGAAATTGACTGTCTACGTATAGCAACATTAGCCTTCTACGGATGTAGTCAAAGTACTGTCTACGGATAACAGTACTAGCCTTCTACGAATGTGGTTAAGATACTCTCAACGGATCAATAACATCTACGGATACACTATGTACTTTGTGAAAAAGGACAGTTCTGACAGAGCACATGGGTTGACAGATTTCATAGAGCATGGAAACCAGTATTTCTGCTAAACTCACGAGAAGAAGAAGCATTATGTTTTGTATGGTCAATTGTAGCAATTCCATAAAAGACAATTAGCCAAGAAGGGAAAGCTACTAACACAAGGACCACTACTCAGAATGGAGAAGCAAGGATTTTGGACAGAGTAACTTTTTGTATTATTAGCTGTTTGAAATATCTTGTAAACTTGGGTTATATAACCAAGTGTAGCATTATTCTAGAACTCAAGAAAGCAGTTAGGCAATTTAGAGAGCACAAGGCAATATCACTTGTAAATTGTTGAAGCTAGAATAGTGTGTATGCAGCTTTGTGTTTATTCATAAACATCACAGAGATTTCTTCTAATAAAAATCTCTCAGGTGGATCAATCAATCCACCTGAATTTTTAATTCTTGTGTTAGTTTTATTTGTTTGTTTTTCTGTTCTTTAATTTACTTTCAAATCTTTTCTGATTTTTGACAATAAGGTATTCATATTGTGATGCTTGAGAAAAAAATGATAGTTTTGGCATTTTATTCAATATTTGGAGTTTTTCCTAATTCTATGGTGTGTTTTAACCCGTTAGCACTAAAGTGTATTTCAACATCGAGCACCCAAGATAAATAATTATAGCACCCAAGATAAATAATTATCCCCAGACACATCCAATACAACAAATTCTAATTTTGCAAGATTCATGAAAATATTTGAACTTGATATAAAGCACATCAATATTTAAATATTTAACAAATAATAATATATAGAAATTAATAATTTAATTCAAAAATTACGACGGCATAGTCAGCCACAAAATGTTTGAATACTATTTGACGGCAGATCCATCTTTGTAGTAGTAATACATGACGGCAGAGCCATCTTTATAATTATAATTAATACCAACGGCATAGCCATCTTTAATATATTAAATAATACAAATTTAATAAACTAAAATAATTAATAAAAGAAGATGATGATAATTGAAATTAAATCGTACCTCCTTTTTTTTTTGGATAAGCTTCAGTTGACAGAGACTCGTGCTGATAACTTGTTATAAAAAAAACAGTATTCTTGTTTATATAAATACGAGAAGGAAAGTCGAAAATAAGTAATGAATGTGAGGAGCTATTTTTCTTCTATCTACCTTGCCTTTGTTACAACCACCCTTTTATATAGGGGTTGTTCACCACCTTTTACAACTTGTGAAGCAAGAGAACTTAACAACTAAGTTTACTTAACTATATGTATAATTTATCGAATTCTGTGACAAGCTTGGCAATCAATGATATAACAATTTTTATGTTAAACAGACATGATCCAATAAACTATTTCTGATAATATTTTTGTTTGGAGGGATTATAATCCCGGGATTATTATCTGGGAATAAATAATCCCATCAATTAAAGTGCTATGGATTATAATCCTTATACTATTCCATATTTGTTTTGAAGTATTAAGTTTAGAATTGGAATATAATTCTTTAAAATTTTATCTCATGTTTGTTTTAAAGGATAATCATGGGATTAAATTATTATACTTTATATTTTTCAATCCTATGTTTGTTTTGCATAGGATTATAGTGAGGGGATTATAATCCTTTTAAAAAATGACTTGTTAGAGGGGATTAATGTTAGCGATTTTACAACTCAAATGCAAGTGCACATATCGTTACAAAAAGTATATAAATTCGTTCCCATGAGAACTAAATCTAAGTTGTTAAGTACGAAACATAATCTTTCTCCTAATTCCAGTTAAATAAAAAAAGATCAAAATTATATTACAAACTACACCTAAAATATACAAATCAAGAAAAGAATAAAAACAAGAGTAAAAATATCTAGGCCTTTAACTTCATCTTGAATTTAATAAGCATCTATTATCATCTCTATTTCATGTTCTAATTGCTAGTCTAGGGTACATAAATAATCACAAGAATCTCCCGAATCACAAGTGAATCTAACTTATAAGATTAATTCTCATATTCCTATATAGAATTTAAATCCATGAGCAGCATTAACACATAGACCATTTTTGACTACTCGAGATGATTATGTATATTCCTATCCTAAACACAAATTAACAAATATGTTAATCTCAAGTTATATTGATTGGTTCTAAATTAAGGCTATCTCTTTCAAGCATCACCCAAATTAATAAATCAATCTCAAAGTTAATTACTCTTTGAGAAGCATTACACCTAAATCAATATAATCAACCACAATGAACATAAAATAGAGATACATAAGAACACTTCTGTTAGGAATATGTTGTTCTTGATGATAAGCATAAAACACTTAGTAGAATTTGTGTAAAGTCAATTTTGTAGCTGTCAACGAAATAGCATGCTTAGCAGTGTTTCGTTGACAGGAAGCTCATCAACGAAATGAGTGTTGTAGCAATTGCATTGTACAATACTTCACAGTATGATAGGCATTCTATTATATGTTTTAAGATAGGTTTTCTAAGTCATGTTGACTATGTACTAGATAGGCAAAATAGGTTGGTTAATTGTAAATATGTTATGCCTTGTAATTCTGCCTAAGTGAAGACATGTCAACGGTATGAAGATTACTCTGTCAACGGCATGGAGTTTACCCATCAACGAAACAAGGGAAACACCATCAACGGAATAAAGAATGAAGCTATCAACGAAACACATCTCCTTGCTATCAACGAATCAATGTTGCTTTTTGAGCAGTTGACAAAGTGATAGTGACAGTTTACTGAACAGATCTAAAAGGAGATATGGAAGTGTACTTTGCATTGGAAGCCATCAAAGTGGTTACTGGAAATAAGGAAACATTCCAATTTCCAATAAGGCTCTTGGGAATGATTATAATGAGCATGAAGACAAAAGCTAAGATCTCCAAGGACCATTGGACAAAAGGAATGAAAAGCAAGCTACTGATGGTTACTACTATTATTCTTTAGTTTAACCAAACGTAGAATTGTAAACTTGGGATTATATAACCAAGTGTAGCAGTTACTTTAGAAATGAGAGAAGAAACACAAATAGATTGTATTAGCTATTCTTGAGAGCAATTCTTCTCTACAACCTTGTAACTGAGCAGCTGTGTACTTTTGTATCACAGATTATTTCCGCAATAAAAACACTTCAGTTGGATCATCAAACAATCCAACTGAATTATTTATATCTTGTGTTTTTATTTATTCAGTTCAGTTTTATTTTATAAAGTGTTTTAGTTTCAAGAAAATATCAAGAATTGTATTCAACCCCCCCTTCTACAATTCTGTTAGGTCATTTGGGAATAACAATTGGTATCAGAGCGAGCTTCTAACATACAAGAAGTTTAAAGATCAAGACCAAAAACAGAAACCATGGTGAAGAAGGATGCAGGTGTGAAGATACCAGTTCTTGATAAAGACAATTACTTTCACTGGAAAGTAAAGATGCATTTACATCTCATGTCTATGGATGAGAGGTATGTAGACTGCATTGAGAAAGGTCCACACGTTCCCATGAAGCTTGATTCTAGAGTTGGACTGCCAGATGATGCACCTGATGTAGAGATTCCAAAAACTGTCTCAGAATGGACTGTTGAAGATATTGCAGAAGTTCATAAAGACAAAAGGACCATGAACATTCTGTTTAATGGTTTGGAGCAAGAGATGTTTGACAATGTTATCAACTGTACAACCTCTAAGGAAGTATGGGATACTGTTAGAACTCTCTGTGAAGGAACTGAGCAAGTCAGGGAAAATAAAATGCAACTCCTTATACAACAATATGAGCATTTTCATTTTAAAGCTGGTGAAACCCTAAATGACACGTTTAGTAGGTTTCAAAAGCTTTTGAATGGATTAAAGTTGTATGGGAGGATCTATCAAACCAAGGATTCAAACCTTAAATTTCTTAGAGCTCTTCCAAAAGAATGGAAGCCTATGACTGTTTCTCTCAGAAACACTCAAGAGTACAAAGACTACACTCTTGAAAGGCTTTATGGAACCTTGAAGACTTATGAGCTGGAAATGGAGCAAGATGAGGAAATTGAAAAGGTACAGAAGAAGGGTGGATCTATTGCATTGATTGCATCAGTGAACCAACTTGAAGATGACAATAAAGAAGCTGCAAAGGCCACAACTAGTCGATCTAGTTGTAGGAGTGATGTTAGCAAGGGTAAAGACAAGATGACAGAAGAAGAAGAATCAGAACCAGCCAACTTGGAGGACTTAGATGAGATTGATGAACACATTGCTTTTCTGTCTAGAAAATTCTCTAAGTTCAAGTTCAAAAGAAACTCAGAAGCAAGGCCACCAAGAAGAGACTTTCAACCTAGCAAAACAAACTGGATTGAAAAGTCTAAGTCAAAATGTTTCAATTGTGGAATGCTTGGTCACTTTGCTGGAGACTGCAGAAAGCCCAAGGTTGAGAAGGGCAACAGGAAATTTGAGCCTGTTGATTATAAAAAGAAATACTTTGAACTTCTCAAACAAAAAGAAAAGGCGTTCATGTCTCAGGAGTATGATTGGGCTGGTAATGGTGAAGATTCTGATGATGATGTTGAGTATGTCAACTTGGCTCTTATGGCTGACAATCATGAGCAGGAAGCAAGTTCCTCAAGCAACCAGGTAACAATTACTAATCTTTCTGAGCTTTCTAAAGAGGAATGCGACAATGCAGTAAATGAAATGTCTACTGTATTATATAATTTGCGTGTTACTCTTAAATCACTTACTAAAGAGAATTCAAGAATAAAAGAAACAAATCTGCTCTTAAGTGATAAGAATGCAATGTTAGAAGCACAGCTCATTGAATTTGAGAAAATGAGATGTGTTAGTAGGGATGCTAAGAAGGAACTTGAGAACGTGTTACAAAGGGAAGAAATTCTTAAAACACAACTTGAGATAGAACAAGGTGTGATTGCAAAATGGAAGGATGCCAGGAATGTTGCTGCCAACATAATTAATGTTCAAGGCGTGGAATCCTTCTGTGAGCAATCATGGAAAAGGAACAAAGAGAAGCTAGGGTATGTTGGTGAAACCTTAGAATCAGAAACAGAGTCAACAAACAACAATGATCATTTGTTGAAGGTTGATATGTCAACGGAATGCAATGTTTCGTTGACACATGAACCATCAACCGATCAGGCTGTTTCGTTGACAGACAAAAGAAAAGATAAACTCACTAGACTTAATGACAAGTATGGTCCTGTCACCAAGAACTTTGTTCAAGGTGAGTCTAGTAAATCAAAGAAAATTGAGAAGCCTGTTGAGAGAGCTAATGTAGGTCACTTGTCTAACAAGCAATTGAAAGACAAGGTAGAGAAAGTTCATAATGAGGCTAAGGGAAATAAAAAGAATAACAGGAATGGCAAAGTAGGAATTAACAAACACAACAATTACACACCTGATAAATATGCTCCTAGAAAGACATGTGTTAATTGTGGAAGTGTTAGTCATTTGTCTACTAACTGCAAATCTGTTAAGAAATCTGCTAATGTGAGAATGCCCAAGCCTGCAATGAACAGTTCCATGCCTACAATGCCTGTTATGTCTAACATGTTTGCTCCATATGCACAATTTCAGAATCCATATGCTAGTATGCCATTTGTGTCTAATCCTTACATGAATATGTTTAACATGCCACAAATGCCATGGAACATGAATAACATGATTGTTCCTCCAACTATGCATGCTATGAATGAAAATATGAGCAACCCTCAGAAATCAACACCAAGGGTAAAGATTGATTTGAATCAATCTGAGCCCAAAGTGAAAAATGGTACAAAAGGGAATGCAAAGGCTAACAAGACAGGACCCAAGGAAACTTGGGTACCAAAATCGACTTGATTTGGTTTTATTGTGTGCAGGGAGACAAAAGGAATCTTTGGTACTTGGATAGTGGTTGTTCAAGACACATGACTGGTGATTCTACCCTGCTCACAGAGTTTCAGGAAAGAGCTGGCCCTTGTATTGCTTTTGGAGATGACAGCAAAGGCTACACAAAGGGATATGGCTTGATTTCAAAAGAGAATGTCATCATAGATGAGGTTGCATTGGTGGATGGTCTTAAGCACAACTTGCTTAGTATCAGCCAACTTTGTGACAAAGGATTTTTTGTTACTTTTTCTAGAGAAGCCTGTGTTGTTTCTAAAGGAGGAAACAACAATGTGGTAATGACTGGATTCAGAAGAGGGAATGTGTACATTGCTGACTTTAGTAGCACAAGTTCAGACACCATCACTTGTCTTTTCAGCAAGGCAAGCAAGGATGAAAGTTGGTTATGGCACAAGAAGTTATCCCATCTGAATTTCAAAGTTATGAATGATTTGGTGAGGAAAGATCTTGCTAGAGGAATTCCACAGGTGGAGTTCTCCAAGGATGGTTTGTGTGATGCCTGTCAAAAGGGAAAACAGAAGAAGGCATCATTCAAAAGCAAGACAGAGTCATCAATTGTCCAGCAGCTTGAATTGCTTCATATGGACCTATTTGGTCCTGTAAATGTTATGTCCATCTCAAAGAAGAAATACTGTCTTGTGATTGTTGATGATTTTTCTAGATTTACATGGACTTTCTTTTTGCACTCTAAAGATGAGGCAAGTGAAATCATTATCAATCACATCAAGATGGTAAGCAATCATCCTGATTTCAAAGTAAGAAGGATTAGGAGTGACAATGAGACAGAATTCAAGAATTCAAGCATGAAGGTGTTCTGTGAAGAAAATGGTATTTTGCATGAGTTTTCAGCAGCAAGAACACCACAGCAAAATGGTGTAGTTGAAAGGAAAAACAGAACACTTATTGAAGCTGCAAGGACAATGCTAGATGAATCAAAGTTACCTACATATTTTTGGGCTGAGGCAGTTAACACAGCTTGCTTTACTCAAAATATTTCTTTGATTAATCAGGCCAAAGGAATGACCCCTTATCAGTTACTCAAAAGAAAGAAGCCACTATTAGATTTTCTTCATGTCTTTGGATGCAAGTGCTTTGTTCTGAGAAATCAAGCTGAGCATTTGGGGAAATTTGAAGCAAAGGCAGATGAAGCAATATTTGTGGGATATGCAGCAGGGAAAGCTTACAGAGTCTTTAATCTCAGAATCAACATTGTTATGGAATCTGTACATGTTGTTTTTGATGATCTCAAAATACAAGGTCTCTGTGATGAAGGTTTCCATGAAAGTCTCTCTTTTGAGAATGAGGAAGGAGAACAAGTGAATCATGATAAGGCTACTGAGAAACAGCCTAAAGTTGTTGTATCTAGCACAGATGAAAGCAGCAGTGAAGATGAAATTGCTGCATTAAGGTTAAAAAGGATAGCAGCTAGCCGACCAAATGGTCATTTCGTTGACAGTCATGGTGGTGGATTCGTTGACAGTCAGAATGAGCGTTTCGTTGACAGCCAAAACGGTCATACCGTTGATAGTCATAGGAATACTTCTAGAAGTGATCACTTAGGGACAACAAACTCAGGGGGAGTTTCTCAAGGACAAATATCCAATCAAGGCAATCATGATCATGAAGCTACGTCTTCAAGAGCAAATCTACCTCCCTCAAGGAAATGGACTAAAGATCATCCCTTTGAACTTATTATAGGTGATGTCTCTTCAAAAGTCCAAACTAGAAGAGCAACTCAAGAAGAATGTCTATACAGTAGCTTTCTGTCTCAAGATGAGCCAAAGAAAGTTGAGGATGCACTTCTAGATCCAGATTGGGTTTTAGCCATGCAAGAAGAGCTAAACCAATTTGAGAAAAACAATGTTTGGAAGCTGGTGCCCAGGCCTAATGACAGGAGTGTTATAGGCACAAAGTGGGTGTTCAGAAACAAGATGGATGAAAATGGCATAGTCACAAGGAACAAAGCTAGATTGGTTGCAAAAGGCTATTCACAGGAAGAAGGAATTGATTTTGATGAAACCTTTGCTCCTGTTGCAAGACTAGAAGCAATAAGGATTTTCCTAGCCTATGCAGCCCATGCCAATTTCAAGGTCTATCAAATGGATGTGAAGAGTGCTTTTCTGAATGGGGAATTGGAAGAGGAGGTGTATGTAAGTCAACCTCCTGGTTTTGAAGATGATGATTTTCCAGACTATGTGTACTTCCTTCTCAAAGCACTCTATGGTTTGAAACAAGCACCTAGAGCCTGATTTTGCAGGATGTAAAATTGACAGGAAAAGTACAACTGGAACCTGTCAATTCCTAGGAAACAAGCTTGTGTCATGGTTCAGCAAGAAACAAAACTCAGTTTCTACCTCCACAGCTGAGGCTGAGTATATTGCAGCTGGAAGTTGTTGTGCACAGATTTTATGGATGAAAAACCAACTACTTGATTATGGATTAAGAGTTGAGAAAATTCCTATTTTCTGTGACAACACTAGTGCCATTGCCATTACTGAGAATCCAGTGCAGCATTCAAGGACCAAGCACATTGACATCAAGTACCATTTCATTAGAGAACATGTTATGAATGGTACTGTGGAGTTACATTTTGTTCCAAGTGAACAACAACTTGCAGACATCTTTACCAAGCCACTTGATGAATCAACATTCTCAAGATTAGTAAGTGAGCTAGGTATGCTAAATTTCTCTTAATTATTTTTGAGATATTTGCAAGTTAAAATGCAGCCAGAAATTTGCTATGTTTTTCTGTGAATGAATTTTCTCAGGAAAAGGTAAAATTTTGTCTAAGTCAAAATTACTATGCCAACGGAATGCACCATTTCGTTGACAGTCTTAGCAGTTTTCTGGGTGTTTCGTTGATAGCTCTTTTATATCAACGAAACGCAGCTTTATCAACGAAATAAGACGGGACTTTAACCGCCCAATCCTGATTCGTTGATTTAGCGCTTTTTATCTGAACCGTTGAAATTTGACACGTCTTTTACCACGATCTATGCATACACCCCTGTAAGTATAAATCATGGTAATACTTTAAGAGTAACGGTTATATTTTTAAGCCAATCCAGTAATTTACATTTATTATTGGATTCATTTTCTGAGAATTTTTGGGGGAGTATTTAAGAAATTTTATTTTCATTATTTCTTTTTACCTGTTCTCAAAAATTCCAAAGGCTTTTTCTCTCTTCTTCTCTCTAACAAGCAATTCAGTTCGAAGCTTTCCTTTAATCGACAATGGCACCAATAGTCAAGCTTATGTCTGCTGGAGGGTTCATCTATGAGAAGAACAACTCCATCCCTTTTGTTGTCAAGGAAAACCCGAACAGTCTGTTCTTCAAAATGATGGATTTCATGAAGAATTGCAAGTTGAGCTATGCAATGTTTCACTCTACACCACTCTACAATGAGATAATCGAGGAGATTTGGACCTCATGTGAGTATAGTGGAACAAACTGCACACTACAATTCACTCTTCAAGGTAATGAGTACATAGTTAATTCTGATGTTTTGCAAGCATGTTTACATATTCCTGATAATAACTGTGATGCTTTGCCTACTAACACTGAAATAACTACCATGCTTAATTCTATAAACTATTCTTTGCCTACTGATAATCTGGGTAGAATAATTAGGAGAGGTTTGGTTAGGGAATACAGTTATTTAGCTGATGCATTCATTAAGGTCTTTTCTGGAAAGATTAGTAATTTTGATGCATTAACTAACTCTATGTTAATTCTCCTAACCATGCTTCTAAATGATAGATATCATAACTTTAGCACCCAACTTATGTATGAAATTGGTGCTAAGTTGGGTGATAAAGCAAATAGGAAGAAAAATATCTATTATGCTAGGTTTCTGATGATGTTGGCTAACCATGTTAGTCCAGCACCATTAGTTATCTCTAACCCTAATGCCAGGTTTGAGTGCTTTGTGCAAGAAAAGAGAGTATTGACAGACATACTGAGGCTGAACCACAATGGTGATGTTCCAGTGGTGTATCTGCCAATCATTGAGGTAACTACTACTATCCCTGTTAGTGTAGCTAACACCTCTACTGTTTTACCTTCTAATGTTGCTATGGAGTCTGTAGCTGTGACCCAACAGGCTCCTACCCTAGCAACAAAACCAAAATCAAAGAAATCCTCCAAGCCAACCTCAGGTGCTTCTCAAAAGGCACCTGTTGTAAAAACTACCACACAACCTAAGGGGAGTGAGTCTGGAGTTGTGAGGGGTGAGGGAAGGGGTGAACATCAAAGAAACCCCAAGGATAAGGAAGGACAGGTTAGTGTGTACCAGCCAAGCCCCATTGTGTCTTCCCAACAAGGCACAATGAGTAACATGGATTTAAACACAAGTCTAATTGCATCCTCCCAAAAGGATGTGATTATTGAAACAAGCTCTCCTCCTAGAGCACAGTCCAAAAGGGTAAGGGACACTTCAAGCCCAAAGTCTACATTTTCCCAATACCAAAGGAGAGTGAAGCAAAAGTCCAAGGGTACACAGGGTGCACACACACTGGAAGCAACACTTCCAGTTTCTCAAATTCAGTTTGATGTAACCCCTATCATTTCTCTGGGGTTACAGTCCCATTCTCTAAACATCAATCTTGAATTATCTCCATCAAATTCACCAACTCAATCTTTAGATGTGGACATGATCCATACATCTATTCCTGATTCTCCAACTCTAATCTTGGAGAAGCCCCACTCTGAAGCTGGTGGCCATCACTTGTTAAGTGATTTGTTGGGCCATCAACCAATTTTTCCTGAAGTTGCAAGGGGATCTGTGGACCAATCTTTAAAATCAATCACCACAGACTCTACTGTAATTTCTCATTCTCAAAGTGCTTTCTTGACTTCATCAACGAAACAGTCTATTTCGTTGACAAGTGTTTCTCCATCAACGGTATCCATACCGTTGACAGTTCAAACTACCATTCCGTTGATAGTTCACTCTGCACCTTTAATTGAAAATCAAGTTGTTCCCACAACTAGTGCAGATGATCTAGTGGTAGTTGAGACACTTCTAGGACTGAGAGGGAGTGAAACTGAGAGGCTGGCTTGCAGCCAGGCAAAAGGAGAGAATGTGAGTGAGAGGCTGGCTATTTCTTCCAGCCAGGCAAAAGGAGAGATTGAGAGTTCCACCTTAGAAGGTGAAGGTGAGGGTGTGAGAGGTGTGAGCCATGGGGAGCCCATGATGCAAGAACAGAGTGGAGAGAGAGAAGGGACTACAGGAGAAATAAGGATGGAAGCAGCCATTGCTAATGAGTTAATGGAGGTCAGTGAGGGAGAAAGGGAACTTACTTTCCAAGAGGTTTATCAGCAAACTCTGGATAGTATTTCCCTGGATCCTGAGACCTTTACTCATCCTGTGTCAGCCTATCAAATTTTGGCTCAACAGGGCAATGTGGAGGCAGAGAGGTCACTACAACTAATTCATACAACTGCATCAATGCAAAGAGCAAAGGATGCCTTGACCAATCTACCTCCAGGAGCTGAAGCAAGTGGAGAATTTGATTTTTCTGATGATGAGGACAGCTATGGTGATAATCTACAGGTGGCCACTACTGCACAGACTGGGACTTCTGTGGTGCCTCCTACACCAAACTGGCTTTCTCAAGATATGCATGGTAGAAGCAATTTGGATGCTGCTATCACAAGGCAGTACAAAGAAGCATATCTAGCTCATGAGTCTGCAGGAGCAAGGGACAAGAAATTCTACAAAGCCATAATGGATTCTCTGGAAATTCAAAGGCTACAAATGTTGCAGACAAGGATTGAGGCTACAGAGATCAAGGATTCAATCAGCAACCTTAGGGATGCTAATGATAGGAGGCTAGATGAAAAGCTTCCTCTTCTCACTGTGTCCAGGATGAACAGGTTTTTCTCTAAAGAACCTGAAGTGGATTCCTCCTTGAAGACTCTCTCTTCTAGAGTGGACAAGGTGGAAGCCACTCTATCACAGATGCAAAAGGAACAGGAGAAACAAACTCAACTATTGGCCCAGCTAGTGGCAGCTCAAGGACTCCCAGTCATCTCTTTTGATGATAACAAAAAGGGGGAGAAATCTAAGGAGCTAGACATTCAAATTACCAAGGTTATGGTCCCAGCCATTTCCCTACCAAAGGAGCCATTAGCAATGGGGGAGCTTGGCAAGCAGCAAAAGGATGGTATTGACCTTATACAAGAAGCTTCTATGAGGATGAGACTTGCAGAACAAATCAAAGAACATTGGTCCAACATAGAAGCAAAGTTCAAGAAGATTACTGAAGATAAGGACTCAAATCCATCAACGGAACAGCCATCAACGAATGCCATGGTACTAGCATCAACGGAATGGGAGCCACAGACAAATTCTTTCTATCACCAAGAGCCCCTTCTACATGGAGTCACTCAAGGACCAAAGAAGGAAAAAGGACAAACTTCATGCATTAGGGATGTGGAACAAGCTACAATTCAAAGAAGCCTATCTCCCAAGTCCCCTGCTAAACCAAAGGGCAAAAACATAGCAAGGACTTTCTATCCTGCACCTTATCCAGATGAGCACAAGCTTCTTGGTCTACTCATCACAAAAAGCAAGGAAAGTAATGATTATGAGATAAGGAAGCAAAGGGCAATTGTCTACAGGAATGGACAACAAATCTGTGTTTGGGCTGGTCATCCAAACTTTGCTGAAGCCAAGGCTGAGGAATCAGAAAGAGCAGCTATGCAAGCTCTTGCAGTAGCTCAAGCTCTAGATGAAGAAGAAAGGAAGCAAGAGGAAAGCACTAGAGAGGAAAGGAGTTCAAAGAAGAGCATAAGGCAACCCAAAGAGAGAGCTAGGAGAAACATAGACTTTGAGAGTGCTGATTCTCAGAGTACTGCATCAGACTCTTCTATACCTATTGCACCTCCAACAATTGCTAATCCAGTTTTTGAGGGAAAGTTGGCCTGTGATCCTGCACATCCTGTCAATTTTCATGATCAACCAATCATGCCAAAAGAGGAACCAATTGATTTTGATGAGGCATACTTTCCAAAGTTCCTGTTAGAAAAGGACCAACCAATGAAGACAAAGAAGAGGCCTGTCAAAGCAAAGCCTATTTTTGTGAGAAAGCCACAATCTCAAAAACCCCCTGCAAACCCAGAGGACTGCATGTACATTGCTGACATCAGGGAAGAATCCAGTCTACATCTTGACTTAGACAACCTGGTGGAAGTAAGGGGAATTGCAGCTTCTCAAAAGTTGCCTGAAAGACTAGTGTTCTCATTCAAAGGTGGTAGAGAACAAGTGTGGCCTCTCTACAGAATTTTAGGAGAAGACTATCAAACACTACTCTCAGTGTTTAGATGCTTGAAAAAGGACTTTGGTTTCACCAAAACAGCCAAGTCTGAGGTGGTCTCCAAAATCTGTCAGATAAAGGCTAGCTGGAACAAGCCTGAGGCTCTTCCCAGGATACTTAGAGTTCCCTCAACAGGAAAGAAAATCCATCTTCAACCTTATTGGATGATGGAGTTTAAGGACAAGGACAATTGCAGAAGATTCTTCAGAATGGAAGACCAGCTGGAGAAGGCATCTAATCAAACTCTAAAGCTGATGCAATCCAAGCTTGGTGATCAAGATGAAGAGGAGAAAATCTTCTACAGAAGACTACAGGTCCAGATTGAGGAAAACAACTCCAAGAGAGGGAAGAAGACTATGCCACAAAGAAGTCACAGATGAAACATTTGCTCAGACTAAAGGAGCACTTGTGGGCATTAGTCTTGTAAGTCTTATATTTTGTCTATAAAGTTTTGAAGCTTAATACATTTTCTACTTTTGTAATTTATGATGTATCTGAGTGTTTTTGTTATCATCAAGTCTCTTGATTTATGGCTGTTATTCTATCAGTCATAAATTGGGGGAGATTGTTAGGAATATGTTGTTCTTGATGATAAGCATAAAACACTTAGTAGAATTTGTGTAAAGTCAATTTTGTAGCTGTCAACGAAATAGCATGCTTAGCAGTGTTTCGTTGACAGGAAGCTCATCAACGAAATGAGTGTTGTAGCAATTGCATTGTACAATACTTCACAGTATGATAGGCATTCTATTATATGTTTTAAGATAGGTTTTCTAAGTCATGTTGACTATGTACTAGATAGGCAAAATAGGTTGGTTAATTGTAAATATGTTATGCCTTGTAATTCTGCCTAAGTGAAGACATGTCAACGGTATGAAGATTACTCTGTCAACGGCATGGAGTTTACCCATCAACGAAACAAGGGAAACACCATCAACGGAATAAAGAATGAAGCTATCAACGAAACACATCTCCTTGCTATCAACGAATCAATGTTGCTTTTTGAGCAGTTGACAAAGTGATAGTGACAGTTTACTGAACAGATCTAAAAGGAGATATGGAAGTGTACTTTGCATTGGAAGCCATCAAAGTGGTTACTGGAAATAAGGAAACATTCCAATTTCCAATAAGGCTCTTGGGAATGATTATAATGAGCATGAAGACAAAAGCTAAGATCTCCAAGGACCATTGGACAAAAGGAATGAAAAGCAAGCTACTGATGGTTACTACTATTATTCTTTAGTTTAACCAAACGTAGAATTGTAAACTTGGGATTATATAACCAAGTGTAGCAGTTACTTTAGAAATGAGAGAAGAAACACAAATAGATTGTATTAGCTATTCTTGAGAGCAATTCTTCTCTACAACCTTGTAACTGAGCAGCTGTGTACTTTTGTATCACAGATTATTTCCGCAATAAAAACACTTCAGTTGGATCATCAAACAATCCAACTGAATTATTTATATCTTGTGTTTTTATTTATTCAGTTCAGTTTTATTTTATAAAGTGTTTTAGTTTCAAGAAAATATCAAGAATTGTATTCAACCCCCCCTTCTACAATTCTGTTAGGTCATTTGGGAATAACAACTTCTATAAAAATTCAAGAATCCATTAAAGCCCTAGAATAACAATTAATTCAACATCTTAAAGCAAAACATAACAAAGGAATGTAGAAGTTGAAGGAAAGATAAAACTCTTTTGATGTGGCTTCAATCTTCAATCTCCAAAGTGATGTGTGTCTTCTTGTTCAAGTGTATTTCCCTTCTTGTTCTTCTCTTGTTCTTCTCTAAGTCTAAATTAAACTACTCTACGTGTTTACAAAAATCTAACTCCAACCACTATCTAACGTGTCTAACTGATGAATATATTCTAATACAAATGGTTTTAATGATTTAATAGAAATACAAGAAAATTCCTAAATAAAAAGTAATTTTAAATAGGAAATTCGTAGCCTGACTTCATGGACTGATTCTGGGCTGTTGATATCAGAGACAAATATTAAGCCCAACACAGAATTATTGGTCTTCTTCCAAGCTTTCCAATGACTGCATACGGGTCTCAAACGGACTTATACAACTCCCGATAGAGCAAAAATAGCGAAAACTTTGAAAACTGTCCAAAAATCTGAATTTTCAATTAATTAACTCCCAAAAATCCAATTTCAGCTCCAATCCATTATTTTCTTGATTCCTACCATAAAACATTAAAACACATTAAATAAGATCCAATTTCGTGCAAAAATAACTAAAAATATAGAGATAAAATAATAATAAATATCTACTTATCAAATATCCCCGCACTTAAGGTTTTGCACGTACTCGGGCAAAGAAAAAAAACTACTTCCTAATTTATTAACATCACTTTCGTAGATGACACGATTGCATTGATCATATGCAGCAAACCGTTAAATTCCTATGCATCCCTAGTAGGACGAGTTGTGTCTCGTGAGGGTTTGTAATGAATTGACCCACAAAATCCATCTAAATCATGTGACTAACAAAAATGATGATAAAAATAAGAAAGTCTAATATACCAAGTATTTGATGCATGCCAAAGTAATTCTACACAAACAATATCACTCATGTTATCTCAACTCAAGAATCAAGGTGCAAATGCTAAGTTTTGGTGTCAAAAGTGCAAGTATCCACATTGTCAACTCAAAGAATGTGCATAAGTACTCAAAAGTCCACGTCAAGTGCAAAATAGAGTTAGTAATCATGCTAGGCATACAAGAGTACACTATCAAGAAAAACTTGGGATTTTCATGTTAAGCAATACATCACCTTTCACTCACAAAAGAATCACACTCAAGAATAGGTTAAGTGTATCACTCATTCCAATCATATTCATAAGCACGTTTGACACATGACATCGATCCAACTAAAACACAACATGCATGAATAATGATAATCAAAAGGACTTTCTTTCGGGTTGTAGGGGTGTTGGCCCTTTTTATCACAATTTGGAGTCAAATGGTCCAAAATATCACAATTCAGGAAAATGACCCTTTATATCACAGAGGAACGCAAGTTTTTCTTGCGTTTTTTAGAAACACAAACTTCAGATGCGTTACATGTGAAAAAAGAAAGGACAATGCATGTACAAAATGCGTTTCCTTGAAAACGCGTGTGGGGTCCACATTTTTTGTTTACTTTTCAAAATGATCAGATAGCAGTAACGCATGTATATTATGCGTTTTTAGATGTGGGGACGACTGGAATGGCAAGCACGTGAGTGTCAGTCTTCTAAATCCAAGGTAAGTTAGTTGTCATTCACTAACGCATTTTTTTGAAGCGTTTTTTTGTGATGCAAAGGGCCTTTTTTGTGAGTTGTGAGTTTTTGGGCCTTTTAACTTCAAATTGTGATAATAAGGACCTTTTATCGGGTTGTAGTGGGGCTAGGAACAAGGTGTGTCAAGAAAGCCAAATATGGTGAAATGTCAAAAGCTAGTGATTCTCCAAATCAAGCACATAATTCCCCCGTATGTCCTTCCTGCACTTAGACTATTAAGCACATGTAACTTGCCTAGCTTGAGACAATGGATCATAGAACACAACTAAAGAAAATAAAAGAAGCTCTCACATGAATAATTCTTTTTTTTTCAAGGCATTTATTTATTTTATGGCCTTGCTTTTGTTTTTCATATTTTTTTTCCGAGAGCTACAAGCAAAACAATAATATATATACAATCACAATGATCCACTAAAAGTCCCAAACACACATGCTAAGCTAGACAATTCAACCTCAACAATTCCCAATACAAATATGATCACAAGTAACACATTTATCACACCTTATTACTCCCTCCTCACTTCACTATCCTTTGACAATAAGGATCAAGATTATGTAATGCCAACAAATGAAATAGGTCTAGACACATAATGTAGTGTGTCACCAAATAAAAGGATTAAGCTCAAAAGGGCTACTAATGGATCATTTATGCAAGGTATGTCAAAGTGAGAAAATGTAGGGTTAATCCTAGGTGCCTTTATCATGTTATCATCATTCAATGCCATGTATTTCAAGAAGGGTCTAAGACAAGTGCTAGTAATGCAAATGCAATATGAACACACAAGTAAACAAATACAAGATGCAAAAGATATGCATATAGGCTCAAAAACTCACTTGGTATCAAAAGATAATCAATCCCAAGCACAAAAAGAATTTCTTTCTAGCGCACCTACTTGTACTCAAAGCATGAAAATCAACTCATCTTGCACATATTTCATGTCCTTTCACTAACTTAAAATTGCTCGTGAAAGTGTGTGCACAAGAGCATACATAACACCTCTCAAACAAAAGTTTTAATAACACAAGATCATTTAGCATGCATGGATCACTTGGCTAAACTTGCAACAAATAATGCATCATCTACTTGACATACAACTAACTATATTTCACCATCTCATCTTGTCAATTCACAAGACTAGAATTATATTTGGGTTTTTAAAATTTTTAATTTTTTTTTTACTACCGAGAACTCCTACCCACACTTAAGTGAGGCATTGTCCTCGATGACTCAAAAGGAAAACAAAATAAACACGACAACTCCTACAAATAAAAAAAAACAAGAAAAAGAATGAATATAAAAAGGAACGAGAACTCCCCTAGAAAAACATGGCATAAATGACTTGTTGTCACGGTGGCTGAGTAGCATTTTTGTTCCCGAACATCCAGAATTCTAATCCAGCCAGTTACATCCATCTTCAATTAAGCAAATGACATAATTGATGGTTGTTTTGACCATGCTGTTGTGTTGGACTGCATGACATGTCAACTGAGTAGGCTGACTTGGCAAGCTGAGTTGATGCTGCAATAACACAATTTGAGGGACATAAATAATTCATGGGCATGACAATAATCATCATGGCCATGATTCTGTTGGAAGTAATCTACATACTTGTCCTAAACGTGTCTGCATAGTTAGAATTAGTCGAAGTAGTAGCGTTTGAATAGGACTTAGTTCAAATAAAATGCAGTTGGGGAGTGTCTTCAGGAGTTAGTTTTGGCCCATGGGCTCATTCCTGATTTTTAGCTTATTTTGTTTCTTTTCTTGTTTTATATAAGCTTTGTATTCCTTCCTGAATAAAATAAGAAGTTGCAGACATATTTGAGCGTTCCTTAGTGTTCAAACTTATTATACAGTTTCTATATATATATATTAAGATCTTGTGTTAATAGATTCTTCCCTGTCTTTTTTCTTTCTGATTTTCAGCATACAAGAAGCTGGAACTTGCATGGGCCTGCTGATGGCTGAATGGTGGATGATACTGACGCAGAGTGCTGAAGAAAGAAACAGAATTTTGGCTCCGCAGTGACAACTTTTTGTCATTGCAGTGATTTTTTTCTGGTTTCCTTCTTAGCTAGGTCCTTGGCACCCCTGTTTGTTTCTTCTTCGGTAGTAGCCATCAAGCTTAAGATGAAATCCTCTATTTTTCTTTCTGATTTTCAGTCCAAGAACAAGTGAGCATAAGGAGTGATCTCTACGTAAACCCTCCAATGATACATACAGAGCAAGGCGCAATGTGTTAATCCCTGGTAATGGTAATGTATCTATTAATATGCAATACTAAAATATATTAACAAAACAAGTAGTTCAAACAAGTAGTTATATAACACGGGGTGATATTGAATAGATAACTTTAGATAACTTCTTATATTACATAAATATTAATAATACATATTCATATTACATATTTTTATCATATTTTTTATTAGATATGATTATAAATTTCAATTATTAAATTAAAAAACAAAATTAAACTACTTTTTTTATAAAAATTAATTGAAAATTAGTCAAATAGTCCAAAATGATTCTACAACAGAATCAAATCTATCCAAAATGAGAATCAAATCTAAAATCAATGTTTTTATTCAAATTTTAAATGTTAAATTTTTTATAAAGTTTATATATGCTAATATTCTACATTAGAATCAGATTATATATATTATGTAAAAAAATTTAAATTATTTATGAGATTCTATAATAGAATATATGATTCTCCTCATTCTGTCATGATTCTCTCTAAAAACAATGACCGACCAAGTACCATCCTAGGAAGAACTCTAAAGTCAGGAAAAGAACCACTATATAAATATATATAAAACTCATATTTATTTCATTTTTAATTAAATATAATTACAAATGTCAATTAGTAAATCAAAAAATTAAATTACACTACTTTTTTTATTAAAAAATCATTAAAAATTAATGAAATAGTTCAAAGTGATTCTACAGTAGAATCACGCTTATTTAAAATGAATATACAGTAGAATCAAATTTAAAATCAATTTTTCGTGCAAATTTCGAATGTTTAATTTTTTTTATAAATTTATGTGTAATTAATATTCTAAATTAGAATCAAATTTTATATTTTGTGAAATAAAAATTTGAAATTATTTGAGAGATTCTGTGGTTCTCTCCTATTTCTCTCCCGAACAATGTGCATATACTATACAAAATTAGGGTTAAGAAAAATTAAGCTTAATCCAAGTATACGATCCGTTGATTTATAAAACTATAAATATTCAAATCAATGAGGACCGTCAGATATAATATTAAAAATTGTATTTGATTAATAATAGGATAGTATTTAAATACTAAAAGGTGTATTTTGATAATTTAAACCTATTATAAATGGGTTTTCTATATTGAATATAAATCTTTATGTAAAAATTCGTAATTATCTTTTCTCTTTATTTTATTTTATGGATAGTTCCAGTTAGATAATAATTATTAAACCATCATTAAATTAAAGATAATTTTATAAGTTTCGCGTGTGCTGTAAAATCGTTAAAATCTGTTGTCTAAAACTCAAGATAGAGCCAATAGCCCAAACAGTAAAGTTATTATCTAAATTTTAATAAATATTTTTTATTATTGTAGCACCAATTTAGTTTTTTTCCCCAATTCTTTTAAATTTATAAATTCTATGTTTATTTCAATAAAATGTTAAAATCAATTTTAGAAAAAATTAAAATCGATCTAGTCCGTGTACGATCAGTATACGACCAAATTAATAATTATAGTTAGATCTTAAATAGATCGGTGCGAATTGTTAGATCTAATATTAAAAAGTTTATCTGATTAATAATAGAATTATATTTAAATACTAAAAACTGTATTTTGATAATTTAAAAATTTTCTATGTAAAAATTCTTAAATATCTTTTCTCTTGAATTTATGTATAGTTCCAGTTAGATAATAATTGTTAAACCAAATATCAAGATAACAATTCATATTGATTACAAGGAGAACTCATTTACATGAATAAATTTAATTCTGAAGGAACATAACAATTTGATTAATCCAAATTATAATTATATTATTTTACATATAACAAACATAAAAGGATAATATCAAAATATTATTAAAATGTTGAGGGTTTTATATTCATAAACGATAATTTTGAATATAATACTTATATTAAAATGTGTATTTGATTAAAGGTAGGATTATATTTAAATACTAAGAAGTGTGTTTTGATAATTTAAACCAATTATAAATTGGATTTCTATATTGAATTGAATTCTTTGTGTAAAACTTCTTAACCATCTTTTCTTTTCAGTTTATTTTATGGGTAGGTCTGGTCAAGTTAGATAATAATTATTGAACCATCATTAAATTAAAGATAATTTCGTTAGTTTCGCATGAGTTGTAAAATCGTCAAAATTCAATTTCTAAAACTCAGGATAGAACCCAAATATTAAAGTGAGTATCTAAATTTTAATAAATATTTTTTTTTATTGTAGCACCAATTTATTTATTTTTCCACTAATTCTTTTAAATATAAAAATTTTATGTTTCTTTCAATAAAAATTCAAAATTAATTAAGAACAAATTCAAATCGATAACGAATATAATAATATGAGAATAAAATTTTATATAATCATAACATAATTTTTATTCTATTTAATAAATTTTAAGTAATAATGTATTTTAAAATTTTATTTACACCGTAAATAAAACCGAAACATTAAAAGTAAAAGCAGTTAGTAAGATACTTATATCAGTATATACTTGATATCCTTATTATATTAAATAAGGACCAAATTAATAGGGATCTTATCCCAAATTTTGTTCGTAGACAACCAAATTAATAAGGACCATTAGATCTTAACTAGATAAATGAAAATCGTTAGATCAAATATTAAAAAAGTTTATTTTATTAATAATAGGATTATATTTAAATTCTAAAAGGTGTATTTTGATAATTTAAACCAAATATACCAAATATAAATAAGTTTTCTATATTGAATAGAATTCTCCATGTAAAAAATTTGTGACTTTCTTTTCTCTTCCATGGATAATTCCACCTAGATAAAAATTGTTAAACCATATTTTAATTAAAGATAATTTAGTTATCTTCATGTGGGGTGTAAAATCGTCAAAATCTAATTTTTAAAACACAAGATAAAACCTAAATTAATAAAGTGAATATTTAAATTCTAATAATAATTATTATGTCATCATTATTTTAACACCAATTTAATTACTTTTTTCTAACTATTTTAAATTTAGAAATCTATGTTCAAAAATTAAAATCAATCTAAGAAAAATTCAAATCAACAAAGAATATAATAATACGAGGATAAAATTTTATAAAATTTTGCATATTTTTAATCCTATTTTATTAAGTTTTATATCATAACTAATTAAATATTATTTATTATTAAATAATAAATTATACATAAATGGTGATTTTGTTTTATAAGAACTCACAGAGACCTAATTTCATTGTTAGTAGAACTATATTCATATTAAAAAAAACCTTATTTTGAAATTTTAGACTACAGGCCAAACTTTTTAAACCTATATACATTGTAAATTATTAAATTCGAAACTTTAAAAGTTTGTTAATCAATTAGTATAGTACTTTTCTGAAAAATCGTACTTTACAAAAAATATTATCAAATAACATATGCCTGCAAGAAAAAATGAAAAAATTCTTATTTCTCAAAAAACCTATAAATTTTAATATGTTGTTGGTAGATTCAAAGCTTAGATCATTCTACGTGATAATTTTACTGTTATATCTAACGTTTTTCAACAATTTAATTTGAAAGATTCAACGATTATGGATTGAGTGATCAAACAAAGCTAATAACATAGATATTTAAAGGATATACTATAAAAAAATGAAATTTATATAGAATTTTAATCACGGTGTACTATTTAAAAGAAGAACTATTACAAAAAAAAATTATATTTTAATTGCTAATTTATTTTCTCAAAAGTTCAAAATTCCCGCATCTTTAACATATTACAAAAAAAAGTATATTATATTTTAGCAATAAATATTTAAAAAAATTATAAATTAAAAAAATTATAAATATTAAGAAAAATTAATGATGTTATCATGGTAGTTTGGTCATAAATACCGCCAAAACATTCTCAATCGTTAGATCCAATAATTTTAAAAATACATGATCAAGATTATATCATATAAAAGAAGTTATTATCTAAAAATGATATAAGTTAAAAGATATTATATTAGGATTGGATTTTCAAAAAAGTCAAAACATAAAAATAGTTGTAATTAAATAAGGAAACTCATTTAATACCAAAATAATAAAAATCGTTTAATGTTAAATAGATAGGTGAAAACTGTTAGATTTAACATTAAAAACTGTATTTGGTTAATAAAGGGTATTCTAATAATCTAAACTACATATAAGTAGATTTCCTAAATCGAATAGAATTCTCAACATTAAATTTCGTCACTTAATTCTCTTTTTAGTTTTAGAATAGTTTTTAATTGAAAAAGAACTATTAAACCACAACTAAATTAAAGATTATTTTGTAAATTTCATGTGGACTATAAAATTGGCAAAATCTAATTTTTATAACTCAATATAAACAAATATTAAATTGAGCGTGTAAAATATAATATAAATCAAATTTTTAACTATAATTGTTTTGGCTAAATCTTTTTTAACAATAATTTAATCATGTAAACTAATAACTTTTAAATATTAAAATATTCATAAATAAATATAAATATAAATATTAAAAAAACAATCGTGTGTTGCATGTGTAATAAAAATATAATTATAAACAAAATAATTATAAATAAAATTTTAGTAACCATTTCACGGGCTATAAGGTAGTATAAATAAAGTAACCCACTCACCCACGTAGTCACCTATAAAAAAAATGAAAAATAGGTTTTTTTTAATTTACATAAATATGTGATAGATACCAAAATGGATATTAATTATATAAAACATATAAACATGTGATATAATATGAGTGAACAAAATTTAAGAAAAGAAAAGAAAGATTTTTTTTTTCAAATAATATAAAAAAAACTAATGAACATTAATAGTATTTTAACTACTAATAACATTATTAACATTTATTAATCACAGAAAGAGAAATAAAAAAAAATATACATAAAATCTATACTATCTATACTATATTATTAAAGCCGAAACATTGAAAGTTTTGGTTTTCGGTTAACGGTCGGTTTTTGGTTTTCGGTACTTTTTCTAATTAATAAATTAATAATATAATCAAAATTCGGGAAAATTTTATTCTACATTAATATTTCACTATATTTTACTACATAAAAATCAAATAATATTGAAATCTAATCAAAAAATGGAAATGTGAGATCTAATTTATTTAAATTTAGGATACACTGCTACAAATATATTTCTTTCTTTTTAGGATAACGAAAGCTACTACAAATCAAATCTTTAATGGAATTGTATTATTGTCAAGTTACCAAAATAGTAACTAGATGATTGGCTTTTATAATTAAAATATTTTTTTTTTCTAACAAAATCTACTCCTTTTCCAAAAATATCATTACAATTATCTTTAAATTAAAACATATTACCTTTTATATTTGTTATTACTAAAATCTATGTTTTCCAAAAATATGAGGTGCAATCCTTACTTATTTATTTTAAAACCTATTTTAATACTCTATTTAATAAATAATAAAATAATATAAAAATAGTAACTAACTGATTGCCTTTTATAATTAAAAAAAATCTAACAAAATCTACTCATTTTTCAAAAATATCACGACAATTACCTTTAAATTAAAACATAATATCTTTTATATTTGTTATCACTAAAATCTCTATTTTCCAAAAATATGAGGTGCAATCCTTACTTATTTATTTTAAAATCTATTTTAATACTCTATTTAATAAATAATAAAATAATATAAAAATATTAACTAGCTGATTGTCTTTTATAATTAAAACATTTTTTTTCTAACAAAATCTACTTCTTTTCCAAAAATATCACGGGCAATTACCTTTAAATTAAAATATATTACATTGTATATTTGTTATCACTAAAATCTCTATTTTTCAAAAATATCAAGTGCAACTCTTACTTATATATTTTAAAACTTATTTTAATACTTTTAATTATTTAAAAAAAAACTTACCTATTTTAACAAGTGAACGTATTTTTTTTAACAAATACCTTAAATCCCTATTTTCCAAAAATATGAGGTGCAATCCTTACTTATTTATTTTAAAACCTATTTTAATACTCTATTTAATAAATAATAAAGTAATATAAAAATAGTAACTAGCTGATTACCTTTTATAGTTAAAACATTTTTTTCTAACAAAATCTACTTCTTTTCCAAAAATATCACGGGCAATTACCTTTAAATTAAAATATATTACCTTTTATATTTGTTATCATTAAAATCTCTTTTTTCCAAAAATATCAAGTGCAACTTATATATTTTAAAACCTATTTTAATACTTTTAATTATTTAAAAAAAACTTACCTATTTTAACAAGTGAACGTATTTTTTTAACACATAAAATTAATATAATTAAAACACATTTAAAAATATTACGTGCAGTTACTTTTTTTTTTTTAATTAAAGCATGTTAACTTTTATATTTGTCCTTATTAAAAAAACTTACTTATTTTAACATGTCAACATATTTTTTTTAATAAATACAATTAATATAATTAAAACACTTCTAAAAATATCACGATCAATTACTTTTTTTAATTAAAACATGTTAGATTTTCTATCTGTCCTTACTATTAATATTATTTTATTATAAAATAATATTAATAATACCTCATTTATCTTCCTCGGCCTCATTTGTATTTTTTTTATATTTTTTTATGTTCCAATGAATATTTAAGTTTCTCATTTTATAATTTATCATATTAATTTTTACTTTTATTTTAATATTTTCCGTTCACATTAAATTTTTTAGTTTATTATTTTTAAGACCCGTGCCTTGCACGGGTTATAGGCTAGTATTATTAAAGCCGAAACATTAAAAGTTTTGGTTTTCGGTTAACGGTCGGTTTTTGGTTTTCGGTACTTTTTCTAATTAATAAATTAATAATATAATCAAAATTCGGGAAAGTTTTATTCTACATTAATATTTCACTATATTTTACTACATACAAATCAAATAATATTGAAATCTAATCAAAAAAATGGAAATGTGGGATCTAATTTATTTAAATTTAGGATACAATGCTACAAATATACTTCTTTTTTTTAGGATAACGAAAGCTACTACAAATCAAATCTTTAATGGAATTGTATTATTGTCAAGTTACCAAAATAGTAACTAGATGATTGATTTTTATAATTAAAATAGTGTAATCCTTACTTATTTATTTTAAAACCTATTTTAATACTCTATTTAATAAATAATAAAATAATATAAAAATAATAACTAGCTGATTGTCTTTTATAGTTAAAACATTTTTTTCTAACAAAATCTACTTTTTTTCCAAAAATATCACAGGCAATTACCTTTAAATTAAAATATATTACATTTTATATTTGTTATCATTAAAATCTCTTTTTTTCAAAAATATCAAGTGCAACTTATATATTTTAAAATCTATTTTAATACTTTTAATTATTTAAAAAAACTTACCTATTTTAATAAGTGAACGTATTTTTTTAACACATAAAATTAATATAATTAAAACACATCTAAAAATATTACGTGCAGTTACCTTTTTTTAATTAAAACATGTTAATTTTTCTATTTGTCCTTATTAAAAAAACTTACTTATTTTAACATGTCAACATATTTTTTTAATAAATACAATTAATATAATTAAAACACTTCTAAAAATATCACGGTCAATTACTTTTTTTAATTAAAACATGTTAGATTTTCTATCTGTTCTTATTATTAATATTATTAATAAAATAATATTAATAATACCTCATTTATCTTCCTCGGCCTCATTTGTATTTTTTTTATATTTTTTTATGTTTCAATGAATATTTAAGTTTCTCATTTTATAATTTATCATATTAATTTTTACTTTTATTTTAATATTTTCCGTTCACATTAAATTTTTTAGTTTATTATTTTTAAGACCCGTTATAGGCTAGTATACATAATAATAGTAATAAACAAAAATAAAGAACAAAATTAAGAGTTAAAAAAAAAAATGAAAAGAACACATATATACAATTGGTACACATAACAACATTATACTTGTACCAGGGGACAAGCCACGCTTCCGCCTTGTTTACTCCACGGATTGACGCACGGTGTACACGGAGTCGCACGGCCAGCATCAAATTTTTTTGTTCACAGAGTATTCCGCACGGTGAGCACACAAATTGCACGACCCATTTTGGGGTTTTTCTTTAAAATTCAACGACATTTGCATGGTGAACACATAATTTGCACCGGCAACTTGTGTGATGCCTTCATCAAATTTTTTTTACAGAAATTTTCACACGGGGATCATGAGTGTTGCATGGCCATTTCCTTTGCTTCTTTCATTTTCAGTCATTCGCAGGAATGTCGGCATGGTTGTGCTTCAGATTGCATGGCCAGTTACCTTTTCTGTCTCTGTTTTCATTTTGTAACCTGCCTGATGACAACTTGGTTGCTGTTTTGTAATAGCCTGCAAGCTTAAGATGAAATCTCCCATTTTTCTTTCTTGATAGTCATCATGTCCCCAGTTCTGTTTTCTTGATTAGCATAATTCAGAGCAAAAACATGCCGCCAGATGACATCATGGTTTAGAGAGGGGAGAAACTTGCACTTCACGCTCCAGTTAGAAAAGATTGTCACCATTACTGCAGATGGAAGCCAAACACGGGGATTTTACACCCCAGAGATAGAAAATCACCACTGTAATGAGTTGTTTGATCCTTTTTCTTTAAGCAATAGCAGCATTCTCCCTCTGTCCAACAAATGTCAAAACTGCAGTGCTAGAAAATGACCCATGCGGTGATTTTGTCTGACTCTCCTTCCATGAATTCCATGCTCCAAGCCATTTGGTTTAACAGCAGGATATAGACCAGCAGGATGCAGAGCATTTTCACAGAGGAACCTCAGTGACAATAAATCGTCACCCCGGGGATTCCGCTATGCAACTAAAGTGTGGGTTGACAACATGATACTTTGTCATTATACGCCAGTGCCTAATGACTATTAACGCAGCTCGTCACGTAGAAACAAATGTGATAGTCCCAGTTAGAATTCATGGGCATGATAATGGTATCATGGGCATGTTTTTTTTTTCTGAAGCTTTTTCACTAAAACATAATCGTGCATCAAGATATATCAGGTCCATGATGCATTCAACAACTCCTTTATTTGCCTTCGCTGCTGCGTTACTAGAGCAGTGCTATAGAAAAACTTTTCAGCACTTTGATCTTGTATTTTTCTTTCTTCTCATAAAATCCCCATGCGTGTTGCTGCATCATTGCTTTAGCAAAAAAAATTGCACTCTGTTTTTTTTTCTAGCGCCTCAGCACCCTTGTTACACTGCTATGGGATCCTTCTAGCAACTTTTTCTGCATTTTGAGTTTTTGTTGATTAAACCCTTTGGTATCACATTGCTGAAGCATTCCGACAACCAAATTCAGGAACTTTTGGCGGAAATTTTCATCTCCATTGCAAACCCCCTTAGCATAGCGTTTCAGCACCACTCTGCTTTCATCATCTCCTACTTCTCTAATTCTCAATCACGCCTTTCTTTTCTTTACCAGCACCATTTTTTTTGAAAAATAAGGCAGGCTCTACATTGATCTCACTTCAATTGATCACATCCTGAAACACCTTAAACAAAATACATCAACGCATCTTATGGGAGTTCAATAAAACTACTAATTAAAAGAATATTTGGATTGCCTCCCAAGAAGCGCACTTCTTTATTGTCTTTGGCTAGACTTATTTATACACCTTATCCTATCAATGAGGTGAAAAAGCATACAAATTAGCAAATCTCCCAATTTTAATGAATCTAACTTTGTTAGCAAGTTTCAAGCATTCAAGGACATTTAAAAATTGGAAGGCACTAGCATGAAACTCAATAACCTCCGAAATGTGGAAGTACTCAAAATATTCATAGTGAATATTCAAGCACTTGCGTTCCAAAAACGAGTACCAAATTGGATCGACAAGAGACAAACACAACTTTTCTATTCTAGCTTCATCTAAATCAAATTCACTAGATTTTAGAGCTACCCCATCAAAGTTTGATTTTAATACAACCGAATTCTCTTCTACACCGTACAACATGAGAGAAGGATCAACTAAAACATCAGATTCATCATTGGCACAAAAATTTTCAGTTATTAAAATATTTTCTTGAAGAACATAAGGATCAATGCAAGATGGAATTTTATAATTATCATTCTCATCCCTTTCTTCATTAGAATTAGAATCTATTGACCCATCTTCACATGACACACCATATTTCAAATCCTGAAGAATATACCAGCCTATTGATCACTGACGGAAGGAATTCCTTTGCCTATGGGCGACGGATTAGCAACGCCTTACGATAAAAAAAAAAAAGTCAAGCCTGCTACCAACAAATTAGCAACGGGTTTCCGACAAATATTTAGCGACGGAAGTATTCCGTTGCTAAATTTAGCACCAAAACATGGGTTGGCGACGGATTAGCAACAGAGATGTTACTGACGGAACAACAACGAAAATGTTTACCAACGACCTGTCAACTATTTTTATTTCCGTCGCTAAACCGTTGCTAAAGTAGATCCGTCTTCCTTTTTCCGTAGCTAATCCGTTGCCAAAAGTGACCGGTAGAATTTAATGCAACAAACCTTCTCTCCCTTTATTTAGCGTGTAAACTGTCTGCCTTTTTCAATTCACATGTATACCATCTTCTTCCCCTCTTTCATTTCTTTCTTCGAATGATTTCATTTTATTTTAAAATTTAGTCCACCAAACTACAAAATCTTGTCCAAAGTATAAGGTATGTTCCATTTATTTGTTAGTATTTTGTAATTTCATTTTTGTAGAGTATGTGCACTTTAATTTATGTCATTCATTTATATGTTTATTTTTGTGAAATTATGTATATTTTTAAAATGTTAGTTAGTTTTGTTTTTAAGAATTCTTTTATGGAGTTGACATTGTTGTATTAGGTTCTATGAAATAATTATATATTTATGTTGGTAGTCCTAATTAAATTGCTCGTTTATAAAATTTTCATTTATTTTAGCTAGTTTGTGATAGTTCTAATTTAATTTAGTAATATTTTATTTTATTTTTGTAGAATATTGATAACACTATCATGGATAATAATCGATCTTGGATGTATCCAAGAACCGGTAGTAGGGGGCTTCTTAATCATGCTTTTGTTGTTGGATTAGAAGAATTTATGAATCATGCTATATCTCAACCATCTTCCTTGAATGGGACGAACATACAATGTCCTTGTACTAAGTGTGAATTTAAAAGGTATTAATATGCAAAAACGGTAAAATTGCATCTTTTGAAAAAAGGATTCGTTGAAAATTATTATGTGTGGAATAAACATGGGGAGCCATACATTGTTGGAGGAAGTGCCAGAAAATCCTCGACAAGTTATTCTAATATTTCTGGAGGAAGAAATGAGGATAATCTAATGTATAATAGGGTCATGGATACTGCTGGTCCAAATTTTGATCCACAGTCAGAAGAGATACCGAATGCAGAAGCACAGAAATTGTATGACATATTACATTCTTCAGAAAAAGATTTATATGGTGGTTGTGAAACTTCTCAATTGTCTGCCAAGGCTCGTATGTTGAGTTTAAAATCAGATCATCATTGGCCAGAGGCCTGTTATGATCAAACATCAGAGTTCATCAAGAGTATCTTGCCCGAAGATAATACATTCATTGATGGCTTCTACAATACGAAAAAGCATATGGAAGGACTGGGTCTTCCATCAGTGAAAATTGATTGTTGTGTTAATGGATGTATGATATATTGGGGTGAAGACACTAATCTGGATTCATGTAAATTTTGTTCGCAGTCAAGGTACAAAATAAGAGTTAACAGATCCAACCGAGAGAAGAAGAAAGTGGTTGTTAAAAGGATGATATACTTTCCACTAGCCCCGAGATTACAGAGGTTGTATGCATCACCTGCGACTGCGAGTCATATGAGATGGCATACTAAACATTATCAAGAAGATGATGTGATGCGACATTGTTCAGCTCGAGGAGTGGCAAAAATTTAACAAAGCACACCCTCATTTTCAGTAGAGACAAGAAATGTTAGGCTCAGACTTTCTGCTAATGGATTTCAGCCATTTGGTCAATCAGGTAGTCAATATTCTTCTTGGCCAATTGTAGTGACCCCGTATGATTTGCCACCATGGATGTGTTCGAAAGATCCATATATGTTTTTGTCTGTACTTGTTCCGGGACCAAAAAATCCAAAGGAGAAGATAGATGTTTATCTCCAACCATTAATTGTTGAATTAAAAATGTTGTGGGAAGTTGGAGTTGAGACATGGGATTCTTCTTTGAAGCAAAATTTTCAGATGCGAGCTGCATTGTTGTGGACTGTGAGTGACTTTCCTGATATGTCGATGTTATCTGGGTGGACGACTGCCGGTCATTTAGCTTGTCCTCATTGCGCTCATGATCATGATGCATATAATCTTTCGCATGGTGGGAAAACAACTTGGTTTGATAATCATCGAAAGTTTCTACCTGCTAATCATTCCCTTCGAAAGAATAAAAATTGGTTTACAAAGGGAAAGACAGTGTCTGAATCGGCCCCACCTATACGAACAAGTTAACTTGGCCCTATCAATAAATTTATCTTCAATCCTTAAATGTGACACACTTGTAATAATGCATCGTTTTATGTCTATATGGACTGGTGAAGATGTATTACAAGAGATTGAGTCACTTGGATTGATGAAAATTACAGAATTGGGAAGTGATGAGCACAATGTTAAAATCATCAAGACATATAAATGTGGATAGAAAAAAAGAGTATCTTTTGGGATTTTCCATATTCGAAGACGTTATCCATCAGACATAATCTTGATGTCATGCACATTGAAAAGAACGTGTTTGGAAATATTTTCAACACTATCATGGCAGTTCAAGGTAAAACCAAAGATAATGCTAAATCAAGACGTGATATTGCATCCCTTTGTCGGAGGCTCAAGTTAGCATTCGATGAATTGACACAAAAGTATCCAAAAGCATGTTATAGCTTAGACAAGAAGGGTAAAGAAGCAGTATTGCATTGGTTGAAGGATTTAAAGTTTCTGGATGGATATGTGTCGAACATGGAGCGTTGCATCAACATGAAAAAATACAAGTTATTTGGAATGAAAAGTCATGATTGTCATGTATTTATGCAATGAGTTTTGCCAATTGCTTTTCGAGAATTGCTACCTACCAGTGTTTGGGAATGTGTGACTGAATTAAGTCTTTTTTTCAAAGATCTCACTTTAGCTAATTTGAAAGTCAGCGATATGCGTAGACTTGAAGAACAGATTTCGGTCATACTTTGCAAGCTAGAGCGTATATTTCCACCATCATTATTTGACTCAATGGAACATCTTTTGGTGCATTTACCGTACGAGGCACGTATTGCAGGTCCTGTGCAGTATCGATGGATGTACCCATTTGAGAGGTTTTTGCGCCACTTGAAGAATAATGTAAGAAATAAAGCTCGGGTAGAGGGATCCATATGCAATGCTTTTTTGGTTGAAGAAGCTTCAACTTTTTGTTCACATTACTTTGAAGAACATGTTCAGACAAGACATAAAAAGGTTCCTCGAAATGATTCTAGTAGAGGTGGAGAGAATTTTAATGGAACATTTTCCATATTTTCTTATCCAGGGCAAGCACATGGTTGTGTTAAAACTCGTTATCTTGATGATTGTGAGTATATAGCGATTAACAACTATGTCTTATTTAATTGTCCGGAGGTTGCACCATATATTGAGTAAGTATTGCCTTATAATTACAATTACATAAATGCATTTCCTCGTTAAAAATATTCCTCTGAATTAGCATCATATGTATTTATCATTTTTTTGTAAACAGGATCTTTATAGATGGACTTCGAGAGCAAAATCCATACATTAATGGTGCTGAGATTGATAAGTGCCTAGAGAGTAACTTTGCTACGTGGTTTAGACATTATGTAAGCTATTTTTATAATCAACTTAAGAGACGTCGACAAAATACTAGTTATTTATATAATGATAACTATTTTTTTCAGGCTCAAGATGCATCATTGGTTCCAAATGAATTTGTTCAAGATCTAGCATCAGGACCTCTTCGTTCAGTTAGATCGGTACCAATTTACTATGTAAATGGGTATAAATTTCATACACGAACATATAGGGCCACCAAGTCAACATTTAACAGTGGAGTATGTATTAAGGGGTCAAATTATAGTGAGTCATCTAATGATTATTTTGGAATATTGGATGAAATTTTGATAATCGAGTATCCTCGTTTTCCGATAAAAAGAACATCATTGTTTAAGTGTGAATGGTTTGATCCTACACTTAACACCGGAACAAGAGTTCATCAACGCTACAACATAGTTGAGGTGCATCGAAGAAAAAGATTAAGTGTCTACGAGCCATTTGTTTTAGCCATGCAAGCTACACAAGTCTACTTTTGTAATTATCCAAGCCTTAGACGAGATAAGGTAGACTGGTTGGTCGTATCTAAAATTAAAGCTCACGCACTTGTTGATTTGCCTCAAATCCCCCAATCACATCGAGAAGCTTTTCAAGATGATGTTCACGAACACTTAAATATGATCGATACAGAGGATATTCTTACACGTCTAAATGATGTAGAAGGAACATCGGTAGATTTAGACGATGATGAAGGATCTTCGGAGGAAGAAACACAAAACGATACAGAAGACGAAGAATCTCCAAAGACAGATAACAGTGATGATGAATCTGATGGTAAATAAAATATATTTTTTATTAATTTTATTTCTGTTCAAATTGTTCTGATTCTAATATTTGTTTTAATATTATTTAGACAATAAGCTTCTCATAAATATTTTAAAATACTAAAAAATTTGTATAATAAAACCAAAAGTTAAGCGGGCTTGTGAAAAAAGAGCGGTCATTTCTGAAAAAAGAGCGCCTTAAAGTGAAAAAAAGAAGATAAGAAGGGGGTTAGGGTTTTTTCAGTACCCTTCTCACTCTCAAGTGGCGACCGCTCCTTCTCTCCCACCTTCTCTCTCGCACAAATATGTGGGTATAATTATTCTCTCAATTTCAACTTATTTTTCTTTCAATTAATGTGTTTTGTGTGTTTAAATCCATTTGAGTGTTAATCTTTTCATTCTCTAAAGCCCAATTTCGTAGTACTACTATTGAGTTAGTATTTACGAATACTATGTTGAACCCTTGATGATGTAATTGACAATTCATTGTTACTTACTCAGAATCTGCCTTAAAATCTAGATTCCTGGAAGTTATGATCTTTTACCATAACATAAAAGGTTCTGAAGTTATTCAATTACCAAAGCTTTTTGTAATTAGGTGATCATAAGTATTTGATTATTTTCGTAGTACAATGTGATCAAGCAATTACGGGAAAAACCACTAGCTCTCTGGGTCGATTTTGTGTTCCATCTTAAATATAACTAGTGTAACAGCCCCAGATCCGGGGTCGGGGATCCGGTCGTTACGGTCTCAATTCCCATCAAAAATACTTGCACTTGAATCAAAACAATTAAACTGCATGCTGTGACCCCACAATAACAATACCACATACACAACTAGTTATAGTCCCAGAGATGAAATTGGAATAAGTATCTAGTTATAGGATCCACAAGTTATAAGTTATTACAAACCCAAAAGATTACAGAGTGCATTTAAAAGTTCTTGCCGTTGCTTACATTAATCATAAATATAAATAAGTCTGATATACAAAAGCTGTAGCTTAGACTGCTGGTTACTACTACCTCAGCTATGGCGGCTACGACCTCAGCGGGTAAATCTCTGACGGCTGTTACCCGCTTGCGCGGAGTGTGCCTATTGCGGGCCATCTGCTCTATCTGTTGTTGTGATATAAATAAATAAAGCAAGGGTGAGCAATAGAGCCCACCAAAATAGTTTATAACAGATTATCAATAAATAACAGTTGAAAGATATTTTTGTAACCACATGTTATGCCTTAAACGGATAAGAGACTAGTATAATATAAAAGATGACGTTACAAGGAAAATTAATATAATGTTTCCGTAACCCAAAATCCACTTATGCATAAATAATCTGAGTAAGATTTTATCAGAGTCATAACTCATAAAAGATGAAGATGCAAGGATTTATTGCAACTTCATTTCCTTTGAACACTTTTCGACCCCCTGTCAACATGATCGGTTCTTCTCCCTAATACATGTTGCAGGAATATTCCAAAATTGGATGATGAACTAATACGGGAGTTGCTACCGCGCCCGCTGTACCAACCTTACTATGATCAGTAGCAGGTTGTACAACAAAAATATGTTTTCTACATGTAGATGGAAGAATCACGATGGCCTGACATTGTCTACCGCCTTCCGGGATCTCCCGGCCCATTTGGGGCAATAAGTTGGATGAGTCGGCGCAACTGGACCACTTACACCACTCCTAGTTCAGATGAAATCCATGACTCTGAAACGTAAAGATCGTCCTCCTTTCCCCAAGTGTAATACTTGTTGATACGACTCCACTAAGTAGTTATATCTAGGTTGGAAAGGAAGATTCTCCAATATTTCCCAAGCGATGCTTGTTAATTGATATCGACTTGTTCCATCAATTTATCCCTCGATCGTTGAGGTGGTAACACAATATTTGACTTGCAGCAACAAAATTGCTTCGAGAAAATATCTGTCCCCTGACAGTTTTGAGTTGAGAGTTTAAAAAGAGTAGCAGACACTTAAATCAGGTTTCCCATATTTTTGATAGTTGAGCGAGCATTTAAATCTTCTTAAAAGACATATTTAAATGGAAAAATAGTGTTTGGGGAACCTCTTTTTAATTTTAAAAAAAATACAATTAATATTATTTATTGAATAAGTAAGTCTTAAATGAATATTCGAAAATAATATTCATTAAGTAAATCATGATTAAATGAATATTCGAAAATAATATTCATTAAATAAATAAACCTCGAATGAATATTCAACATAATATTCATTAAATAAATAAACCTCGAATGAATATTCAAAATAATATTCATTAAATAAATAAACCTCGAATGAATATTCAAAATAATATTCATTAAATAAATAAACCTCGAATGAATATTCAAAATAATATTCATTAAATAAATAAGGATTAAATGAAGGGTGAGCTCCCAAAATACCCACCAAATCAGTTTTTTTGCCCAAAATACCCACCAGCGGAATGTTCCGCCCAAAATACCCGTTGAATACGCATTATAGACATGCGCAGACTATTTTTACAAAGGATGCGCATCTCTGACATGCGTATTCTTTGTAAATGGTTTACGGGATACGCATGTCAAACATGCGTATTCACTTTTTGAAAAAACAAAGAATACGCATGTCGCACATGCGCATCCTTTGTAAAAAATCGAATACGCATGTCTGATGTGCGTATTCGGCGGGTATTTTGGACGGAACAGTGCGCTGGTGGGTATTTTGGGCAGTCCACCCCGTTTTGGTAGGTATTTTGGGCATTTTCTCTTAAATGAATATTCAAAATAATATTCGTTAAAAAAATAAACCTTAAATTAATATTCGAAAATAATATTCATTAAATAAGTAAAACTCAAATGAATATTCACAAATAATATTCATTAAATAATTAATTAATCCTCGAATAACCGTACCCGATATCTTTATCGGAAAATAACCTTTAACATATACAAAAATATAATCACTTCTGATCTTTAAAAAAAATCACATGCCCTTATCCTAGGGCATTTATAAACAATTCTGGCTTATAGCTGATATCCCATATCTAGCTCATAAGTCCCAACATCAAGTCATAACCTCGAGTATCGCTATATATAGCAGTTCGAAAACAAGTATGCAATTTATATATCGCAATGCGTATCATATATGAAAACAACTTATTATCACAACAACAGTAAGTATAGGTTTCGAAAACTTGCCTGGTGGTGAGGTAGGGGTAGTGTGCCTCGAGTCAATCCGGCGATCTATACATAGTCAAAGTACCCGAGATTAATCACTTAATACTTTTAAGACACTAAGTATGTACTTTACTTAATCCAAAACATGTTTTCAAGTTAACTCTTTAAGAACTTCCACTCGCGTATGCTTGTTCACGCATTTTTATAAAATAGAGATTAAATCCTTTTTAACACGAAATCTTTTCGAGGATCTTCCTAAACGTACCTAGAATGTTAACACAAAGTTTCACATTCCAATAAGTCGCTTAAGGGGTTTGATCATTGCCTCAAAGTTGGCTAAGTGGTATAGTTCGGTTTCGCGAAACATCCTTTACTAAAATACTTGTTTCTCCTAAACCGTAAATCGGATTCACATGATCTTCGCACCAAAACGAACCTTGAGACAAGGCCTACATTATACTAGGCAGTGGTGACCTTGGACAGAAGTCCTTATGTTCGAATATCACAAACAAAACAGAGTTAAGGAAATTCGGGCATTATAACGGCTACGTTTTAACGATTCCAAAGTTTAATCATAAACTTTACATAATCAATCCAACCAAATCACCAAGTCAAATCCTCAACATCATTACTAATCCATAAACATCATCAACCATAGTCAAAACCAACATCTACTTATTCATCCTCAAAACAACATCAAACTTTCATCAAAATCAACCAATCATCCTTATGATCATACCAACTAAACTATACTTAAAACTAATCATATAAATCAAATTATAACTAAAGGTTTCAAGATTTTATACCTTCCTTGATGCTTGATATACACTAACAATAGTTTATAATCCTTCCTTGAGCTTTGAACAAACCTTAACAAGCTTAATCCTTAAGAACAAAATCAGGAACACAAAAGGTTACTATTCATTTCACTATTCACCCTCGTCTTTAATCAAGGATTTGAAGATGTTAACCTTAATGGATGATTCTAGGATTTAGAGAATACCTTAGTTTGGAAATATGGAAGCTTTAGAATCCAAGAACAAGATTTATGGATGAGTGGAAGATTGATCTTTGAAAAAGTATCCTTGGTTTGCAAAATGGGCCGAATATTTCTTTTTTCTTCAAGGGGTTTTCTTTCTTGCTTTTTACCTTGGTTGACTTGATATAAATGCTGATATTTTGTATTAAAAGTGGTGAGTCATTGCATTTTGTCTTGTCATCAGGACACGTGTCGAACATGCAAGAGTTTGGATAAAGTAGCTTTACTGGTTTGCTTTACTGGTTTGTTTCCTTTCACATGGATGATCCAAATGTTGCATTCCTTCGATTAATCTTGTTACATGTTACTTCCATGCCTATATTTAATCCCGTAAGTGTCGCATTGTTCCGTCACCGCTTAGTCGTGTAGAATGTTCGCAGGGTTTCTTAAGGGTTCTATCGAAGTAGTTTACCGTAAACGGTCTTGATATCTCTAATTCTTTTATTAAATCCATATCCATGGAATTGATAATTTAAATCCTCCAATATTTTCAAATAATGATTAATCCGTCCATTATTGGTGAAATTTCGGAGAAAACAGAAATGCTATTTTTCCGATTCTGACAGCTTTTGCATTCCTTCATTTACATCGTAGATCACTAATACGACTTTGAAAGTTTATTATATCGTCCCGTATATAGGGTGGTCTGAAAAATTTTTTAAATGAAAAAGTTACTATTCATCAATGGTTTTTAACAAAAGTTACTATTCATCACTAGTTCTTAAATAAGTACAAAATTTGGGGATATTACAGTCTCCCCTCCTTAAAAGGATTCCGTCCCGGAATCAGCTTGAAAACAAATGAGGGTACTTTTCCATCATCGCACTTTCTAGTTCCCAGGTTGATTCTTCCACATTATGGTTTTGCCACAAAACTCTGACTAGCTTGCTGACCTTGTTTCGGAGCACTTGTTCCTTTTGATCTATGATTTCCACTGGTTGCTCCACATAGGTTAGGTCTGGCTGCATGTCTATGTGTTCGTATTCTACTATGTGCTTAGCATCTGGGTTGTACTTCCTCAGCATTGAAACATGACACACATTGTGCACTTGTTGCAGGTTTGGGGGTAGTGCTAGCTCATATGCTAACCTTCCAATACGTCTTAAGATCTCAAATGGTCCAATGTATCTAGGACTAAGTTTTCCTTTCTTTCCGAACCATCAAACCTTTCCAAGGAGATACCTTTAAGAACACTAGGTCTCCCACTTCATACTCCTTGTCCTTCCGGGCCAAATCAGCATACTTCTTCTGTCTATCTTGGGCTGCTACTAGCCGTCCTCTGATTAGATCTACTATGTCCTTAGTCCGTTGGACCACTTCGGGCCCAAGCATCTTTCGCTCTCCAACTTCATCCCAATACAAGGGAGATCGGCATCTTCTTCCATAAAGGGCCTCGTAAGGCGGCATTCCTATGCTTGTATGAAAACTATTGTTGTAGGAAAACTGAATCAGGGGTAGGTGGTCATCCCAACTTCCTTTAAAGTCTATAACACAGACTCTTAACATATCCTCTAGGGTTTGGATGGTCCTTTCACTTTGTCCGTCTGTTTGCGGGTGATAGGCAGTACTCATGTTCAACCGGGTTCCTACACATTCTTGGAAGCTCCTCCAAAATCTGGAGTTAAATCTGGGATCTCGGTCAGATACTATGGCGACTGGGACTCCGTGTTGCACCACTATTTCTTTCAAGTAAATATCCACTAGTCTGTCGACAGTGTACCTTTCGTTGATCGGAAGAAAGTGTGCTGACTTCGTTAGTCTGTCTATGATTACCCATATGGCGTCATGATTGGCCTTGGTCCTTGGTAAACCTACTACGAAGTCCATGGCTAGGTGTTCCCATTTCCATTCGGGAATCTCTAGGGGTCGTAAAAGCCCACTGGGTCTCTGGTGTTCCGCTTTCACTCGTTGGCAGGTCAAGCATCTGCTTACCCACTCTGCTACGTCTTTTTTCATGTTAGGCCACCAGTAGTATTCCTTCAAATCCCTATACATCTTGGTGCTTCCTGGGTGAATTGAATACCTTGAACTGTGACTCTCGTGTAAAATCTCGTCCTTTAGTTCTCGAACATTCGGGACCCAAATTCGGTAAGTATACCTCATTATTCCTTTATCATCCTTGACAGTGTGGATCTCTTCTCCAGTCATTGACTGTCTGTCTTCACTCATCATTCTTTCTTGACATCTTCTGATCTTTTCTAACAACTCTGGCTGCAGTGAAATCTCAAATAGCCTTTCGGTACCGTCTCCGGTTACCTTCACTTCTATTTCCATCTTTTCAAATTCTCTAATCAGCTCTTCTGATGACATTATCATCTTGAGTCTCTCTTTCCTACTAAGGGCGTCAGCCACCACATTGGCTTTCCCTGGGTGATAAAGAATCTCACAGTCATAATCCTTGATCAGCTCTAACCATCTTCTCTGGCGCATGTTGAGCTCCTTCTGGGTAAAAATGTACTTGAGGCTCTTATGGTCAGTGTAAATCTCGCACTTCTCTCCATACAAGTAGTGCCTCCAAATCTTTAAAGAGAAAACTACGGCTGCTAGTTCTAAATCATGAGTAGGATATCGAATATCATATTCCTTCAATTGTCTTGACGCATACGCGATTACCTTACCGTGCTGCATCAGCACGCACCCTAATCCCTTATGCGAAACATCACTGTAAATCACAAAATCTCCTTTTCCATCTGGTAATGCCAACACAGGGGCAGTCACCAGTTTCTTCTTTAGCTCTTGGAAACTCTTCTCGTACTTTTCCGTCCATTCAAACTTCTCAGTTTTACGGGTAAGTCGGGTTAACGGGGCTGCGATTTTCGCAAAATCCCTGACAAATCTTCTATAATACCCTGCTAATCCTATGAAACTCCTTACCTCTGTTGGTGTGGTTGGTCGCTCCCAATTTGAAACTGCCTCTATCTTAGAGGGGTCAACCAACACTCCCTCCTTATTAATCACATGTCCTAAAAACTGAACCTCATTCCGCCAGAATTCACACTTCGCGAATTTGGCATACAATTGTTCCTTCCTGAGTATTCCTAGGGCTATCCTCAAATGTTCTGCATGTTCTGCCTCTGTCTTTGAGTAGATAAGAATATCATCGACGAAAACTATAACGAACTCGTCCAAATACTTCTTGAACACCCTATTCATCAAATCCATGAAAGCTGCTGGGGCATTGGTCAGTCCAAACGACATCACCAAGAACTCATAATGTCCATATCTGGTACGGAATGCAGTCTTCGGGATATCTTCGGGTTTAATCTTCAATTGGTGATATCCGGTCCTTAGGTCAATTTTAGAGAAGTACACAGCACCCTTTAGCTGGTCGAACAAATCGTCTATTCTAGGTAATGGGTACTTATTCTTTATAGTTAGCTTGTTCAACTCTCGGTAGTCGATGCATAACCTCGTACTCCCATCCTTCTTCTTAACAAACAACACTGGTGCCCCCCACGGCGACACACTGGGTCTTATCATACCTCTCTCCAACAGTTCTTGTAACTGGGTAGCTAGTTCTTTCATTTCTACTGGGGCTAACCTGTACGGGGCCTTCGAAACTGGCGCCGTCCCCGGAGCTAACTCAATAGCAAACTCAATGACCCTATCGGGTGGTAATCCTGGAAGATCCCGTGGAAACACATCTTCGAACTCATTGACTACTGGGATGTCATGTAACCTGGATACCTCTTTCTGGGTGTCTACAACATACGCTAAGTAGGCTTCGTTTCCCTTTCGTAACAATCTCTTGGTTTGCGCCATGGTTAGAAATTTCTGTGTCTGTTTCATTCCCTTAAACACTACCTCCTTCTTCCCTGGGTATTTAGTCTAACCTTTTTCCCTTTACAATCTATTTGCGCGTTATTGCGAGACAACCAATCCATCCCCAAAATGACATCAAATTCCCCTAATTTAAAAGGAATCAAATCCACATAAAAAGACTGTTCCCCTATTTCCAATTTGCAGTTTGGGTGAATCCGACTAACTGGGACTATTTCGTGGTTAGCTATTTCTACTTGTAGGGAGTCCCTTAACGGTTGGGCTTTAAGTTTCAATTTATGCGCAAAATCCCTCGATATAAAAGACTTAGTTGCTCCAGAATCAAATAAAACATTTGCGCTAACTGAATTCAGAGAAAAGGTACCTGCTATCACATCCGTGTTCCTCACGGCATCCTGTACTGTCATGTTGAAAGTCCTAGCAGTTGGTGGCTTATTGGAGGCAGCTTTGCTTGCCCCTGATGCTGCAGGTCGGTTCATGGGGCAATCCTTCTTTATATGACCTTGACGTCCACACTGAAAACAAGTGAGGTTTCTGCTGACGCTAGGGTTAGCTGCGGTACAAGAATGAGCATAATGGCCCCCTCGTCCACACTTATAACAGGTTATCTGTTTCTGGTTGCACACACTGGGATGTTTCCTTCCACAAGTTGTACATACTGGTAATGGAGGTCGAGATTGGTAGGAGTGGGACACTCCTGATGGGTTGCCGCCCTGGTTTACGCTTGTGCTTACAGTTCGCTTGAAACCCATACTCCTTTCAGGTAGGGAGACTGCCCCGCGGTTAAACGTACTTGGGGGGTTTCTTCCTGCAGAACCTCCACCTATACTTGCATGTTTCCTTTTTATCCCCCCTTTCTCTCTTTCCCTCTGCATCTGATCACTCCATGCTTCCACGATCGAAGCCTTTTGCACCAATGTGGCATAGTCTGAAATCTCCAAGACTGCCACGCGATTCTGAATCCACTGCTTCAATCCTTGTTGAAATCTATTAGCTTTCTTTTCTTCGGTATCTACAAACTCTGGCACAAACCTTGATAGCTCGGTAAATTTTGCCTCATACTCAGCCACTGTTAGGTTATTCTGCTTCAGTTCCAAAAACTTAAGCTCCATCTGGGTCTTCATAAACCTTGGGAAATACTTCTCTAGAAACAATTGCTTGAACCTTTCCCAAGTTACGATAACATCCGTCTCCATGTTCTTCTTGGCCTCCCACCAATAGTTGGCCTCTCCTTTCAGAAGGTAAGTGGCGAAAACAGTCTTCTGTGCCTCTTCAATGCTTAATATCTCAAAGGACTTTTCCATTTCCTTTATATCCAGGCTCTTGCCTCTACTGGGTTAGCCGATCCTTGGAATTCTGGGGGCTTGAGTGACTTAAAGGCCCTGAAGAGTTCGCTATGGTATTGTTGTTTCCTTGGGGTGGTTGGGGATAACGGTCTAAGTTTTGCCTAAGTAGATTCATGAACTGACCCATGGGGTCTCCACCCTGGTTCTCTTCTCCTTGTTCCACTTCAACTTCCTCTTCTTCACTCTCAATGTCCGCAGTGAAAAAGGATTCATCTGCCTCCCCATACTGGGAGTCGTCCTGTTCATTATAATCCTCATCCATTTCTTCATTATACTCAGGGTCTTCCCTATTTTGATTGTGGCTTTCTTGATCATCAGATTCAGGGGGATTAGCCCTAGTTCCCACTCTTCGTGGAGGCATTTTACTGAAATTTGGAAAATTCACATTAGGCTCGTTCACTAGGTTACAGATACAGTCGTTACATAATTGGAAGTAGACTTCCGCAGTTCTATATTTTATCGCAATTTAATCATACGGTGCAGACAACAGTATAATAAACTTGTGATCGCGTCACAGCAGAACTGGATTCAACTGAAAGGAAACAAATATATACATGGTACCAAAGATATATAGTCTGAGTCAACATCGATAGTTTACAAGTACAACTGTCCTAACATCATCTAGTCAAAAGTGAAATACATGGTCTATCCTTCTAGTCAGAAAAGGGATAATATATACAATGGAACAATCCCACAAAAATCGGCACTACTATGTCCGTACATGACTAGAAGACTAGACTACTACATCACCAACTCTGAAATCAGCCACTAGTGCGGCCCAATGCCCTCACCCTCGCCATAGCCATGCGGAGAATCTCCTCAGCATCAATCTTGGATACCCTACCGTTGCCATCAGTAGGCAAAGCTCGAATCCTCATCCGTGCCCTCAGCTCAATGCGAGTCATCGCCCTCTTGGCAACTCGAGGGGGCACAGACCTCCCGCCGCCCTGGCGTACAATCCTGGCAGCTCTCTCTGCTGCTAGCTGCATCCGTGACTCTGCTAATCTAGCCTCAGCCACTACCAAATCTGACTGAACTCTGCTCACGGTCCAGTTATGCACACACACTGGTATTCCCTCTAACGAGACATGAGGTGGGGTAACCGGGTCTGCTGGTGGTGCAGCCTCTGTCTGCTGTGGCTCAGGGGTAAGCTCCTCAAAATCATTAGGGGAAGGGCTCAAAGGCAGTGGTGGAGGGGTAGGGGCTCTCTCAGTAGGAAGTGGAGTCTGGTCCTCAGCATCCCCCTCCATATCCTCAGTATCAGCTAGGGTCTGATCCTCCTCTGGATCCTCATCATTAGAATCCTCAACAACCTCGGTGTCCGCATCTGCCTGGACCTCCTCCGGGTCCTCCTCCGGGTCCTCCTCCTCAAAATCCTCATAGTATGGATCTGTAGTCCGAAGCAAGTCCTCATCATGCTGTCTCTCGTAAGCCTCAGGGTCAGAGATGTCGCTCGCCTACACAATAACGAACTATGTTACTATCATGATATTAAAGTTCCCATAAGGGTTTTAATCGAACTTGGCAAGAGTTCTTATTATCTTAGTGAATTTATTATTGTAACGTCGCATCATCTCTGGGGTTTATAACTCTCTATCTGATACCATCTCTGTAACAGCCCCAGATCCGGGGTCAGGGATCCGGTCGTTACGGTCTCAATTCCCATCAATAATACTTGCACTTGAATCAAAACAATTAAACTGCATGCTGTGACCCCACAATAACAATACCACAAACACAACTAGTTATAGTCCCAGAGATGAAATTGGAATAAGTATCTAGTTATAGGATCCACAAGTTATAAGTTATTACAAACCCAAAAGATTACAGAGTGCATTTAAAAGTTCTTGCCGTTGCTTACATTAATCATAAATATAAATAAGTCTGATACACAAAAGCTGTAGCTTAGACTGCTGGTTACTACTACCTCAGCGGGTAAATCTCTGACGGCTGCTACCCGCTTGCGCGGAGTGTGCCTGTTGCGGGCCATCTGCTCTAGCTGTTGTTGTGATATAAATAAATAAAGTAAGGGTGAGCAATAGACCCCACCAAAACAGTTTATAACAGATTATCAATAAATAACAGTTCAAAGATATTTTTGTAACCACATGTTATGCCTTAAACGGATAAGAGACTAGTATAATATAAAAGATGATGTTACAAGGAAAATTAATATAATGTTTCCGTAACCCAAAATCCACTTATGCATAAATAATCTGAGTAAGATTTTATCAGAGTCATAACTCATAAAAGATGAAGTTGCAAGGATTTATTGCAACTTCATTTCCTTTGAACACTTTTCGACCCCCTGTCAACATGATCGGTTCTTCTCCCCAATACATGTTGCAGGAATATTCCAAAATTGGATGATGAACTAATACGGGAGTTGCTACCGCGCCCGCTGTACCAGCCTTACTATGATCAGTAGCAGGTTGTACAACAAAAATATGTTTTCTACATGTAGATGGAAGAATCACGACGGCCTGACATTGTCTACCGCCTTCCGGGATCTCCCGGCCCATTTGGGGCAATAAGTTGGATGGGTCGGCGCAACTAGACCACTTACACCACTCCTAGTTCAGATGAAATCCATGACTCTGAAACGTAAAGATCGTCCTCCTTTCCCCAAGTGTAATACTTGTTGATACGACTCCACTAAGTAGTTATATCTAGGTTGGAAAGGAAGATTCTCCAATATTTCCCAAGCGATGCTTGTTAATGGATATCGACTTGTTCCATCAATTTACCCCTCGATCGTTGAGGTGGTAACACAATATTTGACTTGCAGCAACTAAATTGCTTCGAGAAAATATCTGTCCCCTGACAGTTTTGAGTTGAGAGTTTAAAAAGAGTAGCAGACACTTAAATCAGGTTTCCCATATTTTTGATAGTTGAGCGAGCATTTAAATCTTCTTAAAAGACAGATTTAAATGGAAAAATAGTGTTTTGGGAACCTCTTTTTAATTTAAAAAAAATTTAATTAATATTATTTAATGAATAAGTAAGTCTTAAACGAATATTCGAAAATAATATTCATTAAGTAAATCATGATTAAATGAATATTCAAAAATAAGATTCATTAAATAAATAAACTCGAATGAATATTAAACATAATATTCATTAAATAAATAAACCTCGAATGAATATTCAAAATAATATTCATTAAATAAATAAACCTCGAATGAATATTCAAAATAATATTCATTAAATAAATAAAACTCGAATGAATATTCAAAATAATATTCATTAAATAAATAAAACTCGAATGAATATTCAAAATAATATTCATTAAATAAATAAGGATTAAATGAATATTCAAAATAATATTCGTTAAATAAATAAACCTTAAATGAATATTCGAAAATAATATTCATTAAATAAGTAAAACTCAAATGAATATTCACAAATAATATTCATTAAATAAATAATTAATCCTCGAATAACCGTACCCGATATCCTAGGGCATTTATAAACAATTCTGGCTTATAGCTGATATCCCATATCTAGCTCATAAGTCCCAACATCAAGTCATAACCTCGAGTATCGCTATATATAGCAGTTCGAAAACAAGTATGCAATTTATATATCACAATGCGTATCATATATGAAAACAGCTTATTATCACAACAACAGTAAGTATAGGTTTCGAAAACTTGCCTGGTGGTGAGGTAGGGGTATTGTGCCTCGAGTCAATCCGGCGATCTATACATAGTCAAAGTACCCGAGATTAATCACTTAATACTTTTAAGACACTAAGTATGTACTTTACTTAATCCAAAACATGTTTTCAAGTTAACTCTTTAAGAACTTCCACTCGTGCTTGTTCACGCATTTTTATAAAATAGAGATTAAATCCTTTTTAACACGAAATCTTTTCGAGGGTCTTCCTAAACGTACCTAGCATGTTAACACAAAGTTTCACATTCCAATAAGTCGCTTAAGGGGTTTGATCATTGCCTCAAAGTTGGCTAAGTGGTATAGTTCGGTTTCGCGAAACATCCTTTACTAAAATACTTGTTTCTCCTAAACCGTAAATCGGATTCACATGATCTTCGCACCAAAACGAACCTTGAGACAAGACCTACATTATAATAGGCAGTGGTGACCTTGGACAGAATTCCTTATGTTCGAATATCATAAACAAAACAGAGTTAAGGAAATTCGGGCATTATAACGGCTACGTTTTAACGATTCCAAAGTTTAATCATAAACTTTACATAATCAATCCAACCAAATCACCAAGTCAAATCCTCAACATCATTACTAATCCATAAACATCATCAACCCTAGTCAAAACCAACATCTACTTATTCATCCTCAAAACAACATCAAACGTTCATCAAAATCAACCAATCATCCTTATGATCATACCAACTAAACTATACTTAAAACTAATCATATAAATCAAATTATAACTAAGGGTTTCAAGAGTTTATACCTTCCTTGATGCTTGATATACACTAACAATAGTTTATAATCCTTCCTTGAGCTTTGAACAAACCTTAACAAGCTTAATCCTTAAGAACAAAATCAAGAACACAAAAGGTTACTATTCATTTCACTATTCACCCTCATCTTTAATCAAGGATTTGAAGATGTTAACCTTAATGGATGATTCTAGGATATATAGAATACCTTAGTTTGGAAATATGGAAGCTTTAGAATCCAAGAACAAGATTTATGGATGAGTGGAAGATTGATCTTTGAAAAAGTATCCTTGGTTTGCAAAAAGGGCCAAATATTTCTTTGTTCTTCAAGGGGTTTTCTTTCTTGCTTTTTACCTTGGTTGACTTAATAGAAATGCTGATATTTTGTATTAAAAGTGGTGAGTCATTGCATTTTGTCTTGTCATCAGGACACGTGTCGAACATGCAAGAGTTTGGATAAAGTAGCTTTACTGGTTTGCTTTACTGGTTTGTTTCCTTTCACATGGATGATCCAAATGTTGCATTCCTTCGATTAATCTTGTTACATGTTACTTCCATGCCTATATTTAATCCCGTAAGTGTCGCATTGTTCCGTCACCGCTTAGTCGCGTAGAATGTTCGCAGGGTTTCTTAAGGGTTCTATCGAAGTAGTTTACCGTAAACGGTCTTGATATCTCTAATTCTTTTATTAAATCCATATCCATGGAATTGATAATTTAAATCCTCCAATATTTTCAAATAATGATTAATCCGTCCGTTATTGGTGAAATTTCGGAGAAAACAGAAATGCTATTTTTCCGATTCTGACCACTTTTGCATTCCTTCATTTACATCGTAGATCACTAATACGACTTTGAAAGTTTATTATATCGTCCCGTATATAGGGTGGTCTGAAAAACTTTTTAAATGAAAAAGTTACTATTCATCAGTGGTTTTTAACAAAAGTTACTATTCATCACTAGTTCTTAAATAAGTACAAAATTTGGGGATATTACAACTAGGTTGGATATTATCACTGTAAAGGAAAAGAAAGAGGTGCTCCAAAAAATATAAATGAACTTAACTAGTTTTCAGTGTAAGTGAAATTAACTGATTGTGAATGTAGATGAACGTAACCAACTTTTTGTATACAATCCTGGGAATATAAAGTATGAAAAGCCATGAGCAAAGATTCCCTGCCCCTTATTTCAAGTTAAGTTGTTTTTAAGTACTTCTGGTTCTCTATTCTGCTTGAAGTAAAGACAACCCAACTATTGGCTACCTTGTTCACAACTTCATACGTTTATGCTGATTTTAACAAGGGGAAAACATACAGTATATAATTTTCACTCCGCTTTTAAATACTGATGCCAATTTCATGTGTGCTGACTCAGAGACACTATTTGCAATATCTGATTTACTAAATTCAGATTAAAAAAAGTAACTTTTACATGTATTTGTTTTAAATGAACTAAAAAGTTTGTTGCATTATTTAAAATCTTGGATAGGGACAAGGCCGATCAAAGCACATATAGTTACATGTTAACATTCATAGTCTCCAGTAGCATAACATTTGAGTCTCACTATTAAGTATTTGATTTTATTATTGAAGAACAATTAAATGTGCCAGACATTTTATTAATTTTCAGTACTTATTTTGTGTTTGAGTCTCACTTATCGTTTTATTAATTTTTAGTATTGATTATGTGAACTACTGCGACAGACACATAATTTAAATTTTAAAGAATAAGCCCAGAAAAGGTGATGTCGATGGTCCTTGTGTTTTCTGTATATTTACATTTACTCGAGTAGTTGCACTAGAAAATTTATAATTTGGCAAGATAATTCAATTGGTGTGTCAGCACAACGATTAATTTCGGCGAGTAGTCTATGTATTTTCTGTCCCTCTATTCCTGAAGTCCCACAAACTCCAGGGGGGTTTTCACTTTACCAGAAGTAAGTTAATCCAATATTTCATGTTTTTCTCATTCCTATCTTGGTTAGAAGGTGACAGCTCTATCTTATTTTGGTCATAAACCAAAATGTTATTTGCTGGTATTTGTGCTATTATCTTTTTATGCTTTAAGAGTTTTTAACCAAAATGATATCAATAGCTTTATTTATATGATGTATAGTTTGATACACTTGTTATATATATATATATATATATATATATATATATAATATACTTATGGTAATGTTTTCTACAAATTAACTCAGAATGACGAGGCGGCCTATATTTCACAAATCCCGCACACCTGATCAAACACAACCGCCGACACAACAACGCACACCACGGACACCAGAGCTCACTCAACAGAGCACACCCGAGATGTCACAACATCACACACCTGATCAAACACCTCATAACACACCACGACAAACTCCCGATCCTGACACGTCTGGTGAATCCTCCACCTCTGTCATTAATGGTGCATGGAAAGTGGGAACAATGCATGATGATGGGCGTATTCGAGTTGAAGTTATCGAAGGAGTGTAAGTTTTATTTTTTAAACATGTCTTTTAAGTACTTATAACATATAATATGACTGATGAATTGTTTAATTTTAAGGTTGGAACCATCGAATAAATGCTCAACCCAGATTACCAGTATCATGCATGAAAGACTTCAGCCTAAAGGGTTCGCCTAGAAATCAGTGTCTAAGGATACTAAGCAGTTCTACTTTGAGGAGTTTAAGGTAGTTCCATACATTCCACAAATTAAAAATTCCGCAGTCCATTGTGTTCTGCAGATTCTTTATGGTTTTCTAGTTCCAACTCTGTTTTTCTAGTTTCAACTCTGTTTTTCTACACTGAAGTTACTCCATTTTTCTAAATTCTTCTCTCTTTACTTCACTCTGCATTGTGTTTTTATTTAGTTCTGCGCTTTCATGTGTTAATACTTGCAAATTAAAAGAATTTTTCAACCATTTAAATTAACTTAGTATCAGTTGTTACTTAATGTTTTTTCTTTTATATTGCAGAAATGGTTTGTATGGAGACAAGAAGATAACTTGGTATATGAAGCATGGCGAAAAAGTGTTGCATATCGTTATAAGTATTTGCGTTCTAGAGCTCATGCAAAGTGGGAAAAGAAAAAACAGTTGGATAATAGAATCGGAAAGGATGTGTGGCTGAGTTGGATCGAAGAGTGGAAAACCCCAGAATTTCAGAAGAAAACTGAAATAAAGAGAGATAATCGAAAGGGTGGAGTTGTTAGAAATGATTACCCCACAACACACACTGCAGGTTCATCCTCTCACCGGAAGACTGCAGCTCGTTTGGTAAGCTTGTGGATGCAATATCGTAAAAGTTATCAGATAACTTTTTGTATTTTGTATTATCATATTTTAATATGCACAAGTATTTTATGTAGGCTGACGAGTATTTAAGAGATCCATTCTGCCACAAGTTGTTTCTGTATACGCACACTAAAAATCACGATCTAAAGATGTTCATTGATGAAAAAAGTGCAAAATTATATGTAAGTCCATATTATCTTTGTCATTTATAATTGGTAATATTGCAGCTAAGTGTTAATATATGTTGGTCATTGTATATGTAACTGTTAATATGTGTTGGTCTGGACATTTATTTTTGATGGTAAGTGTGGAAATTGAATTGACTTGCTTATTTTTGCAGGAGAAAATCAAATCCCTCCGTGCTGAGCGTTCCCGGCCTGCTGATGGCTGATCAACACCTCAACCTGTTGATGAAAATCAGTTGTTCTATGATGCAGTAGGCGGTCGAAACAGCAGGAACATGATATATGGTCTGGGCTCATCGCAGGATCTCTTTTATGCACCAAGTAGTAGCACAATTGCACATTTCTGCAATTCCTCCCATCTTAATAGTCAAGATTATGAGAAGCTACAAACCGAGCTCGAAGTGATGAATGAACGAATGAAAGAAATGGACGCGATGCAGCAGTGGATGAAGGATATGGAGAATCTTTTAGCAAGGATGGCTGATAATCAAATGCAGTAGGCAGACAATGAAAAGCTCAAGTTTTGAGGTATATAAATTCTCGACTTACTTGAGAAGTTTTTTTCTTGATAGCATGATATGTTTGATTTTTAAGTAGCATAAGTTTATATGTTTCATATTTAGCAACATGTCTTAGTATATACTTGTCAGCCGGTATTGAATTTATAACAGTCTTGAATTGTTCATCTTGATAGCATGATATTGTTGTAAAACTGAAATGTATTTGTGCCCATAGATTTCATTGTGGAATTGCAAATTTTTATTAAAAGTATGCAGTCTCCGTTTTTTTATAGAGATGAAGGTGTATGCTGCGCACTCTAGCGCAAACAAATTTCTTGTCTCGTGTGTTGGTCAGACTTATGCTAGTGTCTATCTTTTGTTAACAGTCTGATCATTGTTTTTTTTGCAAACAATCTGATTATTATGGCTATATATGAAATGTACTATTGGAATCATGTGGTTTAAGGATGGATAAATCAACTTATGCAAGTGTTTTATTTCTTCAACATGCTTGTCTAATATAGGTTCAATTTTTTTAGAATATGGCTTACTAATTTTTATGAAGCTCTGAGACTTGGAAGTACAAGTTAAGAATTAAAATAGATATGATATATTGAGTTTAAATAATGCAGAGATATCTCTTTGTTGGTTTAAGTCCCCAGATACGTGGATATTAATTTAGTTTCAAATTTGTTGAATGTCTAAATATATCACTGCATTGTATGAAAATATTACAGTACTGTTGCCTTCTGAGAATGTCATAGAAAATATATGTCAGCACCTCAAGTTCAACTAAATTTTAATTTCTTCTTGAGATTTGGACAAATTGATAATTTAGTTGTATCTCCTTTGTAATATAGAGATCATTTTATTTCCTGATGGTGTTATATCCAGTTAGTTGTTGATATCCAGATAATGAAATTTAGATTATCTTTTTGTTACTTACCAATTTTACTCTATTTGCTTGTGGGCATGTTGATTAGTTTTGCTTTTTTCTTATTCTAAAATGCAGGCAATTGGAGAATGGTAGCATGCTGCATTGTTGCTTTAGTTACTCTGGGAATGGTCTGCTCGAAATGTTAAGCTACCATGTCTTACTATTAGCTTGTATTAAATAGAACTTATTTGAAATCACATTGTGCTCCTTTTGTTATATTTGGATGTGTAAACTTGTCGCTATCTGAATTTGTAAACTTATGACAGAACCTTTGGCAAGTATTGAAGTTGTTAATCTATGGTTTTCTTTTAGTTCAATTTTCTAGTATTTACAACATCAATTTTGAATATGCAGCGAACCAGAACATGTTTTATAACACGATAAACAAAAAATGTTCCTTTAGTGCGCAAGATTCTAAATGACAATATCGACAGAATTGTAATGGAAAAGCTTTTAAAAGAATTAAAATTAATATTAATGACGGTCAATACGAAAATAAAATTGGAGTATGTTGAAGAAACCGTCGCTAATCAGCAATGGATTACCAACGGAGTAAAGGCGTTGGCAGGCCCCGACGGAAATCCGTTGGCCTGGAGTTGTTCAAGGTTGGTCAACAAGAAGAGGATTTCGTTAGTAGGTTGTCGCTGTTCCGTTGCTATATTGCCAACGGAATTTATATTCCGTCGGGAAGCCCTTCCCTACAACCAAAATTGCAACAAAAGATTTCGTTGGGAATTCCGTCGCCATCATGAAATGCCGACGGAATGCAACCTTTACCGACGAAATTTCCCGTCACAATTACCGTGAATTCTTGTAGTGTCCCTCACGCAATGATGACTCATTTTGTATCACATAGTCAATCATACGAGAATTACAATTGCGAACTTGATGCAAGTATGGGTAACGTTCTAACAAATCAAATGAATCAAGATAAGAATAAGAACACATAATTATGCAAAAGCTCAAGTTGTCTTCTCAATCAGTCCTAAAAAAAATTCTACAATACACAAATAAGTAACTTGATCTCAAAATACTAAATAGTGCAATGATATTAACAAATAAATAATTAAAATTAGTCCCCGACAGCGGCGTCAAAAACTTGTTAGCGATTTTACAACTCAAATGCAAGTGCACATATTGTTACAAGTAGTATATAAATTCGTTCCCACGAGGACTAAATCTAAGTTGTTAAGTACCAAACACTATCTTTCTCCTAATTCAAATTTAATAACAAAAGATCAAAATTATATTACAAACTACACCTAAAATATACAAATCAACAAAAGAATAAAAACAAGAGTAAAAATATCTAGGCCTTTAACTTCATCTTGAATTTAATAAGCATATATTATCATCTCTATTTCATGTTCTAATTGCTAGTCTAGGGTACATAAATAATCACAAGGATCTCCCGAATCACAACTGAATCTAACTTATAAGATTAATTCGCATATTCCTATGTAGAATTTAAATCCATGAACAGCATTAACACATAGCCAATTTTTGACTACTCGAGGTGATTAGGTATATTCCTATCCTAAACACAAATTAACAAATATGTAAATCTTGTTAGGTCCAAAGTATCGTAGAAGTGGGGGTTGAATACGATACTCACTAATTATTCAATTTCGTTCGCGGATAATTATATGTGTTCTAGTCCGAAATCAAATACACCAAATCAAAACACGAGTCGGGGAATATATCGTTTTATAAATATAAACCTCGAGGGGTGCTACAATTCTAATCCGTAGGATTAGCTTCAATGAGTTTAGGTTACACAAAATCAATACAATGATAGAATTCTAAGCACTATTAATTTCTCTGTAATTCTCTGGCTCAAACTTCTCTCTTCGTAAATGCTTCTGTGATTTTCCTAACTGAAGTAGACACTGTCTTCTCTCAAACACATGTAGACTTTGAAAAACTATTTAATGGTTTAGGATTAATCCTGGCCCTTCAAGTTCTTCATCAACCTGACAAAGTGACACAATTTTCACCTGCTCTTTATTTAAAAACTATCGAAGGAATTTGTTTTTCTTCCCTTCGATAGATTTTACTTCGATAGATTTTAAATAAAATCTATCGAATGGAAAACGAAATTTTCGATGGTTTTTCTTTCAACTTCACTTGATCAACTTCGATGGTTTTTCTCAAAAGAAAACCATCGAATCTTTTTTCTTTCAGTTTGACCCTTGAAGTTTCTTTCCTTTTTCAGCAAGTAAATTGTACTTCCATTTAAACCTAAACATACCTTGTAATATTCTTTTCACTTTCAGGATGTTTCAGATTTAGACTTAAATCAACTTCTTCCGAGACGATAAACATCTTGATCTTTTAGGTGCTGACAACTGGTGCAACTGGTCTGGTTCACAGATGACTAACACTTGATCAATACTTCCATGTCTTCAATTCAATGTTGTTGATAAGTCCTTTGTCGTTCTGGTTGCTTCAATAAAATCACTGGAATCCTATGGTACTAACTCTTAATCATTCAAATACTTATGTAGTCTTGAAAGTCTTGTTTCTTTATTTGTCACTGAGGCTTGAACATATTAATGAACTTCTTTCCGTGACCTGTTTACGGACTTCAAGAATACATACCATATTTTGATTTTTTGAGTTTACCTTTTCTTCTTTACTTCTGGATTCCTGTGCTTCTGTCAATATTATTGTCTGTCTTGTTCTTTGTTGAGTTGTAGTTATCTCTGTTACATCTTATGTTACATTTTGCTTTACAATCTCCCCCTATTTGATTGTTAGAGTTCGACAAGCAAATACCTCGTGGATAACTCAACTAACTAAGGAAACATGAAACTAATTAAAATAAGACATATTGATAATATTAAATGCATTCTGGATTACATATATACATTTCCATATTTCTAATTTACAAAGAACATTAAGAAATTATATAATGAAGTTGCTCCTCTAGACTGAGCAGATTGTTCTTTGCTTCTTCTTCTTCAGTCCACTAAAATCTCACATTCTTCAGCTACTGGATTGGAGTTAGCAGCTTGATAATCAATCACTGATGGATAGTGCAGTGGTTCTCCAGGTTTAAGGATTTCTCCTTTGATGTGTCTTCCAATATACTCAACCTGTTGACCCACTCTAGCCCACAACCATGCAATACTAACATCTTTCTTATTTTGCTTTGGCATGTTTGGTTGTCTGGGATGCACTTCCAATCCTCTCTCCACTCTCTTCCTATAATAGGGTACATTCTCCATCAGATATCTTCTTAGAGTGTCTGCTGCTTTGTCCTTCTCCGTAGTTGTGAATCCAGTGGATCTAAGATACTTCTCAACTGATATCAGATAGTTGTTTGGGTAATCTTTCAGTTTGTCCTCCGTCAGATAGCAGATTCTGAACAAGTCATTTTTCATGAATCTAACCATAGGAGGGTTTTCAGATATCTCTGGACTGACCTTCATTAAGATCTCCTTAACATGCTCCCGGAGCAGTTCATTTAACCTTGTAGTTCTTTGGATCTTAATGAGCATCACCTGTAATTCAGTGTAAATTCTTTGCTCGAAAAACTTGGTGGATATCACAAATGTACCTCTGTCAATGAAATTGATTAGAATGTTTCAGGCACCATTTGCTTTCACTCCAGCCTTCAGTTAGATAAGAGAATGTCTCAATGCAGTGAAATAAGTATCATCTTCTTGATTTGCACTTCTTATGTCTTGAATGATAACTTCCACCTCAGCATTGTCGTTGACTTCTAATCCGTCTTCAACTCCGCAAAAAGTGTTGTAAGCTACCTCCCATTATTTTGTGCCAAATCAATCATCTTTTTCTTCCTTATTTCATTGTACATATTAAACCTTTTCAGCTTCTCGCTTCTCTGAATTGCTTGGTGGGTCTCTTTCTCAGCTTGCCTGACATCTCTTTCCGCTTTCTCAGCTTTTAATCTTTCCAAGGCAGCTTCTTATTCTGTTGTAAGAGGATTTGCTTCTTCCATATCATCATCCATGATAGGATGTTCAATTGGCTCTGGATAATATGGTTCATGCTCTTGCAGTGGTTGTTGCTCATGCATGATCTCAAATCCCTCTTCAACTTCTTCTCGTACAAGATCTTCAATCCAGTACTGTCTCACTGGAATAGTGGTTAATGTTATCATTGTTGTTTCCCATTTCCCCCATCCTTCTTTCTCCCCCTTAGTTGAGGAATCCTCCATGTAGTAATCCTCAGCATAGTAGGTTGAAGGACCAGGTTGTTGGTTTCTCAACATATTCCAGATCGACTCTATCCCGTCACTTTGATTCTCCATGAATAAAGTAATGTCCTTGTTCATTTCCTGCACAGAAGCAATCTTTTGGTCAATGTCATTCAGTCTTGAGTTGGTAGTCTGCTCTATTCTGTCTAATCTCTTGTTGAGGCGAGACTCCACTCTTGACAACATATTCATTGCATCCTTGACCCTTGCTTGACCATCCCGGATAACCAGAACGTCTTCAGTTAAAGCTTCTTGTCCTTGTTGTAAGACATGTACCTCGTTCACAAATCCATCACGTAAGTCTTTGACGTCAGTTCTCAATTCGACCAGTTCCTCCAAAGCTTCCTTCTTCAGGGAGTCCACTGCCTGTTTTCTACCTGTTATAGTGCCAGATGCACTGCCTAAGACTCTGTAAGTTCTTCTGGACTCAGCCGCAGCCAAGTCAATCTTCTGTTGAATTGTAGATAAAGAAGCATCAACTGGACCGGAGGAGATCCCTTGGTCAAATGAAGGTCTAAGTGGGACTTTGAATAACGGATTTCCCTGACGATCATGAACTGTCATCTCCTTGATAGTGGATTGAACTTGTAACTCTCTATCTGTTGGCACTAGCAAATCATCTATATTTGTTAGGGTTTGGGTGTCACTCCTCACATTTGGCTATGGGTGTTCACTCAACGTTTCTGTTGGTGTTTCACTCATCGTACCTTTCCCACTCAGGCCATGTGTAAGTGTTTGTGTTTCACTCATTCCCATCCTGCTATGTGTACCTGCATCAGAATTCACCGTAGCCATCCTTAAGGAGGTCACCGGTGGTGCAATGGGGCTTCGCAAGTCCCCATCCTTGGATATACCAAGTTACTGATCATCCTTAGATGATGTATCCTTAATAGGATCTAGAGTTTGAATCTCTAGGAGGCTAGAATCAGGCTCTATTAACAGCAGAGATCCTAAAACTTCCTCTAAAATCTTTGAAGACTTTTCCTCAGTTAACTCCTCAATTAAAATTGATTCATTGTCACCGAGTTGCTGATCTGCACCTACGTCAGACCCTGTACCCGCAGGATCCAGATATGTTCCATCTGGGGAGCTAGGCAATGACCCTTTAGATTTTGCATTTAGGTCAGAACCTTCTCTCAACGTCTGTGAAGACTCTTGGTTCAATAAATAACCTTCAACTGGTGGTCCTGACCGTAATATGGTCGGAACACCAGTTGCTTCCGTCAATTCTTCCTTACTAGATTGAGCTATGGGTTCAGATATGGCTTTGGTAAGCGTTGCCCAATCAGCTTCAGAAAAATCAGTAAAGGGCTGTTTGAATGAGAGAAATGAAGTATCAACAGTTGCCTCAGTTTCTATTCTTCTCCTTTTAGAGGAAGGCAGAGCTGTTGTTGAAGGGTGTATCTCCTTATGTGGTGCTGCTAAGGCACTATCTCCCTCTACACTCATGGATGTTTGAATGTTTGGTATAGTAGGGGTATGAGCTTCGTTCACTGTTTCATTTGGCTCATGCAAAGGCTCTATGACCGTGGTTAGAGGTTGTTGGGTTTCAACCTCCAGGTCAGGAATGGCCACTGAGGTCTCTGGATCAACATCCATTGGATCAGGTTGAGGAGCCACTACAGGTTCAGGAAGTGGTAGGGGTACCGTTCTAAGATAGTCTGTGAGAACAGTAGGCACCCCTGGAAGATGGTTCTTCTTGATAAGAGCTGTTATGGCATTGCTCTTCATCTTCATGCAATCCATTGTCTCCTCACCTTCAAAGATGTCCCGTTCTTCATCTGTTAACACATCATTGAGAATTAGCTGTAGGAACCTGGGATAGAAATAAAGCACATCATCGATGCTTGTTCTCTCTTCCAGTGGTCCCATGCACAAAATGATTTGATCAATCACAAGTGTTCCTATGTTTATATGCCTATTGTTAGCAATAGCAAACCCTAGCTTCTGAAGAAACAAAGGAATACCATGCAGATTTGTAAGCTTTGTAGTAAAAACATGGATTAAAGTGTGAAGGAAGAAATTCCATGGCTTAGTCAGATAATTCTTTAAAAACTCTTCCACAAAGAAGTTAGGTTGTTGACTTCTAATGAGAGTGAAGAAAGCGTGTATTTCTTCAGTGTTGGGATCAGGAACAAGGTTTTCTGTTGGAAAGTGTAAAATCCTATTAAGGTCATGTTCCGTCACCATAATTGTTCTGCCCCCTGGCACAACAAAACTGAAGGATGAGATGTTATTCTCAGATGTGTCAGTGGTTGTTGTGTACAGTGCAGTCAATTGATCAATACAAAGGACCGCATGAGTACTTAAAGCGTATGCCACTAAAGAACGTGTGTTCAAAAATTGTGCCCATGCACGAAACTAAATGTTCGTAATGGATTGCACATTTTGAAAAGAGACATGATTAGTTTTGGTTACAATAAATTCTTCGGCCATTGTATTTTCAAAAATTCCAGAAAATTTAAATTAAAACCAAAACTATTTTAATTAATTATTTCTAATTAATTAACTTTTAAAATAACCCTTTTTACTAATTTTAAAAAACTCGAACCAAAAACAATCAAGAACCCTAATTGTTAACTTTTCAAAATTTTCACTTAAAACACAAAGAAATCAACTGATTACCGGTTAATTCCCAAGGATGAATACTGTTAACAAATGTTAGGATCTAGAAAAGTCACTATCGATGGTTTCTCCTTCACAGTAGATTCAAAAACTCAAATCAATCACACTTTCACGGTTAAAATCGAGTAACAGTGAAAGAATAGTAACTTTTTCAAGTTTTCATCGGTTAAAAATTGAAGAATATATCGATGGTGATGGTTTTTCTTTGTATCTCTCTTTGTAAGTATATAAAACTCGGCTTAGATCTTAGAATAATGAAGAAAAACGACTAAGGGGATGTTTTATACACTGTGAACTATAGGGGTATTTTAGTAAATTCATGTTCGATAGATTTTAAAATGAACCGTTGATGGTTTTTATTGAGGGGCAAAAAGGTCAATCACACTTCGATAGTTTTTTGAAAAACTATCGAAGTGGTTAAAATCAGAATTTAAAAGGCCTTTTTCAAAAACCATCGAAGGCTTATAGCTTGTAAAAACTAAAAACTATCGAACAATAAATTTTTTGAAAACCATCGAGGATTTTAAATATTGAAAAAATTAAATCATGTCGATAGATTTCACTTTGAATTTCAAAAACTATCGAGAAATCCCTTCGATAGATTTTATTTCTTTTTCAAAAACCATCGAATATTACATTCGGTACTTTTTGCAAAGTACTCAGAAAATCAATCGAATTTCCTATTTTGATATATTTTTGCTTCTCAGTTTTATTTTTAAACCTGTTCTGTCTAAAAATTAACTGTCCTTTTTCTTATTTTCTGTCAACCAAGAATTTTATTTTTTAGATCAAACTTTTTCACCAAAAAAATCCAAAGTTAACAGAAAATTCACAATTTTCTTAGAATAAAATCAACTAAATATCATTAACTGATATAAACCAATTAAAACCTAATAAATTATGCTGAATTATTTTACAATGTTTAAAACAAGATAAAATAATTGAAATTAAATAAATGCTGTAATATTTAGAACAAATATTAGCACTTAAATAATTTTAGAATTATTACTTAATTAAATGCCAGAAGATATATCATCCATAAATATGACATAAAATTAGTACAGTAATTCTAACTTACGAGAATTGTTCCTGAAAATAAATTCACGAGTCCTAAGGATATAGAAATTCTTAAACTCATGTATTTACTAGGACTATCTTGCAGTTAGTGACTTCTAATCAAAATCAATTACAAAGATTTAACATCCCAAGTTCACCAACCAGCTTAGAAAAAGTGGATTCATCAAGCGGTTTAGTAAAAATGTCTGCAATTTGTTCCTCTGTGGGTACAAAGTGTAACTCCACAGTTTCATTCATGACATGCTCTCGGATAAAATGATACCTGATGTCGATGTGTTTCGTCCTCGAGTGTTGCACTGGGTTGTTGGAGATTGCTATGGCACTTGTGTTGTCGCAGAATATTGGAATCTTAGTCAACAAATGTCCATAGTCACGAAGTTGGTTCCTCATCCACAAGATTTGAGCACAACAGCTACCTGCAGCTATGTATTCAACTTCAGCTGTTGATGTGGACACTGAGTGCTGCTTCTTTCTATACCAAGAAACTGACCTTCTTCCAAGAAACTGACAGCTTCCTGAAGTACTCTTCCGATCAATCTTACAACCTACAAAATCTAAGTCTGTATATCCAATAAGATCAAATCATGTATCCTTAGGGTACCAAATTCCAAGATTTGGGGTTCCCTTAAGATATCTAAATATTCGCTTAACAGCTATTAGATGAGATTCTTTGGGATCAGACTGAAACCTAGCACACAAGCATGTTGCAAACATTATATCTGGTCTACTTGCAGTGAGATATAGTAAGGAGCCTATCATACCTCTGTAGCTTTTGATGTCAACCTTCTTACCAGTTTCATCCTTATGAAGCTTAGTGGCAGTTGGCATTGGAGTCTTTGCTGTAGATGAGTCTTCCATTTGATACTTCTTCATAATATCTTTAATGTACTTGGACTGGCAAATGAATATTCCATCTAGCCTTTGATACACTTGTAGTCCAAGAAAGAATGACAATTCACCCATTATGCTCATTTCATATCGACTCTGCATTAACTTAGCAAATCTCTTGCATAGATCCTCATTAGTAGAACCAAATATTATGTCATCAACATATACTTGCACCAATATCAAATCATTTTTGTGCTTCTTGTAAAAGAGAGTTTTATCTACAACACCTCTTGTAAAGTTATTTTCAAGTAAAAATTCAGAGAGAGTGGCATACCATGTCCTTGGAGCTTGTTTGAGTCCATAGAGAGCTTTGAACAAAAAGTACACAAAGTCTGCCAGATTTGAATCCTCAAACCCTGGAGGTTGTTCCACATACACTTCTTCTTCTAGCTCCCCATTCAGAAAAGCACTCTTCACATCCATTTGATATACTTTGTAATTGGAATGTGCTGCGAATGCCAGAAACATTCTGATGGCCTCAAGTCTTGCTACTGGTGCATAGGTTTCATCATAATCTATACCCTCTTCTTGAGAGTAACCTTTAGCAACCAGTCTGGCTTTGTTTCTCGTTACAATGCCATCTTCATCCAACTTATTTCTGAATACCCATCTTGTTCCTATAACAGATTTTACTTTAGGCCTGGGTACCAGCTTCCAAACTGATTGAGTTCATCTTGCATTACAATCACCCAATCTGGATCTTCTAGGGCATCTTCAACTTTCTTAGGTTCTGTTTCTGAAAGAAACCCAGAATAGTGGCATTCATTTTGTGATGTCCTTCTAGTTCTCACTCCTGTGTCCGGATCACCAATGATCAAGTGAAAGGGATGATCTCTATTCCATACCCTTTGTCTTGGCAGATGCGATCTTGATGATTCTCCTTGTTCAAAATTTTGTTGAGTGTGACTAGTTGATCCTTCTCCTGCTCCCCCTGAGTTGTTGCCGGTATGATCTGTTGACCCTGTTGTTTGACTAGTGGATCCAATAGTAGTTTGAGGATCTCCACCACTGTCACCACTTGGTCCAGAATCATTATCATTATCATTATTATTATTACCAGGAACAACTTCAGGTTCTTCTTCAATGTCAGAGAGATCTCCTGATAGATTTTCAAATACCAAGGATTCAGAGTTCTCTCTAGTTTGCAGGCCTGGTCTTTTGGTGTCATCAAATGTTACATTAAGGCTTTCCAACACCTTCTTATCTTCAATCACATATACCCTGTAAGCTTTAGATTCCAGAGAATAGCCCAGAAAAATGCCCTCATCTGCTTTGGCATCAAACTTGCCTAGATGTTCTCCATCTTTTAATACAAAGCACTTTGCACCAAACACATGAAAGTACTTCAGTGCTGGTTTCTTATTGGCCATTAACTCATACGGAGTCTTTTCATAATCTTTATTAATCAGGGTTCGATTCTGAGTGTAGCAAGCTGTATTCACTGCTTTAGCCCAAAAGTAAGTGGGAAGTTTTGATTCATTTAACATTGTCCTTGCTGCTTCAACCAAGGTTCTGTTCTTCCTTTCCACTACTCCATTATGTTGAGGAGTTCTTGGTGCTGAATACTGTCTTGAAATTCCTTTCTCTGAGCAGAAATCATGAACTTCCTGTTTGTCTCTCTCAGAGGATAGGTCTTCCCTTTCATAGTTAATTCATTCAGCAACTTAGTATACTTCTCAAAGACCTGAGTTATACTTTCTCCAGGAAGTGACCTAAATGATTCATATTGAGAAGTCAGGATGTCCAATCTGTTTTCCTGCACGTCTTCAGTTCCTTCCATTATCAAGTTTATGGTATCCCACATTTGTTTCCCGCTTACACAGTTCATTAACTGATAGCTCATTTCCTTGTCTACGGAGTCTGTTAATATCAACATCAAACCTGTATCCAATCGAATCAGTTCCTTATCCGTATCTGTGTACTCAGACAGTTCCTTTGGGATAGAACTTTGAGGAACTCTAGTACCTTCAGGTGTTGTGGTTTCACCTACTGATTTCATTGGTACAAACGGTCCATTTTCAAGTATGCCAATATACAACGGATTAGATGCCTTGATAAATAACAGCATTTTCATCTTCCACAAACCGAAATCATCTCTAGTGAAGGGGGAACTTTAATACCAGCAGTTGTCTTTGGAGCACTCATGGTTTCTGAAAATTTCAAATTGTTTAAAATTCAAGAAATTCCAATTAAATGAAAAAATTTGAAAGTTAAAAAATTTGCTTCAAATTTTCAAGCCTTGTTTGATTTTGGTCTCATTCATCGGATCTGATTTGTACGTCAATCAAGAGGCTCTGATACCAATTGTTAGGTCCAAAGTATCGTAGAAGGGGGGGGTTGAATACGATACTCACAAATTATTCAATTTCGTTCGCGGATAATTATATGTGTTCTAGTCCGAAATCAAATACACCAAATCAAAACACGAGTCGGGGAATATATCGTTTTATAAATATAAACCTCGAGGGGTGCTACAATTCTAATCCGTAGGATTAGCTTCAATGAGTTTAGGTTACACAAAATCAATACAATGATAGAATTCTAAGCACTATTAATTTCTCTTTAATTCTCTGGCTCAAACTTCTCTCTTCGTAAATGCTTCTGTGATTTTCCTAACTGAAGAAGACACTGTCTTCTCTCAAACACATGTAGACTTTGAAAAACTATCGAATGGTTTAGGATTAATCCTGGCCGTTCAAGTTCTTTATCAACCTGACAAAGTGACATAATTTTCACCTGCTCCTTATTTAAAAACTATCAAAGGAATTTGTTTTTCTTTCCTTCGAAATTTATCGAATGGAAAACCAAATTTTTGATGGTTTTTCTTTCAACTTCACTTGATCAACTTCGATGGTTTTTCTCAAAAGAAAACCATCGAATCTTTTCTCTTTCAGTTTGACCCTTAAAGTTTCTTTCCTTTTTAAGCAAGTAAATTGTACTTCCATTTAAACCTAAACATACCTTGTAATATTCTTTTCACTTTCAGGATGTTTCAGATTTAGACTTAAATCAACTTCTTCCGAGACGATAAACATTTTGATCTTTTAGGTGCTGAGAACTGGTGCAACTGGTCTGGTTCACAGATGACTAACACTTGATCAATACTTCCATGTCTTCAATTTAATGTTGTTGATAACTCCTTTGTCGTTCTAGTTGCTTCAATAAAATCACTGGAATCCTATGGTACTAACTCTTAAACATTCAAATACTTCTGTAGTCTTGGAAGTCTTGTTTCTTTATTTTTCATTGAGGCTTGAACATATTAATGAACTTCTTTCCGTGACCTGTTTACGGACATCAAGAATACATACCATATTTTGATTTTTTGAGTTTATATTTTCTTCTTTACTTCTGGATTCCTGTGCTTCTATCAATATTATTGTCTGTCTTGTTCTTTGTTGAGTCGTAGTTATCTCTGTTACATCTTATGTTACATTTTGCTTTACAAATTTCTAGTTATATTGATTGGTTCTAAATTCAGGCTATCTCTTCCAAGCATCACCCAAATTAATAAATCAATCTCAAAGTTAATTACTCTTTGAGAAGCATTACACCCAAATCAATATAATCAACCACAATGAACATAAAATAGAGATAAATAAGAACACTTATATAAAAACTCAAGAATCCATTAAAGCCCTAGAATAACAATTAATTCAACATCTTAAAGCAAAACACAACAAAGGAATATAGAAGTTGAAGGAAAGGTAAAACTCTTTTGATGTGGCTTCAATCTTCAATCTCCAAAGTGATGTGTGTCTTCTTCTTCAAGTGTATCCCCGTTCTTGTTCTTCTTCTCTCTGTTCTTCTCTAAAAGTCTAAACTAAAATTACTCTACGTGTCTACAAAACTCTAACTCCAACCGCTATCTAACGTGTCTAACTGATGAATATATTCTAATACAAATGTTTTTAATGATTTCGTAGCTCGACTTCATGGTCCATTGAGAGCAAAGAAAAATATTAAGCCCAACACAGAATTATTGGTCTTCTTCCCAGCTTTCCAATGACTGCGGGTCTCAAACGGACTTATAGAACTCCCGATAGAGCAAAAATAGCGAAAGATTTGAAAACTGTCCAAAAATCTGAATTTTCAATGAATTAACTTCCAAAAATCCAATTTCAGCTCCAATCTATTATTTTCTTGATTCCTACCATAAAACATTAAATATATAATTTTATTCCCTACTTCAACAAAACAAACATGTGATAGGAAACTTTAAAGGATTATAATACTTAAATTAATCCTAAACAAATTTTTATACAACAAATATAAGATAGAAAAATTTAAAAGATTATAATCTTATCTTATACTTAATATCATGAAACGTGACCTTAGATTTTGAAAGAATTTGTAATGGGAGACAATTGAAGAAACGGGACTTCCAAAAGGTGTTAGTGATCGACTAATAGAAGATTCTGAGAGAGTTTGAACTAATTTAGAGAAGTCGATAACTGTTACATTTGTGTTTATTGTAAACTTATGGAGTCAGGGTCATCTTCAGTGGAAAACACATTTTAGTATTGGAACAAATTGAACATGAAAAAAATCGGAAAAATGTAAAATAATTGTTATGTACTTTTTTGAAAGTGCAAAACATTAGTTTTCAGTTTTCTCCGCTACGAACCAAGAACCACTTTCAATCGAATTACACGCGTAATGAATTCTCGTGCACATATTTGAATTGATGTGTTTATAAAACTAAATGAAATGAGAAAGCCGTATGGTCTTGCCCTCTTGTTCTACCAATCTCTGGAAAATATATGGGACAATTTGGTAGTCTCGATTAGCTTCTTCAGCATAATAGTTAGGTTTTCAAGTTCAGTATTCTTGTCCTTCGCCAGTTTGTTTTTCTGAAAAAATGAGAAATAATACATTTTTAACAAGCTGATATTATAAAGTGCTAAAAGTTCTTAATGAAGTAAAATCACACAAGATACATGATTTAACTATGATTTAACTAGGGCTGTGTAACATCCAAACTCATTGTCGAATATATGTAGGATCCAATAACCCATCATAGGTCAGTTCATAAAAATTTACGATTTGGTATACATTAATTATTGACTTGTCTATATTTGGGCCCTACACTTTTATTGTAATCGATGTGAGATGTTACAAACACCTCCTTATTGGGTCGATGTTCTGGTTGAGCCACAAACACACTAACGGAACCCGGACATGTCTCTACACTTCCTGCAAGGCAGAGTTTTGATACCATTTATAACATCCAAGCCACAACCGAATGCATACTGGATCCAACAACCCACCACATGTCAGTCTATAAAAGCTAACGATTTGGTATACATTGACTGTGGTTTGTAAAGAAAAACAAGGGACATCTAGTGCATCAGGGAGTTCATATTTTAGCAAGTCACAGCAAGAGCCCAGCGGTCCAACGATACATTGAAGATCTCCACCTCCCCCGGTTAAGCAACACACTCTTACAATCGGCCATGTACCAGTGAAGTCAGCACCATTTAAAGCGAAGATGTACCATTTAGGAATTATTTTGTAACAGCGTCATCTTTGATAGCTGCTTGTGACAAAGCGAAGATGAATCTTGAAAAGGACAAAGAGAATGGGTGTTGTGCCCAAAATCTCACATGGGCTCAATTTAAGGCCCATATCTGTTATAAGTCCAGTAGCAGGGTATTGGGCTAGGATGGTGAGCACCAATGAGCAAGTCCATGATGCTGTGGTATAGGTTCAAGGTATCCTGATAGGTTCGAAGTGCCACAACAGGTACTCTGGAGCAGGTTCGAGGTACTGAGACAGGTCTGAGGCATCAAGGCAGCCTCAAGGTATTAAGGTGCAGGGAAGGTACTGAGGTGCAGGAGAAAGGTGTTGAGGTTCAGGTGGTCTAAACCTCGAGACTGTTACCAGCTGACGAGTGACCAGGACCTCTGGAAGGCAGAATACTAGTAGGACAAGGACTCAGCTACCTATACTTTAGGAGCACGGAATTACTCTTGGAAAAGGACTCCTAAATTCGGTTGAACATGATGGATGAGATAAAATATAATCAGTATGGGACTCATATCGATTATTCGGATAAACATTAGATGTAAAGAGGTTTAATAGGACTTGGAGTTGGACATGGACTAGGACACTGGAAAGCTCAGCTACAGGTGCATAATTCGACTAAAACTCTAAGATGGATTATCTTAAAGTGGTTGAATTCGCAAGGATTGAGAAGTATAAACCTAATAGAACTACATGGGGCTTGATTCCTATAAATAGGATATGTAGGCACTTGACTAAAGGATTCGGATTTTCACTCTCTACACGCATAAGGCTCGTGTTCTCTCTGTGATACATATTCCGGTGAATTGGCCGGCCGAATAGGAATTATTCCGCCCTCTTCATCCGGTGGTTTTGTCAACTCAGCCCCCAAAGACGTCACATTCTCCACCTGCTCCGGCAGCTGCGGCTTAAGCTCTAGTAGAGCTATAGACGTGCAAACCTACAGCTCTGTCCGACAACCTAGGACGCATTATATGGATATTCCAGCGATATTCTCTCTCGGTGTTGTTACCAAATTTCCCTCACAACATTTTGGCGCTAGAAGGAGGGGGCTTTATTGATCTTTTGAGGGAAAAGATGACGAAAAGCTTCGGTGATGATCGTACAACGAAGAACAATGGAGGTTTTCTGGAAAAAAGATATAAGAGATGAATAAACGAAGGAGAAATTATGGCTCACCAGGAGGTGCGAACAAGAGAGCTTCAAATTCTGAAAACCGCCAAAAGAGGTTCCCCAACCACCTTTATTCTAGTTATTTGGTGGTAAAAGTCATAAAACAAGGAGATGCGACTCCAAGATGCCTGAAATTTGATTTTGACGGAAGGAGCCAAGAAAAGAATGGCCAAAGATGGATTTCTAATAGATATTATGGTCTGGAATAGCTGGAAAGTAGGTACGCATGAGCTTCAGGCTTATACTTATGAATCAGGTGCGGGTTCGGGTGTGAACAGCTTCGAATGACCCCAAAGCTTCTCGCATCAAGAGCACTGATTGGTAGGACATGTGAAGCTTGACGTCCAACTATCAATGGAGGTACAGGCCACCCAGAGAGGCTCAGTCGAGAGGTTCAAGCAGCAAAGGCAAGGGAAACCTCTTAACTGAGGAGGTACAGATAGAACCGGATGCGAACCTCCTGATTAAGGAGGTACATGTGGAGTTAGATAAAACCTCTTTAACGAGGAGGTATGATCAAACTTAGAAAAACATGAGGATGTGGATATCTAGTGTGATGAAGAGGAACTGGAATAAAAGTTCAGGTGTATACTACTCAGAAGCTCTGTCGGGGTGTAGATAGGTGAGAAGTTGAACCTCGACCTGCTAATGGAGATAAATGCCATCTGGAGAGATTCAACCAGTTGGAGGTAAGGCTTAAGAGGCTTGTAGCTGAAGCTGAGCCGAGAGGTCTGTGGCTGAAGTTGAACTATGAGGTTTGTAGCTGAAGCTGTTTATTCTTTCTACTGGAAATGGAAGGTTGGCTGAACGTAGTAGTGGATTATATAAGGTTCCTATTGTATTTTATACTGCAAGGAACCGGGGTGGTAGTGGATGGTATGCTGCCCGAGAATGGTATCTGAAAATCGCTAAACCTTCAAGCGAAAAGGTTTTTCAACAAGGAATGAGTCAGGTTCATTGGCAAGCAGTTGTGTTCCACGGATCATTAGCTTCACCTGCGCTTTATTGGAACTCATCTGTTGGTTATAGCTTCATTAGGATTAGTTGCGGGATGCAACTTTATTGGTCCAGCTTCACTGTGGTTGACTAGCTCTTTAGCTTCACCTACCAAAGGCACCAGCATGTTTGATAAGCTGCGAAGCTCTTTCCAGGAACGAGGTTTGGCTAGGAGAGGTTCAATGATGGAAGGCGCTTCGATCAGGAGGATTCTCCAAGATGTTTAGTTTTTACATCTGATAAAGGAGGTTCAAAGCGAAGCTCTAGTTTTCTTTATACCTCATGTAAAAGAGAGCATAAAAGGAGATATTTGAGGAAAAAGGTCAAGGAAAAGAAGGAGTACTTTGTTAGCCATGAAGTTGCACCTAGGTCAAGTTGAAGCTTCAGTGAAAGAGGTTCTCATGTTGGAAGCTTCTCCAAACTAAGCAGCTGTAACCTAGGCCTACTCCAGGGAAGGAGTTGCGGAAGCTATGTGATGATCTTGGGATTCAAAAGGGGTTCACGGCGGTTTATCACCCACAAATAATGGTCAAACTGAGGTTGTCAACAAGATTATTAAACAGACCTTGAAGACCAAGTTGGAAGAAAACAAAAGGCGTTGGCCTGAGGAACTCCCTATGGTTTTGTGGTCATGCAACACAACACCACGAACCACTACTGAGGAGTCACCCTTCACCTTAACCTATAGTTGTGAGACTATGGTTCCCGTTGAAATTGGGGCTGGATCGTTTCGAAGGGAAAATTATGATCCTGGAAATAATGAGATGAATCACCGTTTGTATTTGGATTTAGTGGAAGTGGTTCGGGCTACTGCGCAGCTGAAGCTAGCTGCATACCAGTAACGTACTCGGAAGTACTTTGACAGCAAGGTTCATGCTCGTCCATTAAAGGTTGGTGATTTGGTTTTGAGAATGATGCTACCACACAAGGACAGAGGTACGGGTAACCTCTCGGTTAATAAAGGAAGTAGTGCGAGGTTCGAACCTGAACCTCTCGAGGAAAAGACCAAAAACTATGGAAGCTCAGGAGAGCAACGGAGCTGATAAAGGAATCTCGACTGAATTGGGCTTGGATCTTATTATGCTGAGGCAATGGATATAAATTAGGTGAACCTTACAAGGAGGTTCCTATCTTTGAAGGGATAGCTTCCCCTCGGACACTATTGTCGGATGTTTCCTTACAAAAGGATGAAAAAAATCTGAATTACCCGGTAAAAGGCATTCTTGGAGGCACTGGAGGTCCGCCGATAAAACTGAAAAAAATGATTACGAGCCTGCCATCAATATGGAGAGTTGTAGCTTCACACACGGATTGCCAAACTTGTTGGAAGCTGCAGCTGGACGTATATTACCAGCTTCGTGGATGTCTATTCAGACTTCTCCTTCAAAAGAATGAGAGGCTCTATAAGGTTCAATTCTTGGTCATGGACAAACTACTCCAAAGACTTGGGGGGTAGAGGATACCATAATATATGGAAGGTTTCTGAAAACAACTAGTGATCAAACTAAACGGAATAGGAATGAGGTTCAGCTTCGCGGTCCCTCAACTACCATCAGGTACAGAACCTCTTAATGGCGCAGCTATAAGGAGGTTGGATTGGCCAAATGGTGAAGGTTTATATACGTGTTGATCTAGTTCTCCACCCAAGCAAGGAGCCTAATACTTAACGTTTCACAACTGGAATCTACACCTCAGAGATTTGACAACTGGAATTATGGATTTTTCATCAAGGATAGGTAACATGGTACTTATTGGAAGTGATATTACAAGTAACAACGAGGTTTGTTGAACCTCGAGGTTCATGGTGAAGTTTGTTTGAACCTGACTATGGATTATATAAGGTTCCTCTTGCATTTAATGGCTTCAAGGAACCGGGGGGTAGTGGATGACATGATGTCCAAGATGGTATCTTGAAAGTGGTAAATTTTCAAGCAAATGGAGTTTACAATCAATAAGTGGTTCTGATTCACGGGCTTTCTGAGGTTCAAATGTGTGAACCTCTAAAAGGATTTGATTCTGGTGGTGCTCATGGATATGGACATGAAGCTATGGCTAGGATTGGAGTGGATTTTTTTGCAGATTCATTGGCATTCACCTACTGGTGTAGGTTGACTGGAATTCAGCTGCGGGTTGTAGCTTCATTGGTATTCACCTACTAGTGTAGGTTGACTGTTATTCAGCTGCGGGTTGCAGCTTCATTGGTATTCAGCTGCGGGTTGCAGCTTCATTGGTCTTCACCTGCTGATTGCAGGTTGATTAGAATTCAGCTGCGGGTTGCAGCTTAACTGGTATTCACCTGCTGGTTGCAGGTTAATTCATTGGTCTTCACCTGCTGGTTGCAGGTTGATAGGAATTCAGCTGCAGGTTGCAGCTTCATTGGTCTTCACCTAATAGTTGCAGGTTGATTGGTATTCACCTGCCGGTTGCAGGTTGATAAGAATTCAGCTGCAGGTTGCAGCTTCATTGGTCTTCACCTGCTGGTTGCAGGTTGATAGGTGCCTGCTGCTGCAGGTTGATAGGTATTCAGCTGCGGGTTGCAGCTTCATTGGTTTTCACCTACTGGTGTAGGTTGACTGGTATTCAGCTGCGGGTTGCAGCTTCATTGGAATTCACCTGCTGGTTGCAGGTTAATTGGTATTCAGCTGCGGGTTGCAGCTTCATTGGAATTCACCTGCTGGTTGCAGGTTAATTGGTATTCAGCTGCGGGTTGCAGCTTCATTGGAATTCACCTGCTGGTTGCAGGTTCATTGGTATTCAGCTGCGGGTTGCAGCTTCATTGGTTTTCACCTACTGGTGTAGGTTGACTGGTATTCAGCTGCGGGTTGCAGCTTCATTGGTTTTCACCTACTGGTGTAGGTTGACTGGTATTCAGCTGCGGGTTGCAGCTTCATTGGTTTTCACCTACTTGTGTAGGTTGACTGGTATTCAGCTGCGGGTTGCAGCTTCATTGGAATTCACCTGCTGGTTGCAGGTTAATTGGTATTCAGCTGCGGGTTGCAGCTTCATTGGAATTCACCTGCTGGTTGCAGGTTGACTGGTATTCAGCTGCGGGTTGCAGCTTCATTGGAATTCACCTGCTGGTTGCAGGTTAATTGGTATTCAGCTGCGGGTTGCAGCTTCATTGGAATTCACCTGCTGGTTGCAGGTTCATTGGTATTCAGCTGCGGGTTGCAGCTTCATTGGTTTTCACCTACTGGTGTAGGTTAACTATTATTCCGTTGCGGGTTGCAGCTTCATTGGTATTCAGCTGCGGGTTGCAGCTTCAATGGTCTTCACCTGCTGGTTGCAGGTTCATTGGAATTCAGCTGCAGGTTGCAGCTTCATTGGTGCAGGTTGAACGGCGTTCACCTGTGTTAAATAGGTTGATTGGCATCTTCTTGTGACTGGTAAGTTCCTAAGAAGGCAGGTTCTGAGTTGTGTGAAGGGTTCAAGGAAAGAAGCTCATCTATCATATCTACGGTACCAAAAAGGTGATGTGCGAGGTACGTCTTAAGAACTTGATATTCATTCATCATCTCTCAATTATATGGCTATATGAGAATCTAAACTGCTTTATGCATGAGATTGCTTTTAAATGACAAGTATATGGGATGCTATATCTTTAGATTTAAGATTATTATTTGTTGGTATGTTCAATTGAATGAAATACATGCATGAATGGAGAGGTTATACACTCAACCAATATGAATTATTCTACACTTGGTTTACCCCCACATGATTATACATGGTTACATGCCTTGATGATTACATGATTTATTTATGCTTTCCATGGATATGTTTGAATCTTAATGCATGGGTACTTGGTTTTAGTTCTTCACTATATTTGATTATGTGTTAAAGAACTAGGGGTAATAGATGATATGCACCTCATGATGATATTTCAAAAATTCTGGATTTTCTAACAAGTGATTCAGGTTCGAGAGATTTGTGAGGTTCAGCTGTGAACCTCTGAATGAGGTTCAGGTTCGAACCTCCAATACTGCACTTATGAAATTTGATTGGATTGGATTTAATATTATTGGATTGGATTTAATATTATTGGATTGAATTTAATGAAATTGGATTGGATTGGAGATTCCCACTCATGGATTATGAGGTGAAGGTTAAGACTTATGGATTATAAGTCACAGGCTCATGCTTCCACCAGAGGACTGGTTTAATGAAGCCCCTATTTGATGTTGTTGTACAACAAATACAGCTTATTACAGCTCATATAAGCCCTAGGGACACTAGGCATAAATATTATGGTAAAGTGTGGGAGCCAAACACAGGCCACACTCTGGATTAAACTCATTGCACGATTGCAAGCTGGAACACTAAATATGTCAAAACTACACTAGGGAGGTTCAAGGTTGGCGAACCCCTGAAGCTGTAGCACGGATTAAGCTTCATACAGATTTATGAAGTACATGGAATTTAATGGCGCATTACCCTAGGCAGGGATATACATGGATAATTAGTTTCTTCTAAGGCATTGGATAAAATGGCTTTTGGATATTTTAATCTATGGATTATGGATTATGTACCTAAGGATATTAGGTTCAAGGATAGTTTACTTACACATTATATTATTGGAATAATCATGTTGTGAATAATTTTTATCTTATATGGTTGGTATCTCTGGTTAAGAGGTAGATGACAGCTCAGGTGAGCCTCGGGTTTGTGGCTTCAATAACGCAAATATGTGTATTGATCAACCTTAGTGAAAAGTGATCTCATGATTTAGATCCTATTTACTACTTACATGGTATATATAAGGGATATTCTTAGATTGGCACATATCTGTTTACTGGTACAGGATTATTGGTTATCTAAACGGGTTTAAGGCATATGCATGGTAAAGATTGCATGGAAAGGTACCTTCATGCACGCGCTCTTCAGGACTTTGCCAAAATCCACAGTGCTGGATGCATGTAAGCTCCTGCACAGGTTCGCATGAGCTGCGAATAAACCCTGTACATCTCTTTAGGACTTTGCCAAATCCACATAATTGGATGCAGGTACCCATCTCAGTTGGCATGTGCAAGTGCGCCCGGAGTTTTGTAGCCCTTTACATGGCTGACTATAAACCTTTTAATGTCTCTTGGATAAGGTGCGAATGAAGACCGCCCTCTTGGATGAGGTGCAGATGGATAAAACACCTCTTGGAAGAGGTGTAGATGGATAAAACACCTCTTGGAAGAGGTGTAGATGGATAAAACACCTCTTGAAAGAGGTGAAGATGGATAAGACACCTCTTGGAAGAGGTGTAGGTGGATAAAGCACACTCTTGGAAGAGGTGTAGATGAAATGTGCGCGCACTTGGAGAAGGTCCATGACCAATTTTTTGATTCACACTACCAGGCGATGGATTGCATGAATGGGTAGTTGGGTAGATTTAGGTGCATGGCAATTTGCATATCTAAACGCGCATGTTCAGGTCCTTTGGTAACACCCTACGGCTCACGGGTTCGCGTGGAGTTCACCTATGCTTAACAAGATCACTTTGAACCTCATATGTGCTTGACAGGTTCACCCATATTTATATACATCAAGCAGGTTCCTTGTCAGTTATTTGTTGCAAATAGCTTCCATCTATTAGATTCCAACTTAGAGGTTCCTCAATATTTACTTGTAACTCGTAGCTAACACCTAACAGCTTCAAGTGTGTAGCTTCTAGCTTGCAGGTTCATTGATTCTCAGGTACAGCTACAGACTTCAGCCAACGGGTGCTGAACTCCTCAACATGATAGGATTCAAGCTGGAAGAGGTTCACATGTCAAATGGAAAGGAAACTTGATGGCTCGGGGGGTAAATCAGTTTCCCATGGAAAAGCTTGCATAAGGGAAAGGAGGTTCTCAGCATCAGCTCACTCAGGAGGGAGCTTCCACGTGGTAGGTTCAATGGTCGAACCTGAACCTAAAGTAGAACGATAAGGACAAAGATAAGTTTTACTCCCATGATTTACATATTCATAATCATCTATGTTTTATGTGCATACAAGAAATTATTCAAAGCATTTAGCTGAAAAGCTTCACTGTGAACCTCATGTTTGCGAACAGTTCATTATTTTTAGCCATACATGAACTCGTATTTATCTAAATGTGCATATCACATGATTTCAAGGAAGGTGTCTTGCATGGATTTATAAACAAAAGGTCATCATCATGCATGGTTTACAAAACTATTTTTCAAACTTGCTAGCTAAAGCTATTGAGTAGGTACCTAGGCATGCCATATGCCCCATTATGTAACCACTCGAAAAGACATGGCAGCGATTGAGGATATCTTCACAACCTTCCATTGGTTCCTCTTACGACATTTTTATATGGTTATTCAAGGTTATTCATGGTATTCCATGGTATATGGTTATTCAAGGTTATGCATGGTATTTCACGGTATATGGCTATTTTGGTTAAACTCAATGGTTTATGTTTTCCACGGTATTGGAAAACAACGAGGTCCAATGTGTCGGGATAATGGAAATTTCTGAAAATCGTGGCACTATGTCTTGAAGAGTGTGTTCGCCAAGGTTCTACCTGATTGTAGAGGCAGCAACAGATACATATAAATATTCAAAAATCATTTTTGCACCATACATACTTGCTTGTATACATGCATTATATATGTACAAATGGCGTGGATAACATAGGTGAGCTACTTAGCTCATGATACTTAACATCTTTTCTAGTTATTTTAGTAACGCGGGTTCTGGAGACTTGAAGCTCATTGGCAGCGGAAGCTTCACGACATCATTTACAAGAGCTTTTCATATGAAGAGCAGATTCGCGGAGAAGAGGAACACCTCGAGGAGTCAAGTTATGGTTTTCAAAGGAAAGGGTTGGTCGCTAATAGGTTCAGCTAGGAAGCTCACGATTGGAATTGGATGGTCACACCTGGTCTAAAGGATCTTAAAGGAATTTTTTACTCAAGGATTCAGATTGAGGTACATATGCGGAGGCGTTGTGTTTCCTGTTTCTTACGCTGAGTTAGCTCATGTAAGCTTGGAAGCATGATGTTGATGCTATGTATTTCTCTGGGAAGGATAAGGAAGGATTGAACCTTGTCTTGCTTTGGTTCCTCTTGTATTCAATACTGCAAGGAACCGGGGGTAGTTGTTGTGCCCAAAATCTCACATGGGCTCAATTTAAGGCCCATATCTGTTATAAGTCCAGTAGCAGGGTATTGGGCTAGGATGGTGAGCACCAAGGAGCAAGTCCATGATGCTGTGGTATAGGTTCAAGGTATCCTGATAGGTTCGAAGTGCCACAACAGGTACTCTGGAGCAGGTTCGAGGTACTGAGACAGGTCTGAGGCATCAAGGCAGCCTCAAGGTATTAAGGTGCAGGGAAGGTACTGAGGTGCAGGAGAAAGGTGTTGAGGTTCAGGTGGTCTAAACCTCGAGACTGTTACCAGCTGACGAGTGACCAGGACCTCTGGAAGGCAGAATACTAGTAGGACAAGGACTCAGCTACCTATACTTTAGGAGCACGGAATTACTCTTGGAAAAGGACTCCTAAATTCGGTTGAACATGATGGATGAGATAAAATATAATCAGTATGGGACTCATATTGATTATTCGGATAAACATTAGATGTAAAGAGGTTTAATAGGACTTGGAGTTGGACATGGACTAGGACACTGGAAAGCTCAGCTACAGGTGCATAATTCGACTAAAACTCTAAGATGGATTATCTTAAAGTGGTTGAATTCGCAAGGATTGAGAAGTATAAACCTAATAGAACTACATGGGGCTTGATTCCTATAAATAGGATATGTAGGCACTTGACTAAAGGATTCGGATTTTCACTCTCTACACGCATAAGGCTCGTGTACTCTCTGTGATACATATTCCGGTGAATTGGCCGGCCGAATAGGAATTATTCCGCCCTCTTCATCCGGTGGTTTTGTCAACTCAGCCCCCAAAGACGTCACATTCTCCACCTGCTCCGGCAGCTGCGGCTTAAGCTCTAGTAGAGCTATAGACGTGCAAACCTACAGCTCTGTCCGACAACCTAGGACGCATTCTATGGATATTCCAGCGATATTCTCTCTCGGTGTTGTTACCAAATTTCCCTCACAACAATGGGAATGACATATAGTGAGCTATTATGAAGCTTTTACATATATATTAAGACACTGTTGAACTACTTGCCTTTAAGAGTTTTGTTTATGATTATTATGATACTGGATGTATTTGATTTGATCACTATTTTCAGGATTCTTTTTCTTAAGTGTTCTTTTTATTTGATGTGTAGAACTCTGTTTATTCTTCTTTTTCCTTGCGTTAGTAGTTTATTCAAAGTTTCATCATGTTGCCCCATAACTCTAATAGCAGGCTTAAGTGATACACTAATACATATATCAGGGTTTTATTTCTTACTAGCCTATAACCTGTGCTAAGCACGGATCGAAAATAAAAATTAAATTATTAAAATAAAATTTGAATATTGAGTATAAAAATAATTAATAAATATTAATTTAAATATGTTGATTTGTAGAATTTAATGTGAAATTTAAATGAAAGTCTATAATAAATAAAGACTATTTAATTAAATAGTTATGATAATTGAATCGTGTTGAAATCAAAAAAGTTAAATTTAATAAATAAATAACTTATATAATAATGTAGTAGCAACAACAAATCGAACTTGAGTTTTAGTACTATTGTGTTTCAATGAAAAAAAGTTTCCAAATTATTTATATATATCTGGCCATTCTCGCTCGAACCCGAACAATTCCCCAAATTCCCGACCGATTGAGGTGGAGAACATATCGAGATCGAACGGATGAAATACACATCCTTAATAGTAAGAGAGATAGTAATTACATTAATACATAGTTATTGTATAACTTATAGTATAAAAGGTAATAGTTATAAATATTGTGTATATATTAATTGTATTATTATGCAATTTTATATTAATTGTATTAATCAATTTTTTTATTAATTGTATTATAAATTTTTATTATGCAATTTTTTACAAATTTGAAAATAGAAATTAATTATTCTTATTAAAATAATTATTATTTTACTAATAAAGGGTCTAGTGTAGGTAATGTTAATGGATGATGTTTAAATTCCATTATTTACTCTCACGTAAAAATTTCTTAAGTTTATCAGTTACCAACTTACCATTATGCGTATTAAAATTTTTTAGTAGCCAAAAAGCATTGTATGAGAACAATGTAATATTTGTGATTGAGTTTACTTTTAATACATAATGTTTTAAGTGTTTAACTATGATATTTACCCTCCCGATATCAATTCAAACAATCCTCCCGATATCAGTTCTGTTGCCCAGTAATAAACAATTGTAGAAGGGGGGTTGAATACAATTGTATAAGATTCTCGACTTAATAAAATATGAATCACAAATATAAAAGAATAATAACAGCTTTATTAAATCTGATATAAAACTGTTACAAACTCTCTCAAGAAATTCTGATGTTCTTGAGAGCTTCTAGGTTACAAAGATACTCGAGTGTGTGATTGGTGTTAAACCAAAACCTAAACTGTGTTTATATACTACACAGCTTCTCTATCAATGATAAGTCCTAATCAATTACAAAGATTGAAACTTATCCAAAATTGATAGCTTCATTCCTACAGACCAGGAACCGACAAAATAAACTTCCATATTTAACTAGACTCCAAATATAACTCGAAGTAGAATTCCTGATCAGCTTCCAGTCCTGATGATCAATCATGATCCCAGTCCTGATATAAATCCTGATCCTGACGATCATGCAATCCTGATAGCTATGCATTACTGATGACGTCAGCAATCCTGATCAGTTGAGTCTAGATCCTGACGATCATTGAATCCTGATCTAACAATCTCCCCCAATCTCATACTTTGTGAAATAAAGTATAGATTCCTAGATTCAATGATGTCAAAAACATATTCACAAAATGTACAAGTATTTACAGCAGCAACTTATCTGTTTAGATTCTTTGATAGAACAGATTCATCTTCAAGAAGTTGGATAATAGATTTTCTTCTTTTTCCTCAAGAATTTGAATCAGTCTTTCCTTAAGATTTCCGAGTTCTTCATATTCCTCATTAATCTAGTAGATAGCGGCTCTGAGATTCTGAATGGAGCTTCTTTGTAGACTGTGCTCTTCAAGCAAAAGATAAGCAATTTCTTTCCCATCAGGATTGAGAGTAAGTTGAGTCATGCCAAATGTAATATCCGTGAATTTTATTATTTGATTAAATGATATATTTAATCTAAAATATTTATTTTGGAATATTGGAATATTATTATATGATATTTAGTGTGTAATTATGTGCTAAATGGTGAGTCGGAAGCCCCTTTCAAAAATTTCGTCATTTGGAATTTTCTTCAAATTTGAGCCGTTTTGATAATTCAAGAGCCCGTTGAAATTTCGTACATTCATTTTTAATTCTTCGTCTTTCGTATTCGAATCGTTATCGAAAGGGTTATGGGATTCTATTTAACCCTACCTATTTGATTCTGCAAATTAATTTCAATTTTTGATCCGAAAAAGGAAAAATCGTTCCGAACCCTAATTGCTTAAGGGGACGGATTTATCGTTCTATATCAATATTGAAGTTGTTATAGCCCTAGTATTCTTGAGCATTAGTTATATAATGATATATATCAATTTGGATAATCATCAACCTTTTTAACCCCTTACTTTTCGTAAAACGTGTTTTTGACCTAATTAGGGTTTTTAAACGATCTAACGAATCAATATCGATCCAAAAATGTTATTTGGGGTATTATTTTTCCAAAAATATAAAATGATCAATCAGACTTCATAACCCTAGCAATTCTTCAGAAATTACTCAAGAAATCCGAAATTCCCAAATAATTATTTTGTGTTCTTGATCTTCAATCAATTCGTTCTAAGGGTTATTGAAGTCCAAATCTGAAGTTCTTATACTCAAATCAAAGCCCCAAAAATCTAGTTTCAGAATCTTCCAACCTCATCATCATCTGGTAAGTATTCGATTTTATATTGATTTTACAAGTTTCGAATTAAAATTAGGGTTCTTGATTCGATTTGGGGATTTTCATTCTGTTGATTCTCCGTTCAATTGGTTGCTTCTAACATGTTCCTAGGGTTCTAATTAGCAAGAATCCATGCTTTAATTTCATGTTTATGTTCGATTTAGTCGGGTTTGATTTTCGGGTTTTGACCCGATTTCTTCTTTCAATTCGTACGTTCTTGATATTGATCTGACATTGTTTTTGGTAAAGGGCTTTTATTGTATGAGTTATAAGCTTCATTTTGGTATATTAATCTTTGAGTTTCATGTAGGATTTAAGTAGATCGGGTTTCCGGCCGAGGTCGTCGCCGGCGAGTTCTTTAAATGAATTCTGGGCACGATTCCGGCATGGGACAGATGTGTGTGTATGTGGGTTGTGTTTGTCTTGCAAAAGCGAACAAAAGCCCTATAGTTTGGTTTTGTTTTGATCGGAAACGGCGAAGTCCGGCCACCGGACGCCGGCCGGATTCTGGAAAACCCAGATTCCGGCGGGTTGTTCTTGGTGACCCGGATTCGTTCTTCCCGACCCGTTTACCCGATTTTTCGACCCGGTTTCAATCTTCAAAACCCTAATTCATTTTCAGAAAACTGTTTTTGAATTTTATTTTTAAATTTAATTCGAAAATAGTTTAAAAACTTTAAAAATTCATATTTTTATTTTAAAAATATATTTTTATATCAGAAAAATTCTGATAAATTATATTTATTATTTTAAATCCGAAAATTGATTAAACTTAATTATTTTAATTATTTTTAATTAATAATTAATTTATTAATTAATTGGTTAATTCTTTTAATCAATTAATTCTTAAAAATTAATTATTAATTAGATTTAATTAATTAAAAATTCAGTTTAATTATTTTCAAGCCTATTTATTTATTTAAAAATAGTTTGAGTATTTAAAGAGTGTCAATTAATTTTATTAATTGATTTATTTTCATTTAAATGTTTATATTGGATTTAAAAATCCGATTTTTGATTTAAAAATTAGTAATGACTTATTAAAAATTCAAATGAGTTCCGTATGATGTTTTAAAAATGTTTATAAGTGCTATATGGTTCATATTAATTGTGTGTCGTGTTTTATAGTCTGTATATGCCCGTGCTAGGGCAAATATCTGAGTTTTAAATATCATAAATTATACCGGACGTCCGATACGTAACCGGTTACTTGTTTAAATGTGATTATTGATTGAATAAGTGTCGAGAGTAGAACGAGCATAGTTAGACTTATTGTGATGAGTTGTTTAAATTATAGAATCGAGTTCCCGGAGCAAGGGAAAGGGGAAAGTAGAGTGAGCAGAGTCGATCCGACAGCAGCTTAGACCAGGCAAGTATCTGTGCCTTTACTTGTGATAAAATTATTATTGTCTTGATTACTTGAATACCATTATCCCCAGAACAATTCAAATTATCCATCTTTTAACCGCATTGGGACAACTGATTCCATTTCCTTAGAAATTCTTGATTCTTTGATTTGATCTGCATCGGAAACCCTTATTTCCAATTTACCTGATTATTGTTTACCACCTATTGTTGCTATTTATCATCCTTTGATTATCATTGACAACCTTTGATTGTTTGATTTCCATCTTGTAACTACTCCATGATCCTTTTTCGATCTTCGTTGATACTGAACAGTTGAAGCTCTTTTGCAATTACTATACATTCAGTTTATCTTATTGAGCATGTTATTGTTTATACCCTATTATAGAATTGGCATGTGTTTTTAAAAATGGACCAGTAATTGGTCGAAGTAACTTAAGGCCCAGATTGGCCTGGGATCCAGTAGAGGACTATGACATGAGCTAGTCCGGGGTTGATGCGTGGCTGGCCAGCAGCACAACCTTTGATTTGAATAAAATGTATAAGCCATATTCTAATTCTTTACTTCAATCATTATTGATACAAAGCATGTGTTAGCTAAATATTGTTGATTCTGATACCTTAAATTCATATCCTTACAACTGTGATAGAAATGATTCGTTGATGTTTGCTGAGCAATTTTGGCTCACTCTTGCTTGTTGTTTTCTAACCCTATTCCAGTGAAGCGAGAGTATGAGTTGGCATAGCGTGACCGATAGTTCACCAGCAGTCAGGAGAGCCCCTCGAGTCACTGTTATTGGCAGGGTAGTTGTTGTTTTGCTTTTCTAGATTTAATGTCTAGATTTGAACTTTAGTTGTGATGTAATAACTCTGATAAAACTGGTTTGTAATAATAAAAGATTGTAGTAGCTTGTGTTCATTGCCATAATCTGGATGCGGTCTTGGTCAAGGGGTAATTGTGTCTTTATATATATTATGCATGTGGTAAATAGTGTTCCGTTGGTCGGATGACTCCTCAAATCTGTACCCCGGGTTTGGAGGGCGTCACAGTTGGTATCAGAGAAACAGGTTATGGCATTTGAAACAAGTTAGGACTTAGGGTCCAGGATAACATAGAGAGTTAGGAATTCACGTAAGGATATTAGGAGGTCAATTAGGGATATTACGCGTAGTAATTAAATGTGGTTATAATTGCAGCCCCCTAGTTCTAGTTCAGACTCAGACCCTTCCGAGGATACGATATCAGAGATACCTACACCCGTTGAGAGAGCAGGACCGTCTCGGCCAGTGCGATATCAGCCTAGGCATCAGGGCCCAGTAGTCAGGAGAGATCAGATACCTTGTCCTATTCCACTCCGGCAAGTAGCCCCAGCACCAGCGTCTCAGGCATCAGTTTGTGGGCCTTTGTATCAGTTAGGTGAGCCACCAGTTCCACACCATGTGTATCAGAGGGTGAGAAGAGAGAAGGATTTCCTTTATGGACAGGTTATGGAGATGGGTAGGATTCGTTCGATCGAGGCAGCCGCTGTCAGAGAGAGAGACAGACTTAGAGATCAGATGAGAGACATTCAGATGAGGTTTAGGGTTACGAGGACTTTGGTTGAGACTCGATTGCATGGATTAGCTTCTAGTCGAGAGGGAGAGACAGTAGCAGGGATGAGACAGATTTTGGATTATGCGATGAGTGAGATTGCAGAGGTTTCAGGACCCCCGTTATGGCCGGCAGGAGCAGGTGATCTGTGAGCAGGTATCGGTAGCAGACAGATGTGACATGGATGTATGGTTCTAGATAGTTAGTATATAGATGCATATAGTAGAATCAGCAGTGCACCGGACTTATAGGAACGCCTCGGGTTGTTGTTGCATTTTTGTTGTTGTATTGCTGGTCGGCAGTTATGGTTCAGCCATGATATATTTTCTTTTGAAGCGTTCTACGCTTGTACTAACTCTATCTATATATATATGATAAACCTCTTTTATAGAACTGTATTTATTCCCCTGTCATTCATTTCCAGCATCATAACTGTTATTTTACTTATTGCAACGAGTGTATCCATACACCGTTGAGAAGATCTGTAAACCTTCGAGATATCAATTGTGATCCTTCCTTCTCTTATATGAACTGTTTGATTAAGCCAATTATTGTTTATTCATTAGCGATATGGCTCCTAGACGACAAACCCGTTCAACTGATACTTCTGACCAAGAAGGGCAACAAAATACACCTCCCACGGGCCGTGTGGACCCGATGGTAATCCAGTTGTTAAATACCCTTACTCAACAGACTGCCGCATTAGCACAGCAGCAACGTGCATTTCAGCAACAACTCTTAGAACAGCAGCAACAGCATCAGCAACATCAGCATCAGCAACATCAGCATCAGCAGCATCAACAACAGCACCAGCAAGCAGCACCGGCAGTTACGTTCAAATCTTTCCAGGCAGCAAAACCTCCAGAATTTAAAGGATCAGCAGACCCTGTAGAGGCTAAGGCATGGTTGAAAGAGATGGAAAAGGCTTTTGCCTTGATAGAGGTGACAGAGGATAAGAAGACAGAGTATGCAAGCTATTTTCTGAAGAATGAGGCTAGTTATTGGTGGGAAACGAGTAGGGCTATGGAGCCCGAGGGATTGATTACGTGGGCAAGATTCACAGAGTTGTTTTTGGAAAGATATTTTCCGGACTATATGAGAGATCAGATGGAATTGAAGTTTTTGGAATTAAAGCAGGGGAGCATGACAGTGCCCCAATATGAAACAAGGTTTACGGAGTTGTCAAGGTTTGTTCCAACCTATGTGGATACGGAAAAGAAGAAGGCCAAGAGGTTCCAGCAGGGACTGAGGTCTTGGATTCGTAGTAAGTTAGCTGTATTGGAGTTGGACACCTATGCAGCGGTGGTCCAAAAGGCAATGATTGCGGAGGCAGAGAGTGATTCTTACATGAGAGAGAAGGAGAACAAGAAAAGGAAAGCAGGGATACCCGATAAGGGACAGCAGCAGGGAAGTTTTCAAGGGCAAGCAAATAAGAAGCTGGGATTTCAGCACGGAAGGAATACAAGTTTCAGGAAACCAGACACCGGAAACGTAGGACAAGATAACCGTCTACTAACCGGCGGTCAGCAGGGACTTTCTAGACCCCCACTGCCAGAATGCAAGACATGCGGGAAGCGACATCTAGGGATATGCCATCGATTGACTATCACATGCTTTAAATGCAATCAGAAGGGACATTATTCCCGGGATTGCAAGATGGGCATCGTGTGTCATCGGTGTAAGAAACCAGGTCACATGATTAAGGACTGCAGAGCACCAGCAACCGTGAACAATATGATTCGGGCAATTGAAGCACCCCCAGTTGTTAACGTCCAGCCGTTAGCCAGGACCTACAATATGTCAATGGGAGAAGCAGTGAGAGATTCCGACGTGGTGGCAGGTACACTTCTAGTAAATTCTATTCCTGCACAAGTGTTAATAGATTCGGGAGCGACGAAGTCTTTTATTTCTGAAACGTTTGCTCGTAGATTGAATTGCGTAATGAAACCTTTAAGTGGAGTGTTGACTATAGAGATAGCTAATCAGGATCGTATCGCGGTCAGTTCATATTATCCCCGTTGTGAGATAGAGATTTTGGGAAATCGTTTTTATGTTGACTTGTTACCTTTTAAGTTAGGTGAATTTGATGTGATATTAGGGATGGATTGGTTGACTGAGCATGATGCAAGTATTGATTGTAAGAATAAGAGGGTTACTTTGATTACCCTAGAAAAGAAAGAGATAATATTTAGAGGAGAGAAACAAAGAAAGAGGTTCCTGACAATGATTCAGGCTAAGAGGTTATTAAGGCAAGGTTGTGAGGCGTATCTAGCTTATGTAATAGATATAGATAAGGAAGTTTCTAAGTTAGAAGATATTCCAGTCGTAAATGAGTTTCCAGATGTTTTTCCGGAAGAATTACCAGGTTTACCTCCAGATAGAGAAATTGAATTTGCGATAGACTTAGTACCGGGCGCGGAGCCAGTATTGAAGGCCCCTTACAGGATGGCACCAGTGGAGATGAAGGAATTGGCTGATCAACTGCAAGATTTGCTAGAAAAAGGAATTATTAGACCCAGCGTTTCACCGTGGGGAGCACCAGTACTGTTTGTCAAGAAAAAGGATGGAAGCATGAGATTGTGTATAGACTATCGGGAGTTGAACAAGCTGACCATTAAGAACAAGTATCCGTTACCTCGAATAGATGATCTGTTTGACCAGCTGAAGGGAGCGGTACATTTTTCGAAGATCGACCTACGGTCAGGATATCACCAATTGAAGATTAGACCAGACGACATACCGAAGACAGCCTTTCGAACAAGGTATGGGCACTATGAATTTTTAGTAATGGCGTTTGGACTAACGAATGCACCCGCAGCTTTTATGGATCTAATGAACAGGATTTTCAAGAGATATTTGGACAAGTTTGTAGTGGTATTCATCGACGACATCTTGATATACTCAAGGACAGAAGAAGAACATGCAGACCAGTTGCGAATTGTGTTAGAAACGTTGAGACAAGAAGGACTATACGCGAAGTTTTCCAAGTGTGAATTCTGGTTGAAAGAAGTTCATTTCTTAGGACACGTGGTGAGCAGCGAAGGCATCAAAGTGGACCCAGCAAAGATAGAGGCAGTGAAAGATTGGGAGAGACCCAGGACACCGACTGAAGTCAGAAGTTTCTTGGGATTAGCCGGATACTACCGGAGATTTGTGCAAGATTTTGCGAAGATAGCTACTCCAATGACCAAGCTGACAAGGAAAAGCGAGCGATTCATATGGAACGATAAATGCGAAGAAGGCTTCCAAGAGTTAAAGAAAAGACTAACTACGGCACCGGTATTGATGTTACCAGACGATCAAGGTCATTTCGTAATCTATAGTGATGCGTCGTACAAAGGATTAGGATGCGTACTTATGCAACATGACAAGGTGATTGCCTATGCGTCAAGACAGTTGAGACCCCACGAACAGAAGTACCCTACACACGATTTGGAGTTAGCAGCTATTGTGTTTGCTTTGAAGATATGGAGACACTACTTGTATGGAGAGAGATGTGAAATTTACACCGATCACAAAAGTTTGAAGTATATCTTTACTCAGAAAGAGCTGAACATGAGGCAACGAAGATGGTTAGAACTAATCAAGGACTACGACGTTTCTATCAACTATCATCCCGGCAAGGCAAATGTGGTAGCAGATGCATTGAGCAGAAAAGAGAGATTAAATACACTAATGATGACCAAAGAATTATACAAGGAATTTGAGAAATTGGAAATCGAAGTAATTAATCCGAAGGACGCTACGGAAATAATTTATACCATGACGTTTCAACCTGAATTGTTGGAGAAGATACGAAAGTGCCAAGAGCAAGTTATGAACGACGATGTGAATAAAATGACAGGTGAGGAAATATGTAGCCAACCGGACGACAAAGGGATCTTGAGATTTGCTTCTCGGATATGGATACCTAACGTAACGGAACTGAAAAGTGAGATTCTGCACGAAGCACATAACTCGAAGTATTCAATTCATCCAGGGAGTACGAAGATGTATCGAGATCTAAAGACGAACTTTTGGTGGCCAGATATGAAGAGAGAGATTGCGGAATGGGTAAGTAAATGCTTTACGTGTCAAAGAGTTAAGGCGGAACATCAGAGACCAAGTGGATTACTTCAACCATTGGAGATTCCCGAATGGAAGTGGGAACACATTGCGATGGACTTTGTAGTAGGATTGCCTAGAACCAAAGCTAACCATGATGCCATCGGGGTTGTCGTGGATCGATTGACGAAATCTGCGCATTTTCTTCCGATTAACGAGAGATTCTCGCTGGATAAGTTAGTTCATATGTACATAAAAGAAATCGTAGTACGACATGGAGTTCCAGTATCGATAGTGTCTGATAGAGACCCTCGATTCAATTCAAGATTTTGGAGGAGTTTTCAGGAGTGTTTGGGCACCGAGTTGAGAATGAGTACGGCTTATCATCCGCAGACGGACGGTCAGAGCGAAAGGACAATTCAGACTATTGAAGATATGCTTAGGACGTGTGCACTTGATTTTGAAGGCAGTTGGGACGATCATCTACCCTTGGTGGAATTTTCATATAATAATAGTTTTCACGCGAGCATCGGAATGCCACCGTACGAAGCTTTGTATGGACGAAAGTGTCGATCTCCAGTATATTGGGAAGAAGTTGGTGAACGGAAAATGATAGGACCAGAACTAGTACAACGAACAAAAGAAGTGGTTCAATTGATTCAGAGAAGATTGATAACAGCTCAAGACCGACAGAAGAAGTATGCGGATCTAGCCAGAAAGGATGTGGGATTCGAAGGAGGAGAGCAAGTGTTACTAAAGGTTTCACCATGGAAAGGATTAGTTAGATTTGGAAAGAAAGGGAAGTTGAGTCCGAGATATGTTGGGCCGTTTGAGATTTTGAAGAAAGTGGGCGAAGTAGCTTACGAGTTGGCATTGCCACCGCATATGCAGCACGTTCATAATGTATTTCATGTATCTATGCTTAAGAGGTATCGACCAGATTCGAATCATGTAATAGAGTATGAACCAATAGAGGTCCAGGCAGATTTATCGTATGTAGAACGACCAATCCAGATAGTGGATCGTAAGGAGAAAGTACTAAGGAATAAGACAGTAGCGTTAGTGAGAGTTTTGTGGAGGAATCCTAAAGTAGAAGAGTCTACCTGGGAGTTAGAGAGTGAGATGTTAGAGAAGTATCCCCAGTTGTTTCCTTGATCTGATTCTGAGGACAGAATCCTATTAAGGGGGGAAGGATGTAATATCCGTGAATTTTATTATTTGATTAAATGATATATTTAATCTAAAATATTTATTTTGGAATATTGGAATATTATTATATGATATTTAGTGTGTAATTATGTGCTAAATGGTGAGTCGGAAGCCCCTTTCAAAAATTTCGTCATTTGGAATTTTCTTCAAATTTGAGCCGTTTTGATAATTCAAGAGCCCGTTGAAATTTCGTACATTCATTTTTAATTCTTCGTCTTTCGTATTCGAATCGTTATCGAAAGGGTTATGGGATTCTATTTAACCCTACCTATTTGATTCTGCAAATTAATTTCAATTTTTGATCCGAAAAAGGAAAAATCGTTCCGAACCCTAATTGCTTAAGGGGACGGATTTATCGTTCTATATCAATATTGAAGTTGTTATAGCCCTAGTATTCTTGAGCATTAGTTATATAATGATATATATCAATTTGGATAATCATCAACCTTTTTAACCCCTTACTTTTCGTAAAACGTGTTTTTGACCTAATTAGGGTTTTTAAACGATCTAACGAATCAATATCGATCCAAAAATGTTATTTGGGGTATTATTTTTCCAAAAATATAAAATGATCAATCAGACTTCATAACCCTAGCAATTCTTCAGAAATTACTCAAGAAATCCGAAATTCCCAAATAATTATTTTGTGTTCTTGATCTTCAATCAATTCGTTCTAAGGGTTATTGAAGTCCAAATCTGAAGTTCTTATACTCAAATCAAAGCCCCAAAAATCTAGTTTCAGAATCTTCCAACCTCATCATCATCTGGTAAGTATTCGATTTTATATTGATTTTACAAGTTTCGAATTAAAATTAGGGTTCTTGATTCGATTTGGGGATTTTCATTCTGTTGATTCTCCGTTCAATTGGTTGCTTCTAACATGTTCCTAGGGTTCTAATTAGCAAGAATCCATGCTTTAATTTCATGTTTATGTTCGATTTAGTCGGGTTTGATTTTCGGGTTTTGACCCGATTTCTTCTTTCAATTCGTACGTTCTTGATATTGATCTGACATTGTTTTTGGTAAAGGGCTTTTATTGTATGAGTTATAAGCTTCATTTTGGTATATTAATCTTTGAGTTTCATGTAGGATTTAAGTAGATCGGGTTTCCGGCCGAGGTCGTCGCCGGCGAGTTCTTTAAATGAATTCTGGGCACGATTCCGGCATGGGACAGATGTGTGTGTATGTGGGTTGTGTTTGTCTTGCAAAAGCGAACAAAAGCCCTATAGTTTGGTTTTGTTTTGATCGGAAACGGCGAAGTCCGGCCACCGGACGCCGGCCGGATTCTGGAAAACCCAGATTCCGGCGGGTTGTTCTTGGTGACCCGGATTCGTTCTTCCCGACCCGTTTACCCGATTTTTCGACCCGGTTTCAATCTTCAAAACCCTAATTCATTTTCAGAAAACTGTTTTTGAATTTTATTTTTAAATTTAATTCGAAAATAGTTTAAAAACTTTAAAAATTCATATTTTTATTTTAAAAATATATTTTTATATCAGAAAAATTCTGATAAATTATATTTATTATTTTAAATCCGAAAATTGATTAAACTTAATTATTTTAATTATTTTTAATTAATAATTAATTTATTAATTAATTGGTTAATTCTTTTAATCAATTAATTCTTAAAAATTAATTATTAATTAGATTTAATTAATTAAAAATTCAGTTTAATTATTTTCAAGCCTATTTATTTATTTAAAAATAGTTTGAGTATTTAAAGAGTGTCAATTAATTTTATTAATTGATTTATTTTCATTTAAATGTTTATATTGGATTTAAAAATCCGATTTTTGATTTAAAAATTAGTAATGACTTATTAAAAATTCAAATGAGTTCCGTATGATGTTTTAAAAATGTTTATAAGTGCTATATGGTTCATATTAATTGTGTGTCGTGTTTTATAGTCTGTATATGCCCGTGCTAGGGCAAATATCTGAGTTTTAAATATCATAAATTATACCGGACGTCCGATACGTAACCGGTTACTTGTTTAAATGTGATTATTGATTGAATAAGTGTCGAGAGTAGAACGAGCATAGTTAGACTTATTGTGATGAGTTGTTTAAATTATAGAATCGAGTTCCCGGAGCAAGGGAAAGGGGAAAGTAGAGTGAGCAGAGTCGATCCGACAGCAGCTTAGACCAGGCAAGTATCTGTGCCTTTACTTGTGATAAAATTATTATTGTCTTGATTACTTGAATACCATTATCCCCAGAACAATTCAAATTATCCATCTTTTAACCGCATTGGGACAACTGATTCCATTTCCTTAGAAATTCTTGATTCTTTGATTTGATCTGCATCGGAAACCCTTATTTCCAATTTACCTGATTATTGTTTACCACCTATTGTTGCTATTTATCATCCTTTGATTATCATTGACAACCTTTGATTGTTTGATTTCCATCTTGTAACTACTCCATGATCCTTTTTCGATCTTCGTTGATACTGAACAGTTGAAGCTCTTTTGCAATTACTATACATTCAGTTTATCTTATTGAGCATGTTATTGTTTATACCCTATTATAGAATTGGCATGTGTTTTTAAAAATGGACCAGTAATTGGTCGAAGTAACTTAAGGCCCAGATTGGCCTGGGATCCAGTAGAGGACTATGACATGAGCTAGTCCGGGGTTGATGCGTGGCTGGCCAGCAGCACAACCTTTGATTTGAATAAAATGTATAAGCCATATTCTAATTCTTTACTTCAATCATTATTGATACAAAGCATGTGTTAGCTAAATATTGTTGATTCTGATACCTTAAATTCATATCCTTACAACTGTGATAGAAATGATTCGTTGATGTTTGCTGAGCAATTTTGGCTCACTCTTGCTTGTTGTTTTCTAACCCTATTCCAGTGAAGCGAGAGTATGAGTTGGCATAGCGTGACCGATAGTTCACCAGCAGTCAGGAGAGCCCCTCGAGTCACTGTTATTGGCAGGGTAGTTGTTGTTTTGCTTTTCTAGATTTAATGTCTAGATTTGAACTTTAGTTGTGATGTAATAACTCTGATAAAACTGGTTTGTAATAATAAAAGATTGTAGTAGCTTGTGTTCATTGCCATAATCTGGATGCGGTCTTGGTCAAGGGGTAATTGTGTCTTTATATATATTATGCATGTGGTAAATAGTGTTCCGTTGGTCGGATGACTCCTCAAATCTGTACCCCGGGTTTGGAGGGCGTCACACCAAAAGTCACTTCTTTAACAGCAGTGCCCCTTTGCATTTCCACATCTTGACCTCTTTGATTTAAATACATGGGAATATAATTACCATTGAAATTTCTGTTTCCATCCAATCTTCTTCTAATTGTTGACAAAATCATGTCACTCCATACTTTGCACACTTCATTCTTCCATTTTAAAAGATAATGAACACATTTCAGTTCCTGTGTAGTTTTCATCAGCAGATCTTGAATGGACAGAATCTTCACACTACCATCTTTCATGAAGTACATAAGCTTTTCTTTCTTTTCAATACCATCATGACAATCTATAACTATATCAACAGCTAATAAATTGTTCAGGTTTTTAGAAGTTAAAGTACCTCCAATTTCAGTCAAGGAGTAAGGATCAACATAAGACATATTCAGATATTCAGCATCTGTAATATCCCCCAATTTTGTACTTACTTATAAAAAAAAAAACAACCACTGATGAATAGTAATTTTTGTCGTTTAGAAATTTTTCAGACCACACTATGTACGGGACGGTATAATGAACTTTCAAAGTCGTATTAGTGATCTACTATGAAAATGAAGGAATGTAGAAGCTGTCAGAATCAGAAGAAGAGCATTTTCTGTTTTCTCTGAAATTTCACCTATGACTGATGGATTAATCATTATTTAAATATATTGGAGGATTTTATATTATCAATTCCATGGATAGATATTTAGTAAAGGAATTAAGATATCAAGAACGTTTACGGTAAACTACTTCGATAGAACACTCAAGAAATCTCTGCGAGCGTTCAACAAGATTAAAGCGGTAACAAAACAAGGCAACACAAATGAGAGTATATAAATCCCATTTATATTCCAAGATTCACGCTCGAACCATTTTAATGAAGTATTCGATTGTTAGGACGAATAGTGAATAGTTACTATTCATTGCGAGAATCGCGTAGAGTTTTATTCGCTCTTTTTAGGAAATATTTTCGAATCGTTTCAAGAGGAAAAAAAACAAGGATGAATAGTAACATTGATGAATAGTACTCCAAGGTAAATAGTAAAATTTTATAGTCTTCGATTGATCCTATATTTCAGCGGAAGTTCAGGAATAATAAACGGTTACTAATCACGTAGTTAGAAATCGCAAACGAAAACGAGAATCAAAAGTCCGCTTGAAGGAGCAACCTTGGACGTATTATAACTTAGGAAATAAAGAAGAAGATATGTATTAAAAGAGAAAGAAATGAATTGGTGGAAGAAGTGTGTTAAAGAAGCTTGTAAGCTTAACCAAACTTGAGGGGCTAACTTGCATTTTGTTCAAACAAAATATCTATCATCACCACACCTCCACCACACATTACACACACAAATGGGAGCAGCCCCCCCACCCCCATTTCTTGATGAAAAAAACGAATGGAAGAAGAAGAAGAAGATGGAATGCTTGCTTGCTTGTTTCTCGTGTTCTACCACTCGAATCGAAGCTCTTTCCAAGCTCTTCGCATCTAGGGTAACATCTCTCTCACCCATGAACTCTAGATATCTCTTTTATTAAGTTAAAGAAGATGATGAATAGTGTTTTGTCGAGTTTTATGTTTATAATTGAAAGATGGAAGCATGAATGTATTGTTAACGTCATGAATAAGTGGATTATGTAGTTTGTTTAGTTGTTGGATGAGTTGTGGATGGATTTTAAATGTGATACCAACTGTTTTGGCTCGGTTTAAGATTGATAATGGATTTTAAGTGTTGTAATTGATGTGTATGATGATTGGTGGTGAATTGGAATGAGATTTGAATCTCGGAAATGTTAATTTTTAAGCCGACGTAATGCCCGATTTTCGGTAACGCTAAAAACTGCAAAGAATCCGAAAACCTAACTGCCTCTTTTGGTTCAATGATGAACATGAGTGTGTGGAGCTTTGTTTCTAGTTTACGTGAGCGCAAGAATCATGTCATTACGATTTATGGTTTAGGAGAAACATGCGTTTTAGTGTAAGGCGTTCGTAAAACCAAACCGCGCCACTTAGTCAACTTTGAGGCTATGATCGAACCACTTAGAGGTCATAATAAAATGTGAAACTTTGTGATAACATGCTAGGTATGTTTAGGAAGACCCTCGAAAAGATTTCGTGTTAAAAGGATTAAATCTCAATTTTATACAAATGCATGAGCGAGCATACTCGAGTAGAGGATCTTAAGGAGTTAACTTGAAAATGGATTTTGTACTTGAGTTAGTATATACTTAGTATGGTGAAAGCGTTTAAGTTATTAATCTTGAACCTTGTGTTGATTCTAGATTTATGGACCAACCTGAGACTTACTGCTACTTCGGGATTTCCAGCCAAGTTTACTAAACCTTACTCTATTGTTCAGAGTAGGTATATTTTTAAATGTTTAATACTTGTGTATTCCAAATTATATATCAACTCTTTTGTTGCGAGTATTGTGGAAAGTTTTCAAATACTATATTCCACTTATCATAATATTTGATTCCTGATGATGCAAGTTTTCCAAACTTATATCTTACTGTCGTTGTTGTGATAAGTGCTTTCTGATGTATATTGCAAGTAATATAATATTGTTGTGGTACTTAAATCTTTTGAATTGTGATTGGTTTATAAGCTATATGATATGATAGTTATAAACCGGATTTTTGTAAAGGCTCTTAGAGTAGAGCATGTGAATCGTATTTTGAAACTTAGACCGGGAGTCGGTATATTTTCTTTAAACCGTTAAGGTTTATTTTCTGATAAGTATATTGAATAGATATATCCAATTATTTCATTATTCAAGAAATATTATTTTAATATTCACTTAGATTTGACTATCAAATATTTATTGAGCTTTTGATTATTATTTAATCATTATTAATTGATGAATATTATTTGAATATTTATTATTCTTTTAATTAATTTAAAAGTGATGTATATTGTTTAAAAAGTCATCTTTGACCTTCAATGAGTATGAAGAATATTTCCGACCTTTATAATATTTATTTTAATTAAAGTAGGGATTCCCAAATATTATTTTAATTTAAATCTATCTAAAGAGATGATTTAAATATTCGCTGACCACTCAAATGGGACGGGAATACCCTTAAAGATTTCCAAATAGTTTGACTCCCGGGTCGTAATCTTTTAAAGAGAATCTTATCAAATCCTAAGTGGGACGACAGTGGTCAACCCCTTCCGGTAACTTACTCCTCTATTATCCCAGGAGTAAGTAGGCCAGAAATGTTTTAAACGAGGGAAAAGTATCACATATTTGGGGAAACAGGATTAACTTCCATTTCCTGTGAGGTTGATTTTCATCTGGGGACTGGAATTAACTCGTGCTCGGCAATGAAATAGGTGCCCGTATGGTACGAGGTCGTACTCGGCAATGAAATAGGTGCCCGTATAGTACGAAGTCATGCTCGGTAATGAAATAGGTACCCGTATGGTATGACTCCATGCTCGGCAATGAAATAGGTGCCCGTATAGCATGAAGGGCCCAGATGCTGCCAGGGTGATAAACGAAATAGGAAGTCGTCCTTCTACTAGTAGAAAAGGTGTTTAATGCGGTAGAGCGACTGATCAGCGTTTATCGTAGGTGTTTTTCCTGTATAGCCCCCATCTTCCAATTGGAATTGTGTCTGCAATATTGTAACAAAAGCCTAGGAGCTCAGTTACCGATAATGTTGGCAGTATGTTGAGAAATATCCAAAACTGGTATTTTCAATAAGCTACCTGATTTAGCTTGATTTAAAAGTTATACTTTGAACCTTTGCCTATGTTGTGCTAGCAAAGGATTTCTAAACTTTATAGAAATGTTTAAAGTTATTTTTATCCGTTGCAGATTATATATTTTGGCGGGAAGTGTTTAGACTTCTGATATAGTATCTCGAACTATATGTTATTTTCAGATATTGTGGAATCTTACTATTCCTCGTACAGTATTTTGAACTGTATGGTATTTTAACTCAATTGTTATACTTAAAGGTTTTGGTTGTTAAACCAACAAAGGTTATTGGATTTCAGACTTTATAGTTGTGAAACTATTTATTTTATTATGGAATACTTGCTGAGCATTCTTTCGCTCATTCTTGATTTACTTTATATTAAACTTTCAGTGAAGAGAGAACCTAGTCAGTTATTCCGTACTACAAGAAAAGGGAAGTGGAAGATTCAACCTTGAGGTAGTCCAATTCAGAATGGTTAATGCAAAAGTAAGTGGCATGGGTTCAGCTGCTATTAGTGAGATCCTGGATAGTATATTTGGTTGTAATAACTAATGTTACTTATGTGACTCGTTTCTGAAGCTATAACTAGTGTGTGTAAGAGACTGGGGTCTTTTGGTGTTGTATTATTGGATTGTTGAGCTGGTACATGTATTATTGTTGGAATTGAGGGCGTGACAACCCGGATCTCCGACCCCGGATCTGGGGGTGTTACAGAAATGGTTATCAGAGCTTGAGGTTATAGTACTCAGAGACGAGAGTGTTAAGAGTGATGTCTAAATAAGAGATTAACGTACTCATATAGAGTTCATTATTGGAGTACCGAATGAAGTACCATTGAGAAACTTAAGATTGGAATGTTTACTTGAGGTCTTATAGTTGGACCGATAGAATCTTTAGAGGTCATCAGGATGATGAGAAGAGAGTTTAGAATTGTATGTGATTTATCGAGGATATTGATATAAGACGCCGAGTAGAGTCTCAAGAGCAGTTCAGATAGAGGCGGTATAGCCCATACTATTGGTTGACTTGACTAGAACAAAACTTGTACTCGTAGTCCGTCATAGTTGCCCTTAAGGAGGCGACATGTGCGAGAACCAAGATGTTTAAACTTTTTACGCGATTAAGGTTACCTAGTTACCTGGATTAATTAAAGGCATTCATTGTTTATGAGGTTTCAATTCCCCGCGAACGATGACTCTACCAGAGATAGTGTCTACTACACCATTGAGGATTTTGTGGCTCTCGAGGAAGATTGTATATATATATCACGAGAACGTTATCATAAGACGAGTGCGCTAGATGACGTCATGAGTATGCTTCGTACGATAGGCCATGATGATTCAACTCAGCGATCAAGAACATTGGAAAATTGATGGCATGACTTTAATGAAGTGCATATGGTTGCAACGAGAACTACGACGATCTCAGAACCTACCAGGAGGAAGGCCCTTGAGTCTGGAATTGGATTCTTTCGATACAACTCTTATTAGAGACTACGTATATATTAAACGAGTAGACCTCCATCTTTGGTGGACATATCGATTCGACCGTGAAAGACACCAATATTGGGTAACTATAGGGGAATGACAGATATGTTTACGGACCCCCAAGTTATTAAATAACTTTGATATGATTTTGAGAGACCATTTAGTTAGTATCCTATATTATGAAGGTGAGGAGAGGTGATCATCCTCGTACCGACAATGTTAGAACTTATGATGACCATTGACTTTTTGGTATCTACTTGCTGGTGCACTACTCAATCTGAAACTGTTTATGCCCGCGTTACCTTGAATAGTTCATGTCAGGTAGCCCTTCCAGATTCCCGCTTCAAACTTAGGATGCAACCAACAACTTCTATATTCATTTTATTTCTTTTCTTTTCTCCTCTCATTACCTTTAAGGTTTAAACGCAGAGTTAAGTTACCATTACTCACTGGAGCGCTTGTTCGAGCTCTAGGACGACTGGAAGAGGGAACCATTATTCATCTATCCTTCTAGGTCTATATTTTTATTCTCTATTCTTTAAATTATCTAAGGAATGTTCAATTAATGTTTCCTTAATTATTTGACGAATATTCTTTAACGATTATCTTGATATTCGATTTCTTCTTTCATACTTGGACTCCTCAGTCGAGTTCATAACTATCTAACTATTTGTTTAAACATAGAGGATCTATTATTTAGAGATTCCTCGTGAATTCTTTTCTTCTATTTAAGACGAGATTTGTAAATCAGGTGTTGAAATCGTAGAAAGGATATCAATTTGATATTGGTAGTCCGAATTCAATTCTATTGAAGAGTTTGATAAAGTATATGTACGGAGACCCCTTTGGGTGGACCGTTTCACTGATGAGAAATATTTGATGGGAGGTTATCGATTGTCCCGATACCAAGAAATTTCTATTCAAAGCTTATATGTTAGGCCGAATACACAATATAATCAAGTATGTATGAGAATAACAATAATTAATAACACTGTTTATGAATCAATAAAACTGTAATCTTATTAACAGCTTCTCTCTTTATGATGTTAATGAATCATAAAGAGCTTCTAGGTTACAAGAATAATATCTCAATGATCGCGTCCCTTCTAGGGATAACCTATCTGTGTTTATATAGTACACAGCTACATACAATCCTTCTCTAATTGATATTCCTACAAGTTAGCTATACAATTCATATCAATTAAGGATTGCTTCTTATCTTCTATCCTGTTTCCTTAGCTGTATCAATATATTCTGCTTCTTTCCATCTTCAGAATGTATTGCTTCTAGAATCTTCAATTCTGCACCGACAGCTAATTCAACTATCACCTTGTCAGACTTTAAATAGACTCTGACTAGCTTCCTTTAAACTCTTCACCCTATCAGAGTTTAACTAAACTCTGATCGGCTTCTGATAAACTCTTGTCAGTACCTGTTGCTTAAACACTGATAAACAAACATTAGCAATTATATCTAACAATCTCCCCCAACTTGTTCATAATAAAATGTACAAGTTAAACATATAATTGATGATGTCAAAACCTTTTAACAAATGCAGTGTTTAACATATAACAGAGTTTAATTTAAAACAGAGTTTAAATTTGACTTAGAATAGAAAATATTAAAAACTTACAGTCAGACTTTATTTGATTTCTTGAATATCAGGCACTGTCCTGAGATAATCAATTAGAAGTCTTCTTTCAGCCTTTTCCAGCTCTTCAACCATGATTTCTTTCAGTTCCTTGAGTTCTGGATCAGATTCACCAGTCTGATAAATAGCAGCTCTCAGAGAATAGATGGAATTCTTCCTCATCTCATTCCCTAGCCTAATAAAATGTGCTTTATCAGATTCTAGATTGAATTCTAAGACTTTAACTCCCAGATCAGTCCTTAGTCTTGCACTGTTTCTCTTCATTTCTATAACATTTCCATAAGCATCTCTATACTTAGGAATGTATACCTTTGAAACTCCTCCTCCAAGCATCACCTTAGATCTTTGCATCTTTTGTCTGATAAATGTAGCAACATTGTGAGTGTTTCTGTTTTTGACTTTTAACAAGTACAGAACATACTCCAATTCTTGATAAGACTTAAGATCTATATCAGACTCTGCAATTCTATAGACTCTTCCATCATTCATAAAATACAACAGAAAATCTTTCTTCAAACCCTTGTGAAATATCAACTGAACAGAGTCTAGCATATCAAGATTCTCTTGAGTAATAATGCCAGATACTGCCAATGATGATTGATCTCCAGATCTGTTGTTTATTCTCTTCTCCCTATGTGAACCTAAACCAGCTTTATCAAAAGTTTCTTTTCCAAGTACAGTCCTGGTTTGAGAAAAATCCACAGGTTGAAGTGTCAGAGCTTCAGATAGTACAGGTCTTCTAAAAATACCTTGGAGTTGTGGAGCTAGCTGAGTTTGCACAACTTGAGCATTGTCAGTGGTTGGCTTAACTTCAATAATATCATCAACTTGAGCAGCGTCAGAGGTTGATTTTGCTAATATTGTTTCAACTTGAGCAATGTCAGAGGTTGAATATTCTTTCTCCTTCAGGTTAGACTCTTCAATCATTTTGCCTTTACCCTTATCAGAGTTTCTAATCATAGGCCTCCTGGTGTATTGTATACTCTGTTGAGTATTTTCTTTAATGATAATTCCAGTTTCTTTCTTCCTAGAAGCCTTGATTTCTTTCTTTTTGTATATCCCAGCTTCAAGATTCTTCCTGTGTTCTTCAGCAAGCATTTGCTCTTCAGCTTGGATATCTTCAATTGTAACATCTTTTCCATGTTCTGCTATAAATACTTTAGCAGCAACTTCTTCATCAGTGCTAGGCTTATCAGTGTTTATCAAACTTTTGAGCCTTGAACCACTGGCAGAAATTACTTTTCCCTTACCAGAGTTTGATCTTCTCTCAGAGTGTGATCTTGATCTTGGTCTTAAGCCTAAACTCTTTTCAGATTCACCTCCCTTGCTTCCACCATCATTACCATCATCCCTCCGTCTCAGAGCTTGAGTGTCTTTGCATTTGTCACTTGGTACACTCTCCCCCTTTTTGACATCATCAGAAAGAAGTACTGATGTCATCAATGCCAGAGCATTAGAAATTGAAGTTAGTTGAGCAGACATAGCAGTCTGATTCTCCTCAACTTTCGACAATCTAGAATTGAAAGTCTTTTGCTCTTTACACAAAGAGATGTATAGAGATTTGTCCCTTTGCTGTGTAAGCTCTCTTGTAGCTATATCATTCCTTAACCCTTCAATCACCTTATCAGAAGCATCAAAACGATTGTTTAATGATTTGATTTGAACAACAGTTGCTTTGAGATGACTGAGAAGTTCAGGATTTGTAATCTCTTTAACAGAGTTAGCAGTTAAATCAGCAGCTCTTTGTGAAGTAAAAATACAATCTGCTTCTGTCCAGTTCTTGAAGTACATATTTTTAAAATGTTCTTCAGTAGCCCGATTGAACTCTCTTTCTTCATCAGAGTTGGCTTGAATGTCAGATATATGTGAAGGTGAATGAGCAGGAGTAGCATTAACATTGTCATCCTCTCTTGCAATCTCTTCAGGAACATGTTCAGCAGTGATTTCATGTTCTAACTGTGCAGCTTCATCATTGACTTTCTCTGCAACAGTTTCAGGAATATCAGAGTTTGCTTTAGCAATTACCTCTGCTTCTCGCTGAACAATCTCAACAACTGATTGTTGTAGAGCTTCAAGAACAAGAGCATCTTCAGAGTTTGCAACAAACTCTGCTGCTACAGGAACATTCTCTGTTGCATCAGCAGGTACAGCAACAGCTTCTGTAGGATGATCAATTCTAATCTGATCAACTTCCTCACCTTTCTCAAAATCAAGAGAAATGATTTCTGTGTGGGAAGCAATAGTTTCTACCAATTCTGTAGTAGCTTGATCAGCTTCTCTTACATTTTCTTCAAGATCAAAAATTCTGCTGTCAGAATGAGCAGCAGCTTCCTCAACTACATCATTAGCCTTTGATGTAGGAGCTTCTCTATCAAAATCCATTTCAATATCATCAGTATTTAGCCTGTCTTGATTGACAGCTTCTGGATTTGCAGCTTCCTCCTGAACAAAAGCTTCAGGAGCTTCAGTTTCCTCAGGAACTTTGTCCATATTGGCAATGATATCAGCAAAAAGATATTCAGCAACTTGTCTTCTCTTTCTCTGATCCTTTCAGATACCCTGTTTGAATGCTTTAAATACCAAAGCAATGTAACAACAGGCTTCATATCTTAAACTTACTATACACCAAAATGGCTGGGACTTTCGAATTCATGGATGTGGAAGAGTTTTTGAACATGAACTGGCAGCAACAAGAAAACTATCTTATCGATGAGTTTCTTGTTCTCTCATTCTTGAATGATGAAGGCCTTATCGTAGATGATGAAATAGCCGAAGGACCTTTCTCCAACCCTCATGTATACATCTTCCGTCCAGGACCATATGATGCACCAATCCTCGCAGATGAAGATGCCATGGAGATCTGCTTGATGCTTTTTCAACTGAGTTTCTTGTCGGGTTCAAAAGAAAACCTCTTCTTACAATCCTGCAAGCTGCAAAGCAGAAAGAGATCCCGAGAAGATGATGATGATGATTCATCATTAGGAGGATTTCAAGCTATCCCAAATGGTATAATGACCAGATGAGCAACTGGGTAGCTATCATCAGAAGTAGTAGAGCACAATAGCTTCTGGCTCTAGCTCTTCTGCTTCGATGTTGGATAGCATTCAAATACTTATCCTGGTTAAATAGATCTTCACTTTTGTAACCATAGAAATTAATATTTACCAGAAAGATTAGCTAAGCATGAGTATGTAATTGACTGAATGTAAACAGAGTTTGAATCAATTAATGAAAAAGACTCATTTTATTGCTTTACTTTCAGTATTATCAATTTTACCTAGTAATTGTAAAGTGAAAGACATGATATCACTTAAAACAATAAACTAACATACTCATCAGTACTACTGATCACTATCAGTACTTATCAAACAAACTCTTTCTTTTCTCTGTTCAATCATACTTTTCCTAAGAACAAATGACTAAACCCAAAATCATAAACTGTCTGAGACAAGAAAATTATTTTAACCATCAGAGATTAAAATAAAGTAACCTCGGCGTATTTCACACAAAACATCAGTGTTTACCATTTGTCCTTCTTTGTCAATAAACTCTTTTCTCAATCTGTACAGTTGTGAAAATATGTGTGTGTAGTAGCAGAGTTTACCGAAATCAGTATTGAGACCATCTCAAAGTGCATAAAATCCACAATCTAAAGTAGTAAAAACTGGTTGCCTAAACTCTCATGTATAACATAAAATCTGATTTTATATCTAAACTCTGTATTACTGATATCCTTTCATTTGGATATGTCTTTTATTTTTCACCCCCTTTATTAATTTTTTATTTTTCAATATATATTTTTTTTTTTTTTATTTTTCCAGTAATCAGTGGTTGGCACTAGTCACCAAAAATCAAAGATTTTAGCCCTTATTTCATACAATAAGTTCCTGGATCTTCCTAGGCACAACATGATCTCAAAGGAATTTGTGCTCTGTTTGGCATCTTTTGAATTTGAGGGTGAATTATTTGAAATTAATAATCAGAGTTTAGACTTTTCATCAGTAAATATAATTAACTTATGAGAGAAAATGCAAACAGCTAATACAGACTCAGTGTATAGGATCAATAAACTAAGAGATGCTATAAATATTGAGACAGTATCATGCTGTGTTAGCTTACTGCACATTTTTGAGATCAGAATCTATACAACTCTTAAGGATTCACAGTTACTTACTGAGAATTATGCTTCATACAAATTTCTTCATTGGTCCTTATGTTCCAGACAAAATTACAATCAGAGAATAGCATTAATCTGTAACATTCAAAGTATGACCAACAGTTTATGACTAACAGAGACTAACATCAGAATTTAACCAACAGAGTTTATCACACTGGTACTCATAACAGTTAACACATGCAAGGAATCATGAGCAACAAGAATTAAACATGTATAAATTTTGAGTCTAACCCGTATCTCTAGTCAGAACCAGAGATCATTCCAAGTTCATTTACCAATCTTGTAAAAGTAGCTTCACTCAAAGGTTTGGTGAAGATATCTGCAAGTTGTTGGTCTGTAGACACAAAATGAAGCTCAATATTCCCTTCTTCCACATGTTCTCTGATAAAATGATATCTTATGCTGATGTGCTTGGTCATGGAATGCTGTACTGGATTTCCTGTCATAGCAATAGCACTTTGGTTATCACAGAAAATAGGAATTTTAGAGTACCTTAACCCATAATCCAGCAATTGATTCTTCATCCATAAAATCTGTGCACAACAGCTACCAGCTGCTATATACTCTGCTTCAGCTGTGGATGTGGAAATCGACTTCTGTTTCTTGCTATACCAAGAAACTAATCTGTCACCTAAAAATTGACAGCTTCCACTTGTACTTTTTCTGTCTATCTTACAGCCTGCAAAATCTGCATCAGAGTAACCAATCAACTTAAACTCTGATTCTCTAGGATACCACAAACCCAAGGTTATGGTGCCTTTGAGATATTTGAAAATCCTTTTTACAGCTGTTAGATGAGGCTCTCTAGGATCTGCTTGAAATCTTGCACAAAGACATGTTGCATACATGATATCAGGTCTACTTGCTGTAAGATACAGTAAAGACCCTATCATTCCTCTGTAGTTTGTCATATCTACTGAGGCTCCTGTGTCTTTGTCTAGCTTTGTTGCAGTAGCCATGGGAGTAGTAGCAGATGAACTATCAAGCATACCAAATTTCTTGAGAAGATTTCTGGTATACTTTGCTTGATTTATGAAAATACCATCATCTGTTTGCTTGACCTGTAAGCCTAGAAAATAACTAAGCTCTCCCATCATGCTCATTTGATACCTGGATTGCATAAGCTTTGCAAACTTCTTACAAAGTTTGTCATTAGTAGATCCAAAAATAATATCATCTACATAAATTTGAACTAACAGCAAATTATCACCAGAATTGAAATAAAACAAAGTTTTATCAATTGTACCTCTTGTGAACCCACTTTCTAAAAGAAATTGAGCAAGAGTTTCATACCATGCTCTTGGTGCTTGCTTTAGTCCATATAATGCCTTGTCAAGCCTGTAGACATAATCTGGATGCTTGGGATCTACAAATCCTGGTGGTTGTTCAACAAATACCTCTTCTTCAAGCTTCCCATTGAGAAAAGCACTTTTCACATCCATCTGAAAGACTTTAAACTTCTTGTGTGCAGCATAGGCCAGAAAAATCCTTATGGCCTCCAGTCTTGCAACTGGAGCAAAGGTTTCATCATAGTCAATTCCTTCCTGTTGTGAATAACCTTTTGCCACAAGTCTAGCCTTATTCCTTGTAATCACACCATCACTGTCAGTCTTGTTTCTGAAAACCCACTTTGTACCTACAATTGATCTGTTCTTTGGTCTAGGTACAAGTGTCCAGACTTCATTTCTTTCAAATTCATTTAACTCTTCTTGCATTGCTGTAATCCAATTAGCATCTTGAAGAGCTTCCTCCACTTTCTTTGGTTCAGTTTGAGACAAGAAAGCATGATACAGACACTCATTATTTGTTGCACTTCTGGTTCTTACACCAGCATCAGGATCTCCAATTATGAGATCAGGTGTGTGTGCCTGTGTCCACTTTCTTGCTGATGGTAAGTGGTTTCTTGCATCATTGTTGGATCCTCCCCCTTGATCCATGCTCTCCTGATTCATATGTTGACTTTCTACATTCTCTGAGGCTCCCCCTGAATTTGATGACTCAGAGTTTGAATTGTCAGAGTTTGAATCAGTTTCCTCAACTGACTCACTTGCTGTGTCATGTTGAGCTTCTTCACGCTCCCCCTCAACTGGTTCTCTATTTTGTTCAATTTGAGAATTATCAGTTTCTACAGTATTTACCAGTAGAGGTTCAGAGTATGCTTCGTCAGAGTTTGTCAACCCTGCTTCATCAGAGTTTATATCATCAGAGAGTAGATCTTCATTTTCAAAACGTAGTTGATCATATCCATCCTTGTCTTCAAGTCCAATTATTTTCTTGTCATCAAATGACACATGTATGGATTCCATGATCACTTTAGTTCTTAGATTGTAAACTCTGAATGCTTTTGTTGACAGTGGATAGCCAACAAAAATTCCTTCATCAGCTTTTAACTCGAACTTTGTCAACTGTTCAGGATGAGTCTTCAACACAAAGCATTTGCATCCAAATATATGAAAATATTTCAAATTTGGCTTCTTATTTTTCACCATCTCATATGGTGTTTTCCCATGCTTGTTGATCAGTGTAGCATTTTGAGTAAAACAAGCAGTTTGAACAGCTTCTGCCCAGAAATAAGTTGGTAATTTTGCTTCTTCAAGCATGGTTCTGGCTGCTTCAATTAAAGTTCTGTTCTTTCTTTCAACTACACCATTTTGCTGTGGAGTGCCAGGTGCAGAAAATTCTTGTTTCACCCCTCTTTCCTTGCAGAAAGCTTCCATGAATGAATTTCTGAATTCAGTTCCATTATCACTCCTTATTATTTTGACTTTGTGCTGTGATCCTTTGTCCAGTAGATTTACATGATCCATTAGAATTTGAGCAGTTTCATCCTTCTTTGACAAGAAATACACCCATGTATATCTAGTATATTCATCAACAATTACTAGAGCATATTTCTTTCTGCCCATTGACATTATATTCACTGGTCCAAAAAGATCAACATGTAGAAGATGATAAGGTTCCACTACTGAAGATTCAGTTTTGCTCTTGAAAGATGACTTCCTTTGTTTGGCCTTTTGACAGGAATCACATAGGCCATTTAGACTGAGTGTTGATTTTGGGAGTCCTCTTACAAGATCCTTTCTTATCAGCTCATTAATGTTGTTCAAATTGAGATGAGAGAGCTTTTTATGCCAATTCCAACTCTCTTCATTTGACATTCTTGCAGTCAGACACACTGATTTTCCATCAGAGTTTGTTACCAAACTTGCTTCATAAATATTGTTGCGCCTGTGTCCAACTAGAACAACTTTTCCAGTAGATTTACTGATAACTTCACAGTATTCACTATGAAAATCTACATGGTTTCCTCTGTCACAGATTTGACTCACAGATAACAGATTGTGCTTGAGTCCTGAGACTAGAGCTACATTAGTGATGATGACACCTCCAAGATTAATGTTGCCATATCCCAGAGTATGTCCTACGTTGCCATCTCCATAGGAAACTTTTGGGCCATCCTTCTTCACAAAGTCTGATAGCAGGGCTTTATTTCCAGTCATATGTCCTGAGCATCCACTGTCCAAGATAAGTGTGCTCTCTATTATACCCTGCAATCACAAACAAACACTAAGTGTTAGTTTTAAGGATCCAGACTTGCTTGGATCCTTTGCCTTTCTTAACAGTGTTAGCTTTTGCAGCGGAATCAACTTTCTCAGAGTTTAAACTAACATTGTCAGATTTTACACTAGCAGAGTTTGCTCGAACCCACTTCAAGTTGGGTTTTAGCTCATAGTAATTATGATAAATTGCATGATAACTCTTACATGTGTAAATAGAATGCCAAGTGCTCCCACAATGTTTGCATAAGGTCTGTGGTTTTACTCTAACATAATCATTCTTTACTTCTGAAGTAGAAGGTAAAGAATTAATATGCTTGTTCTTAGTGCAAAATCTAGCAAGATGATTAGAACTACCACAACTGTAACATGTTTTCCTTAAAGCACCAGCATTAGGCAAATGATTATTTCTATTGTTTATGCCTATTTTTCCATTCCTATTTCTCTTGGACCCTTTAGGTTTCATGGCAGACTTAACCTCTTTGAGCTTATGTTTAAACTGTTTTCCTGTCATTAAACCAACATTAACCTGTTTCTCACAGACTCTTATTGGTTCTTTAACAGCTTCTATCTCAACAGGCTTCTCTGTTTTAGATTCAGTATCTACTTGTTCAACACAAGTTTCAACTGGCTCCATAACAGTTTCTTTCACAACTGCAGATTTTAACTTTCCAGATTCAGGAACAAATGTTACAGGAGTTGAATATGAACTTGTGAAAGCTCTAAACTTAATTTTATCTTGAAACCTAAGTTCATCTTCCTCACTGTATCCTAAACCTACAGCATCTGTTTGAAAAACTTGATGTGTATCTCTGCCAGAATTAGTCCAAGTTTTAATTATTTTTCTTTCCTTCTCTAAATCAGATTCTAGTTGCCTATACCTTTTAAGCAACTCCTGTTCCACATAAACAGCATCATCTCTTTCTTTTTGAGTCTGCTTCATATTCTCAAGTTCTCTTTCAAGAAACTTGTTTCTTTCTTTAAGACTAAGATTCTCAGATTTAATCCTTTCATTCTCTAAAGTCTGATCCCTATAACTAACATGTATGTTCTTAAGATAAATTCTTAATTCAGAAATATTATCAGTATCATACGCATAAGTAGTTAGGGGTACCTTATTTTCTGATGATTCAGTCTCATCTTTGACAGTTGCCATAAGAGCATAATTTTCTCCATCATCAGAATCTGAAGTATCTGCCCAGTCTTTGCCTTTAGAGACGAGTGCTTTTCCAGTTTTTCCTTTCTTGCACTCTGGAGCATAGTGACCCATCTCTTTGCACTTGTAGCACTGGATCTCAGATTTGTCCTTCTTTCCAGACTTGGTATCTTTTCCATCAGACTTTCTGAAATTCTTCTTCTCAGAATTTGAATCTCTCCTTGAGAATCTCTTTCCTTTCTTGGAGTTCTTGAATCCCATCTTCTTGAAGGTCTTCACCATCAATGCCGCCATTTGCATCAACTGTTCTTCATCATCCTCAGAGTCAGAAGCTTCATCAGAGTTTGAGTCATCATCAGAGTTTGATGACTCACTTTCAGATTTAATGACTAAAGCCTTTCCCTTGACTTTCTTCTTTGATGATTCCTTCTTTTCAATGGGCTTCTCCTCAACTTTGAGAGCAACAGATTTTGTCTTCTTGCTTGATCTTCTGTTTCTTTGATCTATCTCAAGTTCGTGAGTCTTTAACAAGCCATAAATCTCATCAAGATCTGTATCATCAAGATCATAATTATCTCTGATTGAGGTCGTCTTCAGATCCCATTTTTCAGGTAGAGATAAGAGAAACTTGAGATTTGACTCTTCAAGATTATATTCTTTGTCAACCAGAGACAGATCATTCAGTAATTTACAAAACCTGTCATAAGTCTCAGTCAAGGTTTCATTAGATCTTGAATCAAAGTGCTCATACTCCTGTGTGAGTATTGTCTTCCTGTTCTTCTTTATAGCAGTGGTTCCTTGACACCTTACTTCCAAAGCATCCCAGATTTCCTTTGCCGTTTTGCAGCCAATTACTCTGTTAGACATAACATTATCTAAAGCACTGTGGAGTAGATGTCTAACCTTTGCATCCTTTGCAATTGATGAGATGTCTTCAGGAGTATAATCTTTCTTTTCCTTTGGAATCAGTGTCTGTTCTTTATCACCAACAGCAGGAGATAATTTAGTTGGCTTATGAGGACCATTATTGATTCTGTCAAGATATTCTGGATCTGCAGCCTCCAGAAACATGGTCATCTTCACCTTCCATATCGGATACTCTATTGGCCTGAGAATTGGAACCCTGATAGTTTCATATCGACTCACAGAATTTGGCTTAACCTGTTCAGCCGCAGGAGGAACTTGATTTTGATTTTCTTCAGACATGATTATTACTGTGTTTTAATCGTAAAACTGTATATATTAAACAGCCTTGGCTCTGATACCAATTGTTAGGCCGAATACACAATATAATCAAGTATGTATGAGAATAACAATAATTAATAACACTGTTTATGAATCAATAAAACTGTAATCTTATTAACAGCTTCTCTCTTTATGATGTTAATGAATCATAAAGAGCTTCTAGGTTACAAGAATAATATCTCAATGATCGCGTCCCTTCTAGGGATAACCTATCTGTGTTTATATAGTACACAGCTACATACAATCCTTCTCTAATTGATATTCCTACAAGTTAGCTATACAATTCATATCAATTAAGGATTGCTTCTTATCTTCTATCCTGTTTCCTTAGCTGTATCAATATATTCTGCTTCTTTCCATCTTCAGAATGTATTGCTTCTAGAATCTTCAATTCTGCACCGACAGCTAATTCAACTATCACCTTGTCAGACTTTAAATAGACTCTGACTAGCTTCCTTTAAACTCTTCACCCTATCAGAGTTTAACTAAACTCTGATCGGCTTCTGATAAACTCTTGTCAGTACCTGTTGCTTAAACACTGATAAACAAACATTAGCAATTATATCTAACATTATATTCTATTCAAAGTTTATAATTACCTTATTTGTCCCAAACTTATTTACTCTTCTTTTCAATTCATTATCTGAGTAGTCAAAATTTTGTTTCCTTTCTTTCTTTGGCTACAATGTCCAGATTTTGTACTAGTAGATTGAAACTGGCTAATTGAATATGCCATTATGAGTGACTAGTTAATTGTTCTAACTAGTTGAAATTTTAACGATATGATGAAAATCTAGCTAATCATCCTAGCTGGATGCTGCATCCCAAACTAATAGAACTAGCAACTTTTGTTCAGCTAGTTGTTAATGTTTCTTGAAATGGACTAGTTATTGTTTCAACAAGTTCAACTTTCGGTCGAATTTATTAAAGTGAGTTCACAACGCATTTTATATGTAGTGAATGATGATTATGAAATTCCCAAGGGATAAATTGATTGAGACCTAACAAGGTCGCCCACTCGACGAGAATTCTTACAAAGTTTTTATAAAATATTATGTTGCTTGAAATATTCTTGGTACCATGCAAGTATTTTCCTTAGTATTTGGAAAGAGACACAGTGTTGAAGTTTTAGAAATAGAATAAAAGTAGATGAGTACGACAAAGTATGAATCGAGACTACGAGAAATTTCAAGGTCTGTTCGGTATGTTGGAAACTCAGAATGACGGAGTATTCGAAATGATTGATGGCGATACGTTGATTAAGAAATGACTATGATAGAAGCTTAATGAGTGAGAAAGAAAGAACTATAGAGGAATATGAGTTTGAGGACTAATGAGGGAGCCGCATTTATGGAAATACTAGGGAACCCTAGAAATAGAAATAGAAATAGAAATAGAAATAGAAATAGAATTAGTAAACTATGAAATTATCTTGGTGAATCTTGTTTGCCCATAATGTGAAATTGAGGTTTTAAGGAAACAGTATACGTTGATTTATTTTTTTCCTTCAAACAGGGAGGATCCGATCAAATTTTGGGAATAAACTGATTGATCAAATACGATGTGCAAATTGATTGAGGAGATAAGAAGGTAAAGTGTGGATTGCCCAGTAAGGGGGAGTTGTCCTTTAAGGACGGAAATGAACTACGAAGTTTATTATGTTAGTACAAACAAAGAGATTGTTCTGGCAAAAATGTGAAACTTATTGAGCACATGCAAATCGATACAAATGGGGAGATACCAAATATAATGGGCACCCCAATTTAAATGAATTCATGGACGTATTTTTACGATCTCCAGGAAATACCACCTGATCGAGGCATAGAACTTGCCATTGATTTATTGCCAGGGATTGCGTCAGTATTTAAGACCCATATCCATTGCCACTGCTGAGATGAAGGAATTAGCTACTCGAGTACAGGAAATAAGACTCATTGTGTCACATTGGAGTACACCAATTTTGTGTGCTAAGAGAAGAATGGCAGTATAAGACTGTACCTAGGTTACCAAGAGCTGAATGGACTAACCATAAGGAATAGATACTTCTTGCGAAAGAAAGGATGATTTGTTTGACCAATTAAAGGAAACAATTTACTTTTCAAGGATAGGTTTGAGGATAGAGAATCACCCCCTTAAGACTCACCAAAGTGATGTGCCAAAGATGGCCTTTCGCACCGATATGACCATTATGAATTTTGAATTTGCGGATGATGTCATTTGGACGGACTAATACGTCAGTAGCCTTATGGAGTTAAAGGATAAAGTTTCTGGACAAATTGATTATTGTATTCATAGAAGATATTTGGATGTATCCATGGATTGAATGAATAGAGTTTAATGGATTGACGTAGAAGTTAGTAACAACCCCGTTGTTAGAAATACCTGTGATAGAAGGGACTTTATGAATTATAGTTATGCGTCTAAGCAATTTAAGCAGCATGAGATAAGATATCCTACACCTGACTTGGAGTTAGCCGCGATTATGTTCGCGCTGAGAACTCAGAGACTTTAACTTTATTGAGAAATGTGGATTTTTTTTTCTTTTCCCACAATAGCCTTTAGTATATCGTCACATAGAAACGAGAGACGCAATGTAGAGATTATAGTTCGAACTGACCAAAGACTTTGAGTGTGAAATTCACTATCACTAAGGAAAGGCCAATATGGTGGCTGACACTTTAAATAGGCAAAAGAGATTGAGATGCAAATTCTTCGGGACAACTACTAAGAGAAAATTTAAAGGATGAAGTTTGAAGTTAAGATGTACAGAGAATTAAGAAGATATTATTGGTGGCCGGATATAAAGAAGAATATGATCGATTATTAAGTAAATGCTAGACATGTCCGAGAATGAAAGCAGAGACTTAGTGGACTATCACAGTCGTAGAGATTCCAGGATGGAATGTAAGTTATTGTAATGGATTTTGTGGTAGGATTACCAAGGACCAAATAGAACCATGGCGTTAGTTGGGTTATAATTGATTGATTGAATAAGTCTACTCTGATTGTCCCCATCAACGAGAGATCTTCAATGGAAAGGTTTATAAATATTGATATGGAAAATATAGTGGTGCGACATGGAGTTTCAGTAGCAATTGCGTCAGATAGGGACCCACGGTTAAATTCCATATATTGAGAAGAGTTTTTAAAAGTGTTTGGCAAAAAGATTGAACATGAGCACTACTTAGGATCTGCAGACCGACGGACCGAACGAAAGAACTATTCAGACAATCGAAGTTACGTCAAGCGCTTGTGCCTTGGATTTCAATGGTTGTTAGAATGATCCTTTATCACCGATAGAAATTTCGTGTATCTATAATGATTGTACGACCGTGGGGATGCCCCGTATGAAGCTAGTTACGAAGAGAAGTATCCATCTCCCCTACGGTAGGAAGAAACCGACAAACGAGATTTATCGGGACCCGAGCTGGTTCAACGAAAGAAGGAGACTATGCACCATTCGAAAGCAATAGGTAACGGCTGAAGACAGACAACACATATATGCCGATCAAGCTGGGAGAGATAAAGAGTACGAGGCGGAAGACTTCACGTTGCTGAAAGTATCTCTTTGACTAGAATCAATGAAGTTCGCAAGTCCATGACGTATTTCGCGTGTCGATGATATGAGAGTTCAGCACAGATGACCAGGAATGTGATAGAATATGAACGCATAGGAATACAACCAGGATTATCTTATATAGAGCACCCGATAGTGATTATAGACCGGAGTAAGTGAGTGTCGAGGAACAAAGCTATAGAGCTAGTAAAAGTGTTATGATGGAACCAGATGGTTGGAGAGTCAACCTGGAAACTGGAGAACGTTGTATTGGGGAAGTACCCTCAGATATTTTCTTAAGATTCCGGGACGGAATCCTTTTAAGGAGGGGAGACTGTAATATCCCCCAATTTTGTACTTACTTATAAAAAAAACAACCACTGATGAATAGTAATTTTTGTCGTTTAGAAATTTTTCAGACCACACTATGTACGGGACGGTATAATGAACTTTCAAAGTCGTATTAGTGATCTACTATGAAAATGAAGGAATGCAGAAACTGTCAGAATCAGAAGAAGAGCATTTTCTGTTTTCTCCAAAATTTCACCTATGACTGATGGATTAATCATTATTTAAATATATTGGAGGATTTTATATTATCAATTCCATGGATAGAGATTTAGTAAAGGAATTAAGATATCAAGAACGGTTACGGTAAACTACTTTGATAGAACACTTAAGAAATCCCTGCGAGCGTTCAACAAGATTAAAGCGGTAACAAAACAAGGCAACACAAATGAGAGTATATAAATCTCATTTATATTCCAAGATTCACGCTCGAACCATTTTAATGAAGTATTCGATTGTTAGGACGAATAGTGAATAGTTACTATTCATTGCGAGAATCGCGTAGAGTTTTATTCGCTCTTTTTAGGAAATATTTTCGAATCGTTTCAAGAGGAAAAAAAACAAGGATGAATAGTAACATTGATGAATAGCACTCCAAGGTGAATAGTAAAATTTTATAGTCTCCGATTGATCCTATATTTCAGCGGAAGTTCAGGAATAATAAACGGTTACTAATCGCGTAGTTAGAAATCGCAAACGAAAACGAGAATCGAAAGTCCGCTTGAAGGAGCAACCTTGGACGTATTATAACTTAGGAAATAAAGAAGAAGATATGTATTAAAAGAGAAAGAAATGAATTGGTGGAAGAAGTGTGTTAAAGAAGCTTGTAAGCTTAACCAAACTTGAGGGGCTAACTTGCATTTTGTTAAAACAAAATATTTATCATCACCACACCTCCACCACACATTACACACACAAATGGGAGCAGCCCCCCCACCCCCATTTCTTGATGAAAAAAACGAATGGAAGAAGAAGATGGAATGCTTGCTTGCTTGTTTCTCGTGTTCTACCACTCGAATCGAAGCTCTTTCCAAGCTCTTCGCATCTAGGGTAACATCTCTCTCACCCATGAACTCTAGATATCTCTTTTATTAAGTTAAAGAAGATGATGAATAGTGTTTTGTTGAGTTTTATGTTTATAATTGAAAGATGGAAGCATGAATGTATTGTTAAGGTCATGAGTAAGTGGATTATGTAGTTTGTTTAGTTGTTGGATGAGTTGTGGATGGATTTTAAATGTGATACCAACTGGTTTGGCTCGGTTTAAGATTGATAATGGATTTTAAGTGTTGTAATTGATGTGTATGATGATTGGTGGTGAATTGGAATGAGATTTGAATCTCGGAAATGTTAAGTTTTAAGCCAACGTAATGCCCGATTTTCGGTAACGCTAAAAACTGCCTAAAATCCGAAAACCTAACTGCCTCTTTTGGTTCAATGATGAACATGAGTGTGTGGAGCTTTGTTTCTAGTTTACATGAGCGCAAGAATCATGTCATTACGATTTACGGTTTAGGAGAAACATGCGTTTTAGTGTAAGGCGTTCGTAAAACCAAACCGCGCCACTTAGTCAACTTTGAGGCTATGATCGAACCACTTAGATGTCATAATAAAATGTGAAACTTTGTGATAACATGCTAGGTATGTTTATGAAGACCCTCGAAAAGATTTTGTGTTAAAAGGATTAAATCTCAATTTTATAAAAATGCGTGAGCGAGCATGCTCGAGTAGAGGATCTTAAGGAGTTAACTTGAAAATGGATTTTGTACTTGAGTTAGTATATACTTAGTATGGTGAAAGCGTTTAAGTTATTAATCTTGAACCTTGTGTTGATTCTATATTTATGGACCAACCTGAGACTTACTGCTACTTCGGGATTTCCAGGCAAGTTTACTAAACCTTACTCTATTGTTCAGAGTAGGTATATTTTTAAATGTTCAATACTTGTATATTCCAAATTATATATCAACTCTTTTGTTGCGAGTATTGTGGAAAGTTTTCAAATACTATATTCCACTTATCGAAATATTTGATTCCTGATGATGCAAGTTTTCCAAACTTATATCTTACTGTCGTTGTTGTGATAAGTGATTTCTGATGTATATTGCAAGTAATATAATATTGTTGTGGTACTTAAATCTTTTGAATTGTGATTGGTTTATAAGCTATATGATATGATAGTTATAAGCCGGATTTTTGTAAAGGCTTTTAGAGTAGAGCATGTGAATCGTATTTTGAAACTTAGACCGGGAGTCGGTATATTTTCTTTAAACCGTTAAGGTTTATTTTCTGATAAGTATATTGAATAGATATATCCAATTATTTCATTATTCAAAGAATATTATTTTAATATTCACTTAGATTTGACTATCAAATATTTATTGAGCTTTTGATTATTATTTAATCATTATTAATTGATGAATATTATTTGAATATTTATTATTCTTTTAATTAATTTAAAAGTGATGTATATTGTTTAAAAAGTCATCTTTGACCTTCAATGAGTATGAAGAATATTTCCAACCTTTATAATATTTATTTTAATTAAAGTAGGGATTCCCAAATATTATTTTAATTTAAATCTATCTTAAGAGATGATTTAAATATTCGCTGACCACTCAAATGGGACGGGAATACCCTTAAAGATTTCCAAATAGTTTGACTCCCGGGTCGTAATCTTTTAAAGAGAATCTTATCAAATCCTAAGTGGGACGACAGTGGTCAACCCCTTTCGGTAACTTACTCCTCTATTATCCCAGGAGTAAGTAGGCCAGAAATGTTTTAAACGAGGGAAAAGTATCACATATTTGGGGAAACAGGATTAACTTCCATTTCCCGTGAGGTTGATTTTCATCTGGGGACTGGAATTAACTCGTGCTCGGCAATGAAATAGGTGCCCGTATGGTACGAGGTCGTACTCGGCAATGAAATAGGTGCCCGTATAGTACGAAGTCATGCTCGGTAATGAAATAGGTACCCGTATGGTATGACTCCATGCTCGGCAATGAAATAGGTGCCCGTATAGCATGAAGGGCCCAGATGCGGCCAGGGTGATAACCGAAATAGGAAGTCGTCCTTCTACTAGTAGAAAAGGTGTTTAATGCGGTAGAGCGACTGATCAGCGCTTATCGTAGGTGTTTTTCCTGTATAGCCCCCATCTTCCAATTGGAATTGTGTCTGCAACATTGTAACAAAAGCCTAGGAGCTCAGTTACCGATAATGTTGGCAGTATGTTGAGAAATATCCAAAACTGGTATTTTCAATAAGCCACCTGATTTAGCTTGATTTAAAAGTTATACTTTGAACCTTTGCCTATGTTGTGCTAGCAAAGGATTTCTAAACTTTATAGAAATGTTTAAAGTTATTTTTATCCTCTGCAGATTATATATTTTGGCGGGAAGTGTTTAGACTTCTGATATAGTATCTCGAACTATATGTTATTTTCAGATATTGTGGAATCTTACTATTCCTCGTACATTATTTTGAACTGTATGGTATTTTAACTCAATTGTTATACTTAAAGGTTTTGGTTGTTAAACCAACAAAGGTTATTGGATTTCAGACTTTATAGTTGTGAAACTATTTATTTTATTATGGAATACTTGCTGAGCATTCTTTCGCTCATTCTTGCTTTACTTTATATTAAACTTTCAGTGAAGAGAGAACCTAGTCAGTTATTCCGTACTACAAGAAAAGGGAAGTGGAAGATTCAACCTTGAGGTAGTCCAATTCAGAATGGTTAATGCAGAAGTAAGTGGCATGGGTTCAGCTGCTATTAGTGAGATCCTGGATAGTATATTTGGTTGTAATAACTAATGTTACTTATGTGACTCGTTTCTGAAGCTATAACTGGTGTGTGTAAGAGACTGGGGTCTTTTGGTGTTGTATTATTGGATTGTTGAGCTGGTACATGTATTATTGTTGGAATTGAGGGCGTGACAACCCGGATCTCCGACCCCGGATCTGGGGGTGTTATAGCATCCCTGTGTCCAATACCTCCTCTTGAATTACTTGTCAATTGCTTCAGATTTGAAAACATTCGTAGCCAGAGTGCTCTTGATCTAACCATTTCAGATAAATCAACAACACTTGAAGCACTTGTTATAATTCCTCCATTCTGAAAATTGATAGGTCTGTTACACCTCAGTGTACTTATGTGTTTCCACTTCTTATCTTTCTCTTTTTCAAAAGCATAGATTCTTTCTAGTAAAGATTCTTGTCTGCTTGGATTTCTCCACAATCTTTCATTTGAAGTTTTGAGCTTTTGCTTATAGAGCTGAAAATCTCCATTTGTTGACCTGGTTATTCTTCTTCTTCTGTCTGCTTCTTCTTCATCTACTTCATTGTTGTGAGAATCAACCACAGTAGATAAGATTAACAAATCAATCTCTTGCAGAATTTCAGATTCATCAGGATCTTGAACATTGTCAGGAACAATATCAGGATTAGAATCTTCAATTTGATTTGTATTGCAGAGAATTAATTGTCTCGGTCTTCTTCTCAATTTAGGTTCTTCTTCAATAAACTCCTTGTCTTCCTTCTCAATGATATCCTTGATAACAGGATCTATTAGATTTTGTGAAGCTTCAGGAATTTCTTCAATTAATAAACCTCTAGACCTTGTCTGTCTAGGCACTATTTGAGTTGAAGAACCTCTTCTACGTCTTCTAGCACCTCTCCTACCTCTGCCTCCTCTTCCTCTAGCAGGAGCAGGATTATTAAAGCTTTCCATCATTTCTCTCTGTTCACTTAAGAATTCTTCATGTGAGAGATCAGGATATTCTTCACTTGCTGTAGAGACTGCTTTCCTTGCAAATAATTGTTGAACTCTTTTATCAGTGTGATAAAGAGTAACAATTCTACCATCTTTTGTACTGAACTTCTGGAATAGATTTGATGCATCTTCAGGATTATCAATAAGCACATCTTCATCACCTTCAGGAATTGTAGCAAGAGTCTGTTCATGACCAGGCATCAGGATTTGTTCTTCCGTCAGGATCTGAGATTGCACTAATGTCCTTACTGTCTTAACTCTAGAATCAGAAACATGAGTTGACTGCGTTGTTTGACTTTGAGAAGTTTGAATTGTAGACTTCATAACAGCAGCATCAGAGGTTTCTCCTTGTAGAACTTTGTCACCACCATCATTTCCAGTATCATCATCATTATTCCTCAATACTAGATCAGGTGTACATTTTGTCTGACTTACCTTCTCCCCCTTTTTGACATCAGTATTTGACAATATATTCAAAATTAAGGCAAGAGAGGTTTGAATGTTAGTTACCTTTGTATCAAGAGAATCAATCCTGTTGTTGATTGAAGACTGTTCAGTAATTATTGACTTAACTTGGGATTCCACTACCCTTAGTTGAAGAGCAGTAGGCACCTTTGTAAAGCTCTGAGAAATATCAGTCCTCACTTTGTCAGTAGAATCTTTGACAGAATCTATTTCATGTTTCAGGCTTTTGGATAACAGAGTAGTAGACTTCAAATGATTCTTCAAATCTTCATTCTGAATCAACTTAGCAGCATTATAAGCATGATCCAACGCATATGGATAGCTTACAGAATCATCAGACCTGTACCATTCATTTTCCCATTGATGCATTCTCAGATGCTCAGCAGGATCAATCTCAGAAGGAACAGAAAAGTCATGTCTTAAGTCCTTTCCAGTAGTAGCCTTGCCAGCCATGAATGTGCTTGACGAACCAAATTTAGTTCCAAGACTAGATTTTAAAACTCTGGCAAGCTGATCCTTCTCTTCATTATCATCATCATCACTATCATCAGAATCATCACCATCAGTATCATGAGTAACGTCAGGATCAGGAATAGCAATACCTTTCAGTTTATCCTGTGAATCTATGATAGGATGGTTCATTGGTCGTGATCTTAGTGGCTGTATAAGAATTGGCTCAGCATCGGGAGCAACACCGTCAGGATTAACACCGTCAGGATTTGATAAGCTTGCATCAGTATTTGTGACTGATGGTTCTTGTGTAGCATGAGGTTCTGAAGCTGCTTCAACACATTGAGTTGGAGGTTCTTGTGTGCTTCCCTCATTGACAGTGTCCTCGACCAATCTTTCATCTGCATCAGTGTCAGGAATCCCTTGAGCATTGTCAGGAAATTCCTCAAAAGCTGTAGCTTTGCCGGCATCTTCACTTTGAGAAGATGGTTCTTGTGTGGCTGGAATTGAAGTGTCTGCATTTTCCCTTTGAGAAAATGGTTCTTGTGTAACCATTCCAATAGCTATGCCTGCACTCACACTTTGAGTGAGTGGTTCTTGTGTGGCAGGATCTTCAGGAGCTGTTGAATCACTTTGAGATCCAGGTTTTTGTGGGCTTGATCCTTTCAACTTCTTGAGTCTCTTGAAAACTATCTCTACTGCTTTCCTCTTTTTCTGCAATGGAGGTATAAGACCAACCATGGAAGTAGTCTCAGAAACCTTCTCCCATGAAATTTCTAGAATCTTTTTAGCTGGAGAAGCTGGAGAGTCTGAGATAGAGACAATTTTTGTTTGTGCATCAGGAATACCAACAGCAGGATTTGCTAGAGCATCAGGAGTAGATGACTCATCAGGATTTGATGTCTGAATATCAGTATCCTTCATTTGCACCTTCAAAGGAATATGATACCTGCTATTTGACAATATCCTTTTCTTCTGTGGCTTTGATGAAGGTGCCACAGCTTCAGTAGCAGTATCAGCAACTTCCTTGATTATCTTAAACTTAGAGGAGATAGGCATATCATCCTCAGAATCACTTTCATCCCTTAATACCAATTTTCTCTTCACAGAAACAGTCTCAGTCACCTTCTCAGCTTTCTTCTGAACTAGGACCCCTTGTACACCCCCTTGTTCCTTCTTTTTAGTGAGTGGTGTAGAGGAAAAATCCTTTGAACCTGATTGCCTTCCAGACACATCAGTTCTAGCTGATTTCTTTGATTTTACAACTAAAGTCTTTTGAGAGACAGTAGAGGTGGTTGTTAACTGTTTAGACTGTTTAGGTGGCATGCTTGGGTCAGGAACAAGGTGTGATTGGCCTTGCCCCATAGCATTAGAAAGTAATCCATAACAAGTAGGCATTTTCCGATGTAAGAAAAACCCGACCTCATCAGGAATAAAAGCATTGCCAATAAAACCATTTGCCTTATCACTGTTGACTAAGGACTTAATATTATTCTCAGTAATTCTACAGATCGGTAGAATTACATCATTTTCAAAAATAACATTAGGACATAAGTGATTAAATATCAACTGTAAAAATCTAAGAAAACAGACAGAACCTAACTTATCTGATTTCCTATCACTTAAAGCTTTTAAAATAAAAGACCCATAATCAAACACTGTAGAATGGATAAGAGAGTACCCAATTTTGAGAGATCCTGATGGAAGAGCATCCAAATTTGATGTCTTGTTCAGGAAACAGCGACTGATTGTATCAAAGAAGAAATTCCATTCCTTCTTAAGCTTTGTCCCGAAGAGATTTCCATACCTCTTTACTTCCCCATTGTAACTTAATTTTGTAACAAACTCAAAAAGAGTCGAGTCTGAAACATTATCAGGAACAGCATCACCAAGAACAGGTAAATGCAGTGCATCCTCCACAATTGCAGGAGTCACATAGTGAGTAACCCCATCATATTCAAAACTCATCAGGATTGAGTCAGAATGCCCTTTGTCAAAAGTAACCGAGTTCAAACCTGCATGATTGACTTAAAAGAAACACTTGCAGGTTCTGTTAAAGCAAACTTCAATGGGCTTGAAGCTAGAAAATCCTGAATAATGTGAAACTCAGAAGGCAAATCCTGATGATTCAGAATAGCTACAAAATTATTAGTGGCAAAAGTAACACCACTAACCACGGTCTGTTTGTTCATGAATGATGAAGACGCCATTAAAACAATATAGACAGCTTGAGAATTGAGATTTAGAAAATAGGGTTCTTGAGCACAGAGAGAGAAAGAAGATGAAAAACTGATGAAGAAAGAGTAATCAGAAATTTAGAAAATCAAATGTATTTTGTTAAAACAAAATATTACTCTCAATGACAGGTGGCAAAATATGATTTGTGCAAAAATGATTAGTGGACAAATTACGTGTGTAATTAGACATAATTGCACCGCTTTTTATGTGTATCTATTTGTATATATCTATCAGTGTGACACACGCGCGCATACAGTTGTCCAACCAAAACTCAAACGTTTCTCATCAGATACTGACAAAAAATCAAGCACAAATTAAGCAATGAAATACTGACCTGCACATCAGGATTGACCAGTTGACTTCCTGTCAGGATTAAGTCCTATCAGGATTTGATCAAAATTACTTACCTTTCTGAATGACCAGCAGGATTTGACAGTCATCAGGATTTCTTCTCTGTAGCTTTTCTCAGAAATTCTCAAAATTCATCATTCCAAGTTCATTCACCAATTTATTGAAAGTAGCTTCAGGCAGTGGCTTGGTCAATATATCAGCTAGTTGTTGATCAGTAGGAACAAAGTGAAGTTCAATTGTTCCTTCCAGAACCTGTTCTCTTATGAAATGATATCTAATACTGATGTGTTTAGTAAGAGAATGTTGAACTGGATTTCCTGTCATTGCAATAGCACTTTGGTTATCACAATAAATAGGGATTTTTGAGTATGACAAGCCATAATCTAACAACTGATTTCTCATCCACATTATCTGAGCACAACAACTTCCTGCAGCAATGTACTCAGCTTCTACAGTTGAAGTAGAGATAGACTTTTGCTTTTTACTAAACCATGAAACTAGTCTACCACCCAAAAACTGACAACTTCCTGAAGTACTTTTTCTGTCTATGTTGCATCCTGCAAAATCAGCATCTGAATAACCACATAAACCAAAATCTGATTCCCTTGAATACCAAAGGCCAAGTGAAGGTGTGCCTTTGAGATATCTGAAAATTCTTTTAACTGCAATCAGATGAGGTTCCCTAGGTTTTGCTTGAAATCTTGCACACAGAAAGGTTGCAAACATGATATCTGGTCTACTTGCAGTGAGATACAATAAAGAGTCAATCATTCCTCTGTAGTGAGTTACATCTACCTCAGCACCTTGATCAGGATCAAGTTTGGTAGTTCTAGCTATGGGAGTACTTGCAATAGCACAATCTTGCATGTTAAACCTTTTCAATAAATTCCTTGTATATTTTGACTGATTGATAAAAATGCCTTCATCAGTCTGTTTAACTTGAAGACCAAGAAAATAACTCATTTCTCCTATCATGCTCATTTGATATCTTGACTGCATAAGCTTAGAAAACTTTTCACACAGCTTATTGTTTGTTGACCCAAAAATGATATCATCAACATATATCTGAACTAAAAGCAAATCCTTACCATGATTCAAATAGAACAAAGTTTTATCAATAGTACCTCTTTTGAATCCACTTTCCAGTAAGAATTGAGCTAGTGTTTCATACCATGCTCTTGGAGCTTGCTTTAGTCCATAAAGTGCTTTATCTAATCTATAAACATGATTTATATATTTAGGATCAATGAAACCAGGAGGTTGTTCAACATATACTTCTTCCTCCAGTTCACCATTTAAGAACGCACTTTTAACATCCATCTGGAAAACTTTGAATTTCTTGTGAGCTGCATATGCCAGAAAGATCCTGATGGCCTCTAGTCTTGCAACAGAAGCAAAAATTTTATCATAGTCAATTCCTTCTTGTTGAGAATACCCCTTTACAACTAGTCTTGCTTTGTTTCTGATAATTACACCATCTGAATCAGTCTTATTTTTGAAAATCCATTTTGTACCAACAATTGACCTGTTCTTTGGTCTTGGCACCAGTTTCCAGACTTCATTCCTTTCAAATTCATTCAATTCTTCTTGCATTGCAGTAACCCAATCAGAATCTTTAAGTGCATCTTCAACTTTCTTTGGCTCCTCCTTTGACAGAAAGTTATTATATAGACATTCATTTTGAGTTGCACTTCTTGTCTGAACACCTGCATCAGGATCTCCAATTATCAAATCAGGAGTATGACTTGCAGTCCATTTCCTTGCTGGTGGTAAGTCATGTCTTGATGTAGATGCTCCCCCTGGATTGGTGTTATCTTGATTAGAAGAATTTGATTCATTAGAAGCTACCCCTGAATTATTGTTATCTCCTCCTGATGAATTATCAGGATTATCACTTGAATCAGTATCTGAAGAATTTTGTCCTGATGATTGAGTTGACTCTGAATTTGTAGCAGTTTGTTGTTGCTCCCCCTCAACATTTGCACTACTAGATGAATCATCATTATTTGCATCATCAGTATTTGGTGTTTCATCAGGATTTGATGGATCATCAGGATTTGGTGAGCCATCAGTATCTGATGAATTGACAGGATCTGATTCAATTTCTTCAGGTTCCTTGGTAGCTTCATTTTCAAAAACCAATCTATCATGAGAGTCTTCATTCAAGCCAATTATCTTCTTATCATCAAAAGATACATGTATTGACTCCATGACAGTCCTTGTTCTCAAATTAAAAACTCTAAAGGCTCTTGATGCAGGATAGCCTATGAAAATTCCCTCATCAGCCTTAGTTTCAAATTTTCCTAGCTGTTCAGGATGAGTTCTGAGAACAAAACATTTACAGCCAAACACATGCAAATGCTTCAAACTTGGTTTCTTCTCCTTGAGGGATTGAAAAGGAGTAACACCATGTATGTTTATCAATGTGAGATTTTGTGTATAGCATGCTGTGTTGACTGCTTCTGCCCAGAAATATGTTGGCAATCTAGCTTCTTCCAACATAGTTCTGCTAGCTTCAATAAGAGTTCTATTTTTCCTTTCAACTACTCCATTTTGCTGAGGTGTGCCAGGAGCAGAGAATTGTTGAATAATCCCTTTGTATTTGCAGAACTCTTCCATCTTTGAATTCTTAAACTCAGTACCATTATCACTCCTCAGTATCTTGACTTTGTACTTTGTGGTTGTCTCAATCATTCTCACATGATCCAACAGTATTTCAGGAGTTTCATCTTTTCTGTGCAGAAAATACACCCAGGTAAATCTAGAATATTCATCAACAATTACAAGAGTGTACCTTTTCTTACTGATGGACATAATGTTGACTAGTCGAAATAGATCAAGATGCAGCATGTGATATGGTTCTTCAATAGAGGATTCTGATTTACTCTGGAATGATGTCCTTCTTTGTTTAGCCTTTTGACAAGCATCACATAGTCCATCAGGAGTATACAAAGCTTTAGGTAATCCTCTCACTAAATCTTTCTTAACCAACTCATTGATATTGCTGAAGTTGAGATGAGAAAGCTTCTTGTGCCAATTCCAACTTTCATCTACTGATGCTTTACTGATGAGACATGTAGGGGAGTCATCAGTATTTGAGAGAATGTTGGCTTCATAAATGTTACCATGCATGTAGCCAGTCAGAGCTATCTTTCATGTTTCTTTACTGACTACTTCACAATGTGTGGAATAGAAGTTGACATGATAACCTCTGTTAGTGATTTGACTAATACTCAACAGGTTGTGTTTTAGTCCCTTCACTAGAGCTACTTTTTCAATGATGACATTTCCAATGATTATATTTCCATATCCCAAAGTTTGTCCAATGTTGCCATCTCCATAAGACACAGTTGGGCCAGCTTTTTCCTCATATTCTGATAACAGGGCCTTGTTTCCAGTCATGTGCACAGAACATCCACTATCCATGACTAACACATTTTTCCTTTTTCCCTGCAATCAGAATAGAAACATACTAGTTAGAACATTTAGGAACCCACGCTTGTTGGGTTCCTTTTCCATGCATTTTATTAATATTAGCAGCAGAAGACTTTCTGATTTTAGCAGTCCTGACAGGATTTACTCCATCAGGATTTGCTTTGTCAGTATCAGTATTAACAAAAGAATGCTTCACCTTGACATTCTTAAGGCTATCAGAATTTGCACTATTTTTAAACTTAGGTAATGGATCATAAAAGTTATAATACAAATCATGATATTCTTCACATGTATAAATAGAATGCCATTTACTACCACAATGAAAACAGGACTTCTGTGGTTTATAAAATACTGATCTACTCCTGACATCAGAAATAGGAATTTCAATACTTTTCTTTAAACTCTTTTTACAATCAATGGCAAGATGATTAGAGTTACCACAGGTAAAACAACATTTCCTAGGTGCATTTGGGATATATTTATAACCATTCTCTTTATTAATCCCAATTTTACCATTCCTGTTTCTCTTAACAGTAGCTTCCTTTTTCTTATCTGTAACCTCACAGATTTTATCCTTGAGTTGTTTCTGAGACAGTAAACCTGCATTCTTAGTAACTTTATTCAAGATAGATTTAGACTTTACAAGATTTACACTTTGAACAGAAGTAGACCCCTTTTCAAAAATTGAATTGGAATCTTTACCAAAAACAAAATTAACAGGAGTAATCTTAGATTTTGTTTTGTCTATAACATGTCTATAGGTTTTTGGACTAACTGTCTCATCAACAACAATTTTCTCCTTAAATTTCTTATCTTCATCTGACTTATATCCTAGACACTCTTTCCAATTCTTAGAGGTATTAATCTCATGAAATTTTCTACCAGAATCTGTCCAGGTTCTGATTTTCTCTTTAGCATCTTCAAGTTCCTTTTCAAGTGCAGTACATTTAAGTTTCATCTCTAAATACATGTGTTTAGCATTATCACATTCTATCTGTACTTTTTGCATAAGAGAAAATTCAGCTTCTAAATGCTCATTCCTTTTCCTAAGTTCAGACATCTCATATAAGATTCTAGAATTTTCAGCAGTTTGACTTCTAAAGCTAATATGTAATGACTTTAGAAAATGTCTTAACTCAGAAGCATTATCAGTATCAAAATCAAAGACAGTATTTAGTACCTTATCATCAGGAATAGCAATATCACCAGTATTGGCCATTAGGGCATAGTTGACCACCTCAGTATCAGATTCTGAGGAAGAGTCCATCCAATCCTTGCTTGATGTTATGAGTGCCTTTGTCTTCTTGCACTCAGAAGCAAAGTGACCCATACCATTACACTTGTAGCATCTAACCTTTGACTTGTCAAATTTGCTACCCTTGTTGTCCTTTTTGATATACTTGTCTTTGTCTGCATTGAAGGTCCTTTTCTGGAAGTTGCCTTGTCTTCTAGCCTTCCTGAACTTCATCTTTTTGAAGCCTCTGACAATCATAGAAACCATCTCTTCCATGTCTGAGTCAGAAGAGTCATCATCAGTATTGGCATCAGGATTGCCATCAGTATCTGATGAAGAGTCATCAGGATCTGACTCAACTATTCTTGATTTCCTTCTAGAGACCTTCATAGCTTTTCCTTTTGATTTAGCCTCTACATTCAAGGCAATGGTCTTTGCCTTGCTGCTTTTCTTATTCTTTCTCTGTTGAACCTCAAGATCATGGGTTCTTAGCATTCCATAGACTTCATCAAAAGACACAGTGTTGAGATCATACTGATGTCTAATGATCGAGGTCTAAGTATCCCATTCTTTAGGTAAAGCTCTTAGAAACTTGGTGTTAGAATCTTCAGTTTCATATTCCTTGTCAACTAAAGATAAACTGTTCAAGAGTGTCAGAAATCTATCATATAAATCAGTCAGGCTCTCATCAGGTTTAGCATCGAATTGTTCATATTCTTGAATCAAAAGAGCCCTTCTATTTTTCTTGACAGATGCAGATCCCTGGCATTGAGTTACCAGAGTATCCCAGATTTCTTTTGCAGACTTGCATGCAATCACTCTGTTGGACATGACAGCATCAAGACTACTGTGCAGGATGTTCTTTATCTTTGGCTCCCTCAGTACATGAGCTTTTTCTTCTTGAGTCCATTCACTCTTTGCCTTGACCACATAGTGTTCAGGTACAGTTTCTGTTCGTTCTATGATCCTTGTAGGTATATATGGTCCATCACGAATCTTGTCCAAGTAGTCAGGATCCATAGCCTCCAGGTACATCAGCATCTTTACTTTCCATGTTGGATATTCTGATTTCTTCAGAATGGGAATTTTCATACTTTCATACTTGGTTGTCGACATCTTTTGATCGTATCTGATTCAAATTTAAATCAGTCTGCTCTGATACCAATTGTTGCCCAGTAATAAACAATTGTAGAAGGGGGGTTGAATACAATTGTATAAGATTCTCGACTTAATAAAATATGAATCACAAATATGAAAGAATAATAACAGCTTTATTAAATCTGATATAAAACTGTTACAAACTCTCTCAAGAAATTCTGATGTTCTTGAGAGCTTCTAGGTTACAAAGATACTCGAGTGTGTGATTGGTGTTAAACCAAAACCTAAACTGTGTTTATATACTACACAGCTTCTCTATCAATGATAAGTCCTAATCAATTACAAAGATTGAAACTTATCCAAAATTGATAGCTTCATTCCTACAGATCAGGAACCGACAAAATAAACTTCAATATTTAACTAGACTCCAAATATAACTCGAAGTAGAATTCCTGATCAGCTTCCAGTCCTGATGATCAATCCTGATCCCAGTCTTGATATAAATCCTGATCTTGACGATCATGCAATCCTGATAGCTATGCATTACTGATGACGTCGGCAATCCTGATCAGTTGAGTCTAGATCCTGACGATCATTGAATCCTGATCTAACAAGTTCAAACACCAAGTTGTTGGTAGATTTCTAGTATACAACTTTGCTATTGTTGACAATTAATTTAATCTTTTAATGATAATTATATTTATTTTGAATTAAACTAATTACGTATTAAACTAATTAAACTAATAATTATATGTGTATACCGCAGTATACATAACATATCATACCTTTAAGAGGGGTTATGTTTTTAAAAAGTATAGATTAGTTTATATTTTAATAACAATAATTAAATAAATTTAGAATTAAGCTAACAATATTTTAAAACTAATTAAGTTAATAATTATGTGTATATGGATGTATATATGGCATATCATACTATTAAGAGGTGATTTATTCTTTAAATTCAGAGATTAATTTTTAATTAAATAATAATTAATATGAAATTAAATTAATTATATTAAACTAATTAAATTAATAATTATATATACATTGCGGTATACATGGCATAACATACCATTAAGAGGAGGTTTCTTCTTTTAATATAGAGTATAGATTTCTTAAGTTTATCGGTTACCAACTTACCATTATGTGTATTAAAAAAATTTAGGAGCAAAAAAGCATTGTATGGAAACAATGTTGTAATATTTTTGATGAAGTTTACTTTTAGTACATAAGTTTACTTTTAGTACATAAGTATGATACTTCAGGATTTACCCGTCCCGATATCAATTCAAACATGCTGGTAGATATCTAGTATGTAACTTGACTATTGTTGGCAATTAATTTAATTTAATAGTAATAATTATATTAATTTCGAATTAAACTAAATACGTATTAAACTAATAATTATATGTGTATATCGTAGTATACATGACATGTCATACCTTTAAGAAGGAGTTATGATTTTAAAAAGTATATATTAGTTTTTATAGGTATACATGACATATCATACCATTAAGAAGGAGTTTCTCCTTCTTTTTTTTTTGAAAAAAAGGAATAAATTCATTAATCAAAAGCCATACGGCATCTACAAATACAATCAAAATTGGACAGACGCATAAAGATATCACTGTTGAATCCTTCCTTCCTAGAGAGGCAACCAAGTGATTTGAAGATGATTTGAAAGTATGTACTTATTTTCACCCGACTGTTCTGTGCAATCGACCATAGATGCGATCCCATAATAACCTTCCTCCCTGAATCAAACCCATGAAAATCCTGTTGATCTGTAACCTCAGCCATGGAGAACACCAAAACACAACAAAACAAAAAACCAAACTCACAAGGAGAGACTAACAAAACCCAAATAAATTGGGAACTTATTGAAGGAAAACAAGAAAACAAAAAAATAAAAGGATTGGGGCTTTCCACCGGTGAAAAACCGATGGAAGCCCCCTCAAAAATCTTTAACGGAGGCTAGGGTTTGGAGGCTAGGGTTTGAGAGAGAGAAAACGAGCCCGAGAGAAGGGAAATCTTTTTTGTATTAGTTTCTCCTTAGTGTGGTATATTATAAATATGCTTAATTAGTCCTTATTTTTAAAACTAATTAAGCATATCTATATGACATACCACACCATTAATAGGGGTTTTTATATTTAGTAAAGAGATTAATTTTTAATTTAATAATAGTTAATTTGAAATTAAATCAATTATATTAAACTAATTAAATTAATAATTATATGTATACCGCGGTATACATGGCATACCATAACATTAAGAAGGGATTTCTGCTTTTAGTATAGAGTATCCCGATATCAATTCAAACACGCTCGTATATTTCTAGTATGTAACTTTACTATTGTTGGCAATTAATTTAATTTAATAGTAATAATTATATTAATTTCGAATTAAACTAATTACGTATTAAACTAATAATTATATGTGTATATCGTAGTATACATGACATATCATACCTTTAAGATCGAGTTATGATTTTAAAAAAGTATAGATTAGTTTTTATATTAACAATATTTTTAAAACTAATTAAGCATATATACATGACATACCACATCATTAATAAGGTTTCTAGTTTTAGTAAAAAGATTAATTTTTAATTTAATAATAATTAATTTGAAATTAAATCAATTATATTAAACTAATTAAATTAATAATTATATTTATACCGTATAGAGTATAGATTTAATAGATATTAAGGTTTTATGTGTACATATGTATAAACATTAAGGTTTTAAGAGTCAAAAAGCCCAAACAATTATTAGAAACTTCTCAACTACATGCTCAAAGAAAAGATGTACAGAAGTAACAGAACTCATAGAGTTGCTCCATTATTGAGACATGGTATCTACTAAGTAAAGGTTCTAAAATACTAGGCATCTTCACATGTTCAAAAGTAGCTCTCTTTTTATTTTTTCCACCCATTTTCAAGCCTCCGTAAATTCCAAGGAAACGATAATGTTCGATCAAATCCCACTTGGGTGTTGCACAATGGGAAGAATCTTGATTTTTTGATTGAGATAACAAACAAGGATTTACTTAATTATACATTAGAGTACTGAGTACACAAGAAATCATAGTAATATAGCTGCAGCTTAAAGTTAATTACATATTTCTGTAGGTAGTCATACTTCCTTTTACGACATTATGAAGTACTTAGTTGCAACGACATGAAGGAGCCTGATCTCAATCATGTAGCCGCCTTCTTCTCCTACTCATGCACCTTCCTTTCGCGAGATCCTGAACAAGAACTTGTCCAACGCTTTGTCCAACTCCCTCGACTAGACTCCCAAGGAAATGTATGACAATTTGGGACGCGAAACGTGCTGTTGGTCCGAGCATATTAGGCTTGGCAGTAATCTTAATGCCATTGTCTTCAAGCCCATTAACCGTAGCCTTCGCACAGACTGCATGGAGATGGTAATCACACTCCATGCAGCGATACATTCGACCTGATCTCTGCCTCTTGCATTCACCACAAGTGAAACCTGAGTGTTCACCTAATAGAGGTGGTAGGAGCTTTAGCCTGTGTTCATGAATTGATAGTTTCATTTCATTAGAAAGCAGTGCGCAACAGGGATGCATTTGGAAATGACAGGCACTGCATCGGTATGCAAAGCCTTTGGTTGCTTTCATACAAACATCACACCTTGGCCATAAAATCCGACCTATCATACCAATACAGATATGTGGTTAGTACGATGATGCCTTAACATGACAAACACACACAAACACAAATAAATCGCAAGATATTGACCTGGTTTAGGTTTAGAATAGAAAGTAAGTTGGTGTTGGGCATGAAGGGGGTGAGATTTGAGAGCAGGCGGAGACAAAGCGCAGAAATCATGTAGCTGAAAATCACATTGCTGGCAAGAAAATCTCTTGCCAGCACCATGCTCTTTGCAACCATTGCAGGTGAAGAGCTCAGGCACATCAAGTTGAAGCAGTGGGTGTTGGGAGTGACTGGGATGTAGTTTCTCCTCTCCAGGGGAATTAGTAGGATTCGGAGATGTGGGAAATTCAACTGCATAAAGAGATTTTCTTGCGGGGAGTTCCGTCATAGATGATTTCCTCAAGTAAAATGCCCCTCCTGGCTTTCCTGTTGGTAATCTATTGTTCATAATTCTTGAACTTCAATGTAATATTCCTAACTGAGAAGTGACATCCTGTCTCAAATCTCTGTAGTTTGTTTTTATTGGCAACTGCGAAGCTTGGAAGATTGTTATTTATGCTAGGCTGAAAAGGTAGTTCCCCTCTTTTCCAATTTTTTCAACACTCATAATATATATTTAAAAGAGTCTACCACAATCTAGTGGTAAACACTCATATTATCTGTTTATTTCATAACAATAGAATTTCAATATGCAATAGATCTAACGTAGAAGTTTAACCATTGTTGCTAAAGTCAAGTTATTCCATCTTTTTTTTCCAGCTTTTGATATTCATAAAGGGAACATTTCTTTTTTAGAACTGATTAAAGTCTTTATATTCGATACACAACACATATGTAAAGCGGAAAGGCGTAGAAAATTAGTACTACTTTTGATTTGCAGCTGGATTCATGAGCAGTATAACAGGATTTCTGGAACTATGCTGCAGAGTGCAGAGTATCTTATTTTCTCTCATTAGCTGTAAAGATCATTGCTGATCCTGATTTTTCATTGATTAATGACAAGATTTGTTTAACCAAACATAGTAATGGATTTAAATTAAAACGCATGAAATGTGTTGAAAATTTTAAAGATTGATGACTTGATTTGTTTGGCTATTTGCGTTAGTACCCAATTACCTGTTATGTGCTGCCATTGATTCTTTTGCTGTTTAATGTTCTTTAGGTTCCCTCTATTCTCTTTTATTTGCAAAAGCAAAACAAGGCATGAGGAAATTTCGTATAGTAGAGAATGCAGGGGCCGCGCAACACACCTTAATGTCAGGAAGACTTTCGACACAAGTTTCCAAGATCTACCATAGTTTTGGAGAGCCTCCCACACCACGCAACTTTCAGCCCGCAACTCCAGTATCAATTCTTAACCATCAGCGTTAACTCCACATTAGTATAATATTGTCCGCTCTGGGCCGTGATCAAGCCCGCACGGATTTATTTTTGAACTCCTCCCAAAAGGCCTTCTACTAATGAAGTTGTTTTTTGACGCTTATATTCAACATAATTCTTTTTTATTTTATCGACGTGAGACTTGGTTGACACCCACTCTACACTAGTACAGGATGCAGTAGTTTAGTTTTGAACTTCTGAAATGCAATCTGTGTATTCCGAATTTCAGAAATGTTGCATTTTGTGTATATTCCGGTTAGATCCGTTAGTTGGCCGTTAACCCAACAAGGTCGAAGTATTAAAATTCAACAAACGCACTGTTTCAAATTCTATGCATGTCCATTACTTATTTATTACTTATTTTCCTTGTATTAAACTCGCGTAAATGCTCCTTCCATCTTTTAATTTTGTTAAATTTTGACATTGTAAAAAGAAAAAGATCGAATTTTAATCAAAAGTTACATGTATTGTATAAATAACTAGTTTACTAAGTCGCGCGTCGCAGCGGCTTTATAATAATATCTCTAAATTTTCTTAAAAAATATTTTACAAAATAAGTTTTTAAATAAAATAATATTTCTAATATAAAATTAAGTTATATATATATATATATATATATATAAAAAGTTCTAGATCGTTTAATCAAACACTACAATTATACCTTCAGAGCTATTAAAATATTCCCTACCTCCAAATCTACTCCCAGTAAAAAAAAAATTAAAAAATATGAACAAACATTTTTTTTGTTGGGAGAATTGTTTATTAATAATGATCTATTTTTGTCAAAACAAATAACAACAAAAACAACAACCTCTTCCTTTAAAAAAAAAAATAATGACCTCTTCTCAATGTTTCTTATTCTTGTATGACTTTTATTATAAATGCACGGACTTATTGAATTTTGTTAAAAATGCACACACTAAATAAATTTTTCAATCGAATAAATCTTAACATGATATTTTCGAAATACATACGCTATAAATTTCTTAATATACAATTTTTTCTTTGAATTTTCGTGTATAAATTATAGAAAATATTTTATTAAAAGATATAATCTTTTCTCATAAAAATTAGAGCAATAACTATCTAAACCTTAAAAAACAATGATAAAAGACATGATGAATTCTCCCCTTTCAAGTTACCTTGTATACAGGTGTATCAATTTTTAACTATAAATTCAAAACTAACGTAAAATCACCTTGCTCGGCCTATTATTTTAATTGATTAACTAATGAATCCCCCTCCTTATTAATCTATGTCTTAACTCAATCAACACTAATAGCAAATAACTTGTCTTGTCAAAGATTTTAATATGATCATGCATTAGGATACAAACAAACATAATAAAATAAATAACATAAAGGAAAAATTCTCATACTCATATACTAATATATACACTTTTAATATGAACAAACAAAAAAGTAAAGAAGAACAATGTTGACAACAAAAATTGTAGTAGACAATTAACAGAGTTTAGGTGTATATTTATACTATTAATTAGTTGTTTGTATAAAAGTATTAAAAGTAATTAATTATTTACCAAGTAATTACTTAATTTCTTATGCAACACCGATCTAATTTCTTAACTTCTTATTTACCAATATGTTCTTGTATTTTCTAATATATTACATTAAAAAGAAAGTTTAGGAGAGCATAATGTCAAGATGGTAATTTCATTTGAAAAGAAATATTATGAGAATATCTAGATAATAATAAAGGGATGTTCAAAATAATGTAAAGTAATACACTTTTTTTTAATTTAGATATTTAAAGTCAAGAATATTATAATTGAATATTTAGTTTCCTCCATTTGTAATATTTAGTTTCCTCCATTAGTAAAGATCTATTGTATATTTACTTTCTCCATTAGTAGATATTTTAAATGTAATAATATTATATTTAGTTTGATCCATTAGTAAATATTTAAAAGGCAATTGAGATTTTTTCTAATCTTTGGTATTAATTACTTAATTTCTTATGCAAAACCGATCTAATTTTTTAACTTCTTATTTACCAAAACGTTCCTGTCTTTTCTATTATATCACATAAAAAAGAAGAAAGTTTAAGAGAAGAGAATGTTAGGATGTTAATTTTATTTGAAAATAAATATTATGAGAATATTTAGATAATAATAGAGGAAAGTTTAAAATAATGTAAGGTACTACATTGTTTATTATAATTTATATATTTTGAAGGCAAGAATATTATAATCGAATATTTAGTTTCCTCCATTAGTGATATTTATTTTCCTCCATTAGTAAAGATCTATTGTATATTTACTTTCTCTATTAGTAGAGATTTTAAATGCAAGAATATTGAAATTGTATATTTAGTTTGCTCCATTGTTAAATATTTAAAAGGCAATTGAGATTTTTTCTAGTTTTTTGTATTAATTACTTAATTTCTTATGCAAAACCGATCTAATTTATTATCTTCTTATTTACCAAAACGTTCCTGTATTTTCTATTATATTACATAAAAAAGAAAGTTTAGGAGAGCAATATGTTAAAATAGTAATTTATTAAAAAAATATTATGAGAATATTTAGATAATAATAGAGGAAAGTTCAAAATAATGTAAGGTAATACACTTTTTTGCTAATTTAGATATTTTGAGGCAAAAATATTATAATTGAATATTTAGTTTGATATTTAATTTTCTCCATTAGTAAAGATCTGTTGTATATTTACTTTCTCCACAGATTTTAAGTGCAAAAATATTATATGTTTCCTCTATTAGTAAACATTTAAAAGGTAATTGAGATTTTTTCGATTTTTTAATATAATTAATTCAAAAAATTAAGAAAATTAGAAAAATAGAACGAAGCGATGTGAGAGCGCCACCTCACCGCCCCCGTCTTCTCCTTTATATAATACTAGTTTACTAAGTCGTGCTTCGCAGCGGCTTTATAATAATATCTCTAAATTTTCTCAAAATATATTCTATAAAATACGTTTTTAAATAAAATAATATTTCTAATATAAAATTAATTTTTGTTTTGAATTATATATATATATATATATATCAATACTATTATATAATAGACGAAACATTAAAAGTTTAGTTGGTCGGTATGGTATATTGTGATTTTACTTAATTGCCCTTAATTAACTGTACTTCGTGTTTTTACTTAATTAACCTTACTTATTTATAGAAATATATTATTAAATAATAATATTACATATTTATAACCAATTACCTTTTTCACCTAAAATACATTATTTTTTCTATTTTTTCTAACAAATTCCCCTACTTTTTCAAATATATCACGGACAATTACCTTTTTTTAACTAAAACATGTTTGTTTTTCTATTTTTCTTTACTAAAACCCCTCATTTTCCAAAAATATCAGCGACAAACCTTTAGTTATTTATTTTTAAACCTATTTTAATATTATAATTATTTTTTTAAAAGTTTACCTATTTTAACATGTCTACTTATTTTTCTTAACAAATGCAATTACTAAAAATATTAAAATATAAATAATCAAATACCTATTTATAACCAATTATCTTTTCAGCTAAAACACATTATATATTTTTTCTAACAAAGTCCATCATTTTCTAAATATATCACGGGAAATTGTCTTTTACAATTTACTTTTTCTATTTTTCTCACTAAAATCCATTCTTTTTCCAAAAATATCACATGAAACCCTTTACTTATTTATTTTAAAACATATTTAAATACTTTTATTTATTAAATTTTAAAACCTCATTTCCCAAAAATATCACGGGCATTTACCGTTTTAAACTAAATATATGTTACATTTTTTATTTTTTCTTACTAAAACCCCTCATTTTCCAAAAATATAACGGGCAAACCCATACTTATTTATTTTAAAATCTGTTTTAATGTTTTTAATTAATTAAAAGTGTTTAGTTATTTTAACATGCCTACTTATTTTTGCACAATTACAATTTATAAAATATTAAAATAATAATAATAAAATAACAATTAACAATCCGTGCATCGCAAGGGTTTTAAGCTAGTATATATATAAAGTTCTAGATCGTTTAATCAAAAACCAATTATACCTTCAGAGCTATTAAAATTTTCACTACCTCCAAATCTACTCCCAGTAAGAAAAAAATCAAAAAATATGAACACACATCCTTTTTGTTGCTGGGAGAATTTTTTTATTAATAATGATATCTTTTTATCAAAACAAATAACAACAAAAACAACAACAACCTCTTCCTTTAAAAAAAAATATTAATGACCTCTTCTGAATGTTTCTTATTCTTGTATGACTTTTGTTATAGATGCACCGACTTATTGAATTTTGTTAAAAATGCACACACTAAATAAATTCTTCAGTCGAAAAAATCTTAACATGATATTTTTGAAATACATACACTATAAATTTCTTAATATACAATTTTTATCTTTGAATTTTCGTGTATGAATTACATAAAATATTTTACTAAAAGATATAATATTTTCTCATAAAAATTAGAGCAATAACTATCTAAACGTTAAAAAACAATGATAAAATTTGTTTTTGAAGACATGATGAATTCTCCACTTTCGAGTTACCTTGTATCAACTTTTAACTATAAATTCAAAACTAATAACGTACACACATAAACATTTAAATCAATTCACAACTGAATGTACGTGAAAATCACCTTGTTCGGGCCTATTATTTAACTCAATCAACACTAATAGCAAATAACTTATCTTGTCAAAGATTTTAATATGATCCTGCAAACAAACATAATAAGATAAATAACATAAAGGAAAAGGTCTCATACTCATGTACTCATATACACACTTTTAACATGAACAAACAAAAAAGTAAAGAAGAATAATGTTGACAACAAAAATTGCAGCAGCCAATTAACAGAGTTTAGGTGTATATTTATAATATTAATTAGTTGTTTGTTTGAAAGTATTAAAGGTAATTAATTATTTACCAAGTAATTACTTAATTTCTTCTGCAAGACCGATCTAATTTCTTAACTTCTTATTTACCAATATGTTCTTGTATTTTCTATTATATTACATTAAAAAGAAAGTTTAGGAGAATAGAATGTTAAGTTGGTAATTTCATTTGAAAAAAAAATATTATGAAAATATCTAGATAATAATAAAGGGAAGTTCAAAATAATGTAAAGTAATACACTTTTTTTTAATTTAGATATTGAAGGCAAGAATATTATAATTGAATATTTAGTTTCCTCCATTTGTAATATTTAGTTTCCTCAATTAGTAAAGATCTATTGTATATTTATTTTCTGCATTAGTAGAGATTTTAAATCCAAGAATATTATATTTACTTTCCTTCATTAGTAGAGATTTTAAATGAAAAAATATTGAAATTGTATATTTAGTTTCCTCCATTAGTAAATATTTAAAAGGCAATTAAGTTTGTTTTCTAATCTTTGGTATTAATTACTTAATTTCTTATGCAAGACCGATTTAATTTCTTAACTTCTTATTTACCAAAACGTTCCAGTATTTTCTATTATATCACATAAAAAAGAAGAAAGTTTAGGAGAAAAGAATGTTAAGATGTTAATTTCATTTGAAAAGAAATATTATGGGATTATTTAGATAATAATAGAGGAAAGTTTAAAATAATGTAAGGTAATACACTTTTTTTTTATAATTTAGATATTTTGAAGGCAAGAATATTATAATCGAATATTTAGTTTCCTCTTTTAGTGATATTTAGTTTCCTCCATCAGTAAAGATCTATTGTATATTTACTTTCTTTATTAGCAGAGATTTTAAATGCAAAAATATTATATTTACTTTCCTCTATTAGTAGAGATTTTAAATGTAAGAATATTGAAATTGTATATTTAATTTTCTCCATTAGTAAATATTTAAAAGGCAATTGAGATTTTTTCTAGTATTTAGTATTAATTACTTAATTTCTTATGCAAGACCGATCTAATTTATTAAATTCTTATTTACCAAAACGTTCCTGTATTTTCTATTATATGACATAAAAAAGAAAGTTTAGGAGAGCAATATGTTAAGATAGTAATTTCATTAAAAAATTATTATGAGAATATTTAGATAATAATAGAGGAAAGTTCAAAATAATGTAAAGTAATACACTTTTTTTCTAATTTAGATATTTTGAAGGCAAGAATATTATAATCGAATATTTAGTTTCCTCTTTTAGTGATATTTAGTAAAGATCTATTGTATATTTACTTTCTCTATTAGTAGAGATTCTAAATGCAAGAATATTATATTTATTTTTCTCTATTAGTAGAGATTTTAAATGCAAGAATATTGAAATTGTATATTTAGTTTTCTCCATTAGTAAATATTTAAAAAGCAATTGAGATTTTTTCTAGTTTTTGGTATTAATTACTTAATTTCTTATGCAAGGCCGATCTAATTTATTAAATTCTTATTTACCAAAACGTTCCTGTATTTTCTATTATATTACATAAAAAAAGAAAGTTTAGGAGGTCAGTATTTTAAGATAGTAATTTCATTAAAAAAGTATTATGAGAATATTTAGATTATAATATAGGAAAGTTCAAAATAATGTAAGGTAATACACTTTTTTTTCTAATTTAGATATTTTGAAGGCAAGAATATTATAATTGAATATTTAGTTTCTTGATATTTAGTTTCCTCCATTAGTAAAGATCTATTGTATATTTACTTTCTCCATTAGTAGGGATTTTAAATGCCAAAATATTATATGTTTCCACTATTAGTAAGTATTTAAAAAGTAATTGAGATTTTTTCGAATTTTTAATATTATTAATTCAAAAAATTGAGAAAATTAGAAAATAGAACGAAGCGATCTAAGAGCGCCACCTCACCGCCCTCGTCTTCTCCTTTATATAATAGTATTGACTTTATATAATAATAATAATAATAATAATAATAATAATAATAATAAATGTATCTAATTCATTTTAAATTAATAATTTTTTAAAAATTATAAAAAGTAACATTTAGTTTAAATCAAAATTTGGTCAACGGACTTCACAAAATTATCATTCCTTATGTTTAAACATAACTGACGTTCAAATTTTTGGCCAACACACTTTAAAGAGTTTTGAATAGTATTTAAAATATATTTTTTAATTTCAATTTTTGTAAATAAAAATATTACGGTTATATTTTTACTAATAAAAAATATTATATTTTTATATACATGATCAGAACTTTTATAAGTGCGTTTCAGAAAATCAAAAATCAATTATTTACAAATAGAGGTAATGATAGCCTTTCTATTTATAATAGCCCAACATGGGTCAGTTAATTGGTGACACATTTTATTCGATCTAAATTGGGAAGACATTTTAATGCATTTGAAATATCCAAATTTCCCTTGTATTTACTATTTTTAAAAAAATTGTTGTGGAGTGGATTCAAACTTGGGTCTATACAATAATTTGCACCTTCTCTTACCACCATACCACTCAATTATATGTGTTGTCAATTACACACATCATATGTGTGTGTCGCGTAAGTAGAGAAATATTTGGTATAATTATTATTATATATCAATTTTATTATAGCCCAATAAAAGCAATGATTCATGAGACATTTAATCTAATCTAAATTGGTGAGATATTTTATTTAATTTAAAATATCTAGATTTCCCTTGTGTTTACTCTTTTTTCTAAAAAAAATTGTTAATGAATGAAATCGAACTTGGGTTTATGCACTAATTTACTCATCTTCCTACCATAACACTATTCGGTCGTCTCAATCAAACACATTATATGTATATGTGTGTTTCGCGTGAGTAGAGGAGTATTTGGTATCTATTTTATATCAATTAACATAATCTTATAATTGGTGAGATAATTTAACTATTGAAAAATATAAAATGTACTCTATATAATATTTTTAGTTTTAAAAAATATAAAAGGTACTCTATATAATATTTTTAGGATTTTATCTAACGGTTCTAATTGATTTCTATTTTGTCCTTATTTGTAAAACTTATATAAAAAAAATTAGTTGAAAAAATATAAAAGGTACTCTATATAATATTTTTAGTTATACACAATATAAAAGGTACTCTATATAATATTTTTAGTATTTTATCTAACGGTTCTCATTGATTTGATTGGAAATATCTAACGACTATGGAATGAGTGAACAAACCATGGGGGACCAGACTACCAACCAAACTTTTATTGTTCTGTCTATTATATAATAGTATAGATAGATAATGTTGTTAGAAAAGAGAAATTTTAGTTATAAAAAATATAAAAGGTACTCTATATAAAATTTGTAGTATTTTATTTAACGGTTTCCATTGATTTGATTGTAAAGATCTAACGACTGTGGATCTAACGGTTCTCATTGATTTGATTGGAAAGGTACTTAATTCACGTGAGCATACTAGAAAATTCATTATATATTAAATTTTAATATTATGCATGTACACATTCTACTATACAAATTACATTTCACAAACAAGAAAATGTTTCATTGTACACATTCTACAATGCAAATTACATTTTACAAACAAGAAAATGTATCATTCACTCAATGAGCTAAATTAGTAAAATCGTGTAGGTTAATGTCTTGTATGTAAGATAATCATATTTTGACATAGATCTTACACATAACAAATATCATAAGTATCGAATTTACTGACATTAATAAGTTGACAGGTTATGTCACTTTTGAAAAAAAAAATGTAATTCATTTGGTACTTTATTAATATGTTATAATTCAATTTGTTGAGATTGAAGATTATTTTCAGCTAGTTCAAATAATGTTCCTCTGTAATTGTGCATGTATTTTTATTTGTTGTTGTTCATGTATTTTTATTATTATGTCTTTTAGGATTGGGGCAAACAATATGGAGGCCCTCTACGAAATTTCAAAAATTGGGTCTTTATTTGTACTTAAATATAAATTTAATTAATTTTTTCCTAAATAAAATAAATTATCAAAATGCATTGTAAATAAGAAAATAGACTCCGACAAATTCACTAAAAGAGAGCCGTTAATCTTAAATTTTTTTGTTAAATTTCAATAACTATATATAGAAAGTTATTCTCTCTGTAAAACCCCAGATTTTTGGGTAGAATTAAAACTTTTATTGTATGATGATGTATATATATATATATGTGGATGGTGGTAATGGTTTTTGGAGAATTAAGTATGAAATGAATATGGATGTCAGTTTTCAAACATTTTGGGAATAATAAGAATGGACTGATCATGTAAATAAGAACAATCAATCTGGAAGATAGGAATACAATACTCCAGGGAAGAAAGGTATTTTTATGTCATCCAAATCAATATCTGGAATACATCCGACAACTCCGTAAACAAGATAGCGTATGCCCGAGAAAGCACTAGAACGTTTTCTAAGTGCAAGGAGTAAAGAGAAGTAAACCAGGAATATTGGAACGAATATTGATCCAAAGGATTATAGAAAAACCACTGATGAATAGTAACTTCTGATGAATATTAACTTCTGATGAATAGTAACTTTTGATGAATAGTAAATTTTGTCGTTTAAAAGTTTTTCAGACCACCCTATATACGGGTCGATATGATGAACTTTCAAAGCCGTATTAGTGATCTACGATGAAAATAAAGGAATGCAAAAGTTGTCAGAATCGGAAAAATAGCATTTCCGTTTTCTCCGAAATTTCACCATTAACGGACGGATTAATTATTATTTGAGAATAATTGAGAATTTAAATTATCAATTCCATGGATATGGATTTAATAAAAGAATTAGAGATATTAAGAACGATTGCGATAAACTACTTCGATAGAACACTTAAGAAACCCTGCGAACATTCTACGCGATTAAACGGAGACGGGACAACGGAACACTTACGGGATTAAATATAGACATGGAAGTAACATGTAACAAGATTAATTCGAGGAATGCAACATTTGGATCATCCATGTGAAAGGAAACAAACCAGTAAAGCAAACCAGTAAAGCTACTTTATTCAGATGCGTGCATGTGCGACACGTGCCCCTGTGACAAGCCAAAATTGTGATGACTCACCACTTTTATATACAAAATATCTCCCACTTGTTCAAGATCAACCAAGCAAGAACACTCCCACCCCCAAAAAGAAAACATTCGGCTATTTTAAAGAAAACAAGTATACATTTTTCAAAGATCAACTTCCAAGCATCCATAATTCATGTTCTTGGATTCAAAAGCTTCCATATTTCACAACTAAGGTATTCTCTAAATCCTAGAACCATCTATTAAGGTTATCATGTTCAAATCCTTGATTAAAGAGGAGGATGAATAGTGAAATGAATAGTGATTTCAAGAACTAACTTTTGATTCTTGGTTTCTTTTGATGATTCAAGCTAGCTTAAGGTTAGATAAGGACTATACAAGGCTTATTACGATCATATACACTCCAAGGAAGGTATAATCTCTTGAAACTCTTAGTTATAATATGATTTATATGGTTAGTTTTGAGTATACTTTAGTTGGTATAATCATAAGGATGATTGAGTGGTTTTAACGGAGGTTTGATGAAAGTTTGATGTTGTTTTGATGATAAGCAAGTAGATGTTGGTTTTGACTGATTTGTGATGATTATGAATTAGTAATGATGTTGAGGATTTGACTTGGTGATTTGGTTTGGATTGGTCTTGTAAGTTTATGATTAAACTTTGGAATCGTTAAAACATAGCCGTTATAATGCCCGATTTTCCCTAGCTCTCTTGTGTCTGTGATGTTCGGACATAAGGAATTCTGTCCAGAGTCACCACTGCCTAGTATTGTGTAGGTATTGTTTCAAGGTTCGTTTTGATATAAAGATCATGTGATTCCGAATTATGGTTTAGGAGAAACGAGTGTTTTAGTTAAGGATGTTTCGAGAAACCGAGCTATACCACTTAGCCAACTTTGAGGCAATGATCAAACCCCTTAAGTGACCAATCAGAATGTGAACCTTTGTGTTAACATGCTAGGTATGTTTAGGAGGACCCTCGAAAAGATTTCGTGTTAAAATGATTTAATCTCTATTTTATAAAAATGTTCGAGTCGAGCGTGCGCAAGAGGATTCTTAAGGAGTTAACTAGAAATCATGTCTTGGTTTAAGTGATGTACATACTTAGTTTCGTGCAAGTATTCAAGTGATTAACCTTGGATCTTTTGACTATGTATAGATCGCCGGACTGACTCGAGGCACACTACCCCTACCTCACCACCAGGCAAGTTTTCTAAACCTATACTACTGTTGTTGTGATAATAACTGTTTTCAATTATGATATGCGATTGCGATATATATAAATTGCATACTTGTTTTCGAATTGCTATGTATAGCAATACTTGAGGTTATGACTTGAAGTTGGGGCTTATAAGTTAGATATGGAATATCAGCTATAAGCCAGGGTTTTATATTTGCCCTAAGATAAGGGCGCGTGATTTTCCTGAAAGATCAGTAGTGATTATATTTTGTATTGGATAAAGATATCGGGTACTGTCATTCGAGGATTAATTATTTACTTAAAGGATGTTAATTATATTCATTTGAGGATTATTGACGTTAAGAATATGATTTATTTAATGAATATTATTTTCAAATATTCATTTAAAGACTATTTATTTAATGAATATTATTTTCAAATATTCATTTAAAGACTATTTATTTAATGAATATTATCTTCGAATATTCATTTAAAGACTATTTATTTAATGAATATTATTTTCGAATATTCATTTAAAGGCTATTTATTTAATGAATATTATTTTCGAATATTCATTTAAAGGCTATTTATTTAAGGAATATTATGTTCGAATATTCATTTAAAGACTATTTATTTAATGAATATTATCTTCGAATATTCATTTAAGGACTATTTATTTAATGAATATTATTTTCAAATATTCATTTAAGGATTATTTATTTAATGAATATTACTTTCAAATATTCATTCAAGGATTATTTATTTAATGAATATTATTTTCAAATATTCATTTAAAGATTAGTTGTTTAATGAATATTATTTCCAAATATTCATTTGAGGTTTACTTATTTAATAAATATTATTAGTTATTTCCAAATCAAAAAGAGGTTCCCAAAACACTGTTTTTCCATTTGAATCTGTCTTTTAAAGAAGATTCAAATGCTCGCTCAACTATCAAAAATATGGGAAACCTGATTTAAGTGACTACTACTCTTTTTAAACTCTCAGTTCAAAAACTGTCAAGGGACAGATATTTTCTCAAAGCAATTTGGTTGCTGCAAGTTAAATATTGTGTTACCACCTCAACGATCGAGGGGTAAATTCATGGAACAAATCGATGTCCATTAACAAGCAATAGCTTGGGAAATATTGGAGAATCTTCCTTTCCGACCTAGATATAACTACTTAGTGGAGTCATATCAACAAGTGCTACACTTGGGGAAAGGAGGACGATCCTTACGTTTCAGAGTCATGGATTTCATCTGAACTAGGAGTGGTGTAAGTGGTCTAGTTGCGCGGACCCATCCAACTTATATTGGCCCAACCGTTGGCCGGGAGGTCACTGTAAAGCGGTAGACAATGTCAGGCTGTCGTGATTCTTCCATCTACATGTAGAAAACTATTTGAGCGGTGCGACCTGCTACTGATCATAGCAAGGTTAGGCACAGCGGGCGCGGTAGCAACTCCGGTATTGGTTCATCATCCAATTTGGATATTCCTGCAACATGTATTGGGGTGATGAGCCAAACTTGTTGGCAGGGGGTCGAAAAGCGTTTGGGAATGAAGTGACAACAAATTCATGCAACTTCATCTTTTATTCTATAAGTTATGACTCTGGTAAAACCTGATTAAGGATATATATGCATAAGTGGATTTTGGGTTACGAAAATATTCCATTAATTTTCCTCGTAACTTCATCCTTTACGCTATACTAGTTTCTTATCTGTTGAAGGCATAACATGTGACTGCAATATATCTTTGAATTGTTATATTTTGGTAATCTGTTATAAGTTATTTTTGGTGGGCTCTATTGCTCACCCTTGCTTTATTTATTTATATCACAACAACAGCTAGAGCAGATGGCCCGCAACAGTCACACCCTGCGAAAGCGGGTAGCAGTCGTCAGAGATTTACCCGTTGATGTCGTAGCCGCCATAGCTGAGGTAGTAACCACTAGTGTTCTAAGCTTCAGCTTTTGTGTATCAGTCTTATGTATCTTATGATTAATGTAATCAACGGCAAGAACTTTTAAATGCTCTGTAATCTTTTGGGTTTGTAATAACTTATAACTTGTGGATCTTATGACTAGATACTTATTCCAATTTCATCTCTGGAACTATAACTTGTTGTGTGAGTGGTGTTGTTATTGTGGGGTCACAGCTTGCAGTTTAATTGTTTTGATTCAAGTACAAGTATTAATGATGGGAATTGAGACCGTAACGACCGGATCCCCGACCCCGGATCTGGGGCTGTTACATAAATGGTATCAGAGCGTTAGAGTTATAAACCCCAGAGATGAGGCGACGTTACAATAATAAATTCACTAAGATAATAAGAACTCTTGCCAAGTTCGACTAAAACCCTTATGGGAACTTTAATATCATGATAGTAACATAGTTCGTTATTGTGTAGGTGAGCGATATCTCTGACCCTGCGGCTTATGAGAGACAGCATGATGAGGACTTGCTTCGGACTACAGATCCATACTATGAGGGTTTTGGGCAGGAGAACCCGGAGGAGGACCCGGAGGAGGTCCAGGCGGATGCGGACACTGAGGTTGCTGAGGATTCTGATGATGAGGATCCCGAGGAGGACCCGACCCTAGCCGATACTGAGGGTATGGAGGGGGATGCTGAGGACCAGCCTCCACTTCCTACTGAGAGAGCCCCTACCCCTCCACCACTGCCCTTGAGCCCTTACCCTGATGATCATGAGGAGCCTACCCCTGAGCCACAGCAGGCAGAGGCTGCACCACCAGCCGAGCCGGTTACCCCACCCCATGTTCCGTTAGAGGGGATACCAGTGTGTGTGCACAACTGGACCGTGAGCAGTGTTCAGACAGATTTGGTGGTAGCTGAGGCTAGACTAGCAGAGTCCCGGATGCAGCTAGCAGTAGAGAGGGATGCCAGGATGGTACGCCAGGGCGGCGGGAGGTCTGTGCCCCCTCGGGTTGCCCGGAGGGCGATGACTCGCATTGAGTTGAGGGCACGGATGAGGATCCGAGCTTTGCCTACTGATGGCAATGGCAGGATATCCAGGGTTGATGCTGAGGAGATCTTTCACCTAGCCATGGCGAGGGTGAGGGCATGGCACCGCACCAGTGGCTGATTTCAGAGTGGGTGATATGGTAGTCTAGTCTTCTAGTCACGTACGGACATAGTAGTGCCGATTTTTGGTGGGATTGTTCCATTGTATATGTTATCCCTTTCTGACTAGAAGGATAGACCATGTATTTCACTTTTGACTAGATGTTGGTAGAACAGTTGTACTTATAAACTGTTGATGTTGACCCAGACTTTGTATCTTCAGTACCATGTATATATTTGTTTCCTTTCAGTTGAATCCAGTCCTGTTATGACTCGATCACAAGTTTACTATACTATTGTCTACACCATATGATAGAATTGCGATAAAATATAGAACTGCGGAAGTCTACTTCCAATTATGTAACGACTGTGTTTGTAACCCAGTATATGAGCCTAATGTGAATTTTCCAAATTTCAGTAGAATGCCTCCACGAAGAGTGGGAACTAGGGCTAATCCCCCTGAATCTGATGATCAAGAAAGCCATAATCAAAATAGGGAAGACCCTGAGTATAATGAAGAAATGGATGAGGATTATAATGAACAGGACGACTCCCAGTATGGGGAGGCTGAGGAATCCTTTTTCACCGCAGACGTTGAGAATGAAGAAGAGGAAGTCGAAGAGGAACAAAGAATAGAGGACCAGGGTGGAGATCCCATGGGTCAGTTCATGAATCTACTCAGGCAAAATTTGGACCGTTATCCCCAACCACCCCAAGGAAACAACAATACCATAGCGAACTCGTTCAGGGCATTTAAGTCACTCAAGCCCCCAGAATTCCAAGGGTCGGCTGACCCAGTAGAGGCAAGAGCCTGGATAAAGGAAATGGAAAAGTCCTTTGAGATTTTAAGCATTGAAGAGGCGCAGAAGACCGTTTTTGCCACTTACCTACTGAAAGGAGAGGCCAACTATTGGTGGGAGGCCAAAAAGAACATGGAGACGGATGTTATCGTGACTTGGGAAAGGTTCAAGCAATTGTTTCTAGAAAAGTATTTCCCAAGGTTTATGAAGACTCAGATGGAGCTTAAGTTTTTGGAGCTAAAGCAGAATAACCTGACAGTGGCTGAGTATGAGGCAAAATTTACCGAGCTATCAAGGTTTGTGCCAGAGTTTGTAGATACCGAAGAGAAGAAAGCTAATAGGTTTCAACAGGGATTGAAGCAGTGGATTCAGAATCGCGTGGCGATCCTAGAGATTACAGACTACGCCACATTGGTGCAAAAGGCTTCGATTGTGGAAGCAGGGAGTGATCAGATGCATAAGGAAAGAGAGAAAGGGGGAATAAAAAGAAAACATGCAAGTATGGGTGGAGGTTTTTCAGGAGGACACCCCCAAAATAGGTTTAACCGCGGAGCAGTCTCCCTACCTGAAAGGAATACGGGTTTCAAGCGAACCGTAAACTCAAGTGTGAACCAGGGCGGCAACCCATCAGTAGTGTCCCGCTCCTACCAATCTCGACCTCCATTACCAGCATGTACAACTTGTGGAAGGAAACATCTAGGTGTGTGCAACCAGAAACAGATAACCTGTTTTAAGTGTGGGCAAGGGGGCCATTATGCTCAGAATTGTACCACGACTAACCCTTTCGTCAGCACAAACCTCACTTGTTTCCACTGTGGACGTCAAGGTCACATGAGGAAGGATTGCCCCAAGAACCGACCCGCAGCTTCGGGGGTGAGTAAAGCTGCCTCCAACAAACCACCAACTGCTAGGACTTTCAACATGACAGTGCAGGATGCCGTGAGGAACACGGATGTGATAGCAGGTACCTTTTCTCTAAATTCAGCTAGCGCAAATGTTTTATTTGATTCTGGAGCGACTAAATCGTTTATATCGAGGGATTTTGCGCATAAATTGAAACTTAAAGCCCAACCATTAAAGGATTCCCTACAAGTAGAAATAGCTAACCACGACATAGTCCTAGTTACTCAGATTCACCCCAACTGCAAATTGGAAATAGGGGAACAGTCTTTTTGTGTGGATTTGATTCCTTTTAAACTAGGAGAATTTGATGTCATTTTGGGGATGGATTGGTTGTCTCGCAATAACGCGCAGATAGATTGTAAAGGGAAGAAGGTTAGATTGAATACCCCAGGAAAGAAGGAAATAGTGTTTAGGGGGATGAAACAGACACAGAAATTTCTAACCATGGCGCAGACCAAAAGATTGTTACGAAAGGGAAATGAGGCTTACTTAGCATATGTCGTAGACATCCAGAAAGAAGTACCTAGATTACAGGACATCCCAGTAGTCAATGAGTTCGAAGATGTGTTTCCACAAGATCTTCCAGGATTACCACCCGATAGGGTAATTGAGTTTGCTATTGAATTAGCCCCGGGGACGGCGCCAGTTTCGAAGGCCCCGTACCGGTTAGCCCCAGTAGAAATGAAAGAGCTAGCTATCCAGTTACAAGAACTGTTGGAGAAGGGAATGATAAGACCCAGTGTGTCGCCATGGGGGGCACCCGTGTTGTTTGTTAAGAAGAAGGATGGGAGTATGAGGTTATGCATCGACTACTGAGAGTTGAACAAGCTAACTATAAAGAATAAGTACCCATTACCCAGAATAGACGATTTGTTTGACCAGCTAAAGGATGATGTGTACTTCTCTAAGATTGACCTGAGAACCGGATATCACCAATTAAAGATTAAACCCGAAGATATTCCGAAGACTGCGTTCCGTACTAGATATGGACATTATGAGTTTTTAGTGATGTCGTTTGGATTGACCAATGCCCCAGCAACTTTCATGGATTTAATGAATAGGGTGTTCAAGAAGTATTTGGACGAGTTTGTTATAGTTTTCATAGATGATATTCTTATCTACTCAAAGACAGAGGCAGAACACGCAGAACATTTGAGGATAACTCTAGAAATACTCAGGAAGGAACAATTGTATGCCAAATTCGCAAAGTGTGAATTCTGGCGAAATGAGGTTCAGTTTTTAGGACATGTGATCAATAAGGAGGGAGTGTTGGTTGACCCCTCTAAGATAGAGGCAGTTTCAAATTGGGAACGACCAACCACACCAACAGAGGTGAGAAGTTTCATAGGGTTAGCAGGGTATTATAGAAGATTCGTTAAGGATTTTGCGAAGATCGCAGCCCCGTTAACCCGACTTACCCGAAAAACTGAGAAGTTTGAATGGACGGAAAAGTGCGAGAGTAGTTTCCAAGAGTTAAAGAAGAGGTTGGTGACTGCCCCTGTGTTGGCATTACCAGACGGAAAAGGAGATTTTGTGATTTACAGTGATGCTTCGCATAAGGGATTAGGGTGCGTGCTGATGCAGCACGGTAAGGTAATCGCATATGCGTCAAGGCAATTGAAGGAATATGAGATTCGATATCCTACTCATGATCTAGAACTAGCGGCAGTAGTTTTCGCTTTAAAGATTTGGAGGCACTACTTGTATGGAGAGAAGTGCGAGATTTACACTGACCATAAGAGCCTCAAGTACATTTTTACCCAGAAGGAGCTCAACATGCGCCAGAGAAGATGGTTAGAGCTGATGAAGGATTATGACTGTGAAATTCTGTATCACCCAGGGAAAGCCAATGTGGTGGCTGACGCCCTTAGTAGGAAAGAGAGACTCAAGATGATAATGACATCAGAAGAACTGATTAGAGAATTTGAAAATATGGAAATAGAAGTGAAGGTGACCGGAGACGGTACCGAAAAGCTGTTTGAGATTTCCTTGCAGCCAGAGTTGTTAGAAAAGATAAGAAGGTGTCAGGAAAGGATGATAAGTAAAGACAGGCAGTCAATGACCGGAGAAGAGATCCACACTGTCAAGGATGATAAAGGAATAAGGAGGTATACTTACCGAATTTGGGTTCCGAATGTTCGAGAGCTGAAAGACGAAATTTTACACGAGAGTCACAGTTCTAGGTATTCAATCCACCCAGGAAGCACCAAGATGTATGGAGATTTGAAAGAATACTACTGGTGGCCTAACATGAAAAAGGACGTAGCAGAGTGGGTGAGCAGATGCTTGACCTGCCAACGAGTGAAAGCGGAACACCAAAGGCCCAGTGGACTTTTACGACCCTTAGAGATTCCCGAATGGAAATGGGAACATCTAGCCATGGATTTCGTAGTGGGTTTACCAAGGACCAAGGCCAATCACGATGCCATATGGGTAATCATAGACCGATTAACGAAGTCAGCCCACTTTCTTCCGATCAACGAAAGGTACACTGTCGACAGACTAGTGGATATCTACTTGAAAGAGATAGTGGCGCGGCACGGAGTCCCAGTCGCCATAGTATCTAACCGAGATCCCAGATTTAACTCCAGATTCTGGAGGAGCTTCCAGGAATGTGTAGGAACCCGGCTGAACATGAGTACTACCTATCACCCCCAAACAGACGGACAAAGTGAAAGGACCATCCAAACACTAGAGGATATGTTAAGGGTCTGTGCTATAGACTTTAAAGGGAATTGGGATGATCATCTACCACTGATTGAGTTTTCCTACAACAATAGTTTTCATTCAAGTATAGGAATGCCACCTTACGAGGCCCTTTATGGGAGAAGATGTTGATCCCCCTTGTATTGGGATGAAGTTGGGGAGCGAAAGATGCTTGGACCCGAAGTGGTCCAACGGACTAAGGACATAGTAGAACTAATCAAAGGACGGCTGGTAGCAGCCCAAGATAGACAAAAGAAGTATGCTGATTTGGCCCGGAAGGACAAGGAATATGAAGTGGGAGACCTAGTTTTCTTAAAGGTATCTCCTTGGAAAGGTTTGATGAGGTTTGGAAAGAAAGGAAAGTTGAGTCCTAGATACATTGGACCATTTGAGATCTTAAGACGTATTGGAAACTTAGCATATGAGCTAGCATTACCCCCAAACCTGCAACAAGTGCACAATGTGTTTCATGTTTCAATGCTGAGGAAGTACAACCCGGATGCTAAGCACATAGTGGAATACGAACAAGTAGACATGCAGCCAGACCTAACCTATGTGGAGCAACCAGTGGAAATCATAGATCAAAAGGAACAAGTGCTCCGAAACAAGGTCATCAAGCTAGTCAGAGTTTTGTGGCAGAACCATAATATGGAAGAATCGACTTGGGAGCTAGAGAGCGAGATGCTAGAAAGACATCCCCATTTATTTTCAGAGTGATTCCGGGACGGAATCCTTTTAAGGAGGAGAGACTGTAAAACCCCAGATTTTTGGGTAGAATTAAAACTTTTATTGTATGATGATGTATATATATATATATATATATGTGGATGGTGGTAATGGTTTTTGGAGAATTAAGTATGAAATGAATATGGATGTCAGTTTTCAAACATTTTGGGAATAATAAGAATGGACTGATCATGTAAATAAGAACAATCAATCTGGAAGATAGGAATACAATACTCCAGGGAAGAAAGGTATTTTTATGTCATCCAAATCAATATCTGGAATACATCCGACAACTCCGTAAACAAGATAGCGTATGCCCGAGAAAGCACTAGAACGTTTTCTAAGTGCAAGGAGTAAAGAGAAGTAAACCAGGAATATTGGAACGAATATTGATCCAAAGGATTATAGAAAAACCACTGATGAATAGTAACTTCTGATGAATAGTAACTTTTGATGAATAGTAAATTTTGTCGTTTAAAAGTTTTTCAGACCACCCTATATACGGGTCGATATGATGAACTTTCAAAGCCGTATTAGTGATCTACGATGAAAATAAAGGAATGCAAAAGCTGTCAGAATCGGAAAAATAGCATTTCCGTTTTCTCCGAAATTTCACCATTAACGGACAGATTAATTATTATTTGAGAATAATTGAGAATTTAAATTATCAATTCCATGGATATGGATTTAATAAAAGAATTAGAGATATTAAGAACGATTGCGATAAACTACTTCGATAGAACACTTAAGAAACCCTGCGAACATTCTACGCGATTAAACGGAGACGGGACAACGGAACACTTACGGGATTAAATATAGACATGGAAGTAACATGTAACAAGATTAATTCGAGGAATGCAACATTTGGATCATCCATGTGAAAGGAAACAAACCAGTAAAGCAAACCAGTAAAGCTACTTTATTCAGATGCGTGCATGTGCGACACGTGCCCCTGTGACAAGCCAAAATTGTGATGACTCACCACTTTTATATACAAAATATCTCCCACTTGTTCAAGATCAACCAAGCAAGAACACTCCCACCCCCAAAAAGAAAACATTCGGCTATTTTAAAGAAAACAAGTATACATTTTTCAAAGATCAACTTCCAAGCATCCATAATTCATGTTCTTGGATTCAAAAGCTTCCGTATTTCACAACTAAGGTATTCTCTAAATCCTAGAACCATCTATTAAGGTTATCATGTTCAAATCCTTGATTAAAGAGGAGGATGAATAGTGAAATGAATAGTGATTTCAAGAACTAACTTTTGATTCTTGGTTTCTTTTGATGATTCAAGCTAGCTTAAGGTTAGATAAGGACTATACAAGGCTTATTACGATCATATACACTCCAAGGAAGGTATAATCTCTTGAAACTCTTAGTTATAATATGATTTATATGGTTAGTTTTGAGTATACTTTAGTTGGTATAATCATAAGGATGATTGAGTGGTTTTAACGGAGGTTTGATGAAAGTTTGATGTTGTTTTGATGATAAGCAAGTAGATGTTGGTTTTGACTGATTTGTGATGATTATGAATTAGTAATGATGTTGAGGATTTGACTTGGTGATTTGGTTTGGATTGGTCTTGTAAGTTTATGATTAAACTTTGGAATCGTTAAAACATAGCCGTTATAATGCCCGATTTTCCCTAGCTCTGTTGTGTCTGTGATGTTCGGACATAAGGACTTCTGTCCAGAGTCACCACTGCCTAGTATTGTGTAGGTATTGTTTCAAGGTTCGTTTTGATATAAAGATCATGTGATTCCGAATTACGGTTTAGGAGAAACGAGTGTTTTAGTTAAGGATGTTTCGAGAAACCGAGCTATACCACTTAGCCAACTTTGAGGCAATGATCAAACCCCTTAAGTGACCAATCAGAATGTGAAACTTTGTGTTAACATGCTAGGTATGTTTAGGAGGACCCTCGAGAAGATTTCGTGTTAAAAGGATTTAATCTCTATTTTATAAAAATGTTCGAGTCGAGCGTGCGCAAGAGGATTCTTAAGGAGTTAACTAGAAATCATGTCTTGGTTTAAGTGATGTACATACTTAGTTTCGTGCAAGTATTCAAGTGATTAACCTTGGATCTTTTGACTATGTATAGATCGCCGGACTGACTCGAGGCACACTACCCCTACCTCACCACCAGGCAAGTTTTCTAAACCTATACTACTGTTGTTGTGATAATAACTGTTTTCAATTATGATATGCGATTGCGATATATATAAATTGCATACTTGTTTTCGAATTGCTATGTATAGCAATACTTGAGGTTATGACTTGAAGTTGGGGCTTATAAGTTAGATATGGAATATCAGCTATAAGCCAGGGTTTTATATTTGCCCTAAGATAAGGGCGCGTGATTTTCCTGAAAGATCAGTAGTGATTATATTTTGTATTGGATAAAGATATCGGGTACTGTCATTCGAGGATTAATTATTTACTTAAAGGATGTTAATTATATTCATTTGAGGATTATTGACGTTAAGAATATGATTTATTTAATGAATATTATTTTCAAATATTCATTTAAAGACTATTTATTTAATGAATATTATTTTCAAATATTCATTTAAAGACTATTTATTTAATGAATATTATCTTCGAATATTCATTTAAAAACTATTTATTTAATGAATATTATTTTCGAATATTCATTTAAAGGCTATTTATTTAATGAATATTATTTTCGAATATTCATTTAAAGGCTATTTATTTAAGGAATATTATGTTCGAATATTCATTTAAAGACTATTTATTTAATGAATATTATCTTCGAATATTCATTTAAGGACTATTTATTTAATGAATATTATTTTCAAATATTCATTTAAGGATTATTTATTTAATGAATATTACTTTCAAATATTCATTCAAGGATTATTTATTTAATGAATATTATTTTCAAATATTCATTTAAAGATTAGTTGTTTAATGAATATTATTTCCAAATATTCATTTGAGGTTTACTTATTTAATAAATATTATTAGTTATTTCCAAATCAAAAAGAGGTTCCCAAAACACTGTTTTTCCATTTGAATCTGTCTTTTAAAGAAGATTCAAATGCTCGCTCAACTATCAAAAATATGGGAAACCTGATTTAAGTGACTACTACTCTTTTTAAACTCTCAGTTCAAAAACTGTCAAGGGACAGATATTTTCTCAAAGCAATTTGGTTGCTGCAAGTTAAATATTGTGTTACCACCTCAACGATCGAGGGGTAAATTCATGGAACAAATCGATGTCCATTAACAAGCAATAGCTTGGGAAATATTGGAGAATCTTCCTTTCCGACCTAGATATAACTACTTAGTGGAGTCGTATCAACAAGTGCTACACTTGGGGAAAGGAGGACGATCCTTACGTTTCAGAGTCATGGATTTCATCTGAACTAGGAGTGGTGTAAGTGGTCTAGTTGCGCGGACCCATCCAACTTATATTGGCCCAACCGTTGGCCGGGAGGTCACTGTAAGGCGGTAGACAATGTCAGGCTGTCGTGATTCTTCCATCTACATGTAGAAAACTATTTGAGCGGTGCGACCTGCTACTGATCATAGCAAGGTTAGGCACAGCGGGCGCGGTAGCAACTCCGGTATTGGTTCATCATCCAATTTGGATATTCCTGCAACATGTATTGGGGTGAAGAACCAAACTTGTTGGCAGGGGGTCGAAAAGCGTTTGGGAATGAAGTGACAACAAATTCATGCAACTTCATCTTTTATTCTATAAGTTATGACTCTGGTAAAACCTGATTAAGGATATATATGCATAAGTGGATTTTGGGTTACGAAAATATTCCATTAATTTTCCTCGTAACTTCATCCTTTACGCTATACTAGTTTCTTATCTGTTGAAGGCATAACATGTGACTGCAATATATCTTTGAATTGTTATATTTTGGTAATCTGTTATAAGTTATTTTTGGTGGGCTCTATTGCTCACCCTTGCTTTATTTATTTATATCACAACAACAGCTAGAGCAGATGGCCCGCAACAGTCACACCCTGCGAAAGCGGGTAGCAGTCGTCAGAGATTTACCCGTTGATGTCGTAGCCGCCATAGCTGAGGTAGTAACCACTAGTGTTCTAAGCTTCAGCTTTTGTGTATCAGTCTTATGTATCTTATGATTAATGTAATCAACGGCAAGAACTTTTAAATGCTCTGTAATCTTTTGGGTTTGTAATAACTTATAACTTGTGGATCTTATGACTAGATACTTATTCCAATTTCATCTCTGGAACTATAACTTGTTGTGTGAGTGGTGTTGTTATTGTGGGGTCACATCTTGCAGTTTAATTGTTTTGATTCAAGTACAAGTATTAATGATGGGAATTGAGACCGTAACGACCGGATCCCCGACCCCGGATCTGGGGCTGTTACACTCTCCGTCCCTCTCATTTCTTTACAGTTTTTTACATTATTTCACACGCATTTTAAGGCTTCTATAAAGTATAACTCTACAACTTATTTTTAAAACTTTCTTTTTATAACTAAAAATTTAAACATTATATTTTTATTCAGAAAAAGAAAAAATTTAAAATAATTTATCGAAATATATATTAAAGAAGTCTTAAAATACGTGTCGAGCTCCCTTTTCCAATGTAAAGAATTGAGGGAACGAAGGAAGTATAAATTTAGAGGCTTATATCTCCCGAGGCCCTATGCAGCGCTCCCCCAACGCCTTTAGGTAAAATTTAAAATTTTCATGGAATTCTTCATTCGATTGCTAACAACCTATAAAAGCACCCCAATTTGAGAGGGAATACTCCATTCCTTATCATCCCCATTTCTTCGCAATTTTTATCATAACAAATTTACCCTCCCTTATTTTTTTTCCCCAAATCTTCCCCAACCTTCATTAATTCAATACATTCCATTTCATTCATCCCAACCAAATACAACATAAATATTTTGTAAATTTATGTTTGTATACATGATACTAGCAGTAAGTAGCCTACTAGGTTGAGTTGTCCGGTGTCTTTGTTCGTCTATATTTATTCTAATGCTAGCTCAATATAATTTTTTTTAATAGTTATTTTTTTTATTTTATTAATTAAATTTATTAAAAAATAAGTAGATATGTTAAAATAGGTAATTTTTTAAATAATTAAAAGTATTAAAATAAATAAGTAAGATTGGACCGTGATATTTTTGAAAAATGAGATATTTTAGTAAAGTAAAATAGAAAAAACTAATATGTTTTAGTTTAAAAATTAATTGTTCGTAAATATTTTTGGAAAATGAGTGAATTTTGTTAGAAAAATAGAAAAAGTAATGTGTTTTAGTTAAAAAAAAGTAATCGGTTATAAGTTGGTAATGTTATTATTTAATAATATTTTTTTATAAATAAGTAAAGATAATTAAGTAAAAAATAAAATACCAAAAAATTGTACAAATCAACCGACCAAATTTTTTAATATTTTATTTTTAATAATGTTGTTGGAGGATTTTGGTAACAACATGATTCAGAGGTGTGCTAAAATAATAGAGCGATTTTGTATGTATGTGGCTGTTTTTAGGGGTTTAGGATTTATGAAAAATAGAGGGGCTATACTTGTGAGGTGTCTCGATTTCACTCGTTGTATCAGATCCCTTTTGCCAAGATGCTTGCGTACCAATTTATATTGGATCAAGCCCACGCAGTTCTGTGCAATTGTGTTTATCCCTGAGAGACTTTATGGATAAACTTTGTTAATGTGGGCAATTACAGATTTTATCTTGCATTATCGTGGCGTTGTGATATCTTCCTGATTTGAAGGATATCGTTTGGAGATATTTTCCGTAATTCGTTGATTGAGATTGATTTTTTCCTCGTTTCAGAGAGAGGATAAAACTTGGTGGTTAAACAATTAATTATTATATGAAATTAATAATTAATAAAAGGGAAATTTGGGACTATGCCAAAATGTGGCATAACAACTAGTCCCTAATTCTTTAGTGTAGCTTGCTGCAGTGGAGAACTAAAAGTTCTTCGATCTTCCAAATTTCTTCGGTCGCTGAAAAAGCTAAAAATAGATGATTAGAAAATCATAGAGCACTATAGTGCTCGTAATTTGTATGTGGATGACAGTCTGACATCATGCGATGACCAAAATAGGATATATATTTTTGCCAGGGTTTCAAAAGTGCGAGTATATGTAATATCATTTTGAAATTCGTTGCGGTCTCATTGTCAAGTTAGGACCTTGACGTTTTGTATATCGCCCGAATTTAGCATACACGTTTTTCAAGTGTCGTTGTCCCCATAAGGATGTGTATTCGTTTACCCCGTGAGCTCCCGTGTTAGGGAGTCAGAGCTTTAATGAGTTACCCAATTTCTCCTTAGAGAATAGGACCTTTAATAATGTAATTTTTACCCAATTTCTCCTTAGAGAGTAGGATAATGTAATTTTTACCCAATTTTACCTTAGAGAGTAATGCCTTCTGTTAGTAATGAATACCACTTAGAAACTAGACAGGGGGGGTGAATGGATAGTTTGATGTATTTTCGCTTTCTTGAAACTAAATTGCTGTAACTGATTGTGTAGTAAGAAAATGCGGAATGAAATAAACAGTACACACACAATCACTTTAATCTACTTTGTATTAAGAAAATTAAATACTACAGCTTCCAAAATCTCACAAGAGAAATTCTGGCTTCTAAACAAGAACAGTGTTTTCTTGCTTTTCTTACAGAGAAAGAAGTGCTTCAATATGATTCTATGATATGCTCACTTCCAGCTAACAGTAGGGTGTGCACAATATATATATTGTCCTATACAAAACTAGTGCACACACCTAATTACACAGCTTCCCTTCCTGCAACTCCATTTTGTCATTCTATAAAAGGTTGGTTGTGTCAGGGAGGACCACTTGCTTTCTGTGGTCCTCTCCCTTATCTGTAGCTGCTTGTCTTCATTCTTCCTCTCCAAGTTTAGCTGTAGATTTGCCATCTGTATTTTGGACCACCTGACCAATACAGATTCTTCAGTATTTGTCTCCATTGACTTTGATCTTGTACCTTCATTTGTCTTGTTGTAAACGGCTAAGTGTTGATATCGTGAACTCCACTTCATTCCCGACTTCGCGATGTCCCTTGTGAAGACTACGCGACATGGCCTTTGAGGACTTTGCGACATAAGCCATTTGAGGACTTCGCGATCTAGCCTTTTTGAGGACTTCGCGATATAGCCTTTTTGAGGACTATGCGACATAGGCTATTTGAGGACTATGCGACATAGGCTATTTGAGGACTTCACGATCTAGTACATTTTGACTTTGCTAATTTTAACACTTCACGATATGAGTCTTGAGGACTTCACGACATAGTACAAATTGGACTATGCGATAAAGCACTTCTCGACATGGATATTGGTGACTTCACGACATAGCTTTATTCTGACTTTGCTATATAATGCCTTAGGCAAATTTCTGCAACTTATTTCTTCAGGGCCTTATTCATCTCCATCCTGCTGCATGAACAATTCTGAACTTCTACCAGGACAATTATTCAATGGCCTATGTACATTCTAGATGCAAGAAACTTACTAAGCTCATTATAATTCTGAGCATACATGATCAAGCTAATGTTCATGAGAACAAGACAAGTACATAGAGACCTATACTATATCCCAGTGATAGAAATCACTAGGTCATGTAGTGTGACATAGTCACATAGTGTAGGCTTGTTAATGGTGGTATTCAGACATGTCTTGAGCCTAACACCTTCAGTGAATATAAGTTTGTCCCTGAACTCTCCTAAGAGAGCAAGACCTTCAATCTAGAGGGTCGCTGACTCCTTTTTTCAAGCGTGTAGCATTAATTGCGGGACTTATAGCTTGCCCAGGCTACCTTACTTGATAATTGTAGTTCGCAAGTTTGAAATATTTTTGACATATATGTATTATCGCGATGATATATGAAAATTATTTTTGAACGCAATCGAAAAGCAATAATAAAATATGCGAGTTTAAAAATGTCGCGATATTTATTTTTTCAATAATAATGTTTTTTGTAAGAATTTTCTTTTGAAATTATGCGTCTCGTATAAATATTTTTTCTTTAAAATGATGCAGCTCGTTCGATATTGTAAAATACCCATAATCCTCCAAAATAAAATTTTTGAACGATATTTTCTAAAATATATGCGCGAGTCTCGCAATAATTTTACAAGCACAATAAAATATTACTCGCACGAATTTTTTAATGAATTAATATTTTTTTAAAAAAATATTTAAAGCATAAGTTCATGTACACATGACATGATATTGAATTTGCACAAAATAAAATAAGAAATACTTATCTTTATTTTTGGGTTGTAATTTTCGAGAGCTGCCGAATTATGTTTCTACAGCTATGTTTCCGGGTGTTCGCTGCTGCTTTGTACATTTTTTTTTTCTTTTATCAAATTCCATGCGAGTCCGCTTCATGTTAATCCTCTTGTTTGTATGTTCCTTTGTTTGTATGTTCCTGACTCCATTTGATTTATGTTCATCCCGCGGGTCCCACAACAAACATACTCTTGGCCATTTCTTTTTGAGTAAATTGCATAAAGATGGCTTGTACTATAATATTTTTGCAGGTTGATGGCTATACTATCCAATTAAGCATTGTGATGACTGGACTAAATATTTTAAAGCATTTTAGGGCTTTCCGTTAAATTTCATGCAACTGAAGTAACAGCGTTGGTAAATAAATAAATAAGTCAAGGTTAAAAATTTCTTTTCCTAATTTTTCCAACATAAAATAATATGTATATACTCATACATCAGATTCCATCTCTCCTGTATAATCCCTCCATCAAGAAAACTTAAAATTTAAACTGTGATTTCAGTTCAATCGATCAATAACCTGGTTTGTATCACTCTTGTCAAATATATTTCTCAACTTTTTTTTAACTTCTCCAAGTCCCCCCAATTTCTTAACCACACAATCTATCACATATATATTATTTCTAAATAAAGAAACATAAATATAAGTAAGCTCATATGTACAATTTTCGATAAGTACTGTAATTTTTATACTCATTTTCTTGTGGATGATGGGGGCAAACCCTTCTCAATTTTTGGTGGGTCAAAAGTGAGATACCTTCTAGGTCATCTTCGGTGGAAAAAAATTGTATCATGATCAATTGAGTTAATGGATTCTTGAAAAAAAGTGGGTTCTTCTTCTTGACCTTTAATAGGCTTGATTTTTGGGGAGAAAAAGGGATAGATTAAAGAAGTGAAAAAGATATTAGATTTGTGTGAAAAGAGAAAAACATGGTGGGAGATAGGGATAAGAATGTATAGAGATGGGTTGGTGTTGAGGAGACCACCACAGATCATGGCGATGAAAAAAAAAAGTTGCATAGATTGTGAGTCTGTCATATTGATGATGGTGATGAAGAAGAGGAAGGTGTGTGCGCGCGTAATATATGTGTGTACATATATCTCCTATCTATATGCACCTTAAATTTCTCTCTGGAAATGTTTTGAATAATTGGACAGGAGGTTGAAGTTGAATTATGTTTGTGAATTAATGGACAAAAATACCCTCAATCCTTCTAACGGAGTTGAGGAAATTTGACGGAAGGTCCTAAAGTAATTTAAAAAATTAAGTTCAGACATCAAATTGCTTAATTTAATATTACAGTCATCAACCTGCAAAACATTTATAGTACAAGCCAACAAACTGCAATTTACTCTTTCTTTTTTGTTCACTAGTAGAGTAGAACCATAGCCTTTCCCTGTAGTTCAAGTAGAGTTGGCCACTTGTGCGGTCCGTGCGAGTCGGATCGGGCTTCACACGGGTCGGGCTTGTTCCAGGCAAGTACGGGACCTGCACGTAGTTTAGACGAGTCGAATCGGGCCGGACTTGAACCGGAAAATATAAACCCGAGCCCGACACTTCGGGTTAAGACGGGTTAGACGAGTCGGGCAGGTTTGGGTGGGTTGACAAATTTGACGGGTTCGGGCGGGTGAATTTAATTAATTTATTTATTGAATTAAAGGAGGACAGTACCTCGTATAAATTTTATTAATTTCAAAATTATTCTACAAATAATTCGAGAGGACTCCTCTCTAAAAAACGGAACAAACCGCATGGACATATAAAAATACAATACAAATTAAATAAATTTCTAAAGTGCAAAACAAAAAATAACTATACACTATTTATCCACTAAACTGCAAAGCAAAAAAATGAAATAAACAAAGCAATAATTTGAAGCAATAATTCGAAGCAAACAAAATTACACAAATTACAAAATAATATTGCAAATTACAAAAAAAAATTACAAATTACAAAAATTACACAAACTAAAGAAAAATGAAATAAAAGTACAAGATTGCACGAGCTTGTGCGGGCCGTGTCGCGCGAGCCGGTTCGTGCGAGCCGTGCGGGCCGGTTCATGCGGGCGGTTCACGCGAGCGGTTCGCGGGTTACGTGGCGAATCGGGACGGTCCGGTTTCGGTTTTGCAAATCCCAACTCGTAGTCGGCACTTATAATTTAACGGGTTGCGCGAGTTTCAACCCAGCTCGTCTCGGGCCGAATAAAACGGGTTGAAAAACAAGCCGGTTCCAGGCGGTCCGTGCAAACCCACACAAGTAGCCAGCTCTAAGTCCAAGTCCCAGTTTTTCCTATTTGCTGTTGTTGCGTCTTCCTTGACGTAGCTGCCCATGTGTATATTTTTCTATTCTTAATAGACTACTCTGTTTTTTGTAGAACAGCCAAGATCGACCCTCATATGATTTTTGTATCGATAAAAACCCAAAACCCCACGGTTTAATAAAAAATTTCATCCTCCACGAATAATAAAATTGTGTCCTCCTTCTAGCGCCAATTATTGTTGGAGGATTTTGGTAACAACATGATTTGGAGGTCTGCTGAAATAATATAGCGATTTTGTATGTATGCGACTGTTTTTAGGGGTTTAGGGTTTATGAAAAATAGAGGGGCTGGACTTGGGAGGTGTCTCGATTTGTCTCGTTGTATCAGATCCTTTTTGCAAAGATGCATGCGTACCAATTTATATTGGATCAAGCCCACACAGTTCTGTGCAATTGTGTTTATCCCTGAAAGACTTTAGGGATAAACTTTGTTACTGTGGGCAATTATAGATTTTATCTTGCATTATCTTGGCGTTGTGATATCTTCCTGATTTAAAGGATATCGTTTGGAGATATTTTCCGTAATTCGTTGATTGAGATTGATCCTTTCCTCGTTTTAGAGAGGGGATAAAACTTGGTGGTTAAACAATTAATTATTATATGAAATTAATAATTAATAAAAGAGAAATTCGGGACTATGCCAAATTGTGGCATAACAAATAATATAGCATAAATGTTATTAAATAAGTAATTTTTTACGAAAATTTCCGAACAATCTAACCCAAATTTTACCTATTTAGATAGGTAAGATTACGATTGTTTTTTAGAGTTAAGTGGACTTCGTGTACCTACACTTTGGCTGTCAGACCACTTGCCATACTCATATTCAAAAAGTCTCACTTGCAATACTGCACACCAAAAACCTTGCAATCTGTGTATTTCCGTTAAATTTCCTTAACTCTGTTAGTTTGGTGAAGGGTATTTCGGGAAAATTAGTCTGTAGTTTGTATATGAAGCATTTGAAACTAACTAGTACATGTAAATCCCTTTCCCTTGCCCAAGATTCTTATCGCAATTGTAACAAAAACTTAAAAAGCTCTCAGAGGGATATCGCAATGACTTCTCAGTGCCAAAGCCCTTTTTCTTTCTTCGAGGATGCAGAGAATCCAACAATTCCGCAACAATCCTCAATTATACAATCATCAAATATGTGTGTGCTTTTCGGGTTAGGTCCATGAGCAATCACACAAGTATAGTCCTCCGAAAGCTCCATCTCACCAGCAGAGAGACTGCCCGAGAAAATCCGTGGCAGATTAGAATTCTCAAATCCATAATTCAAAGAGCTAAAAGGAGATTCAAAGAGCTCCATCTCCGTTAGTTAGTTAAGGAAATTTCCTCCATTACAGTTCATCCCCTTCCTCCCAGTTCACTTACCCCCTTCCCCTTTATATTCATCCAATTCTATTTCTCAATTTATCTCAATACATATAGTTTCTTTATATATATATATATATATATATATATATATAATTAACAGATTGGTATAATGGGTTAAGGTGAAGACAACTTGGTTGTATTATTGAGTTCGTGTTGGTGTGGTTGCTTGAAGATGTTGGTTGGTTAATGTTGATTTGTCGATTGTATATTATCCAGGAGTTTTGATGGTGATGAAATTGATCAAAAAAATGGGGGTATGCAAATTAATGCTTGAATACCGGTAACAAGTCTTGATTTTTAGAGATAACAATGCGATGAATATCGAAAGAAGATTATGTGATTTTTGAATTCCAAAAACGTTAATCAATGGTGGATAGCAGTTTGAAGAAGAAGATGACTAGTAAAAATACTGTTTTACCCCTGTTTTAGTTAACGGTGTTAACCTGATTTGACGGAGATACACCAAGTATAACGAAAATTAAACTATAGTATTGCAAGTGGGGGTTTTTGAATGTCAATATTTCAAGTGGTATGATAGCCAAAGTGTAGGTACACGAAGTGCACTTAACTCTTATTTTTATTTCTCAATTTTGCCCTTACTCCGTCAGCTTGCCACTAACGGAAGTACACAACGTGCGGCATTTCTCAACTTTGGAGTACACAAATTGCATTTCTTTAAAATCATGTACACACATTGCATTTTAGTTAAAGTTCAGGTACACATTATACATTTTACTATTTAGTATTTCTAGCAGAGAATGCACGCCTAGTATAGGATGCAGTAGTTTAGTTTTTCTAATAAAATATAAGTGAAAAGTAAGAGCATCTCCAAGAATTTTTTTTTTGTAGCTCTTAAGTTTAAAAAAAAAAGAGCCTTGCAAAAATTAAATTTTCAAGAGGCTCTTTAAAATTTTTAAGAGCTCTCTCTCCTCAATTTAATATTCATTCCTCCCATTCTTCCACAACTTGAATTTAAATTAGTATTGTTGTGGAGTTGAAATATGAATAGAATTATGGAGCTTTTTAACAAATCTCTTATCGCAAAAGCAAGTATGGAGAGTGCTAACAAACCCATCATCTCTGGTGGGACAGGTCCTTATATTTTATCAGAAGTCATTTTATGAAAGAGGATGCGAAAATTATTCTTGGGATAAATTGATTTGGCATTACAACAAAGATGGGGAATATTCGGTGAAAAGTAGGTATAGGCTTGCTCGAAATAACAAAGAGATGATTGAAAGTTCAAATATGAAAGTTTCTGAGCAATGGAGGAGATATTTTGTGGGATTTAAACCTTCCTCTGAAGGTTAAACATTTTATGTGGATTCCGACTAATCATGCGCTTTTTCGAAGAAGAATTAAAGATAATGATAAGTGTGGGAGGTGCAATGTGGATGAAAGAGAAGATTGGTATCATGCGATTTGGAAGTGTAAACAAATTAAAGAGGTATGGAAATTTAGTGGTTTTAATAAATGTGTTGGAAGGGATTTTGAAGAGGATCCTACATCTTTTCTTATTGAAGCATCAAGGTATTTCCAAAAGATAAATTTGAACTCTAGTGTATGCTTGCATGGCAAATCTGGTATAGCAGAAATGAGGAAATGTTTAAAATAAAAGTAATGGATGTTAATAATCTGTTAAATCATGTTTGTAAATTGACATATGACTATTGGGAAAAGAATTCTAAAAAGTCTAAAGAATGTCACTCGAATATTGTTAATTGGACAGCTCGTCCAAATGGAATTCTGGCTGTGAACGTTGATGCAGCGGTGAACACTGACCAAAGTGTTTGTAGCAGTGGAATTATTGTTAGCAATAATGAAGGGAAGGTGGTGGTCTCTAAAGGTAGTTTAAAAAAAATATCTTTTCCCCTCTTATAGCTGAATTATTGGCCATCAAAGAAAGTATTTATTTGGTGAAAGATATGAAGCTTGGTGAATGTTTAATTCATTCTGATTGTAGTTTGGTAGTGTCCATATTAAATAGACCTCCAGAAGTCAGCGGTGATCTTTGTTGTGCCCAAAATTTCACATGGGCTCAATTTAAGGCCCACAAATGATATAAGCTCAATTTGGTTATGTTTGGCAAGGATGGAGTGAACTGAGGATCAGATTCATAGTGTTGAGGTTCAGGTTCAGGCTGCTGAGATTTAGGTTCAGGGTGGTTTGAATCTCAGGTTCAGGTTCAGTGTGGTCTGAACCTCTTAAGGACATAATAGCAGTTGGATATGGACTCTATCTCCTATTCTTTAGGAGCACGGAATTACCCTTAAAAGAAGGACTTCTAGCCCTGATAAAACGTTGTGGATGGGATAATTACAATAGATACATGATATATATCAATTATTTCGGATAAATATGAAATATATGAGGATTTATGAGCTTCTAGTGATGGAGTTGGATTAGGACACTGGAAAGCTCAGCTACAGGTGTTTGGATCAGTCACAACTCTTGAATGGATTATCTTGAGGTGGCTGAATTGGCAAGAAAGGAGATGTTTAACCTAAAAGAACTACACGGGGCTTGATTCCTATAAATAGGATATGTAGGCATATTGACAAAGGGTTCGGATTTTCACTTTCTATACACATAGGGCACGTGTACCCTAAGTGATATTTTTTCCGATAAATTGGCTGGCCGAGTAGGACTTACTCAGCCCTCTTTATCCGGTGGCTTTGTCAACTCAACCCAAAATACTATTTTTATTACTCTATTCCTCTACCGAGCTTCAGGTTTCCAGTTGTGAACCTACAGCTCTGTCCGATAACCAAGGACACATTATTCGAATATTCCATAGAGATTCTCTCATTGTGTTGTTACCAAATTCCTCTCACAACAATCTTGATCTCCTGGTTGCTGATATTCAGTCTATTTCCAGAGAAGTGAATGTGAAGCAAATTGAATTTAGACCAAGGTCAACCAATGTTGTGGCTCATCTAATAGCTAAATCTGTTATAAATATTAGATCGGATATCTTTGTATTGGTAATTGTTAGGATTTATGGGTGATAGCTATGAGAAAACTTAACTAGATACTTTTTAATGCTTAATTTTATTAAGTATGAACATACTGTCACAACCAGAGTATGTTCTTGTAACCATTTTATTTGTTGTTAAATAAGAGTTTAAGTACATCTTGGTAGAAGTTCATTTATTTGTTCAAGCCTCAAGAAGTGCTCAAGAAGGACATCAAGAATAAATCTTACTGTCATAGCACTGACAGTAAGGTTACAAGAAGACAACATGTTGCAAGTCACGACAGTACATTCACTCTGACAGCAACATTGGCGAAAGCCCTCAGACAGCATTTTTACCTTAGCCTGACAGCAAGCTTGGAAATCCTGACAGCACCTTCTGCGGGGATTTCTTACTATCACCAAAAGCGCATTCTTGTGACAGCAAGCTTAGCGATCAGGATACTGTCATGAAGGGACAAAGTTTGTATTGGGGATCTACCCAGTCAAACATGTGACAGTTTGGATGTTCAAGAAACAGGCGTGTTGCAGTATCCCAACACTGCATCAGGTCTGCAAGACTACGACCGAAGCTTGAGAGATCACATGACAAAGCTCACCAATTCAAGAGTATGACAAATCTACATCTAGTGAATTGTGTTAGCTAAATATAGAATGTATCTAGATTGCTTTTTTCCAGTACTGATAAGTTGTTTCTATAGCAATTTAGGAAAGACTCACGGGTAGACAATTTGTAAGAAGCTGCCACATAAAAATGACAGCAGCTTCACAAACCCGTGATGATAGAGATATGATTAGTTTACTTAGACTATCTCTTAATCCATTCTATGTGATCACTCGAGAAATCGAAGCTCAAGAAAACCAACATTTTCTTGAGGTTGTAGCAACACTTTGCAAAGTAAATAAAACATTTATTTTGTGAGAAAATCTCGTGTGTCTACTTGTGTTTGCATTCCATAAACTGATAAACGTTAATCTTAGTTTTTGTTGTTGAAACGTAGATTGAGATTTATTAGTATTGCATTCAACCCCCCACCCCCCCTTCTGCAATAGTCAAGGACCAACAACTGGTATCAGAGCAAACAGATTGTTCTACAAATCTGAGATCATGACAAGTTTGCAGAAGTCAAGTAGCATAAAGATTCTAGCTTTTGATAAAGAGAATTACAATGTGTGGAAAAGAAAAATCATGATGTTTATCAAAGCTGCGAATCCCTTATACTTGGGTATCCTCCAAAATGGTCCCTTTGTTCCACGGAAAGAGATTGAAGCCTCAACTGTGGACGGTGTTCTTGTTCCAGCTTACTGGATCAACAAATTACCTTTAGAGTTTCTGGAGCCATAAAAAGAGAAGGTGGCCTTGGATGATTACTTGCAACTCATCCTACTGGATGCTCTCACTTTGGACAAAGTCATGTGTGGGAATGTCATTGGATGCTCATCAGCCAAGGATATGTGGAATAAGATTGAGCTGCTATGTGAAGGAAGTGAAGAAGTGAAAGACAATCAAAGACAAATTCTTATCTCACAGTATGAAGCTTTCATGGCAAAGTCAGGAGAAGATCTAACAACGATGTTTGAGAGGTTCAGTAAACTTCTGACTGAGCTACAGATTCATGGCAAGTACTATGATAGGAAAGAGTTAAATGTTAAGTTCTTGCTCACACTTCTTGAGCATCTAGAGCACAGAATTACTGCAATAAGAGAAGGAAGAAATCTGAACAATGTTTCCCTTGAAACATTATATGGTGTGCTTAAATTATATGAGCTTGAATTTTTCCAGAAAAGAGCTATACAAGCTGGATCAAGAGGAAAAATGGCTAATATGTCTGGTGCCCTTGTAGCTCATGCGCCAAGAATCACTCAACCTATTGAAGGAATTCAAATCACCCAACCTGCTCCAGTACCTACTCTTAAGATTGAAGAGGTTGTGGATGATGATGAGAAAGTTGTGTTGCAAATAACTGATGTTGAAGATGAAGACTTCTATTCCTTAGAAGAAATGGAAAAGATGGACAATCCAACTGTGGCTTACATGGCTAAGAAGTTCAAAAACATAAGATTCAAGAGAAACAAGCCATTTAAGCCTCAAGGTCAAACATCAAGGTTCAGCAGAGGGAATTCTTCCAAGGTTGAAGGTGGTGCCACAAGAGGTGGTTACAAAAAAGGGATGGTGGACAGATCCAAGTAGATGTTACAACTGCAATGAGCTTGGTCATTTTGCTACTGAATGCAGAAGACCAAAACAGAATCAAAGAATGGACAAAGGGTCAAGTGGACACTTCAAGAAAGGACAGGGAAAAGCCTATGTGGCTGAGGGAAAATGTTGGGATGATTCTAATGATGAAGAGGAAAGGAATATGTGAATCTAGCCCTCATGGCTAAGACTGATGAGGTCTTCTCTAGCTCTCCAAGTCAGGTACCCTCACTTGTTCTACTTGAAATGTCTAAAGAAGAATATAAACAAACTGTTGAGGAGTTGAGTGCTGAAATGTTTAATGTTCATACTAGTTTAACTGCAGCTAATAAAGAAATAGCTAGGTTAACTAAACTGAATGAAACACTCACCTCTGAGAATGACATGCTTTTGTTAAAGACCAGTCGATTAGAGTCTCTAGCACAGGAAAATGCTAAACTTAAAAATGAATTAGTCTGTGCTAAAGAAATAGAAAAGTTTCTAAGGAATGAAATCAGTGAAAATGAATTCAAGATAAAGGCCTATAGAAACTCTTCTAAACAACTTCAGGATTATCATGAGAAACACACAGAGGATCAAAAAGTAGGGATAGGTTTTGAGTATGGTAAAAGACCTGGCAAGGAAACTGTGAATCAGGATTGTTCAACTGATGGTTCTGTCAAACCTTATGTTCTCAAAAAGATCAACAAACCTATTTTCAAACTTTCTGAACTTGAATTTGATGAGGAAGCCATGCTCATCAAGCAACAACTTGATGATGAGGATGAAGGCATTGACAGTACAACAGTTGATGGAAAAGATACTGTCACAATTCCTAAGACAGTAACTTTCCCAGACAATCAGACAGAATGTTCTAAAGATGCTGTCAATAATGGCAAGACAGTAACTTCCAAAGATACTGTCAAAAGAGCTTCGAAGACAGCAACCTCTAAACCTACTGTCAAGACAGAAGGTGTAAGAGGTACTGTCAAGGAAAGCTCGACAGCAACTTCAGAACATCTTGTTGACACAGTTACCTACAGGTCTTAGAACAGGAATGGTAAGTTAGGAAATGGCAATGCTAATGTTGGTAGTGCTCCCATAAAACTATGCAATAATTGTGGCTCTTCACATCACTTAACTCATGTTTGTAAGAATCCAAAGGAGGTAAAAAACAATGTGACCAAGATAGATGGTAACTTACATAGAACCCCCATTATGCATAGATCTATGGTAGTCTGCAATAACACTGACTGCATGCCTTCTAAGATAACTGCCATGAGTACTTGTTTCAATTTACCTATTTCATCTACTGAACAATGTCTCTATATGCAAACTGTTGAGACTTCTGAGCCTACTGGAAACAGTAAAGAGGCTACATCCACTAAGAAGAAGACCAAGTCTAATTCTAAAACTAAGTGGGTGAAGAAAGGAGTCCAACAGAAGATTCCTGATGTGACAGTTAAAGTTGAGAATGATGAATATTCTTGTGATACTAAATTAGCAGGACCCAACAAGGATTGGGTACCATATGCCTCTTAAATACAATTTGTTTTGTAGGGCAAGAATAAGAAGCAACTCATATGGATCATTGACAGTGGCTGCTCAAGGCACATGACTGGTGATAAAGCCCTGCTATCACAATTTGTGGAGAAAGCTGGCCCAATCATAACCTTTGGAGACAACATCAAAGGTTACACAGTGGGATATGGCTGTTTGGAAATTGGGAATGTTGTCATTAATGATATTGCACTTGTTGATGGATTGAAGCACAACTTGCTCAGTGTCAGCCAATTCAGTGACAGGGGATTCAAGGTTGATTTTGACATGATGGTGTACAATATCTATCACAAAAAAGATGGAAGCCTCTCTCTCAAAGGGGTAAGGAAAGGAAGCCTATTTGTTACTGACCTAAGCTCAACAAAGAAGGACAAAGTCTACTGTTTTTACAGCAAAGCTACTGTTGGTGACATCATGTTTTAGCACAGGAAACTCTCTCACTTAAACTTCAAGACAATGAATATGCTGATGAAGAAAGAACTGGTAAGAGGACTACCTCAACAGGAATTCTGTCAAGAAGGACTATGTGAGGACTGTTAAATGGGAAAATTGAGGAGAGCTGTGCATAGGTCAAAGCAAGTCAACACCAACACAGAACCACTCAAACTAATTCACATGGATCTCTTTGGCCCAGTAAATGTTCCATCCTTAGCCAAGAAGAGATATGCATTAGTTATGGTGGATGATTATTCTAGGTATACTTGGGTAAAGTATCTAGAATCAAAAGATGAAGCTACTCAAGTCATCATTGATCACTTATAAGTTCTTGACAGAACTCCAAATGCCAATGTTCAAATTCTGAGGAGTGACAATGGTACTGAGTTCAGAAATGCCACTCTTGGCAATTTCTGTAAGGACGAAGGAATATTGTGCAACAATTTTCTGCTGCAAGGACACCACAGCAGAATGGAGTTGTAGAAAGAAAGAACAGAACTCTCATTGAAGATGCCAGGACTATGCTACATGATGCAAAGTTACCTACATACTTCTGGGCAGAAGCTATCAACACAGCCTGTTATACACAGAACAGAACCTTGATTAACAAGACTCATGGGAACACTCCTTACTATTTGCTGAATGAGAAGAAACCTACTTTCAAGTATTTTCATGTGTTTGGAAGCAAGTGCTTCATGATTAAAGACAACCATGAAAAGAAAGGGAAATTTGACACCAAAGCCTATGAAGGTATCTTCATTGGATATGCTTTAGAAAGGACTGCTTACAGAGTCTATCTCTTGGAACACAGGATCATAGATGAAAGTGTAAATGTTACATTTGGTGAAACCAAGTTTCCTGGATTGCATGAGAATGGTCAAATGCAGATTCTTAGATTTGAGAATCAAGGATACTTGGAGGAAGAAGAAATTGTTGATGAAGAACCCACCTTTACTCAAAATGTTGATCTTGAAAAAGATGCTGTCATTGAAAGTGATGCTAATCAAACTCCAGCTCAGTCACAGACTATTTCAGGAAATATTCAAAATGATGGTGACTCTGGAGATATTGAAGAAAATGGTGGAGACAATTGCCCTGGTGAAGACTCAGTTCCTCAAACTGAGGCTACTGTTTCAGACCAAACAAGAAGCTTGTCTAGAACCACAAGGTGGAACAAGGATCACACAAATGACCTAATTATTGGAGATCCTTCTTCTAGGGTGAGAACCAGGAACAATGTTTCTGTTGACAGCATGTTTTCCTACTTTCTGTCTCAAGTAGAGCCAAAAGCTATTGATGAAGCATTGTTGGATTCTGATTGGGTGATTGCTATGCAAGAGGAACTCAACCAGTTTGAAAGAAACAATGTATGGAAATTGGTTCCAAGACCAAAGGGAAAATCAGTTATTGAGACAAAGTGGGTATTCAGAAACAAATTGGATGAAAATGGAAATGTGACAAGAAACAAGGCAAGGCTAGTAGCTAAAGGTTACTATCAACAGGAAGGTATAGACTATGATGAGACTTTTGCACCTATTGCCAGACTTGAAGCTATAAGGATCTTTCTAGCCTTTGCTGCACACTGCAACTTCAAGGTGTTCCAAATGGATGTCAAAAGTGCTTTTCTAAATGGGGAGTTGGAGGAAGAAGTGTATGTTGAACAGCCACCAGGTTTTGAAGATGCTAAAATGTATGATTTTGTGTACAAGCTGTTCAAAGCACTTTATGGTTTGAAACAAGCTCCAAGAGCCTGGTATGATACCCTCTATGCATTTCTATTGGAAAACCAGTTTACAAGAGGTGTAGTAGATAAGACTCTATTCTACAAGCATCATGGCAAAGACATTATTTTGGTTCAAATCTATGTTGATGATATCATCTTTGGTTCATCAAATGAGAAGCTGTGTGAGAAGTTTTCATCTCTAATGAGAAATAAGTATGAGATGAGCATGATGGGAGAACTGTCATTCTTCATTGGTTTACAAGTTCTTTAGAAAGATGATGGAATCTTCATTTGTCAAGCAAAGTATGTCAAGGAACTTCTCAAGAAGTTCAACCTAGAAGATTCATCACCTGCCAAGACTCACATCTCTACATCAACCAGTCTGGATCTAGACTCCAAAGGGAAGAAAGTGGACTCTAGTGCCTACAGAGGCATGGTTGGATCTCTTCTCTATCTAACTGCTAGCAGACCTGACATAATGTTTGCTACATGTCTCTGTGCAAAATTTCAAGCTGATCCAAAAGAGTCACACTTGGTAGCTATCAAGAGAATTTTTAGGTACCTCAAGGGCACTCCTAATCTAGGCCTTTGGTATCCTAAAAATACTGGATTTGAGCTAGTAGGGTACTCTGATTCAGACTATGCTGGATATAGGATTGACAGAAAGAGTACAACAGGAAGCTGTCAATTTCTTGGTGGAAGATTGGTGTCATATTTTAGTAAGAAGCAGCATTCAGTTTCTACATCTACTGCAGAAGCTGAATACATTGCAGCTGGAAGTTGCTGTGCACAAATTCTGTGGATGAAGAATCAACTGTTGGATTATGGTCTAGTGTTAACTAATATCCCTATCTATTGTGACAACACTAGTGCCACAGCCATCTCAGACAATCCTGTTCAACACTCTAGGACAAAGCACACTGATATTAGACATCATTTCATAAGAGAGAATGTTGAAAGAGGAACTGTGAAGTTGATCTATGTCCCTACAGAAAAGCAACTTGCAGACATCTTTACAAAACCACTGGATGAAGCAACCTTTAACAGGTTGGTAAGTGAATTGGGAATGCTAAATCTGGTATGTTAACTTACTAGTTTTTACATTTTCATATTTGCATGCAGCTTGTGACAGTAACCTAAAAGTCAGTGTTATGAGAAGTTACTGTCACACAAGTTTTTATTCTCTCTGACATCATATTTGCTATGACTTTGTTGAATTGATTTTTGTGTTAGTCATGCTGTCAGTAATAAAACTTTGTGTCATTAACTTGGATAACCTCAAAGTCTGTAATTTTTGGTCAAAGACTTCGTATTGATTGGCTGTTGTGTGTTAATTGTTGGTTTAGTGGAGAACGTGCATATTAATTGCAATCTGTGGCAATTGTATGGGTACTTTGAACTGTTGACCATTTATCTTCCTTTTACCTAGTATGCCTATAAATTGAACCTTAGGTCATATTAGTGAATCATTCAGAAAAGATAAAATGGAAAACAAAGTAGGAATTGAATACAGGCCTAAGATTAGCACAGAGTCTCCTTTTAAAGAAGAAGTTGAAGATTTATTTGATGAGTTAGATGATCTTCTCGATGAGGAGAATGAGAAATAACTTGCTGCAAAAGTCACTGAAGAGGCTAAGTGGCAAGAACATGATAAGGAGTTCCAAGCACTCCTCAAGGAAGAAGGAACCACATAAGAAGAAATTAGGGCAGAATTTCTAGAATTGATTAAGAAAACCTATAATGAATAGTTGCATTAATCAATTGTAGTAATTTCACCTTTCTTTTCTTTTAATAAAATTATCAATTTCCTTCTGCAGTTCCTTATTATTTGTTGTGTGTCAGTATTGTTAAGTCGATTGATCTAATGTGCCTGATTAATGAATCTGTCATCTATTGTATAATTTTGAATGGTATGTATAGAGTTAAGTACATTAATGACAACATTCATTAAAACTCATGACAGTTACTGTTTTTCCTAAAACGTTACTGTCATAAAAAAAAGAACTGTCACAGAACTTCATGACAGCTAGTTTCTTGACAGCAGTAAATAACATACTGTCAAGTGTTTTAATAGATACTGTCATCAAAGTACTTAACAATGACAGTAAGTTTTTCGCGATAATGTTACTGTCAAGACAAACCTACTGTCATCATCCAAATGTCACTGACAGTTTGTTTCAGCGCACAGGTTACTGTCAACATTAGTGGACCGTTAAAATTGCAAATTCAACCTCCACGTTGACAGAAATTAAAGGGAGTAACCCACGTGGTGGTGTTATTGGGTATTAGCACGATTCCAAATATCCCCTTTTTCAGCTAAACGCTTAAACTGCTCTTTATACATCAGTTAATCAGACAAAAGCAAACCTGACACAGAACAACCAAAAGCAAACAAACTTTCTGCTAAATTTCTCTCTCTACTCACTCAACACACTCATTTTCTCTCTCTTCACAACAATGGCACCAAAACAATCAATTTCTCAGACCAACTTTGCTGGCATCATCTCTCCAAATGATGCTGGTGCAGGCTTCAAAGGGCTTGTTTCCTTCATGATTAAGTCCTATCTTGGGTATGCAATTACCTCAACCCCTATCCTTGACCTAGAAAGGATTGAGAACTTCTGGGAATCTGCTGTTGCTCAAGGAGATGGTGACAACACAACCATTCAGTTCAAAATCAAGGAGCACAGTTACATTCTCACTATCAAGGGCATCAATGCAGCTTTGGGAATTGTGCTAGAACCAGGAAAGACTTACACTGAGCTTGCTAATGATGAGACCTTGAAGAAGCTCTTCTTGAAAATTGGGTATTCTGGACCCATTCTTGAAGAGGGAACAACAAAGTGGTACCCTTCTGGTGAAATGGACAGGAAGTATCTAAGAAAGGAGTGGAGCATGGTGTTTGATGCAATGGTGAAGGTCTTCTCTACCAAGACCACTGTCTGAAATGGGATTCCCACCTACATCAAGAAGCTCACCAACTCTCTTGTTCATGGGTACAAAGTGGATGTTGGAAAGCTACTCATGGCACACCTCAAGGCTGCCATAGGTAAGAAGGTAAACATCTATCCTCGCTTTCTAATGTTGTGTATTAATTCCTTGTGTGAGTTTGATGAGAATGCCCCTCGTTTAGAGGTGTGTAGTGTCTTGAAAAGAAATACACACACAACACTCACTTCACTGAATTTGAATGCACATATTCCACTATGTTTCACCAAACATATGGTTGATCAAGTGCCTAACCTTGATTTTCCATTGCCTTCTGGTTTTGCTTCCTTTACTCTTGAGGATGAGGCTGGATTAGACCCAAATTCAGCTAACCCCCATTCTACCCCATACACTCATCTTAGGTTCTCTAGACTTCCCAAAGTTCAGAGACAAGCCTTGCAAGAAACCAGAAAAAGACCCTTAGAAGCTGATGTTGGTGGTAGTGCTGAGAATCAAGAGGGAGTTCCTGCACCTAGTGCAGCAAATAAGGAAGGTAGTCAAACAGAACCCACAGTGGTTCCTCTTGAGCCTAAGAAGAAGAGAGCTAAGAGGGCCAAAACCACTGTTAGCCACCCTGCAGTCTCCCAAAAGACTGTAGAGGAACAAAGGGTAGTAAACACCTCCCTAGATGTGCCTTCTCAACAAGGGACATCTATTGAAATTGGCATGTCTCCCAAGGCACCCTGTACAGAGTCTGCACCACCTCATGTTCCAACTCATGAGGAGCCTCCACTTGCAGAAACACACATGGAGTCAGGACACAGTGAGGATTTCACTTCCCAAGTTGATGCTTCACAAGTTCCCTCTGTGGAGCAGCCATCACTCTCTTCTCCACTTTCACCTTCTTCCTTCCCTACTCATTCATTTGTTTCTTCTCCACAACCTACAGAGGGGGACATTCTCAAACCTTCAGGTTTTCACCATCCATCTCCAATCATGGATGAGCCCCCATCTAGTGGTCCACAAGAACCCATTTCTCAAAGTGAGATGGACACCACTCCTTCAAACACTGAGAAAGAGCAAGGTACATCTCTGCTAGAAAGTGAAACAGCCAGTACCTTGTTCAATCTCCAAGGAGCATCTTACCTTAGGGAAGATGCTGTCACAGCCTCAGTTGCTGTCAAAGACTCTGGGAATGTTACTGTCACAGGTGACCCTGCTGTCAAGGACTCAGTTGAAGTTGCTGTCTCAACCAAACCTGTTGTCCAAGCTGCAGTGGAACCTACTGTCAATCTTCCAACTGACAGTAACATTTCTGGCAAAGCTACTGTCACCTCTGCACAGCGTGATTTTGATGCTGTAACTGTTGAGGATGTCTCTGATGATGATGTGCCACTATCTCAGTTCTTAAAGGTACATTTTAAACCATCTATTTCATTGCATGTAAGTACTGCTCATACCCATGCATCTAGGATGAGTGAGGGTGTGCAAAAGAAAAGAGAGATAAAAGAAAAGAGAGGTGAGCATAAAAATGAGAGGCATCCAAATGAGCTGGCAAAAGGTGAGGGACTTGAGCATGTCCAGAGTGAACTTGAGGGAGCCTTAAATGTTCAGGCACTAGGCCATGAGAGTTCTTCTGTGAGGAGTGATGAGATCACTCGGAAAAACACTGAGAGTGTGAGAACCCCCACAGCCTCCATGCCCCATTCTTTTCCTTCCCCTCCAAGAAGGTTAAGAACTTGTGGCCCTTCTACTGCTAACAGACTGGAAGCCCTAGAGCACAGGTGTCAATCCATGGAAGCTAAGCTTGACAGCCTGTGTACCATGGTGGCATCTGGTTTCTCTAGCATTCAGGAAGCTATTCAAGCTCTATCTGCAACTATTGATGCTGCTAACTTACCTAAGGGGGAGAAAAGGGCAAGATCAGAATTTGATCCATAATTTGACCCCAGGCAAGATGGTGCATCTCAGGGGGAGCCTGCTTCTAAGGAGGAATCAAGGAGTAAGGGGGAGCCTGCAACTAAGGGGAAATCAGTGTCTGCAAAGAATAAAAGGGGAACAAAAGGAGATTCAGGGAGTAAGGGGGAGCAAGAGCAAGAAGCTGGAAATCTCTTTGAATATGAGATGGTTGGAGAAACAGTTCTAATGTCTAAAGAAGCACTGGAAGCAATGCAAGGAAATGCTCCATCCAAAAGACCAGTACTACCTCCTGTGACAATAAGAGAGACAACTCCAATGCCAAAGGAGAGTGCCCTTGAAAAGAAATGGAGAGAACAGGAGGAGCAAAATAGGCTGGGAAAAGGGAAAGACAAGATGCCTGAATACATCTTGTCAGGAAACGCATGGAGTGAAGGAACAGAGTTCAGTCAGGAAGAAGCTAATGCTTTGATGGTTGACTACAGGGAGAGCACTCTAAAGAATCATGATGAAGACTTCAGCAGGATAGTTGAGGGAGCTATGTTGGAACCTAGCAGAAGGTTGAATAACTGCTCAACTTTGCTAAGGGAGAAGATCATTAGTGTATGTGTGAAGATCAATGAAGAAAAGAGGTGGGTTATTGATGTGTACCTGAACAATGGAATATCTATGTTCATCACTATGCAGCTGTTGTAGAGCCTTCCAGCAAATGTGCTAACTGTGATGAAGAACAAAATCAAGGCAAACCATACATCTTTCAATGAGATTCTATAATTGTTGATGATGAACTTAATCTCAGAGAAACTTCCAGAAGTATACACCAATCCATTCTGTGTCTACTATGCATCCACCTCAAAGGATGGCAAAAAGAGATGTGCATACATGAGTCTAGGAGGCACTTCCATAATGGAGTCAAAGTCAATACTGAATGTGCTAGACATGATTCTCAACTCTAAAGCCAACAAGGAAAGAGCTCTAGCTGTCAATGCAATCTATGATTTGCTGGTGAAAAGAGATAAGGAACTGAGCTCTACAGCGAAGAAGATGATCATCCAAGCAAACTCCAAAAGAGCTGATCAAGGAGAAAGTTGTTCCTTTGATGTTCCTTTTAATGATAATGATGAGTTGGATGGAAGTGGAGGAACTGAAGAAGTAGGAAATGCTAGTGGAAGTACTTCTGGGAATGTTGGAACTAAATCCCAGGAGGAAAATAAAGAAGAAGCTCATGTACAAGAAAATAAAGATGCTGGAGTTACAGAAGAAGAGGAGTCTGAAGTAATTGAAGCTTTGGAGGCAAATATCTTGAGATGTGCTATAGACAGTATAAATGCTGAAAAAGATACTGTCACCAAAGAAGCTGTCATAGAAGACACTGTCCTGAAAGAAGCTGTCTTAGAAGATACTGTCATGGAAGATGCTGTCATGAAGGACACTGTCATGGAAGAAGATATTGTCTTGAAGGACACTGTCGAAGAAGATGCTGTCAAGGATGAAATCAAGCCTACTGTCAAACCAAAAAGGACAAAATCCTTATCCAAGGCTTGGTTTTCTAGACAGGAACCTGAACCTAAGGAGACTTCTAAAGCAAGGAAAGGAAAGACCAAGTACTTAGGAATTAAGAAAGCTACAGGGCTATGCAGGAATTTGAAGAAGCCTCTTCAAGTCAAATACCCAAACTCTTTTGAAGTACAACATGCTAAATCCAAAGAAATCAGGAGTGTTGAAGTGAAGTTAGATGACAATCAGGAGGCAAGCATGTACACTCTTTGGTGGGATTCATCAAGTTCAATAAAGGTTTATAAGGACTTCATCATGGAAGTTGAGTCAATTTCTGTGAATGACATCCCTGTGATTGTGATAACAAAGGTCAAGAGAAGGATTGATTACTTCTTCTTGGACAGAATGGTGGAGCTACTCCAAAGCTATGACAATGTACCCAAACAATGTCATGGAACATGTTCTGAAGTACAAGGATGAAAGGGATATGGAATTCTATCAGAAGTTTGGCATGTTTGAAGATCATGATGATGCTGACATTGCTCACTTGTTGGAGTATTCTGATGAAGAGTTGGCTGATTATGAAGAGGAAATTCCTGAAGAAGAGGTGCAAACCCAACCAGGTCAAGAAGGCCCTTCAAATCCTGCAGAAAGAAATGCCACTGAAGATATGGAAGCTCCATTCTTGAACAAATGCAAAGAAGCCAACAGAGTGGAGAGTGAAAGACCTAATTACCAACCTTGTATGCTAGAAAACCCCCTGAGGATCAAATTCATAAATGAAGAGATCCCTGTTGGAAGTTTTCATAAGCTAAAACCAAGTGCATTGAAGGATCTACTCTATTTGGTAATTGGATCAATTCATCCATTAGAACAGCTGTGTTCTTCTGAGATTGAGGGCATTCTTCAAAGGAGAAAGGGTGAAGACTCAAAGCTGGATAAATCAAGGAGAAAAACCCTGAATGCATATCCTGGAAGAAGATTTAAACTTATTGAAGGCATACTGAAGTTCAGAACTTATGCATTTGATAAAGACTTGTGGATGGATCTTCAGGATGCTAAAGTATGTCTCTCCAAAGCAATCCATAAGTACATTGATGAGATAGAAGATGATGCCATCTCTCCTGATGAGAAGGCATTGGTGGAAGGACTCAAGGAGATACTGACAGAAGCTCTCAACAGAGAGAATGAAGCAAGACAAAAAAGGAAATCTGAAGCTAAGTGAAAATTTTATCAATTCTGATCTTGTTTAGTTAAGTTGTTAGCATGTATTAATTGTAAATTTGTTGTTATTGTCCATAAAAACAAATTGGGGGAGATTGTTAGGATTTATGGGTGATAGCTATGAGACAACTTAACTAGATACTTTTTAATGCTTAATTTTATTAAGTATGAACATACTGTCACAGCCAAAGTATGTTCTTGTAACCATTTTGTTTGTTGTTAAATAAGAGTTTAAGTACATCTTGGTAGAAGTTCATTTATTTGTTCCAGCCTCAAGAAGTGCTCAAGAAGGACAACAAGAAAAAATGTTACTGTCATAGCACTGACAGTAAGGTTACAAGAAGACAGCATGTTGCAAGTCACGACAGTACATTCACTCTGACAGCAACATTGACGAAAGCCCTCGGACAACATCTTTACCTTAGCCTGACAGCAAGCTTGGAAATCCTGACAGCACCTTCTGCGGGGATTTCTTACTGTCACCAAAAGCGCATTCTTGTGACAGCAAGCTTAGCGATCAGGATACTGTCATGAAGGGACAAACTTTGTATTGGGGATCTACCCAGTCAAACATGTGACCGTTTGGATGTTCAAGAAACAGGCGTGTTACAGTATCCCAACACTGCATCAGGTCTGCAAGACTAGGACCGAAGCTTGAGAGATCACATGACAAAGCTCACCAATTCAAGAGTATGACAAATCTACATCTACTGAATTGTGTTAGCTAAATATAGAATGTATCTAGATTGCTTTTTTCCAGTACTGATAAGTTGTTTGTATAGCAATTTAGGAAAGACTCACGGGTAGACAATTTGTAAGAAGCTGCCATATGAAAATGACAGCAGCTTCACAAACCCGTGATGATAGAGATAGGATTAGTTTACTTAGACTATCTTTTAATCCATTCTATGTGATCACTCGAGAAATCGAAACTCAAGAAAACCAACATTTTCTTGAGGTTGTAGCAACACTTTGCAAAATAAATAAAACATTTATTTTGTGAGAAAATCTCGTATGTCTACTTGTGTTTGCATTCCATAAACTGATAAACGTTAATCTTAGTTTTTGTTGTTGAAACGTAGATTGAGATTTATCAGTATTGCATTCAACCCCCCCCCCCCCCCTTCTGCAATAGTCAAGGACCAACAGTAATGTGCCTGCATGTGCAACTAAAGCACATCACAAAGACGTAATATTTTGATTTTGAATTTTTAGTTTTCCTTCAAAAAAAAAAAGAAAAAAGAAATATGAATAGAATATAAATTAAGAGTTAGTGTAGAGAGTATTATTGGAGTTAACCGAACACCCAATCTAATAACTTACTGTATTCGATTTATATTTTAATGAATTGATAAAAATATGTGGATTTTAAAAGATTATTGTGAATTTTAATTCTACGTAGATTTTGACGATGTTAATGTAAAATCCAGTATAGTCTTGCTGATTTAAATAAAGATTTCGACAAATCCTTCAAAATCATCAGATTCCAGATGACATAAAATACGCTATCAAATCTTTAAAAATTCACGATTTTATCAAATACAAAAAAAATCATGAATTTTTGAATACCATAAGATTTTAAAGTATTTTCTACAATCCAAATTAAATACTACGATATTTTAATGTATTTTTCAAATTTGAATTGAATACACCCAGATTCTAAAAGACGTTAAAAATTCAAATTGAATACCACCAAAATTTAAAGAAGTTTTTAAAATCCACATTGAATATATCAGGATTTTAAAATTCAATAAAATCCTTTAAAATCGGGATTGAATACATCCCTATAAAATCATAATTATTTATAATATTTTTAGTAGTGTATTAATAAACTCTTAGAGATGTTCTAAAAGATAACAAGCGGAAGCAGGGCCAAAATTCAAAATATTTTATATTAAAACATTAAATTAATTAGATTAATGATAAAATTATTTGATGTTAATACTTAAATTTAAATGTAGATATATATCTCTATTTTCGGTCCAAACAACTTATTTCATTACAATAATTCAATATTACATATATAGAATCAGATGACTTGATCATAATGGTTTAGAGGATAAAATATTGGATGTTGTTAGTAAAACGAATTTGAATGCGAGCATATATTATTAAAGAAAAAAAGTCAATTTCTATGACACTCCAATAAAAATATTTATACTAATGTAAAAGATATAGTCGTCGTGATCATAAATTATAAAGTACTAGCTTTTAACCCGTGCGTTGCACGAGATTCTTTTAAAATCATAATTTTTTTATTAAATTTTTTATACAATTGCTTTTTAAATAATTGTTTTATAATATTATATTAGTAATAATAATCATAATTATATAATTTATGGCATGTATTGTTTAGGACTAATAATATAAATTATTAATTTAATATATTGTTGTGAGGATTCGAACTTTAGAGAGTAACTTAAATATAAAATATTCTCTACTATAGATCTAACTGCTCTCGTTTACTTACTTAAAATCTAACGATCAATATGCCTTGGTTGAACCAAACTACCAACAATTATACCCATGTTTGCTTATTATAGTTTAGTGTTGTTTAGGACTAATAATATAAGTTATTAATTTCAATATGTTGTTGTGAGGATTCGAACCTTAGACATGTAATAGATTAACTTAAATATAAAATATTCTCTATTATGGATATAACGACTCTCGTTTATTTACTTAAAATCTAACAGTCAATATGCTTTGGTTGAACCAAACTACCAACAATTATACCCATGTTTGCTTATTATAGTTTAGTATAGATTACAATTTATATTAACATATTTGTATATTTATTAAATTCGATTGTTATCAATTCACTTTTCATATCTTGCGACTTGCGGTAGTATGGTAGAATAAGTAAATATTTATTATTTATATTACTGAATTTTTTTTATAATTAACAGATATAAACATAATATAAATATGAACTGATGGATAATTGAACCTGAAATTAGGATGAATATAATTATACTAATTTTTATTTTAATTATACAGTTATAGAAAATCGAATCCAAGATTGAGGTAAAATCAAAAAAGTTTAATTATTTAAATAAATCTTATTTAATTATGTAGGTGCAAAGAAAAGTAAGAATATTTACTAATTTAATCTTACTGAGATCTTCCTTAAGGGAGTCAATTTGTCTTCCTAAAAACAAAGGAGGACTAGGGTTGGATGATCTGAAAAGTAAGAATATGGTACTTCTTAACAAGTGGTGGTGGAGATGAAATTCTGAAAGAAAAAAGATGTGGTGGAATGTAATTAAGTCTAAGTATGCTTTAAAAGAGGACAAGAATCTGGAACAATGTGTGGATAGAAATGACATTTCTTATATGATGAGAGATATATGCAAGGTCAATATTCAGGAAAGTAGGGACAACATTATGAGTAAAGGTAATTATGTATGGAAATTTGGAGATGGTAAAGATGTTCTATTTTGGGAAGATAATTGGCACCAAGAGGGAGTTCTGGCTGAGAAATTTCCTAGACTCTATTCTTTATCAAAATGGAGCTATACACCTATTGTTTTCTTTGTGCAAGCTTGGGCACAACCCTCTTCAGAAAAGTGGAATAGAAATTTAAGAAGGTGGAAATCCATTGAGGAGGAATCCTTAAATTCAATAGTTAAAGTCTTGGTGCTAGAAAATTACAAGGATAGAGTTTTGTGGGTTCATAATAGAGATAGTTATAGTACTAAGGAAGGATATTCTATCATCAGGGGCCTTAATGTTTATAATGAAGGAAAGTGGATGAAAATCTGGAAGTTGAAGATCGCTCCAAAAGTTCAATTTTTCATATGGAAAATTGAGAGGAACATACTTCATACTGCTGTCTTAATTGGTTCTAGAATAGGTCTGGCTGAGACCTATTGTAAATGGTGTCAATTAGCTCAGGAGGATCAAGATCATCTGTTTTGGGATTACCCTTTGGCAAAACCGTTGTGGGATCTTGTTAGTGACTGGTGGAGTTTGAATCCTACACAAAAGTCCTTATTACAGTCATCTTCATGGGTGGTTAATAGGGTATTCTCCGGGCAGAATTTAAAATCCAGCTGGAGTATTACTGTAGCTGCTAGTCTCTGGACTATTTGGCTAGCCAGAAATAATCTCATCTTCAACAATGCCAAAGAGGATAAGGAGCAACTGATGTATTATGTTAAACTCAGATCTTTCAAATGGCTACTTGCTTCTAACTCCATAAAGTAAGAACTAGAATCACTATGGATGGTTTACCCAGTTGGGACTATACTGTTATTCAATAAAAAAGTGTCTAAAGAAGAACACATTTGGTGGAATACAGATCTTATAGGCTGTGTGGATGGTGCATGGTTAAAGTAAAGTAATGGAGCAATATGTGGGGGAATTAGAGGATATTTAAAGGATGCTAATGATAAAACACTCTTTATTTTTTCAGGACCTACTCATACTTGGTGTCCACTTGAAGTAGAAAAGAATGCAGTTTTGTTCCTATATCATAGTATTAAGAACAATTTGAATTTTCAAGGTTCTTGCACCACCTGTTCGGGTAGTTTGTTACTGGTAAAACAATTTATGAGAGCTAGATGTGGATTCCAAGATTATGATGAAAGAGATCTTCCTTTATCTTGGATGGAGTTAATAAAAAAATCCTCAGTTCAAACTTTATTTTATGCCAAGGGAAAATTTGAAAGGGGCAGATGATTTATCAAAGAAAGGAAGAGAATGTAGTTCGATGGTAAGTGCATGGAGTTTATATAAATTCTTTAGGTGTTTTTTTTTTAATTTTCAGTAAGTGGGCTAGATAAGTTGATGCACTACACCATAAATGGCCTATGGCAAGCCTTGAAAACTGTTGCCGTATGTCCAAAATATGTTGTTGTAGCCCTAAATATTGCAAAGCCAACACTTTTTTGGTGTTGGTTTTTTTGATGTTGCCTTTGGGGTCTATGCCAACATTTTTCTCCTCTATGGCAACATGAGTTTTGGTGTTGTAATAGACTACTATAGCAACAATATTATTACCCTACACCAACATAATATCTATGTTGTCTTTGTGTTATATTTTATGTAAAATGGAAGTGGGACCCACCTCTGTCCCCACAAAGTGGGCCCCACCAGTAGGGTCCAATTTGGGGTCCAATTTGTTCTGTTTGCCAACACTTTATAGCATCAATGGCAACACTTTTCTATTTACGATTAAAAACACACAATTTGTATATATATATTAGAGACCAACCAAATCAATAACACAACCTGTTTTTTTTCATTTCCACCAAAAAACATCATACTACAAAATAATCCAAACCAACAATCCAGATTCAACCAACTAGAAAAGTATCTTTAAACACATTCATCAACCAACTAGAAAATTATCTCCTAATACAATATTTCACAAACTAGTTACGCGCAATGTCTAAAACTAGTTACGCGCAATGTCTAAGTAGATAGCGACTATACTAACAGAAAATGTAATAGTGTAGTTACGCGCAACTAAGAGTTGGTGCCACTTCTTCTTGAACTTTCTTGTTGACTTTCGCGTCGACTTCTTTAACCAGAGTTTCCCTTATCTTGCTTGTCATGTCCTGTAGGACATAGGAAAGTCATATTTATAGTAAATAAATATTACATAGGAAAGTCATATTTATAGTAAATAAATATTTATATTTACAACCTGAAACAGGTACACTAAATAAGTCGCATCTCAACTTTTACAAGTCTGGTACACTAAATAAGTCGCATCTCAACCTGAAACAGGTACACTAAATAGTAAACAGGTACATATTTACTGAAACAGATTCCCAAATTCATGTATATAGTTATCTTCTATATTTTTTTAAAAAGGCATAAAATCGTTTTGCTATTTTTTTTCACCCCTGCTGCTAATAAATTTAGTTAGTGATGTTACTCTTATCCGCTAGAATCAGTAATAAGCATCTTAGAACATAGAAGTTACAATTAAATACCTTCCACAGCTGGCAAAATTGCAATGAACGATGCGAGAGCAGGCGGAGCAGCTCTTAGAATGTCGTTAGGACTGTTAGAAGTTCCACCAACAGTAGACGACACACTTAAACTTGATAAGGTAGCTGAATTAGATACTTGAGGTGCAGATGTTCCTGGGTTGCCAAGAGAAAAGGTCAGCTTCTACATTCAATACATTTAGGCTTCAAAAAAACAAGGATACTGATATTTTATTTGTATGGATGAATAGATAATTATATTCAAACCCCCAAAAAAAAATGTACAGCTTTGGATCGTAGACCATCATTCTTGAGGTATCTGGATAAATAACCTTTGTAGATTGATTTGAACCAGTTGTCAGTCCTGAAGAGGCCTTATCTTTGTGACAAAATGAGTGTCTTTAGACCAGGTGCCGTAATAATAACTTTTTCAGGAAATCAATATTAAGAAAGTAAAAAAAATCATTGCACATACAAAAACAGAGGAATGAAACAGTGGCTAATAGCAGTGAGTGATAAAATCTCAAAAGTTATAATTATAATAACAGAGCCTAACAATGTGTGATTTCTGCCCTATTTCAGTTTTGTGTTTCAAGTATCTTTAAACGCCATTTGAACCTACTCCAGGATCAACCTAGAATATCCTTATTTTGTGAGCTTTAAAACATAATAAAACTCACAAAATACATATGCATATATTCAACAAATTTAAAGTAGATAAATAATTTTCTAAATGTATCCTAATATAATATTAATTTTTTTGTAAATGATTAAAAGTAGTTAAATATTAAGTAGTAATATTTAAAAAGAAGTGCATAATAAATTTAAAAAGTAAAAAAAATTAATTAAAAAATCTATTTATAACCAAAAATATATACAACATAACATATATTTGGAAAGCATGAAAAATGAAAAATATATATAACATAACATAATATATATATAACATACCCTATCTGGGACGCATCCAATGCCCTAGGTACACAATCTCTGTTATACTACATAGCATAGTTAACATCACATCAATCTTCCCGTCCATTTTCTATTGATCCAGGTCCTCGATTTAAATCAACTTATCATGCTTCTTCCAGTCACAACTACTGCTTACATCCCCCTCTCTACAGATCTTCGTACTCTGATACACTTTTTAGTCTCCAAATTATTTTTAAAAAAACTACAACAAAAGAAGTAAAAACTGGCCTCAGATCACACCTCTACTTTGAACAGTAAAACAAACATGTTTGATATCCTTAAACACACACACAGAAAATATACAGGGCATAATTAATCTACCACAAACAATCAATTCAAGCATTCAACTCCTACACATCCATCACTCGCAAAAACACGCTCAAATTCTACATTCGACAATATACACAACACATTGGCAGAACATACACATTTTTATCAACTCTAATCCACATAAAATACCGCAAACAATCAATTCAGGCACTAAACTCAAATTCACATCCGTCACACACAAAAACAAACTTAAATTCCACACTACAACTGTACAAAACTTCTCCGTAACTCAAATGCGACAAAACTACCTGTTTCAACTGACCGCGACGTTTCGACAACAAAACAATCTAATCATTCAGAGTCTTCCAAGCCTTCGCATCGAAACAAAGCTGCAAAATCTCCGTAACCGCTTTCTTCGTCCCCGCCACATCTCCATTAAGTCTCATCTGCTTCTCGGAGTTCAACAACGCCTCGATTTTCGCGTCCAAATCGCCATTAGAGTCCTGTAAAACAATGAAATTGAATCAAAACTTGATAGATATGTAGAAATTGAGATCTAGGTTGTGAAGATTGAAGATTTACCATTTTGAATTGGAGTTATAGATACAGATTGAGTGTATGTATTTTTGTAATTGTGATTGATTTGAAACCCTAGGGGAGTCAGAGAGAGGTGAAATAGGATTGGGATTCTTCAGCAACACGAAGGGTTTAGTTTAAAACTCAAAAAATAAAACTGAAATTTGAAGGGTTTATTCTAACATAATAAAACTCAGAAAATACATATGCATAAGTACATTAAACCCGAAGCCCCAAAATAAACCCAATTGAAACCCTAATTGAAACACAAAATGCATATAATCAATCCCCAAAATAGAGAATTAAACCTAATTGAAACCCTAAACAAATAGAACATATAACACAAAAGATAGATTACCTAAAAGTCGAAGCCCCAAATTAAACGGAATTGAAACTTTAATTTTGAAATCCTAAATTGAACCCAATTGAAGCCCCCTAAATTGAACCCGCTTGAAACCCTTATTTTGAAATCAGCCCTGAGATACAAAGAAAGCCTAAATTAATTGCAAAATTAGTGAAAAAACCCTAAAATATAAGCATTAAAATTGAAAAGCCCTGATTTGAAGAAGCATTCAAAGCTAGGTGTGTGTAAAGAAAAGAGAGAGGACACCGAGAGAGACCACTCACAGACGTGTGTGAAGAAGAGTAGCAGTAGTGTGTGGGCATCAGTGGGTGTTTAGGAGGAGAGAGAGTAGCAGTGTGTAAAGTGAAGTGTTGGAGGCGCAGTCTCAATTTTGTTGGGCGGTCTTTTTACCGCTCAACAAATTTTCACTAATTTTTCATTTTTCATGTTCTCCAAATATATGTTATGTTATATATATTTTTGGATATAAATAGATTTTTTAATTAATTTTTTTTACTTTTTAAATTTATTATGCACTTCTTTTTAAATATTCCTACTTATATATTTAACTACTTTTAATCAATTACAAAAAAATTAATATTATATTAGGATACATTTAGAAAATTAATTATTTACTTTAAATTTGTTGAATATATAATTTAAAAGTTCTAAAATAAAAACATTCATCTAAAAATAATCATTTTAATAATTTTCATTTCATTTATACACTTCTTTTGTCATATTCTTAATTTTTATGGAAATTATAAATTATCCAAATCAATTTATTTTAATGTCAAATAAAAATTAATATTTTTACTTTTACTTAAAAGAAAAAAAAAACTGTTTATTACAAAATATGGCAACACATTGTCATACCTACACCAACATGCAAACACTTTAATTCTACGGCAACATATTTTGATGCCTAAGCCAACACCAAATTGACAATGTTGTAGTAGCGAAAAATATACATGGCAAAGCCAACAAAATCAAAGGCAACATCAGCTCTAAATGTTGTAGTAGGTCATTTATGGTGTAGTGATGGGTTTTTGCAAGAAGCGGTTTTATTTTTCTTCAGATGGCTAAGGACTATTTCACAGCCCATTTATCGAAATTCAAATACAATTGTAGAACTATCTTAATGGGATTTTATGGGAAAATAAACTTCATCAATCACAATTAAGGCTATTGGTGCAGATTCTGAGCTGATAGGTTTTAGGTGCATTTCACGGGGCATTTGGGAAGTCCAATATAGAGTTAATGCATGCATGTTAAATAGAGTCCCTCAGATCTAACTCTCCATTTCACTTCATATTATTTTCACTAAAGGAGAGTCATGGAGAGGAGATAGGTGTTTCCTAAAAGAAACTTCGTCAAGGTTAACACCCATACAGTGCTATTCCAAAATCTCTTGCCTAATATAAATAATATGGGGCTTGGAGTGGTTATAACGGATCACATGGGTGCTATTGTTATGATAGTTTCTGGAACCATTCGAGGGCTAACAGAGACAGCTAGTGAATTGTGGGTGTTACTGTTTGGGCTAAGATGTGCTTTCTATAAGGGTGAGGAAAAGGTCCAACTTTAAATAGACAATGTTGAAGGGGTAAGGGAATGGGAGGATTGGCGTTGGAGGTGGGAACATAACATTAACCACAGAGGCCTGATTGAGCAGTTAGAACAAAGAAAGTCTGATCCCAATTTGTCATTAGAAATGAATGTGATAAGAGAGAGTCAAAATAGGTTGGCCATGTTCCTTACAGTGGATGGAGCTCGTAATCGTGACATGTGTTGGGTTTTATACTGAACTATTCGTTTGAAGTATATAAACATTGACCATTTTATTGAGAATCTTGATTGCATATTATTACATTGTCTGTTTATTATATATTGTGGATAATCTAGTATCAAATGGGATAACAGAAGATTAGATTATCAGTGTCTGTATATAATATCATAAAGGTTCAGAGTCTAAGTGGTACTAGACAAACCACTGGAATGACTGAAGTATTATTTGGGAATAGTTTATCTTGAATATTGAATAATACTTGTATACTTTGTGTATATTGAACAGGATCAAAATATTAGAATTGTTCTTTTATTCTGACAGTTAAGAAGAACTAAGATTCTATGATATTATTATTGCTTAGGTTCTTAATCCGGATGTAGTGATTAACACGTGTATGCAATGCACATGCTTTGATTCATATAAGATGTAATTAATTATTAATTACAATATTATGTGTTGAGCAATGACATTGCATGCAAAGTGGGATATTAATTACAGAAGGAATCCATGTCCTGATAATATTCGGGTTGATGATGTCCTCTTGAAAGCTCATAAAGATAATTATGTGAAACCCTACAGGCAGATTAATTTCTCACATAATTATAAGGTTGAGTGGATGATCAAGGATAATTAAGATATTAATTAAATTAATTGTCAGTGATTAATTTAATTAATGGACATGCGATATCTTAAACGTGGGGAATTTAATAAGCAAATAATATAGGAACCGAATTAAATAATAAAAGAATTGTGGTATTAGGAACGGTAGTGCAAATATTAATTCTTTAGTGGATTGAATTAATATTTAATGACATTGGGCTTGACCCGGAATGTCATTGGAAGGCCCAACCTAATTATTCAAGATCCCTACTGAAGCCTATATATATTCTCGTTCTCCTTAAAGCTGAAAAAAAATATACACAACAGAAATCGAAATTGAGACCTAGGGGCAGCCGCACGTAGCTAAGGTTTTGGAATTTTGAGGCTTTGAGGAGAGGAAACTTTGGGAGATCGAAGGTCACACTTCGCTCAAAGGGAATCAAGGAATTCAGTAGAAGACGTGGAATTGAATCGCTTGCGCCGTAGCGATTAAGGTTAATCTTCTTTTCGAACTCTTTAATTTATATCATAAAACGCAGCACCGTGATTTATATGTTCCAACAATTGGCATCAAGAGCCTGGTTCTAGGGTTCTGCGTTTTATGATATGATGTCCATGTCGTAATTACATATGCATGTATATAGTGGTTGCTCATATGTATTTTTTGATGCAAGTTGCTACCCACTATTATGGCCATGTTTTTATAATTATGTGATTGGATCCCACGTGGTTTATCGTGGTTACTGTTTATGTGATTGGATCCCACGTGGTTTATCGTGGTTATTGTATTTGCGATTGTTAATCACGAGGGTTGATCGTGTGTATGTTTTCTTGATTTCTGTTATAAGATTGTAATCAAGTAATTCGATTTGTATTCGAGTTAGATTATTGTGGCGCCCTCCAGACCCGGGGCACAGATCTGGGGAGTAACTCGACCAACGAAACACAACATACCTATATATAGCACATGCATAATATAACAATAACATAAAATGCCCCTTATCCAAGACCGCATCCAGATTATGGCAAGAAACAAGCTTCTAAGTCATATTTATTACAAACCAGTTTTCAGAGTTATTACACACTTAATATACAAAGCTAGACATCTAGTCTAACTTCCAAAATAAGACAACTACCCATCCAATGACAATCACTCGAGGTGGTCTCCTAGCATCGAGAACTGTCACTAGCGTTGTGTCTGTTCATGCTCTCGCTTCACTGGAATAGGGTTAGAACAAAACAAGTATGAGCCACAAGTGCTCAGCAAACATAATATATATATCAATCACAGTTCCATAATGAAAGGAAGAATTTCAGTTATCTGAATCAACAATGTATAAGTCAAACATATGCTTTTAACAATCTTTATTGAAGAAAGAGGAATTAGAATTGGACTTCTACATTTTTCAAATACAAAGGTTGTGCTGCTGATCAGTCACGCATCAACCCCGGACTAGCTTATAGCATAGTCCTCCACTAGGATCCATGGCCATCTAGGCCTTAAGTTATTACGACCATAAATATGGCCCGACCATTACTGGTCACATTTTTAAAACATGCCAATTCTATCACAAAGTATAAACAATAACATGCATAACAAGATAAGTACACAATGACAGGGTGCAATAGTTGCAAAAGAGCTTCAACTATTCAATATCAAATGAAGTTCGAGAAATAGATTCAAAATGGTTTCAACGGTACATAAGTACACAATGACAAGGTACAATAGTTGCAAAAGAGCTTCAACTATTCAATATCAAATGAAGTTCGAGAAATAGATTCGAAATGGTTTCAACGGTACATAAGTACACAATGACAAGGTACAATAGTTGCAAAAGAGCTTCAACTATTCAATATCAAATGAAGTTCGAGAAATAGATTCGAAATGGTTTCAACGGTACATAAGTACACATTAAGAAAGTCAACAATGATTATTATCAATATAAACTGAATTGAAGGTGAAGGTTTCTGATATCCGACACGGTTGTGGATCAGATCAAAAGTTAGGAATATTCAAGGAAATAACATCAGTTGCTCAATATGGGTGAAGAGTGAATAATCTGAATCGTTACGATGGTAACATACATGTAATCATAGGAAACAATGTCAATTGAATCAACAAGTAAAGGCACAAATACTTGTCTGGTCTACGTCGCTGATGGGATTCTACCTCGTTCACTCTATTTTGCCATTTCCCTTGCTCCGGGAACTCGATTCTATAATAAAAAACTTATAACTGTAAGTCTAACTAACCTTATTCTATCCTTGATATATACTCATAACCATTTTCATATTTAAACAAGTAACCGGGTACTTATCGGACGCCCGGTCTAATTTACGGTATTTAAAACTCAGACACTAGCCCTCGTACGGGCATATACGGACTATAAAACACATTACACATCTCATACGAACCATATAACACTTATAAATATTTTTAGAACAATATCCGAGGCTTTTTTGAATTTAAATAAGTCACAAATAATTTTTAAATCAAAAATCGGATTTTTAATCCCAATATAAGTATTTAATAACAATTAAAATCAATTAATAAAATTAATTGACACTTTTTAAATGCTCAAACTATTTTTAAATAATTAATCAAGCTAGAAAATAATTAAACTCAATTTTAAATTAATTAAATCTAATTAATAATTAATTTTTAAGAATTAATTGATTAAAAGAATTAATCAATTAATTATTAATTAAAAATAATTAAAATAATTAAATTTAATCAATTTTCGAATTTAAATAAATAAATATGATTTTTCAGAATTTTTTGAATTTAAAAATATTTTTAAAATAAAAATATGAATTTTATAAAATTTTAAACTATTTTCGAATTAAATTAAAAATAAAATTCAAAAACAGTTTTTTGAAAATATTTTAGGGTTTCGAATATTGAAACCGGGTTAGGAAAACGGGTAAACGGGTCGGGAAGAACACAAACGGGTCGGGAAGAACAACTCGGAAAATTCCTAGAATCCGGCGACCTGAAAACTTGATAAAAATTGGGGCTTTTCATATCAAAACATTCTTTATAACCATATCAACACATTCCGATCAAAAACAAACCAAAAACATCACCGGAACTTCAAACCCGACTATTTTCCGGCGACCTTAAACCAATTTTCCGATCTACCAAAATCGTACATGAAACTCTACGTTCTTTATGTTAAAATGAAGCTAAGAACACATACAACAAAATCCCTCTATCAAAAACAATGTCAGATCATTCATATGAACAGACTATTAAAAAGAAAAATCGGGCAAAACCCTAAAAATCGAATTTCTCAAAATCGAACATAAACCTGAAATTAAAGTGTGAATTCCTACTAATTAGAACCCTAGGAACATGTTGGAAGCTATCAATTGAACGGAGAATCAACAGAATGAAAATCCCCAATTCGAATATAAACCCTAATTTTAATTCAAAATTTGAAAACTTCATATAAAATCGAAAAATTACCAGATGATGATGAGGTTGGAAGATTCTGAAACTAGAACTCAAGATCTTTGATTTGACTACTTGAACTTTGGATTTGGATTTCAATAACACCTTCGAAATTGATTTTGATTTTCAAGAACACGAAGAACACGGTTCGGGAATTTTATATTTTTGTATATTTTTAATACGGATTATATGAAGTATAATGTACGATTCTCCTTTTTATACTTACTGGAAAATAATACCCTAAACGACATTTTTGGATCGATATTGATCCCCTGGTACGCTTAAAAACCCTAATTTAGAAAAATACACGTTTTACGAGGTGATAGTTATCCACAAAGACTGATAGTTATCCGAATCAATACATATCATTTATATAACTAATTCTCAAGAATACTAGGGCTATAACAGATGTATTATTGATACGAATGATATATCAATTACCCTAGAAAATTAGGGTTAGGGTTTGGAATAATTTTTCTCTTTCTTTCTTTGAATAAAACAAATACTATTGATAGTATCGGATAATAAGGGATATAATAATACGAATGAATCCTCCGATAATGATTCGGACACGAATGACGAAGGAATAATAATGATGTACAAAATTTCAACGGGGCCCTTGAATTTTCAAAACGGGGCTCAAAATTGAAGATATTTTCAAATGACAAGATATTTGAACGGGGCTTTCGACACACCAATTTAGCACATAATCACTTAACAACCATTATCATTAAAACTCAAAATACTTCATAATAAGTATTCTACACATATAATACAATTTATATTATTAATAAAGTTCACGGATCTTACAATTATGATATATTGTAATAGAATAGGTCAGTTTTGTTTGTATGTAATTGTTTTATCAACGGAGCTGCAAGAGAAGAAGTGCTTCCGCTACTTCTTGCTGGTTTATGAGGAGTTTCGCTGATTTTGCGTACTCTGTCCGAATTTTCCCGAAAATACCTTTTCGGAAAGGGAAACGGGTGTCTGAACAAAACTGACAAAGTCGCTCGCGCGGATATAAGGTGTTTGACGTCGTTTACAGCCTGAAAACAGCGATTTATTGTTTTCAGAAATTCAAGTTCGATCCGCACTGCTGTGTTTTGGATTAAAGTTTGGATGAGGCCATAATAGTGGATGGTTTATTGATATGTTTTACATATTTTCCACTTGTTTTTTTTTATTATTGCTATTATACGTGCCTTATATGTGTTTCATGCCATGTGATACTAACCTTAGTATTCTAGAACGACATGGACATAGGGTTATGTTTATTATGCTTAATCATGATGTGTACCTTGCTATGTTATACGTGGTTTGTATTATTCTTTGTGATACATGTGGACTTCGAAGAAATAACATAGGACGATGCATCTAGATTAAAATCCTCACAAGTAAAATACTAAGTGGGAGAGGGGTTTAATTTGATATTAAGTCTCATGGTCATCCATTATTGTTTGTATGTAATTTAACACTAAGACAAATATGAATTGTATATATGTCACCCATCGTGGCGTATGATTTATGGTGTCTGGTAGTGTTAATGATATTACTAGAACAAACTTCTTAAATTAATCACGAATATTGAAAGGTAAGATCACCCCAACGTGACATACCAAGTTTCATAGAATTCGAGAAACTAATTGGACACTCCTTGATTGATGTTGATAATGGATATTTTTGACTAGGTTATTGGGTATTAAGCAAGACCGATGTGACTTCTCCAAAAATATCTAGGATTTATCCATTGATACATCAAACGGAAAGGTCTGATTTATGGGATCAATTTAAGATTTAAATAATGGTATACACTTAGCTATGAAAGGTAGTAAGAGACCACCCTAACGTGGCATACTATTTAGTAATAGGACCGAAGTAACATTTAAACAAATATAGGTGGTATATATGTCATCCATCGTGGCGTACCAGATACTTATGGTGTTTAAGTGTTAGTACATTAATCTTAATTAATAGTTAGAGGAGTCTATATGTATTAAGTTTTTATGTGCGACATTCTAATTATGTGTTACATGTATGATTCTCAGGATAGAATGGGCTTTAATCCACTTTTCACCATACTTAAGGATAACAAACTTACCGGACCTAACTATATTGAATGGAAATGCAATTTGGACATAGTGTTGACTGCTGAGGAGTACAAATTTTGTACTATTGAACCCAAACCGGATCAGCCTGTTGCCGATGCTCCGGATGAGGATAAGGAGTATTATAAGAAGTGGATTAAGGCAGATGAGATGTCACGATGTTACATTCTGGCAGCAATGTAGGGTGTTTTGCAGCATCAGCATCAGGCCATAGCCACTGCTGGGGATATGCTTTTTAATCTCAAGGAACTTTTCGGAGATCAGAATAGGGCTGCTAGGCAAGTAGCAATGAAATCTCTAATGAACACTCAGATGGCTGAAGGAACACCTGTAAGGGACCATGTTCTTTTAATGATGTCTCATATAAATGAACTGGAGGTCCTTGGTACTGAGATTGATGCAGAAACGCAAATCGATATCATCCTTATGAGTTTGCCCAAAGGCTTTGAGCAGCTCCTCTTGAATTACAACATGAACAAGAGGTCGTATAGTCTTGCGGAGCTTCTGACAGAGCTTCAGGCAGCTGAAGGATTGTTTCAGTAGAATGTTCAAGTGAATGTGGCTGAGAAAGGTTCTTCTTCTAAACCGAAAGGTAAGAAGAAGAAGAAGAAAAAGGCTCAGGAACAGAAAGTTGTGAAACCATTGGGAGTTCAGAATGCTGTGAAGAAGCCTAAGGGCAAGTGCTTCAGGTGCAAGCAGTCGGGTCACTGGAAACAAGATTGTCCTCTTTCTAAGAAGAACAAAATGGGTATGTCTCTTTCTCTAATTATGGAAACATATATAGCGGCTATATCTACGAGCACTTGGTGTGTAGATACAAAAGCCACTAACCATGTTTGTAATTCTATGCAGGGGTTCCAACAATCCAGAATGTTTAGAGATGGCGAGATATATATGTTCATGGGTGATGCTACGAAAGTAGCAGTAGTTGCAGTGGGAGACGTTACTTTATCTTTTGGTTGTAATAAGATTTTGGTTTTGAACAATTGTCTTTATGTACCTTCTTTTAGAAGGAATTTGATTTCGGTTTCTAAACTTGCTTTGGATGGTTATAATGTTTGTTTGGATCGTAATGTTTCTATTATGATGAATAAACAAGTTATATGTTCTGGTACATTGCAAGAGAATTTGTACATTATTAATCCTAGACAACCTCAACCTGCACTGCGACTACAACATAGGGTATTAAATAACACATCTTTTATCACTAATAAAAGAAAGGAACCTTCTAGTTTAAACCAAACACTTCTTTGGCACTTAAGATTAGGTCATATTAACTTGAGGAGGATTCAAAGACTGGTAGTAAACGGGCCTTTAAGCTCATTTGCAATGGAGCCATTTCCAGTATGTGAATCCTGCTTGGAAGGGAAAATGACTAACAAGACTTTTAAGGCAAAGGGGACTAGAGCTAAAGAAGTGTTAGAGTTGGTTCATACTGATTTATATGGACCTATGAATATCCAAGAAAGAGGTGGTTATGAGTATTTCGTCACATTCATTGACGATTATTCAAGATATGGGTACATTTACTTGTTGCGCCGTAAGTCTGAGTGCTTTGATAAATTCAAGGAGTACAAAGCTAAAACGGAGAAACGACTTGGTAAAAGTATCAAGTCACTACGATCAGATCGTGGTGTCGAATACCTGCTTGGAGAATTTAGGGAATATTTATCAGAACATGGGATCACATCCCAGTTTTCTGCACCAGGCACACCTCAGCAGAACGGTGTAGCAGGGAGAAGGAACCGGACTCTGTTGGAGAGTGTTAGATCGATGATGAGTTATTCAGATTTACCCAAGTCATTTTGGGGACATGCTTTAGAAACAACGGCTTACCTTCTGAACCTAGTAATGTTTCTATTATGATGAATAAACAAGTTATATGTTCTGGTACATTGCAAGAGAATTTGTACATTATTAATCATAGACAACCTCAACCTGCACTGCAACTGCAACATAGGGTATTAAATAACACATCTTTTATCACTAATAAAAGAAAGGAACCTTCTAGTTTGAACCAAACACTTCTTTGGCACTTAAGATTAGGTCATATTAACTTGAGAAGGATTCAAAGACTAGTAGTAGACGGGCCTTTAAGCTCATTTGAAGTGGAGCCATTTCCAGTATGTGAATCCTGCTTGGAAGGTAAAATGACTAACAGGCCTTTTAAGGCAAAGGGGAATAGAGCTAAAGAAGTGTTAGAGTTGGTTCATACTGATTTATGTGGACCTATGAATATCCAATAAAGAGGTGGTTATGAGTATTTCGTCACATTCATTAACGATTATTCAAGATATGGGTACATTTACTTGTTGCGCCGTAAGTCTGAGTGCTTTGATAAATTCAAGGAGTACAAAGCTAAAACGGAGAAACGACTTGGTAAAAGTATCAAGTCACTACGATCAGATCGTGGTGTCGAATACCTGCTTGGAGAATTTAGGGAATATTTATTAGAACATGGGATCACATCCCAATTGTCTGCACCTGGCACACCTCAGCAGAACGGTGTAGTAGGGAGAAGGAACCAGACTCTGTTGGAGAGTGTTAGATCGATGATGAGTTATTCAGATTTACCCAAGTCATTTTGGGGACATGTTTTAGAAACAACGACTTACCTTCTGAACCTAGTACCTTCTAAGTCGGTTCCTAAGACTCCGATAGAATTTTGGACTGGTGACAAGCCAAGTCTAAGACACATTCGGATTTGGGGTTGTCCAGCACATGTGTTGAACAAGAACGCGACTAAGTTAGATTCTCGTACAGAAGTGAGGCTGTTTGTGGGCTATCCCATGGGAACGAAATGCTATTTGTTTTATAGTCCTAAGGATCGGGATGTCATTGTTAGCACCAATGCTAGATTCTTAGAGGAAGACTATATAATGAACCACAAACCCATGAGTACTGTTGTTTTAGAGGAATTAGTGGGAGGAACATATAATCCTAATGTGTCGATAGTACAAGTAGAACAACCACAAGTAAATGCACAACCTATCACTCATACCGCATCATTACTTCATCGTAGTGGGAGGGTTGTTCAACAACTTGAGAGATTCATGTTTTTGGGAGAGTCTTCAGACTTAGTCTCTGGTGAACATGATGAGGATCCCAGGACATACAAAGAAGCACTAAAAGATAAAGATGCAGATCTATAGCATAAGGGTATGCAATCTGAGATGGAATCTATGTATTCAAATCAAGTCTGGGAGATCGTGGAACCACCCAAAGGTGTAAAACCCATTGGATGTAAGTGGATCTACAAGAGAAAAAGAGGATCTGATAAAAAGGTGAAAGCCTGGAAGGCAAGACTTGTTGTGAAAGGATATACTCAGAAAGAAGGGATCAATTATGAGGAAACCTTTTCGCCGGTAGTTGTGCTTAAGTCAATCGGGATTCTTTTGTCTATAGCAGCTCATCTCGATTATGAGATTTGGCAAATGGATGTCAAGACAGCTTTCCTTAATGGAAGTCTTGAGGAAACCATCTATATGCAACAACCAGAGGGGTTCATTAAGGAAGGCCAAGAGCATCTAGTGTGTAAGCTTAAGAAGTCTATTTATGGACTGAAACAAGCTTCCAAGTATTGGAACATTCGTTTTGATCGGGAAGTCCAGTCATATGGATATGATCAGAGTCCAAGCGAAGCGTGTGTGTATAGGAAGAGTGAGGGAAATGCAGTGGTTTTTCTAGTGCTATATGTAGATGACATTTTACTCATTGGAAACAATGTAGAGATGTTGTCATCAATTAAGGCATGGTTGTTCAAACAATTTTCAATGAAGGACTTAGGTGAAGCCGCATACATCCTTGGGATCAAAGTAATAAGAGATCGCAAAAAAAGGATGTTGGCTTTATCTCAAAAACCGTACATTGATGAGGTATTGGCTCGTTTTAACATGCAGGACTCTAAGAAGGGTAATTTACCTTTCAGACATGGAGTTTCTCTATCGAAGGAGCAATGTCCTACGACACCTAAAGAGATAGAGAACATGAAAGCAGTTCCATATGCTTCAGCATGTGGAAGCTTAATGTATGTTATGTTATGTACGAGGCCTGATATTTGTTTTACTGTGGGCATGGTCAGTAGATATCAGTCTAATCCAGGTCAGGAACATTGGAGTGCAGTAAAAACAATAATTAAGTACCTGTGAAGGACTAAGAAGTATATGTTAATTTACAAGGCCTCGGACTTGTTGCCTGTGGGATATACCGATTCAGATTTCCAGACAGATAGGAGTCAGATGTCTCGTCACAAAGTAGTTATTTAAACTGGTAGTGGATTGCTTGTAATAAACACTGATATACTCAAAGAATAGCTTGAGTATAAGTGGGAGATTGTTGGGTTTTATACTGAACTATTTGTTTGAAGTATATAAACATTGACCATTTTATTGAGAATCCTGATTGCATATTATTACATTGTCTGTTTATTATATATTGTGGATAATCTAGTATCAAATGGGATAATAGAAGATTAGATTATCAGTGTCTGTATATAATATAATAAAGGTTCACAGTCTAAGTGGTACTAGACAAACCACTGGAATGACTGAAGTATTATTTGGGAATAGTTTATCTTGACTATTGAATAATACTTGTATACTTTGTGTATATTGAACAGGATCAAAATATTAGAATTGTTATTTTATTCTGACAGTTAAGAAGAACTAAGATTCTATGATATTATTATTGCTTAGGTTCTTAATCCGGATGTAGTGATTGACACTTATATGCAATGCACATGCTTTGATTTATATAAGATGTAATTAATTATTAATTACAATATTATGTGTTGAGCAATGACATTGCATGCAAATTGGGATATTAATTACAAAAGGAATCCATGTCCTGATAATATTTGGGTTGATGATGTCTTCTTGAAAGCTCATAAAGATAATTATATGAAGCCCTGCAGGCAGATTAATTTCTCACATAATTATAAGGTTGAGTGGATGATTAAGGATAAATAAGATATTAATTAAATTAATTGTCAGTGATTAATTTAATTAATGGACATGCGATATCTTAAACGTGGGGAATTTAATAAGCAAATAATATAGGAGCCGAATTAAATAATAAAAGAATTGCGGTATTAGCAACGGTAGTGCAAATATTAATTCTTTAGTGGATTGAATTAATATTTAATGACATTGGGCTTGACCCGGAATGTCATTGGAAGGCCCGACCTAATTGTCCATGATCCCTACTGAAGCCTATATATATTATCGTTCTCCTTAAAGCTGAAAAAAATTATACACAACAGAAATCGAAATTTAGACCTAGGGGCAGCCGCACGCGGCTAAGGTTTTGGAATTTTGAGGCTTTGAGGAGAGGAAACTTTGGGAGATCGAAGACCACACTTCGCTCAAAGGGAATCAATGAATTCAGTAGAAGACGTGGAATTGAATCGCTTGCGCCGTAGCGATTAAGGTTAATCTTCTTTTCGAACTCTTTAATTTATATCATAAAACGCAGCACCGTGATTTATATGTTCCAACAACATGTTGGTAGTGTTTCGTAGAGGGTTTGGGAGGGTTCGAGAGCTGTGGCGTTTGGATATGGGTTTAGGCCATTTGGATGAGCGTTTTCAAGCTGTAGAAGAAAATGTAGCAATAGTTCAGCAGGTTGTTGAGGAGGAAGTTGAAGGAATGGGAGATTGGTTGGTTCAAGACCTCGGTTCTCAAAGCATGGGTCTGTAGAATTGAGCTTCGGTCGATTGGGTCATCCAGGAGTGGGAATATGGAAGTCTGCATGGCTGTGTTTCTTTTATTTTAAGTTTTATTTAATATTTAAGTTGTCTAGGTAGCTCCTTCTGTGGCTGTGCCAACCCCTTTCTCTCTCATTTTCCAAGTGATTGAGGAAGGTTTTAGTCTCTTTTGATGTCATATTTTCTAAGAACTGGTTCATGTGTCTAAGTCCTGCCATTGAGCCCAAGAGTCATTGTATTGGGCCTTGGTTTTGTTGGTTGGGATTTCTACTCCCTTCTATATAATATTCTTTATTTATAAAAAAAATGTAGGTGCAGGGAATCGAACCTCAGATTAGAGTGAAATCCATTAATTAACTAACTTATATATAATATCCAAAATTTGATAATTTGATATTATATTTTTCCGTTAAAAAGAAGTTTCGCATACTAATAAAAAGTATAAATTGAATGAACTTTATTGTGGTTATAAAAACCGAATATTATGAACTGATTATAATTTAAGTAACTAGGTCTCCAATTGTACAAAAATTTTCCCCCAAAAAGTATAATAATTAACGAGGTAAAATCGAACATGTATGATATTATTAAAATGCACAAAAATACTAAGAAAAATCAATCAAAACAAAAGAGGAGATGTCAGGCATTGTTGTAGATGCTATAAGTAATAGAAAAGTACTGCACTTTGGTAATAACTATAAATGCAAATTATACTATAGTTACTGGTGCTCTTATTTTTTAAATTATGCTATTTTAGATATTGAATTTAAAACTATATTATACTGGACATTTCTTTAGATGTGCCTAGACACATATTATCATTTATCTTTTGTTATATTTATCTTTTGTTATACAATTATAGAGTTTAGATTTGATTAAATTTTTGTTTTAGTTCGACTCTTTAAAGTGTTATTAAAAATTCGTGCATTATGCACTAGTCGATAAACATGGCTCATGAGTTCATACTAATATTACTTACACATTTTAGTGGAATTTGACAATTATAATTGACTAGATGGTTAATTTAACGAATTAAATTTGATCCAAATCTCAACTTGAATTAAGAATCTAGAAGATTATAGTGCGAATTAAACTGCATTTTTCTAGTTTGAAAGATACAAAAAGTATACATTTTTTTTTCTAAGTTGTAAATATTGTAAAGTCCAAATAGTGGCAATTGCCCTAAATAAATTATTAGCTAGGAATCTAACTATTAGCTAGGTTACTCACAAGTCGAGACAGGAGTTAGAGCTCTAAAATCATTACTGTTAACGGAGGAATTTGGTGATAACAAATTTCGGGGAGGGTTGCTGGAATTGTGGTGGAAACCGAGGATGATATGTAACGTAGGTTGCAAGGATTAGGGTTTATGATTTAGGGATGACTGAGATTGTATATGAGAATAGGTCGCAATTAAGATTGAATATTGAATTCTCTCTTGTTTGCAAGTTTGCATCGTACCATACAATGTGCCTACGTACCCTATTTATAGGGATCAAGCCATACGTAGTTCTTGGAGAGCAAGTAACCCATGGGCCGAGTTTCCTTCTTTAAAGAGCGAAAAGACCGGGATCACCGCCTTTGATATGTCATTATGAGCTGTCATGATTTCACTATTTTCTTGGGACTTATCAGATAATTCATTGACCCGGATTTATCGGAGCCAACGCTTATCTCAATCCATGGAAAATAAGGAAAGACGGGCTCTTATGAATCTCAAAAGGGCGAGGCTTCTCGCAAGGCGAAGTTTCTCAGCGTTAATAGGTTAATTTTCAATAAATCAATAAAAGTTAAGGAACCTTCATCTTTTAGAAGACGAGGTTCCTATATTTAAGTGATGAGGTAAATAAGGTAGTTTATACCTCAGAATAAGCCAAAAAGGGCACATTCCTTACTTACACTAGTCATCCATTCTTATCTGTAACCTAGGTTTCCAAGAAGGCGAGGCTTCGTATGAACCTAGGTTAAACCCGATACTTTGATTGTCACCCAATGGGCTAGGCTTCATATGAACCTAGGATATGCCCAACATCAGTAATGGGCCAGTAATTTCGTCAACTAATGGGCTAGGCTTCGTATGAGCGTAGGCTAGACCCAATAAATAGTAAACGGGTATGCTTCCAGAATCCACCATATGATAACGTCATTACTGAAGGCGAGGTTTATTTTTGGCCATAACAATTACAAAGTCCAAATAGTGGCAATTGCCCTAAATAAATTATGTTATCCAATAATACAACTTATGCCAATTACATAAAATTTAAGAAAATCAAGTTGTAGAAGTTAGCCTCGAATGCAAGTCCATCTTGATGTCTCACAACAGTCACTACGCCATAGATGACCTTTTACAACATCTGGGTATGGGTGTTACATTCTTACATGTTACCTTAGCTATGAAATTTTGGACCTATTACAACATCGTAATTTTGGTGTTACCATATCCATAAACCCATGTTACTCTAGCTGTAAAAAGGTGTTGTAACTGAGTAACACCGTGAGGGCGTTACCTTAGAGTATTAATTTTGAATTTTTTATTTAAAATTAATAATTCAATAATTATTTCACTTTAAAAGTAATTAATTTTTAAAAAATCATTGAATAATAAAAGTAATATTTTTATAAAAGTAATATTCTGTGAAATAATTGAATTATTTGTATTTTATAAAATGCTTTTAATCAATTTATATTAGAAAAGGTTTTTTTTTTAAAATTCAAAATCATTAAATTTTGATTTAAACCAATAAAAAATTTATTAGAGAAAGTAACAGCTTGCAAAACTAATTTTAACAATAGATTTAAAAATTGATTGTAAGAGCGAAATAATTAAAAAAATAAATTATAATTTAATATCAAACATATTAGAATAAATTTGTAATATTTTTGTTTTAGAAAAAAAAAATCAGAGAGCGGCAAAACAAAAATTAGGTGAAAAGATCGAGCGGCAAACGAAATTGGGTCAAAACAGACGGGGGAAAATTGGGGAAAACACTGGACGGGGGAGAAATTGGGGGAAAATTAGGGTCTCATTTTTATTCTCTCATTCTCACTTCTCATCCTCTCTTCTCGCTTCTCACTTCTCACTCTCTGTCTATTAGGGTTCGCGCTGCTTAATCGAAGCTTAATTGAGGAATTAAATTAGGGTTTGAGCTGGGTTTAATCGAAGCTTGGTGGAGCGATTCAATTTGGGTTTGAGCTGAGTTTATTCGAAGCAGGCTTTGTACTCGAAAGTATTTAATGTATAAATCTTTTTTCATATGCTTCGATTTGTGCCCTCCTTTACCTGAAAACCCTAGCTCCGTCGACGTCACCACCACAATCACCGACTCCAAAGCTTAATCGCAACCTAGCGATGCTAATAACAACGACAAACAATCGCAATTGCAACCGCCAAATGTTGCGGTGCCGTACACGATTCCATCGTGGAGTGAAGCTCTGTGTCATAACTATTCTTTCGAAGTTCTCAAAGAAGGAGCTATTGTTGATCATTTCGATGTGTATGTTACTTATTTTCGACTATTTTATATGTTTTAGGGATGTTGTTTGTTGAAGAAGAATGTTTAGTTTTCGAAGTTAATTATTATGCTGTTTAGGTAATTTTATAGTCATTTTGTTAGTTTTTGTTATTTTTAATTTACTTGAATCGGAATTCGTGCTTTATTTAATCAGATACGAGAAAGGAGCTTATATGTTTGGTCGTGTCGATCTTTGCGACTTTGTGCTAGAGCACCCTACTATTTCTAAATTTCACGCAGGTACTTGGTGCATTTTTTTCAGAATTCTGATTTTTGAGGTTTATTTAGATAGTTAAGATATTTATCTGGATATAACATCACTCTTAATGCAGTTCGAGGAAACACGTCCTCTTAACATTTACTCTTTCCGAGGTTTATTTGGTCTTGTCATTACAAAAGAGTAAATATGGTGAGACAAGGTGTTTCCTCGAATTGCAGTAAGAGTGACCATATAATAAGTTTGCCTACAAATTTTAACTATTTCTTTATTTAAACTTCTTACGAAGATTGTGATGTATAAACTAGCTTAGAGACCTGTCACGAGGGTTTTTTAGAACAAAAGATTGTTGATTGGTTGCACAAAATCATGGCTATATATATGTCGCCTATCATGGTTGGTTTGTTTGCAGAAGTGATTTTCAGCCCAAATAATATTTTTGTAACTTGGAAATTCAGTGTTCAACTAATGTGAATTTAGTGTATGCTGCTGCAACAAGAATTTGACCGTTTATGGTTTTGAACGATTGAAATGATTGTTTTCATATATGTGCTTGGACGTATTTCTAAGCCAAAGTAAATACTTAGACTCCTATCTGGGCATGCTTCCTTATTTAGTTTTATAACAATAAAGCTCATAAGATGTTTCTATGATGCATGATTATAGCATGTCGGTTAAGCAATTGTAGGAGGTTCGTTCATATGATCATCTAGTTTACAACTTCCTTATTTTATTTGTGTTGTGCGTGTAGTGAGTGGTGACTTTTTGGTTACTCTGTGTGCAAAGTTTCATAATTTTATATAATTTTGGAAATTGATCGACAACAACCGAATAGCTGTAAACAGAAAAGGCCAGTGTTTGTACTGCTGTAACTTGTAAGAGTAGTGTAAGAAAGAAGTGGTTGTCCCAGCAATTATTTGGTTGTGTGTATATATATATTGAACCTTTGTGCTCATTGCATGGCTTCGTAGGTTTTCATTATCTTCTTGTGTGACCACATTATGTGATCTTCCTATCATCAGTTCTCCAGTTCAACAAAAAAGGGGATGCCTATATCTATGATCTCAGTAGCACACATGGGACTTTTGTCAACAAAAACCAGGTACCTATTTCAAGTTAATAATTGGTTTATCTGTCATTTGGAAGCATCAGTTATTTAGTTGAATTGATTTAGCATCACATTTGTAGTGTCTTCTTTCTCTAATGTTCAATTACTTGTTACAGATGAAGAAAAAGGTTTATGTGGAGTTGCATGTCGGTGACGTTATACAATTTGGCCAGTAAGTAGTTGATTTGATCCTTTTCATTGCATACTACTACTTTATGATTAGATTTAGCAATGTTCAATTACACCTGTTCACGTTCAGCGTTTGAAAGATCTTTGATACCATCATGTTTGTGTTGAATGATTTTCGGTCGTAATTACTGTATAATCTGGTTGGGGGTGTGATCTCCAGAGTTGAATCTCATTACCATCTCTAATAGGATTTTTTTTGTACCTTAGAAGGGATTCATATTATCCCGTTTTCAAAGACATAATAGATAAGAATAACATCACAGTTTTTCTCTGCTTATTGTATCTCGTTGTTTAGAGAATGAAGTACCTTATTCATTCATATATACGACACAATTTAATTATGTTCATGCATGTTGTATAGTACATAAGAATATTGAAATTTAAATATGTGATTGCTAATTACTGCGTATGATTATTTATATTTATATGCTGATGTTGGTTTATTTTGAAGGAAACGATTAAGAAAAAACTCAATTCATCAGAAGGAGTTAATGGTATTGAGGAGCTAGTTTCTGGTGGCAAAAAATCCCATGGTCCGGGTTGGCTTATAGGCAGACATGACTCGAGCCTCATCAAAACTTCTACTCAGGCTCCACCTCAAACAGATTCATACATAGAAGAGTTGACAAAAAAGATACGGAAGGACCTTGTTAGTGACATGGAAGCAAAGCTAGAAAGGAAGGTCAATGAAGAAGTGGATGCTAAGGTAAATCAGAAGGTCCAGGACAACTTGGCCATTGTCCTAAAAAATTGTCTAAAGCAAACCCCAGCTTGCATATTGATTTGGGTCAAATTTGTGCCACAGTTTCTAGTGACACAGTAGGAGATGGTACTCCTTTGACCGGAGGTACTAGCTCTTAAAAATCCATATAACATTACCTTTTGAACTGTTGTCATGGTTTTTCTATTGTGTTTGTTATGTCTTCTAGTACACTTTGACTTTGTAATTACTTTTGTTCTTAACTTGGTGTTGGCGGATTTGATGAGATTATGTAGTTGGGTTTGTGATTGGAGACGTAGTTGGTTGTTTATGATGGGATTATGTAGTTGGATGATGTACTTGGTTTGTGTGAATTGGTTGTTTTTCTAATGGGAAATGCTATATTTAAACTTTACATTTTTATTTAGTTAAACGACAGGTGTTACCTTAGGTACTATACTGATGTTACTAAATGTCTTCATTGGCAACACCTAGCGTGTTGTAATAGGTGTTACAATAGGTGTTACCCTAGACTGAAACGTGCTGCTGCACATTTTGTGGGCCCCACGTGTTCTAATATCTAAGGTAACATAGATTTGGTGTTGCAATAGAGTGGTTACTATGTTGCTGTAGGCTATCTTTGGTAACATAAAAGGCTATGTTAGCCTAGGGTAGGCGACATGTTGCCGTTGACGCCAAAGGCAACTCGGAGAGAAACTAACCCTGCCCTGATGTTACCTTAGCCCTTTTTGGGCCTGTAGCAACGTTATATTGAGTCTAAAGTGACATAGTTCAATAGTTACTGTAGGCCATCTATGGCGTATTGAGTTTATCCGGATGAAAGAAACCCTTATTATGCGCTCGAGTGTTACTTGCCTCTAAGTAAATTATATTATCCAATAACATAACTCAAGCCTATCACATAAAGTTTCAGAAAACCAAGATGTAGGAGTTAGCCTCGAATGTAAGTTCATCTTGATGCCTCACAAGTCACAACAGCTTATCCGGATGACAAAATCCCTTGTTATAAGCTCGAGTGTTACGCTCACGCCAAAGATTATAAGAATAAATTTGTAAAGCTAACAATGCCACATTTCTCTTGGCCACATCCTCTATCTGAGTAATAACGGTGATAAATATGTGCCAAGTTTGAGAAAAGCGCTAATGCCCATCGGCACCAAAATACAAACAAGAATGTGACAGACATATGAACATAGTAAGAACATATGGGTATTTATATCCAAACCTCTACAAAAATAATAGTGGGTGCATAACTGAATACCAAAACTATGTGACCATATTAGTATGTGTAGCCTTCCTTAGCAAAGAAGCCAATTGTGGTGGGCGTAACGCATGATACCCAGCTTCAACCATATACCGGTGTGCCAGGGGTCCTACTCGCCTCTCGTACGAATGCACTCCCAAAAGTCCCAAGTGCTAGGTTTGGACAAACCATCCTATACAGCTGGTTCGAGACCTCAAGGTTGAAGTCCAGGTATTCAAAGTTATCTAGCGATATCGAAAACTGTCGTGTTGCTCTACATTGATGAGAGCTCGACTGTGGAGCCACCATACACTAGTTCTAATGAAGTCATGAAGGGACACAACATGACTCGAGCCCGACTTGACTATTAGACTATTCCTCATTGAAGTAGCAACACAAGAGTGTTGTCACTGTTAATTTTAGAGATACGAGAGAAAACCAAGATTTTATTATAACAACTTAAATTTTATAATGCATGTCTCAATATTTATATAGTAAACTAGTATAAACTAAATTCCCAAAAATACCCTTACAAATATAAATAATATAATAAATATATATATTCTAACATCCCCCTCAAACTCACGATGCTGCAGCAATGAGCATTATGAGTTTGTCAGACAAGAAACGGAAGCGCGAAATAGCATGAGCCTTTGTGAAAATATCAGCAATCTGAAGTGAAGAAGGAACATATGGTAATGTGATAGTGCCCTGCTGCAAATGATGGCGAGTAATATGACAATCAATTTTATACATGGGACTTAGTTCCATTGCCACCAGGAAAACATGTTTTTGGTTGTCGTTGGGTCTATAAAATTAAGACCAAATTTGATGGATCGGTTGAGCGTTATAAAGATCGACTTGTTGCTTAAGGGTACTCTGAGGAGTATATGGACTATGAAGAGACTTTTGCGCCTGTTGTAAATATGACAAATGTTCGTACTTTGATCAAAAGGTGTATTTTCCGGACAACTGTTCGTACTTTGATTACGGTTGCTTCTGTTTGTCAATGAAAATTTTTCAGATGGATGTTAAGAATGCATTCTTGTATGGTGATCCTCATGAGAAAGTTTATTTTTCAACAAGATCTTATACTATAATATTATTCAACACTCCACCTCAATCATGTGATACCTTTCGTCACGATTGACTAGAGAGACAGCAACAGACAAATAAATATTTAAATTAAATGATGCGGATGTAAAGGCTCGAACTTGAGATCTCTCTGTAAACTGAGCTCTGATACCATGTTGACTTTAGAAATACGAGAGAAAATCAAGATTTTATTATAACAACTTAAAGTTTGTAATACATGTCTACCGAAAATATCCTTACAAATATAAATAATATAATAAGTATATATATTCTAACGGTCACCATTGCTCCGACCAAAAAGAGATTAAAGTAGCATTAGCAATTTCATAAGGAATGAAAGCCTTAGCTTCATCACGAAGTTGCAAGAGCCTCCTCCAAAATCAAGAACAATCTATTGGAATATTCATAGTCCACAAGCTCTTGTTTTTAAGAATTGTGCAATGTTCCCAATAAACACAGACCGTTTTTAGTGATGAGGCTAAAAATTCATTAAGAACTGGTCTTGATTCCACTCACTTGGGCACTTGACCCCGAGACCTTCCTCTTTTTTCGGCGTACAATAATTGTCCACGATACTATAACACCCCCAACTGTAGTGTAGTCACACTTCCACACAAAAAAAAAGTGAGAAACTGTTGTATTATCTTGTGAACTTGTTTTGGGTTCACAAGATGATTAGACCGATATGCCTGAATTTTTTTAATAAATACGTATCTTACTTGGTTACTTGCAATGAGAAATGATAAATTGCACTAAATTACTTGGTTCTGATCGGGAGTATTAAAATTTGTGGTATATGTATCTAACATCTTGTTGTTATTAGCACTTCATTCTTGTAATATTGACCGACACTTAATTATTAAATAATTTTTTCGTAAGAGATGATAGATTATACAAGACTAGTTCTGATTTAGAATATTAAATTTATGACATCCGTATCTAATATCTCATTATCATTTGCGCTTCATTTATACTATATTGCCCGAACAATTAATTATTAAATAGACCTTTTTCCGTAATGTATCTGTAGATTGATATTTGACCTTACATATGTTCCAGTCTTTTTGGCAAAAAGCTGTTTTTTTTTTTTAAATTTTGTTTGGAGTTGAATTGTTCGAAAATGCTTATCTTGCTCACAATAAAAAATGATAAGTTATATTGAATGAGATTGGTTTTGATTGGGAGTGTTAAATTTATGGTACCTTACGGTAGTATAACTAATATCTTGTTGTCATTGGCGCTTCATTCATGTAATGTCGACATGCACTTAATTATTTTCGTAAGAGATGATAACTGATAAGTTATATTAAGCATGATTGGTTCTGTTAAATGTATGGCACTTGTATTTAACATTCGGTTGTCCTTTGCACTTCATTTATATAATATTGTTGAATAGTTAATTGTTAAATAAACCATTTCCTGTAATCTATTCGTAGATTGAAATTTGACCTTGCAGATGTTTCATTCTTTTTGGCAAAGAGTATTTTTTTCTTAATTTATTTCGAGTTAAATTGTTCGAAGATTTTAACAAAAACTTATCTTACTTATAATGAGAAATGATGCGCATTAAATGAGAATAATTTTTGATCGTATCTAATATCTCGTTGTCATTGACGCTTCATTCATGAAATGTCATCGTATACCTAATTATCAAATTTTAAATGAATTGTGGTCGTATACCTAACTAGAAACGATAATATAGCTAAACGAGACTGGTTCTAATCGGAAACATAAAATTTATGACATCCATATCTAATATCGCATTATATTTAATTCGTATAATGTTATCGTGCACTTAATTGTTAAATAGCCTATTTTCCTTATTTATTCGTTGTTTGAAATTTAACCCTACGGATGTATTATTCTTTTGGACAAAGAGTAATTTTTCTTTATTTTGCTAAGAGTTTGATTTTTTTTTTTTTTTTATAACTGGAGACCTGGAGTTGATTTTCCACTTTCTAACATGTCAAAAAATAAAACATAATAAAACGAACAATGCCGCGTCAAAAAGAATACTCCTTTTACTCACTGGACTGGGCCAATTAAAGAAGGGCTTTACGATGTAGGTTTGGAGTTTGTAGCAGATGACACAAACTACCAGCCCAGCCTTATAAGTTAGTAACAGTTATAATAGCTTGAGTAGTTTCTAGATTTCTGATAAATATTTTCAGTTTTGAGTTTTTAGGATCTTACGTTAGCAGGCCATAAGTGGGCCTTATTCGAAGTTCCGAAATGTATCTGCAATTGTTTAACTGTTAGTAGATTTTACTGGGATATTCAGATTTCATTTCAAATAACATAAATATCATTTCCATATAAGTTTGATTTCCTTTTTATAACAAATAAGATTTCTTTCTTTTTCTTTTTTTTTTGTGAAAAATATAGAACGATACCGAGCCCAGCACCAGCGGTCAAACTTTTGAATTTTTAATCAAAATTTATACGATCCTTATCATATTTTTATTCCCTCAAAAAATAATAGAAATATTATCTCCTTATCCTAATACGCACGTACGCCTAATGAATGAGAAGATTATTTTGTTCATATTACAATCTTTAACCGCCTTACAAACTTTATATAAATATACTTTTGTCTTTGTTCTATTATACTCATCCTCTCTCTTGGTCTTTCCCTCTTCACACCGCCTCTCCACAAAAACTCATCAGTCATCTTTTTCATAAAACCTTCTGTTATATCATCTCAGCTTTGTGCAACAAATGGTAAGTCATACATGTACATTTTTATTTTCGGTTATGGTTCAGGGCAAACGATTTTTGTATGCTGAGACGTTTGTTGTGGACCGGGATCCTATATTTGTTAATGAACATTTTTTTTAGTTACATTAGTGGTACATTTGAATTGTCGAAAATGAATATTTGTTAATTTTGTTTGGTTGAATATAGGTGAGTGCAATGGTTCAAATGGGAGATAATAATGAAGAGATGTGTCCTCCTTGGTTGAAGGCAATGCTGAAAGCTAGCTACTTTGTGCCATGTCCATCTCATGGGATTTATAACAAAAGTGAATGCAACATGTTCTGTTTGGATTGTATGGGGAATGCGTTTTGCTCTAACTGTTTGATTCATCACCAAAATCATCGTGTTTTTCAGGTAAAAAAGGTGTTTGTACTTTGTAGTGGAACATGAGTCAATTTTATCGTATCGGTTGTTTGTAATTTGTTATTTGGATTTTCAATGTAGATAAGGAGATCTTCGTACCATAATGTGGTGAGGGTGAGCGAGATTCAGAACCACATTGACATTGCTTGTGTACAAACGTACATTATCAATAGTGCGAGAATTGTGTTTCTCAATGAAAGGCCGCAGGTAAGGCTAGGAAAAGGAGTTACCAATACTTGTGAAATTTGTCACAGAGGTCTTCTGGACTCCTTCAGGTTCTGTTCTCTTGGTTGCAAGGTAATGTATTTTACATTTCTTTAGTCTGTATATATTTACGAGCATCTGCTGTTGATTGAGCTAAACTTGTAGTTGTCCTCTTTTTTCAACTGTTTGTCCTAAACTTCAATTTTGATTCCCGTAAGATTACTAATTATAAATATACCATTGCTGGCTCTTCCTCTATTCGAATTTCCTATTTCAAGTTTTGGTAACCCAGCCGACTGTTTGAATCCCTCTCTCATTAGGTTGTTACAATGCTAGGGATGAGAATGTACCTTTGGTGTAACCATTCTGTGACAATTTGCCTTCAGATAAATCATTCAGTTTTCTCTTAGGTACTTTAAATGAGTGAATAATAGACTAATAATGCCTTATTGCTTTTTTACTTCACAGCTTGGAGGAATGAAAAGGGGTGATCCGGGGCTCTCATTCACTCCCAAGCCCAAACAAAGTTCGGATGAGTCAAATGACTACGAATCTGATGAGCATTCAGTTCCAAAGAAAATGCGGAAAGGGAATGCTTTCGATAAGTTCTTGGATGCTCGTGTGTATCCCTCTGATTTTCGTCGTGTATACGGTGGTGGTTATGACAAGTCCTTTGGTGGTTTTAAGTATGGAGATGAGCAAGTTGCTCCGTGTATTTTTCCTGGTACGTCTCGTATCATGAATCACCAGAATCCCAAGAGACCTTCACATAGGTCTCATCGAAGGAAGGGCATACCTCATCGTGCTCCATTTTGATCAAAATTTGCTTCAACATTGCACAAATGCATTTTCAGCAAGCAGTGGGAGTGCACGGGGGGAAGGGTAAAGAAGTAATGTTGTGTTTGGTTGAATGGAATGAAACGGATGAAATTAAAGAAAAATAATGGGAGTTGGAGGGAAAATTTTAAAAAAAAATGAAGTAAAAGAAGTAACAAGTTTTGGATGGCTATGGTCAAGTTGTTAGATGTTGGTCAAGTTGTTAGATGTAGAAGTACAAAACAGTTTACTGAATGCAAAATACCAAAAGAAAGAAATACAGGAGTCCAGTGATTAGTGTAAAAGGTTGAATGTAGTTTAGTCTTATAGTGTATCTTGTGTGAGCTGTAGACCAGAAGTCTTTGGCCCTCTGCTATCCTTATTAGAAGCGGAGTCTTTGTGTCCTGTGTGTAGTCTTTTGAATGTTTGATAGTTGATGTTAAAACACACCGGCACCAACTTTGTCTTTAACAAAATTCGAACTTTTCGTATTTGCATTTTTATAATAATTTTGTATTATATCAACATATATGTAATTCCAAATCTTAACAAGTTCCGGATACTAATCTTAGATTGGACATAATATCCGAATATGCATTTCAAATATCTGTATTTACTATTATTTATTTTCAGATTTTTTCAGATGCATATCTCTTATTACCTTTTTATTTTATATTAAAAGAATTAGAAAGAATAAACGTAATTATCTCATGGGATATACACGTATCTACAGAGTTTTGATGTTTCTTTTACTTTTTTTAAATGATGTAAAAGAATGCGCATCTCAAAAAAGTTCAAAACAAATAGGTATTTTGGAGATGCATATTCCGTCGATCTCCATTAAAATTTTATACTTATAAAGCTTTGAAATGAAATATTTCGAATAAAATTTTCATCAATTAAATGAATACAGAATTATTTCATCTGATCACTATTTTTATTTTTTACACATTCGATCGCTTTTTATTAATATTAGAACTATCCGATCATCTTTTGTTAATTTTTTTTAGCATTTATAATGTAGATAATAATTAAAATAATGAGTGGACAAAAAAAAGTACGTAGTCAAACAGAAAATTTGAGATTTAACAAGTTGAAATACGAATCGAGAAAAAGATGAGCGGGTACAACTGTAGATGTGCCTTATTTTTTTTTAATTTTTTTGTCACGAACAATCTCAGTTTTACAAACTCAACTTAGGAACTCATTCTCATCACGAACAATTAACGGATTTTTCCATAATTGTTTATTTTTAATGAATAAAAACAATCGTTAAAATATGAAAATTGCATAAAGAAAATGAAATAATAATTGACAAATTGACAATATATTTCTCTAGTTTTGAACCATGTTGATATAGAAGGTACATTTTTTCAACTAATTTAGGGACCTTTGGTTCACGATAGAGAAATGAAATGAAATTCATAAGGAAAAATTAGTTTACTTGTTTGAAGTTTGAATTTAATATTTAACTAGCCTAAAAACCCGTGCGAAGCACGGGCCTGTTTTTTTACTGAAATAATTTTTCGCACGAAAATGTATATATATCGAAACAATTTTGTAATTAAAATTAATTTTGAATTTATCTTATATTTGTATAAAAAAAATTTAATTTTTTTAATATTTAATAAGATTTCACAAAATTTGGAAAAAAAATCTATAAAATAAAGATCAAATTATTATTTTCATTTGACAAAATATTAATTTAGTTTTAAATGTCGTGAAATGCATTTTATCAAATTCAACAATTAAATATAATCTAAATGATTATTTTAGTATAGTTGTTTATGATATGGATGTATCTAAACTAATGTGTTTTTAACGAAATGACAATATACTTGTAAATAAAATATAAAGTTGGTCACGTACGTAAGACTACACACCGTGATCACATCTTAAAATATTTTAGTCTAAAGTCCGTATATAACATTAGTGTATGTAAATTAATATGATAACGTAACTGTGCCAAACCCAAGGCTTTGGGACTTGTTCATAGTGAGTATTATTGATATTAAGAACAAATAGAAACAATGTAAAATTTGAAACACGGTCGAACTATTGTTCTTGTTGCAATTATAATCAGGTTTACCGGAGTTTTCTATGTTGGAGAAAGTATAATTTGTAAATAGGTATTTTGCCTTAGTAGTTGTTGTTTGTTTTTCAGCGATCAATTGATTTGGTTTTTTTTATTTTTTTGCAGTCTAGAATATAAATCGTTAAATGCACACAATGTTGTTGTAATATAATCGAACACATGTGAATGAGATAGAGGATTTTAAAAAGAAGATGAAGGTTGGTGCATCTTTGCACACTCTCACGAGACTATCTTGCGGTGTAAATTACAAAATTGTCGGTATATAACATAGGCGATGCAGTCTTAACATTGTCAGATATAAACGTAGGGCTGAGACTTATTACAAAATCTATTAATATTATTTAAAAGTCATCCATGCGGCGTCTCACTCAATTTTTTTACTTTTAAAATTTTATAAAAATTTTATACTCTAATCTTATATGTTATCTATAATCTTATTATTATGTAGAAATTATACGTTATCTATAATCTTATACTCTTTTAAAATTTTATTTTTTATATCAATCATTTAAAATAAAAGAAAGAGAATCGTAGAGTATGCTCAATCCATTAAAATATTTTTGGTAATTATATACAATGCAAAATTTTATAAATAATATGAACCAACATTTTATTTATTTAAAAATAAAAAATTATAAAAAAGAAGATGAGAGAAGAAGAGAAATTAACATTAATAAGATTTTAAAGAAAACTTAAAACAAAATGTACTATGCTACTTATGCATGAGCTTGATTAGAGAAGATTAATGGTTCAATTTACTACACTACAGTAACATAATTTTATCTACTATTTGCATAAATATAAAAGATTTGACGTTTTTGTAATTTTTTAACATGTAGGGGCAAAATCATAAATTCAAGGTATTAAAATGACATATATCAATAATTTAAATTGATAAAACAGAATTGTAGATTATGTTCAATTGCTAAAAATATTTATTATAACTATGTATTGTGCAATATTCTAAAAATAATATAAATCAATGTTTATTAACTCAAAAAATAAAAAAATTGGAAGAAGAGGTGGTTTATCTAATAAGAGTTTGAATATAAGCTCAAAACAAAGTGTAGCACACTTGGTTATGACATGAGTTTGACATGGATATGTTAAGGGTTCGATTCCCATCATTAACATAATTTCATAATTTTTACATTTTCATTAAAGAATGGTATTTTTGTAATTTTAGAAAATATAAGGGTAAAATCGTAACTTCACAGCCATTAAAATGGTAAACTTTGCCCTTTGTTGGCTTTTAATATATAGAGAAAGATATTAATAATAATATAATAATAAGGAGTATATATAAGGAGTATCGTTGGAGTGTCACTTCTTATAATATCCTAAATAATTAGGAGATTAATTTTTATAATATTTATAAAGAATACATTAGAAGGGTTGGAGTTGCTCTTAGTTACCCATAGCTCATATTAAGGGTGAGTGCGGGTCGGATCCGTTCGGTTTTAGGTTAAAATCGAAATCGAAATCGCGTATCCTCGATTTTTAAAATCAAAAACTAAAACCGCAACCGAAACCGTCGGTTCGGTTTCGGTTTTAAAATGATCGGATCGGTTACAATCGGTTCGGTTTCGGTTTTAAAACCGCCTCAAATAAACATAACAAAATAAATAAAATGACTTCGAATTTTTAAGCTTGCAAAGTTACGAATTATTTTTTTTGTCCAAAATAAACATACAAAGTTTTCATAATAAATTATTTAAGTCCAACATGATCCGAGAATAATGAAAATTTAACATGATCTTCAAAAATATTTTCTTTAAAACATATATAAGACAATGTTAGAAATTCAACAATCTCGAGTCTATCTGAAGTCTTTGTATAAGTAAACAATTTTTCCAGGAAAGCTAAGAAAAATCGTCAAATCCAAAAATAAAGCAATATATAAAACACCTATATATAAAAATTTATTAAACTACATTTATCGATCAACTATTACAAATTAAACTTAAAAAAAAAAAAAATGTCAGGATCTTTATTAATCTACTCCCATTACTCATAAAAATTGGTCTAGTTAAAAATATATAAAAGGAAATGTTTTGGTGAATTCTGATTGGTTGAATTTAAAATACTCGCTTCTAATTGGCTGAAAATTATGAGAAATTCTCTGATTGGTTAACCACATGGTGTGGTAGACTGAACTTTTATAAAGAAAGATTTCTTTATTTTTATTAATCGGATCGGTTCGGTTTTTTTCGGTTCGGTTTGGACCTAAAACCGAAACCGAAATCTCAAGAACGGTTCGGTTTTTTAATTTTCGGTTTTGGTTCGGTTTCAACTCGATTTCGGTTTTTTACGGTTTGGTTTTTATCGGTTTCGGTTCGATTTCGGTTTTAATTCAGTTTTGTGCTCACCCCTGGCTCATGTACAGCTGGAGTAAAATTATCCAAACAGAGCTGATCGCTAAATTGCGCTATACTGTAGAGAGAGAGAACACACAAATGCACATACCATGGGTCACTATCTCTTGTGGTATCTGAAGGAAACTACCCATCAAGACCCACGAGACTGACCAACAAAAAAATTTGCAAGAAAAGATTGAAAGAGAAACAGATAGAAAAACCAGCAAATAAAGGGGACTCAAGAAGATTAGGTGTTAAAGGGAAGAAAGGGAGGCAGAGGTCTACTATATAATGTTGATTTCATGCAAAGTGATTATATAAGCTTGAAAAGGTCAGGACTTTCTGAACAAGAATGTTGTTTTGATACAATGTGGTTGTGTATGTATATGTAAATGTTTGTTTAGGTATGTGCATATGTTTGTTGATTTGTTGCTGCAATTTCCTTAACCGCGACCTATGGGCTTCAATTGCTTTAGATCAATTTATTTGACTATAATAGATAATGTGATTAGTACAATCTGAATAGATAATCACATATTTATTCTGAAAACTCAGGAATCTATGAATTTGGAGTTCAGAACTTAGATGCGCTTGTTTTTCACAATATTGGCCATAAATATAGCTATCAAACTCAAAATGTGTATTATGTGACTGAAAATAATGTATAAAACTATGTACCTGTCTTTTTTCTTAGTAGGATCTTGAAATTCTATAAACATTTGATTTCTGTCTTATTCCCTCCAGTTCTTCCTCTATTTTCCTAATTGTTCTCCAAATCTAATAACATGCGTAAAATTAATTTTTAATGAAACCTTTTCTTTGGCAATTACATCTAGATTGCGTAATACATTAATTTATGTAATTATTTCTTAATTTGACATTTTGACCTAAAGCGAAAATGGCAAGGCAACTCCAGTAACCTTGAACTTGTGCAATCCAGGCAAAATTTAAAGAAGGAATGCTCTGCTTGAAAGACTTCAGCTATGAAGTTCCGTTCAGGGACCTCTAGTCCTGCCACATGAACTGACTGGTGAAGAACGTTTCTACATGAAGATGGCTCCGAAACAATCAAATTATGTACCAATTGGGAGGAGGGGAGTTTTCGGAGGTGTTATTCTAAATATGCATATGCATTGGACAAAGCATGAAACTATCAAAGTCATCTGTGAATCTTGTGGAACCTGGTCAAGTACATGAGCATGCAAGTGATATAGCCAGACTGAGTGGCAAAATTCCGATTCATATAGTTGGAGATGACACGATAATATTCCATCACGAAAAATATAATGTGCAGCCAAAAGTTATGTCACCTAGCTATAGACACACTATCTAAGAAAAAGGCAAGGTTCCTTACTTTTTATTTCTAGTTTTCATATTAAATGGTTGTATATACTTCTATACAAATACATGTGCCCTAGTGTTGCAACATATGTAATATGTTGGAGAACTGAATCACCCTGGTGGGTCATTGCTATGGCAAAAGATTGAGTATAGCGATCCCTTTATGCTTATTCAGGTTTCAGCATTCAAGAGGAACCAAATGGTACTAACTTTGGAGAACTTGTGAAATACGAACCTGTCATACTGAAAGAAGTTCCAAAATAAATGATGTATAGGTTTAGTCAAATGTTCCTAGTAATGATATTGATTACAGTTTTGGGAGATTGTAATATAAGTTTGTAGTCACATGCTCACAAATTTGGCTGCTAATCATTCAAGTGGTCTCATTTACGTTTTACGGAGGAGCAATGCAATGTGAACCTATCTTTTGGTGATATCTGTGAGTAGCTATAACATGTCACTTGACTCACTTATAACTTGTTCATTTCTGTTGGATTAAGACAACAACTTGGTTGTATATATATCACTGTCTTCAGGTTATACTTATGTACCTATGCTATGCCTCATTGCTAACAAAAGTGAACTTAACCAGAAAGTAATAGATGACACAGTGAGGAACATAATTAATCTTACAAGTCAGATTATTCAATCTTGCTATCTGCTAATCAAATTTTCCCTTTGGCTCTATGTAATGTAGCCACTTATCTGTGTCTTAATTTATATGTGAAAGTACATTTTGTTACGATTTTTAAACTTAATTTTGTTTTCCCTACAATATACAAGTTTCTCTATGTTTCATTAATTTCCCGTGCTTTCAGGCACTGGAGAAATCGAAGTATGAGCAATCACTGGAGACTGTCAGGCGCTTTATTGCCCTTGATGAGAAAGAACTTGAACTTTATTACTGCCATATAGCTCTTTATGGTGATCCAAGTAATCGGAATCCTAACTCTACCTTAATGGCTCTGACAGTCCAGTAAGACTCTACCTTAACTATACCTTAATCGAGAGGTCAAAGAAAATTAAAAGTATAGAAAAAGGAATCCGGATACAGAATTAACTGGTACTTTAGGAACAAAGAGTGGTTCAGCAGACGATGATTCATCATAAAATGACAACAATTATGAAAGTTGAGGCGTATCTTAGAGAGATCTAGAATGAGGGTGATGGCATTTCTAACAACGGACTGGATTCTTGTGATGAAGAAGCTGAAAGTAGCACTACTAATTTAGAAGAAAATTTATTCCTATGCCTTTATCTGCTCCTATGTAAGTACTCATATATATGTAGTCATTATTATCCCTTTCTTTGAATTATGCTATTTCCGTCTTCTATCTTTTGTTCATTTCACTTCTAGTATAATGACCAAACAGATGATTTGTATCGTTCTGATCAAATTTAAGAGTATATGTGTTCTTTATTAAGCAATTTGGAATTGGGGTAATGAGTTTTGTGATAATAAGTATGGCAGTTGGAGGTTAACCGCAAGTTGTAAAGACTCTTGAGTAAGTAAGATACTGTCATTGTATATTTTTGTTGTTCACCTTCCAGGTTGAGTTTCAAGTTGCGAACAACACATGTAGCTTTCTTGATCACCACAGAGGATTACATTGTTTTGGCAAGATGTGGTTGTAGTTTGAGAGGAAAGAGAGAGGGAACATAATCGGCGCTGTAGAGGTAGAATCACTGAGAAACCCTAACTAAGTGGAGTTTTGCAGTCTGAGTCCCTTTTTCATTTTTGATTGTTGGTTCAACTCTGGCCATCAGACAACAACAAACATTTGCTCTGCATTTCAGTGTTTAATTAATTGATAATGTCATTCCGGAAAGTCACAGAAATAATGCATATACACAGGCAAAAACTTTTCGCAAATTGCTCTATTCCTAATTTACAGTTTCTTATTAGAGCCCTCTTTAAAAATTCTTTGTACAACCCATAATTGGTTTTATTAAATTACACGCACTGGCTGCTAAAATTGTAATGCTCTATCAGTATTTTCCTTTGTATTTTTGGAAGAGATGACAAGCAAAAAGTTACTGCATGAAATCTTAAGAAAATAGGGAGAAAGATGGGATGGCATATTGCAGACTAAGAAAGTTGGCATGAAAGTGGAGTGGATGTATATATGAGTGTGTATTTTAAGCTAGTTGTAGCACCCATGTGGCTATTAGTGGAACTCCAAACTATATATACCTGCGTTCTGAAATTCTTCATGTCAATCGGTGAACTTTAGAATTTTGAAGTCTGAGAACGTTTTTAATGCTTATATTTTGTGAATTTTAATACAAAACTTGAATTTAAGTAATGCTCATGTGGATTCATATTACTAAATAATTTGTATTACACATTACTACAGTCTCAAAATTTTAATGTGATTATTGTACCATTTAATGTCTTCATATGAATTCATTGCAAATTGACGTCAGTGTCCGGTTATCTATTATTGACCGGAGATGCATGTTTGACTTGGTGATGCTCTACAGAGGGAATGTCTGCAACATGTTTTGTCTTTCCTAGTGCCATGTGGGCCATGATTGTAGGATCAACTGATTTAGAATTTCCAGTTCCCGTCTGGCCGTTTTGTCAAGATTTATTCTCTGCGGTATCATATTGATATTCCATGTCAGACAGTATTAGGATGAGAGACTGCACTTGGTATTCTCTACTTGACTACTCCAAGCTCCATCTAATGGTTGCAAGAATATGTATCATTTCAATGGAGATTGTGTGCAAAATGGCTTTGTCTCTATTGGGATCTTCTTATTTGCTCCAAAATGTTGGGATTTCTAGGTACGCGAAAGTTTAAAAGTGTTGCAAACTGAATTTAGTATAAGGTGATCTATGATTTATTAGAAATATTTGAGTCGGCGATGCTATGCGGTGGAAAAAATATGATTCTGTTAATTTATCCATGTTCATGATTCTGTTAATTTATCCATGTAGATCATGGTATTAAGCATGTATAATAATATAACACGGGTTGCTACAATAAAACTAGTAATATGCCCGTGCTTCGCATACGGAATGATATTTGCCTATTTAATATTTAATATTTAATTTCTAATCAATATTTGATTTTTTTAATATTCTATCTTGATATTACATAAGTGATTTTTTTTTATTAAACCTATACTATAGCACTGATATCGTTCTCTCTTGCATACATATTAAGAATATCACATGTTCGTGCCGTTGTAACACTCGGGATATTCCTCACTCTATGGCACCTTTCGCTCATTCATTCTATCATTCCTTCGAGACGCGACACCCTTTCTCATTATTATCTACCGCCCTTTTTTCCTCCCGGTTATTCACGCAGGAATATACTTATGCACCAGACACTACCTAAATCAAAACAACATTGTCAATTGATTCACATAAAATTCCATCATTCTAGCACCAAGCCTCTCTAACTTTCAGCATCACCTCCGACCATATGCCATGAATTCCATCCAAATGTGCTACCTTTGGCCGAAACTACTTAATTTTCTGATTACATACTTAATTTTGAACACGCTATTGGAGAAACTAACAATATCATACGTTCCTCTCATAGTAACGTTGATGTTGTACTTAATTTAAAACCAAACAAACTTAATATTTTAGCGTTAAAACCAAACATCCTTAAATTCATCCAAATAATTCAAATCTAAACTATAATGTAACAGATAGTAACACGTCTTTTTAATATCATTCTAAAAATTCTAAAAACCACTCACGACTAATACAAAATTAATTGTGCTCCTCATGTCAATATGTTAAAAATGCGTAAAATCTAAAATTCAAATTTAGACATATTGGAAATTCCTATATATAGGTGGAAACAATGCCACCTACTTAGATGTTGAATATTAAATAATTAGGTGGCATTGTTTCAGCATCTAACCTTTTGGATTGTGACACATTATATCTCTATCTGAGAACTTGGAGATCTTTAAATAAAAAATTATGTATCACACACGATTCTAAAGAATTTTTGTTACTCTCAAGTAAAAAAATTCAACAGTGTGATATTCAGATTGATGGTTGATATTATCATAAGAATGCAGCATGTATTCATTAAAATGAAGAGTGTGTCGCTCGACTATAAGATGCTGACTGTAGGATGCCTCTGGTAAAAAAGATGGACAAACTCATTGCAAAGAGTTTTCATTATTTTCTTTCACTTTTGATATGTTTATGTTTTGATTAAGAAACTACAAACCAAATCCATGAACACATTCAGAGTCCAGAGTCCATCTGCGGTTCAAGAGAATCATTCACAGCCCGATGCTCAACTACTTCGAAAACCTTGATTCTTGAACTTAAAAAAACATGAGGACAATTTGCTAATCAAATTCTATAAGATACAAAAGCAAATCATTGTTTCATTTGGAAAATCATATAAACACTATAAGCTAAAATAAGGACTACTATCATGATAAAAATGCAAGTCATTGCAAAGATCTCAAACCATGTAAAACAGTCTATACTTCTATTGGTTGGGTATTGTTATTAGTCGTGCCTACCAAACTATGCTAAACAGCTTTAACCTTCTTTTCTCTTAGATTTTCCTCAAACTTACTATACTTTTCAGAATGTGTCTGTTCAGCAGTGTCCAACTTTACTGGCACTGATTGATCCGTAACAACATTATCATGAGTTCTTCCCTTGATACTTGAAGATCTTCTCCTTAAACCTGGTGAATGAATCAAGAGAATGTATCCCATCACTTTTACTTTTAGGAGAGCTTTCACGGATAGAAGTCTCTATGAAAGGCTCCTGAGCTATTGTAACTGAGAAAAGTGAAAATATCTCAAGACTTCGATTTTCTTGGCAAAAACTAATACCTTCTTCCTACCAAGAGTAACATCATGCTATACCATAACCTAAACATGGAACCCTTCACCAATATTTGTGTTTTAACCTCTAAACACATCATAAGTGGAAGCTTTGCAAGGAATTGACCTTGCTACCTCAAAGTCTAGATTCTGATTTAGATTTCATCTAGACTCTGGAGCCTACATCCATAACCTAAATATGATGTAAATACCCAATCAATATTCAAACAAACCTCAATTTAGTAAATGATTAAAATTAAGCTAGGTAGAACTCAATTAGAAAGTACCCAATGTGGCATAGATTATATCCAGTGATGATATGAATTAACAACATTTCAGTGCAGCTTGTCGCATGACTGGATTTGTTGAAATCTTCAGCAGAAGGTCTGAAATCTTCTAAAAATTTCAGACTGGACATGTTCTTCATTCCACAATAACAGCAGAACCAAAACAATTCAATCAATCTACCACCTAGGAATTGACAACTCCCAGAGGTACTCTTTCTATCCACAACACTTCCTGCATAATCAGAATCTGTATATCCAACAAGATTAAAACCAGAATCTTTAGGGTACCAAATACTTAAATTAGGTGTACCCTTAAGATATCTCAAGATTCTTTTAACAACAACGAGATGTAAATCTCTAGGATCCGCTTAGAACCTTGCACATAAACATGTAGCATGCATAATATCAGGTCTACTTGCAGTAAGATAGAGTAAGGAGTCAATCATACCTCTGTAGCTTGTAACATCTACCTTGATAGAATTATCACAAGCTCCAAGTTTGACAGCTGTAGATGATGGAGTCCTTGCTAATGCTGAATCCTCCATATGATACTTCTTGAGGAGTTCTTTGAGATATTTGGATTGACAAATAAATATTCCATTTAACCTTTAACTTACTTGCAATCCAAGAAAGAACTTCAGCTCACCCATCATACTCATCTCAAACTTACTCTGCATTAGCTTAGCAAATCTCTTACAGAGATCATCATTAGTAGACCCAAATATGATGTCATCCACATAGACTTGGACTAATATCATATCATTTTTGTGTTTCTTAGAAAAAAGAGTTTTGTCTATGATACCTCTAACAAAACCATTTTCTATAAGAAAACCAGAAAGAGTGTCATACCATTTTCTTGGGGCTTGTTTGAGACCAAAGATAGCCTTGAAGAGAAAGTACACAAAGTCCAGCAGCTCCTGATTTTCAAAGCCAGGGGCTGTTCCACATACACTTCTTCATCCAGCTCACCATTCAGAAATGCACTCTTAACATCCATTTGATAAACTTTAAAATTGGAGTAAGCTGCAAATGCTAAGAACATTCTGATGGCCTCAAGCCTAGCCACTGGTGCATAGGTTTCATCATAAGATCTGAGCACAACAGCTTCCAACAGCAATATATTCAGCTTCCGTTGTTGAATTGGAAACTGTTTGTTGTTTGATGTATTTGTTTGTTGTTAAAATGGCTTTGTCTCTATTGAGATCTTCTTATTTGCTCCAAAATTTTAGGATTTCTAGGTACGCAAAAGTTTAAAAGTGTTGCAAACTGAATTTAGTATAAGGTGATCTATGATTTATTAGAAATATTTGAGTTGGCGATGCTATGCGGTGGCACTACAAGAAAAAGTGAATCAGACGACACCTTTTAGACAACGGACGACCAAAAAGGTGCTGGCTAAAATTAACAGACGACAAGTTATTTTCAGCCTCGAAAAAGTATTGTCTAATCCAGTACATTACAACGGATTTTGAACCACTGTCTATGAAATTGAAAAGTAGTGGGTATAGACAACGGAAATGGGTGAGTGTAGACAATAGTTTTTATAACTCTTGTCTAAATATAATTGGGACAATGTTTTACTTTAACCGTTGTTGTAATGATACAACTGTTTTCTTAGCCGTATTGTGTGAATAATCCTGAGACAATGGTGCATGAAACCGTTGTTGTACTGAGAAAAGAGTTTTTTCAGCTGTGTCATTTAAGCTGAGTTCAAACAACTATTCTACCGTAGTGTTGTCTGACCAAAATCCAAGTGACATACCAACCTTAGAACAAAATTCAAGTGGCATGTTAGGGTTGATACGTTTGGAATGATGATAACAAAATACTCAAGACAAGAATTTGATCATGATATCGAAGCTGATAGTCAGAAATCTAAATCACAGCAGCTGATAATCGGGAAGCTAACTAGAAGACACTTTACCTATCCAAGGACTAAAAGCCATATCAAATGTATGGAAGATGTTCTGTCATCAAGTTAGGAAGCAATTCAGTAGCAAGCCAACAAACATCTAATCAAGCAACAAGTGTTTCAGTGGTAAGTCTGCCAAAACAACTCAGTAATGGTGAGTCAATAAGGATGACAAGATGTTTTATCTAAGGATGAAGCTAAATATATCTAATCTACGGATAAAAGCTGAAAACATCGTATGTCATCAACAGATAGAAGCTGAGGACATCTTATCTCATCAACGGATAAAAGCTGAGAACATCTTATCTCATCAACGGATAGAAGCTGAGGACATCATATCAATCTACGGATAAAAGCTGAAGAAAGTTGATCTACAGATACAGCTAAGGATGTCATGTTCTATCTATGGATGCAGCTAAGGATGTCATGGTCTATCTATGGATGAAGCCAAGGATGTCATGTCCTATCTATGGATACAGCTTAGGATATTACTTCTACTGATATTCTGAGATTACTATTCTACGGATAAATGAAGTAGAATAGTAGTCTACGGATAAGGAATTAATACGCCCACTGATATTCATCTCATTCAACATGAAAAGCAAATCTATGTAAAGAAATCTTTTGGAATCTTTTTTATTTAACAGGTTGAATGGAGGACAGTCTCAGAGATTACCATTACACACCCGTGACTAAAAGATGGTGAATAATGACGTAAAAGATGTATGGAATAGGGAGTCAAACTGTAAATATTCGAAGGCTCAAATTCCTACAAATGAAATGTGAAGTCATCCATTATCTTCTATGTCTCGAAGGATAAATAAGAATTACAGCAGCTACCTAGAAGTTTATCTTCTAACTGGACGCAAAGGAAAAGCTTGACAAACATGAAGACCTATATGCAATACTACATGTTCACTTATCTCAGCTGATAGTGACTGACAGTCGTGTATCTAGGGAAAGGTCATTTTTATGTAGATGTCACGTGGGCTTGGAAGCTAGGTCAAATTGCATGAACTTAGTAATTCTTGAAGAAAGAAGCACACTCAACCAGAAAGCATTCTTTGGGACTATACAAGTTTATCTATGATGTCAGCCAAGGCGTTTCCCGAATAGAATAGCTTCAGAGTCGAGCATGTGAACAAGCAGAACAAAAAATGTAATATTTTATTATGTTGTAGGTTTTGATTGTAACATACAGTTGATGTATATAAGACTGTATGGTGTAGCATATAAAAGTGTGAAGAGAGCACCAAGCTAAAAGAAAAATACTTAGGCTCTCTTTCATCATCTGTGTAAGCAGCTGGAGTTTGTTGAAAAACAAAACCAGATAATTCTTCAATATACATCTCAGGTGGGCTTTTTCTGAGAAACCCACCTGAAAAGTTTAAAAAGTTTGCTTGTCTCATGCATTCCTTTTTAACTTGAAGAATTCATTTTTGTTCAAAGCTTGACTGAATTTTAGTTAATTTATAAACTCATATGTTCATACTCTATAAGGTTTGAAAAAGTTTTGTAAAATTAACTAGATTGTATTCAACCCCCCCCCCCCCCCCCACCCTTCTACAATCTAGGTTGCATTGTTCTGGGAATAACAATTGGTATCAGAGCAAGCTTCAAACATACATGAAGTTTAAAGATCAAAAGCAACTGCAACCATGGAGAGAGGTGACAACGAAGAAGCTGGGAAATATGAATTAGTTCCAAGTGCTCTTCTCAAATGTTCTGAAGACATCAGAGAAGTCAGACACGAGGGCAGCAAGGTTATTCTCAATAATCTTGTCCATGACATGTGTGAAGATTTCCTGAGCCTCAAATCTTATAACGATAGAAGGGACATCATTCATACAAATCATGGAGAATAACGAGCTAGGAGATATCGAGGTTATCGTGCGAACATAGGGATGCCATCCCATGGAGCTTATCACGAAGAGAATGATATCGAGAACCGCGCGAGTTCAACGAACAAAGAAGACGGCGATGTTACTTCCGAATTCGAACGTGTCTATAATGTATTTCACGTGTCTATGATACGGAGATTTAACACGGATGTTGGGAATGCGATAGAATATGAACGTATAGTAGTACGACCGTAATTGTCTTACATAGAACAACCGGTAGAAACTATAGACCAGAAAGAGAACGCGTTGAAAGAACATAAGGTAGCACTAGTGAGAGTGCTGTGAGAAAACCAGAGGGTTGGAGGGTCAACCTGGGAACTGGAGATTTTGGTCTCGGAAAGATACTTCAACTATATCTTTAGATTCTGGGACGGAATCCTTTTAAGGAAGGGAGACTGTAATAACCCCAATTTTTCTACTTATTAAAACCCTTGATGAATAGTACTTTTGTTGATTAAGGAAAAACTTTTCAGACCACACTATATACGTGTTGGAGAACTAAAGTTTCGAAAGTGTATTATTGATGTACTATGAAAAAGAGTGAATGTAAAAGTTGTCAGAATTCAAAGATTCGAAGAGTTCCATTTTTTTACTATTTTATCTGGAATATACAAGATATTGCAAGATACGTCAATTACATCAAAGCTAAGAAATTTAATAAAATTAGAAATCTCACGGGTATACATTCCACCAAGGTACTAACGCACTAAGGACATTCACCTTGAACATTTCGTAACAAAACGATTTAGAAACCGTTCAGACTTTATAAGGAGGTTAAGCGATAAAGCGAATACATAGCGAATTGCGATTAAACGAGAAAATAATGTGTTAGGCAAGTAGATATGGGATAATCACAACCAAAGCACCAAGCATGTGCTAGTCATCAAGATGATTACAAGTGGTTAACACCTTTACATTTCTTACTTAGCTAGATGATCAACACTTGGCAATTAGTGAGGTAATCAATCTTATGTCATCCAACCAAGCCTTTAAACACATGCTACTTCATTATTAACACAACCAACCAAGCAAAAATATCAAGAAAAACTCTCCCCACCCCATTTCTTCAACATTCTGCCCAGCATGACCAAGGGAGGAGAACAAATTCATAACTTGAGATTTACTCATGATAAAATCGCCAAATTTGGACCATAGCTTCCTCACTCCATACCCAAGGTACGTTCAAAATGTCATGGCCATCCAAGTAGTATAGCATGGTCAAATGTTGGATCAAAGTTGAGGTATGAATAGTGATTTCGAAATACTAACTTGTGTTCTTGATTTTCTTTTGTAAGTTTAAGGCTTCTAAGTTTAATTCAAGGCTCAAGCAAGGATTGTAAGCTATTGTTAGTATGTTTGAGGCATCAAGGAAGGTATACACTCTTTGAACCCTTAGTTATAAATTGATTTATGTGATGAGTTTTGAGTTAGTTTATGTTAGTATGATTATAAGGATGGATGGTTGGTTTTGGTGGATGATTGTTGTTGTTTTGATGGTTGATTGTGTAGATGTTATAGCCGTCGTAATGCCCATTTGTATTTACCCCTGTTTTGAGCCAAGAATCGGAGAGGATCCCCCACTGTTAAAAATTAACACTGCCTATGGTTACGTAGAGGTCAGTTTCTAGTTTGATTTGGCGAAAGAATAGTGTCATTACGATTAACGAGCTAGGAGATATTGAGGTTTTAGTGAGACATGCGCAGGACACCCAGACCTCTCGGGTTTCCAACTTTGGAGACGAATTTCACCTAGTTAAACTCTGTAATTTAATTTGAAACGTTTTCTGAGGATAAAGGAAGGGTTTTTAAAGATTACCAAAAAGGTTTCGTGTTAAAGCAATAAGTTTTCGATTTTATAAATAGGTCCTCTGAGAAGCTACTACCCTGTTTTGTAATTTCAAGAAAATAGGTCCTCTGTCCAGAACCAAACTTTTGATGGATTATATTTTAGACATTCTCTAGACCGTGCACGTGAAAATAGTGCGTCAATAGAGTTGACGGTTAATGAGTTATGAGCGTTTTCGTGAAACGAGCGCGAATAGTAAAACTCCGTAGTTGACTCGGCTTTTAAAATGCATTTCACCTATTTCGACTCATGTTTTCAAATCAAGATATTTTTGATAAATATTAAAAATACTCAAGAAGCTCCTTGAGGTGGTTTCGTAATTAATTCTTAATTTTCTGATTTACTAAAAGTGTTAGAGTGTGAGTTGCGGAATAGTGATTCTATGGAAAGTCAACTCTAGAGCTACTACTTTGACCATCCGTTTTGGCTAAGTTAAAAGGGTAACATCGAGTCGACTAAAACACGAAACCTGTTAAGGATTATTAAGATAACGTATTGGTGTGAAGAACAAGATTAGAAATGACGAGTAAACGGTATAGAAGATCGTAAGTTAAGTGGACCCGAGAGAGTGAAAGTCGGGTAAAATGAAGTTTACTTAGAATAAGTGAATCGTCAATCAAGTGACTAATTAAGGTTGTGTATTGTCTTGGTAGAGGTTCCAGGACTAGAAGAGAGACATCCAGTTAGAGCTTGGACATCAGGCAAGTTTACTAACTCTTACTCTATTGTTCAGAGTAGATATAATTTTCAGATATTTAATACTTGCTTATTCATATAAATATATATACACTCTTTTGATCAGATTATCATGGCAAGTTTTCGTATCCTATGTTCTACTTATGAAAATATCTTTGGAGCATGTTTATGCAAGTTTACTTTCTCAAACACATATACCAATGATATATCATGTTGTGTTTACTATTTTGAAATCAAGTGTAATTGTTCAATTTATATTATGAACTTTATATGTTAAAGTTTTGACAAAGCATACTTCGTTGATAATGGTACGTTATATTTAATATTCGGACGATGGCTCTAGGAATAGGGCACGTCGGTCCAAAAAGTAGAGTTGACCAGGGAGCGTTATTTCGTTTTGACGTTTTATAAGTATGTAAACCCGAAGGGTTCTTCGAGAAATAGTATAAGTATTTACAAGTATTTAATGAACTTCATTTATTAAAATATTCCCAAAAACATTTATCTTGGATCACATATATCTACTTAAATATTGATTAAATATATTAAACGTTTCCAAAAATACTTCAAATATTATTTTAAAGTTATCCAAGATGCTTCGAAAAGTTTAAACACATATACCCTCTCACTCGAAATCTTTTTGTGAAAACCCCCGGTCATGTTTTGCTCAAGTAGCGTTGTTTTCAAGTAAGAATTGGTCGACCGAGGTCGTACCTTAACTACTCGATTTTCTATTCAAAATGATTCTTGAAAGAAAATAAAACAAGGGGACTCTGGCGGTGGCAAGATCGTCGACGGGCGATCCCGAGAGTGTAAGAGGCCGTTAGCCAGGCGGTCCATCAACAATTATTGGCCGAATGCGCCAGGATGAGTGCATATGGAGCTCCCATCCAGGATGATCGTGAATGAAGCTTTCATCCCGGGGTAACTTATGAACGAATTAATTGCCCTTCTACTAGTAGAGAAGACCCGCGGTGGATATGGTTGTGGCGACTGATCATCATCACTTCATATCGTGTTTTCTGTTTTGGATAAGCCCATTTCCTTCCAATTTGGAAATTGATATTAACACTGTAACGAAAGCCAAGGTGTTGAGTTACCGATAGTGTTGATAAGAACTAAAGATTGTTTCTTTACAAATGATTCTGGTTATTTATTGATGAAAGACAAGCGGTAATTTAAAAACTGGTGAACTAGTGTTGTTCATCTAGCAGCATCTGGAACTGCGTACTTGTTGATTTCTAAAAATCGTTCTAAGTCACTGATAGTGTATTTCTAAATTATGAACTAAACTCGTTCATATGGTAGTATTCTAAACTTCATATTAAGTATGAATACTTTCAATGGAAAACTATGTACTACTTTTATATTGTTGGAAGAACTTTATATTAGTGACTAGTTAACTTGCTGAGCATTCTTTCGCTCATTCTTTCTTTGTTAAAAATTATATTTTCAGTGAGACCATAGTCGGTCGTCCCGTATTGCGAGGAAAGGAATGTGGAAGATACTCCCTTGAGATAGTGCAGTTCAAGAAGGATACTGTATGAGTAAGTTGGATAGGTTCAGCTATCCTTATTAAGTGTGTTTACAAAATGGGTTGTAATAATTCCATGTAGAGGTTGTAGTTAGTAGTGTGAGATCCTGGATAGTACATTTGGTTTGTAATAACTAATGTTACTGTATATCGTTTCTAAGGCTATAACTTGTGTGTGAGTAAGAGATTGGGGTCTATGATGTTGTTTTGATTGGATCATTGAGTTAATACATGTATTATATGATTGGATGGTGTCGTAGCGACCTGGATTCCTGACCCCGAATCCGGGGGTGTTACAAAGGGTTTTCACTAGAAGGATTCTGTGTTAAACAGTGCAGTGGAAATACTTTTTGATCCAAGTGTGACTCAACATAGCAGACATCAGTACCAAGCTACTTGATAAATCATTCTCTCCAGGATGGTAAGTAAGTGAGGTATGCATAAACTTCCTTAATTTTTGACGTCTCTTATGCATCCAGTGTTCAAATGATTTTCTTGAAAACTAAGTTTTCCAGAAAGAGTGAAAATTTTGTCTAAGTCAAAATTTACTTTATCTATGGATATCTTTATCCGTAGATAGTCATTTATAACACTGGATTAGTTTCTTTATTTTGACTATGGATACTGTTATCCGTAGGTAATTTTCTACATCTATGGATACTACTTTTGCTCCTCTACAGATACGGCAAAAAGGAAGTATCTATATCTGTAGAAAATTAAGCTTTAAATCTTAGCCGTTGTAAGTCATATATCTTTTAGCTGAGATACTTGTAGTATACATAATGTCTGGCATTATTGATCAGTAGCTCTGCTGGAAAGCTGAAAAGCTCATGCAAAGTAGTTTTGAGGAGCTAAATGAGTATTTTATTTTAAATTCTCATACCAGCAATTGACAAAACTAAATTGAATACCAAGGTAGAAAATTCATGCTTTGAAAATTAGTTGGTGATCTCTCTCATGACTAAGTAACAGTATGCCAGAAATTATGTTAACCACTTGTTTATGTACTAGTACCTAAATTTATCCTGGAATCATTTTTGTATCTCAAGAGATTATCAACCTTTCAGTACTTGACAATCCAAGAGATACTTGCTGTGTTCTAATTGGCTGTCTTGATGTTGATACTTGTAGGATAATTTCCTAACCAAGAAGACACAGCACATTTATGCCAACTCCAAGGAAATAAGTTCAGGTCATGGCTCAGAAGGAATGCTTAGCTTAATGTCAAACCAAAAGATGTTGCTGAAGCATCCAAGCATTTCTCAAAAGAGTCAAGTACATAAACCTCATGCACTATGCTATTGGAAGAAGTGATGTGCATGATGTAGTGGAACTACACTGTGTTCCCAGGGAACAATATTTAACAGATATTTTAACAATGCTCTTAATGCAGCAACTCTCTCAGGTTGACAAATGAGCTTGGTAGGTAATAATCTCTTATTCTCTTGAATATCTGTGTTAAATGCATGCAGCCAGTGATTTTTGATCTCTGGAATTATTTGTTTATTTTGTTGTGCTTTATTTGTTTTATTTTGTTGTCATGACAAATCAATATGGATGAATGATGATTATGGATCAAGTGAAGTTATCTATGAAATGATCTTCTAAGTAATATTCAATGAGATAGCAAGCTACTTTTCTCACTGATATTAAATAGTTGATCATCTCTAGACATTAACAAGCTAATGCATTGCTGTTCTTTGATTTTTCCTATGGATGAATATTCAGGGATATCATTTGTCAAATGTCATACATTTAATGAATGATGTCAGCTGAATATGTGTATTGAAAATTAAAATAACTTGCTTGTAACATTGTTCAAAAGATATTAATTTTCTGTAATGTCACTTGTCTAGAGATTTTTTTTTCCAAAAAAAAAAATGAATTAGTTGAACATATATATATGGTCAACTATTAATTTTTACTATTATCTCTACTCAAAAACCGTTGCCATGATAACTTTTAAATCTGAGCTAAGACACATTTTTCACTCTAGGAACTCGAGTAGTCTCTGCATTTACACTAGGGTGATTTAATGCATGTCTCTTCAGTTTTCCTAACCCCCGTTTAACCCTAGTTAAACACAAGGGTTATCTAGCAACTCCCTGCCTATTTAAAGGCACGGGTTGAGCTCACCTCCTCATCATCATCACTAAATTTTCTTAAAAATGGCTTCTGGAATTCTCGACATAAACCCTAAGGAGTTCAATCTATTGTCAGCAGTTGACAAGATTCTCCTACTCCAGGAGAATATTGACCAGCTTATCCAGATGGAACAGGATGAGGTTGAACGGATGAGAGCAGCCCTGGCTATTCTTATAGCTCGCAACCGTAGGGGAGGTCCTGACGGAGGCCCTGAAGGAGTCTCTAGGGAGGCAGCAGCAACAACTTAGCTGTTGTTTGACTGCTTCTCCAGTGGAGAGGGCGAGAGACTTGGGGACTGGGGAGTTTTTGTTTGTTTTGTCATTTGATTATCAGAACTATGTAATTTTAATTTTTTTTAATAAAATGTTAGGGGTTTCCCCCTCTTTTTATTATCTTGCTTGTGTGATGCGTATGTTTCTTTTTCTTTCTGCATATGTGAATCTATTGACATGTCTAACTTCTTAAAAATGGATTGCATGCTAACCAGGTTCAAACTGTAACACGAAGAACATTTAACAAACGTCTCATAAACACAAAAAAAAAAATTACACATAAAAATCTGATCTGTTGAACAATTTTTTTTTCTTTTCAATGGCTTGTTCAAAGTATGACACATGTAAACTATCTATCAGATCATCAGCTTTGATTCAGTTATCAGGAAACCCTAATTGTACAACTAACAGAATAGTGAGCTCTCTGAGCTACACAGTTCTTGTTTCATCTTTTTTGCATGAACTCAAAGAAGAAAAATCAGAAGAATACTTGAGAAATTACAAGTATTTGACAGATTAATCGAGTTGTCTGTTTGAAGCTTCTGATGATCTTTGTGAGAATGTTGTAACAATTAACGGGAAACTGGTAATCTTGGACTTTGAGAGAATAAACCTTCAACGGAGAAGGCTCTTAAAAGTACATCACTGATGAAGGAAAGGTAAATATCTAATCTTTTTCAGACTCTCACTTGTTAAATCTAGATCATAATTCTCTGCCTTTAAAAAAAACTGAGATGAGAACTGATTGGAATGACCCCCGAGTTCTCTACCCTATCAGTTACACCCTAAATGTAATAAACAATTCCTAACCCCCTCTACAGTTTCTTAACAAACTGTAGTTGCAAAATCTAGCAAATCTCAATCAGTGGGGAGTGATAAAGGACTTAAGTGAGGGTGAGGGCAGTGGTGAACATCAAGAAACCACTAGAAGGATTGTGAGGGTGAGATTACCAGCCAAACCACCTTATGTCTTCTCAAAAAGACATAATGGTTAAAAATGGATTAGCTCTTTTCTGGTTGTAGTCTCTCAAAAGATTATGATCATTGAAAAAATGCTCTTATCCAGGAGCACTAATGAGGGTTTGGAACACTGTGTACAAAATGTGACTTAATACCATTTCTATTTCTTGAAGTAGGATGGAAAAGTATGCACATGCACAGGGGGAGCACACACTTTTCTTAAATTCAGCTTGATGCATCTTCTTCAAATGTGAGGATGCAGTCCCCATTCCAATTCTCCTCATTAAGTGATAACATCAGCATTCAACTCATGAGCACTTGATTCTCCATTTTCTGAACTCTTGGAGAAGCTCCATTCACCTAGTGATCATTCTCTTTCAGAGAATTCATTGGATCACTAGTCTCTTCTTGATGATCTTGATGTAAGCATTGTGCACTTAAATGTCACATTCAATCTCCACAGAACTTACATCAATTTCTACTTCACAAGTCCATTCTTCAATATCCTCTACGGATATCCTTCATCTGCAGAAAGGTGTCTCTCAACCTACGGATAAGCCTAATCAGCAATTATCCGTAGAAAAACAATATTGACTTCCCTAATTTTTCTTGCAAAATCAATAAGCTTATACAAACTGAGTATCAAGGAATTCAATATAGTTGAGACATCTATAGGATTAAGGGAAGGGAGCGAGTGGAGAGGCTGGCTTGAGACCAGGCAAAAGGAAAGGGAGAGAATAAGAGGCATGCTATTTCTTCCAGCATGGCAAAATGAGAGTTTTTGAGTGCCCCTTTAGTAAGGGAAGGTGAGTTGTGTGAAGTGAGCCAGGATGAGATCCTGATGCAAGAATAGAGAGATTACAGAGAGAAATCTTTCGAATCATGAAGTGTTCGATTCCTATACCCAAATATCTTATTCAGTAACTGAGTTAATACCTCTTCTATCTAACTTGCTGATAACAAAAAGGGGGAGAAAATAGAGAAGATAGGTTGTTCTCAGAGGGAGTTAGAAGGAGATCTCAGACTTCAGAATTTCTCTACCCTCAGTTATAATCTATTGGAACCCCTTAGAAGAACGTATAGACTAAGTTACAGGAAAGTATATGGAATCTGACAGCTTCAAGTTTTTATTTTTTTTCTTTTTGCAGCATCATCAAATTATGTCCAGTATTACTCTCTATCTAAAGATCATTGAGAACTTTGAAGGGTTTTGTTATCATCAACTTAAGGATTTATGCCAGTTCTAACAGTCATAAATAGGGGGAGATTGTTAGGGTTGATACGTTTGGAATGATGATAACAAAATACTCAAGACAAGAATTTGATCATGATATCGAAGCTGATAGTCAGAAAGGTAAATCACAGCAGCTAATAATCAGAAAGCTAACTAGAAGGCACTTTATCTATCCAAGGACTAAAAGCCACATCAAATGTATGGAAGATATTCTGTCATCAAGTTAGGAAGCAATTCAGTAGCAAGCCAACAGACATCTAATAAAGCAACAAGTGTTTCAGTGGTAAGTCTGCCAAAATAACTCAGTAATGGTGAGTCAATAAGGATGACAAGATGTTTTACCTAAGGATGAAGCTAAATATATCTAATCTACGGATAAAAGCTGAAAACATCGTATGTCATCAATGGATAGAAGCTGAGGACATCTTATCTCATCAACGGATAAAAGCTGAGAACATCTTATCTCATCAAAGGATAAAAGCTGAGGACATCATATCCATCTACGGATAAAAGCTGAAGAAAGTTGATCTACAGATACAGCTAAGGATGTCATGTTCTATCTATGGATGTAGCTAATGATGTCATGGTCTATCTATGGATGAAGCCAAGGATGTCATGTCCTATCTATGGATACAGCTTAGGATATTACTTCTACTGATATTCTGAGATTACTATTCTACGGATAAATGAAGTAGAATAGTAGTTTACGGATAAGGAATTAATACGCCTACTGATATTCATGTCATTCAACATGAAAAGCAAATCTATGTAAAGAAATCTTTTGGAATCTTTTTTATTTAACAGGTTGAATGGAGGACAGTCTCAGAGATTACCATTGCACACCCATGACTAAAAGATGGCGGATAACGACGTAAAAGATGTATGGAATCGGGAGTCAAACTGTAAATATTCGAAGGCTCAAATTCCTACAAATGAAATGTGAAGTCATCCATTATCTTCTATGTCTCAAAGGATAAATAAGAGTTACAGCATCTACCTAGAAGTTTATCTTCTAACTGGACGCAAAGGAAAAGCTTGACAAGCATGAAGACCTATATGCAATACTACATGTTCACTTATCTTAGATGATAGTGACCTGACAGTCGTGTATCCAAGGAAAGGTCTTTTTTATGCAGATGTCACGTGGGCTTGGAAGCTAGGTCAAATTGCATGAACTTAGTAATTCTTGAAGAAAGAAGCACACTCAACCAAAAAGCATTCTTTGGGACTATACAAGTTTATCTGTGATGCCAGCCAAGGCATTTCCCGAATAGAATAGCTTCAGAGTCGAGCATGTGAATAAGTAGAACCAAAAATGTAATATTTTATTATGTTTTAGGTTTTGATTGTAACATACAGTTGATGTATATAAGACTATATGGTGTAGCATATAAAAGTGTGAAGAGAGCACCAAGCTAAAAGAAAAATACTTAGGCTCTCTTTCATCATCTGTGTAAGCAGCTGGAGTTTGTTGAAAAATACTTAGGCTCTCAGGTGGGCTTTTTCCGAGAAACCCACCTGAAAAGTTTAAAAAGTTTGCTTGTCTCCTGCATTCCTTTTTAACTTGAAGAATTCATTTTTGTTCAAAGCTTGACTGAATTTTAGTTAATTTACAAACTTCAAATCCAATTCTAATACTAATACTTCCACTTTTGACTTATATCCTTTTTAGATAATATAATTTTTAAATCGGTTGATATTGTTTTGGCGGTACTGAGGACCAGCCAAAATTTTGGATAAGATCTCCCTTACGCTTTTTATATAAAAGGATTTAATTGAATATAATAATAATAATCAATAATAATATTATATTGATAATATTATAACAATAATATAATTATTAATATTCAATAATAAATTTTATTATAATTATTGAATACTATTAATAATATATTTTACTCCCTCCGTCCCCCTCAATTCTTTACATTGAGGGGACGACACGGGTGTTAAGAAAAAGTGTAAATTAATAGGAAAAAGTAAGAAAAATGAGTAAAGTGGTGGGACCAATCAATATTTAATGTATAAAGTGGGTATAAAGTAGGTATAGTGGAGGAAAATAGTGAATGTTATTGGATTTTATATTATAAAATGTTACTATTTTTGGTATGTAAAGAAACGAGAGGGACGTACCAAAAAGGAAAGTGTAAAGAAATGAGAGGGACAGAGGGAGTACTAAATAATATCATTATCAATAATAAATTTCATTGAATATTATATTATTAGAATTATAAATATATTTAAAGCTTAATTCATAATATGTAATAATATTATTGTGATTGAAATTATATTAAAAAAGTGATTTATTAGTATATATTTATGAAAATAAGCTCATAATATATAATAATTAATAATATATTGAATATGACGTTATTAGAATTATAAATATATTTAAAACTTAATCCATAACATATAATCATAGTATTATGATTAAATTTTATATTAAAAAAGTGATTTATTGGTAAGTATTTATGAAAATCAGCTCATAATATATAATAATATAATTTCAATTTGTTTTAAATCTAAAAAGTGAATTATTAATAATATTGTATTTAGATTAGAATTGTGTGAAAGGCATATGCACTGGCCTATTTATAAACACCGATGATTCGACTCAACTTAAACAAAAATGTAATAAGTAAATAATATACAAACTGTCACATGAATCTCATAAGATAATATCAGTCAAAGTGAATGAAGATTAAAGTCAATCTACAGACTTGGAGTAATTCTACATTGAAATAAGTTCATTTATTTGATCAAGTCTCAATGAAGTATTCAAGAAAATGGATCTATTAAAGTGACAGAGATTTCAACAGTGTGACAAGAAATATACAGGTTACAGAGTTTGATAATTGTAAAGAAAAAGAATCACAACTTAAAGTCAAGAAATGAAGAACAGTCATTGTAGTTAATCACTCATGAACCAGACAGTATATTGAGTGTCAACATCATACAGTGGAAGTTCGTCATTATTTTCAGTGGTTCACAGAATGATTTTGCTATCAAGAAATTGTATTAATTCTCTTTTATTAATTAAATAAGTTAGTTAATTTATTCGATAAATTAATTCAATCAGAATTAATTTATTCCTTAAATTAATTAAAAGGTTAATTAAATTAGAATTAATATAATTATGAAAAGACTTAAAAAAATGATCTAGTAAGGTTATCCATGATAGTCCTACCGATAGTCATTGTAGTTCAAATGGTTGTCTTGTCGATAGTCTTTCCAATTCAGTAGTAAGTCTTGCTGATGTTCTTTATGGTTTAAATGGAAGTCTTGTCAGTTCAGCTGACTGTCTTTCCAATAGTCTTTCCAATTCAGTAGTAAGTCTTGCCAGTAGTCTTTATGGTTTAAATGGAAGTCTTGCCAGTTCAGTTGACTGTCTTTTCGATAGTCTTTTCAAGCCAAAGTGTTAGTCTTTCCAAGTCAAGGCAATTGGCGTACATAAAGAAGAAAAAGAGGCTATAGACAGTAGTACAAGATATTAAGACAGAAGCCAACCAAAGTTTTATCTTTTTCTCTGCCTTAAAGATATAAACTGCACGAGCTTTTAGTGTTTGCCGGTGAATTAATTTCTAGCTTTGATTGTAATATTTAAGCCACTAAATTAGTTTACACTTGTATTTAAAGACTATCTAGCGGATCATTATCCCTAGAAATTATCTCGAACTATTTTTTAGTATTCGATCTTTTTATTACAAATATAAATAAATTCATGTCGAATTTATTCTAATTTGTTTTAATTAGTTTGATAATCATTCCCTGTAATATGTACTGTAATTGTAACAACTTTCAAGTTTAATATAATTTATATTTAATTTGAATCTTGTTTCATTTTATTTCACTTAAATTTGTTCTTGGATTATTATTTCACGAACCGAACAAATTTGAGAAAACAGTATAGTTTGTATTCAACCCCCCTTCTACAAATATATCAAGACCTAACATTGTGTACCTATAAAAAAAGATTAGAATTGTGTAATATATGACAATGTTAAATCAAGTAAATAATGTATTTAGATTAGAATTATTAACTAACCATGGTTAGTATAGTAGGATTAGAATAACAAATAAGGAATTTTTTTAATATAATATGATTGATCTAAAATTTAGGAATGGTTTCTGATTCCTAAAATAATCCATATTTTTTGATTGGTTAACCACATACCTGGGTAGACTCAGGTATTATAATAAAGGATAAGAGTTTAGTGATTCAACAAATATAGCCCATCAAATATAATTATTTACATTTTTTTGTTAAAAATTATATGATTGAAGTGCTCAGTTTTTTACCTATTATCTGAAAAGTGACACCTAAGTGCCACATATATTATGGTTTTGTACCCTTAGAATTGCTCTAAGATTGCATATATATTAAATCAATATTGCGATGATGTGGAGCCTTGTGCAAGCTATTTAAGTGTTATATATTTGCGACAAATTGGTTTCTTTATATACGATACGTATCATAGAGGAACTTGTTGTATTTTTTTTTGATGACTTGTATATATTTGTATTTTAAGCAATGTTCTAAAAAGCACAAAGCGATCCAAAATGGTGAGAGGACCTTCTAGCACTTAAACGATTAGGCGGATGCTTAAGTAGAATTTTAAGCGGGTCATTAATCGAATTAATAATATATATATTTAAATTTTAAAATATAATATTATTATATTTATATAATTATATAATAATTAACAAATAAGAATTTAAAATATAAAATATTTTTAATCCAAAATGTTATTTTAAAATTTTATGATAATTATAGTAATATTATAATAAATATTATTATTTTAAAGTTAAAAAATTAGCAAGTCAACACTATTTTGACTACTTAAATCCGTTTAATTACCGTTTAATTCACTTACTGTTAGGTCCAAAGTATCGTAGAAGAGGGGGTTGAATACGATACTCACAAATAATTCAATTTCGTTCGCGGATTAATCTTTCAGTTCTATAACGAAATCAAACACACCAAACCAAATCAAGTTTCGGGGAATATATCTTTTTATAAATATAAACCTCGAGGGGTGCTACAATTTCTAATCCGTAGATTAGCTTCAATGAGTTTAAGGTTACACAAATACAAAACAATGATCAAATTCTGAGCACTATTAATTCTCTGATAATTTCTCCGGCTCAGTTCTCTCTCTCAGTAATGTTTCTGTGTAGAATGTCTTAACTGAAGAAGACACTTTCTTCTCTCAGTATTAATTGTAGTCTTAGATTTGAAAAACCATCGAACCAAACTTGTAGAAACAATCCTGGCCGTTGGATCTTCATCAACCATATAAGACAAAACAAACTTTTCACCTGCTCCTCTAATTTGAAAACTATCGAATGGTAAAGTTAATATTCCATTCGATAGTTTTTAATAAAAACTATCGAATGAAACATTAATTAACATTAGTTTTCAATAACTCTCATTCGATGGTTTTCTAAATAGAAAAACCATCGAATAGTTTTCTTGTCCTTGTCCTTTTAGAAAAGCTCCTGTGTACCAGGGTGTTTAAGTTTTAGACTGTATCAATTTTTTTCTGAGACGATAAAACAACCTGATCTTTTTAAGTGCCGTCACCTAGTGCAACTGGTCTGGTTCACAGATGAATAACACTTGATCAATTCTTCTTTTATGTCTTCAATTCAGTGCTGCTGATAAGTCCTTTGTCGTTCTGGTTGCTTCATTTATATCACTGGAATCTCGTGGTACTTAACCCTAAATCATTCACATACTTCTGTCATCTTGAAAGTCTTGTTTCTTTTGCTGTCACTGAGGCTTGAACATTTTCATGAACTTCTTTCCGTGACCTGTTTACGGACTTCAAGAATACATAACGTATTTTGATTTTTTGAGTTTACCTTTTCTTCTTTGATTCTGGATTCCTGTGCTTCTGTTAATATTATTGTCTGTCTTGTCCTTTGTTGAGTTGTATTTATCTCTTTTACATCTTATGTTACATTATGCTTTACAATCTCCCCCTATTTGATTGGATAGAGTTCGACAAGCAAATACTTCGAGGATAACTCAACTAACTAAGGAAACATGAAACTAATTAAAGTAAGACAGTGTAATAATATTAAATGCATTCTGGATCAGATATATATATACATTTCCAGATTTCATAAATCAAAAAACAATTAAACTTTATACAATGAAGTTGCTCCTCTAGTCTGAGCTGATAGTTCTTTTGTTCTTTGCTTCAATCTTCAGTCCATTCCGATCTCACCTTCTTCAATCATTGGATCGGAGTTAGCAGCTTGATAATCAATCACAGATAGATAGTGTTAGGCCAAATACACAATATATAATCAAGATAAGTATGATAATAATAATTAAGAACACTGTTTATGAATCAAAAACTGAATTATAAATAACTCTTCTCTCAGTGATGTTAATGAATCACAGAGAGCTGCTAGGTTACAAGAATAATAATTCTATGTTCGCATCCCTTTTAGGGTTAACCTATCTGTGTTTATATATTACACAGTTACATAATCAATCTCTATTTGATACTCCTATAAATCAGCTATACAGATTATATCAAATTAGGATTGCTTCTGTCTTCTGTTCCGTTTCCTTAACTGTCTCAATATATCTTGTTTCTTTCCATCTTCAAGATATATTGCTTCTAGAATCTTCAAGTCAGCACCGACAGTTAATAAACTCTTTACCCCGTCAGACTTTAACAAACTCTGACTGGCTTCTTAGTAAACTCTGATTAACACCTGGTACTTAAACACTGATGAGCAAACGTCAGCAATTATATTTAACAATCTCCCCCAACTTGTTCATACTAAAATGTACAAGTTAAAAAGATAATTGATGATGTCAAAACATATAACAAATGCAGTGTTTAAAATATAACAGAGTTTAACTTTAACTTAGAACAGAAAACTTTAAAAACTTACAGTCAGACTTTATTTGATTTCTTGAATATCAGGCACTGTCCTGAGATAGTCCGTAAGTAATCTTCTCTCAGCTCTTTCCAGTTCAGCAATCATAATCTCCTTCAGTTCTTTATACTCTGGATCTCCTTCACCAGTTTGATATATGGCAGCCCTCAGAGAATAAATACTGTTTTTCCTCATTTCATTTCCGAGTTTTATATAATATGATTTGTCTGACTCCAAATTCAATTCCAAGACTTTGATACCCAGTGTTGTCTTGAACTTGGCACTATTTCTTTTCATCTCAACAATCTTTCCATAAGCATCTCTGTACTTAGGAATGTATGCACTAGAAACACCACCTCCAAGAAGCACTTTAGATTTCATCATTCTGTCTTTTATGACAAGAGCAGCATCATGAGTACTTTTGTTTTTGATTTTGAGAAGGTATAAAACATACTCAAGCTTTTCCCATAGCTTCAATTGAATATCAGCTTCTCCTACTCTGTATACTCTTCCATCAGACATGAAGTATAACAAAACCTCTTTCTTCAAACCCCTGTGATAGACCATCTGAACAGATTCCAGTTTATCAAGGCTCTCTTGAGATACCCCAATACCAGCTTCTGCCAGTGAAGTTTGATCTAAAGATCTGTTGTTTATTCTCTTCTCCCTATGTGAACCTAAACCAGACTTATCAAAAGATTCTTTTCCAAGTACAGTCCTGGTTTGAGAAAAATCCACAGGTTGAAGTGTCAGAGTTTCAGAAAGTGCAGGTCTTAAGAAACCTTTGAGTTGTGGAGCTAGCTGAGTTTGTACAACTTGAACTTTGTCAGAGGTTGTCATAACTTTAGTAGAAACATCAACATGAGCAGCGTCAGAGGTTGATTTACTTATCCTTGATTCAACTTGAGCAATGTCAGAGGTTGAATAATTCTTCTTAGGTAACTGTCCTTCTTCTTCCAGTATACCCTTTCCTTTATCAGTATTTGCAATTACAGGCCTCCTGGTGTATTGTATACTCTGTTGAGTATTTTCCTTGATAGAAATTCCAGTTTCTTTCTTTCTAGGAGCCTTTACTGATTTCTTCTTATAATTTCCAGAAGCAACTTTCTTCTTATGTTCTTCTGCTAGCATTTGTTCTTCTGCTTGAATATCTTCAACAGTAGCATCTTGACCATGCTCAGCTAGAAACAACTGAGTCGCAACTTCTTCATCAGTAATTGGAGATTGAGAAGAAAGAAGTAAACTTCTTACTCTTGAAGAAGACTGCCCTCCAGTGTTTATTCCTTTTCCAGCATTAGCCTGAGCATCAGAGTTTGACCTCCTCCCTTGCTCTTGAACATTCTTTTTCCTTTGTTCTTTATCTTTTGCACCACCATCAGTGGTATCATCCTTCCGAGTCAGAGTTTGAGAGCTCTTGCATTTGTCTTTAGATACTCTCTCCCCCTTTTTGACATCATCAGAAATCAATACTGATGTGAGCAGTTCCAAGGAATTAGCAATTGCATCCAGCTTATTTGACATGTCAGCTTGATTCTCTTCAACTTTTGACAATCTGGAGTTAAAAGCCTTCTGTTCTTTACACAAAGAGATATATAGAGATTTATCCTTTTGCAGTGTAAGTTCCCTTGCAGCTATGTCATTCCTTAGACCATCAATAACCTTGTCAGTACCATCAAAACGATTATTTAATGATTTGACTTGGACTATTGTAGCTTTGAGATGAGTTAAAAGTTCAGGATTTTGAATCTCCTTTGAAGACTTGGTCACAAAATCAACAGCTCTTTCATCAGAAAAGATAGTTTCTCTGCTTGACCAATTGGAGAAATACATATCCTGGAAATGAGCATCTGTAGCGCGTTGAGCAGAAATTCTTTGAGAATGGTCAACAGAGTTTGCATAAGAATCAGCATTAGAAGAATCAGGAACATCTTCTTCAGCATCATCTTGTGCTCCCTCATGAAGATCAGAATTTACAATAACATTCTCTGCAGTAATTTCAACATTCTCTGCTGCAGCTTCATTTTTCTCAGCATCTTCTTCTACTGCTGGAACAACTTCTTCTACTACAATTTGTTTCTCAGCATTGTCAACAATCTGCTCAGAAGAGACAGATTTTGCTGCTTGATCAACCTCTTCACCAACTTCAATAACATGATTAGTGACAGAGAGAATCTCTGTATGAGTTGCCATTGACTCTTCAAGTACTAGAGTGGCTTGATCAGCTGCCACATCCTCAGTGTCACAAACACTGACAACAGGATGTGCTTCAACAATGGTATCCATTTCAAGATCAGTATTTAAATCTTGTTTCTCAAAAATTTCAGCCTCTTCTTCAGCATTTGCCAAGACAGACACAGAGGCTGCTTCAAGATTCTCATTAGCCTCCTGAACAATAATCTCAGGAGCTTCAGTTTCCATAAAAACCCTGTCCTCAGCATCAGCATTTACAACAAGCTCCTCAGCAATAATTTCAGGAGCTTCATGCTGGACAGCTTCAGTATTTGGATCAGAAACATCCAACTCCTCAAAAAGATAATCAGCCACCAACTTTCTTCTTTTCTGATGGGAAATCTCACTGTCAGCAAAAGATGGCCTATTTGCCCTTCTTTTCTTCCTTGAAGTTCCAGCAGATGTTGATACCCCAATATCAACTGATGATTTAGAAATCCTTGCTGGCTTAGAACCCATATGCTTAGTCCTACCACTAGATTTTGGTTTATTGGGAAGAACAGTATCTAGAGGTTCAGGCTGTGGTTCAGATTGAGAAGAAGCCTGTGTTGGTGGATTTACTTGATCATTTATAAACTGTTGCACAGAGGCAGGTAGCAACAACTCTCCAACAACCCCTTTCTTAACATCCTTATTGATAAGATCAGAAAATATCCTCTTGTGTAATTTAAAACAAGAAACATCTTCATCAATTACTTCTACCCCTTCAACACAGTAAGAGAATAAAATCTGACAAAATCTAGAAAAGTAAACTACTCTTCTATTTTCTGTCATTTTCTCCCCTAAGTTATTCAAAACAAGTCGTGCAAAATCAAAATGATTATCATATAACAGAGAGTACCCGATTTGCAGACTGTCTGTGGGAATAGCATCCCAGTTGGTGCATTTCTTTCCGAACGTCCTTGTAATGCAATCAAAGAAGAAGCTCCACTCCTTCCTTAAGAACGGTCGTTTCAACTGTCCAATCTTAGTCAAGGGTCCAGAATACCCAATCTCTCGCATCATCCTTATCAAATCTTCATCACCCATTCCAATAGTATACGACGAAAACTCAGGAAACCCCATTGCAGCTCGAATGGTTCCAGCAGTAATTACATACTCTGTTTCTTCAAATTCAAAGATAATAGATGGGTTACCAGTCTCACCACCATCATCATACATCCCCGACTCCCAAAACGCCTTCATTTGTAAACCAGAAAGTTTTGCTGGTTCAACTAAAGCACGCCCAATCGCTGACTGAGCAAGAAAATCTTGAATCATATGAAAAGCTTCTGGTGCGTTGGCAGTGTTTAATGGTGCTGCATAGTTATTTGGAACAAATTCTAACCCAGAAGAAACAAAAGCTGTAGTCGCCATTAGTAAGATTTGAAAGAAATCAAAGAAACTGATGCAAAAGATTCGAAAGAGTTTGAAAGTAGGAAAGTGTTTGTGAATATGTGTGTGTGATAATAGATGTGAATTGAAGTAAGATGTGAAAGGTTTAGACGTATGTGTGTGTATTGTATAAATATGAAATTCAAAATTAAAAACTGAACAGTTTTTAATCATTAATACACAACTGTCTTACTCCTTTAATTATGTGAGTGGGACACGTGGCACACATGCAATGACTGACAGCAAGTAATTGACAGTTTCCAATGCGCATGCGCAGTAAAAACAGCAATAATTACCGCCTGTTACACTTTTCTAGGAAATTAACCTCTCTCCTCTGTTTAAAACATTCTTGATCAACTGTCCAATCATACTCTTTTTAAATTTTCAAAACAAATGTCTTTTTCTCAAAATTATAATATGTCTGAAACCAACAAAATTTATTTTAATCACCAGAGATTAAAATTAAATTACCTCGGCGTAGAGTACATAATTCATCAGTGTTTACCAATCCTCCTCCTTTAGAAACAAACTCTTTTCACAAACTGTACAGATGTGAGTATTTGTGTGTGAATTAGCAGAGTTTACCGAATATGAATATTTAGACCATCTCAAAGTGCATAAAATCCACGAACTAAAGTAGTAAAAACTGGTTGCCTAAACTCTCATGTATAACATAAAATCTGATTTTTATATCTAAACTCTGTATACTGATATCCTTTCATTTGGATATATCTTTTATTTTTCACCCCCTTTATGATATTTTTTTTTTATATATATATTTTTTTCCAGTAATCAGTGGTTGACACTAGTCACCAAAAATCAAAGATTTTAGCCCTTATTTCATACAATAAGTTCTTGGATCTTCCTAGGCACAACATGATCTCAAAGGAATTTGTGCTCTTTTTGGCATCTTTTGATTCGAGGGTGAATTGTTTGCAATTAATAATCAGAGTTTAGACTTTTCATCAGTTAATACAATTAATTTATGAGAGAAAATGCAAACAGCTAATACAAACTCAGTGTATAGGATCAATAAACTAAGAGATGCTATAAATATAGAGACAGTATCATGCTGTGTAAAATTTCTGCACATTTTGTAATCAGAATTTATAATACTTAGAAGGATTCATGATTACTTACTGAAAATCATGCTTCATACATTTTTCTTCATCGGTCCATGTGTTTCAGACAAAAATCATAATCAGAGTTTAACATCAGACTTTAACCGACAGAGTATGACTAACAGAGTTTACTTATCAGAGTTTAACATGCTGGTGCAAATAACAGTTAACATATGCAAAGAATCATGAGCATAAAATCATGTATAGAATTTGAATCTAACCAGCATCTCTAGTCAAAACCAGAGATCATTCCAAGTTCATTTACCAGCCTTGTAAAGGTAGCTTCACTCAAAGGTTTGGTGAAGATATCTGCAAGCTGTTGGTCTGTAGATACAAAATGAAGCTCAATATCTCCTTCTTCTACATGTTCTCTGATAAAATGATACCTTATGCTGATGTGCTTGGTCATGGAGTGTTGTACTGGATTACCTGTCATAGCAATAGCACTTTGATTATCACAGTAAATAGGTATTTTAGAGTACCTTAATCCATAGTCCAGCAACTGATTCTTCATCCATAAAATCTGTGCACAACAGCTACCAGCAGCTATATACTCTGCTTCTGCCGTGGATGTGGAAATTGATTTCTGTTTCTTGCTGTACCAAGAAACTAATCTGTCACCTAAAAATTGACAGCTTCCACTTGTGCTTTTTCTGTCTATTTTACAGCCTGCAAAATCTGCATCAGAGTAACCAATTAATTTAAACTCTGATTCTTTAGGGTACCACAAACCAAGAGTTATGGTTCCATTGAGATATTTGAAGATCCTCTTCACAGCTGTTAGATGTGGCTCTCTGGGATCTGCTTGAAATCTTGCACAAAGACATGTTGCATACATGATATATGGTCTACTTGCTGTGAGATAAAGAAGAGACCCTATCATTCCTCTATAGTTTGTCATATCTACTGAGGCTCCTGTGTCTTTGTCTAGCTTTGTTGCAGTAGCCATGGGAGTTGTAGCAGATGAACTATCAAGCATTCCAAATTTCTTGAGAAGGTTTCTGGTATATTTTGCTTGATTGATAAAAATACCATCATCTGTTTGCTTGACCTGTAAGCCTAGAAAGTAACTAAGCTCTCCCATAATGCTCATTTGATATCTTGACTGCATAAGCTTTGCAAATTTCTTACAGAGTTTGTCATTTGTAGATCCAAAAATTATGTCATCCACATAGATTTGAACTAACAGTAAATCATCACCATGATTAAAATAGAACAAGGTTTTGTCAATTGTGCCTCTAGTGAACCCACTTTCTAAAAGAAATTGAGCCAGAGTTTCATACCATGCTCTAGGTTCTTGCTTTAGTCCATATAACGCCTTATCAAGCCTGTAGACATAATCTGGATATTTGGGATCTACAAACCCTGGTGGTTGTTCAACAAACACTTCTTCTTCAAGTTTCCCATTGAGAAAAGCACTTTTCACATCCATCTGAAAAACTTTAAACTTTTTGTGTGCAGCATAGGCCAGAAAAATCCTTATTGCCTCCAATCTTGCAACTGGAGCAAAAGTTTCATCATAGTCAATTCCTTCCTGTTGAGAATAGCCTTTTGCCACAAGTCTAGCCTTATTCCTTGTAATCACTCCATCACTATCTGTTTTGTTTCTGAAAACCCACTTTGTACCAACAATAGATCTGTTCTTTGGTCTTGGTACAAGTGTCCAAACTTCATTCCTCTCAAATTCATTTAACTCCTCTTGCATTGCTGTTATCCAGTTTGCATCTTGAAGAGCTTCTTCCACTTTCTTGGGTTCTGTTTGAGATAAGAATGCATGAAACAGACATTCATTATTTGTAGCACTTCTAGTTCTTACACTAGCTTCTGGATCTCCAATTATCAAGTCAGGTGTATGAGCCTGTGTCCACCTTCTTGTTGTTGGTAATTGGCTTCTATTAACATTATTAGATCCTCCCCCTTGATCCATGCTTTCCTGATTTTCTTGACCATTTGCATTCTCTGAGGCTCCCCCTGAATTGGACTGTTCAGTATTTGAACTTTCAGAGTTTGACTCAGAGTTTCTGTTTGATTCTTCATTTGACTCTCTTTCAGAATTTGAGTCTTCATTTTGAGAATTTTCTGAAGTTTCTTCACGCTCCCCCTCGACTAGTTCTCTATTTTGTTCTGTCTGAAATAATTCTTCAGTGTTTACCAGTAGAGGATCAGAGTATGCTTCGACAGAGTTTGTTGGATTTGCTTCATCAGAGTTTACATCATCAGAGTTTAGATCTTCATTTTCAAAGTGAAGTTGATCATGATATTCTTCATCTTCTATTCCAGTTATTTTCTTGTCATCAAATGACACATGTATAGATTCCATGATCACTTTAGTTCTTAGATTGTAGACTCTGAATGCCTTTGTTGACAATGGGTATCCAACAAAAATTCCTTCATCAGCTTTTAAGTCAAACTTGGTCAACTGTTCAGGATGAGTTTTCAATACAAAACACTTGCATCCAAATATATGAAAATACTTCAAATTTGGCTTCTTATTCTTCACCATCTCATATGGTGTTTTTCCATGCTTGTTGATCAGTGTAGCATTCTGAGTAAAACAAGCAGTTTGAACAGCTTCTGCCCAGAAATAAGTTGGCAACTTTGCTTCATCAAGCATTGTTCTGGCAGCTTCGATTAGAGTTCTGTTCTTTCTTTCAACTACACCATTTTGCTGTGGAGTTCCAGGTGCAGAAAATTCTTGCTTCACTCCTCTTTCCTTGCAGAAAGCTTCCATTACTGAATTTCTGAATTCAGTTCCATTATCACTTCTTATAATTTTCACTTTAAAATCTGATCCTTTTTCCAGTAGCTTTACATGTTCCATTAGAATTGAGGCAGTTTCATCTTTCTTTGCTAAGAAATACACCCATGTGTACCTTGTGTACTCATCAACAATGACTAAGGCATACTTCTTTCTGCCCAATGACATTATATTTACTGGACCAAAAAGATCAACATATAGAAGATGATAAGGATCCATAACTGAAGATTCAGATTTTGTCTTGAAAGATGACTTCCTTTGCTTGGCCTTTGGACAAGAATCACACAGACCATCTAAGCTTAGTATTGACTTTGGAAGTCCCCTTACAAGATCTTTTCGAATAAGTTCATTGATGTTGTTCAAGTTTAGATGAGAGAGCTTCTTATGCCATTTCCAACTCTCTTCATTTGACATTTTTGCAGACAGACACACAATTTTTCCTTCAGAGTTTGTTACCAAACTTGCTTCATAGATGTTATTGTGCCTGTGTCCAACTAGAACAACTTTCCTTGTAGATTTGCTGATCACTTCACAATGTTCATTATGAAAATCTACATGGTATCCTCTGTCACAGATTTGACTCACAGAAAGCAGATTATGCTTGAGTCCTGAGACTAGAGCTACATTCTTGATGATGACACTTCCAAGATTGATATTGCCATATCCCAGAGTACGTCCTATGTTGCCATCTCCATAGGAAACTTTTGGGCCAGCTTTCTCCTCATAGTCTGATAGCAGGGCTTTATTTCCAGTCATATGTCCTGAGCATCCACTGTCCAAGATAAGAGTGCTCTCTTTTATGCCCTGCAATCACAAACAAACACTAAGTGTTAGTTTTAAGGATCCAGACTTTCTTGGATCCTTTGGCTTTCTTAACATTGTTAGCTTTTGCAGCGGAATCACTATTAACAGAGTTTAAACTAACATTGTCAGACTTTACACTTGAAGAGTTTGCTCTAACCCATTTCAAGTTGGGTTTTAGCTCATAATAATTGTGATAAATAGCATGATAACTCTTGCAAGTATATATGGAATGCCAAGTGCTCCCACAGTGTGTGCATAAAGTCTGTGGCCTAACCCTAACATAATCATTCTTTACTCCAGATGTGGAAGGTAAAGAGTTAATATTTTTATTCTTCCTGCAAAAACTGGCAAGATGGTTAGCACTACCACAGTTATAACATGTTTTTCTTGGAGCTACTGAATTAGGCAGATGATTATTCCTTTTATTTATGCCTACTTTTCCATTCCTATTCTGCTTGGACCCTTTTGGTTTCATGGCAGATTTTACCTCTTTGAGTTTATGATTGAACTGTTTTCCTGTCATTAAACCAACATTAACCTGTTTTTCACAGACTTTTACTGGTTTTCTAACAGCTTCTTGCTCAATAGGCTTCTCTGTTGTAGATTCAATATCCACTTGTTCAACACAAGCTTCAACTGGCTCCATAACAGCTTCTTTTACAACTACAGACTATAGCTTACTGGATTCATGAACAAATTTCACAGGTTTAAGTTGTGGTTTTACTTTAACTTTATCTTTAAACCTAAGTTCATCTTCCTCACAGTAACCTAAACCTACAGTATCTGTTTGAAAAACCTGATGTGTGTCTTTTCCAGAATTAGTCCAGGTTTTAATCACTTTCCTCTCTTTTTCTAACTCAGATTCTATTTGCCTATATCTTTTAAGCAATTCCTGTTCAACATAAACAGCATCATCTCTCTCCTTTTGAACTTGTTGCATGTTAACAAGCTTCTCTTCAAGAAATTTATTTCTTTCTTTGAGACCTAGATTCTCAGATTTTATTCTCTCATTCTCTAAAGTCTGATCCCTATAACTAACATGTATGCTTTTAAGATAAATTCTTAATTCAGATATATCATCAATATCATAAGTGTTAGTCCTTGTGTATTGCAGAAGGGGGGGGGGGATGAATGCAATACTGATAAAATTCAATCTAAATTTCAACAACTAAAATCAAGATTAAACGTTATCAGCAATATATGCAATCACGAACAGTATTTAGTAAGAACAAGATTCACAAAATAAATGTTTTATTTATTTTGCAAAGTGTTGCTACAACCTCAAGAAAGAATTCTCGAGCTTCGGGTTTTCTTCAAAGACACTTGCTTGTCTTCGTTACATTTTTAGAATGAGTTGATAGTAGGTATATTACTAACCCTATCACTATCAGTCACGGGTTTGTAAAGCTGCTGTCACTGTCAAGTGGCAGCTTCTTACAAATTGTCTTACCCATGTGACTTTCCTAAATTGCTAACATGTCAGATATACATTACAAAGAAAGCAACCTAGATTCATTCTATTTCCAGCTAAACCAATTCAGCAGATAAAGACTTGACCTTGCTCTTGAATTGATTCGCTTTTGATTTGTAGTGCCTTGAAGCTTCTGTCGTAGTCTTGCAGACTTGGTGCAGCTTAGGGATGCTGCATCACGCCTGTTTCTTGAACATTTAAACTGTCACGGGATTTGACTGAGAAAGATACCTAGCATAAGGATCTTTATTGAGACAGTTACTTTTGCCGCAAAGCTTGCTGTCACAGGAATGATCTTTTGGTGACAGTATGAGTTCCCCGCATAGAGTGCTGTCGAGGATCCCAAACTTGCTGTCGAGGGCAATAGTTGCTGTCGCGTAGTCTTCCGCCAATGTTGCTGTCAGAGTGAATATGCTGTCGTGACTTGCAACATTCTGTCTTCTTGTAATCTTACTGTCACAGCTTTAGGACAGTAACCTTTATTCATGTTGTCATCCAAAAAGCATTCTTTGAGGCTTGAACACACAAGTGAACTTCTTCCAAATAATACAACTAGAATAACATTACATACTGATTACAAGAACATACTTTGGCTATGACAGTATGTTCTACTTAATTTTAAAAAATTAAGTACTATCAAAGTTAAGTTGTTTCTATGCTATCACCCATAAATCCCAACAATCTCCCCCAATTTGTTTTTATGGAAAATAACAGCAAATTTACAATATGTGCTGACAACTTAACTAACAAGATCAGAATTCAAGAATTTTCACTTAGCTTGAGATTTCCTCTTCTGTCTTGCTGCATCCTCTCTTTTGAGAGCTTCGGCCAAGCAGCTTCTTAGACTTTCTACAAGAGAAATTTCAGCAGCAGACACTGCATCATCCTCTACTTCATCAATGATCTTCTTTATGGAAGGAGATATGAGAGAGCTAACATCCCTGAGATTCAGCCATTGCTCTATATCATATGGATAAGTTCTGAAATGAAGTTCTTCATTAATGAGCTTGAATCTTCTTCCAGGATAAGCATTGAGAGACTTCCTTCTTTGCTTGTCCAGCTTTGAGTCTTCTCCTTTTCTCCCTTCCAATAACTTCTCTATCTCATAGGAACAAATCTGTTCCAAGGGGTGAACTGAACCAGCTACCATATACTGTAAATCCTTCAGAATGGATGTTTTGAGCTTATGCAAGCTGCAAACATAGATTTCTTCTTTTAGGAACTTGACTCTTAGGGGATTTTCCAGCATACATGGTTGATAATTTGGAGCTTCACTTTCTGCCTTGTTAGAGGCCTTGTGAATTTCTAGTAATTCAGCTTCCTTCTTATCAAGTTCTGTCTGAGCTTGAGATTTAGTAGAAGATTCAGGTCCTTTGCTTGGCTTGGGTTGCCCTTCCTGAGTTGGTTGGGCTTGCCCTTCTTCTGTGGGTAAGTCATCAAACTCATAGTACCAGTGGTATGGTATAGGAGAGGCTGGGAGATCAGTAAGAATATCAGCATCATCAAAATCTGCAAAGTTATAGCCAAATTTCTGATAAAATTCAGCATCCCTATCTGCCTGATATTTTAGAACATGTTCCATGACAGCCTCTGAAACATCATCATAGCTCTCCAGCAACTCTACCATTCTTTCCAGGTAGAAGAAATCAATTCTTCTTTTATCTATGGTTGATGTGCTGTTCTTGGTTGATGTGGCTACCAGATTGAAGTCCTTGTCAATCTTGGCTGACCTTGATTCTGCCCACCACAGAATGTACTCAGTGGCCTCTTGATTTGCATCCAGCTTAACCTCAACGCTCTTGATTTCTCTTGATTGCATTTGTTGAATCTTGAGACTGTTGGGAGGAATTGATTGAATTGGCTTTTTGAGATTCCTGCCAAATCCAGTGGCCTTTTCCTTTCCTGAGTACTTGTGCTTCCCTGTTGGCTTCTGTCTAGTAAACCATGCCTTAGCTTTAGCTTTCAGTCTTTTGGACTTGACAGTAGCCTTGGTTTCATCCTTGACAGAACCTTCCTTGACAGTATCCTTGTCGACAGCATCTTTCAAGATAGCATCTTCTATGACAGTATCTTTGTCGACAGTACCTTTGGTGACAGCATCTTTTTCAGCATTTATGCAGTCAATAGCACATCTAAGAATGCTTGCCTCCAAAGCTTCCAGTATTCTTGACTCCTCTTCATCTGTTGCACCAGCATCTTTCTTTTCCTGGCTAGGAGTTTCTTCATTGCCTTCATTCTGAGATTGAATACCAGTATTCCCAGAATTACTTCCACCAGCATTTCCAGCATTTCCAGAAGCTTCACCACCTCCATCCTCACCATCTTCATCATCATCATCATCATCATCATGGGGAGGAATGTTATAGAAGCAGCTTCCACCTTGATCATTTCTTTTGGCATTGGCTCTAGTGATTAGCTCCTTCATTTTAGCTCCCAGTGCCTTGTCTCTCAACACCAGCATTTTGTAGATTTCTTGAACAGCATGAACTCTTCCTGGATTGGCATTTGAACTGAGTATTCCATCTAGTACCTTCAGAATTGACTTGGTTTCCATTCTGGATGGGCTACCAATATTCATGAAGCTGTTCCTTCTTGTGCCATCCTTAGTTTCAGACCTGTAGAAAACACTTGGTGGATTTGAGTAGACTTCAGGTAGCTTCTGTATGATCAGGTTCTGGATTTGCATATCCAATATTTCATTGAATGGTGTTTGAGTTGCCCTGATCTTTCCCTTCAAAGCACACAACACCTTTGCTGGCAGACTCTGCAATAGTTGCATTGTGATGAAATAAGATATGCCAGAAGTTAGATAAATACTTACAGCCCATCTTTTCTCATCATTCACCATTACACTGACACTGATAATTTGTTCCTTTAACAGAGTTGTGGTGTTGGTTGGACGGTTGCTAGGAGCATTCATTGCTTCTTCCACCATACTGCTAAACTCACTGTCATGGTTGTGTAATGTGCTCTCCCTGTAATCCACCATCAAGACATTGGCTTCCTCTTGATCATACTCAGTACCATTGGACCAAGTAGTTCCTTTATGGATGGATTCAGGCAGTTTCCCTTTACCTTTCCCAAGTTTGTTTTGTTCCTCCATTTCTCTCCATCTTCTTTGTAGAGCAGATTCTTGAGTTGCTGGAGTTGGCTCTCTGATTGTCACAGGAGGTAGAATTGGATGTCTAGATGCAGGTCTTCTTTGCATTGCATCTTGAGTTGCCTTAGACATCAACACTCTTTCTCCATCCAAGTCAACTTCAACAAGCTCTTCAGCTTTATCCTTTGGTTGTCCACTGCTTGGTTTGACTTGCTCCCCCTTAGACATTGGTTTCCTTTTAGCTCCCCCTCTGGTCTTCACAGCTACAGGCTCCCCCTGAGTTCCACCTGATTCTTGAATAGGCATTGATTCTGATCTTGCTACCTTCTCCCCCTTAGTTGAGTTGGCAGCTACCAGGTCAGTAAGGAACTGAATGGAGAGTTGAGTAGCAGCAAAACCATCAACCACCAGTTGAGAGAGAGAGTCCAGCTTGGAGTCCAAAGTAGCACACTGTCCTTCAAGAGCTGCAATCCTGTTACCAAAAGTAGCAGAGGGGCCACCAGACCTTAACCTTCTTGGAGGGGAAGGAAAAGACAGGGGCTTGGAGGCTATGGGGGTTCTCACACTCTCAGGGTGTTTTTGAGTGATCTCATCACCCCTCACAGTTTGACTCTCAAGGCCTAGTGCCTGAATAGTGTGGGCTCCCTCAATATCTCTCTGGACATGCTCAAGTCCCTCTCCTTTTGCCAGCTCATTTGGCTGCCTCTCATTTTTATGCTCACCTCTCTTTTCTTTTATCTCTCTTTTCTTTTGCACACCCTCACTCAACCTAGATGCATGGGTATGAGCAGTACTAACATGCATGGAAGGAGAAGATTTAGAATGTACCTTTAGGAGTTTGGCAAGAGGTAGGTCATCATCAGAGGCATCCTCAACAAGTACAGCATCAAAATTAGGCTGGGAGGACTTGACAGCATCTTTGGGAGGAATGTTACTGTCAGTTGGAGTCGGGACAGCAGGTTCTGGCATGACAGCATCTTTGGGAGGTGGAGTGACAGTATGTTCTGTAGTGACAGTATCTTTCTCTCCACCTTTGACAGTAGCTGTGTCCAGGACAGTAGCATCCCCAGTGTCTTTGACAGCAACAGAGGCTGTGACAGCATCTTCCTGAAGGTAAGATGCTCCTTGGAGTTCAGACAAAGTGTTGGCTGTTTCATTTTCTGACAAAATACCACTTTGCCCTAGCTCAGTGTTTGGAGGAGTGGTGTCCATCTCACTTTGAGAAATGGGTTCTTGTGGACCACTAGAGGGGGGCTCATCCATGATTGGAGATGGATGATCAAAACCTGAAGGGTTGGGACTGTCCCCTTCTCTAGGTTGTGGAGAAGAAACAAAAGAATGTGTAGGGAAGGAAGAAGGTGAAAGTGTAGTAGAGAGTGGGGGCTGATTCACAGATGAAACATGTGAACCATCAATAGGAGTAGAGAAATCCTCACTGTGCCCTAACTCACTGTGTGTTTCTTCAAGTGGGGGTATCTTAGGTTGGGAACCATGAGTTTGTGCAGACTCTGTACAGGGTGCCTTGGGAGACAGGCCAAATTCTATAGAAGCACCTTGTTGAGAAGGCACATCTAGGGAGGAGTTTATTGCCCTGGTTTCCTCCACAGTCTTTTGGGAGACTGCAGGGTGGCTGACAGTGGTTTTGGTCCTCCTAGCTCTCTTCTTCTTAGGCTCAGGGGGAACCACTGTGGGTCCTTCTTGACTACCTTCCTTATTTGCTGCACTAGGTGCAGTGTCTCCCTCTTGACTAACAGAGCTACCACCAACATCAGCTTCTAAGGATCTTTTTCTGGATTCTTGCAAGGCTTCTCTTTGGGCTTTGGGAAGTCTAGAGGGCCTAGTCTGAGTGTATGGTGTTGAATGGGGGTTAACTGAATTTGGGTCTAATCCAGCTTCATCCTCAAGAGAAAAAGAATCATAACCAGTAGGTAATGGATAATCAAGGTTGGTCACTTGATTAACCATGTGCTGAGTGAAGCAAAGTGGAATATGTGCATTTAGATCCTGTGAAGATAACAGTGTGTGTGTGTTCTTTTTCAAGACAGAACAAACCTCTAGACGAGGGGCATCATTATTAAAGTCACAGAAAGTATTGATACACATCATAAGAAAGCGAGGGTAGTGTGATACCTTCTTACCTATGGCAGCTTTGAGTTGTGCCATGAGGAGAGCACCAACATTCACCTTGTATCCATGGACAAGAGAATGTGTCAGTTTCTTGATGTAAGAGGGTATCCCATTCCAGCCTGTGGACTTGGTAGAGAACACCTTGACCATTGCATCAAATATCATGCTCCACTCCTTCCTTAGATACTTCCTGTCCATTTCACCAGACGGGTACCACTTGGTTGTCCCCTCTTCGAGAATAGGGCCTGCATACCCAATCTTCAAGAAGAGCTTCTTCAGAGTGTCATCATTAGCAAGTGGAGCAAAGTTTTGGCCTGCTTCCAGTGTAATGCCAAGAGCTGTATTGATGACCTCAGCTGTGAGAATGTATTGTTGCCCATTAATTGTGAATTGAATAGCTGGGATTTCACCCTCAGTTTGAGCAACAGCAGTGCGCCAAAATTCCTCAAGTTTGTCTAGGTCGAGAATTGGAGTGGAGGTAATGGCTGAACGAAGATAGGACTTGTTCAAGAAAAACACCAGTCCTTTGAAATCTTCGCCAGCATCATTTGGGGAAAAGATGCCAGCAAAGTTTGTTTGAGAGAGAGTCTGTTTGGGGGCCATGGAGATTTCAAGAAAAGAAGAAAGTGAGAAAGTAGCTTTTTGCTTGAAGAAAAGTATTTTGCCTTGAGTTTTGTGAGAGTGATATGTCTGAGTAACTGGAGAATAAATATGGGTTACTCAAACGTTTGCTCAAAAAGTGGAGTTAAAGGACGTGTCTTAATCCACTCTCTTAACACGTGAGTTACTGCCCGTTATTCACTGTCAATCGTGGGGTGAAAGTCCAATTACAACGGTCCACTATTGTTGACAGTAACCTGTGCGCTAGAAACAATCTGTCAGTAAGAGGAGGTGGTGACAGTAGGTTTTGCGCGACAGTAACTATTGCGCAAAAACTTGCTGTCACCGTTAAGCCTATGAATGACAGTATCCTTTACAAGTCTTGACAGAAAGTCTTTTCCTGCTGTCAAGAAGGTTGCTGTCAAGAAACACATGACAGTATCCTTCTTAACGACAGTAACTTCGATTAGGAAATGGTTCTGTCATGAACTTATTAGAATGCTTGATTCATATACTTAACTTAATATTGACAAATTATGGATTTAGCAATGTAATCTTTTGAACACAGATATTAAGCAATTAACACAGACAAATCATAAACTCAATAACCACATAAACAGGAACTTTTATTATTAATAAAATCATGAAAATTGAACATTTAGTACATTATCCTATGATTTTATTAACTAGTTCTAAGACTTCTTCCTTAATCTCTTCTTCAGAGCGGCCTTCTTTTTCAAGAAGGGCCTGAAGCTCCTTCTCTTCTTCCACAGCCCTGGCTTCTTCTTCCTTAGCCTTGGCCTCCTTTTCCTCATCAATCTCATCCATGGCGTCCAACAACAATTCAAAGAGCTCGTCGATCTCTTCATTGTCTGGTTCACTATCACACTTCTTTAGACCAACTTCAATTCCTACTTTGTTTTCCATTATTTACTTTAAAACTGAGAGCAGACTGGTGAAACCTAAGGTTAATTTATAGGCAAAACCGTCTAAGGATTAAAGTCTAATGGTCAACAGTTAGAGTACCCATACAACTACCACAAAAGTAATTAATGGTCGTGTCCTCCTTTAATCCTACAGATTAATGCAAAAGAATGTGAAAGTCCAATGGAACAGATTTTTAACTCTCAAACTTAACAGATAACCACATTAAAGTCATACACGGTTTAAATATGTGAGACTGGCACAAAAATACTGACATGAGTAGTCAAATCAACACATGCTGTCACATAACAGACATAAACCAAGTAGACAGTAACTTCTCTTGACAGCAGGTTTGAAGTTGCTGTCATGAGCTTCAATAAAAAAATTGAAAATTTAGAAACCTTAGTAAATTAACATACCAGATTCAGCATTCCCAATTCACTTACCAACCTGTTGAAGGTTGCTTCATCCAATGGCTTAGTGAAGATGTCAGCAAGTTGCTTGTCAGTTGGGACATAAATCAGCTTCACAGTTCCTTGTTCAACATGCTCTCTGATAAAGTGATGTCTTATATCAATGTGCTTTGTCCTAGAGTGTTGAACTGGATTGTCTGAGATGGCTATGGCACTAGTGTTGTCACAGTAAATAGGAATATCTCTTAACACTAGACCATAATCTAGAAGTTGACTTTTCATCCATAGAATTTGTGCACAGCAACTGCCTGCAGCAATGTACTCAGCTTCTGCTGTTGAGGTAGAAACTGAATGCTGCTTCTTGCTAAACCATGATACCAATCTTCCACCAAGAAATTGACAGCTACCAGTAGTACTTTTTCTGTCAATCTTGCATCCAGCATAGTCTGAGTCTGAGTAGCCAATTAGATCAAATCCAGTATTCTTAGGATACCAAAGGCCTAGGTTAGGAGTGCCTTTTAAGTATCTAAAGATTCTCTTGATGGCTACCAAGTGTGACTCCTTTGGATCACTTTGAAACCTTGCACAAAGACATGTAGCAAACATGATGTCAGGTCTGCTAGCTGTTAGGTATAGGAGGGATCCTACCATGCCTCTATAAGTGCTTGAGTCAACTTTCTTTCCTTTAGGATCAAGATCCAGACTAGTTGCTGTGGACATTGGTGTCCTTGCAGGAGATGAATCTTCCAAGTTGAACTTTTTGAGAAGTTCCTTGATATACTTAGCTTGACTTATGAAGATTCCATCAGTTTGTTGAAGAATTTGTAACCCTAGAAAGAATGACAATTCTCCCATCATGCTCATCTCATATTTGTTGCTCATGAGATGAGAAAACTTCTCACACAGCTTCTCATTTGTAGAACCAAAAATGATATCATCCACATAGATTTGTACCAGAATGATGTCCTTGCCATGATGCTTGTAGAAAAGTGTCTTGTCCACAACTCCTCTGGTAAACTGGTTTTCCAGAAGAAAGGTGGAAAGTGTGTCATACCATGCCCTGGGTGCTTGCTTTAGTCCATACAAAGCTTTGAAGAGTTTGTACACAAAGTTATGCATGTCAGCATCCTCAAACCCTGGTGGCTGTTCCACATACACTTCTTCTTCCAGTTCTCCATTTAGAAAGGCACTTTTGACATCCATCTGAAATACTTTGAAGTTGCAGTGTGCAGCATAAGCTAGAAAGATTCTTATAGCTTCAAGTCTGGCAACAGGAGCAAATGTCTCATCATAATCTATTCCCTCCTGTTGACAGTAACCTTTAGCCACTAGCCTTGCTTTGTTCCTTGTCACCAATCCATTTTCATCAAGTTTGTTTCTGAAAACCCACTTGGTCTCAATAACTGACTTTCCCTTAGGTCTTGGAACCAATCTCCATACATTGTTTCTTTCAAACTGATTTAGCTCTTCTTGCATGGCTATCACCCAGTCAGAATCCAACAATGCTTCATCAATTGTCTTGGGTTCCATTTGTGACAGGAAGCATGAGAACATGCTGTCAGCAGAGACTTTGTTCCTTGTCCTCACACCAGAATTGGGATCACCAATTATAAGGTCATTTGTGTGGTCCTTGGTCCACCTGGTGATTCTGGGCAAGCTGCTTGATTGAACAGGAACACTTGCTTCAGCTTGTTGAGTTGAATGCTCATCAGTTTCATTGTCTCCACCATGTTCTTCATTTTCTCCAGAGTCAACACTGTTCTGAATGTTAGATGTTATGGTGTGTGATTGAGCTGGAGTTTGAATGACAGTAGTGGTGTTGACAGCATCTTTGTCAACTTCAACAATTTGAGTGAAGCTAGGTTCTTCATCTACAATCTCCTCAGCTTCCAGGTATCCTTGATTCTCAAATCTAAATGTCTGCATCTTTCCTTCTTCATGCAGTCCTGGAAACTTGGTTTCATCAAATGTGACATTAACACTTTCTTCAATAATCCTGTGTTCTATGACATAAACTCTGTAGGCAGTCCTTTCTGTGCTGTAACCCATGAATAATCCTTCAAAAGCCTTGGTGTCAAATTTTCCTTTCTTCTCATGGTTGTCTTTCATCATAAAGCATTTGCTCCCAAACACATGAAAATATTTGACAGTAGGTTTCTTTCCAGTTAGCAGACAGTAAGGAGTACTTGCATGAGTTTTGTTGATCATGGTTCTGTTCTGAGTATAACTGGCTGTGTTGATAGCTTCAGCCCAGAAATATGTTGGCAACTTAGCATCATGCAACATAGTTCTAGCTGCTTCAATGAGAGTCCTGTTCTTTCTTTCTACAACTCCATTCTGCTGTGGAGTTCTTGCAGCAGAGAATTGTTGTACAATTCCTTCATCTTTACAGAAATTTCCAAGAGTGGCATTTCTGAATTCTGTACCATTGTCACTCCTCAAGATTTGAACTTTTGAGTTTGGGGTTCTATCAAGAACTCTGACTTGATCAATAATCACTTGAGCAGCTTCATCTTTGGATTCAAGAAATTTCACCCAAGTGTACCTTGAGTAATCATCCACCATTACCAAGGCATACCTCTTTCTGGCCATAGATGGTACATTGACTGGTCCAAAGAGGTCCATGTGAATCAACTTGAGTGCTTCTGTGTTGGTGTTTACTTGTTTGGACTTGTGCACAGCTCTTCTCAGTTTGCCCATTTGACAATCTTCACACAGTCCTTCTTGACAGAATTCCTGTTGGGGCAAACCTCTCACTAACTCCTTCTTCATCAGAATATTCATTGTCTTGAAGTTGAGATGTGAGAGCTTCCTGTGCCAAAGCATACTGTCACCAACAGTAGCCTTACTGTAAAAACAGTAAACCTTATCCTTCTTTGTTGAGCTTAGATCAGCAACAAACAAGCTTCCTTTTCTGACCCCTTTTAGAGAGAGGCTTCCATCCTTCTTGTGATAGATGTTGCAAACCATCATGTCAAAATCAACCTTAAATCCTCTGTCACTGAATTGGCTGACACTGAGTAGGTTGTGCTTCAATCCATCCACAAGAGCAATATCTTCAATGACAACATTTCCAATTTCCAGACAGCCATATCCCACTGTGTAACCCTTGCTGTTGTCTCCAAAGGTTATGATTGGGCCAGCTTTCTCTACATAATGTGATAGCAGGGCTTTATCACCTGTCATGTGTCTTGAGCAACCACTGTCAATTATCCACATGACCTGATTTTTCTTCATACCCTGCAAAACAGAATGTTTCTAAGTTGCATATGGTACCCAATCTTTGTTGGGTCCTGCAGTTTCAGTGTTCCCTGAGTTTCTTCCAGTCACAACATCACAAGCATTATCAAAGACTTCCTGTTTGACTTCTCTTTTCACCCACTTAGGTTTAGAATTGGACTTGGTCCTTTTCTTAGTGGATGAAGCCTTCTTGCTGTTGCCAGCAGGCTCAGAAGTCTCAACAGTGTTTAGGTATGAGCATTTTTCAGTAGAGAGAACAGGTAAGTTAAAGCATGTACTCATGGCAGTGATTTTGCATGGCATACAATCAATGTTATTACAGACACTCATAGTTCTATGCATAAGGGGGGTTCTGTGTAAGTTACCATTGAGTTCAGTTGCATTGATCTTATCCTCAATTGGTTTCTTACAAACATGTGTTAAGTGATGTGTAGATCCACAGTTATTGCATAGTTTCCTAGAAGCACCTCCAACATTAGTGTATCCATTTCCTTTGTTGACACCTACCTTACCATTCCTGTTCCTAGACTTGGGAGTCACTGGATTGACAGTATGTTCAGAAGTTGCTGTCGAACTATCCTTGACAGTATCTTTTAATCCTACTGTCTTGACAGAAGGTTTGAGAGTTACTGTCTTGGAATCATTCTTGACAGTATCTTTGAAAGATTCTGTCTTGCCAATCGTGACAGCATCCTTTGAACTTACTGTCTGATCGCTTGGTAAGTTTACTGTCTTGGGGATTGTGACAGTATCCTTTCCTTCCTTGAATGTGCTGTCAACACCTTCATCCTCATCAGGAATTTCTTGTTTGATGAGCATGGCTTCTTCATCAAACTCAATTTCAGCAGCTTTGAAAATAGGAGTTTTAACTTTCTTGAGAATGGTGGGTTTGACAGCAGCTATTCCAGGACAATCTTGAATCACAGTTTCCTTTCCAGGTCTTCTACCATAAGAAAAACCTATCCCAACAGACTGATTTTCTGTATGCTTATCATTGTAATCCTGAAGTATCTTTGATGAGTTTCTGTAGGCCTTAATCTTAAATTCATTTTCAGCAATCTCATTCCTCAGGAATTCCTCAACCTCCTTAGCACATTTTAATTCATTTTTAAGTTTGGCATTCTCTTGAGCTAAGGAGCCTAGAGAACTGGTTTTGAGAAAAAGAGAATCATTTTCAGACTGAAGTGTTTCATTTAGCTTACTTACTCTAGAGATTTCCTCATTAGCAGCAGACAAGCTAGTATATACATTGAACATTTCAGCACTTAAGTCTTCAATGGTTTTCTTATACTCATCAGTAGACATATCAAGTAAGACAAGTGAAGGTACCTGACTTGAAGGAGTTGATGCTACCTCATCAGTGCTAGCCATGAGAGCTAGGTTAACATATTCTTCCTCTTCTTCATCATCAGAATCATCCCAACACTTTCCTTCAGCCACATAGGCTCTACCTTGATTTTTCTTAGAGTATCCACCAGTTCCTTTCTCATATCTTTGAACCTGTTTGGGTCTTTTGCATTCAGTAGCAAAATGACCAGGTTCTCCACAGTTGTAACATTTGAACTTTGATCTATCCACAAATCCAGTTTTGTATCCTCCTTTGGTTGAACTTCCCACAGCAGCCTTTGATGAGCTTCCTTTGCTGAACTTGGATGCTTGGCCTTGAGGCTTGTATGACCTATCCTTCTTGAACCTAAAGTTCTTGAACTTCTTGGCCATGTAAGCCATAGTAGGGTTGTCCATGCTTTCCAGTTCCTCCATTGTGTAGAAGTCTTCATCTTCCACATCTTTAATCTGTAGTACCACTTTCTCATCATCTTCAACCACCTCTTCTATCTTCAAGGTCTGTGTTGGGGTTGATTGTGTGATCTGTGGTACTTCACTTGGCTGTGTGATCCTTGGCACATGTGCTACTAGGGCACTTGACATATTAGCCATCTTGTTCCTTGTTCCACTTTGTATGGCTCTCTTTTGAAAGAGTTCGAGTTCATAGGATTTTAGAATACCATAAAGTGTCTCAAAGGTTATAGTGTTGAGATCTCTTCCTTCTCGTATGGCTGTTGTCTTGTGTTCAAGGTGATCAGGCAGTGTGAGCAGGAACTTGACGTTTAATTCTTTTCTGTCATAGTACTTGCCATGTATCTGTAATTCAGTTAAGAGCTTACTGAACCTTTCGAACATGGAGGTTAAGTCTTCACCAGGCTTGGCCATGAATGCCTCATATTGAGATATTAGAATTTGCCTTTGGTTGCCCTTAACCTCTTCACTTCCTTCACAGAGTAAGGCTAACCTGATCCACATCTCCTTGGCTGATGTGCAGCTTATTACACTCCCACACATGGCTTTATCCAGTGTGAGAGAATCGAGCAAGATAAGTTGCAAGTGATCATCTAGCACCATTTTCTCCTTTTCAGGTTCCAAGAATTCTGAGGGATCTTTGGGAACCCAATGTGCAGGAATAATCTCACCATTCACTGTTGTGGCTTCAATTTCCTTTCTTGGAATGAAAGGACCATTCTCGAGTATACCTGGGTATAGTGGATTTGCAGCTTTGATAAACAACAAGATTTTTCTTTTCCAAATGCTGTAGTTCTCTTTATCAAAAGCTGGGATCTTGATACTGTTTGATTTCTGCATTTTCTCCGGGATCTCAGATATGTATGTTAATCTGAAAGCTCTGATACCAGTTGTTAGTCCTTGTGTATTGCAGAAGGGGGGGGGGGGGGATGAATGCAATACTGATAAAATTCAATCTAAATTTCAACAACTAAAATCAAGATTAAACGTTATCAGCAATATATGCAATCACGAACAGTATTTAGTAAGAACAAGATTCACAAAATAAATGTTTTATTTATTTTGCAAAGTGTTGCTACAACCTCAAGAAAGAATTCTCGAGCTTCGGGTTTTCTTCAAAGACACTTGCTTGTCTTCGTTACATTTTTAGAATGAGTTGATAGTAGGTATATTACTAACCCTATCACTATCAGTCACGGGTTTGTAAAGCTGCTGTCACTGTCAAGTGGCAGCTTCTTACAAATTGTCTTACCCATGTGACTTTCCTAAATTGCTAACATGTCAGATATACATTACAAAGAAAGCAACCTAGATTCATTCTATTTCCAGCTAAACCAATTCAGCAGATAAAGACTTGACCTTGCTCTTGAATTGATTCGCTTTTGATTTGTAGTGCCTTGAAGCTTCTGTCGTAGTCTTGCAGACTTGGTGCAGCTTAGGGATGCTGCATCACGCCTGTTTCTTGAACATTTAAACTGTCACGGGATTTGACTGAGAAAGATACCTAGCATAAGGATCTTTATTGAGACAGTTACTTTTGCCGCAAAGCTTGCTGTCACAGGAATGATCTTTTGGTGACAGTATGAGTTCCCCGCATAGAGTGCTGTCGAGGATCCCAAACTTGCTGTCGAGGGCAATAGTTGCTGTCGCGTAGTCTTCCGCCAATGTTGCTGTCAGAGTGAATATGCTGTCGTGACTTGCAACATTCTGTCTTCTTGTAATCTTACTGTCACAGCTTTAGGACAGTAACCTTTATTCATGTTGTCATCCAAAAAGCATTCTTTGAGGCTTGAACACACAAGTGAACTTCTTCCAAATAATACAACTAGAATAACATTACATACTGATTACAAGAACATACTTTGGCTATGACAGTATGTTCTACTTAATTTTAAAAAATTAAGTACTATCAAAGTTAAGTTGTTTCTATGCTATCACCCATAAATCCCAACAATAAGCATAAGTTGTTAGGGGTACCTTGTTTTCAGATGAGTCAGCTTCATCTCTACCAGTTGCCATGAGAGCCTAATTGACTCCCTCATCTGAGTCTGAAGTGTCTGCCCAGTCTTTGCCTTTTGAGATGAGTGCTTTTTTAGTTTTTCCTTTCTTGCACTCTGGAGCATATTGACCCATCTCTTTGCATTTGTAGCACTGAATCTCAGATTTGTCCTTCTTTCCAGACTTGGTATCCCTTCCATCAGACTTTCTGAAATGCTTTCTTTCAGAATTTGAATCTTTCCTAGAGAATCTTTTTCCTTTCTTGAAATTCTTGAATCCCATCTTTTTGAAGGTCTTCACCATCAAGGCATCCATTTGCATCAACTCCTCTTCATCATCATCAGATTCAGAAGCTTCATCAGAGTTTGAGCCATCATCAGAGTTTGATGACTCACTGTCAGAGTTTACGACCAATGCTTTTCCTTTGGCTTTCTTCCTTGAGATTTTCTTCTCGATGGGCTTCTCCTCGACTCTGAGAGCAACAGATTTTGTCTTCTTGCTTGATCTTCTGTTTCTTTGTTCTATCTCCAATTCATGAGTTTTCAATAACCCATAAATCTCATCAAGTTCAGTTTCAGCAAGTTCGTAATTATCTCTTATAGTTGTTGCCTTCAAATCCCATCTTTCAGGTAAAGATAAGAGAAATTTGAGATTTGATTCTTCAAGATCATATTCTTTATCAACTAAAGATAAATCATTCAACAGTTTACAGAATCTGTCATATGTCTCAGTCAAGGTTTCATTGGCTCTTGAATCAAAGTGCTCATACTCCTGAGTGAGTATAGTCTTCCTGTTCTTCTTTATAGCAGAGGTTCCTTGACATCTAACTTCCAAAGCATCCTAGATCTCTTTTGCAGTTTTGCATCCAATAACTCTGTTAGACATTACATTATCTAAGGCACTGTGGAGAAGATGTCTAACCTTTGCATCCTTAGCAATTGATGAGATGTCTTCAGGAGTCAAATCCTTCTTTTCCTTTGGGATCAGTTTCTGCTCTTCATCACCAATAACCGGAGACAATTTAGTTGGCATATGAGGACCATTGTTGATTCTGTCAAGGTATTCTGGATCTGTGGCTTCCAGAAACATGGTCATCTTCACCTTCCAAATTGGATATTCTGCTGGCCTGAGAATTGGAACCCTTATAGTCTCATATCTACTCACAGAAGTAGGTTGAACCTTCTGAGCATTAGAACCTGCATTAGTACCTTCCTGAGAGTTGTCAGCCATGATTATACTTGTGTTTGAATCGTAAAACTGTATATATTAATCAGCCTTGGCTCTGATACCAATTGTTAGGCCAAATACACAATATATAATCAAGATAAGTATGATAATAATAATTAAGAACACTGTTTATGAATCAAAAACTGAATTATAAATAACTCTTCTCTCAGTGATGTTAATGAATCACAGAGAGCTGCTAGGTTACAAGAATAATAATTCTATGTTCGCATCCCTTTTAGGGTTAACCTATCTGTGTTTATATATTACACAGTTACATAATCAATCTCTATTTGATACTCCTATAAATCAGCTATACAGATTATATCAAATTAGGATTGCTTCTGTCTTCTGTTCCGTTTCCTTAACTGTCTCAATATATCTTGTTTCTTTCCATCTTCAAGATATATTGCTTCTAGAATCTTCAAGTCAGCACCGACAGTTAATAAACTCTTTACCCCGTCAGACTTTAATAAACTCTGACTGGCTTCTTAGTAAACTCTGATTAACACCTGGTACTTAAACACTGATGAGCAAACGTCAGCAATTATATTTAACAGATAGTGCAGTGGTTCTCCAGGTTTAAGGATTGCTCCTTGGATGTGTCTTCCAATATATTCAACCTCTTGACCCACTCCAGCCCATAACCATGCAATGTTAACATCTTTCTTGTTTAGCTTTGGCATGTTTGGCAGTCTGGTATGCACTTCCAATCCTCTTTGCACTATTTTCCTATAGTAAGGAACATTCTCCATTAGAAATCTTCTAAGAGTGTCTGCTGCTTTGTCCTTCTCCGTTGATGAGAATCCAGTGGATCTAAGATACTTCTCAACTGAGATTAGATAGTTGTTTGGGTAGTCACTCAGTTTGTCCTCAGCTAAATAGCAGATTCTGAACAAGTCATTCGTCATGAATCTAACCATTGGGGGATCTTCAGTAATCTCTGGACCGACTTTCATCACGATCTCCTTAACATGCTCACGGAGCAGTTCATTTAGCCTTGTAGTTCTTTGGATCTTGATGAGTATAGCCTGCAATTCTGTATATGTCCTCTGTTCTAAAAACTTAGTGGAAATCACAAATGTACCTTTCTCCAGAAAACTGATTAATAAGCTCCAGGCACCATTTGCTTTAACCCCAGCATTCAGACAGATTATAGAGCTTCTCAGTGCTTTGAAGTAAGTCTGATCTTCAAGATTAGCACTTCTGATGTCCTAAATAATAACTTCCACCTCAGCATTGTCGTTGACTTCTAATCCTTCTTCAACTCCGCAAAAGGTTTTGTAAGCCATTTCCCATTCAGTACCATCTTTCTTTGCCAGATCTATCATCTTCTTCTTCCTCACTTCATTATACACTTTGAATCTCTTCATTTTTTCACTCCTCAGAATTGCTTGCTGTTTCTCTTTCTCAGCTTGCCTGGCATCTACTGCAACTCTCTGAGCTCTTACAGCTTCCAAGGCAGCTTCTTCTTCTGGTGATAGAGAATTTGCTTCTTCTTCCATAATATCCTCCCAGATAGGATGTTCAACGGGCTCTGGATAATATGGCTCATGCTCCTCTTGATTAGGTTGCTCATGCATGACCTCAAATTCCTCTTCACTCTCCTTCTCTTCTTCTACAAGTTCCTCTATCCAGTACTGTCTGATAGGAATAGCTTCAACTGTCTCCCAAACTCCCCATCCATCCTTAGGCTTCTCTTTCTCCCCTTCTCCAACTTTCTCCCCCTTAGTTGAGGAATCCTCGATAAAAGCATCCTCAGCATAAAAGGTAGCAGAAGGATCAGGTTGCTGATTTGAAGGACCAGGTTGGCTAGTTTGTTGGTTCTTCAGCATAGTCCATATCGACTGTACTCCATCACTTTGATTTTCCATGAAATCTAGCAGATCCTTATTCATCTCTTACATAGAAGCCAGCTTCAGGTCAATGTCATCCAATCTGGAGTTGGTAGTCTTCTCAATCTTGTCCAATCTCTGGTTCAGCTTAGACTCCACTCTAGAGAGGGTGTTCATTGCATCTTTTACCCTAGCTTGACCATCCCGGATAACCAGAACGTCTTCTTTCAAAGCTTCTTGTCCTTGTTGCAAAGCATCCACTTCATTCATGAAACCATCTTTAAGTTCCTTTACGTCCGTCCTCAACTCGATCAGTTCGTCCATAGCTTCCTTCTTTAAGGAGTCCACTGCCTGCTTCGTACCTGTTATAGTGCCAAATGCACTGCCAATGACCCTGAATGTTCTTCTGGAATCAGTTGCAGCCAAGTCAACCTTCTCTTGAATAGTCTTTAAAGAAGCATTGGCTTGACTAGAGGAGATCCCTTGGTCAAAGGAAGGTCGCAGTGGAACCTTGAATAGTGGATTTCCTTCTTTGTCACGAACTGTCATCTCCTTGAGGGTAGATTGAACTTGTAGCTCTCTTTCTGTCGGTAACAACAAATCATCAATATTAGTTAGGGTTAGGGTGTCACTCCTCACATTTGGCTCTGGGTGTACACTCAACGTTTCTGTCGGTGTTTGAATAATTTTTCCTTTCCCACTCAGGCCAGGTGTAAGTGTTTTTGTTTCACTCAAATCCTTTGTGCTGATTGTACCTGCAGAAGAAAACACCGTAGCCGTCCTTAAGGAGGTCACCGGTGGTGCGATGGGACTTCGCAAGTCCCCGTCCTTGGATAAACCAAGTTGCTGATCATCCTTAGATGATATATCCTTTTTAGGATCTAGAGTTTGAATCTCTAGGGGGTTAGAAACAGGCTCTTTTAACAGCAGAGATTCCGAATCTTCCCCGATAGTCTGTGAAGACTTTACCTCAGTTGACTCCTCAATAATAATTGATTCATTGTCAACGAGTTGCCGACCTGCACCTACGTCAGACCCTTTACCCGCAGGATCCAGATATGTTCCATCTGGGGAGGTAGACAATGACCCTTTAGATTGTGCATTTAGGTCAAAGCCTTCTCTCGACGTCTGTGAAGACCCTTGGTTCTTAGAACCTTCAACCAGTGAACCTGACCGTAATATGGTCGGAACACCAGTTGCTTCCGTCAATTCTTCCTTACCTGATTGAGCTAATGGTTCAGATATAGCTTTCGTTAGCGTAGCCCAATCAGCATCAGAAAAATCAATAAATGGCGCTTTGGAAGTTTGAAATAAAGTATCAACAGTTGCCTCAGTTTCTGTTCGTCTCCTTTTAGAGGAAGGCAGAGCTGCTGTTGAAGGGTGTATCTCCTTATGTGGTGCTGCTAAGGCACTATCTCCCTCTACACTCACGGATGTCTGAATATTGGGTATAGGAGGGGAAGGAGGTTCGTTTATGGTTTCATTTGGCTCTTCCAAAGGCTCTTCGACCGTGGTTAGAGGTTGTGGGTTTGCAACCTCCTGGTCAGGAATGGCCACTAAGGGCTCTGGATCAACATCCATAGGTTGTGGTTCAGGAGCCAGTTCAGGTTCAGGAATGTTACCTTGATTTACCTGTTCCCCTGGGGGTAGAAGTGGTAGGGGCACCGTTATTAGATATTCAGTGAGAACAGTGGGTACCCCTGGAAGATAGTTGTTCTTCCTTATCAGAGCGGTTATGGCATTGCTCTTCATCTTCATACAATCCTGGTTCTCCTCGCCATCAAATGTCTCCCGTTCATCATCTGTTAAGACATCATTGAGAATTAGCTGTAGGAACCTAGGATAGAAACAAAGCACATCATCTATGCCTGTTCTTTCATCCAGTGGTCCCATGCATATGATTACTTGATCAATCAGTAACCGTCCAATGTTAATATGCCTATTGTTGGCAATGGCAAACCCTATCTTTTGAAGGAATAAGGGAATACCATGCAGATTTGTTAGCTTGGCAGTAAAAACATGGATTAGGGTATGAAAGAAAAAGTTCCATGCTTTTGGCAAGTAATGCTTAAGGAACTCTCCCACAAAGAAGTTAGGTTGTTGACTTCTAATGAGAGTGAAGAAAGCATGTATCTCCTCAGTCGTGGGATCCGGAACAAGGTTTTATGTAGGAAAATGTAAGATTCGATTAAAATCATGTTCCGTCACCCTTATTGTTCTGCCCCCTGGCACAACAAAACTGAAGGACCATACGTTATTCTCACTTGTATCCGTGGCGGTTGTGTACAACGCAGTCAATTGATCGATGCAAAGGACCACGGGAGTACTCACAGCATATGCCACTAATGAACGTGTGTTCAAAAACTCTGCCCATGCACGAAACTGTAAGTTCGTTATGGATTGCAAGTTTTGAAACGAGACATGATTAGTCTTGGTTACAATAAATTCTCCGACCATTTTAAATTTCCAGAAAATTAACTTTTAAACGAAAACTAATTTACCAATTAAATTTAATTAATTATTACTAATTAATCAAACTTAAACAAAATTACTCCTTTTTCTGAACACTACAAATTCGAACACTAGTTGATTTAAGAACCCTAAATTAGTGAATTTCAAACAGCCACTAAAATCCAAAGAAATGAACTGTTTACACAATTAACTTCTAAAGATAAGAACTTGTAACACTTGTCTGAGGTTCAAATATGTGGTTCGATGGATTCTTCAACAGAAACTTCTAAAAACTTAAAATAATCAAGTTTTTCACGGTTAAAAAAGATCAACAGTGAAACACAGTAACTTTTCAAGCTTTTCTCGGTTAAAATGATGAATTCTATCGAATGGTGTTCTTGAATTTGTATATATATATTGTAAGTATTATGCACGGCCTTAGCTTTCTTTAGATCTGAAAATGAATAGAAAACTTCTAAGGCAATGTATTTATACTTCCTGAAACTGCAGGGGCAATTTTGTCAATTCAGTTTCGATAGTTTTGTAAATGTACTGTCGATGGATTTCTCAGAGGGGTAAAAAGGTCAATTCTCCCTTCGATAGTTTTCAAAAACTATCGAGGTTGAAAGAAATAGAAGTTTAACAGACCTTTTTCAGAAAACTATCGAAGCATTTAGGAATTAAAAACAAAAACTATCGAAGTGTATTTGAAAACTATCGAGAATTTGGATATTAAATTATATAAATTCCTTTCGATATATTTTCAATTCATTTCAAAAACTATCGAAGATTGATTTCGATAGTTTTTCCTTTTCCTTTTCAAAAACTATCGAAAATAAATTTCGATAGAATTTTCTATGTACTTGAAAAACTATCGAATTTCCTAAAAATTCGAAATTTTTGCTTCTGTCTTCATTTTAAAACCTGTTCTTGTTTTAAAAATTAGACTGTTTGTATTTCCTGTCAAATTTTAATTCTAATAAATCTTTTCAAATTTACCAAAATCAATTCTTAACAGAAAATTCACAATTTTCTTAGAATAAAATCAATTAAATATCATTGAGTGATATTAACAAATTAAAATCTAATGAATTATGCTGCATTAATTTACAATGTTAAAAACAAAGCAAATTAATTCAAATTAAATAGATGCTAAAATATTTAGAACAAATATTAGCACCTAAATAATTTTTAGAATTAATAACTAATTAAATGCCAGAAGATATATCATCCATAATTATGACATAAAATTAGTACAAAAATCCTAACTACAAGAATTGCTCCAGAAAATAAATTCACGAGTCCTAAGGATATAACAATTCTTAAACTCATGTATTCACCAGGACTATCTGCAGTTACTGACTTCTAAAATGATACCTTAGGATAAAATGATACCTGATGTCGATGTGCTTCGTCCTCGAGTGTTGCACTGGGTTGTTTGAGATTGCTATGGCACTTGTGTTGTCGCAAAATATTGGAATCTTTGTCAACAAAAGTCCATAGTCACGGAGTTGGTTTCTCATCCACAAGATCTGAGCACAACAGCTTCCAGAAGCAATGTATTCAGCCTCAGCTGTTGATGTGGAAACTGAATGCTGCTTCTTGCTATACCAGGAAACTAACCTTCTTCCAAGAAACTGACAGCTTCCTGAAGTACTCTTCCGATCAATCTTACAACCTGCAAAATCAGAGTTTGTGTATCCAATAAGATCAAATCCTGTATCTTTAGGGTACCAAATTCCAAGATTTGGGGTCCCCTTAAGATATCTAAATATTCGCTTAACAGCTATTAGATGAGATTCTTTAGGATCAGACTGAAACCTAGCACACAAGCATGTTGCAAACATTATATCTGGTCTACTTGCAGTGAGATAAAGTAATGAGCCTATCATACCTCTGTAGCCTGTGATGTCAACCTTCTTACCAGTTTCATCCTTATCAAGCTTAGTGGCAGTTGGCATAGGAGTCTTTGTTGTAGATGAGTCTTCCATTTGATACTTCTTCAGAAGATCCTTGATGTACTTGGACTGACAAATGAATATACCATCTTGTCTTTGGTATACTTGCAGTCCAAGAAAGAATGACAATTCACCCATCATGCTCATTTCATAACGACTCTGCATTAACTTAGCAAATCTCTTGCATAGATCATCATTAGTAGAACCAAATATTATGTCATCAACATATACTTGCACCAATATCAAATCATTTTTATGCTTTTTGACAAAGAGAGTTTTGTCTACAACACCTCTTGTAAAATCATTTTCAAGTAAGAATTCAGAGAGAGTGTCATACCATGTCCTTGGAGCTTGTTTGAGTCCGTAGAGAGCTTTGAATAGAAAGTACACAAAGTCTGCCAGTTTTGAATCCTCAAAACCTGGAGGTTGTTCCACATACACTTCTTCTTCAAACTCCCCGTTCAGAAAAGCACTCTTCACATCCATTTGATATACCTTGTAATTGGAATGTGCAGCAAATGCCAGAAACATTCTGATGGCCTCAAGTCTTGCTACTGGTGCATAGGTTTCATCATAATCTATACCCTCTTCTTGAGAGTAACCTTTAGCAACCAGTCTGGCTTTGTTTCTCGTTACAATGCCATCTTCGTCCAGCTTATTTCTGAATACCCATCGTGTTCCAATAACAGATTTTCCCTTAGGGCTGGGTACCAGCTTCCAAACTTTTTGCCTTTCAAACTGATTGAGTTCCTCTTGCATAGCAATCACCCAATTTGGATCATCTAGAGCATCTTCAACTTTCTTAGGTTTTGTTTCTGAAAGAAACCCAGAATAGTGACATTCATTTTGTGATGTTCTTCTAGTTCTCACTCCTGTGTCCGGATCACCAATGATCAAGTGAAAGGGATGATCTCTATTCCATACCCTTTGTCTTGGCAGATGCGATCTTGATGATTCTCCCAGATAATTCAATTTCGTTCACGGATTAATCTTTCAGTTCTATAACGAAATCAAACACACCAAACCAAATCAAGTTTCGGGGAATATATCTTTTTATAAATATAAACCTCGAGGGGTGCTACAATTTCTAATCCGTAGATTAGCTTCAATGAGTTTAAGGTTACACAAATACAAAACAATGATCAAATTCTGAGCACTATTAATTCTCTGATAATTTCTCTGGCTCAGTTCTCTCTCTCAGTAATGTTTCTGTGTAGAATGCCTTAACTGAAGAAGACACTTTCTTCTCTCAGTATTAATTGTAGTCTTAGATTTGAAAAACCATCGAACCAAACTTGTAGAAACAATCCTGGCCGTTGGATCTTCATCAACCATATAAGACAAAACAAACTTTTCACCTGCTCCTCTAATTTGAAAACTATCGAATGGTAAAGTTAATATTCCATTCGATAGTTTTTAATAAAAACTATCGAATGAAACATTAATCAACATTAGTTTTCAATAACTCTCATTCGATGGTTTTCTAAATAGAAAAACCATCGAATACCTTTCTTGTCCTTGTCCTTTTAGAAAAGCTCCCGTGTACCAGGATGTTTAAGTTTTAGACTGTATCAATTTTTTTCTGAGACGATAAAACAACCTGATCTTTTTAAGTGCCGTCACCTAGTGCAACTGGTCTGGTTCACAGATGAATAACACTTGATCAATTCTTCTTTTATGTCTTCAATTCAGTGCTGCTGATAAGTCCTTTGTCGTTCTGGTTGCTTCATTTAAATCACTGGAATCCCGTGGTACTTAACCCTAAATCATTCACATACTTCTGTCGTCTTGAAAGTCTTGTTTCTTTTGCTGTCACTGAGGCTTGAACATTTTCATGAACTTCTTTCTGTGACCTGTTTACGGACTTCAAAAATACATAACGTATTTTGATTTTTTGAGTTTACCTTTTCTTCTTTGATTCTGGATTCCTGTGCTTCTGTTAATATTATTGTCTGTCTTGTTCTTTGTTGAGTTGTAGTTATCTCTTTTACATCTTATGTTACATTATGCTTTACACTTACCAAACTGTTTAATCTTCAAAAAAGCATAATTTTCCGTGTAGTATAAAATCGAAGTTTATAGTGTCCAATTTCACTAAAGCATTTATTTAAATATCTGCATAATACGCTTTTTACGACACTAATTTTGAAATAGGGGCAGTGAGGAGTTCAAACTATGACCTTTATCACCGGAAGAGGGTCACCTTTACCACTAAGAGCATTCACATTGGAACCCCCATCCCCAAAAACTTACTAAAAATAGTAATTACTCAAAAAAATTCTCACATTCTTTTTCTATTTCAAAACTTTCCTACATTCCATTCCCCATCTCTATCCCTATTTTTTGTTTATTAGCATGTGTGTAAGAGTTAAAAGAAAAGTTATGAGATAAAAAAGATTATTTAATAAGATGGGGATGAATAGTGAAACCCCAAATATGGGGATTTAGTTTTAGTTCTTAAAACTATACCTCGTTTTGGGGTTCCAGATGTAGATGACGTTTTAACAAAATTTAGAAAATTCCCCTAAATTATAGGGTTGGGGTGAGTTTGAAGACTCCAATGGGAATGCTCTATAAGCCATGACCTCCAATTGCAAAATTTATTTTACTATAATAGGGTTTTATATTTTCTAGTTAGTAAATGTCACACTAGATCGACTTGTACATTTAAACTCCGCTGAATGTACACAACCTTATACAAGCAAATCTTTCACTTTTTTTTTGACAAATTTAAAGCAAATTTCATTAACGAGAAAAGAACTCGACTGGGACAAATTCCCAACCGGCTATGCAATCAAGTTGAAAAATAAATAAATGAGCTAAACAACTAGCCGCTTTGTTTCCAGATCGCTTAATATATAGAATAAAAATATTCTTTGAACATAAAAAGATTACAATAGCTTTCCGAGAAATCCAACCTACATCGTCCCTAAAATCAGTAGCATCACAATTGACCTTCACACAATTAATTCTGGTTGTATTCCAATGCTCAGAACTTTTAGTTGCACCAACTAAAATTGAAGGGACTGATGCCCTCATGATATGAACAATCTTCCGTTGTGAAAGGTGAGCTTTTGCGATTTCCACCACCGATCCAGCCTCAATGCAAGCTTTCCAAATCCCCCAAAATACCAATTGAATCATTCTTACAGAGACAAAATAGCAAACCAAAAGTACCAAAACTATATCAAACACTTCAAAAGGAGGACAAACAAACACCCAAAATATTGGGTACAACAGCAATCCTTACAAAAAAGGATGATTATTGAAGGAAATAAGAATTATGGTGATTAGATAAAAGAAAGAGATACGAAAGTGAATTTGTGAGAAGAAAGAAAGTTTTATTGGTGAAGAAAAGGGATAGATCTATGGAGGCGGCTAGTTAGGGTTGGGGTCGACTCTCATTGAGAGAGAAAATTATGATATGACAATTGATCGTTCGTGTAATTTCGTGTTCGAGTACTTTTCGTGTCGTATTTTTCTGTAATTTTAATTAATATTAAAAATAAAAATAAATAAGTAAATGTATTGAAATATTAAAATTTTCGATAATATTTTTACAAATATATTCACTTAAATTGTCTAGATCTGACAATTTGTTGTTTGTGTCATGTATTTTGTTGTTGTGTACTTTCGTGTTTTGTATACCTAAATGCTAAACTGAAAATCACACATTTAAGTTTTGTGTAATTTCGTGTTCGTGTACCTTCGTGTCGTATACTTTTCGTATCGTGTTTTCCTGTAATTTTAATTAATATTAAAAATAAAAATAAATAAGTAAATGTATTGAAATATTAAAATTTTCGATAATATTTTTACAAATATATTCACTTAAATTGTCTAGATATGATAATTTGTTGTTTGTGTCCTGTATTTTGGTGTCCTGTACTTTCGTGTTTCGTATAATTAAATGCTAAACTCAAAATCACACATTTAAGTTTTGTGTAATTTGGTGTTCGTGTACCTTCGTGTCGTGTACTTTTCGTGTCATGTTTTTCTGTAATTTTAATTAATATTAAAAATAAAAATAAATAAGTAAATATATTGAAATATTAAAATTTTCGATAATATTTTTACAAATATATATTAACATAGTATTTACAAATAATATCATAAATTTATGTATAATCACATAAATAAATGTTAAATCTAATAAAAATATTAAAATATCTAATATAAATATTAATTTATATTTATTTATTTATTTCGTGTATTTCGTGTCGTGTACTTCAAGAGTAAACACAAAACCGACACTAAATCTCGATCGTGTACTTTCGTGTACTAAAAGTGCAAACCAAAACACCAAATTTTCGTGTCGAAAATTGTCGGGTCTGGATGTGTCCCTTGTTAATATCTTAATATTAAAAATAGAAAAAGAAGATTAATAAATAAATCTCATCCGACATATTAGAAATTATAAAGACATTCAAATTTATTAGAAAGTAGAATTCGAATTTATATGAATGGCATTATTAAAAAAAATATACATTTGAAGTAAAAAAATGAATTTTTAAAAAAAGGATATCTTCCAATTTTTAGAAAAAGATAATTATTACTTTTCTTTTAAACATAAATCTATACTATTATGTAATAGCGGAAACATTGAAAATTTGACGGAATGCAATTATCTGTTAAAATAATAATAATTTAATTCCTAAAATGTCAATATATATATAAAAAGTCATTTGTGTGCAAAAATGTTAAGAATGCAGGGCATCAGTATTAGAGTATTAGTAGTGTTGTTAGTATTACAATGAAGTGTCTTTAGTCCTGGTGATGTACAGGGCATTTTAGTCTTTGTTATGTAGTATGGTGAGACTATAAATACCTGTTGTTTTCATTTTTGTAACTTGACATTGGCAATTTGCCTACAATCTTCTTTCTCTCTCTATAACTAACTTCTCATCTCTTTCTCTCTCTAGGTTTTCTATCTCTCATCTCAATTCTGATCTGATTTCTCATCTCTTTCTTCAGTTTCTCATCTAAATCTCTTATGATTCTCTGTTCTTACTGTTAATCTAGCTGTTATTTTGCATCTATAAACAGAACATACCAAAAATAGACTCAAAATCAGTCAAGAACTCACTAGTTCCTGACAAAAAACATAAGAGTAATACTAGAGGTACAAAATTGTGTACCAAATATTGTTACTAAATGACATGACAATGGTGATATGGCAATTTGAGATGATTTTATTGATGATTTCGATATGAATGCAAGTGGGCTTATTATTATATAGTCAATCAAAACAAAACATGTGTCGTTTTATAATTTTTTTTTGTATGTATCTAATTTGAGGCTTCTAGCATTTTTCAAAACATAATAGTTGAGGTATAGAGCAAACAACTATACCTCAAACTATAACTTTATCTCGCATCATCTATCCTTAACTGGGAGAAAACATCAGTTGCATTTTCGTAGCTACTGTCAAGAATGTCATTAATTCCTAAATGCATTTCATCTTCCTTGATTGTCATGCTAGTGGAAGGTAGTCGCTGAACACCAGGCAATGGCATTGCCCAGGAAACATCTGTATTGCTGCTTCCCTCAAGTGGCTCACGTTGAAGCTGCAATGCATATTCCAAGTCCCAGATTACATCAACCATAGTAGGCCTATCAGCTCCATCGTCCTTAAGACACTTTGCCGCGGTTTCCCCGAATTTTCTTAAAGAGCTGGGATTAATCTTTCCCACGAGCGAAGGATCAACTATCTTATCAAGTTCCCCCATCTTCTGCAAATGCACTCCCCAGTCAGCCAAATTGACTTGCTCCCGAGGAAGCAAATTATTTATAGCTGGCCTAGCACAAAGCACTTCGAGAAGAACAACCCCAAAAGAGTACACATCAGATTTTTGAGTTAAGTGCATGCATCTAAAGTATTCAGGATCAAGATAACCGAAGCTGCCTTTCACTCCGGTGCTGAAATGTGTTTGCTCAGGTAGACCAGACCTTGAAAGACCAAAATCAGATACTTTGGCCATGAAATTTTTGTCAAGTAATATGTTTGTTGACTTGACATCGCGGTGTATGATTCCCCCACCTGAACCTTCAGTATGAAGGTAATTTATCCCCTTGGCTGCACCGATGCAAATCTGAAGCCTTTGATTCCAGGACAAGCTAGGCATTGCACGTGACTTGGGGTCAGATTGTTTGTACAAATGATCTTGCAGTGTACCCTTCTCCATGAACTCATAAACTAGTATCATCTCAGACATTTCATCGCAATATCCAATTAAAGAAACAAGATGCCTGTGACGGATACTAGATAAGACCATAATTTCGGTCTGGAACTCTGGAAAACCTTGCCCATGTCCTGACTCGCTTCTTTTTACAGCCACTTTTACTCCACTCTTTAGAGTACCTTTATACACCTTCCCAAACCCTCCCTTACCAATTATGAATTTGGGATCAAACTTGTTGGTTGCATACATAATTTCTGAGAAGGCCAACTTCAGTTCAAGATTCAAAGTTTGAAAAGTAGATTCACTATTTGCAGGGCTCTCCGTTAGCCCATTGTAAAAATTTCCTCCAGATAAATTTACCAATGGCCAGTCCGAATTCTCAACCGCCTTTGCTTTCCTCCTACCAATCGTGAAAATCAAAACAAGTACAAAAGCCACACCACCAACAACAGAACCAATGATGATTATTATTAAAACGTTCCTATCTGTCTTCTTTTTTGCCAAACCATCTAGGCTTCTATCGTTCATCAGTTCCATAATCTCGAGCCCATTCAAAAAGGCTGTTTGATTTTCTACACCAGGACCGATAGAAATATTTAACAAACCAGAAGTATCTGAATCTACCACAAAATCATAGTAGAAAGGGGCTCTCAACGGGTTTTCACTGTCCGTAATCTCAAAACTGAAATTGCTATAGATATAAAATTTGAACTTAATAAAGTTTTGAGAGGGATTGACAATATCACAGAAATGAACCCGGATAAAATATTTAATATTTGTCGTCACATTAAACTGCCATGTAATGTTGAAAAAATTATATTCACTGTCTAAATTTTTATTCAATTCTTTTGCGGTCTTGTAGACAAGTTCAGGTGCACTATTCTCGTTTGCTCCTCCCGACAGATAATTTAGCTTACCATTGTAAGACTGATTCCTTGCAACTTCCTTGTTATACAAAAATTCATCATCCGGTATCCAGTTCCTCCACCAAGTATCGTTATCATGGTCAAGTAACCCTCCCCCAACATTAATTCTATAAACTGGACGCAAAATCTGATATAACAAATCATTGTAATCATCTTTGTCCCGACCTGATTGACTAACACGAGGAACAGAAATTTGTAGAATATCTTTTGGAGCAAGAAATGTTTCGATCGCACTCACAAACGCAGAAGATGATTTGCGAGGAGTAAAAATGATTTCGAAGTTTCCAGCTTGTATAAAGAATATGAACTCTTTGATTACAGGTAATTTCTCACTGTTATAAACTCTGAAATTTGATAACAGGGAAAATTGAGAAGCGGAAACACTGAAATTAGCATCTAGGAGATTTCTTACTGAAGATGAAAATGGATAGAAGTGAAGGCGTACCACGTAAGTGCCATTAGTTTCTAACGGAAGTCTGTACCTTGATTGGTTTGTGAAAACTTTTGCAGTCTGATAGAGAGGTATGATGGTGGCTGTTGATGTAGAACTGACCTCGCCCTCTGAGTTGATGTCGGCGATGAATTTTCGGCTGTTAAGTGTGAATTCTGATTTGGAGCCGCAATTAATGAAGTGCTGTTCTGCAGATGTGTAGTACTGTGACTGTACTGAAAAGCACTGCATGAAGAGGAGAGCAATGAACAATCCTCCTGCTAAGGAGTTGAGAGAATATGAGATTTGCATTGAAGAGAAATAAGATTTGAAGTTTGTTATGACTGAATTATTTGTTCCGATAGATAAATTAATAGGGTCGTTGACTTCAGCTTGACTTGGTGTCAACAAGATGATATTTTTAATGCCAAATGAGTGATAGAAAAAAAAACATCTCTTTTCTCTTTCCTTTTGTCTTTCATTCAGATTATGAATTTGACTACAGGTGAAGATTTTTAATCACAAGCACCGTCAATTGTTATGGTCATAAATAATTTGAGCTAATCAAATTATGTTAAAAACAGAGAAATAGAGTGTCAAAACTACAAACTCCCAAAGTGAACTAATTCTACGATTTATTCTTAAAGCCCAATCCATGTTCAGAAGGTGTGGACAAATGTTGGGTTTGTGGAGTATTTCAGAATTAGTTTCTGATTTAGGTTAGAATTTCCAGATCTGAATTCTAATTAGAGTTAGTAATTTCAGAATTTCAGAATTAGACTCTGATTAGTTTAGACCCAGTTTTTTCTCTTATAAATAGTCTCATGTAATTGTAAAACACCAACACATCAGAACACAACAGAACACAACATAGTTGTGAGAGATCAATACAAAATTAGTGCGGCTTGTGGAGTAGGAATTTCCGAACCACGTAAATCTTTGTCTTGTGTGATTGTCGTTTATTTTCTTGTTCTTGTTTATTCGCTTTGGGTTTTGCTTTCGTTGTTGTATACTCAACAACTGGTATCAGAGCCTAGGTTTTCAGGCGAGTGAGAGCGATGACAGAAGAAGGGAAAGTAAAGATCGACAAATTTGATGGCAAAGATTATGGATATTGGAAGATGCAAATTGAAGATTATTTATATCAGAAAAAACTACACCAACCGCTAGAGGAGAAGAAGCCAGATTCAATGGATGAGACTGAATGGAAGCTATTTGTAAATCATAATGTAACATAAGATTTAAAAGAGATAACTGCAACTCAACAAAGGACAAGACAAACAGTAATATTAACAGAAACACAGGAATCCAGAATCAAAGAAGAAAAGGTAAACTTAAAAAATCAAAATACGTTATGTATTCTTGAAGTCCGTAAACAGGTCACGGAAAGAAGTTCATGAAAATGTTCAAGCCTCAGTGACAGCAAAAGAAACAAGACTTTCAAGACGACAGAAGTATGTGAATGATTTAGGGTTAGTACCACGGAATTCCAGTGATTTATTTGAAGCAACCAGAACGACAAGGGACTTATCAGAAGCATTGAAGTGAAGACATAGAAGAAGAATATATGTACAGTCAGTAAGAGCATTTTAGTCTTTGTTATGTAGTATGGTGAGACTATAAATACTTGTTGTGTGTTTTCATTTTTGTAACTTGAATATATGGACATTGGCAATTTGCCTCTAATCTTCTTTCTCTCTCTATAACTAACTTCTCATCTCTTTCTCTCTCTAGGTTTTCTATCTCTCATCTCAATTCTGATCTGATTTCTCATCTCTTTCTTCTGTTTCTCATCTAAATCTCTTCTGATTCTCTGTTCTTATTGTTAATCTAGCTGTTATCTTGCATCTATAAATAGAACATACCAAAAATAGACTCAAAATCAGTCAAGAACTCACTAGTTCCTGACAAATTGGTATCAGAGCCGTTAAATTGATTCAACCACTGCTTCCGAAGTGTTTTGTTGGTGAAAACGAGTGGAACGGTTCATTAATCTCAGTAATCGCAGTCCTAAGTATCAACCTTTACTCAAATCAGTACAGGTACTCTGTTCTTAAAGGTTGTTCATAGATCTGTAGAATTGAAGCTTGATTGTGAAGTTTGGAGTCAGGATTTATTGATTTCAGTTCGTTTATATTAGAATTCTTTAGTTCTACTGTTTCATTATCAGAAAATTACAAACGAAGGAGTTTAATAATAGTAGATTGATTGATTGTTGAACTGGAGTTAATAGTGGAATTGAGGATCAGTGAATTGGTGGATTTGTGATTGTGTTTGGTAGAAAGTGATATTCTGTGAAGTATAATTCATTGATTTGGTATCGATTAGTAGTTTGATTCTGTGTTGTGTTAGTTGTGTTGAAATTGAGGAGTTGTGATAGTCTTTGTATTGCCTAGAAGGATACTAACAGTAAGGCACTGTAAGTGTTTGAGAAATTGACTGAGTGAATAGTTGGAGATTGTGCTGTTTAATTGGAAGAACTATGGCTCAAAGTATCAAGAGCAGCAGTAAAGCTGAAACATCTGATCAAGGATCAGATAAGATGATGCAGCAAAAGTTCCAGAGCTATATGGAAGGTTCAGATGAAAAATTTGGAATGCTGCAGGAGCAGATAGGACAGATACTTAGAGGAATTAGTAATCTGGTTAAAATACAAGATCAAGATGAGGAGTATACAAATGAGAGTGAGGATGAGTTGGATGCTGAAGAGATTGGGAGCTTACAAGCTAAAGGAGTTTTCAGAAATCCAGTTCATGCTGCTAAAGTAATTCAAAAGCAAACAGTTCCTGTTGTGAGAAAGAAGAAATATGACAATAGGTTTGATCAAAGTGGACATGGAGATAGAGTAGCTGAGGGCAACAGTCTAAAGCATTTGAAGCTTACTTTTCCTTCTTTAAAAGAGGGAGGTGATGCAGAGGAATGGTTAAGGGATTGTGAGGAGTACTTCTCTATATTTGAAGTCAATGAGTACAGAAGATCCGCTATTGCAGCAATGTATTTGAGTGGGACTCCAAGATATTGGTACAAGTCCTTTATGGTGGGAAAATATAAGGTTACTTGGCAACAATTTACACAAGCATTTCTGGCCAAGTTTGGAGAGTTGGACACTGAATTGGTGTTTGACAGGTTTAAGAAATTACAGCAAGGATCTACTGTAGAGGCTTACTTTGATGATTTTGAGAAGTGCAGAGAGCAGTTGTTGAGTAAGATTCCCAGTTTAACTCATGAATATTTCCTAGAAAATTTTATTGGAGGTTTACAACCTGAAATAAGGGGAATGATAAGATTGTTGGAGCCAACTACTCTGGAGCAAGCTTTAAAGCTTGCTAGATGCTATGAACAGTCTCAGAATACCACCAGTAAAAAAGGGAGTAATTACAAATACAGTTCCAGTAATCATTCTACTTTTAAGACTTCTACAGATACAATCAATACCAGTTCTAATGCTAAGTCTACCTTAATAGCTCCAACTAAGACTCCTGAAGTGTTGACAGTCAAACCAAGACCCTTAACCTACAGTCAAAGAGAAGAGAGAAGGCAAAAAGGACTTTGTTTTAATTGTGATGAAAAGTTCTCTAAGGGTCATGAATGTAAAAGACCTCAGAATTTCTTAATGATAGCAGAAGAAGAAGTAGAAACTAGGGAATATGATAATGCTCCTATTTTTGATGAAGATCCTAATGAAGACAAATGTGATTGGCAGGAGCAAAAGTTAGTGTTGGCTGCTATAAGAATACATAAAGTAAGAAAAGGAGGACCACTGCAGTTTGTGGGAACTGGGAAAGGGGAACATTACCAGATACTCATTGATGGAGGAAGTTCTCTTAATCTGTTTTCCTCACAACTTTGCAAAGAATTGGCACTACAAGTTCACTGTCATGATCCTGTAGAGATGACACTTCCTAATGGATCAACCTTCACTAGTACAGCTGTCTGTCCACAAGTCAAGTTGAAATGGAAGGATACTGAGGTTACTATTCCAGCTTATGTAGCTGACTTAAACAATTGGCATTTGATTTTGGGAGTAGAGTGGTTGTCACAATTGGGAGATTTTAAATGCAATTATCAAAATAACTCCATGCAATTCAACTGGAAGGGAAAGGAAATTCATTTATCTCCCAGTTCATCCATTGAATTGGAAGGAGGATGTGCCCAGCTGTCTGAAGTGGTACCTAACTGGATGAGTCAGTTGGAGGAAAGTTATGCAGGGGACAAGGAAATTGAAGAGATTATAACATCTATTACTATAGATAAGAGTGGACCACATGAATACTATTTGAGACAAGGACTGTTAATGTTCCGAGGAAAGTGGGTCATTGGGAAATCAGGTGATCTAAGAAGACAAGTTTTTGAGGAGCTACATTGTCATCATTTGGGGGGACATTCAAGTGTGAGAGCTACAACTAAGAGAATGTTAGAATATTTCTATTGGCCTTCAATTAGACAGAATATTGGGTGCTGGATTAGAGAATGTAATGTGTGTCAGCAAAACAAAGGGGAGCATGTGAAGTATCCAGGTTTGTTGCAACCATTGAAGATACCTAAAGAGCCCTAGAGAGACATTGCAATGGATTTTATAACTAGACTACGTAAGTCTAAGGGCAATGAAGTCATTTGGGTGGTGGTGGACAGATTTAGTAGGTACAGTCATTTTTTTGCTCTCAGTCATCCTATTTCTGCTAAAAGTCTGGCCCAAGTGTTCTTTGAGCAAGTATATAAACTTCATGGGCTACCAGAAACTATTGTAAGTGACAGAGATAGTATATTTCTGAGTGAGTTTTGGCAAAATCTGTTTAAACTGGCTGGTACTAGGCTACACTTCAGCACAACATACCATCCTCAATCTGATGGTAGTACAGAAAGATTCAATCAGTGCTTTGAGCAATATCTCAGAACTATGACTAGTGCAGTCCCTAAGAACTGGTCACTGTGGCTCTCATCAGCTTAATGGTGGTATAATACCACCTTCCACTCAGCTATCCAGGCTACTCCTTATCAAGTAGTTTATGGAATGAAACCTAGGCACTTGGCTTGGCAAGATAGGGTGCCCACTAATATCAGCAACTTAGAAGAATTATTGGAAGGCAGGTAACAACAGTGGGAAAGACTGAAGGAGCTATTAGAAGAAGCTCAGTCCAAAATGAAAGCTTATGCAGATGCCAATAGAACTGCAAGAGAGTTTCAGGTTGGGGAAAGAGTTTACTTGAAACTCCAACCCTATAGACAGGTTACTGTGGCTATCAGAAAAAACCTCAAATTGGCTGCTAAATTTATGGGTCATATGAAATTGTTGAAAAGGTGGGTTCTGTAGCCTATAGATTGGCCTTTGTAAAGCATAATGTAATATAAGATGTAAAAGAGATAACTACAACTCAACAAAGGACAAGACATACAATAATATTAACAGAAGCACAGGAATCCAGAATCAAAGAAGAAAAGGTAAACTCAAAAAATCAAAATACGTTATGTATTTTTGAAGTCCGTAAACAGGTCACGGAAAGAAGTTCATGAAAATGTTCAAGCCTCAGTGACAGCAAAAGAAACAAGACTTTCAAGACGACAGAAGTATGTGAATGATTTAGGGTTAAGTACCACGGGATTCCAGTGATTTAATCGAAGCAACCAGAACGACAAAGGACTTATCAGCAGCATTGGATTGAAGACATAAAAGAAGAATTGATCAAGTGTTATTCATCTGTGAACCAGACCAGTTGCACTAGGTGACGACACTAAAAAGATCAAGTTGTTTTATCGTCTTAGAAGAAATTGATACAGTATAAAACTGAAACACCCTGAAGCTCGGAGGGTTTTCTAAAAGATCAAGTACAAGAAAAGTATTCGATAGTTTTTCTTTTTAGAAAACTATCAAATGAGATTTAAGAAAACCAATTGAAAACTAAAGTAAAGTAATTTACCTTTCGATAGTTTTTATTTAAAAACTATCGAATGGTAAAATACTTTATACATTCGATGTTTTTTTAAATAGGGAGCAGGTGAAAAGTTTTGTTTTGTTTGACAGGTTGATGGAAATTGGAAGGCCAAGATTGATTAATCAATTAAGGTTCGATGGTTTTCAAATCAAGATTGCAGTTAATACAGAGATGAAGAAGTGTCTTCTTCAGTTAAGGCTAAACACACAGAGACATTACTGAGAGAGAGAATTGAGCCGGAGAAATTATCAGAGAAATTAATAGTGCTCAGAACTTGATTATTGTATTGAATTTGTGTAACCTTAAACTCATTGAAGCTAATCTGCAGATTAGAAATTGTAGCACCCCTCGAGGTTTATATTTATAAAAAGATATATTCCCCGAAACTTGGTTTGGTTTGGTGTGTTTGATTTCGTTATAGAACTGAATGAATTATCCGCGAACGAAATTAAATTATTTGTGAGTATCGTATTCAACCCCCCCTTCTACGATACTTTGGACCTAACAATTGGTATCAGAGCTACTTGATTGACGTACAAATCAGATCCGGTGAATGAGACCAAAATCAAACGTAGCGTGAAAATTCGAAGCAAATTTTTTAACTTTCAAAATTTTTCATTTAATTGGAATTTCTTGAATTTTAAACAATTTTAAATTTTCAGAAACCATGAGTGCTCCAAAGACAACCGCTGGTATTAAAGTTCCCCCGTTTACTAGAGATGATTTCGGTTTGTGGAAGATGAAGATGCTGTTATTTATTAAGGCATCTAATCCATTGTATATTGGCATATTAGAGAACGGATCGTTTGTACCAATGAAACCAGTTAGTGAATCTATAGCTCCTGATGGTAGCAGGATTCCTTCAGGAACCCAACCTAAGGATATTACTGAGTATACAGATTCTGACAAAGAACTGATTCGATTGGACACTGGTTTGATGTTGATATTGTGTTAGGCCGAATACACAATATAATCAAATATGTATGAGAATAACAATAATTAATAACACTGTTTATGAATCAATAAAACTGTAATCTTATTAACAGCTTCTCTCTTTATGATGTTAATGAATCATAAAGAGCTTCTAGGTTACACGAATAATATCTCAATGATCGCGTCCCTTCTAGGGATAACCTATCTGTGTTTATATAGTACACAGCTACATACAATCCTTCTCTAATTGATATTCCTACAAGTTAGCTATACAATTCATATCAATTAAGGATTGCTTCTTATCTTCTATCCTGTTTCCTTAGCTGTATCAATATATTCTGCTTCTTTCCATCTTCAGAATGTATTACTTCTAGAATCTTCAATTCTGCACCGACAGCTAATTCAACTATCACCTTGTCAGACTTTAAATAAACTCTGACTAGCTTCCTTTAAACTCTTCACCCTATCAGAGTTTAACTAAACTCTGATCGGCTTCTGATAAACTCTTGTCAGTACCTGTTGCTTAAACACTGATAAACAAACATTAGCAATTATATCTAACAATCTCCCCCAACTTGTTCATAATAAAATGTACAAGTTAAACATATAATTGATGATGTCAAAACCTTTTAACAAATGCAGTGTTTAACATATAACAGAGTTTAATTTAAAACAGAGTTTAAATTTGACTTAGAATAGAAAATATTAAAAACTTACAGTCAGACTTTATTTGATTTCTTGAATATCAGGCACTGTCCTGAGATAATCAATTAGAAGTCTTCTTTCAGCCTTTTCCAGCTCTTCAACCATGATTTCTTTCAGTTCCTTGAGTTCTGGATCAGATTCACCAGTCTGATAAATAGCAGCTCTCAGAGAATAGATGGAATTCTTCCTCATCTCATTCCCTAGCCTAATAAAATGTGCTTTATCAGATTCTTGATTGAATTCTAAGACTTTAACTCCCAGATCAGTCCTTAGTCTTGCACTGTTTCTCTTCATTTCTATAACATTTCCAAAAGCATCTCTATACTTAGGAATGTATACCTTTGAAACTCCTCCTCCAAGCATCACCTTAGATCTTTGCATCTTTTGTCTGATAAATGTAGCAGCATTGTGAGTGTTTCTGTTTTTGACTTTTAGCAAGTACAGAACATACTCCAATTCTTGATAAGATTTGAGATCTATATCAGACTCTGCAACTCTGTAAACTCTTCCATCATTCATAAAATACAACAGAAAATCTTTCTTCAAACCCTTGTGAAATATCAACTGAACAGAGTCTAGCATATCAAGATTCTCTTGAGTAATAATGCCAGATACTGCCAATGATGATTGATCTCCAGATCTGTTGTTTATTCTCTTCTCCCTATGTGAACCTAAACCAGCTTTATCAAAAGTTTCTTTTCCAAGTACAGTCCTGGTTTGAGAGAAATCCACAGGTTGAAGTGTCAGAGCTTCAGATAGTACAGGTCTTCTAAAAATACCTTGGAGTTGTGGAGCTAGCTGAGTTTGCACAGCTTGAGCCTTGTCAGAGGCTGGCTTAACTTCAATAGTATCATCAACTTGAGCAGCATCAGAGGTTGATTTTGGTAATCTTGTTTCAACTTGAGCAATGTCAGAGGTTGAATATTCTTTCTCCTTCAGGTTAGGCTCTTCAATCATTTTGCCTTTACCCTTATCAGAGTTTCTAATCATAGGCCTCCTGGTGTATTGTATACTCTGTTGAGTATTTTCTTTAATGATAATTCCAGTTTCTTTCTTTCTAGGAGCCTTGATTTCTTTCTTTTTGTATATCCCAGCTTCAAGATTCTTCCTGTGTTCTTCAGCAAGCATTTGCTCTTCAGCTTGGATATCTTCAATTGTAACATCTTTTCCATGTTCTGCTATAAATAATTTAGCAGCAACTTCTTCATCAGTGCTAGGCTTATCAGTGTTTATCAAACTTTTGAGCCTTGAACCACTGGCAGAAATTACTTTTTCCTTACCAGAGTTTGATCTTCTCTCAGAGTTTGATCTTGATCTTGGTCTTAAGCCTAAACTCTTTTCAGATTCACCTCCCTTGCTTCCACCATCATTACCATCATCCCTCCGTCTCAGAGCTTGAGTGTCTTTGCATTTGTCACTTGGTACACTCTCCCCCTTTTTGACATCATCAGAAAGTAGTACTGATGTCAGCAACTCCAGAGCATTAGAAATTGAAGTTAGTTGAGCAGACATAGCAGTCTGATTCTCCTCAACTTTCGACAATCTAGAATTGAAAGTCTTTTGCTCTTTACACAAAGAGATGTATAGAGATTTGTCCTTCTGCTGTGTAAGCTCTCTTGTAGCTATATCATTCCTTAACCCTTCAATCACCTTATCAGAAGCATCAAAACGATTGTTTAATGATTTGATTTGAACAACAGTTGCTTTGAAATGACTGAGAAGTTCAGGATTTTTAATCTCTTTAACAGAGTTAGCAGTTAAATCAGCAGCCCTTTGTGAAGTGAAAATACAATCTGCTGCTGTCCAGTTCTTGAAGTACATCTCTTGAAAATGTTCTTCAGTAGCCCTATTGAACTCTCTTTCTTCATCAGAGTTGGCTTGAATGTCAGATATGTGTGAAGGTGAATGAGCAGGACTAGCATTAACATTGTCATCCTCTCTTGCAATCTCTTCAGGAACATGTTCAGCAGTGATTTCATGTTCTAACTGTGCAGCTTCATCATTGACTTTCTCTGCAACAGTGTCAGGAATATCAGAGTTTGCTTTAGCAATTACCTCTGCTTCTCGCTGAACAATCTCAACAACTGATTGTTGTAGAGCTTCAAGAACAAGAGCATCTTCAGAGTTTGAAACAAACTCTGCTGCTACAGGAACATTCTCTGTTGCATCAGCAGGTACAGCAACAGCTTCTGTAGGATGATCAATTCTAATCTGATCAACTTCCTCACCTTTCTCAAAATCAAGAGAAATGATTTCTGTGTGGGAAGCAATAGTTTCTACCAATTCTGTAGTAGCTTGATCAGCTTCTCTTACATTTTCTTCAAGATCAAAAATTCTGCTGTCAGAATGAGCAGCAGCTTCCTCAACTACATCAGTAGCCTTTGATGTAGGAGCTTCTCTATCAAAATCCATTTCAATATCATCAGTATTTAGCCTGTCTTGATTGACAGCTTCTGGATTTGCAGCTTCCTCCTGAACAAAAGTTTCAGGAGCTTCAGTTTCCTCAGGAACTTTGTCCATATTGGCAATAATATCAGCAAAAAGATATTCAGCAACTTGTCTTCTCTTTCTCTGATGAGGATTTTCTTCATCAGTTTCAGTTTCTGATTCTGCAACAGAATCAGCAGCAACAGACTTTGCTCTTTGAGCTCTCTTTTTCTTCATTCTTTTTCTCTGAGGCATCTCTTCAGTTCTTGATACCCCAGCTTCAGCATTTGACCTAGCAACCCTAGTAGGTTTAGTACCAACATTCTTAGTCCTACCACCCCTTTTAGGTTTAACAGAAGTTGAAGGAGGCAATTCTTGTTGTAGAGGCTCTGGTTGAGAAGAAGCTTGTGTTGGTGGATTGACTTGAGCATTTAAAAACTGTTGCACAGATTGAGGTAGCAACAAGTCTCCAACAACCCCTTTCTTAACATCTTTATTAATAAGATCAGAAAATATTCTCTTATGTAATTTAAAACAAGAAACATCTTCTTCACCTACTTCTACTCCTTCAACACAGTAAGAGAACAAAGTCTGACAGAATCTCGAGAAATAGACTACTCTTCTATTCTCTGTCATTTTGTCTCCTAGATTATTCAAAACAAGTCGTGCAAAATCAAAATGATTATCGAATAAAAGAGAATACCCGATTTGCAGACTGTCTGTGGGAATAGCATCCCAGTTTGTGCATTTCTTGCTAAAAGTCCTTGTGATGCAATCAAAGAAGAAGCTCCACTCCTTCCTTAAGAATGGTCGTTTGAGCTGTCCAATCTTCGACAAGGGTCCAGAATACCCAATCTCTTGCATCATTCTTATCAAATCCTCATCACCCATTCCAATTGTATACGAAGAAAATTCAGGAAACCCCATTGCAGCGCGAATGGTTCCAGCAGTTATTACATATTCTGTATCTTCATATTCAAAAATAATCGATGGGTTGCCTGTCTCACCACCATCATCATACATTCCTGTTTCCCAGAACGCCTTTATCTGTGAACCAGAAAGTTTTTCAGGTTCTACCAAAGCACGCCCAATCGCTGACTGAGCAAGAAACTCTTGAATCATATGAAATGCCTCTGGTGCGTTTGCAGTGTTTAGTGGTGCAGTATAGTTGTTTGGAACAAACTCTAATCCAGACGAAACAAAAGCTGTGGTTGCCATTAGAAGATTCTGAATTGATGCGAAAAACAGCAAAGTTTATGTGTAGAAAGGTGTTTGTGAAAAAGCGTATGAAGAGTTAAGGTTCGTAAAAGATTGAACCGTTTATGTGTAGTGTATTTAAATAATAACTGAAAAGATCACGATACACAGCAAGCGTCCTTGAAACGTGTGTAAGTGGGACAGATGTCAAACGTGCATACGCTGACAGTTGTATCCAATACACACGTGCAATCGTGCAAACATTTAGACACCTGGCAACACATAAAACGCTCAAAATATCCACTTTAATAAAAATCAATAATAATAAAATTATCAATTTTAATCTCTCAGAAATACAATAACGAAGTACAAAGCAACTCAACAGTCAGTATAATAATGACTGTCTTGGAACTCCGCACGTTACTGTTTCCAAAAGCTTCAATAACCTTTCAATCTCCAAGAAAAACCTTTCAGATACCCTGTTTGAATGCTTTAAATACCAAAGCAATGTAACAACAGGCTTCATATCTTAAACTTACTATACACCAAAATGGCTGGAACTTTCGAATTCCTGGATGTGGAAGAGTTTTTGAACATGAACTGGCAGCAACAAGAAAACTATCTTATCGATGAGTTTCTTGTTCTTTCATTCCTGAATGAAGAAGGTCTTATCGTAGATGATGAAATAGCCGAAGGGCCTTTCTCCAACCCTCATGTATACATCTTCCGTCCAGGACCATATGATGCACCAATCCTCGCAGATGAAGATGCCATGGAGATCTGCTTTATGCTTTTTCAACTGAGTTTCTTGTCGGGTTCAAAAGAAAACCTCTTCTTAGAATCCTGCAAGCTGCAAAGCAGAAAGAGATCCCGAGAAGATGATGATGATGATTCATCATTAGGAGGATTTCAAGCTATCCCAAATGGTATAATGACCAGATGAGCAACTGGGTAGCTATCATCAGAAGTAGTAGAGCACAATAGCTTCTGGCTCTAGCTCTTCTGCTTCGATGTTGGATAGCATTCAAGTACTTGTCCTGGTTAAATAGATTTTCTCTTTTGTAACCATAGTGATTAGTATGTACCAGAAAGATTAGCTAAGCATGAGTATGTAATTGACTGAATGTAACAGAGTTTGAATCAATTAATGAAAAAGACTCATTTTATTGCTTTACTTTCAGTATTATCAATTTTACCTAGTAATTGGAAAGACAAAAAAAACTTTAACCAATTAACTAACATACTCAGCAGCAATACAAATCACAAACAGGACTTAATAAACATACTCAATAGCCTTGGTCAATCACTATCAAACAAACTCTATCTTTTCTCTGTTCAATCACACTTTTTCGAAAAACAAATGACTAAACCCCAAAATCATAAACTGTCTGAAACAGGAAAATTATTTTAACCATCAGAGATTAAAACAAAGTAACCTCGGCGTATTTCACACAAAACATCAGTGTTTACCATTTGTCCTTCTTTGTCAATAAACTCTTTTCTCAATCTGTACAGTTGTGAAAATATGTGTGTGTAGTAGCAGAGTTTACCGAAAACAGTATTTAGACCATCTCAAAGTGCATAAAATCCACAATCTAAAGTAGTAAAAACTGGTTACCTAAACTCTCATGTATAACATAAAATCTGATTTTATATCTAAACTCTGTATTACTGATATCCTTTCATTTGGATATGTCTTTTATTTTTCACCCCCTTTAATTTATTTATTTATTTATTTTTTTTTTTTTTTTTATTTATTTTTTTATTTTTTTTATTTTTCCAGTAATCAGTGGTTGGCACTAGTCACCAAAAATCAAAGATTTTAGCCCTTATTTCATACAATAAGTTCCTGGATCGTCCTAGGCACAACATGATCTCAAAGGAATTTGTGCTTTGTTTGGCATCTTTTGAATTTGAGGGTGAATTATTTGAAATTAATAATCAGAGTTTAGACTTTTCATCAGTAAATATAATTAACTTATGAGAGAAAATGCAAACAGCTAATACAGACTCAGTGTATAGGATCAATAAACTAAGAGATGCTATAAATATTGAGACAGTATCATGCTGTGGTAGCTTACTGCACATTTTTGAGATCAGAGTCTATACAACTCTTAAGGATTCACAGTTACTTACTGAGAATTATGCTTCATACAAATTTCTTCATTGGTCCATATGTTTCAGACAAAATTACAATCAGAGTATAGCATTTAAACTGTAATTACCAGAGCATGACCAACAGAGTTTAACATCAGAGTATGCTTTCAGAGTATGACTAACACTTCACAGAGTTTATCATCAGAGTTTAACATGCTGGTTCACATAACAGTTAACATATGTAAGAAATCATGAACATAAAAAGTGAGTCTAACCCGTATCTCTAGTCAGAACCAGAGATCATTCCAAGTTCATTTACCAATCTTGTAAAAGTAGCTTCACTCAAAGGTTTGGTGAAGATATCTGCAAGTTGTTGGTCTGTAGACACAAAATGAAGCTCAATATTCCCTTCTTCCACATGTTCTCTGATAAAATGATATCTTATGCTGATGTGCTTGGTCATGGAATGCTGTACTGGATTTCCTGTCATAGCAATAGCACTTTGGTTATCACAGAAAATAGGAATTTTAGAGTACCTTAACCCATAATCCAGCAATTGATTCTTCATCCATAAAATCTGTGCACAACAGCTACCAGCTGCTATATACTCTGCTTCAGCGGTGGATGTGGAAATCGACTTCTGTTTCTTGCTATACCAAGAAACTAATCTGTCACCTAAAAATTGACAGCTTCCACTTGTACTTTTTCTGTCTATCTTACAGCCTGCAAAATCTGCATCAGAGTAACCAATTAACTTAAACTCTGATTCTCTAGGATACCACAAACCCAAGGTTATGGTTCCTTTGAGATATTTGAAAATCCTTTTTACAGCTGTTAGATGAGGCTCTCTGGGATCTGCTTGAAATCTTGCACAAAGACATGTTGCATACATGATATCAGGTCTACTTGCAGTAAGATACAGTAAAGACCCTATCATTCCTCTGTAGTTAGTCATATCTACCGAGGCTCCTGTGTCTTTGTCAAGCTTCGTTGCTGTAGCCATGGGAGTTGTAGCAGATGAACTATCAAGCATACCAAATTTCTTGAGAAGATTTCTGGTATATTTTGCTTGATTGATAAAAATCCCATCATCTGTTTGCTTGACCTGTAAGCCTAGAAAATAACTAAGCTCTCCCATCATGCTCATTTGGTACCTGGATTGCATAAGCTTTGCAAACTTCTTACAAAGTTTGTCATTAGTAGATCCAAAAATAATATCATCTACATAAATTTGAACTAAAAGCAAATCATCACCAGAATTGAAATAAAACAAGGTTTTATCAATTGTACCTCTTGTGAACCCACTTTCTAAAAGAAATTGAGCAAGAGTTTCATACCATGCTCTTGGTGCTTGCTTTAGTCCATATAATGCCTTGTCAAGCCTGTAGACATAATCTGGATGCTTGGAATCTACAAATCCTGGTGGTTGTTCAACAAATACCTCTTCTTCAAGCTTCCCATTGAGAAAAGCACTTTTCACATCCATCTGAAAGACTTTAAACTTCTTGTGTGCAGCATAGGCCAGAAAAATCCTTATGGCCTCCAGTCTTGCAACTGGAGCAAATGTTTCATCATAGTCAATTCCTTCCTGTTGTGAATAACCTTTTGCCACAAGTCTAGCCTTATTCCTTGTAATCACACCATCACTGTCAGTCTTGTTTCTGAAAACCCACTTTGTACCTACAATTGATCTGTTCTTTGGTCTAGGTACAAGTGTCCAGACTTCATTTCTTTCAAATTCATTTAACTCTTCTTGCATTGCTGTAATCCAATTAGCATCTTGAAGAGCTTCCTCCACTTTCTTTGGTTCAGTTTGAGACAAGAAAGCATGATACAGACACTCATTATTTGTTGCACTTCTGGTTCTTACACCAGCATCAGGATCTCCAATTATGAGATCAGGTGTGTGTGCCTGTGTCCACTTTCTTGCTGATGGTAAGTGGTTTCTTGCATCATTGTTGGATCCTCCCCCTTGATCCATGCTCTCCTGATTCATATGTTGACTTTCTACATTCTCTGAGGCTCCCCCTGAATTTGATGACTCAGAGTTTGAATTGTCAGAGTTTGAATCAGTTTCCTCAACTGACTCACTTGCTGTGTCATGTTGAGCTTCTTCACGCTCCCCCTCAACTGGTTCTCTATTTTGTTCAATTTGAGAATTATCAGTTTCTCCAGTATTTACCAGTAGAGGTTCAGAGTATGCTTCGTCAGAGTTTGTCAACCCTGCTTCATCAGAGTTTATATCATCAAAGAGTAGATCTTCATTTTCAAAACGAAGTTGATCATATCCATCCTTGTCTTCAAGTCCAATTATTTTCTTGTCATCAAATGACACATGTATGGATTCCATGATCACTTTAGTTCTTAGATTGTAAACTCTGAATGCTTTTGTTGACAGTGGGTAGCCAACAAAAATTCCTTCATCAGCTTTTAACTCGAACTTTGTCAACTGTTCAGGATGAGTCTTCAACACAAAGCATTTGCATCCAAATATATGAAAATATTTCAAATTTGGCTTCTTATTTTTCACCATCTCATATGGTGTTTTCCCATGCTTGTTGATCAGTGTAGCATTTTGAGTAAAACAAGCAGTTTGAACAGCTTCTGCCCAGAAATAAGTTGGTAATTTTGCTTCTTCAAGCATAGTTCTGGCTGCTTCAATTAAAGTTCTGTTCTTTCTTTCAACTACACCATTTTGCTGTGGAGTGCCAGGTGCAGAAAATTCTTGTTTCACCCCTCTTTCCTTGCAGAAAGCTTCCATGAATGAATTTCTGAATTCAGTTCCATTATCACTCCTTACTATTTTGACTTTGTGCTGTGATCCTTTGTCCAGTAGATTTACATGATCCATTAGAATTTGAGCAGTTTCATCCTTCTTTGACAAGAAATACACCCATGTATATCTAGTATATTCATCAACAATTACTAGAGCATATTTCTTTCTGCCCATTGACATTATATTCACTGGTCCAAAAAGATCAACATGTAGAAGATGATAAGGTTCCACTACTGAAGATTCAGTTTTGCTCTTGAAAGATGACTTCCTTTGTTTGGCCTTTTGACAGGAATCACATAGGCCATTTAGACTGAGTGTTGATTTTGGGAGTCCTCTTACAAGATCCTTTCTTATCAGCTCATTAATGTTGTTCAAATTGAGATGAGAGAGCTTTTTATGCCAATTCCAACTCTCTTCATTTGACATTCTTGCAGTCAGACACACTGTTTTTCCATCAGAGTTTGTTACCAAACTTGCTTCATAAATATTGTTGCGCCTTTGTCCAACTAGAACAACTTTTCCAGTAGATTTACTGATAACTTCACAGTATTCACTATGAAAATCTACATGGTTTCCTCTGTCACAGATTTGACTCACAGATAACAGATTGTGCTTGAGTCCTGAGACTAGAGCTACATTAGTGATGATGACACCTCCAAGATTAATGTTGCCATATCCCAGAGTATGTCCTACGTTGCCATCTCCATAGGAAACTTTTGGGCCATCCTTCTCCACAAAGTCTGATAGCAGGGCTTTATTTCCAGTCATATGTCCTGAGCATCCACTGTCCAAGATAAGTGTGCTCTCTATTATACCCTGCAATCACAAACAAACACTAAGTGTTAGTTTTAAGGATCCAGACTTGCTTGGACCCTTTGCCTTTCTTAACAGTGTTAGCTTTTGCAGCGGAATCAACTTTCTCAGAGTTTAAACTAACATTGTCAGATTTTACACTAGCAGAGTTTGCTCTAACCCACTTTAAGTTGGGTTTTAGCTCATAGTAATTATGATAAATTGCATGATAACTCTTACATGTGTAAATAGAATGCCAAGTGCTCCCACAATGTTTGCATAAGGTCTGTGGTTTTACTCTAACATAATCATTCTTTACTTCTGAAGTAGAAGGTAAAGAATTAATATGCTTGTTCTTAGTGCAAAATCTAGCAAGATGATTAGAACTACCACAACTGTAACATGTTTTCCTTAAAGCACCAGCATTAGGCAAATGATTATTTCTATTGTTTATGCCTATTTTTCCATTCCTATTTCTCTTGGACCCTTTAGGTTTCATGGCAGACTTAACCTCTTTGAGCTTATGTTTAAACTGTTTTCCTGTCATTAAACCAACATTAACCTGTTTCTCACAGACTCTTATTGGTTCTTTAACAGCTTCTATCTCAACAGGCTTCTCTGTTTTAGATTCAGTATCTACTTGTTCAACACAAGTTTCAACTGGCTCCATAACAGTTTCTTTCACAACTGCAGATTTTAACTTTCCAGATTCAGGAACAAATGTTACAGGAGTCGAATATGAACTTGTGAAAGCTCTAAACTTAATTTTATCTTGAAACCTAAGTTCATCTTCCTCACTGTATCCTAAACCTACAGCATTTGTTTGAAAAACTTGATGTGTATCTCTGCCAGAATTAGTCCAAGTTTTAATTATTTTTCTTTCCTTCTCTAAATCAGATTCTAGTTGCCTATACCTTTTAAGCAACTCCTGTTCCACATAAACAGCATCATCTCTTTCTTTTTGAGTCTGCTTCATATTCTCAAGTTCTCTTTCAAGAAACTTGTTTCTTTCTTTAAGACTAAGATTCTCAGATTTAATCCTTTCATTCTCTAAAGTCTGATCCCTATAACTAACATGTATGTTCTTAAGATAAATTCTTAATTCAGAAATATTATCAGTATCATACGCATAAGTAGTTAGGGGTACCTTATTTTCTGATGATTCAGTCTCATCTTTGACAGTTGCCATAAGAGCATAATTTTCTCCATCATCAGAATCTGAAGTATCTGCCCAGTCTTTGCCTTTAGAGACGAGTGCTTTTCCAGTTTTTCCTTTCTTGCACTCTGGAGCATAGTGACCCATCTCTTTGCACTTGTAGCACTGGATCTCAGATTTGTCCTTCTTTCCAGACTTGGTATCTTTTCCATCAGACTTTCTGAAATTCTTCTTCTCAGAATTTGAATCTCTCCTTGAGAATCTCTTTCCTTTCTTGAAGTTCTTGAATCCCATCTTCTTGAAGGTCTTCACCATCAATGCCGCCATTTGCATCAACTGTTCTTCATCATCCTCAGAGTCAGAAGCTTCATAAGAGTTTGAGTCATCATCAGAGTTTGATGACTCACTTTCAGATTTAATGACTAAAGCCTTTCCCTTGGCTTTCTTCTTTGATGATTCCTTCTTTTCAATGGGCTTCTCCTCAACTTTGAGAGCAACAGATTTTGTCTTCTTGCTTGATCTTCTGTTTCTTTGATCTATCTCAAGTTCATGAGTCTTTAACAAGCCATAAATCTCATCAAGATCTGTATCATCAAGATCATAATTATCTCTGATTGAGGTCGTCTTCAGATCCCATTTTTCAGGTAGAGATAAGAGAAACTTGAGATTTGACTCTTCAAGATTATATTCTTTGTCAACCAGAGACAGATCATTCAGTAATTTACAAAACCTGTCATAAGTCTCAGTCAAGGTTTCATTAGATCTTGAATCAAAGTGCTCATACTCCTGTGTGAGTATTGTCTTCCTGTTCTTCTTTATAGCAGTGGTTCCTTGACACCTTACTTCCAAAGCATCCCAGATTTCCTTTGCCGTTTTGCAGCCAATTACTCTGTTAGACATAACATTATCTAAAGCACTGTGGAGTAGATGTCTAACCTTTGCATCCTTTGCAATTGATGAGATGTCTTCAGGAGTATAATCTTTCTTTTCCTTTGGAATCAGTGTCTGTTCTTTATCACCAACAGCAGGAGATAATTTAGTTGGCTTATGAGGACCATTATTGATTCTGTCAAGATATTCTGGATCTGTAGCCTCCAGAAACATGGTCATCTTCACCTTCCATATCGGATACTCTATTGGCCTGAGAATTGGAACCCTGATAGTTTCATATCGACTCACAGAATTTGGCTTAACCTGTTCAGCCGCAGGAGGAACTTGATTTTGATTTTCTTCAGACATGATTATTACTGTGTTTTAAATCGTAAAACTGTATATATTAAACAGCCTTGGCTCTGATACCAATTGTTAGGCCGAATACACAATATAATCAAATATGTATGAGAATAACAATAATTAATAACACTGTTTATGAATCAATAAAACTGTAATCTTATTAACAGCTTCTCTCTTTATGATGTTAATGAATCATAAAGAGCTTCTAGGTTACACGAATAATATCTCAATGATCACGTCCCTTCTAGGGATAACCTATCTGTGTTTATATAGTACACAGCTACATACAATCCTTCTCTAATTGATATTCCTACAAGTTAGCTATACAATTCATATCAATTAAGGATTGCTTCTTATCTTCTATCCTGTTTCCTTAGCTGTATCAATATATTCTGCTTCTTTCCATCTTCAGAATGTATTGCTTCTAGAATCTTCAATTCTGCACCGACAGCTAATTCAACTATCACCTTGTCAGACTTTAAATAAACTCTGACTAGCTTCCTTTAAACTCTTCACCCTATCAGAGTTTAACTAAACTCTGATCGGCTTCTGATAAACTCTTGTCAGTACCTGTTGCTTAAACACTGATAAACAAACATTAGCAATTATATCTAACATATTGGCGGACTCCGCAGACAAGGAAATGAGCTATCAGTTGATGAACTGTACAAGCGGGAAACACATGTGGGATACCATTAACTTGATAATGGAAGGAACTGAAGACGTGCAGGAAAACAGATTGGACATCCTGACTTCTCAGTACGAAGCTTTTAGGTCTCTTCCAGGAGAAAGTATAACTCAGGTCTTTGAGAAATATACTAAGCTCCTAAATGAATTGGCAATGAAAGGAAAGACCTATCCACTGAGAGAATCAAACAGGAAGTTCATGATAACGCTGCCCCATCATGTAGAACACAAGTCATCATCCATAAGGGAAATAATTGACTTCACAAAGATGTCATTAGAGATGATCTATGGCAAGTTGAAGACCTATGAGATGGAACAGGAACAGATAGTGATAATCTACGGATCAGGGACAGTGGACAGCAAGCACAATGCACTTGTGAGATCAGCAGCACTTGTAGTGGATGAAACAATAACTTCTGAGATTCAGGTTCAAACCCCTAGAGCTAGAAAGGAGGTGATAATAGAAGCTGAAATGGATTCTGTGAATCTGGGTGTTGATGAAAGTGATTACTACACCCTAGAAGAACTTGAGCAAATGGAAGACAAAACCATGGCGTACTTAGCTGCAAAGTTTAGTCATATTCGTTTCAAGAGAAACCCTAAGTACAAGTTCAAGGGCTCAACCAACAGATTCCAGAAGAGCAATTATGCACCTAGTACAGGCTTTAAGGGAGGCTACAAGACTAGCATGATTGATAGAAGCAAATCAAGATGCTACAACTGCAATGAGTTAGGGCATTTCGCCACTGAATGCCGGAAGTCTCGTCAAGCAAGAGACATGAAAGATGTCTATGGAAAGAAAGACTCATATGAGGATTTGAAGAAGGAGAATGCCAAGCTTAAACAGCAACTGGAGGCATTTTCTGGAAAGCAGAAAGGGAAGGCTTATATAGCAGAGGGAAAACACTAGGATGATACTGATTCGGATGAAGAGGAGGAATATGTAAATGTTGCCCTAATGGCTGACTCTTCAGAGGAATCACCACAATCATCTCAGGTACCTATCTTAACTACAATTGATATGTCTAACTCTGAGTACAAGAAAACTGTGCAAGATCTTAGTGTAGAATTGTTTAATGTACACACAAGCATGCTAGCATCAGAAATGGAAAATGCTAAACTAGTTCTTAAGATTAAAAAGTTAGAATCTAAAAATGAAGAACTAGAGCTTGTAGCTGTCACATTAGAAGATCTTAAGCAAAAGAATGCGTACTTAGAGAACAAGGTCAAGTGTAATGATGAGATAGAGACTATCCTCATGAAGCAGATTTCAGATTTAGATTTGAAGCTGAATGCTTTTAAGAATTCCGCCCTGATTGCTAAGGAGATCATTGATACTCAGACCCAGGGTAATAAAACTGCTATAGGACTTGACTATTCCAAAAAGGCTGGGAAAAAGATCTTGGAATTCCCTGTGACATCTTCTGTTGTCAAGAAGGATATTCCACACATTCTTAAGAATGTGGACAGTCCAGTCTTTGTCAGGCCCTTCTCAGAACCTTTTCATGAGGATGACCTTTTCATTAGACAAGAATTGCTTGAGGAGGATTTATTGAAGGAAAAAGAGGTAAAGACTAAGTTGCCTAGGAAATCAGTAAAAACTGTTATACCTAAAACTGAAGTAGGTGACTTAGTTAGTATTGCTAAAAAAAACAGGAATGGGAAAAAGAAGATTGTTAATCAGGAAATTGTTCCATTTTCTCCCATTGCATCTAGGAAGTTGTGCACTATCTGTAATTCTGCTGGACACCTTACACATGCATGTAAAAAGGTTAAAGTAAAAACTGCTAATACTTCTGAAATGCATAACATGTCTGACATGCCTGATCTTCATGAACCCTGTGGAAAGAAAGAGTGTTTGCTATGTAAGTACAACATCATGCATGCTTATTTTAAGTTGATGAATGATAGTAGCAAAAGCATTGTTAATGTTAAATCCACAGATACTATGAATATCAAACAGGGTAAGACTAAATTGAATGTTACTCCTGTTAAAGTATCTAAACCTTCAGGACCCAAACAATTTTGGGTACCAAAGTCCGCTTAATCAATCTGTGATTGCAGGGTAAGGTTAAAAGCTCAAAGGTTGTGTGGATTCTGGATAGTGGCTGTTCTAGACACATGACAGGTGAAGAGTCCCTGCTTACAGAGGTGGTTAAGAAGACCGGCCCGATTGTAACCTTTGGAGATGACAGCAAAGGATTCACTATGGGATATGGTAAATTAAAAGTTGGAAATGTCATCATTGAAAACATCTCTCTTGTTGAAGGATTGAACCACAATCTTCTAAGCATCAGTCAGTTCTGTGATAAAGGCTACAATATAGATTTCAGAAAGGACAAGTGCTTGATCACCAACAGGAAGGATGAGAAGCTTACTCTACTGGGAGTGAGAAAAGGAAATTTGTTTATAGCTGACTTAAGTTCTACCAGTGAAGGAGAAGTTACATGTTTCTACAGTAAGGCTTCTTCAGAACAAAGTTGGCTATGGCACAAGAAGCTCTCACACTTGAACTTCAAAACTATGAACTCTTTGGTAAAGAGAGAGTTAGTGAGAGGGTTGCCCCTGATGGAATTCAATCAGGAGGGACTATGTGAAGCATGTGAAAAGGGGAAGTCGAAGAAAGCATCACATGGAAGCAAAAGAATGACAAGCATTACTGAACCATTACAACTGATTCATATGGATTTATTTGGTCCAGTCAATGTTATGTCACTTTCAAGAAATAGATATGCATTGGTGATGGTGGATGACTACTCCAAGTACACGTGGGTGTTGTTCATACAATCAAAATTTGAAGCAACACAACTAATCATTGATCACATCAAGAAGATAGAAGTGGAAGCTAAGCTACCTGTGCGGGCAATCAGATCAGACAATGGAACTGAATTCAAGAATGCAGTTCTTAATGATTTCTGCTCAGAGAAAGGAATATCAAGACAGTTTTCAGCACCAAGAACTCCTCAACAGAATGGAGTAGTGGAAAGGAAGAACAGGACCTTGGTTGGAGCAGCAAGGACCATGTTGAGTGAATCAAAACTTCCCACTTACTTTTGGGCTAAAGCAGTGAACACAGCTTGCTACACTCAGAATCGAACCCTGATCAACAAAGATCATGAAAAGACTCCGTATGAGTTAATGGCCAACAAGAAACCAACACTGAAGTACTTTCATGTGTTTGGTGCAAAGTGCTTTGTACTTAAAGATGGAGAACATCGTGGCAAGTTTGATGCCAAAGCAGATGAAGGCATTTTTCTGGGCTATTCTCTGGAATCTAAGGCTTTTAGGGTATATGTGATTGAAGATAAGAAGGTGTTGGAAAGCTTTAATGTAACATTTGACGACACCAAAAGACCAGGCCTGCAAACAAGAGAGAACTCTGAATCCTTGGTATTTGAAAATCTATCAGGAGATCTCTCTGACAATGAAGAAGAACCTGAAGTTGTTACAGTTATTAACAATAATCATGATGATAATGATTTTGGACCAAGTGGTGATAGTGGTGGACATACTCAAACTACTACTGGATCCACTAGTCAATCAACAGGGTCAACAGATCAAACCGTCAACAACTCAGGGGGAGCAGGAGAAGGATCAACTAGTCACACTCCACAACATCTAGAACAAGGAGAATCATCAAGATCGCATCTGCCAAGACAAAGGGTATGGAATAGAGATCATCCCTTTCACTTGATCATTGGTGATCCGGACACAGGAGTGAGAACTAGAAGAACATCACAAAATGAATGTCACTATTCTGGGTTTCTTTCAGAAACAAAACCTAAGAAAGTTGAAGATGCTCTAGATGATCCAGATTGGGTGATTGCTATGCAAGAGGAACTCAATCAGTTTGAAAGACAGAAAGTTTGGAAGCTGGTACCCAGGCCTAAGGGAAAATCTGTTATTGGAACAAGATGGGTATTCAGAAATAAGTTGGACGAAGATGGCATTGTAGCGAGAAACAAAGCCAGACTGGTTGCTAAAGGTTACTCTCAAGAAGAGGGTATAGATTATGATGAAACCTATGCACCAGTAGCAAGACTTGAGGCCATCAGAATGTTTCTGGCATTCGCAGCACATTCCAATTACAAGGTATATCAGATGGATGTGAAGAGTGCTTTTCTGAACGGGGAGTTAGAAGAAGTGTAAGTGGAACAACCTCCAGGTTTTGAGGATTCAAAACTGGCAGACTTTGTGTACTTTCTATTCAAAGCTCTCTATGGACTCAAACAAGCTCCAAGGACATGGTATGACACTCTCTCTGAATTCTTACTTGAAAATGATTTTACAAGAGGTGTTGTAGACAAAACTCTCTTTGTCAAAAAGCATAAAAATGATTTGATATTGGTGCAAGTATATGTTGATGACATAATATTTGGTTCTACTAATGATGATCTATGCAAGAGATTTGCTAAGTTAATGCAGAGTCGTTATGAAATGAGCATGATGGGTGAATTGTCATTCTTTCTTGGACTGCAGGTAAACCGAAAACAAGATGGTATATTCATTTGTCAGTCCAAGTACATTAAAGATCTTCTGAAGAAGTATCAAATGGAAGACTCATCTACAGCAAAGACTCCTATGCCAACTGCCACTAAGCTTGATAAGGATGAAACTGGTAAGAAGGTTGACATCACAGGCTACAGAGGTATGATAGGCTCATTACTTTATTCCACTGCAAGTAGACCAGATATAATGTTTGCAACATGCTTGTGTGCTAGGTTTCAGTCTGATCCTAAAGAATCTCATCTAATAGCTGTTAAGAGAATATTTAGATATCTTAAGGGGACTCCAAATCTTGGAATTTGGTACCCTAAAGATACAGGATTTAATCTTATTGGATACACAGACTCTGATTTTGCAGGTTGTAAGATTGATCGGAAGAGTACTTCAGGAAACTGTCAGTTTCTTGGAAGAAGGTTAGTTTCCTGGTACAGCAAGAAGCAACATTCAGTTTCCACATCAACAGCTGAGGCTGAATACATTGCTGCTGGAAGCTTCTATGCTCAGATCTTGTGGATGAGAAACCAACTCCGTGACTATGGGCTTTTGTTGACAAAGATTCCTATATTTTACGACAACACAAGTGCCATAGCAATCTCTAACAACCCAGTGCAACACTCGAGGACGAAGCACATCGACATCAGGTATCATTTTATCTGAGAGCATGTCATGAATGGAACTGTGGAGTTACATTTTGTACCCACAGAGGATCAAATTGCAGACATCTTTACTAAACCTCTTGATGAATCCACTTTTTCAAAGCTGGTTGGTGAACTTGGGATGTTAAATCTTTCTAATTGTTTTTGATTAGAAGACAGTAACTGCAGATAGTCCTAGTGAATATATAAGTTCAAGAATTTCCATATCCTTAGGACTCGTGAATTTATTTTCTGGAGCAATTCTCGTAGTTAGGATTATTGTACTAATTTTATGTCATAATTATGGATGATATATCTTCTGGCATTTAATTGGTTATTAATTCTAAAAATTATTTAGGTGCTAATATTTGTTCAAAATATTTAAGAATCGGTTTAATTTGAATTAATTTACTTTGTTTTTGACATTGTAGATTAATGCAGCATAATTTATTGGATTTTAATTGATTAATATCATTTGTTGATATTCAGTTGATTTTATTCTGAGAAAATTGTGAATTTTCTGTTCACAATTGATTTTGGTAAATTTTAAAAGATTTATTCAAAGTAAAAACTTGACAGAAAATTAAAAGTTTTGAATTTTAGAACATGAACAGGTTTTAAAATTTGAAAAGAAGCAAAAAATATCGAATTTAGAAAATTCGATAGTTTTTCTAAGTACTAACCAAAAAAAGAAAAACCATCGAACTTAACATTCGATAGTTTTTGATTTGGAAAAGAAAAACCATCGAAATACATTTTTCGATACTTTTTGAAATTAAAGTGAAAATATATCGGGAGGATTTAATTTTTCAATAATTAAACTCCTCGATAGTTTTTCAACAAAGAAATTCTCGATAGTTTTTGTGTTTAAATCCTAGAAATGCTTCGATGGTTTTCTGATAAAGGTCGGTTAAACTTCATTCCTTTTCAACTTCGATAGTTTTTGAAAACTATCGAAGGGTGAATTGACCTTTATACCCCTCTGAAAAAACCATCGATAGTACATTTACTAATCTATCGAACATCAAAGGACAGTTTTACCCCTGCAGTTTCAAAAGTATAAATCAATGACTTAGTTGTTTTCTTCTCATTTTTTAACAGATCTAAGAAAACTCAGAAATCGTTGATATACTTACAATATATACACAAACAAGATCACAAGCTTCGACAGATTCTCAAGGATTTTAACCGAGCAAACTGATTATTTACCACAGTAATTTCATAAAAAAAAGTGAAACTTTCTGTGTTTGTAGTCAATTGTAGTCTCTGCTCTTGTTTTCTTTAAAAGAATCCATCGAAGTGACTGTTGTGGATCTACTTTTTGTTAACAGTGTTCATCTTAAGGAAATTAATTGATTTCTCAGTTGATTTCTTTGAGTGTTAAGGGAATAGTTGAAAGTTGACAATTAAGGTTCAAAACTAGTGTTCGAATTTGTGTGATTAAAAAAAAGGGGGTAATTTTGTTAAAGTTTGATTAATTAGGAATAATTAATTAAATTTAAGTGAAAAATTAGTTTTGGTTTATCTAATTTTCTGGAAATTTGAAAAACAATGGCTAGAGAATTTATTATAACCAAGACTAATCATGTCTCGTTTCAAAACCTGCAAGCCATTACGAACTTACAGTTTCGTGCATGGGCAGAGTTTTTGAATACACGTTCGTTAGTGGCATATTCTTTAAGTACTCTCGTAGTCCTTTGTATTGATCAATTGACTGCGTTGTACACAACCGCCACGGATACAACTGAGAATAACATGAGGTCCTTCAGTTTTGTTGTGCCAGGGGGCAGAACAATAAGGGTGACGGAACATGATTTTAATAGAATCTTACATTTTCCTACAGAAAACCTTGTTCCGGATCCCACGACTGAGGATATACATGCTTTCTTCACTCTCATAAGAAGTCAACAACCTAACTTCTTTGTGGGAGAGTTTTTGAAGCATTACTTGACAAAGCCATGGAACTTTTTCTTTCATACCCTAATCCATGTTTTTACTGTCAAGTTAACAAATCTGCATGGTATTCCCTTATTCCTTCAAAAGATAGGGTTTGCCAGTGCTCATAATAGGCATATTAACATAGAAAGGCTACTGATTGATCAAGTCTTTCTGTGCATGGGACCACTGGATGAAAGAACAGGCATAGATGATGTGCTTTGTTTCTATCCTAGGTTCCTACAGCTAATTCTCAATGATATCTTAACAGATGATGAACGGGAGACATTTGAAGGTGAAGCCACACAGGAGTGCATGAGGATGAAGAGCAATGCCATAACTGCTCTGATCAGAAAGAATCATCTTCCAGGGGTACCCACTGTTCTCACAGATTATCTAAGAACGGTGCCCCTACCACTTCTGCCCCTAGGGGAACAGGTAATTGAAGGTAATATTCCTCAACCTCAACCTGAAGTGGCACCTGAACCAATGGATGTTGATCCAGAGCCCTCAGTGGCCATCACTGACCAGGAGGTTGCAAACCCACAACCTCTAACCACGGTCGAAGAGCCTTTGGAAGAGCTAAATGAAACAATGAACGCACCTCCTTCCCCTCCTATACCCAGTAAACAAACATCCTTGAGTGTAGATGGGGATAGCGCCAAAACAGCACCACATAAGGAGATACACCCTTCAACAACAGCTCTGCCTTCCTCTAAAAGGAGAAGAACAGAAACTAAGGCAACTGTTGATACTTCATTTCTCTCATCCAAAGAACCCTTCACAGATTTTTCTGATTTTGATTGGGCAATGCTTACGAAAGCTATATCTGAACCAATAGCTCAATCAAGTAAGGAAGAATTGACGGAAGCAACTGGTGTTCCGACCATATTACGGTCAGGTTCACTGGTTGAAGGTTCTAAGAACCAAGGGTCTTCACAGACGTCGAGAGAAGGCTTTGACCTAAATGCACAATCTAAAGGGTCTTTGTCTACCTCCCCAGATGGAACATATCTGGATCCTGCGGGTAAAGGGTCTGACGTAGGTGCAGATCGGCAACTCGGTGACAATGAATCAATTACTATTGAAGAGTCAACTGAGGTGAAGTCTTCACAGACTCAAGGGGAAGGTTCAGGATCTCTGTTGTTAATAGAGCCTGATTCTAACCCCCTAGAGATTCAAACTCTAGATCCTATTAAGGATACATCATCCACGGATGATCAGCAACTTGGTTTAACCAAGGACGGGGACTTGCGAAGCCCCATTGCACCACCGGTGACCTCCTTAAGGACGGCTACGGTGTTTTCTTCTGCAGGTACATTGAGCAAAAAAGGATTGAGTGAAACAAAAACACTTACACCTGGCCTGAGTGGGAAAGGAAAAATGAGTGAAACACCGACAGAAACGTTGAGTGTACACCCAGAGCCAAACGTGAGGAGTGACACCCTAACCCTTCCAAATATTGATGATATGCTATAACCGACAGAACGAGAGTTACATGTTCAATCCACTCTCAAGGAGATGACAGTTCGTGACAAAGAAGGAAATCCACTATTCAAGGTTCCACTGCGACCTTCCTTTGACCAAGGGATCTCCTCTGGTCAAGCCGATGCTTCTTTAAAGACTATTCAAGAGAAGGTTGACTTGGCTGCAGCTGATTCCAGAAGAACTTATCGGGTCTTAGGCAGTGCATCTGGCACTATAACAGGTACTAAACTGGCAGTGGACTCCTTGAAGAAGGAAGCTATGGAAGAACTGGTCGAACTGAGGAGTGACGTCAAAGAGCTTAAAGATGGATTCATGAATGAAGTTGATGATCTGCAACAAGGACAAGAAGCTTTGAAAGAAGACGTTCTGGTTATCCGGGATGGTCAAGCTAGGGTAAAAGATGCAATGAACACCCTTTCTCGAGTGGAGTCTAAGCTGAACCAGAGACTGGACAAGATTGAGAAGACTACCAACTCCAGATTGGATGACATTGACCTGAAGCTGGCTTCTATGCAAGAGATGAATAAGGAGCTATTGGATTTCATGGAAAATCAGAGTGACGGGGTACAGTCTATTTGGACTATGCTAAAGAACCAACAAAGTGGACAACCTGGACCTTCAAATCAACAACCTGATCCTTCTGAAGCCTTTTAGGCTGAGGATGCTTTTGTCGAGGATTCCTCAACTAAGGGGGAGAAAGTTGGAGATGGGAAGAAGGATGGATGGGGAGTTTGGGAAACGGTTGAAGCTATTCCGATAAGACAGTACTGGATAGAAGAACTTGTACATGAAGAAGAGAAGAGTGAAGAGGTATTTGAGGATAATATGGAAGAAGAAGCAAATCCTCTGTCACAAGAAGAAGAAGCTGCCTTGGAAGCGGAAAGAGCTCAAAGAGCTACAATAGATGCCAGGCATGCTGAAAGAGAAAGACACCAAGCAGTTCTAAGGATTGAAAAGCTAAAAAGATCCAAGGTGCAAGCTGAAGTAAGGAAGAAAAAGATGATGGAGTTGGCAAGCAAGCATGGAAGTGAATGGGAGATGGCTTATAAAACCTTTTGTGGAGTTGAAGACGGATTAGAAGTCAACGACAATGCAGAGGTGGAAGTCATAATTCAGAACATAAGAAGTGCAAATCCTGATGATCATGTTTACTTCACTGCACTGAGGAATACTGTGATCTGTCTAAAAGCCGGGGTTAAAGCAAATGGAGCCTGGAACTTATTGATCAGTTTTCTTGAGAAAGGTATATTTGTGATTTCCACTAAGTTTTTAGAACAGAGAACATACACAGAACTGCAGGTGATACTCATCAAGACTCAAAGAACTACAAGACTAAATGAACTGCTCCGTAAGCATGTTAAGGAGATCTTGATGAAAGTCGGTCCAAAGATTACTGAAGATCCTCCAATGGTTAGATTCATGGCGAATGACTTGTTCAGAATCTGCTATTTGGCTGAGGACAAACTGAGAGACTATCCAAGCAACTACCTAATATCAGTTGAGAAGTATCTTAGATCCACTGGATTCTCATCAACGGAGAAGGATAAAGCAGCAGACACTCTTAGAAGATTTCTAATGGAGAATGTTCCTTACTATAGGAAAAGAGTGGAAAGAGGATTGGAAGTGCATACCAGATTACCAAACATGCCAAAGCTAGACAAGAAAGATGTTAACATTGCATGGTTATGGGCTGGAGTGGGTCAAGAGGTTGAATATATTGGAAGACACATCCAAGGAGCAATCCTTAAACCTGGAGAACCACTGCACTATCTATCAGTGATTGATTATCAAGCTGCTAACTCCGATCCAATGATTGAAGAAGGTGAGATCGGAATGGACTGAAGAAAGAAGCAAAAGACAAAAAGAACTATCAGCTCAGACTAGAGGAGCAACTTCATTGTATAAAGTTTTATTGTTTTTTGATTTATGAAATCTGGAAATGTATATATATCTGATCCAGAATGCATTTAATATTATTACGCTGTCTTACTTTAATTAGTTTCATGTTTCCTTAGTTAGTTGAGTTATCCTCGAAGTATTTGCTTGTCGAACTCTATCCAATCAAATAGGGGGAGATTGTAAAGCATAATGTAACATAAGATGTAAAAGAGATAACTACAACTCAACAAAGGACAAGACATACAATAATATTAACAGAAGCACAGGAATCCAGAATCAAAGAAGAAAAGGTAAACTCAAAAAATCAAAATACGTTATGTATTCTTGAAGTCCGTAAACAGGTCACGGAAAGAAGTTCATGAAAATGTTCAAGCCTCAGTGACAGCAAAAGAAACAAGACTTTCAAGACGACAGAAGTATGTGAATGATTTAGGGTTAAGTACCACGGGATTCCAGTGATTTAATCGAAGCAACCAGAACGACAAAGGACTTATCAGCAGCATTGGATTGAAGACATAAAATAAGAATTGATCAAGTGTTATTCATCTGTGAACCAGACCAGTTGCACTAGGTGACGACACTAAAAAGATCAAGTTGTTTTATCGTCTCAGAATAAATTGATACAGTCTAAAACTGAAACACCCTGAAGCTCGGAGGGTTTTCTAAAAGATCAAGTACAAGAAAAGGATTCGATAGTTTTTCTTTTTAGAAAACTATCGAATGAGATTTAAGAAAACCATTTGAAAACTAAAGTAAAGTAATTTACCTTTCGATAGTTTTTATTTAAAAACTATCGAATGGTAAAATAATTTATACATTCGATGTTTTTTTAAATAGGGAGCAGGTGAAAAGTTTTGTTTTGTTTGACAGGTTGATGGAAATTGGACGGCCAAGATTGATTAATCAATTAAGGTTCGATGGTTTTCAAATCAAGACTGCAGTTAATACAGAGATGAAGAAGTGTCTTCTTCAGTTAAGGCTAAACACACAGAGACATTACTGAGAGAGAGAATTGAGCCGGAGAAATTATCAGAGAAATTAATAGTGCTCAGAACTTGATTATTGTATTGAATTTGTGTAACCTTAAACTCATTGAAGCTAATCTACAGATTAGAAATTGTAGCACCCCTCGAGATTTATATTTATAAAAAGATATATTCCCCGAAACTTGGTTTGGTTTGGTGTGTTTGATTTCGTTATAGAACTGAATGAATTATCCGCGAACGAAATTAAATTATTTGTGAGTATCGTATTCAACCCCCCCTTCTACGATACTTTGGACCTAACAGCCTTGTCAGACTCTTCAAGAGTTCATCCAGTCTTTCATGTATCTCAGCTCAAGAAAGCTATTGGTAATGCTAAGGTTCAAAGTCATCTTCCACAATTGAATGAGCAGGGCACTTTTGACTTAGTTCCTCTGAGGAGTTTGGACAGTAGAAGCATTCTTAGGGATCACAGAGTGGTTTACCAGCAGCTGATACAGTGGAGAGGTTGTAGTGTGGATGAAGCAACTTGGGAAGATGATGATCTGCTTAGGAGCTCTTTTCCAGAGTTTTTGCTTCCATGAGGACATGGATTATTTCAAGCAGGAGGGATTGTCAGGAATGCAGGGCATCAGTATTAGAGTATTAGTAGTTTTGTTAGTATTACAATGAAGTGTCTTTAGTACTGGTGATGTACAGTCAGTAAGGGCATTTTAGTCTTTGTTATGTAGTATGGTGAGACTATAAATACGTGTTGTGTGTTTTCATTTCTGTAACTTGAATATATGGACATTGGCAATTTGCCTCCAATCTTCTTTCTCTCTCTATAACTAACTTCTCATCTCTTTCTCTCTCTAGGTTTTCTATCTCTCATCTCAATTCTGATCTGATTTCTCATCTCTTTCTTCTGTTTCTTATCTAAATCTCTTATGATTCTCTGTTCTTACTGTTAATCTAGTGAACTCACTAGTTCCTGACAAAAAACATAAGAGTAATACTAGAGGTACAAAATTGTGTACCAAATATTGTTACTAAATGACATGACAATGGTGATGGGGCAATTTGAGATGATTTTATTGATGATTTCGATGTGAATGCAAGTGGGCTTATTATTATATAGTCAATCAAAACAAAACATGTGTCGTTTTATAAATTTTTTTGTATGTATCTAATTTGAGGCTTCTAGCATTTTTCAAAACATAATAGTTGAGGTATAGAGCAAACAACTATACCTCAAACTATAACTTTATCTCGCATCATCTATCCTTAACTGGGAGAAAACATCAGTTGCATTTTCGTAGCTACTGTCAAGAATGTCATTAATTCCTAAATGCATTTCATCTTCCTTGATTGTCATGCTAGTGGAAGGTAGTCGCTGAACACCAGGCAATGGCATTGCCCAGGAAACATCTGTATTGCTGGTTCCCTCAAGTGGCTCACGTTGAAGCTGCAATGCATATTCCAAGTCCCAGATTACATCAACCATAGTAGGCCTATCAGCTCCATCGTCCTTAAGACACTTTGCCGCGGTTTCCCCGAATTTTCTTAAAGAGCTGGGATTAACCTTTCCCACAAGCGAAGGATCAACTATCTTATCAAGTTCCCCCATCTTCTGCAAATGCACTCCCCAGTCAGCCAAATTGACTTGCTCCCGAGGAAGCAAATTATTTATAGCTGGCCTAGCACAAAGCACTTCGAGAAGAACAACCCCAAAAGAGTACACATCAGATTTTTGAGTTAAGTGCATGCATCTAAAGTATTCAGGATCAAGATAACCGAAGCTGCCTTTCACTCCGGTGCTGAAATGTGTTTGCTCAGGTAGACCAGACCTTGAAAGACCAAAATCAGATACTTTGGCCATGAAATTTTTGTCAAGTAATATGTTTGTTGACTTGACATCGCGGTGTATGATTCCCCCACCTGAACCTTCAGTATGAAGGTAATTTATCCCCTTGGCTGCACCGATGCAAATCTGAAGCCTTTGATTCCAGGACAAGCTAGGCATTGCACGTGACTTGGGGTCAGATTGTTTGTACAAATGATCTTGCAGTGTACCCTTCTCCATGAACTCATAAACTAGTATCATCTCAGACATTTCATCGCAATATCCAATTAAAGAAACAAGATGCCTGTGACGGATACTAGATAAGACCATAATTTCGGTCTGGAACTCTGGAAAACCTTGCCCATGTCTTGACTCGCTTCTTTTTACAGCCACTTTTACTCCACTCTTTAGAGTACCTTTATACACCTTCCCAAACCCTCCCTTACCAATTATGAATTTGGGATCAAACTTGTTGGTTGCATACATAATTTCTGAGAAGGCCAACTTCAGTTCAAGATTCAAAGTTTGAAAAGTAGATTCACTATTTGCAGGGCTCTCCGTTAGCCCATTGTAAAAATTTCCTCCAGATAAATTTACCAATGGCCAGTCCGAATTCTCAACCGTCTTTGCTTTCCTCCTACCAATCGTGAAAATCAAAACAAGTACAAAACCCACACCACCAACAACAGAACCAATGATGATTATTATTAAAACGTTCCTATCTGTCTTCTTTTTTCGCAAACCATCTAGGCTTCTATCGTTCATCAGTTCCATAATCTCGAGCCCATTCAAAAAGGCTGTTTGATTTTCTACACCAGGACCGATAGAAATATTTAACAAACCAGAAGTATCTGAATCTACCACAAAATCATAGTAGAAAGGGGCTCTCAACGGGTTTTCACTGTCCGTAATCTCAAAACTGAAATTGCTATAGATATAAAATTTGAACTTATTAAAGTTTTGAGAGGGATTGACAATATCACAGAAATGAACCCGGATAAAATATTTAATATTTGTCGTCACATTAAACTGCCATGTAATGTTGAAAAAATTATATTCAATTCTTTTGCGGTCTTGTAGACAAGTTCAGGTGCACTATTCACGTTTGCTCCTCCCGACAGATAATTTAGCTTACCATTGTAAGACTGATTCCTTGCAACTTCCTTGTTATACAAAAATTCATCATCCGGTATCCAGTTCCTCCACCAAGTATCGTTATCATGGTCAAGTAACCCTCCCCCAACATTAATTCTATAAACTGGACGCAAAATCTGATATAACAAATCATTGTAATCATCTTTGTCCCGACCTGATTGACTAACACGAGGAACAGAAATTTGTATAAAATCTTTTGGAGCAAGAAATGTTTCGATCGCACTCACAAACGCAGAAGATGATTTGCGAGGAGTAAAAATGATTTCGAAGTTTCCAGCTTCTATAAAGAATATGAACTCTTTGATTACAGGTAATTTGTCACTGTTATAAACTCTGAAATTTGATAACAGGGAAAATTGAGAAGCCGAAACACTGAAATTAGCATCTAGGAGATTTCTTACTGAAGATGAAAATGGATAGAAGTGAAGGCGTACCACGTAAGTGCCATTAGTTTCTAACGGAAGTCTGTACCTTGATAGGCTTGTGAAAACTTTTGCAGTCTGATAGAGAGGTATGATGGTGGCTGTTGATGTAGAACTGACCTCGCCCTCTGAGTTGATGTCGGCGATGAATTTTCGGGTGTTAAGTGTGATGTCTGATTTGGAGCCGCAATTAATGAAGTGCTGTTCTGCAGATGTGTAGTACTGTGACTGTACTGAAAAGCACTGCATGAAGAGGAGAGCAATGAACAATCCTCCTGCTAAGGAGTTGAGAGAATATGAGATTTGCATTGAAGAGAAATAAGATTTGAAGTTTGTTATGACTGAATTATTTGTTCCGATAGATAAATTAATAGGGTGGTTGACTTCAGCTTGACTTGCTGTCAACAAGATGATATTTTTAATGCCAAATGAGTGATAGAAAAAAAAACATCTTTTTTCTCTTTCCTTTTGTCTTTCATTCAGATTATGAATTTGACTACAGGTGAAGATTTTTAATCACAAGCACTGTCAATTGTTATGGTCATAAATAATTTGAGCTAATCAAATTATGTTAAAAACAGAGAAATAGAATGTCAAAACTACAAACTCCCAAAGTGAACTAATTCTACGATTTATTCTTAAAGCCCAATCAACTATTCAGAAAGTGGGGACAAATGTTGGGTTTGTGGAGTCTAACAGGTTTCAGAATTAGTTTCTGATTTAAGTTAGAATTTCCAGATCTGAATTCTAATTAGAGTTAGTAATTTCAGAATTTCAGAATTAGACTCTGATTAGTTTAGACCCAGTTTTTTCTCTTATAAATAGTCTCATGTAATTGTAAAACACCAACACATCAGAACACAACAGAACACAACATAGTTGTGAGAGATCAATACAAAATTAGTGCGGCTTGTGGAGTAGGAATTTCCGAACCACGTAAATCTTTGTCTTGTGTGATTGTCGTTTATTTTCTTGTTCTTGTTTATTCGCTTTGGGTTTTGCTTTCGTTGTTGTATACTCAACAACTGGTATCAGAGCCTAGGTTTTCAGGCGAGTGGGAGCGATGACAGAAGAAGGGAAAGTAAAGATCGACAAATTTGATGGCAAAGATTATTGATATTAGAAGATGCAAATTGAAGATTATTTATATCAGAAAAAACTACACCAACCGCTAGAGGAGAAGAAGCCAGATTCAATGGATGAGACTGAATGGAAGCTATTGGATAGGCAGGCTCTGGGTGTTGTCAGATTGACTTTGGCGAAGAACGTTGCTTACAATATCGTCAAGGAAACGACAACTCATGGATTGATCAAGGGATTAACAAATATGTATGAGAAGCCATCTACTTCGAATAAGCTGTATTTGTGTCGTTTGTTGTTTGTCGCGAGATTGAATGAAGGTGATTGTGTTGCTGATCATGTGAACGAATTTAATTCTATTCTGTCAAGATTGGCATCAGTGGCTATTAAATTCGATGATGAAGTACAAGCCTTGGTGTTGGTATCCTCGTTACCTGACAGTTGGTCAGGATTTGTCACTGCTATTAGTAATTCATCTGGGAGCTGTAAGATGACTTTTAATGGAGTTTGAGATTCGATTCTTGGAGAAGATATTCGTAGGAGAAACTCAGGAGAGTCGTCAGGTTCCTTATTGAGTACAGAGAGCAGAGGCAGAAAGTCCGAGAGGGGGCAGAATCAGGGGCGTAGTAGATCGAAGTCACAAAAAAGAGGACAATCAAAAGATCGCTAGGAGATTGTTTGTTGGAATTGTCAGAAGAAGGGTCACTTCAGAAATCAGTGTACGGCTCCGACAGATCCTAAAGAAAAGAAGAAAGAGGATAATTCAGCTAATGTAGTTGAAGAAGTGGTGAGCGACGATGCTTTGATTTGTTGTGTTGAATGTTCGGTTGAATCATGAGTTATGGATTCTGGTGCATCATTCCATGCGGCCCCTTGCAAGGATTTGATGTTAAATTTCAGACTTGGAAATTTTTGTAAAGTCCGTCTTGCTGATGATGAGACTTTGGATATTGCGGGCATGGGAGATATTAATCTTGTTAATCCCAAATGACCTAACAGAATTGTAGAAGGGGGGGGTTGAATACAATTTTGATATTTCTTTAACTTGAAAATACTTTATAAAATTAAACTGAACTGAATAAATAAAAACACAAGATATAAATAATTCAGTTGGATTGTTTGATGATCCAACTGAAGTGTTTTTATTGCGGAAATAATCTGTGATACAAATGTACACAGCTGCTCAGTTACAAGGTTGTTGAGAAGAAAAATGCTCTCAAAGATAGCTAATACAAACTCTTTGTTTTTCTTCACACTCAATAAAGTAACTGCTACACTTGGTTATATAAACCCAAGTTTACAACCCTATTTTTGGCTACACTAATAGTACAATGAGTAACCGCCAATAGTTTGCTTTTCATCCCTTTGTCCAGTGGTCCTTGGAGATCCTTGCTTTTGACTTCATGCTTATTATGATCACTCCCAAGAGCCCAATTGGAAACTGGGATGTTTCCTTATTCCCCATGTCCATTTTAATGGTTTCCAATGCAAAGTACACTTCCACATCTCCTTTTTGATCTGTCAGGAACCTGTCACTATCACTTTGTCAATTGTATAGAAAAGCAATAATGATTCGTTGATGGCATAGAGATGTGTTTCGTTGATAGCTTTATTCTTTGTTTCGTTGATGAGCTTCCTTGTTTCGTTGATAGAGTAATCTTCATTCCGTTGACATGTCTTCACTTAGGCAAAATTACAAGGCACTAAATATTTACAATTAACCAACCTATTTTGCCTATCTAACCATTTAGTCAACATGACTTAGAAAACCTATCTAGTACTCAACAAACTGCATATCAAACTATGAAGTAATGTACAGTGCAATTGCTACATCACTCATTTCGTTGATGAGCTTCCTGTCAACGAAACACTGCAAAGCATGCTATTTCGTTGACAGTTACAAAATAACTTAATACAAAATCTACTAAGTGTTTTTATAATTATCATCAAGAACAACATATTCCTAACAATCTCCCCCAATTTATGACTGATAGAATAACAGCCATAAATCAAGAGCCTTGATGATAACAAAAACACTCAGGCATATTACACATGATAAAAGTAAAAGTTGTATTGAGCTTCATAAAGTTTTTAGAAATAATGCAAGACTTACAAAACTAATGCCCAAATGTGCTCCTCCAGACTGAGCAAATAATTCATCTTTGTCTTCTTTGGGGCATAGTCTTCTTCCCTCTCCTAGAGTTGTTCTCCTCAATCTGGACCTGTAGCCTTCTGTAAAAGATCTTCTCTTCTTCATCTTGATCACCAAGCTTGGATTGCATAAACCTTAGAGTTTGATTAGATGCCTTGTCCAGCTGGTCTTCCATCCTGAAGAACCTTCTGCAGTTGTCCTTGTCCTTGAATTCCATCATCCAGAAAGGTTGAAGATGGATCTTCTTTCCTGTTGAGGGCACTCTTAGCATCCTGGGAAGAGCCTCAGGCTTGTTCCAGCTAGCCTTTATTTGACATATTCTGGAGACCACCTCAGACTTGGCTGTTTTGGTGAAGCCAAAGTCTTTCTTCAAGCATCTAAACACTGTGAGTAGTGTTTGGTAGTCTTCTCCTAGAATTCTGTAGAGAGGCCAAATTTGTTCTCTACCACCCTTGTATGTGAAAACCAATCTTTCAGGTAGCTTCTGAGAAGCTGCAATGCCCCTTACTTCCACCAGGTTGTCTAAATCAAGATGCAAGCTGGATTCTTCCCTGATGTCAGCAATGTACATGCAGTCCTCTGGATTTGAAGGGGGTTTTTGAGGTTGTGGCTTTCTCACAAATACTGGCTTTGTCTTGACAGCCCTTTGCTTCAATTTCTTCTTTGGATCCATCTCAAAAAGGAATTTAGGAAAGTTAGCCTCATCAAACTCAATTGGCTCTTCCTTTGGCTCAATTGGCTGATCATGATAATTAACAAGATGTTTGGGATCACAGGCTAACTTTAAAGATGGATCAGGAATTGTTGGAGGTACAGAAGAGTCTGATGCAATACTCTGAGAGTCATCATTCTCAAAGGTTATGTTTCTTCTAGCCCTTGCCTTTGGTTGCCTTGTACTCTTCTTTTCACTCCTTTCCTTTTGGGCTTTTTCTTCTTGATGTCTTTCTTCTTCATCTAGAGCTTGAGCTACTGCAAGAGCTTGCATAGCTGCTCTTTCTGATTCCTCAGCCTTGGCTTCAGCAAAGTTTGGATGACCAGCCCAAACACAGATTTGTTGTCCATTCCTGTAGACAATTGCCCTTTGCTTCCTTATCTCATGATTATTACTTTCCTTGCTTTTTGTGATGAGAAGTCCAAGTAGTTTGAGCTCATCTGGATAAGGTGCAGGATAGAAAGTCCTTGCTATGTTTTTGCCTTTTGGTTTAGCAGGAGACTTGGGAGATAAGCTTCTTTGTAATGTAGCTTCTTCCACATCCCTAATGCATGAAGTTTGTCCTTTCTCCTTTCTTGGTCCTTGAATGACTCCATGTAGAAGGGGCTCTATAGCATAAGAGCTCTTGAACTGTGGCTCCACTTGTGCAGTCACCATTGCATTTGTTGATGGCTGATCTGTCTTTGAAGATTCAGTAATTTTCTTGAACCTTGCTTCTATGTTGGACCAATGATCTTTGATCTGTGCTGCAAGTTGTATCCTCATAGAAGCTTCCTGGATCAAGTCAATGCCATCCTTATTCTTCTTTCCAAACTCCCCCATTGCTAGTGGCTCCTGTGGCAATGTGATGGTTGGGACCAGCACCTTTGTGATTTGAATGGTTAGCTCCTGAGATTTCTCCCCCTTTTTGTTATCATCAAGAGAGACAACTGGGAGTCCTTGAGCTGCCACTAGCTGGGCCAAAAGTTGAGTCTGCTTCTCCTGTTCCTTTTGCATTTGAGATAAAGTAGCTTCCACCTTGTCCACTCTAGAAGAGAGAGTCTTCAAGGAGGTAGCCACTTCAGGTTCCTTAGAGAAAAACCTGTTCATTTTGGACATAGTGAGAAGAGGGAGCTTTTCATCCATCACCCTGTAGTTAGCATCCCTGAAATTGCTAATAGAGTCCTTGATTTCTGTAGCCTCAATCCTTGTCTGCATCATTTGTAGCCTTTGAATTTCCAGAGAATCCATGATGGCCTTGTAGAATTTCTTGTCTCTTGCATTTGCAGACTCATGAGCTAAGTAGGCTTCATTGTACTGCCTGGAGATAGCAGCATCTAGAGTGGCTCTACCATGCATACCTTGAGAAAGCCAGCCTGGTGTAGGAGGCACCACAGAAGTCCCAGTCTGTGAAGTGGTGGCCACCTGTAGATTATCACCATAGCTGTCCTCAGCATCAGAAAACTCAAATTCTCCACTTGCTGCAGCTCCTGAAGGTAGATTGGTCAGGGCATCCTTTGCTCTTTGCATTGATGCAGTTGTATGAATTAGATTTAGTGACCTTTCTGCCTCCACATTGCCCTGCTGAGCCATAATTTGATAGGCTGGCACAGGATGAGTAAAGGTCTCAGGATCCAGGGAAATACTATCCAGAGTTTGTTGATAAACCTCTTGGAAAGTAGGTTCCCTTTCTCCCTCACTGACCTCCATTAACTCATTAGCAATGGCTGCTTCCATCCTTATTTCTCCTGTAGTCCCTTCTCTCTCTCCACTTTGTTCTTGCATCATGGGCTCCCCATGGCTCACACCTCTCACACCCTCACCTTCACCTTCTAAGGTGGAACTCTCAATCTCTCCTTTTGCCTGGCTGGAAGAAATAGCCAGCCTCTCACTCACATTCTCTCCTTTTGCCTGACTGCAAGCCAGCCTCTCAGTTTCACTCCCTCTCAGTCCTAGAAGTGTCTCAACTACCACTAGATCATCTGCACTAGTTGTGGGAACAACTTGATTTTCAATTAAAGGTGCAGAGTGAACTATCAACGGAATGGTAGTTTGAACTGTCAACGGTATGGATACCGTTGATGGAGAAACACTTGTCAACGAAATAGACTGTTTCGTTGATGAAGTCAAGAAAGCACTTTGAGAATGAGAAATTACAGTAGAGTCTGTGGTGATTGATTTTAAAGAATGGTCCACAGATCCCCTTGTAACTTCAGGAAAAATTGGTTGATGGCCCAACAAATCACTTAACAAGTGATGGCCACCAGCTTCAGAGTGGGGCTTCTCCAAGATTAGAGTTGGAGAATCAGGAATAGATGTATGGATCATGTCCACATCTAAAGATTGAGTTGGTGAATTGGATGGAGATAATTCAAGATTGATGTTTAGAGAATGGGACTGTAACCCCAGAGTAATGATAGGGGTTACATCAAACTGAATTTGAGAAACTGGAAGTGTTGCTTCCAGTGTGTGTGCACCCTGTGTACCCTTGGACTTTTGCTTCACTCTCCTTTGGTATTGGGAAAATGTAGACTTTGGGCTTGAAGTGTCCCTTACCCTCTTGGACTGTGCTCTTGGTGGAGAGCTTGTTTCAATAATCACATCCTTTTGGGAGGATGCAATTAGACTTGTGTTTAAATCCATTTTACTCATTGTGCCTTGTTGGGAAGACACAATGGGGCTTGGCTGGTACACACTAACCTGTCCTTCCTTATCCTTGGGGTTTCTTTGATGTTCACCCCTTCCCTCACCTCTTACAACTCCAGACTCACTCCCCTTAGGTTGTGTGGTAGTTTTTACAACAGGTGCCTTTTGAGAAGCACCTGAGGTTGGCTTGGAGGATTTCTTTGATTTAGGTTTTGTTGCTAGGGTAGGAGCCTGTTGGGTCACAGCTACAGACTCCATAGCAACATTGGAAGGTAAAACAGTAGAGGAGTTAGCTACACTAACAGGGATAGTAGTAGTTACCTCAATGATTGGCAGATACACCACTGGAACATCACCATTGTGGTTCAGCCTGAGTATGTCTGTCAATACTCTCTTTTCTTGCACAAAGCACTCGAACCTGGCATTAGGGTTAGAGATAACTAATGGTGCTGGACTAACATGGTTAGCCAACATCATCAGAAACCTAGCATAATAGATATTTTTCTTCCTATTCGCTTTGTCACCCAACTTAGCACCAATTTCATACATAAGTTGGGTGCTAAAGTTGTGATATCTATCATTTAGAAGCATGGTTAGGAGAATTAACATAGAGTTAGTTAATGCATCAAAATTACTAATCTTTCCAGAAAAGACCTTAATGAATGCATCAGCTAAATAACTGTATTCTCTAACCAAACCTCTCCTAATTATTCTACCCAGATTATCAGTAGGCAAAGAGTAGTTTATAGAATTTAACATGGTAGTTATTTCAGTGTTAGTAGGCAAAGCATCACAGTTATTATCAGGAATATGTAAACATGCTTGCAAAACATCAGAATTAACTATGTACTCATTACCTTGAAGAGTGAATTGTAGTGTGCAGTTTGTTCCACTATACTCACATGAGGTCCAAATCTCCTCGATTATCTCATTGTAGAGTGGTGTAGAGTGAAACATTGCATAGCTCAACTTGCAATTCTTCATGAAATCCATCATTTTGAAGAACAGACTGTTCGGGTTTTCCTTGACAACAAAAGGGATGGAGTTGTTCTTCTCATAGATGAACCCTCCAGCAGACATTAGCTTGACTATGGGTGCCATTGTTGATTAAAGGAAAGCTTCGAACTGAATTGATTGATAGAGAAAAGAAGAGAGAAAAAGCCTTTGAAATTTTTGAGAACAGGTAAAAAGAAATAATAAAACTAAAATTTCTTAAATACTCCCCCAAAAATTCTCAGAAAATGAATCCAATAATAAATGTAAATTACTGGATTGGCTTAAAAATATAACCGTTACTCTTAAAGTATTACCATTATTTATACTTACAGGGGTGTATGCATAGATCGTGGTAAAAGACGTGTCACATTTCAACGGTTCAGATAAAAAGTGCTAAATCAACGAATCAGGATTGGGCGGTTAAAGTCCCGTCTTATTTCGTTGATAAAGCTGCGTTTCGTTGATATAAAAGAGCTATCAACGAAACACCCAGAAAACTGCTAAGACTGTCAACGAAATGGTGCATTCCGTTGGCATAGTAATTTTGACTTAGACAAAATTTTACCTTTTCCTGAGAAAATTTATTCACAGAAAAAACATAGCAAATTTCTGGCTGCATTATGACTTGCAAATATCTCAAAAATAATTAAGAGAAATTTAGCATACCTAGCTCACTTACTAATCTTGAGAATGTTGATTCATCAAGTGGCTTGGTAAAGATGTCTGCAAGTTGTTGTTCACTTGGAACAAAATGTAACTCCACAGTACCATTCATAACATGTTCTCTAATGAAATGGTACTTGATGTCAATGTGCTTGGTTCTTGAATGCTGCACTGGATTCTCAGTAATGGCAATGGCACTAGTGTTGTCACAGAAAATAGGAATTTTCTCAACTCTTAATCCATAATCAAGTAGTTGATTTTTCATCCATAAAATCTGTGCACAACAACTTCCAGCTGCAATATACTCAGCCTCAGCTGTGGAGGTGGAAACTGAGTTTTGTTTCTTGCTGAACCATGACACAAGCTTGTTTCCTAAGAATTGACAGGTGCCTGTTGTGCTTTTCCTGTCAATTTTACATCCTGCATAATCTGCATCTGAATAACCAATTAGTTCAAAACCAGATTCTCTAGGATACCAAATGCCAAGGTTTGATGTTCCTTTGAGATATCTGAAAATCCTTTTAATAGCAACTAAATGGGATTCCCTAGGATCAGCCTGAAATCTAGCACATAAACATGTAGCAAACATAATATCAGGTCTACTAGCTGTTAAATATAAAAGTGAGCCAACCATGCCTCTGTAACTTGAAATGTCCACAGATTTTTCCTTAGTATTCAATTCAAGTTTGGTGGCAGTAGGCATGGGTGTTTTGGCAGGAGAGCATTCCATTAAGTTAAACTTCTTCAATAAATCAAAAATATATTTTGTTTGACTAATGAAAATGCCTTCATTAACTTGCTTTACTTGAAGACCAAGAAAGTAAGTTAATTCTCCCATCATGCTCATTTCATACTTACTTTGCATAAGCTTGGCAAACTTTTGACAAAGTTTCTCATCTGTAGACCCAAAAATTATGTCATCTACATAAATTTGAACAAGTATTGTAGAGCCATTCACAATCCTATGAAAAAGGGTATTATCTACAGTACCTCTAGTGAAGTGATTCTCAAGAAGGAACTGTGAAAGTGTGTCATACCAGGCTCTAGGTGCTTGTTTCAAACCATAGAGTGCTTTGAGGAGAGAGTACACATACTCTGGAAAATCATCATCTTCAAAACCAGGAGGTTGACTCACATACACCTCCTCTTCCAGTTCCCCATTTAGAAAAGCACTCTTAACATCCATTTGATAGACCTTGAAATTGGCATGGGCTGCATAGGCTAGGAAAATCCTTATTGCTTCTAGTCTTGCAACAGGAGCAAAGGTTTCATCATAATCGATTCCTTCTTCCTGTGAATAACCTTTTGCAACCAATCTAGCTTTATTCCTTGTGACTATGCCATTTTCATCCATCTTGTTTCTGAACACCCATTTTGTGCCTATGACACTCCTGTCCTTAGGCTTGGGCACCAGCTTCCATACATTGTTCCTTTCAAATTGGTTTAGCTCTTCTTGCATAGCCAAAACCCAATCTGGATCTAGAAGTGCATCCTCAACTTTCTTTGGCTCATCTTGAGACAGAAAGCTGCTATATAGACATTCTTCTTGAGTTGCTCTTCTAGTTTGGACTTTTGAAGAAACATCACCTATAATGAGTTCAAAGGGATGATCTTTAGTCCATTTTCTTGAGGGAGGTAGATTTGCTCTAGACGAGGTAGCTTCATGATCATGATTGCCTTGATTGGACATTTGTCCTTGAGAAACTCCCCCTGAGTTTGTTGTCCCTAAATGATCACTTCTAGAACCATTTCTATGACTGTCAACGGTATGACCATTTTGGTTGTCAACGAAACGCTCATTTTGACTGTCAACGAAATGATCATTTGGTCTACTAGCAGCTATTCTTTTCAATCTTAATGCAGCAACTTCATCTTCACTGCTGCTTTCATCTGTGCTAGATACAACAACTTTAGGCTGTTTCTCAGTAGCCTTATCATGATTCACTTGTTCTCCTTCCTCATTCTCAAAAGAGAGACTTTCATGGAAACCTTCATCACAGAGACCTTGTATTTTGAGATCATCAAAAACAACATGTACAGATTCCATAACAATGTTGATTCTGAGATTAAAGACTCTGTAAGCTTTCCCTGCTGCATATCCCACAAATATTGCTTCATCTGCCTTTGCTTCAAATTTCCCCAAATGCTCAGCTTGATTTCTCAAAACAAAGCACTTGCATCCAAAGACATGAAGAAAATCTAATAGTGGCTTCTTTCTTTTGAGTAACTGATAAGGGGTCATTCCTTTGGCCTGATTAATCAAAGAAATATTCTGAGTGAAGCAAGCTGTGTTAACTGCCTCAGCCCAAAAATAAGTTGGTAACTTTGATTCATCTAGCATTGTCCTTGCAGCTTCAATAAGTGTTCTGTTTTTCCTTTCAACTACACCATTTTGCTGTGGTGTTCTTGCTGCTGAAAACTCATGCAAAATACCATTTTCTTCACAGAACACCTTCATGCTTGAATTCTTGAATTCTGTCCCATTGTCACTCCTAATCCTTCTTACTTTGAAATCAGGATGATTGCTTACCATCTTGATGTGATTGATAATGATTTCACTTGCCTCATCTTTAGAGGGCAAAAAGAAAGTCCATGTAAATCTAGAAAAATCATCAACAATCACAAGACAGTATTTCTTCTTTGAAATAGACATGACATTTACAGGGCCAAACAAATCCATATGAAGTAACTCAAGCTGATGAACAATTGATGACTCTGTCTTGCTTTTGAATGATGCCTTCTTTTGTTTCCCTTTTTGACAGGCATCACACAAACCATCCTTGGAAAACTCCACCTGTGGAATTCCTCTAGCAAGATCTTTCCTCACCAAATCATTCATAACCTTGAAATTCAGATGAGATAATTTCTTGTGCCATAGCCAACTTTCATCCTTGCTTGCTTTGCTGAAAAGACAAGTGATGGTGTCTGAACTTGTGCTACTAAAGTCAGCAATGTACACATTCCCTCTTCTGAATCCAGTCATTACCACATTGTTGTTTCCTCCTTTAGAAACAACACAGGCTTCTTTTGAAAAAGTAACTAAAAATCCTTTGTCACAGAGTTGACTGATACTAAGCAAATTGTGCTTAAGACCATCCACCAATGCAACCTCATCTATGATGACATTCTCTTTTGAAATCAAGCCATATCCCTTTGTGTAGCCTTTGCTGTCATCTCCAAAAGCAATACAAGGGCCAGCTCTTTCCTGAAACTCTGTGAGCAGGGTAGAATCACCAGTCATGTGTCTTGAACAACCACTATCCAAGTACCAAAGATTCCTTTTGTCTCCCTGCACACAATAAAACTAAATCAAGTTGATTTTGGTACCCAAGTTTCCTTGGGTCCTGTCTTGTTAGCCTTTGCATTCCCTTTTGTACCATTTTTCACTTTGGACTCAGATTGATTCAAATCAATCTTTACCCTTGGTGTTGATTTCTGAGGGTTGCTCATATTTTCATTCATAGCATGCATAGTTGGAGGAACAATCATGTTATTCATGTTCCATGGCATTTGTGGCATGTTAAACATATTCATGTAAGGATTAGACACAAATGGCATGCTAGCATATGGATTCTGAAATTGTGCATATGGAGCAAACATGTTAGGCATAACAGGCATTGTAGGCATGGAACTGTTCATTGCAGGCTTGGGCATTTTCACATTAGCAGATTTCTTAACAGATTTGCAGTTAGTAGACAAATGACTAACACTTCCACAATTAACACATGTCTTTCTAGGAGCATATTTATCAGGTGTGTAATTGTTGTGTTTGTTAATTCCTACTTTGCCATTCCTGTTATTCTTTTTATTTCCCTTAGCCTCATTATGAACTTTCTCTACCTTGTCTTTCAATTGCTTGTTAGACAAGTGACCTACATTAGCTCTCTCAACAGGCTTCTCAACTTTCTTTGAATTACTAGACTCACCTTGAACAAAGTTCTTGGTGACAGGACCATACTTGTCATTAAGTCTAGTGAGTTTCTCTTTTCTTTTGTCTGTCAACGAAACAGCCTGATCGGTTGATGGTTCATGTGTCAACGAAACATTGCATTTCGTTGACATATCAACCTCCAACAAATGATCATTGTTGTTTGTTGACTCTGTTTCTGATTCTAAGGTTTCACCAACACACCCTAGCTTCTCTTTGTTCTTTTTCCATGATTCCTCACAGAAAGATTCCATACCTTGAACATTAATGATGTTGGTAGCAACATTCCTGGAATCTTTCCATTTTGCAATCACACCTTGTTCTATTTCAAGTTGTGTTTTAAGAATTTCTTCCCTTTGTAACACGTTCTCAAGTTCCTTCTTAGCATCCCTACTAACACATCTCATTTTCTCAAATTCAATGAGCTGTGCTTCTAACATTGCATTCCTATCACTTAAGAGCAAATTAGTCTCTTTTATTCTAGAATTCTCCTTGGTAAGTGATTTAAGAGTAACACGCAAATTATATAGTACAGTAGACATTTCATTTACTGCACTATCGCATTCCTCTTTAGAAAGCTCAGAAAGATTAGTAATTGTTACCTGGTTGCTTGAGGAACTTGCTTCCTGCTCATGATTGTCAGCCATAAGAGCCAAGTTGACATATTCAACATCATCATCAGAGTCTTCACCATTACCAGCCCAGTCATACTCCTGAGACATGAAAGCCTTTTCTTTTTCCTTGAGAAGTTCAAAGTATTTCTTTTTATAATCAACAGGCTCAAATTTCCTGTTGCCCTTCTCAACCTTGGGCTTTCTGCAGTCTCCAGCAAAGTGACCAAGCATTCCACAATTGAAACATTTTGACTTAGACTTTTCAATCCAGTTTGTTTTGCTAGGTTGAAAGTCTCTTCTTGGTGGCCTTGCTTCTGAGTTTCTTTTGAACTTGAACTTAGAGAATTTCCTAGACAGAAAAGCAATATGCTCATCAATCTCATCTAAGTCATTCAAGTTGGCTGGTTCTGATTCTTCTTCTTCTTCTGTCATCTTGTCTTTACCCTTGCTAACATCACTCCTACAACTAGGTCGACTAGTTGTGGCCTTTGCAGTTTCTTTGTTGTCATCTTCCAGTTGGTTCACAGATGCAATTAATGCAATAGATCCACCCTTCTTCTGTACCTTTTCAATTTCCTCATCTTGCTCCATTTCCAGCTCATAAGTCTTCAAGGTTCCATAAAGCCTTTCAAGAGTGTAGTCTTTGTACTCTTGAGTGTTTCTAAGAGAAACAGTCATAGGCTTCCATTCTTTTGGAAGAGCTCTGAGAAATTTAAGGTTTGAATCCTTAGTTTGATAGATCCTCCCATACAGCTTTAATCCATTCAAAAGCTTCTGAAACCTACTAAACGTGTCATTTAGGGTTTCACCAGCTTTAAAATGAAAATGCTCATATTGTTGTATAAGGAGTTGCATTTTATTTTCCCTGACTTGCTCAGTTCCTTCACAGAGAGTTCTAACAGTATCCCATACTTCCTTAGAGGTTGTACAGTTGATAACATTGTCAAACATCTCTTGCTCCAAACCATTAAACAGAATGTTCATGGTTCTTTTGTCTTTATGGACTTCTGCAACATCTTCAACAGTCCATTCTGAGACAAGTTTTGGAATCTCTACATCAGGAGCATTATCTGGCAATCCAACTCTAGAATCAAGCTTCATGGGAACGTGTGGACCTTTCTCAATGCAGTCTACATACCTCTCATCCATAGACATGAGATGTAAATGCATCTTTACTTTCCAGTGAAAGTAATTGTCCTTATCAAGAACTGGTATCTTCACACCTGCATCCTTCTTCACCATGGTTTCTGTTTTTGGTCTTGATCTTTAAACTTCTTGTATGTTAGAAGCTTGCTCTGATACCAATTGTTAATCCCAAATGACCTAACAGAATTGTAGAAGGGGGGGGTTGAATACAATTTTGATATTTCTTTAACTTGAAAATACTTTATAAAATTAAACTGAACTGAATAAATAAAAACACAAGATATAAATAATTCAGTTGGATTGTTTGATGATCCAACTGAAGTGTTTTTATTGCGGAAATAATCTGTGATACAAATGTACACAGCTGCTCAGTTACAAGGTTGTTGAGAAGAAAAATGCTCTCAAAGATAGCTAATACAAACTCTTTGTTTTTCTTCACACTCAATAAAGTAACTGCTACACTTGGTTATATAAACCCAAGTTTACAACCCTATTTTTGGCTACACTAATAGTACAATGAGTAACCGCCAATAGTTTGCTTTTCATCCCTTTGTCCAGTGGTCCTTGGAGATCCTTGCTTTTGACTTCATGCTTATTATGATCACTCCCAAGAGCCCAATTGGAAACTGGGATGTTTCCTTATTCCCCATGTCCATTTTAATGGTTTCCAATGCAAAGTACACTTCCACATCTCCTTTTTGATCTGTCAGGAACCTGTCACTATCACTTTGTCAATTGTATAGAAAAGCAATAATGATTCGTTGATGGCATAGAGATGTGTTTCGTTGATAGCTTTATTCTTTGTTTCGTTGATGAGCTTCCTTGTTTCGTTGATAGAGTAATCTTCATTCCGTTGACATGTCTTCACTTAGGCAAAATTACAAGGCACTAAATATTTACAATTAACCAACCTATTTTGCCTATCTAACCATTTAGTCAACATGACTTAGAAAACCTATCTAGTACTCAACAAACTGCATATCAAACTATGAAGTAATGTACAGTGCAATTGCTACATCACTCATTTCGTTGATGAGCTTCCTGTCAACGAAACACTGCAAAGCATGCTATTTCGTTGACAGTTACAAAATAACTTAATACAAAATCTACTAAGTGTTTTTATAATTATCATCAAGAACAACATATTCCTAACAAATCTCAAGACCTCTTTGGGGACTAGCTGGATGTTGAAAGATGTAAGGTACATTCCTGGACTTAAGAAGATGTTGATATCTGTGGGTCAGTTAGATAAGGAAGGGTATCGAGTTTCTTTCGGAAACGGACAGTGGAAGGTTATAAAGGGGAATCTAGTTGTTGCTCGTGGAGAGAAAAAGGGGACTTTGTACATAGTTGAACAATCTAGCTATGAAGCAAATGTAGTTGCTGATGAGATTGGGTCTTCAACCTTGTGGCACCAAAGACTTGGTCATATGAGTGAAAAGGGTATAAAGTTGTTAACTTCGAAGGGAAAGATTCCAGAGCTGAAGAATGTGGAAGTTGGGTTCTGTGAGCCATGTGTTCTTGGAGAGCAGAAACGAGTTACTTTTGCAAAATCAGGGAGGACCCCGAAGTCTAAGAAGTTAGAGCTAGTTCATACAGATGTATATGGTCCAACAACAGTTGCGTCGTTGGGAGGATCTCGCTACTATGTCACTTTCATTGATGATTCCACTAGAATGGTATGGATTTATTTTTTGAAGAAAAAATCAGACGTGTTTGATACTTTCAAGAAGTGGAAGACTGAAGTTGAAAACCAGACCGGTTTGAAGGTTAAGAGTTTGATGTCAGATAATGGTGGTGAGTATAGTAGTGATGAGTTTAAAAGCTATTGCGCAGAGTACGGGATTAGAATGATTAAAACTATTCCAGAGACACCGCAGCAGAATGGTGTTGCAGAGCGCATGAATAGAACCTTAAATGAGAGGGCCAAGAGTATGAGGTTATATGCAGGGTTGTCGAAGATTTTTTGGGCAGATCCAGTTAGCACAACAGCGTATCTCATAAACAGAGGACCTTCAGTTCCTTTGGGGTTCAAGATTCCTGAAGAAGAGTGGCAGAAAAAAGAGGTAAATCTTTCACACTTGCGAGTTTTTGGTTGTGTTTCTTATGTGCGTGTTAAAGATTGAGACAGAGACAAGCTTGATCCGAAAGCAAAGAAGTGTATCTTCATTGGTTATGGCTCAGATGATATGGGTTACCGTTTCTGGGATGAACTGACGAAGAAGGTCATTAGAAGTAGAGATGTTACTTTTAATGAAAATGTGATGTACAAGGATAAGCTTGCAGTCGATTCTGAGTTTACAAAGTGTTGGGATTTATGGGTGATAGCATAGAAACAACTTAACCTTGTATGTACTTAATTTTTAATTAAGTAGAACATACTGTCACAGCCAATGTGACGCCCTCCAAACCCGGGGTACAGATTTGAGGAGTCATCCGACCAACGGAACACTATTTAACACATGCATAATATATATATAAAGACACAATTACCCCTTGACCAAGACCGCATCCAGATTATGGCAATGAACACAAGCTACTACAATCTTTTATTATTACAAACCAGTTTTATCAGAGTTATTACATCACAACTAAAGTTCAAATCTAGACATTAAATCTAGAAAAACAAAACAACAACTACCCTGCCAATAACAGTGACTCGAGGGGCTCTCCTGACTGCTGGTGAACTATCGGTCACGCTATGCCAACTCATACTCTCGCTTCACTGGAATAGGGTTAGAAAACAACAAGCAAGAGTGAGCCAAAATTGCTCAGCAAACATCAACGAATCATTTCTATCACGGTTGTAAGGATATGAATTTAAGATATCAGAATCAACAATATTTAGCTAACACATGCTTTGTATCAATAATGATTGAAGTACAGAATTAGAATTTGGCTTATACATTTTATTCAAATCAAAGGTTGTGCTGCTGGCCAGCCACGCATCAACCCCGGACTAGCTCATGTCATAGTCCTCTACTGGATCCCAGGCCAATCTGGGCCTTAAGTTACTTCGACCAATTACTGGTCCATTTTTAAAAACACATGCCAATTCTATAATAGGGTATAAACAATAACATGCTCAATAAGATAAACTGAATGTATAGTAATTGCAAAAGAGCTTCAACTGTTCAGTATCAACGAAGATCGAGAAAGGATCATGGAGTAGTTTCAAGATGGAAATCAAACAATCAAAGGTTGTCAATGATAATCAAAGGATGATAAATAGCAACAATAGGTGGTAAACAATAATCAAGTAAATTGGAAATAAGGGTTTCCGATGCAGATCAAATCAAAGAATCAAGAATTTCTAAGGAAATGGAATCAGTTGTCCAAATGCGGTTAAAAGATGGATAATTTGAATTGTTCTGGGGATAACGGTATTCAAGTAATCAAGACAATAATAATTTTATCACAAGTAAAGGCACAGATACTTGCCTGGTCTAAGCTGCTGTCGGATCGACTCTGCTCACTCTACTTTCCCCTTTCCCTTGCTCCGGGAACTCGATTCTATAATTTAAACAACTCATCACAATAAGTCTAACTATGCTCGTTCTACTCTCGACACTTATTCAATCAATAATCACATTTAAACAAGTAACCGGTTACGTATCGGACGTCCGGTATAATTTACGATATTTAAAACTCAGATATTTGCCCTAGCACGGGCATATACAGACTATAAAACACGACACACAATTAATATGAACCATATAGCACTTATAAACATTTTTAAAACATCATACGGAACTCATTTGAATTTTTAATAAGTCATTACTAATTTTTAAATCAAAAATCGGATTTTTAAATCCAATATAAACATTTAAATGAAAATAAATCAATTAATAAAATTAATTGACACTCTTTAAATACTCAAACTATTTTTAAATAAATAAATAGGCTTGAAAATAATTAAACTGAATTTTTAATTAATTAAATCTAATTAATAATTAATTTTTAAGAATTAATTGATTAAAAGAATTAACCAATTAATTAATAAATTAATTATTAATTAAAAATAATTAAAATAATTAAGTTTAATCAATTTTCGGATTTAAAATAATAAATATAATTTATCAGAATTTTTCTGATATAAAAATATATTTTTAAAATAAAAATATGAATTTTTAAAGTTTTTAAACTATTTTCGAATTAAATTTAAAAATAAAATTCAAAAACAGTTTTCTGAAAATGAATTAGGGTTTTTGAAGATTGAAACCGGGTCGAAAAATCGGGTAAACGGGTCGGGAAGAACGAATCCGGGTCACCAAGAACAACCCGCCGGAATCTGGGTTTTCCAGAATCCGGCCGGCGTCCGGTGGCCGGACTTCGCCGTTTCCGATCAAAACAAAACCAAACTATAGGGCTTTTGTTCGCTTTTGCAAGACAAACACAACCCACATACACACACATCTGTCCCATGCCGGAATCGTGCCCAGAATTCATTCAAAGAACTCGCCGGCGACGACCTCGGCCGGAAACCCGATCTACTTAAATCCTACATGAAACTCAAAGATTAATATACCAAAATGAAGCTTATAACTCATACAATAAAAGCCCTTTACCAAAAACAATGTCAGATCAATATCAAGAACGTACGAATTGAAAGAAGAAATCGGGTCAAAACCCGAAAATCAAACCCGACTAAATCGAACATAAACATGAAATTAAAGCATGGATTCTTGCTAATTAGAACCCTAGGAACATGTTAGAAGCAACCAATTGAACGGAGAATCAACAGAATGAAAATCCCCAAATCGAATCAAGAACCCTAATTTTAATTCGAAACTTGTAAAATCAATATAAAATCGAATACTTACCAGATGATGATGAGGTTGGAAGATTCTGAAACTAGATTTTTGGGGCTTTGATTTGAGTATAAGAACTTCAGATTTGGACTTCAATAACCCTTAGAACGAATTGATTGAAGATCAAGAACACAAAATAATTATTTGGGAATTTCGGATTTCTTGAGTAATTTCTGAAGAATTGCTAGGGTTATGAAGTCTGATTGATCATTTTATATTTTTGGAAAAATAATACCCCAAATAACATTTTTGGATCGATATTGATTCGTTAGATCGTTTAAAAACCCTAATTAGGTCAAAAACACGTTTTACGAAAAGTAAAGGGTTAAAAAGGTTGATGATTATCCAAGTTGATATATATCATTATATAACTAATGCTCAAGAATACTAGGGCTATAACAACTTCAATATTGATATAGAACGATAAATCCGTCCCCTTAAGCAATTAGGGTTCGGAACGATTTTTCCTTTTTCGGATCAAAAATTGAAATTAATTTGCAGAATCAAATAGGTAGGGTTAAATAGAATCCCATAACCCTTTCGATAACGATTCGAATACGAAAGACGAAGAATTAAAAATGAATGTACGAAATTTCAACGGGCTCTTGAATTATCAAAACGGCTCAAATTTGAAGAAAATTCCAAATGACGAAATTTTTGAAAGGGGCTTCCGACTCACCATTTAGCACATAATCACACACTAAATATCATATAATAATATTCCAATATTCCAAAATAAATATTTTAGATTAAATATATCATTTAATCAAATAATAAAATTCACGGATATTACATCCTTCCCCCCTTAATAGGATTCTGTCCTCAGAATCAGATCAAGGAAACAACTGGGGATACTTCTCTAACATCTCACTCTCTAACTCCCAGGTAGACTCTTCTACTTTAGGATTCCTCCACAAAACTCTCACTAACGCTACTGTCTTATTCCTTAGTACTTTCTCCCTACGATCCACTATCTGAATTGGTCGTTCTACATACGATAAATCTGCCTGGACCTCTATTGGTTCATACTCTATTACATGATTCGAATCTGGTCGATACCTCTTAAGCATAGATACATGAAATACATTATGAACGTGCTGCATATGCGGTGGCAACGCCAACTCGTAAGCTACTTCGCCTACTTTCTTCAAAATCTCAAACGGCCCAACATATCTCGGACTCAACTTCCCTTTCTTTCCAAATCTAACTAATCCTTTCCATGGTGAAACCTTTAGTAACACTTGCTCTCCTTCTTCGAATCCCACATCCTTTCTGGCTAGATCCGCATACTTCTTCTGTCGGTCTTGAGCTGTTATCAATCTTCTCTGAATCAATTGAACCACTTCTTTTGTTCGTTGTACTAGTTCTGGTCCTATCATTTTCCGTTCACCAACTTCTTCCCAATATACTGGAGATCGACACTTTCGTCCATACAAAGCTTCGTACGGTGGCATTCCGATGCTCGCGTGAAAACTATTATTATATGAAAATTCCACCAAGGGTAGATGATCGTCCCAACTGCCTTCAAAATCAAGTGCACACGTCCTAAGCATATCTTCAATAGTCTGAATTGTCCTTTCGCTCTGACCGTCCGTCTGCGGATGATAAGCCGTACTCATTCTCAACTCGGTGCCCAAACACTCTTGAAAACTCCTCCAAAATCTTGAATTGAATCGAGGGTCTCTATCAGACACTATCGATACTGGAACTCCATGTCGTACTACGACTTCTTTTATGTACATATGAACTAACTTATCCAGCGAGAATCTCTCGTTAATCGGAAGAAAATGCGCAGATTTCGTCAATCGATCCACGACAACCCAGATGGCATCATGGTTAGCTTTGGTTCTAGGCAATCCTACTACAAAGTCCATCGCAATGTGTTCCCACTTCCATTCGGGAATCTCCAATGGTTGAAGTAATCCACTTGGTCTCTGATGTTCCGCCTTAACTCTTTGACACGTAAAGCATTTACTTACCCATTCCGCAATCTCTCTCTTCATATCTGGCCACCAAAAGTTCGTCTTTAGATCTCGATACATCTTCGTACTCCCTGGATGAATTGAATACTTCGAGTTATGTGCTTCGTGCAGAATCTCACTTTTCAGTTCCGTTACGTTAGGTATCCATATCCGAGAAGCAAATCTCAAGATCCCTTTGTCGTCCGGTTGGCTACATATTTCCTCACCTGTCATTTTATTCACATCGTCGTTCATAACTTGCTCTTGGCACTTTCGTATCTTCTCCAACAATTCAGGTTGAAACGTCATGGTATAAATTATTTCCGTAGCGTCCTTCGGATTAATTACTTCGATTTCCAATTTCTCAAATTCCTTGTATAATTCTTTGGTCATCAGTAGTGTATTTAATCTCTCTTTTCTGCTCAATGCATCTGCTACCACATTTGCCTTGCCGGGATGATAGTTGATAGAAACGTCGTAGTCCTTGATTAGTTCTAACCATCTTCGTTGCCTCATGTTCAGCTCTTTCTGAGTAAAGATATACTTCAAACTTTTGTGATCGGTGTAAATTTCACATCTCTCTCCATACAAGTAGTGTCTCCATATCTTCAAAGCAAACACAATAGCTGCTAACTCCAAATCGTGTGTAGGGTACTTCTGTTCGTGGGGTCTCAACTGTCTTGACGCATAGGCAATCACCTTGTCATGTTGCATAAGTACGCATCCTAATCCTTTGTACGACGCATCACTATAGATTACGAAATGACCTTGATCGTCTGGTAACATCAATACCGGTGCCGTAGTTAGTCTTCTCTTTAACTCTTGGAAGCCTTCTTCGCATTTATCGTTCCATATGAATCGCTCGCTTTTCCTTGTCAGCTTGGTCATTGGAGTAGCTATCTTCGCAAAATCTTGCACAAATCTCCGGTAGTATCCGGCTAATCCCAAGAAACTTCTGACTTCAGTCGGTGTCCTTGGTCTCTCCCAATCTTTCACTGCCTCTATCTTTGCTGGGTCCACTTTGATGCCTTCGCTGCTCACCACGTGTCCTAAGAAATGAACTTCTTTCAACCAGAATTCACACTTGGAAAACTTCGCGTATAGTCCTTCTTGTCTCAACGTTTCTAACACAATTCGCAACTGGTCTGCATGCTCTTCTTCTGTCCTTGAGTATATCAAGATGTCGTCGATGAATACCACTACAAACTTGTCCAAATATCTCTTGAAAATCCTGTTCATTAGATCCATAAAAGCTGCGGGTGCATTCGTTAGTCCAAACGCCATTACTAAAAATTCATAGTGCCCATACCTTGTTCGAAAGGCTGTCTTCGGTATGTCGTCTGGTCTAATCTTCAATTGGTGATATCCTGACCGTAGGTCGATCTTCGAAAAATGTACCGCTCCCTTCAGCTGGTCAAACAGATCATCTATTCGAGGTAACGGATACTTGTTCTTAATGGTCAGCTTGTTCAACTCCCGATAGTCTATACACAATCTCATGCTTCCATCCTTTTTCTTGACAAACAGTACTGGTGCTCCCCACGGTGAAACGCTGGGTCTAATAATTCCTTTTTCTAGCAAATCTTGCAGTTGATCAGCCAATTCCTTCATCTCCACTGGTGCCATCCTGTAAGGGGCCTTCGATACTGGCTCCGCGCCCGGTACTAAGTCTATCGCAAATTCAATTTCTCTATCTGGAGGTAAACCTGGTAATTCTTCCGGAAAGACATCTGGAAACTCATTTACGACTGGAATATCTTCTAACTTAGAAACTTCCTTATCTATATCTATTACATAAGCTAGATACGCCTCACAACCTTGCCTTAATAACCTCTTAGCCTGAATCATTGTCAGGAACCTCTTTCTTTGTTTCTCTCCTCTAAATATTATCTCTTTCTTTTCTAGGGTAATCAAAGTAACCCTCTTATTCTTACAATCAATACTTGCATCATGCTCAGTCAACCAATCCATCCCTAATATCACATCAAATTCACCTAACTTAAAAGGTAACAAGTCAACATAAAAACGATTTCCCAAAATCTCTATCTCACAACGGGGATAATATGAACTGACCGCGATACGATCCTGATTAGCTATCTCTATAGTCAACACTCCACTTAAAGGTTTCATTACGCAATTCAATCTACGAGCAAACGTTTCAGAAATAAAAGACTTCGTCGCTCCCGAATCTATTAACACTTGTGCAGGAATAGAATTTACTAGAAGTGTACCTGCCACCACGTCGGAATCTCTCACTGCTTCTCCCATTGACATATTGTAGGTCCTGGCTAACGGCTGAACGTTAACAACTGGGGGTGCTTCAATTGCCCGAATCATATTGTTCACGGTTGCTGGTGCTCTGCAGTCCTTAATCATGTGACCTGGTTTCTTACACCGATGACACACGATGCCCATCTTGCAATCCCGGGAATAATGTCCCTTCTGATTGCATTTAAAGCATGTGATAGTCAATCGATGGCATATCCCTAGATGTCGCTTCCCGCATGTCTTGCATTCTGGTAGTGGGGGTCTAGAAAGTCCCTGCTGACCGCCGGTTAGTAGACGGTTACCTTGTCCTACGTTTCCGGTGTCTGGTTTCCTGAAACTTGTATTCCTTCCGTGCTGAAATCCCAGCTTCTTATTTGCTTGCCCTTGAAAACTTCCCTGCTGCTGTCCCTTATCGGGTATCCCTGCTTTCCTTTTCTTGTTCTCCTTCTCTCTCATGTAAGAATCACTCTCTGCCTCCGCAATCATTGCCTTTTGGACCACCGCTGCATAGGTGTCCAACTCCAATATAGCTAACTTACTACGAATCCAAGACCTCAGTCCCTGCTGGAACCTCTTGGCCTTCTTCTTTTCCGTATCCACATAGGTTGGAACAAACCTTGACAACTCCGTAAACTTTGTTTCATATTGGGGCACTGTCATGCTTCCTTGCTTTAATTCCAAAAACTTCAATTCCATCTGATCTCTCATATAGTCCGGAAAATATCTTTCCAAAAACAACTCTGTGAATCTTGCCCACGTAATCAATCCCTCGGGCTCCATAGCCCTACTCGTTTCCCACCAATAACTAGCCTCATTCTTCAGAAAATAGCTTGCATACTCTGTCTTCTTATCCTCTGTCACCTCTATCAAGGCAAAAGCCTTTTCCATCTCTTTCAACCATGCCTTAGCCTCTACAGGGTCTGCTGATCCTTTAAATTCTGGAGGTTTTGCTGCCTGGAAAGATTTGAACGTAACTGCCGGTGCTGCTTGCTGGTGCTGTTGTTGGTGCTGCTGATGCTGATGTTGCTGATGCTGATGTTGCTGATGCTGTTGCTGCTGTTCTAAGAGCTGTTGCTGAAATGCACGTTGCTGCTGTGCTAATGCGGCAGTCTGTTGAGTAAGGGTATTTAACAACTGGATTACCATCGGGTCCACACGGCCCGTGGGAGGTGTATTTTGTTGACCTTCTTGGTCAGAAGTATCAGTTGAACGGGTTTGTCGTCTAGGAGCCATATCGCTACTGAATAAACAATAATTGGCTTAATCAAACAGTTCATATAAGAGAAGGAAGGATCACAATTGATATCTCGAAGGTTTACAGATCTTCTCAACGGTGTATGGATACACTCGTTGCAATAAGTAGAATAACAGTTATGATGCTGGAATGAATGACAGGGGAATAAATACAGTTCTATAAAAGAGGTTTATCATATATATATATAGATAGAGTTAGTACAAGCGTAGAACGCTTCAAAAGAAAATATATCATGGCTGAACCATAACTGCCGACCAGCAATACAACAACAAAAATGCAACAACAACCCGAGGCGTTCCTATAAGCCCGGTGCACTGCTGATTCTACTATATGCATCTATATACTAACTATCTAGAACCATACATCCATGTCACATCTGTCTGCTACCGATACCTGCTCACAGATCACCTGCTCCTGCCGGCCATAACGGGGGTCCTGAAACCTCTGCAATCTCACTCATCGCATAATCCAAAATCTGTCTCATCCCTGCTACTGTCTCTCCCTCTCGACTAGAAGCTAATCCATGCAATCGAGTCTCAACCAAAGTCCTCGTAACCCTAAACCTCATCTGAATGTCTCTCATCTGATCTCTAAGTCTGTCTCTCTCTCTGACAGCGGCTGCCTCGATCGAACGAATCCTACCCATCTCCATAACCTGTCCATAAAGGAAATCCTTCTCTCTTCTCACCCTCTGATACACATGGTGTGGAACTGGTGGCTCACCTAACTGATACAAAGGCCCACAAACTGATGCCTGAGACGCTGGTGCTGGGGCTACTCGCCGGAGTGGAATAGGACAAGGTATCTGATCTCTCCTGACTACTGGGCCCTGATGCCTAGGCTGATATCGCACTGGCCGAGACGGTCCTGCTCTCTCAACGGGTGTAGGTATCTCTGATATCGTATCCTCGGAAGGGTCTGAGTCTGAACTAGAACTAGGGGGCTGCAATTATAACCACATTTAATTACTACGCGTAATATCCCTAATTGACCTCCTAATATCCTTACGTGAATTCCTAACTCTCTATGTTATCCTGGACCCTAAGTCCTAACTTGTTTCAAATGCCATAACCTCGCTCTGATACCAACTGTGACGCCCTCCAAACCCGGGGTACAGATTTGAGGAGTCATCCGACCAACGGAACACTATTTAACACATGCATAATATATATATAAAGACACAATTACCCCTTGACCAAGACCGCATCCAGATTATGGCAATGAACACAAGCTACTACAATCTTTTATTATTACAAACCAGTTTTATCAGAGTTATTACATCACAACTAAAGTTCAAATCTAGACATTAAATCTAGAAAAACAAAACAACAACTACCCTGCCAATAACAGTGACTCGAGGGGCTCTCCTGACTGCTGGTGAACTATCGGTCACGCTATGCCAACTCATACTCTCGCTTCACTGGAATAGGGTTAGAAAACAACAAGCAAGAGTGAGCCAAAATTGCTCAGCAAACATCAACGAATCATTTCTATCACGGTTGTAAGGATATGAATTTAAGATATCAGAATCAACAATATTTAGCTAACACATGCTTTGTATCAATAATGATTGAAGTACAGAATTAGAATTTGGCTTATACATTTTATTCAAATCAAAGGTTGTGCTGCTGGCCAGCCACGCATCAACCCCGGACTAGCTCATGTCATAGTCCTCTACTGGATCCCAGGCCAATCTGGGCCTTAAGTTACTTCGACCAATTACTGGTCCATTTTTAAAAACACATGCCAATTCTATAATAGGGTATAAACAATAACATGCTCAATAAGATAAACTGAATGTATAGTAATTGCAAAAGAGCTTCAACTGTTCAGTATCAACGAAGATCGAGAAAGGATCATGGAGTAGTTTCAAGATGGAAATCAAACAATCAAAGGTTGTCAATGATAATCAAAGGATGATAAATAGCAACAATAGGTGGTAAACAATAATCAAGTAAATTGGAAATAAGGGTTTCCGATGCAGATCAAATCAAAGAATCAAGAATTTCTAAGGAAATGGAATCAGTTGTCCAAATGCGGTTAAAAGATGGATAATTTGAATTGTTCTGGGGATAACGGTATTCAAGTAATCAAGACAATAATAATTTTATCACAAGTAAAGGCACAGATACTTGCCTGGTCTAAGCTGCTGTCGGATCGACTCTGCTCACTCTACTTTCCCCTTTCCCTTGCTCCGGGAACTCGATTCTATAATTTAAACAACTCATCACAATAAGTCTAACTATGCTCGTTCTACTCTCGACACTTATTCAATCAATAATCACATTTAAACAAGTAACCGGTTACGTATCGGACGTCCGGTATAATTTACGATATTTAAAACTCAGATATTTGCCCTAGCACGGGCATATACAGACTATAAAACACGACACACAATTAATATGAACCATATAGCACTTATAAACATTTTTAAAACATCATACGGAACTCATTTGAATTTTTAATAAGTCATTACTAATTTTTAAATCAAAAATCGGATTTTTAAATCCAATATAAACATTTAAATGAAAATAAATCAATTAATAAAATTAATTGACACTCTTTAAATACTCAAACTATTTTTAAATAAATAAATAGGCTTGAAAATAATTAAACTGAATTTTTAATTAATTAAATCTAATTAATAATTAATTTTTAAGAATTAATTGATTAAAAGAATTAACCAATTAATTAATAAATTAATTATTAATTAAAAATAATTAAAATAATTAAGTTTAATCAATTTTCGGATTTAAAATAATAAATATAATTTATCAGAATTTTTCTGATATAAAAATATATTTTTAAAATAAAAATATGAATTTTTAAAGTTTTTAAACTATTTTCGAATTAAATTTAAAAATAAAATTCAAAAACAGTTTTCTGAAAATGAATTAGGGTTTTTGAAGATTGAAACCGGGTCGAAAAATCGGGTAAACGGGTCGGGAAGAACGAATCCGGGTCACCAAGAACAACCCGCCGGAATCTGGGTTTTCCAGAATCCGGCCGGCGTCCGGTGGCCGGACTTCGCCGTTTCCGATCAAAACAAAACCAAACTATAGGGCTTTTGTTCGCTTTTGCAAGACAAACACAACCCACATACACACACATCTGTCCCATGCCGGAATCGTGCCCAGAATTCATTCAAAGAACTCGCCGGCGACGACCTCGGCCGGAAACCCGATCTACTTAAATCCTACATGAAACTCAAAGATTAATATACCAAAATGAAGCTTATAACTCATACAATAAAAGCCCTTTACCAAAAACAATGTCAGATCAATATCAAGAACGTACGAATTGAAAGAAGAAATCGGGTCAAAACCCGAAAATCAAACCCGACTAAATCGAACATAAACATGAAATTAAAGCATGGATTCTTGCTAATTAGAACCCTAGGAACATGTTAGAAGCAACCAATTGAACGGAGAATCAACAGAATGAAAATCCCCAAATCGAATCAAGAACCCTAATTTTAATTCGAAACTTGTAAAATCAATATAAAATCGAATACTTACCAGATGATGATGAGGTTGGAAGATTCTGAAACTAGATTTTTGGGGCTTTGATTTGAGTATAAGAACTTCAGATTTGGACTTCAATAACCCTTAGAACGAATTGATTGAAGATCAAGAACACAAAATAATTATTTGGGAATTTCGGATTTCTTGAGTAATTTCTGAAGAATTGCTAGGGTTATGAAGTCTGATTGATCATTTTATATTTTTGGAAAAATAATACCCCAAATAACATTTTTGGATCGATATTGATTCGTTAGATCGTTTAAAAACCCTAATTAGGTCAAAAACACGTTTTACGAAAAGTAAAGGGTTAAAAAGGTTGATGATTATCCAAGTTGATATATATCATTATATAACTAATGCTCAAGAATACTAGGGCTATAACAACTTCAATATTGATATAGAACGATAAATCCGTCCCCTTAAGCAATTAGGGTTCGGAACGATTTTTCCTTTTTCGGATCAAAAATTGAAATTAATTTGCAGAATCAAATAGGTAGGGTTAAATAGAATCCCATAACCCTTTCGATAACGATTCGAATACGAAAGACGAAGAATTAAAAATGAATGTACGAAATTTCAACGGGCTCTTGAATTATCAAAACGGCTCAAATTTGAAGAAAATTCCAAATGACGAAATTTTTGAAAGGGGCTTCCGACTCACCATTTAGCACATAATCACACACTAAATATCATATAATAATATTCCAATATTCCAAAATAAATATTTTAGATTAAATATATCATTTAATCAAATAATAAAATTCACGGATATTACAGCCAAAGTATGTTCTTGTAATCAGTAGAAAATGTCATTTTAGTTGTGTAATTTGGAAGAAGTTCACTTGTTGTGTTCAAGCCTCAAAGAATGCATATTAGATGACAACATGAATAAAGGTTACTGTCATAAGCATTGACAGTAAGATTACAAGAAGAACAGAATGTTGCAAGTCACGACAGCATATTCACTCTGACAGCAACATTGGCGGAAGACTACGCGACAACAACTTTAGCCCTCGACAGCAAGTTTGGAAACCTCGACAGCACTCTATGCGGGGAACTCATACTGTCACCAAAAGAACATTCATGTGACAGCAAGCTTTGCGGCAAAAGTAACTGTCTCGAGAAAGATCCTTGTTCTAGGTATCTTCTCAGTCAAATCCCGTGACAGTCTCAATGTTCAAGAAACAGGCGTGTTGCAGTATCCCTAAGCTGCACCAAGTCTGCAAGACTACGACAGAAGCTTCAAGCACTACAAAACAAAAGCGAAACAATTCAAGAGCAAGGTCAAGTCTCTATTTGCTGAATTGTTTTAGCTGGAAATAGAATGAATCTAGGTTGCTTTCTTTGTATTATATATCTGACATGTTAGCAATTTAGGAAAGTCACATGGGTAGACAATCTGTAAGAAGCTGCCACTTGATAATGATAGCAGCTTCACAAACCCGTGTTGACAGTGATAGGATTAGTTTATACTTAGACTATCAATTCATTCTAGAGATGAAACGAAGACAAGTAAGTGTCTTGAAGAAAACCGAAGCTCAAGAATTCACTCTTGAGGTTGTAGCAACACTTTGCAAAATAAATAAAACATTTATTTTGTGAAACTTGTCTTTAGATCATACTGTGTGTGAATGCATACATAAATACTGATAACATTAAATCTTAGTTTTGGTTGTTGAAATTGAGATTGAATTTTATCAGTATTGCATTCATCCCCCCCCCCCCCTTCTGCAATACACGAGGACCAACAACTGGTATCAGAGAGTTCAGATTAACATACATATCTGAGATCACGACGACAATGCAGAAATCAAACAGTATCAAGATCCCAGCTTTTGATAAAGAGAACTACATCATTTGGAAAAGAAAGATCTTGTTGTTTATCAAAGCTGCGAATCCACTATACCCAGGTATTCTCGAGAATGGTCCTTTCATTCCAAGGAAGGAAATTGAAGCCACAACCGTAAATGGTGAAATCATTCCTGCACATTGGGTTCCTAAAGATCCCTCGAAAATTTTGGAACCTGAGAAGGAGAAGATGGTGCTAGATGATCACTTGCAACTCATCTTGCTCGATTCTCTCATGTTGGATAAAGCCATGTGTGGAAGTGTGATAAGCTGCACATCTGCCAAGGAGATGTGGATCAGGTTAGCTTTACTATGTGAAGGAAGTGAAGAAGTTAAGGGCAACCAAAGGCAAATACTGATATCACAATATGAGGCATTCATGGCCAAGCCCGGTGAAGACTTAACTTCCATGTTTGAAAGGTTCAGTAAGCTCTTAACTGAACTACAGATACATGGCAAGTACTATGACAGAAAAGAATTAAATGTCAAGTTCCTGCTTACACTACCTGATCACCTTGAACACAAGACAACAGCCATACGAGAAGGAAGAGATCTCAACAATATAACCTTTGAGACACTTTATGGCATTCTGAAATCCTATGAACTTGAACTCTTTAAAAAGAGAGCCATACAGAGTGGAACAAGGAACAAGATGGCTAATATGTCAAGTGCCCTAGTAGCACAAGTGCCAAGGATCACACAACCAAGTGAAGTACTACAAATCACACAACCAACCGCTGCACAATCCTTGAAGATAGAAGAGGTTGTTGAAGATGATGAGAAAGTAGTACTACAGCTCAAGGATGTGGAAGATGAAGACTTCTACATAATGGAGGAACGGGAAAGCATGGACAATCCTACTATGGCTTACATGGCCAAAAAGTTCAAGAACTTTAGGTTCAATAAGGATAGGTCATACAAGCCCCAAGGCCAAGCATCCAAGTTCAACAGGGGAAGTTCATCAAAGGCCAATGTGGGAAGTTCAACCAAAGGAGGATACAAGACTGGATTTGTGGATAGGTCAAAGTTCAAGTGTTACAACTGCGGTGAACCTGGTCATTTTGCTACTGAATGCAAAAGACCCAAACAGGTTCAGAGGATTGAGAAAGGAACTGGTGGATACTCTAAGAAGAATCAAGGTAGAGCCTATGTGGCTGAAGGAAAGTGTTGGGATGAGTCCGATGATGAAGATGAAGAAGAATATGTCAACCTAGCTCTCATGGCTAGCACTGATGAAGTAACATCAACATCTTCAAGTCAGGTACCTTCACCTGTCTTACTTGATATGTCCATTGATGAGTATAAGAAAACCATTAAAGACCTAAGTGCTGAAATGTTCAATGTCTATACTAGCTTATCTGCTGCTAATGAGGAAATCACTAGGGTGAGTAAGCTAAATGAAACACTAAAGTCTGAAAATGAGTCTCTTGTTCTCAAAACCAGCTCACTAGACCCTTTAGCTCAGGAGAATGCTAGACTTAAAAATGAATTAAAATGTGCTAAAGAGGTTGAGGAATTCCTGAGGAATGAGATTGCTGAAAATGAATTCAAGATTAAGGCTTATAAAAACTCATCAAAGATAGTTCAGGATTACAATGATAAGCATACAGAAAATCAGACAGTTGGTATAGGTTTTTCATATGGTAGAAGACCTGGAAAGGAAACTGTGATTCAAGATTGTTCCGAAAATGCTGATGTCAAACCCACCATTCTCAAGAAGGTTAACACTCCTATTTTCAAAGCTGCAGAAATTGAGTTTGATGAAGAAGCCATGCTCATCAAACAAGAAATTCTTGATGAGGATGAAGGTGTTGACATCACATTAAAAGATGGAAAGGATACTATCACAATCCCCAAGACAGTAAACTTACCAAGCAATCTGACAGTAAGTTCAAAAGATGTTGTCACAGTTGGCAGGACAGAATCTTTCAAAGATGCTGTCAAGAATGTTTCCAAGACAGTAACTTCCAAACCTTCTGTCAAGACAGTTGGAATAAAAGGTACTGTCAAGGAAAGCTCGACAGCAACTTCTGAACACACTGTCAATTCAGTAACTCCCAAGTCTAAGAATAGGAATGGTAAGGTAGGTGTCAATAAAGGAAATGGATACACTAATGTTGGAGGTGCTTCTAGGAAACTATGTAATAGCTGTGGATCTACACATCATTTAACACATGTTTGTAAGAAACCAATTGAGGATAAAATCAATGCTACTGAACTCAATGGTAACTTACACAGAACCCCCTTATGCATAGAACTATGAGTGTCTATAATAACATTGAATGTATGCCATGCAAAATCACTGCCATGAGTACATGCTTTAACTTACCTATTCTCACTACTGAAAAATGTTCATACATGCACACTGCTGAGACTTCTGAGCCTGCTGGCAACAGCAAAAAGGCTTCATCCACTAAGAAAAGGATCAAGTCCAATTCTAAACCTAAGCGGGTGAAAAGAGAAGTCAAACAGGAGATCATTGATGATGCTTGTGACTTTATGACTGGAAGAAACTCAGGAGACACTAAAACTGCAGGACCCAACAGGGATTGGGTACCATATGCAACTTAAACACATTCTGTTTTGCAGGGCAAGAAGAAAGATCAAGTCATGTGGATTATTGACAGTGGTTGCTCAAGACACATGACAGGTGATAAAGCCCTGCTATCACACTATGTAGAGAAAGCTGGCCCAATCATAACCTTTGGAGACAACAGAAAGGGTTACACAGTGGGATATGGCTGTCTGGAAATTGGAAATGTTGTCATTGAAGACATTGCTCTTATGGATGGATTGAAGCACAATCTACTCAGTGTCAGCCAATTCAGTGACAGGGGATTCAAGGTTGATTTTGATATGATGCTGTGTAACATCTATCACAAGAAGGATGGGAGCCTCTCTCTAAAAGGGGTTAGAAAAGGAAGCTTGTTTGTTGTTGACTTAAACTCAACAAAGAAGGATAAAGTTTACTGTTTCTACAGTAAAGCAACTGTTGGTGACAGTATGCTTTGGCACAGGAAGCTCTCACATCTCAACTTCAAGACAATGAATATTTTGATGAAGAAGGAGTTAGTGAGAGGTTTGCCCCCAACAGGAATTCTGTCAAGAAGGACTGTGTGAAGATTGTCAAATGGGCAAATTAAGGAGAGCTGTGCACAAGTCCAAGCAAATGAACACCAACATAGAAGCACTCAAGTTGATTCACATGGATCTCTTTGGACCAGTCAATGTACCATCTATGGCCAAAAAGAGATATGCCTTAGTAATGGTGGATGATTACTCAAGGTACATGTAACAGCCCCAAATCCGGGGTCAGGGATTTAGGGTTGTCACAATCCATGTACTCCTTGCCTTACCTGTATTACTCACACCATTCATAATTCACCTGCTCATGACCCCATAACATATGTCTCACACACACACACACACAGGTTAGAGTCTCAGAAATGACACAATACAACAACTGCGGAATAAATAACTTTTATTACAATGCCCAAATGTCTTTTGAATCTGTTACTAATACAATTTCTAAGTATTGGTACATTACCAGCTTAGCCTTCTGATGCTCACAATCCTCTAATACCATTCATGTCTATTCATAAGTTGAATACCAAAACCATAGCCTGATTCGATCGGTTCGTACTACTCCCGGGATCACTGCTAGAAACTGTTTATGGGAGCGCCTTGCGAGGTATGTGCCGTCCCATAGGCATCCTGCTTCGCTGCTATATAATATATATAAAATAATAGAAAGAGTGAGCGATAGCTCAGCAAGGTAATGAAAGTATGGCATAATTCTGCCTTTAATTCAACCCAGAAATAAAGCGGGTATAAGACAATAATTGTCATAATATCTCCATACTGAAATTATTTCCTTATCGGAATATATACCACAACAGTACTTCAAATATCAATTATCGTCTTTATACGAAAGATAAGTGAAATTCGTACTTGCCGTAGCAATTTATCAAGATAAGTATCCTTTACTGAAAACTCGAATATTTTCCCTAATCGGGATATGATAGAAATTTGGATGCTGACACCCTGCTCCAGTGACGTAGCACTCAGCAGTTGTGGATACTATAACACTCAGCAGTTCAAGATACTGTCAGATGGGAACACTGAACTCCCTATGTAGGAGAAATTTCATTTGAACTCTGTATTGAGATTTCAATAATTCCAGACGTGGATCGACGATGATCAGTCGCCGCTTCCAGGTCCACCGCGGGTCTTCTCTACTAGTAGAAGGATAAAAACTCCATCCGTAATTACCCTCAGGTAAAAGCTCCATCCGCAATTACCTTGGATGAAAGCTCCATCCGCAATCATCCTGAATGAAAGCTCCATCCGCAATCATTCTGGCGCAAGTTGGGCCAAATTCTAGTTCCCCGGGCAAATGCCCGTTCAAAGATCGCACTGGGATCCTTTGGTTACTCCCAGAATCAATCGGAAGTTAACCCATTAACCCATATTGGCTTTTAGCCGGACTTTCACAATCCCTGGTTACTCCCGAACAATGGGAAGCTACATACTGGCCTATAGCCGGAAACTCAGGTTGAGCGACAAATAATCTTCATGAAATCGAGATTGAATCTTTTACTCTTTTTGTGAAAGGGGAACCCTTAGTAGTAGGGCTATAATCCCAAAATAATATCTCTTATATAAACAAAGGAAGGAAACAAGATTTTCTCCCAACTCTGGATTTTCAATTCTCAATATGTATGAAAGCATTTAGATGGCTCAAGTGAGGTGATAATGATCGGGAATAATATTGGGGAATCCTTATAATTCTCGGAAATATTATTAAAGGTCAAGAATATAAAAAAATATAATTCTCAAAGACCTCTAATGCTTTTAAACAAATAATATGATTTTTAAATCACTAAAAGATATTTAATAATTAATAAGGAAATATGTATTGAAGAAATTTCCTCAAATAAATGATTATTCAAACATAATCCTCTCTAAATAAATAAATATTCAATAATTAAACCTTGAATGAATAATAAATAATTAAATAAATAAACTTCGAATGAATAATAAAATAATATTCATTAAGTAAATGATCCTTAAATGGATATTCACAATAATATACTTCAAGTCAATAATCCCCAAATGAATATTCATAAATAATATACTTTAAGTCAATAATCCTCAAATGAATATTCATAAATAATGTACTTTAAGTCAATAATCCTCAAATGAATATTCATAAATAATATAAATAGTAAATCCTCGAATAACAGTACCCGATATCTTTATCGGAAAATAACCTTTAATATATATACAGAAAATATAATTATTTCTGATCTAAAGGAATATCTTACGCCCTTAACCTAGGGCCTTTATACAACCTGGCTTCTAACTAATATCCCATATCTAGCTTAGAAGCCCATAATCAAATCATTTCCAAGTAATAAATACTTTCCGGAACATAAATAATGGTTAATAATAATATTCCTCAAGATGAATAGTACTCTGCCGCTAGAATCCCTCCGGGTTTCCACGACTATCTATATAACAAAATATCGACTCCCGGTCTAGAGTCGAAAACAAGAAGTATGCTCTTATCTCTAGAGCTACAAGGTATACCGGTTATATATACTTAACTCAGAAGATCATATATAATCAAAAGGTCAAATTTTTATTTCAACAGGAAATAAGATGTGTCGCAAAACTATACAACTTTATACATGGAAAAAGCAGTATTATAATTAATACTTTAAAAGTACAAGTTTAGAAAACTTGCCTGATGCTCGAGAAGTGATAGGGGTTCGCGACGATGCCGAACAATCTAGACAAAGTCAAACGAAAACACACGGTTAATCCCCTCGATAAACCACTTATAACTCAATGCTTAAACACGTAAGCGAAATACAACCAAGACATTTCTTGCTCGCTCTAGCGTCACACTAAGTCCATGTTATTCGTCAAATACTTATATCATAAGTTTGGTTCGAAATCCATCCTCAAATCCAAGTTATACTTAACCATTTGGAACCTTGGTTTCTAAGTCTCGTTTTCAGTGGTTTTCACTTGCGCGACCTTGACTAAAATATTTTTATAAAATCTAAAAATAATCTTTTTAATCCAAATGGTTTTCGTGAGCCTTCCTAACTGTCTCTAGTATTATTCCTCAAAGTTTCACATTTTAATATAGCTTCTAAGTGGTCCAAATATAGTCTCAAAGTGGCTGACCAGAGAAGGGTTGTTTCTCCGAACGACGTTTACTAAAACTCACTTTTCTCTTAAACCGTAAATCGTAACGACATGATTCTTGCGCTCACGTAAACTAGAAACAAAGCTCTACACACTCATGTTCATCACTGAACCAAAAGAGGCAGTTAAGCTTTCGGATTATAGGCAGTTTATAGAGTTACCGAAAATCGGGCATTACGACGGCTTAAAATCGAATAATCCAATTTTGTCACAACATAACCAAGCCACACCGGGCATACTATACATCCACAACCTCAACAAACAACCATCATACACCTCTAAGATCAGTGGTGAGGCTCAAATCCAACACCCATCATTTTACATATTTAAACAAAGCCAAACAATCACTAAATCACTTAATCATGATCTTAACTCACATGAACATCAAAACCACTTCAAAATTCATAAAAACAAAAAGGGGCAGAGGTTTTTTATACCTTCCTTGATGCTTCATATACACTAACAATGGTTTATAATCCCTCCTTGAGCTTTGAACAAACCTTATCAAGCTTAATCCTTAAGAAATAAAATCAAGAATCATGAAAAGTTACTATTCATCATCACTTTGTAAAATCCATATAAAATCGAAAAACAGGAGTTTGGTTCTCAACTTTTTACCACACCTTCTACTCTTCAAGGGCTTTCTTGTGAGTCCTATCTCATCACCAGGGGATGCTTGAAGCTCGACGTATTGGCTTTCTAAGGTGAGTGGTCGAAACTGGAAAAAGCAGGACAGTTTCGGTTCTCCGACTTGGGGAAAGCATTTGACTAGGCTACACTCCTTTGTTGGCCATGAAATTTTGAACGAACGTTGCCCATGGAGTGGAGAAGCTATGGTTAAAATTTGGTGATTTATGGATGGATAGAAGTGGAGATATGAATTTTTCTTTCCTTGATGCTCCTGCTGGGCAGAAAAATGGGGGGAGAGTTCTTCTCTCTTTCTTTTTCTTTTCTTTTGTCTTGGTTAATAATAATGATAATGCTGATATTTGTGTGAAGAGTGGTGAGTCATAGCCCTAGGTGGCTTCATCTCTCGACATGTGTCGAACATGCATTGGTTCTGTTAAAGTAACTTTACTGGTTTGCTTTACTGATTCGTTTCTTTTCACATGGATGATCCAAATGTTGCATTCCTTGAATTATTCTCGTTACATGTTACTTCCATGTCTATATTTAATCCTGTAAATATTGCCTTGTTCTTCTTGAAACGATTCGAAATATTTTCCAAAAGAGCGAGTAAAAACTCTACGCGATCTTCGCAGTGAATAGTAACTATTCACTTCATCAATCGAATCCTTAAATCGACTTGAATAAAATAATAAAATTTCAAAATATTAAATCCTCAAATCCTCAATTTTAATATCTCATTTCTTGAATATAATAATATATAATTCGCTGCCCGGTCGAATATTACACCAAAATAAAATTTGGAATTTCTGAATTCCGATCGTCTTTGCATTCACTTATTTACTCCGTAGATCACTAATATGACTTCGGAATATCCACACTACGTCTCGTACATAGGTGGCATGAAAAATTTTCTTAACCCTCAAAATCACTATTCATCCACCAATATCACTATTCACTGCTGCACTTAATCATAATAAGAAAAGTTTTAAATTTTCCCAAAAATTCGGGTTATTACAGTCTCCCCTCCTTAAAAGGATTCCGTCCCGGAATCAGCTTAGGAATAACTGGGGGTACTTCTCTTCCATTGCACTTTCTAACTCCCAAGTGAATTCTTCCACTTCTTGATTCTCCACAAACCTCTCACTAGCTTGGCAACCTCGTCTCTTAGCACTTGTTCTTTTCTATCCATGATTTCCACGGGTTGTCCTTTGTAAGTCAGACCAGGTTGTATACCTACCTGCTCGTACTCTACATATGCCGAGAATCTATAGTATACTGACGTAGCATTGACACATGAACCCCGTTATGACCCTTCTACAAGTTTGGGGGGTAAGGCTTGCTCGTAGGCCACCTTCCTGACGCGTTTTAAAATCTCAGATGGCCCAATGAATCTCTGGCTCAACTTCCCTTTCTTTCCAAATCTCATTAATTCCTTTCACGAGGATATCTTTTAGCATCACGAATCTCTAACCTCATATTCTCTATCTTGTTTGTACAGAAAATACACCAACATAAACTTGCTTGTCATCCATCAACATGCCATTTAGCTTATCAATAGCAGTACCATCTCTAAACTCGCGGGCTTAGTCCGCATACTTTCTCTGTCTATCTTGGCTGTCACCAGCCGCTTGTTAGTGAAATCTTTTGTCTTTCTAGTTCGTTGGGCTAACTTGGGTTTTGTGTAAAATCTCATCCTTTAATTCCTAATTATTCGGAATCCATCTCTGTCTCATTTTAATTAAGGGTATCGGCCACCACATTGGCCTTCCCCGGATGGTAGTGCATCTCACAGTCATAATCCTAGGTCAATTCTAGCCATTTCTCCATCTCATGTTATCTACTATCACGGGTAACTCAAAGCCAATTCATTACATTCCATAAAATTTGTGGGTGCATTAGTCAACCCAAAATAACCTCGCTGAAAACTCGAAGTGTCTATTCCAAGTACGAATCGCAGTCTTGGGTATATCCTCTGATTTAACTTCCAACTGGTGATACCCAGTTCTTTAAATAAATTGGAAATACACAGCGTTCTTCCGCTGATCAAACAATCATTTACAAGGGTACCTATTCTCCATGTCGAACTCATACAACTCTCGAGGTTCGATATATAATCTTGTGCTAACATCTTCCTCTCTTACAACAACACCGGGCTCTCCACGGTGGTACACTGGGTCTTATCATACCCTTATACAACAACTCTTGTAACTGAGTCACTAACTCTTTCATTCCCACTATACCCTGAATACTCGGTATTCATTCTCATGTCATCCAAATCGATATCTGGTAGCTCATTAAAACCTTGTACAATCTCCCAAAACCATTGTAGTTTCCTTTATACTTCGTGTCTCTTTTCTTGGCGTCAACCATAAGAGCTAATTATGCCTCATATCTCTGGCATAATAATTTTTTTTAGTCTAAACTATATTCAAGAATCTCTGAATCTGTCTCCATTCTTTATTTATTCCTCTCTCTCCCTTACAATCAATCTGGGCTCCATTGGGTGTAAACCAGCCCATTCTTATTATAATATCAACTTCTCCCAACTTGAAAGGAATCAGGTCTATCAAAAGTGTCGACCTCATATTTCTAGTTCACAACCTGGATGTACCAGTCTTATGGGAAAATCCCTCGAATGGCTATTTCTACTTGTAATTACTCCCTTAGTGGCTCGGCCTTAAGGTTTAATTATCATGCAACTTCTTGATATACAACGATACATTAGCTCTGTCTAAATAGTATAGAAGGGCACCTGCTATTTAAATGTCCTGACCGTGGGCTACTTGTTGAAGGTAGCCCTGGTTGAAACCTACTGGCTTTCTTTTATTCTGTGTTCACAAACTCCGGAACAAACCTCAATAATTCGGAAAACTTGGCCTCATACTCAGTCACAGTCATGGTTTCTTGTTTTAACTCTTTAACTTTTATTTTCATCCGGGTCTCCATGTACTTCCGAAAATTATTCCTCTAGAACCACACACGTTGCACCTCTCCCAAGTCACAATACCAGCTCCCTCTGACTCCATCGTCAGTACTTATCTTGTTAACCCAGAGGTAGTGTACATTCGTAAACAACTCCTCCAAAATCTCAATTCCACTATAGGGCATCTGTCTAACACCGTTGTCACTGGAGTTCACGGCACATCGCTATTTCTTTCACATATATCGATTGACACGCTTTCCATTATCATAATATCCTTGGGAGAATAAACCAATTTCATCGATATGTCACTAACATTCTATTCGTCTTAGGGATTCGCTCCTGTCATAGGCGATTTCGTTGCGAATCTAATTCCTACCAGCGAATTTTGACTTATTTGACCTGGGTGGCCTCCCCTTAGAATTCAATGAGGATAACAAAAATTATGGGGCCTTGAAAAGGCAGCTCCCATATCAAGGAAAACGTCACACACTGATGATCATAAGGTTATGAGTTTTAAGGTAACCTTATTGGAGGTAAGAGAATTTTACCGAGAGATCAATATGATCATAAGAACTCAACGTTGTGTGCCTCAATTGAGACATTACTAAAGCTAATTAGCCTTCTTGTATTTCACAACTTACAAGTGATGGCGTCCCATCCGACTTCTATCACACAGACAGATAGTCCTTGTAGCCCCTATAAGTATAGGGTTGTTCGTCTCAGTGGAAGTTGAAAAGTATGAAAGCAATTCGAGATCAATTTAATGATTATCGCCTTTCGACAATATTTCTCAAAGGAACACCTTGGATTAAAATTGAACAGATTCCAAAGGTGCGGTTTTCCAAAGAAAATACAAAGAAAAGAATACCCAAAAAGATACTGGTACTTAACAAACAAGTGGTGATGTATCACCATAGGGTCATTCATTATTTGAAGAAAAGTGAAAGCTTAAATAACATCATTTGACAGGGCTTCGAAAGCCTGAAAATAGGCATTGTGACCGCCTCTGGCACAAGTGAAACTGAATATGGTTTAGCACAAGTGTTATAAAATAACTTCGAAAAGGGAATATACCCTTTATCAGAATTCTTTCCTGGAGAGAGGTCAAGATAGATCATAGATTGGGGAAATATCCCACATAATTTGCAAATGGGGAGGGTACTACCAAGGTCTCTACGGATGCCTTTTATGTCGGCTCCTCTGATGGATATTCGTTCAATTCTAAAGCTTTTCCTTTCCACGCACCCTAAGTTGTTCGATACTTATGTCATTGCCGACTTATAATAGTCGCTAAGAATTCAACCATCAACATTTGCAATCGCAGGGAATTCTATTCGACTAGGCGCAAACATCCCAAGTAAGCGTTCTGTTCTATAAGAAGACTTCGATACCGTTGTTGCCCGTAGCAATGACAATTCCACATGTCGACTGGGCGGTACTTCGGAAGATCGTTAGAAACTACAAGATTAAATTTGGTCTCTATTTCAATCATCCTTATATCCAATATTCCTTCTCCCATATCAATCCCGTGCGCTACATAAGCTTAACACTTTTGGCACAATAGCCTTCTCATTTAAGTCAATCCCGGAACTTCTCAGTCCGTCTTGGTCCTTAAATATATTTCGCCTTTACCGTCCAATCTCAACTTCATCATTTTATCCCTACAATCAATTATAGCAATCAGGGTCTGTCCACCAACCCATATAACGGCTATCTTACCCAATCCACAGGGTTCGCTCTAATTCCCACTCTCTTTGGTGACATCCTCTGGTAATTAGAAAGACAAGGTTTGCCAAAATTTGCTGAATTCCTTTCCAAAATCAGGGAAATTTGATCAATCTATTTACCTACTAGTAATGCTCGGATCTGATTTCTGACCTTTCTGTTCTATCCTCATAATTCCTTCCTGGTTTCCTGAGGGTGGTAAATCTCGTTCTCGATTCCGTCTTAGCGTGCTTGTCTTACAATAACATTTGCATGGTACATATACCCAAAATTTTCCTTGGGATAATAAAATCCCTCAATGATGTAATTGACACTCTTTCCAGTGGAATCGCTGGTCGTGGGGGATTGATACCTCATATCCAAAGCAATTCCTTTCACTATACTAGGCAACTAAGTCCCCTTAATCGTTCGTGAAAATCTAAACACCTTGGTTCTTACGTATGCCGCCTCCTTATGGGCAACTATAACCGGCTACGAGTAACAGGTTTCGTTCAAGTCGAATCAATCCACTGATACTGGCTATACTGCCTCTACCTCTTCTGCTTTGGAGTCTCTACTCCATTTTCTTTGTCATACCTCTTGATGAATCATGAACGATCCTTAAACTCTCGTCTCGTCACTTATTTATCCCTTGAAGGTTCGTCTGGTCTTATTATTAGACCTCAAGTAACACACCACATCTTTATCAATCGGCACGTTTTCTACAAGATTCTTCCCATGACCCACTATGGGGTCTTCCTCTAGATCCTCCTATGGATCTTCCTTTATCGGGTCTCCGTCCATTTCAAGGAACGCATCATCAAATGCCTACTCGAAGGCCTCGGGATCTGGTATCTCAGAATCCCATCTATCTATAACTCATACGAATCGAGGTGACTAACCATGAAGTCCTAAGTACGGTTTCCCAAAAGAAGTCCCCTCTCGGGCTTCATCTTAAACAGTCAGGGTCATGTCCTCTAACCCGACTACGAACTCAATTTGAGCTCTAGATGCTCTTATCATTATTAAGGGTATTTTAAGACTCGATCTCCTATCGTTTCTGAGGACTGTAACCTAACGCTCTGATACCATCTCTGTAACAGCCCCAAATCCGGGGTCAGGGATTTAGGGTTGTCACAATCCATGTACTCCTTGCCTTACCTGTATTACTCACACCATTCATAATTCACCTGCTCATGACCCCATAACATATGTCTCACACACACACACACACAGGTTAGAGTCTCAGAAATGACACAATACAACAACTGCGGAATAAATAACTTTTATTACAATGCCCAAATGTCTTTTGAATCTGTTACTAATACAATTTCTAAGTATTGGTACATTACCAGCTTAGCCTTCTGATGCTCACAATCCTCTAATACCATTCATGTCTATTCATAAGTTGAATACCAAAACCATAGCCTGATTCGATCGGTTCGTACTACTCCCGGGATCACTGCTAGAAACTGTTTATGGGAGCGCCTTGCGAGGTATGTGCCGTCCCATAGGCATCCTGCTTCGCTGCTATATAATATATATAAAATAATAGCAAGAGTGAGCGATAGCTCAGCAAGGTAATGAAAGTATGGCATAATTCTGCCTTTAATTCAACCCAGAAATAAAGCGGGTATAAGACAATAATTGTCATAATATCTCCATACTGAAATTATTTCCTTATCGGAATATATACCACAACAGTACTTCAAATATCAATTATCGTCTTTATACGAAAGATAAGTGAAATTCGTACTTGCCGTAGCAATTTATCAAGATAAGTATCCTTTACTGAAAACTCGAATATTTTCCCTAATCGGGATATGATAGAAATTTGGATGCTGACACCCTGCTCCAGTGACGTAGCACTCAGCAGTTGTGGATACTATAACACTCAGCAGTTCAAGATACTGTCAGATGGGAACACTGAACTCCGTATGTAGGAGAAATTTCATTTGAACTCTGTATTGAGATTTCAATAATTCCAGACGTGGATCGACGATGATCAGTCGCCGCTTCCAGGTCCACCGCGGGTCTTCTCTACTAGTAGAAGGATAAAAACTCCATCCGTAATTACCCTCAGGTAAAAGCTCCATCCGCAATTACCTTGGATGAAAGCTCCATCCGCAATCATCCTGAATGAAAGCTCCATCCGCAATCATTCTGGCGCAAGTTGGGCCAAATTCTAGTTCCCCGGGCAAATGCCCGTTCAAAGATCGCACTGGGATCCTTTGGTTACTCCCAGAATCAATCGGAAGTTAACCCATTAACCCATATTGGCTTTTAGCCGGACTTTCACAATCCCTGGTTACTCCCGAACAATGGGAAGCTAACCCATAAGTACATACTGGCCTATAGCCGGAAACTCAGGTTGAGCGACAAATAATCTTCATGAAATCGAGATTGAATCTTTTACTCTTTTTGTGAAAGGGGAACCCTTAGTAGTAGGGCTATAATCCCAAAATAATATCTCTTATATAAACAAAGGAAGGAAACAAGATTTTCTCCCAACTCTGGATTTTCAATTCTCAATATGTATGAAAGCATTTAGATGGCTCAAGTGAGGTGATAATGATCGGGAATAATATTGGGGAATCCTTATAATTCTCGGAAATATTATTAAAGGTCAAGAATATAAAAAAATATAATTCTCAAAGACCTCTAATGCTTTTAAACAAATAATATGATTTTTAAATCACTAAAAGATATTTAATAATTAATAAGGAAATATGTATTGAAGAAATTTCCTCAAATAAATGATTATTCAAACATAATCCTCTTTAAATAAATAACTATTCAATAATTAAACCTTGAATGAATAATAAATAATTAAATAAATAAACTTCGAATGAATAATAAAATAATATTCATTAAGTAAATGATCCTTAAATGGATATTCACAATAATATACTTCAAGTCAATAATCCCCAAATGAATATTCATAAATAATATACTTTAAGTCAATAATCCTCAAATGAATATTCATAAATAATGTACTTTAAGTCAATAATCCTCAAATGAATATTCATAAATAATATAAATAGTAAATCCTCGAATAACAGTACCCGATATCTTTATCGGAAAATAACCTTTAATATATATACAGAAAATATAATTATTTCTGATCTAAAGGAATATCTTACGCCCTTAACCTAGGGCCTTTATACAACCTGGCTTCTAACTAATATCCCATATCTAGCTTAGAAGCCCATAATCAAATCATTTCCAAGTAATAAATACTTTCCGGAACATAAATAATGGTTAATAATAATATTCCTCAAGATGAATAGTACTCTGCCGCTAGAATCCCTCCGGGTTTCCACGACTATCTATATAACAAAATATCGACTCCCGGTCTAGAGTCGAAAACAAGAAGTATGCTCTTATCTCTAGAGCTACAAGGTATACCGGTTATATATACTTAACTCAGAAGATCATATATAATCAAAAGGTCAAATTTTTATTTCAACAGGAAATAAGATGTGTCGCAAAACTATACAACTTTATACATGGAAAAAGCAGTATTATAATTAATACTTTAAAAGTACAAGTTTAGAAAACTTGCCTGATGCTCGAGAAGTGATAGGGGTTCGCGACGATGCCGGACAATCTAGACAAAGTCAAACGAAAACACACGGTTAATCCCCTCGATAAACCACTTATAACTCAATGCTTAAACACGTAAGCGAAATACAACCAAGACATTTCTTGCTCGCTCTAGCGTCACACTAAGTCCATGTTATTCGTCAAATACTTATATCATAAGTTTGGTTCGAAATCCATCCTCAAATCCAAGTTATACTTAACCATTTGGAACCTTGGTTTCTAAGTCTCGTTTTCAGTGGTTTTCACTTGCGCGACCTTGACTAAAATATTTTTATAAAATCGAAAAATAATCTTTTTAATCCAAATGGTTTTCGTGAGCCTTCCTAACTGTCTCTAGTATTATTCCTCAAAGTTTCACATTTTAATATGGCTTCTAAGTGGTCCAAATATAGTCTCAAAGTGGCTGACCAGAGAAGGGTTGTTTCTCCGAACGACGTTTACTAAAACTCACTTTTCTCTTAAACCGTAAATCGTAACGACATGATTCTTGCGCTCACGTAAACTAGAAACAAAGCTCTACACACTCATGTTCATCACTGAACCAAAAGAGGCAGTTAAGCTTTCGGATTATAGGCAGTTTATAGAGTTACCGAAAATCGGGCATTACGACGGCTTAAAATCGAATAATCCAATTTTGTCACAACATAACCAAGCCACACCGGGCATACTATACATCCACAACCTCAACAAACAACCATCATACACCTCTAAGATCAGTGGTGAGGCTCAAATCCAACACCCATCATTTTACATATTTAAACAAAGCCAAACAATCACTAAATCACTTAATCATGATCTTAACTCACATGAACATCAAAACCACTTCAAAATTCATAAAAACAAAAAGGGGCAGAGGTTTTTTATACCTTCCTTGATGCTTCATATACACTAACAATGGTTTATAATCCCTCCTTGAGCTTTGAACAAACCTTATCAAGCTTAATCCTTAAGAAATAAAATCAAGAATCATGAAAAGTTACTATTCATCATCACTTTGTAAAATCCATATAAAATCGAAAAACAGGAGTTTGGTTCTCAACTTTTTACCACACCTTCTACTCTTCAAGGGCTTTCTTGTGAGTCCTATCTCATCACCAGGGGATGCTTGAAGCTCGACGTATTGGCTTTCTAAGGTGAGTGGTCGAAACTGGAAAAAGCAGGACAGTTTCGGTTCTCCGACTTGGGGAAAGCATTTGACTAGGCTACACTCCTTTGTTGGCCATGAAATTTTGAACGAACGTTGCCCATGGAGTGGAGAAGCTATGGTTAAAATTTGGTGATTTATGGATGGATAGAAGTGGAGATATGAATTTTTCTTTCCTTGATGCTCCTGCTGGGCAGAAAAATGGGGGGAGAGTTCTTCTCTCTTTCTTTTTCTTTTCTTTTGTCTTGGTTAATAATAATGATAATGCTGATATTTGTGTGAAGAGTGGTGAGTCATAGCCCTAGGTGGCTTCATCTCTCGACATGTGTCGAACATGCATTGGTTCTGTTAAAGTAACTTTACTGGTTTGCTTTACTGATTCGTTTCTTTTCACATGGATGATCCAAATGTTGCATTCCTTGAATTATTCTCGTTACATGTTACTTCCATGTCTATATTTAATCCTGTAAATGTTGCCTTGTTCTTCTTGAAACGATTCGAAATATTTTCCAAAAGAGCGAGTAAAAACTCTACGCGATCTTCGCAGTGAATAGTAACTATTCACTTCATCAATCGAATCCTTAAATCGACTTGAATAAAATAATAAAATTTCAAAATATTAAATCCTCAAATCCTCAATTTTAATATCTCATTTCTTGAATATAATAATATATAATTCGCTGCCCGGTCGAATATTACACCAAAATAAAATTTGGAATTTCTGAATTCCGATCGTCTTTGCATTCACTTATTTACTCCGTAGATCACTAATATGACTTCGGAATATCCACACTACGTCTCGTACATAGGTGGCATGAAAAATTTTCTTAACCCTCAAAATCACTATTCATCCACCAATATCACTATTCACTGCTGCACTTAATCATAATAAGAAAAGTTTTAAATTTTCCCAAAAATTCGGGTTATTACAGTACACTTGGGTGAAATTTCTTGAATCCAAAGATGAAGCTGCTCAAGTGATTATTGATCAAGTCAGAGTTCGTGATAGAACTCCAAACTCAAAAGTCCAAATCTTGAGGAGTGACAATGGTACAGAATTCAGAAATGCCACACTTGGAAATTTCTATAAAGATGAAGGAATTGTACAACAATTCTCTGCTGCAAGAACTCCACAGCAGAATGGAGTTGTAGAAAGAAAGAACAGGACTCTCATTGAAGCAGCTAGAACTATGTTGCATGATGTTAAACTGCCAACATATTTCTGGGCTGAAGCTATCAACACAGCTTGTTATACTCAAAACAGAACCATGATTAACAAAACTCATGCAAGTACACCTTACTGTCTGCTAACTAGGAAGAAACCTACTGTCAAATACTTTCATGTGTTTGGGAGCAAGTGCTTTATGATGAAGGATAACCATGAGAAGAAAGGAAAATTTGACACCAAGGCATTTGAAGGACTATTCATGGGTTACAGCACAGAAAGGACTGCCTACAGAGTTTATGTTATGGAACACAGGATTATTGAAGAGAGTGTTAATGTCACATTTGATGAAACCAAGTTTCCAGGACTGCATGAAGAAGGAAAGATGCAGACATTCAGATTTGAGAATCAAGGATACTTGGAAGCTGAGGAAATTGTTGATGAAAAACCTAGCTTCACTCAAATTGTTGAAGTTGACAAAGATACTGTCAATACCATTACTGTCAACCAAACTCCAGCTCAGTCACATACCATAACTGCTAACATTCATAACAATGATGACTCTGGAGACAATGAAGAACATGGTGAAGACAATGGAATTGGTGAGCATTCAACTCAACAAACTGAAGCAACTGTTCCTGTACAATCAAGTAGCTTGCCCAGAATCACCAAGTGGAACAAGGATCACACAAATGACCTTATCATTGGTGACCCTACTTCTGGAGTGAGAACAAGGAACAAAGTCTCTGCTGACAGCATGTTTTCATGCTTCCTATCTCAAATGGAACCCAAGACAACTGATGAAGCATTGTTGGATTCTGACTGGGTGATAGCCATGCAAGAAGAGCTAAATCAGTTTGAAAGAAACAATGTATGGAAATTGGTTCCAAGACCTAAGGGAAAGTCAGTCATAGAGACCAAATGGGTTTTCAGAAACAAGCTTGATGAAAATGGATCAGTGACAAGAAACAAATCAAGGCTAGTAGCTAAAGGTTACTGTCAACAGGAAGGAATAGACTATGGTGAGACATTTGCACCTGTTGCAAGACTTGAAGCTATAAGAATCTTTCTAGCCTATGCTGCACACTGCAACTTCAAAGTATTTCAAATGGATGTCAAAAGTGCCTTTCTAAATGGAGAATTGGAAGAAGAAGTGTATGTTGAACAGCCACCAGGGTTTGAGGATGCTGAAATGTATGATTTTGTGTACAAACTCTTCAAGGTTTTGTATGGACTAAAGCAAGCACCCAGGGCTTGGTATGACACACTTTCCACTTTTCTTTTGGAAAATCAGTTTACTAGAGGAGTTGTGGACAAGACACTTTTCTACAAACATCATGGCAAGGACATCATTCTGGTACAAATCTATGTGGATGACATCATTTTTGTATCTACAAATGAGAAGCTGTGTGAGAAGTTTTCCTCTCTCATGAGTAACAAATATGAGATGAGTATGATGGGAGAATTGTCATTCTTTCTGGGATTACAAATTCTTCAACAACCTAATGGAATCTTCATTTGTCAAGCTAAATACATCAAGGAACTTCTCAAAAAGTTCAACTTGGAAGATTCATCACCTGCAAAGACACCAATGTCCACATCAACTAGTCTGGATTTTGACCCTAAAGGAAAGAAAGTTGACTCAAGCACCTATAGAGGCATGGTAGGATCTCTCCTATATCTAACTGCTAGCAGACCTGACATCATGTTTGCTACATGTCTCTGTGCAAGGTTTCAAAGTGATCCAAAGGAGTCACACTTAGTAGCCATCAAGAGAATCTTTAGATACTTAAAAGGCACTCCTAACCTAGGCCTTTGGTATCCTAAGAATACTGGATTTGATCTAATTGGTTACTCAGACTCAGACTATGCTAGATGCAAGATTGACAGAAAGAGTACTACTGGTAGCTGTCAATTTCTTGGTAGAAGATTGGTCTCATGGTTTAGCAAGAAGCAGCATTCAGTTTCTACCTCAACTGCAGAAGCTGAATATATTGATGCAGGCAGTTGCTGTGCACAAATTCTATGGATGAAGAATCAACTTCTGGATTATGGTCTAGTGTTAAGAGACATTCCTATTTACTGTGACAACACTAGTGCCATAGCCATTTCAGACAATCCAGTTCAACACTCTAGGACAAAGCATATTGATATAAGACATCACTTCATTAGATAGCATGTTGAACAAGGAACTGTGAAGCTGATCTATGTCCCAACTGACAAGCAACTTGCTGACATCTTCACTAAGCCATTGGATGAAGCAACCTTCAACAGGTTGGTAAGTGAACTGGGAATGCTGAATCTGGTATGTTGATTTACTAAGTTTTCTGAATTTCCAATTTTCTATTGAAGCTCATGACAGCAACTTCAAACCTGCTGTCAAGAGAAGTTACTGTCTACTTGGTCTATGTCTGTTATGTGACAGCATGTGTTGACTTGACTATACATGCTTGTATTCTGTGCCAGTCTCATACTTTTAGACCCTGTATGACATTAATGTGGTTATTTGCTTAGTTTGAGAGATAAATATCTGTTCCATTGGACTTTCACACTTTTTGAATTAATCTGTAGGATTAAAGGAGGACACGACCATTAATTACTTTTGTGGTAGTTGTATGGGTACCCTAACTGTTGACCATTAGACTTTAATCCTTAGACGGTTTTGCCTATAAATTAACCTTAGGTTTCACCAGTCTGCTCTCAGTTTTAAAGTAAATCATGGAAAACAAAGTAGGAATAGAGTACAGGCCAAAAGTCTCGTGTGAATCTCACATCAGAGATGAAGTGGAAGTCCTGTTTGATGAACTTGAAGACTTGCTTCATGAGGAAGATGAACAGTCTCAAGCCATTCAAGCACAGGAAGAGGAAAAATGGAAGATTCAAGAGGAAGAACTTCAGGCACTTCTCAAGGAAGAAGGTCGCACAGAAGAGGAGATTAAGAAAGAAGTTTTAGAATTAGTTAATAAAATCAAAGATTGATGTACTCAATGCTATATTCAAATGATTTTATTAATAAAAATAAAGCTTCTTGATGTTGTGATTATTGAGTTTTGTTTGTCTGTGTTAACTGCATAGTATCTGTGTTCAAAAGATTAAATTGCTAAATCCATACTCTGTTAATTTTAGGTTAAGTGTGTGAATAAAGCATTCTGGAAAGTTCATGACAAAAACAATTCCCCAACTAAGTTATTGTCATTAAGAAGGATACTGTCCTGTGTCTCTTGACAGCAAACTTCTTGACAGCAGGGAAAGACTTTCTGTCAAGACTTTTAAATGATACTGTCATTCAAATGCTTGACGGTGACAACATGTTTTTGCGCAATAGTTGCTGTCGCGCATAACCTACTGTCACCACCGCTTATTACTGACAGATTGTTTCTAACGCACAGGTTAGACAGTAAATAACGGGCAGTAACTCACGTGTTATATGACTAGGTTCAGACACGTTCTTTAAACCCACTTTTTGTGCACAAACGTTTGAGATACCCTTTTATTCCCCAGTTACTCAGACATATCACTCACATCGAACTCAAGGCAAAATACTTTTCTTCAAGCAAAAAGCTATTTTCTTACCTTCTTCTTTTCTTGAATCTCCATGGCCCCCAAGCAGACTCTCTCTCAAACAAACTTTGCTGGTATCTTTTCCCCAAATGATGCTGGTGAAGGTTTCAAAGGACTAGTGTTTTTCTTGAACAAGTCCTATCTTGGTTCTGCCATTACCTCAACACCCATTCTCGACTTAGACAGAATTGAGGCATTTTGGCAAACTGCTGTTGCTCAAACAGAGGATGAAAATCCATCTATTCGATTCACACTCAATGGGCAACACTACATTCTTACAGCTGAGGTCATCAACACTGCTCTTGGAATTACACTTCAAGAAGGCAGAAATTTTGCTGAACTTGCTAATGATGACTCTCTCAAGAAGCTTTTCTTGAAGATTGGGTATGCAGGCCCTATTCTCGAAGTGGGAACAACCAAATGGTATCCGTCTGGTGAAATGGATAGGAAGCATCTGCGAAAGGAGTGGAGTATGATTTTTGATGTCATGGTCAAGGTGTTCTCTACCAAGTCCACAGGCTGGAATGGAATACCCTCCTACATCAAGAAACTGACACATTCTCTTGTCCATGGATACAAGGTGAATGTTGGAGCTCTCCTCATGGCACACCTCAGGGCTGCCATAGGTAAGAAGGTATCAATCTACCCTCGCTTTCTTATGATGTGCATCAACTCATTCTGTGATTTTAATAATGATGCCCCTCGTTTAGAGGCTTGCTCTGTTTTGAAAAAGAACACACACACACACTGTTATCTTCACAGAATCTCAATGCACATATTCCACTTTGTTTCACTCAGCACATGGTTGATCAAGTGTCCAACCTTGATTTTCCATTACCCTCTGGTTATGACTCTTTCACTCGTGAGAATGAAACTGAATTAGACCCAAATTCAGTTAACCCACATTCAACACCATACACTCAGCCTAGGCTCTCTAGACTTCCCAAAGCCCAAAGAGAAGCCTTGCAAGAATCCAGAAAACGACCCTTAGAAGCTGGTGTTGGTGGTAGCTCTGTTAGTCAAGAGGGAGACACTGCACTTAGTGCAGCAAATAAGGAAGGTAGTCAAACAGAACCCCCAGTGGTTTCCCCTGAGCCTAAGAAGAAGAAAGCTAGGAGGACCCAAACCACTGTTAGCCAAGCTGCAGTTTCTCAACAAACCGTGGTTACTGAAAGGGATTCAAACACCTCCCTAGATGTGCCTTCTCAACAAGGTGCATCTATTGAAATTGGCCTGTCTCCCAAGGCACCCTGTACAGAGTCTGCACAAACTCATGGTTCACAACCTGAGGAACCCCCACTTGAAGTAACACACAGTGAGTTAGGGCACAGTGAGGATTTATCTATTTCTATTGATGGTTCACATGTTTCTCCTGTGAATCAGCCCCCACTCTCTGCTACACTTTCACCTTCTTCCTTCCCTATACATTCTTTTGTTTCTTCTCCACAACCTAGAGAAGGGTACAGTCCCAACCCTTCAGGTTTTGATCATCCATCTCCAATCATGGATGAGCCCCCATCTAGTGGTCCACAAGAACCCATTTCTCAAAGTGAAATGGATACCACTCCTCCAAACACTGAGCAAGGGCAAAGTGTTACTTTGTCAGAAAATGAAACAGCCAACACTTTGTCTGAACTCCAAGGAGCATCTTACCTTCAGGAAGATGCTGTCACAGCCTCTGTTGCTGTCATAGACACTGGAAATGTTGTTGTCTGGGACACAAATGCTGTCATTGGTGGAGAAAAAGCTACTGTCAACACAGAACCTACTGTCACTCCACATCCCAAAGATGATGCCATGACGGAACCTGTTGTCCACGCTCTAGCTGACAGTAACATTCCTGCCAAAGATGTTGTCCAGTCCTCTCAGCCAGATTTTGATGCTGTACTCCTTGAGGATGCCTCTGATGATGACCTATCTCTTGCCAAACTCTTGAAGGTACATTCTAAATCTTCTCCTTCAATGCATGTTAGTACTGCTCATACCCATGCATTTAGGTTGAGTGAGGGTGTGAAAAAGAAAAGAGAGATAAAAGAAAACAGAGGTGAGCATAAAAATGAGAGGCAGCCAAATGAGCTGGCAAAAGGAGAGGGACTTGAGCATGTCCAGAGAGCTCTTGAGGGAGCCCACACTATTCAGGCATTAGGCCTTGAGAGTCAAACTGTGAGGGGTGATGAGATCACTCAAAAACACCCTGACAGTGTGAGAACCCCCATAGCCTCCAAGCCCCTTTCTTTTCCTTCTCCTCCAAGAAGGTTAAGGAATGGTGGCCCCTCTGCAAATTTTGGTAACAGGATCACAGCTCTGGAAGGACAATGTGCTACATTGAACTCCAAGATGGACTCTCTCTCTCAACTGGTAGTTGATGGTTTTGCTGCCACTCAACATTCTCTACAGTTCCTTACTGACCTAGTAGCTGTCAACTCAACTAAGGGGGAGAAGGTAGCAAGATCAGAATCTATATCTATTCAGGAATCAGGTGGAACTCAGGGGGAGCAAGTAACTGTGAAGACCAAAGGGGGAGCAAAACAAGGTTCTGGAGTCAAGAGTAAAGCAATGACAAAGGGGGAGCAAGTCAAACCAAGCAGTGGACAACCAATGGATAAAGCTGAAGATCTTGTTGAAGGTGACTTGGATGGAGAAAGGGTGTTGATGTCTAAGGCAACTCAAGATGCACTGCAAAGAAGACCTGCATCTAGACACCCAATTTTACCTCCTGTGACAATTAGAGAACCAACTTCAGCAACTCAAGAAACTGCTCTACAGAAAAGATGGAGAGAAATGGAGGAACAAAATAAGCTTGGGAAAGGTAAAGGAAAACTGCCTGAATCCATCCATAAGGGACATACTTGGTCCAATGGTACTGAGTTTGATCAAGAAGAAGCCAATACCATAATGGCGGACTACAGGGAGAGCACATTACAGAATCATGACACTAAATTTAGCAATCTAGTGGAAGAAGCAATGAATGCTCCAAGCAACATTCCAACCAACACCACAAAACTGCTAAAGGATCAAATCATCAGTGTCATTGTAATGGTGAATGATGAGAAAAGATGGGATGTAAGTATCTATTTCACTTCTGGCATATCTTATTTCATCACAATGGAGTTATTGCAGAGTCTGCCAGCAAAGGTGTTGTGTGCAATGAAGGGAAAGATCAAGGCAACTCAAACACCATTCAATGAAGTTTTGAATATGCAAATCCAGAACATGATCACAGAGAAGCTACCTGAAGTCTACACAAATCCACCATGTGTTTTCTACAGATCTACTACAAAGGATGGCACAAGAAGGAACAGCTTTATGAATTTGATCAGTCCATCCAGGATGCAAACTGAGTCAATTCTGAAAGTGTTACATGGAATACTCAGCTCAAATGCCAATCCAGGAAGAGTCTATGATGTTCAAGAGATCTACAAAATGCTGGTGTTGAGAGACAAGGCACTGGGAGCTAGAGTGAAGGAGCTAATCTCTAGAGCCAATGCCAAAAGAGCTGATCAAGGTGGAAGCTGCCTCTATGATGTTCCTTTTCAAGATGATGATGATGATGATGAGATTGGAGGTGGTGAAGCTTCTGGAAATGTAGGCAATGCTGGTGGAAGTAATTCTGGGAATACTGGTATTCAATCTCAGAATGAAGGCAATGAAGAAACTCCTAGTCAAGAAAAGAAAGATGCTGGTGCAACAGATGAAGAGGAGCCAAGAATACTGGAAGCTTTGGAGGCAAGCATTCTTAGATGTGCTGTTGACTGCATAAATGCTGAAAAGGATGCTGTCACCAAAGATACTGTCGACAAGGAAACTGTCATAGAAGATGCTGTCATGGAAGACACTGTCGACAAAGGTACTGTCAAGGAAGGTTCTGTCAAGAATGAAGCCAAAGCTACTGTCAAGCCCAAAAGACTGAAAGCTAAAGCAAAAGCTTGGTTTTCTAGACAGAAACCTGAAGGAAAGCACAAGTACTCAGGAAAGGAAAAGGCCACTGGATTAGGCAGAAATCTTAGGATGCCAATTCAATCAATACCTCCCAACAGTCTTAAGATACAACATATGCAATCTAGAGAAATCAAGAGTGTTGAGGTTAAGATGGATGCAAATCAAGAGGTCACTGAGTACATCATGTGGTGGGAAGAATCAAGATCTACCAAGGTTGATAAGGATTTCAATCTGGTATCCACATCAACCAGTGGTAGGACATCAACCTTAGATAAAAGGAGAATTGACTTCTTCTACCTGGAAAGAATGGTAGAGTTGCTGGAGAGCTATGATAATGTTCCAGAGTCTGTCATGGAACATATTCTAAAATATCAGGCTGATAGGGATGCTGAATTCTATCAGAAATTTGGCTACAATTTTGCAGATTTTGATGATGCTGATATTTCAACTGATCTACCAGCTTCTCCGATACCATATCACTGGTACTATAAGTTTGATGATTTACCCACAGAAGAAGGGCAAACCCAACCCACAGAGGAAGGGCAACCCAAGCCAAGCAAAAGACCTGAATCTTCTCAATATTCTCAATATCAGTCAGAACTTGATAAGAAGGAAGCTGAACTCCTGGAAAGATGCAAGACTGCTAACAAGGCAGAAAGTGAAGCTCCAAATTATCAAACATGTATGCTGGAAAATCCCCTAAGAATGAAGTATCTATGTTTGCAGCTTGCACAAGCTTAAAACAACTATTTTGAAGGATTTACAGTATATGGTAGCTAGATCAATTCATCCCTTGGAGCAGATTTGTTCTGATGAGATAAAGGAAATATTAGAAAGGAGAAAAGGAGAATGTTCAAAGCTAGACAAGAAAAAGAGGATGTCTCTCAATGCTTATCGTGGAAGTAGATTCAAGCTCATTCATGAAGAACTCCACTTCAGAAGCTATCCATTTGATCAAGAGCAATGGTTGAATCTCAGGGATGCTAGTTCTCTTATCTCTCCTACCATCAAGAAGATTATTGAAGAAATAGAAGATGCTGCAGTCACTCCTGCTGAAATCTCTCTTGTAGAAGGTCTAAGAGGCTGCTTGGTAGAAGCTCTCAAAAGAGAGGATGTAACAAGACAGAAGAGGAAATCTCAAGCTAAGTGAAAATTCTTAATCCATTCTGATCTTGTTAGTTAAGTTGTCAGCATATATTGTAAATTTGTTGTTATTATCCATAAAAACAAATTGGGGGAGATTGTTGGGATTTATGGGTGATAGCATAGAAACAACTTAACCTTGTATGTACTTAATTTTTAATTAAGTAGAACATACTATCACAGCCAAAGTATGTTCTTGTAATCAGTAGGAAATGTCATTTTAGTTGTGTAATTTGGAAGAAGTTCACTTGTTGTGTTCAAGCCTCAAAGAATGCATATTAGATGACAGCATGAATAAAGGTTACTGTCATAAGCATTGACAGTAAGATTACAAGAAGAACAGAATGTTGCAAGTAACGACAGCATATTCACTCTGACAGCAACATTGGCGGAAGACTACGCGACAACAACTTTAGCCCTCGACAGCAAGTTTGGAAACCTCGACAGCACTCTATGCGGGGAACTCATACTGTCACCAAAAGAACATTCCTGTGACAGCAAGCTTTGCGGCAAAAGTAACTGTCTCGAGAAAGATCCTTGTTCTAGGTATCTTCTCAGTCAAATCCCGTGACAGTCTCAATGTTCAAGAAACAGGCGTGTTGCAGTATCCCTAAGCTGCACCAAGTCTGCAAGACTACGACAGAAGCTTCAAGCACTACAAAACAAAAACGAATCAATTCAAGAGCAAGGTCAAGTCTCTATTTGCTGAATTGTTTTAGCTGGAAATAGAATGAATCTAGGTTGCTTTCTTTGTATTGTATATCTGACATGTTAGCAATTTAGGAAAGTCACATGGGTAGACAATCTGTAAGAAGCTGCCACTTGATAATGACAGCAGCTTCACAAACCCGTGTTGACAGTGATAGGATTAGTTTATACTTAGACTATCAATTCATTCTAGAGATGAAACGAAGACAAGTAAGTGTCTTGAAGAAAACCGAAGCTCAAGAATTCACTCTTGAGGTTGTAGCAACACTTTGCAAAATAAATAAAACATTTATTTTGTGAAACTTGTCTTTAGATCATACTGTGTGTGAATGCATACATAAATACTGATAACATTAAATCTTAGTTTTGGTTGTTGAAATTGAGATTGAATTTTATCAGTATTGCATTCATCCCCCCCCCCTTCTGTAATACACGAGGACCAACACAAAGGAACAATCTGAAAAAGAGAAAGCAGTGCTTGAAGATATTACTGAAGAAGATCTTGCAGGAAATAGTGGGAGTTCTGGAAATGCTGATGAGACAGGTTCAGTTACTCCACAGGCTGAGGTAAGAAGATCTAGCAGAACTGTGAGGCCGCCACAAAGATTTTCTCCTTCAGCATATTACATGTTATTGACCGAGGACGGAGAGCCTTAGTGTTATTCAGAGGCAGTTCAGGTGGATGATTCAGTTAAGTGGAAATCAGCCATGGAAGAAGAGATGAGTTCTCTTGAGAAGAATGAGACTTGGTCTTTAACAGAATTACCAGTAGGAAAGAAGGCTTTATAGAATAAGTGGGTGTTCAGGATCAAAGAAGAACCTGGTGGCAGCAAAAGGTACAAGGCAAGGTTAGTAGCCAAGGGTTATCAACAGAAAAAGGGTATTGATTATACTGATATATTTTCTCCGGTTGTTAAGATGACTACTGTTAGACTTGTACTAAGCATTGTGGCTGCAGAGGAGTTACATCTAGAGCAACTAGATGTTAAGACTGCGTTCTTACATGGTGATCTTGAGGAAGACATCTACATGGTTCAGCCAGAGGGATTTCAGGTAGCTGGGAAAGAAAACTTGGTTTGGAAGCTTATAAAAAGCTTGTATGGTTTGAAGCAAGCACCAAGACAATGATACTTGAAGTTTGACAGCTTTATGATGAAGAATGGGTTCACGAGGAGTTCTATGGATCATTGTTGTTACTTTAAACAATTTGATTTATCTTATATCATATTGTTGTTGTATGTTGATGACATGTTGATAGCATGATCAAACATGAGGGAAATCAACAGGCTAAAGAGACAGATGTCTGAAGAGTTTGAGATGAAGGATATGGGTGCAGCAAAACAGATACTTGGTATGAGCATCATAAGGGATAGATCTGAAGGTACTTTGAAATTATCTCAAGAGAAGTATATTGAGAAATTATTGCAGTTTTTCAGTGTCCAGGATGCGAAGACCAGAAGTACACCGTTGGCAACTCACTTTAATCTCACGAAAAAGCAGTCACCTAAAATGGATGAAGGCAAGAAAGATATGGCTAAAGTTCCGTATGCATCTGTAGTTGGCAGTTTGATGTATGCTATGGTGTGTACAAGGCCAGAAATTGCTCATGTAGTGGGAGTTGTTAGCAGGTTCATGTCTAATCCAGGAAAAGAGCATTGGGAAGCAGTCAAGTGGCTGTTGCGCTACTTGAAAGGCACATCCAAGTTTGAATTATGTTTCAGCAAGAAAGATGTTATCTTGGAAGGGTTCTCTGATGCAGATTTGGATGGATGCTTGGATACAAGAAAAAGTACTACGGGATATATTTTCACTTTGGGTGGTACAGCCGTTAGCTGGATGTCTCGACTTCAAAAGAGTGTTGCTCTTTCAACCACAGAAGCGGAATATATGGCTATCTCTGAAGCTAGCAATGAGATGATTTGGTTGAAGAATTTTCTTGAAGAGTTGGGCAAGAAACAGGCGGACAGTGCTTTGTATAGAGACAGTCAGAGTGCCATTCATCTTGCGAAGAATCCTGTGTTTCATGCTAGGACGAAGCATATTCAGCTGAGATATCACTTTACAAGGGAGTTGATTAGCAATGGTACTTTGTCCTTGAAGAAAATCCTTGGTTCAAAGAATCCTGCAGATATGTTGACTAAGGTGGTTACCAATGAAAAGTTGAAGCTTTGCATAGCTTCAACTAGCCTTCAGAATTGATTGATAAGAAGGCGCTGCACTAGTTAGAGTTATTGATCGAAGTATCGGGTGTTACTAGATTTACAAGAGTGAAGAGAAGATGTGGTCAGACTCCAAGTGGGAGATTGTTGGGTTTGTGGAGTCTAACAGGTTTCAGAATTGGTTTCTGATTTGAGTTAGAATTTCCAGATCTGAATTCTAATTAGAGTTAGTAATTTCAGAATTTCAGAATTAGACTCTGATTAGTTTAGGCCTAGTTTTTTCTCTTATAAATAGTCTCATGTTATTGTAAAACACCAACACATCAGAACACAACAGAACACAACATAGTTGTGAGAGATCAATACAAAATTAGTGCGGCTTGTGGAGTAGGAATTTCTGAACCACGTAAATCTTTGTCTTGTGTGATTGTTGTTTATTTTCTTGTTCTTGTTTATTCTCTTTGGGTTTTGCTTTCGTTGTTGTATACTCAACAACAAATGCCAACCAGAATTTATTGAACAAAAAAAAAACTTAATATCTGCTGCATCAGACGTATATAAAAATTGACGGAGTCACGATCACAACACTCTATGTAGCTCAGGTGTTAACTTTGTCTATGACATGGCGAGTCTTACACATAGCTTCCAGAGGCTCAGCTTTAGGCATTGTAAGTCCTTTTCCTTCAGTTAAATCAATTTTCTCATCACTAATTCGCTCACATTCAAAGCATTGTATCAAGGACGCTAAAACCAAGCCCACCACACGATGAGCTAGTCCTTTCCGTGGACAAGACCTCCTGCCCATTCTAAACGGCATCAACTTGTGTGTTTCGACTTCTATGCATGCTGATAACTCTGATTTGCGTACTGGGCTGCTTCATTACTGGGTCTGGACAAGAGTGGGTGAATGTATGGGCTGGTGTCCTGCAAAACAATGTCGGCGGACGGTGGCCGGTCCGCGGCACCTCCGGCGTGAGAATAAGGTCAGGTTGCTAAGGTAGGAAAGTCTTTAGAACGAAATGCAGAGAAATTCTTTAGAGACTATATGAGTGAGAAAATTGTGAACCTCTTTCTCCTCTTTCTTCCTCCTATTTATAGGGGAAGGGATAAGGCCAAGGGATGCCACGTGTTACCTATTGGTTGGCTCGGGCCTTCTGTTTAGGGGACCAGCCGGCGGGAGTTCAGCCTGACCGTTGGTCCCCGTTTGTCTCATGCTGCAGTGGTTTGTCCTGTCTGTTGACCTTTGTTTTGTTTTGGGTTTGTTTTGTTTTGGGTTTGTTTTGCCTTGGGCTTGCTTTATTGGACTGGGCCTTAGTCGTTTTGGGTCGTCCGATTTGTCCCTCATCACCTGCAAATCTCTCTGGTTTAAAGCTTGTTGGATCATCCCATACCTTGGGATCCCTGTGAATTGACCAGGAATTAACCAATACAAGGGTGCCAGCTGGAATATCATAGCCACCAATCTTGCAGTCAGCTGATGCCTGGTGCGGCAATAATAAAGATGTAGTTGGAAATAACCGAAAATCTCCAGAATAATATTATGGAGATAATGTAATTTAGATAGATCTGACTCTTCAACAAGGCGATCTTGACCAATCACAATATCTATCTCGTCTCTAGCTTTCTTCAATACACGTGGATGATTCAGTAGAAGAGACATTGCCCATTCAATTGTGACGCCTGATGTATCTGATCCACCAAATATCAAAACCTTTTGCAACAAAAAATATAGTGAGAAGGAGAAATTTCATAACCCGTATTTGGAGACATATTTTGTCCCCAAGCATAACGTTACCATGCTTAAATATCTTTCAATATATGAAATGTATATATAGGCCGAGGAACAAGATTCCCATACACAAAAAGAAAGCAATGCATGGCACCTCCAAGTTTTACATATTGTAGGTTGATACTTGGTATGATTTTAAATCTGTTCATTGCAGTTTATAATTTTTCTGTTACAAATTACAATTTTTTTCTTAATATAAGTAAACTCCATTATAACAAAATATCATCCACTAAAATAGACATCGATTCAGATGGAGCAGAGCTCGCACTGAACCTAGGATCTGCAGAATAACAAGATGCCTGAGGAAGACAATGTGCAGCTCTATTTGCACTTTACAGAACAGTTCACAACATGTATACGAGTGAAATTCCATTTAGTCATAAACTCTTTACACTCGTGGACCAGCAAACCAAAAGCAGCAACCTTCTACACCGAAAATGCGACGTTTTGAGAAATAGGATATGTCATCCTTTTTTTTTAACAAAGACAAGCGAGGTTCTGGCAGGGACCTCCTAACCCTAAACTCACACACAGGTTTACTGAGTCACAAACCCTCAAGGCTAAATTCCTTGATACCAAGAAAAGAGGGCCATCCGTTCTAAGATACCAGGGATATGATACAAGTGATCAGTTACGAAGTATATGTATTTTCGACATTCTATCATCTATCTACCTTGGTTAAGTCTATGGTTATGTTCATAAACCTGCCATTCCAACCATCAATCCTGTCTTATCTAACATGCTGAAAGTAATTTAGCTCTACCGGATTTGAACAACATCTCAATTAAACCGTTCTATTATTGTGTGGTTTTATTCGTGTCTCCTAAGTTCAAGTATATAACAGCATTTATACTTCACATTAATTAGTTAATTCCGGGGATAGTATATACGTACCACCATGAGACCTTTAATAATGATGTCACTGTAATAACTTGGATGTGCCTGTGATTTTTGAAGAGAAAGCAAATGATCAACCATAGAGTTTCTACTCTCACCATTTCTATTCTCTTCAATTGTCCCTTGCAAAAGTGTATCCATTTCCTTAAACAACACCACTACACGCTTTTTATAATTCTTATAATCAATCCATCTAAAAAAAGGTAGGAAATCACCAGGATATGAAGCTCCTGCCATTGACAATACCTCCTCAATTAAATCATGCACGTGCTTAGCCTCTTCATGATCGTCCACCACTCCCCCGTGTTATCTTTTTCCTGCAATCATCCTCATAATGACGTTGAAGGATAGATCATTCAAGTTCGGTTTCAACACTACTTCTCCAAACTTGTTTCGGGTGTTTTGAGATAATCTGTGTAGCAACCAATTCACCTCATCCCTTCGCATTGACAGAAATGACTCGAGTCGACTTGTGGAGAATATTTCAAGAGCAGAGAGACGACGGAGGTTTCGCCAGTGCTCACCGAAGGAAGCATTAGCCATGGTGGACCAGTTGTAGCCTATGTACTTCCCCATGGTAAGGTGGGGACGACTAGCTAAAACAATATGTAAATTACTTAATTAATGATAGATATAAAATTTAAACTATTTTATCCACCTACTTCTATAAGACTTTCTTGTTCATGAACTAATGGACAATTACAAGAATGTCGTTTATCCAAAGAGTAATATGGAGTGGCTAACATCAGGGACGGGGCTCTCATCATACGTTAAATATATAAATATATCTTTTTTGTTGACAATTATGCAAAAGACAGTTAAATTTAATAATACTAATTGCACACACTCATGGGCGGATCTTTCATTAGCTCGACTAATGCCACTAATTGACTAGGTTTAAATTTTTAGTTCAACTCTGTTTTACATTTCATACCGAATACTGTAACTTCTGAGAAACAGGATATAGGGTCATCCTTTTTTAAAAGACAAGAAGGGTCTTGGTAGGGGCCTCCTAACCTTACACTTGCACACACATGCCTTTGTTGAGTGAGAAACCCTCAAGGCTCAACCCAGAATTACCGAGAGGATAGGGGAATACGATCTATAATACCAGCGACGTAAAACAAGTGATCAGTTCCATAGTTAATGTACCTCCAAAATCTGAAACAGTTCTGTTAAAGGTTGACGTAATATCTATGTTCCCTTGTTTATCAGCCTTAATTAGCTGTAGTTTTTAGTATTGTGTTCATTAACCTCCCCTTCTCACCAGTGATCCTGGTCGCTCTAACCTGCTGAAACTAATATAGCTCTACTGGACTTGGACAACATCTCAACTAAAACATTTCTTTAATTTGTGGTCTTATTACTTTCCTGCATCTAAATTTAGCAACATGTGCTCCCCCAAATGAGGCGGGGATGACTAGCTAAAACAACATCGTTTTTAGTGAAGCATTCCTCAACTGCAGTTGGTGAAGACACGACAACGACAAGGAAAGAACCAAAAGATAGAGAAAGGACGGGCCAATGGTTTTGGACAGGGTGTCCAAGGTTCTGTGAAGCGGTTCCTTGATCAGGTAAAGGTGGCCTATTATTGGAAGTTTTGGAAATGGAGTTGGAGGTATGTGCAGAATTTGATCCCTTTTCTTTCTTAATGCTGCCGCACATTTATGATAATTCTTGTAATCAATCCATTTCAAAAATGGTAAGAAATCACCGGGATATGAATTTGATATAGACAATACCTCCTCGATTATTTTCCGCACGTGCTGAGGATCATCCAAAACATCTCCATAGGATCGCTTACCTGCAATCATCCTCATTACAATGTTGAATGATAAGACATTCAAGTTTGGTTTCAGCACTACTTTATTAAACCCCGTTCGTGCATTTTGAGATAATGTGAGTAACAACCGATTCACCTCGTCCCTCCTAATCGACAAAAATGAGTTAAGTCGACTAGTAGAAGTGAAATGGAGGCATACAACACCATGTTTTGTTCCATGATTCGAGTCTGGTCACTACAATCAACAAGATGAGACTCTTTCCATCCCCGACTAAAAGAGAATGCAGCACTAATTATACTGCAAAAATATTAGTCTTACCAGAATGTTAACACAGGTATATTCTTATTCCAACATTTAATTAAATTTTTACTATGCTTTTTATGCACTATGTATCTATGTATAATATAGTTTCTACTATCTGTTTTCAACAGTGTTACCTTTTTTTAGAAAATTACCCTTAGTTTTGTTAGATATTACAGCCACTGCCACTAAAACATCGGTTCATATTTCCGTGTTAATATATCCTGCAAATTCATTAATATCAATTTTTTATTATGTCAAGCTGATCAAAGCTTTCCAAGGAGCTATGTTTACGAGATTTTAGATTCAAATAGGGAACAATTCCCCAAATCAAGTAATCATCCAAATAACTCAAATACCAAATCATGCTCTCTACTCTTCTTCAATCTTTTTTAAATTCGAATGCCATTTTGTCATTTCTATTCTAACACTGTGTTCTCTTCTTTTGCAGGTTTCGAACAAGAATATTTACCGAAGAAAGAAGATGCAAGGTTTATCTATTTCTACTGTTGTGCTCACTGTTACTAAGTATATTTATAATCTCCTCTTATACTATTTTAGATGGATGTATAAATAATTCTAAAGAAATTGGAGCATTGAAATAGATGTACTCTAGTGATGATTGAGAGCAACGAATCAAGTAATCAAGTAATATTTTATTCTTAATACGACTTGTTTTTTATTATATATCTTCTTGATGATTTTTTCTTGATTTTATATCTTCTCAAATGTACCGGTCGTTCTTTTACAATTTGTTTTTAATATTTTAATAATTTAAACTTTGCACTCCGACTGTTTGATTTTAGTTCTGATAGAGTTTCTCATTGTTATTTTGTTAATCAATCCTCTAATAAGTAGTGTGTAAACTGATTTCTAAATTCTGTTTAGTTTCGCCCAATGTTTCCTCGTGAATTCTGACACATGTTTGTTTTGCAGGTTAAATATATCATCACAAGGGTCCTTTTATATGTTTGTGTAAGTTTGAATTTCTATATCAAGGGGATGTTTTTGGTACTCTCATTAGTATGTTTACCTCTCTCGAAACTTATAATCTTAGCTATAATTTTTTTGTATTGTTTGGATTTTAGTTGATTGCCTTTTTTACTGTATGATGAAAGTTCTAATACTATTTTTTGTTTTTTTTTCTTCAGTTTTCGTGTTTCATTTAAATTGTAGGTTACGGGAACTAGAATTTTGTTATAACCATTTATATGTTGTATGTTTTAAAATGTTTGAATATATCCATGCACTTTTTATATAAAATTGTGTTTCTCTGTTGCTTTATTTCATGTCCTTATTTCTACTAACTATCAAGTACAACCTGATAATAGATTACAATTGTATGACATTAAAAAGAAAAGTTTAAATGGAAACTTGCAGTTCATTATAAACATTTTAGGTAGTGTTCTTTCTTGTGTAGTCAAAGAGTTTTATGATGCCTTTTGTGCAGCTATAACTAATGAGTTTGTTACTTTTATATGCCTTTTATATGCTACATGTCAGTTTGTGCTAGTTTGTTCTAACTGCAAATATTGAAGTTCTGGAAATGGCTGCTTCAGTTGAAGTGAAGCAGATGTTTGGGGTGACAACCCTTTACAAGCAATACTGCGAATTGCTTTGAGCTCATCTTTTCTATAGGTAATTAGTTTCTATATTTGGTATTTTGTTAAATTATTTGGTTCATCGTGTAATTAGGTTGTTAAGATATTTGCTTGGCAGTGGCTTTTTCTATCAATATTTGATTGAATATATTGCCTGATTGAATATATTGCTGGAGGATATCTGAATTTGGTCCATTGCTTAATTCAGTATTCGGTAGTTTTGACTTTATGTATATGTAGTACTTGGATGTATATTCTGATCTTGGAAAATAGGAGGAGTGAAGGGCTATTAGTAGATGTTTGCTAGGTTTTTAAGAGAAAAAATTATATCATCACTTGATTTGTAGTAGTCTAATTGTTGTTATAATAAAATACTATAATACTGAATTTGTTGAATTTGCTAAATTGCATTTTTTGTACTTGGCAATAAGAACTGACAATTTATCATTGAACTACAAGGATCTATTGATCTATGATTTCATGGACTAATGCTTGTAGTTTTCAGTTTGCCAAAGTTGGAAGTTTGTACAGATGTGAAGTAATGATAATCGTGGAGAATATTTAATAGTTTCCATTCTCTAAAATTCCGGTGCCTGCATCGTTGGCTCAAGCAGCTAGCATGGTTTAGCATGTCTGTGAGAAGGTAAAAATGGAGCAATGGCTACAAAAAATAAGGCAGTTTTGTGAGAAAAGAAACATGCATCTGAATAATAGACATTAATATTGTATGAAAATCTAATGTTGTAGTAGATAAAAGTTGAGGATATTTATTGAACATTTTGGTTTTATAGTTTTTGGTTAAGTAATGGAAATGGATTTTGAATCTTTGTTGACATATGAAGTTTAAAACTTAAAAGACCTAGAAAGTTAGTTTTTATAGAATATATTTGATATATAAAAATATGTTTTTTAGATCATAAATTTATGTAACTTTATTTATATAATTATACATAGAATTCGAGGTGCCGCCGAAGGTGGTACCGAGGAGGTATTTTATAATTTTAGAACATGCAATCAATTTCATATATCACCTGACTGAATATCAAAACTTAATTTGTATCCAACAATTAAAATTTTGATGACATTTTAGGCTAAACTTTATATGTTATCTTTAATTGTTAAAATTTGTGAATTTAATTTTAACAATTCAATTTTTATAAAAATGAGATATTTTAAAGTGTTCTTGCATATATTCTTTTTTACATAAGGGTGTTTTTATAAATTCAAGCTCATTATGACAAAACTCAATAAATAACTAATATTTACAAAAGATCTATAGAAACAAACATGCAAAAGTCTACTTAAGAAACTATTTATGTAATTTCAAGTAATGCCAAAGCTAACGAAATGGGGTACAAATCTAGCTACACAAATACTGTATACTATATTTTAGAACATCCATCAACTCCATCATACCACTTGATCGAATATCACAACTCAGCATAAAGAGAGGTTGTCATTTTTTAGCAGGATATTAAAAGGTTACTATTTTATTATCTTTAGGCAAACAAAACCAGTTCAATGTAGACCAAATTTTGCATTTTTATGTAACAGAATTATAATCAAGTTTTGAAGTTTAACCCGAATTATGGTGAACATAATTTTTTTATGTAATCAACCCCAGTGAAAACAAGTAACACATCAGTTTTGACAACTTCTTTTTGTGTCAGTATGACAATATTTTGGCATTTTAGAAGTCAAAACTAACTATTTTTATTAACAAAAACAATTTACTCCATTCTCAAACCATGTTTGCCAAGTTTTTGAATTGGAAAAAGCACTCTACGTATACACTTGATTATCATTGAACTATCATTTGAAATCGAAGTCATGTGAAGCGGGCATCCATGCTAATTAAAAATTTAAGGCAAAGTATCTTATTTAGGCGAAAGGTTGATGAAATAGTTCAAATTAGGATTTTAAAATAACTTAACGTACAAAAGATCAATATCACAACGTAAATTGTGTACCTCACACTATAAAATGTGTATCCCACATATATTAAAATTTAAAAGTATTTGGAAAATATCCAACTTCTTATTCCAAAATTAAAAAATAATATCATCCAAATGTTACTAGTATTGTAATGTTTATTACAAAACAATTATACGAAGAACGAAGAATTGCCATTTTATTTGAAATCACGAAGAATTGTAATCTAATAGCATCTTCAACATGGATTTGGTTAAATTAGTTGATTATATTGACATAAACCAATAATTAGTGTAAATTTACAGTACCCGATGTTATATATTAATGTAATTGACTATAATAATTAGTTATATTTTAAAAATAGTTATTTATTATTATTTGAAGTTGTTATGAATAGAAAATACTATTTCAAAATAGTACTAAATTATATAAAATTTTGTCACACGCCTCTATAGTAGGTTCAACGTATAACCAAAATAATGACATTAGTTAAAATTATAGATAAGGATCTTGTCCCATTCAAGTGATGAACTTTTTACGCATTTTTTATAATTTTTTATTTTTAATATGCCACCTATATTCTTGCAAATTATACATAAGGGTTGATTATTATTTTTTCACTTTATGTTTAGTAGTAGTAACTTTAAAGCTAGTGAGTTTTACTAAAATAATTTCTATAAGTACATTGTACTCAAATTTCATAATCTCAGAATGACTTACTCAGTATGAATAAATTGTGTGTGTATCTCAATCACCCTCTTATCATACCTAGTGAATGAAACACAAAATATCATGATAAGAGTATGAGTATATTGCAAGTTAAATATCATATTTTTCGAGAATATAGATAAATTGTGTGTGAGTCTCATCCTCTCATCATTTTACAGGAGTATGTTTGATTTAATGATTTGATTTAGTTTACTGTATCATTTATTATTTTCATGTAGAGGGAAAAAACACAAAACCACTTAAGTAGGCATCTAGATAAATATTTATTATGTACAATGTTCTAAAGTTGCCCGCTAATTAATCGATAGATGGACATGTTTCGTCTCAATTAAGCGGAAAGCGGGTCAAAGAGTGAATTTTTAATGAATCGATCAAAATTCGGTCGAGTCGGGAATAATCAATCGAGACGAGTCAAAAATCCGATTTAATCGGTCAAATTTAAAAAATAAACAATTTAAAAAAAAAGTTAAATATTTTTTTTAAAAAAATTTAATAAACAATATAAAGACTATTATCTATCTATCTAATAGTGCCTGTTGCGTGTTTGCAACAGTGTAAATCTCTCTTCTTAACTCTTTGCCATCAAAGTTGTTAGTTATTACAAAAATACCAGTCCATACGTCACTTCTTACACGTGCATTGATATATAATACTGATATCATACATGTATTAATAAACACAGTACATATTTCAAATATTTAGCCAGAAGTTTTGATTTCAAATTGAATACGCAGATCCAAACTTACACAGTATTCAAGAATTTGAATTTGAATTCAAAGTTAACTTTATATATAAATTTCTATTTCATCTCTCTCTTCTACTTTTTCTTTTCTATCGAGAATGTGTTTTACCTTCATTTCATATATATTTCTTATGCTTTCTTTTTATTAATACTATGCGCTACTCTCCTAATAAGTTTTCTTTATTCGATTGCAGTTTGAATTTTGCCAAGGAAGTGTTTGATGATTTGCCCAAGAGAAAAAGTGGACAAATTTCTCATTTTAAAGGTGTTATCTTGATGTGTTTTAATAATGATCCTTTTTACAGTAGTTGATGCTTATAATTGTGGTCGATAATACATGTGATACATGTATTCTTCCAAAAATATTGTTAAATGGTTTTGATACAAGGGATGTATGTGCAAGTTTCTTTCAAAATTGCTAGACTTACAATGGTTTAAACTCTGCTCACAAAGTGTTTGATAATTTATCTCATTAAGGTATTTTTCTTAATGTGCTTTTATTGAAATTCTTTTTGTGATGATGTTTTGATACTTATGATAGTTCTATTACATAGATTACACAATATCCTACTTAAAGTATTATAAAAGATTTTGATTTTTTGGGATGTAGATGCAAAATTTTCAAGATTTGCTACTTTCAAGATTGTGAGGCAGAGTACAATGAGATTCTCTCGCTTAGTATTATACACAAAACAATGAAGCTTGTATGTTTGCTTAAGTATTGATATAGTTGTATACTCATAATAGTACTGAAAGGCATATGTATAGGCCTATTTGTTAACATCGAGGATACAACTCAACTTAAACAAGTTTGTAATAAGTAAGTAATAATTCAATTGTCACAGCCTCACAGGAATCTCAGAAGATCATATGAGTCAAAAGAATAAAGATTAAAGTCATCCTACAGACTTGAAGTATTACTAAATTGAAAGAAGTTCAATTATTTGATCAAGCCTCAGTGAAGTATTCAAGGAAGTAGATTTATTAAAGTGACAGAGATTTCAGATATGTGACAGCAAATGTACAGGTTACAAAGGTTGAACAAAAGTTAAAATCAACTAATGGACCACAGCTTAAAGTCAATGCGAAGAACAAACATTGGAGTTAGTCATTTATTAACCAGACAATACATCAAGTGTCAACTTTAGACAGTGAATATTCTTCATCAAGTTCAAGTGGTTTAAGGACTAGTTATGCTATCTAATAAGAATTTAAGTTCTCTTTTAAATTAGTTATTAATTTATTGATTAAATTAATTCTTCAGAATTAATTTAACAAATAAATAAATTAATTAATTTATTGAATAAATTAATTCATCAGAATTAATTTATGAAATAAATTAATTATTAGAATTAATTTAAAATAGAACTAGAATTAAATTAGAATTACTAAAATAAAATGAACTGGAATGACTATCAAGGATAGTCATCCCGGTACTCATTCCAAGTCAAATAACATTAAAAATGAACTGGAATGACTATCAAGGGATAGTCATCCTGATAGTCATCCTAGTTCATTTCAAGTTATTCTAAATTAATTCTCCTAAATTCTGATAGTCATTCCAGTATTAAAGGATAGTCAATCCAGGCATTTTAATAGTCATTCTAGACTATTTTGATAGTCATTCCAAAAGCAAATGCACGTGCAGGTTATTGGTCAAGTGGATTAGTATAAATCAAAAGATCAAGACAAATTTCAAAGAACTTAACATAATATCTCAAGAAAAGTTTATGTCAAGAAAAGAAAGAACTGTCGTGGACATTTTTGATCAGTGAATCATTTCTAGAAATCAAAGTGTTAAATTCAAACCACTAGAAATCATTTACTTGTACTGCTTTAACTATCTAGCGGATTTTTATCCCTAGAACGTATCTCGAACTATCGTTCATTGTTATATCTTTTTATTACAAAAATAGATAAATTCATGTCGAATTTATTCTAGATTTGTTTTAATTAGTTTGAGATTCAATCTTGTAATCAGTACCATGTTTGTAACACCTTTCAAGTTTAATATAAGTTATATTTAACTTGAATTTTTTTTCATTTACTTCAGCCATAATTTGTTCTTAAATTGTTTTATTCTAAAACGAACAAATTCGATAAAACGGTATAGTTTGTATTCAACCCCCCCCCCACCCTTCTACAAACTTATCGAGACCTAACAATTGGCATCAGAGCCTTTTGATTGATACACAAATCAAAGATCCAATTTTTGTGATTTTTTTTCTTAACTCTGAAATTTTTATTCTTCTACAAAAATCTCAAAAATGTCTACTACACAGAAAGTCGGTACAGTGAAAATCCCCATGTTCACCAAGGAGAACTATCCTATGTGGAAGAAGAAGATGTTCATGTTTCTTCACGTGGCTAATGTTAAATATCTTGGAGTGCTGAAAAATGGACCAAAACTTCCTATGATTGTTGAGGAAGAGCAGATTGAGAACAATGTTATTACTCAAGCTGCTAGGATGTACCCCAAGGATCCCAAGGACTACACAGCTGATGAGAAAGAGGATGCTTCCCTGGATGCTTGTTTACAGTTGATTCTGGTTGATTGTCTTGATCCAATCATGCATAATCATGTTCTAAACTGTGTTACTGCCAAACACATTTGGGATACGATTGAGATAATCAATGAAGGGACAGAGGAAGTCAGAGAGAATAAGATGGAAATTCTCACCTCTTCATATGAACATTTCATATCAAACCCTGGTGAAGGTATCTCTGAGGTTTTTGAGAGATACAATAAATTGATAAATGATCTGAACCTCCATGGAAAACACTACACAATTAGGGAGATTAACAAGAAGTTCCTCCTTACACATCCATCTCATCTGGAGCACGGAATATCAGCAATTAGAGAAACAATAGATCTTGGAGAGATTTCTTTGGAAAAACTCTATGGTGTTCTGAAGACCTATGAGCTGGAACAGATACAGTAGAAGGAAATATATGGAACAGGGAAAATAGTCAGTACTTCTACAGCACTGGTGGCAGAAGTCCCAAAGCAACTGGAAGTGAAGATTGTTCAACCTTCCAGTTCTAACATGGATGTTACTGTGGCTGAATATGGCTTAACATCCACAAGTCAATCTGGTGATGACTTCTATTCCATGGAAGAACTTGAACAGCCGGAGGATGAGTCAATGGCAATGATAGTGAAGAAGTTTGGGGACTTCAGATTCAGAAGGAACCCTTATCTTAAGTTCAAGCCCAGGTTTCAGAGAGGTGGTTCTTCTTCCTCAAATAGCACAAGGGGTGGCTATAAAACTGGAACTGTGGACAGAAGCACAATCAGGTGCTATAATTGTAATGAGTTGGGTCACTTTGCTACAGAATGAAGAAAGCCAAAGCAAGTGAAGAGGAACTCATATGATTCTAGCAAGAAGAACAAGATTGGGAAAACTTATCTTGCCGAGGGAAAAAGTTGGGATGATACGGATAGTGATGAAGAAGATGGTGAAGTTTGAAATCTAGCATTAATGGCTAATGAGGGCATCACTTCATCATTCATGTCAGAGGTAAAGTTTACTGATTCTGAAATGATATATCATCTTAGTAGTACTATATCTTGTGCACGTAGTGAAAATGATAGAATAATTCTTTTGAACTCTGCTCTTGAAAAGGAGGTAAAAGAATTAAGAAGTTACTGGATTGACAGTATGTTCAGAAGTTGCTGTCGAACTTTCCTTGACAGTATCTTTTATTCCTACTGTCTTGGCAGAAGGTTTTAAAGTTACTGTCTTGGAACCATTCTTGACAGTATCTTTGGAAGATTCTGTCTTGCCAACTGTGACAGCATCTTTTGAACTTACTGTCTGATTGCTTGGTAAGTTTACTATCTTGGGGATTGTGACAGTATCCTTTCCATCCTTGAATGTGCTGTCAACACCTTCATCCTCATCAAGTATTTCTTGTTTGATGAGCATGGCTTCTTCATCAAACTCAATTTCTGCAGCTTTGAAAATAGGAGTTTTAACTTTCTTGAGAATGGTGGGTTTGACAGCAGCACTCCCAGGACAATCTTGAATCACAGTTTCCTTTCCAGGTCTTCTACCATAAGAAAAACCTATACCAACTGACTGATTTTCTGTATGCTTATCATTGTAATCCTGAACTATCTTTGATGAGTTTTTATAAGCCTTGATTTTAAATTCATTTTCAGCAATCTCATTTCTCAGGTATTCCTCAACCTCTTTAGCACATTTCAATTCATTTTTAAGTTTAGCATTCTCCTGAGCTAAAGAGTCTAGTGAACTGGTTTTGAGAACAAGAGATTCATTTTCAGACTTTAGTGTTTCATTTAGCTTACTCAGCCTAGTGATTTCCTCATTGGCAGCAGATAAGCTAGTATGGACATTGAACATTTCAGCACTTAAGTCTTTAATGGTTTTCTTATACTCATCAATGGACATATCAAGTAAGACAAGTGAAGGTACCTGACTTGAGGATGTTGATGTTACTTCATCAGTGCTAGCCATGAGAGCTAGGTTGACATATTCTTCTTCATCTTCATCATCAGACTCATCCCAACACTTTCCTTCAGCCACATAGGCTCTACCTTGATTCTTCTTGGAGTATCCACCAGTTCCTTTCTCAAATCTCTGAACCTGTTTGGGTCTTTTGCACTCAGTAGCAAAATGACCAGGTTCACCACAGTTGTAACACTTGAATTTAGATCTATCCACAAATCCAGTCTTGTATCCTCCTTTGAATGAGCTTCCCACAACAGCCTTTGATGAGCTTCCCTTGGTGAACTTGGATGCTTGGCCTTGGGGCCTGAATGACCTATCCTTCTTGAATCTAAAGTTCTTGAACTTTTTGGCCATGTAAGCCATAGTAGGATTGTCCATGCTTTCCAGTTCCTCCATAGTGTAGAAGTCTTCATCTTCCACATCCTTGAGCTGTAGTACTACTTTCTCATCATCTTCAACAACCTCTTCTATCTTCAAGGATTGTACAGGGGTTGGTTGAGTGATTTGTAGTGCTTCACTAGGTTGTGTGATCCTTGGCACTTGTGCTACTAGGGCACTTGACATATTAGCCATCTTGTTCCTTGTTCCACTTTGTATGGCTCTCTTTTGAAAGTGTTCAAGTTCATACGATTTCAGAATGCCATAAAGTGTCTCAAAGGTTATATTGTTAAGATCTCTTCCTTCTCGTATGGCTGTTGTCTTGTGTTCAAGATGATCAGGCAGTGTAAGCAAGAACTTGACGTTCAATTCTTTTCTGTCATAGTACTTGCCATGTATCTGCAGTTCAGTTAAGAGATTACTGAACCTTTCAAACATGGAGGTTAAGTCTTCACCAGGCTTGGCCATAAATGCCTCATATTGAGATATAAGTATTTGCCTTTGGTTGCCCTTAACTTCTTCACTTCCTTCACAGAGTAAGGCTAACCTGATCCACATCTCCTTGGCTGATGTGCAGCTTATCACACTTCCACACATGGCTTTATCCAACGTGAGAGAATCGAGCAAGATGAGTTGCAAGTGATCATCTAGCACCATTTTCTCCTTTTCAGTTTCCAAAAATTCCGAGGGATCTTTGGGAACCCAATGTGCAGGAATGATCTCACCATTTACTGTTGTGGCTTCAATTTCCTTTCTTGGAATGAAAGGACCATTCTCGAGTATACCTGGGTATAGTGGATTCGCAGCTTTGATAAACAACAAGATCTTTCTTTTCCAAATACTGTAGTTCTCTTTATCAAAAGCTGGGATCTTGATACTGTTTGATTTCTGCATTGTCGTCGGGATCTCAGATATGTATATTAATCTGAAAGCTTTGATACCAGTTGTTGGTCCTTGTGTATTGCAGAAGGGGGGGGGGGATGAATGCAATACTGATAAAATTCAATCTCAGTTTCAACAACTAAAACTAAGATTTAATGTTATCAATAATATGTATGCATTCACAAACAGTAAAATAGAGAAGACAATATTCACAAAATAAATGTTTTATTTATTTTGCAAAGTGTTGCTACAACCTCAAGAGAGAAATCTTGAGCTTCGTTTTTCTTCAAGTCACTTACTAGTCTTCGTTACTTCTCTAGAATGAATTGACAGTAGGTATAAGACTAATCCTATCACTATCAGTCACGGGTTTGTGAAGCTGCTGTCATTGTCAAGCGGCAGCTTCTTACAGATTGTCTTACCCATGTGACTTTCCTAAATTGCTAATATGTCAGATATACATCATAACAAAAGCAACCTAGATTCATTCTATTTCCAGCTTAAGCAATTTAGCAAATAAGGACTTGACCTTGCTCTTAAATTGATTCGCTTTTGTTTTGCAGTGCTTGAAGCTTCTGTCGTAGTCTTGCAGACTTGGTGCAGCTTAGGGATACTGCATCACGCCTGTTTCTTGAACATTGAAACTGTCACGGGATTTGACTGAGAAAGTTACTTAGAACAAGGGTCTTTCTCGGGACAGTTACTTTTGCCGCAAAGCTTGCTGTCACAAGAATGTGCTTTTGGTGACAGTACGAGTTCCCCGCATAGTGTGCTGTCGAGGTTCCCAAGCTTGCTGTCGAGGGCTAAAGTTGCTGTCGCGAAGTCTTCCGCCAATGTTGCTGTCAGAGTGAATATGTTGTCTTGACTTGCAACATTCTGTCTTCTTGTAATCTTACTGTCGAAGCTTTAGGACAGTAACCTTTATTCATGTTGTCATCTAAATATGTACCCTTTGAGGCTTGAACACAGCAAGTGAACTTCTTTCAAATTATACAATTAGAATAACATTACATACTGATTACAAGAACATACTTTGGCTGTGACAGTATGTTCTACTTAATTAAAAAATTAAGTACAATCAAAGTTAAGTTGTTTCTATGTTATCACCCATAAATCCCAACAATCTCCCCCAATTTGTTTTTATGGACAATAACAACAAATTTACAATATATGCTGACAACTTAACTAACAAGATCAGAATGGATTTAGAATGTTTACTTAGCTTGAGATTTCCTCTTCTGTCTTGTTACTTCCTCTCTTCTGAGAGCTTCTACCAAGCAGCCTCTTAGACCTTCTATAAGAGAAATTTCAGCAGCAGAAACTGCAGCATCTTCTATTTCTTCAATTATCTTCTTGATAGTAGGAGAAATAAGAGAACTGGCATCCCTGAGATTCAACCATTGCTCTTGATCAAATGGATAGCTTCTGAAATGGAGTTCTTCATGAATGAGCTTGAATCTACTTCCTCGATAAGCATTGAGAGACATCCTCCTTTGCTTGTCCAGCTTCGAATCTTCTCCTTTTCTCCTTTCCAATAATTCCTCTATCTTGTCAGAACATATCTGCTCCAGGGGATGAATTGATCCAGCAACCATATACTGTAAATCCTTCAGAATAGTTGTTTTTAGCTTGTGCAAGCTGCAAACATAGATTTCTTCTTTTAGATGCTTGATTCTTAAGGGATTTTCCAGCATACATGTTTGATAATTTGGAGCTTCACTTTCTGCCTTGTTGGAAGTCTTGCATCTTTCCAGGAGTTTAGCTTCCTTCTTATCAAGTTCTGACTGATATTTAGCGTATTGAGAAGAGTCAGGTCTTTTGCTTGGCTTGGGTTGCCCTTCCTCTGTGGGTTGGGTTTTCCTTTCTTCTGTGGGTGAGTCATCAAACTCATAGTACCAGTGATATGGTATAGGAGAAGCTGGTAAATCAGTTGAAATATCAGCATCATCAAAATCTGCAAAGTTGTAGCCAAATTTCTGATAGAATTCAGCATCCCTATCAGCTTGATATTTCAGAATATGTTCCATAACAGATTCTGGAACATTTTCATAGCTCTCCAGCAACTCTACCATTCTTTCCAGGTAGAAGAAGTCAATTCTCCTTTTATCTAAGGTTGATGTCCTACCACTGGTTGATATGGAGACCAGATTGAAATCCTTATCAACCTTGGTAGATCTTGATTCTTCCCACCAAAGAATGTACTCAGTGACCTCTTGATTTGCATCCATCTTTACCTCAACACTCTTGATTTCTCTAGATTGCATCTGTTGTATCTTAAGACTGTTGGGAGGAATTGATTGAATTGGCATCTTCAAATTTCTGCCTAAACCAGTGGCCTTTTCCTTTCCTGAGCACATGTGCTTTCCTGCAGGTTTCTGTCTAGTAAACCATGCCTTAGCTTTAGCTTTCAGTCTCTTGGGCTTGACAGCAGCTTTGGTTTCATCCTTGACAGAACCTTCCTTGACAGTACCTTTGTCGACAGCATCTTCCATGACAGCATCTTCTATGACAGTATCCTTGTCGACAGTACCTTTGGTGACAACATCTTTTTCTGCATTTATGCAGTCAATAGCACATCTAAGAATGCTTGCCTCCAAAGCTTCCAGTATTCTTGACTCCTCTTCATCTGTAGCACCAGCATCTTTCTTTTCCTGATTAGGAGTTTCTTCATTGCCTTCATTTTGGGATTGAATACCAGTATTCCCAGAATTACTTCCACCAGCATTTCCAGCATTTCCAGAAGCTTCACCACCTCCAACCTCATCATCATCATCATCCTGAGGAGGAAGGTCATAGAGGCAACTTCCACCTTGATCATTTCTTTTGGCATTGGCTCTAGAGATTAGTTCCTTCAATCTAGCTCCCAGTGCCTTGTCTCTCAACACCAGCATTTTGTAGATCTCTTGAACAGCATAAGCTCTTCCTGGATTGGCATTTGAATTGAGTATTCCATCTAACACTTTCAGAATTGACTTGGTTTCCATTCTGGATGTGCCAACCAAATTCATGAAGCTGTTCCTTCTTGTGCCATCCTTAGTTTCAGATCTATAGAAAACACATGGTGGATTTGTGTAGACTTCAGGTAGTTTTTGTATGAGCAGGTTCTGGATTTGCATATCTAATATTTCATTGAATGATGTTTGAGTTGCCCTGATCTTTCCCTTCAAGGCACACAACACCTTTGCTGGCAGACTCTGCAATAATTGCATTGTGATGAAATAAGATATGCCAGAAGTGAGATAAATACTTACAGCCCATCTTTTCTCATCATTCACCATTACACTGACACTAGTAATTTGTTCCTTTAACAGTTTTGTGGTGTTGGTTGGACGGTTGCTTGGAGCATTCATTGCTTTTTCCACCAAACTGCTAAATTCACTGTCATGGTTGTGTAATGTGCTCTCCCTGTAATCCACCATCAAGACATTGGCTTCTTCTTGATCAAATTGAGTGCCATTTGTCCAAATAATTCCCTTTTGGATGGATTCAGGCAGTTTCCCTTTACCTTTCCCAAGTTTGTTTTGTTCCTCCATTTCTCTCCATTTCTTCTGTAGAGCAGTTTCTTGAGTTTCTGGAATTGTCTCTCTAATCAACACAGGAGGCAAGATTGGATGTCTAGATGCAGGTCTTCTTTGCAATGCATCTTGAGTTTCCTTTGACATTAACACCCTTTCTCCATCCATTTCCACTTCAACAGGCTTTCCAGCTTTATCCTGTGGTTGTGCACTGCTTGGTTTGACTTGCTCCCCCTTAGACATTGCTTTCCTTTTAGCTCCCCCTCTGGTCTCCGCAGCTACAGGCTCCCCCTGAGTTCCACCTGATTCCTGAATAGGCATTGATTCTGATCTTGCTACCTTCTCCCCCTTAGTTGAGTTGGCAGCTACTAGGTCAGTAAGGAACTGAATAGAGAGTTGAGTAGCAGCAAAACCATCAACCACCAGTTGAGAGAGAGAGTCCATCTTGGAGTTGAGGGTAGCACACTGTCCTTCCAGAGCTGCAATCCTGTTACCATAAGTAGCAGAGGGGCCACCATACCTTAACCTTCTTGGAGGGGAAGGAAAAGAAAGGGGCTTGGAGGCTATGGGGGTTCTCACACTCTCAGGGTGTTTTTGAGTGATCTCATCACCCCTCACAGTGTGACTCTCAAGGCCTAGTTCCTGAATAGTGTGGGCTCCATCAATAACTCTCTGGACATGCTCAAGTCCCTCTCCTTTTGCCAGCTCATTTGGCTGCCTCTCATTTTTATGCTCACCTCTCTTTTCTTTTATCTCTCTTTTCTTTTGCACACCCTCACTCAACCTAGATGCATGGGTATGAGCAGTACTAACATGCATGGAAGGAGTAGATTTAGAATGTACCTTTAAGAGTTTGGCAAGAGGTAGATCATCATCAGAGGCATCCTCAATGATCACAACATCAAAATCAGGCTGAGAGGACTGGACAGCATCTTTGGCAGGAATGTTACTGTCAGTTGGAGTCTGGACAGCAGGTTCTGGCATGACAGCAACTTTGGGAGGTGGAGTGACAGTAGGTTCTGTAGTGACAGTATCTTTCTCTCCACCCATGACAGCAGCTGTGTCCAGGACAGCAACATTGCCAGTGTCTTTGACAGCAACAGAGGCTGTGACAGCATCTTCCTGAAGGTAAGATGCTCCTTGGAGTTCAGACAAAGTGTTGGCTGTTTCATTTTCTGACAAAATACCACTTTGCCCTAGCTCAGTGTTTGGAGGAGTGGTGTCCATCTCACTTTGAGAAATGGGTTCTTGTGGACCACTAGATGGGGGCTCATCCATGATTGGAGATGGATGATCAAAACCTGAAGGGTTGGGACTATCCCCTTCTCTAGGTTGTGGAGAAGAAACAAAAGAATGTGTAGGGAAGGAAGAAGGTGAAAGTGTAGTATAGAGTGGGGGCTGATTCACAGATGAAACATGTGAACCATCAATAGGAGTAGTGAAATCCTCACTGTGTGTTTCTTCAAGTGGGGGTATCTTAGGTTGGGAACCATGAGTTTGTGCAGACTCTGTACAGGGTGCCTTAGGAGACAGGCCAATTTCAATAGATGTCCCTTGTTGAGAAGGCACATCTAGGGAGGAGTTTATTTCCCTGGTTTCCTCTACAGTCTTTTGGGAGACTGCAGGGTGGCTGACAGTGGTTTTGGTCCTCCTAGCTCTCTTCTTCTTAGGCTCAGGGGGAACCACTGTGGGTTCTGTTTGACTACCTTCCTTATTTGCTGCACTAGGTGCAGTGTCTCCCTCTTGACTAACAGAGCTACCACCAACATCAGCGTCTAAGGATCTTTTTCTGGATTCTTGCAAGGCTTCTCTTTGGGCTTTGGGAAGTCTAGAGGGCCTAGGCTGAGTGTATGGTGTTGAATGTGGGTTAACTGAATTTGGGTCTAATTCAGTTTCATTCTCAAGAGAAAAGGAATCATAACCAGAAGGTAATGGATAATCAAGGTTGGACACTTGATCAACCATGTGTTGAGTGAAACAGAGTGGAATGTGTGCATTGAGATCTTGTGATGATAACAATGTGTGTGTGTTCTTTTTCAAAACTGAGCAAGCCTGTAAACGAGGAGCAGCATCATTAAAATCACAGAATGAATTAATGCACAACATAAGAAAGCGAGGGTAGAGTGATACCTTCTTACCTATGGCAGCTTTGAGGTGTGCCATGAGGAGAGCTCCAACATTCACCTTGTATCCATGGACAAGAGAATGTGTCAGTTTCTTGATGTAGGAGGGTATTCCATTCCAGCCTGTGGACTTGGTAGAGAACACCTTGACCATCACATCAAATATCATACTCCACTCCTTTCGCAGATGTTTCCTATCCATTTCACTAGTTGGATACCACTTGGTAGTCCCCTCTTCGAGAATAGGGCCTGCATACCCAATCTTCAAGAAGAGCTTCTTGAGAGTGTCATCATTTGCAAGTTCAGTAAATTGTTGTCTTGCTTCAAGTGTAATTCCAAGAGCATTGTTGATGACCTCATCTGTAAGAGTGTATTGTTGCCCAGAGATTGTGAATTGAATACCAGGGTTCTCACCCTCAGTTTGAGCAACAGCAGTTTGCCAAAACGCCTCAAGTCTGTCTAAGTCGAGAATGGGGGTTGAGGTTATGGCATAACCGAGATAGGACTTGTTCAAGAAAAACACTAGTCCTTTGAAGCCTTCACCAGCATCATTTGGGGAAAAGATGCCAGCAAAGTTTGTTTGAGAGAGAGTCTGTTTGGGGGCCATTGAGATTTCAAGAAAAGAAGAAAGTAAGAAAAATTGCTTTTTGCTGGAAGAAAGGTATTTTGCCTTGAGTTTGATGAGAAAGAGAAAGATATGTCTGAGTAACTGGGGAATAAATAGGGGTATCTCAAACGTTTTGTGCATAAAAAGTGGATTTCAAGAACGTGTCTTAACCCACTCTTAAACACGTGAGTTACTGCCCGTTATTCACTGACCAACGTGGGATAAATATCCAATTTCAACGGTCCACTATTGGTGACAGTAACCTGTGCGCTAGAAACAATCTGTCAGTAATAAGAGGTGGTGACAGTAGGTTTTGCGCGACAGCAACTATTGCGCAAAAACTTGCTGTCACCGTTAAGCATATGAATGACAGTATCCTTTACAAGTCTTGACAGAAAGTCTTTTCCTGCTGTCAAGAAGGTTGCTGTCAAGAAACACACGACAGTATCCTTCTTAACGACAGTAACTTCGATTAGGAAATGGTTCTGTCATGAACTTATTAGAATGCTTGATTCATACACTTAACTTAATATTGACAAATTATGGATTTAGCAATGTAATCTTTTGAACACAGATATTAAGCAATTAACACAGACAAATCATAAACTCAATAACCACAAAGACAAGAACTTTTATTATTATTATTAATAAAATCATTCAGAATAGAACATTGAGTACATCATTTTATGATTTTATCAACTAGTTCTAAGACTTCTTCCTTAATCTCTTCTTCAGAGCGACCTTCTTTTTCAAGAAGTGCCTGAAGCTCCTTCTCTTCTTCCATAGCCTTGGCCTCCTCTTCCTTAGCCTTGGCCTCCTTTTCCTCGTCGATCTCATCCAAGGCGTCCAACAGTATCTCAAAGAGCTCATCGATCTCTTCATTGTCGGGTTCACTGTCACACTTCTTTAGACCAACTTCAATTCCTACTTTGTTTTCCATTATTTACTTTAAAACTGAGAGCAGACTGGTGAAACCTAAGGTTAATTTATAGGCAAAACCGTCTAAGGATTAAAGTCTAATGGTCAACAATTAGAGTACCCATACAACTACCACAAAAGTAATTAATGGTCGTGTCCTCCTTTAATCCTACAGATTAATGCAAAAGGGTGTGAAAGTCCAATGGAACAGATTTTTAACTCTCAAACTTAACAGATAACCACATTAAAGTCATACACGGTTTAAAAGTATGAGACTGGCACAAAATACTGACATGAAAAGTCAAATCAACACATGCTGTCACATAACAGACATAAACCAAGTAGACAGTAACTTCTCTTGACAGCAGGTTTGAAGTTGCTGTCATGAGCTTCAATAGAGAATTTGGAAATAAAAAAAACTGAGTAAATCAACATACCAGGTTCAACATTCCCAATTCACTTACCAACCTGTTGAAGGTTGCTTCATCCAATGGCTTAGTAAAGATGTCAGCAAGTTGCTTGTCAGTTGGGACATAGATCAGCTTCACAGTTCCTTGTTCAACATGCTCTCTGATAAAGTGATGTCTTATATCAATGTGCTTTGTCCTAGAGTGTTGAACTGGATTGTCTGATATGGCTATGGCACTAGTGTTGTCACAGTAGATAGGAATTTCACTTAACACTAGACCATAATCCAGAAGTTGATTCTTCATCCATAGAATTTGTGCACAGCAACTGCCTGCAGCAATATACTCAGCTTCTGCAGTTGAGGTAGAAACTGAATGCTGCTTCTTGCTAAACCATGAGACCAATCTTCCACCAAGAAATTGACAGCTACCAGTAGTACTCTTTCTGTCAATCTTGCATCCAGCATAGTCTGAGTCTGAGTAGCCAATTTGATCAAATCCAGTGTTCTTAGGATACCAAAGACCTAGGTTAGGAGTGCCTTTTAGGTATCTAAAGATTCTTTTGATGGCTACTAAGTGAGACTCCTTTGGATCACTCTGAAACCTTGCACAGAGACATGTAGCAAACATGATGTTAGGTCTGCTAGCATTTAGGTATAGGAGAGATCCTACCATGCCTCTATAGGTGCTTGAATCAATTTTCTTCCCTTTAGGATCAAGATCTAGACTGGTTGAGGTGGACATTGGTGTCTTTGTAGGTGATGAATCTTCCAAGTTGCACTTTCTGAGAAGTTCCTTGATGTATTTAGCTTGACAAATAAAGATTCCATCAGATTGTTGAAGAATTTGTAATCCCAGAAAGAATGACAATTCTCCCATCATACTCATCTCATATTTGTTACTCATGAGAGAGCAAAACTTCTCACACAGTTTCTCATTTGTGGAACCAAAAATGATATCATCCACATAGATTTGTACCAGAATGATGTCCTTGCCATGGTGTTTGTAGAAAAGTGTCTTGTCCACAACTCCTCTAGTAAACTGGTTTTCCAGAAGAAAGGTGGAAAGTGTGTCATACCATGCCCTGGGTGCTTGCTTTAGTCCATACAAAGCTTTGAAGAGTTTGTACACAAAATCATACACTTCAACATCCTCAAACCCTGGTGGCTGTTCAACATACACTTCTTCTTCCAATTCTCCATTTAGGAAGGCACTTTTGACATCCATCTGAAATACTTTGAAGTTGCAGTGTGCAGCATAGGCTAGAAAGATTCTTATAGCTTCAAGTCTTGCAACAGGTGCAAATGTCTCATCATAATCTATTCCCTCCTGTTGACAGTAACCCTTAGCTACTAGCCTTGCTTTGTTTCTTGTCACTGATCCATTTTCATCAAGCTTGTTTCTGAAAACCCATTTGGTCTCAATGACTGACTTTCCCTTAGGTCTTGGAACTAGCTTCCATACATTGTTCCTTTCAAACTGATTTAGCTCTTCTTGCATGGCTATCACCCAGTCAGAATCCAACAATGCTTCATCAATTGTCTTAGGTTCCATTTGAGAGAGGAAGCATGAAAACATGCTGTCAGCAGAGACTTTGTTCCTGGTCCTCACTCCAGAATTAGGGTCACCAATGATGAGGTCACTTGAGTGATCCTTGTTCCACTTGGTGATTCTGGGCAAGCTACTTGACTGCACAGGAACATTTTCTTCAGTTTGTTGAGTTGAATGATCACCAATCCCATTGTCTTCACCATGTTCTTCATTGTCTCCAGAGTCACCATTGTCATGAATGTTAGAGGATATGGTCTGTGACTGAGCTGGAGTTTGGTTGACAGTAGTGGCATTGACAGTATCTTTATCAACTTCAACAACTTGAGTGAAGCTAGGTTCTTCATCCACAATCTCCTCAGCTTCCAAGTATCCTTGATTCTCAAATCTGAATGTCTGCATCTTTCCTTCTTCATGCAGTCCTGGAAACTTGGTTTCATCAAATGTGACATTAACACTTTCTTCAATAATCCTGTGTTCCATAACATAAACTCTGTAGGCAGTCCTTTCTGTGCTGTAACCCATGAATAGTCCTTCAAAAGCCTTGGTGTCAAATTTTCCTTTCTTCTCATGGTTATCCTTCATCATAAAGCATTTGCTCCCAAACACATGAAAATATTTGACAGTAGGTTTCTTTCCAGTTAACAGACAGTAAGGTGTACATGCATGAGTTTTGTTGATCATGGTTCTGTTCTGAGTATAACAGGCTGTGTTGATAGCTTCAGCCCAGAAATATGTTGGCAGTTTGGCATCATGCAACATAGTTCTAGCTGCTTCAATGAGAGTCATGTTCTTTCTTTCTACAACTCCATTCTGCTGTGGAGTTCTTGCAGTAGAGAATTGTTGTACAATTCCTTCATCTTTACAGAAATTTCCAAGAGTGGCATTTCTGAATTCTGTACCATTGTCACTTCTCAAGATTTGAACTTTTGAGTTTGGAGTTCTATCAAGAACTCTGACTTGATCAATAATCACTTGAGCAGCTTCATCTTTGGATTCTAGAAACTTCACCCAAGTGTACCTTGAGTAATCATCCACCATTACTAAGGCATATCTCTTCTTGGCCATTGATGGTACATTGACTGGTCCAAAGAGATCCATGTGAATCAACTTGAGTGCTTCAATGTTGGTGTTCATTTGCTTAGACTTGTGCACAGCTCTTCTCAGTTTGCCCATTTGACAATCTTCACACAGTCCTTCTTGACAGAATTCCTGTTGGGGCAAACCTCTCACTAACTCCTTCTTCATCAGAATATTCATTGTCTTGAAGTTGAGATGTGAGAGCTTCCTGTGCCAAAGCATACTGTCGCCAACAGTTGCTTTACTGTAGAAACAGTAAACCTTATCCTTCTTTGTTGAATTTAAGTCAGCAACAAACAAGCTTCCTTTTCTAACCCCTTTTAGAGAGAGGCTACTATTCTTCTTGTGATAAATGTTACACAGCATCATATCAAAATCAACCTTGAATCCCCTGTCACTGAATTGGCTGACACTGAGTAGATTGTGCTTCAATCCATCCACAAGAGCAATATCTTCAATGACAACATTTCCAATTTCTAGACAGCCATATCCCACTGTGTAACCCTTGCTGTTGTCTCCAAAGGTTATGATTGGGCCAGCTTTCTCAACATAATGTGATAGCAGGGCTTTATCACTTGTCATGTGTCTTGAGCAGCCACTGTCAATGATCCACATGACTTGATCTTTCTTCTTGCCCTGCAAAACAGAATGTGTCTAAGATGCATATGGTACCCAATCCTTGTTGGGTCCTGCAGTTTCAGTGTCTCCTGAGTTTCTTTCAGTCATAAAGTCATAAGCATTATCAGTAATCTCCTGTTTGACTTCTCTTTTCACCCACTTAGGTTTAGAATTGGACTTGGTCCTTTTCTTAGTGGATGAAGCCTTTTTGCTGTTTCCAGCAGGCTCAGAAGTCTCAACAGTGTTCAGGTATGAGCATTTTTCAGTAGAGAGAACAGGTAAGTTAAAGCATGTACTCATGGCAGTGATTTTGCATGGCATACATTCAATGTTGTTACAGACACTCATAGTTCTATGCAAAAGGGGGGTTCTGTGTAAGTTACCATTGAGTTCAGTTGCATTGATCTTATTCTCAATTGGTTTCTTACAAACATGTGTTAAGTGATGAGTAGATCCACAGTTATTGCATAGTTTCCTAGAGGCACCTCCAACATTAGTGTATCCATTTCCTTTATTGACACCTACCTTACCATTCCTGTTTTTAGACTTGGGAGTTACTGGATTGACAGTATGTTCAGAAGTTGCTGTCGAACTTTCCTTGACAGTATCTTTTATTCCTACTGTCTTGGCAGAAGGTTTTAAAGTTACTGTCTTGGAACCATTCTTGACAGTATCTTTGGAAGATTTTGTCTTGCCAACTGTGACAGCATCTTTTGAACTTACTGTCTGATTGCTTGGTAAGTTTACTGTCTTGGGGATTGTGACAGTATCCTTTCCATCCTTGAATGTGCTGTCAACACCTTCATCCTCATCAAGTATTTCTTGTTTGATGAGCATGGCTTCTTCATCAAACTCAATTTCTGCAGCTTTGAAAATAGGAGTTTTAACTTTCTTGAGAATGGTGGGTTTGACAGCAGCACTCCCAGGACAATCTTGAATCACAGTTTCCTTTCCAGGTCTTCTACCATAAGAAAAACCTATACCAACTGACTGATTTTCTGTATGCTTATCATTGTAATCCTGAACTATCTTTGATGAGTTTTTATAAGCCTTGATTTTAAATTCATTTTCAGCAATCTCATTTCTCAGGTATTCCTCAACCTCTTTAGCACATTTCAATTCATTTTTAAGTTTAGCATTCTCCTGAGCTAAAGAGTCTAGTGAACTGGTTTTGAGAACAAGAGATTCATTTTCAGACTTTAGTGTTTCATTTAGCTTACTCAGCCTAGTGATTTCCTCATTGGCAGCAGATAAGCTAGTATGGACATTGAACATTTCAGCACTTAAGTCTTTAATGGTTTTCTTATACTCATCAATGGACATATCAAGTAAGACAAGTGAAGGTACCTGACTTGAGGATGTTGATGTTACTTCATCAGTGCTAGCCATGAGAGCTAGGTTGACATATTCTTCTTCATCTTCATCATCAGACTCATCCCAACACTTTCCTTCAGCCACATAGGCTCTACCTTGATTCTTCTTGGAGTATCCACCAGTTCCTTTCTCAAATCTCTGAACCTGTTTGGGTCTTTTGCACTCAGTAGCAAAATGACCAGGTTCACCACAGTTGTAACACTTGAATTTAGATCTATCCACAAATCCAGTCTTGTATCCTCCTTTGAATGAGCTTCCCACAGCAACCTTTGATGAGCTTCCCTTGGTGAACTTGGATGCTTGGCCTTGGGGCCTGAATGACCTATCCTTCTTGAATCTAAAGTTCTTGAACTTTTTGGCCATGTAAGCCATAGTAGGATTGTCCATGCTCTCCAGTTCCTCCATAGTGTAGAAGTCTTCATCTTCCACATCCTTGAGCTGTAGTACTACTTTCTCATCATCTTCAACAACCTCTTCTATCTTCAAGGATTGTACAGGGGTTGGTTGAGTGATTTGTAGTGCTTCACTAGGTTGTGTGATCCTTGGCACTTGTGCTACTAGGGCACTTGACATATTAGCCATCTTGTTCCTTGTTCCACTTTGTATGGCTCTCTTTTGAAAGAGTTCAAGTTCATACGATTTCAGAATGCCATAAAGTGTCTCAAAGGTTATATTGTTAAGATCTCTTCCTTCTCGTATGGCTGTTGTCTTGTGTTCAAGATGATCAGGCAGTGTAAGCAAGAACTTGACGTTCAATTCTTTTCTGTCATAGTACTTGCCATGTATCTGCAGTTCAGTTAAGAGCTTACTGAACCTTTCAAACATGGAGGTTAAGTCTTCACCAGGCTTGGCCATAAATGCCTCATATTGAGATATAAGTATTTGCCTTTGGTTGCCCTTAACTTCTTCACCTCCTTCACAGAGTAAGGCTAACCTGATCCACATCTCCTTGGCTGATGTGCAGCTTATCACACTTCCACACATGGCTTTATCCAACGTGAGAGAATCGAGCAAGATGAGTTGCAAGTGATCATCTAGCACCATTTTCTCCTTTTCAGTTTCCAAAAATTCCGAGGGATCTTTGGGAACCCAATGTGCAGGAATGATCTCACCATTTACTGTTGTGGCTTCAATTTCCTTTCTTGGAATGAAAGGACCATTCTCGAGTATACCTGGGTATAGTGGATTCGCAGCTTTGATAAACAACAAGATCTTTCTTTTCCAAATACTGTAGTTCTCTTTATCAAAAGCTGGGATCTTGATACTGTTTGATTTCTGCATTGTCGTCGGGATCTCAGATATGTATATTAATCTGAAAGCTTTGATACCAGTTGTTGGTCCTTGTGTATTGCAGAAGGGGGGGGGGGATGAATGCAATACTGATAAAATTCAATCTCAGTTTCAACAACTAAAACTAAGATTTAATGTTATCAATAATATGTATGCATTCACAAACAGTAAAATAGAGAAGACAGTATTCACAAAATAAATGTTTTATTTATTTTGCAAAGTGTTGCTACAACCTCAAGAGAGAAATCTTGAGCTTCGTTTTTCTTCAAGTCACTTACTAGTCTTCGTTACTTCTCTAGAATGAATTGACAGTAGGTATAAGACTAATCCTATCACTATCAGTCACGGGTTTGTGAAGCTGCTGTCATTGTCAAGCGGCAGCTTCTTACAGATTGTCTTACCCATGTGACTTTCCTAAATTGCTAATATGTCAGATATACATCATAACAAAAGCAACCTAGATTCATTCTATTTCCAGCTTAAGCAATTTAGCAAATAAGGACTTGACCTTGCTCTTAAATTGATTCGCTTTTGTTTTGCAGTGCTTGAAGCTTCTGTCGTAGTCTTGCAGACTTGGTGCAGCTTAGGGATACTGCATCACGCCTGTTTCTTGAACATTGAAACTGTCACGGGATTTGACTGAGAAAGTTACTTAGAACAAGGGTCTTTCTCGGGACAGTTACTTTTGCCGCAAAGCTTGCTGTCACAAGAATGTGCTTTTGGTGACAGTACGAGTTCCCCGCATAGTGTGCTGTCGAGGTTCCCAAGCTTGCTGTCGAGGGCTAAAGTTGCTGTCGTGAAGTCTTCCGCCAATGTTGCTGTCAGAGTGAATATGCTGTCTTGACTTGCAACATTCTGTCTTCTTGTAATCTTACTGTCGAAGCTTTAGGACAGTAACCTTTATTCATGTTGTCATCTAAATACGTACCCTTTGAGGCTTGAACACAGCAAGTGAACTTCTTTCAAATTATACAACTAGAATAACATTACATACTGATTACAAGAACATACTTTGGCTGTGACAGTATGTTCTACTTAATTAAAAAATTAAGTACAATCAAAGTTAAGTTGTTTCTATGTTATCACCCATAAATCCCAACAGTTATCATTGAAGATGTCTCCATTGTGGAAGGTCTGAAGCACAATCTTCTCAGCATCAGTCAATTCTGTGACAGAGGATATGTTGTTTCGTTTGATAAAGACAAGTGCCAGATCCTTCACAAGAAGAATGGAAAGCCTGCTCTTCAAGGAGTAAGGAAAGGGAACTTGTTCATAGCTGATCTGTACTTTGGATCCAAAGATGAAGTTAATTATTTTAATGTTAAAGCTTCATCAGATGAAAGTTGGCTATGGCACAAGAAGATGTCTCACCTGAACTTCAAGACAATGAACTCCCTAGTCAAGAGGGAATTGATGAGAGGTCTACCTCAAATGTAATTTACACAGGAAGGACTGTGTGAGGCTTGTCAGAAAGGAAAGTCAAAGAAAGCATCTCACAAGGGCACTGACACATCATCAATAACTGAACCACATCAGCTACTGCACATAGATTTGTTTGGTCCAGTTAATGTGATGTCTATGTCAAAGAAACAATATGCACTTGTGATTGTTGATGACTATTCCAAATATACATGGGTTTTATTCCTACATTCCAAGGATGAGACCCCACAGATGGTGATTGATTATGTGAAGTTGATTGAGCTGGATTCTAGATTTCCTGTTAGAGCTATAAGGTCAAATAATGGAACTAAATTCAAGAATGCAGACCTAAATGACTTTTGTGCAGATAAAGGAATAACAAGACAGTGTTCAGCCCCTAGAACTCCTCAACAAAATGGAGTGGTAGAAAGGAAGAATCGTACATTGATTGAAGCTGCAAGGACTATATTAAGTGAATCAAGACTTCCAATGTACTTCTGGGCTGAAGCTGTAAATACTGCTTGTTATACTTAGAATCGAACTTTAATCAACAAGGACTTAATGAAGAATCCTTATGAGATCATGAACAACAAGAAACCAACTCTCAAATACTTTCATGTATTTGGTGCCAAATGTTTTGTGCTTAAGGATGGAGATGTTAAATGTGGCAAGTTTGAGGCCAAGGCATATGAAGCTATATTTGTTGGTTACTCCAGAAGATCTTACAGGGTGTACTTGATTGACAGTCACCAAGTGAAGGAAAGTGTCAATGTTACATTTGATGACACTAAGCTCCCTAGTATCCAAACAGAAGATTCATCTGAAGAACTGAAGTTTGATAACTTTCCAGACTCAGAATCAGATGATGAAGCTCCACCTGAGATTGTTGTTGGTAATGAAAATAACAATGATGAAAATGATCATGGTGGTGGTGGTGGAAACATTGGTAACAATGGAGATACCACCAACACTGGAGAAGAATCATCTAAGCAATCAAGAAACAACTCAGGGGGAGGAAATGAAGGGTCAACTAGTCATTCACAACACCAGAATGAATTTCAAGGCGAATCATCAAGATCAGATCTTCCAAGACAGATTGTGTGGAATAGAGCTCATCCTTTTGAGTTGATCATTGATGATCCAGGTGTTGGAGTTAGAACTAGAAGTGCTACTCATAATGAATGTCATTATTCAGGGTTTCTATCTGAGATGGAGCCAAAGAAGACTGAGGAAGCACTGAGTGATCCATATTGGGTGATTGTTATGCAAGATGAACTCAATCAATTTGAACAACAGCAAGTCTGGAAGCTGGTACCCAAACCAAAGAACAGGAAAGTGGTTCGTACAATATAGGTATACAGGAACAAGTTAGATGAGGATGGGATTGTTACCAGAAACAAAGCAAGACTGGTTGCTCAAGGGTATTCACAAGATGAAGGCATTGATTATGATGAAACCTATGCACTAGTGGCTAGGCTTGAGGCTATCAGGATGTTCTTAGCCTTTGCAGCTTATTCCAATTTTAAAGTCTATCAAATGGATGTTAAGAGTGCTTTTCTAAATGGTGAGCTGGATGAAGAAGTATATGTGGAACAGCCCCGTGGCTTTGAAAATCAGGAGTTGTTGGACTTTGTGTACTTTCTCTTCAAGGCTATCTATGGTCTCAAACAAGCCCCAAGAAAATGGTATGACACTCTCTCTGGTTTTCTTTTAGAAAATGGTTTTGTAAGAGGTATCATAGACAAAACTCTTTTTTCTAAGAAACACAAAAATGATATGATATTAGTCCAAGTCTATGTGGATGACATCATATTTGGTTCTACTAATGATGATCTTTGTAAGAGATTTGCTAAGCTAATGCAGAGTAAGTTTGAAATGTGTATGATGGGTGGCTGAAGTTCTTTCTTGGATTACAAGTAAGTCAAAGGTCAAATGGTATATTTATTTGTCAATCCAAATATCTCAAAGAACTCCTCAAGAAATATCACATGGAGGATTCAGCATCAGCAAGGACTCCATCTTCAACAGCTGTCAAACTTGGAGCTTGTGATAATTCTATCAAGGTAGATGTTAAAAGCTACAGAGGTATGATTCGCTCCTTACTCTATCTTACTGTAAGTAGACCAGATATTATGTATGCTACATGCTTGTGTGCAAGGTTCCAAGCGGATCCTAGAGATTTACATCTCATTGCTGTTAAAAGAATCTTGAGATATCTTAAGGGTACACCTAATTTAGGTATCTGGTACCCTAAAGATTCTGGTTTTAATCTTGTTGGATATACAGATTCTGATTATGCAGGTAGTGTGGTGGATAGAAAGAGTACATCTGGGAGTTGTCAATTCCTAGGAGGTAGATTGATTTCCTGGTATAGCAAGAAACAGCAAACAGTTTCAAATTCAACAGCAGAAGCTGAATATATTGCTGCTGGAAGCAGCTGTGCTCAGATCTTATGGATAAGGAATCAATTGAAGGACTATGGCTTTGTATTAGACAAAATTTCAATTTTATGTGACAATACAAGTGTCATAGCAATCTCCAACAACCATGTTCAGCACTCGAGAACAAAGCACATTGATATCAGGTATCATTTTATTAGAGAGCATGTCATGAATGGAACTGTGGAATTACATTGTGTACCCACAAAAGAACAAACAGCAGATATTTTCACTAAATCTCTTGATGAATCCACATTTACCAGGTTAGTTGGTAAATTGGGTATGTTAAACAGTCTTAATGATTAACTATATCTCTATGATGTTTGTTTTTAATTAAAATCATTTTCTTTTGCTGTTATTAAATGTTAAATATTGACAATTCTTGTTTGATTTTTAAGCTTGTTAACTTAAATATTCCTGAATGATCAATTTTCTTTAAAAATATTTTTCTCATATTTTTTAAGTAGAGAAATTTATTTTTATTGAAAATTTAATTATTTGGAATCATTTAAGTTAGTTTCAGACTGTATAAATTGTTGTTTAAATTTTTCTGCAGGTTTATATTATTTTGTTGCATTTTTATAATTTTCTGCAATTTTCTTATTTTTATGCATTATTTTCTGTTTAATTATGCATTTTCTGTAAATTTAATGCATTTTCTGAAAATATTGTGTTGCTTTATTTTATTCTGCAATTTTTTGTTTAAATCTGTGAATATTTAGTTGTGTGATTTTTATTTGCATTTTTCTGAACAGTGTGGTAGTTTATTTAATTTCAGTATATTTTTCCTTGTTTTGCTAACAGGTTTAATATTTTTGATTAATTAGATTTTTAATTTTTGTTTAGTTTAAACTAGAATGACTATCATGGATGGTCATTCCAATTTTTATTAGCTTTTTCTATTTTCATTTTCAGTACTAAGTATATTGTACTGGAATCACTATCGGCATGACTATCCCATAGTCATCCCGGTAGTCATTCCAATATAATTCTAATAGTTTTTATATATTAGTTATTTCTTTGTAAAAATCTGTTTATATTCTTAGACATTCCCAGTTTGTACTGGAATGACTATCGGTATGACTACCCGGTAGTCATTCCAGCCTTTTCGAATTTTCCTATAAATAGGTAAACGTACTTGGCAGTTTTTTTATTCTTCTTAAACTCTTGTTTTTACAAAGTTTGCATTCTCTCTAGTTTGCTTTTTATTATCTAAGTGAACTAGGTGCTGTCAAATTTTTTTTGTGAATTATTTTTATTTGGATCAACATAATTTGATTTAATTAATTTCTGATATAGTTCTTATTTTTTGGATTTTAATCCCTAAATTACAATTAATCTAAAATTAACTGAATTATTTTGTGTTAAAATGGCCCAGAATTTTGAGATCGATAATGCACTCAAGGTTGTATAATACTCCAGTAAAGGCTTTCCATTTTGTTTGAGGCTATAAAGATCTTTGTTTAGTTTGTATTTTCTGGACCCGTTGTTAAGCTGCAAATGCTTCTCTAGTAATTTCCAGATCTCTGAAACGGAGTCTACAAACAACACTGGCTGTTTTATAGAGTCACAAACGTTATTATGAAGCCATGAAATCGCCATGTTATTACATGTATTCCACTGTAGAGCATCAGTGGTTTCTTTTGTGCTTTTGATCTCTGTACCTTCAACAAACCCCAGTTTTCGTTTTGAAGCTAACTGGATCTCCATTGACCTACGCCATGTTCGATAATCAGAAGCGCCTTGAAGTTTGATCACACTAATTGAGAGTGGACCATCTGAGGGATGAAGGAAAAGAGGGTTTTGCATATCTACGAAAGAGAATTTGCTGGTGATTGCCATTTACTGTGAGTCAAGAGATGAACACCTCAGTAAGAAAAGATGAAAAACAAAGCAAGATAAAGAAGATTGAGAGGCAGTACTTCCTAATTCTGCAATATACACTCTTGAAGCTCTGATACCATGATAGAAATCTAAATTGTAGAGAATAAAAAGAACAGAATTGAAGACCAAGAAAGTGGATCTCAAATATTATCAATCTTGATACAAAAGAATTGGTCCATTGTTGTATATAGCCCATACATTGTACTTAGCTAACCACTAGGTAGACAATATAGAATAACTAACTGATGGAAAAGAGACAAGGCTAAGTTATTACAGTTGTTCTTATGTGAGGAAACTGACAATAAAGTAGTAACTGTAAAATAGAGAAATAGCAGTGGTCCTGCTGCTTTATTAGGAAGCTGTTTGGGGAGTTTTATGGTCAGGAATTTAACATGACTGCTCTTGACTTACTACCTGGAAACCTTGTGAACTTGACTGTAAGTTTCTTGAATCTTTTGTTGATTTATCGTGCATTGTTTTTTTTTGCTTATGTTTCTAATTAATTTTCTTGAACAGGTCATTGAAAATCTCTCCATAAGATCAGTGCCTAATGATGCAAAGAATAGAATACTGGATGAAATATCTAGCAGCCTTCGAGTAGAACCTTTGCCACTTGAGTACACTCCCGAGCGGCAATAACAGCTTGAGATACCAGATAACCAAATGTAATAGCCCGACTTTTCGGACTATTATTCTAAATCAAAACTTAAATAAAACATAATACTTTATTTGATAAACCAAAATTTACGAAAGTCAAACGTAGCGGTCAAACTTAATGATAATCCAAAATCATAGAAACGGAGACGCAGCTCCATAAACCAAAATCCAATGTATATCAAATAATCAAATTTATTCAAATGGTCTTTAAACGAAATCAAATTGCACGAAATCCAAAGTCCACATCCTTATTCTTACTAAGCTTCCACAATGAACCTGAAATATAGGGAAAGGGATGAGCTACACAGCTCAGCAAGTACAAATTGACAAACATATATTTTTAAAATCAATGGGCGGTTTTATTAAAACATATTTGGTCAAAATATAATAAGTTGCAAAACCTTTGCAAAATTGACCCGGCCCAAAGTTTACATTTTAAAATTTCAGAATTTAAAACAGATACAGAATTTAAAGCAGATACAGAAGCAGAAATAGAAACAGAACGAAAATCAAAATACCACAGTCTTTGTCTACGACCACACTTTCCCAGTAGCCGGGATCTTATTCTTATTCTTATATGTCACACTTTGCCAGTGACCGGCATCTAAAGTTCAATAATTACGCGCCCTTAATAGGTATCTAAAATTGCACACTTGTGCGCCTACTAAGGGTATCTAAGGCTAGTTCCGGAACTATAGCGTAAATTACGAACGGGTTCAAAACGTAGAGACTGTGTTCTAAAATTCAAATACTTATATCTTATAAAATTCGAAACACAATTCTTATATCTTATACGAAAATCTGAAGATCACAATATAAATATATTTTTCAAAAACTAAAAGTAAGTCAAAAGTACTTACCTCGAAGTCGACACTTAAAAGCCGAAAATACACGAACTGATTCCTATAATTAAATAAACTGAAGCAACCAAATAATTATTCACAAAATTCCCCACACCATTTAAATTAAACGATAAAATATACAATTCCGTGATCACATAAGACACCAAACAATTTACATAAAATTTATATGCATGAACCTTTAACTTAATCGGTAAAAACAGAGATTACAAGTTTGTATAATATAACAAGTAACAGGCGCATTCATCTACTGACAGTAACCAGACACGTTGATTATTTATTCTATTTTCACATTTTAACAAACACAAACACGTATATTGCAAATTTTATACAATTTAAGGGAAATGGGCCTTAAAGCCCACACTAGTGACACATGGCTTGGTCCAAATTTAAAATGTCCAACTACATAAAGATTACTAAAGTATTTTGACTTCTACATGACATGCACTGGTGGTTAATTAATATACTAAACTAAGTGGTCCATTACATCAAAACAAGTACATCACCTGCTAAAATATTATAATTAAAAAAACTCTTTTCTTTTATCCTCTGAAATCAAAATAACTTGACCATCTTATAGAGATGTATTTTGACATGCTTTGTAATTTAATTAATTAAAACTAATCATCCTAATCTACTGCACAAGGATGACAAAACTAAATAAAAGTAAAATATTTGGAATTAAATAAAACGATAAATCTATAACTATTTTTATTTTCTTGAAATTCATACGTAAAATATAATATAGACACAATATCTTTAAACCAAAATTCCACTACAATATAATGGACTTTATACACAGAAATAGCATACACGAAGCACATATGAATCATATAATTATATATATTTTTAATCTCCATCACACAAGTACTCGTGCACACATATTTGAAATAATCCAGAAGCCTCAAAGTTATACTGTGTAATGCATATTAAGCTCTACAGCAAGTCACACAAGAAAACAAAACTAATGAACAATACTTTTCAGTTCTTTTGTATTTTGATATTTGTGCAGATCCAAAAACTTAATTAATATATATAAAAACAATCATCGCTTACTGTTGTCCCGGCAGCCTTAGGATTACGTACAAGACTGACACCCACAATTATAGACAATACATACAAAACATAAAGAATTCATTTTGACACTAAAAACATGCATGAACTGTGATACAGTTTACTAAGTAGCACACGAATACAAGGTAAATATAGAGCATCAAAATCACTGAATCAACAGAATAAAAGTAAAATAAAGTTTCGTACCTGCTGGCAGAGAAGAGAGGCTATACGAGTTTTCTATCTGTCCTAAGGGTTAATTATATAGCCACACCTACACCCTATTTTTATTTAGGTAAGATTAAATCTTCTCCTAAAAGTTGTTCAATCACTCTAACTAATGTCTAAATTCAAAATATTCTAATTTACACAATTATCTCAATTTAGCAGATATCGATTTTCTAAAATTTCTAACTAAAATAATTATCTAATTAATCAAATAAAAAAAAATCACGGATTTTACAGTCTTCCCTCCTTAAAAGAATTTGGTCCCCAAATTCATAAAATTTAAAAGAAAATAAGTCACACGTGAAAAGAAATGGTACCTTAGTTACGATTATTGATGCGACTTCCCGTGAGCATAAATACACGTTGAGGACCGGTATTTTTATCTGCTCCCTTCCTTGGTGGTGGATTGTGTGGGCACTCAGAAATCTTGTGTCCTACTTCTCCGCAGTGAAAACAGACACCCGTGTTCCATCTACAATCCTTGTCTGGATGGTTCTTACCGCACCTCGAACACTTCTCTTGATCACCATGTCCTCCAATTCGATCGTACTCGTGTTGCTTCTTGAAGGGTCCTCTTTGAGACGAAAATCCACTACTTGGAGCGAACCTCTTCTTGTTCCAGTTGTCCGTTGCTTTCTCAGATTCTGCCAAGCCCCTCTCGATCACTAAAGCCTTGTTGAGGACAGCCTCGTACGTCTGAAGTTCAAACGACGCTACAGCATTTCTTATGTCGCTTCGAAGTCCCTCTTCCAATCTCTTTGCTTTGCTGGTTTCATCCGAGATCAAAGTAGGTGCATACTTTGAAAGCTTCGCGAATTCTGCTTCATATTCGATGACAGTCTTCCTACCTTGCTCGAGCCGAATGAAGTCCCTCTCTTTCTGCAGACGAATGGTTCTAGGAAAGTACTTGTCTTCTAGCGCCTTCTTGAACTTTGCCCATGTATACGGTTCGGGTTCTTCTTCAGTGGTTGCATTCTCGTTCTTTCTCTTCTCCATGAGCCACCAGTCGTAAGCGCTTCCTTGTAGTTGATACACCGCTAAAGTAACCTTTTGCTCTTCATTGCTGCCGAGAAGTCCGAAAGCTTTTTCCATCTCCTGTATCCACATCTCGACTATGGCCGGATCAGTTGCTCCATCGAAAGTCGATGGGTTCAAACGCTTAAACTGAGAGACGATACTTTGCTGTCTTGGCTGCTGATTTACGAGCACAACGAGAGTTTCAGCTAGTTGATCAAAGACGTTTCCATCTTCACTGTTGTTGCCACCTCCATTGTTATTGCCACCATGATCGCCCGTGTTTCCATTGTTGTTCTGATTGCTGTTCTCTCCGTCCATATTTTCTAAAACAATAAAATAATTCTTCTTACACTCAAATACTAAACTTAAAACGATATCTAAAGAGGTAAAACACAATCTTAAATCAAATAATTAATTTATTCCAACAAAATTCAAATATCAAAATAACACCAAATCACAAGGTTTCTCATAGCTAAGAATTCATAGTAGCTAAGGTCTTATTCAAAACTATCTCTTACGCTCTCGTAACTAACGACATTTCAATAAGATTAAGCGTAGAAGCGTTCTAGCTTCTTCTCCAGGTCCTTTTGCGTCTTCTTGACCCATCTTCGAGTCTCCATAAAAATACTCTTTATTGCCTTTTCTTGTCCTGGACGACACCACCTCCTCAATGACATTTTGCAGACCTTGTGGACAACCCTTTCCACCGTTGCTGTTCGAGCTTGCAACGTATCTAATGCGTCATTTACATTTTTATCATCGAGCGCCATCCTTTCCTCATAGAGCTCGATCAGATTCCTCAAATACTGAATTTCGGTGTCTCTTGGATCTTCCTCTAAGGATTCATCAACGGCTTCATCGGGGTGAGGTCGGTTCACAGAATCGTCACTCTCGTAGCCATGCTCGCTAGGGTCCTCCTCGGTACTATAAGATGCCTTCTTGCTAAACGAATCGTTTCCTAACATCTACAAAATTTTGAGATAATAAAATAACATTATATCATAAAAAACAAGGTCAAGCTCACAGGTCAAAATTAATTCACTAATCCAAAGGTCAAATCCTATATGACAGTCTAAAGGATCGCGCCCTAGGGAATACACTAGTCCCATACCTAGTACATTCTGAAGGAAAGCCTGCTCTCTGATACCAACTGTAACAGCCCAACTTTTCGGACTATTATTCTAAATCAAAACTTAAATAAAACATAATACTTTATTTGATAAACCAAAATTTATGAAAGTCAAACGCAGCGGTCAAACTTAACGATAATCCAAAATCATAGAAACGGAGACGCAGCTCCATAAACCAAAATCCAATGTATATCAAATAATCAAATTTATTCAAATGGTCTTTAAACGAAATCAAATTGCACGAAATCCAAAGTCCACATCCTTATTCTTACTAAGCTTCCACAATGAACCTGAAATATAGGGAAATGGATGAGCTACACAGCTCAGCAAGTACAAATTGACAAACATATATTTTTAAGATCAATGGGCGGTTTTATTAAAACATATTTGGTCAAAATATAATAAGTTGCAAAACCTTTGCAAAATTGACCCGGCCCAAAGTTTACATTTTAAAATTTCAGAATTTAAAACAGATACAGAATTTAAAGCAGATACAGAAGCAGAAATAGAAACATAACGAAAATCAAAATACCACAGTCTTTGTCTACGGCCACACTTTCCCAGTAGCCGGGATCTTATTCTTATTCTTATATGTCACACTTTGCCAGTGACCGGCATCTAAAGTTCAATAATTACGCGCCCTTAATAGGTATCTAAAATTGCACACTTGTGCGCCTACTAAGGGTATCTAAGGCTAGTTCCGGAACTAGAGCGTAAATTACGAACGGGTTCGAAACGTAGAGACTGTGTTCTAAAATTCAAATACTTATATCTTATAAAATTCGAAACACAATTCTTATATCTTATACGAAAATCTGAAGATCACAATATAAATATATTTTTCAAAAACTAAAAGTAAGTCAAAAGTACTTACCTCGAAGTCGACACTTAAAAGCCGAAAATACACGAACTGATTCCTATAATTAAATAAACTGAAGCAACCAAATAATTATTCACAAAATTCCCCACACCATTTAAATTAAACGATAAAATATACAATTCCGTGATCACATAAGACACCAAACAATTTACATAAAATTTATATGCATGAACCTTTAACTTAATCGGTAAAAATAGAGATTACAAGTTTGTATAATATAACAAGTAACAGGCGCATTCATCTACTGACAGTAACCAGACACGTTGATTATTTATTCTATTTTCACATTTTAACAAACACAAAACACAAACACGTATATTGCAAATTTTATACAATTTAAGGGAAATGGGCCTTAAAGCCCACACTAGTGACACATGGCTTGGTTCAAATTTAAAATGTCCAACTACATAAAGATTACTAAAGTATTTTGACTTCTACATGACATGCACTGGTGGTTAATTAATATACTAAACTAAGTGGTCCATTACATCAAAACAAGTACATCACCTGCTAAAATATTATAATTAAAAAAACTCTTTTCTTTTATCTCTGAAATCAAAATAACTTGACCATCTTATAGAGATGTATTTTGACATGCTTTGTAATTTAAATAATTAAAAATAAACATCCTAATCTACTGCACAAGGATGACAAAACTAAATAAAAGTAAAATATTTGGAATTAAAATAAAGCGATAAATCTATAACTATTTTTATTTTCTTGAAATTCATACATAAAATATAATATAGACACAATATCTTTAAACCAAAATTCCACTACAATATAATGGACTTTATACACAGAAATAGCATACACGAAGCACACATGAATCATATAATTATATATATTTTTAATCTCCATCACACAAGTACTCGTGCACACATATTTGAAATAATCCAGAAGCCTCAAAGTTATACTGTGTAATGCATATTAAGCTCTACAGCAAGTCACACAAGAAAACAAAACTAATGAACAATACTTTTCGGTTCTTTTGTATTTTGATATTTGTGCAGATCCAAAAACTTAATTAATATATATAAAAACAATCATCGCTTACGGTTGTCCCGGCAGCCTTAGGATTACGTACAAGACTGACACCCACAATTATAGACAACACATACAAAACATAAAGAATTCATTTTGACACTAAAAACATGCATGAACTGTGATACAGTTTACTAAGTGGAACACGAATACAAGGTAAATACATAACATCAAAATCACTGAATCAACAGAATAAAAGTAAAATAAAGTTTCGTACCTATTGGCAGAGAAGAGAGGCTATACGAGTTTTCTATCTGTCCTAAGGGTTAATTATATAGCCACACCTAAACCCTATTTTTATTTAGGTAAGATTAAATCTTCTCCTAAAAGTTGTTCAATCACTCTAAATAATGTCTAAATTCAAAATATTCTAATTTACACAATTATCTCAATTTAGCAGATATCGATTTTCTAAAATTTCTAACTAAAATAATTATCTAATTAATCAAATAAAAAAAAATTACGGATTTTACACCAAAGTTGCACTCTCACAAGCCTTCAAGAAAGCTTGAAGAGTGACAGCAAAATCATTCCAGAAAATGGAATTCGTGTTAAGCATAGCGGATATGAAGAATCTGATGTACATGCTTCCGGGATTAGTAAGAATGAAGGAAATGAAGAGGGGAATAAATCTCCAGCAGCACTGAATTACCCCAAGATACCTTTTCCTGTTGAGAGTTACAAGGAATTGGGTCTGTTTAAAGGCTGTACATCAGAAGAAACTGTTTATCTAGATGATATTGAGGAGTTCAATTATTCCATTTGCAAAGATGGTGATAGCATCCAAGATCTAAGTATTTTTTATTTCAAGGTATCTAATATTCCCACAGAAAGGAAATCCTCTTTCTTGATAGCCACCAGTATGCCCTCTGAAAGGCCTAAAAACGATCAGTCTGACAGCATTCTCCGGTCCAGTTCATTCCCATTCGAACATTCAACTAATCATTGGAGTATTGCACCTCGTTCTCCTCATGTTCATCCAAAACTGCTTGAATACGATGATATAGCAGAACAGTTTATGGCTCTCAAAGAAGTTGCAATCAAGAAGAAGTGCGTGAAGGAGAGGTCCAATTCATTCTCATTCAAACATTCAACTAATCATTGGAATAATGCACCTCTTTCTCCTCAAGTATGGCAGTACAGTTAATGGCTATCAAGAAAGCTGCATCGCAGAAGAAGAGTGAAGAGAGGAAAAAGTAGTGTCTTCGGCAGAGCAGTCTCTAAAGCCAATTGTTGTAAGAGTCACAACTGACTAGTACGTGTACATTTAATAGGTGTATCCCGAATAGATGCCTTTCCCTTTAAAAGCTGCTCCTGAGTGTACTATCACCAGAGATAGTGAAAGGCACATCCTTAAAACAACTTGAAATAAAGTAGTTGACATATTTCAAAACGAGCATCATGAAATATTAGTGAATGTTCAAGACATAACAACCTTCCACTGTATTTTGTGTAAACTGAAACTTAAGTTTGGTAGCTCAATGATATATTTAAAATTTATTGCATGTTTGAAAATTATATACCAAAATTTAATCATGGTAGCATTCAAGTCGAGCTGAAATCAAAGTTGAAAGAATATTTTCATTCTAAAGTTGATGTTTGGATACTTCAGTAACATGTAAATGGTCTAATAAGGAAAGGAAATGCTGCAATGTTGCACCTCAGTGTAGTTAGACAATGAGCTGTCTACTTTTGTCTTATGTCTACTTTATATAGTTTGTCTTATGTTTAGTTATTTCCTTTTGTCCTGATCTAAGGGGTAGGTAGTATTGGCTCAGTAAGTTTGTTATAAGGACATTGTTGCCCAGTAAATAACAATTGTAGAAGGGGGTTGAATACAATTGTATAAGATTCTCGACTTATTAAAGTATATATCACAAATATGAAAGAATAATAACAGCTTTATTAAATATGATATAAAACTATTACAAACTCTCTCAATAAATTCTGATGTTCTTGAGAGTTTCTATGTTACAAAAAAACTCGTGTATGTAATCGAATAAAAATCGAAACCTAAACTGTGTTTATATACTACACAGCATCTCTATCAATTACATGATAAGTCCTAATCAATTACAAAGATTGAAACATATCCTAAATTGATAGCTTCATTACTATAAATAAGGAACCGAACAAATAAACTTCTTTATTTAACTAGACTCATAAACTAACTCGAAATAAAAATCCTGATCAGCTTCCAGTCCTGATGATCAATCATGATCATAGTCCTGATATAGATCCTGATGATAATCCTGATACTGACGCTTGAGCAAATACTGATAACCATGCAATACTGATGACGTCAACAATCCTGATCAGTGAGTCTAGATCCTGACGTTCATTGAATCATGATCTAACAATCTCCCCCAATCTCATACTTTGTGAAATAAAGTATAGATTCCTAGATTCAATGATGTCAAAAATATATTTACAAAATGTACAAATATTTACAACAGCAACTTGTCTGTTTAAATTCTTTGATAGAACAGATTCATCTTTAATAAGTTGGATAACAAATTTTCTTCTTTTTCTTCAAGAATTTGAATCAGTCTTTCCTTAAGATTTTTGAGTTCTTCATCTTCCTCATTAATCTGGTAGATAGCTGCTCTGAGATTTTGAATTGAACTTCTTGGTAGACTATGATCTTCAATCAGGATGTAAGCAATTTCCTTCCCATCAAGATTGAGAGTAAGTTGCTTCATGCCAAAGGACATTTCTTTAACAGTAGTGCCCCTTTGCATTTCCACATCTTGACCTCTTAGATTTAGATACATGGGAGTATAATTGCCATTGAAATTCTTTCCTTCATGAAATCTTCTCCTTATTGTTGACAGAATCATATCTGACCATTCCTTGCACACTTTGTTCTTCCATTTAAGTAGATAATGAACATATTTCAGTTCCTTTGTAGTTTTCACCAACAGATCTTGAATGGATAGAATCTTCACACTACCATCTCTCATAAAATACAGAAGCTTCTCTTTATTTTCAGTACCATCATGACAATCTATAACTATATCAATAGCTAATAGATTGTTCAGGTGTTCAGAAGTTAACATACCTCCAATTTCAGTTAAGGCATAAGGATCAACATGAGGCATATTCAAAAATTCAGCATCTCTGTGTCCAATACCTCCTCTTCAGTTGTTTGTCATTTGCCTTAGATTAGAGAACTTCTGTAACCATAGTGCTTTTGATCTACATGAATCAGAGAAATTAGCAACACTGAAAGCACTTGTTATAACACCACCATTCTGAAAATTGATAGGTCTATTACACCTAAGTGTGCTTATGTGTTTCCACTTCTTATCTTTTTCTTTCTCAAAAGCATAGCTTCTTTCTAGCTGAGGTTCATGTCTGCTTGGATTTCTCCACAACCTTCTGTTTGAGAGTTTACGCCTTTGTACATAGAGATTGGAATCTCTATTTGTTATTCTTGTGATTTCTCTTCTTCTGGCTTCTTCTTCTTCATCCACTTCAAGATTATGAGAATCAACCACAGTAGACAATATTAACAGATCAACCTCTTGTAGAATTTCATATTCATCAGGATCTTGAACAATGTCAGGAACAATGTCAAGATTAGAATCTTCAATTTGAGTTGTATTACTGAGAGTTGATTGTCTTGATCTTCTCATTAATTCAGGTTCTTCTTCAACAATTCCATCATCACCAGAAGTAGACATGTCAGGAACTACTAGAATTTGAATACGTTCAGGAATTTCTTCAATTCTTAACCCTCTAGACCTTGTCTGTCTAGGCAATATTTGATTTGATGAACCTCTTCTTCCTCTTCTAGAACCTCTTCTTCCTCTGCCTCCTCTTCCTCTAGTAGGAGCAAGGTTATTAAAACTATCCATCATTTCTCTCTGTTGATTTAAGAATTCTTCTTATGAGAGATCAGGATATTCTTCACTTACTGTAGAGAGTGCTTTCCTTGCAAACAATTGTTGAACTCTCTTATCAGTGTGATAAAGAGTAACAACATTTCCATCTCTTGTTTTGAACTTCTGGAATAAGTTAGCAGCATCTTCAGGATTTGCAATTAGAACATCTTCATCACCTTCAGGAATTGTAGCAAGAGTTTGTCCATGACCAGGCATCAGGATTTGATCAGTCATCAGGATTTGATCACCTGTCAGGATTTGTTCTTCCGTCAGGATCTGAGATTTCACCAGTGTCCTTACTATCTTAACTCCAGAATCAGAAACATGAGTTGATTGCGTTGTTTGACTTTGAGAAGTTTGAATTGTAGACTTCATCATAGCAGCAACATCAGAGGTTTCTCCTTGTAATACCATATCATCACCATCATTTCCGGTATGATCATCATCATTGTCCTTTCTCAATACTAGATCAGGTGTACATTTTGTCTGAATTACCTTCTCCCCCTTTTTGACATCAGGATTTAAGAGATTTAAAATCAAGGCAAAAGAGGTTTGTATATCAGTTACCTTAGAATCAATATAATAAATTCTGTTGTTGATGGAAGACTGTTCATTAATGATTGACTTAACTTGGGATTCTACTACCCTGAGTTGAAGAGCAGTAGGCACCTTTGTAAAGTTCTGAGAAATATCAGTCCTCACTTTTTCAGTTGTTTCTTTGACAGAATCAATTTCATGCTTGAGGCTTTTGGATAAAAGAGTAGTAGCCTTCAAATGATTCTTCATATCTTTATTCTCAATCAACTTAGCAGCATAATAAGCATGATCTAAAGCATATGGATAGCTGACAGATTCATCAGATCTATACCATTCATTGTTCCATTGATGCAATCTCAGCTGCTCAGCAGGATCAATCTCAGAAGGACCATAAAAGTCTTGTCTAAGATCCTTTCTTATAGAATCCTTGCCAGTCATGAATGTGCTTGAAGAACCAAAGTTGGTTCCAATACTAGATTTAAGAGTTGTGGCAAGCTGATTCTTCTCTTCATTATTATCATCGTCACTATCATCACTATCATCAGCATCAGAATCATGAGTAACATCAGGATCAGAAATAGCAATACCTTTAAGTTTATCCTGTGATGCTGTGATAGAATCTGTCATTGGTCTTGAGCTAAGTGGTTGTATCAGGATTGGCTCAGCATCAGGAGCACCACTAGCATCAGGAGCAACACCGTCAGGATTTGATTGGCATGCATCATTATTTGCTACCAATGGTTCTTGTGGAGCCTGAGGTTCAGAAGTTGCTTTAACACTTTGAGTTAAAGGTTCTTGCATACTTCCTTCATTGACAGTGTCCTCGACCAATCTTTCACCAGAAAATGTAGTCGTATTGCCTGCATCCTCACTTTGAGAGGATGGTTCTTGTGTAGCAGGAATGTGAATGTCTGCATTCTCCCTTTTAGAAAATGGTTCTTGTGTGACCATTCCTTCATCTATGACTTCACTCACACTTTGAGTGAGTGGTTCTTGTGTGGCTGGATCATCAATAGCTGCTGAACCACTTTGAGGTTCAGGTTCTTGTGGGCTTGATCCCTTCAGTTTCTTTTGTCTCTGGAAGACCTTCTATTCTGCCTTCCTCTTCTTCTCCATTGGATGTGTAAACCCAAGATTGGAAGCAGCAGCACCAAGCTTCTCCCATGAAATATCAACATGTCTTGTAGTTGGAGAGGCTTTGGTTGGAGAGTCTGAAATAGAGACAACTTTACTTGGAGTACCATCAGGATTACCAACGTCAGGATTTGCTTGAGCATCAGCATTTGACTGCTCATCAGGAATTGAAGTATCCTGTCCATCAGTATCCTGCTTCTTTTCTAAAGGAATATGATACATGCTCTTTCATAATTTCCTTTTCTTCTGTGGCTTAGATGATGGTGCCACAGCTACAATAGCAGTATCAGCAACTTCCTTGTTTATCTTCAACTTAGTGGATATTGGCATATCATCCTCAGAATCAGTCTCATACCATAGCACTAACTTCCTTTTTACAGAAACAGCCTCAACACCCTTGGCAGCCTTCTTCACCAGGACCCCTTGTACACCCCCTTGTAACTTCTTTTGAGTGAGTGGTGTAGAAGAAAAATCATTTGATCCTGATTGTCTTCCAGACACATCAGATCTAGCTGATTTCTTTGATTTTACAACTAAAGTCTTTTGAGAGACATTAGAGGTGGCAGTTGATTGTTTAAACTGTTTGGGTTGGATGATTCTGTCAGGAACAAGGTGTGATTGGCCTTGTCAAGAAAAGCCTGACCTCATCAGGAATATAAGCAGTGCCTGAAAAACCATTTGCCTTATCACTGTTGACTAAGGACTTCAAATTATTTTCTGTAATTCTACAAATTGGTAGAATCACATCCTCTTCAAAGACAACATTAGGACATAAGTGACAGAATATTAATTGGAAAAATCTAATAAAACAGACATAACCTAACTTATCTGCTTTTCTATCACTTAAAGCTTTCAAAACAAATGTGCCATAATCAAAAACTTGAGAGTAGATAAGAGAGTACCCAGTCTTTAGAGATCCTGATGGCAGAGCATCAAAATTCGATGTCTTATTCAGGAAGCATCTGCTGATTGTGTCAAAGAAGAAATTCCACTCCTTTTTAAGCTTTGTCCTGAAGAGGCTTCCATACCTCTTTACTTCACCATTGTATCCCAATTTTGTAAAAAACTCAAAAATTGCAGAATCTGTAACATTATCAGGAACTTGGTCACCCGGAATGGGCAAGTGCAGTGCCTCTTCAACAACAGCAGGCGTGACATGATGAGTAATTCCATTGAATTCAAACTGCATCAACAAATTTCCTATTGGCCCTTTGCCAAAAACAGCTGTGTTCCAAACCTGCATCACAGACTTAAAGGATACACTAACAGGTTCTGTTAGAGCATACTTCAATGGGCTTGAAGTTAAAAAGTCCTGTATGATGTGAAACTCAGAAGGCAAATCCTGATGAGATAATACGGCTACAAAATTATTAGTGGCAAAAGTAACACCACTAATTACAGTCTGTTTATTCATGAATGATGAAGACGCCATTAAAACAATAACAAAAACTTGAGAATTGAGATTTAGAAAATAGGGTTCTTGAGCACAGAGAAAGAAAGAAGAAGATGAAAAATTGATGATGTGAGAGTAATCAGGAATTTAGAAAATCAAATGTATTTTGTTAAAACAAAATATTACTCTCAATGACAGGTGGTAAAATATGATTCGTGCACAAATAATTAGTGGACCAGATTACGTGTGTAATTAAACAAAACTGCACCGCTTTTTAAGTGTATCTATATGTATATAACTATCAGTGCAACACACGAGCGCTTACAGTTGTCCAACTAAAACTCAAGCGTTTCTCATCAGTTACTGACGAAAAATCAGGCACAAATTAAGCAATGAAATACTGACCTGTACATCAGGATTGACCAGTTGACTTCCTGCTAGGATTGTGTCCTATCAGGATTTGATCAAAATTACATACCTTTCAGAATGACCATCAGGATTCGATAGTCATCAGGATTTCCTCTCTGTAGCTTTCCTCAGAAATTCTCAAAGTTCATTCACCAATTTGTTGAAAGTAGCTTCAGGTAGTGGCTTGGTAAATATATCAGCTAGTTGTTGATCAGTAGGAACAAAGTGAAGTTCAATTGTTCCTTCCAGAACCTGTTCTCTTATGAAGTGATATCTAATACTGATGTGTTTAGTAAGAGAATGTTGAACTGGATTTCCTGTCATTGCAATAGCACTCTGGTTATCACAATAAATAGGGATTTTGGAGTATGACAGACCATAATCTAACAACTGATTTCTCATCCACATTATCTGAGCACAACAACTTCCTGCAGCAATGTACTCAGCTTCTGTAGTTGAAGTAGAGATAGACTTTTGCTTTTTACTGAACCAAGAAACTAGTCTACCACCCAAAAACTGACAACTTCCTGAAGTACTTTTCCTGTCTATCTTGCATCCTGCAAAATCAGCATCTGAATAACCACATAACCCAAAATCTGATTCCATTGCATACCAAAGGCCAAGAGAAGGAGTGCCTTTGAGATATGTAAAAATTCTTTTGACTGCTATTGTTCGCACAAAATCACGCAAGCGTACGCGGTCAACAAGTAATATATGAAAGTAGAGTTCGTTCCCACAGAGACTGCTTTGGTTACTATAGTTATGCACTTATGCAACAATGTATGGCTATTGTTCAATGCTAAGACAAGTATCAAAGTTGTGTTTTGATTAACTAAATTAACTAAACAAATTATCAAGACTATAATTAACTAAAGATTGCTGTTGAATTACTTATGAGAATAAAACAGGGGATCCTAACTTCATTAAATACTTCATCTAGAGTCTTTTGTCTTTAATCAATGCATGTGACGGTTGTGATAACTAATCGGACAACACGAAATCAGTACACGCTACCTTTCAGTATACGTATACCAAACCACTCAAACATCCACAAAATAGATAGAAGTTAAGCAGACACCAATTATGCTTAGACCATATATGTCTATAAAACCATTCAGATTACATAGGGCAGGTAAGATGGTTAAAATCACCTACGAATCATGCATGACAAACATACATAAACCTATGCTAGCATGGCAAGTTCTAAACCTCTATATCCACTTTCGCAATCAATAGAGATTAACAAACAACTTAGATGTTAGCTACGCATCCAAGAAGAATAAGCACAACCAAACTAGGATATCAACAAATCATCACACACACATCTTTAAAACAATTAACTACTAAAATCCATAAATAAATCCGTTAGAATCCCACGACAACGATTAGTTCATAATCGAACCGTTCATCATCGTGGGTTCTGATGAAAACATGATAATAAAGATGTCTGGAATACTGAATAAAGTACTAGGGTTTATGAAGAAACAAACGAGAATCCAAAGTATCGCCTAATTAGAAGAATACAAAGAAAAGATGAAATCTAGATCTTCGTAATCAGCCGTCTTCTTGTTCTCCTCACCGGTGGATGGTTATGTATGATTGTCTGTCAATGTATATCTCAGAAATCGTCCACCAGTTGATTATATAGGTCTCTTGGTTGACTGGTCTTTTGGCAACTTTCCTTTTCTGACTCAGAATTGCCTTTTACAGCTTTTGAAGAGCGCGAGCGCGCCTAATAGGGCGCGGGCGCGCCTGGTTACTGTTCAGAATCCTCAACTTTGCATTCCTTGACAATTCTTTGTGTGCTCTCGTTCCGCAACCACTTGACCTTAACGACTTTGCTCAGAACATCACTGCAAACCAAAGGAACTCCACATCTCTGCTGACAACTCAACTCTGAAAATACAAACACCAAACACATCACAATCACCACAAACTTGAGAACAAACAATCAATTTAAGCAAATTTAGGACGATCCAAGTGGATATGAAATCCACTTATCACACCCCCAAACTTAAACCGATGCTTGTCCTCAAGCATAAACAGACTCTACTAACTATAATGCAATGCATGAATGCAACTAATATGATAATGCAAGTGATCCCCTCAGACTAACCAAAACCAATCAACAAGCAAACATCTCAAGGAATGCAATCTTTCAAACAGAGTTCGACCAAATTCCCTGTATACTAACCATACAAACACAGAAACGTGCGTGTGTGCAATGCTCATCAATATACTCCCAAACTAAATCAAGACCATATCCTATTCTTCACCAAAACTGAAGGAATTTACGGATGAGCGGAAGCGTGATATAACAATTATTCCGTAAAAACCATGTATCGCACATATAGAAAAACATATAAAATCTAGATCGAGGGGAATCGTAACCATACCTTGAAAATCGAAGCTTTATCAAATGGATTCTAGCAGTTGCTCCTCAGAGTGTGAAGCACTCTACCGGTATCCACCAAGAATAATCCTTCGATGAAGCTTTTTATAAAACTAAGCTTTTATAAAAATGGAGTTTTTCTTCTTTTGAGAGAGAGAGAGAGAGATGAAGAAGAAGAGGGTGGCAACTAGGTTTTCACAAAAACCTCAAGTACTTTAGAATGAACTATCTCATTCTATTTATAGGGCTCTCCTAGGGTTTTTTAATATATCTATATATATATATATATATTAACCCCACATTTTATCTTATAAAATGCTTTAATAATAATTAAAACTATTTTAATCATTATTTCCTTTTCTAAACTATTTAGAAAATAACTTGCTCTCTCAAAATACCTTCATCAATAAATTAATCTTTTATGGTGTGACCCTGTAGGTTCAATATTAAGCCGGTAGTAGAAATAAATAATAATAATAAACTTTTTATTTATTAATTATATGAATTCTAAAATTCATTAAATATAATTAACTGATTAATTATATTTATTCTACATCGTGAGGGATGCTTCTCAAAATATCACGACTATCCGGATAATATGAATTCGCTGCTTAGAATACCAAGAACCTGTCAGTGACTAGTTACCGTACAATGAATTCCTTCTACCCTACAATATCCCGATTAAATATAAGGCATGGATCTCGTGTCAGGCCTTATCAAATTTAATCATATGATTTCTTATTCATAATGCTAAGTTCATATTAATGCAAATTAGAAACTCCTTTCTAATTTCATACACTCTGGCCAGAGATTCCAGAACTCGCATACTAAGAATAACATAGGATATTCTCTTCCTATACTGGAAGGGGTAGATCCTCTATTGACGTTAACTATCTCCATACACAAATCCCTATGCCCAGAATAGACCTAATGGATGTCCTTGAGACTAAGGACTAATCCAAAGCATAGTTCATTATATACAAGATAACTCTAACGATCTCAAGTCTAAGGACACTTGTACAACTATCACTCAGTGAATAACTATTGACACGTGAGTAAACTCCATTAGTTGTTCAACTTATCGAGTCATGTTCAGTGAACTTATTCCCTAACAAGCACCTACATACTAGCTATAGTGTCACCACACAAATGCCTATGAGAACAGACATCTTCCTAACGGGAGCAAGCATAGTATGTACCAATCTTTGCGGATTCACCAACTTCCGATTAGTTATCCTATGATCAGGAACTGTTTAAGTCTAGAGTTCTCATCTTCTAGATCTCACTATTATAATCTCATTATAATTCTAGAAGCTTTACTCTAAACTATGGAACATCTTATTTAAAACACTTTAAATAGATAAAGCCCGTAATAAAAACAAAACAAGTCTTTTATTAACATTAATGAAATCAAATAAGAATACAAGAAAGTTCTTCCTAACTCATCATTCATGATTGGATTTAGGACAAACACTTTCAATCTCCCACTTGAACTAAAGCCAATCACACTGGTATCTAATACCCATCTTCTCTTTATGACGATCAAAGTGAATCTGAGACAATGTCTTTGTGAGTGGGTCTGCTACGTTGTTATGTGTGTCAACTCTCTCAATTTTGACATCTCCTCTTTCAATGATCTCCCTAATCAAATGAAAGTGCCGCAAAACATGTTTGGTATTTTTATGAGACCTAGGTTCCTTAGCTTGTGCTATTGCTGTGTTGTTATCACAATACAACACAATAGGCTCCTCAATGCTAGGAACAACTCCCAACTCAGAAACAAATTTCCTCATCCAGACGGCTTCTTTTGCAGCCTCACTTGCAGCTATATACTCTGCTTCCGCTATGGAGTCAGCCGTTGTAGACTGTTTGGAACTCTTCCAACTAATCGCACCACCATTCAGAGTAAACACGTACCCTGACATGGATGTGCTATCATCGCTTTCTGATTGAAAACTAGAGTCAGTATAACCCTCTATTTTCAACTCAGATCTACCAAAAACAAGAAAAATATCCTTAGTCCTTCGCAAATACTTAAGGATGTTCTTCACTGCTTTCCAGTGGTCTTCACCTGGATTGGACTGATATCTGCGCGTCACACTAATTGAATGAGCAACATCAGGCCTAGTACATAACATCGTGTACATGATAGATCCTATTGCTGAAGCATAAGGAATCTTACTCATACGCTCCCTTTCTTCAGGTGTCTTAGGAGACATCTTCTTGGAAAGGGATACTCCATGGCTCATTGGTATGAGACCTCTCTTGGAGTTTTCCATGCTGAACCTTTTAAGCACTTTCTCGATGTATGTACCATGGGTAAGACCTATCATTCTTCTAGATCTATCTCTATAGATCTTCATACCGAGAATGTAGGATGCTTCTCCCATGTCCTTCATAGTGAAGTTCTTTGATAGCCACACTTTGACTGATTGTAGCATCGGTATATCATTTCCTATCAGAAGTATGTCATCCACATACAACACAAGAAATGTTACCACGCTCCCTCTAACCTTCTTGTAGACACATGGTTCATTTATGTTTTTGATAAAATCAAACTCTTTGATTGTCTCATCAAAACGGATGTTCCATCTACGAGAAGCTTGCCTTAATCCATATATGGTTCGAAGCAGCTTACACACTAGGTGTTCATTCCCTTTGGAAACAAAACCCTCTGGCTGTGTCATATACACTTCCTCTTCAAGTTTCCCATTGAGGAAGGCTGTTTTCACGTCCATTTGCCAGATCTCATAGTCGTAGTAAGCAGCAATCGCAAGCAAAATCCGAATCGATTTTAACAGGGCTACAGGCGAAAAAGTTTCATCAAAGTCAATCCCTTGCCTTTGTCTGAATCCTTTTGCCACGAGCCTGGCCTTATAGGTCTCCACCTGGCCATAGGCTCCAATCTTTCTCTTGTATATCCATTTGCACCCAATAGGCTTCACATCCTTGGGTGCTTAAACCAAAGTCCATACTTGGTTGGTATACATAGAATCCATTTCGGATTTCATGGCACTCTGCCATTTCTCTGAGTCAACACTACTCATAGCCTCATTATAGGTCATAGGGTCGTCATCATCAATGATTGACAACTCATTGTCATTCTCAATGACAAGGCCATAATACCTCTCAGGTTGGCGAGACACTCTCTCTGACCTACGAATGGGTTGTTCCACAGAAGGTTGTTCAGTCTGAACAGGTGTTTCCTCTTGAACCGTAGTAGTTTGTACTTCTTGAACTTCTTTAAGTTCTATTTTGCTCCCACTGTTCCCTTCAAGGATAAACTATTTTTCCAAGAAGGTAGCATGTCTGGAGACAAATACCCTATGATCGATGTAAAAGTAATACCCTAAAGTCTCTTTAGGATATCCCACAAACTTACATTTCACGGATCGAGATTCCAACTTATCAGGGTCAACTTTCTTGACATAAGCTGGACATCCCCAAATCTTAACGTGTTTAAGACTCGGTTTCCTTTCTTTCCATATCTCATATGGAGTTTGAGGAACAGATTTGGAAGGCACCTTATTCAGTAAATATGCTGAGGTTTCCAATGCATAACCCCAAAGGAATACTGGAAGATCTGTATAGCTCATCATGGATCGAACCATGTCTAACAAAGTTCGATTTCTCCTTTCAGATACCCCATTCAACTGTGGAGTATATGGAGGAGTCCACTGAGAGACTATACCATTTTCTTTGAGATAATCTAGAAACTCACCATTCAAGTATTCACCACCTCGATCTGATCGAAGGGTTTTAATATTATGTTTGGTTTGTTTCTCCACTTCATTCTTGTATTCTTTGAACTTTTCAAAGGCTTCAGACTTGTGTTTCATCAAATACACATATCCGAATCTAGATCGATCATTTGTGAAAGTAATGAAGTATGAAAATCCACCCATGGCTTGCGTAGACATCGGTCCACATACATCTATGTGTACCAATCCTAGAAAATCTGCAGCCCTCTCTCCATGTCCACTAAATGGAGATTTGGTCATTTTACCCAATAGACAAGACTCGCATGTAGGATATGATTAAAAATCAAAGGGTTCAAGTAACCCTTCCTTATGCAATGTACGAAGTCTATTTTCACTAATATGACCAAGTCTGCAGTGCCACAAATAGGTGAGATTTTCATCATCCCTTTTCCTTTTATTAGTACGTTCAATTTGTAGCAAATTATGCTCTACGTCACATACATACAGACCATTATTTAAAATACCACTACCATAAAGAACATTATCTCTAAGAATTGAACATTTATTATTCTGAATAACAAACGAAAATCCAGCCAAGTCTAACATGGGAATAGAAATAATATTCTTCACAATCGAGGGAACAAAATAACAATTATTTAAAACAATAGTCTTGCCCGTAGGCATATGTAAATCAAATGATCCTACAGCTTCAGCAGCAACTCTTGCTCCATTTCCTATCCGTAGAATCACCTCCTCTTCCTCAAGAGTCCTACTTCTCCTTAGTCCCTGCAACGAATTGCAAATGTGAGAACCACAGGCGGTATCTAATACCCAAGTAGAAATTTGATTTAATGACATATTCACTTCAATCATGAACATACCTGAATCAGAAGCGGCAGTCTCACTACCCTTCTTCTTCTTCAATTCTGCAAGGTAAACCTTGCAGTTCCTCTTCCAGTGCCCCACCTTGTTACAGTGGAAGCAAACAGCTTTGCTTTTGGGGTCTTCAGCTTTTGGTGGAACCGGCCTTTTTTCACCTACTTTCTTCTTCTTGGGAGGGTTCTTCTTCCTTTTCTTAGGATTGGAACCTTCACCAATTAGAAGAACAGAACTCTTCTTAGAGGGAAAATTCGATTCCGTAGTCTTCAACATGTTGTGGAGTTCAGCCAGGCTGGCGTCCAACTTATTCATGTGAAAGTTCACAACAAACTGCGAAAACGAACCCGGAAATGATTGCAAGACCAAGTCTTGACTCAGCTCCCCATCCATGTTGAAACCAAGTTGTCCAAGACGTTAAATCAAATTGATCATCTTAAGTACATGGTCATTCACAGACGATCCCTCAGACATCCTACAGCGGAACAGCTCCTTCGATATATCATATCGAGCTGTCCTCCCTGCCACATCATACAACTCTTGTAGATGCGTTAGGATAGTGTGAGCATCCATATGCTCATGCTGCTTCTGTAGCTCAATGTTCATGGAATCTAGCATGATACATTGAGGAACATTTGAATCATCTATCCACTTACGATACACAACATGTTCATCATCATGTGCATCGTCAGCAGGTTCAGTAGGCTTAGGTGAGTTAAGCACATATTCCAGCTTCTCAACCCTGAGAACAATTTTCAGGTTTCGAAGCCAGTCAGCAAAATTAGGACCAGTCAATTTGTGAGCATCCAGTATGCTCCGGAGTGATAGTGCAGAAGACATAATGTATATAGTAAATCTGGAAATGATAAACACATAACAACACTTAGCAAATATTCAATTTCATTTTAAAGCACTATATGAATCGGGTCTTTATTCATAAGTGGCTCCCACTAGTTTACCTAATTTATACAACCCCTAAGTGAAAAATTAAGCATTCATAATGCTAGTGGGAATAGGGATCCTACATTCCATCACACAACCTCGGCTGTGGCACGAAACGCCATGTGATGTTCAGTAGGTAGACAACTCTTGTCAATTACATCTCATGTTATTCCCTAATAAAACTTTAGCCTCTTGAATAATTGAGTCACGGCTGTAGCACGACAAACTCAATATTCTAAGTCAAGTCTAACCCAACATTTCATACAATTGAATCAGTCTCCAATAGCCCACGGTTGTAGCACGTAACGACCATTAGATTCTAATTCATTGTACACATCTCTATGTAATAGACAAGTATTTCTTATTTCGAAATCAAAGCCCTCGGCTGTAGCACGAAACGACAATAATTCAAAAATAAGAATTATTTTCTACCATGTTGGAAGGCTATGACCGACACAAGCCCGTTGTGTCATTGGCCAATTACTACTTGATATAAATTTTAATTAAGAGGGATTATATTATGTTACAACCATAATCATATTACTAGGAGATTCTCTTTTTCTTGAACAAAATACAATTATGATATTTAAATGAAAAATTCCCAGTGTGTTGGAGGGGTCACATCGGTCCCGCTTAAAACCCAACGGCCTAGACAGAAATTTTCATTTTCAACATCAAAAGAGTATTTCACTCCATGTTTCATAAACATAAGAATCTCATGGTTGTACTCATAATATTATTGTTAAGGCAAGAAACGACTCATATTCTAGATTTTCTAGAGCACGCCTTATTTTGATTTAAGTTCACCTAAATCTATCATCGCATGGTAAATATAGGCATATATCTCATATATAAAAATAAATAAACAAGTAAGCATGCAAGTAAAATCATGTCATACAATGATATAATGATGTATGAATTTATTATAGTATTTAAAAGCAATTAAAACAATTAGTACATGCTTTAAAACACTTCCGGGAATATAAACAGTTCCAAACGTTTATATAAAAAATATTTGACCACTCCATTAGATCCGTCTCGGAAAAACGAATCCAACGGTATATTGCACGCCCAAAATGGAGTTACCAAACTCCCAAAAAATCAAATTTAATGTGGATAGAGGGGCTGTAACGCATTACTGGAATGCGTTACAATAATTAAATGCTATTAATTGTGTAACGCATGAGCTACAAATCCTGTAACGCATTCCCGGCATGCGTTACAGGCCCTGTATAGCAGTTACGCGCCACACGCGCGCGGACAGCAGAATCAGCAGTTTTTTTTTTTAATGTTGTAACTATTGAAGCATTTTAAACACAAAAAAAAACACATTTTTTATTTAATGTTATAAATGTTGTAACTTACTTAGCATTTAAAACCCAAAAAAAAAACTGCCCAGCCATTAATGCCTTTATTGTTATTATTATTTTACTTTAATATTAATAAATTAATTAACAATTAATTAATAAAAAATTAATAAAAAATCAAAATAATATGATTTCTGAAATCAAACAAAAGCAAAAATAAGCAATTATCTATGGGGTCCTTGTGCAAATTTTAATTCATATATTTCAACATGCATAATTATTTTATGAATTTTAATTAAAATAATTTTAAAAATTCATAACAAATAATCTACAAATCACAAAATTATGAAATAAATACCTAGATGATCCACAACACTTGTAGAACCCAGATCAATGGTCAAAATCTCATGCAAGTAATATTTCGAATTAATTCATAATTAAATCTAAATATACTTGCAAAAATCATAATAAATCCATAGATGCATAAAAAATCTGAAATTTTTTATATGAATCTCTATATGCGAAACCTGGATCTGATGCCATTGAAGGAATTTACGGATGAGCGGAAGCGTGATATAACAATTATTCCGTAAAAACCATGTATCGCACATATAGAAAAACATATAAAATCTAGATCGAGGGGAATCGTAACCATACCTTGAAAATCGAAGCTTTATCAAATGGATTCTAGCAGTTGCTCCTCAGAGTGTGAAACACTCTACCGGTATCCACCAAGAATAATCCTTCGATGAAGCTTTTTATAAAACTAAGCTTTTATAAAAATGGAGTTTTTCTTCTTTTGAGAGAGAGAGAGAGAGAGATGAAGAAGAAGAGGGTGGCAACTAGGTTTTCACAAAAACCTCAAGTACTTTAGAATGAACTATCTCATTCTATTTATAGGGCACTCCTAGGGTTTTTTAATATATCTTTATATATATATATTAACCCCACATTTTATCTTATAAAATGCTTTAATAATAATTAAAACTATTTTAATCATTATTTCCTTTTCTAAACTATTTAGAAAATAACTTGCTCTCTCAAAATACCTTCATCAATAAATTAATCTTTTATGGTGTGACCCTGTAGGTTCAATATTAAGCCGGTAGTAGAAATAAATAATAATAATAAACTTTTTATTTATTAATTATATGATGAATTCTAAAATTCATTAAATATAATTAACTGATTAATTATATTTATTCTACATCGTGAGGGATGCTTCTCAAAATATCGCGACTATCCGGATAATATGAATTCACTGCTTAGAATACCAAGAACCTGTCAGTGACTAGTTACCGTACAATGAATTCCTTCTACCCTACAATATCCCGATTAAATATAAGGCATGGATCTCGTGTCAGGCCTTATCAAATTTAATCATATGATTTCTTATTCATAATGCCAAGTTCATATTAATGCAAATTAGAAACTCCTTTCTAATTTCATACACTCTGGCCAGAGATTCCAGAACTCGCATACTAAGAATAACATAGGATATTCTCTTCCTATACTGGAAGGGGTAGATCCTCTATTGACGTTAACTATCTCCATACATAAATCCCTATGCCCAGAATAGACCTAATGGATGTCCTTGAGACTAAGGACTAATCCAAAGCATAGTTCATTATATACAAGATAACTCTAACGATCTCAAGTCTAAGGACACTTGTACAACTATCACTCAGTGAATAACTATTGACACGTGAGTAAACTCCATTAGTTGTTCAACTTATCGAGTCATGTTCAGTGAACTTATTCCCTAACAAGCACCTACATACTAGCTATAGTGTCACCACACAAATGCCTATGAGAACAGACATCCTCCTAACGGGAGCAAGCATAGTATGTACCAATCTTTGCGGATTCACAAACTTCCGATTAGTTATCCTATGATCAGGAACTGTTTAAGTCTAGAGTTCTCATCTTCTAGATCTCACTATTGTAATCTCATTATAATTCTAGAAGCTTTACTCTAAACTATGGAACATCTTATTTAAAACACTTTAAATAGATAAAGCCCGTAATAAAAACAAAACAAGTCTTTTATTAACATTAATGAAATCAAATAAGAATACAAGAAAGTTCTTCCTAACTCATCATTCATGATTGGATTTAGGACAAACACTTTCAAAAACAACCACAAGCTTATAAACAAAATGAACTCTAGACACAAGAAACCACTTAAAGACACCTCAAAATCCGCTTGAGCTAGACAGGAATTCATGCTTTATTACAACACACATGCTTATTTGACCGTGCAATGGTTGAGACCCCAAAAGGCTTATACAATAATACCCATGTAGCGAGCGTTAGGTTAGTGGATCCCAGACTGGAAAAGTCTTAGGTCACTAGGCACAAAGTCCCCTAGAACTTAATTGCTCGAGTATTAAAGTGCTCAACCTGATCAATTCTGCATAAACACAACTCCTTTTTTTTTCTCTTTTTTTTTCTCTTTTTTTTCTTTTTTTTCAATTTCGGAATGAGTGCGCTTTGCTTTTTCTCATCCCACCCTAGACTACTCATCTTTTCAATGAGCGGCTACTAGCCATTTGACGCCTAGCCTTTATTGACAACTAGCATGAAATCCCTGGTTTCCCCCAAACTTATACTTTAGTGCTCCTTCAATTTCAAGAGAATAGAATACATTCTAAATATAAGCAAGCGGTTAAATTCTAACATCCAAACAAGCATGGTCTGATCAAATCCAAAAGCAACCAATGAGACTTATGAAATTAATTTGTTTCTGGCATGCAAGTCAATTCATAGGAACTTAATCAACCCTCTATCTATCACTACCACACTCCCATCAACATCGACTCACCAACGGAAATAGTCAAGTCCTACGGGATCATGAAATATGCTATGCAAATGCAACTAAATGAACTCACATGATAGACACAAACACTAATGCAAACAGAATGCTCTATATGACAAAAACATGCAAAGATATGAATGAACTAACTACAAATGCAATATGAATCCTATATGACACCCACACTAACCTTCCCTAATTACCACCCCCAAACTTACAATATTCAATGTCCTCATTGAAGGTAATAACAAGGAAAGTGCAGAGAATACCTAATCATCAGCAGTACCACCCTCCTCAGGTGGTGTATCCGGTGGTGGATAAACAGAATCAGCTCCAAAGTAGGCCAAGCGATATCAACTCCAGTAGCTCTGAATGCAGTACTCAAAGCCTATCAACTTCACTCTGAATCCCAGATGGATCATAAAGGGAAACAACACAAACTTTTGTTTTTGTCTTTTTTTTTTGCTTCTGTGAACAGTAACCCTGCGCGGGCGCGCTCTGCTACTGTTCATGAATTTTTATTTTTTTTTACACAGAATATTAATACTACATATTCGCGTGGGTTGCCTCCCACGAAGCGCTTGTTTTACGTCAATAGCTTGACGTGATTCCTTTTTCATCCAGTCGCAAGAACGGTGAACGTCGACTCACGGTTCACCGTATTACAAACGTCATGCTTCAGCCACTAACCATTAACCTTGAACGCTTTGTCCGGAAACTTATGGAAAATCTCTACTGCATCATGCGGAAACGCTGATTTAACCGTGATAGGCTCCGACCACCTCGACTTACGTTTTCCTGGAAAAAATCTGAAACGAGACTTGAAATGCAGAACTCGTTGACCAGGCACAAATGAATGTTTCACCACCCCTCTTTCATGCCAGTCCTTAACCTTCTCCTTATATAGCCTGTTGCTCTCGTAGACTTTACCATACCTGAATTGATCCTGCAGTGGTTGGAGTTCAAGTGTAGTAGCTTCTTCCATAGATGGTTTAAGTCGCTCCTGAGAATTGTTCAGCTCTGCTAATCCACGAGATTCGAATGGCGCATCAATTTTTCTTTTCCACGGAGGTGCATTCAACAACTGAATTTGCTCTGCTCTTTCTTCGTCTTCGATATCAAAATCCCCTATCAAGACTCTCTCCACTGTATCTGACTTCAGCGGTTGTTCAATCTCTGTATTGACGACATAATCGAACATCTCCAATTTAAAGCACTCTTCTTCCTCAGTTGGAAATTTCATTGCCTTGAACACGTTAAAAGTGACCTTCTGATTTTGAACCCTCATTGTAAGCTCTCCTTTCTGCACATCTATCAAAGTACGGCCTGTAGCTAAGAACGGTCTTCCCAAGATAATCGGAATCTTCTTGTCTTCCTCAAAGTCCAGAATAACAAAATCAGCAGGAAAAATGAGCTTATCCACTTTAACCAAAACATCCTCCACTATACCCATTGGATATGTGATCGACCGATCAGCCAGCTGTAAGGACATGTTTGTAGGTTTAGGCTCAGGAAGTCCAAGTTGCATGAAGACAGATAACGACATCAGATTAATACTAGCTCCCAAGTCACACAAGCACTTGTTGAAAGATAGATTGCCGATGGTGCACGGTATGGTGAAACTCCCTGGATCCTTGAGTTTAGGAGGTAACTTCTGCTGAAGAATAGCACTGCATTCTTCTGTCAAAGCGACGGTCTCCAAATCCTCAAGCTTCAACTTCCGAGATAGAATACCCTTCATGAACTTTGCGTAGCTCGGCATTTGTTCTAGAGCTTCCGCAAAAGGTATATTGATATGTAACTTCTTGAAAACCTCCAGAAACTTAGCAAACTGTTTATCCAACTTCTGCTTCTGAAGACGTTTAGGGAATGGCGGAGGAGGATAGACCTCCTTGATCTCTGTATTCTGCTTCAGAACATATTTCTCAATAGAAAGGTCACGCTTTTCCGCTTCGTTTCCCCCCAAACTGGCTTTTTCTTCTTTTTCTTCACTTTCTGGCAGAACCTCAGGCGCGGGCGCGCTTCCTAGGGCGCGGGCGCGCCCACCTTCTGTTGGAAATCCTGAAATTTTTCCGTTTTGCTCTTTTTCTGAATTCTGGTCACCCGTAACCTTTCCAGATCGCAAGGTAACTGCTTTAACATGTTCCTTGACCTCTCTTTTGCCAGGATTAGCTTCCGTATCACTAGGGAGAGTTCCCTGTGGTCTATTCAACAAGGCCTTGGCAATCTGACCTATTTGATTCTCCAGAGTCTTGATTGAAACAGCTTGGCTCTTGCACATTAGCCTCAATTCCTCCAATTCAGACTTTTCATTAGATGACGGACCAGCATTGCCATGAGATGGTTGTTGAAAACCTGGTGGTTGATACGGTTGCCTTGGAGCATACTGCTGCTGAAAACCAGAAGAGTTAAATGGCTTAGCTCCATACTGCTGACCTTGATACTGATGATACGGCTGTTGTGGTTGATTCTGACCACCCTGATTGTTACTCCAGCTGAAATTAGGATGGTTCCTGTTATTCGGATGATAGGCATTAGGCACTGGTTGCTGTGGTCTCTGAAAATTGCTCACGAACTGCGCCGATTCACTAGATATGGCACACTGATTCGTATCATGTGCACCTGCACATAGCTCGCAAACACTAGCCACCTGCTGAACTCCATAGTTGGACAGAGAATCCACCTTCATAGACAAAGCCTTTAGGTGAGCTGCTATTGCCGTAGCTGCATCCACTTCCAGAATTCCTGCTACATTACCTTGTGATAACCTCTGCGTTGGATTCTGGTATTCATTAGCAGCCATCATCTCAATAAGTTCATAAGCTTCATCGTAGCTTTTAGCCCACAGAGCTCCACCTGATGCCACATCAAGCTTTGGTCGAGATTGACCTCCCAGTCCATTATAGAAACAATTGATCACCATCCAATCAGGCATTCCATGATGAGGACACTTCCTAAGCATCTCCTTGTAACGCTCCCAAGCTTCACACAAAGTTTCTCCAGAATGTTGTGCAAACTGAGTAAGAGCATTCCTGATTGCTGCTGTTTTAGCCATAGGAAAGAATTTAATGAGAAACTTTTGAGCCAGATCCTCCCATGTAGTAATAGAACCTGCTGGTAACCAGCCTTTAGCCTTATCCCTCAGAGAAAATGGGAAAAGTCTCAGCTTCACAGCATCTTCTGACACTCCATTGAACTTGAAGGTGTCGCAAATCTCGATGAAATCCCTAATATGCATATTAGGATCTTCCGTCGGAGCACCCCCAAACTGAACTGAATTCTGCACCATCTGAATCGTGACAGGCTTGATTTCAAAAGTATTAGCTGCAATAGCCGGCCTGACAATGCTAGACTGAATGTCATTGATCTTCGGCTGAGAATAGACTTTCAAAGCCTTCGTTTCTGTTGCTGCTGGTTCTCCCATAACTAGACTTAATTCAAGTTCTTCTTTCCGAGATTGAGAACGTGTTCGCATACACGCTCACTAAAGTTTCTGAAACACACCAAACAAAGTAAAATTGATGAGTATAATCCGAGTCAGTGAACTTTAACGACCATTGATGACAAGCACATAAACTATATAAATAACACCGAGTCCCCGGAAGCGGCGCCGAAAACTTGTTCGCACAAAATCACGCAAGTGTACGTGGTCAACAAGTAATATATGAAAGTAGAGTTCGTTCCCACAGAGACTGCTTTGGTTACTATAGTTATGCACTTATGCAACAATGTATGGCTATTGTTCAATGCTAAGACAAATATCAAAGTTGTGTTTTGATTAACTAAATTAACTAAACAAGTTATCAAGACTATAATTAACTAAAGATTGTTGTTGAATTACTTATGAGAATAAAACATGGGATCCTAACTTCATTAAATACTTCATCTAGAGTCTTTTGTCTTTAATCAATGCATGTGACGGTTGTGATAACTAATCGGACAACACGAAATCAGTACACGCTACCTTTCAGTATACGTATACCAAACCACTCAAACATCCACAAAATAGATAGAAGTTAAGCAGACACCAATTATGCTTAGACCCTATATGTCTATAAGATTTGAAAATATAACGGTTTAACGAGCAAGTTATCCATTCAGATTACATAGGGCAGGTAAGATGGTTAAAATGACCTACGAATCATGCATGACAAACATACATAAACCTATGCTAGCATGGCAAGTTCTAAACCTCTATATCCACATACGCAATCAATAGAGATTAACAAACAACTTAGATGTTAGCTACGCATCCAAGAAGAATAAGCACAACCAAACTAGGATATCAACAAATCATCACACACACATCTTTAAAACAATTAACTACTAAAATCCATAAATAAATCCGTTAGAATCCCACGACAACGATTAGTTCATAATCGAACCGTTCATCATCGTGGGTTCTGATGAAAACATGATAATAAAGATGTCTAGAATACTGAATAAAGTACTAGGGTTTATGAAGAAACCAACGAGAATCCAAAGTATCGCCTAATTAGAAGAATACAAAGAAAAGATGAAATCTAGATCTTCGTAATCATTCGTCTTCTTGTTCTCCTCACCGGTGGATGGTTATGTATGATTGTATGTCAATGTATATCTCAGAAATCGTCCACCAGTTGATTATATAGGTCTCTGGGTTGACTGGTCTTTTGGCAACTTTCCTTTTCCTGACTCAGAATTGCCTTTTACAGCTTTTGAAGAGCGCGGGCGCACCTAATAGGGCGCGGGCGCGCCTGGTTACTGTTCAGAATCCTCAACTTTGCATTCCTTGACAATTATTTATGTGCTCTCGTTCCGCAACCACCTGACCTTAACGACTTTGCTCAGAACATCACTGCAAACCACAGGAACTCCACATCTCTGCTGACAACTCAACTCTGCAAATACAAACACCAAACACATCACAATCACCACAAACTTGAGAACAAACGATCAATTTAAGCCAATTTAGGACGATCCAAGTGGATATGAAATCCACTTATCAGCTATCAGATGGGGTTCCCTAGGTTTTGCTTGAAATCTTGCACACAGACAGGTTGCAAACATGATATCTGGTCTACTTGCAGTGAGATACAATAAAGAGCCAATCATCCCTCTGTAATGAGTTACATCTACCTCAGCACCTTGATCAGGATCAAGTTTGGTAGTTGTAGCAATAGGAGTACTTGCAGTAGCACAATCTTGCATGTTAAACCTTTTCAATAAGTTTCTTGTATATTTTGACTGATTTATAAAAATACCATCATCAGTCTGTTTAACTTGAAGACCAAGAAAGTAACTCATTTCTCCCATCATGCTCATTTTATATCTTGACTGTATAAGCTTAGAAAACTTTTCACACAGCTTATTGTTTGTTGACCCAAAAATGATATCATCAACATAAATCTGAACTAAAAGCAAATCATTACCATGATTCAAATAGAATAAAGTTTTATCAATAGTACCTCTTTTGAATCCACTTTCCAGTAAGAATTGAGCTAAGGTTTCATACCATCCTCTTGGAGCTTGCTTTAGTCCATAAAGTGCCTTATCCAATCTGTAGACATGATTTGGATACTTTGGATCAATGAAACCAGGAGGTTGTTCAACATAGACTTCTTCCTCCAGTTCACCATTTAAGAAAGCACTTTTTACATCCATCTAGAAAACCTTGAATTTCTTGTGAGCTGCATATGCCAGAAAGATCCTGATGGGTTCTAGTCTTGCAACAGGAGCAAAAGTTTCATCATAATCAATTCCTTCTTGTTAAGAATACCCCTTTGCAACTAGTCTTGCTTTGTTTCTGATTATTACACCATCTGAATCAGTCTTATTCTTGAAAATCCACTTTGTACCCACAATTGACCTGTTCTTTGGTCTTGGTACAAGTTTCCAGACTTCATTTCTTTCAAATTCATTCAATTCTTCTTGCATTGCAGTAACCCAATCAGCATCCTTAAGTGCATCTTCAACTTTCTTAGGCTCCTCCTTTGATAGAAAGTTATGATAAAGACATTCATTCTGAGTTGCACTTCTTGTTTTAACACCTGCATCAGGATCTCCAATGATCAAATCAGGAGTATGATCTCTTGTCCATTTCCTTGCTGGTGGTAAATTATTCCTTGAAGTAGATGCTCCCCCTGGATTGGTGTTATCCTGATTAGAAGAATTTACTTCAGAAGAAGCTCCCCCTGAATTGTTGTTGTCACCTCCTGATGGATTATCAGGATTGTCACTTGAATCAGTATCTGAAGAATTTTCCCTTGATGATTGAGTAGACTCAGTATCTGTAGTAGATTGTTGTTGCTCCCCCTCAACATTTGCACTACTAGATGTATCACCATTATTTGTATCATCAGTATTAGCACCATCAGGATTTGGTGCTTCATCAGGATTTGATGCGCCATCAGGATTTGGTGACCCATCAGTATCTGATGAATTGTCAGTATCTGATTCTTGTTCTTCGGGATCCTTGGTAGCTTCATTTTCAAAAATCAGTCTATCATGAGAGTCTTCATTGATTCCAGTTATCTTCTTATCATCAAAAGATACATGTATTGACTCCATAACAGTTCTTGTTCTCAAATTAAAAACTCTAAAGGCTCTTGATGAAGGATAGCCTATGAAAATTCCCTCATTAGCCTTTGTCTCAAATTTCCCTAGCTGTTCAGGATGAGTTCTGAGAACAAAACACTTACAGCCAAACACATGCAGATGCTTCAAACTAGGTTTCTTCTCCTTGAGCATTTGATAGGGAGTTACACCATGTCTGTTTATTAAAGTGAGGTTTTGTGTATAGCATGTTGTGTTGAATGCTTCTGCCCAGAAATATGTAGCCAATTTAGCTTCTTCCAACATAGTTCTGCCAGCTTTAATAAGAGTTCTATTTTTCCTTTCTACTACTCCATTTTGCTGGGGTGTGCCAGGAGCAGAGAATTGTTGAATAATTCCTTTGTATTTGCAGAACTCTTCCATCTTTGAATTCTTGAATTCAGTACCATTATCACTCCTCAGTATCTTGACTTTGTACTTTGTGGTTGTCTCAATCATTCTCACATGATCCAACAGTATTTCAGGAGTCTCATCTTTTTTGTGCAGGAAATACACCCATGTGAATCTAGAGTATTCATCAACAATTACAAGAGTGTACCTTTTCTTACTGATGGACATAATGTTGACTGGTCCAAATAGATCAAGATGCAGCATGTGATATGGTTCTTCAATAGAGGATTCTGATTTACTCTGTAATGATGTCCTTCTTTGTTTAGCCTTCTGACATGCATCACAGAGTCCATCAGGAGTATACAAAACTTTAGGAAATCCTCTCACTAAATCTTTCTTAACCAACTCATTGATATTGCTGAAGTTGAGATGAGAAAGCTTCTTGTGCCAATTCCAACTTTCATCTACTGATGCTTTACTGATGAGACAAGTAGGAGAGCCATCAGTATTTGATTGAATGTTCGCTTCATAAATGTTACCATGCCTGTAGCCAGTGAGTGCAACTTTTCCTGATGCTTTGCTGACTACTTCACAATGTGTGGAATAGAAGTTGACATGATAACCTATGTCAGTGATTTGACTAATACTCAACAGGTTGTATTTTAGTCCTTTCACTAGAGCTACTTTTTCAATGATGACATTTCCAATGATTATATTGCCATATCCCAAAGTTTGTCCAATGTTGCCATCTCCATAAGACACGGTTGGGCCAGCTTTTTCCTCATATTCTGATAACAGGGCTTTGTTTCCAGTCATGTGCACAGAACATCCACTATCCATGACCAACAAATTTTTATTTTTACCCTGCAATCAGAATAACAAAACACTAGTTAGAATGTTTAGGAACCCACACTTGTTGGGTTCCTTTTCCATGGATTTTATTAATTTTAGCAGCAGAAGACTTTCTGATTTTAGCAGTCCTGACAGGATTAACTCCATCAGGATTTGCTTTGTCAGTATCAGTATTAACAAAAGCATGCTTCACATTGACATTCTTAAAGCTACCAGAATTTGCACTATTATTAAACCTAGGTAAAGGATCTTAAAAGTTATAGTACAAACTATGATATTCTTCACAAGTATAAATAGAATGTCATTTACTACCACAATGAAAACAGGACTTCTGTGGTTTATAAAATACTAATCTACTCCTAACATCAGACTTAGGAATTTCAGTAACTTTCTTTTTACTCTTCTTGCAATCAATAGCAAGATGATTAGAGTTTCCACAGTTAAAGCAGCATTTTCTAGGTGCATTTGGGATAAACCTATAGTTATTCTCTTTATTAATCCCAACCTTACCATTCATGTTTCTCTTGACAGTTGGTAGATTTTGTTTACCAATTGCATCACTAACTTTTTCCCTAAGTTGTTTCTGAGACAATAAACCTATATTTTTCTTTTCTGTTTTCTTGACAGGTTTAGACTTCACATAAGAAACTGATTTTTCAAAAGTAGATCCCTTTTCAAAAGTAGAATTGGGATCATTACCAAATACAAATTTAACAGGCTTAATCTTTGATTTGGTTTTGTCTATAACATGTCTATAGGTCATTGGACTTACTGTCTCATCAATTACAACTTTCTCCTTCAATTTCTTATCTTCATCTGACTTATAACCTAGACATTCTTTCTAGTTCTTAGAAGTATTAATTTCATAAAATTTCCTTCCAGAATTTGTCCATGTTCTGATTTTCTCTTTAGCATCCTCAAGTTCCTTTTCAAGAGCAGTACATTTAAATTTCATCTCCAAATACATGTGTTTAGCATTATCACATTCTATCTGTAGTTTTTGCATAGAAGAGAATTCAGTTTCTAGATGCTTATTCCTTTTTCTAAGTTCAGACATCTCAGAGAAGATCCTAGTATTCTCAGCAGTTTGACTTCTAAAGCTAATATGCAATGACTTTAGAAAACGTCTTAACTCAGAAGCATTATCAGTATCAAAATCAAAGACAGTATTTAGTACCTTATCATCAGGAACAGCAGTATCATCAATATTGGCCATTAGGGCATAGTTGACCACCTCAGTATCAGATTCTGAGGAAGAGTCCATCCAATCCTTGCTTGAAGTGATGAGTGCTTTAGCCTTCTTGCACTCAGTTGAAAAGTGCCCCAGTCCATTACACTTGTAGCATCTAACATTTGACTTATCAAATTTGCCACTTTTGCTGTCCTTTTTGTTGTACTTGTCTTTGTCAGCATTGAAGGTCTTTTTCTGGAAGTTGCCTTGTCTTCTAGCCTTCCTGAACTTCATCTTCTTGAAGCCTCTAACTATCATAGCAACCATCTCTTCCATGTCTGAGTCAGAAGAATCATCATCAGTATTGGCATCAGGATTGTCATCAGTATCTAATTGTAAGATCCGGGAAAATTACGTGTTATTATATGATGTGAAATGAAATTTTAATTTCATATTAAGAGTTATTAAATGATTTATCTGTTTAAACGTGCTAAATTATTCGTTAAATGATTGAATATGTGACAATGTGATGCTATGTGATATGTGTCGGGAATTTGAAACTATTTTGAAAAGGATGTTATACTATTTTATTTTATTATAATTATTGAAAAGAAAATTTGGATCGTTCCCAAATTATTCGGGCAATTGGTATATCGTTCGTACCAAAATTTCATTCGTTAAAGTGGAAAGTATTCGAAAATATTCGTAATAGAAGTATTTTGGTTCGTATATCTATTATTAAACGATACTTGTAGTCATCTGTACTTTATGGATGATTATCGTCTCGTAAAACGTGTATTCTGCTTTATTAAAGATTTAAAGCGTTTATTTTGTTAAATTGTATTTAAAGCGATCTATCGGATCAGTATCGATCCAAAAATGTCGTTTGGGGTATTATTTTCCGTTTAATATAAAAAGGCAAATCGTACTTTGTTTTGCGTATAATAAAGCTTAATTACAGTTAAAAATCTAAAAACCCCTGAAACGTGTTCTTCGTGTTCTTGAGAATCAAACTCAATTTTGAAGGCGTTATCGGAATCCGATTTCGATGTTCTTGTAACCAAATCGAATCTCTCATCATCCTCTACCTAAATCCACCATCAAAATTCATGTGGGTATGATTTTCTGATCTTTCCGATTTTTAATTATTTATTTATTTTCGAATTAATTGTTTTAATTTGGGGGAATCTTTGTTCTTGATTGTTCTTGTTAATTGATGATTGGGATAGATTGTACAGGTTTCAAGGAGTATTTTGATACCATATTTGTGGATGTGGGTGTTGTAAATCGATTAGATCGTAAATTTTATAAACTCGCCGGAGTTCTTGCGATTTTGGCCGGATTTTCATTTCCGGGAAACGGTTGATGTTGATACTTATACCAATGTGTAGATCGTGTAATTTAGAGTAGTTGCATATAAAGAAATCAGAGTTTGGTGTTTGTTTTTGAGTCGCCGGAAAAGCGACGGTCGCCGTGTTCTTCGCGAAACGGCCGGCTTTAAGTCGGATTCCGGTTGATTCTTGGTATGTTTGAGTTTGGTTATGTGTGGTATCGAGTTGTGGGTGATTGGAGATCGAAAGCGTGTGGGTTGGGTTCGCCGGATTCTGGAAACGGGTTGCCGGAACTCCGCCGACGGCGGGTTGTTCTTGGCGACCCATATCCGTTCTTGGCGACCCGTTTACCCAATTCCTTGACCCGGTTTTGATTCCTAAAAACCCTAAATTCGTTTTAGGAAAGTGTTTCTGGGATTTTATTTTAAAAATAATTCAAAAATGGTTTTAAAAATTCTAAAAATCATATCTTTAATTTAAAAATACATTTTATTATTCTGAAAATTTTATAAATTCATAAATATTTATTTAAATTCGAAAATTGATTAAACTTAATTATTTTAATTATTTTTAATTAATAATTAATTTATTTAATTAATTGATTAATTCTTTTAATCAGTTAATTCTTAAAAATTAATTATTAATTAGATTTAATTAATTAAAAATTCAGTTTAATTATTTTCAAACCTGTTTTATTATTTAAAAATAGTTTGAGCATTTAAAGAGTGTCAATTAATTTTTTTAATTGATTTAATTGCATTTAAAATACTTATATTGGATTTAAAAATCCGATTTTTGATTTAAAAATTGTTTGTGGCTTATTTAAATTCAAATGAGCTTTGTGTGATGTTTTAAAAATAGTTATAAGTGCTATATGATGTGTATGAGTTGTGTAATGTGTTTTATAGTCCGTATATGCCCGTACTAGGGCTAGTATCTGAGTTTTAAATATCGTAAATTAGACCGGGCGTCCGATACGTAACCGGTCACTTGTTTAAATGTGTTATGTGAATGATGTGAATTATCTGTTGTTGAGTCATGCATGCGTATTAATTGTGTGGAGACTTGTTTGAGTAATTGGTTGTGTCTAATGTTATCACGAGGGGTAGATAGGATAGAAATTTGTCGGTTATGTTAGAAAGTGAGATTTACGAGGCCGTTGACTTGGATGTTGACTTTTTATAGTATGGGGATTGTCGTCAAGCAAGTTACGTGGATTACTTATGTGGTTGATTGCGATTGGCCTATCAGTTGAGATGTGGATGTTTATGCAACAGAGATATCGGTAAGTGCGTCGAAGTTAAGTTACGATCATTTATAATATGAGAAATTATACGTTGAGGACTAAGTACCGTCTCATGTTTGACTATCGAGGCTGGCACGTGGATTCGAAATGGTAAAAGCAGACTAATGGTATTCGCAAGAGCGTTAAAGCAAAGAAGGACGGAAGTCGAGAATCGTGCGATAAGACAGAATAAGGAGGGATCGTATTGTTTCAGCGTTACGAAATAGCTAAGGACCAGAGGCAAGTGTTTATACCCTTGCTTATTAATTAAGGGATATTATCTTGAATTATTAGTATGCATGTTGAATGCTTATTACTGAATTTTCAAATGTTGATTTCTTTTGCATTGAATTGCAAGTATGTTATTTAATCTCGTAAATTGACGAGTACTCTTTTATACCTTTTGAGTTTAGATTCATATTTTCATATTGATTGGAAAGATATACTTATTATATTGAAAAGTTTGAAGAGATAATTATGGGCTGTATACTAAGGCTCTCTTTTAAAAGACATGATTTTAAAATATTAGGTTGGAATATTGCCAACCCTAGATGAGTGGGAACTTACGAACCCTATGTTGAAAACGTTATGTTAAATTCCGAAGTTGTGGTACTTGTTCTACAAGTATTCCATTTTTCCATCCTGCACCCTTGCAACTATTATTATCATTTCTTGTTAATGCGATCATCTGATCCATTCCCTGATTCGAATTCATTTATGCTGTGCATGATTTAGTTTACTTCCTTCAAATACGAGGCTTATCTATTATAAGTATATGTTCGAAGGACTTGAACTATTTCTGCCAGAAGCTAATAAACCTTTGTTTTCTTCATTTATAAACTTCACCCTGAATTTTTCTTAAACTTGAACTTGACTTTCTTGTCACTTACCAGATTGTTGAATCTTAACTAATTCTTCCATAATGTGATGAATTGAACTGTTAAGGCCATCTAGAGCCTGTTCTTTGAACCCTATTCCATATTGAGTTATTGCAAATTCTGTTGATATCATATTGTCTGTTTCATATCAGACTTAACCTTGTTGAGCATGTCATTGTTTATTCTTCATTATATCCCAGTTGTTACATCGAACTCGTCGATGCTTATTATATTGTCACTTTTCATGTGCACCTCCCCATATTGTGTCGATCTCGTCGATACTAGATTATATTGTTATTCCTTAATGGATTCTTCATAATTGAACTGTTTCCTGGAACGTGAGTTTTCCAGCAATTGTTGTATTAGGTTGTCGATTCTTCCGACACCTGATTGTCGAAGTAAGGTTGTCAATTGTTCTGACACCTGACGTATATAATATAGAATTGGAGTGTTTTTAAAAATGGACCAATTATTGGTTGATGTAATTAAGGCCCAGATTGGCCTAGGATCCAGTAGAGGACTATGACATGAGCTAGTCCGGGGTTGATGCGTGGCTGGCCAGCAGCACAACCTTTGTATTTGATAATTGTTAAAAATCCAATTCTAATATGAATTTTCATTTCTAGGATGAGTTACATCCATATACTTTGTACTTGTGAGATATGACCTGATTCTCAGGTTTATTCGTTGCGTGAAGTTGTTGGTTTGTTGATTATTAATAGTGGTTTCAATCTTGCTGAAATCGCTTACTCTTAATACATTCGGATTCCAAATAGTTGAAATCCACTTCCTTGATTCCATTGGCAGTCGTGAGATATCTATCTTGTTGAGTTTTATTCATACCGCATATCCAGTCGGTACCCTGTTGAAGTCTTGAAGTGCGTTCTTTATTTCTTAACCGAGCGTGTTGGCTCATTCTTGCCCCTTGATTATTCTAACCTTCCAGAGTTGTTGATTTCGGAAAATGTCGTGAATAGACCTGTTATCTTCAAATTAGTATTTTTGTACAAACTATGGTCTTGAAGACGTACGAGTTATATTTATTTCATATTTTCTACATACTATTGTAGTTATTGTTGATTCGGTCATCGTAACGACCTATATAAATCTTTTGTGTTTTAAAACTATTCGGTTGCGAGAAGCTAAATGAGATATTGTGATAAATTACCAAACTTACTTTGAAAATATTAGAGATTACAAATGTTTAAGCCATAGGCTTGTTTATTTGAAAATCCAAAGTTTATTTTGGAAACCTTTCGTATCATATTTAATAATACGCTTGCTGAGCAATTCATTCGCTCATACTTGTTTTATTTATATATATTTTAGCCTGCCGGAAAGAAGGTGTATTGGCGAGAGTTGTCCGCGTAGCTGATCAGAGATGTGGAAAGATATTAGCGTGAAGACGTCTTGATCCAGAGCATTGGAGCTAGTGAGAGGTTTTGTATATAGATGTTTTCTATTGCTTAATATATTGTATAAGATTAGTTGCCTGGTATACTTCTTATCGAAGTTATACTAGTATATTAGAATTTTGTAAAGAGAATGGTTGTAAAGAAGAAAGATTGTTGTAATGAATTTGGATTCTTGTTTCTAGCACTATAACCTTTAAAGATTCTTGGTAGAGTTGGGGTCACAGATATTATTATTATTGTGTTGATTTTATATTGAACAGGTTGTTTGGATTAAGAGTGCAGTGTGACGACCAAATCATTGACCCCGGATTTGGGGGCGTTACAGTTGGTATCAGAGCAAGGGTTATAGTAAAACTAGAACGAGAGCGCGTGGGAGTGTATATAGTTATATAAGGAACGTCAGAGCTCATTTAGAGTTCGTGTTGGACTATTGGATATAGTACCACTGAGTGAGTTAAGATAGAGGTATACGATTAAGATGATTGTGCTGAGGTGGATAGAATTTCATACGATTGTAGCTGTCTATGGCGGAGTCTTCGAGGACTATTACGAGTTGACGGCGACGTACGATATCGATAACCTTGCGACGTGGAAAAGAAGGACTGAAATCGAATAACGTGGAAAGGAAGGACTGGAATCGAATAACGTCGAGAAGAAGGGCTGGAATCGAATGACGTGGAGAAAAAGGGCTGAAGTCGAATAACGAGCTATCAAAGGAAGCGACGGAGGAGTCATGTGTGAAGACCCTGGTAATACCCTCCCATCCTAAGGAAATATTTGACATTTCTTTAATCGAAACTTGTGTTGGTGAATATATTCCACCTTTTGACTTTGTACTTGATACTTTTGATCAATCATGATTGCAATTGCATCAGAGGTTGTTGTGACATCTATTTCAATTTGTGAAGCCTGTTGAAAATATGTTATTTAAATTCCAACTCCTTCATTCTTCCGGAGTGGATAACTCTAATTGTGATGTAACACTATTTGTTGATACTTCCTTTCTGGTTGTTCTTCTTTTCTGAAACAACACCTTTGGAATCTATTCAATTTCAATCCAAGATGTGTATTTGGGAATTCTTATCGAAAGGCCCTGATTGTTATTCTGACTCTAAATTTCTTTCATATTTCTCTACTCCAACTGAGATAAACAACCCTATTTATAGGGGACACAAGGACTATCTGTCTATGTGATAGAAGTCTGACGGGACGCCGTCACTTGTGTGTTGTGAAATACAAGAAGGCTAATTACCTTTAGTACTGTCTTAATAGAGACACACAACATTGAGTTCATGTGATCAAATTGGTCTCTCAGTAATCCTTTCACTTCCAATAATGTTGCTTTGGAATATACAGATTTGGTAACCCCAATTGTGGGACATTTGCTACGATATAGAATCTTTTCACTTCAAACTATCATGAACTTCTTATTTCAAATAATCTGGGAGGTATACCACTAGGGTGAACTGAAATTTACCCTACCATAATGAACGAAGAATTTGCGATTGAATTACCATGAACGAAAGCGGACTACGATGCGATTAGAATACTAGTAACATATAACGGAGCCAGTTGTTCTCTTTCTATCGATTAACGTTACGATGTGGAAAAGGTGAAGTTAGATAATTCAAGAGTTGATTGGAAATTGGGGAAAAAGGTGTAATTGTGCTGATGTTATCCTAGGTTGTGGAAAATGGACATAATAGATTTTTGTCTCAATGAGAAGAACTTTTAAGATTGGATGATAGGCTAATAATGGAGAATGAGTTAATCTTTGAGTATTTCAGGATTGTATGATATGGTTGCAAGTCTTTTGCTCACGATAGTTAAGGTAGATTTTACCAGTCAATGTGGATGTATAGAATGAGAATCAAGATAATGTCGAGTTGATCAAGCTGTTTGGGAAATGAGATGGAACCATGGAAAAGGTGTCATGAGTGTTACTGTGAAGATAGGAAAAGAAGATGAAGAGGTGTTAATAAGGATTTAAAGACAATGGATGAGGTAATGAAGGGTTGTTTTCAGCTGAAGAGTTAATTGGCATGAAAGGTATGTGATCGTTGAAAGTAGTTGTTAGACATATTGGAGGTAGATAAAGTTGACCCAAGAATATGGATGGCTGATAGTATGAGTAGTAAAGGAGAGAATTGAGATGTAAATATCTTCGGTACAAGGATTAGAAGGAATGGAGCTTTAAGGTTATGATAACAAGAGATTAACTAGAAGGAATGACGGACATGGGGATTCAACCAGGATTGATTAAAGAGAAAGGGCTACACAAAGGAAAGAGTTATGGAAATAGAAAAGGATTCAACTATATGAGGGAACGAGAAAGTATAAGGGATAAGAAGGAAATGCAAGGATATATATGAGGGGTTTCAAAAGGGATACTAGTGTTGCTGAATATCTAAGTACTTGAGGTGTTGGAAAATGAAGACAGAATAACAGAGGTATAGTAGACGATTACAACTAAAGAGATTCCTGAATGGAAATGAAGACATGTTGAGATAAACGGTGGGATGGAGTTGCTAAGGCTTAGAGCTTATCGTGATGTTATTTGGGTTATTATTGACCGCTTAATAAGAGATAATGGTGCGGCATGGAATGACGAGTTCAATTGTATTTGACAGAGATCCGCGACTTAATTGAAGAATTCAGACAGACTGTGATTGTGTGCTAAATTTTGAAGGTAATTGGGAGGATCGTTTACCGCTGATTAGATTTCCTTGCGACAACAGTTACGATGACGATTTTGAAATGCTACCTTACGACGATTTATTGAGTGTTGGGAAAGTGCGTATAAGTTTGCTTGCCACCCCGTGAGTGGTATATTCATAGTGTATTTCGTAGAATATGAACCTATAAGAGATCTTGTTAAATTGTTCTATGTTGAATAACCGATTGAGATATGGAGTCAGTATGAGAGAGTGATAAGTAATAGAGGAGTCAAATTAGTATGAGTATGAGGAGAAATCCTAAGGTTGAAAAGTCAACCTAGGAATTTGAGAATGAGATGTTGGAAAATATCCACCTATGTTTGCGCGAGCTGATTCTGAGGACAGAATCCTGTTAAGGGGGGAAGGATGTAAGATCCGGGAAAATTACGTGTTATTATATGATGTGAAATGAAATTTTAATTTCATATTAAGAGTTATTAAATGATTTATCTGTTTAAACGTGCTAAATTATTCGTTAAATGATTGAATATGTGACAATGTGATGCTATGTGATATGTGTCGGGAATTTGAAACTATTTTGAAAAGGATGTTATACTATTTTATTTTATTATAATTATTGAAAAGAAAATTTGGATCGTTCCCAAATTATTCGGGCAATTGGTATATCGTTCGTACCAAAATTTCATTCGTTAAAGTGGAAAGTATTCGAAAATATTCGTAATAGAAGTATTTTGGTTCGTATATCTATTATTAAACGATACTTGTAGTCATCTGTACTTTATGGATGATTATCGTCTCGTAAAACGTGTATTCTGCTTTATTAAAGATTTAAAGCGTTTATTTTGTTAAATTGTATTTAAAGCGATCTATCGGATCAGTATCGATCCAAAAATGTCGTTTGGGGTATTATTTTCCGTTTAATATAAAAAGGCAAATCGTACTTTGTTTTGCGTATAATAAAGCTTAATTACAGTTAAAAATCTAAAAACCCCTGAAACGTGTTCTTCGTGTTCTTGAGAATCAAACTCAATTTTGAAGGCGTTATCGGAATCCGATTTCGATGTTCTTGTAACCAAATCGAATCTCTCATCATCCTCTACCTAAATCCACCATCAAAATTCATGTGGGTATGATTTTCTGATCTTTCCGATTTTTAATTATTTATTTATTTTCGAATTAATTGTTTTAATTTGGGGGAATCTTTGTTCTTGATTGTTCTTGTTAATTGATCATTGGGATAGATTGTACAGGTTTCAAGGAGTATTTTGATACCATATTTGTGGATGTGGGTGTTGTAAATCGATTAGATCGTAAATTTTATAAACTCGCCGGAGTTCTTGCGATTTTGGCCGGATTTTCATTTCCGGGAAACGGTTGATGTTGATACTTATACCAATGTGTAGATCGTGTAATTTAGAGTAGTTGCATATAAAGAAATCAGAGTTTGGTGTTTGTTTTTGAGTCGCCGGAAAAGCGACGGTCGCCGTGTTCTTCGCGAAACGGCCGGCTTTAAGTCGGATTCCGGTTGATTCTTGGTATGTTTGAGTTTGGTTATGTGTGGTATCGAGTTGTGGGTGATTGGAGATCGAAAGCGTGTGGGTTGGGTTCGCCGGATTCTGGAAACGGGTTGCCGGAACTCCGCCGACGGCGGGTTGTTCTTGGCGACCCATATCCGTTCTTGGCGACCCGTTTACCCAATTCCTTGACCCGGTTTTGATTCCTAAAAACCCTAAATTCGTTTTAGGAAAGTGTTTCTGGGATTTTATTTTAAAAATAATTCAAAAATGGTTTTAAAAATTCTAAAAATCATATCTTTAATTTAAAAATACATTTTATTATTCTGAAAATTTTATAAATTCATAAATATTTATTTAAATTCGAAAATTGATTAAACTTAATTATTTTAATTATTTTTAATTAATAATTAATTTATTTAATTAATTGATTAATTCTTTTAATCAGTTAATTCTTAAAAATTAATTATTAATTAGATTTAATTAATTAAAAATTCAGTTTAATTATTTTCAAACCTGTTTTATTATTTAAAAATAGTTTGAGCATTTAAAGAGTGTCAATTAATTTTTTTAATTGAATTAATTGCATTTAAAATACTTATATTGGATTTAAAAATCCGATTTTTGATTTAAAAATTGTTTGTGGCTTATTTAAATTCAAATGAGCTTTGTGTGATGTTTTAAAAATAGTTATAAGTGCTATATGATGTGTATGAGTTGTGTAATGTGTTTTATAGTCCGTATATGCCCGTACTAGGGCTAGTATCTGAGTTTTAAATATCGTAAATTAGACCGGGCGTCCGATACGTAACCGGTCACTTGTTTAAATGTGTTATGTGAATGATGTGAATTATCTGTTGTTGAGTCATGCATGCGTATTAATTGTGTGGAGACTTGTTTGAGTAATTGGTTGTGTCTAATGTTATCACGAGGGGTAATAGGATAGAAATTTGTCGGTTATGTTAGAAAGTGAGATTTACGAGGCCGTTGACTTGGATGTTGACTTTTTATAGTATGGGGATTGTCGTCAAGCAAGTTACGTGGATTACTTATGTGGTTGATTGCGATTGGCCTATCAGTTGAGATGTGGATGTTTATGCAACAGAGATATCGGTAAGTGCGTCGAAGTTAAGTTACGATCATTTATAATATGAGAAATTATACGTTGAGGACTAAGTACCGTCTCATGTTTGACTATCGAGGCTGGCACGTGGATTCGAAATGGTAAAAGCAGACTAATGGTATTCGCAAGAGCGTTAAAGCAAAGAAGGACGGAAGTCGAGAATCGTGCGATAAGACAGAATAAGGAGGGATCGTATTGTTTCAGCGTTACGAAATAGCTAAGGACCAGAGGCAAGTGTTTATACCCTTGCTTATTAATTAAGGGATATTATCTTGAATTATTAGTATGCATGTTGAATGCTTATTACTGAATTTTCAAATGTTGATTTCTTTTGCATTGAATTGCAAGTATGTTATTTAATCTCGTAAATTGACGAGTACTCTTTTATACCTTTTGAGTTTAGATTCATATTTTCATATTGATTGGAAAGATATACTTATTATATTGAAAAGTTTGAAGAGATAATTATGGGCCGTATACTAAGGCTCTCTTTTAAAAGACATGATTTTAAAATATTAGGTTGGAATATTGCCAACCCTAGATGAGTGGGAACTTACGAACCCTATGTTGAAAACGTTATGTTAAATTCCGAAGTTGTGGTACTTGTTCTACAAGTATTCCATTTTTCCATCCTGCACCCTTGCAACTATTATTATCATTTCTTGTTAATGCGATCATCTGATCCATTCCCTGATTCGAATTCATTTATGCTGTGCATGATTTAGTTTACTTCCTTCAAATACGAGGCTTATCTATTATAAGTATATGTTCGAAGGACTTGAACTATTTCTGCCAGAAGCTAATAAACCTTTGTTTTCTTCATTTATAAACTTCACCCTGAATTTTTCTTAAACTTGAACTTGACTTTCTTGTCACTTACCAGATTGTTGAATCTTAACTAATTCTTCCATAATGTGATGAATTGAACTGTTAAGGCCATCTAGAGCCTGTTCTTTGAACCCTATTCCATATTGAGTTATTGCAAATTCTGTTGATATCATATTGTCTGTTTCATATCAGACTTAACCTTGTTGAGCATGTCATTGTTTATTCTTCATTATATCCCAGTTGTTACATCGAACTCGTCGATGCTTATTATATTGTCACTTTTCATGTGCACCTCCCCATATTGTGTCGATCTCGTCGATACTAGATTATATTGTTATTCCTTAATGGATTCTTCATAATTGAACTGTTTCCTGGAACGTGAGTTTTCCAGCAATTGTTGTATTAGGTTGTCGATTCTTCCGACACCTGATTGTCGAAGTAAGGTTGTCAATTGTTCTGACACCTGACGTATATAATATAGAATTGGAGTGTTTTTAAAAATGGACCAATTATTGGTTGATGTAATTAAGGCCCAGATTGGCCTAGGATCCAGTAGAGGACTATGACATGAGCTAGTCCGGGGTTGATGCGTGGCTGGCCAGCAGCACAACCTTTGTATTTGATAATTGTTAAAAATCCAATTCTAATATGAATTTTCATTTCTAGGATGAGTTACATCCATATACTTTGTACTTGTGAGATATGACCTGATTCTCAGGTTTATTCGTTGCGTGAAGTTGTTGGTTTGTTGATTATTAATAGTGGTTTCAATCTTGCTGAAATCGCTTACTCTTAATACATTCGGATTCCAAATAGTTGAAATCCACTTCCTTGATTCCATTGGCAGTCGTGAGATATCTATCTTGTTGAGTTTTATTCATACCGCATATCCAGTCGGTACCCTGTTGAAGTCTTGAAGTGCGTTCTTTATTTCTTAACCGAGCGTGTTGGCTCATTCTTGCCCCTTGATTATTCTAACCTTCCAGAGTTGTTGATTTCGGAAAATGTCGTGAATAGACCTGTTATCTTCAAATTAGTATTTTTGTACAAACTATGGTCTTGAAGACGTACGAGTTATATTTATTTCATATTTTCTACATACTATTGTAGTTATTGTTGATTCGGTCATCGTAACGACCTATATAAATCTTTTGTGTTTTAAAACTATTCGGTTGCGAGAAGCTAAATGAGATATTGTGATAAATTACCAAACTTACTTTGAAAATATTAGAGATTACAAATGTTTAAGCCATAGGCTTGTTTATTTGAAAATCCAAAGTTTATTTTGGAAACCTTTCGTATCATATTTAATAATACGCTTGCTGAGCAATTCATTCGCTCATACTTGTTTTATTTATATATATTTTAGCCTGCCGGAAAGAAGGTGTATTGGCGAGAGTTGTCCGCGTAGCTGATCAGAGATGTGGAAAGATATTAGCGTGAAGACGTCTTGATCCAGAGCATTGGAGCTAGTGAGAGGTTTTGTATATAGATGTTTTCTATTGCTTAATATATTGTATAAGATTAGTTGCCTGGTATACTTCTTATCGAAGTTATACTAGTATATTAGAATTTTGTAAAGAGAATGGTTGTAAAGAAGAAAGATTGTTGTAATGAATTTGGATTCTTGTTTCTAGCACTATAACCTTTAAAGATTCTTGGTAGAGTTGGGGTCACAGATATTATTATTATTGTGTTGATTTTATATTGAACAGGTTGTTTGGATTAAGAGTGCAGTGTGACGACCAAATCATTGACCCCGGATTTGGGGGCGTTACACTAATGATGAGTCATCAGGATCTGACTCAACTATTCTTGATTTCCTCCTAGAGACCTCCACAGCTTTTCCTTTTGATTTAGCCTCAAATTTCAAAGCAATAGATTTTGCCTTGCTATTTCTCTTATTCTTCCTTTTCTGAATCTCAAGATCATAGGTTCTCGGCATCCCATAGATTTCATCAAGAGACACAGTGTTTAGATCTTACTGATGCCTAATGATTGATGTTTGTGTATCCCATTCTTCAGGTAATGCTCTCAGAAACTTGGTATTAGAATCTTCTGATACATACTCTTTGCCAACTAGAGATAGGTTGTTCAGGAGTGTCAGGAATCTATCATACAAATCAGTAAGGCTCTCATCAGGTCTAACATCAAATTGTTCATACTCTTGAATAAGTAGAGCCCTCCTGCTCTTCTTGACAGAGGCAGATCCTTGGCATTGAGTTTCCAAATTGTCCTAAATTTCTTTTGCAGACTTGCATGCAATCACCATGTTTAACATGACAGCATCAAGACTGTTGTGAAGGATATTCTTTATCTTAGCATATCTGAGAACGTCAGCTTTCTCTTCTGGAGTCCAATCTGTTTTCACCTTGACCGCGTAGTGTTCACGTACAGTATCTGTTTTTGGAATAAGTCTCGTAGGAATATATGGTCCATCACGAATCTTGTCCAAATAGTCAGGATCCATAGCCTCCAGGTACATCAGCATATTTACCTTCCATGTTGGATATTCAGACTTCTTCAGGATGGGAATTTTCATGCTTTCATACTTTGTCGACATCTTAGATTGTATCTGATTCAAATTTAAATCAGTTTACTCTGATACCAATTGTTGCCCAGTAAATAACAATTATAGAAGGGGGGTTGAATACAATTGTATAAGATTCTCGACTTATTAAAGTATATATCACAAATATGAAAGAATAATAACAACTTTATTAAATCTGATATAAAACTGTTACAAACTCTCTCAAGAAATTATGATGTTCTTGAGAGCTTCTATGTTACAAAAATAATCATGTCTGTAATCGAATAAAAATCGAAACCTAAACTGTGTTTATATACTACACATCATCTCTATCAATTACATGATAAGTCCTAATCAATTACAAAGATTGAAACCTATCTTAAATTGATAGCTTCATTACTATAAATAAGGAACCGACAAAATAAACTTCCTTGTTTAACTAGACTCATAAACTAACTCGAAATAGAAATCCTGATCAGCTTCCAGTCCTGATGATCAATCCTGATCATAGTCCTGATATAGATCCTGATGATAATCATGATACTGACGCTTAAACAAATACTGATGACCATGCAATACTGATAACGTCAACAATCCTGATCAGTTGAGTCTAGATCCTGACGTTCATTGAATCCTGATCTAACAGACATGTAGTGGTCTATAATCATTTGGAATGAATTCTTATCTTTCTGTGCAAGATAATTGTTGTTAGGTCCTGATAAGTTTGTAGAAAGGGGGTTGAATACAAACTATACCGTTTTATCGAAATTTGTCCTTTGAATAATTTAACAATTAAGAACAAATTAATGCAGAATATAAATGAAACAAAATTCAAGTTAAATATAAACTATATTAAACTTGAAGGGTGTTGCAAATACAGTACGGATTACAAAGTATTTATCACAAACTAATTAATACAAATTTAGAATAAATTCGACATGAACTTTTCTAATATTTGTAATAAAAAGATCGAATGCTAAAAGCAAAGTTCGAGATAAATTCTAGGGATAAAAATCCGCTAGTTAATCAAAGCAATACAAGTAATCAACTTCTAGTGGTTTGGATTTAACAATACAAACTAGAATTAATTGCTTGAGAAGAAATGAGATCAAATGGCTTTTCTTCTTTTGCTGGAGAGAAAGTTCTGTGAGATTTGATAATTCTGTATCTCTCTTCTTCTGTCCAGCCTCGGGTAAAAATACAATTCAGTTGCCTTGTATGACCTTTTAATTAGATCAAAATGACCTAATTAAACCGAGAAGAACCTGTTTTAAACTGTGCACAATACTTGTATGACCATTCAGTAGAACCATGGTTCACCAATAGAACCTGCAGAAAATGCTCGGTATGACCTAACATACTTCTACCAACTCTTGGTAGAACCTTAGAAAAGCAACTTGTATGACCTCAAGTATTCTGACAACTATTTCGGTAGAACCTGGGAAAGTAATCTGTATGACCTATCAAAATGACTTTGTATGACCTGAAATAATTCGGTAGAACCTAGCATCTTTATAGAGCAGGTCATACCGAGTTTTATTATACAGGTCATACCGAGTTTTATAAAACAGGTCATACCGAGTTTTTACAGAACATCCTTTTAAATAATTTAGATAGATTAAATTAAAGATTAACTTAATTCTTTTATATAATTAAGTTAATAAATAATTTAGCCAACTAAATTAGTTAATTTAATAAATAAATTAATTCTTATAGAATTAATTTATTAATTAAATTAATTTAACATGAAAGGAATATAATCTAAAAACCAAGCTTCCTCTATCTTCTCAAAACCACTGAATATAGATGATTTAATTCCACTGATTGATGTCGTCATTCGATGCACTGTCTGGTTTCATGAATGGCTGACATCAATGATAATTCTTCATCTTTAAAACATTTAAAGCTGTGGCTTCTTTTCTTTAGCTCTGATTAAACTCTGTATCCTGTACTTCTTCTGTCACCAACTGGAAATCTCTGTCACTGTAGTAAATCCACTTTCTTGAATACTTCACTGAGGCTTGAACAATAAATTGAACTTCTTTCAATGTAGAATAACTTCAAGTCTGTAGATGACTTTAATTCTCCATTCTCTTGACAGATAAAACTCTCTGAGATTCCTGTGACCTTTAATCTAATATTTACTTATTACATTCTAGTTTAAGTTGAGTAGAATCCTCGAATTACAAATAGGCTATAGCATATGCCTTTCAATCTCCCCCTATTTGTTTGTTAGAGAATAACAACCAAATACCTAGAGGATCACTCAACTAAAACCAAGAAAAAGATAAGACTCTTAATCCTAATTAAATACTAGAAAGTTCTGGATCAAATATGACATTTCCAGATTTCACCAGTAAAGATAAATGCAAGACAGGTGTTCCTCTAGACTGAACAAATGATAACATTTAACCTGTCTTGATTTACCTAAGCTCTATACATATAACATTCACAAAACAGAGCTAATTATCCTTTACTCCCCTGAAACTCCTCCTTTTCCTTTTATATCTTTTTCAGTTCCCTCTTCCTAGCTTCTCTATAAACTTCTCTAGAAACTTCTCTAGAAGCTTCTCTAGAAACTTCTCCCCCTTAGTTGAGGAATTCTCTACAGATATAACATTTTGAGTTTCTGAAGCCAGTAGGACTTTAGATAGTTGATGGAGTTGATCTTGGGTAGTAAATTTGTCTTCAAAATTTCCTTGAGTAGTCCCAGCTGATTTTTGACAGAGGTGGAAGAAGAAGACCGTTCAACCACTTGGGTTTGCAAAAGTTCTTTATCAGCCTGGGTTTCGAATAGATGTTCCTGTAGATCAGCTATGTGAGCTAACTACATTGCAGTGTATGTGTCTGTGTGTGCACTCACTTGAATTTCTCTTGTAAGTGTATCACTCATCTCACGTGCATGTGTTTCACTCAGTGTTTGACTCTTATCACTCAACATTAGCTGTCTGTTTGCTCCTTTTTGATCAGTACCTGCATTGAAACTCACCCTAGCCTCTTCAAGAGAGGTCAGTGGTGGTGCAATGGGAGTTCGCAAATCCCGATCCTCAATCATGTCTATCAAATCACTTGGATTTGAAATCTGAATTGCTACAGTGATAGACTGACCAAGTTGCCTTCCACTTTCTCCAGATAAATCTGCGAGTGGAAAATCCCTTTGGGAGCCAGAGGTGTTCACTCTGGGAGGGGAGAAAATGATTCTATTTGATTTGGCAAAGAATCAAATTTTCCCTCAGATGCCTATGAAGGCACTTCTACCGTAACAATGGTAGGCACTGTAACTAGTTGCAGGTGCTCTGCTTTCACTGTGTCCTGAGTTTCATCTAATGGAATTGTCTTCTCCCATTGTGAGTAATGAGAGTGTGCTTGACTCAGTAAAAGTGCCATGACCCTATGGCGAATTTCAATAGATTCATCCTGTTGAGAGAATGTCTCTAGAAACAGTTCATTGGCCATTTCAAAGTCCATATCCTATTGAGAGGATACAGATGGGCTGACAGATGCCTCAGTATATGTTGAATTTCTTTAGAGGAGGCAGAGCTGTGGGATCACTCACTGTTTCAATCAAAATACTTCTTTATTTAACATTTGATTTCTGTTTAGGCTGAGAGGTCAAGTAATTAATTTGTAGACTCATTGTTTGGCTCTAAGACCTGGGATAGAGATTGTGGATCTACAATCCCTTGGTCAGCCCTAACAACCACTTGGGTTCAGCAACAGTAAAAGAAGTGGGTTGAGAGATAGAAAGTAATACCTGAAATGGATTTGGCACTGAAGTTCCAGCTAAGTAAGAGCTAGATCAGAAATAATATATACAATATATTTACAAAAACAACTAAGACAAATAGAAAATAAAAGATAATAAATAATAATAATAAAAATAAAAATAAAATGATATATACATAGTAAAACAATATATACATAAGAGAAAAAAAATATTTACAGGAAATTATGCACAAACATTAGAAAAATGCAGAATATTATAGAAGTGCATAAAAATAATATAAACTTGCAGAAATATTTAAACAACAATATTTACAATCTGAAACTAACTTAAATGATTCTAAATAAATAAATTTTCAATAAAAATAAATTTCTCCACTTAAAAAATATGAGAAAAGTATTTTTAAAGAAAATAAATTATTCAGAATATTTTAAATTAACAAGATTTATACTCTAAACAAGAATTGGCAAAATATATCATTCAATATCAGCAAGAGAAAATGACTTTTTGAAAGAACAAACATGACAGAGATATTGTTAATCACTAAGACTGTTTAACATACCCAATTTACCAACTAACTTGATAAATGTGGATTCGTCAACAGATTTAGTGAATATATCTGCAGTCTGTTCTTCTGTGGGTACAAAGTGTAACTCCACAGTTCCATTCATGACATGCTCTCTGATAAAATGATACCTGATATCAATGTGCTTCATTCTCGAGTGCTGCACAGGGTTGTTGGAGATTGCTATGGCACTTGTATTATCACACAAAATGGGAATTTTGTCTAATGCAAAGCCATAGTCCTTTAATTCATTCCTAATCCATCAGATCTGAGCACAACAGCTTCCAGCAGCAATATATTCAGCTTCTGCTGTTGAATTGGAAACTATTTGCTGTTTCTTGCTATACCAGGAAATCAACCTACCTCCTAGGAATTGACAACTCCCATAGGTACTCTTTCTATCCACAACATTACCTGCATAATCAGAATCTGTATATCCAACAAGATTAAAACCAGAATCTTTAGGGTACCCGATACCTAGATTAGGTGTACCCTTAAGATATCTCAAGATTCTTTTCACAGCAACGAGATGTACATCTCTAGGGTCCGCTTGGAACCTTGCACACAAGCATGTAGCATACATAATATCTGGTCTACTAGCAGTAAGATAGAGTAAGGATCCAATCATACCTCTGTAGCTTGTAACATCTACCTTGATAGAATTGTCAGAAGCTCCAAGTTTGATGGCTGTTGAAGATGGAGTCCTTGCTGATGCTGAATCCTCCATGTGATACTTCTTGAGGAGTTCTTTGAGATACTTGGATTGACAAATAAATATACCATTTGACCTTTGACTTACTTGCAATCCAAGAAAGAACTTCAGCTCACCCATCATACTCATTTCAAACTTACTCTGCATTAGCTCAGCAAATCTCTTACAGAGATTATCATTAGTAGACCCAAATATGATGTCATCCACATAGACTTGGACTAATATCATATCACTTTTGTGTTTCTTTGAAAAAAGAGTTTTGTCTATGATACCTCTAACAAAACCATTTTCTAAAAGAAAACCAGAGAGAGTGTCATACCATTTTCTTGGGGCTTGTTTGAGACCATAGATAGCCTTGAAGAGAAAGTACACAAAGTCTGTTAGGAATATGTTGTTCTTGATGATAAACATAAAACACTTAGTAGAATTTGTGTAAAGTCATTTTTGTAACTGTCAACGAAATGGCATGCTTTGCAGCATTCCGTTGACAGGAAGCTCATCAACGAAATGAGTGTTGTAGCAATTGCATTGTACAATACTTCACAGTATGATAGGCATTCTGTTATATGTTTTAGATAGGTTTTCTAAGTCATGTTGACTAAGTACTAGATAGGCAAAATAGGTTGGTTAATTGTAAATATGTTATGCCTTGTAATTTTGACTAAGTGAAGACATGTCAACGGTATGAAGATTACTCTGTCAACGGTATGGAGTTTACCCGTCAACGAAACGAGGGAAACACCATCAACGGAATGAAGAATGAAGCTATCAACGAAACACATCTCCTTGCTATCAACGAATCAATGTTGCTTTTTGAACAGTTGACAAAGTGATAGTGACAGTTTACTGAACAGATCTAAAAGGAGATATGGAAGTGTACTTTGCATTGGAAGCCATCAAAGTGGATACTGGAAATAAGGAAACATTCCAATTTCCAATAAGGCTCTTGGAAATGATTATAATGAGCATGAAGACAAAAGCAAAGATCTCCAAGGACCATTGGACAAAAGGAATGAAAAGCAAGCTACTGATGGTTACTACTATTATTCTTTAGTTTAACCAAACGTAGAATTGTAAACTTGGGATTATATAACCAAGTGTAGCAGTTACTTTAGAAATAAGAGAAGAAACACAAATAGATAGTATTAGCTATTTTTGAGAGCAATTCTTCTCTACAACCTTGTAACTGAGCAGCTGTGTACTTTTGTATCACAGATTATTTCCGCAATAAAAACACTTCAGTTGGATCATCAAACAATCCAACTGAATTATTTATATCTTGTGTTTTTATTTATTCAGTTCAGTTTAATTTTATAAAGTGTTTAGTTTCAAGAAAATATCAAGAATTGTATTCAACCCCCCTTCTACAATTCTGTTAGGTCATTTGGGAATAACAATTGGTATCAGAGAGAGCTTCTAACATACAAGAAGTTTAAAGATCAAGACCAAAAACAGAAACCATGGTGAAGAAGGATGTAGGTGTGAAGATACCAGTTCTTGATAAAGACAATTACTTTCACTGGAAAGTAAAGATGCATTTACATCTCATGTCTATGGATGAGAGGTATGTAGACTGCATTGAGAAAGGTCCACACGTTCCCATGAAGCTTGATTCTAGAGTTGGACTGCCAGATGATGCACCTGATGTAGAGATTCCAAAAACTGTCTCAGAATGGACTGTTGAAGATATTGCAGAAGTCCATAAAGACAAAAGGACCATGAACATTCTGTTTAATGGTTTGGAGCAAGAGATGTTTGACAATGTTATCAACTGTACAACCTCTAAGGAAGTATGGGATACTGTTAGAACTCTCTGTGAAGGAACTGAGCAAGTCAGGGAAAATAAAATGCAACTCCTTATACAACAATATGAGCATTTTCATTTTAAAGCTGGTGAAACCCTAAATGACACGTTTAGTAGGTTTCAAAAGCTTTTGAATGGATTAAAGTTGTATGGGAGGATCTATCAAACCAAGGATTCAAACCTTAAATTTCTTAGAGCTCTTCCAAAAGAATGGAAGCCTATGACTGTTTCTCTTAGAAACACTCAAGAGTACAAAGACTACACTCTTGAAAGGCTTTATGGAACCTTGAAGACTTATGAGCTGGAAATGGAGCAAGATGAGGAAATTGAAAAGGTACAAAAGAAGGGTGGATCTATTGCATTGATTGCATCTGTGAACCAACTTGAAGATGACAATAAAGAAGCTGCAAAGGCCACAACTAGTCGATCTAGTTGTAGGAGTGATGTTAGCAAGGGTAAAGACAAGATGACAGAAGAAGAAGAATCAGAACCAGCCAACTTGGAGGACTTAGATGAGATTGATGAACACATTGCTTTTCTGTCTAGAAAATTCTCTAAGTTCAAGTTCAAAAGAAACTCAGAAGCAAGGCCACCAAGAAGAGACTTTCAACCTAGCAAATCAAACTGGATTGAAAAGTCTAAGTCAAAATGTTTCAATTGTGGAATGCTTGGTCACTTTGCTGGAGACTGCAGAAAGCCCAAGGTTGAGAAGGGCAACAGGAAATTTGAGCCTGTTGATTATAAAAAGAAATACTTTGAACTTCTCAAACAAAAAGAAAAGGCTTTCATGTCTCAGGAGTATGATTGGGCTGGTAATGGTGAAGATTCTGATGATGATGTTGAGTATGTCAACTTGGCTCTTATGGCTGACAATCATGAGCAGGAAGCAAGTTCCTCAAGCAACCAGGTAACAATTACTAATCTTTCTGAGCTTTCTAAAGAGGAATGCGACAGTGCAGTAAATGAAATGTCTACTGTATTATATAATTTGCGTGTTACTCTTAAATCACTTACTAAAGAGAATTCTAGAATAAAAGAGACCAATCTGCTCTTAAGTGATAGGAATGCAATGTTAGAAGCACAGCTCATTGAATTTGAGAAAATGAGATGTGTTAGTAGGGATGCTAAGAAGGAACTTGAGAACGTGTTACAAAGGGAAGAAATTCTTAAAACACAACTTGAGATAGAACAAGGTGTGATTGCAAAATGGAAGGATGCCAGGAATGTTGCTGCCAACATAATTAATGTTCAAGGCGTGGAATCCTTCTGTGAGCAATCATGGAAAAGGAACAAAGAGAAGCTAGGGTATGTTGGTGAAACCTTAGAATCAGAAACTGAGTCAACAAACAACAAGGATCATTTGTTGAAGGTTGATATGTCAACGGAATGCAATGTTTCGTTGACAGATGAACCATCAACCGATCAGGCTGTTTCGTTGACAGAGAAAAGAAAGGATGAACTCACTAGACTTAATAACAAGTATGGTCCTGTCACCAAGAACTTTGTTCAAGGTGAGTCTAGTAAATCAAAGAAAGTTGAGAAGCCTGTTGAGAGAGCTAATGTAGGTAACTTGTCTAACAAGCAATTGAAAGACAAGTTAGAGAAAGTTCAGGTTGAGGCTAAGGGAAATAAAAAGAATAACAGAAATGGCAAGGTAGGGATTAACAAACACAACAATTACACACCTGATAAATATGCACCTAGAAAGACATGTGTCAATTGTGGAAGTGTTAATCATTTATCTACTAACTGCAAATCTGTTAAGAAATCTGCTAATGTGAAAATGCCCAAGCCTGCAATGAACAGTTCCATGCCTAAAATGCCTGTTATGCCTAACATGTTTGCTCCATATGCACAATTTCAGAATCCATATGCTAGCATGCCATTTGTGCCTAATCCTTACATGAATATGTTTAACATGCCACAAATGCCATGGAACATGAATAACATGATTGTTCCTCCAACTATGCATGCTATGAATGAAAATATGAGCAACCCTCAGAAATCAACACCAAGGGTAAAGATTGATTTGAATCAATCTGAGCCCAAAGTGAAAAATGGTACAAAAGGGAATGCAAAGGCTAACAAGACAGGACCCAAGGAAACTTGGGTACCAAAATCAACTTCATTTGGGTTTATTGTGTGCAGGGAGACAAAAAGAATCTTTGGTACTTGGATAGTGGTTGTTCAAGACACATGACTGGTGATTCTACCCTGCTCACAGAGTTTCAGGAAAGAGCTGGCCCTTGTATTGCTTTTGGAGATGACAACAAAGGCTACACAAAGGGATATGGCTTGATTTCAAAAGAGAATGTCATCATAGATGAGGTTGCATTGGTGGATGGTCTTAAGCACAACTTGCTTAGTATCAGCCAACTTTGTGACAAAGGATTTTTAGTTACTTTTTCGAAAGAAGCCTGTGTTGTTTCTAAAGGAGGAAACAACAATGTGGTAATGACTGGATTCAGAAGAGGGAATGTGTACATTGCTGACTTTAGTAGCACAAGTTCAGAAACCATCACCTGTCTTTTCAGAAAGGCAAGCAAAGATGAAAGTTGGTTATGGCACAAGAAATTATCCCATCTGAATTTCAAAGTTATGAATGATTTGGTGAGAAAGGATCTTGCTAGAGGAATTCCACAAGTGGAATTTTCCAAGGATGGTTTGTGTGATGCCTGTCAAAAAGGGAAACAGAAGAAGGCATCATTCAAAAGCAAGACAGAGTCATCAATTGTCCAGCAGCTTGAATTACTTCATATGGACCTATTTGGCCCTGTAAATGTTATGTCCATCTCAAAAAAGAAATACTGTCTTGTGATTGTTGATGATTTTTCTAGATTTACATGGACTTTCTTTTTGCACTCTAAAGATGAGGCAAGTGAAATCATTATCAATCACATCAAGATGGTAAGCAATCATCCTGATTTCAAAGTAAGAAGGATTAGGAGTGACAATGGGACAGAATTCAAGAATTCAAGCATGAAGGTGTTCTGTGAAGAGAATGGTATTTTGCATGAGTTTTCTGCAGCAAGAACACCACAGCAAAATGGTGTAGTTGAAAGGAAAAACAGAACACTTATTGAAGCTGCAAGGACAATGCTAGATGAATCAAAGTTACCTACATATTTTTGGGCTGAGGCAGTTAACACAGCTTGCTTTACTCAAAATATTTCTTTGATTAATCAGGCCAAGGGAATGACCCCTTATCATCTACTCAAAAGAAAGAAGCCACTATTAGATTTTCTTCATGTCTTTGGATGCAAGTGCTTTGTTCTGAGAAATCAAGCTGAGCATTTGGGGAAATTTGAAGCAAAGGCAGATGAAGCAATATTTGTGGGATATGCAGCAGGGAAAGCTTACAGAGTCTATAATCTCAGAATCAACATTGTTATGGAATCTGTACATGTTGTTTTTGATGATCTCAAAATACAAGGTCTCTGTGATGAAGGTTTCCATGAAAGTCTCTCTTTTGAGAATGAGGAAGGAGAACAAGTGAATCATGATAAGGCTACTGAGAAACAGCCTAAAGTTGTTGTATCTAGCACAGATGAAAGCAGCAGTGAAGATGAAATTGCTGCATTAAGGTTAAAAAGGATAGCAGCTAGCAGACCAAATGGTCATTTCGTTGACAGTCATGATGGTGGATTCGTTGACAGTCAGAATGAGCGTTTCGTTGACAGCCAAAACGGTCATACCGTTGATAGTCATAGGAATGCTTCTAGAAGTGATCAATTAGGGACAACAAACTCAGGGGGAGTTTCTCAAGGACAAATATCCAATCAAGGCAATCATCATCATGAAGCTACGTCTTCAAGAGCAAATCTACCTCCCTCAAGGAAATGGACTAAAGATCATCCCTTTGAACTTATTATAGGTGATGTTTCTTCAAAAGTCCAAACTAGAAGAGCAACTCAAGAAGAATGTCTATATAGTAGCTTTCTGTCTCAAGATGAGCCAAAGAAAGTTGAGGATGCACTTCTAGATCCAGATTGGGTTTTAGCCATGCAAGAAGAGCTAAACCAATTTGAGAGAAACAATGTTTGGAAGCTGGTGCCCAGGCCTAATGACAGGAGTGTTATAGGCACAAAGTGGGTGTTCAGAAACAAGATGGATGAAAATGGCATAGTCACAAGGAACAAAGCTAGACTGGTTGCAAAAGGCTACTCACAGGAAGAGGGAATTGATTTTGATGAAACCTTTGCTCCTGTTGCAAGACTAGAAGCAATAAGGATTTTCCTAGCCTATGCAGCCCATGCCAATTTCAAAGTCTATCAAATGGATGTGAAGAGTGCTTTTCTGAATGGGGAATTGGAAGAGGAGGTGTATGTAAGTCAACCTCCTGGTTTTGAAGATGATGATTTTCCAGACTATATGTACTTCCTTCTCAAAGCACTCTATGGTTTGAAACAAGCACCTAGAGCCTGGTATGACACTCTCTCACAGTTCCTCCTTGAGAATCATTTCACTAGAGGTACTGTAGATAAAACTCTTTTTCACAGGGTTGTAAATGGCTCTACTTTACTTGTTCAAATTTATGTAGATGATATAATCTTTGGGTCTACAGATGTGAAACTTTGTCAAAAGTTTGCCAAGCTTATGCAAAGTAAATATGAAATGAGCATGATGGGAGAATTAACTTACTTTCTTGGTCTTCAAGTAAAGCAAGTTAATGAAGGCATTTTCATTAGTCAAACAAAATACATTCATGATTTATTAAAGAAATTTAACCTAATGGAATGCTCTACTGCCAAAACTCCCATGCCTTCTGCCACCAAACTTGAATTGAATACTAAGGAAAAATCTGTGGACATTTCAAGTTACAGAGGCATGGTAGGCTCACTTTTATATTTAACAGCTAGTAGACCTGATATTATGTTTGCTACATGTCTATGTGCTAGATTTCAGGCTGATCCTAGAGAATCCCATTTAGTTGCTATTAAAAGAATTTTCAGATATCTCAAAGGAACACCAAACCTTGGCATTTGGTATCCTAGAGAATCTGGTTTTGAACTAATTGGTTATTCAGATGCAGATTTTGCAGGATGTAAAATTGACAGGAAAAGTACAACTGGAACCTGTCAATTCCTAGGAAACAAGCTTGTGTCATGGTTCAGCAAGAAACAAAACTCAGTTTCTACCTCCACAGCTGAGGCTGAGTATATTGCAGCTGGAAGTTGTTGTGCACAGATTTTATGGATGAAGAATCAACTTCTTGATTATGGATTAAGAGTTGAGAAAATTCCTATTTTCTGTGACAACACTAGTGCCATTGCCATTACTGAAAATCCAGTGCAGCATTCAAGGACCAAGCACATTGACATCAAGTACCATTTCATTAGAGAACATGTTATGAATGGTACTGTGGAGTTACATTTTGTTCCAAGTGAACAACAACTTGCAGACATCTTTACCAAGCCACTTGATGAATCAACATTCTCAAGATTAGTAAGTGAGCTAGGTATGCTAAATTTCTCTTAATTATTTTTGAGATATTTGCAAGTTAAAATGCAGCCAGAAACTTGCTATGTTTTTTTGTGAATTAATTTTCTTAGGAAAAAGTGAAATTTTGTCTAAGTCAAAATTACTATGTCAACGAAACGAACCATTTCGTTGACAGTCTTAGCAGTTTTCTGGGTGTTTCGTTGATAGCTCTTTTATATCAACGAAACGCAGCTTTATCAACGAAATAAGACGGGACTTTAACCGCCCAATCCTGATTCGTTGATTTAGCGCTTTTAATCTGAACCGTTGTAATTTGACACGTCTTTTACCACGATCTATGCATACACCCCTGTAAGTATAAATCATGGTAATACTTTAAAAGTAACGATTATATTTTTAAGCCAATCCAGTAATTTACATTTATTATTGGATTCATTTTCTGAGAGTTTTTGGGGGAGTATTTAAGAAATTTTATTTTCATTATTTTTTTTTACCTGTTCTTAAAAATTCCAAAGGTTTTTTTTTTTTTCTCTCTTCTTCTCTCTAACAAGCAATTCAGTTCGAAGCTTTCCTTTAATCAACAATGGCACCTATAGTCAAGCTTATGTCTGCTGGAGGGTTCATCTATGAGAAGAACAACTCCATCCCTTTTGTTGTCAAGGAAAACCCGAACAGCCTGTTCTTCAAAATGATGGATTTCATGAAGAATTGCAAGTTGAGCTATGCAATGTTTCACTCTACACCACTCTACAATGAGATAATCGAGGAAATTTGGACCTCATGTGAGTATAGTGGAACAAACTGCACACTACAATTCACCCTTCAAGGTAATGAGTACATAGTTAATTCTGATGTTTTGCAAGCATGTTTACATATTCTTGATAATAACTGTGATGCTTTGCCTACTAACACTGAAATAACTACCATGCTAAATTCTATAAACTACTCTTTGCCTACTGATAATCTGGGTAGAATAATTAGGAGAGGTTTGGTTAGGGAATACAGTTATTTAGCTGATGCATTCATTAAGGTCTTTTCTGGAAAGATTAGTAATTTTGATGCATTAACTAACTCTATGTTAATTCTCCTAACCATGCTTCTAAATGATAGATATCACAACTTTAGCACCCAACTTATGTATGAAATTGGTGCTAAGTTGGGTGACAAAGCAAATAGGAAGAAAAATATCTATTATGCTAGGTTTCTGATGATGTTGGCTAACCATGTTAGTCCAGCACCATTAGTTATCTCTAACCCTAATGCCAGGTTTGAGTGCTTTGTGCAAGAAAAGAGAGTATTGACAGACATACTGAGGCTGAACCACAATGGTGATGTTCCAGTGGTGTATCTGCCAATCATTGAGGTAACTACTACTATCCCTGTTAGTGTAGCTAACACCTCTACTGTTTTACCTTCCAATGTTGCTATGGAGTCTGTAGCTGTGACCCAACAGGCTCCTGCCCTAGCAACAAAACCAAAATCAAAGAAATCCTCCAAGCCAACCTCAGGTGCTTCTCAAAAGGCACCTGTTGTAAAAACTACCACACAACCTAAGGGGAGTGAGTCTGGAGTTGTGAGAGGTGAGGGAAGGGGTGAACATCAAAGAAACCCCAAGGATAAGGAAGGACAGGTTAGTGTGTACCAGCCAAGCCCCATTGTGTCTTCCCAACAAGGCACAATGAGTAACATGGATTTAAACACAAGTCTAATTGCATCCTCCCAAAAGGATGTGATTATTGAAACAAGCTCTCCTCCTAGAGCACAGTCCAAAAGGGTAAGGGACACTTCAAGCCCACAGTCTACATTTTCCCAATACCAAAGGAGAGTGAAGCAAAAGTCCAAGGGTACACAGGGTGCACACACACTGGAAGCAACACTTCCAGTTTCTCAAATTCAGTTTGATGTAACCCCTATCATTTCTCTGGGGTTACAGTCCCATTCTCTAAACATCAATCTTGAATTATCTCCATCAAATTCACCAACTCAATCTTTAGATGTGGACATGATCCATACATCTATTCCTGATTCTCCAACTCTAATCTTGGAGAAGCCCCACTCTGAAGCTGATGGCCATCACTTGTTAAGTGATTTGTTGGGCCATCGACCAACTTTTCCTGAAGTTGCAAGGGGATCTATGGACCAATCTTTAAAATCAATCACCACAGACTCTACTGTAATTTCTCATTCTCAAAGTGCTTTCTTGACTTCATCAACGAAACAGTCTATTTCGTTGACAAGTGTTTCTCCATCAACGGTATCCATACCGTTGACAGTTCAAACTACCATTCCGTTGATAGTTCACTCTGCACCTTTAATTGAAAATCAAGTTGTTCCCACAACTAGTGCAGATGATCTAGTGGTAGTTGAGACACTTCTAGGACTGAGAGGGAGTGAAACTGAGAGGCTGGCTTGCAGCCAGGCAAAAGGAGAGAATGTGAGTGAGAGGCTGGCTATTTCTTCCAGCCAGGCAAAAGGAGAGATTGAGAGTTCCACCTTAGAAGGTGAAGGTGAGGGTGTGAGAGGTGTGAGCCATGGGGAGCCCATGATGCAAGAACAGAGTGGAGAGAGAGAAGGGACTACAGGAGTAATAAGGATGGAAGCAGTCATTGCTAGTGAGTTAATGGAGGTCAGTGAGGGAGAAAGGAAACTTACTTTCCAAGAGGTTTATCAACAAACTCTGGATAGTATTTCCCTGGATCCTGAGACCTTTACTCATCCTGTGTCAGCCTATCAAGTTTTGGCTCAACAGGGCAATGTGGAGGCAGAGAGGTCACTACAACTAATTCACACAACTGCATCAATGCAAAGAGCAAAGGATGCCTTGACCAATCTACCTCCAGGGGCTGAAGCAAGTGGAGAATTTGATTTTTCTGATAATGAGGATAGCTTTGGTGACATTCTACAGGTGGCCACTACTGCACAGACTGGGACTTCTGTGGTGCCTCCTACACCAAACTGGCTTTCTCAAGATATGCATGGTAGATGCAATTTGGATGCTGCCATCACAAGGCAGTACAATGAAGCATATCTAGCTCATGAGTCTGCAGGAGCAAGGGACAAGAAATTCTACAAAGCCATCATGGATTCTCTGGAAATTCAAAGGCTACAAATGTTGCAGACAAGGATTGAGGCTACAGAAATCAAGGACTCAATTAGCAACCTTAGGGCTGCTACTGACAGGAGGCTAGATGAAAAGCTTCCTCTTCACACTGTCTCCAGGATGACAAGGTTTTTCACCAAGGAACCTGAAGTGTCTTCATCTTTGAAAACTCTTTCCTCTAGAGTGGACAAAGTTGAGGCTACACTTAGTCACATGCAAAAGGAGCAGGAGAAGCAAACTCAGCTACTCACCCAGCTTCTGGCAGCTCAAGGGCTCCCTATCATCTCACTTGATGCTAACAAAAAGGGGGAGAAATCTAAGGAGCTAGACATTCAGATTACAAAGGTTATGGTCCCAGCCATCTCCTTACCAGACGAGCCATTAGCAATGGGGGAGTTTCCAAAGAAGAAAAAGGACAGTATTGACCTGATCCAGGAAGCCTCTTTGAGGATGAAACTTGCAGAACAAATCAAGGATCACTGGTCAAATATTGAAGCAAAGGTCAAGAAGCTAGCTGACACTAAAAAGGTATCATCTGTACAAGCTACTTCAAAACCACCATCAACAAATGAAATGGTGACAGTGCAAATGGAGCCACAATTCAGGAGTTCCTATGTCATGGAACCCCTTCAGCATGGAGTCCTTCAAGATTCAAGGAATGAGAAAGGACAAGCTTCATGTTTGAGGAATGTGGATGCAAGAGGGATATCTCCAGTATCTCCCATAAAACCCAAAGGCAAGAACATAGAAAGGATAGCTTATCCTCCACCAAAGCCAGATGAGTTCAAAGTCTTAGGGAAGCTGATCAAGGAGAGCAAAGAAAGCAATCATCCAAGCATAAGGAACAAGAGGGCACTCATCTACAGGGATAACAAGGAAATCTACATTTGGGTTGGTCACCCAAATTTTGCTAAGGCCAAAGCTGAAGAAAGTGAAAGGGCAGCAATGCAAGCTCTTGCAGTTGCTCAATAACTTGAAGATGAAGAAGCCCTACAGGAAGAAAAGGCCAAGGATAAAGCTAAGGAAGCTGGAAAGAAGAAGAGAACAAGTCAGCCAAAGGCTAGAGCTAAGAGGAATCTGAACTTTGATGAAGATGATTCTCAAGAAACTGCTCAAGACTCTTCCACAACAAGTGCACATCAAATTCCTGGTGATCTACCTATTGAGGGAAAGTTGGCTTGTGATCCTGCACATCCTGTCAATTTTCATGATCATCCAATCATGCCAAAAGAGGAACCTTTTGATTTTGATGAAGCCTACTTTCCAAAGTTCCTGTTAGAGAAGGACCAACCAATGAAGACAAAGAAGAGGTCTGTCAAAGCAAAGCCTGTTCTTGTGAGAAAGCCACAATCTCAAAAACCCCCTGCAAACCCAGAGGACTGCATGTACATTGCTGACATCAGGGAAGAATCCAGTCTACATCTTGACTTAGACAACCTGGTGGAAGTAAGGGGAATTGCAGCTTCTCAAAAGTTGCCTGAAAGACTAGTGTTCATATTCAAGGGAGGTAGAGAACAAGTGTGGCCTCTCTACAGAATTTTAGGAGAAGACTATCAAACACTACTCTCAGTGTTTAGATGCTTGAAAAAGGACTTTGGTTTCACCAAAACAGCCAAGTCTGAGGTGGTCTCCAAAATCTGTCAGATAAAGGCTAGCTGGAACAAGCCTGAGGCTCTTCCCAGGATACTTAGAGTTCCCTCAACAGGAAAGAAAATCCATCTTCAACCTTATTGGATGATGGAGTTTAAGGACAAGGACAATTGCAGAAGATTCTTCAGAATGGAAGACCAGCTGGAGAAGGCATCTAATCAAACTCTAAAGCTGATGCAATCCAAGCTTGGTGATCAAGATGAAGAGGAGAAAATCTTCTACAGAAGGCTACAGGTCCAGATTGAGGAAAACAACTCCAAGAGAGGGAAGAAGACTATGCCACAAAGAAGTCACAGATGAAACATTTGCTCAGACTAGAGGAGCACTTGTGGGCATTAGTCTTGTAAGTCTTGTATTTTGTCTATAAAGTTTTGAAGCTTAATACATTTTCTACTTTTGTAATTTATGATGTATCTGAGTGTTTTTGTTATCATCAAGTCTCTTGATTTATGGCTGTTATTCTATCAGTCATAAATTGGGGGAGATTGTTAGGAATATGTTGTTCTTGATGATAAACATAAAACACTTAGTAGAATTTGTGTAAAGTCATTTTTGTAACTGTCAACGAAATGGCATGCTTTGCAGCATTCCGTTGATAGGAAGCTCATCAACGAAATGAGTGTTGTAGCAATTGCATTGTACAATACTTCACAGTATGATAGGCATTCTGTTATATGTTTTAGATAGGTTTTCTAAGTCATGTTGACTAAGTACTAGATAGGCAAAATAGGTTGGTTAATTGTAAATATGTTATGCCTTGTAATTTTGACTAAGTGAAGACATGTCAACGGTATGAAGATTACTCTGTCAACGGTATGGAGTTTACCCGTCAACGAAACGAGGGAAACACCATCAACGGAATGAAGAATGAAGCTATCAACGAAACACATCTCCTTGCTATCAACGAATCAATGTTGCTTTTTGAACAGTTGACAAAGTGATAGTGACAGTTTACTGAACAGATCTAAAAGGAGATATGGAAGTGTACTTTGCATTGGAAGCCATCAAAGTGGATACTGGAAATAAGGAAACATTCCAATTTCCAATAAGGCTCTTGGAAATGATTATAATGAGCATGAAGACAAAAGCAAAGATCTCCAAGGACCATTGGACAAAAGGAATGAAAAGCAAGCTACTGATGGTTACTACTATTATTCTTTAGTTTAACCAAACGTAGAATTGTAAACTTGGGATTATATAACCAAGTGTAGCAGTTACTTTAGAAATAAGAGAAGAAACACAAATAGATAGTATTAGCTATTTTTGAGAGCAATTCTTCTCTACAACCTTGTAACTGAGCAGCTGTGTACTTTTGTATCACAGATTATTTCCGCAATAAAAACACTTCAGTTGGATCATCAAACAATCCAACTGAATTATTTATATCTTGTGTTTTTATTTATTCAGTTCAGTTTAATTTTATAAAGTGTTTAGTTTCAAGAAAATATCAAGAATTGTATTCAACCCCCCCTTCTACAATTCTGTTAGGTCATTTGGGAATAACAAAGTCCAGCAGCTCCTAATTTTCAAAGCCAGGGGGCTGTTCCACATAAACTTCTTCATCAAGCTCACCATTCAGGAATGCACTCTTAACATCCATTTGATAGACTTTAAAATTGGAATAAGCCGCAAATGCTAAGAACATCCTGATGGCCTCAAGTCTAGCCACCGGTACATAGGTTTCATCATAATCAATGCCTTCAGCTTTTGAATACCCTTGTGCAACCAGTCTTGCCTTGTTCCTTGTAACAATGCCATCCTCATCTAGCTTGTTCCTGTATACCCATCTTGTACCAACTACTTTCTTGTTCTTTGGCCTGGGTACCAGCTTCCAGACTTGCTGTTGTTCAAACTGATTGAGTTCATCTTGCATAGCAATCACCCAATCTGGATCAGTCAGTGCTTCCTCAGTTTTCTTTGGCTCCATTTCAGATAGAAATACTGAATAATGACATTCATTCTGAGTTGCACTTCTAGTTTTAACTCCAACATCTGGATCACCAATGATCAGCTCAAAAGGATGAGCTCTATTCCATACAGTCTGTCTTGGAAGATTTGATCTTGATGATTCGCCTTGAAATTCACTTTGATGTTGTGAGTGACTTGTTGATCCTTCATTTGCTCCCCCTGAGTTGTTGCTTGATTGCCTTGATGATTCTTCTCCAGTGTTGGTGGTATCTCCATTGTTACCAGTGTTTCCACCACCACCACCATGATCATTATCATCATTGTTATTATCATTACCAGCAATAACTTCAGGTGGGGCTCCATCATCTGATTCTGAGTCTGGCAAGTTATCAAACTTCAGCTTCTCAGATGAATCTTCTTTTTGGATATTAGGGAGCTTAGTGTCATCAAAAGTAACATTGACACTTTCCTTTACCGTGTGACTGCCAACCAAGTAGACCATGTAAGATCTTCTGGAATAACCAACAAAAATAGCTTCTTGTGCCTTAGCATCAAACTTGCCACGTTTAACATTATCATCTATAAGCACAAAGCATTTTGCTCCAAATACATGAAAGTACTTGACAGTTGGTTTCTTGTTGTTCATGATCTCATAAGGAGTCTTCATTAAGTCCTTGTTGATTAAAGTTCAATTCTGAGTATAACAAGTTGTATTCGCTACTTCAGCCCAAAAGTACGTTGGAAGTTTGGACTCACTTAACATAGTCCTAGCAGCTTCAATCAATGTACGATTCTTTCTTTCCACTACTCCATTTTGTTGAGGAGTTCTAGGGGCAGAATACTGTCTTGTTATTCCTTTATCAGCAAAAAAGTCATTTAGGACTGCATTCTTTAATTCAGTACCATTATCTGACCTTATGGCTCTAACAGGGAATCTAGAATCCAGCTCAATCAACTTTATGTGATCAATCACCAGGTGTGGGGTCTCATCCTTGGAATGTAGGAATAAAACCCATGTATATTTTGAATAGTCATCAACAATCACAAGTGCATATCGTTTCTTTGACATGGACATCACATTAACTGGACCAAACAAATCCATGTGCAGTAGCTGAAGTGGTTCAGTTATTGATGATGTGTCAGTGCCCTTGTGAGAAGCTTTCTTTGACTTTCCTTTCTGACATGCCTCACACAGTCCTTCCTGTGTAAATTCCATCTGAGGCAAACCTCTAACCAATTCCCTCTTGACTAAAGAGTTCATGGTTTTGAAGTTAAGGTGAGACATCTTCTTGTGCCATAGCCAACTTTCATCTGATGAAGCTTTAGCATAAAAACAATTAACTTCATCCTTGGATCCAGAGTCCAAATCAGCTATGAACAAATAACCTTTCCTTACTCCTTGAAGAGTAGGATTTCCATTCTTCTTGTGAAGGATCTGACATTTGTCTCTTTCAAAGGAAACAACATATCCTCTGTCACAGAAATGACTGATGCTGAGAAGATTGAACCTCAGACCTTCCACAAATGATACATCTTCAATGATAACATTTCCAAAATTCAAACAGCCATATCCTCTCGTAATACCCTTGTTGTTATCTCCAAAGGTAACTACTGGGCCAGCTTTCTCAACCAAATCTGATAGCAGGGCTCTATCTCTGGTCATATGCCTTGAACAACCACTGTCAAGAATCCACATAACACGGTTTACCTGTTTAACTCCCTGCAATATCAAATTGATTAGTCCTTCCTCGGAACCCAAACTTGATTGGGTCCGGCATACTTAAAGAACTGGCCTTTGTCAGGCAAAACAACCTTTTTAGCGACAACTACTTCAACCTCTTTCACAAAAGAGCGTTTCCATTTATAACCAGCCTTAACACATTTCTGAGTAGGCTTGGGGATAAATGAATCCACTCTAGTCTTAGGAGGACTAGTAGTATTAGCTCTAACATGCTTCTTATTATTAACATGTTGACGTGGAGCAGTCTTATCTTTAGATACATGCTTTTTATTAAAATAAGCATACATAACATTGAAAGCACAAGACATGCAATTAATCACACCACATGCTTTATGAGAAGAATTAACAACATGCATGTTAGTTCTACAGTTGTTTTGATCTAACTTATGGATATCTGATTTAGTCTTTTTAGTTGTAGCAACTTTGACTGGAATATCAGATATACACTTTTTGGACTGTTTAACTTCCAAAGCAGTATCTTCTTCACGAATCTCCTCAGCAATGATTATAGAGTATTCATTCAGAGGATCTGCCTCGGACTCCTTACAGAAGGGTGTTTCAATACCCTTAAGCACATATGGAACACCCCTTCCTTCAGTTCTTACTCTACAAGGGGAATTAATTACAAGCAATCCAATGGCCTCATTATAATCATAACCTATACTGACATGATTACCAATAGCTTGTTTATTGAGAATCTTTTTAGCTGTCTTACAAGAGTTGTAATAGGCATTAGATTTAGTCTTAAGCTCACTATTCTCTTTCTTGAGAATGGTTTCCAGTTGAATATAACATTTAACCCTATTCTCAAGAAATGCTATTTTCTCAGTAAGTTCATCCTGATTAACATGCACTAGTTTTAATTCTTTTATCTCATTTTCAAGATTTGTGTTTAAAAGAATTATACTATCATTTTCAGTGTGTGCACAATCTAAGGTGCCAGCAAGATGACGAATCATTTCAGTATCAGTAAATGTTACCTCTGACATGTATCTGGATGAAGTGCTTGCCTCATTAGCCACTAAAGCAAGGTTCCCAATCTCACCTGCTTCTTCATCACTGTCAGTGTCATCCCAACTCTTACCTTCAGCAACATAGGCTTTCCCAATCTTGTTCTTCTTGCTAGAATCAAATGTGTTTCTAGTCACTTGCTTTGGCTTTCTGCATTCAGTAGCAAAGTGACCCAACTCATTGCAATTGTAGCATCTGATTGTGCTCCTATCCACAGTTCCAGTTTTGTAGCCACCCCTTGTGCTACTTGAAGAGGAAGATCCACCTCTCTGAAATCTGGGCCTGAACTTAAGATTGGGATTCCTCTTGAATCTGAACTTCCCAAACTTCCTGACTATCAAAGCCAAATCACCATCTTCCAGCTGATCAAGTTCCTCTAAAGAATAGAAGTCACCACCAGATTGATCAATGGATGTTAATCCATATTCAGCATCAATAACGTTCATGTTAGAACTGGAAGGTTGAACAGCCTTCACTTCCAGTTTCCGTGGGACTTCAGCAGCCAATGCAGTAGAAGTACTCACTATCCTCCCAGTTCCATATAACTCATCCTGTTGAATCTGCTCCAGCTCATAGGTCTTCCGAACACCATACAGTCTTTCCAAAGAAACCTTTTTAAGATCTCTTGCTTCTCTAATGGCAGATATTCTGTGCTCCAAATGACGTGGAAGTGTAAGTAGGAACTTCTTGTTAATTTCCTTGATAGTGTAGCGCTTCCCATTAAGATTCAGATCATTGATTAATTTGTTGTATCTCTCAAAAACCTCAGAGATACCTTCACCAGGGTTTGATCTGAAATGCTCATATTGAGAGGTGAGAATTTCCAGCTTATTCTCTCTAACTTCCTCTGTCCCCTCATTGATTATCTCTATGGTTTCCCAAATGTGTTTGGCAGTATCATAGTTTAGGACATGATTATGCATGATAGGATCAAGACAATCAACAAGGATCAGCTGTAGACAGGCATCCAAGGTAACATCCTCTTTTTCACCAGGAGTGAAATCCTTGGGATCTTTAGGGTACATCCTAGCAGCCCTAGTAAAAATGTTATTCTCTATAAGTTCTCCCTCAATAATCATAGGGACTTTGGGACCACTCTTCAGCACATCCAAGTATTTAGGATTAGCAACTTTAAGAAATAGAAACATCTTCTTCTTCCACATAGGATAATGCTCCCTGCTGAACATGGGAATCTTTACTGTACCAACCTTCTGAGTTGTAGACATTTTTGAGATTTTTAAAGAATAATAAAAATTTCAGAGTTTAAGAAAAAATCTCAAAACAATTGGATCTTTGATTTGTATATCAATCAAAAGGCTCTGATGCCAATTGTTAGGTCCTGATAAGTTTGTAGAAGGGGGGTTGAATACAAACTATACCGTTTTATCGAAATTTGTCCTTTGAATAATTTAACAATTAAGAACAAATTAATGCGGAATATAAATGAAACAAAATTCAAGTTAAATATAAACTATATTAAACTTGAAGGGTGTTGCAAATACAGTACGGATTACAAAGTATTTATCTCAAACTAATTAATACAAATTTAGAATAAATTCGACATGAACTTTTCTAATATTTGTAATAAAAAGATCGAATGCTAAAAGCAAAGTTCGAGATAAATTCTAGGGATAAAAATCCGCTAGTTAATCAAAGCAATACAAGTAATCAACTTCTAGTGGTTTGGATTTAACAATACAAACTAGAATTAATTGCTTGAGAAGAAATGAGATCAAATGGCTTTTCTTCTTTTGCTGGAGAGAAAGTTCTGTGAGATTTGATAATTCTGTATCTCTCTTCTTCTGTCCAGCCTCGGGTAAAAATACAATTCAGTTGCCTTGTATGACCTTTTAATTAGATCAAAATGACCTAATTAAACTGAGAAGAACCTGTTTTAAACTGTGTACAATACTTGTATGACCATTCAGTAGAACCATGGTTCACCAATAGAACCTGCAGAAAATGCTCGGTATGACCTAGCATACTTCTACCAACTCTTGGTAGAACCTTAGAAAAGCAACTTGTATGACCTCAAGTATTCTGACAACTATTTCGGTAGAACCTGGGAAAGTAATCGGTATGACCTATCAAAATGACTTTGTATGACCTGAAATAATTCGGTAGAACCTAGCATCTTTACAGAGCAGGTCATACTGAGTTTTATTATACAGGTCATACCGAGTTTTATAAAACAGGTCATACCGAGTTTTTACAGAACATCCTTTTAAATAATTTAGATAGATTAAATTAAAGATTAACTTAATTCTTTTATATATTTAAGTTAATAAATAATTTAGCCAACTAAATTAGTTAATTTAATAATAGAATTAATTTATTAATTAAATTAATTTATTAATTTATTAATTAAATTAATTTAACATGAAAGGAATATAATCTAAAAACCAAGCTTCCTCTATCTTCTCAAAACCACTGAATATAGATGATTTAATTCCACTGATTGATGTCGTCATTCGATGCACTGTCTGGTTTCATGATTTACTGACATCAATGATAATTCTTCATCTTTAAAACATTTAAAGCTGTGGCTTCTTTTCTTTAGCTCTGATTAAACTCTGTATCCTGTACTTCTTCTGTCACCAACTGGAAATCTCTGTCACTGTAGTAAATCCACTTTCTTGAATACTTCACTGAGGCTTGAACAATAAATTGAACTTCTTTCAATGTATAATAACTTCAAGTCTGTAGATGACTTTAATTCTCCATTCTCTTGACAGATAAAACTCTCTGAGATTCCTGTGACCTTTAATCTAATATTTACTTATTACATTCTAGTTTAAGTTGAGTAAAATCCTCGAATTACAAATAGGCTATAGCATATGCCTTTCAATTGTGTTCTCCCATATTTACATCTTCTCCTTAAATTTAATATTTTAAAGAAATTAAAATTACTCCCTCCGTCCCATTTTTATTGTCCACCATCAAAAACCCACCTTTTATTCAATCATATGAAATAAACCGATAGTTACCAAAAAGTTGTATTGCTTTTCATAAAAATTAACATAATTAACACATAATTTACCATATAAACTAAAAGTGGACAAGAATTTTGGGACGAATGAAAAAGGAAATTTCGGACAATAAAACTGGGACAGAGGGAGTATTAAAAATACATAAAAGTAATTTTTGAAAACGATAAAATAGACTTAAATAAATTTAACTTTAACTCAGTTTAAAAAATATTATTTTTTTAAAAAAATTACAATTTTTTTAAATTAAAATTCAATTAAAATATTAAAAATTCTGACTGAAAATCGGATTCGGATAATATTATTTAAATATTTTCGGATTTGAATACGGATTCGGATACGGATTCAGATTTTCGGATTCGGATACTGGCATATCTGTATCCGAATTATCCGTTTGAGAGCCCTAATTCATTGGATATCCACCCACACAAGAAGGCTATAGACTGTTAAATCTCACCACAATGTCTCCATTTATTTCCAGAAATGTGACATTTTGTGAGTCAGTGTTCCCTCTAAATTCATCTGCCTTTGCCTATACCTCTACCTTCATCTCAAATCAACTCTTATACTGATGACATCATAGAACCTACCAATGACCATGGTGACACTGATAATGATGACAATGAAGTTGAAGAAGTCAATCTTGACTCATCACAGAACTCTTATCAGTCCAGTACTCCAGAAAATAATTCAAACACTGAATCTGAGATCATTCCTAGAAGGTCCAGTAGAATCAAACAAAAACCTGCTTGGATGTCTGACTTTGAAACACCTGCAACAAATACTGTTGTAGCCCTTGAATCAGTCATCTCTTACTCTACACAGCCATCTACCACTGTTTCCTGGCCACAATATCTGAGTATAAAGACCCTGTCAACTTTGCTCAAGTTGTTCAACACAAACATTGGGTAGATGCTATGAATGCAGAATTAATAGCCCTTGAAGACAATGACACTTGGGAACTGACTACTCTTCCACCTGGAAAGAATGCAATTGGATGCAAATGGTTATTCAAAACTAAGTTCATATCAGATGGGATGATAGAGAAGCATAAAGCTAGGCTAGTTATACTTTGTTGTAGGCAAACTTATGGAGTTGACTACATGGAGACCTTTGCACCTGTGGCAAAGCTGTCAACTGTAAGAGCCTTGTTTGTTGTCACAGCTATGCTGGACTGGTTTGCATTTCAGATGGATGTATCAAATGCTTTTTTGCACGGGGAACTTGATGATAAAGTATACATGAAGCTCCCTCATGGTTATACTGGTATTGGCAGTATGGTGAGTCAAAAACATGGGGAGTTCTCCACAGCAAAAGCACAGACCATGGTGTACAAGTTGAAGAAAGCCGTGTATGGGTTGAAACAGGCACCAAGGCTTTGGGCCAACAAGTTGGGAGTTACTCTTGTTTCAGCTGGCTACAAACACTCCAAAACAAATTACAGTATGTTCACAAAAACAGAAGGAAATGTTGTCACAGTGGTTCTAATCTATGTAGAAGACATCCTCATCACTGGAAATTGTCAATCATCTATAGTTCAAAGCTTTTCTATCAAGTGTTTTTCATATGAAGGATCTAGGACCAGTTTCATACTTCCTTGGATTGGAAATTGACAGATCAAGCAAAGGCATATTCATGTCTCAAAAGAAGTACACTCTAGACCTTATTCAAGAGTTTGGCTTCACTGATGCCACCCCTCTCAAGTTACCTCTGGACTGTCATCTCAAACTAACTCCAGATAAGGGAGATGTGTTAACTGATCTTCATTCCTATCAGAGATTGCTTGGGAAATTGATTTATCTAACTGTTACAAGGCCAGACCTGTCATATCCTGTCCACATCTTATCTCAATTCATGCATAGGCCTATAAATGTTCATATGCAGGAGGCTAAAAGGCTATTAAGGTATTTGGTGGGTAATCCAGGTCAAGGGGTCTTGTTGGCATCAATATCTGCAGCCAAACTCACTGCCTATTGTGACAGTGATTGGGCCAGCTTCCCTCATACAAGAAAGTCCACTACTGGCTATTGCATTCTACTTGGTTCATCTCCAATCTCCTGGAAAACCAAGAAACAAATTGTGGTTGCTAGGTCAACAGCAGAGGCAGAGTATAGAGCCCTTGCATTAACTACATGTGAAGTGACTTGGCTAACATCACTCCTGAAAGACATTGGCCTGAATGATCTTCCTCATGCTGTTATGAAGTGTGATAATCAAGCAGCTCTCTCCATTGTAGCCAATCCAGTGCAGCATGAAAGAACAAAGCACATTGAGATTGACTGCCACTTCATTCGGGATAAAGTAAACTCTGGAGAAATTGTCACTAATTATGTGCCCTCTCATGCTCAACTTGCAGACATCATGACAAAGACACTCTCAGTTAAGCAACATTATAATCTACTAGGCAAGATTGGAGTAATAAGGAAAGGAAATGTTGCAATGTTACACCTGAGTGTAGTTAGACAATGAGCTTTCTACTTTTGTCTTATGTCTACTTTATATAGTTTGTCTTATGTTTAATTATTTCCTTTTGTCCTGATCTAAGGGGTAGGTAGTATTGGCTCACATAGTCGAATTTGTATGTTTTGAGATCATTTGCAGGATGTAAATGCCAGTCTTCTGCATATGTTTTTCTGATTTGAGTAGATGACCCTAGGATTTTGGTCAGAAACCTAACATCTGCGGGGTCGAAGTTCAGCACTTCGATACACTTGTTTTCAATTTATTGTTTCTTTTCTCCAAATGTTGATTCTATTTGCAGTGCTCCTCTGGATGGGCAGTCGCCCAGGAATCAAAATCTTCTTAATTCATGACCCAGACCCCTTTCCACAACAAGCCTGCAAGTTTTCTGCTAAACGTAGTCCTTTCCTAAGAAGTATTGTAACTTTCTTTGTTTGTAGTTTACATAGTTCTTTCAAGTATAAGGCAAGCCAAGGGGAAGTGAAGATTAGAACCCATGAGAAAGTCATGGAGGAAGCGCCGGGGATGCGCATTTGTCACCTAAGTCCTCAATTGTTAATATAGAGTACTTCGAATGAGATTCAGCAATATATTATAAATAACTTCGAATCATTTATCGTTAAGGTATCGAAATGATCTCTTTAGCTACTTCTATTTTGTGGAAATCAATCTTCTACAAATGGTTATATGTTTCGGAATTTGAGAGTATATTTGCTGTTAGACAATGAAACTACTCATGTGTAGTTCATAAGCATTTTACCATGTCCGTTATCAAATCATTGTAAATAATATTCTGGAATCTGGATTTTTCTTTTTCTAAATCAATGTAGTTTTTGTTGTAGTCAACAAATTCTTTGCTTGCTACAACTGATGGAAAGTAACATTTTAACAAGAATCTAGCATCACAGTTGGGGTTTTATAAACTTTGATGTGGTCTCCTTGTTAGGTTAATTGTTCCATGCATTCCTCATGCCCTAGTAAACATTTTGGGCCACTAAATACTGGCCGTAGAGTTGCCTGATGCACATTTTTCTCTTGTTGGGTTAATCTTAAACGTTTTTATGTTTTGTTTGTTTTTGAATAAACTGTAACAAGACTTAGTCTTGTTAGTGGTAGTGTTAGTGGCTAGTTTTTAGGAGATTAAATTGGCCAGGATGGTAGATGTAGTGCAAGTAGTCTGTCCTGATTTCTAGCTATTTCAGTTGTATTCCAGGAGTATATATATACTCGTTTTCTGCAAGCAATAAAATCAGCCCTTCGGCAAAACAAAGTCTGGTGCATTTCTGTTATACAGCAATACAAATATATATATATTACAGGTGTTTAAACTAGATTTGGTATCAGAGCCTTGTTATTCTCAGTGAAGGCCAAAGGTGTCGATGATGGATTTCAACAAAGGGAAAGTGGGAGGATCAATTGGTCTAAGCTATCCAACTCTGACCAGAACCAACTACACGACGTGGGCTCTGAAAATGAAGGTGTATTTGCAAGCGCAGGGAGTCTGGACAGCCATAGAACCAAGTGATCCGAAAGCAGCCATTGAAGAGAAGATGGATAAAATTGTTTTGGCTATGCTTTATCAAGGTCTACCTGAGGATCTACTGTTGTCCATTGCAGAAAAAGTTACAGCAAAGGAGGCATGGGATGGGCTGAAAACTATGTGTCAAGGAGTCGACCGTGTCAAGAAAGCAAAGGTTCAAACACTGAAAACGGAGTTTGAATCCTTAAGCATGAAGGAGAATGAACAGCTGGATGATTTCTACCTGAAATTGAACGGACTTGTAACCAACATACGAGCCTTAGGAGAAGAGATGAAGGAGTCCTATGTGGTTAAAAAATTGCTACGTGCTATGCCGTCCAAATTTCTTCAAATTGTCTCCACATTGGAACAATTTAGTAATCTGGAAACATTATCTGTGGAAGAGGCAGTGGGTTCGTTGAAAGCACACGAGGAAAGGATGCGAGGCAGTGGGAAAGGAGAACTTAATAATGATGGACAATTGATGCTTACTGAAGAGGAATGGGTGAAACGTGAACATAGTGAAGGAAAATTGTTGCTCTCACGCGAAGAATGGTTGAAGAAGACTAAGCAAAGGACATCAGAGGGCTCGTCAAACTATAAAGGAAGAGGAGGACGAGACAAGAGCAGCTTAAAGTGCTACAATTGTTCTGGTTACGGACATTTTGCTGCAGATTGTAGGAAACCAAGGCCATTTAGGGAGCACAAGGAGGAATCGAACATGATCAAATGTGAAGATGATGAGCCAACGTTGCTTTTGGAAAAGTGTTCGAAAGAAGACTCCAGTGTCACTCAACTAAATGAAGACCAGGTTGTACCATCCCAGATGTGTAAAGTTTAAAACAATTCCAACGTATGGTACTTGGACAATGGAGCATCCAGCCATATGACGGGTTTCAAGTCGAAATTCATTAGACAGGATGAACGAATAAACGGAGAGGTAAGCTTCGGGGATGGTTCCACAGTAAGAATTGAAGGAAAAGGCGACGTGATGTTCGAGTGCAAAAATGGTGAACATTGCACTCTGGAGGGAGTATACTACATACCAACACTGCGAAACAATATAATCAGCCTTGGGCAGTTGACCGAGGAGGGAAATCGAATTACAATAAAGGGAGAATTACTTTGGGTCTACGACACGCAAGACAGCCTACTCATGAAGGTACGAAAATCTCCAAATAGGCTCTATAAAATTATTCTCAATACTCCAAAGGATCTATGTTTACTGTCAAAACAAGAGGAAGTGTCATCACTGTGGCACAGGTGTGTGGGTCACGTAAATTACCATGCTCTTTCGCTAATGACAAAGGAAAGAATGGTCGATGGAATGGCTAAAATTACTCAAACAGACGGTGTATGCTCGGGGTGCTTGATATCGAAACAAACACGAAAGAAATTTCCATCAAAATCAAGCTATCAAGCCACAAAACCACTTGAGCTAATTCACGGCGATCTCTGTGGTCCCATTCTCCCTGAAACAGCCTCTGGGAAAAGGTACTTCTTTCTTCTTGTAGACGATTATAGTCGATATATGTGGGTTTACTTCTTGCAGTACAAAAATGAAGCCTTGAATGCATTCAAGAAATTCTGTTCGTTGGTTGAGAGAGGACCAACAAAAAGGGTTAGAGCATTTCGAACAGACAGAGGTGGAGAATTTATGTCAAACGACTTCAAAGCATATTGTGAGGAAAAAGGGATCAAGAGGCACTATACAGCTCCATATACGCCACAACAAAATGGCGTAGTCGAACGTCGGAATAGAACAGTGATCGAGATGTCCAGAAGTTGCTTGAAAGAGATGAAACTACCTTCTTTTCTCTGGGGTGAGGCAGTCAGAAACTCAATATACTTGTTGAATCGTCTACCAACAAGAGCACTTTCAGGAGGGACACCATTCGAAGCATGGAATGACAGAAAACCGCACATTGGTCACATCCGGGTTTTTGGGTGTGTGGCACATATGAAGATTCCAAGCCAGCAACTGCGAAAGCTGGACGACCGGAGTAAGCAAGTTGTTAATCTAGGCAAGGAACCTGGAACTAAAGCATACCGTCTGTTGGATCCAATCAATAACAAAATTCATGTCAGTAGAGATGTTACGTTCGAAGAAGGAAAAGCATGGATGTGGAGTCAAATGGAGTGTGCTAATGAAGCATTCAAGGAGACATTCACTGTTGAAGGATATCCAGGGCTAGGAGAAAGGACTGTCAAAAATGAAGAAAGTGAAGACGAACATAGCAATAGTGAAGGCGATGGTTCTCAAGACAGACAAAGTGATGCTGAAAATGGGCAAAGTAGTCATCCAGAATCACCAACATCACAGATATCTCGAACCACAAGTCATAGTCTCGACTCCGAGAACTACGATGACAATGTCGAACCCAAAAGAATCAGGTGAGTCGAGGATGTTTATGGTGAAACAGAAGAAGTTCAGTTAGAAGAGGAACTGTATCTCATGGGAATCGAGGAGCCCATGAACTTTAGACAAGCCATCAAAGATCGTAATTGGAAGGAAGCCATGGAACGAGAAATGCAATCAATCGAAGAGCATAAAACTTGGAGACTCGCAGAACCTCCAAGTGGAAAGAAGATAATTGGCCTGAAATGGATTTTCAAGCTGAAAAAGGACGCAGAAGGGAAAGTAATCAAGTACAAAGCCAGGCTCGTGGCGAAAGTCTATGCCCAGGAACATGGAGTTGATTTTGACGAGATATATACGCCAGTAACAAGACTGGAAACTGTTAGACTACTATTGGCTCTAGCTGCAAAAAGCGAATGGCAAGTGCATCACCTGGATGTAAAAACGGCGTTCTTAAATGGAGAAATCAACGAAGATGTGTATGTTACTCAGCCCGAAGGCTTTGAAAGGAAAGGGAAAGAGAATATGGTGTACAAGTTGTTGAAGGCTCTATACGGACTACGCCAGGCTCCTCGGGCCTGGTATGCGAAACTTAATTTCTGTCTGGATTCGCTTGGTTTTAAAAGATGCTCATCTGAACATGGAGTGTACACTCGAATGAATGGGATGTCAAACTAATAATAGCAGTGTACGTGGACGATTTACTTGTTACTGGGAATAATTCAGAGGCAATCGAGAGTTTTAAGCAGCAAATGAGTCAGAATTTTGAGATGACTGACTTGGGCAAACTCAACTATTACTTGGGAATTGAAGTCGAACAAGGAGAGGGATATATAAAGCTGAGGCAAACAGGGTACGCCAAGAAAATCATAGAGAAGGCTGATATGAAGGGGTGTAATCCTACAAAGTATCCTATGGATCCTAAAGAGCAGATTGATAAAGACGAAGGAGGCAAAACTGTTGATGTGACCCAATACAAAAGTATAATCGGTGGGCTGAGGTATCTGGTACACACCAGGCCTGACATTGCATATTCGGTTGGAATTTCCAGTAGGTATATGGAGAGACCAACAACTTTACATCGGAATGCTGTTAAACGTATCCTTCTATATGTTCAGGGAACACTGCATTTTGGTCTAGTTTATGCGAAGAACAGTGGCAATAATATTGTTACTGGTTTTGCTGAAAGCGACTTGGCCGGAAATCTAGATGACAGGAGGAGCACGGGAGGAATGTGTTTTTACTTAAATGAAAATCTTATCACGTGGGTCTCTCAAAAACAGCGTTGTGTGGCTTTGTCATCCTGTGAAGCGGAGTTTATGGCGGCAACTGCGGCTGCTTGTCAAGCCATATGGATAAGAAATGTGATAAGCCAGTTAACAGCTGAAGAAATTGGGCCAATTGTGCTGTACATTGATAACAAATCTGCTATAGATCTAGAAAAAATCCAGTTTTTCACGGGAGAAGTAAACATATTCACGTTCGCTATCACTTCATAAGGGAATGCGTTGAGAGAGGAGACATTCTATTGAAGCATGTTGCCAGTGAATACCAGAAAGCAGACATTTTAACCAAGGCGTTGATGACTGTCAAATTCGAGAGGATGAGAGGTCTTTTGGGGATTAAGGATTTGCAGGTTTAAGATTAAGGGGGCAATATGTTGGGTTAATCTTAAACGTTTTTATGTTTTGTTTGTTTTTGAATAAACTGTAACAAGACTTAGTCTTGTTAGTGGTAGTGTTAGTGGCTCGTTTTTAGGAGATTAAATTGGCCAGATGGTAGATGTAGTGCAAGTAGTCTGTCCTAATTTCTAGCTATTTCAGTTGTATTCCAGGAGTATATATATACTCGTTTTCTGCAAGCAATAAAATCAGCCCTTCGGCAAAACAAAGTCTGGTGCATTTCTGTTATACAGCAATACAAATATATATATATATTACAGGTGTTTAAACTAGAGCTCTTATCCCGTCATCTGCAGAACTGGTGAAGGAAACAACCAGTCTAAGGGTGAAATAAAATACTCAGAACAGTATCTTCTTTCACTATATCGAGCAGCATATAATTTCTCACCTGGAGAAATTGGAACCTCTTCGAAGATAAGAGTAACATGCAATCTGAAAAAAGCTCTGTTATATGTTGTCTCAGATCAGAGCCTAAATTGTGCAAGATAGTCCTGATTATTACAATTGCAGTCTCCCTTATGCACGTAACGTGGCCAATTCAGATGATAAGAAACATGCTGCTACTCCAAAGGCATCATATCAATTGGTCAGTGAACTAGAAATGAACGATCTTAATGTTATGTACAGCTAAAGTATTGCATTCTCAAAACAAAAACAAAAAACATGATTTCAACTTCTGTTAATCATGTCTTCGCTACGGAGCTTCGCCACCTCATAGAGCAAAGTACATCACCTTCGACTTCTGAAGATAAGATTTTCTGGGGAGATTACTGGCCAGCTATGAAAGCTCCTGTAAAAATAATTTGTGATAATATTAGAAGGCATGGACGAGAAGTTAGCAGGACATACTTGGTATGGCACTCTCTTTTAATACCAAAGTGCTCATGTATCCTTTGGATGGCCCTGAAAGACAAGCTCTTGAAGAAAGATAGAATGATTAAGTTTGGAATGAATGTTCTCTCGGCTTGGGCTCTTTGCAATGGCCATGATGAATCTGCATTGCATTTATTAACTGAATGTTCCTACACTACAGCGCTGCTCCGAAGATATTCTAGTACGGTTCCTGGTAACTGGCCTTCATAAAATTTCACTAACACAAACTCCATTCAGAGTAGATATCTCATCCTTTACATTGGAGTGAGAATCTACTGCATATGGAGAAAAAGGAATAAAAGAATCCACAATGCAGGTACTAACAATTCAGAGAGGTGATTATTTACAAAAAGATTCAGCAGCTAGTTTGAAGTAAAGCACTAACTAACGCCAAATTTTGGTGCTCAGCAAGAAATGATCCCACCCTCTGTAGTCTGCTGTACTAAGTTTAATTTATCTTGTTTTAGTCTGTTAAATTTCCTAGCTTTCAGTTAGGTTTTTCTAAGATCTGAGGCATGTCTCACTCTTTTTGCTGGTGATATTTATTAAGCAAAAAAAAAAATCCGGGCGACTGCATGGATGTTAACCTTAGCAGGCCTGATTGCCTTTGAAAAGACATTGTCAGATGCATGTCTTCTATATATTATAGACTTGCAGATCCCACTCTGAGGAATACAGGCTTTTCAACTTCTTCTAATTCGTTGCTGTCCTCCTCCAGTATATTATCTCCGAGGAATCTTTCAAAAATTGGAGCCCTCATTCCAACGAAGAAGCTGGAGGGAGTCAAATACAGGGCTTGAAAGTAGCTGGAATCAATTTTGCTGCCAAATTTTCTACAAAATTTCAAGAAGTCCATCATCAACTAAGGAAATTTCATTTTGTTAATTGAAATGGAGAGCATCAATTTACACTCTCTGATGGAATTTTTTCGGTAATACATAACATATACGTTTTGGTGCACTGTATAAGCCGCAAGCATTGTTTAAACAATCTGTAGTCTTGCATCAGGAGTACTCAGGAGGCCAAACAGCCTATGCATTACCATGAGCCATTGTAAAGGCTGTTTGGTAGCAACTGGCAAGTAAAATAAAACAGAAGTTGGACGAAAATGAACTAACGAATTTATTAAAGAGCGATGCACGAGCGTAATAATTGTACGCATGAGGAAATATATGCTCTTGTTTGGTTGACTATCTACAAGAGGTAGACAAATCCAGGTCACTATACCGCCGTTGGTGGGATCAATTTCCCTCAGGCATATAACAATCACAAAACATAGACAGCAAATAAATACTACTCTCCGTATAAAACGGTAGGTGACATTTTTAAGACATGCAGAGATTCGCGTTTTTTTTTAATATTAAAATATGTTCCCCTCCTAAATTTGTAGCGATCGTTTAAAGACATCATTTCATTTGTTAGATTATCGGCTTTATATAAGTGAAAGACAAAGAAAAACTAGGAAAACCAAAATAAATAACTAGGGGAGGTGCGAAATGGTTTAGAATAATATTTGGTACATCTAAAACTTAAAGAGGTTTAAGTTAAGAATAATATTAGAGGTAGCGATGTTAAGTATAAGATTTTGTTGGGTTCGTATTTAGACATCTTATGATTACTTAAAGTGATTAGTTACTTAATATGATATCACAGCTAGGTCTTATAAAATTATATTGGGTTATTCCATTAATACCTTAAAGATTTAGAGTATTTAATTTATATATTTGTTGAATTGTTGGTATTGGCGATTGAGGTGAAGTGTTGAATAATATTTCTTATACTCGACTCATATTCGATTGAAAGGGAGTGTTTGAATAATATAATATATTTTAAAGTACACGAGTATAAGATTTTGTCAGGGCATTCCACTAACATCTTAAAATTTTTAGAGCAACTATATGTTATTATCCGAATGACTATAAATTAATTAGATATGATGGATTCCTCCATTCACAACATTTTTCACAATTAAAATATTTTAAATTAACATATCATCCACGTCATGTCATTTTGTACTCAAATTTAGTACCTCTAACATTACTCTTAAGTTAATGACATTTTTTATAAAACAAAAATCAACAAAGAAAATGAGTCCAATTATTTCACTATTTTCTTATTAATTACTCCCAATTAAACACCTCATAGTTTATGTTGAGTTCCCGAATTTAGTAAAATAAAAAAATTAGAAAATGAATAATTTTCTCTCCTCTCCAAATCTTTCTAAAAGCAGGAAGAAAAATTTGGAGACAAATTTAAAGAGAACTTCTTTCCTAATCTTTGTGTTCCCCAATCAATGAAAGAAAATAATAGAAAATAAGTTATTTTCTTTTCTTTTTAAATTATTCCAGAAGTGAAAAGAAGATTGTGTAGACAAATATATGGAAAGATCTTCTTTCCAAATCTTCATAAACCCTTTTTTTCTTCCTTAAAAATCTTTCGGGAACAAACAGAATAAATCAAATCCACAACTTTTTTTTCTTTTCCAAAAAAGTTTTTGGAACACAAGGTTAGATTTTTCTTTCTTTTCTTTTACTTTTAAAAATATCATTGGGGAACAAGTTATGAAAATATATATTTTTTTGACTTAATTGCAGGAAAATGGCCTGAGTTATAATGTTTTTGCACGAAAATGGCCAACCTATAATAATAGGCACCCGCATGGCTCAAGTTTAATTTTTTTAACACGTGATTGCATTCCGTTAATTCTCTCTAACGGACGTTAATATTTCAGGGATATTTTTGGAAAATAGTGTTGAACTCGCAAAGATAAGTTAATCACAATTACAAACTTGGGATTAAAAGTTTCTTTACTGGTGGTTCACGATCTTCCCGGACTAGCCTATCCATATTATCAAATGGAAACACCAAATTCTGCAAGCTAGCCGCTTTAATCCACTTAGGTAGATATATATTCCCAATCAAAGCATAAACTCGTGTGTGATGGTTTGAAAGTGGCTTGAATGGTGAAGAAAGCTCCATTGAAGTAGTCAAATATTAAACAAGAAATGATGGTATAGGGGTTTTGTGTCTAATAGTTTGGCGGATCTTAATGCTTCTATGTTTGATCTAAGGGAAGGTGAAACAGTGGCGGTTGATTCGGTGTTTGAGTTGCATCAGCTTTTGGCTAGGCCTGGTGCGATTGAGAAGGTGATGTCTGCTGTGGCACAAATGAAACCGGAGATTGTAACTGTTGTTGAACAAGAAGCAAATCATAATGGACCAGTTTTCTTGGACCGGTTTACTGAATCATTGCATTATTATTCCACGCTTTTTGATTCGTTGGAGAGTTGTGGGGGTGGGGTTGATGGTGGTGTATCCGTGAGTACTCAAGATAAGGTGATGTTAGAGGTGTTTTTGGGTAGACAAATCTGCAATTCGGTGGCTTGTGAAGGAGTTGATCGAATTGAAAGACATGAGCCATTGACTCAGTGGAGAGATCGGTTTAACTTGGCCCGGTTTGAACCGGTTCACTTGGGGTCTAATGCGTTTAAACAAGCTAGTATGTTGTTGGCTTTGTTTACTGGTGGGGATGGGTACAGGGTGGAGGAGCATGAAGGTTGTTTGATGTTCGGTTGGCATAGTAGACCGCTCATCACTACCTCGGCTTGAAAACTCAGTGATTAACTCAGTGAGTTAAGTGATTAACTCAGTGAGTTGACGCAACTTAGTTTATAGCCACCTTTTCTGATGTAAGTTTTCTGGGCAACACTGTTTTTCAAAAATACCCCTGAAATATTAACGTCCGTTAGAGAGAACTAACGGAATGCAATTAGGTGTTAAAAAAATTAAACTTGAGCTATGCGGGTGCCTATTATTATAGATTGGCCATTTTCGTGCAAAAAAATTATAACTCAGGCCATCTTCCTGCAATTAAGTCTATTTTTTTCATATTTTTTCTTGTCTTTCCAACATACGCTTCTAGAACACAGGGTTAGAGCGTTATTCACGTATCAATTGCAAAACACGTATTCATAGTTTTAAATTAGTAATAATAAAAACAATTTTCTATAGTTAAAAAATTTAGTAGGCATCCTCTTTTTTTAAAAAATTCGAACTTTTGACATCAACTAGCATTTTACCCGTGCTACGCACTAAAAATACACTTTTCAAAAATTTTAACTCATAAAATTTTTAAAATAATTAAAAATATATTATATAACAGAACTCATATTAATTTTTTTCATATACGTTTAATAAATATACGCACGCATGTAAAAATAAGTTATATTTAAGGTTGGACATTTTCCCCGCTGCGCCGACCTTGATCTGATGCCCGCCCCGTACGAGATCAGGGCGGGTTCAGGAACTGATTTCGGGGTCGGGGATAACCCATTTTAAACTAATAACAATGTTGAACGTCCTAACCAAATTTATAATTATACTTCTTTTTAACTCCTTCATCATTGACGTGGATATGTTTTATCTGTTCCCGATTTTGGCTCTAAATTATCACAATAAAATTATCATTATTCGCTGAATCATGCACCTTATTTAAAAGAAACAAAATGGTTAAGTTATTAAAAATGAGAAAGACAAATTTGATGTTGGAGAAATATCACAATAAATTATTTTAATTAAAAATTTTATGTTAACCACGTCAAAATTAATATTGAATTTTAAATTTTTGTGAGGGCGTTGAAACTCTAGAATTTGAACAATTTTACCACATTCGAGGCGAAGTATATTGTATTGATATGTACTAACTTTCAATCATTCAAAGATATAGTGAATGTCTAAATTTCTTTTATAATGATTTTCAATTTTCCAGGATACTGGTTTTATTTTCTTCTTATGATGAATGTTTTAAATTCATTAGAATAAATTTTAAACTTACATTTAATATGCTATACTTTTAAGATTTTGTATATATTACGTCATTATCTTTGATCACAAAAGTTATCGTCAATATTTGATTCTACATAGTCTATTATTTTCAATCGGCGTAAAAGACGGCTTAGCTACCAATCAAATGTGACAGATTTAAAATAGTTATATATTGATAAATTGAGGCAGATATTGTATTAAAATGGTTTTTCCACTTTTAAAATTTTAACATTTATTTAAAGCATACAATAATGTAACTATAAATCTATATAATTAATGTAATATGCATGTAAATAAATGAATAACAACTAGTTATTAAAAGTGTGTATTATAAATTTTATACTTGAAATTGAATTATTAATATCGTATTTAATGTAAAATGGTAATCAAATTGTTTTATTAATAAATATTTATGAAACTTTAATTATAAATATGATAATATAATTGTGAATAATTTTAAATAAAAAATTATTTATTAACAAATATATTTTTTTGACTAAAACAAATATATAATACATGGATATTTTAAATCAAGTAATTACTGGATTTAAATTAGAATTGTCAACTAATCATGATTATTAAAATAGGATGAGAATGATAAATAAGAAGAAAAAAATTGTAATATGTTTTGTCTAAAATTTAGGAGTGATTTTTGATTGGTCTTAAAATAATTAATATTTTCTGATTGGTGAAGTATATAGCATCTAGACTCAAACATTATAATGAAGGATTACAATAATTTTTATACATAAAAGATCCACAAATTAAAATCAATCGTTTCAAGTATCTATTAATATATTAAGTTACATTTTCTTTAATTTTTTTAACATAATCGATTAACATCAAATTTTTTAATTACAATGAATAATATATTGGATAATTAGCCTCACATCTATATAAAAACCTGAAATTACGACCTTTAACAATTAAATAAACAAAAACATAAATTATATATTAAAGTTGTAAAAGTTATACATATACTCAAAATATTTTATCATTAAGTGTGTTAGATCATAGAGTGTTGTTAGAAATTTATCTATAAAATAGACAATAATTTTTTAACGCATTGTACAACAAATGATCGTAATATCGAAGTATATAAATATAATTAAATATTAGAATATAATTGTTATGGATTAAAAAATGTGCTTGTAAATTAATTGCTAGGGTTTAGAGAGCTTCGAGCTTTAATGGCTGCTCTTGTGTTTCGTGACTAAATCGGTCCTCACAAGATGCCTACGTATCTCAATCAGTGTTGAGAATCGAGCCAGAAAACGTAGTTCTATGGTGAAGGATCAAGGTCCTTATATAGGCGTCTGGAGCCTCGTATTTAGAGTAAGTTTAGGAGACTTAGCGAATAAGTCTCCTTTTTGATAATGGATAAACATCGTATTTCTTGATGGACAAGTCTTTTCTTTGTTGATAAGGACTGTGACTCATTATTTCCTTTAATTGGGATTCTGGATCCTTCTTTGATGAAATTTTACCATATTTTTTGCTCTTTTCATGAGCTGCATATTTTCCCTATTTATTAATTACGAAATTAATAAATAATTAGGGTTTCGGGCCTTGTTTATTGGGCTGTATTCTTGGACCATTCTAGGTCTAATTAATGTATCATTAATTATATTTCTAGGATTATTTTTCTGTCCATATCATTAATTAAAAATAAAATAATTTTAGTTGATAACCAAATTCTCGAAATACAAAAATATAATAGTAAATGGATTTAAATTTTTTAATATAATCAATTAACATCGAATATTTTTGACTTTGCGATAAATACCCTCACATCTCTGCGTAAAAATCCTAAGTTACGGCCTTTAATAATTAAACAATGAAAAATATAAATTATTGATTAAAGTCGTAAAAACTATACATATACTCGTAGTGCTGGGTCACAGGGTGGTATTAGAAGTGTGTTGGGTCAGAGTGTGGTATTAGAAGTTAATCTGTGAAATAGATGATTTTATATTAAATAGATAATACAATTGACGATCAAAATCCCGAAGTATATAATTATCATAAAGGATTTAAATTCTAATCAAAAAGTTAAATAATTTTAATTGATAATCAAATTCTTAAAATATATAAATATAATAGTCAATAGATTTAAATTTAAATTAAAAACAAAATATTATTTGAATTTTGATTGGTTATCGCGTTGTATGAATAGTCTAACCACCTCTAATTAATAAAATTATATGAGTAAATTTTTAATGGATTTAAATTCTAATTAAAATCAAAATAATTATTGAATGTTGATTGATTAATCAAGTTGTACGGATAGTGTAACCACCTCTAGTTAATAAAATTATATGAGAAAAGTTTTAATAGATTTAAATTCTAATTAAAAATAAATTAAATTTTGAATTTTGATTGGTTAATTGCGTTATATGGATAGTCTAACTACGATTTGTTGATAAAATTATATGAGAAAAGTTTTTTGACTCTTGTGATTGGTCTAAAATTAAAATTTGGTATTGACATCTGACTGGTTAACTGTTTAATAAAATTATTTGATTAAAGTTTGAATGAATTTAAATTCTTGTTTAAAATTATATGAGGAAAGTTTTTAGACTCTTGTGATTGATCTAAAATTTAGGCTTGACTCACCCTTGGTTAATAAATTAAATGAGGAAAATTTTAATAAATTTAAATTCTAATTAAAAATAAAATAATTTTTGAATTTTGATTGGTTAATCGCATTGTATGAATAGTCTAACCACCATTGGTTAATAAAATTATATGAGAAAGTTTTTAGACTCTTGTGATTGGTCTAAAATTTAGGATTGACATTTGATTGGTCCTAAAATAATTCAAAATTTTTGATTGATTAACTGGATACTGTGGTAGACTCAGGTATCAATATACTTATATAAAGGAGAAGACGAGGGCGGTGATGACTTTGATAATTATCTATTTCTTTAATACTATCTTTCAAAAAACGAAGTTAAATATATTATGTTAAAAATGGTTTGCTTGACTGTAAAAAAAAAAATCTTCAAATGGAGGAAACTAAGTATATTATATTAATATTTTCCTAAACTTACTCTACGAGTCCAATTTATTTACTAATTTTTATTTAATATCTTTTAATCGAGAAAAATAATAAAGAAGACGATTTGAGTAGAAAATATCTAAATTGGCTTTTAAATCTTTAGTAATGGAAATATTAATTAACTTATATTCTCCTAAACTTTTTTAATATTGTCATAAAATTTATTTTTAAGTCAAATTACCATGTTAATATTTTCTTAAACTTTCTTTTGAACTTAAAGTTACCATTTTAATATTCTCATATATTTTTTCTTGAATTTCTAAAATTTATCTTGAAATCATATTATCATCTTTACGTTCTCCTTAAAAAATTATTATAAATTAAGTTCTCATAATGTTTTTTTGTAAAAAAACTTATGTTTAATTTATCTATATGTTTTACATATACATTAAAAATTATTTTTTTTAAATTTTTACCTTCTAATTATGTATAAGATAAAACTTACAGAAAATGCAAGTTTCTATATAATAAAATAAAATAGAGGAGCCTTATTTTCTTTTCATTTTTTTTCTCGAGTACCTATATTTTAAACAATAAAAATTAGAATTTTAAAAAAGATTTGAATTAAATTTTATGATATAATAATTTTGATTAATAGATGATGTAATTGATTAAGTAATTAGTTTGTTTTATGTTCAATTTGGTAACAATGAAAAAGCGAGTCAGTGGAAGGAAACATGTTTAACGAGAGAGCGATTCATTAAGAGGAGCATATTATATGCTAGAATTTAATATTTATGTATTATGTATTTTTAAATAGAAGTAGCAATATAAATTTTTAGAAAAATAGAATTAGTAATATACTAATATTTGATATAATATTAAAATAATGAAATATATTAAACCATTACCCTTTTCTATAATTATTCAAAATTTCGGTAATGAACAACACTAAACGGAGAATTTAAAAGAAACCTTAATTTCATGTTTTAAATATAATTTTGTTTAAAAACATATTTTTTAGAATAGTTTTTAGAAAAATTTGGAGAAATTTGGAGAAATTTGGAGAAATTATTATAAAGCCGCTGCGAAGCGCAGCTTGGTAAACTAGTTATAATAAAGGATTAGAGATAACAAGAAACAAGATACTGTTTAACGGACATTTTTTCGGAACAGTTCGATATCAGAAATCAAATAAAAAAAATTAATTTTAAAAAGATTGCATATTCTTTTGTTGGACTTGGTGCAAATTTGTTAACATAGAAATTGTGAAGAAAATAGGTTGAAAAGGATGGAAGAAGGAATGAAGCATTTTTTATTAAAGCGAGATTGTTGATGTCTAATTTAATGTCATAAATCAAAAATATAAATAATTATATATCTAACTAGTTGAAAAAGTCGCGTTTCGCGATGGAATCATAATTTTTTTTTTAAAACTCTATCAATTAAATTACGAAAAGTACTTTTTTTTGTCTCTAATAAGTCGTACTCTCGTGAAACACGCTTCTTTTTTAATATCAAAATCTCAAATTTAATATATTGAATACTTCTGTTATATATTAATTTTCATGTTAACATATTCTTTTTTCTAATGAGCCGCTCTCTCGCTCGTTAGAAAAAAAATACCTCTATCAATTAAATTACAAAAATTACTCATTCCTCTCTAATAGTCGTCCTCCCGTCAAACACGCTTTCCTTTTTAAGATCAAAATCTCAAATTTAATATATTGAATATATACTTGTCTTATATATTGATTTTTATGTTAACATACTCATTTCTAACGGGTCACTCTTTCGTTGAAAAAACACATATATAATTCACAATCCTATTTTACTTCCAATATACTTTTAACTATATGTTTTTCCTATAATTCGAATTTTTCTCCTCTATAAATTCGCACACCAACACCTATTCTATTTCAAACAGAACTTTTAATTATGTCTACAAACACCTATTTTACTTTTAATCAAATTTTTAGTTATATGTTTTTCCTATAATTCGAACTCTTATCCTTTATAATTAAATTCGCACACCTACACGTATTCTACTTCGAATAGAACTTTTAATTATGTCTACAAACACCTATTTCACTTTTAATAAAACTTTTAATTATATGTATTTGTAAAGCATAATGTAACATAAGATGTAATAGAGATAACTACAACTCAACAAAGGAACAAGACAGACTATAATATTAACTGAAACACAGGAATCCAGAAGAACACAAGAAACGGTAAACTCAAAAAATCAAAATATGGTATGTATTCTTGAAGTCCGTAAACAGGTCACGGAAAGAAATTCATTAATATGTTCAGGCATCAAGGCATCAGTGACAAATAAAGAAATAAGACTTTCAAGATTACAGAAGTATTTGAATGATAAAGAGTTAATACCAGAGGATTTCAGTGATTTTAATTAAGCAACCCGAACGACAAAGGACTTATCAATTGCACTAGTTGTCAGCACTAAAAAGATCAAGATGTTTATCGTCTCGGGAGAAATTGATTTAAGTCAGACCTGAAACATCCTAGAAGTCAAAAGAAATTTATAAGGTATGTTTAGGTTAAATTGAAGTGCAAAATGCTTGCTGCAAAAAGATAGAATATTCAAGGATCAAAATGTTATTGAAGACATTTGATAGTTTTCATTTATGAAAAACTATCGAAAGAGATAAAGAATGTTTGATAAAAAGCTATCGAAATAGTGGAAAACTAATTTGACAGTTTCTTTTATAGAAACCATCGAATTTGACAAAACTCTATTGTTTGATAGTTTTATTTATAAAACTATCGAACTTCTTTCAAAGAAACAAAGATTTCTTTTCGATAGATTTTAAAATCTATCGAAGGAAAAAGAAACTTTGTTTTCGATAGTTTGTTAATCAAGGAGCTGGTGAAAAGTATTCATACTTGTCAGGTTGATGAAGGAAATGGACGGCTAGGATTGTCTCTTGGCTTTTGATAGATTTCCAAAGTCTACAATTGAGAATTGAAGACAGTATCTTCTTCAGCAGACAGTTACGGAAGATCATTTACTTTTGATGAATTTAAAAGCTTGAACAAATTCTACAGAAGAAATTAATAGTGCCTTAAATTCAATTTTTTGTATTGATTACTGTAACTTGAACTCATTGAAGTTAATCCTACGGATTAGAATTGTAACACCCTTCGTGGTTTATATTTATAAAACGATATATCCACCGACTCGTGTTTTGATTTGGTAAATTTGATTTCGGACAAGAACACAATTAATTATCCGCGAACGAAATCAAATAATTTGTGAGTATCATATTCAACCCTCCCTTCTACGATACTTTGGACCTAACAGTATTTTTTATAAATTTGAACTCTTCTCTTCTACAAATTCGAACATCTATTATACTTTCAATAAAACTTTCAATTCTATGACTTACTTATAAATTTGAACTGTTCTCTTTTATAAATTCGAACACCTACTCTACTTCAAATAAAACTTTATTTATACGTCTTTGATATAAATTTGAGTCCTTCTCCTCTATAAATTCGAACACCTATTCTACTTCAAATATGCTAAAGAATTTTTTTTAATTTTTTTGTATTTAAAATCGTAAACCTCTAGAAAAATTAGAAAAATAGATCGAGACGATCTTAGTAGCGCCACATAACCAATTATAAATTCGAACACCTATCCTACTTCAAATATGCTAAAGATTTTTTTTTTAATTTATTAGTATTTAAAATTGTAAACCTCTAAAAAAATTAGAAAAATAGATCAAGACGATGTTAGAGGACGCCACATAATCTCTCGCGTATTTTCATATATTGATGATTGATTGATTGTTGAAATTTCATCTCAATTATTTTATTTTCGTTAATCAAAACCAAATACTCCACAACATTAGTACTGATCGGCTCTTCTATAGACTTAACTTAAGTCAATAATATTCTAGCATCAGTAACCATGTGCAGAATTTGTATTAGTGGACATAATTAACATGTAAACAACGATTAATTACCCTCATCCTACAAAATTACAGACAAACATAACTCGTTCGTGCGGTGGATTGATGTGGCGATCTAATTGGGTAAATATATTTAGGACATATAAAAACGACTAGTGGAATATATTGTCGTTAATATGTCGAATATATATTTAAATATGTTTATTTAAAGACCAAAAAGCAAAGGAAGAGGGGAGACAAGGCAATAAGGCATACATAAGGACAACGTGGTAACACTGTTGATTTTGTCTGGATGCTTTGACCACGACCTCGCAGCTTCCCTAGTCTGTTTTATTTACATTTTAATCTCACTCACTTAATTAATCATTTACTTAATCAGCAGCCCACAGTTTAACTCCTGGTTTAAGACTAAAGATAATCAAACGTACGGATCTCAAGTACTGGAACTTAATCATAATTTCAAATTGATGTAGTTTTATTCTACAAATTTACACTATTTTTGGCATGAGCTGTACTGTCTGTTTCCAATCCGTTATAACATTTGTTTTACTTAATTCACTTTGATTAAACTAAACACTTTGATTAAACATACACACACACCTCATTTCCTGGTTGCTTCCAAGGTGCTCATCAGTAGCTAATTATTAATTAATCAATATGTTACATGTCCTATGATTATTTAACTTATCTTATGATTATTCCATCTCACAACTTTACTCAAATATTAACAAATTTTAGGAGAACTCTTTGATAAATTAAATATTTGACTTTTATAAAATTTCATTTCCCTCAAATAAATCCGACGTAGTGAAAAGTTCTGAGTTTGATTATCAATCACCCAAGATTTGTTACAACTAACCCTACAAGAAAAACTGAAACAGACGACACTTATCAGACAACGGTCGGCAGTAAAAGCATTGTTTGAAATTTTCACACAACGGTTTTTGTTTTTGCAAAATCTGTCTGTTGTCTGAAAGAACTTCCACAACGGTTTCTAAAACCATTGTCTATTAGAAGGAGTAAAACAGAGGCTTTACACAACGGAATTATAAAACCGTTGTCTGAAGAAAGGTCAGACAAGTGTTTCATAAACCGTTGTTAAAAACAGACAAGTGTTTTTTTTTTGGTTACTTAAATGGATGTCACACAACAGTTTGAATAAACACTTGTCTGATTCTAACAACGGTTTACAAAACCATTGTCTGAAGAAACCCTAAGCACTTGTAGTTTGCAATCGTAACCCCTAAACCACAAAACCCTAAGCACAATCTATTATTATAAGTATTATTTTATAAAATTTTCAATCAATAACATGTTCGGTATCTTCAAAGAAGTGTAAAAAATAAGTTAGGCAAAGGTATTAACAAAATTTTTATAAAAAAAACACACAACGGTTTTTTTTAAGAATAAACCTTTGTTGTACTTTACTTTCCACGACGGTTTTTTTGTAGAAACCGTTGTGTGATTACCACAACGGTTTTTTTTTTTATAAACTGTTGTCTGAATGATTTTACTACAACGGTTTTACAACTTAAAAACAGTTGTGTGACTTTTTTTTTTTTTTTTTTAATTTCTCGTTCGTGACAAACTTTAATTGTGAACTTTGTTTGTATAATAAAGTTTATGTTTAATTGACACACTTAATTATAGGATAATATTCTTAATTAAGCCGGATATCATAGTTTGTAGTTCTCTTATCATATTAAGACTTTCGTATTATCCTCGTTATTATACTTAACAACATATAAAATGTACATATTTTTCTTTGTCGGACCAAGGACACCACACAATTTACTAAACATACAAGTCGGGAATGGCGTACAGTCTCGCTTATACATGACTTACATAATTTCGTGTGTAAACTAACATAACCCCTAAGTCGTAACCCCTAAATCGTAACCCCTAAACCACAAAACCCTAAGCACAATCTATTATTATAAGTATTATTTTATAAAATTTTCAATCAATAACATGTTCGGTATCTTCAAAGAAGTGTAAAAAATAAGTTAGGCAAAGGTATTAACAAAATTTTTATAAAAAAAACACACAACGGTTTTTTTAAGAATAAAACTTTGTTGTACTTTACTTTCCACGACGGTTTTTTTTGTAGAAACCGTTGTGTGATTACCACAACGGTTTTTTATTTATAAACTGTTGTCTGAATGATTTTACTACAACGGTTTTACAACTTAAAAACAGTTGTGTGACTTTTTTTTTTTTTTTTGAATTTCTCGTTCGTGACAAACTTTAATTGTGAACTTTGTTTGTATAATAAAGTTTATGTTTAATTGACACACTTAATTATAGGATAATATTCTTAATTAAGCCGGATATCATAGTTTGTAGTTCTCTTATCATATTAAGACTTTCGTATTATCCTCGTTATTATACTTAACAACATATAAAATGTACATATTTTTCTTTGTCGGACCAAGGACACCACACAATTTACTAAACATACAAGTCGGGAATGGCGTACAGTCTCGCTTATACATGACTTACATAATTTCGTGTGTAAACTAACATAACCCCTAAGTCGTAACCCCTAAACCACAAAACCCTAAGCACAATCTATTATTATAAGTATTATTTTATAAAATTTTCAATCAATAACATGTTCGGTATCTTCAAAGAAGTGTAAAAAATAAGTTAGGCAAAGGTATTAACAAAATTTATATTAGAAAAGGTTTTTTTAAAAAAAAATTCAAAATCATTAAATTTTGATTAAAACCAATAAAAAATTAATTAGAGAAAGTAACAACTTGCAAAACTAATTTTAACAATAGATTTAAAAATAGATTGTAAAAACGAAATAATTAAAATAATGAATTATAATTATAATTTAATATCAAACTTATTAGAATAAATTTGTAATAATTTTGTTTAAAGAACAGAAATTATATCAGTAGGCGGCCAAATGAAATTGGGGGCAAAAACATCGAGCGGCAAACGAAATTGGGGAAATTGGGGAAAACACTGGGCGGGGGAAAATTGGTGAAAATTGGGGGAAAGTATTCACTCTCACTCTCATTCTCTCATTCTCACTTCTCATCCTCTCTTCTAGCTTCTCACTTCTCACTCTCTGTCTAATAGAGTTTAAATTAGGGTTCTCTTCTCGCTTCTCACTCTCTGTCTATTAAGGTTTAAATTAGGGTTTGCGTTGCTTAATCGAAGCTTAATTGAGGAGTTAAATTAGGGTTTGCACTGGTTAATTGAAGCATGGTGGAGGGATTCAATTAGGGTTTGAGTTGGGTTTAATCGAAGCAGGCTTTGTACTCGAAAGTGTTTGAGGTATAAATCTATCTTCATAATATTCGAAATCATGAATTGATCCATGGATTGTGCTGCTATTAATGTTCTGCTGTTAATTTTCTGATTTAGCTTATGTATTTTCATTGTTTACAGATAAGGTGAAAGAGATGTTGGAACTTGTAGAAGTTGGCATTCTTGAAGAGGAAGATATTGAACATGCTACATCTGCAACATTTAATCCTGTATGTTTTTTAACTAAAAGAAATGGTGAACGGTGTCTGAGTTTAGCCAATTGCATATTTAGCATTAGACTCCGTTTGTTTTTCCTTTTCTGAAATATATGGTCTTCAAACTTTCGTGAGTGCTTTTATTCCCAACTTCTCATGCAAAAGGTCCTCCAAGTGAGGTTCAACCAGATATAATGAATACTGATTTGCTATCAAGAGAAGCAGAAAGCATTCACCTTCTCTAAAGTTTGCTAGTAACTGCTTCTGTTTATATTTTTTGTAATGTTAAAGATAAAGCATTAATTTTATGTTCATCATACCTATAGATGAAATTTAAGTGATTCTGTACCTTAGTAGTGAGAAGATGATTTTAATATCCGATATTACATGCTTTAAGTTCTGACTGCCCTTTTGACAAATTCACGGAATAATCTTTTACAGAGCCATTTTCTTGCTGTTGCATGAAATTCTGTTTCTTTTAGCTTTTTGGTTATATTTGCTTGATAGCTGACCTCTTTATCAGGTTACATGAAGCTAGTCTCACCACTCCGCGTTGTATAATATGCTTATGAATCGTGAGGTTGAACCTGGAAATCTGAATCTTAACGAACAATTGGGGGATTTTTTTTCCCCAAATAACAGTTGGGGGATTTCTGCTCTAGGTTATAAGAAATGAGGCATTGTTACTCCTTAAGTACTTGATGCGGGAAGCCGAGGTAAGCTAATTCACTCTGTTGATTATTCTTATTTATGTCAAATGACTTGCTTCCACTATACAGACCTAATGTCAAATCACTTGTTCTCGAAGGTGCTGTTGAAAAGATTTCTAGTATTTTCAAGGAGGAAGGAGGTTCAGAAGGTGGTGGTATTGTGCAGGTACTTGAAGTACTTAACTTGAAATTGCCATGTCTTATCTGTGTGACATTCCTTAGTATCCGATGCTTTTGATAAAAATAGATCACATGCAATATGCAACTTAGGCGGTTAGACTTGTACATTTGTTATTCACCCTTTTGATTATTCTTATTTTGTAAAATCACTTGCTTTGATTGTACAGACCTAATGTTTCAGCCGTTTATCTGTAGGAAATTCAAAAAATTCTTGTTTTCGAAGGTGCTTTTGGAAAGACTTTTAGTATTATCAAGGAGGAAGGAGGTTCAGAAGGTGGTGTTGTTGTGCAGGTACTTTGAAGTACTTTACTTGAATTTGCCTACACGTCTGCGTACAGGAATGCAATATTCTTATCCGTGTGTAGCATTCCCTAGTATCCCACGCTTTTAATAATAATAGATTTGCACGCAGCATGCAACTTATGGTGGTTAACTTGTGTGTTTGTCTTGAAAGTGGGGTATTAGGTTCTTTTTTAAAAAAGTAAATCAAGAGTTCTGCCAAATTTACTTGTCGATGTATCTCGTGATAGCATCGAGTGATCAACTCTCTACAAAGTCAAGTATGTCAGAATTGAACATTAGGTCTGCAAATAATGATTTGATATACGTTTTAGTATGCCAGATGCAGTCATATCCAGATTACACCATCTTAGTAGTTCTTCTTGCCAGCACGACATCAGTAGTTGATGGTGGTCACATGCTTACACTGTTACACACTAATATATTCCTTTTTTTGGCTAACGAGTAATAACCGGCTATTAGGTGATAGTGCGATACATTCTGTTCTTCAGTTTGTTTCTTGACGTGGTGGACAGTTATTTTGCAAATTAGTGCCCATCCTGGTCTTACAGCTATGTGAACTTTTATCAATTTGATGCCTATGAGGGTTAGGCTACTAGTGACAGAATATCTTAGAATTAAAAATATCTGATACAAAACTTCCATGCTTGCATGTGTATAATATTCTCATAACATTTCTATTCAAGTTGATTGTTCCAGTTAAGCTGACATATTCTAGATATGAGTACTACACATATTTTTCAAGATTTTTGAATTCTCTAAATTTGTGTTATTACTTATCTTGTAAACATATTTAAATGTATGCACCAATCACACACACTAACGCACAAGCACGTATTTTAACTTGAATATCCTAGTATGCTGTTGAAATATGTTGTTTAATGCCTAATCGTCCATGGGCAGGATTATATATTAGATGTACCAATACTTGTGTGTTTGCAATTTGTACTTATTCTTGTTACTCTGTCATTTGGTTAACTTCTGCATCCAGTCCATGTATAGGCATATGCTTGCAGTAAAGCCTGATGGAAGAAAACATACAAATGCAATCTCTAACTTTGCTCATTTGTGTCTCCGTATACAACTGTTGTCCCCTCCCCCCTATAGGTTATGTCTATATGTTATATGTTTGATTTCCATTTGCAGGACTGAATAGTTGTGTAAAAGATTTGGAATTGGTGTTGCGTCTTTAACTGAAGCTGCTGCCAGATGGGTGGTGTAGGCAGGAGTGAAGCCATTTGAGGACTGCTAACATTTTCTATAATACCTCAATATGAATGTAAAGTCAATACTATCTGTAGTGAAACTATAGTTGAAGTCTTGGTTGGATGTGTTGGTTGTAATGGTTTATTGAACACGATGGAATGGAATGGCTGTTTGTTTTGGTTTTAGTTTGGCTTCTTTATATTGTCAGTTTGGTTTCTTTATATTGCCAGTTTGGTTTTTTAATTTTGTTATATAAAACCATTGTCTCTTGTTATTTTAGGTAATTGGACTATAATGAAAACTGTTGTCAAGCATTGTACTAGGCAATGTGTTGAATTTTCTATGAAACCATTGTCTATTAAGCTAGGTAACAACTTCTTGTTAAAAAAAACCATTGCCTAACAGCTTTCAGACAACAGGTATTTAAAGAAAACAATTGTGCAAGTCAAGAATAGACAACAGTTTTTAGAAAGGAAACCATTGTGTTAAACTATTAAGACAATGGGGTTGTTCTACTAAAACCGTCGTAAATATTTAGATCACACAACACTGTTTTGGAAAATAAAGCCTTGTCTGAAAATTAAAATAACAACATTTTCTAGTTAATAAACAATTGTTGATTTATTTGTCAGACAATGGTTTCTACAACAACCGTTGTTGTTCACGCGTTTCAGACAACGTTTTCTAAGACCAAAACCGTTGTCTGTAGGGAATCAGACAACGGACGCGTCCGTTGTCTGAGCTGCGTAACAGACGGCATCTCAATAGACCACGGTTTTCTAGGGCATCAGACAACGGGCAAAAAGCCTTGTCTGATTCAATTATTCTTGTAGTGTAATACTCGTTTATGTTGAATAATATTATAGTATTAGGGTATAAGATTTTAGGAATAATTTTTTTTTTTAAAGTAAACTAAACGAAAACTTAAATTTATTAAAGTTTATTTTATTTTTTTCAAAAATTTACTTTTTAGTATAATTTTGTTTATTTTAAAATATTAAATTTGTAATATATATATATATAGGCCATTGCTCCATGAAGAACACTCTTATATAAAGAACAATAAAGAACACCATAGAATCTTACATAAATTGCATGTTGATTCTAATTTTCTCACAAAAAAAGGTTTATTACGAATAAAAATAGAATCTAACAAAAAATTAGAATCAAATATAACATGATTACATGTAATTTCATTGTGATAAATATATATACAAGATTCTGTACTGGATTCTATACTGGATTATATGTAATGTTTAATTTTTAAATTTAGATGAGATTCTACGGTAAATTCGATATGTTAGGCTTAATTATTGTTCAATTTTATGATTCTAATTTTAAAAAATCAATTTTTATAAAAAATAAAGTGTTTATGATGGTGTTCTTTATTGTTCTTTATATAAGGTGTTCTTCCTAGAGTGCAACTCTATATATATATATATATATATATAGTTAAGTTCTATGAAGACCACTTTTTTTGTGGAGACCTAGAGATCACATACGTTCTGCAATCTAAATTTAGCAAAATATAATATTTTATAAATTATGTTCTATTATTTCATTTAAAATCTTTAAAATTATATATATTGCCACTAAAACATAGCAAAACATATTGTTATGCAAAACATGTTCGGTTTGCAGAACATTCATGTTTAGTTTGCACAACTTACATGATTTTCAAGTTTTGCAACTTTTTGATTACAAAATATATTTTGCCAAATTTAGATCGCAGAACATATGTGATCTCCAGGTCTCCACAAAAAAAGTGGTCTTCATAAAACTTAACTCTATATATATATATGTTTACAATTATCTACAACTTATATAAATATATTGTTTAATGATTAAATTATATATATATATATATATATATATATATTCTGCAAACTTAAAAAATAATTTCTAAATAATATGTAACTATATATATATATATAATATATTATTTATTTATCATATTTATTTAATTTCGGATTCGGATATTATCGGATACGGATGCACCTATATTCATATCCGTATCCGCAACTACCGAATTCAAATACGGATAATATCCGCTTTATTTCGAATACGAACAAAATCCGCTTTATTTCGGATACGATCGAATACAGATTTTTTGGACGAATATCAAATTTTTTGAATTTTTTTGACATGCCTAGAGCAAACACTTGATGCAGACGTCACTGCTCGCTTCACCACCAGGAAAACGTTATCGCCTTGTTCCCCAAGTTTTTTTTAGAAAAGTAGAAAAAATAAAATTCCATATGTCAACTGACTTTCCCTCTCCATTCCCATTCTGACGGCTGCTTTCCTTTATAAATAACAAGTGAACCACTCCATTCATCTCATCAAACTTTCAACACACATACACTTTCCTTCTCTCACATTTTCCCTTGACAAACCAACTCAAAAATGGGCGCTTGTTTTTCCACTTGGATCATCGTAGACTCAAATCACCACCTCAACTTATCATCCACATCATCTGCTAATCTAATCACACTCAACGGACAACTCCGCCAGTTCCCTATCCCTCTCACAGTTTCGCAACTCCTCCTTCAAATCGACTCTGAATCCGAATCCGAATCCAAATCCAAATCCGAATATTTTATTTGCAACTCCGATGCCTTGTACTACGACGAGCACATACAAGCCATGGAGTTGACAGAAGAATTACAATCTGGTCAAATTTATTTCACTCTTCCAAACTCTAAACTTCATTATCCATTAAGCGCATCCGATATGGCTGCGCTTGCTGTCAAAGCTAGTGCTGCAATTTCATCTATCAACAGTAACAGAAAAAGCAGCAAGTCGCAGATAACTCCGATCGATCTTTCGATTCAATCTCCAATATCTGAAGCAGCTGTGAACTTTAAAAACAAAAATTACAGCAATGACAAACAAGCTGGAGGAGGTTTAGGAATATCGAGATGCGGATCAATGAGGAAGATTCAGAGATATTCTACTAAACGAGCTAAATTAGCTGCTCGTTCGTTTCGAAGATTGACTACTATTCATGAAGCCTCTGATCTACAAGCGTATTAACTCTGTTAATTTTTACTAACTCTTATGCTGCTTCAATTAGCTAGCAATGCAAATGGTAGGATTGGATGACTTTTAATTTTGTGTTCCTTGTTTTTCGCTTTTTCCTTGCGGAAAGAACGAAAAAGGAGAGAAATGTTATTATTCCATGATTAAGTATATTGTTTTATGTCTAGTTGCTTTGATTCAAATGTACATTACTCCTATATGATTGAAAAAATTTGTAGTTGACATACAGATCAGTAATTTTCTCTCCCTCCTTCGATACTCGTATTAATTCTAAGAATGTGTGCTAACGACTCAAGTCTGATCATATAGTTATTATCGTTAAATACGAACCTAAAGCCTAAAAAATTGATATCACTCGATAAACTGCTTACAATGTACCGTTTATAATCTAAACTCTCATAAACAAAACTTGTTCATTGATGAAAGAAATGTACAATACAGTTACTTGTTGGAACCAGTTTTCGTCACCAACGTCCGGTTAGACCTGCGAATAAGAACAATGCGAGGGTTGGACCCCCCGATTCACCTCCGGTGTGAGAATCAGTAACTGGTAGTCCAAGTAGGTAAATTGAACGTACAGAGAATATTTGTGTATTGTAAAATGTGTATGAATGAAGAATGGAACCTGCACATTGCTTTTACCCATTTTTCCTATCTCCACGTCTTGGTCATGGACCACGTGTCTCTCTCTTTGACCCAGTCGTTCAACCGTTAGCTAGACGGGTTGAATTCTTCAGTCGGCCCAATAATATCCGGACCTTCAGTCGGCCCAATACTTATCCGGACCTTCAGTCGGCCCAATACTTACTGGATGTGGGCCTCTAACATGTCCCTGGACCCAGAACGAAGAACATTCGGTCAGAGGCCTAATGATCAAAATCCATCTTCGAGTAGCTCTTAGGATAAAATCCCCGACTGATCGAACATGTTGTCAGGAGATGTCAAAAGACGCGTCCACGTCATCACTAGACAGCTATGGTCATAATTGCGTAGATGGACTTACACGTTTCTCCAGACAGATCCTGGCCGTGAATTTCGACGGTTTCTATCTCAACCATCCATTTTCAAACGGCAGTATAAACTTCACAGAACCGCCTTTTCCCTGCCATTTCTAACTCTTGTCTTGAATTTAAGAAATTTCCTCTCCTAAACACTCTCATTTTTCCGATTTCCGGCGAGCAAAGCAGAGGTGCGCGAGTATTTACACCAAGGAATCAATCAACTTCTCCAACACTCATTACCAGTAAGTATTTCCTCTTTTACTGTTCCCTTCCATAATTTGCATAGAATTTTCCCTTTCCTTTTACTTGTAACATGCTTGGAACATAGCCTTTTATGCATGCGTGTACATATATTGCGACTTTAGTGTATTCCCAGCACTTCCTAGGTCACTTTAGTGTTTTACCATGACCATTTTAGTGTGCTATCCTCTTATCTTGTGAACGAGAAGAAAACCCGAAAATGGCGAGTGTTTTTAACAATAGACGCATACTTAGGTATTTTGTTGAGCATGAACACCCTTCGGTCAGCCTTCATACTTCTAGAACACCCTTCTGACTTTCCTCTGAACCCCAAAACTCTACCTCTTTGTACCTATAGGAATTTCCTTCCTTCGAGCCTGGCCCTCTGTACTCGGTTTTGATCCTCCAACCAATATTTTGATCGTTCATTCATTTAGTTCACCCGAGTACAAGGCTAATTTTGTCCTTTTGCGTTCCATACAAGCGATGGATCAACCCGTAGAGTATGGGCCTTTTTATTCAGCTATGGCACACTTTAGTGCTCCCCGGTTCCCTTCGGCTAATCTCAATTATGTAAAGGCGGAGGCCGAAGTCCGCAAGATGTCGGAGAAATACGACATTCCAAGCTCTATTTTCCGGACATATGCAGCGGATGAAACCGACCTGATTTACCATACGCCGGCAGTAGAAGAGGCGTTTGGATCGTTCGCTTTGGGTGTGTCCGAGCGGGCGTTTTTTTGTGGACTCCGTCTGCCTCTTCTTCCTGTTCTAAAAAAACTTTTAAAGTACACTTCAGTAGCCTTGGGTCAGTTGGATCCCAATACCTTCATCCACGTCAATGCTTTCCAAAATAGGTGCCTGAGCTATTAGGGCACCTCACAATGGTAAGTATCATATGTCTGTCTTCGTCATTTGTCTTTCTCCATGTCTTCCAACATGATGATTCGAGCAGCCTTCTGATCTCCTCTCATTTCCCCCACTCCATTTTCTGTTGGAAATTTCAATTTCAGGTGGGGAACAGAAGCTACTGCCTGAAAAGCGCTAAGGATCGGCCTTCCCAGGATTCCATTGTATGGACTATCCACTTTCACTACATAGAACTTGGTTTCTTTTTCCATGGTGTAAGGGGCTTTGCCAAGCACGATGGGGAGGGTAATTGTCCCTTCGATCGGTACGGGCTGATTCCCGAAGCCATACATGGGTGCCTCATGACATGGCTCCAACTACTCGCCTCCTAAGTTCATTTTGCAGTATGTTCTGTGATACAGGATATTGACCGAACTACCACCATCAACTAGAACTCTCCAGATTTTGTTCTCCCCTATAATGGGATTTATGATGAGTGGATCTTCGTGCGACCATATCACGTCTTCAAAATCATCCTCTGTGAAGGTGATAGGCAGGGGCTGTCTGGCTAGATTGGTCTGATACAAGTTGTAGACCTGTCTGGCATATTTCTTTCGGGCGGTCTTACTGCACCGCTCTAACATCGTGCCCCCTGAAATCGTTCGAACTTCACCTCTGTATTTTTCTTCCCTTTCAGGCCCCTTTTCTCTTCTGGGTTCCTTGGGTTCTAGTTTATCCCTCAGGTCGTCCTTGTACTGTTCTAAATCTCCCTTCTTTACCATTTTTTCAATCAGCTTCTTCAAATGGTAGCATTCATCTGTATTATGCCCCTTATCCTTGTGGTATTCACAATACTTGTCCCCATTCTTCTTATAATCTGGGGTTTTCATTTTGGTTGGCCGAACGAATCCCGGCTTTCCCTTTATCTCGTGGAGAATCTTTGAGATAGGTGTATTCAACGGGGTAAACACCGTACTATCTCTATCTCTCCTCCTGTCTGCTCCTCGATCGGGTCTGTTGTCCGTCAGTCTGCTCTTAATGTCTCCACGACCCCTTCGATCGTCTCTTCCAGAGCCTTCATTCCTGCGACTTTCCTTATACCCCCCAATAGATTCAAGCTTCCTTCGGATGGCTTCCCCTCTCACATATATATCATTCAAGGACTTAGGAGGAATATCATAGAGAGAGGAGCGTAGATTTTTACCTTTTACGGGGTCTAATCCAGCATCGAGGAATCCTGCAGCCTTCACCTTATCCAAATTGGTGACCATCCCCGCCTCTTCTTTGAATCGAGCTAGGTAATCACCCAACTCTTCATTCGGTCTCTGACGGCAGTGAATCAATGCTTCAGTATCCTTCTCTCTTCGGCACAAGTGAGAGTAGTGCCTCAAGAATCTCCTTTTTAATTGGTCATATGAATGTATCGATCGGGGTTTTTGCGAACGATACCACATCGTTGTTGGTCCCTTCAAATATGTCTTGAACATCTTGCACAGAATGACATCACAGTGTCTCATACCCGTCATTAGAGACTCATACTTCTCGCAGTGGTCTTCCGGATCGCCTCTCCCACTGAACTCGTTCATTTTTGGGAACTGTCCTTCCGAAGGAGGTCGATACTGTTCAATCTCTTCGGAGATAATAGGATCATGGCTCACCTTCCGTTCTCCGAACATGGCCTTTTCCATCCTCTTTATCCGATCCCGAACGTGCGAGTCGTCCTCTTCATCAGAATCGGTCAGAGTGGTTCTGGAACGTGTCTTTCTCGGATGCGATTCGGAGTCCGAGGACTCGTCTTCATCGTCATACGGCCTTTTATCCCTTCGGTGTTCGGACGACACCTGCGTCTCCTCATCGGCCTCGATCGACTCTCTTAATGCCCTCTCTTCCAATTCATATTCTTCCCTACGGAGTTTGATGACTTTGAGTCTGAGCATGTCCGCTTCTTTCTTTTTAGCCCGTATCTGGGCTTCGGCCTGTTCGGTTACTTTCTATTTTCCCTTCTTAGCGGCCTGCTCTTCTCTCCATTTGAGAAGCAATTCTCTCTGTTCTTCGGGGGTCGGTAAAGGACCTTCGTCCCCCTCAGAGTCAAAATTCAATTGCCGATTTATCAACGGCGTGATGGTCGAACCTCCAGGGTGTGGAGTTCCATCGAGTACAGGTGGTCGGTCAGCAGTCATAATCTCAGTAAATCACAACGCACAATCGATCTATACGTTCCCACAGACGGCGCCAAATGTTGGAACCAGTTTTCGTCACCAACGTCCGGTTGGACCTGCGAAGAAGAAGAATGCGAGGGTTGGGCCCCCGATTCACCTCCGGTGTGAGAATCAGTAACTGGTAGTCCAAGTAGGTAAATTTAACGTACAGAGAATATTTGTGTATTGTAAAATGTGTATGAATGAAGAATGGAACCTGCACATTGCTTTTACCCGTTTTTCCTATCTCCACGTCTTGGTCATGGACCACGTGTCTCTCTCTTTGACCCAGTCGTTCAACCGTTAGCTAGACGGGTTGAATTCTTCAGTCGGCCCAATAATATCCGGACCTTCAGTCGGCCCAATACTTATCCGGACCTTCAGTCGGCCCAATACTTACTGGATGTGGGCCTCTAACACTACTTAGTTAAGATCTAATCTAGCAGAAGTTGTTGTTGCTCAGCTCTCGAGTCAGAACAGTTTGTAACTAACTTCTTGATGATTCTGCTGAAGCATGTGAGGTTGAGTGACAGTACCTGACTACCTGTCGTGTAAAATGACCGAGCATCAACTTCATCCACAGAATTCTCACAGTTATATTCAACATCCTCCCACAAACTAGAATGACAATTTGTCATTCCTAGTTCGCTAAGTAACTTCTAAAACTAGCAAAAAGGAAGTACTTCAGTAGAGACATCTGTAAACTGATAGTAGTAGGAAGATATATAAGTGGTTTGCAGTCAGCCTTCTAAAACTTAATCAGTTGTAAAATGCATATATGTTTCACAGTTCCAGCATGCTTGATTCTCTCACAATAAAAAACCGGGTTCTTGCCTTCTTGGAAATATGCTTGGCACTTTGATATTGGCTTTAGATTATTTACTCCTAACTCGTAAAGTAATCTTACCATCCATGTAATGCAGAAGACATTGATCTATACTTAGCTTCACAACAGCTCTTTGACACAATACTCTACTTCTTTGATTTCCAGCAGATTGCAGAATCACCTAGCAACTAAAAATATCCAGAAATAGATCTTCTAGAGTCAAGACAGCAACCAAAATCTGAATCAGAAAATTCTTGGAGGTCGATTGTTCATTTCCTTTCATTATTATACCTTAACCAGCTTTTAAAGCCACATATATACTTTAACACACATACAAGAGTTTTTTTTTTTTAAGAGGACATAAAGAGGTTGATAGTGAGGAACTGCAGGTTCTTATAAGAATGGACTTAAATACGGGATAGTGCAAGTAAGATCAGGTCGCATGTTTCTCAAATTTTTTAGCTTTCTAACCAAATATCTGTAAAAAACTGGGATATGAGTGTAAATCACCTTCACCAGCTTTCAAATGAACTGGGGTAGCTGTTGCTTTGTATTCTGTAACACCAGCTTCCTTTAGCAACTCATGAGTAAATTTCTTCTGAGAAGGAATGTATTCAATTTCTATCAGATTTTAACCAGATGCAACTTTAGATTAGGAATACGTTGATGATAATTTACAGTCAAGATAATGTCAATCTACACGTAAACCCTAACAACTGTGAACTTATCATAAATTTTCTGATAATTGGTGAATAATCATTCTTTGAGTGGACAAACTTTTTCTTGAGAAATTCCCCTGCAAGTTTTGCAAACCACTGTCTAGAGGCCTGTTTTGATACAGAAAATTGCCTGCAAATTTTGTTGTGTGGATTAGAAACCCTCAGAAATTAACATACACGCCTCTTCAATTAAGTTTTCATGCAAAAATACACAACCAAAAATGTTTTTATGCTGGACTCAATTTTTCCAGTCTAAGTTTTTGAGTTTATTGTAAAATTTTATAATAAATAAGATGTGACATAATTTATTGAATATGTTATTCGTTTTATTATATAGATAATTAAATGTAACACTTTAAACTCCCGTAAAAATAACAAAAATGCCATTAAATCCGGTCTTTTGGAGTTTCAAATTAAGGACCAAGATACACTTTTCAGGACTTTTTTGAGGTCCTTCCCCTGATTTTCTTTGACGATTCATAGCGCTGGTCAACAAGGCTGACTTTAGAATGTCCAATAAATTCCAATACTAGCTTATAACATGGGGTCAAGCTCGATATTAAAATATTAGTATTAATAAATTATTAATAAATATTATTTAAAAATATATTTCTCGAGAATTGAATGATAAAAATATATAATAAATAAATAATTATTTAATTATGTAGTTATATGCAAAAAAATCTAACGCTCGATGAAATTATTGAATTTAAAGTAAATAAATAAATCTTGTATAATTACTTAGTTGTAAGGAATCGAACCCTGGATGAAGTTAAAGAATTTAAAGTAAATAAATCTTGTATAATTATGTAGTTGCGAGGAATCGAACCCGGGTTAAGTGATAACCAAATTTTTAATTATATAGTTGTGAGTAATGGAACTCAGGTTAAGTGATAACCAAATTTGATACTTTAGTACTTTGATACTTTAGTACCGCACCGCGCGACATTTTCACATTATTTAACTTATTAATAAAGAGCAAGTATAGATTCGTTTTTTTCCGCTTAATATCTTCTTCGCTCAATTCCTCGCCACAAAATGTTTATCCTTTTGAACTTTCCTTATTTTATTCCACTCGTCTTTGGGGCAACTTTTATTTTTCTTTCTAGAAAATCAATTCGTAATTGAAGCGAAAGTTCACCAGAAAAATCATTAACTTCCGCGCATACCCGCTACTTTTCTTTTTTTTTTTGACAAATCACATTACTTGATCATATACACTTTGCAATTTGCAAATTAAGGCAACAATCAATGCTTTATATGCGCGTTTTCTGAATTTCATTGCTGACATTTTTTTTTCGTGTAAAAACATTTACCAATTCTAATTAATTTGAAAATTTTGGATTCTTAATCACCTGTAAGACGGACAAAAAGAATATAATTTTTGACTGCATTTCATTGTGTGCATTTTCTTAGGGCTGAGCATTCGGTTATTCGGTAACTGAACCGAATTATAATTTAGTTACCGAATACCGAATAAGAGTAAAATTTATAACCAAATTAATAACCGAAATAATTTTGATTATTTACTGAATCGAATTAATTATTTTGGTTAAAATCGATTACCGAATTAGAAATAAAAGTCTAAATTAAATTCGAATGTTAATAGAATTCAGAAACATCCCCGTCACTAGGTTGTAAATTAAACTTGGGAAGAAAAGTAATGTGTCGGAAAATCACTAGGGTTGTTTAATATAAATCTATAACCTTTATTAATAAGTGAAACCCCCTTTTAATATGATATCAAATTTGTTTCGTACTTTTTTTGGTTTCACCCCTAATTTATTTTTAAAAAAATAATATAATTATCTAATTTAAAATAGATTATATTATATCCTAAACTCCTATTTCATGTAGTAGAATTATTATATCATAAACTCCTATTTCACGTAGTAGAACTTTATATTGTTTTTATATTATTTTTGTTTTATTCAATCCTCTACTTTCACCAATCTTCTAACAATTCTATTATTATTTCGACTTTTTCGTCTTACAAAAAATAATAATTTATTTTTGACTTTTCATTTTGCACATACAAGCAATTAAAAGTATGCATATACAGGTTGTGGATAGGTAAATTTACTTTTCAGCATGCCATGTTTTTGTTAGTACAAGTTGTGTAGAGGTAAATTCATTTTTCAGCATTCCAAGTTGTTCTCATCTGCATGCGAATCAATTTCATAGAAAATGTTCGAATATTTACATCACCAATCACAAGGGCATAAATTGAATTCAATTATATTTATCCTGTTATATTTATTCTTTATTCATGACTAGTCTTATTATATTTAAATAGTCCCAAATGAATTTAACTATTTATCTCATGTACGGTTAGTTAATTCATAAATAAGCTTACAATATTTTAATCATCCATATTTTGTACGATATTGAGCTAATTTCTTAGTCCCCTATATTTTTTCCTTCTAGCTATGCCTTTATAATTGGAAGATAAAAGATATCCCTACAAAAAAAAAATCGTTAAACAAGAGATTCTGAAACCATTGAGCAGTGAGATGAACATAATGATTAAATTCACAAAAAACATTATGTCCCAAGTATTACTATCAAAAGTTTATTTTTCCTTAATTTTTAGAATTCTTCGATTCAGATAATGATCTCTTGTGTTTTATATATAAATAAAAAGTTGTTTTTAGGAATAAAGAAACTCAACTGGATGACAATCTTCTAAATTTTAGCCCATATTGTATATACAAATTTTTAATTATATATACATAGTTTACACTGTATTTGACCGATTTCTTAGTCCCCTTATAATTATCCCTTACAGTTACGTCTTTAAAATTGGAATTGTAAATATCTGTCAAATAAGAAAGATATCGTCAAATAAGAGATACTTAAATTATTGAGCAGTATAATAAACATAATGAGAAACATCGCAAAAAATATATGACATATGTATTGATAAATAAGTTTTTTTGTTTAATTTTATATAAATTTTCAATTCAACTAATGACCTTTTACGTTTCTATATAACAGAAAGTTGTTTATGGAAATAAAAAAATTCAATTGAATGGGAATCTTTTAGATCTATATACATGTTGGTGTTTCAGTTTTAAAATTAATTTGATTTTAATTACGTTTTTTATATAATAAAAAAAAGCTATTTCTAGAAATAAAGAAAATCAACTGGATGAAAATCTTCTAAATCTTATCCCAGGTTGAATAAACAAAATTGTAATTATATGTATACATACATAGTATATACTACATTTGTCTAATTTGTTATTGCTCTTATAATTATCCCTTATAGCTACACTTTCAAAATTGGAAGTTAAAAGATCTGCTGGAATAAAAAGATGACATCAAACAAGATCTTATTATATATGTATATGTGTGTGTGTGTGTGTGTGTGTATATATATATAATTATTTAAAAATTACAACTATTAATCTTTTACGTTTTTTATATAATAGAAAGTTGTTGCTGAAACTAAAAAAATTCATTTGGATGAGAATCTTTGGGATATATACACAAGTTGGTGTTTTAGATTTTAAAATAAAATGATTTTGCTTTCGATACTGAAATATAAATAATCTACCAATAACATTTCAGTTGATACTGGTCTACCGTTTATTGAGATTTCGTTATGTTGTAAAGGGATAACATATAAAGTTTTTATAATTAACTGAATAATAATAATATTTTCATGAGCAAAATATTTGTAAAATTCAGTAACTAATTTCATAAAAAAATAATGTAATTGTAAACAACATAATTGATAATATTAATTAAAAAATACTATAAATAAAATAAATTTCCAAAAAAAATCACTCGATCGTGCTTCGCACGGGTTATTTTCTAGTAAGAAGTTAATACATAAAGCTTGTAAAATGTTCCTGGTCCTAGACACTTGATTGCAACACGTAACAAGTCGCATTATCCACAGGCATTGGAGGCTCGGTGCTAGTGCATGTTTCAAGAGGATCGTTACTTTCAAAATCGTTTCTTTCTTCCATTAAACTGCAAAGAACAAAAAAAACACAAAGTAAATCAAGAAACAAACTAAATCTTTTCTTAATTAAGAAAGTAACTCTTAATTATATCTTGTCTTCCTTTCAAAAAAAAATAAAATAAAATTATATCTTATCTTGATTCAATTACCTTTAAAATTGAGAACTGAAAGTTAAAAAAGGAAAGGAACCGAGAGAGGCGCAAGGAAACATAGAAGCAGAGAGAGTAACGGTTGTGAACTAAAACTAAGAACTAGGTAGGGTTAATTATTGACATATCTTATATAAATATAATATATATTATATATAACATTTTATATATTCGGTTAATTCAATAATTTCGGTAATTTGGTAAAAAAAAAAATCAAAAAAATCGAAATACTGAATAAGTCATATTTCTATAACCGAATTAGAACCGAATTATTTCATTTCGGCTAACTAAACCGAATAATTTCGATTATTTCGATTCGGTATTCGGTTAACCGAACCGAATGCTCAGCCCTACATTTTCTAACATGCGAATAAAATAAACGACAAATATAACAATATTACTTGTATTTAATTTATAGATATTAATCGAAAATTTTATATACTTTCATAATTTATCACGTTTTTTACAATCACCTATTACCGATTTTTGAAAGTTAAGATTGTGTAGAAACAATTGTTGATAAGGGGTGTTCATGGGTTCCCCAAATCGAACCAATTCAACCCTTTTTACAGATGACCAAGTCGTTAGAAAAAACTTGATGATTGAGTTAAAGAAAAAATTAAATAAATTTAATTGAGTTGGGTATGAATTTTATGTGTTTTTCAATCAACCCACCCAAACCCGCTAAACCCGATTTAAGTAACAAATTTTGTGAAATTTTGAATATATATATATATATAATTGTATATTATACAACATATCATATTTTCATGTATAAATACATGCATTTATTTTGTGCATATACATATAACTTATTACATGATTTACATTATTAAAATTTTAATTTTACGACATGATTTATTTTGTGTAAAATAATGACTTTTAAAGTAATTTTTATAAAAATTACTTTAAATCTCGATAACCTCTAAAAATAAGCAAAAAATTATTTCACCTCTATCTATTTTATGATATTGGTTCTGTCACTACATACGTTATATTTACTAGTTTTTTACCCGTGCTTCGCACCGAGATTTTTTTTTTCTTTTTGGGTCTCATTTTGCTCTAATTGTTTTTATAAGAATTACAATTATTATTAATTTACAATATTGTTATTTTAAGTAGTAATATTTGTTTAACACGTAGACTGAAATTTGTAATTGTGATTTAATGTTATCACTTATCATTAACGAATGTACTTGAAAAATTATAAAGAAATTTCAAAGTACACAATCTATCGTATAATCTATCGCAACATTGAAATTTGAAATTTCATAAAGACGTCCTTCTAAAGGTTCTGAATCTTGTCCGTTACAAAATTCAGGTCCAGCGTACGCATGAATGTGAGTTTTCTGCATGTGACAAACACAATTAATTATATTGAACAAAGTTTCGTGAATCTATCTTTTTTATGTGTGTCACTAAATTTGTGTATGAGTAAAAAGAGTACTTACGTCATAGTCAAGTAAGATTAGATTGATCCTTTTGAACTCACCTGTAGTGCTATTGATTCCAGGCCACATCCTAGTCAAGCGTACTTTGATTCGCCAGTTTGTCTTGTCACATGTCAAGGAAGCAATACGATTAAAGCGAGCTCCTTGCATTTTGAACGTAGAGATGATGTTTGGGTTAGACCAGTGATTTTTATAAATAATACACGTAGATCTATTTATAAGTATAAATACATATATTTTGGAAGATCTTAATTAATCAAATATGAATTATCATTAAAAAATATATTGCGTTTTAATTTTTCGATAACTATAAACCAGTCTCAAATCAATTATCATTGAGAAATATCTTACCGGATATTTTTTTATTTTTTGATAAACATAAATCAATCTAAACTCAATTATCATTGAGAAATATCTTACCGAATCTTTTTTATTTTTTTTTGATAAACATAAATCAATCTAAAATCATGTATAACTGAAAAAGATCTTGTAAGATATGCATGATATTTTAAAATTAAATAGTTGTCATTTCTTGGATGCAAATACAATTCAATTATATTTTTAATCAATCTAATCAATTAAACGATTTGATTAGTAGCACATATATTAATTTGAATTTTATTCATTTTAGAGCATTTACCAAAAATATTATCTTTCAAAAATATTTACGAAAATTTGGTTTGAAACGAAAAGATATTTTTTTTACGATGTACAACTCAAAAATATTGTACATGATTATTATTATTATTATTATTATTATTACTACTATTATTATTATTATACTATTGTTATTTCTAAATTTCGAAGTACACAATCTATCGTTATATATGGTAATGCTCATAATTGTCGACACCATAAATCAACAATCTTTTTATTTGATAAATATATTAACTACCATATATAGAAAACAATAGTTAATGACTAACCCAATTTAGTTAACATCCTAGTAAATCAATCTAAAATCAATTATCATTGAGAAATATCTTACCGGATCTTTTTTATTTTTTTGATAAACATAAATCAATTTAAAATCATGTATAACTGAAAAAGATCTTGTAAGATATGCAGGATATTGTAAAATTAAATAGTTGTCATTTCTTGGATACAAATACAATTCAATTATATTTTTAATCAATCTAATAAATTAAACGATTTGCTCAGTAACACATATATTAATTTGAATTTTATTCATATTAGAGCATTTACCAAAAATGCTATCTTTCAAAAATATTTACGAAAATTTGGTTTGAAACGAAAAGATATTTTTTTTACGATGTACAACACAAAAATATTGTACATTATTATTATTATTATTATTATTATTATTATTATATTATTATTATTATTATTATTATTATTATTATTATACTGTTGTTATTTCAAAATTTCAAAGTACACAATCTATCGTTACAAATGGTAATGCTCATAATTGTCGACACCATCAATCAACAATCTTTTTATTTGGTAAATATATTAACTACCATATATAGAAAACAGTAGTTAATGACTAACCCAGCTTAGTTAACATCCTAGTTAAAAATATATAAAAGGAAATGTTTTGGTGAATTCTGATTGGTTGAATTTAAAATACTCGCTTCTAATTAGCTGAAAATTATGAGAAATTCTCTGATTGGTTAACCACATGGTGTGGTAGACTGAACTTTTATAAAGAAAGATTATTATTATTATTATTATTATTATTATTATTATTATTATTATTATTATTATTATTATTATTATTATTATTATTATTATTATTTCGAAATTTCAAAGTACACAATCTATCGTTACATATGGTAATGCTCATAATTGTCGACACCATCAACCAACAATCTTTTTATTTGGTAAATATATTAACTACCATATATAGAAAACAGTAGTTAATGACTAACCCAACTTAGTTAACATCCTAGTTAAAAATATATAAAAGGAAATGTTTTGGTGAATTCTGATTGGTTGAATTTAAAATACTCGCTTCTAATTGGCTGAAAATTATGAGAAATTCTCTGATTGGTTAATCACATGGTGTGGTAGACTGAACTTTTATAAAGAAAGATTTCATCAATTAATGTATTAAATTACATCGGAGGGCGAGGGGAGGGCTTATATTTATTTAAATACTTAAAAGATGTTACATTAAATAAAATATTTAGTATTCTAAAAAAAACTTTCAATTTTTCAAAAATTATTAATAAATTTTTAATTTAGCATTAAAATATATTTGACTGATTCGATTTTTAAAATTCAATTTTTCGTTATAAATTAGTTTTGAAACTATAAATAAGACTAATATATTAAATATTATTAAAATATTAAAATTAATACAATTTTTTTTTTACGATTTATCAATTTGAAAAATACCCGATTTTCCTATAAAACGTTGATCAGTATTTCAACTGATTCATTTCAATTTACGAAATTTACGATCATGAAAATGTCATGTTAAAAAGGAGAAATGTTTCATTCTGGTGGATAGTAGAGCTGCTGTATGTATCAAATGCCGACCAAGAAGTAGATAATTTTGAATTTGATAATATTTTAATTAGAAAATCCGACTTTGAGTGTGGTAGAAAAGTAGTAAAAAAATGCTTTAGATTATACGATAAATCATGGTTGTTTAAAAATACATTCGTATTCCCGACAAAATGCTTACTACGACCTCCAAATCTAAAGCAGAGTCTATAGAGATCCGATATGTCTTGTATTTATCAAGGCATAATAATGGAGATCAAATCTCACACGTACTTGCCAAATCACCGACTTTCTGGATTTATTATTCAGCTTTTTTAGGCTAGAACCAGCAGGGAACCACTGAAAGGTATATTCAATTGCCGAGAACAAACAATATAGTTGTGTTCCGAATTCATTTTGATTCAAGTTTACTAAATTTAAAGAAAAATGCTAGACATTCTAAAATTTTTACCAAATTTTTTATCAAATGCTGATGTATCACTTATATACTCGGTAATTTTTCTAATAATAAAATAGAATCTGTGTACATTAATATGCGTTCATAAATCAGAATTTACTCTTCATTTGATAAAAAAATTTGGTAAAAAATTTTGGGATATCCAGTACTGTCCATTTCTAAATATATTTTGGGATACATATTTCGCCAATCGCCATGATGTCTTTCCAATTTTTTTTAATTCCATCATGTTTATAACGACTAAACATGACTTATTTTCATATACTTTATTTATCCCAGAGATTTTGTACACATTCTCTAAATATAATTTTTTAGTAATATTCTGTATGTCAAATTAATCATGATACATTATTTGTTTGTCAGGAAGCATAATAAATTTTTCTAGGAACGATAAGCTTTGAATTTGGTCGATTAACAAAAACAAAGGACTTACTAAATTTTCATAAATTAAAAAAGAAAAAACAAAGGACTTGAAGATGCGGAATATCTAAAATATTTGGTATCTTGGAACTAGGGTTGGTGAGAGACCACAATAATCGTGCTTCCGATTAATTCTACATTTTGGGTTGGGCCCTATGAGATGAAAGGGTGATTAAAGTGAATCAATAGTTTATACAGTGACTGATTTCTTATGGATCCATGCTAGAAAGTAGGAACCAAATACCAAGCCAGAGTTTAAATGATAAAAATGTAGGGGCGTTTGGTTCATATTTAAACAACTTGGTTGACGATAATCAAAATCTTAATTCTATATGTTCAGTTTTCTGTCGGGTCGGACTCCGAGTATCTCTTCGGGTTAACCTGCCAAAAGAGAAGAATGCGAGGGGTTTGACCCCCGATTCACCTCCGGTGTGAGAATAAGTTAGAGGTTCCGGTAAAGTTTAATTGAACGTGTAAGTGTTTGTGAATGTGAAAAAAGTATTAACCTTATACTGAAACCTGTTATGTGCTTTTATAGGCGTTCTGATAACGGCTCGCCCGAATCTCTCGGAGGCATTCGTCCACGTACTTTGTCATGTTCTTCCGCCTAGAAAAGCGGAAGACTCGGTCATGCAACGGTCATCTGCAACGGACCGTCCCGACGAAGTGGGCCTTGACCGTTCGGCCCGATGATAATTCGGCCCAAACATCATTCGGCCCAAGGCTGTTGGGCCCCCAACATGTCCCTGGAATTCGGTCGGATGTCCAATGCGTCCGGATCCTCAATTTTCACTTCTCTTCAGGATAACCTCCAAAGGCCTCGTGTCTATCCATTACGACACGTCACATGGAAAACTGTGCCGTAATTAATAATGACAGCCGCAATTACTTGAGATTAGTGCTGAATCAGAACCGTTGAATCCCAATCGTCTTTAATCGCACGGTCGTGAATGGACGTGCGCGTTTCAACTGTCCAAATGTCACATCTTTTTCCTTATAAATGCCAAGTTTCTCCCCAAACATTGTCACTTATACATTCAAAAGAAAGAAAACTCTGCCAATTCCTCTCCAACCTTATTAGTTGCAGTTATCAGTGCTTTCCTTTGCCCCGAGTTCAAGCCCATTCCTCGTCTTCACAAGTAAGTTTTTTGATCTTCCCTTTTTCATAACGAAACGGCTTTTAATCGGCCTGCTCATCTCTCTTATTGAATGCTACTGTATAATCGTCAAGTATTTTGTTTTGGAGTACATGTTTTTATAAATGTGACCGTAGTTGTGCTGGTAGACACCCTCGTAGATTCATAAATTTACCATTAGAACAGTTATCGGGACACATTTGTCCCTAGAACTATCTTCGGAATAGGTTTGGCCTTAGAACAATCTTCGGGATAAACTGTACTTTTAGAGATCCCTCTCTATTCTCCGACTTTAGACATTAGATTCCCCGACCGGTCCAAGCCCTCTGTACTCGGCAATGCTACTTTTCTTTTCTTCTTTTCTTGCTCATGTCCGAGTACACGGCTAATTTCTTCATACTAATGCAGGAATTATGGATCGGTCGGCTTCGGGATCGGGACGGTCGCCCAGATCTGTATCCCCGGAGAGATCTCCATTTTACAACGCCGATGAGTTTCCTGCGGGGAATCACTCTACTCGGCTATCCGAGGATCGTGTAGCCAAGCTACCAAAAGAGTACGAGATCCCGACAAGCGCCTGGCATACGTACCTGCCAAGGGCTGCTGACCATATATGGCATAACCCGCCCGTCCCGAAGGGCAACGGGAATGTGGCGACAGGGATTTCCGAGGCTGCTTTAAAATGTGGCTTTCGGGTCCCTATGCTCCCGTTGGTGAAGCAATTATTCGCCCAAATGGGAATCACCCTGGGCCAGATGGATCCGAACGGATTCCTGCATATGAACGGCTTTCAATGCCGGTGCTTGGCGGCCCATGTCGATCCAACTCCCGCCTTGTTCTGGCACCACCACGACTTTCGGAAGAACGACAAGAGCAAGGGCTTTTACTCCATCGCCCGTCGCACTAACAGGGCTGAGTGGGTAGAAACCAATTCTAAAAATAAGGGGAGCCACGACAAGTGGTGTTATATCTCGGGCCCGAAGATCGCTGCCACGTCCCAATGGCGTGTGGTTGACCCATCTGTACAGGTGGTGAAACCTACATTGTCGGGTGCGGAATTGCATGAGTACGAACGGCTATGCCAATTTTACATGGATCGGATTCCTCTCGATGATCTTCGGGACCGACAGTGGCTCTTCTCCCTATGGGGTAATGGTAACATTCTTCATCCCCTGCATTATTTTTCTTTTTCTGCACCTCTGACTTCATGTTTATATTATCAAATGTCAATGTTAACTCATTTCCCTTCTTCTTACAATGTCTTCTCGCCAAGCCATCATCGAGAGGAAAAGGGCCAAGTTCGAGGCCGAGCAAGCGGCTCTAGCGGCCAGGGCGGCTGAAGCTGGCGAGGCGTCTCGTGATAGTCGCCTAGAGGGGGATCAACGAGCTCCGGATAAGTCGGTCCCGACATCTCCTCCACCGGCTAATCAAGCGGAGAAGGCGACTGGCTCTCCCTTGGCCAGAAAAAGAGCCCGCAGAGGGGAAGTTATAAAAACATACGTCCCTCAGTGGGCGGTCCTGGAGTCCGGTGCCATCGCGACGGCCGACTCCAAGGCGATCAAGGAGATAGCTCCTTACTTGTGCCGAGCTTTGGTGCTTCCGGCTGATCGCCCTACCTACGATCAGTTGGGCATCGCCGATGTTTGTGCTGATCTGATGGCCTTCCTTTCCAAGGTAAGTATAGTTAATTTGCCTTTTAATTTCCTTTGTCTTTTCAGCTTTTTAACCAAGTTCCCTTTCCTTGTTTCAGGCGACGCCGATGGCTGCTATCATCACCGATAAGGCGAAGGATATGCAGGGCAGCTTCGGCCAGATTCAGGAACTGGAGGACCGGGCTGTGAGATCGGAGATTGCTCTTCGCCAAGCTGTCGGCGATGTGGAGAGGCTGGAAGGACAGTCTGCGGCGCTGAGGGCTGACCGAGAGGCCATGCAGAAAGAACTTGACGCCCTTCGGGCCAGGCTGACCCAGCGGCATTTGTCCCTCAAGGCTTCGAGGAAGATGGCCCGCAAGGAGACGAAGCTGCGGCTGAACGCCGAAGAACGATGTTATCAAATGGGTCACGACGAGGTCGTGAGGAGGGCGGCTGCCATGGGTTTAGAGTATCAAGCCTTGATAGAGCCCGGCTTCAGCGATCCCGTTGGTCGCCCAGATGATGACGAGCCTTCGATCGTTTCCTCTGGCGAGGACGAAGAGTTGTCAGATTAGGCCTTCGGGCATTGAATTTTCCTTTATATATATTTGTACTTCATTAAGCCTTCGGGCCTTGAACTTTTGTAGCCTTCGGGCACTATGGTATTTGTTAATGAATTTTCTCTGTCTTCTTTGTCAATATTTGCTGTTTATTTATGTATTTTCGGCTTCTAATCTCCGTCTTAACATAATTAAATCAGTTTTATGTCTCTTCGGCTTCATTTTGACTCGGCATAATTTTATCATTTATTTATGTATCTTCGGCTTCATTTTGCCTTAACATAATTGAATCAGTTTTATGTCTCTTCGGCTTCATTTTCCTTGACATAATTTTAACAACATTTATTTATGTATCTTCGGCTTCATTTGCCTTAACATAATTTTAACAAAATTTATGTGTTTTCGGCTTATAATCTTCGCCTTGACATAACTGAAACAAATTTTATGTATGTTTCGGCTTATAATCTTCGCCTTAACATAATTATAACAAACTTTAAACAAACTTATGCGTCTTTGGCTTTGAATTCTGCCTAACATAAGAATTGCTTTTATGCATCTTCGGCTTTCTATTTCGCCTAAACATAGTATGGATTCCCCACAGTTTTGGCTGTTTGGCTAGCTAATCGCCAAATTTATGAAATAATATTCGAAAAGTCTTGTGACATTTATCGTTTTTTGATCGTTCCCAGATAAATGTTCGACTTGTAACATTATAAAGTGAAACTGATAAAATAAGTAGAAGAGGGGAACATGCATTTTATTGATGGACTTATTTAATTATACATGCTTTTGCTTAAAAAAGAAAACTCGGTACAAGAATAAAATAACAGCTTGAGTGGCGAGCACCTTTTGTTCGGCGGTATTCCTTTAGGCTGGACGAAGGTTACTGGTAGTACCTTCGTAATCGGGAAGCGTGCCATGTGTTCTTGATCGGATCGCCAGACATGGTTGTTAATTTGTAGGTACCGTGTCGAATCACTTTAGTCACTTTATATGGGCCTTCCCAGTTAGACATTAGTTTTCCCTGCTTAGCTAGCATAGAAGTCTCCAATTCTCGCAACACCAAGTCTCCTACCATGAAGGTCCTTTTCCTCACCCCCAGCGTCGTAGTATTGGGCCGCCTGAAGTTGATATTTCAAGTTCCTTAGGTGAGCTGCTTCTCTTTCTTCTTCCAACAAATCCACATTGGCTCGAAGCCCAAATTCATTTGTCTCAACATTGAACACCTCTGTTCGGTAGGAGTCCAGTTCGACCTCTACAGGAACAAGGGCGTCCGTCCCAAATGCCAACTTGAAAGGCGTTTCGCCCGTTGATGAACGTGGGGTCGTTCGGTATGCCCATAGCACCCAGTTTAACTCTACTGCCCAAAGTCCCTTGGCATCGCCCAGTCGCTTTTTTATCCCATCGAAAATGATTTTGTTTGCAGCTTCAATTGCTCCATTTCCTTGAGGATGACCGACCGAGCTGAATTTCTGTTGTATTCCGAAATGTGTCAAGAACTTTCGGAATTTATTTCCGATGAATTGGGTCCCGTTGTTGGATACACACACCTTCGGAATCCCGAACCTGGGTATGACCTGCTCCAGCATAAACTTCTTTGCTGCCTCTTCGGTTATGGTCGCCAAAAGTCTTGCCTCAACCCACTTGGTCATATAGTCGATCGTTACGATGCAGTATTTGGGTTGTTTGGTGCTTTTGGGTAAGATTCCCACGATATCCACAACCCACATGGCGAAAGGAATTGGACTTAGGACTGATGTCATTTCTTCTGGTGGTTGCTTCGGGATTGTGCTGAATAACTGGCAATGTCGGCACTTTTTTGCATAATCGGCTGCATTTGCTCGCAGAGTCGGCCAATAAAACCCTTGTCTGAGGATTTTAAAAGCAAGTGACCGACCGGCGAGGTGTTCACCACATATTCCCTCGTGAACTGTTTCCAGAGCCAGTTGTTGTTCTTCGGGATTCAAGCATCGAAGAAGAGGTTCTGTCGCCGACCTTCTATACAGCTTGTTCCTGACAATGGTGTAGCTTGCTGCCCTGTACTTCACCTTTTGGGCTTCTTTCCGGTCTAGGGGCAAAGTACCTTTTCCCAGGTAGGCCCTGATCGGAGTCATCTAGTTGATGCCTTGGTGGATCTCCATGCATTGTTGCTTGTCGACTGAAGGGATCCTTACTTTGGTCAAGTAGATGGATCCTGTGAGATTGTGAGTTTCTGCCGAAGCCAGTCTTGACAAAGCATCGGCTCAGCTATTATCTTCCCTTCCCACTTGGCTCAACTCGAAGGATTCGAATGAGGCCGATGAATCCTTGACCTTGGCGGCATAAGCCTTGATTCGGGGTTCCCTTTGTTCGCATTCTCCTGAAAAATGCTTCACCACTAACATAGAATCACTGAATGCTCGTAAATTTCTTACCTCGAGATTCTTAGCCAGGTTTAATCCAGCTAGCAGTGCTTCGTACTCGGCCTCGTTATTGGTTAACGGGAAGGTGAATCTTATCGCCTGGAAAATCTCGAAACCATCTGGGCTGGAAAGAATTAAACCTGCCCCACATTTAGATCCAGCGACCGACCCATCTATGAACAATTTTCACTTGCATGGTGATTGCACCAACTGCTCTTCAGGAGCTAGATCTTTTGGCCCTGAAAAATAGCATTCGACCATGAAGTCTGTCAATGCTTGTGCCTTAATAGACGTTCTGGGGATGTACTCCAGATCATACTCTCCCAACTCGATGGACCAGGCCACCACTCTTCCAGACGCCTCCGGCCTTGTCAAAATCTTCTTCAGGGGTTGATCGGTTATGATTTGTACTGTTCGCCCTTGGAAATAATGACGTAGCTTCCAAGTCGCCATTACAAGGCCATATGCGAACTTTTCTGCATTTGGATATCTTGTTTCCGCATCTTTCAACATGTGGGATACATAGAAGACTGGGTGTTGAGAACCTTTATGCTCTTTCACTAATACTGCACCAAGTGTCCGGTCGCTCACCGCCAAGTATAACTGCAATGTTTCTTTCGGATCTGGCCTCATCAGGAGAGGCGCCTTGGTGAGATATTCCTTCACATCTTCAAATTCTTTCTGGCACTTCGGCCCCCATTCAAAATTCTTTGATCCCCGGAGTGCTTCAAAGAAGGGTAGGGCTTTTTCTGCTGATCGGGAATTAAATCTTCGCAGGGCGGCCATTCGACCAAGTAATTTTTGTATATCCCGAATTGTCTTCGGATGTTCCATGTCGATTACCGCTTGTATCTTCTCCGGGTTCGCCTCGATCCCTCGGGCACTGACCATATACCCCAAGAACTTTCCACTGGAAACTCCGAATGTACACTTGTTCGGATTAATCTTCATGTTGTGCTTCCTTAGTGTTTCGAAGCATTCCTTGAGATCCCCCATGTGATCCTCGAACTGGGACTTGACAATCATATCATCTACGTAGCATTCCATATTTCTTCCAATTTGTTTGTGGAAGATCCTGTTGACCACCCTTTGAAATGTGGCCCCTGCATTTTTTAGGCCGAAAGGCATTTTGATGTAGGTGTATGTTCCTTTCGGGGTGATGAATGCTGTCTTTGGAATGTCCTCGGCATTCATTGCTATCTGGTGGTATCCTGAAAAAGCATCTAAAAAACTAAGTACCTGGTATCCTGCCGTTGCATCTGTCAGTTGGTCGATACTTGGTAGCGGATAGTGGTCCTTCGGACAGGCTTTATTCAAATCGGTGTAATCAACACACATTCGCCATTTGTTGTTAGCCTTCTTCACCACCACTACGTTGGCTAGCCAATCCGGATACTCAATTTCCTCGATGAATTTTGCCTCCGACAACTTTTCCACTTCGACTTCGATTATTTTATGCCTTTCCATGGCGAAAGTTCTCTTTCTTTGCTTTACGGGTTTTGCCTCGGGCTTAACATTGAGGCAATGCTTCGCCGTCTTTGGATCCAACCCAGGCATATCCTCGGGCCCCCTAGGCGAAAACGTCATAGTATTGTCTGACCACTTCAATCACTTTCTTCTTGAGATCGGGCTCCATATTTTTCCCAATTCGAACTATCTTTCCCGAACAGCCTGCATATAGCTCCACTTCTCCGGTTTCTGCTGCTGGTTCGGCAATCGGGCTGGACAGGTCTGCTCCAAATTTTTCTAACTCGATGTTCAGAGTTTGGCGACTTCCGCTAGCTTCGCCTTCAGACCTTTTTCTCTTGCCTCCTTCGGTCAGCTCAAAATCCTGATCCTTGTATAGGTCGTCCAACATGATGATTCGGGCAGTTTTTTGATCGTCTCTCATCTCTCCGATGCCATGTTCGGTCGGGTACTTCAATTTGAGATGAGGGATTGACGCCACCGCCTGGAAGGAGGTGAGGGCTGGCCTTCCGAGAATGGCATTGTGGAGGCTTTCCACCCGAACCACATAGAATTTGACCTGCTTTTCCACAGTATATGGAGCTTTACCCAAAAGAACAGATAAAGTGATTGTACCTTCAATAGGGACTGGCTGATTGCCGAAGCCGTATAGGGGAGCTTCATGGTAGGGCTCTAGCTGTTCGCCTCCAAGGTTCATTTTGCTATATGTCCGATGATACAGAATGTTCACCGAACTTCCACCGTCTACCAAATCTTTCCATACTTTGTTTTGGCCGATCACCGGGTTGATGAGCAAAGGGTCTTCGTGAGGCCAAATCACATCCTCATAATCATCCTCGGTGAACATGATCGGCATCGCCTGTTTGGAGGATTGAAACTGGTATAAATTGTAAACTTGCTTTGCGTACCTTTTCTTTGATGTCTTGCTATCTCGCCCCAGGGTGCTTCCACCGAATATAGTCTCTACTTTGCCCTTGTACCTTTCGACCTCCTCGGGCTCTTTTCGTTTGTCTTCCTTCGGGGCTAGTTTATCCCTCAGATCTTTGAAAAATTTATTCAGCTCTCCCTCCTTTATCATCTTCTCTATCAGCTTCTTCAAATGGTAACACTCGTCAGTGTTGTGACCCTTGTCCTGGTGGTAGTCACAGTACTTGTTGCCATTCTTCTTGTAATCAGGCATCTTCATTCTGGCTGGGCGAACGAAACCAGGTTTTCCTTTAATTTCATGGAGAATTTTTTAGATTGGTGCATTCAGAGGGGTGAATGTTGTGCCATCTCTATCTCTTCTTCGTTTGGCACCCTTGTCCCGGGCTGTCGCCTCATCTCGCCTATCATCATATCTTCGCCCAGAATCGTGTCTATCATTCCCCCTTCTCCCCATGTCTTCTCTCCTGCTTTCTTTATACCCCCCGATTGATTCCATCTTCCTTCGGATGCTTTCACCCCTCAAGTATATATCATTCAGAGATTTAGGGGGAATATCATAAAGAGAAGATCGGAGTTTTTTTTACCTTTGATAGGGTCCAATCCTGCTGACAAGAACCCAGCGGCCTTTACTTTGTCCAAATTTGTCACCATTCCAGCCTCTTCTTTGAACCTGGCCAAATAATCTCCGAACTCTTCGTTCGGCCTTTGACGACAATGGATCAAAGCTTCTGTATCCTTCTCTCTTCGACACAAATGCGAATAGTGCCTCAATAATTTCCTTTTCAGTTGGTCGTAAGAGCATATTGACCTTGGTTTCATTGACCTGCACCACATGGTTGCTGGACCCTTCAGATACGTCTTGAACATTTTACAAAGCATGATGTCACAGTGTCCCATTCCCGTCATAAGGGACTCATACTTCTCACAATGGTCATCGGGATCACCTTTCCTATTGAACTCGTTCATCTTCGGGAATTGTCCCCCGGAGGGGGTCTATACTGCTCGATTTCTTCCGACACGACCGGCTCATGACTAATTCTACGGTCGCCAAACATTGCCTTCTCCATTCGGCTTAGTCTATCTTTCATGTGAGGATCACCCTTCTCGTCAGTGTCTGAACGGACTGTAACTTTTGAACGGATCCTTCGGGGGTGTGATTCAGAGTCCGAAGACTCATCTTCATCATTATGCACCCTTTTTTCCCTCTTATGACTGGTCTGTATCAGTATCTGCTCTCCGGTCTCGACAACACCTTGGAGAGCTTTTGTAAAGCATAATGTAACATAAGATGTAAAAGAGATAACTACAACTCAACAAAGGACAAGACATGCAATAGTATTAATAGAAGCACAGGAATCCAGAATCAAAGAAGAAAAGGTAAACACAAAAAATCAAAATACGTTATGTATTCTTGAAGTCTGTAAACAGGTCACGGAAAGAAGTTCATGAAAATGTTCAAGCCTCAGTGACAGCAAAAGAAACAAGACTTTCAAGACGACAGAAGTATGTGAATGATTTAGGGTTAAGTACCACGGGATTCCAGTGATTTAAACGAAGCAACAAGAAAGACAAAGGACTTATCAGCAGCAATATATTGAAGACATAAAATAAGAATTGATCAAGTGTTATTCATCTGTGAATCAGACCAGTTGCACTAGGTGACGGCACTGAAAAGATCAAGTTGTTTTATCGTCTCAGAACAAATTGATACAGTCCATTACTTAAACACCCGGGAGCTCAGGAGTTATTACTAAAGGACAAATGACAAGTAAATCAATTCGATAGTTTTTCTTTTAAGAAAACTATCGAATGAGAGTTTAAGGTGATTGAATTAAAAACAAGTAAATCAATTTAGCATTCGATACTTTTGTTTTAAAAACTATCGAATGGTAAAATGATTTGTTTCATTCGATGGTTTCTTAAACCATTCGATGGTTTTTTAATTGGGAGCAGGTGGAAAGTATTCTTTGTTTTTCAAGTTGAAGAAGATCCAACGGCCAGGATTGTTTCTACAAGTTTGGTTCGATGGTTTTTCAAACCAAAGTCTGCAGTTAATACAGAGTGAAGAATGTGTCTTCTTCAGTTAAGGATTCTAACACAGAGACATTACTGAGAGAGAGAAGAGCCGGAGAAAATTATCAGAGAAATTAATAGTGCTCAGAACTTGATCATTGTTTTGTATTTGTGTAACCTTAAATTCATTGAAGCTAATCTACGGATTAGAAATTGTAGCACCCCTCGAGGTTTATATTTATAAAAAGATATATTCCCCGAAACTTGATTTGGTTTGGTGTGTTTGATTTCGTTATAGAACTAAAAGATTTATCCGCGAACGAAATTAAATTATTTATGAGTATCGTATTCAACCCCCCTTCTACGATACTATGGACCTAACAATTGGTATCAGAGCTACTTGATTGATATACAAATCAGATCCGGTGAATGAGACCAAAATCAAACGTAGCGTGAAAATACGAAGCAAATTTTTTAACTTTCAAAATTTTTCATTTAATTGGAATTTCTTGAATTTTAAACAATTTGAAATTTTCAGAAACCATGAGTGCTCCAAAGACAACCGCTGGTATTAAAGTTCCCCCGTTTACTAGAGATGATTTCGGTTTGTGGAAGATGAAGATGCTGTTATTTATCAAGGCATCTAATCCGTTGTATATTGGCATATTAGAAAACGGACCGTTTGTACCAATGAAACCAGTTAGTGAATCTACAGCTCCTGATGGTAGCAGGATTTCTTCAGGCACCCAACCTAAGGAGATAAGTGAATTTACAGATTCTGACAAAGAACTGATTCGATTGGACACCGGTTTAATGTTGATATTGGCGGACTCCGCGGACAAGGAAATGAGCTATCAGTTGATGAACTGTACAAGCGGGAAACATATGTGGGATACCATTAACCTAATAATGGAAGGAACTGAAGACGTTCAGGAAAACAGATTGGACATTCTGACTTCTCAATATGAAGCGTTTAGGTCCCTGCCAGGAGAAAGTATAACTCAGGTCTTTGAGAAGTATACTAAGCTCCTCAATGAATTGGCAATGAAAGGAAAGACCTATCCACTGAGACAATCGAACAGGAAGTTCATGATGACGCTGCCCCATCATGTAGAACACAAGTCATCATCCATTAGGGAAAGAATTGACTTCACAAAGATGTCATTAGAGATGATCTATGGCAAGTTGAAGACCTATGAGATGGAACAGGAACAAAGGGTGATAATCTACGGATCAGGGACAGTGGACAGCAAGCACAATGCACTTGTGAGATCAGCAACACTTGTAGTGGATGAACCAATAACTTCTGAGATTCAGGTTCAAACCCCTAGAGCTGGAAAGGAGGTGATAATAGAAGCAGAAATGGATTCTGTGAATCTGGGTGTTGATGAAAGTGATTACTACACCCTAGAAGAGCTTGAGCAAATGGAAGACAAAACCATGGCGTACTTAGCTGCAAAGTTTAGTCATATTCGTTTCAAGAGAAACCCTAAGTACAAGTTCAAGGGCTCAACCAACAGATTCCAGAAGAGCAATTATACACCTAGTACAGGCTTTAAGGGAGGCTACAAGACTGACATGATTGATAGAAGCAAATCAAGATGCTATAACTGCAATGAGTTAGGGCATTTCGCCACTGAATGCCGGAAGCCTCGTCAAGCAAGAGACATGAAAGATGTCTATGGAAAGAAGGATTCTTATGATGAGTTGAAGAAGGAGAATGCCAAGCTTAAACAGCAGTTGGAGGCATTCTCTGGAAAGCAGAAAGGGAAGGCTTACATAGCAGAGGGAAAGCACTGGGATGATACTGATTCGGATGAAGAGGAGGAATATGTAAATGTTGCTCTAATGGCTGACTCTTCAGAGGAATCACCTCAATCATCTCAGGTACCTATCTTAACTACAATTGATATGTCTAATTCTGAGTACAAGAAAACTGTGCAAGATCTTAGTGTAGAATTGTTTAATGTACACACAAGCATGCTAGCATCTGAGATGGAAAATGCTAAACTAGTTCTTAAGATTAAAAAGCTAGAATCTAAAAATGAAGAACTAGAGCTTGTAGCTGTAACATTAGAAGATCTTAAGCAAAATAATGCGTACTTAGAGAACAAGGTCAAGTGTAATGATGAGATAGAGACTATCCTCAGGAAGCAGATTTCAGATCTAGATTTGAAGCTGAATGCTTTTAAGAAGATTGTGGAATTCCCTGTGACACCTTCAGTTGTCAAAAGGAATACTCCACATGTTCTTAAGAATGTTGATTGTCCAGTTTTTGTTAAGCCGTTTCCACCTCTCTTTTATGAGGATGATCTTTTCATAGCACAAGAATTGCTTGAGGAGGATTTATTGAAGGAAAAAGAGGTAAAGACTAAGTTACCTAGGAAATCAGTAAAGAATGCATTACCTAAACCTGATTTACCTAAAACTGAAGTAGGTTCCTTAGCTAGTAATGTTAAAAAGAACAGGAATGGGAGGAAGAAGTTTGTTAATCAGGAATTGGTTCCATCTTCTCCCATTGCATCTAGGAAGTTGTGTTCTATTTGTAATTCTGCTGGACACCTTACACATGCATGTAAAAAGGTTAAAGTAGAAACTGCTAATGCTTCTGAAATGCATAACATGTCTGACATGCCTGATAATCATGAGCCCTGTGGAAAGAAAGAGTGTTTGCTATGTAAGTACAACATCATGCATGCTTATTTTAAGTTGATGTCTGATAGTAGCAATAGCTCTAGTAATGTTAAATCCACAGATACTATGAATATCAAACAGGGTAAGACTAAATTGAATGTTACTCCTGTTAAATCATCTAAACCTTCAGGACCCAAACAATTTTGGGTACCAAAGTCCGCTTAATCAATCTGTGATTGCAGGGTAAGGTTAAAAGCTCAAAGGTTGTGTGGATTCTGGATAGTGGCTGTTCTAGACACATGACAGGTGAAGAGTCCCTGCTTACAGAGGTGGTTAAGAAGACCGGCCCGATTGTAACCTTTGGAGATGACAGCAAAGGATTCACTACGGGATATGGTAAATTGAAAGCTGGAAATGTCATCATTGAAAACATCTCTCTTGTTGAAGGATTAAAGCACAATCTACTAAGTATCAGTCAATTCTGTGATAAAGGCTACAATGTAGATTTCAGAAAGGACAAGTGCTTGATCACCAACAGGAAGGATGAGAAGCTTACTCTACTGGGAGTGAGAAAAGAAAATTTGTTTATAGTTGACTTAAGTTCTACCAGTGAAGGAGAAGTTACATGTTTCTATGCAAAGGCATCTTCAGAACAAAGTTGGCTATGGCACAAAAAGCTCTCACATCTGAACTTCAAAACTATGAACTCTTTGGTAAAGAGAGAATTAGTGAGAGGGTTGCCCCTGATGGAATTCAATCAGGAGGGACTATGTGAAGCATGTGAAAAGGGGAAGTCGAATAAAGCATCACATGGAAGCAAAGGAATGACAAGCATTACTGAACCATTACAGCTGATTCATATGGATTTATTTGGTCCAGTTAATGTTATGTCACTTTCAAGAAACAGATATGCATTGGTGATGGTGGACGACTACTCCAAGTACACGTGGGTGTTGTTCATACAAACAAAGGATGAAGCAACACAACTAATCATTGATCACATCAAGAAGATAGAAGTGGAAGCTAAGCTACCTGTGCGGACAATCAGATCAGACAATGGAACTGAATTCAAGAATGCAGTTCTAAATGATTTCTGCTCAGAGAAAGGAATATCAAGACAGTTTTCAGCACCAAGAACTCCTCAACAGAATGGAGTAGTGGAAAGGAAGAACAGGACCTTGGTTGAAGCAGCAAGGACCATGTTGAGTGAATCAAAACTTCCCACTTACTTTTGGGCTGAAGCAGTGAATACAGCTTGCTACACTCAGAATCGAACCCTGATCAACAAAGATCATGAAAAGACTCCGTATGAGTTAATGGCCAACAAGAAGCCAACACTGAAGTACTTTCATGTGTTTGGTGCAAAGTGCTTTGTACTTAAAGATGGAGAACATCTTGGCAAGTTTGATGCCAAAGCAGATGAAGGCATTTTTCTGGGCTATTCTCTGGAATCTAAGGCTTTCAGGGTATATGTGATTGAAGATAAGAAGGTGTTGGAAAGCTTTAATGTAACATTTGACGACACTAAAAGACCAGGCCTGCAAACTGGAGAGAACTCTGAATCTTTGGTATTTGAAAATCTATCAGGAGATCTCTCTGACAATGAAGAAGTACCTGAAGTTGTTACAGTCATTAATAATAATCATAATGATAATGATTCTGGACCTAGTGGTGACCAAAGTGGAAATCCTCAACATACAGGATCCACTAGTCAGTCTTCAGAATCAATAGATCAAACCGTCAACAACTCAGGGGGAGCAGGAGAAGGATCAACTAGTCACACTCCACAACATCTAGAACAAGGAGAATCATCAAGATCGCATCTGCCAAGACAAAGGGTATGGAATAGAGATCATCCCTTTCACTTGATCATTGGTGATCCGGACACAGGAGTGAGAACTAGGAGAACATCACAAAATGAATGTCACTATTCTGGGTTTCTTTCAGAAACAGAACCTAAGAAAGTTGAAGATGCTCTAGATGATCCAGATTGGGTGATTTCTATGCAAGAAGAACTCAATCAGTTTGGAAGGCAGAAAGTTTGGAAGCTGGTACCCAGGCCTAAGGGAAAATCTGTTATTGGAACACGATGGGTATTCAGAAATAAGTTGGACGAAGATGGCATTGTAACGAGAAACAAAGCCAGACTGGTTGCTAAAGGGTACTCTTAAGAAGAGGGTATAGATTATGATGAAACCTATGCACCAGTAGCAAGACTTGAGGCCATCAGAATATTTCTGGCATTTGCTGCACATTCCAATTACAAGGTATATCAAATGGATGTGAAAAGTGCTTTTCTGAACGGGGAGTTAGAAGAAGAAGTGTATGTGGAACAACCTCCAGGTTTTGAGGATTCAAAACTGGCAGACTTTGTGTACTTTCTATTCAAAGCTCTCTATGGACTTAAACAAGCTCCAAGGACATGGTATGACACTCTCTCTGAATTCTTACTTGAAAATGATTTTACAAGAGGTGTTGTAGACAAAACTCTCTTTGTCAAAAAGCATAAAAATGATTTGATATTGGTGCAAGTATATGTTGATGACATAATATTTGGTTCTACTAATGATGATCTATGCAAGAGATTTGCTAAGTTAATGCAGAGTCGTTATGAAATGAGCATGATGGGTGAATTGTCATTCTTTCTTGGATTGCAAGTATACCAGAAACAAGATGGTATATTCATTTGTCAGTCTAAGTACATCAAGGATCTTCTTAAGAAGTATCAAATGGAAGACTCATCTACAGCAAAGACTCCTATGCCAACTGCCACTAAGCTTGATAAGGATGAAACTGGTAAGAAGGTTGACATCACAGGCTACAGAGGTATGATAGGCTCATTACTTTATCTCACTGCAAGTAGACCAGATATAATGTTTGCAACATGCTTGTGTGCTAGATTTCAGTCTGATCCTAAAGAATCTCACCTAATAGCTGTTAAGCGAATATTTAGATATCTTAAGGGGACCCCAAATCTTGGAATTTGGTACCCTAAAGATACAGGATTTGATCTTATTGGATACACAGACTCTGATTTTGCAGGTTGTAAGATTGATCGGAAGAGTACTTCAGGAAGCTGTCAGTTTCTTGGAAGAAGATTGGTTTCCTGGCATAGAAAGAAGCAGCATTCAGTGTCCACATCAACAGCTGAGGCTGAATACATTGCTGCTGGTAGCTGTTGTGCTCAGATATTGTGGATGAGAAACCAACTCCGTGACTATGGACTTCTGTTGACAAAGATTCCTATATTTTGCGACAACACAAGTGCCATAGCAATCTCAAACAACCCAGTGCAACACTCGAGGACGAAGCACATCGACATCAGGTATCATTTTATCCGAGAGCATGTCATGAATGGAACTGTGGAGTTACACTTTGTACCCACAGAGGATCAAATTGCAGACATCTTTACTAAACCGCTTGATGAATCCACTTTCAATAAGCTGGTTGGTGAACTTGGGATGTTAAATCTTTCTAATTGATTTTGATTAGAAATCAGTAACTGCAGAGAGTCCTGGTGAATACATGAGTTTAAGAATTCCTATATCCTTAGGACTCATGAATTTATTTTCTGGAGAAATTCTCGTAGTTAGGATTTTTATACTAATTTTATGTCATAATTATGGATGATATATCTTCTGGCATTTAATTAGTTATTAATTCTAAAATTATTTAAGTGCTAATATTTGTTCTAAATATTTAAGCATTTATTTAATTTGAATTAATTTACCTTGTTTTTAACATTGTAGATTAATGCAGCATAATTGATTAGATTTCAATTGGTTAATATCACTCAATGATATTTAAGTGATTTTATTCTAAGAAAATTGTGAATTTTCTGTTAAGAATTGATTTTGGTGAATTTTAAAAGATTTATTAAAATTAAAATTTGACAGGAAATACAAAAAGTCTGATTTTTAGAACATGAACAGGTTTTAAAATGAAGACAGAAGCAAAAAATATCGAATTTAGGAAATTCGATAGTTTTTCAAGTACATAGATAAATCTATCGAAATTAATTTTCGATAGTTTTTGAAAAGGAAAAGAAAAACTATCGAAAACAATTCTCGATAGTTTTTGAGAATTTCTTTTAAAAATATATCGAAGTGAATATTTATAATTTCTTATTTAATTCTCTATAGTTTTTATAAAGTTTCTGAAAATATATCGAATGGAATTCACTTTATTTCAAAATATGAATTCTCGATAGTTTTTCAGAATTACCTCGATAGTTTTTGGTTTTACAAAGAAACAAATCTCGATGGTTTTACAGAAAAGGTCTGTTTGAATTCTAAATCAAAACACTTCGATAGTTTTTGGAAAAACTATCGAAGTAGACTTGACCATTTTACCCCCTCAGAAAAACCATCGATAGTTCATTTTAAAACTATCGAACTAGGATTGACAAATTTACCCCTATAAGTTTTAAATAGTATAAGAACGTGCCTTAGTTTTTTTTTCTCATTCTTCACAGATCTGAGAATTACAAAGCTGCCGTTTATATATACTTACAAATATCTTACAGTTTCAAAAACAAGATTCGATAGTTTCTTCAATTTTAAACCGAGTAAAACTTAAGATTATTACTGTTGTTCACTGTTGATTCTCTTTTGACAGTGAATAGTTGTTTGTTTTTGAGTTTTAAAAGTTAGTGGAGAAGAAACCATCGAACCAAGCTTTGAACCACAAGTCGATTGTTAATAGAACACTCTTTAGAAGTCAATTGCTTAAACAATTGAGTTCTCTTGATTTTGGTGGATAGTTGGTTTTAACAATTAGGGTTCTTAATTTGATAGTTTTCAAAATTCTGTATTAAAGGAAAAGGGGTTAATTTTGTTAAGAGTTTGATTAATTAGTAATAATTAATTAAATTTAGAAGTAAAAATAGTTTTGGTATATTTGAATTTTCTGGAAATTTTAAAATGGCTGGAGAATTTATTATTACCAAGACTAATCATGTCTCGTTCCAAAACTTGCAAACCATTACGAATCCTCAAATTCGTGCATGGGCAGAGTTTTTGAATATACGTTCATTAGTGGCATACGCTGTAAGTACTCCCGTAGTCCTTTGTATCGATCAACTGACTGCGCTGTACACATCCGCCACGGATACAAGTGAGAATAATGTGAGATCCTTCAGTTTTGTTGTGCCAGGGGGCAGAACAAACAGGGTGACGGAACATGACTTTAACAGAATACTTCATTTTCCTACAGAAAACCTTGTTCCGGATCCCACAACTGAGGAAATACATGCTTTCTTCACTCTTATCAGAAGTTAACAACCTAACTTCTTGGTGGGAGAGTTCCTAAAGCATTACCTGCCAAAGCCATGGAATTTTTTCTTTCATACCCTGATACATGTTTTTACTGCCAAGCTAACAAATCTGCATGGCATTCCCTTATTCCTTCAAAAGATAGGGTTTGCCATTGCGAACAATAGGCATATTAACATAGGACGGATAGTGATTGAACAAGTAATTCTGTGCATGGGACCACTGGGTGAAAGAACAGGCATAAATGAAGATGTGCTCTGTTTCTATCCTAGGTTCCTACAGCTAATTCTCAATGATATCTTAACAGATGATGAACGAGAGATCTTTGAATGTGAAGCCAACCAGGAGTGCATGAGAATGAAGAGCAATGCCATAACCGCTCTCATTAGGAAGGACAACTATCTTCCAGGGGTACCCACTATTCTCACTGAATATCTAAGAACGGTGCCCCTACCACTTCTACCCCCAGGGGAACAGGTAAATCAAGGTAATATTCCACAACCTGAACCTGTAATGGCACCTGTACCAATGGATGTTGATCCAGAGCCCTTAGTGGCCATTCCTGACCAGGAGGTTGCAAACCCACAACCTCTAACCACGGTCGAAGAGCCTTTGGAAGAGCCAAATGAAAACATAAACGAACCTCCTTCCCCTACTATACCCATTAAAGAACCATCCATGAGTGTAGAGGGAGATAGTGCCAAAGCAGCAGCACATAAGGAGATACACCCTTCAACAGCAGCTCTGCCTTCCTCTAAAAGGAGAAGAACAGAAACTGAGGCAACTGCTGATACTTCATTTCTCTCATTCAAAGAGCCCTTTACTGATTTTTCTGATGCTGATTGGGCTACGCTAACGAAAGCAATATCTGAACCAATAGCTCAATCAAGTAAGGAAGAATTGACGGAAGCAACTGGTGTTCCGACCATATTACGGTCAGGTTCACTGGTTGAAGGTTCTCAGAACCAAGGGTCTTCACAGACGTCGAGAGAAGGCTTTGACCTAAATGCACAATCTAAAAGGTCATTGTCTACCTCCCCAGATGGAACATATCTGGATCCTGCGGGTAAAGGGTCTGACGTAGGTGCAGATCGGCAACTCGTTGACAGTGAATCAATTACTATTGAGGAGTCAACTGAGGTGAAGTCTTTACAGACTCACGGGGAAGATTCGGGATCTCTGCTGTTAAAAGAGCCTGTTTCTAACCCCCTAGAGATTCAAACTCTAGATCCTTCAAAGGATATATCATCTAAGGATGATCAGCAACTTGGTTTATCCAAGGACGGGGACTTGCGAAGCCCCATTGCACCACCGGTGACCTCCTTAAGGATGGCTACGGTGATCTCTTCTGCAGGTACAATCAGCACAAAGGATTTGAGTGAAACAAAAACACTTACACCTGGCCTGAGTGGGAAAGGAAAAATGATTCAAACACCGACAGAAACGTTGAGTGTACACCCAGAGCCAAATGTGAGGAGTGACACCCTAACCCTACCTAATATAATGATCTGCTGTTACCAACAGAAATAGAGCTACAAGTTCAATCTTCCCTCAAGGAGATGACAGTTTGGGACAAAGAAGGAATTCCACTTTTCAAGGTTCCACTGCGACCTTCCTTTGACCAAGGGATCTCCTCCAGTCAAGACAATGTTTCTTTAAAGTCTATTCAAGAGAAAGTTGACTTGGCTGCAGCTGATTCCAGAAGAACATTCAGGGTCATTGGCAGTGCATCTGGCACTATAACAGGTACGAAGCAGGCAGTGGTCTCCTTAAAGAAGGAAGCTATGGAAGAACTAGTCGAGCTGAGGATGGACGTCAGGGAACTTAAAGATGGATTCATGAATGAAGTAACTGCACTGTCACAAGGACATGAAGCTTTACGAGAAGACGTTCTGGTTATCCGGGATGGTCAAGCGCGGGTAAAAGATGCAATGGATTCCCTTTCGCGAGTGGAGTCTAAGCTAAACAAGAGGCTGGATCACATGGAAAAGACTACCAACTCAAGATTGGAGAACATTGACCTGTCGCTAGCTTCTATAAATGAGTTTAATAAGCAGCTTATGATTTCTTGGAGAATCAAGGTGATGGAGTACAGTCTATATGGAGTATGCTAAAGAACCAACAATCTGGACAACCTGGTTCTTCATATCAGCAACCTGATCCTTCTAATTTCTTTTATGCTGAGGATGCTTTTATCGAGGATTCCTCAACTAAGGGGGAGAAAGTTGGAGAGGGGGTGAAGGATAAATGGGGAGTTTGGGAGACTGTTGAGGCTATTCCAATCAGACAGTACCGGATTGAGGAGCTTGTAGAGGAAGCCAAGGAAAATGAAGAGGAATTTGAGGTCATGCATGAGCAACCTATTCAAGAGGAGCATGAGCCATATTATCCGGAGCCAATAGAACATCCTATCTTGGATGATGATATGGAAGAAGCAAATTCTCTATCACATGAAGAAGAAGCTGCCTTGGAAGCAATAAGAGCTCAGAGAGCTGCAATAGATGCCAGGCAAGCTGAGAAGGAGAAACAGCAAGCAATTCTGAGAAGTGAAAAGCTAAAGAGAATGAAGGTGTATAATGAAGTGAGGAAGAAGAAGATGATAGATCTGGCAAAGAAAGATGGTACTGAATGGGAAATGGCTTATAAAACCTTTTGTGGAGTTGAAGACGGATTACAAGTCAACGACAATGTGGAGGTGGAAGTCATTATTCAGGACATCAGAAGTGCTAATCTTGAAGATCAGACTTACTTTAAAGCACTGAGAAGCTCTATAATCTGTCTGAATGCTGGGGTTAAAGCAAATGGTGCCTGGAGCTTATTAATCAGTTTTCTGGAGAAAGGTACATTTGTGATTTCTACTAAGTTTTTAGAACAGAGGACATATACAGAATTGCAGGCTATACTCATCAAGATCCAAAGAACCACAAGGCTAAATGAACTGCTCCGTGAGCATGTTAAGGAGATCGTGATGAAAGTCAGTCCAGAGATTACTGAAGATCCTCCAATGGTTAGATTCATGACGAATGACTTGTTCAGAATCTGCTATTTGGCTGAGGACAAACTGAGGGACTACCCAAGCAACTATCTAATCTCAGTTGAGAAGTATCTTAGATCCACTGGATTCTCATCAACGGAGAAGGACAAAGCAGCAGACACTCTTAGAAGATTTCTAATGGAGAATGTTCCTTACTATAGGAAAAGAGTGGAAAGAGGATTAGAAGTGCATACCAGACTGCCAAACATGCCAAAGCTGAACAAGAAAGATGTTAACATTGCATGGTTATGGGCTGGAGTGGGTCAAGAGGTTGAATATATTGGAAGACACATCCAAGGAGCAATCCTTAAACCTGGAGAACCACTGCACTATCTATCAGTGATTGATTATCAAGCTGCTAACTCCGATCCAATGATTGAAGAAGGTGAGATTGGAATGGACTGAATGATGAAGCAAAGAACAAGAGAACTATCAGCTCAGACTAGAGGAGCAACTTCATTGTATAAAGTTTAATTGTTTTTTGATTTATGAAATCTGGAAATGTATATATATCTGATCCAGAATGCATTGATATTATTACGCTGTCTTACTTTAAGTAGTTTAATGTTTCCTTAGTTAGTTGAGTTATCCTCGAAGTATTTGCTTGTCGAACTCTATCCAATCAAATAGGGGGAGATTGTAAAGCATAATGTAACATAAGATGTAAAAGAGATAACTACAACTCAACAAAGGACAAGACATGCAATAGTATTAATAGAAGCACATGAATCCAGAATCAAAGAAGAAAAGGTAAACACAAAAAATCAAAATACGTTATGTATTCTTGAAGTCTGTAAACAGGTCACGGAAAGAAGTTCATGAAAATGTTCAAGCCTCAGTGACAGCAAAAGAAACAAGACTTTCAAGACGACAGAAGTATGTGAATGATTTAGGGTTAAGTACCACGGGATTCCAGTGATTTAAACGAAGCAACAAGAAAGACAAAGGACTTATCAGCAGCAATATATTGAAGACATAAAATAAGAATTGATCAAGTGTTATTCATCTGTGAATCAGACCAGTTGCACTAGGTGACGACACTGAAAAGATCAAGTTGTTTTATCGTCTCAGAACAAATTGATACAGTCCATTACTTAAACACCCGGGAGCTCAGGAGTTATTACTAAAGGACAAATGACAAGTAAATCAATTCGATAGTTTTTCTTTTAAGAAAACTATCGAATGAGAGTTTAAGGTGATTGAATTAAAAACAAGTAAATCAATTTAGCATTCGATACTTTTGTTTTAAAAACTATCGAATGGTAAAATGATTTGTTTCATTCGATGGTTTCTTAAACCATTCGATGGTTTTTTAATTGGGAGCAGGTGGAAAGTATTCTTTGTTTTTCAAGTTGAAGAAGATCCAACGGCCAGGATTGTTTCTACAAGTTTGGTTCGATGGTTTTTCAAACCAAAGTCTGCAGTTAATACAGAGTGAAGAATGTGTCTTCTTCAGTTAAGGATTCTAACACAGAGACATTACTGAGAGAGAGAAGAGCCGGAGAAAATTATCAGAGAAATTAATAGTGCTCAGAACTTGATCATTGTTTTGTATTTGTGTAACCTTAAACTCATTGACGCTAATCTACGGATTAGAAATTGTAGCACCCCTCGAGGTTTATATTTATAAAAAGATATATTCCCCGAAACTTGATTTGGTTTGGTGTGTTTGATTTCGTTATAGAACTAAAAGATTTATCCGCGAACGAAATTAAATTATTTGTGAGTATCGTATTCAACCCCCCCCCCCCTTCTACGATACTTTGGACCTAACAGCTTTCTCCTCAGCATCTAGCTCGGCTCTTCGCCTCTTGATCGCTTCCAACTTAGCAAGATCCTCCTCCCTCTTCTTCGCCCTAGCTTGGGCTTCGGCTTCTAGCCTTTCCTTTTCTCTCTGCTTCCCTCCTTTGGCAGCAGTTCCTTCACGCCATTTAAGAATCATGGCTTTTTGCTCTTCGGGAGTAGGCATTGGTCCCTCCTCCAACTCATCATCAAAATTGAGAATTCGATTAATTGGAGGCGTAGTCGTAGAGGGACCTTGGCGACGAGTCTCAACGAAACCCAGTGCCCTATCTTCAGAACTATCAACTGCCATCGTTCTCAACTAATGTCACAAATTTGCTTACACGTTCCCACAGACGGTGTCAAATGTTGGAACCAGTTTTTTGTCGGGTCGGACTCCGAGTATCTCTTCGGGTTAACCTGCCAAAAGAGAAGAATGCGAGGGGTTTGGGCCCCGATTCACCTCCGGTGTGAGAATAAGTTAGAGATTCCGGTAAGGTTTAATTGAACGTGTAAGTGTTTGTGAATGTGAAAAAAGTATTAACCTTATATTGAAACCTGTTATGTGCTTTTATAGGCGTTCTGATAACGGCTCGCCCGAATCTCTCGGAGGCATTCGTCCACGTACTTTGTCCTGTTCTTCCGCCTAGAAAAGCGGAAGACTCGGTCATGCAACGGACCGTCCCGACGAAGTGGGCCTTGACCGTTCGGCTCGATGATAATTCGACCCAGACATCATTCGGCCCAAGGCTGTTGGGCCCCAACAGTTTGATTAGTAAATTTCTTTTTTAAGCTAATAAGTAGCCTTTAATTTTTAATAGATTTCGTGGTGAATTATCCAAAGAATCAAATTCCTTGCAGGTGAATAAGAATATGTTTGGACTTGTTTTACGTTAAAAAAAATCATTTCTGTTAAAACAATGTAAGCAAAAAAAGAGAGAGTTAATTCTAGATGCTTTTCTAAATAATTTACTTTTTCTTAAGTTTCTAACTTAATTACTACTATAATAATCTTTTGTAAGTCCACCAAACAAACTCATAGGGCCTGTTTGGCTGTGGGTTTATAAGTCAGCTTATGACTTATAAACCCATTTCAGTTTATGAGTGTTGTTTGTTTACTCAGTTTATTTTATTAATTTATAAATTATAATTTATTTTTTTAGCTTATGACTTATGTGGGGTGTTTGTCTACCCAACTTATAATCTAACTTATAACTTATAAGATGATAAGTTGAATGTTAGAAAATACTAACATTTTGCTTAACTTATTTCATTTTTCATGATTTCTTTATCTATTTATACTTTTAAATGTTTATATTTAATCTAAAATGTTATTTTTATATTTTACTAACATTTTAGTAGTTTATATTTTTATATTTATACTAACATTTTAATAGTTTATATTTTTATATTTATACTTTTAAATGTTTTTTAATCTAAAATGTATTTATCGAGATCATTATATTAATTATTTATTTTTTCAATTTAATTTAACAAAAAAATTATTAATTTATAAATAAATTTATTCAAACACTTACGTAATTTATAAGTTTGCATCAACTTATCACATAATCTTGCAAACCGTTACTTTAACTTGGCCAAGTCACTCTCGTAGTTATAGCACGCCCTTACTTATTTACAAATTTACGATAATTACAATGTATTTTAACAGTGACACTAAAAAAAAAAAAAAAAACTGCCCTCAGCGTACACATTTGCTGTCACCAGTCATTTGACAATCAGCCAAATTAAATTTCAACCCAGGAAAAAAATTAATGGAAAGTAAACATTTTGAAATAAGCCAAACTACCAGCCCAGATAAAATATATCAGCATCAATGCTACGTATGTTACAAAAAAAATAAAAAAATTTAAAAATGGAGGAGTATACATATGTGGAGAATGTAGAGCTGTAATTCAAGTCGAGATGTGCGAGTTTGAGTTGAGTATTAATTTGAGCCGAACTTTTTTTCATGAGCCAAGCCGACTCGTTTAATTAAACGAGCTTAATCTTCTGCCCGAACTCGGCTCGTTTAATTTTACGAGTCGGGCGAGCCGACTCGTATAAAATTACACTTAAACAAGCCAAATTTTTTGCTCTAACTTGTGAAATTACACTTAAATGAGTCGGGCGAGCCGAGCTCTGTTAAACGAGTTCGAGCCAGGCAAGCTCACGAGCTACCCGAATCGAATTACAGTACCAGGAGAATGCATTAGTAAAAATGTTATTACTTCCAAAAATTAATATTTTTTTTTGTGTAAAATTATATATGCTTTGAAAAAAATAAAAAGCTGAATACCCAAACGATAAAGTAGGTATGCGATTAATAAAAATGACAAAAGAATTAAAAATGTGCATTCACGTTACATCATAAAAAAAAAAAATTTTAATTTATTTATTAATTTGGTCAGATGCTGACCTTGGTAATTTATTTTTCTTTAGATTATGTTGTTTTTTAAAAAGATTAGTTGTATTGTTTTTGTGGTGAGATCTTTGGATTGACGTTGACATGGGGCTATGGTAGGGGGAGAGCAATTTATGGCTTAACGCATGGCAGCAAATCGCACCATCATGCAATTACTAAATTAACACTTGTCTGCAGGCCTCTCTACTGAATTACATGTTGATATCACCCGGTAGCTGGGAGGTTCAACTACGCCTACACGTATATGTACAGTATTTAATTTATCGTTTCGGTTTACGTTAGGACGGCAAATGATGTTATGTATAGTTAGTTTAACGAGAATAGTCTTAACGCGAGAACACGTAAGAATAAATAATTTTATAAATCATGTACCGTACACTCTAATTAATTATAACTGTATTATAGATCATACAGGAAGTAGAAATTGGGATTGAGGTTGATGACAAAAGAAAAATGGTAAAATTAGAAATATCTGCTTGGCACCGTGCAAGGGAAGATGCATTAATGGCCTTTGCTTCATCTTGGATCATGGATGAAGGGACTGCGTGCCTTGTTTATTTCTTTCCACTGTATTTCCAACTGTATGAATGTACTGTACGTCTATATATTCACACTTCAGTAGTAAAACAATACAAGGTCAACCCTATTTCTAATTTTATTTTTTCTTTAACAGGGTTGTTGTAGACTCGTAGTATCTCACTAACTATCTTCTAGTCTAGTCTGCTTACATAGTTACTACTACTATATTTGCGAGAGATTTGGGTAAAAAATTAAGATTATGCGTACATGATTTACTCGATTCGATTCGTTTACTATGACAACGCATTAAGTTGTGTAACATTTTTTCATGCGACTGCTTCCCATGAAAGTTGAAACAATTAAAATGAGAAAATGGGGAATTCTTATTAAGCTGTGCATGTGTTTAGGAGAACTACTTTTACAATTTAATTAGTTAAGCAACTAAATTCAGTTGACTGTGAATTAATAGAGTTGGCATAACAAATGTATATACACATTCATACAGTAGTTGTGTTGTATATGTGCTACCTACTCGATGGTCCATGATTTAAACCCACAGAAACAAGTCGATTTCATTTTATATGCAGGTGGGGGATGGAGATAGTAATTGCTTTGCCTTCCTCTTCCCTCCTTAGCAGGGCCACTTTTCTCACCTAATTCCCCCGCTTAATTTATTCTTAAACTCCACTTTCAATCATAAACTCCACAATTCTTTTTCTTAATACATGATGCACACAACGATAGTATAGTATATACGGGCTAAAATTCATTACAAATGCTTGTTAGAACATATTTCTCGCGAATAATAAACACGATAAGATATAATTGAATGAATTATTAACTAATATTATTAACGATAAACATAATATGTTGTAACAATAATCAGTTAAGATCGAGACTGATTATATATAAGCAGTACTTTGTGAGATGTCCTACTCCATTACAACTAATACATGCCACAATATTTTAGTTAACCAGACAACAGAGCTGCTTCTCAACACCAAGGCTCATAATTACAGTCATTATTAAACACCCTTTTCTTTTTTCCTTAAAATTGTATAGTACCACTGTAGCAGTACTCAAGTATTTATAATTAAATGATGTGCAGGAGTTGATGTTGTTAATGCCATTGGTGTTTGGGCCTCATTACCCATAAAAGTTGGCAAATGTCATAATATCTAGATAGATCTTTCCCTTAAATAATACTATAGTATACCCACCTTGATATTTCTATGGTGGGTTTGGTTCATCTAATTTCTTGATTCTATATCTATACCCCATATTCCTCGTTTTGCTTCATTTGGGTTGATTCTAATACTTGACACTTTATAAGGGTTTATGCTATCTGTTTCTAATTCTTGATATAGCCTTGTATGTGTAGTGAATGTAGCTGTATTGTTGCTGTTTTTATTATTTATTTAGTGTCGGTGAGTGAAGTTTCTGAGCAATGTTGAGGGCTAAACACAGCTTTCATTCTTCTCCATACTCCAGTTTTCAGTGGTAATTAAAGATGGTTTTTTTGTGTATATTTTGTTTTAAATTTACTTGACATTTGAAGGGTTCTTGATAAACAGTTCAATTGTTCCTTTTTTGAATGTTAAATGAGAAATATTTGATTGTATTTGCAGTGCTCCTCAAGATGGGCAGTCACCCAGGAATCAGCATTTTCTTAATTCATCACCTAGACCCTCTTCTCAATACAAGCCTGTAAGATTTTTGCTCAATGTGGTCACTGCCTAATTTGCAATGTACTTATTTTTGTTTCTAGTTTACATAATTCTTTAGATTATAAGCCGAAGGGGATGCACATTTGGCACCTAAATCCTCAATGGTTGATTTTTTACTCCAATGAGATTTGTATAATCCAAATAGCCTCTATCATGTGGATTAAGAATAACTTTGATTTTGATGAACTCAGACTCTAGTATGGTCATTAATATGTTGCTTCACATAGGAAGATTAGCTTTGGTAATTATTTTTCTTCTTCATTTTTGTAGAACAAGATATGGGAACAATAAGCGAAAGTTCTAATTTTGTCACCAATGTATGTTTTAGAAAATACTAGTAGTTGTGTGTTTGTGAATTTGAGAGTATGTTTGCAGACAAACGATGAAACTACTCATGTGTAGCTTGTAAGCATTTTACTATGTCCAAAAACTATTATTTTGGATTTATCTTTCTTTGAATCAAGATGTTGTCTCTATTGTAGTCTATGTTTTTTTTTTTGCTTGGTACTACTGATGGTAATTACATATTGACAAGAAACTACGCATCACAGTAAGGGTTTTTATGAACTTTGATCTAGTCTCCTTATTATGCTAATTTAGTAAACTTTCTGAGCCACCAAGTACTGGCCATATCTGTGCCTGATGTATATTTTCCTCTTATCCAGTCTTCTGCAGAACTTGTAAAGGAAATAACCAATCTTGAGGGTGAAATAATATACTTGGAACGATATCTTCTTTCACTCTATCGAGGAGCTTTTGAGCAGCATTATTCTTCCTCGCCTGGAGAAAGCGGAACCTCTTCACAGAATAAGAGTGACACGGAATCTCAAAATAGCTCTGATAAATGTTGTCTAAGACTGGAGCCGAAATTGTGCAAAGATAGTCCTGATAATTACAATCACCGTCTCCCTTTTGCGTGCAGTGTGGCTGGTTCAGATGAACAGAAACATGCTTCTACTCCAAAGTCATCATATAAAACGGTTAGTAAACTGGAAATGAACGATCTTAGTGTTATGTAAAGCTGAAAGTATTGCATTTTATAAACAAATTATATGGTTTGTCAGCAAATGCAGGGCTGGGCGACTGCGAATCAAGGTCACCGAAGTCTGGCTGATCACCTTGTTACTTCTCGCATGGATGTTAACCTTAGCAGACCTGATCGCCTTTCAGAAGAGATTGTCAGATGCATGTCTTCTATATACTGTAAACTTGCAGATCCTGCAGATCCCACTCCCAGGAATGCAGCCCTATCAGCTTCTTCTAATTCATCCCTGTCCTCCTCAAGTACATTATCTCCTAGAAATATTTCTGAAAACTGGAGCCCTCAGTTTAACGAAGATGCTGTGGGGAGTCAAATACAGGGCTTTAAAGAAGCTGGCAGCAATGTTGCTGCCAAAATGCTACAAAATTTTAAGTAAGTCCCACTTCTTGCCTATCAATTATCAATAAATTAAGGAAATTACTTCTTTGTTACTGGAAAGGGGGAATATCAATTACTACTCCCTGATGGAATTTTTTAGGTAATCCTTAACATATGCTTATTGGTGCACTGTATAGGTTGCTGGTGAAAAATCTTGAGAAGGTCGAACCACTGAAGATGACGCGTGAGGAGAAGCTTGCGTTTTGGATAAATATCCACAATGCTTTGGCGATGCATGTATGACTTAAGTTCTTTGTTTTAATGATCTCTAACCTTTAAGGCCATTAGCCTGAAACAGAATTTGCTGAAAACACTAGAGTTTAGGTAGATTTGTCTGCATGAGGACCAAGTGGCACCCACCCCTTCCTTGTTTCATTCTAGTAAAAAAAAAATTGGAATCCAGTGGTTGCATTTATCGTCTTGCTAGGGTTAATTGTTAAAAAAATAAATTAGGGATAAATTGGTGTAGTAATCGATTAGGCCCTCAAATATATGAAGACTTCTGGAACTAGTGAGCTTGTTGCTTTGTGCAAAGTATTGTAAATGTCTAATCTGTATTCAAATGTCTTCCATCACCTCACATTAGCAAACGCAAAAAAGAGTTCGGGCCATTTGCATTAAATTACTTTGTATGCAGGTCTTTTAAAAACGATTAGCTTATTTTACATGGCTACTGTATTTTCTGTTACAGGCGCATTTAGCCTATGGAACTTCAAATTATGTGAAAAGTAATGCAATTCTGAAGGTAAAAAGTTGCTGCTCATCTTTTGTTTTTTCATTCTTATTTGGCTACTACCTTCAGCTTGTGTTAAATCAATTTTCACTCTTTTTATACAGGCAGCTTATACTGTTGGTGGGCAATACATAAATGCTGACATTATACAAAGCTCCATTTTAGGAATCAGATCACACTATACAGCACCGGTATGTTCTTTCATGATTGTGCTCTTATATGTTTTTTTTTGCTGAACTGATTTTATATGTTTCATTTGACTATTTATGAATCAAAGGAACTGCATATTTTTCCATTTTGTCATGTTTACCCTGATTTTAAAATTAAGATAAAATACCAGCACAATAGTTTGGAAGCTGCTACCTGTGGGTTGTTGATGACGAAAATATATTTGAAGTACTTGAAGTGGAATATAGACCATAAGCATACCTAGCACCTTACATTCAAATAACCATGGCCTGGTAGCTTCATTTATTTCGATCAAAACTTTAAATGCATGCCTCAATCTGAATAAAATCTGTTCTGTTGGTTGTTTCTTCTATGTACTTAGCTGCATGAGTTTCCTAATCACTAGGCAGTCTGCTAGCTAACTTGGGGTTGCGATATGATCTACTTCCAGCAAGCATAGTATTCCTGATCTAGTTACTTGGCCTATACATTATATAGTAGTAGAGTTCTTGCGTAGGGCCTGGTATTTGTAGATATAGAAGGCTGATTCATGTGTTCATTTAATCATGTTCTGAATACAAGTTGGCAGAAGCAAATAGGTTTCAGTTGCAAGCTAGTGCCTCGTTTTCTTAAAAAGGAAGTTTCTTTGGAGATAACAGTTTGATTTCTCATACCTTTGCTGATATGATTGATACAGTGGCTGGACACCCTGCTGTCTCCAGGAAAGAAGTCTAAAGCTGTGAGCTCCAAACATGTATATTCCTTTGACTACCCGGAACCACTTGTTCATTTTGCACTTTGTTCGGGGGCATTTTCTGACCCTTCTGTAAGCTGATCCCTTCCCTATACTTATGACTAAGTTACATAATATTGAATACTTCTCTGTTGAAAGCTCTTTTTGAGGTCTTTTCCGATTGATTGATCACTGGTGTTGATGGAATATGTAATGGAAACAGGTACGAATTTACACAGCAGACAACATCTTTAAGGATCTTAGACTTGCTAAAGAAGAGTTCATACAAGCTACCGTGTATGTTCATAAGGAAACAAAGGTATGCCTCCCAAAAATGCTGGAAGACTTTGCAAAGGACATGTCATTAAATATGACTGGCCTTTTGGACATTGTTAGCGCTTGTCTATCAGAAGCTGAGCAGAAAGCTATCGCTAGATGTGTGAAAGGAAAACCTGAGAAATACATCAGCTGGTTAGGGCAGAACTCGAAATTTGGATATGTGATTAACAGGGAAGCAGTAGCGGAAAGAAGATTGTCTGTCTAGATACGAGTTTTTTTTTATCTTATAAACCACACTAAAAATACCAGGAAGTAGAGGCTGGGGAGGGGTAAATATAAGCGATCCTTACCCGTACTTAAAGGAGTAGAAAGGATGTTTCCATGATTATCTTGGCTTGAGGTTTGTTTTCTATAGAAACCTGAAAAATAAAGTTTGTATCTTGTTTTAGTTGGGGGTTGTAAAAATTGTATAGGATTGTTATGGAGTGATGTGAATGGAACAAGTTAACGATTTTGTTTAGCTTGAGACTTGTGTAAAGTTTAAACCCACTTTTTACTGTTCAACCACTCCCTTTCTTATCGTTCGCTGTTTTAACAATTAACCTTAGTATTTGCTAGAATACTACTATGTAATATTAATAAGAACATTGTTTGAACTTGCAATTAACCTTTAATTTTGGCCCCTCCCCTACAGTTTCGTATTTATTTTGAAGATTGGATAACTAAGATTCAATATTCTCAAGGAAGGGATGATACGTTTGAGGATGAATCCTGTGTCCCTAACAATACACGATTAGCAAATATAAATAAGAAGCTCTGGCAAGGAAGCGAGCAACTCTATTAGCAGACCACTTTGACAAATAGTAATCAGAAACTAAAAAATCTGTAGTCATTGGTCAGCATTCAGTATAAGAAACTATGTTCCTGGAGTGTATGATGAATTGAATTGCAACTCGACTACCCAACTCCACATCTACCTGCGACAACTGAGAGCTCCTCAAACAACCGAGAGCTTCTTTGACACCCCAGCTATCTTAGGCCTCACACCTTCTTTACAGAAAGCCCGAGCTCCGACCAAATTGCCTGCACTTTCAAGTCACTCAACTCAATATCCATACTTGCCTCTGGCTTCAAAATGACTGCTTCCATATGTATATATCTAGAGCTTATTCATGACTGGTTTGATCCAATGTTCATGTCCTTCCCTCGCAGTGAATCCGTTGCGTGGAGCATCCCTGCATCCGTCTAAAGCTCAAGTTGTTTGCTTAGCTTCAACAACCACAACTTCAAAAGGCCAAAACCACAACAATACAATTAAGCATTTCTTTGTTTGGCTTGTGAATTGTATACAGGACACACAGCCAGAAGTCTACATGAGAATTGTGCTGAAATCAGATGTGTTATCTAGCACTATTCTTTCTAATTTTATCACTCAACTATTGGATCTTTTAGAAAGTAACCACTGAACTACTAAATAATTAATTATAACCATTAACGTTACATTTGTTTTTGCTTTTAGGCATTCCGTTAATGTGCCGTTAAAATAATATGGGAAAATAGATTTTTTTGCCACTTAACTCTTGTTTCTATTAGAAAATAGTCACTGAACATTCAAATAATTAAAAACAGTCACTAACATTACATGAGTTTTTGTTTTTAATCATTCCGTTAAGTATAAATGAAATATCAGTTAAAATAATGTTAATGTGGACTTAATCATCTAACGTAACATGATAAATAAAAAATATTTTAAGTACAATACGGTCATTGTTTTTCATGCAACTGGTCATTTTATTTAAGAAATAATTCAACAATATCTTCAAAATAATTTTTTCCCCCGATTTAATATTGTAAAATTTTGAATATATTAAATTTTGATTAGAATCTGTTTTTTTAATCCAAAATTCTAGATATTGAACCAAAAAAAGTAATATAGATATATGATCTTATTTTTATGATTAAATTTGGTTCATGAAATTTAAAAAATCAAGGAAGCGAATCTAAAACATTTATATAAATAAAATTAAGTTGCTCTACTTGTTGATTTATATAAATTAAATGTTTTAGATTCGCTTTGTTGATTTTTTAAATTTCATGAACCAAATTTAATGATAAAAATAAGATCAGATATCTATATTACTTTTTTTGGTTCAATATCTAGAATTCTGGATTAAAAAAATAGATTCTAATTAAAATTTAATATATCCAAAATTTTACAATATTATATCGGGGAAAAAAAATTACTTTGAAGATATTGTTGAATTATTTCTTAAATAAAATGACCAGTTGCATGAAAAATAATGACAATATTGTACTTAAAATATTTTTTATTTATCATGTTACGTTAGATGATTAAGTCCATATTAACATTATTTTAACTGATATTTCATTTATACTTAACGGAATGATTAAAAACAAAAACTCATGTAATGTTAGTGACTATTTTTAAATATTTGAATGTTTAGTGACTATTTTCTAATAGAAACAAGAGTTAAGTGGCAAAAAAATCTATTTTCCCATATTATTTTAACGACACATTAACGGAATGCCTAAAAGCAAAAATAAATGTAACGTTAATGGTTATAATTAATTATTTAGTAGTTCAGTGGTTACTTTCTAAAAGATCCAATAGTTGAGTGATAAAATAATTTATTTTCCCAAATTTATAACTTAGTACAATCATTAATTAATAACTTTAGTGACATATTTGTAACACTAACTAGATATTTATGTGAACTATTAGAATGATGCCTATTATATCTGTTCTATATATAATACCAGAATAACATATAATTTAAGGGCATTTTGAGCCAATAAGCCCCTGTAAAGTTACCATTTTATCCTTATATATTAAGAAATTACATGTCATGCCACTACTCTCTTATCTGGAGGAAAGAGGAAAAAATTGAACAAATAATGTTTTAGTCAAGAATCGAACCCCTGACATTCGCTAAAGAAGACATCCTTCTAACCAAAAATCATATAACATAAACCTCACATCTTTCTTATCCTATATTTATTATTATTTAAATTTTTGAGTAAAAATTAAGGTGATTTATAATATTTATTAAACTGTATTTTTTTTAATACTTAAAATATCATACAGAATCATATATACTACCAGTCTTATAAAATATTAATATTAAGTTTTAAAAACAATATTATGTGTGGTGCTTTTTATCTTTCTTTTAACTAAACAAATATTTTGTAAATGTATCGATAACTATAATATATTCTATTTTCTTGCATCAGAATCGAACTTTTCTTGTACTACGCAATATATTTGAATTTTTCAAATATTTAATATATAAAATGTATTATTAAACATTGATATAACATAAATAACATATTACAAGTAGTTTATTTACATATTTATGACTTATTTATTTTTAAATTAATGAAATTAGTGTTAAGACATACGTAAAAATTAGACAATAATTTAGGTATGGGTGATTGGTCACTTTAGGGTCGGGGAGACTCCGAACATGAACTCATTCATCGAACCCGTCTCAATCCTCGAACGAGAATTACTTTATTTATCGCACAATAATCATTGTTAAATAGCATATATTGATAACATGTATACATGATATTTATAATTATTTGTTCTTATCTATACTACAAGTATAAAGTCAGTGTGATGCATACGACATTCATATTCTTCTTATTTTACATTTATATTTACTTTGTTTGAAGTTCATCTTAAATTTGAATAGTTTTATGTGATTGTTGAATTTAATGTTGAATTGACGTGTGTGTTTCTGTTTGAGCGTGATTAAATTGTGTTTTAAGAGTTTTGTGTTTAACAATATTTTAAAAATATATTTAATTAAAATTGTTGTTTTTAATAAATTAAGGTCAAATTGCAAAAGAAAATGGACTAAAGTCAAATATCAGAATATGAATGTCGTATTGACCGACCGACTACCAAACTATATTTTGAATAAAATTGTTGTTTTTAATAAATTAAATAAAGTAGTAAAAATAAAAGAATTAAAGTACAAATATCAAAATATGAGAACCGTACCGACTGACTATCAAACTTTCAATGTTTCGGTTTTAATAATACAGTATATATAATAGGAGTGACTAGATTTATAATTAGATTGGATGCATTATATATATGACACATTTTTTGTTATTATCAAATGAATTTTAAATTAATTTTATGAAAGAAAATAATTAGTTATTTGATATATATATATATATATATATTTGTGTGTGTGTGTGTAAAATAACTAAAAAACATAAATAAAACTTATGAAAAACTATTTGTTTTGAGTAAAAATATTGTAAAATGGGAGATAATAAAAATAAATAGATAGTACAACAAAACAATTAAATGAATTATATATTCTAAAATTTTGAAAATAATTTGTGTAAACAATAAACAGATTAAAATATATAGTCCATAACAAATTTAAAAAAACATGATATTGCATATCGTACATTATGATCAGATCAAATCACATTATACAGCCCGGGTTATTTAAAATTATAGTCCCCGGTCAATCAAATTATCTATATAAATTAAAGTAAGTACATTGTAACAGATGAAAAAAATGTGCAACCATACCTAGAAAAAAAAATTAACCGCAAAAAATAGAAATTTATGTTAATTGCTAGAAAAATGATCCGTGTTTTAATTATTAAAGATGTGTATTTTGAAAAAAATAAAGGATGAATTCATTGTCAAAACACGGACATAACTCAGAAGGCATATGAGCAATTTTAACTTACGATGATATAAGCAAAAAAATATTTATCCATCCATAATTGATCAATTCTCAAGTTCAGAGTTAAAAAAAAGTCTGTTTGTTTGAAAGAATTGAAACACATCGAAATGGTACCAAACGTACTTAAGAATAGAATGATTTGACACAAAGTAGTTCCACTTAAGTCAATTAGCTACATTGTCCTATGTTCTGAAAGTTAGGTTAGGTAGACATGGGAAGAGAAATAAAGATAAAAAATGCTTAAAATCAAGAGGTCAGAAGAAAAGACATAAAAGAGTTACAAAGAAAATTTTAAGAACTGAAAATGCAAGGCCTAAGTAGAGTATTAGAAGATTTAGGAAAGCTTTTGAGTAAAATCAGTACTAAAACCTACAATCTCATACTACATCATCTTGAAGGCTATTTAGTTTCTACCTTGAATATTGTCGGAGATGAACTAAATGAATGCATCATTTTTGAAGAACTGGAAAAATTTTAGGATTATAATTTTAAAAATGTCGTCTTAATTAGAAAACATCCATAGAACACTCTAATTTTATTCTATGATCCACAACAAAATTAAAAACAGACATGATTTATCAAAACTACTCGTATTAGTTTTTACATTATAAATTTCAACATATTTAAGCAAGTACAACATAGTCATAACATTAACAATAAAAACTCTATGAACATAAAAAAATACAATCATATATGTTGTTAACGGAGGAATTTGATATTAACAAAGTTTGAGGTTTGTCGCCGGAATCAAGATATATGACAGTGGTTCTTCGCCGGAGTGTGGTGGTTGTGATGAATTGGGGGCTGAGATTGTAAGGGTTTCCTTGGTGGTGGCTCGCTGAGCTCTTCGCTTCCAACCCCTTACGATGTGCCTACGTACCCCGTATTTATAGGAAATCAAGCCCTACGTAGTTCTTGGGGAGCAAGTAACCGATATGGGCTGGTTTCTGATTTCCGAGGCCCACTAGGATACCTGATCCATCTTCTGGAATTGGTCTTTGACTCGCTTTAGGAATGTCCAACGATGAGGCCTAGTCACAAAGGCCCAAGGCTCAACTATAGTCTAGGGACTTCACGGATACGGCATCGACCCAACTTAGGAGCCGACATTAACCGCTACCAGCTGTCTCCCTGGCCAAAGTAGCTGCAGGTATAACCATGACTTACCCCAAATGTCAGACGCATCCTTGTCCCCTGAATGATAAGCACCCACCAGATTGCAGGACAAGTGATCCCAAGCGTTTGGGTGCAAAGTGCAGGATTACTCTAAAGTTCCCCAATGAGCACGCGCCCATTGAGTACAGGAACAGAGCTCCCAAAGCACACACCAAGATTTACCCCACATCCCCAATGAGGACGCACTCATTGAATACAGGAGGAGGCCTTCAATCATCAGGCATACCCCTGGAGGCCTTCAACAATGGACATCCCCCTCCTAGGGAACATCCTAGGAGAGAATTCTTCAATCATCAGGCAAACCCCTGGAGGCCTTCAATCACGGACATCCCTCCCTTAGGCTACATCCTAAGGGAGAAGTCTTCAATATCTTGCCATTATCAAGCCAATGGAGCCATCCTTCACCACCAAGTAGCTACTTTAAACCAAGAGGACACACCCTCATGGGGTGGACGGACAAAGGGCGCGCATTCTCCCTTACTGAGGGCATGCCCTAAGCTTCCTTGTGTCAATCCAATATCAATGTACCTCCTATTCTCTGTCAAGTCATCCGTTCATGTGAAGCTGTCAGTCACACAAAGACGACGCGTCCTAAAGGGTTGGACGACCAAAGGGGTGCGCCCTCTCCCCAATGAGGACGACTTTTCGGACTATTAATTCTAAATCAAAACTTAAATAAAATAGATTATTTATTCTATAAATCCAAAAATTAACAAAAGTCAAGCAACGGTCAAAGTCAATAATTCAAAATCATAAAAATTAGAGTCGCAGCTCCACAATTCCAATAATCAGTATCTTGCATTTAACAAAAAGTCTTCTAATATCACGATAAATCTTATTCAATAAATTACATCAAATCACGTTGCACGAAATTCACAAGTTCACATTCATATTCTCACTAAGCTTCCACAATGTACAAACCTGAAATATTAGAAAAGACTGAGCTACAGAGCTCGACAAGTAACAGAATAACTTACAGATATTCTCAAAATCAATGGGTGTTTTAGCAAAACAGATTTTCTCAAAACAATACTAATTTTGAAAAACTTTGCGAAAACATATCCAACCCAAAGTTTATTTTTAAAATCCTTAAACAGAAATAGAATTTAAAACAGAAACGAAATTCTTAGTAATACCACAGTCTTGCTCTACGGCCACACTTTCCTAGTAGCCGGGATCTTATTCTTATTCTTATACGCCACACTTTGCCAGTGACCGATATCTAAAGTTCAATAATTATGCTCCCTTAATAGGTATATAAAGTTGCACACTTGTGCGCCTACTAAGGGTATTGTTATGGATTAAAAAACGTGCTTGTATATTAATTGCTAGGATTTATGAGTTTTCGAGCTTTAATGGTTGCACTTGTGTTTCGGGACTAAATCGGTCCTCACAAGATGCCTACGTATCTCAATTAATGCTGAGAATCAAGTCAAAGACGTAGTTCTGATTGTAGGATCAGGGTCCTTATATAGGCGTCTGGAGCCTAGTATTTATGGTACGTTTAGGAGACTTATCGAATAAGTCTCCTCATTAATGTTGGATAAACATCGTATTTCTTGCTGAATAAGTCTTTTCCTTGTTGATAAAGGCTATGACTCATTAATTGGGATTCTGGATCCTTCTATGACAAATTTACCATATTTTGGATTCTTTTCATGAGTTGTATAATTTCCTTATTTATTAATTACGAAATTAATAAATAATCAGAGTTTCGGGTCTTAAATATTGAGCCTTTCCAACGAATCATTAATTATATTTCTATAATTACTTTTCTGTCCATATCATTTGCCCCCCAACTTCTGGGAAAATCTTCCCGGGGTTTTCGTAGAAGTTATTGCGCATTTTTTCCCAAAATTTTCTATTTTTAAGGGTATTTTCGACCTCAAAATAGGTCATTTTCGACCTCATTTTCGACCAGGATTTCGACCTCGATCAGTTGTGGGGTCGAAGGTTTCGACCAGGATTTACAGGTCTTTTTCGACCTCAGCTCTTCGACCTCGATCCCATATGTTTTCGACCTCACTTTGGTGTGAGGTCGAAGGGTTCGAGCTCGATTCTCAGTATATTTTCGACTAGGATTTTTCGACCAGGATTTAGATTTTATTCTAGCGTGAGGTCGAACGTTTCGACCTCGTTTCCTAAGCCATTTTCTTTTCTTTTTAGTTTCATTTGGGAGCGAGGTCGATGGATTCGACCTTGATTTCCCGTATGTTTTCGATTTCAATCGTACGACTTCGATTTAATGTCTTTTTGACCTCAAATCTATTGTCCTTGTTTTTGTCTTGGCTATATTTCAAATCAGCCCGAATTTCTATTGGACTTTAATTTTCCATACTTTGGGCCTTATTGGGCCTTAATTTGTTTGGGCGTTATATTTGTCTAAGCCTCAAGTCTTTTTGGGCTTTGATTTTTATGGTCCAATATAGGATTTATGGGCCTTGACTAGCTATAGTCGGTTGCCCTCCCTTAACCGGTAGAGTAACCGACTACCTTGATTATAAAAGAGTGGGATTTCCACTTCATTATTCACTTCATACCTTCAACTTTCCAAAAAAATTCTCTCTAGCCTTCTTAGCTTTTCTCTCTTTTTATTCCGTAGTAAGGCGATTTCCGGCGAGATTTTCGTAGTTGTATTCTTTGATTTTCTGGGTTCAATCTTCATTTTTTGAAGATTTTCTGGGTTCAATATTCATCATTTGAAGATTTTATGGGTTCAATCTTCATCCTTTGAAGATTTACTGGATTTTAGTTTGAAGATTTGAATCTTTTCTGGGAATTACTTTGAAGTTTTGAAGATGTATGATCACGCTGCTCAACGTCTCCAGAAGGTCAATCAAGCTTCTAAGAGAGGTATCACTATTCGTTCTTCTCATATGTCTCTTCAAGATATGATTTTAGAACGTAGTGATGAATACCCCTATGTTTCACACTTAGATTCCTTCGATTGTAGTAATAAATTTCATGAAATAGATTTGATTAGGGACTATAACAAAATGTATAGAGTTAAAGCCCCTTATAGATTGGTCCCGGCTGGCCCAGGGGATCGCTCCTGCCATTGGCGTCCTGATGCTCTCTGCATTTATAAGGACGCCATTGTTGCAGGGCTTAGATTTCCCTTCCATGACTTTATCCCTAAACTCTTAGCAGATGTTAGGATTAACCCCTGCCAACTTCTTCCAAATGCCTGGAGAATTATTATGTGTTTTATTTTTCTTTGTTTGAAGAACAAATTTCCTCTTTCTGTTGCTCTGTTTAGGAAGATTTTCCAATTTAAAAATAGTTCTACCATTTCTTTGGGTTGAGTTTATATCAACCATCGCCCTTCAACTCCTCCCATTTTCCACCCAAAATCCATTCTTGATAATAACCCAAAGTGGAAGAATGAATTCATGTATTTAGTTTGGGAAGGAGGGGATTGGGGCACCCTATTCCGTAGATCTTTCAGTAGGGTCTCGGATGGTAGCCCCAATGATATTATTTTGACTGAGGAGGAGGCTCATGCCTATGCCGAGCTCACTAAAGATGATTATGCTACAATGGCTTGGGAGCTCCTGGATGAGTTTCAACTTAAGTCCTTGGGACTTTCAAGCGTTTCTGATAAGGGTAATTCTCATTTCATTCTTTCCTTTATTTATCTAAGATTTTCTTATACCGACTGTTTCTTTCATTTGTGTTTTTGCAGTTGCGGCCTTTATTAATAAAAACAACGAGCCCCAAGATGGTGAAACAGCAAGAATGAAAAGGGCTCGTTTGGGAGTGAAGGATCCCCGTGCTACAAGTGTCCCAGCCTTTATAAGGCCTCATGTGGACCTTACTGAAGAGGTTGAGGGTCCTTCCTCAGTCAAGAGTTCAGTTTGGCACCCTAACTGGGGTCTTAGGAAGAAAGACACCGTGGTGGGGGTATCTAAGCATGCTGCTGAGTGGTCCTACCACTCTTTGACTCCTTGTGACTACAAGGATTTTGTCTCCAACTCTACCATAGAGGGAGTGGAGCATGCGGGTGCCCAGGCTATTGTTGCTGTAAGTTTTATAACTTCTTTTTTCCTTGTAGTTTTCAATATATTTCAAGTTCATATCTTGACTTGTAACTTGTTTGTAGGCTAATGCCAACTTCCAACTTCCAAGAGGATGCCTGGATCCCTTAACCTTTCTGACTTTCCAAGTCCCTATGCCCCAACTCCTTTAGAGGTAGCTTTGGCTGGAGATGACGATATGGATGAGGATGACAGGATCTTGGATCTAGGGCACTCTTCTCCCATTGGTCAGATAGCCAGGGCTGATTCTGCTGGAACTCGCTCTGGTTCTGGTTCAGACAAAGAGGAGGAGGAGGAGGCCGTCGACAAGGAAGATTAGTTTGTAGTTTTATTTATGGCCATTCATGGCTTGTACTAGTTTCTCTGTATTTTCAGCCTACGGGCTTAACTTAACTTTTATTTAAGTCTTAGCTTTTATTTTTCTTCCAGCTTTTTACATCCTTGATTTTGCATGCTTAGTTAACATGTTTATCAGAATGCATTGCACAAATAATATAAAGAAAACATAAGAATATGGAATTCATAACTTTGAAAATGGGCTCAACCCTTACATAATACTCAAGTTTAAAAACTTGGATTGGTTTCGTCGACCTTATTTATACTTGTCTTAATTGTGAGTCCAATCAGGATTTAAACATAATAGACTTTCAAGTTTGAAGCATGCCAAGTTCTTGGCACTTCAATCCCTTCTGGGGTTTCCAATTTTTAGGAGCCTCGACCAAATACGTTCTTGACGCGATATGGTCCTTCCCAATTTGGGGCCAACTTGCCTTTTTGTCCAACTCCGGATGCCTCAATTTTTCGAAGAACCAAGTCTCCTTGTCGAAAGAACCTTTCTTTAACCCTTAGGTTATAGTAGAAAGATGCCTTCTTTTGATGTTCAACTATCTTGGCATTTGCCTCATCTCTAACTTCGTCAATCAGATCTAAGGCCAGCCTCAAGCCTTCCTCATTTGTTTCTGGTTCATAAGCCTCAACTCTTGGAGACGTGTGAGTAATCTCCACTGGAACCACTGCTTCTGCCCCATATGTCAACAGAAAGGGGGTAGCTCCAGTGGTGACTTTACAAGTGGTACGATATGCCCATAGTATGGGGAGCAACTCGTCCACCCAAGTGTTTCTGGAGCGTTCAACTCTTTTCTTCAGTCCATCTAGGATAATTCGATTTGCAACCTCTGCTTGCCCATTTGCTTGAGGATTGGCAACAGAAGTGAAGCGCAACTTGATATCATTCTCATCACAATACTTTTTGAACTCATCGTTGTTAAACTGAGTTCCATTGTCCATGACCAGGATTCGTGGAATTCCATATCCGCATATCACATTTTCCCAGAAGAAATGCATCACTTGCTTGGTGGTTATCTTGGCTAAAGGTTTAGCCTCAATCCACTTGGTGAAGTAGTCGATAGCTACAATCAAGAACTTTTGTTGTGCACTTGCCATTGGAAAAGGACCGAGTATATCCATTCCCCACATGGCAAATGGAATCGGTGAGTTTATGGATGTCAACGTCTCTGGTGGTTGCCTAACCACTGATGCATGTTTCTGGCACCGTTCACATTTCTCCGCATAGATTTTAGCATCAGCAAGTATGTTTGGCCAATAGAAACCTAGACGAGTGACTTTATGAGCAAGGGCTCTGCCCCCCAAGTGCTGCCCACAAATTCCTTCATGTACTTCTCTTAGGGCCAATTCTGCCTCTTGGGGTCTCAGACATTTCAGATAAGGAACAATGAACGACTTTTTGTATAAGATTCCCTCAATCAGGGTATACCTTAGTGCTCTCACATACAACCTTCGTGCTTCTGAAGTGTCGTTGGGTAGCCACCCACTTTCCAGATGAGCTTTGATGGGATCCATCCAACAACTAGCAACAACAATAGGTGCTATCAACTTTCCATTGATGTTTGGGGTCTTCAAGACTTGGAAGTATACACTTCCAGCGTAGTTCTCAATTTCAGAAGAAGCAAACTTAGACAAGGCATCAGACTTCATGTTCTCTTCCCTCAGAATATGTTCCACATAACAGTCATCAAACTGAGTCATGATGGCCTTGACAAGTTTTAGGTACTTGGCCATGACTTCATCTCTGGCTTCAAAATCCCCATTTACTTGGGAAACTATTAGCCTCGAGTCTCCACATACTTTCAGAGTTTTAACTCTCAAGGCTCCAGCCAGCCCTAAGCCAGATATCGGGGCTTCATACTCAGCCTCATTGTTTGTCGTTGGGAAGTCAAGTTTTAGTGCGTACTCTATGAAAAATCCATCAGGACTTTGTAGTACTAAACCTGCTCCACTTGACTTTATTTTTGATGTTCCATCAAAATAGAGCACCCAATATTCTTTGAACTCCATCTCTTCATCTTTCTTGTCTTCCTCTATCACTTCCTGTCCCCCGACTTCTTGGTTGTCAATAGTACATTCAACCATGAAGTCAGCGAGTGCTTGAGCTTTTATGGTCGTTCGAGGCTTGTACTTGATGTCAAATTCTCCCAATTCAATGGCCCATTTGATCAGTCTTTCACTAACTTGAGGGCTATGCAAGATGTTTCTTAGAGGTTGATTGGTCAGGACCTCTATCTTGTGAGCCTGGAAGTACGGGCGTAGCTTTCTTGAGGCCATTATGAAGGCTAAGGCAAACTTCTCAATCGTAGAGTAGTTTATTTCTGCCCCATGCAGAATCTTGCTTACGTAGTAAATGGGTTTCTGAATCTTCAATTCTTCCTTTACCAAAACGGCTCCAAGGGCTGTGTTAGAAACAGCCAAGTACAAATAGAGAATTTCCCCTGGATTTGGCTTTGCCAACAGTGGTGCCTCAGCCATGTATTTCTTCAGGGCCTCAAAGGCCTCTTGGCTTTCAGTTGTCTATTCAAAGTTTTTCACATTCTTGAGTGCTTTAAAGAAAGGTAAGCACTTCTCTCCTGAATTGGAGATGAATCTTCCCAATGCTGCCACTCTTCCCGTTAGTTTCTGGACATCCTTGACAGTTCGTGGTGGTTCCATGTCTAGAATTGCTTTGATTTTGTCGGGATTAGCCTCTATTCCTCTCTTGGAAACCATCAGACCTAAAAACTTTCCCGAGCCTACACCAAAGGCACACTTAGCTGGATTCAACATCATCTTGTGGTGCCTTAGTACTTCGAATGCCTCTCGGAGGTGCTCTATGTGATCGGCCTTATCGAGGCTCTTGACTAGCATGTCATCTACGTAGACCTCCATGGTTTTTCCAATTAGGTGTCCCAAACTTTTGTTCACCAATCTTTCGTATATTGCCCCTACATTCTTAAGTCCAAATGCCATGACTAGATAACAGAAAACACCAAAGTCAGTGATGAATGATACCTTGGAGATGTCATCCTTGTGCATTTTAATTTGGTTGTATCCACTGAAGCCATCCATGAAGCGGAGCATCTCGTGTCCAGCTATAGCATCTATTAATGCATCAATCCTTGGTAAGGGAAAACAATCCTTATGACATGCATCATTCAAGTCAGTGAAGTCCACACAAATCCTCCATTTTCCATTGGCCTTTTTGACCATCATGGGGTTAGCCAACCATTCTGGGAATTGTATCTCTTCAATGAATCCGGCCTCCAGAAGCTTTTCTACTTCTTGCTTAATGGCCTCTTGCCTTTCTGGAGCAAAATTTCTTTTCTTTTGTTTCACCGTCTTTCTTTCAGGATCCACATTCAGCTTGTGAGTTATCAATTGGGGATCAATCCCTGGCATGTCAGCCGCTGTCCAAGCAAAAACGTCATTATTTTCTTGAAGAAAAGATATGAGCTTGCTTTTTAATGGCTCAGGCAGTAGTGCTCCAACATAAATCACCTTCTCCGGTTCACCTGGGACTAAGGGAATTGGGATCAAATCCTCAGCTGGTTTCCCTCTTCGGTCCTCATTGTCATTGATATCCATGTCTTCAATTGGGAGAACCTGCCCCCCGATTCCATCTGGCCTTAGTGCGGCTACGTAACAGCTTCTAGCCATCTTCTGGTCTCCCCGTTCTTCACCAATTCCATTCCTCGTTGGGAACTTGATTTTTAGATGATTGGATGAGGCAACGACCTTGAATGCATGAAGACCAGTCCTTCCAAGGATCGCGTTGTAGGTTGAAGTTGCATTTATGACTATGAAGTTCAACATATGAGTAGACGTATTCGACCCTTGCCCCATTGTCATTGGGAGTTGGATAGTGCCTTCCACCTTTGACTCCACTCCATTGAATCCATATATGGGCATATTCGAGGGTGTCAACTGAGAGTCAGTATAGCCCATCTTGATAAAAGCATCGTGGAACAAGATGTCCACTGAAGCTCCATTGTCGACCAACACTCTCTTGGTTTTAGAATTTCCTATGACAGGAACGATGACTAAGGGATCATCGTGGGGAAACTTCACTCCCTCCAGGTTTGAATCATCAAAACCTATTGATACTTCTGTTCGGGCACGCTTCGGTGCTTCTCCAACAACGGTCATTACTTCTCGAGCATAAGCCTTTCTTGAGTTTCGGGAGGACCCAACAGCAGTTGGCCCTCCGAATATCATGTTGATTACCGGCCCTCGGGGTTTGGGATTTCGATCTTGATCGTTGTCCCTTCTGTCATAATCTTTCCTTTCATAGTTCCCCCTTTGACTCCCTTGGCTTCCATCCTTGGTGAACTTACTGAGCTTTCCTCTTCGTATCAGAAATTCGATCTCATCTTTCAATTGCCTACAATCGTCGGTGTCGTGACCGACTTCTTTGTGGAACCTACAGAATTGGTTTTGGTTCCGTTTGGATATGTCAGCCCTCATTGGCTTCGGCCATTTGAGATCTCCTTCCTTAGCTATCTCCATCAGAACTTGACTTATGGGAGTGTTCAATCTTGCATACTCCGTGAATTTTGGCCCAAAATTGTTCCTCTTGGGTGGAGAATCAGAATCCTTTGATGTTCTAGGAAACTTTTCCTTGACAGCGTATTCCTGTGTTTCCTTTCTCTTCTTTGGATTTCCACTTCCACCAGTAGTGGGTTCGTGCTTTCTCATACTCTCTTCAGCCTTGATGTATTTTCCGGCTCTATCTTGGAGCTTCAACATGCTCTCGGGTGGATATTTTGCCAATGATCTTTTGAAGTGATCATCAGTAGTTCCTTGTTGCAGGGCTATCATAGCCACTTTTTCAAGTCCAGGACTTTCAGAGCTTCCCGGGTGAATCGGTTGATATAATCCCTTAGGGCTTCATTCTTTTCTTGCTGGATTCCCATGAGTGATGCAGAGCTTTTCTCATGCACTCTTCCACAAACGAATTGATTGATGAAAGCTTTGCTTAGTTCCTTGAAAGACCCAATAGATTTGGGAGGAAGACGGCTATACCAACGTTGGACCATGCCTGCCAAGGTTTGTGGAAACGCCCTACACTTAACCGCATCATTGGTTGGCTGCAACAACAGTGCATTGGAGAAGGTTCTTACATGATTTGTGGGATCCCCCGTTCCATCATAAACTTTGATTGTTGGCATCTTAAACTTCCTGGATATGGTAGCTTTCATGATGTCTTGAGTGAATGGTGGTGTAGGATCATCAGGATCTCCTAGAGGTTATAGAATACTAGGATCACCCCTTGGGGCTTCAGCCCTATTGGTTCTTCTTGGTGTTGGGTCCAAGTTAATCACATGGACTCGTTGAGTTCTTGCCGCTTCCTCTTCGGCCAGTAGTTTCTTAAGCCTTGCAGCCTCAGCCTCATGGGTCGCGATCTTTTCCTTAGTTGTTTGGGATTGTTCCCGATTTGTTTGAGAAGAACGTCTTCTCCTTGGGGCAACATCCCTTTCTTCTCCAGTTGAGTCATTATCATCCTCGGTATATGGCCCCGAGTAATCTCGAATCAAAGGGGTCCTTCGAGTTTGAGTTTGTAGATTTTGGGGTCTCAGACCTTGTATATAAAGAGGAACGTATGCCTCGTGGTAGGTGGAATTGAGACCACTACCGCCTGCTATGGATCGAGGGGGCATGCCATAGTCTGGCATCCCCAAAGTTTGATTTGCGTATTGGGGGAGATCAGTAGTATGGAGTTGAAGGCCACTTGGTGCATTCATGAGCAGTGGGGAGGTCGTAATTGGCTGTTGGTGAACGGTCTCTTGTGGATTAGATCCATGAATGACCATCTGCAGGGGATTCGTTCCCTTCAGCCAAAATTGGGATCTCCGGTCCTTGAGTATTGGTGGGGATATTCGCCCCTTCAGTGCCAGTAGTTGGCGGCGGTTGATTTCCGTGAGTATCAGCCTCAGAGGTGATAGGAAGCTCCTCAGAAACTGGAGTATCGCGAGTTGTTCTTCGTGTGTTTGCCATGGTTGATGTTGTTTTCCCACAGACGGCGCCAAATTTGAAGGATTAAAAAACGTGCTTGTATATTAATTGCTAGTATTTATGAGCTTTCGAGATTTAATGGCTCCACTTGTGTTTCGGGACTAAATCGGTCCTCACAAGATGCCTACGTATCTCAATTAATGCTGAGAATCAAGCCAAAGACGTAGTTCTGATTGTAGGATCAGGGTCCTTATATAGGCGGCTGGAGCCTAGTATTTATGGTACATTTAGGAGACTTAGCGAATAAGTCTCCTCATTTTTATTGGATAAACATCGTATTTCTTGCTGAATAAGTCTTTTCCTTGTTGATAAAGGCTATGACTCATTAATTGGGATTCTGGATCCTTCTATGACAAATTTACCATATTTTGGATTGTTTTCATGAGCTGTATATTTTCCTTATTTATTAATTACGAAATTAATAAATAATCAGAGTTTCGGGCCTTACATATTGAGCCTTTCCAACGAATCATTAATTATATTTCTATAATTACTTTTCTGTCCATATCAGGTATCTAAGGCTAGTTCCGGAACTATAGCGTAAATTACGAACGGGTTCGAAACGCAGAGACTGCGTTCTAAAATTCAAATACTTATATCTTATAAAATTCGAAACACAATTCTTATATCTTATACGAAAATCTGAAGATCACAATATAAATATATTTTTCAAAAACGAAAAGTAAGTCAAAAGTACTTACCTCAAAAGCGATCAAATACCGAAATCAATGTGAGCAAATCCTATATTTTTATTAAACCAATCAAAGTCAAATAATGTTCACACCATCTTAATAGAACTTAACCCATGCGACGCTTACATAATTTACTCAATGAAATTTCAAAAATCAGACACCAAAACATCTTGCAAAATAGACCATTATTAACAAAATCAGTTATGACCAGTTCTAGAAATTGACAAATTACTCTATGAAAATGACTTTATCTGAAAAAGTACAAAACACGAAAAACGTAGGCAATTTCCAGAATGATAAGGCTTGATTAAAAAAAACAAGTAACGAACTCAGAACATTGACATTTGCGGACTGCAGAATAGAATCAGTCCCTGATCAGGTTAGTATTTCGACGTTTAAGACATCGCAATCACAGAAATAGTCATAGGAATGATACACAAAGTGCAGAGGTCGAAAAGATCTTTCCAGAATGGTATCGCTCGTAATTTTTGGATAAAGACTCAATTTACTATGAATTTTCAAAGTTAGACATCTCAGCTTCAAAAATATACTGACTGGTCAATAAATCATAGAAAAACTCATATCTACAGACCTAATTTCCGAAAACACAAAGAATCAAAGTTGTAGATACTTCAAATACCTTTTCAGAGAGTCTAATATCATAACATTCCGACAAATAACGAGTCAGATACGAATTTTACAAGAATTCAGACTTTATATATAATATACATACAAAATCGGAGTAGTCATAGAAATACAATGGACAAAACAAAGAACTCATTGATATATATCATATTATATACCAAAAAATTATCACCTACACAAATAATCAAGAAAAGATGATTTACACATAATATCATACACATAGAATACAAGAATCGTTACCTTTTTTTTTTAAACTTGTTATGAGACCTCCTCTCGTGCTCTTCTTCTTCTCCTCCTCCTCTCACTCTTTCGGCGTCTCTCTCTCTCACCCGAATGTTTTCTAGGGTTTTCATCATCTTTTTTTAACACGGTTGTATCTAGATATGTATAGGTCCATTTTAATAAAATTGGGTCAACTAAAATTTTAAACTAAACCCCAACAAAATTAAATTAGTATGGCCCGTTAATTCAATTGTATTCTAAAGTCAATTATGTAACTCATTAATACAATTATTTTAATTCACTTCTAATTCTAATTTTAATCAATTAAAATTATAAGAAAAACCAGAGATATTACATACTAACCTCCTTAAAAAGAATTTGGTCCCCAAATTCACAACAATCCTATCACATGACATGTCTATCCACTAATCTCCTACAAGTCAAACTTAAACTATGGTTCACAAGATCGCACCCTAGAGAATGTATTAGTCCCATACCTAACACACTCTGAAGGACAGCCTGCTCTTGATACCAACTGTAACAGCCCGACTTTTCGGACTATTAATTCTAAATCAAAACTTAAATAAAATAGATTATTTATTCTATAAATCCAAAAATTAACAAAAGTCAAGCAACGGTCAAAGTCAATAATTCAAAATCATAAAAATTAGAGTCGCAGCTCCACAATTCCAATAATCAGTATCTTGTATTTAACAAAAAGTCTTCTAATATCACGATAAATCTTATTCAATAAATTACATCAAATCACGTTGCACGAAATTCACAAGTTCACATTCATATTCTCACTAAGCTTCCACAATGTACAAACCTGAAATATTAGAAAAGAGTGAGCTACAGAGCTCGACAAGTAACAGAATAACTTACAGATATTCTCAAAATCAATGGGTGTTTTAGCAAAACAGATTTTCTCAAAACAATACTAATTTTGAAAAACTTTGCGAAAACATATCCAACCCAAAGTTTATTTTTAAAATCCTTAAACAGAAATAGAATTTAAAACAGAAACGAAATTCTTATTAATACCACAGTCTTGCTCTACGGCCACACTTTCCCAGTAGCCGGGATCTTATTCTTATTCTTATACGCCACACTTTGCCAGTGACCGACATCTAAAGTTCAATAATGGGTATCTAAGGTTAGTTCCGGAACTATAGCGTAAATTACGAACGGGTTCGAAACGTAGAGACTGTGTTCTAAAATTCAAATACTTATATCTTATAAAATTCGAAACACAATTCTTATATCTTATACGAAAATCTGAAGATCATAATATAAATATATTTTTCAAAAACGAAAAGTAAGTCAAAAGTACTTACCTCAAAAGCGATCAAATACCGAAATCAATGTGAGCAAATCCTATATTTTTTATTAAACCAATCAAAGTCAAATAATGTTCACACCATCTTAATAGAACTTAACCCATGCGACGCTTACATAATTTACTCAATGAAATTTAAAAATCAGACACCAAAACATCTTGCAAAATAGACCATTATTAACAAAATCAGTTATGACCAGTTCTAGAAATTGACAAATTACTCTACGAAAATGACTTTATCTGAAAAAGTACAAAACACGAAAAAAGTAGGCAATTTCCAGAATGATAAGGCTTGATTAAAAAAACAAGTAACGAACTCAGAACATTGACATTTGCGGACTGCAGAATAGAATCAGTCCGTGATCAGGTTAGTATTTCGACGTTTAAGACATCGCAATCATAGAAATAGTCATAGGAATGAAACACAAAGTGCAGAGGTCGAAAATAGCTTTCCAGAATGGTATCGCTCGTAATTTTTGGATAAAGACTCAATTTACTATGAATTTTCAAAGTTAGACATCTCAGCTTCAAAAACATACTGACTGGTCAATAAATCACGGAAAAACTCATATTTACAGACCTAATTTCCAAAAACACAAAGAATAAAAGTTGTAGATACTTCAAATACCTTTTTAGAGAGTCTAATATCATAAAATTCCGACAAATAACGAGTCAGATACAAATTTTACAAGAATTCAGACTTTATATATAATATACATACAAAATCGGAGTAGTCATAGGAATACAATGGACAAAAAAAAGAACTCATTGATATATATATATACCAAAAAATTATCACCTACACAAATAATCAAGAAAATATGATTTACACATAATATCATACACATAGAATACAAGAATCGTTACCTTTTTTTTAAACTTGTTATGAGACCTCCTCTCGTGCTCTTCTTCTTCTCCTCCTCCTCTCTCTCTCTCTTTCGGCGTCTCTCTCTCTCTCTCACCCGAATGTTTGCTAGGGTTTTCATCATCTTTTTTTTAACACGCCTGTATCTAGATATGTATAGGTCCATTTTAATAAAATTGGGCCAACTAAAATTTTAAATTAAAACCCAACAAAATTAAATTAGTATGGCCCGTTAATTCAATTGTATTCTAAAGTCAATTATGTAACTCATTAATACAATTATTTTAATTCACTTCTAATTCTAATTTCAATCAAATTTTAATCAATTAAAATTATAAGAAAAACCAGAGATATTACAGATAATGTGCACATAAACCTCTATCCGGGCTCGTCCTCAAGTAAAATATTTATTTATCGAGAGGACGCACCATCTTCTATCATTAAGGGGTACGGATTCATTCATTTATCTTAAGATTCAAAAAATGGAGTAGCCTGTGTAAATATAGATACACCCTTGTATATATATACTTGTACGGTGGTCTAATCAGTTATACTATTCCATCTGATGGCTTCCACGTGTTCCACCTAATATCTTCCTTTGCCCTTCCTTATAATCTTTCTTCTCTCTCATTCCAGAATAGTTCTCTTTTGAGTGCGTCCTAAACTGTGGGCGCGTCCTCTTTCAAAAATTCTAATAATGACACACTCATGCGTTCCTTGAGGGTCTGGGTATGGGCATTCTTGCCTTGATATTATGAGATGTCTTGTAAAGATGTCTTCATGTGATGTGATTTTAAGAATATGTAAGTGATGCCCTCGAAGGGTCCTTCAAAGTGCAATCCAGTCCCGTAGGGACCTTGTGAAGCGACCTCATAGGGCCTTGTAGTCAAAAGTTATCACAATAATATTTTCTCTCCAGCTAACATGTGAGCTTATGTTCCCACATGTATCTTCAAGTCTTCTTAAAGTATCATTAGAGAAGGCCTCTTGTTGATATGATGAGAGGAGTAGAGGAGTTCTCTCATTTTGTCTGTCTACTTTTTAGTATGAGGAGAGGAGTCCTCTCCTGTCACATAAGTCTTTCTCTTTTTTAGTATAGGAGAGGAGTCATCTCATGTCGCCTGTTCCTCCTTTTTAATATGAGGAGAGGAGTCTTCTCTTCTTGTCTGGCTTCTTACTAATATGATGGGAGAAGACCTTTATACGAATATGATGAGAGGAGTCCTCTCTATTAATATGAGTGGAGGAGTCCTCTCTGCTGATATGAGGAGAGAAGTCCTCTCTGCTGATATGAGGTGGAGGAGTCATCTCTACTGATATGAGGTGGAAGAGTCTTCTCTGCTGATATGATGAGATGAGTCCTCTCTGCTGATATGAGGAGAGGAGTCCTCTCTGCTGATATGAGGTGGATGAGTCCTTTCTGCTGATATGAGGTGGAGGAGTCCTCTCTGCTGATATGAGGAGGAGGAGTCCTCTCCTCTCGTCTGACTCCTTGCTAATTTGATGAGAGGAGTCATCTCCTCCTTCCTGACACTTTGTCAATATATCGGTAGGAGAGCTGCACAATATTTCTGGACCACTAATCGTGAGCCTAATATTTTCATCAATTCTCGTATTGGGTATGTTTAGAGCCAATGACCATATTTGGGCATAAAAATGCACATTAGAGATTCGCCTGAGTGCATCAATATTGGAGGGCGTTCCCTGAGGGAGGCGCGACCATAACGAAAGCTCGATCACCGATCTCCAAGTAATAAAAATTCTTATGAGAATTTATCAAACAATCCACATGAGTCTTATGAGGTCGAATGAGTTGAATTCAAAGTGTCAAAGGTTGGAGCTATTGAAGTTAAGAAGGAGGAACTATCCCAGCAAAACAAAGATGAAGAAGATGAGAAAGTCTCGGAGGCAGGGAGGACGCGTCTTGACAATGGAGGTGATCTTTCCACCAGCAACACAATTGCTAACACAAAGGCAATTTCTTCAGCAACTGCTTTGTAACTCTACTCATACTACTTATTTATCTTCACAGACAAGTACGCTGACGAGGTCAAGACTCACCCTTCCTACCAATTTTGTTATATGTACATTCTTCACATTGTCTCTTGTCAAGGCATATTTGGAAAAAACATATCAAACGGTGGCGACGGTATCTCATTCTTCAGAGGGTGCGCCCTAAAGGAGCTGCCATGTCTTCTTATTTCATTTAACCAGTGGAAAGCATTTCGGCAGGACATCTATCTTTCAAGGAACAGTTACAGAGAATACTTCTCAACCTTGTATGTCTGAGGGCGCGCCCTGATGATAGGGCGCGTCCACAAGCTTCTACTTTTTCTTCAGGGATTTGGGAGTATGTCTTCCATTCTACCGAGTGCGCGTCTTCCATTTCAGGGAGAATCTATGTTTTTGGCTTCTTTGCAGTTGATCCTGGGTATGACTTCTCCAAGTTTGGTGAGGATAAAGTTGCATGGATTGAAAAAAATTCAAAGTTGATGAAGCTGCGACCATCAAATCCAAACAGATCAAACTTAGAATTGAGGCTGGACCACTTGAAGCAGATGAGGACGTGTCATTTGAGGATGCACCTCCTGATGGTGAACAAGATGCTAAGGATCAGGCAAACCAATCTCCTAAGGCCAATGTTGTTCTTGAAAAGCCTTTGGATGATGTTGTTAAAACAAGTGATATTGTTGCTGAAAACACCTCTAGTCCTCTTGATGATGACACTCAGGACGCGTCCTGAGGCTTGATATGATCTTTATTTCTTTTACTAAGTCTTCTGAACATTTTTGAGGTGCAGGTCCTCACTTCTAAGCCTTGCAAGTTGTACTTGATTTGACTATGCTTTTGGTAACTCTACGGGATATGTTTGCCGGATTTATGTTCTCATAATATGTCTTCTTGATTATCATACTTGCATGTTTACAAGGAAGAGTTCCGCATCTCACCATCTAACTGAGGGCGCGTCGTCCTATAGGGCGCGTCACCTTAGAGAGTGCGCCCTGTAAACAAACTATCTCGAAAGTTTTAAAATTTCATTACCTCAACTAGGACTAGGGAAAGTATATATGGACTACCCCCCTAGACTAGGAGGTAATTAATTTACTTGTAGTCTACTATACAGTCATTGCCCGTCTTCAATCAACCAAAGCATTATCTAATTGAACATACTCTATCAAACGCTTGCATGACTATTCAGGGGCCTCACCCTCAAAAGTTTTATTAAAACTTTAGGCGGCACTCTCCGGTTGCAGAATACTTCGAATCTCGACCCACATAAAGGGGCATCTCAATATGAGGCATCTCTCGAATAGGCATCTCACTAATAGGTATCTCAGGAAGAGGCATCCCATGAAAGGCTTCTCAGGAAGAGGCATCCCATGAAGAGGCATCCTATGAAGGGCATCTCACAAGGAGGCATCCGTTAGAGGGGAACACTAGTCATCACTATCTTCTATATAATTTATCGTGTAGATGGCCTTCATCAGACTAGCCTAGGGCCGCACCTTAGAACCTCTGTCCGGTGAAGGGGCACACAATAGGCGTCAATTGTATCTCCAAACGTCTTTTCATGAAAAAGCATCCCCGTAAGGATACTTTGTTCATAGGAAGAGCCGGGAGATGCATCAGTACTACCCCCCAGGATCATGAGGGTGCGCCCTCTTGTGTAGGGTGGGCTAAGTGGATGAGGGCAGTGTCGAAGTCCCTTCTAATTTTCTAGTCCATTTTATAATAGCATTCTTCTGTGGAGGGGCTCACTCATAACCTTGGGGCCGCATCCTGCTGGTCAGGGGGCGCATCCTAAGGTCCATAGGGCCTCTTCTCCAAATATTCTTCTTCTTGTTGCAACCTGAGGGCTTGTACAATCATGTTTGAAGTCGAAGACTTAACATATGAGGCTGATACCATTATGGCGCACCTTGAAGGGCATGTCTTCTATTATTGAGGATGTGACGACGCGTTCTCTGAAGATAAAAGTCTTGTCTTTTCGGAAGGGCTCACTCATGTCCATGGGGCATCGACCTGTAAGTAGGGGGCACTAACTGTGGACCAGGGGGCCTCTCTCCTATATCATCCATTGAATTATCACGTGAAGGGGCTCACTCATATCCATGGGGCCTCGACCTATAATCAGGGGGCTCTCACTGTGGAGTACGGGGCCTCTGCTTCCAATAGTTTCCTTTCCTCTGAAATTCAAGTAATGATTTTTTCACGCAGAGGGGCTCGCTCATTTCCATGGGGCCTCGACCTGTAATTCTTTCAAGAATCAGGGGGCGCACTCTGTGGATCATGGGGCCGCTCTCCGATATTATCAATTGAGTTGTCACATGAGGGGGGTCGCTCATGTCCATGGGGCATCGACCTTTAATCAGGGGGCACTCACTATGGATCATGGGGCCACTCTCCCATACTATCGATTAAATTGTCACATGGAGGGGCTCGCTCATCTCCATGGGGCCTCAACCTGTAACCAGGGGGCACTCTCTTTGGATCATGGGGCCTCGCCTCCCTATTATCTTCCTCTAAAAATCGTCGGAGTTCATGTTAAGGAGTAGTTCTTTTTCCTGAGGGCACACCATAGAGGAAGGACGCGTCTTGAAAGACCAGGGAGCCGCACATCAGAGTATCTTCGGAGTGCGCGCCCTGAAGGAAGGACACACTTGAGAGACGACAAAGGGGCTCAAGTATTGGAGCTTATCTGATCATTATTTATCTTCACTAGAATTATTTGTAGACATTTTTCTATTGGACGCGTCCTCGGGGATAAACGATCATTGGGACCTTTGACATGCTGAGAGGGCATCTTTGAAGTAGAGGACGCGTCCTTTCGGGTTGGGACGTATAACTTGATAATTCTTGAGATATTCTTCCAAGTAGTAATTTTCCACCTGTCAAAAAACTCAATAATCGAAAATTTCAAAAAGTACCCGGAGGACGCATCTTAAAGGTATGGACGTGAGCAACCGCCGAATCATCACATGAGTTGTTGGAAACCATCTGATCCTCGAGCATCACCCTTAGGGCACGCCCTAAGAGTTCTTGGGGATTTTCCTTCATCATCTTCTTCCTGCAACAATTCAATGAACAAAGAGCAAAACCAAAACTAGTTAGGTGTTACCTTGAGGGCGCGTCCAGAAGATGATGACGTGCTCCCGATAATTGCGCCTTCTTTTTAGGATCTTGCTCGGAATCACCCCCCAGTATACATGGTGCCGCCTTCAAGTATACATGGAAATATCCTTCAGATCTGAATCGCCTTGACACCTTATTCTCCAGATCTTCTTCGAACCTCCAGTCATGAATCATCGTCTTGAAATCACCATATGTGGATCTTCTTCCTTGCCGCCAGCATGAAGTAGTACCCATGGCCATCCTCCGAATATTGGCAGACCTTCTTCTAAGAACTTTCATCATGAGGATATATCTCTTCCTCTTGAGATTATGATCTTGATCAACGCCCCTCCTTCTAGCGCCAATTTGTTAACGGAGGAATTTGGTATTAACAAAGTTTGAGGTTTGTCGCCGGAATCAAGATCTACGACGGTGGTTCTTCGCCGGAGTGTGGTGGTCGTGATGAATTGGGGGCTGAGATTGTAAGGGTTTACTTGGTGGTGGCTCGCTGAGCTCTTCGCTTCCCCTTACAATGTGCCTACGTACCCCGTATTTATAGGGGATCAAGCCCTACGTAGTTCTTGGGGAGCAAGTAACCTATATGGGCTGGTTTCTGATTTCCGAGGCCCACTAGGATACCTGATCCATCTTCTGGAATTGGTCTTCGACTCGCTTTAGGAATGTCCAACGATGAGGCCTAGTCACAAAGGCCCAAGGCTCAACTATAGTCTAGGGACTTCACGGATACGGCATCGACCCAACTTAGGAGCCGACACTAACCGCTACCAGCTGTCTCCCTGGCCAAAGTAGCTGCAGGTATAGCCATGACTTACCCCAAATGCCAGACGCATCCATGTCCCCCGAATGAGAAGCACCCACCAGATTGCAAGACAAGTGATCCCAAGCGTTTGGGTGCAAAGTTCAGGATTACTCCAAAGTTCCCCAATGAGGATGCACTCATTGAGTAAAGGAACAGAGCTCCCAAAGCACATACCAAGATTTACCCCCACATCCCCAATGAGGACGCGCACATTGAATACAGGAGGAGGCATTCAATCATCAGGCATACCCCTGGAGGCCTTCAACAACGAACATCCCCCTCCCAGGGAACATCCTAGGAGGGAATTCTTCAATCATCAGGCAAACCCCTAAAGGCCTTCAATCACAGACATCATCATCAGGCAAACCCCTGGAGGCCTTCAATCACGGACATCCCTCCCTTAGGAGACATCCTAAGGGAGAAGTCTTCAATATCTTGCCATTATCAAGCCAATGGAGCCATCCTTCACCACCAAGTAGCTACTTTAAACCAAGAGGACGCACCCTCAAGGGGTGGACGGACAAAGGGCGCGCATTCTCCCTTACTGAGGGCATGCCCTAAGCTTCCTTGTGTCAATCCAATATCAATGTACCTCATATTCTCTGTCAAGTCATCCATTCATGTGAAGTTGTCAGTCACACAAAGACGACGCGTCCTAAAGGGTTGGACGACCAAAGGGGCGCGCCCTCTCCCATATGAGGACGAGCCCTAAGCTTCCTTTGTACCAATTCAATCCCTAACTGCATCTTGGATATCCCCAATTGATTATTACTTGACCCGAATTTACCCTAAAACCCCAATACCGAATTTTGGCTATAACATATGTCAAATGACATTGATAATGCATAGTTTAGTTTAAAATCACAATCTAAGCTAGCGGTCCGTGCATTGCATGAGTTTTTATGCTAGTTTACATAAATATTGTATATTATATATAAATATTGCCCTAAAAATGTAAAATATTATTTCATTAAAAAAATAATAAACTTGATAAAATGCAAGATTTACCATAAAAAAATAATTTAAAATAAAAAAAATTAAAGTACAAAAATAACTAAAACTGGAAGACGAACGCGCAAGATTCAAGAACATCAACTCGCCCGAAGAAGCCACGTACAGTTACTAAAACCGGGTGATCGGAGCATATACATAACATACATACTTACAGACGCAAAAAGCCCAGCTAGCAACCCAAATTCTCAATTATCACCCACATCAAAATGGTATGTCTAATATTTAAATGTATACATATTCTTTAAATTCCACATAGGTTTCTGATAAAATTTTATATTTTTTAGGGTCTTGAATCTTGATTTTCATAATTTTTGGGGTCTGGGTTTTATTTATGTTCAGTCAATTTCTGTATGCTATACTTAATTAAGTTTGTTAATTTATTTTCTGTCAAGATTTGTATTTGTTTTATTTTTTGCAACATTTATGTATCTACTAATAGTTTGATAAGTGTAATATCGAATTAGTAAGGGGTTATGTGTAGATAAGTGGGATTAGTTAGGGAACTTTACTGATTTTTTTGCCTAGTGTTATTGTTATATTAACATAGGATGATGCTAGTAGTAGCTATGGAGAGTTGAGACTAGCATTGATCGTGAATGATAGTTGGCATCCGTTGCAATTGTATAAATTTCCAATTGCACCACTTCTGACTAGTGATTCTTTTATCTTTTGATGAAGAGGATGTTATGTGGACAATTTTCAGAAATTAGTTATGACTTGTACTTAAACGTGCAGTTTATGTCCGTACTCTGACAAGAAGAGCTTCTGGTTCTGATGTGTGTAACTAGTAAAAGCTTTATTGTGCTAGATGTAGCTTACTAAATACTGTCTCTTGCTAGAGAGAAGCAATAGGATTTATCCAACACTTTATGACGTGGGAAGCTGAAGACTACCAGGCCAGTGAAATTAGATGCAAAGGAACGCTGAGTGTTTTAGGAACTTCGTTACCACTATAATCCAGAATAGTTTTGAACTTTTTTTAATTCTTTTATTATCACATTTTTTCACCTCGATCTGGACTAGGATATTTTGACCTTTTATAGTATGTCTTTAAGTTGCATGGTTTGTTCTGTTGAGGAATGTACTCAGATCTTGCAAACTGATATATTTCAATATTATACTGACACTCAATTGTTGTTGTACTTTAGATTCATTTCTTGCTTCTCATTAGCAGACAAGGGAAAGTGAGGTTGACTAAGTGGTATTCACCTTATGCTCAGAAGGAAAGAACTAAGGTAGTACCACCCTACCTGTGTTTTTTCCTGGTCAAATTCTTGCTCATATTCTTTCAACTTATTTTTAAAGATAAATAGTAACATAATTATCAGGCAATTATTATGGTTGGTTACTAGGTTTGACTTCAAATGTTTGGGACAAAGGCTATGTTTGTTTCATAGGATCAAGTAAGAGATTTGACTCTAATCCTTTGAAAAAAATTTATCCCATGGTTTTGTTTGGGATTAGATAAAGGATTATAATCTCCTCTAATACTTGGTTGGAGGAGGTATTATTTAATCCCTCATAACAAGTCACTTTTTTTAAAGGAGTATAATTCCTTCACTATAATCCCATGTGAAACAAACATAGGATTAGAAATTTTAAAGGATAATAGTCCAATTCATAGGTTATCCCTCAAAACAAACATGAGATCGAATAATTTAAAGGATTAATTTTTTTTTAAAGATTATAGTCCAATCCTAAACTTAATACTTCAAAACAAACATGGAATATGATAGTTTAAAGAATTATAATCCAAGGGATTATAAATGATGGGATTACTATATCCGGATAATAAATCCCGGGATTATAATCCCTCGAAACAAACATGGCCTAAGGCATTCATTGTTAGATTGATGTGAAGGAAGCACCCTTCTTTCTAATGGGTTTCTAAGGCAAAAAAATTGTTGATATTGTTTCAACCTTATCTAGTAAAGATAGCCATTCAGGATCTCTCATTATAAAGAGTGTAGTTCTCACTTTGGGCAATCTAGTCCATGCAATAGATTATTTTTTATTTAGTCGCGTGTACTTCCGTCAAAATCAGTTGTCTCTACTCTCTTTTCATATGCAAGTATGGTGAAATTATAAGCTACGTCTTCAGACTCAGGTACAGAGATGATACTAGAGGTGTAGACTCGATATTCTTAGAAGTTGGCAATATGAGATCCTAGGGTTTACTTGGACATATGATCGGGAACATGTCATAAATTATTTGGTAAACAAGTATGCTGGATAAAATATCATAAATCAGAACATAAACCAAACATGATTTTGTGAAGGACTCGTCAAATTATTAAATAGTTATTTCCTAAACCTTTTCATTCTTGAATTTTTGTTACTGGCATGTGTTTACATTAATACTGAGGCAGTATCTTCACCTTTTCTTTTCTTAACCTCTTTGTTATCGCATGCAAACTTCATATTACACGTAGTCTTTTCGTTGGTTAAGTTGTCCACTTCTCAGTCTCAGTATTAGACATTGAATAAATGTTTTCTGAGGACCACACAAATCCCGAGTAACAAAGCTTACAGGGTCCATTTTATCATTTTCAGAGAGAATTTTACAAATTGCAAACCTAGAACTTCATACCTAGGTCAGAGAGTTCGGAGATCTATGTTTACATCATTGCTGCTAGTGGAGCTGAGCTTTAGAATCCATTTAGTACTCCCGCTGTCCCATTTATATTATGTGTACCAAAAACTGCACTTTTTAGTGAACACATTAACTATAAAAATATTTACTTAAAATATATATATCATTTTTAAATGAATAAATAAATACGGTCAAAGTTACCGTAGTTAAAATACAATTTATGTTCAATTTATCTTAACATATGAATGCAGCCAAAGTTTTGAGACAATTGAAATAGGATACTTGGTCAACATAAATTGATGTAATTTTACTATGCTTCTTTCAACCAATCTTTCGTTTTTAACCTCATCATCATTTTCTGTATGGTATCAAAATACATAATAAATGCTTTTGACAGAGAATGTCCAAATATCTTGATAAATATAAAAAAATTATTACAATTTTAATGTAAAAATTATTTATATTCAAACAAATTATTACAAATAAAAAAATCTTATATAGGACCAGTTATAAGATTGTATAAAATAGTCAATTTAAATTTATTAAATGACGAATAAAGCAATGTTTTGTTAGGGAATTCATCTTTTTTCATAGCCACAGTAGTATCAGATTAACTAAATGGAGGATTTGTAGGAGTACTAAGCATACAAAGAGCAGAAAGGGTTAATCTAGATAGCTATTGAATACTATTTAGACGAACCTATATTGTGTGTACTGTGTACTAGATGCTAGAAGGTGCAGGTACTCGAAGTTCTTACTCTTATAAAGATATCGGCAAGTCTGCATGACATATGTACATTACAACACTTATTTAAGTAAAGTCTTTCCTTGTAATTTCATAGTTGTAACATGTTTTTAACACCGATTTGCATTTTCTTAAAACTAACACTGATTTGGTGTACAACTTGTAAGGTTGTTCGAGAGCTCAGCGGTATGATTCTCAGTCGCGGTCCTAAGCTTTGCAATTTTGTAGAGTGGAGGGGATATAAAGTTGTTTACAAAAGGTATCAGCATGATTGTGGTATCATGGAGCATAATGGAAGATTCCTTTCTTATTGGAATGATATTTTGTTAAATGTCAGAAGTGAGCGTTGTCACGATCAATTTTTATTTGTTTTGCATTTTGCAGATATGCCAGCCTTTACTTCTGCATGTGTGTCAACCAGGATGACAATGAATTAGAGATCCTTGAAATTATTCATCATTTTGTACAGATACTAGATGTTTATTTTGGAAGTGTGAGTCTACTATGCCTTTGTGATACTTTTGCTTTACTATCTTGGTAAATTTAATATGTTCCCTGCTTCCTTAGGTGTGTGAGCTGGACTTGATATTTAATTTTCACAAGGTATTTTCTTGTCTCCTTCTAAGAAAAACATTTATTCCCTCATTTTAAAATTATAGGGAACTCATTAATATGTTTTTTTGTTAAAAAAGATCCCTAAGAAACAGTGTGGCTTAAGGTTTGCCTTACAAATCGGGCCAAGAATTAGTTTTGTCAGGGATTTCACATTAAGTATCTTACTCTTTGGATATTTTATTTTTGCAGTGCTCATTCTATATCTCACAGACTCACAGTATGTTGTATCAGCAATGTAGCTCTACATACATTAGTACCTCATATGTAGGGTAGTTATTCGAACCAAGTTCAGTCGAGTTATAAGTTATCGAGTTCAAGCTTTTTTTTATTCGAGTCTAAGTTTGACCCACATTTTAAATGAACTGAGTTCTCAAGCTGTGTTCAAGCTACCCAAAATTTTAATTTAAAAGTTTACAGTTAACCCAATTGCCAAATAAAGTCCCCAGCAGTGTTATTATATCTATTACATTGCAGTACAAGAAAAACATTATTGAGTTCGAGTTAAATTTACAGAAAACTCAGATGATTTGATTTTCTTATCGAGTCAAAATACGTCTTTGAGCTCAAGCTCGAAAACAAGATCAGGTTGAATCAAACCCATTTTATAAAGTCAAGTTTGAGCCACAGCTCAGATCTTATCGTAGTCTTATTAAATGTATCAATGCTTCTGAAATACAAGTTTTTAACATGAGAGTTGGCAGGCTTATTATATATTGGATGAGATCTTGATGGCTGGTGAGCTCCAAGAATCCAGCAAGAAGACAGTTGAACGTCTAATCGATGCGCAGGTATTTCTTCTGTTTAATGCTCCATTAAGAACCAATGTGATACAGGATTATAAATTTCAAAGTCGTTTTGGGATACTTTGCAGGATGCTTTAGTTGAAGCTGCCAAAGAACAGGCTAACTCGGTTAGCTATATAATCTCTCAGGCGACCAAATAAGTCAAGCATGTTTATGAAGTTTATTTCTCTCTGTTTTGCATTTTAGGCATGGTCCTGGTTCATGCAGGCTCTTTCTACTAAATTGTCCTGGATGAATGTCAATTATTTATATTTTGTTATCTGAGTGGCAGCATCTGATGATAGTTCTTTTACACCCTTACACATCCTCTGGCAGCTTGATTGTTCCTTACACATCCTCTGGCAGCTTGACTGTTTATCTTGCAATTTTTTTAACTTATCGCTTAACTGTTGTTAAGTCTGTACTGAAAATATGGTTTTGAGGTTCAAATATATACTTTCCAAATCCGTCACTTCATTGATATCTACCTTAAGCATCAGTTGTACGGATCTATATATACGAATAACAGGGTACCACCATCTTCATTATTAATGACCTTTCTAAAAATAATGAAGCTATAGTTCTGCTTTCTGCATAGAAATATGAACAAGTAAATCTCTAAAATCTTCCCTCTGTGTGTGGGTCCAGATTCCCTTGTGAGAATTGATATATTGTTAAGGGTACAATCTTCTGATTGTAAACATTATGCGACTTGCTGCTTCCAGATGTTCAGGCCTGTATGATTTTAGAACTACAAGTACAATATTTTCTTGCTGAGATCTTTCTACACATCCATATACTTCACTGACAGTCAAGCAAGGATTCTGACATAACACTCACGGCGGGTTGCATCACAGTTCACTTATATGGATTCTTCATGCAATACTCATAATTTTTTCTTATTTCTGGTATCTGAAAGTATTGGAGAGGTTTATGAGATGATAAATTACAGTGGTGTGAAATGTGCGGTGATGGAAAAGATAGACCAAGTCCCGTGTATATATAAGCTACTTCTGCACAGGTTCAATTTCGAATCCGAATGTGAAGCTGAGTCAAAAATTGATCATGTATTTTGAAACTGATGGAGCCAAAGGGAAGAGTGGATTTTGGGCATACTACAAATGATGGACATAACTTTGTCGAGCCACATTAATTCATCTCCATGTATCGCCTCTGTGGATTAGTCATCATCAGTTTGTCATATCGTTGAGCATAAGGTCTTGTCAATTGTATAACCCTACCCTATTTCATTCTGGCCCATTATGTCCTACTGTATTTGGCTGTGCCTGTGCGAGCACAGCACCATAAATACCCTCTTGAGTGCACCATTATGCTAGGGGCACACTTTGGATGGCTGTGGGAGGCTGCGAGCACCGTGACTACCCTACTCGGTGCAAAGTTGTTGGAGGTGGGGGGGTGTCACACTTAATGGAATTTAAGATGCTGATTTAGAAGGAACGTGCTAGCTTATGTCCTGCTCTCTCGCTAACATAATTCCATGAGAGCATGACCAACCTTTCCGTGCTTAGTAGGCGAAAACTCGAATACGAATTAGGTTTGTAGCACTAATATTTAAGTTGTGCACGGAATCAGGAATATTTAAGGTAATTATACAAGAAAGTCGGACAGTGAGAGCCAATAAATTTAGAACAGCATATGCTGAGTGATATGGTCATTGTTTTTACAGGAACAGGTTGTGTGTTATCATACGAGAAATGATGAAATCAACCACAATTCAGACATCAAACTAACGTGTCATCATGCTCCTAAACTCATCAAAACTAAGAACACCATCACCATTAGCATCAAACTTAGTAATCATAGCCTCACAATTCTCCACAGTGTTAGTCTGTCCAAGTCGACTCAACATCCTCTTCAAGCTCTTAGGTGTAATACACCCTTTGTCTTCAGCTGCGTACATTTTAAACGCCTCCTTCAACTCCTCGTCTTTTACTCCATTCCTTCCTTGAACTAGATCAGTGAATTCCTTCTTGTTGAGCAGGCCGTCATCATCGGAATCCGATATATGCACTGCTTTCTCAGCCTCCTCTTTTGACAGCGCACCGCCTACTGTGTTTGCACATGTTTGGAGCTCGGATGGTGAGATCTTGCCGTCCTTGTTCTCGTCGAAGTAGTTGAATACTTGTTCCATTAGTTTAGGATCTTCCGAATTTGGCGTCATATTTAGTGGTTCCATTGATGGTTTGGTTTGGGGAGGTGAAGAAGTTGGATCATTTGAAGGATTCATTGCAAGTGAAAAGATAGTGTGAGCTAGAAAGGGGAAGACCCAACATCTATATATATAGAGTCTGGAGAGGAGAGAACAAACAGAAGTTCGTAAAGTAATTATATTAATAATCTAAAATAATTTAAATAAAAAGGTATTTTCATGTTAAAATTGTTTGTGTGAGGGATATATAGTCGGTTGGGGTGGAGTGGAAAAAGAGGGGATAAGGATGGGGGTGCCGACTCATTTGTTTATTATTAAAGAGTTGGAACATTAGTTGAACAGGTAAAAGAAATGTAGAATAAAGGTGTATAGCCAACGTGTCTTGTTTTTGCTAAAAATAGAGAATAAGAAATTAGTTCAAGGGAGACGCGTATCTGTATTGCGTATCTCATCGTAAGTCTTTTGTTTTGGATGGATTCATTTCGCTATTTTTTTCAATCGTCAGTGGTGACAGTGCAGAGTGCTTCATTTGTTTATATTAGTGCAGGGCTGGGAATGGGATCAGGGTCGCTCCATTTCCATCCCTCCCTCCTTTCCTTTTTTGCTAAATAGTGCCAAACATTTTTAAATAGAATATATTGAATTACTATAGACAAAAGAATTATTTACAATCTCGTTTTAAATTACGGTTTCTCTTGTTCTCTTTTTAGGAGGGTTCTCGCTAAAACCTTACTCCTCATATGTATATACACAACCTTTTAAAAATAAATTCTGGAAATTCTTTATAATACATGTCTATATTTTGCTTAAGTTTTTATATTAGTTAGATATTTTCAGAAAAAATCTATATTTTCCAAGTCCTTATAATTCAAATACGGCCAAGTTCCTATATTAACTCGGGGGACCAGGGGCCTGGTGCCAGCCTTTAACAATCCCAGCTACAGGATGTGGCACAACCTGAACATATTGGGCCAGCCTTTCACTATCCCATTCCCAGTTGCAGTGGCCAGTGGGCCAACTTGCATATAATTGGCCTATCATATGTATTTTGAACTTTTAAAAATCATCCCATAAAAACAATTCAATTGATCAAACCCCATTTAGTCGACTTGGTACATATAGCCAACATATTATTTCCTAATAATAATTAAGTATTAAGTTATTTATCATGAGTTTCAAAAAAAAGAAGAAAAGAAGTTTATTTGTCATAAGTCAGTCCCTTCCGCTAATTATTCATGATATTTAACTACGTCTCCTGCATCAACCACCTTATTCTAACCAAGATCACCTTGTTCAGCTGACCCTTAAGAAGGGATATAAAATTAATTAGCAAAAAAACTAAACGAATATAAAAAATATAAATATTATTTTCAAATTTTCATTTCTTCCTTTGAAATTAAGTAACGTAAGCATCAACACCTGCATAAAATATAAATGAAAATTTTGTTTTTTCTTGAATTAAAAATACTAATATATATAAATTAGTAAAAACAGAAAAATATTTGCTGTTAATTAGTAATTATGTAACAACAAAATTCTTGTAATAAAAATATATATAATTAATACGATTATTAATATTTGAAAAAATTTAATTCTAAAAAATGAACAAAAAATTGTAGCATCACCGGAATTAATGGAAGTCAAAATAGATCCAGTGTTTTTAATTTTACAATCTCATTCACATTCCTAATCTAATATCATAAATTATTTCAATTTATTCAAATTATATTCTCATGAAAAAAGAACAAAACAATTTTTGGTTTATATATTAATACTTAATACACAATTAAATATCCTATGCAAAATTTAAAAGTGAAAAAGATTAAGAGTAAAGAGAATAATAAGTAAATACTACCATGAATCAAGTTTAATATTCATAAATAACAATTTAAATCTAATTATTTATAACACTAAAAATACTAACAAAAAATTAAAATAAATCACAGTAATAAACATTAAAATATAATATAATATTTTAACTTCAACTATCAATAAATATTTATCTAAAAAGTCGTATCAACTTTTATTATATATAAAGATATATAAAAACTGTGCCTTGCATAAGGTTAAACTTAAATCTAAGTTAAAAGAATAGCCATAATCTAAATATCAAGTTTTCTGAAAAAGAAAATACTGTACGGTTAGAAGTCTACTGAATCAAAAAAAAAAAAACAAAGGAGGGAGGGAGAGGATAAATGAGAACGAATCAAGATAGAGGGAAATGAGAGGGGTACTTTGGTTTAAAATTTATAATTATAATTTTAAGGTGAACATATATCATCATCGTATTTTTAAAATCATCCGAAATTACAACGAAAAACGAATGTAGTTATGTCTAGAGTCATAAACAAGTAAACCAGTTAAGTATTGGAATTCAACTAAAGAAGCTCCATCTAGAGGTTCGAACTCAACTCACAGAATAGTATTATTGGAAACTCAAAGTATTTTTGGGTGATCTCCTACACAACGTTTAGGCTTATACTCTCTGTGCCAAACACTTATCAACTAATGCGTGTTCGGTTGGTTGAGCCAACTATAGGTGAAGTCAGGGTTGGAGTTTTCATTTTCCATCTCCCTTGTATTTAAAAAATTAAAATGCATCGAAAAATAATCGTCTATACATGATGAAATGAAAAGAAAATCAGCGAGAATTATTAAGGTTGAACACATAAAACTAAAATTCAACAAAGCAAATACATTAGTTTTAGACTTTAGTTGATGGTCAGGTTCTAGACTCATTCCAGAATTTGGGGTAGAACACTCGTCATTTGAAGATATTTAACTTTTATGCTACTAAATGGTTCTCAATTTATTCAACCACGCCATCCATATATGTGCGTATTACATACTCACTTCCTCTCATATCTCAACTATATATTCTTAAAAAGATCTATTTCATGTTTACGCATTATTAATATAGTAATGCTAGCAACTCCAAAATGATTCTCAAAATCGTTCACAAATGTCAAGTATCGCCTTTTAATTCGTGGAGCACATATGTATACACGAAGAACCTCCTTATTTTTGAGACACACATCCAATCAAATTTTGTCAACTAAGCATTTGAGAATGCTTTTGAGGATGACTTCGGAAAACATTTCTCTATTTTATATATTCATCTTTTGCACACATTTCAAGAAAAAATTACTTGCAAATAATATATCTTTTTTCATTTCTTTAAAAAAATTAAAGTTCTATACTTCCATACAAATAAATTTTATAGATATTATTTATAAATATTTTTTCTAATAATATTTAAATGCGTGAAAAAAAAATCAAAGGATCGATCTTTTTTGGACAAAGAAGGTTTACTTAAATTGATCTGATGAACAAAGTATTTATTTAATCAGCACAACATAGATGAAAGAACTAACTACGTATTACTTCAAAGTTGCATAAAGAAGATATTTGGCTACAAAGCGCCATACAAGAGATCAATTCAATGGTCTATCCAAAAGTCAAGTTAACTCAAACAACCAATTAGGCAGGGCTTAGTTAATAAATTGACTGGGCAAAGCAACTTCGGAATAGCAAGAAAGATTTAAGTTATTTTATCATTATGAAATGTCCTCATTTTTTCAGGCACTTGACCTGTTTTCTCATTATTTTTTAATCAACAATTTACTTGTTTAGAGTATCTGTGAAAACGAGGGAATATATAGATCAAATCTGCATTTGTCAAACCATATGTTTCACTGAACAAAGTACTAATTCTCAAGCGGAGGCGCTTTGTCATTAGTTACTAAATTGCTATTTTTAATTTGAAATATGAAATACGTTCAATTATAATCAAATTATATCGCAGATCAAGGCCATCTCAAAATTTTGATTTGTAGAGTATTTAGCTCATAAAATTGCCCCAAGAATGCAAATGCAAACGCTGGGATGCGCCAATGCTGCTTTCTGTAGTCTTTACTTTCCCACTCTAGCTACCCAGGTACCCGCGTTGCGATTGTTAAGTTAAATAATTTCTTTTAAGGCCTTCCCATTTTGGCATATGGCTATTCTCTTGTAATTTGTGGTTCTTTGCCAAATGTTTGGTTGAGTTTCTTTTCTCATCTGCTGGAAACTTTCACCTACCCTCACGAGTTGGGTACTTGAAGATGTAAAAATAAACCCAACATGGCATAAATAGTGATGAATAGGCAAGGAAACACATACCATAGGTTTCCAAAACAAATCCACCTGGTATTACTTTGTCCTACTCCTGCAATAAAAGTAGGAAAAAAGGGAAAAAAATAAGGGTAACAACAAATAAAATATTTAACTTCTTATCATAAAATATCTTCATAAACCTGCTGCTGACAATTTCATTTTCTGTAATAGATTACATATAAAATTTTCTAGGAAATTTTTTAACAAAGTTTAGATCTTGAACAACTTTTTTCACTTGTATTTATTCACACATGTTACTTGATGAGTGTCTAGTTTGGTATTACTAACAATATGTCAGGATAGAACAATCATCATATCTTTCTTCACTCAGAACAAAAACTATGCAAACATATATATTGCTTCCATAACAATTCAAGCCTGACTATAAATTTGCAATCTCACCCATATTGCCAGGTCATAAGAAATATTTGAATGACCTAAATCATGACCAGACATAGATATACATCATACAGCGCTATAATTGCAGGAGTTACATGTTGATAACCAACATGGACCGAATTTTTTTAGAAAAATCCACTTGAGCATCTATTATATCTGGAATTCTGGTTAGGTAAATGTGAAGAGAAGCCAATTACGGTCAAGCAAAAGGTTAAAAGTTATTCCAACCGAGGAAAGAAAAAACATAACTGAAGACTGATGGAGTAATGGCATATTGATTATGATCACATACAGCGAGAATAAGGTGTTTATCACATCAAACAAGTACCTTATCATTCCAAATTTGTAATATTTATTAGTCACCAGGACAAGTAAATAATCAAATCATAGTTCCAGGAAAAAAAATCTTTTATCGTAGAACAGGGCATATCCTATTGCACTATATAAAGAATGAAGTTAATGTAAAGCATGTCTGTACATTAGTACAAAAGATGCTACAAGCAAAAGAAAAGAATCAACCAATTTACAGTTTCAAGGGGAGAGACTCATCTGCAACTCAAAATATCTACAAGATTATGCATATGGGTAGGTCATTGATCATCTCTGTAAGGGGTAAAAATCTTGATGAAACAACCAGCACAGCATAATCATATCCTGCTTAGGAAAGGCATGTGATGCAACCTGAAAGAGATAAAAGGCAGGCAACATTATGAGGCATTCACTAACTATGCTATATAACTCTTAAAATCTAAACATAATTCCAATCCATGCATCAAGCACACACATATCTTTTATTCTAATTAATAAAGCAGATTGGTCATGAGCTTGGTTAAAATTTTGTTTACACTTCTTCACCAAACAGAGAATGATGTCAAACTCGGAGAATGTCTTCAGGTGTAACTACTGTCATGTCTTTCTAACACAAGGAAACCTGTTAAAACACACTATCTGTAGATTTCAACAAAATCACATCCATGCGAGCTCACAATTTATAAGTATAAATTGGCAGAGTGCATGTGTAAACTGTAGTCAAATTCGCAGCACAAAAGCTACACTTAGCTATCATCTACTGCAAAAGTCAACCAAACCACTAACCTAAATCACCCCATTAAACATACTATATACTTGGTCACAAAATTACGAAAGAACTATTGAAATAATGGAGTAAATTAAAAAAAAAAGGTCAGCATAATTCTAGAAAGTTGGACAATCTGAAAATACTCAGCACAAGCTGCAGTCAACCTGTCACCTAATACCAAAAGTCAACCACTTGACCTAACTCAATACCTCCCTGTCAAACATGCCCTGGGGAGTAGGGATGGCAATCGGGTCGGTCGGTTCGGGTTTTGTAAAAACCAGACCCGGACCCAAATATATATTTTGGACCCGGATCCGGACCCGATTGGATCCCGAATGTCAAGATCCAGACCCGACCCGTCGGGTTTCGGTTCGGTTCGGGTTTGAATCGGGTCCCAATTTATTTTAACTTTTATATAATTATTTATCAATTTAATATAAACTTGTATTTAAAATTTTGACTAAAATAATCCAAATTCTAAATAAATTCTAAGCAAAATCCTTAACTAACAAAATTCATAATCCAAATTCTAAATAAATTCAAGAGTTTTTTGAAAGCTAGTTTACATCATCCAAAAAGACATAATTACATAATAATCTAAGATTCGTATTAGGGTTTAGAATACAAAAAGGAATTAGAAAGTTTAAGAATAAAAATATACCAAAAAATTGTGTAGATTAACTCTGTTTTCAGAGTCAATGGAAGAGTGAAGACATCAAGTGAGGGAATAAGTTAAAAAGATTAGAATAAGAGAATGAATTATAATATAATACGTCAATGTCTCAATAACCATACATAATGTAGTTAAGAAGTTAAAGTGGAATTCTTAGAATATTAATGATTTAAAATATATTATATATACATCATATTTTTCACACACACACACACACACATATATATATATAATTATTATTCGGGTTTCGGACCGGGTCCGGGTTCGGTTCGGGTTTCGGATTTCGGGTCCGGTTCGGTTCGGTTAGGGAAATATCCAAACCCGACCCGAAATTTAATCGGGTCTATATATGAGATCCAAACCCAGACCCAAACCCAAAACTTCGGGTTCGGTTGGGTCTATTCGGGTCGGAACGGGTCGGGTACCCATCGGGTCGGTACAAATTGCCATCCCTACTGGGGAGAATAAACTACATATCGCCCGAAGAATAGGAAAGAATGCGTAAAACAACATTTAAAGCATAACTGGTGCATAAGTTTCAGAAAGTTGGACAATAAGACAATTCTTGCTGCATGCCTGCATCCATGATATAAAAGGGAAAAATTTGAATATATTACAACCACTTTTTTTGTAACTTGTAAAACATAAGAAAACGCCATTCACCATCTATGTCTACACCTCCAGGCCTGCCCTTATTTTTTGTTATAAAAATTAAAGATTAATTCTGGCAAAATAATGCAGAACTTGCCTGCCTTTATTTTTTGTTATAAAAATTAAAGATTAATTCTGGCAAAATAATGCAGAACTTGCCTGCCTTTATTTTTCGTTATAAAAATTAAAGATTAATTCTGGCAAAATAATGCAGAACTTGAGAAAGATATAATAACAACCATTTTCTCATCATACAAAAGTAAATTGGTTCTATTTCTAATATCATTACTAGTAGGACTAGCCAAGCACTAGCTGCAATCATGTGGGAGGATTAAAAATTGGTGAAGGAAACATGAGTCGAACTATATATAAGCTTGAGAAGCCCTGTATTTAGAATTTTTTTTAAAAGGTTTATTTAATTTACTATTTTAAAAAATAATTAACTTTCAGATTGAAGTTGAGAAACTCATCCGTTAGTAGTTCAATTAAAAAAAAGTTTATTAACTTCATTATAAATAAGAGTTGGTGTTTGCACTTCATGCAGATTAGTGGAATACATTGGTTTGTGTTGAGTTCTATGTCAGAATTATTCTTGCACCTCGGTTCTAAGACTTGGGTTTGAAACCCTCATGCCCATCCCCGTCAAGGTGGGTATCAAAAGCCTATTGAATATTGATCCAATCCCGATTCACACATAAAATTAACCTACACCAACCACATTCAACCACTTCCCAGATCCCTCGTGATGAATTCGAAGACTCTGACGAGATGGATGACATGGTACAAGTACTGTTCAATAAGTTAACACTTCAGCAAAGTCTTGGAGTTATATGGTAGGTAGCAAGGCTAAAGTTACTCCATCACATCTTCATAAACAAAATATTTCATATTATACTTTTTATTTTGTTAAGAATATTTCAGATTACACTTACATGTGGAGTAAATTGTGTTTTCTCATCAATGTTAAGGGAGTTGTACGAAGGTGACATCTAATGAAGAAAATCAAAATTTGTGTTCATAGGTAGAGCATCATTCCGAGCCTTTTAATGTAGCACGGATATAATATACAAAGCTTTGCAGCTGAAAAGATTAAAGATGAAGTTATGTGTCAGTGTGATGTCTTAATGTCCTAGCTTTCAAACTTTGTTACCTTATTTAAGAATGTTTATGGCTTACGAATCGTGGAGCACAATTGATCGTCCTAACACTTACTATGTTGTAAAAGAAGACACCACATGTTATCTGTGCCCATTCACATGTGTCAATCATGAGGCAGCCTTTGGTGCTTTATGTTCCTTGTGGTCTAATTAACTCGATCAAGTCGAGTTTAATTATAACACGGGAGAATTGATCAAGTAAAGCTACAGAAAAGGACTAGGACATTATGGGCCGAACAATATTATCAGTTTAAGAACCCAATATCTAGGAGTTCTAGAATATGTTAACTTGTTTTATAATTGTGGGTCCCGGTAACCTGACAATCGCTCTATAGATTTCCACGAATAAGTTTAACACTGACTATTGATGTGAATGCAGGGGGCCACGTCACTCCATCCGCGCTTAATTATTTTTTAGGGTTCTACCTATCCGCAGAAATTTTTAGCAGATAGATGGTTTGCCGTTTGCCAAACAGTGATTGTTATGGACCAGCTTTCTATTATTGTAAAACATAGTTATCTTTTAGATATGGGATAGCAAACTTATCCTATAGAGCTTAATTTCAATTAGTGAAGTTTATTTGCCTCCACTATACATAGGGGTTAGTTTTTGGACTTCACTCAAATTATTGATGGTAAAAATACATCGGTCTTTTATCTGTGTGAAAGTTATTCTTGGGTACTTGTCCCATAAATCTTGTTTTTAAATCCCCTCATCCTGCCAGATTCCGTTATTTCAAAGGATCTGCAATTCTGTTAGGTATGTTTTCATCATTTCAAATACCTTAGAGAATAACAAGTTAAAGAAAAGACAAAAAAGAATCAGAGGTCAAGTATAACAGCTACAAACCTAAATCGCCATGTATGCCACGTCGAATTCCAATCAATTCATATTGCCCTGAGAAATACGTAATTTTAAAACAATTATAAAGCATTTGTATAAAATACAGAACAGTAAGGGCAGCATGGTAAAAATTAAAAAATATGAGAAACCTTAATAGTAAAATTTACATACGTAATAATACAAAGCCGTTAATTACATACGTAATCATAACTCCAAGAGCTTTTTAATTAAGTGATCGACGACACCTGATAAGAAGTAACAAAATCATAAGTACGAAATAGAAATCGGTAAAAGCTGTTGTACTGGTAATAATACAAAGCCGTTCATAACTTGAAACTTCAAATTACAAATGTCAGGTAAAGAAAACAATTTAGTCAATGCAATGTAGTTGGGAAAGCCTCAGATAAGTTTAGAAGTAAAATAAAGGATAAAGGACAACAGATGATAAAGGCCTCAACTTGTAACTCTAATTCTCTTCATTAGTTCTATTTCAGGGTATCCTTAGAATGGAAAGCAACAATAAATTTTTTTTCATTTACAACCCACAATATGGTGACGCAAATAGCCACAAGCAAATTCAAAATACCTATTAGAACCGCAGTTGCAAGGTATTTTTATTTCTTCCACTGGAAATTTATAATCATATGTGAGTTCTTCACCAGCAACTATATGTCTTTTTGCATAAATAAAAATCTTTTTCTGGCCTTCAACACTGATAACTTTGGTATAGCAGTTGGGCTGCAAAAAAGAAGTCCAAATTAGGAACTACCCAAAGTTTCAGCATGGAATTGAAGAGTCATGATACATGTACCTCGCAGGAATGGTTTATAAATCTAGCAATTCCACCATGCTTTGTAGCATCTACCTGCAAATAGTTGATATATGTTACACGATATGTCTATATCTCTCAACTGACAAAGTCAAGTGCTACATCTTCAATTTTTTTTTTAAAAAAAGGAAGCATTCGATCAGTGAATACTAAGATGAAAAAGGTTAAATCAACCTTTGAAGAATCAAGAAGAGATTCCTAGTTTACAAAATCTTATTTTATTTCAAGTAATAATGTTGCAGAGAAATATAATTAGCCACAACAATAGTTCATTATTCACCTGTCTCTGCCATGTTAAAAGTACAAATAGGAAGAATTAAAGAGTCAACAGGGATTAGAGTAAAACTGTCATTGCACTTACCACATACCCATCATCCAGTCTAAAGAGATAACTGCTCCCAATTCCCATCTTCTCATATTGGCGTTCACGTATATCAGATATCTGGAAGGAAAAAATACAGAGGATTCAACGGCAATGCAACAAGTGAGACCACTACAGAAAATTGTAAAGATACATAACAAATATGATGAGAATATTAGACCGTGTTCGCGTGCATCGATTACTTGGATTCTGTAGTACAACACCATTCGAAAGAATTTATTTACCATAAAAACCTGACAATAATTGCTAAGTTCAAGGTGAAACCATATAACACCGACTATTTCATTTTCCCCATTTGGGCTCTCTACTTGGCCCAAACCACTACACCAGAAGGTTACCCACAAGAACCTTCCCCTTTTGATTACACCCAGAAATTAAATAATACAGCTAGCAAGTGAAGAGATTAATACTTACACTAGATCGGATTAGTTCTCCAACATATTCGATAACAAAATCTTCTGCATCAATTGGCTCCAGTGCAACCAGACCCCAATCATGTATCTTGCTCTGTTGGAAACGTAAACGTTTTTTCCGTGCCTACAATGAAAAGAGTAAATTTAAGTATATAGAGTACCAGCAATAGATGTAAAACCAAAGTAATATTTGACCTACCTTTAGCTGAGTAGCTTTTAAAAGATCAGCACCATCAGCCGCAGCAAGAAGATTGCGCATTTTCACCCTGTTTGTCCTTGCAGACAGGCCCTTGGAATTTGAAATTTGAGGGACATTTATTTCAGACCCCCTGCTTTGAGCATGTCTAAGGGTACTTCCTCTTACACGAGTTCTTTCGGAAGGAGTTGCAGTAATTGACCATTTATGCCACTCCCAACCATTGATCGAAGTTCGGGCACATCCATAAGACTTAGGATAGGCTGACGATGATCTGTATTTACTTCTTTTGCTCTTTGTAACCACTACTTGTTTGAATGGCACTTCCCCAGTGGGGCCTTTCTCCACTTTTAACAGTTTCGCAGGGGGGGTGTTGTTATCCGCTGTTTGCTTCCTTTTTCTATTTAAAACCTTATTTTCTGCTTAAAAAACAAAGGGACAGATACGGGTCAAGTACAAGCTTAATAGTGAATATTAATTAACTACCATGCTAAGACATAACAAAGTGAAAATATGATAGAAGAAATAAAATCAGGTAAGATTCTAGAGTAAGATGCATACGGTTTATTGGGAACTTTTTGGAACAATCACTGCCATGCTCCTGAGTCTCCAAGTTCCTGCTTTTCTTGTTAGCATCCTTCTTAATATTAGTTAAGTCATTTGGCGGGAGTAACTTTTTGCTACGTCTTAAACTTTTCTCATTGACTGCAATAATTAGGCAAAAAATATTATTATTTTTTGTTGTGTTCAGTACCATTGCTACACCTGCAAAATTACAGATATCTTGAATACCGTGTGCAAATTTCAGTGCTTTACGGTTGGTGTGAACAGATGGCAAGTGTTCACTCTGCACCGTCAGCTCATTAGCATCAGCACATATCTCATTCGAGAAATCTATAGTTTTAGACAGAACTGAAGCATTAACTTCTGTATTCTGAGTTGCCTCTATAGTTTTATGAGATCCAATGTTTGCAAAATTTGCCCACTCCGAAAATGAACCCGACTTGTTCCTCAACCCTTTCTTACGGGAATATGTATATCTTCCGGTCATTAAAGATATGTCTGAAGGTTCTGTGCGATGCTTACTCCTAACCTTTTCACTGCACTTGTCAACTGCAGCAGGAAATTTACTGGGTCTCTCATCAATTGTCCTGCTGGCTCTCTTCTAGCAAAAGATTCAAATATTGAGTCAGAAGTTGGAAGAAGAGAGAAAATTCCTCAACTGGCCAAATTAACCTTCTAAAAATATGGATCTATAATCTTGAACATAAAATTATTTAGACAAGAAATAACGACTTGCAAGAAAAGAAAGAGAAAAATATAAGAGATCTGGAAACCTACCACCACTGTCTTTGATTTAGATTTTTTTTTTGAAGAGCGATATGAGAACCAAAACTTGTTAAAAGCACCGGCAATAAGTGAGGAATTACATTCCCTGAGTACATCATCGTGCAACTTTTGACGGAACATAGCTAAGACAACATATAGTGTTATCTGAGGAAAACGCTCGTGTGACCTGGAGGAGTGGATTGTGCTAATCTGTAATGGAGCAAGGGTTTCAGATTTAATCTCAGATCCAGGTGCATCCAGCATATCGTTACCTTTAACCACATCTGTACCACGTAAGGTTGCACACAGTTTAACAAGTGTGTTTGTCAAAACATCAGACATAGGCTTTCCGAGGACAGAAACATTTTTTTGATGATCCTGCTTTTCTGATTCTGACGAAACTTGATAATTATCATCTGAGATTTTTTCCAAATCAAGAAGCGCCTCTGAAGAACCACTCAGACTTATTATATGTGGTTGTTCAATAGGTGGATCAACTTCCACCTGAATGCAGACAAAAATCAATCATCCAGTCATAATTCATTTATTTGGATGTTCTAATATTACCATCTGAAGGAATCTTGGAAATTTAAAAAAAAATATATAGGCTTGTAAGAGATGTTACCTCATTTGATTGGTCATCTTTTGGGGAACAGATTATTTTCTTCACTTCTTCATCCACAATAGATTCAAAATACTGAGTCAAAGACATCATTGCCGAGAAATGAAGGTCATGTTCTACATCTACCAAGATGGATCCCACATCCTTGAATATTTGATCTTTGCTCTGAAGATTCCTTCCATAAGACTCATCTCCATTGGAAAAGCATGAAGACACAGGTGGTGGCAAGATTTGTCCATCAGATAACATGCTCGGCAGCTCAAACCCGGGAGGGCAATCAGCTTCCCCATCAGATAATTCTGGTTCAGACTGCAACTGCCAATCGTGGAAGCACATTATAATCAAGGAAAAAGCCAAGGGAAAGAAGCAGAGTAGCAATGTAAATAACTTACAGCTACAAAATGCACTTTCTCTACTTCTCCCTCATATTGCTTTATTGAATTCTTCTGTCCAAGGACAGCACTATGGCCAAGCCACAATTTCGTCCTCCTCCAAGCTGAAGAGAATTCCACTATAGGATCATGAAAGACAGCATTCCATACGACTTGCATAGACGAATCAAACAGCATCCGATAGATAATAGCACAAGCATCCAAAAAATTATCTGCACTTCCAACAGACTTCATGCTAGATAAAGTGCTGATTGGACTTCTGCTTGCTGGGAGAGTGTGCTCAGAAACACAATCGGATAATGCCTTTTCATGTGAACTAGTAACCACGACGTTTGCAGAACAAGATTCACTCTATTAATACAAAGCAACAAAGAGCAATATAGTAAAATGTCAGCTTGCCTTTGATTTTCTAATGGACAAGTTCTTAGTAACTACACTGTGTATCAAAACTTTTAACGAGTTCCTCTTCAACTATACTTGTGTATGTTTAATTGTATAATACATACAGAAGGGAACATATTTCCAGAATGAAAAAATCATTCAGAAGGATCACTTTATTTCATTCCAAAAAATTATTCATAATTCCACAGCCGTTTCTCTGTAATTGAAGTTCCTTCTTGGCGATAAAACATATATGTAAAGGCTATTTAAAGCTTGCAACACACTTAATGCCATAACTTCTTTATTTATATAAATAAACTTGTCTTTAGATATTTTACAGATATAAAGAATAAAAGATTATAGGATTGTCAAAGTTGTTTCCCTGTATTAGAAATCAAACTTTCTATCTTTCTATAGCTTGATGATCAAATTCGTTATTTTATTATTGTTGTGTTTACTTTTACTACGTAGAATCAGGAAAAAAATATAGGTAAACGTTAAAACTAGATATGCCACTGATATATCAAAAACAATAAGTTTTTAAATTTAACTCCCACTAAAAATGTCGTCATGCTTCTTCACTGTGATAATAAAGATCAAAATAGGAATAAAATAGAAGTTTTAATATATCTAAAGCACATATGTATTACCATGTTTGTACTTGCAGACCCTGTATTCACATTCTGATTGATCACTTCAACCTTCTGGTACTTGTTTGCTTTCTTTGAGGCAATACAGTCTGCAATAACATGACTGATAACTTCATCTAGAACAACTCTACGTGCCGTTTTCATGATCCCAGAGTGCAGTTGAGAGCAAAGATCTTCGGATATGCTCTGTATAGGACCAGTAGTGTGGTCCTTGTCACTGGATATAGAGAGAGTTTTCTCCCCAGTTCTCCAAGTGTCCACTACAGATTTTAATATGAAGGGCTTGAACTTATTTTCAGCATGAGTAATCTGCACATTGGAAACATTATTACACAAAATTTCATAAACTAGGTAATAAAACAGTATATTATAAAAAACTGGAACTACTATCACCCATGGCCCGCCAATTATATCAACAAAGACCTTTCAATGAATCACACGTCAATTAATACTAAATTATTAATTGATTTTAGGTATTCAATAGACTGAACAAAAAAATTCCGGAACAAAATGATTTCCATTGCATATGAATTAGCAACAAAATTTAAAATGCTTTTCCCTCTTCGGGCAATTTAGCCAACTTTTTTATGCTATATGCCTGGCTAATTTTTGTGCGCCTTACAGAAACATGACAGTTTCTAATGTATTCACTCAATAAAATTAGGAAGCAAACAAAAAAAGGTCAGTGGGCTCTACTAAGTAATGTATTTTCATCGTTCTTCCAAATCACGTTTTATTGTTGTCAAAAGGCCAGAAAGTTCGAAAACGGGATACCAGTGGGAGTGAATTGTCATTGTGCTCACATGCAGAATCGCATCCCTAAAGTAATTAACTCGTCAAGATAACAAGATTTTCTTCTCAAACTTACTTTTCCAGTTCATATTCATCCTATATTTCAAGCCTCGGGAAAAACTTTCCTAATTAAGATCAAATCCTAAAAGAAAAAACTTACCAAATATGTATCTAAAAGATAATTATCGACTATAATATTTACAAATATCAATATATATATATATAATTTATTCTAGAGTGTTCTAAATATTCGGCTTTATACGTTTCTTTGGGCTTCTTTACGAGCTATCCTGCATCAAATAATATTAAAATAGTTAGATGCTATGAGATCAATAGAGGAAAATATATATTATGGATCTGTTCACATATTTTATCTTTCAGATTAAAGTAATTATCAATTTATTTGTACATATAATCTATTTATTTTACTTTAAATAACATTAAGTAAGTTTATTTATCATATTATTTTTTATAATAGCATTTAAGTAGTGCTGAATATTTACTTCTACTTACATCACGTCAAGAAGGTAATAATTAAAAATCATAATTACACACGAACAGAGGTGAAAAAAAATTTGCAACTTGAGAAATTCAATTGCTTCTAACTTATATTATACTTGATTTTTCAAAAAGACAACTTAATAAGAAAAAAACGAGTAAAGAGGTCTTAAAACTGAATGTAGAATAATTACGGGGGGGGGGGGGGGGGTAGTAAAGCTGAAAAGGATAATAAAGTTAAATAAGATAAAATCAAATGCAGCTCAGAACGCGGTCTTAGATTGATGGGGTAGAAAGTTTCCTACAGAGGAGATTCTCGATTCCCTTGGTATTTAATGTTTGTTATCTGTTACAAGATTCTTTATTTGTTGTTCACTATACTTATATGGAACATAATATATATCACAAATAATAATTTGTCCGATATTACACCTATTAATCAATTCATGTAACCCATGATTAAATAGAGTAACAGCTATGTGATACTCCTATCAATTCGAACAGATTTTTGACTTTCACAACAGTGATTAAAGGTAAGCAACTGCAGCAGCTAACTTTTCTTATTCCAGTGTTTTTAGTCTTTAGACAATGAAGTAAGCATAAAAAGTTGACACTGATTAGATTCCAAATTCCAAGTAACTAAAGTTTTTACTTTCACAATAACACAAAAGAAACATATGAATGGCATATGTTAATCATTCAACATATTTAGTAATGCATGGCAGAAAAAAATTAACCCCACAAACTCAGTAATCATCTTATATAGCTTACCATCAATGAATCACGAAGATACCCATAATGATGCCAAGAGTAAAGTTCTACAAGAGAGTGTGGGCCATGTTTCCTCCCTTCGTCATCATCAAAAAGCCAACAAGGTTCTTCACCTGACTATTTTAACAAGACAAGGACGACAAGTTAGCAAAATGTAGAAAGAAGATCATTATACATCATTACATATTAATACAGGGAATTAAAATCCAAACTTTTTGGGAGTGTACATGCAATTGTAATAATATATGAAGTTTGTTTACCACTGGCATATATGGCTTAGACAAATTGGCTTCATCAGTATTTAAGTTCTGAGGATTGGAGCTAAGATTGCCAAAATTTACATAAGATGGATATGCAGTCTGCGAAATATAAGATCCACTGGTTGTAGCTAGTTCCTGTGTGTTTGATGGAATGTCACTGCCAGGGTAGGTTTGACAATTTGAAGGTGCCTTTACTCCAGAGATAGACCCTGGTAAATATGCAAAACCGGTAGCAACATGATCCGGAAACTGTTTAAAGTAATTCAGCGGAACAGGGTTAATCAAACTCCCATTCAATATTGGGTATACAGGAAGATCGTCTGGCAGAAAACCAGATGACAAACCCTCGTACAATTGCTCCTGAATGTAAGGACCACACATTTGACCTTCTGCATTGACATACATCCAAGAATTCACAAATGCAGGTGAATGTAAGGATATGCTTTCATTTCCGCCATTTAACTGGCAGCTCGTGTCAACTTCAACTCCCGAATTCAACTTAGCATCATTAACCGGATAAGTAGTGCCTCCTGTACTGCTACAAGATATGTTTCCATTCCCGCCATTTAACTGGCCGCTCGTGTCAACTCCAACTCCCGAATTCAACTTAGCATCATTAACCGGATAAGTAGTGCCTCCTGTACTGCTACAAGATATGTTTCCATTCCCGCCATTTAACTGGCCGCTCGTGCCACCTCCTGAATTTAACTTAGCATCATTAACCGGATAAGTAATGCCTCCTGTACTGCTACGAGATAAACTTTCATTGCCGCCATTTAACTGGCAGCTCGTGTCAATTCCCGAATTCAACTTAGCATCATCACAATTACAACACGATAAAGAATTACTTATATTACTTAAACAATCGTGATTCATCTCCACCGAAGATGAAGCATTAACATGACAATTATCTTCGCATACATTCCACGATAAATCCTGGTGTGCCAATTCGGACACTTTCCGCCTCTTTCTAGATACAGTAACTTCACCGTTGTCAGTACTCGAGACCATCCCTACAGGCCTACACCAGAATTTACAATCGGTCTAAATCTCGAAAACAATCATATACATAAAAAAACATCTTAAAACAGCTACGGCAATCTCCTAACACGCTTTAATTCCCGCAATTCAGCTCTAAACAAGAACTGATATATAAAAATAAACATACATACACATACTTACATCTTAAAACAGCTATCGCAAGATCAAAACAAACTATAATTGCTACAATTCAGATTTAAACAATAAATAATTCATATAAATATACATACACGTAATTACATGTATCTGCAAATTTGATCTATGAAGATGAATTAATTTAGCTGGAAGCAAAAAGATTAAATCATTTTGAAGATGAAATTCGAGAAATTAAAGAGTGACCTGAGAGATCAAGCACGGCGATCTAGTGGCGTTGATGGGTGATTAAACCAATTGAGGCAGGAACCCTAATAATATCGGACAATTATTATTATTTTAAAATTTATACAAGTTGTATCGTTTTTTGTCTCAATATAAATATATTCGAAATCAAATATAAGGCCGATATTGAAAAAAAAAAAGGGTGTTTTTTTCATAAATACCAAACCCAAATATTTTTTTTGCAAAAATACATACCAAAATATTTGTAAAAATATCAATTTTTTGAAAATATTTGCAAAAATACGTTCCGTAACTAGATGCAACCATATTTGTAACCGCAACCAAAATCAACCACATATGCAACTTGTTAATAATGATGTTTTTCCGGTATCCACAACCCTAAAATCAGGGTAGTTTAGAGTTTAGGGTTGTAACCCTAAGTCCATATACGAATTATTCATCATTTTTAATATTTCTAAACCCAAAATAGAAACATTGAATCCCAAAGGTTAACTATTGAACCCCCACGGTACCACAAGCTTACCCATCTTACTAACAATTTTTTTGAATTCTCAACTGTTTTTCAATTATTTTTTAAAAAGTTGCATCTGGTTGCGTTGGTTGTAAACCGTATTTTTGCAAATATTTTTACGTTGCATCCGGTTGTAGACCGTATTTTTGCAAATATTTTCAGAAGATGGTAAAATTGCAAAAAAAACTTAGAAAAATTAATATTTTTGATAATTTCTCAAAAAAAAAAACCCTCACAAAAACAGTTTTTCTTTCTCCATAAACAACCCTACCCATTGTTCATCAATTTAGGGGTTGTTATCCGTCATTTTGGTCGATAATAAGCCTCATTTTCATTATTTTTTCTTGTTTAATAAGTCTCTTTATTCATTGAGAGTTTTTCTACCCAATTTTTGGGTTTTATCTATCCATATTTTGGATTTATTCTCTCTCCTCGTGAGAGTTTGTTTTATTTTTATGGCTAGGATCATAAATCTACAATATTTTTGTAGTTTTGGTTCGTTGATGAGTTACATGGACTTGAAATTACGATTGATTTGTCGGATACATTTTGATGAGTCAGATTTACGTGTTTTTCAAGACTACAATGTATCGTTAGACTGTCCCTTAAAAAAGGCTGCACGTTTCAGCGATGAAAGAGAGGAATGCTCCATAGTGAAAGATGTACTCAACGATCGTAGTTTAGATGAAGAAATTGTGAATTTGATTTATTTTAGCAAATGTTCGTTGTTAATTGTTTTTATAGATGTCGTATGACTCTATTAATGAATTATTTGACTTTAAAAAAAAAGATACAGAATTTTGTAACATAATTTGTAAAGTAGTGAATAATGTTTTTCCCATGAGATTCTCAATAAAATTGTGGGAGGCTAAAAAAAATTTGTTCAAAAATGTGACGGCAATTTTATATATATGTAAATTATTCTGAAATTATAATAGAGAATGTTGTTCCCAAGATTATTTCAGAAAATATTTTGAGATACTTCCTTAAAATCAAGCATAAGTATGATGTTAATTTGATTTCTAATTACTTACAATTAGTTTTAATTTTCCTTTTTACTCTTCAGGAAATGTATGTTAGATATTCAAATTTTATGATTTACTAGTGTTATTTTTCATCATTTCAGGGAAAATGTGTCACACGTAATTATCTGAAAATTAAGTCTTTATATTCTCGAATATTTCATAAAAAAGACACTCTTATTTAAAACTGTAAAATAATAATAAATTTTTTTCATAATTTTTGGCATAAGTTAGAATTTGGTATATAACCTAGGTAAAATGACATCATTCTAAATAAAAATATATATTAAGATAGTTTTATTGTATAAACAATTATTACATACTTTATTATAACTGGGATTTATTCAAAAAGATGATATTTAAATAGTATAATAAATGTATGTTCTTTCGACAACAAAGCCTAGCCATTTGGATGAATCGGTTATGATTCATATTTAATTCGGATTGGATCAACTACCATTTCTAATATATTTCATATACAGTTCGGATTTGATAAATTGTGATTTAGTTTGAATGTAGTTTAGATTAAAATCGGATCAATTTCAGGTTAAGATCGGACTAAATTCAGTTCAGATCTTTTCAGATCATTAATCATTCATTTAAATTTTGATTTTTTCTTACAAGTAGTTAATTTTACTGAATTAAAAGTGGGTTAGTGCATATGTGAGCTAGTGTATATGAATTATGAGTTTTGATATATTAAGATTATAATAAATAAACTATAATGTAATTCGTAACTTTTTAATTAAGAATTATACTGATCATGTACTTCGAGACATTGGTTCAGATAATTTGTTCATCGGTTTTGATCGGGTTCAAATTATCATCAATTATAGTAATTCGAATTCTTTTCAGTCAAATTTCCTGTTCAAGTACTTCAAAATTAATTTTTGAATTATTATCGAAACATCTAAATCAAATTTTGATTCTATATAATTCGATTTAATTTTCCGGGCTTGGTCCCTTTTTCGGATCTAGTTGTACATGTTGTGGAATTAAAACTGTGCTTGCGAATTTAATGCTAGGGTTAGAGAGTTTCGAGATTTAATGGCTGCTCTTGTTGTCGGGGACTAACTCGGTCCTAACAAGATGCCTACGTATCTCTAGTGTTTAGATAATCAAGCCAATAAAAACGTAGTTCTTGGTGTTGCCCTCGGGGCTATGGCGGCAGGGGCACACCAAGGACGTAGTGACTTGTATGTCCTTATTCGAGGATGAAGTCTAAAACGTTGTAGATGACGTATGGAGCTGTGTCCAAAACGTAGTTCTGAGATAAGAGGTCAGACCCTTTATATAGGCGTTTAGAAGCCTAGTGGATAAGTATTGATTTCCTTGAAGGATAAATCTTATCCTTGACGGTGGATAAGTATTATCACTTCCTTGACGGATAAGTCTTATCCTTGACGGTGGATAAGTATTATCACTTCCTTGAAGGATAAGTCTTATCCTTGACGGTGGATAAGGATTAATTATAGATCCTTCCTTGTAGGAGTTGTTTCCATATCATAACGGACTTGTATTGAAACAAGCCCACTTGTATTAGAACAAGCATGTATTGGACATCTTCTAATACATGTTGTACTTCTAGCCCAAATATTAATTACGAAATTAATATTTAATTAGAGTTTTGGGCCTTATTAATGGGCTTTATTTATGGACCATCTAGGTTTAATTAATGCAATATTAATTATGTCTTTAGGGTTATTTTTGACCCATATCATTTGCCCCCCAACTTCTATGATAATGCCCTAGGATTTCATAGAAGTTATACTGGTCTTTTTCAAGACTTGGGGTCTTTTTATCCCTTACCTGGAACTTACTACCCTTTTTTGGGGATTTTAATATACACTAGTGTTTCACGAGTATCGTCTTGTTGTGAAGTGTGGAGCGACCTACACATTGAGCATATCGAATGATGGGGTTTGGACTGAATGTCTTAGGTTTCTGGGGTTTTAACCCTTCACCTTTACGAGTTCTTACTGATGTCTCTACTCGTAGTGATTCATTCTCAAGTCTATTATATCAAACTTCTCATGATCTTGAAATTTTCGCTAATTAACAATAGGCATCTTAGGCTTTCTTTTGTATGTTTATTAGCAACATTCACCCTTCGGGGTTCGTTCTATTCAGCTCTATTTGTGCAGTTGACATGCAAATTTTGTATGTTTTCCTTTGCATTCATTTGTAGTTTGTCTTGGCAATGCGTTGAGGATGTTTCTACCAATCAAAACGGGTTCAACCCTTCATCTGCTTTCCAGGAAGCTCATGATTTCATCGAACCTTATTTCTACTTGTCCTACTAGCGGATCCTTTTAGGATGCACTAAACATAATAAACTTTTAAGTTTGAGGCATGCCAAGTCTTTGGCACCTCATGCCCTTCGAGGATTTCTAGCCTATACGAGCCTCGTCCAAACACATTCTTGACTTTGTAGGGCCCTTCATAATTAGGGGCTAATTTTCCTTTCTGTCCAACCCCGGATGCTTCAATCTTTCTGAGAACCAAGTCTCTTTGACGAAAGAACCTTTCTTTAACCCTCAGGTTGTAGTAGAAAGACGTTCGCTTATGATGTTCCACGATCTTGGCATTTGCCTCATCTCTGACTTCATCAATTAGATCAAGAGCCAACCTCATACCTTCTTCGTTCGATTCAGGCTCAAAGGCCCCTACTCTTGGGGAGGTATGAGTAATCTCCACTGGCACCACGGCTTCTGCCCCATAGGCTAACAGGAATGGAGTTGCTTCAGTAGTAACCTTGCAAGTGGTACGATATGCCCAAAGTATAGGGAGCAACTCGTCCACCTAAGTGTTCCTTGGGCGTTCAACTCTCTTCTTGATTCCATCTAGGATGATTCGGTTGGCCACCTCGGCTTGTCCGTTTGCTTGAGGATGAGCAACTGATGTGAATCGCAACTCAATGTTGTTCTCCTCACAGTACTTTTTGAAATCTTCATTGTCAAACTGCTTCCCATTGTCCGTGACCAGGATTCGTGGCATTCCATATCAACACATTACACTTTCCCATAGAAATTGCAATACTTGTTTGGTGGTTATCTTGGCTAGAGGTTTAGCCTCAATCCACTTAGTGAAGTAGTCAATTGCCACTATCAAGAACTTCCTTTGTGCACTTGCCACTGGAAATGGCCCAAATATGTCCAAGCCCCACATGGCAAACGGGATTGGTGAGTTAACTGATGTTAACATCTCGGGCGGTTTCCGAACCACATGTGCATGCTTTTGACACCGTTCACACTTCTTCACATAATATTTCGCATTAGCAAGCATATTTGGCCAGTAGAAGCCTAGACGGGTGATTTTATGAGCAAGGGCCCTGCCCCCCCAAGTGTTGCCCACAAATTCCCTCAGGAACTTCTTTCAAGACTAACTCCGCCTCCTGGGGTCGTAGATACTTCAAGTAAGGAATGACAAAAGACTTCTTGTATAAGATCCCTTCGATCAAGGCATACCTCAATGCTCTCACTGTCAACTTTCGTGCCTCCAAGGCATTATTTGGTAACCAACCTGTTTCAAGATGAGCCTTAATGGGATCTATCGAAAAGCCACCTATGTCAATAGGTGCTATTAGTTTTCCATTGATGCTCGGGGTCTTCAAGACTTGGAAGTATACACTTCCGGCATAGTTCTCTATCTCAGAAGAAGCAAATTTAGACAAGGCATCGGCCTTCATGTTTTCTTCTCTAGGGATGTGTTCCATATAGGATTCATCAAGCTGGGTCATGATGGCTTTCACAAGCTTCAGATATTTGGCCATGGTTTCATCCTTAGCCTCAAATTCTCCATTTACTTGTGAGACTACCAATCTCGAGTCTCCACAGACTTTGAGAGTATTAACTCTCAAGGCCCCAGCCAAACCTAAGCCACTATCAGGGCTTCATACTCAGCTTCATTGTTTGTTGTCGGAAAGTCCAACTTTAGTGCATACTCAATGAGAAATCCATCGGGACTTTGTAGCACTAAAACTGCTCCGCTTGATTATTATTTTTTGATGCCCCATCAAAATAGAGCACCCAGTATTCCTTAAATACCATCTCTTCATCTTATTTTTCAACTTCTTTGCCCTCCAAGGGTACTACTTCCTGCTCCCCGACTTCTTGGTTGTCGATGGTACATTCAACCATGAAGTCAGCAAGTGCTTGTGCTTTAATGACCGTTCGAGGCTTATACTTGATGTCGAACTCTCCCAACTCAATCTCTCATTTGATCATTCTTCCTCTGACCTTAGGACTATGCAGGATGTTTCTTAATGGTTGGTCAGTCAAGACTTCTATCTTATGCGCCTGAAAGTACGGACGTAATTTTCTTGAGGCCATGATCAAAGCTAAAGTAAACTTTTCTATCAGAGAGTAGTTTATTTCTGCTCCGTGCAGAATTTTGCTCACATAGTAGATGAGTTTCTAAACCTTTGATTTTTTCTTCACCAAAACAGCTCATAAGGCGGTGTTTGAAACTTCCAAGTATAGATAGAGCATTTCTCTAGGTTTTTGTTTTGCCAACAATGGTGCTTCAGTCGTGTATTTTTTTCAAGGCCTCAAAGGCTTCTTGGCTTTCTGCTGTTCACTCAAAAAGTTTCATGTTCTTCAATGCTTTGAAGAAGGGTAGACACTTTTCCCCTGACTTGGAGATGAACCTTCCCAATGCTGCCACTCTCCCAGTGAGTTTCTGAACATCTTTAACAGAGTGCGGTGGTTCCATATCCATAATTGCTTTAATTTTGTCGGGGTTGGCTTCAATTCCTCGTTTAGAGACCATCAGACCCAAAAACTTTCCTGACCCTACGCCAAAGGCGTACTTGGCAGGATTCAACATCATTTTATGGTGTCTCAGCACTTCAAATGCCTCTCGGAGGTGCTCTATGTGATCGGCCTTATCGAGGCTTTTGATTAACATGTCATCCACGTAAACCTCCATGGTCTTGCCAATGAGATGTTTGAAAATTTTGTTCACTAACCTTTGGTATGTGGCACCTGCATTCTTGAGTCCATAGGCCATAACTAAGTAGCAGTAAACACCAAAATCAGTAATGGATGATACCTTGCGAATGTCATCCTTATGCATCTTGATTTGGTTGTATCCGCTGAAGCCATCCATGAAGCTTAGCATTTCGTGCCCTGCAGTGGCATCTATTAAAGTGTCGATCCTTGGTAGGGGAAAATAGTCCTTAGGACATGCATCGTTCAAGTCCATAAAGTCTACGCACATTCTCCACTTTCCATCGGCTTTCTTGACCATTACCAGGTTAGACAACCATTCAGGGAATTGAATCTCTTCGATGAATCATGCTTCCAAGAGCTTATCTACCTCTTGATTTATGGCCTCTTGCAAAAATTTTCTTCTTTTATTTCACAGTCTTTCTTTCAGGATTTACGTTCAATTTGTGTGTTATCAACTGGGGATCAATCCCTGGCATGTCGGTCGTTGTCCAAGAAAAAACATCATTATTTTATTGAAGAAAAGATATGATCTTGCTCTTCAATGGTTCAGGTAACAATGCTCCAATGTAAGTGCCTTTTTCTGGTTCACCAGGAACTAAGGGAATTAGAATTAAATCCTCAGCCGGTTTCCCTCTTCTATCCTCATTATCTCTAGTATCCATGTCCTCAATGGGGAGAACCTGCCCCCCGATTCCATCAGGTCTTAGTACGGCTACATAGCAACTTTTAGCCATTTTATGATCTCCTCGCTCTTCACCAACCTCGTTCCTTGTAGGAAACTTTATTTTCAAGTGGTATGTTGAGGCAACAGCCTTAAAAGCATGAAGGCCAGTCCTTCCAAGGATTACATTATAAGTAGAGGTTGCCTTTATAACCAAGAAGTTCAGCATTTGAGTCATTGTCTTCGAGCCCTATAGTCATGGGGAGCTGGATTGTGCCTTCTACCTTTGATTCGACTCCATTGAATCCGTAGATAGGCATGTTTGAGGGCGTCAATTGTGAGTCAATATATCTCATCTTGATGAAAGCATCGTGGAATAAGATATCCACAGAAGCTCCATTATCAACCAGAACTCTTTTGGTTTCAAAATTGCCTATCACAGGTGTGATGACCAATGGGTCATCATGAGGAAATTTTACCCCGTCTAGGTCAGAATCATCGAAACTAATGGCAACTTCTGTTTTGGTACGATTCGGTGCTTCTCTAACAACAGTCATTACCTCTCTAGCATAAGCTTTTTGTGAATCCCTGGAAGAGCCAGCCGCAGTCGGTCCTCCAAATATCATGTTGATAACTGGACCTCGGGATCTAGGATTACGATCTTGATTTCCTTTCTGCCATAGTCTTTCTTCTCATAGTTTTCTCATTGGTTTCCTCAATTCCCATCCTTGGTGAACTTATCCAGTTTTCCCCTTCGGATCAAGAATTCAATTTCATCCTTCAGATGTCTACAATCATCGGTGTCATGACAAACTTCTTTGTGGAACTGACAGAATTGGTTCTTGTTTCTTTTCTCCATATCAGTCCTCAGTGCCTTCGGCCATCGGAGATCAGCATCTTTTTCAATGTCCATCAGGATTTGACTTCTAGGAGCATTCAATCTTGTATACTCCGTGAATCTTTGTCCAGGATTACCCTTCTTTGGTGCAGGATCAGAATCCTCTGTTGTTCTGGGGTACTTGTCCCTTGCATCATACTCTTGAGTCTCCTTCCTCTTCTTTCCGTTTCCATACCCCCACGATTTGGTTCATATTTCCTCATGCTCTCCTCATCTTTAATGTACTTTCTAGCCCTGTCTTGTAGCTTCAACATGCTTTCAGGGGGTGCTTTGCCAAAGACCTTTTAAAGTGGTCGTCAGTGGTTCCTTGTTGCAGGACTATCATGGCCACTTTGTCTTCCAGATCCGGGACTTTAAGAGCCTCCCTGGTAAATCGATTTATGTAGTCCCTCAAGGATTCATTCTTGCCTTGTTTAATTCCCATGAGAGATGTTGAACTCATCTCATGCACTCCCCCACTAACAAACTGGTTGATGAACGCCTTGCTCAACTCCTTAAAAGACCCAATAGAGTTAAGAGGGAGACGACTGTACCAACGTTGAGCCATGCTCGCATGGGTTTGTGGAAACGCTCTGCACTTGACTACATCATTGATAGGTTACAACAATAGTGCGTTAGAGAAGGTTCTCACATGATTAGCAGAGTCTTCTGTTCCATCGTAGGCCTTAATGGTTGGCATCTTGAACTTTCTGGATATATGAATTTTCATGATATCCTGAGTAAAAAAGGGGGTGTAGGATCATCCGGATCTCCTAAGGGCAACAACTCAGTGGGATCACCCTTTGGGGCTTCAGCCCTCCTCGACTTTCTTGGTGTAGGATCTAAGTTAATTACAGGAACCCTCTCGGTTGATTTGCCTTTGGCTATAGCTGCCTCTTCCTCTGCTAATACCTTCTTAAGCCTTGCAGCCTCAGCTTCATATGCTGCAATCTTGTCTTTAGTAATTTGGGGTTCCCGATTTGTTTGGGTAGGACGTATTCTCCTTGGGGGAACATCCCTTTCATCATCAGATGAGTAATCTTCATCTTCGTTATATGGACCAGAAAAGTCTCGAATTAGAGGGACTTGCTGAGTCTGAGTTTTTTGATTAATGGGCTCCAGGCCTCGAACATAAGGAGGCACATATGATTCGTAATACATTGGATTGTGACCACTGCTCCCCACGGGGGGTCGTGGAGGCATTACATAAGGTGACATACCCAAAGTTTGATTCGTGTATTGGAGAAGATCAGTAGTACGAAGTTGAAGGCCTCGGGGTGCATTCAAAATCACTTGAGAGGATGTGATTGGTTGATGATGAGTCATCTCTTGAGTTTGGGGGTTGGCTCCATGAACCACCATCTGCATGGGATTCGTCCCTTCAACTGAGATTGGGATATCTGGTCTTTGAGTAGCGGTGAGGGGGATATTCGTCTCTTGAGTACCAGTAGTTGGTGGTGGCTGACTTTCTGCCATTTGAAAACCAGAAGTCGATGGTGGATCACGTGAAGTTCTTCGTGTGTTTTCCATGGTTGATGTTCTTTTGCCCCACGGTGGGCGCCAAATGTTGTGGAATAAAAACCGTGCTTGCGAATTTAATGCTAGGGTTAGGGAGCTTCGAGCTTTAATGGCTGCTCTTGTTGTCGGGGACTAAATCGGTCCTAACAAGATGCCTACGTATCTCTAGTGTTTAGAGAATCAAGCCAATAAAAACGTAGTTCTTGGTGTTGCCCTCGGGGCTATGGCGGCAGGGGCACACCAAGGACGTAGTGACTTGTATGTCCTTATTCGAGGATGAAGTCTAAAATGTTGTAGATGACGTATGGAGCTGTGTCCAAAACGTAGTTCTGAGATAAGGGGTCAAACCCTTTATATAGGCGTTTAGAAGCCTAGTTGATAAGTATTGATTTCCTTGAAGGATAAATCTTATCCTTGACGGTGGATAAGTATCATCACTTCCTTGACGGATAAGTCTTATCTTTGACGGTGGATAAGTATTATCACTTCCTTGAAGGATAAGTCTTATCCTTGACGGTGGATAAGGATTAATTCTAGATCCTTCCTTGTAGGAGTTGTTTCCATATCATAACGGACTTGTATTGAAACAAGCCCACTTGTATTAGAACAAGCCTGTATTGGACATCTCCTAATACATGTTGTACTTCTAGCCCAAATATTAATTACGAAATTAATATTTAATTAGAGTTTTGGGCCTTATTAATGGGATTTATTTATGGACCATCTAGGTTTAATTAATGCAATATCAATTATGTCTTTAGGGTTATTTTTGACCCATGTCAATACACTCCAATTTACTCAAATAACCAGGTCGAATACTTAATTTTTGGGGCCATAGGCAAAAAAAATAAATCGGGGCCCTTTCAAAAGAAAATAATTATAGTAATTCAAAACGACTACAATTTCACAAGTAAAATTACAATATCCAAGGAACACAATGTTACTGTTACAAATGAATACCACTAGAAACTAGACAGAGGGGGGGGGGTGAATGGATAGTTTGATGTTTTTCGATTCTTGAAACACAAGATAAACTGTATATGATTATGCTATGTAATATGCGGAATATAAACAACACACACAATTACTTTAATCTACTTTGTATTGAGTAAATTAAATACTACAGCTTTCCGGAAATTCACAATGGAATTTCTGGCTTCTAAACAAGAACAGTTTGTTGGTTGTTTTTGCTTACAGAGAAAAGAGGCTTTTGATAAAACTATGTGTATCTCTCTTACAGCTTTCAGTGGTGTGTGCTCGATATATATATATTCACCTATACAAACTAGGCACACCACTAATTACACAGTTACTCCTAGCTGAAAGTCCAACTTGTCCTGCCATAAGAGGTTAACTGTGTCAGGAAGGACCACCTGCTTTTTGGAGTCTTTCCCGTTTCTGTAGCTGCTTGTCTCTTATCTTTCTCTCCAAGTTTAGCTGTAGATTTGCCATCTGTTCTTTGGACCACCTTGCCAGAACAAATGCTTCAGTATTTGTCTCTTTTGATTCTTAATTCTGTACCTTGATTTGTCTTGTTGTAAACGGCTAAGTGTTGATATCGTGAACTCCACTTCATTCCAGACTATGCGATGTCACTTGTGAAGACTACGCGATATGGCCTTTGAAGACTTTGCGACATAGGTCATTTGAGGACTTCGCGATCTAGTCTCTTTGAGGACTATGCGACATAAGTCATTTGAGGACTATGCGACATAGGTCATTTGAGGACTATGCGACATAGATCATTTGAGGACTATGCGACATAAGTCATTTGAGGACTATGCGACATAAGTCATTTGAGGACTATGCGACATAAGTCATTTGGGGACTTCACGATCTACGCATCTTTGACTTTGCTGACTTCAACACTTCACGACATGAGTCTTGAGGACTTCACGGCATAGTACAAAATGGACTATGCGATCCAGCACTTCTCGACATGGATATTGGTGACTTCACGATATAGCTTTATTCTGACTTTGCTATATAATGCCTTAGACAAATTTCTGCAACTTATTTCTTCAGGGCCTTATTCATCTCTATCCTGCTGCATGAACAAATCTGAACTTCTACCAGGACAATTATTTAATGGCCTATATACATTCTAGTTGCAAGAAGCTTACTAAGCTCATTATAATTCTGAGCATACATGATCAAGCTGATGTTCATGAGAACAAGACAAGTACATAGAGAGACCTATACTATATCCCAGTGATAGAATTCACTAGGTCATGTAGTGTGACATAGTCATATAGCTTAGGTTTGTTAATGGTGGTATTCAGACATGTCTTGAGCCTAACAATCTCCCCCAAATTGTGAGTAAGACCCTTAGGCACAATTTCATGTCTGATAACAAGCCTAACTAACATAAAAAGAACAAGTATAAAGAAGATAAAGGGATGAACAGAATTTGATAACAACTTGGAAATTTAGGCTTACAGAATTTCTCCTTGAGCTACATAGCTTCAGTTTCCAATTGTTTCTCTAAGAAATCATCATAGACCTTCTTCTTCCTTATTTCTTCATTCTTCTTTATCTCAGAGATGGCCATTAGAATTTCATCTCTTGCAATCAGCTCTTCAATGAGATGAGAGTCTTTTAGATCTTCAGCTGATGTTCTAAGGGCACTTTCCATATATGAATCTATAAACTCCATCCTTATCTTGCTTTTTCCTCCATAATGATTTTTGTACTCCACAATATAAGGATTTTGCTTTACCCTGCACAACCCTTTCTTCCTCAGCTCCTTTGCTTTTTCTTCCATCTCAGCCATCTCCTTTTCTTTCTGACACCTCTTCTCTTCATTTAGCTTCTTTAGATTTTCTTCATAGTCAGAGTGCATCTTCATGAATCTAGCAATCTCTATTTTCCACATCCTCTCTTCCTTTTCTTCAAAGTTTAATAAGGCATTTATTCTTTCAAGTTCATAGATTGGAAAATATTGCCAGTTGCCTTGCTTCATCTCTTTCTCCCTTCCATCAGTGTATTTGATCTCAAGATGATTGTTCTTCACTTTGACTTCAAAGATTCTTTGAGCCCTCAAAAATGCTAGGGCATCTTCATCATAGTCTTCATCCAGAGGAAGCACTTTGATCCCTACTACATTAGTGATTACTCCATTCTTCTTTGTTATCCTTTTCCTTCTAGCTACACTCTTGATCTTCAAATGTTTCACTTGAAGTAGCTTGCTGGAGCAGGGAGAATTAGTCTTCAGTGCCACATCACTTGGAAGGAGCTTCACTCCTTTTCCTTTCATCCACTGTAACACTCCACTAGCTGTGACCTTGTGGAAGTGTCTTCTTGATATTTATTTTTTGGCTTCATCTTTCTTCTGTGGCAATTCAGGTTCAGAAGTCTTGGATAAGGATTTAGGAGGATCATTACTAACAGTACCCACCCTAGACATGGAGTCTTGTTTTGTGGTTAAAGTACTGCTAGCAATGTCCCTGACTTGCTGAATTCCACTTCTTGTTCTCTTGACAGTTTCCTTTGTTCCCTTGGAGTCCCTCTTGTCATCATCGGCATCTTTGGATTTCTTGGATTTTTTGCTCTTGCTGTTCTCACTACCTCCATCCTTATTGCTCCTAGAATTATTTCACCTCTTATAAGTCTTATCCTCATCATCCTCACTATCTTTCTTCTTGCTCTTTTCTTTGAGTGACTCAGGAATGACTCCATGAATCAAGAAGGATTGTAGAGTGTGAATCATTTCAAGTTCTTCAACTGTCCTAGCTCCTTTCTTGGATCTTATCATCTGTAACACTTGGTTGATTTTAGCATTGTTCTTCATTGTCAAGTCTGAGGGAATCACCAGTTGGTCAATGCTGCTGTCTTGAGATAGACTTTGGAAAATTATTGTCTTTGGCTTAGAGATCACTTCAGGCAATCTTTGATGTTGGTCCATCTTCAAGTCATCATGTAGCCTTCTGTTGTTCACCCCATACTTTTCAATTAAATCCAGAATTATGGTCAGCTCAGTAAATCTCAGATTTTCTAGAGTTTGAAAGGATAGATGCCACAAGCAGTTATCCTTGGATACCATGACAATTTCTCTTAGATGAATATCCTTGATCTTCCTGACCGCCACTGTGAAGTACATGATACTTTCCTTGATCTTCTCTCTGTAGATCATTGCATCTTCTTGAGCATTGCTGTAGATGGCTTTCAGAAACTCCAGGAAGGCCTCATCATGATAGATGTTTGAGTTGGCAACTTCCTGTAGCTTGGCCTCAGTGATGATAGTGGCTTTGACAGGTTTGGCACTTGAAGTTGGTTGAGGAGCTGAAATGTCCTTTGGCATCGTGGATGGATAAAAGGTAGTTGTGACTGTGCTTCTTTGACCTTGTTCACTGATGACATCCACAGAGGGAAGAGTGATTGGCTTTATAGATTCTTCAGTGTGTTTGCCCTTAAGCTTTTGCTGCTTGGCAGGTACTCTCCCTCTCTTTTCTAGAATGACCTCCTCATTTCCTTTCTCCCCCTTAGGCTTGGGATCAGACAAGAAGTCTTGAGCTTCCCCAGGAATAGGCAGGTTCATGCTTCTCATCATGGATGCCATCATTTGTTGTTGGACTAGCAAGATATTTGATGTTGCATTGCTTTGGTCATCCAACTTGTCATTCAGCTGTGCCAAAGAGTGAGATAGCACTTTGTTGTCAGCTTTAAGATCAGCTACCTCCCTTTCCAAGTCATCCACCTTGGAGAACAATTGTTGAGATTTGAAAGAGTTGAGGGATTGGTCTTTGAGTTTGGAGAAGTCAAACTTGGAGATGTCAGAAATAGGAACCTCATCAACAAGCTTGTTCCCATACTGATTCTTCTAGAGTATTGTAAGCATGGAATTTGAGTTGATGTTGGCATGCACCTGATTGTCTAGATTGGTTGAAAGCTTCTTTATATTATCTGAAACCATAGCTAGGGTGCAGTCCATCTTGGTGACATTTGAGGCAGTTTTCTGGACCTCCTTAAGAATGCCATCTATGTAACGCCCCCAAATCCGGGGTCAAAGGATTTGGTCGTCACACTGCACTCTTAATCCAAACAACCTGTTCAATATGAAATCAACACGATAATAATATCTGTGACCCCAACTCTACCAAGAATCTTTAAAGGTTATAGTGCTAGAAACAAGAATCCAAAATTTCATTACAACAATTTTTCTTCCTTACAACCATTCTCTTTACAAAAAAAATTCTAATACACTAGTATAACTTCGATAAGAAGTATACCAGGCAACTAATCTTATACAATATATTACTCAATAGAAAACATCTATATACAAAACCTCTCACTAGCTCCAATGCTCTGGATCAAAACGTCTTTACGCTAATATCTTTCCCCATCTCTGATCAGCTACGCGGACAACTCTCGCCAATACACCTTCTTTCTGGAAGGCTAAAATATATATAAATAAAACAAGTATGAGCGAATGAATTTCTCAGCAAGCGCATTATTAAATATAATACGAAAGGTTTCCAAAATTAACTTTGGATTTTCAAATAAACAAGCCTTTGGCTTAAACATTTGTAATCTCTAATATTTTCAAAACAAGTTTGGTAATTTACCACAATTTCTCATTCTTCTTCTCTCAATTGAATAGTTTAAAACACAAAAAGATTTATATTGGTCGTTACGGCGACCGAATCAACAATATCTACAATAGTAAGTAGAAAATATGAAATAAATATAACTCATACGTCTTCAAGACCATAGTTTGTACAAAAATACTAATTTTGAAGATAACAGGTCTATTCATAACATTCTCTGAAACCAACAACTCTGGAAGGGTAGAATAATCAAGGAGTAAGAATGAGCCATCACGCTCGGTCATGAAATAAAGAACGCACTTCAAGACTTTAATATAGTACCGACTGGGTATGCGGTATGAATAAAACTCATCAAGATAGATATCTCACGACTGCCAATGGAATCACGGAAGTGGATTTCGACTATTTGGAATCCAAATGAATTAAGAGTAAGTGATTTCAGCAAGATTGAAACCACCATTTATTAATCAACAACCAACAATTTTACGCAACGAATAAACCTGAATATCAGGTCATAACTCACAAGTACAAAACATATGGATGTAACTCATCCCAGAAATAAGAATTAATATTAGAATTGGATTTTTAACATTTATCAAATCAAAGGTTGTGCTGCTGGCCAGCCACGCATCAACCCCGGACTTGCTTATAGCAAAGTCCTCTACTGGATCCTAGGCCAATCTGGGCCTTAATTTATTCCGACCATAAATATGGCCCGACCAATTACTGGTCCCATTTAAAAACATTCCAATCCTATATTATTTATATATACGTCAGGTGTCAGAACAATTGACAACCTTCCTTCGACAATCAGGTGTCGGAAGAATCGACAACCTAATACAACAATTGCTGGAAAACTCACGTTCCAGGAAACAGTTCAATTATGAAGAATCCATTAAGGAATAACAATATAATCTAGTATCGACGAGATCGACACAATATGGGGAGGTGCATATGAAAAGTGACAATATAATAAGCATCGACGAGTTCGATGTAACAACTGGGATATAATGAAGAATAAACAATGACATGCTCAACAAGATTTAGTCTGATATGAAACAGGCATTATGATATCAACAGAATTTGTAACAACTCAATATAGAATAGGGTTCAAAGAACAGGCTCTAGATGGCCTCAACAGTTCAAATTATCACATCATGGAAGAATTAGTTAAGATTCAACAATCTGGTAAGTGACAAGAAAGTCAAGTTCAAGTTTAAGAAAAATTCAGGGTGAAGTTTATAAATGAAGAAAACAAGGGTTTATGAACTTCTGACAGAAATAGTTCAAGTCCTTCGAACATATACTTATAATAGATAAGCCTCGTATTTGAAGGAAGTAAACTAAATCATGCACAACATAAATGAATTCGAATCAGGGAATGGATCAGATGATCGCATTAACAAGAAATGATAATAATACTTGCAAGGGTGCAGGATGGAAAAATGGAATACTTGTAGAACAAGTACCACAACTTCGGAATTTAAAATAACATTTTCAACATAGGGTTCACAAGTTCCCACTCATCTAGGGTTGGCAATATTCCAACCTAATGTTTTAAAATCGTGTCTTTTAAAAGAAAGCCTTAGTATACGGCCCATAATTATCTCTTCAAACTTTTCAATATAATAAGTATATCTTTCCAATCAATATGAAAATATGAATCTAAACTCAAAAGGTATAAAAGAGTACTCGTCAATTTACGAGATTAAATAACATACTTGCAATTCAATGCAAAGAAATCAACATTTGAAAATTCAGTAATAAGCATTCAACATGCATACTAATAATTCAAGATAATATCCCTTAATTAATAAGCAAGGGTATAAACACTTGCCTCTGGTCCTTAGCTATTTCGTAACGCTGAAACAATACGATTTCCTCCTTATTCTGTCTTGTCGCACGATTCTCTACCTCCGTCCTTCTTTGCTTTAACGCTCTTGCGAATACCACTAGTCTGCTTTAACCATTTTGAATCCACGTGCCAGCCTCGATAGTCAAACATGAGACGGTACTTAGTCTTCAACGTATGATTTCACATTCCATAAACGATTGTAACTTAACTTCGATAATCTGACTCATCTCGTCCAATAGCCTCTGTTGTATAGACAACCACATTTCAATTGATAGAATGATCACAACTAACTATACAAGTAATCCTCGTAACTCGCTTGACGAAACTCCCCATACTATAAAAGTCAACATCTAAGTCAACGGCCTCGTAAATCTCACTTTCTAACATAACCGACAAATTTCTATTCCAACTACCCCTCGTGATGATATTAGACACGACCAAATACTCAAACAAGTCTCAACACAATTTATTCGCATGCATGACTCAACAACAGATAATTCACATCATTCACATAACATATTTAAACAAGTAACCGGTTACGTATCGGACGCCCGGTCTAATTTACGATATTAAAAACTCAGACACTAGCCCTAGTACGGGTATATACTGACTATAAAACACATTACACAACTCATACGAATCACATAGCACTTATAACAATTTTTAAAAGATCACACAAAGCTTATTTGAATTTAAATAAGCCACAAACAATTTTTAAATCAAAAATCGGATTTTTAAACCCAATATAAGTATTTAAATGCAAATAAATCAATTAATAAAATTAATTGACACTCTTTTAAATGCCCAAACTATTTTTAAATAAATAAACCAAGCTAGAAAATAATCAAATTTAATTTTCATTAATTAAATCTAATTAATAATTAATTTTTAAGAATTAACTGATTAAAAGAATTAATCAATTAATTAAATACATTAATTATTAATAAAAAATAATTAAAATAATTAAATTTAATCAATTTCCGAATTTAAATAAATATTTATGAATTTATAAAATTTTCGGAATAATAAAAATGTATTTTTAAATCAAAGATATGATTTTTAGAATTTTTAAAACAATTTTTTGAATTATTTTAAAAATAAAAATCCAGAAACAGCTTTTAGAAATGCAATTAGGGTTTTCTGGATCGAAACCGGGTCGGGTAGGGTTTTGAAAACGGGTCATGAAGAACACGGTGGGTCGCCAAGAACACGTCACCGGAAAACTGGGTTTCCCAGTTTCCGGCCGGCGTCCGGCCAACCCACCGGTTTCCGGCGACCAAAAACCATTCCAAACACACGGATTTTTGTGCAGAAATCACAGGAATGTCTCGACGATTACATTACTGAGCCCAGTTAACTAAAATCACGTCAAAATCGTCCAAAACGAACGGAAAGAAAACGGCGGCGCCGTTTCCGGCCAACCGAAAACGGACACCAAATTCAAAACCGATTACACGGTTCAACTCTAAACTCACAGATCTATCCAATGGTATAAACATAACCAAGAAACAGTTCCTGGAAATCAAAATCCGACAAAAGCTCAAGAACTCCGGCGAGCTTCAAAAATTCGATTTGCTCGATTTACAACACCAACACCCAAAATTTTAGTATCAAAACATTCCCTGAATCATGTACAATCTATTCATGTAATCAATTAGCAAGAACAACTACGAACAAAGATTCCCCCAATTTAAATATAAAAATTCGAAAATAAATAAATAATTAAAAATCGGAAAGATCAGAAAATCATACCCACATGAATTTTGATGATGGATTTAGGTAGAGGATGATGAGAGATTCATTTTGGTTACAAGAACATCGAAATCGGATTCCGATAACGCCTTCAAAATTGAGTTTGATTCTCAAGAACACGAAGAACACGTTTCAGGGGTTTTTAGATTTTTAACTGTAATTAAGCTTTATTATACGCAAAACAAAGTACGATTTGCCTTTTTATATTAAACGGAAAATAATACCCCAAACGACATTTTTGGATCGATACTGATCCGATAGATCGCTTTAAATACAATTTAACAGAATATATGCTTTAAACCTTTAATAAAGCAGAATACACGTTTCACGAGACGATAAGCATCCATAAAGTACGGATAACTACAAGTATCGTTTAATTCAAAATATATGAACCAAAATACCTTTATTGCGAATATTTTCGAATACTTTCTACTTTAACGAATGAAATATTGGTACGAACGATATACCAATCTCCCGAATAATTTGGGAACGATCCAAATTTTCTTTTCGATAATTAAAATAAAATAAAATAGTATGACACCCTTTTCAAAATAATTTCAAATTCCCCACACATTTCACATAGCACCACAATATCACATATTCAATCATTTAACGAATAACTTAGCACGTTTAAACAGATAAATCATTTAATAACTCTTAATGTGAAATTAAAATTTCATTTCACATCACATAATAACACGTAATTTTCCCGGATCTTACAATCTACCTTGGGAAAGTCTGAAAGAAAACAGTTCTTGAGCTGAGCAATAGAATGAGATGTCTCTTCCTGAATGGTGGAGATTTCTGACTGTAGACCTTTCCCAAGAAAATGCATAGCTTTAAGTTGGCTCTTGTAGACATCATTGACTGCATCATAGACTTCAGCAGGAGAGAGACCTTTGGCATTTGACCCTAAGGCTGTAAGATAGTCCTCCCTGAGAAAAGCTAGAGCCTCCTTGAGCTTTACAATCCTCTTGCCATCCAGCCAAACATCCACATTTCCAGCTTTCTGGGCTTCATCCACAATTTTGTCTTGATGTGCCTCAACATCCTCCTTGTGAGTGAGAAGAATAACCTCATAGTCAGCATTTGGGAGGTTTGTAGTAAGGAGATGTTGAGAAATCCTAGAGATCTCATCAATCTGTGCCACATGAAGATCTTTTAATTCTTCTTCCGTCAATTGTGGTGGCACAGAGGATGATCCTGAAGCCCTGTCATGTTGCACAGGTTTCAGCCACTCAGAAAATGTGGCCTGAGCCAAGTGAGAGCTGGTGTTAGGCACCTCATGGGGGATGGTTGAGTGAGTTTCCTCCAGTCTTGGAATGACTGTAGAGTCTGATGTTGTCTCCATTGAAATTGGATGTTTTACAGCACCATCTCTATATGCATGTGAGGGCAAATCCAAATCCATGAGAAATGGAGAGTTTGGCATAGAGTCTCCAGTAAAAACTGGTGAATCCTCTATTTTTGTGTTGGTGTCATTAGGATATGCCCCAGCATGCATTCCCTGACCAACTAGATGTGGTTCCTGGGTGGTGAGCATAGTGTCAAGCACCATGTCACTTGAAATTGGCTCAATCACAGGAGTGGATTGTGATTGATCAAGAGCAAGATTGTCATTAGAATGACTTTCTTGTGCAGAAGAAATTTTTATGGAAGAATCTGAGAGAGAAGTGGGGTTTAGATTGGATTTTAGCAACTCCCCCTGAGAAATAGGAGGAGTTTCAACAGTGATGTGCTCTTCACTCTGTGTTAGTACACCCTTATTTCCACTTGGGTCAAGAGTGAGTTCTTGACCCTGTGCAGACTCTGTACAGGTTGCAGTGGGGAGACTGCTCTTTTCAATGACAATGCCCTGTTGAGAGGCCATTGACCGTAACAGGTGTACCCCTTTTTCCACATCTGAATCCTGTTGGGAGGATTCAGTGGTAGGTTTGGATTTTGATTTCTTACTATGTCTGGTGAGAGGTGACTCAGGATTCTCACTTTCTATCTCTACAGTTTCATTTACAATTGCAAGGGGTCTCTTCTTGGTCTTCTTTTTAGTAACACCAACCTTTTGAGAGATTGATGCACTTGGCTCCCTAACTTCTAAAGTGGTGTTTGCAGTGGGGTTACTGGATGGGATGGGAAGGCTGGGGTTAGACTGTGTAGCACCTTCAGTCTTAGCCTCCCCTATCCAAGAAAGTTCATGGTATATTGGCTTAGCAAGTTGATATGATTCAAATGTGTCCTGCATATGCTTGGTCACACTTAGAATCACATCAACTTGATTCCTTGTGTCCAATGACCCAAATAGAATCTTGGACATGGACTTGGAATAAGCCATTTTGTTTTTATCTATACCCTCTAGTTCATGTATATTAGAATCGAGATAATTTAAAATACATTGAAGGAAACGAGGATAAAAGATTTCATTACCTCTACCACGGACTGTCCTCCCTAGCCTTTGAGCCACTTCCTTGAGGACTATTGCTCCAACGTTTATCTCCTGATTGTGGGCTAGGGAATAGGCCAGCTTCACAGCGATGTGACTGATGTGGTCCCATCCTGTCTTCCTGCATAGGAACACCTTTTGGAGTGTATCAAAAAGAAACGACCACTCCCTCCTGACATGCTTCTTGTTCGACTTTGCCATGTCAATTTCATCTGCATACTTGATGAAATCCAGGAAGGCGACCATCTCACTATCACTAGCTTCAGTATCATGGCCCTCAACCTTGAACCCCAGGGCCTCGTTAATCTCCTTCTCCCCAAACTGGAAGGACTTGCCCCCAATTGTGCAACTCACTTCCTGAAACGAAGTCCCATCTTCCTTAGCCATTGTTGCAACCAACGCTGTTCTCCAGAACCCTTCCAATACATCGACATACAGAGTGGGGTTAAGGGTCAAGGCTTGGCGGAGGTAGGAGGTGTTTAAGAACCGTACAAAACACTTGTAACTTGGGTTTGCCTCCTCCTCTGAGGGTATTGAGAGTAGGTTTGTTTCTTTGGGAATGGTTAAAGGAATTGAGGATGATATTGTTTGAGATTTGGGTGCCATTTCGAGATTGAGAGTGAAGAAGAGAGTAGAAAATTTGAGTTTAGGTTTGAGAATTGAGAGTAGTAGACAAGATGAAAAGTTGTGAACGGTTAGAAAAGAGTATTTATATGATAGAGACACTGTGATATGGAGTTATGAATATGTACAGACTAATTGTATGTCGCGAAGTCTCAAAATGGCCTGTACCGCAAAGTCTTGCAAAGTATATCGCAGAGTCCTGAATTGAACTATGTCGCAAAGCCTTGCAGATAAAAGAATTTGGATGGCTTTGCGATATAGTGAAAATACCCTGTCTAAAACTCTCTTCTTGAAATTTTAATTATTTTGTCAGACTTAAATCAAAAATTGAAATAAAATAAATTTAAATCAAAACTCTGTCAAATATGGAGACTTGTCGATATAGTTATTCTAAATCGCGAAGTCATAAAATGAACTATGTCGCAAACTCATGAAATGAACTATATCGCAAAGTCTCACAATTTTAACAGTTTACGATATAAGTCTGTTTGATTTGAACTAAGTCGTGAACTCTCAAGATCACCTATGTAGAGATATCTTAAAAGCTCATAACTTCTCAGAAAAGTATGATTTGAAAAATATGCAGTAAAATACTGAAATATTTATAAATCATATCTCAGCTAATTTTCACTCCATATGAATAGAGCATTTAAATACAGTGAAAATTTACTGCTGCAACAATTAACTAGCATATTTACTTAGAACAGCTAAATGAAGGATTGAGCATTCCAATTTCACTCACAAGTCTGTTGAAAACAGCTTCATTTAGAGGTTTAGTGAATATGTCAGCTAATTGTTTCTCAGTTGGAACATAAGAGACTTCTATGGTACCATTTGCAGCATGTTCCCTAATGAAATGGTACCTAATCTCAATGTGCTTTGTAGTAGAGTGATTAACAGGATTGGCAACTATAGATATTGCACTAGTATTGTCACACATCAGAGGAATGTGTTCTAACACTAGTCCATAATCCATGAGTTGATTTCTAATCCAAAGCAATTGAGCACAGCAACTTCCAGCAGCAATATATTCAGCCTCAACTGTGGCTGTTGCTGTGGATTGTTGTTTCTTACTGAACCAGGACATTAACCTTTGACCTAAGAATTGACAGCTTCCAGAGGTGCTCTTCCTGTCAATTCTGCATCCAGCATAATCAGAGTCTGTGTAGCCAACCAGGTTGAACCCAGTGCCTTTTGGATACCATGGCCCAAGATTAGGAGTCCCTTTCAGATACCTGAAGATTCTTTTGATAGCCATCATGTGAGATTCCTTGGGATCAGATTGAAATCTTGCACAAAGGCATGTGGCAAACATGATATCAGGCCTGCTAGCTATGAGATAGAGTAGAGATCCAACCATGCCTCTGTAAACCTTGATGTCTACTCTTTTGCCTTTCTTGTCTTCATCAAGCTTGATGGCAGTTGACATGGGAGTTTTTGCAGAGGATGATTCTTCTAAACCATATTTCTTCAAAAGATCTTTGACATACTTGGATTGGTTTATAAAGATGCCATCATCCTTTTGATGTACTTGCAGACCTAAGAAGTAGGTTAACTCTCCCATCATACTCATCTCATATTTGCTTTGCATCAACTTAGAGAACCTTTCACAGAGTTTTTCATTTGAAGAGCCAAAGATGATATCATCCACATAGATTTGAACTAGAATGATATCATTTCCATGCTTCTTGAAGAATAGAGTCTTGTCAATTGTACCCCTGGTAAATTGATGCTCAAGAAAAAATTGAGATAGAGTTTCATACCAGGCTCTAGGTGCCTGTTTGAGTCCATAGAGTGCCTTAAGCAGTCTATATACAAAGTTTGGGAAGTTTTCATTCTCAAAGCCAGGTGCCTGAGACACATAAACTTCTTCAGCAAGATCATCATTGAGAAATGCACTTTTAACGTCCATTTGATACACCTTGAAATCTGAGTGAGCTGCAAAAGCCAAGAATATTCTGATGGCTTCCAGTCTAGCTACATGTGCAAATGTCTCATCACAGTCAATGCCCTCTTGTTGACAGTATCCTTTGGCAACCAACCTTGCTTTGTTTCTAATCACCACTCCTTCTTCATCCATCTTGTTTCTGAACACCCATTTGGTGTCAATAACATTCTTTCCTTCTGGAGGTGGCACTAGCTCTCATACTTTTTTTTTCTCAAATTGATTTAATTCTTCTTGCATAGCAACAATCCAGTCAGAATTCTTCAAAGCTTCTTCAATTACTTTAGGTTCTTCTTGTGACAGAAAGCAGCTACACAGACATGTATTCAGTGTTGCCCTTCTTGTTCTAACTCCCTCACCAGGATCTCCAATGATTTGATCCCTAGTGTGGTCTCTGTCCCATTTCCTTGTGTGACCTTGTTCATTTCCTTGACTTGTTCCAGGAGCATTTTGATTGACAGTTGCATTCTCTTCTTCTCCCCCTGGGTTTGTGAACCCTTGCACAGGTGTTTGAAGAAGATCATCAACTTCAAGAGTTTCATTTTCTGGAACATCTTGAGCAGGAGGTTCATCTTCACTTTCAGAATCCTTTAGATATCCTTGATTTTCAAATCTTAATGGCACAATATCTTGTTCACTTGTTTCAAGTCCAGGAGTTTTCTTGTCATCAAAGGTAACATCCATACTTTCCATAACTTTATGTTGCTCAGGTACAAACACCTTGTATGATGTCCTTTCCAGAGAGTATCCAATGAAAATACCTTCAAATGCCTTAGCATCAAATTTTCTAACATGTTCTGAGGTATCTTTCATCACAAAACACTTACTTCCAAACACATGCAAATGCTTGAAGGATGCTCTTTTTCCAGTCATCAATGAGTAAGGAGTTTTGCCAGACTTCTTATTGATCAATGTTCTATTTTGCACATAGCATGCTGTGTTGACAGCATCAGCCCAAAAGCTAGTAGGTAGCTTTGCATCCAACAACATTGTCCTTGCAGCTTCAATGAGAGTTCTATTCTTTCTTTCAACTACTCCATTTTGTTGAGGAGTTCTAGGAGCTGAAAACTGTTGAGAAATTCCTTTATCTTTGCAAAACTCATACAATGTTGAATTTCTGAACTCAGTCCCATTATCACTTCTCAAAGTAACTACAGAGGAACCAGTACTTTGTGCTTCTCTATCAACTCTCTTGATATGCTCTATAATAACTTGAGGTTCTTCATCCTTGGAGAATAGGAATTCCCCCCAAGTGTATCTTGAATAATCATCAACCATTACTAGAGCATATTTCTTCTTGGAAAGAGACATTACATTCACAGGCCCAAATAGATCCATGTGAATTAGCTGCAGAGGTTTTGAGTTTGTATTGAGCAATTTGTTCTTATGACTTGATCTTTTGATCTTCCCTTTTTGACAAGCTTCACATGCTCCATCTTGCACAAACTTCAGTGCAGGCATATCTCTGATGAGTTCTGTAATAACCCGAATTTTTGGAAAAATTTAAAACTTTCTTATTATGATTAAGTGCAGCAGTGAATAGTGATATTGGTGGATGAATAGTGATTTTGAGGGTTAAGAAAAATTTTCATGCCACCTATGTACGAGACGTAGTGTGGATATTCCGAAGTCATATTAGTGATCTACGGAGTAAATAAGTGAATGCAAAGACGATCAGAATTCAGAAATTCCAAAATTTATTTTGGTGTAATATTCGACCGGGCAGCGAATTATATATTATTATATTCAAGAAATGAGATATTAAAATTGAGGATTTGAGGATTTAATATTTTGGAATTTTATTATTTTATTCAAGTCGATTTAAGGATTCGATTGATGAAGTGAATAGTTACTATTCACTGCGAAGATCGCGTAGAGTTTTTACTCGCTCTTTTGGAAAATATTTCGAATCGTTTCAAGAAGAACAAGGCAACATTTACAGGATTAAATATAGACATGGAAGTAACATGTAACGAGATTAATTCAAGGAATACAACATTTGGATCATCCATGTGAAAAGAAACGAATCAGTAAAGCAAACCAGTAAAGTTACTTTAACATAACCAATGCATGTTCGACACATGTCGAGAGATGAAGTCACCTAGGGCTATGACTCACCACTCTTCACACAAAAATCAGCATTATCATTATTAATCAAGTCAAAAGCCAAAACAAAAAGAAAAACATTTTCATTTCTTCATTTCGGCCAAAAACAGACTGCCGGATTGTAAACTCCATATCTCCTTCATTTCTCGGTGGAAAATGGCGATCTATAGCTTGTTGGAAAGGTCTGGAGATAACCTACATTTCCTATTTCACAAGTGTCTTCCATTTGAGCAAGGTAAGACCTTCAGTTTTCTAGTTCTTTAAACCGGTGTATAGTAACTCCGAGAATTCATAACTTGTTCTTGATTTTCTTTTGCAAGTTTAAGGATGATAACCATGGATAAAGACTCTCTTAAGGCTTAAAAGCTCTTGTGGTGTGTTTAAGGATTCAAGGAAGGTATACCACTCATCCACCCATTTGATTTATGTTGAGATTTAAGTGAAGTTTCTAGAATAAGCATGATTGTGGAATTTGGAGTATGTATGGTTAATTCTTGATGAATACTTGTTGTTGGTTGATGTTGGTGATATGTTCTTGAAGTATATAAACTGATATTGTTGTAAAGATGGTTGTGTTGTTGAATTGATTTGGTTTTAAGAGGTTTTGACATAACAAAAAACCGGGAAACGTTACGATTATAGCCGTCGTAATGCCCAATTGATTTAAGGCTATTTTGAGCAAGAATTACGAACTGGTCTTGGATTATTTTTGAACAACACTGACCATGAACATGTAGGTCTTGTTTTAAGGTTTGTTTTGGTATAAAGATTATGTCTATACGATTTATGGTTTAAGAAAAAAGTAAGTTTTAGTAAACGTCGTTCGGAGGAACAACCCCTTTCTGGTCAGTCACTTTGAGGCTATATTTGGACCACTTAGAAGCCATATTAAAATGTGAAACTTTGAGGAATAATACTAGAGACAGTTGGGAAGGCTCACGAAAATGATTCGGATTAAAAAGATTATTTTTCGATTTTATAAAAATGTTTTAGCCGAGGTTGCGCAAGTGAAAACCACTAAGAGCATGACTTAGAAATCGATGTTGCAAATGGTTAAGTATAACTTGGAGTTGAGGATGGATTTCGAACCAAACTTATGAGATAAGTATTTGACGAATAACATGGACTTAGTGTGACGCTAGAGCGAGCAAGTAATGCCTTGGTTGTGTTTCGCTTACATGTTTAAGCATTGAGTTATAAGTGATTTAGCGAGGGGATTAACCGTGTGTTTTCGTTTGACTTTGTCCAGATTGTCCGGCATCGTCGCGAACCCCTATCACTTCTCGAGCATCAGGCAAGTTTACTAAACCTTACTCTATTATTCAGAGTATGTATATTTTCCTATGTTCAATACTTGTGTATTCCCAATTTATATACCAAATCTTTGTTGCAAGCATTGTGGCAAGTTTTCTAAATCTATACTTTGAAGTATTGATTATATATTACTGCTTTTGCCATGTGTGGAGTTATACAGTTTTGCGATACATGTTATATATGGTATAAAATAGAGTTTGATTTTGGTTTATATATGAGCTTTGAGATAAAGTAGTTATAAACCGGTGTACCTTGTAGCTCTAGAGATAAGAGCATACTTCTTGTTTTCGACTCTAGACCGGGAGTCAGTATTTTGAGATATAGAGATAGCCGTGGAAACCCGAAGGGATTCCAGCGGCAGTGTACTAATTATTTGAGGACTACTATTATTAAACATTAATTATATTTCTAGAAAGTATTAATTACCTGGAAATGATTTGAGGGATGTTATTTGAATATTACCTCATTCGAAGGTTATTACTTGGAGATGATTTGGTAATTGGCTTATAAGTTAGATATGTGATATCAGTTATAAGCCAGGTTTTTATAAATGCCCTAGGGTAAGGGTAGGTGATTTTCTCTAAAGATCAGAAGTAATTATATTTTTGTATGTATTAAAGGTTATTTTCCGATAAAGATATCGGGTACTGTTATTCGAGGATTAATTATTTATTTAAAGTAAATTATTTATAAATATTCATTTGAGGATTATTGACTTTAAAAATATTATTTATTAATATTCATTTTAAGAATATTATTTATTAATATTCATTTGAGGATTATCGACTTACAGAATATTATTTATATTCATTTGAGGATTATTGACTTTAAGAATATTATTGTGAATATTCATCTGAGGATTATTTAATGAATATTATTTTAAATATTCATTTGAAGATTATTTATTTATTTGATGAATATTAGTTTTGAATATTCATTCGAGGATTATTTAATTATTTAATGAATATTACTTTTGAATATTCATTCGAGGGTTATTTATTTAATTAATGAATATTATTTTAAAATATTCATTTGAGGATTACTTACTTAATGAATATTATTTTCAAATATTCGTTTAAGGTTACTTATTTAATAAACATTATTGATTATTTTCAAATCAAAAAGAGGTTCCCAAAACAATGTTTTTCCATTTAAATCTGTCTTTTAAAGGGGATTTAAATGCTCGCTCAACTATCAAAAATATGGGAAACCTGATTTAAGTGACTACTACTCTTTTTAAACTCTCAATTCAAAAACTATCAAGGGACAGATATTTTTCGGAACAATGTAATTGTTGCAAGTCAAATATTGTGTTACCACCTCAACGATCGAGGGGTAAATTCATGGAACAAGTCGATATCCATTAACAAGCCTAGCTTGGGAAATATTGGGGAATCTTCCTTTCCAACCTAGATATAACTACTTAGTGGAGTCGTATCAACAAGTGTTACACTTGGGGAAAGGAGGACGACCTTTACGTTTCAGAGTCATGGATTTCATCTGAACTAGGAGTGGTGTAAGTGGTCCAGTTGCGATTGACCTATCCAACTTTTTGGCCCCAAATGGGCCGGGGGGTCACTGGAAGGCGGTAGACAATGTCAGGCCGTCGTGATTCTTCCATCTACATGTAGAAAACATATTTGAGCGGTGCGACCTGCTACTGATCATAGCAAGGTTAGGCACAGCGGGCGCGGTAGCAACTCCAGTATTAGTTCATCATCCAATTTGGATATTCCTGCAACATGTATTGGGATGAAGAACCAATCGTGTTGGCAGGGGTCGAAAAATGCTTGAAAACGAAGTGACAATAAATCCATGCAACTCCATCTTTTATGAGTTATGACTCTGATAAAACCTGATTAAGGATATATATGCATAAGTGGATTATGGGTTACAGAAATATTATAATAATTTTCCTTGTAACTTCATCCTTTATATTAAACTAATTTCTTATCTGTTTAATATAACGACTCAGAAAAACGCTTGTACAATAGTAATATTTAATAATATTTGAGTTCTATGATATGTGAGTATTGTGTGAAAGGTGGATATGTGAAAATGTGATAATTAGATGTTTACTTGGTGAATGGTATGGATTAAAATACTTGTGTATGCTTTTAAGTGCATTTTATATGAATTTCTTATTAAAAATTAGTTCTTTTTGACCTTCCGGGAATTTTATAAAATCATCGGAGACTCTTTTTATTGTGAAATCTTTTTCACAACCTTTAGTTTATATTCTACTATTTTCTAAAATTAATGGAGGAATTTATTTTTGGCCTTAAGGATTTAAAAACGATTTTATGAGTTAAATGTCATTTAAGTGATCAAAACTTTGAAAATTCATATTTAATTCAATTTTGATCATAAAAATATTTTAAAAATATGTGTGAGCTTGTAAATTCGTATTCTTTGTTTTAAAAATAAAATTGTGATTTTTAAACATTATCTTCATTTTATTTCGAATTATGGAAAGGCATTTACGTTTGTTTTAGTTATTAAAAATCAGATTTTGGAATTAGCAAGTTACTAAAATACCCCTGGGCTTATAAAACCCTGCACCCATTTTCCCCTTTCTCCACTTTGTCGTTCATCACTCTCTCTTCTCTCTTTTCTCTCTCGGCAAAATCTCTCTCTCTGTAAAAATCTCTCTCCCTCATTCTCTCTTATTCTCTCAATTATATTTGATGATTATGTATATATATACATATATATATATATGTGATCGTGTGTGTGTGTATATGTATGCCGTGTGTATATGTGTGTATACCAGTTGCATGCAAAAGGGGTTTGGCGATTTTGATTTCATTCAACTCCGAAACCTTTGTTTTGTGATGTTTGGGTGTTAAAGAGATTGTTTAGATTATTATTGGTGAGGTTGTGAAGGAAACCCGATTTTTCCGGGCACCTCCGACCATGCCGCCGTCGGCAATGAGCTCCGGCGAGCCGACGGGGACGATGATGATACTTTTGAGTCCGATTATTGTATTAATAGCTATGTTTAGTTAAGATTTTGATTGCATGTTGAGAAATCGAATTGCATGTGCCTATTTCGATTTTCCCCTTTTTATAAATTCGGTTTGAAAACTTGGTTATGTGATGTTTGATTTTTAATCTCGGTTTATAGTGAATGCATGTCGAATTAATGGTGTTAAGTTTGGTTAGTTTGAAATTTTGATGTTAAAGGTTTTGATTTGGAGATTGTTGTGAAATTCAAAGTATAGGTATTGTTAGTTGTGGTATTTTCTAATTGCATGTATAAGTTTTGAGAAATTTCTTGAGTACTCTTCCTTAAGGTTCTGGTTTGTTAGTGTTGGGTGTGATTAATTGATGATTAGTTGTGGTAGGGATTATAATGGTGGAATGGTGTTATGTTGACATACATCATGCTGAAATTTTCCAGAAAGCTGTCTGCCTGTTCTGTTTTGACTGATTTCATAATGTTGCTGCCTGTTTTAGACAGAGAGTCTAGGAGCTAACTGTTCTAAATTGAATCTAGTTTGTGCACGCGCTAACCTTGTATCGATAGGTATTGCGAATAAAAAGTTATACTTGTTTTACTAAAAGTTGCGCAGCAGGGATTTTCTGTGCTTTAGTACCTACTTTATACAGTTCGTTTTTAAACTAAATAAATTATTCTGAAGTTGCAATTTTTATACTAAGTTGAGATAGTAATCAGGAAGTAGCCTGTCAAATTTGGTAATTGTTTGATTAGTTTTGGAATTACGAAAAATGTTTTAGTAAAGTATGCGCAGTTGATTTTTCTGCTTTTTGAGATGAAACATTGTTATAAAAAAATGTTAAGGATATGGTTGGCATGACCAAATTGATTTAAGGGATACCAAGTGTGGTATGATTTGAAAGATATGTTATCATATATATATATGTATAAGGAGCATGTTATGTGTATTTAGATGACGATGTGAGTTATTTGGTTGATTGCCTATTACGTGGTTATAATTGTTTTGAGGTATAACTATTATGTGTTTACGCGTTTAGGATGCGTTGGGTAGTTTAGAATAAAGGATTAGAATCTTAGAGAAGCATTCTAAGATAGAATATACTCTTTTGTAGAGTCCAAGGAAGTGGAACTTAGAGAGTTCAAGGAAGTGGAACTTAGAGACAAAGGAAAGACTAAGGTGGAGAATCAGTGATTGTTCATTACCCTTTTTAGCTACTTAAGGCAAGTAATCCAAACTTGCTTTCGTATTTCGATTCCATTGTTTCATTTTGACATATATGAATTGTTACCTTATCTTGATATACCTTTAATTCCGAAAACACTTATTGTTCATTGATAACCCTTACCTTTGTTCATATATACCATGTTGAACTGTATACCATGCTTTGTTTAGTTCTTTATCCTTAAACCTTTATACCATGTTCATATCCATGAATTGAAACCTAATGACCTATGATTCTATAACCTGACGTTGATCATATACTTATGCATTCCCTTTTTATACCTGAAAGTGAATACACCTAACTCTCATTCTAGTACATTCCCAGAACATACCCGATGATAAATATTTCTTATATTCCACTAATAGAAATCAAAGTGTTTTGATTGAACTTATCTGATTTCCAAAGGACTTCTTTATATCTGAAAATGTTTTCAAAAGGAATAAGGTTTGAACTCATTTAAATTCTGATTTATGGTTTCCACGGATTCCTAAGATTGGAGGCGTAAGAGGCCGAGTAACGCCGGTCCAGCACTTTTTAATTATAATAAATGGACTAGGGATGGACTAGTCTAAAGGCCAATGTGTTGCCTAATGGGACCCAATACAAGGACCAGAGGGACTGTGTGTCCGGTATGGGGACTTTACGTGGCTGATCACCCGTATTGTCTGGTGCGTTGTGAAAAATCTCCAAAATTATTTAATGCTTTTCTTGAAAACGGATATCTTGTTAATGAAAATGGTTTACCCTTTGAAATTGCATATTTATGTCATTGTTCTGATAATCCTTTGATATGGATTCTGCTAAAACCATGCCATATATATTGATATTGGAAACTGCTTTGAAACTGTATATTCAATTCATTATTCTGATAATCCCTTGATACAGATTTTGCTATACCCATGTCATACATATTGATATTGGAACTGTTTCCCAGTGGATAACTGTTTGGTCATATTATTACTTGCTGGGCATTTGGCTCATTCTTTTTCCCTATTCTAACCCACAGTGAAACGAGAAGATGGTACGTACATTTCAGACAGCTAGGAAGTCTTCCTATAGGGTTGTTTTTGGGATGCCAGCTCAGGTAGGTGATGGCCATATCTAGAAGGTGTTTTGTAATAGAGAACGTAGAACTTTTAAGTCATGGATGTAATAACTTTTGAGACTTATGTATTAATGAATTAGATAGTGGATGCTTGTTTCACACCATCAACTGTTAAAGATCCAGGGTAGAGTTGGGGTCAAGTCTGCATGCTTTTATTATATTGTTTATGGGTTTAATATGTATAGAGGTTGTAGTGACTCCCCGATCATGACCCCAGATTGGGAGGGCGTCACATTTAAGGCATAACATGTGGCTACAGAAATATCTTTGAATTGTTATATTTTGGTAATCTGTTATAAGTTCTATGTTGATAGTCTGCTTATATTTTACATAGCAGATATTTCACGAAAAGGATATACTGAGTTATCTTGTTATTTCCTCTTTTATACCATACTAGAACTTTGTTCATAGTATGAATATCAACGGTTGCAGAGTATTATGAAATGATATTTGAAATACCACAATGGTACCATTTTTGGAATATATTCCGATAAGGAAATAATTTCAGTATCGAGATATTTTGACAAATTATTGTCTTATACCCGCTTTATTCTGGGTTGAGTTAAAGGCATGATTATGCCATATTTTTATTACCTTGCTGAGCTATCGCTCACTCTTGCTATTGTTTTATATATATTATATAGCAGCGAAGCAGGATGCCAATGGGACGACACATACCCCGCAAGGCGTTTCCATAAACAGTTTCTAGCAGTGATCCCGAAGAGTAGTGTTAGATCAGAATTCAATGATTGTCAGGAGCTAGACTCAACTGATCAGGATTACTGACGTCATCAGTATTGCATGTTCATCAGTATTTGACTAAGCGTCAGTATCTTGTTTATCATCAGGATTCCTACTCAGACTATGATCAGGTTTGATCATCAGGACTTGAAGCTGATCAGGATTCCTACTTCGAGTTATATATGGAGTCTAGTTAAACATGGAAGTTTATTTCTGTTGATTCCTGGTTTGTAGAATGCAGCTATCGATTAAAGATATGTTTCTATCTTTGTTATTGATTAGGACTTATCTTGTAATTGATAGAGAAGCTGTGTGTAGTATATAAACACAGTCTTGGTTTCGATTTATGATATGAGAACATAATCGAATAGAAGCTCTTGAGAACATAGAATTTCTTGAGAGAGTTTTTGTAAGCTAGCAGCTCTTAAGAACATCAGAATTTCTTGAGAGAGTTTGTAACAGTTTTATATCAGAGTTAATAAAGCTGTTATTGTTATTGTTATTGATCTTTCATATTTGTGTTATATAAAGTCGAGAATCTTAAACAATTGTATTCAACCCCCCTTCTACAATTGTTATTTACTGGGCAACAATTGGTATCTGAGCAAACTGGTTTATTTTTAAATCAGAGACGATCTAAGATGTCGACAGCCAAATATGAAAGCATGAAGATTCCCATCTTGAAGATATCAGAATATCCTACATGGAGGGTAAAGATGCTGATGTACCTGGAGGCTATGGATCCTGACAACTTGGACAGGATTCGTGATGGACCATATATACCAACAAAGTTCGTTGAACGAACAGATGCTGTACCTGAACATTATGTGGTCAAAGCTAAATCTGAATGGACTCCAGAAGAAAAAGCTCATGTACTCAGAGAACCAAAGATAAAGAATATCTTACACAACAGTCTTGATGCTGTCATGTCAAACAGGGTGATTGCATGCAAGTCTTCGAAGGAAATCTGGGATACTTTGGAAACTCAGTGCCAGGGATCTGCATCTGTCAAGAAGAACAGAAGGGCTCTTTTGATTCAAGAATATGAACAATTCGATGCAAGACCTGAAGAGAGCCTGACTGATCTATATGATAGATTTCTGACACTATTGAATAGCTTATCCTTAGTTGACAAAGTATATGAACCTGAAGATTCAAACACCAAGTTTCTAAGAGCTTTACCTGAAGAATGGGATACTCAGACCTCAATCATTAGACATCAGTATGATCTGAACATTGTGTCTCTTGATGAGATCTATGGATGCTAAGAACTCATGATCTTGAAGTTCAACAGAGAAAGAACAAGAAAAGCAGCAAGGCAAAGTCAATTGCTTTGAAGGTAGAAGCCAAATCAAAAGGAAAAGCTATGGAGGTTTCTAGAAGGAAAACTAGAGTAGCTGAATCAGATCCTGAAGACTCTTCATCAGATACTGATGGCAATCCTGATGCCAATAATGATGATGAATCTTCTGATTCAGACATGGAGGAGATGGTTGCTATGATTGTCAGAAACTTCAGAAGGATGAAGTTCAGGAAGAATAGAAGACAAGGCAACTTTCAGAAAAAGACCTTCAATGCAGACAAAGACAAGTATATCAAAAAGGACAGCAAGGGTAGCAAATTTGACAAGTCAAAGGTTAGATGCTACAAGTGTAATGGTATGGGTCACTTTGCTTCTGAATGCAACAAGACAAAGGCACTCATCACATCAAGCAAGGATTGGATGGACTCTTCCTCAGAATCTGAAACTGAGGTAGTCAACTATGCACTAATGGCCAATACTGATGTAACTGCTGCTCCTGATGATAAGGGTAAAAAGAAAAATATGTTAGTCATGGATAGTGGATGTTCTGTGCACATGACTGGAAACAAAGCCCTGTTATCAGAATATGAGGAAAAAGCTGGCCCAACTGTGTCTTATGGAGATGGCAACATTGGACAAACCTTGGGATATGGCAATATAATCATTGGAAATGTCATCATTGAAAAAGTAGCTCTAGTGAAAGGACTAAAACACAACTTGTTGAGTATTAGTCAAATCACTGACAGAGGTTATCATGTCAATTTCTATTCCACACATTGTGAAGTAGTCAGTAAAGCAACAGGAAAGATAACACTAACTGGCTATAGGCATGGTAACATATATGAAGCCAACATTCTCTCAAATACTGATGGCTCCCCTACATGTCTCATCAGTAAAGCTTCAGCAGATGAAAGTTGGAATTGGCACAAGAAGCTTTCTCATCTCAACTTCAGCAACATCAATGAGTTGGTTAAGAAAGAATTAGTAAGAGGATTACCTAATGTATTATACACACCTGATGGACTCTGTGATGCATGTCAAAAAGGAAAACAAAGAAGGACATCATTCCAGAGTAAATCAGAATCCTCTATTGAAGAACCATATCACATGCTACATCTTGATCTGTTTGGTCCAGTCAACATCATGTCCATCAGTAAGAAAAGGTACACTCTTGTAATTGTTGATGAATATTCTAGATTCACCTGGGTGTATTTTCTGCACAGAAAAGATGAAACTCCTGAAGTTCTGTTGGATCATGTGAGAATGATTGAGACAACCACAAAGTACAAAGTCAAGATTCTGAGAAGTGATAATGGTACTGAATTTAAGAATTCAAAGATGGAAGAGTTCTGCAAATACAAAGGAATCATTCAACAATTCTCTGCTCCTGGCACACCTCAACAAAATGGAGTAGTAGAAAGGAAGAATAGAACTCTTATTGAAGCTGGCAGAACTATGTTGGAAGAAGCTAAATTACCTACATATTTCTGGGCAGAAGCAGTCAACACAGCATGCTATACACAGAATCTCACATTGATAAACAGACATGGTGTTACTCCTTATCAATCCCTTAAGGAGAAGAAGCCAAGTTTGAAGCATTTGCATGTGTTTGGCTGTAAATGTTTTGTTCTCAGAACTCATCCTGAACAGCTAGGGAAATTTGAAACGAAGGCTGATGAAGGAATATTCATAGGTTATCCTGCATCAAGAGCCTTCAGAGTTTTTAATTTGAGGACAAGAACTGTCATGGAGTCAATACATGTATCTTTTGATGACAAGAAGATAACTGGAATCATTGAAGACTCACATGATAGATTACTATTTGAAAATGAAGCTTCCAAGGAACCTGAAGAAAGTGAATCAGAAGCTGTCCATTCATCCAGTACTGATGGGTCACCAAATCCTGATGACACACCAGATACTGATGGAAGTAATACTGATGATGCAAACAATAGTAATACAACTAGTAGTGCTGATGTTGGGGGGGGGGGGGGAGCAACAACATTCGACTACAAGTTCGGAGTTAACTCAATCATCAGGACAGAATTCTTCAGATACTGATTCAAGTGATGATCCTGACAACACATCAGGAGGACATAACAATAATTCAGGAAGAGCTTCATCTCAAGCAAATTCTTTCAATCAAGATAACACCAATCCAGGGGGAGCATCTACTTCAAGAAACAATTTGACACCAGCAAGGAAATGGAGTAAAGATCATACTCCTGATTTGATAATTGGAGATCCTGATGCAGGTGTTCAAACAAGAAGTGCAACTCAGAATGAATGTTTATACAATAACTTTCTGTCCAAGGAGGAGCCTAGGAAAGTTGAAGATGCACTTAAAGATGCTGATTGGGTTACTGCAATGCAAGAAGAACTGAATGAATTTGAAAGGAATGAAGTCTGGAAACTGGTACCAAGACCAAAGAATAGATCAATAGTTGGTACAAAGTGGATTTTCAAGAACAAGACTGATTCCGATGGAGTCATTATTAGAAACAAAGCAAGACTAGTTGCAAAGGGGTATTCCCAACAAGAGGGAATTGATTATGATGAAACTTTTGCTCCTGTTGCAAGACTAGAAGCCATCAGGATATTTCTTGCTTATGCAGCACATAAGAAATTCAAGGTTTTCCAGATGGATGTTAAAAGTGCTTTCTTAAATGGTGAACTGGAGGAAGAAGTTTATGTTGAACAACCTCCTGGTTTCATTGATCCTAAATATCCAAATCATGTCTACAGACTGGATAAGGCACTTTATGGACTAAAGCAAGCTCCAAGAGCATGGTATGAAACCTTAGCTCAATTCTTACTGGAAAGTGGATTCAAAAGAGGTGCAATTGACAAAACCTTATTTTATTTGAATCATGGTAAGGATTTGCTGTTAGTTCAGATTTATGTTGATGATATCATTTTTGGGTCAACAAACAATAAGCTGTGTGAAAAGTTTTCTAAGCTTATGCAGTCAAGATATCAAATGAGCATGATGGGAGAAATGAGTTACTTTCTTGGTCTTCAAGTTAAACAGACTGATGAGGGGATTTTTATCAATCAGTCTAAATACACAAGGAATTTATTGACTAGGTTTAACATGCAAGACAGTACTCCTGCTTCAACTCCCATAGCTACAGCTACCAAACTTGATCCTGATCAAGGTGCTGAGGTAGATGTAACTCACTATAGAGGTATGATTGGCTCTTTATTGTATCTCACTGCAAGTAGACCAGATATCATGTTTGCAACCTGTCTGTGTGCAAGATTTCAAGCAAAACCAAGAGAACCTCATCTGATTGCAGTCAAAAGAATTTTCAGATATCTCAAAGGCAGTCCTATACTTGGCCTTTGGTATGCAAGGGAATCAGATTTTGGATTGTGTGGTTATTCAGATGCTGATTTTGCAGGATGCAAAATAGACAGGAAAAGTACTTCAGGAAGTTGTCAGTTTTTGGGTGGAAGACTAGTTTCATGGTGTTAGATCAGAATTCAATGATCGTCAGAAGCTAGACTCAACTGATCAGGATTGCTGACGTCATCAGTATTGCATGGTCATCAGTATTTGATCAAGCGTCAGTATCTTATTGATCATCAGGATTCCTACTCAGACTATGATCAGGATTGATCATCAGAACTTGAAGCTGATCAGGATTCCTACTTCGAGTTATATTTGGAGTCTAGATAAACATGGAAGTTTATTCTATTTGTTCCTGGTTTATAGAATGTAGCTATCGATTAAGGATAGGTTTCTATCTTTGTTATTGATTAGGACTTATCTTGTTATTGATAGAGAAGCTGTGTGTACTATATAAACACAGTCTTGGTTTCGATTTATGTATTCATTAGAGAGAGAACATAATCGAAGAGAAGCTCTTAAGAACAGAATTTCTTGAGAGAGTTTTTGTAAACTAGCAGCTCTCAAGAACATCAGAATTTCTTGAGAGAGTTTGTAACAGTTTTATATCAGATTTAATAAAGCTATTATCTTTCTTTGTGATATATACATCAAGAAGTCGATTATCTTACTCTATTGTATTCAACCCCCCTTCTACAATAGATTATTACTGGGCAACAATTGGTATCAGAGCAAACTGATTTATTTTTAAATCAAAGACGATCTAAGATGTCGACAACCAAGTATGAAAGCATGAAGATTCCCATCTTAAAGATATCAGAATATCCTACATGGAGGGTAAAGATGCTGATGTACCTGGAGGCTATGGATCCTGACTACTTGGACAGGATTCGTGATGGACCATATATACCAACAAAGTTCGTAGAACGAACAGATACAGTACCAGAACATTATGTGGTCAAAGCTAAAGCTGAATGGACTCCAGAAGAAAAAGCTCATGTACTCACGGAACCAAAGATAAAGAATATCTTGCATAATAGCCTTGATGCTGTCATGTCAAACAGAGTGATTGCATGCAAGTCTTCAAAAGAAATCTGGGATACTTTGGAAACTCAGTGCCAGGGATCTGCATCTGTTAAGAAAAACAGAAGGGCTCTTTTGATTCAAGAATATGAACAATTCGATGCAAGACCTGAAGAGAGCCTGACTGATCTATATGATAGATTTCTGACACTATTGAACAGCTTATCCTTAGTTGACAAAGTATATGAAACTGAAGATTCAAACACCAAATTTCTTAGAGCTTTACCTGAAGAATGGGATACTCAGACCTCAATCATTAGACACCAGTATGATCTGAACATTGTGTCTCTTGATGAGATCTATGGGATGCTAAGAACTCATGATCTTGAAGTTCAACAGAGAAAGAACAAGAAAAGCAGCAAGGCAAAGTCAATTGCTTTGAATGTAGAAGCTAAATCAAAAGGAAAAGCTATGGAGGTCTCTAGAAGGAAAGCAAGAGTAGCTGAGTCAGATCCTGACGACTCTTCATCAGATACTGATGGCAATTCTGATCCAATACTGGTGATGAATCTTCTGATTCAGACATGGAAGAGATGGTTGCTATGATTGTCAGAAACTTCAGAAGGATGAAGTTCAGGAAGAATAGAAGACAAGGCAACTTTCAGAAAAAGACCTTCAAAGCAGACAAAGACAAGTATATCAAAAAGGACAGCAAGGGAAGCAAATTTGACAAATCAAAGGTTAGATGCTACAAGTGTAATGGTATGGGTCACTTTGCTTCTGAATGCAACAAGACAAAGGCACTCATCACATCAAGCAAGGATTGGATGGACTCTTCCTCAGAATCTGATACTGAGGTAGTCAACTATGCATTAATGGCCAATGCTGATGTAACTGCTGCTCCTGATGATAAGGTACTAAATACTATCTTTGATTTTGATACTAATAATGCTTCTGAGTTAAGACGTTTTCTAAAGTCATTACATATTAGCTTTAGAAGTCAAACTGCTGAGAATACTAGAATCTTATCTGAGATGTCTGACCTTAGAAAGAGGAATGAGATATTAGAAGCTGAATTTTCTCGTATGCAAGAAGTACAAAAAGAATGTGATAATGCTAAACACATGCACTTAGAGATGACATCTAAATGTACTTCCCTTGAAAAAGAACTTGAATATGCTAATGAGAAAATCAGAACCTGGACAGACTCTGGTAGGAAATTTCATGAGATTAATACCTCTAAGAATTGGAAAGAGTGTCTAGGATATAAGTCAGATGAAGATAAGAAATTAGTAGAGAAAATTGTCATTGATGAGACAGTCAGTCCAAAGATCTATAGACATGTTATAGACTTAACCAAATCTAAGATTACTCCTGTTAATTTTGTTTTTGGTAAGGATTCCAATTCTACTTTTGAAAAGGGATCTTCTTCTACTCAAGGAATTAAAATTATAAAGTCTAAACCTGTCATGAACAAAGTCACTAAGAATCTAGGTCTATTGTCTCAGAAACAGCTTAAAGATAAAATCTGTGAGGTTACAGATAAGAAAAAGGAAGCTACTGTTAAGAGAAACAGGAATGGTAAAGTTGGGATCAATAAAGAGAATGGTTATAAATATATCCCAAATGCACCTAGAAAGTGTTGTTTTAACTGTGGTAACTCTAATCATCTTGCTATTGATTGTAAGAAGATTAAAAAGAAGATTGCTGATATTTCTAAATCTGATGTGAGGAATAGATCAGTACTCTATAAACCGCAGAAGTCCTGTTTTCATTGTGGTAGTCTATGGCATTCTATTTATACATGTAAAGAGTATCATGATTTGTACTATAACTTTTATGATCCATTGCCTAAGTTTGAAAGTAGTACAAAGTCTGATAGAACTGAAAATGTCATAGTGAAGCATGCTTTTGTTAATACTGATGCTGACAAAGCAAATCCTGATGGAGTAAATCCTGTCAGGACTGCTAAAGTCAGAAAGTCTTCTGCTGCTAAAATTAATAAATTGCATGAGAAAGGAACCCAACATGTATGGGTTCCTAAGTGTTCTAACTAGTGTGTTTCTATTCTGATGCAGGGTAAAAAGAAAAATGTGTTAGTCATGGATAGTGGATGTTCTGTGCACATGACTGGAAACAAAGCCCTGTTATCAGAATATGAGGAAAAAGCTGGCCCAACTGTGTCTTATGGAGATGGCAACATTGGACAAACCTTGGGATATGGCAATATAATCATTGGAAATGTCATCATTGAAAAAGTAGCTCTAGTGAAGGGACTAAAACACAACTTGTTGAGTATTAGTCAAATCACTGACAGAGGTTATCATGTCAATTTCTATTCCACACATTGTGAAGTAGTCAGTAAAGCAACAGGGAAGATAGCACTAACTGGCTACAGGCATGGTAACATATATGAAGCCAACATTCTCTCAGATACTGATGGCTCCCCTACATGTTTCATCAGTAAAGCTTCAGTAGATGAAAGTTGGAATTGGCACAAGAAGCTTTCTCATCTCAACTTCAGCAACATCAATGAGTTGGTTAAGAAAGAGTTAGTAAGAGGATTACCTAATGTCTTATATACACCTGATGGACTCTGTGATGCATGCCAAAAAGCAAAACAAAGAAGGACATCATTCCAGAGTAAATCAGAATCCTCGATTGAAGAACCATATCACATGCTACATCTTGATCTGTTTGGTCCAGTCAACATCATGTCCATCAGTAAGAAAAGGTACACTCTTGTAATTGTTGATGAATATTCTAGATTCACCTGGGTGTATTTTCTGCATAGAAAAGATGAAACTCCTGAAGTTCTGTTGGATCATGTGAGGATGATTGAGACAACCACAAAGTACAAAGTCAAGATTCTGAGAAGTGATAATGGTACTGAATTTAAGAATTCAAAGATGGAAGAGTTCTGCAAATACAAAGGAATCAATCAACAATTCTCTGCTCCTGGCACACCTCAGCAAAATGGAGTAGTAGAAAGGAAGAATAGAACTCTTATTGAAGCTGGCAGAACTATGTTGGAAGAAGCTAAATTACCTACATATTTCTGGGCAGAAGCAGTCAACACAGCATGCTATACACAAAATCTCACATTGATAAACAGGCATGGTGTCACTCCTTATCAGTCACTCAAGGAGAAGAAACCAAGTCTGAAGCATTTGCATGTGTTTGGCTGTAAATGTTTTGTTCTCAGAACTCATCCTGAACAGCTAGGGAAATTTGAAACAAAGGCTGATGAAGGAATATTCATAGGTTATCCTACATCAAGAGCCTTCAGAGTTTTTAATTTGAGAACAAGAACTGTCATGGAGTCAATTCATGTATCTTTTGATGATAAGAAGATAACTGGAATCATTGAAGACTCGCATGATAGATTGTTATTTGAAAATGAAGCTTCCAAGGAACCTGAAGAAATTGAATCAGATCCTGTCAATTCATCAGATACTGATGGGTCACCAAATCCTGATGACTCACCAGGTACTGATGGTGCTAATACTGATGATGCAAACAACAGTGATACAACTAGTAGTGCTAATGTTGAGGGGGAGCAACGGCATTCAACTACAAGTTCAGAGTCAACTCAATCATCAGAACATAATTCTTCAGATACTGATTCAAGTGAAGATCCTGATAACACATCAGGAGGGCATAACAATAATTCAGGGAGAGCTTCAAATCAATCAAATTCTTTCAATCAAGATAACACCAATCCAGGGGGAGCATCTACTTCTAGAAACAATTTGACACCAGCAAGGAAATGGACAAAAGATCATACTCCTGATTTGATAATTGGAGATCCTGATGCAGGTATTCAAACAAGAAGTGCAACTCAGAATGAATGTCTATACAATAACTTTCTATCCAAGGAGGAGCCTAAGAAAGTTGAAGATGCACTTAAAGATGCTGATTGGGTTACTGCAATGCAAGAAGAACTGAATGAATTTGAAAGGAATGAAGTCTGGAAACTGGTACCAAGACCAAAGAATAGATCAATTGTTGGTACAAATTGGATTTTCAAGAACAAGACTGATTCTGATGGAGTCGTTATCAGAAATAAAGCTAGACTAGTTGCAAAGGGATATTCCCAACAAGAGGGAATTGACTATGATGAAACTTTTGCTCCTGTTGCAAGACTAGAAGCCATCAGGATATTTCTTGCTTATGCAGCACATAAGAAATTCAAGGTTTTCCAGATGGATGTTAAAAGTGCTTTCTTAAATGGTGAACTGGAGGAAGAAGTTTATGTTGAACAACCTCCTGGTTTCATTGATCCTAAATATCCAGATCATGTCTACAGACTGGATAAGGCACTTTATGGACTAAAGCAAGCTCCAAGAGCATGGTATGAAACCTTAGCTCAATTCTTACTGGAAAGTGGATTCAAAAGAGGTGCAATTGATAAAACTCTATTTTATTTGAATCATGGTAAGGAGTTGCTGTTAGTTCAGATTTATGTTGATGATATCATTTTTGGGTCAACAAACAATAAGCTGTGTGAAAAGTTTTCCAATCTTATGCAGTCAAGATATCAAATGAGCATGATGGGAGAAATGAGTTACTTTCTGGGTCTTCAAGTTAAACAGACTGATGAAGGGATTTTTATTAATCAGTCTAAATACACAAGGAACTTACTGACAAGGTTTAACATGCAAGACAGTACTCCTGCTTCAACTCCCATAGCTACAGCTACCAAACTTGATCCTGATCAAGGTGAAGAGGTAGATGTAACTCACTACAGAGGAATGATTGGCTCTTTATTGTATCTCACTGCCAGTAGACCAGATATCATGTTTGCAACCTGTCTATGTGCAAGATTTCAAGCAAAACCTAGAGAACCACATCTGATTGCAGTCAAAAGAATTTTCAGATATCTCAAAGGCACTCCTTCACTTGGCCTTTGGTATGCAAGGGAATCAGATTTTGGGTTGTGTGGTTATTCAGATGCTGATTTTGCAGGATGCAAAATAGACAGGAAAAGTACTTCAGGAAGTTGTCAGTTTTTGGGTGGAAGACTAGTTTCATGGTTCAGTAAAAAGCAGAAATATATTTCCACTTCAACTGCAGAAGCTGAGTACATTGCTGCAGGAAGTTGTTGTGCTCAGATAATGTGGATGAGAAATCAGTTGTTAGATTATGGCCTGTCATACTCAAAAATCCCTATTTATTGTGATAACCAAAGTGCTATTGCAATGACAGGAAATCCAGTTCAGCATTCTCTTACTAAACACATAAGTATCAGATATCACTTTATAAGAGAACAGGTTCTGGAAGGAACAATTGAACTTCACTTTGTTCCTACTGATCAACAACTAGCTGATATATTCACCAAGCCACTACCTGAAGCTACTTTCAATAAGTTGGTGAATGAACTTGGAATGATGAATTTTGAGAATTTATGAGGAAAAGCTACAGAGAGGAAATCCTGATAACTGTCAAATCCTGATGGTTATTCAGAAAGGTATGTATCTTTGATCAAATCCTGATAGGACTCAATCCTGACAGGAAATCAATTGGTCAAATCCTGATGCTCAGATATTGAAGCTGGTATGAAAACCAGAGGTTCTATGCTAATTTGTCATTAACACTCCTGGTAAACTCTGGACAATTAGATTATTACTTAGTCTTTGATTAAGTTTTCAGTCTTAATTATCAATTTCACTTTCATTATTGTCAGAGTTTATTATTTATCATTTCTATATCAATATGAGTGTTACTAACAAATTTTGCAGGCAAGTACAGGAAGAAAACAATTGAGAAAATGGACAAATTTCATTAATACTTGAAGATTCATTACAAATGAAAAATGGAAATTACATATTTGTTTTCCTAGTCTATTTTCTACTCAGGGACTCGTGCTTTACAGATAAGCATGAACACGTGCCCTACAAATTAGCATGAATGCTCCTGAGCAGCTTCACAGTCCATCAGAACTGGAAGGTCTCTTGTTCCACCCTTAAGAGACAAGAAGAGGAGCTGATTTACTTGAAGGCGGATCGTCACCGTGACCACCGGGACGCCTCCGTGCCTCCAACTTGCATGACATACAAGCATCACGGATTCTCTTCTTACGTTTCTCAAGCTCTCGGACGAGCTCTTCATCATCTACATCCTCATCCATCTCTTGCCAGATTAATGTGAGATCATCATATTCCTCATCAGGTAAATCGTTTTGATTGTTGGCAGCCATTGAAAAACGAAGAAGGTGAAAGGTTTTCGTAAGTTTTTCTCTGGAGAGGGTTTGTGTTTTAATAGATATATGATGATTATGCTTAACAGTTCTCTTTTATAGAGAATGTGTATTAAGGGTGCAGGTCATTTCTACAATCTCGATGAGACGGTTCGGTTTTCCATAAATATTTTTGCCTCGTTTGTTGGTAAGCGTGTTTTAATTCTATGACCATTAATTTGGTTATTTTTATTAAACCAAAACGCTATTCAGGATTGTTAAAATAAATTTTGTTTTCTTAAATAAAATTTTATTTTAATCTTATTGAATATTTTTTTTCAATCCTGATATGGCAAAATATTTTGTGCGGAAATGCTTTTATCCCTGATGAGGTTAGGTTTTTCTTACATCAGAAAATGCCTACTCATTATGGACTACTTTCTAATGCTATGGGGCAAGGCCCAACCCACCTTGTTCCTGACACAAGCATGCAACCTAAACAGTCTAAACAGTTACCAACCACCTCCACTGTCTCTCAAAAGACTTTAGTTGTAAAATCAAAGAAATCAGCTAGAACTGATGTGTCTGGAAGGCAATCAGGTTCAAAGGATTTTTCCTCTACACCACTCACTAAAAAGAAGATACAAGGGGGTGTACAAGGGGTCCTGGTGAAGAAAGCTGATAAGGTTGTTAAGAATGTTCCTGTGAAAAGGAAGTTAAGGTTGATTGATGAAAGTGATTCAGAGGATGACTTACCTATATCCTCTGTGATGAATGTGAATAAGGAAGTTGCTGATACTGCTACTAAAGCTGTGGTACCTTTATCAAAACCACAAAAGACAAGGAAATTATCAAAGAGCAGGTATCATATTCCTTTGACAGTGCAAATGAAGGATACTGATATTCAGACATCAAATCCTGATGAGTCATCTACTCCTGATGCTCTAGCAAATCCTGATGTTAGTATTCCTGATGCAACAACAAAAGTTGTCTCTCTATCAGACTCTCCAGCCTCTCCATCTCAGATTAGAGCAATTTCTTGGGAGAAGGTTTCTACAACTGCTTCCTTGGTTGGTCTTACACCTACATCAAAGAAAAAGAGGAATGCAGAAGAGTTAGTCTATCAGAGACAGAAGAAGCTGAAAGGATCAAGCCCACAAGAACCTGAATTTCAGAGTAATTCAGCAGCTACTGTTGATCCTGCCACACAAGAACCACTCAATCAAAGTTTGGGTGAAGGCTTAGCTAGTGGAATGGTCACACAAGAACCATTTTCTCAAAGGGAGAATGAAGATATCAACATTCCAGCTACACAAGAACCATCTTCTCAAAGTGAAGATGCAGGCAAAGCTACAGCTTCTGTTGAAAGATTGGTCGCGAACATTGTCAATGAGGGAAGCACACAAGAACCTTTAACTCAAAGTGTTGAAGAAGCTTCTGAACCTCAAGCTCCACAAGAACCATTGGTAGCAAATACTGATGCACGCATATCAAATCCTGACGATGTTCCTCCTGACGCTAGTGGTGCTCCTGATAATGAACCTATTTTGATACAGCCACTTCGTTCAAGACCAATGGATCATCCTATCTCAGAACCACAGGATAAACTGAAAGGTATTGCTATTCCTGATCCTGATATTACTCATGGTACTGTTGATGATACTTCTGATGATAGTGATGATGATGATGAGAATCGAAAAGAGAAGGAACAGCTTGCTACAGCACTCAAAATTAGTCTTGGAACTAATTTTGGTTCATCCAGTACATATATGGCTAGCAATGCTTCCACTGGGAAAGATCAGAGACAAGATTTTTCTATTCCTTCCTTTGATCCTGCAGAGGCATTTAGACAGAATGAATGGAACAATTCATGGCACCAATCTGATGAATCTATCAGTTTTTCTTCTGCTATTGAACATGCCTATAATGCAGTGAAGTCTATAGAGAATCAAGACTTGAAGAATCAACTGAAGGCTACAACTCTGTTATCCAAAAGTCTGAAAAGTGAGATTGATTCTATCAAGGGCTCAACTGAAAAAGTGAGGACTGATATCTTTAATAATTTTACAAAGGTGCCTACTACTTTACAATTGAGGGTAATGGACTCCCAAGTGAAATCTGTTGTTTCAGAACAAACCTCAATCAATCAAAGAATTGATTCTCTGGATACTAAGGTAACTGAAATTCAAGCCTCTCTTTCCTTAATTTTGCAATTATTGTCAAATCCTGATGTCAAAAAGGGGGAGAAGGTTATTCAGACAAAATGTACACCTGATCTAGTATTAAGAAATAATGATGATGATACTGGAGATGATGGTGGTGACAAAACCTCTGATGCTGTTGTTATGAAGACAATCCAAACTTCTCAAAGTCAAACAACACAGTCAACTCATGTTTCTGATTCTGGAGTTAAGACAGTAAGAACATTGGTGCAATCTCAGATCCTGACGGAAGATCAAATCCTGACACCTGGTCATGGACACATTCTTGCTACAATTCCTGAAGGTGATGAAGATGTGATTATTGATAATCCTGAAGATGCATCAAATTTATTCCAGAAGTTTTCTACAAAAGACGGTAGAATTGTTACTCTTTATCACACTGATAAAAGAGTTCAACAATTATTTGCCAGAAAAGCACTCTCTACAGCAAGTGAAGAATATCCAGATCTCTCACATGAAGAATTCTTGAGACTACAAAGAGAGACAATGGAAAGCTATACTGCTCCTGCTAGAGGTAGAGGAAGCAGAGGTAGGAGAGGTGCTAGAAGAAATAGAAGAGGTTCTTCAACTCAAATAGTATCTAGACAGACAAGGTCTAGAGGGTTAAGAATTGAAGAAATTCCTGAAGCTTCACAAAATCTAATAGATCCTGTTATCAAGGATATCATGGAGAAAGAAGACAAGGAATTTGTTGAAGAAGAACCTGAATTGAGAAGAAAATCAAGTAAATCAACTCTCAGCAATACAAATCAAATTGAAGATTCTAATCCTGACAATATTCAAGATCCTGACGAATCTGAAATTCTGCAAGAGGTTGATTTGATAATCTTATCTACTGTTGTTGATTGTCACAACAAAGAAGTAGATGAAGAAGAAGAAGCCATAAGAAGAGATATTACAAAGAGAACAAATGAAGATTTTAATCTCTATCTACAAAGGCTTAAAGTTTCAAATGAAAGAAAATGGAGAAATTCAAGCAGACAAGAATCTTTACTGGAAAGAAGCTATGTTTTTGAAAAGGAAAAGGATAAGAAGTGGAAACATATTAGCACATTAAGTTGTGATACACCTATCAATTTTCAGTCTAGTGGAATTATTACAAGCGCTTCAAGTGTTGTTGATTTATCTGAGATGGTTAGATCAAAAGCACTCTGGTTAAAGATGTTTTCAAATCTGAAGCAATTGTCAAGTAATTCAAGAGGAGGTATTGGACACAGAGATGGTGAATATCTGAATATGTCATATGTTGATCCTTACTCCTTGACAGAAATTGGAGGTACTTTAACTTCTGAAAACCTGAACAATTTATTAGCTGTTGATATAGTTATAGATTGTCATGATGGTTTTGAAAAGAAAGAAAAGCTTCTGTACTTTATGAAAGATGGTAGTGTGAAGATTCTATCTATTCAAGATCTGCTGATGAAAACTACACAGGAACTGAAATATGTTCACTATCTGTTAAGATGGAAGAACCAAGTGTACAAAGTATGGGCTGACATGATTTTGTCAACTATAAGAAGAAGACTGGATGGAAACAGTAATTTCGATGGTAATTATATTCCCATGTACTTAAATCAAAGAGGTCAGGATGTGGAAATGCAAAGAGGTATTGCTGTTAAAGAAGTAACTTTTGGTATGACTCAACTTACTCTCAATCCTGATGGGAAGGAAATTGCTTATCTTTTGCTTGAAGAGCACAGTCTACAGAAAAGCTCCATACAGAATCTCAGAGCAGCTATCTACCAGATTAATGAGGAAGATGAAGAACTCAGAAATCTTAAAGAAAAACTGATTCAAATTCTTGAAGAAAAAGAAGAAAGTTTATTATCCAACTTCTTGAAGATGAATCTGTTCTATCACAAAGCTTAAACAGATAAGTTGTTTCTGAAGATACTCGTACATTTTGATACATGTTTTTGACATCATTGAATATTTGGAATCTATACTTTATTTCACAAAGTATGAGATTGGGGGAGATTGTTAGATCAGAATTCAATGATCGTCAGAAGCTAGACTCAACTGATCAGGATTGCTGACGTCATCAGTATTGCATGGTCATCAGTATTTGATCAAGCGTCAGTATCTTATTGATCATCAGGATTCCTACTCAGACTATGATCAGTATTGATCATCAGAACTTGAAGCTGATCAGGATTCCTACTTCGAGTTATATTTGGAGTCTAGATAAACATGGAAGTTTATTCTATTTGTTCCTGGTTTGTAGAATGTAGCTATCGATTAAGGATAGGTTTCTATCTTTGTTATTGATTAGGACTTATCTTGTTATTGATAGAGAAGCTGTGTGTACTATATAAACACAGTCTTGGTTTCGATTTATGTATTCATTAGAGAGAGAACATAATCGAAGAGAAGCTCTTAAGAACAGAATTTCTTGAGAGAGTTTTTGTAAACTAGCAGCTCTCAAGAACATCAGAATTTCTTGAGAGAGTTTGTAACAGTTTTATATCAGATTTAATAAAGCTGTTATCTTTCTTTGTGATATATACATCAAGAAGTCGATTATCTTACTCTATTGTATTCAACCCCCCTTCTACAATAGATTATTACTGGGCAACACATGGTTCAGTAAAAAGCAAAAATCTATTTCCACTTCAACTGCAGAAGCTGAGTACATTGCTGCAGGAAGTTGTTATGCTCAGATAATGTGGATGAGAAATTAGTTGTTAGATTATGGCCTGTCATACTCAAAAATCCCTATTTATTGTGATAACCAGAGTGCTATTGCAATGACAGGAAATCCAGTTCAGCATTCTCTTACTAAACACATCAGTATCAGATATCACTTTATAAGAGAACAGGTTCTGGAAGGAACAATTGAACTTCATTTTGTTCCCACTGATCAACAACTAGCTGATATATTCACCAAGCCACTGCCTGAAGCTACTTTTAATAAATTGGTGAATGAACTTGGAATGATGAATTTTGAGAATTACTGAGGAAGGCTACAGAGAAGAAATCCTAATAACTGTCAAATCCTGATAGTTATTCAGAAAGGTATGTATCTTTGATCAAATCCTGATAGGACTCAATCCTGACAGGAAGTCAACTGGTCAATCCTGATATACAGGTCAGTATTTTCATTGCTAAATTTGTGCCTAATTTTTCGTCCGTATCTGCTAATGGACGTTTGAGTTTTAGTAGGACAACTGCATGCGCGCGTGTGTTGCACTATTATAGATATATCTATACATTCACATAAAAAGCGGTGCAGTTTTATTTAATGACACACGTAATCTGTCCACTAATTATTTGTGCACAAATCATATTTTGCCACCTGTTATTGAGAGTAATATTTTGTTTTAACAAAATACTTTTCATTGTTCTACATCTTTAATTACTCTCTCATCATCAGTTTTTCGTTTTCTATCTCTCTCTCTGTGCTTTCATACCCTTATTGCTTCATATCTTAATTCTCAAGTTTTCAAAAGCATTACAATGGCGTCTTCATCATTCATGAACAAACAAACAGTAATTCGTGATATTACTTTTGCCACTAATAACTTTGTAGCCATACTAGACCATCAGGAATTGCCTACTGAGTTCCATATAATTCAAGATTTTCTTACTTCAAGCCCATTGAAGTATGCTTTAACAGAGCCTGCGAGTGTTTCTTTTAAGTCTGTAATGCAGGTTTGGAACACAGTTGTTTTTGGTCAAAGTTCTACAGGAACTATTCTGATGCAGTTTGAATTCAATGGAGTAACTCATCATGTCACCCCTGCTGTTATTGAAGAGGCGTTGCATTTGCCTATTTTGGGTGATAAAGTTCCTAGTGTGATTTCAGACTCTACTCTATTTGAGTTTGCCACAAAACTGGGCTACAATGGTGAAGTAAAGAGATATGGCAATCTCTTCAGGACAAAGCTTAAGAAGGAATGAAATTTCTTCTTTGATACAATCAGCCGCTGTTTCCTGAACAAGACATCAAATTTTGATGCTCTTCCATCAGGATCTCTCAAAATTGGGTACTCTCTTATCCATTCTACAGTGTTTGATTATGGGTATTTTATCTTAAAAGCTTTAAGTGATAGGAAATCAGATAAGTTGGGTTCTGTCTGTTTTCTTAGATTTTTACAGTTGATATTTAATCACTTATGTCCTAATGTTGTTTTTGAGAATGATGTAGTTCTACCAATCTGTAGAATTACTGAGAATAATGTTAAGTCCTTAGTCAACAGTGATAAGGCAAATGGTTTTATAGGAAATGCTTTTATTCCTGATGAGGTTAGGTTTTTCTTACATCAGAAAATGCCTACTTGTTATGGACTTCTTTCTAATGCTATGGGGCAAGGCCCAACCCACCTTGTTCCTGACACAAGCATGCAACCTAAACAGTCTAAACAGTTAACAACCACCTCTACTGTCTCACAAAAGACTTTAGTTGTAAAATCAAAGAAATCAGCTAGAACTGATGTGTCTGGATGGCAATCAGGTTCAAAGGATTTTTTCTCTACACCACTCACTAAAAAGAAGTTACAAGGGGGTGACAAGGGGTCCTGGTCAAGAAAGCTGCAAAGGGAGGTGAGGTTGTTTCTGTAAAAAGAAAGTTAGTTCTCAGGGATGAGACTGACTCAGAGGATGATTTACCTATATCCTCTGTGATGAATATGAACAAGGAAGTTGCTGATACTGCTACTAAAGCTGTGGTACCATCATCAAAACCACAAAAGACAAGGAAATTATCAAAAAGCAGGTATCATATTCCTTTGACAGTGCAAATGAAGGATACTGATATTCAGACATCAATTCCTGATGAGTCATCTACTCCTGATGCTCTAGCAAATCCTGATGTTAGTATTCTTGATGCAACAACAAATGTAGTCTCTATATCAGACTCTCCAGCCTCTCCATCTCAGTTTAGAGAAATTTCTTGGGAGAAGGTTTCTAAAACTGCTTCCTTGGTTGGACTTACATCTCAGTCAAAGAAAAAGAGGAATGCAGAGGAGTTAGTCTATCAGAGACAAAAGAAGCTGAAAGGATCAAACCCACAAGAACCTGAATTTCAGAATGATTCAGCAGCTACTGTTGATCCTGCCACACAAGAACCACTCAATCAAAGTTTGGGTGAAGGCTTAGCTAGTGGAATGGTCACACAAGAACCATTTTCTCAAAGGGAGAATGAAGACATCAACATTCCAGCTACACAAGAACCATCTTCTCAAAGTGAAGATGCAGGCAAAGCTACAGCTTCTGTTGAAAGATTGGTCGAGAACATTGTCAATGAGGGAAGCACACAAGAACCTTTAGCTCAAAGTGTTGAAGCAGCTTCTGAACCTCAAGCTACTCAAGAACCATTGGTAGAAAATACTGATGCAAGCATTTCAAATCCTGACAATGTTCATCCTGACGTTAGTGGTGCTCCTGATAATGGACCTATTTTGATACAGCCACTTCGTTCAAGACCAATGGATCATCCTATCTCAGAATCACAGGATAAACTGAAAGGTATTGCAATTCCTGATCCTGATATATCTCATGGTTCTGATGATGATAATTCTGATGATGATAGTGATGATGATGATAAGAATCAACAAGAGAAGGACCAGATTGCTACAGCACTCAAGATTAGTCTTGGAACTAATTTTGGTTCATCGAGTACATTTATGGCTGGCAATGCTTATACTGGAAAAGATCAGAGACAAGATTTTTCTATTCCTTCTTTTGATCCTGCTAAGGCATTTAGACAGAATGAATGGGATAACTCATGGTACAGATCAGCAGATTCTGTTAGTTATTCTTCTGCTTTGGAACATGCTTATAATGCAGTGAAGTCTATAGAGAATCAAGACTTGAAGAATCATCTGAAGTCTACAACTCTGTTATCCAAGAGCCTGAACAGTGAGATTGATTCTATTAAGGATTCAACTGATAAAGTGAGGACTGATATTTTTAATAATTTTACAAAGGTGCCTACTGCTTTACATCTAAAGGTAGTAGAATCCCAAGTGAAATCTGTTGTTTCAGAACAAACCTCCATCAATCAAAGAATTGATTCTCTGGATTCTAAGGTAACTGAAATTCAAACCTCTCTTTCCTTAATTTTGCAATTATTGTCAAATCCTGATGTCAAAAAGGGGGAGAAGGTTATTCAGACAAAATGTACACCTGATCTAGTATTAAGGCATAATGATGATGATACTGGAAATGATGGTGGTGACAATGTGAAACAAGGAGAAACCTCTGATGCTGCGGTTTTGAAGTCTACAATTCAAACTTCTCAAAGTCAAACTACGCAGTCAACTCATGTTTCTGATTCTGGAGTTAAGACAGTAAGAACATTGATGCAGTCTCAGATCCTGACGGAAGAACAAATCCTGACACCTGGTCATGGACATACTCTTGCTACAATTCCTGAAGGTAATGAAGATGTGATTATTGATAATCCTGAAGATGCATCAAATTTATTCCAGAAGTTTTCTACAAAAGACGGTAGAATTGTTACTCTTTATCACACTGATAAAAGAGTTCAACAATTATTTGCCAGAAAAGCACTCTCTACAGCAAGTGAAGAATATCCAGATCTCTCACATGAAGAATTTTTGAGATTACAAAGAGAGACAATGGAAAGCTATACTGCTCCTACTAGAGGTAGAGGAGGCAGAGGTAGGAGAGGTGCTAGAAGAAGTAGAAGAGGTTCTTCAAATCAAACAGTACCTAGACAGACAAGGTCTACAGGGTTAAGAATTGAAGAAATTCCTGAACCTATTCAAACTCTAGTAGTTCCTGACAGGTCTACTTTTGGTGATGATGGAATTGTTGAAGAAGAACCTGAATTGAGAAGAAAGTCAAGTAAATCAACACTCAGCAATACAAATCAAATTGAAGATTCTAATCCTGACATCATTCAAGATCCTGATGAATCTGAAATTCTGCAAGAAGTTGATTTGATAATCTTATCTACTGTTGTTGATTGTCACAACAAAGAAGTAGATGCAGAAGAAGAAGCCAGAAGAAGAGATATTACAAAATGAACAAATGAAGATTTCAATCTCTATCTACAAAGGCTTAAAATTTCAAATGAAAGACAATGGAGAAATTCAAGCAGACAAGAATCTTTACTGGAAAGAAGCTATGCCTTTGAAAAGGAAAAGGATAAGAAGTGGAAACATATTAGCACATTAAGTTGTGATATACCTATCAATTTTCAGTCTGGTGGAATTATTACAAGCGCTTCAAGTGTTGTTGATTTATCTGAGATGGTTAGATCAAAAGCACTCTGGTTAAAGATGTTTTCAAATCTGAAGCAATTGTTAATCCCAAATGACCTAACAGAATTGTAGAAGGGGGGGTTGAATACAATTCTTGATATTTTCTTAAACTTAAAACACTTTATAAAATAAAACTGAACTGAATAAATAAAAACACAAGATATAAATAATTCAGTTGGATTGTTTGATGATCCAACTGAAGTGTTTTTATTGCGGAAATAATCTGTGATACACAAGTACACAGCTGCTCAGTTACAGAGTTGTAGAGAAGAATGCTCTCAAGGATAGCTAATACAAACTCTTTGTTTTTCTTCTCTTCCTCTATCTTAACTGCTACACTTGGTTATATATTCCCCAAGTTTACAATACTATTTTTGGCTACTCTAAAGTACACTAAAGGTAACCGCCAATAGTTTGCTTTTCATCCCTTTGTCCAGTGGTCCTTGGAGATCCTTGCTTTTGTCTTCATGCTTATTATGATCACTCCCAAGAGCCCAATTGGAAACTGGGATGTTTCCTTATTCCCCATGTCCATTTTAATGGTTTCCAATGCAAAGTACACTTCCACATCACCTTTAGATCTGTTCAGTAAACTGTCACTATCACTTTGTCAACTATTCAGAAAAGCAATAATGATTCGTTGATAGCAGGGAGATGTGTTTCGTTGATAGCTTTATTCTTCATTCCGTTGATGGTGTTTCTCTCGTTTCGTTGATGAGTAAACTCCATACCGTTGATGGTGTATCCTTGTTTCGTTGATAGAGTAATCCTCATACCGTTGACATGTCTTCACTTAGGCAAAATTACAAGGCATAACATATTTACAATTAACCAACCTATTTTGCCTATCTAGTACTTAGTCAACATGACTTAGAAAACCTATCTAATACATACATCGAAATGCATATCAAACTGTGAAGTATTGTACAGTGCAATTGCTACAACACTCATTCCGTTGATGAGCTTCCTGTCAACGAAACACTGCAAAGCATGCTATTCCGTTGACAGTTACAAAATGACTTAATACAAAATCTACTAAGTGTTTTTATAATTATCATCAAGAACAACATATTCCTAACAGCAATTGTCAAGTAATTCAAGAGGAGGTATTGGACACAGAGATGGTGAATATCTGAATATGTCATATGTTGATCCTTACTCCTTGACAGAAATTGGAGGTACTTTAACTTCTGAAAACCTGAACAATTTACTAGCTGTTGATATAGTTATAGATTGTCATGATGGTTTTGACAAGAAAGAAAAACTTCTGTACTTCATGAAAGATGGTAGTGTGAAGATCCTATCTATTCAAGATCTGCTGATGAAAACTACAAAAGAACTGAAATATGTTCACTATCTGTTAAGATGGAAGAACAAAGTGTGCAAAGTATGGAGTGACATGATTTTGTCAACTATAAGAAGAAGACTGGATGGAAACAGTAATTTCAATGGTAATTATATTCCCATGTACTTAAAGCAAAGAGGTCAGGATGTGGAAATGCAAAGGGGTACTGCTGTTAAAGAAGTAAATTTTGGCATGACTCGTCTTACTCTCAATCCTGATGGGAAGGAAATTGCTTATCTTATGCTAGAAGAGCATAGTCTTCAAAGAAACTCCATATTGAATCTCAGAGCAGCTATTTATCAGATTAATGAGGAAGATGAAGAACTCAGAAATCTAAAGGAAAGACTGATTCAAATTCTTGAAGAAAAAGAAGAAAGTTTATTATCCAATTTCTTGAAGATGAATCTGTTCTATCAAAGAGTTTAAACAGATAAGTTGTTTCTGAAGATACTTGTACATTTTGATACATGTTTTTGACATCATTGAATCTTTAGAATCTATACTTTATTTCACAAAGTATGAGATTGGGGGAGATTGTTAGATCAGAATTCAATGATTGTTAGGAGCTAGACTCAACTGATCAGGATTACTGACGTCATCAGTATTGCATGGTCATCAGTATTTGACTAAGCGTCAGTATCTTGTTTATCATCAGGATTCCTACTCAGACTATGATCAGGTTTGATCATCAGGACTTGAAGCTGATCAGGATTCCTACTTCGAGTTATATATGGAGTCTAGTTAAACATGGAAGTTTATTTCTGTTGATTCCTGGTTTGTAGAATGCAACTATCGATTAAAGATATGTTTCTGTCTTTGTTATTGATTAGGACTTATCTTGTAATTGATAGAGAAGCTGTGTGTAGTATATAAACACAGTCTTGGTTTCGATTTATGATATGAGAACATAATCGAATAGAAGCTCTTGAGAACATAGAATTTCTTGAGAGAGTTTTTGTAAGCTAGCAGCTCTTAAGAACATCAGAATTTCTTGAGAGAGTTTGTAACAGTTTTATATCAGAGTTAATAAAGCTGTTATTGTTATTGTTATTGATCTTTCATATTTGTGTTATATAAAGTCGAGAATCTTAAACAATTGTATTCAACCCCCTTCTACAATTGTTATTTACTGGGCAACAAGTAGTACGAACCAATCGAATCAGGCTACGACTTTTGGCATTCAACTTATGTATAGACATGAATGGTATTAGAGGATTGTAAGCATCAGAAGACTAAGTTGGTAATGTAACATTACTTAGAAATTGTATCAGTGACAGATTCAAAAGACATTTGGGTATTGTAATAAAAATTATTTATTCCGCAGTTGTTGTATTGTGTCGTTTCTGCGACTCTAACCTGTGTGTGTGTGTGTGTGAGACATATGTTGTGGGGTCATGAGCAGGTGAATTATGAATGGTGTGAGTAATACAGGTAAGGCAAGGAGTACATGGATTGTGACAACCCTAAATCCCTGACCCCGAATTTGGGGCTGTTACAGAGATGGTATCAGAGCGTTAGGTTACAGTCCTCAGAAACGATAGGAGATCGAGTCTTACAATACCCTTAATAATGATAAGAGCATCTAGAGCTCAAATTAAGTTCTTAGTCGGGTTAGAGGACATGACCCTGACTGTTTAAGATGAAGCCCGAGAGGGGACTTCTTTTGGGAAACCGTACTTAGGACTTCATGGTTAGCCACCTCGATTCGTATGAGTTATAGATGGATGGGACTCTGAGATATCAGATCCCGAGGCCTTCGAGTAGGCAATTGATGATGCGTTTCTTGAAATGGACGGAGAACCGATAAGGGAAGATCCAAAGGAGGATCTAGAGGAAGACCCCATAGTGGGTCAAGGAAAGAATCTTGTAGGGGACGTGTTGATTGATAAAGATGTAGTATTTTACTTGAGGTCGTATAATAGGACCGGACGAACCTTCACAGGTCAAATAAGTGCCGAGACGAGGGTTTAAGGATCGTTCATGATTCATCAAGAGGTATGACAAAGAAAATGGAGTAGAGTCTCCAAAGCAGAAGAGGTAGAGGCAATATAGCCAGTATCAGTGGATTGATTCGACTTGAACGAAACCTGTTACTCGTAGTCGGTTATAGTTGCCCATAAGGAGGTGGCATACGTAAGAACCAAGATGTTCAGATTTTCACGAACGATTAAGGGTACTTAGTTGCCTAGAATAGTGAAAGGAATTGCTTTGGCTATGAGGTTTCAATCCCCCACGACCAGCAATTCCACTGGAAATAGTGTCTATTACATCATTGAGGGATTTTATTATCTCACGGAGAATTTTGGGTATATGTACCATGCAAATGTTATTGTAAGACAAGCACGCTAAGACGGAATCGAGAACGAGATTTACCACCCTCAGGAAACCAGGAAGGAATTATGAGGATAGAACAGAAAGGTCGGAAATCAGACCCGAGTATTACTAGTAGGTAAATAGATTGATCAAATTTCCCTGATTTGGAGGGAAATTCAGCAAATTTTGGCAAACCTTGTCTTTCTGATTACCAGAGGATGTCACCAAAGAGAGTGGAAATTAGAGCGAACCCTGTGGATTGGATAATATAGCCGTTATATGGGTTGGTGGACAGACCCTGATTGTTATAATTGATTGGAGAGATAAAATGATGAAGTTGAGATTGGACGGTAAAGGCGAAATATATTTAAGGACCAAAACGGACTGAGAAATTCCGGGATTGACTTAAATGAAAAGGCTATTGTGCCAAAAGTGTTAAGCTTACGTAGCGCACGGAATTGATATGGGAGAAGGAATATTGGGTATAAGGATGATTGAAATAGAGACCGGATTTAAGCCTGTAGATTCTAACGATCTTCTGGAGTACCGCCCAGTCGACATGAGGAATTGTTATTGCTATGGGCGACAACGGTATCGAAGTCCTCTTACGATAGAACGCTTGCTTGAGATGCTTGCGCCGAATCGAATAGAATTCCCTGCAGTTGCAAAGGTCGATGGTTAAATCCTTAGCGACTATTATGAGTCGACAATAACGTAAGTATCGAGCACCTTAGGGTGTGCATGGAGAAGAAAAGCTATGGAATTGAACGATTATCCATAAGAGGAGCCGACATAAAAGGCATCCGTAGAGACTTTGGTAGTACCCTCCCCATTTGTAAATTATGTGGGGTACCTCCCCAATCTATGATCTATCTTGACCTCTCTCTGGGGAAAGAATTCTGATAAAGGGTATATTCCCTCTTCGAAGTGGTCTTATAACACTTGTGTTAAACCATATTCAGTTTCAATTATGCCAGAGGCTATCACAATGCCTACTTTCAGGTTTTTGAAGCCCTGTCAAATAATGTTATTTAAGCTTTTACTTTTCTTCAAATAATGAATGACCCTATGGTGATACCTCACCACTTGTTGTTAAGTACCAGTATCTTTTGGTTATTCTTTTCTTTGTATTTTCTTTGGAAACCGCACCTTTGGAATCTGTTCAATTTTAATCCAAGGTGTTCCTTTAAGAAATATTGTCGAAAGACGATAATCATTAAATTGATACCGAATTGCTTTCATACTTTTCAACTCCCACTGAGACGAACAACCCTATACTTATAGGGGCTACAAGGACTATCTGTCTGTGTGATAGAAGTCTGATGGGACGCCATCACTTGTAAGTTGTGAAATACAAGAAGGCTAATTACCTTTAGTAATGTCTCAATTGAGGCACACAATGTTGAGTTCTTATGATCATATTGATCTCTCGATAAAATTCTCTTACCTCCAATAAGGTTATCTTAAAACTCATAACCAGTGTGTGACGTTTTCCTTGATATGGGAGCTGTCTTTTCAAGGCCCCATAATTTTTGTTATCCTCATTGAATTCTAAGGGGAGGCCAACCAGGTCAAATAAGTCAAAATTCGCTGATAGGAATTAGATTCGCAACGAAATCGCCTATGACAGGAGCGAATCCCTAAGACGAATAGAATATTAGTGGCATATCAATGAAATTGGTTTATTCTCCCAAGGAGATTATGATAATGGAAAGTGTGTCAATCGATATATGGGAAAGAAATAGCAATGTGCCGTGAACTCCAGTGACAACGGTGTTAGATAGATGCCCTATGGTGAGATTGAAATTTTGGAGGAGTTGTTTACGAATGGACACTACCTCTGGGTTAGCAAGATAAGTATTGACGATGGAGTCAGAGGGAGCCGGTGTTGTGACTTGGGAGACGTGCAGCGTATGTGGTTCTAGAGGAATAATTTCCGGAAATATATGGAGACCCGGATGAAAATGAACGTTAAAGAGTTAAAACAAGAAACCATGACTGTGACCGAGTATGAGGCCAAGTTTTCCGAATTATCGAGGTTTGTTCCGGAGTTAGTGAACACAGAAGAAAAGAAAGCCAGTAGGTTTCAACCAGGGCTACCTCCAACAAGCAGCCCACTGTCAGGACCTTTAAATAGCAGGTGCCCTTCTATACTGTTTAGACAGAGCTAATGTATCGTTGTATATCAAGAAGTTGCATGACAATTAAACCTTAAGGCCGAGCCACTAAGGGAATAATTACAAGTAGAAATAGCCATTCGAGGGATTTTCCCATAAGACTGGTACGTCCAGGTTGTGAACTAGAAATATGAGGTCGACACTTTTGATAGACCTGATTCTTTTCAAGTTGGGAGAAGTTGATATTATAATAAGAATGGGTGGGTTGACACCCAATGGAGCCCAGACTGATTATAAGGGAGAGAGAGTAATAAATAAAAAATGGAGACAGATTCAGAGATTCTTGAATATAGTTCAGACTAAGAAACTATTACGCCAGAGATATGAGGCTTAATTGGCTCTTATGGTTGACGCCAAGAAAAGAGATACCAAGTATAAATGGAACTACAATGGTTTTGGGAGATTGTACAAGGTTTTAATGAGCTACCAGATATCGATTTGGATGACATGAGAATGAATACCGGGTATTCAGGGTATAGTGGGAATGGAAGAGTTAGTGACTCAGTTACAAGAGTTGTTGTATAAGGGTATGATAAGACCCAGTGTACCACCGTGTAGAGCCCGGTGTTGTTGTGAGAGAGAAAGATGTTAGCACAAGATTATATATCGAACCTCGAGAGTTGTATGAGTTCGACATGGAGAATAGGTACCCTTGTAAATGATTGTTTGATCAGCGGAAGAACGCTATGTATTTTCAAATTTATTTAAGAACTGGGTATCACCAGTTGGAAGTTAAATCCGAGGATATACCCAAGACTGCGATTCGTACTTGGAATAAACACTTCGAGTTTTCAGCGAGGTTATTTTGGGTTGACTAATGCACCCACAAATTTTATGGAATGTAATGAATTGGCTTTGAGTTACCCGTGATAGTAGATAACATGAGATAGAGAAATGGCTAGAATTGACCTAGAATTATGACTGTGAGATACACTACCATCCGGGGAAGGCCAATGTGGTGGCCGATACCCTTAATTAAAATGAGACAGAGATGGATTCCGAATAATCAGGAATTAAAGGATGAGATTTTACACAAAACCCAAGTTAGCCCAACGAACTAGAAAGACAAAAGATTTCACCAACAAGCGGCTGGTGACAACCAAGATAGACAGAAAAAGTATGCGGACTAAGCCCGCGAGTTTAGAGATGGTACTGCTATTGATAAGCTAAATGGCATGTTGATGGATGACAAGCAAGTTTATGTTGGTGTATTTTCTGTACAAACAAGATAGAGAATATGAGGTTAGAGATTCGTGATGCTAAAAGATATCCTCGTGGAAGGAATTAATGAGATTTGGAAAGAAATGGAAGTTGAGCCAGAGATTCATTGGGCCATCTGAGATTTTAAAACGCGTCAGGAAGATGGCCTACGAGCAAGCCTTACCCCCCCCCCCAAACTTGTAGAATGGTCATAACAGGGTTCATGCGTCAATGCTACGATGGTATACTATAGATGCCCGACATATGTTAGAGTACGAGCAGGTAGATACACAACCTGGTCTGACTTACAAAGGACAACCCGTGGAAATCATGGATAGAAAAGAACAAGTGCTAAGAGACGAGGTTGCCAAGCTAGTGAGAGGTTTGTGGAGAATCAAGAAGTGGAAGAATCCACTTGGGAGTTAGAAAGTGCAATGGAAGAGAAGTACCCCCAGTTATTCCTAAGCTGATTCCGGGACGGAATCCTTTTAAGGAGGGGAGACTGTAATAACCCGAATTTTTGGAAAAATTTAAAACTTTTCTTATTATGATTAAGTGCAGCAGTGAATAGTGATATTGGTGGATGAATAGTGATTTTGAGGGTTAAGAAAAATTTTCATGCCACCTATGTACGAGACGTAGTGTGGATATTCCGAAGTCATATTAGTGATCTACGGAGTAAATAAGTGAATGCAAAGACGATCAGAATTTAGAAATTCCAAAATTTATTTTGGTGTAATATTCGACCGGGCAGCGAATTATATATTATTATATTCAAGAAATGAGATATTAAAATTGAGGATTTGAGGATTTAATATTTTGGAATTTTATTATTTTATTCAAGTCGATTTAAGGATTCGATTGATGAAGTGAATAATTACTATTCACTGCGAAGATCGCGTAGAGTTTTTACTCGCTCTTTTGGAAAATATTTCGAATCGTTTCAAGAAGAACAAGGCAACATTTACAGGATTAAATATAGACATGGAAGTAACATGTAACGAGATTAATTCAAGGAATACAACATTTGGATCATCCATGTGAAAAGAAACGAATCAGTAAAGCAAACCAGTAAAGTTACTTTAACAGAACCAATGCATGTTCAACACATGTCGAGAGATGAAGCCACCTAGGGCTATGACTCACCACTCTTCACACAAAAATCAGCATTATCATTATTAATCAAGTCAAAAGCCAAAACAAAAAGAAAAACATTTTCATTTCTTCATTTCGGCCAAAAACAGACTGCCGGATTGTAAAATCCATATCTCCTTCATTTCGCGGTGGAAAATGGCGATCTATAGCTTGTTGGAAAGGTCTGGCGATAACCTACATTTCCTATTTCACAAGTTGGGTCCATTTGAGCAAGGTAAGACCTTCATTTGTCCAGTTCTTTAAACCGGTGTATAGTAACTCCGAGAATTCATAACTTGTTCTTGATTTTCTTTTGCAAGTTTAAGGATGATAACCATGGATAAAGACTCTCTTAAGGCTTACAAGCTCTTGTGGTGTGTTTAAGGATTCAAGGAAGGTATACCACTCAACCACCCATTTGATTTATGTTGAGATTTAAGTGAAGTTTCTAGAATAAGCATGATTATGGAATTTGGAGTATGTATGGTTAATTCTTGATGAATACTTGTTGTTGGTTGATGTTGGTGATATGTTCTTGAAGTATATAAACTGATATTGTTGTAAATATGGTTGTGTTGTTGAATTGATTTGGTTTTAAGAGGTTTTGACATAACAAAAAACCGGGAAACGTTACGATTATAGCCGTCGTAATGCCCATTTGATTTAAGGCTGTTTTGAGCAAGAATTACGAACTGGTCTTGGATTATTTTTGAACAACACTGACCATGAACATGTAGGTCTTGTTTTAAGGTTTGTTTTGGTATAAAGATTATGTCTATACGATTTACGGTTTAAGAGAAAAGTAAGTTTTAGTAAACGTCGTTCGGAGGAACAACCCCTTTCTGGTCAGTCACTTTGAGGCTATATTTGGACCACTTAGAAGCCATATTAAAATGTGAAACTTTGAGGAATAATACTAGAGACAGTTGGGAAGGCTCACGAAAACGATTCGGATTAAAAAGATTATTTTTCGATTTTATAAAAATGTTTTAGCCGAGGTTGCGCAAGTGAAAACCACTAAGAGCATGACTTAGAAATCGATGTTGCAAATGGTTAAGTATAACTTGGAGTTGAGGATGGATTTCGAACCAAACTTATGAGATAAGTATTTGACGAATAACATGGACTTAGTGTGACGCTAGAGCGAGCAAGTAATGCCTTGGTTGTGTTTCGCTTACATGTTTAAGCATTGAGTTATAAGTGATTTAGCGAGGGGATTAACCGTGTGTTTTCGTTTGACTTTGTCCAGATTGTCCGGCATCGTCGCGAACCCCTATCACTTCTCGAGCATCAGGCAAGTTTACTAAACCTGACTCTATTATTCAGAGTATGTATATTTTCCTATGTTCAATACTTGTGTATTCCCAATTTATATACCAAATCTTTGTTGCAAGCATTGTGGCAAGTTTTCTAAATCTATACTTTGAAGTATTGATTATATATTACTGCTTTTGCCATGTGTGGAGTTATACAGTTTTGCGATACATGTTATATATGGTATAAAATAGAGTTTGATTTTGGTTTATATATGAGCTTTGAGATAAAGTAGTTATAAACCGGTGTACCTTGTAGCTCTAGAGATAAGAGCATACTTCTTGTTTTCGACTCTAGACCGGGAGTCAGTATTTTGAGATATAGAGATAGCCGTGGAAACCCGAAGGGATTCCAGCGGCAGTGTACTAATTATTTTGAGGACTGCTATTATTAAACATTAATTATATTTCTAGAAAGTATTAATTACCTGGAAATGATTTGAGGGATGTTATTTGAATATTACCTCATTCGAAGGTTATTACTTGGAGATGATTTGGTAATTGGCTTATAAGTTAGATATGTGATATCAGTTATAAGCCAGGTTTTTATAAATGCCCTAGGGTAAGGGCAGGTGATTTTCTCTAAAGATCAGAAGTAATTATATTTTTGTATGTATTAAAGGTTATTTTCCGATAAAGATATCGGGTACTGTTATTCGAGGATTAATTATTTATTTAAAGTAAATTATTTATAAATATTCATTTGACGATTATTGACTTTAAAAATATTATTTATTAATATTCATTTTAAGAATATTATTTATTAATATTCATTTGAGGATTATCGACTTACAGAATATTATTTATATTCATTTGAGGATTATTGACTTTAAGAATATTATTGTGAATATTCATCTGAGGATTATTTAATGAATATTATTTTAAATATTCATTTGAAGATTATTTATTTATTTGATGAATATTAGTTTTGAATATTCATTCGAGGATTATTTAATTATTTAATGAATATGACTTTTGAATATTCATTCGAGGGTTATTTATTTAATTAATGAATATTATTTTAAAATATTCATTTGAGGATTACTTACTTAATGAATATTATTTTCAAATATTCGTTTAAGGTTACTTATTTAATAAACATTATTGATTATTTTCAAATCAAAAAGAGGTTCCCAAAACAATGTTTTTCCATTTAAATCTGTCTTTTAAAGGGGATTTAAATGCTCGCTCAACTATCAAAAATATGGGAAACCTGATTTAAGTGACTACTACTCTTTTTAAACTCTCAATTCAAAAACTGTCAAGGGACAGATATTTTTCGGAACAATGTAATTGTTGTAAGTCAAATATTGTGTTACCACCTCAACGATCGAGGGGTAAATTCATGGAACAAGTCGATATCCATTAACAAGCCTAGATTGGGAAATATTGGGGAATCTTCCTTTCCAACCTAGATATAACTACTTAGTGGAGTCGTATCAACAAGTGTTACACTTGGGGAAAGGAGGACGACCTTTACGTTTCAGAGTCATGGATTTCATCTGAACTAGGAGTGGTGTAAGTGGTCCAGTTGCGATTGACCCATCCAACTTTTTGGCCCCAAATGGGCCGGGAGGTCACTGGAAGGCGGTAGACAATGTCAGGCGTCGTGATTCTTCCATCTACATGTAGAAAACATATTTGAGCGGTGCGACCTGCTACTGATCATAGCAAGGTTAGGCACAGCGGGCGCGGTAGCAACTCCAGTATTAGTTCATCATCCAATTTGGATATTCCTGCAACATGTATTGGGATGAAGAACCAATCGTGTTGGCAGGGGGTCGAAAAATGCTTGAAAACGAAGTGACAATAAATCCATGCAACTCCATCTTTTATGAGTTATGACTCTGATAAAACCTGATTAAGGATATATATGCATAAGTGGATTATGGGTTACGGAAATATTATAATAATTTTCCTTGTAACTTCATCCTTTATATTAAACTAGTTTCTTATCTGTTTAAGGCATAACATGTGGCTACAGAAATATCTTTGAATTGTTATATTTTGGTAATATGTTATAAGTTCTATGTTGATAGTCTGCTTATATTTTACATAGCAGATATTTCACGAAAAGGATATACTGAGTTATCTTGTTATTTCCTCTTTTATACCATACTAGAACTTTGTTCATAGTATGAATATCAACGGTTGCAGAGTATTATGAAATGATATTTGAAATACCACAATGGTACCATTTTTGGAATATATTCCGATAAGGAAATAATTTCAGTATCGAGATATTTTGACAAATTATTGTCTTATACCCGCTTTATTCTGGGTTGAGTTAAAGGCAGGATTATGCCATATTTTTATTACCTTGCTGAGCTATCGCTCACTCTTGCTATTGTTTTATATATATTATATAGCAGCGAAGCAGGATGCCAATGGGACGACACATACCCCGCAAGGCGTTTCCATAAACAGTTTCTAGCAGTGATCCCGAAGAGTAGTACGAACCAATCGAATCAGGCTACGACTTTTGGCATTCAACTTATGTATAGACATGAATGGTATTAGAGGATTTTAAGCATCAGAAGACTAAGTTGGTAATGTAACATTACTTAGAAATTGTATCAATGACAGATTCAAAAGACATTTGGGTATTGTAATAAAAATTATTTATTCCGCAGTTGTTGTATTGTGTCATTTCTGCGACTCTAACCTGTGTGTGTGTGTGTGAGACATATGTTGTGGGGTCATGAGCAGGTGAATTATGAATGGTGTGAGTAATACAGGTAAGGCAAGGAGTACATGGATTGTGACAACCCTAAATCCCTGACCCCGAATTTGGGGCTGTTACAAGTTCTCTCTTTACTAGAGAGTTCATTGCCTGAACATTCAAGTGAGACAGTTTCTTGTGCCATAGCCAAAATTCCTCATTTGTGGCCTTAGTGTAGAAACAACAAATTTCTCCCTTGTCTGCAGCCTTAAGATTAGCTACAAACAAGCTTCCTTTCTTTACACCAGTTAAAACAACTTCACCACTTCCTCTTTTTGAGATTAGACATTGATCTTCATCAAATTCCACTTTGAAACCCCTGTTGGTGAATTGTCCAATACTCAAGAGGTTATGCTTCAGTCCTTCAACAAATGCTACATCTTCAATAATGACATTCCCAGATTTAACACTGCCATATCCCATTGTATAACCAATGTTGTCATTTCCAAAGGTTACTGATGGGCCAGCCTTTTCCTCAAATTGTGATAGCAAGGCTATATCACCAGTCATGTGACTTGAGCATCCACTGTCCAAGATCCATATGACTCTTTTATTCATGTTGCCCTGCATTCACAAAGTAACTAAGTTGTTTTTGGTACCCACACTTGGTAGGGTCCAGTTGATTTAGAAACATTTTTGTTAACAATTCTTCTGTCATAAATTGCATTCTTCACAGTAGGAGACTTCACTTTGTCTGTGGCTTTGGAGTTTACACTCTTGGGCTCACATGAAGTTTTCACCCTCTCAACCTTGATTGGGGATCCTGTCCTGTGAGTGTGCATATGTGTGTGTGATTCACAAGATTGTGCAGAATCCAGTTTATGCTTAAGAGATAAACAATTAGCAATCACAGTCACATAGCATGTCATGCAGTTTGAATTACCACAGAAAGAATCATGAATAGAATTTAAACCTACAGAATGGTTACTTATGTTATCAGCTTCAACATTTACTAGTTTATTACACTTATGAGTCAAATGATTAACATATAGGCATTTCTGACACTGTTTCCTAGGAGCATTTGGCACATAAGCATAGTTGTTATTCTTGTTGACACATATCTTACCATTTCTGTTTTGTTTCTTTTTCTTAACAACTTCTTTCTTGACTTTAGGACTCTTGACAAGGTTGTCTTTGGTCTATTTCTGATCAACAGATTTAGGAGAAGAAGAAGTGTCTTTGGCAGCCTCATCTTCTTCAAGAAGTTGTTGTTTGATGATCAATAGTTCTTAATCAAACTCAACAACACTTTTTGAAAATGGGCTTTTTAACACTGGACAGAATGGTTGGGGCATTTTTGTTTGTAAAGGATTCTTTTCCTTTGCCCTTTGCCTTCTTCCTTCCTTTGTCATTTTCATAGTCAAAACCAACTCCAACCTTGTAGTCTTCAGTGTGTTCCTTGTGATAGGTTTGAATAAGCTCAGATAAGTTTTTGAAACTTCTTAGCTTTTGTGACGCCCTCCAAACCCGGGGTACAGATTTGAGGAGTCACCCGACCAACGGTACACTATTTAACACATGCATAATATATATAAAGACATAAAATACCCCTTAACCAAGACCGCATCCAGATTATGGCAATGAACACAAGCTACTACAATATTTTATTAATACAATACCAGTTTTATCAGAGTTATTACATCACAACTTAGGTTCAAATCTAGACATCTAATCTAGAAAAGCAAAACAACAACTACCCTGCCAATGACAACCACACGAGGGGCTCTCCTAGCTGCCGCTGAACTATCAGTCACGCTGTGCCGACTCATACTCTCGTTTCACTGGAATAGGGTGAGAAAACAACAAGCAAGAGTGAGCCAAAATTGCTCAGCAAACATCAATGAATCATTTCTATCACAGTTGTAAGGATATGAATTTATGATATCAGAATCAACAATATTTAGCTAACACGTGCTTTGTATCAATACCAATTGAAGACAAAGAATTAGAATTTGGCTTATACATTTTATTCAAATCAAAGGTTGTGCTGCTGGCCAGCCACACATCAACCCCGGACTAGCTCACAGCATAGTCCTCTACTGGATCCTAGGCCAATCTGGGCCTTAAGTTATTCCGACCATAAATATGGCCCAACCAATTACCGGTCCATTTTAAAAACATGCCAAATCTATCATAGGGTATAAACAATAACATGTTCAATAAGATAAACTCAATGTATAATAATTGCAAGAGAGCTTCAACTGCTCAGTATCAAATGAAGATCGAGAAACAATCATGGAATAATTTCAACGGTACAGTGTACTCATTCAATAAGGAAATCAGTATTGGTAATCGATAATCGATGACCGTAATCAATAGTCAATAATGGAAGTCAAATGATCAATGGTTGTCAATAATAATCAAAGGATGATAATCAATAATAAATGGTGGTAAACAATAATCAAGTGAATTGGAAATAAGGGTTTCCGATGCAGATCAAATCAAAGAATCAAGAATTTCTAAGGAAATGGAATCAGTTGTCCAAATGCGGTTAAAAGATTGATAATTTGAATTGTTCTGGGGATAACGGTATTCAAGTAATCAAGACAATAATAATTTTTATCACAAGTAAAGGCACAGATACTTGCCTTGTCTAAGCTGTTGTCGGATCGACTCTGCTCACTCTACCTTTCCCTTTCCCTTGCTTCGGGAACTCGATTCTATAATTAAACAACTCATCACAATAAGTCTAACTATTCTCGTTCTACTCTCGACACTTATTCAATCAATAATCACATTTAAACAAGTAACCGGTTACGTATCGGACGTCCGGTATGATTTACGATATTTAAAACTCAGATATTTGCCCTAGTACGGGCATATACAGACTATAAAACACAACACACAATTAATATGAACCATATAGCACTTATAAACATTTTTAAAACATCATACGAAACTTATTTGAATTTTAAATAAGTCACGATTAATTTTTAAATCAAAACTCGGATTTTTAAATCCAATATAAACATTTTAAATGCAAATAAATCAATTAATAAAATTAATTGACACTCTTTAAAAACTCAACCTATTTTTAAATAAATAAATAGGCTTGAAAATAATTAAACTGAATTTTTAATTAATTAAATCTAATTAATAATTAATTTCTAAGAATTAATTGATTAAAAGAAATAACCAATTAATTAATAAATTAATTATTAATTAAAAATAATTAAAATAATTAATTTTAATCAATTTTTGGATTTAAAATAATAAATATAATTTTCCAGAATTTTTCTGATATTAAAATATATTTTTAAAATAAAAATATGAATTTTTAAAGTTTTTAAACTATTTTCGAATTAAATTTAAAAATAAAATCCAAAAATAGTTTTCAGAAAATGAATTAGGGTTTTGAAGATTGAAACCGGGTCAAACTTCGGGTAAACGGGTCGGGAAGAACGAATCCGGGTTGCCAAGAACAACCCACCGGATTCTGGGTTTTCCAGAATCCGGCCGTTGTCCAGCGACCGGAATCCTACGATTCTGTCCAAACACAAACAAACTTAGAGGGCTTTTGCTCGCCTTCTAAAAACAAACACAACCAACACACCATTACATCTGTCCCATGCCGGAGTCGAGCCCAGAATCCGGTCAAAGAAACCGTCGGGGAAGACGCCGGCCGGAAACCCGATCTCTCTCATTTCTACATGAAACTCTACGATTAATATCACAAAATGAAGCTTATAACTCACACAATCAAAGCCCCATATCAAAACTTATGTCAGATCAACAACAAGAACGAACGAAGTAAAAGAAAAATTTGGGTCAAAACCCGAAAATCAAACCCATCAAAATTGAACTCAAACATGAAATTAAATCATGGATTCTTGCCACTACGCCATAAGTGGTCATATGCAATGCTTTTTTACAGTTGCTATAGACCAAAAAAGCGTTGCATTAAGCTTATTTTTCACAAATGCAACACCAAACGGCCGTTGCATCCGCGGGCGTGGCGTTTGATATGTAATGCAACACTTTTGGTCAGCTACTGCAACGGAGAGAAAGTATTGCATTATAAGTGTACTGCAACACCAAAATCAAGGAAATGCAACACCAATGAGTGTTGCCTTAAACACAGGGCCACTTGCATGCCACGTCAGCAATGGGGCCCACTTAAAGGCCATGTCAGCACATGGTCCCACTTGCATGCCACATCAGCAAGTGGGTCCCACATGCCATAATGCAACACTTTTCATTGGCTTTTGCAACATTAATATTTTACTTAAGGCAACTATATATGCGTTAATGCAACACCAGTATATTATGTAATGCAATGCCATTTTGTTGAAATGCAACATTAGAAAAGGCAAATGCAACGCTTCAATTAAAAGTTTTGCAATATCAATTTTATACATACAAAACCCATCCAAAACATTTAACAACCCATCCATACCATCCTACAAGTGATGTACTAAAGGGCCAACACCAAGCACATACAATCAAGTCTTTAGTTTAAAAGTACAAAATGACCAAGTTTAGATATTAGGAATAGTAACATAGTGATATTGCTAAATTTCCATGCCGCCTTAGCCTTGAAGGAGTAACATTGTCATTTTGAGATCTTGACCGGCTTCACAGAAGACAATTGCATTTGCCTCAACAATTTTTCCAGCATCTGCCATCGCTTAAATCTTCATCTACAAGAAATGGCTATATCAATATTTGGAATCATACATGAAGTCAAATTACTTTTGTATGATAAAATGTACTTACATATTTGGTTTTTAGTTCCGTATTTCTCTTGTAAGTTCCCCCTAGTTTTCGCTCCCCTCATTCTCTTGTAAGTTCCCCCTAGTAAATTGGAAATGGATATATGGGGAGAAAGAGGATTTTAAGGACCTTTGTAACAGTTAACATTCTACTGAGTAAAAATCTGGAGAGAACATAATAATGATCATCATTATCACCTAACCACACCTTCACCTGAACCATTCAAAAATAGAAATTACAAGACTAACAATAAAGCCAAACACTGTTCTAGCAGAGAGCAAAGTCAAAAAGTTGACACAGACTGAAAAAAGAAAAAAAAAGTAGAAAGAAAAGGGACCTTTACAAAATCGTATTTGGAAGAAGCGTTCCGAGTGGAGAATGGAACAGCTGGGATATTTAACTTCTCTTCTTCTTTGTATTCAAATTCATCATAACTTCTACTACTAGCATTACTGCCTAATGCAACCTCTTTTTCCTTCTTCATTTGCACTCTATACTCATAAAAAAGAGTCATTAAGACAAAATTACCACCAGCATACAGAAAATTAGCTTCCAATTAAACCAGTACAAGCATAATATAATAACATCATCGGAAAGGAAAAAGAGAGAACTTCAAAATTCTTATAATAAGGTACATGCCACACACACTACACAAACACACTAGTAAGAGTAAGCAGGCATTTGAAACGTAAAGACGGATTATCTTTCTATTATTTCTGTCATAGCGGAATTTCAACATCGTAATTGACTACATACGAAACACTCCGTAAAATCAACAAATTGTTTTTACTTTTTACATATTCACAATTCATACTACAATTCAGTCAGTATTTTAATCAGTGTAGTCAAGTAGCAATTCTAATTATGTGATTTAGTTGGAACCTTGGAATTCTAATTCTAATTTACAAACTATATTTTCTATTGTTCAGCAAAAGTTGTACGATTATAAGTTCTCAATTCAACAAATACATATTGTAGCATCCTAAATGCAATTATACGACACAGTCATCATTTTACGCTACCTAATGGATTCTGCTACATAAAATCAACAAATTGTTTTTACTTTTTACATATTCACAATTCATACTACAATTCAGTCAGTATTATAATCAGTGTAGTCAAGTAGCAATTCTAATTATCTAATTCTAATTCTAATCTCGATCAGTTGGAACCTTGGAAGCTCTGCAGTTTCAGCAGCACACACACACACACACAAAAAATGATCTGTTAGTCCTTGTTTAATTTAGTAAGTTAACTTACATTCCTATAGGGTTGATAGTTACCATTGATCAGGATAGGCATGAGCTGTAGCAAAATCGATGCCAGGAACTCAATTATTTGCAATGAAATCATTTCCAATTTCATAAGCAGGATTTAAGGACTTCCGTTGAGGTGTTGATGGTCCATAAAATCCTTCTAAACCAGCTTCAAGCAAGTGGTTTCTGTCTATAGACTTAACGTGAGAAGCCATTTCCATTATCCACGCCTGTCAGCAAGAAATTATTAGGACATCGGTGATGAATGAATAAAAGGTCTACAAGTCAAAATAACATATCAAATATGCAACCAAATATAAAGGAGATTGCTCTAATCCAGAAAGGGCTAGTGCTTTTCTCACTTGCCTTTTGTTTCTGTTTAACATGTTAAGGAAGTCTGACAGAAACTGTTTCATATCTGTCCAATTATTTCTTCTTTTCAGTTGTTCTACAAGAAGCTAATATCTATAGAAAAAGAAATAATCGAACATGAAAAGTTAAATTGTTGGCTCAGTCATTATCTCCCAAGCCATAATTGTTGGCTCATTCTTGTAAACAACTCCAGTAATGGTGTTTTATCTGTTAAGAACAGTCTGCAGGATGTACACGAACCATTAAACTTTGAAATTCAAGAAATAATAAAGACATGGTTTGATCTTAAAGAAATATAAAATCATAAGTAGTCACTAATGACCGACAATGCATAATATACTTACCGTTATATGATTCTTGAATATCCCTTGACAACCGGGTTTCGAAAAAATTCATCATCAGATGCCAAGTGTGTCCTTGATTTTTAGCCCAGTTGACATACTGCATCTTCCCCCCAAAGCTCCCATAATGTAGACACGTGAGTGCTTTCATTTTCTGGTCCGTCTGTTGCCAACCCGAAATCAGTGAGCTTTGCCTTGTAATTCTGTCAACCAGTAACAAAAAGTTTGCAAGGCCTTGTTCCACTTGATCTTCTTCCTCTGCAACTATATTTAAAACTGTACAAATTGAGTAACTCACATACCATCTACTTAAAATAACTTTTAATTAAAGTAAGAGCACACAAAAACACTAAAAAACTAATGCACAAATTCAACAAATACAAAAATACAGAGCAAACACATACACAAACAAAATTAAATTATAATTTTTGTATGTACTTTATCTCTATGTCTTTAGGTCTATCTTTGTCTATTGTGGCTCTTGCTAACAGTAATTTCTAAACAAAGCAACACCCTAAATAAACCCTAAACAAATATGAACATACACAAGCACCAAATCCCCAACATTCAAACAAAAAATCCGGATTTGAATAAAATTCAACACACAAACCCGAAACATATAAACAAAATATTCGGATTTGAATAAAAATCAAAATACAAACCCCAAACATTCAAATATAAAATACAAATTAGAAAATATTAAAACCCAAAACACTGAAATACAAGTGAGTAGAATATCAAATCCCTAAATCAAGTTCAAATCGAATAAGTAGGAAATTAAATCCCATAATGAGAACCCCAAATAAGTTACCTAAATAAAATCCCTAAATGCAAACCCTAAACACTGAAATACAAGTGAGTAGAGATTACGAATTAATTGAAAAGAAGAAACTACTAATCAGAGTTGTACAAATTATAAATTGAGTTTGTGGAGAGTTTACCGGAGAGTTCGCACAAAGAGTTTCTCGAGATAGAGAGATCGAGCAGAGAGGGAGTAGTGTTTTGGGGGAAAGTAAATTGTTTTGGTGTGTTTGAATTATTTCGTTAAAGTTAAGGGGGGAAGTTGTCCGCCCAATATTTCACCTAGTGACATGTGTTGTGTACGTCTACGTGGTGTAAGTATATCAGTGTACATGTTGTATCTTCTTTCTCATTTTTTTTGAAAGTTTGTTGTTAATTTTTTTTGCTTTTTGGAAAATGTAATTTTACTTCTAAATTTAAAAGTTTTTAGAAAATTTAAAACATGATAGATACTCATATAAAATATACATAAAAATAATGCAATTTCTAATATATTGTATATCAAATTTTAATGTAAGAAATAGATCAAAATTTTAATGTCATTTAAAATATTTTGATAACTATATAATTTTTATAATCATAAAAATAATTTTTATAATCATAAAAAATATGATAAATATTTATACATAACAAATGTAAAAATAATTTCAATTTTAAAATATATTATTTTTCAAACTTTAAAGTAAAAAAAAGATTTAAATTTGAAGACATTTTATATATTTTGATAATATTTATACTTTTCATAATTCTAAAAATAATGTAGTATAATGCAACGCTTTTTAATAGTGTTGCATGTCATAACACTAGCATTCACTCTGCAACGGTGCATTCACATGAAATGCAATGCTTTTTGAGTAGTGTTGCAGAAGACCAAAACTAACCATAGCTTTTGCAACGCTTTGCTTGCAACGCTCACAAAAAGCATTGCATATGAGCACTTATGGCGTAGTGTGCTATTTAGAACCCTAGGAACATGTTAGAAGCAAGCAATTGAACGGAGAATCAACAGATTGAAAATCCCCAAATCGACCAAGAACCCTAATTTTAATTCGAATATTGAAAAATTCATATAAAATCGAAAACTTACCAGATGATGATGAGGTTGGAAGATTCTGAAACTAGAGATCAAGAGCTTTGATTTGAGTACAAGAACTTCAGATTTGGATTTCAATAACACCTTGAACGAATGGTTTGATTCTTCAAGAACACGAAGAACACGGTTCGGGAATTTTTTAATTTTTGGATAATTAACTGCAGATTTCTATGAGTTTCAAGGTACGATTCGTCTTTTTATATTTTTGGAAAAATAATACCCCAAACAACATTTTTGGATCGATATAGATCCACTGGTTCGTTTAAAAATCCTAATTAGGTTAAAAACACGTTTTACGAGGAATAATCAGTTAAAAAGGTTGATGATCATCCAATTGATATATATATATCATTATATAACTAATGCTCAAGAATACTGGGGCTATAACAAATGTAATATTGATATAAAACGATATATCCGTCCCCTTAAGCAATTAGGGTTCAGAACAATTTTTCCATTTTTGAACAAAACGAATTATTCTTGCAGAATCAAATAGGTAGGAATGAAATGATACGAATATCTCTCCCGATAATGATTCGAATACGAAAGACGAAGAGATAATAATTAATGTACGAAATTCCAACGGGGCCCTTGAATTATCAAAACGGGGCTCATATTTGAAGAAAATTCCAAATGACGAAATATTTGAAAGGGGCTTCCGACTCACCAATTAGCACATAATCACACAATAATTATCACTTAATAATATTCCAATACTCCACAACAAATATTTTTATATTAAATATATCATTTATTTAAATAATAAAATTCACGGATATTACATCCTTTCCCCCTTAATAGGATTCTGTCCTCAGAATCAGATCAAGGAAAGAACTGGGGATACTTCTCTAACTCCCAGGTAGACTCTTCTACTTTAGGATTCCTCCACAAAACTCTCACTAACGCTATTGTCTTATTCCTTAGTACTTTCTCCTTACGATCCAATATCTGAATCGGTCGTTCTACATAAGATAAATCTGCCTGGACCTCTATGGGTTCATACTCTATTACATGATTCGAATCTGGTCGATACCTCTTAAGCATAGATACATGAAATACATTATGAACGTGCTGCATATGCGGCGGCAATGCTAACTCGTAAGCTACCTTGGCCACTTTCTTCAAAATCTCAAACGGTCCAACATATCTCGGACTCAACTTCCCTTTCTTACCAAACCTAACTAATCCTTTCCACGGTGAAACCTTTAGTAACACTTGCTCTCCTTCTTCGAATCCCACATTCTTTCTGGCTAGATCCACATACTTTTTCTGTCGGTCCTGAGCTGTTATCAATCTTCTTTGAATCAATTGAATCACTTCCTTTGTTTGTTGCACTAGTTCTGGTCCTATCATCTTCCGTTCACCAACTTCTTCCCAATACACTGGAGATCGACACTTTCGTCCATACAAAGCTTCGTAAGGTGGCATTCCGATGCTCGCGTGAAAACTATTATTATATGAAAATTCCACCAAGGGTAGATGATCGTCCTAACTGCCTTCAAAGTCAAGTGCACATGTCCTAAGCATATCTTCAATAGTCTGAATTGTCCTTTCGCTTTGACCGTCCATCTGCGGGTGATAAGCCGTACTCATTCTTAACTCGGTGCCCAAACACTCTTGAAAACTCCTCCAAAATCTTGAATTGAATCGAGGGTCTCGATCAGACACTATCGATACTGGAACTCCATGCCGTACTACGATTTCTTTTATGTAAATATGAACTAACTTATCCAGCGAGAATCTTTCTTTAATTGGAAGAAAATGCACAGATTTCGTCAATCGATCCACGATAACCCAAATGGCATCATGGTTAGTCTTTGTTCTTGGAAATCCTACCACAAAGTCCATCGCAATATGTTCCCACTTCCATTCAGGAATTTCCAATGGTTGAAGTAATCCACTTAGTCTCTGGTGTTCCGCCTTGACTCTTTGGCATGTAAAACATTTACTCACCCATTCAACAATCTCCCTTTTCATATCTGGCCACAAAAAGTTCGTTTTAAGATCTCGATACATCTTCGTACTCCCTGGATGAATTGAATACTTCGAGTTATGCGCTTCGTGCAAAATTTCACTTTTCAGTTCCGCTACATTAGGTACCCATATTTCCCTTTGTCGTCCGGTTGGCTACATATTTCCTCACATGTCATCTTACGCACATCATCATTCATAACTTGCTCTTGGCACTTCCGTATCTTCTCCAGCAATTCAGGTTGAAACGTCATGGTATAAATCATTTCTGTCGCATCCTTCAGAATACTTACTTCGATCTCTAATTTCTCAAATTCCTTGTATAACTCTTTGGCCATCGTCAGTGTATTTAATCTATCTTTTCTGCTCAGTGCATCTGCTACCACATTTGCCTTGCCGGGATGATAGTTGATAGAAACGTCGTAGTCCTTGATTAGTTCTAACCATCTTCGTTGCCTCATGTTCAGCTCTTTCTGAGTAAAGATATACTTCAAACTCTTATGATCGGTGTAAATTTCACATCTCTCTCCATACAAGTAGTGTCTCCATATCTTCAAAGCAAACACAATCGATGCTAACTCCAAATCATGTGTAGGATACTTCTGTTCGTGGGGCCTCAACTGTCTTGATGCATAAGCAATCACCTTGTCATGTTGCATAAGTACGCAACCCAATCCTTTGTACGACGCATCACTATAGATTACGAATTGACCTTGATCGTCTGGTAACATCAATAACGGTGCTGTAGTTAGTCTCTTCTTTAACTCTTGGAAGCTTTCTTCGCATTTATCGTTCCATATAAATCGCCCGCTTTTCCTTGTCAGCTTGGTCATTGGAGTAGCTATCTTCGCAAAATCTTGCACAAATCTCCGGTAGTATCCGGCTAATCCCAAGAAACTTCTGACTTCAGTCGGTGTCCTTGGTCTCTCCCAATCTTTCACTGCCTCTATCTTTGCTGGATCCACTTTGATGCCTTCGCTGCTCACCACATGTCCCAAGAAATGAACTTCTCTCAACCAGAATTCACACTTGGAAAACTTCGCATATAGTCTTTCTTGTCTCAATGTTTCCAACACAATCCGCAAATGGTCTGCATGCTCTTCTTCTGTCTTTGAGTATATCAAGATGTCGTCGATGAATACCACTACAAACTTGTTCAAATATCTCTTGAAAATCCTGTTCATAAAGTCCATAAAAGTTGCGGGTGCATTTGTTAGTCCAAACGCCATTACTAAAAATTCATAGTGCCCATACCTTGTTCGAAAGCCTGTCTTCGGTATGTCTTCTGGTTTAATCTTCAGTTGGTGGTATCCTGACCGTAGGTCAATCTTTGAAAAATGTACCGCTCCTTTCAGTTGGTCAAACAGATCATCTATCCGGGGTAACGGATACTCGTTCTTAATGGTCAGCTTGTTCAATTCCCGATAGTCTATACACAATCTCATGCTTCCATCCTTTTTCTTGACAAACAATACTGGTGCTCCCCACGGCGAAACGCTGGGTCTAATAATTCCTTTTTCTAGCAAATCTTGCAGTTGATTAGCCAACTCCTTCATCTCCATTGGTGCCATCCTGTAAGGGGCCTTAGATACTGGCTCCGCGCCTGGTACTAAGTCTATCGCAAATTCAATCTCTCTATCTGGAGGTAAACCTGGTAATTCTTCCGGAAAAACATCTGGAAACTCATTTACAACTGGAATATCTTCTAACTTAGAAACTTCCTTGTCTATATCTATCACATAAGCTAAATACGCCTCACAACCTTGCCTTAATAATCTCTTAGCCTGAATCATCGTCAGGAACCTCTTTCTTTGCCTCTCTCCTCTAAATATTATTTCTTTCTTTTCTAGGGTAATCAAAGTAACCCTCTTATTCTTACAGTCAATACTCGCATCATACTCAGTCAACCAATCCATCCCTAATATCACATCAAATTCACCTAACTTAAAAGGTAACAAGTCAACATAAAAACGATTTCCCAAAATCTCTATCTCACAACGAGGATAATATGAACTGACCGCTATACGATCCTGATTAGCTATCTCTATATTCAACACTCCACTTAAGGGTTTCATTACGTAATTCAATCTACGAGCAAACGTTTCAGAAATAAAAGACTTCCTCGCTCCCGAATCTATTAACACTTTAGCAGGAATAGAATTTACTAGAAGTGTACCTGCCACCACGTCGGAATCTCTCACTGCTTCTCCCATTGACATATTGTAGGTCCTGGCTAACGGCTGGACATTAACAACTGGGGGTTCTTCAATTGCCCGAATCACATTGTTCACGGGTGCTGGTGCTCTACAGTCCTTAATCATGTGACCTGGTTTCTTACACCGATGACACACGATGCCTATCTTACAATCCCGTGAATAATGTCCCTTCTGGTTGCATTTAAAGCATGTGACATTCAATCGATGGCATATCCCTGGATGTCGCTTCCCGCATGTCTTGCATTCTGGTAGTGGGGGTCTAGAAAGTCCCTGCTGACTGCCGGCTGGTAGACGGTTATCTTATCCTACGCTCCCGGTATCTGGTTTCCTGAAACTTGTATTCCTTCCGGGCTGAAATCCCGGTTTCTTATTTGCCTGCCCTTGAAAACTTCCCTGTTGCTGTCCCTTATCGGGTATCCCTGCTTTCCTTTTCTTGTTCTCCCTCTCTTTCATGTAAGAATCACTCTCTATCTCCGCAATCATTGCCTTTTGGACCACCGCTGCATAGGTGTCCAACTCCAATATAGCTAACTTACTACGAATCCAAGACCTCAGTCCCTGCTGGAACCTCTTGGCCTTCTTCTTCTCCGTATCTACATAAGTTGGAACAAACCTTGACAACTCCGTAAACCTTGTTTAATATTGGGGCATTGTCATACTTCCCTGCTTTAACTCTAAAAACTTTAATTCCATCTGATCTCTCATATAATCCGGAAAATACCTTTCCAAAAACAACTCTGTAAATCTTGCCCACGTAATCAATCCTTCGGGTTCCATAGCCCTACTCGTTTCCCACCAATAACTGGCCTCATTCTTCAGAAAATAGCTTGCATACTCCGTCTTCTTATCCTCTGCCACTTCTATCAAGGCAAAAGCCTTTTCCATCTCCTTCAACCATGCCTTAGCCTCTACAGGGTCTGCTGATCCTTTAAATTCTGGAGGTTTTGCTGCTTGGAAAGATTTGAACGTAACCGCCGATGCTGCTTGCTGGTGATGCTGTTGATTCTGCTGATGCTGATGTTGTTGCTGCTGTTCTAAGAGCTGTTGCTGAAATGCTTGTTGTTGCTGTGCTAATGCGGCAGTCTGTTGAGTAAGAGTATTTAACAATTGGATTACCATCGGGTCCATGTGGCCCGTGGGAGGTGTATTTTGTTGACCTTCTTGGTCAGGGGTATCAGTTGAACGAGTTTGTCGTCTAGAAGCCATATCGCTGATGAATAAACAATAATTGGCTTAATCAAACAGTTCATATAAGAGAAGGAAGGATCACAATTGATATTTCGAAGGTTTATAGATTTTCTCAATGGTGTATGGGTATACTCGTTGTAACAAGTAGAATAACAGTTATAATGCTGGAAATGAATGACAAGGGAATAAATACAGTTCTATAAAAGAGGTTTATCATACATATATATATAGATAGAGTTAGTACAAGCGTAGAATGCTTCAAAAGAAAATATATCATGGCTGAACCATAACTGCCGACCAGCAATACAACAAAAATGCAACAACAACCCGAGGCGTTCCTATAAGCCCGGTGCACTGTTGATACTACAATTTGCATCTATATACTAACTATCTAGAAACCATAAATCCATGTCACATCTGTCTACTCCTAAACCTGCTCACAGATTACCTGCTCCTGTCTGCCATAACGGGGGTCCTGAAATCTCTGCAATCTCACTCATCGCATAATCCAAAATCTGTCTCATCCACGCTATTGTCTCTCCCTCTCGACTAGAAGCTAATCCATGCAATCGAGTCTCAACCAAGGTCCTCGTAACCCTAAACCTCATCTGAATGTCCCTTATCTGATCTCTAAGTCTGTCCCTCTCTCGGATGGCGGATGCCTCAATCGAACGAATCTTCCCCATCTCTATAACCTGTCCATAAAGGTACTCCCTCTCTCTACTCACCCTCTGATACTCATGGTGTGGAACTGGTGGCTCACCTAACTGATACAAAGGCCCACAAACTGATGTCTGAGACACTGGTGCTGGGGCTACTTGTCGGAGTGGAATAGGACAAGGTACCTGATCTCTCCTGACTACCGGATGCTGATGCCTAGGCTGATATCGCACTGGCCGAGACGGTCCTGCTCTCTCAACGGGTGTAGGTATCTCTTCTATCGTATCCTCGGAAGGGTCTGAGTCTGAACTAGAACTAGGGGGCTGCAATTATAACCACATTTAATTACTACGCATAATATCCCTAGTTGACCTCCTAACATTCTTAAGTGAATTCCTAACTCTCTATGTTATCCTGGACCCTAAGTCCTAACTTGTTTCAATTACCATAACCTGTTGCTCTGATACCAACCTGTGACGCCCTCCAAACCCGGGGTACAGATTTGAGGAGTCACCCGACCAACGGTACACTATTTAACACATGCATAATATATATGTTAGATATAATTGCTGATAAGTGTTTATCAGTGTTTAAGTAACAGGTATTCATCAGAGTTTACTAGAAGCCAGTCAGAGTTTATTAAAGTCTGACAGGGTGAGAGTTTGCTAAAGCTGTCGGTGCTAACATTGAAGATTCTAGAAGCAATATATCTTGAAGATGGAAAGAAGCAAGATATATTGAGACAGACAAGGAAACGGAACAGAAGACAGAAGCAATCCTAATTTGATATAATTTGTATAGATAATTTATAGGAATATCAATTAGAGACTGATTCTATGTAGCTGTGTACTATATAAACACATATAGGTTAACCCTAAAAGGGATGCGATTATTGAAAACATTATTCTTGTAACCTAGCAGCTCTCTATGATATTTTACATCACAAAGAGAAGAGTTATTTATATAATTCAGTTGTTGATTCATAAACAGTGTTCTTTATTGTTATTATCATAATTATATTGATTATATATTGTGTAATCGGCCTAACAATTGGTATCAGAGCCAAGGTTGTTTAATATATACAGTTTATCGATCTAAACACAAGTATAATCATGGCTGACAACTCTCAGGAAGGTTCTAATGCAGGTTCGAATGCTCAGAAGGTTCAACCAACTTCTGTTAGTCGATATGAGACTATAAGTGTTCCAATTCTAAGACCAGTTGAATATCCAATATGGAAAGTGAAGATGACCATGTTTCTGGAAGCCACAGATCCAGAATACCTTGATAGAATCAATGATGGTCCTCATATGCCAAATAAATTGTCTCCTGTTATTACTGGTCAAGAACAAAAGACTGTTCCAAAAGAGAAGAAAGACTTGACTCCTGAAGACATCTCATCAATTGCAAAGGATGCAAAGGTTAGACATTTACTCCATAGTGCCTTAGATAATGTCATGTCTAACAGAGTTATTGGCTGCAAAACTGCTAAAGAAATCTGGGATGCTTTAGAAGTCAGATGTCAAGGAACAAGTGCAATAAAGAATAATAGGAAAACCATTCTAACACAGGAGTATGAACACTTTGACTCGAGATCTAATGAAACTTTGACAGATACTTATGACAGATTTTGTAAATTGTTGAATGATTTGTCCCTGGTTGATAAAGAATATGAACTTGAAGAGTCAAATCTCAAGTTTCTGTTATCTCTACCTGAAAGATGGGATTTGAAGGCAACAACAATTCGAGACAATTATGATCTTACAGAAACAGATCTTGATGAAATCTATGGGTTGCTCAAAACTCATGAACTGGAGATAGAACAAAGAAACAAAAGATCTGGAAAGAAGACAAAATCTGTTGCTCTTAAAGTTGAAGAAAAGCCTGTCAAGAAGGAATCATCAAGAAAGAAAGCCAAAGGAAAGGCTTTAGTCATAAAATCTGACAGTGAGTCATCAAACTCTGATGATGGCTCAAACACTGATGATGAAGCTTCTGATTCTGAGGATGATGATGAAGAGATGATGAAAATGGCTGCTTTGATGGTTAAAACTTTCAAGAAGATGGGTTTCACAAACTTCAAGAAAGGAAAAAGATTCTCAAGTAGAGACTCAAACTCTGAAAGGAAGAATTTCAGAAAGTCTGAAAGAAGGGATACCAAGTCTGGGAAGAAAGACAAGTCTGAGATCCAGTGCTACAAGTGTAAAGAGATGGGTCATTATGCTCCAGAGTGCAAGAAAGGAAAATCTGAGAAAGCACTCATCACTAAAGGCAAGGACTGGGCAGACACTTCAGACTCAGATGAGGGAGTGAATTATGCCCTCATGGCAACTGTTAAAAATGAAGCTGAGTCATCTGAAAACAAGGTACCCCTAACAACTTATGCTTATGATACTGATAACATATCTGAATTGAGAATTTATCTAAAAAGCATACATGTTAGTTATAGGGATCAGACTTTAGAGAATGAAAGAATCAAATCTGAGAATCTAGGTCTTAAAGAAAGGAATAAATTTCTTGAAGAGAGACTTGTTAACATGCAACAAGTTCAAAAGGAGAGAGATGATGCTGTTTATGTTGAACAGGAATTGCTTAAAAGATATAGGCAAATAGAATCTGAGTTGGAAAAAGAGAGGAAAGTGATTAAAACTTGGACTAATTCTGGAAAAGACACACATCAAGTTTTTCAGACAGACACTGTAGGTTTAGGTTACTGTGAGAAAGATGAACTTAGGTTTAAAGATAAAGTGAAAGTGAAACCACAACTTAAACCTGTGAAATTTGTTTCTGAATCCAGTAAGCTAAAGTCTGTAGTAGTTAAAATAGAAGCTGTTAAAGAACCAGTAAAAATCTGTGATAAGCAGATTAATGTTGGTTCAATGACAGAAAAACAATTCAAACATAAGCTCAAAGAGGTAAAGTCTATCAACAAACAGAAAGTGTCCAAGAAAAATAGGAATGGAAAAGTAGGCATTAATAAAAGAAATGATTATCTGCCTAATTCTGATGCTCCTAGGAAGACATGTCATAGTTGTGGTAGCACTAACCATCTTGCAAGTTTCTGCACGAAAAACAAAGATATTAATTCTTTACCCTCCAAGTCTGGAGTAAAGAATGATTATGTTAGGGTTAGACCACAGACTTTATGCACACACTGTGGGAGCACTTGGCATTCCATTTATACTTGTAAGAGTTATCATGCTATTTATCACAACTTTTATGAGCTAAAACCCAACCTGAAATGGGTTAAAGCAAACTCTGCAAGTGTAAAGTCTGACACAGTTAGCTTAAACTCTGTTGAAAGATATTCCGCTGCAAAAGCTAACAATGTTAAGAAAGCCAAAGGATCCAAGCAAGTCTGGATCCTTAAATCTAACTCTTTGTAATTGTTTGTGATTGCAGGGCATAAGGGAAAGTACCCTAGTCTTGGACAGTGGATGTTCAGGACACATGACTGGAAATAAAGCCCTGCTATCAGACTTTGAGGAGAAGGCTGGCCCAAAAGTTTCCTATGGAGATGGCAACATAGGACGTACTCTGGGATATGGAAATATCAATCTTGGAAGTGTCATCATCACAAATGTAGCTCTAGTCCCAGGACTCAAGCATGATCTGCTTTCTGTGAGTCAAATCTGTGACAGAGGATACCATGTAGATTTTCATACTGAACATTGTGAGGTTATCAGCAAATCTACTGAGAAAGTTGTTCTAGTTGGACACAGGCGCAATAACATTTATGAAGCAAGTTTGGTAACAAACTCTGAAGGAAAAGCTGTGTGTCTATCTGCAAAAATGTCAAATGAAGAGAGTTGGAAATGGCATAAGAAGCTCTCTCATCTAAACTTGAACAACATCAATGAGCTGATTCGAAAAGATCTTGTAAGGGGACTTCCAAAGTCAACACTCAGCTTAGATGGTCTATGTGATTCTTGTCAAAAGGCCAAGCAAAGGAAGTCCTCTTTCAAGAGTAAATCTGAATCTTCAGTTGTGGAACCTTATCATCTTTTACATGTTGATCTCTTTGGTCCAGTGAATGTAATGTCAATGGGCAGAAAGAAATATGCTTTGGTAATTGTTGATGAATACACCAGATATACATGGGTGTATTTCTTAGCAAAGAAGGATGAAACTGCCTTAACTTTGATGAATCATGTGAAGCAATTGGACAAAGGATCACAACACAAAGTGAAAATTATCAGGAGTGATAATGGTACTAAATTCAGAAATTTTGAAATGGAAGCTTTCTGCAAAGAAAGAGGAGTGAAGCAAGAATTCTCTGCACCTGGAACTCCACAGCAAAATGGTGTAGTTGAAAGAAAGAACAGAACCTTAATTGAAGCTGCCAGAACAATGCTTGATGAAGCAAAATTGCCAACTTATTTCTGGGCAGAAGCTGTTCAAACTTCTTGTTTTACTCAAAATGCTACACTGATCAACAAGCATAGGAAAACACCAAATGAGATGGTGAAGAACAAGAAGCCAAATTTGAAATATTTTCATATTTTTGGATGCAAGTGTTTTGTGTTGAAAACTCATCCTGAACAGTTGACCAAGTTTGACTTAAAAGCTGATGAAGGAATTTTTGTTGGATACCCACTGTCAACTAAAGCATTCAGAGTCTACAATCTGAGAACTAAAGTGATCATGGAATCTATACATGTGTCATTTGATGACAAGAAAATAACTGGAATAGAAGATGAAGAATATCATGATCAACTTCGATTTGAAAATGAAGATCTAAACTCTGATGACGTAAACTCTGATGAAGAAAATCCAACAAACTCTGATGAAGCATACTCTGAACCTCTACTGGTAAACACTGAGGAAATTTCTCTGACAGAACAAAATAGAGAACCAGTCGAGGGGGAGCGTGAAGATACTTCAGAAACATCTCAAGATAATAATTCAAATTCTGAAAGTGAATCAGCTGAAGGATATATCCCAAACTCTGAGTCAAACACTGAAAATCCAAACTCTGAGCAGTCCAATTCAGGGGGAGCCTCAGAGAATGCAAATGGTCAAGAAGAAAATCAGGAGAGCATGGATCAAGGGGGAGGATCTAATAATGATAATAGAAGCCAATTACCAACAGCAAGAAGGTGTACACAAGCTCATACACCTGACTTGATAATTGGAGATCCAGAAGCTAGTGTAAGAACTAGGAGTGCTACAAATAATGAATGTCTGTTTCATGCATTCTTATCTCAAACAGAGCCCAAGAAAGTGGAAGCAGCTCTTCAAGATGCTAACTGGATAACAGCTATGCAAGAGGAGTTAAATGAATTTGAGAGGAATGAAGTCTGGACACTTGTACCAAGACCAAAGAACAGATCTATTGTTGGTACAAAGTGGGTTTTCAGAAACAAAACATACAGTGATGGAGTGATTACGAGGAATAAGGCTAGACTTGTGGCTAAAGGCTATTCACAGCAGGAAGGAATTGACTATGATGAAACCTTTTCTCCAGTTGCAAGATTGGAGGCAATAAGGATTTTTCTGGCCTATGCTGCTCACAAGAAGTTTAAAGTCTTTCAAATGGATGTGAAAAGTGCTTTTCTCAATGGGAAACTTGAAGAAGAAGTGTTTGTTGAACAACCACCAGGGTTTGTAGATCCCAAACATCCAGATTATGTCTACAGGCTTGATAAGGCATTATATGGACTAAAGCATTCACCGAGAGCATGGTATGAAACTCTGGCTCAATTTCTTTTAGAAAGTGGGTTCACTAGAGGTACAATTGACAAAACCTTGTTCTACTTTAATTCTGGTGATGATTTGCTGTTAGTTCAAATCTATGTGGATGACATAATTTTTGGGTCTACTAATGACAAACTCTGTAAGAAATTTGCCAAGCTTATGCAGTCAAGGTATCAAATGAGCATGATGGGAGAGCTTAGTTATTTTCTAGGCCTACAAGTAAAGCAAACCGATGATGGGATTTTTATCAATCAAGCAAAATATACCAGAAATCTTCTCAAGAAATTTGGTATGCTTGATAGTTCATCTGCTACAACTCCCATGTCTACTGCAACAAAGCTAGACAAAGACACAGGAGCCTCAGTAGATATGACAACCTACAGAGGGATGATAGGGCCTCTTCTCTATCTGACAGCAAGTAGACCAGATATCATGTATGCAACATGTCTTTGTGCAAGATTTCAAGCAGACCCCAGAGAGCCACATCTAACAGCTGTGAAGAGAATTTTCAAATATCTCAAAGGAACCATAACTCTTGGTTTGTGGTACCCTAGAGAATCAGAGTTTAAATTAATTGGTTACTCTGATGCAGATTTTGCAGGCTGTAAGATAGACAGAAAAAGCACAAGTGGAAGCTGTCAATTTCTAGGTGACAGATTAGTTTCTTGGTACAGTAAGAAACAAAAATCAATTTCCACATCCACAGCAGAAGCAGAGTATATAGCTGCTGGTAGCTGTTGTGCACAGATTTTATGGATGAAGAATCAATTGCTGGACTATGGATTAAGGTACTCTAAAATACCTATTTACTGTGATAATCAAAGTGCTATTGCTATGACAGGTAATCCAGTACAACATTCCATGACCAAGCACATCAGCATAAGGTATCATTTTATCAGGGAACATGTGGAAGAAGGAAACATTGAGCTTCATTTTGTGTCTACAGACCAACAGCTTGCAGATATCTTCACCAAACCTTTGAGTGAAGCTACCTTTACAAGACTGGTAAATGAACTTGGAATGGTCTCTGGTTTTGATTAGAGATACTGGTTAGATTCAAAATCTATACATGATTGATTTTATGCTCATGATTCTTTACATGTGTTAACTGTTATTTGTACCAGTATGTTAAACTTTGATAGTAAACTCTGTTAGTCATAAAGTGTCAGTCATACTCTGTCGGTTAAAGTCTGAAGTTAATCTCTGATGTTATACTCTGATTGTGATATTGTCTGAAACATTTGGACCGATGAAGAAACCTGTATGAAGCATGATTCTCAGTAAGTAATCATGAATCTTTCTGAATAATATATGATCTGATCTCAAAATGTGCAGTAAATTAACACAGCATGATACTGTCTCTATATTCATAGCATCTGTTAGTTTATTGATCCTATACACTGAGTCTGTGTTAGCTGTTTGCACTTTCTCTCATAAATTAATTGTATTAACTGATGAAAAGTCTAAACTCTGATAATTAGTTGCAAATATTTCACCCTCCAATCAAAAGATGCCAAAAAGTGCACAAATTCCTTTGAGATCATGTTGTGCCTAGGAAGACCCAGGAACTTATTGTATGAAATAAGGGCTAAAATCTTTGATTTTTGGTGACTAGTGCCAACCACTGATTACTGGAAAAATAAAAAAAAAATAAAAAAACAAAAATTCAAAGGGGGTGAAAATAATAAATGTTAAAAGTACAGAGTTTAGATGAAATCAGATTTTATTTTATACATGAGAGTTTGGACAACCAGTTTTTACTGATTTATTGTGTGGATTTTATGCACTTTAAGATGCTCTAAATATTTATATTCAGTAAACTCTGCTATTTCACACACAATTTTTCACAACTGTGCATTGAGAGAAAAGAGATTATGAATAAAGAAGGAGGATTGGTAAACACTGATGGACTGTGTACTCTACGCTGAGGTAATTTTATTTTAATCTCTGATGATTAAAATTAATTATTTGTTTCAGACAGTTAACAATTTTTGAGAAAATATTCTTGAAACCAAAAGTGTATGATTGGTAACGGTTCTAATCAGTATTAAACAGAGAAAAGCTTGCTTTTCTAGGAAAGTGTAAAAGGCGGTAATTATTGCTGTTTTTTACTGCGCATGCGCATTGGAAACTGTCAATTACTGCTGTCAGTCATTGCATGTGTGCCACGTGTCCCACTCACACAGTTAACGGAGTAAGACAGTTGTGTATTAATGATTAAAAACTGTTCAGTTTTTAATTTCGAATTTCATATTTAAACAATACACACACATACGTCTAAACCTTTCACATCTTACTCCAATTCACATCTATTGTCACACACACATATTCACAAACACTTTTCTACTTTCAAACTTTTTCAAGCTTTCGCATCTGTTTCTTTGTTCCTCTTTCATATCTTACTAATGGCGACTACAATGTTTGTTTCTTCTGGGTTAGAGTTTGTCCCTAATAACTATGCAACACCACTAAACACTGCCAATGCACCAGAGGCGTTTCATATGATGCAGGAATTTCTTGCTCAATCAGCAATTGGGCGTGCTCTAGTAGAACCATCAACACTTTATGGTTCACAAATCAAGGCCTTCTGGGAGACAGGTAGTTATGATGATGGTGGTGACTCTGGCAACCCGTCTATCATCTTTGAATTTCAAGAAGCAGAGTATGTAATTACTTCTGGTACCATTCGAACTGCCATGGTGTTTCCTGAGTATTCTTCATATACTATTGGAATGGGTGATATTGATCTACTAAGGATGATGAGAGAGATTGGGTATTCTGGGCCCTTGACCAAAGTAGGACAATTGAAGCGACCGTTCTTGCGGAAGGAGGGGAGCTTCTTCTTTGACTGCATTACAAGAACGTTCGGGAAGAAATGCACCAACTGGGATGCTATTCCTACGGACAGTCTGCAAATCGGGTATTCTCTTTTATATGATAATCATTTTGATTTTGCATGACTTGTCTTGAATAATTTAGGGGAGAAAATGACAGAGAATAGAGGGGTAGTGTACTTTTCTAGATTTTGTCAGATTTTATTCTCTGCTTGTGTTGAAGGGGTAGAACTAGTTGATGGAGATGTTATTTCTTGTTTTAAATTACACAAGAGGATATTCTCTGATCTCATCAACAAGGATGTTAAGAAAGGGGTTGTTGGAGAGTTGTTGCTACCTGCTTCTGTGCAACAGTTTGTAAATGATCAACTTAATACACAAACACAAACTCCTTCTCAATCAGAACCACAACCAGAACCTTTACAAACAGAACTTCCTCCATCTACATCTGTACCACATAAATCCAGTGGTAGGACTAAGCATGTTGTCTCTAAACCTGCAAAGTCTGTTAGACCAGCTACTGAAGTAGGAGTGTCTAAGACATCTGTGCCAAATGGTGTTGGTCATTCTAAGAAAAGAAGAGCCAATAGATCAAAAACTGATGATGAAGCTGATGTTGATGATGAACCTCTTCATCAGAGAAAAAGAAGATTAGTAGCCAATTATCTTTTTGATAATGTGGATGAATCTACACCAGCAACTGAAGCTGTCCAGGATGAAGCTCCAGAAATTGTTATTCAGGAGTCTGCTGTAAATACTGATAATGAGGACAGGGTTTTTGTGGATACTGAAGCTTCTGAAGTTATTATTCAGGAGGCTACTGAAGATAATGAAGCAACCACTGTGCCTGATATGGCAAAAGCTGATACAGAGGCTGAAATTGTTGAGCAAGAAGCTTTATTTGATGATTTTGAAATGGATGCAAATGTTGAAGCACATCCTAGTATCAGTGTTTGTGATACTGAGGAAGTGGCAACTGATCAACCCACCCTGGTTATTGAAGAGTCCATTGCTACTCACACAGAGAATCTCTCTGTTACAAATCAAATTCTTGAAATGGGTGAGGAGGTTGATCAGGTAAATGAAGCTGCTATAGAGAAAATGGATGAAGCTATGGCAGAGACTTTGAAAGAGACTACTGTACATACAGAAGAAATTGTTGCAGAGTCTGTTCCTGTTGAAATAGAGGTTTTTGTAACTGCAAACTCTGAGATTCCTGAAGCTGAAAAGATAAATGCTGAGGCTACTGTAGACAATGTTGCTGAAGAAATTGCAGAGCAGATAGCATAAAATGTCAATGAAGCTAGAGTTGATTTTGATAATGCTGATCACACATCTGTAAACTCTGATCATGCAAACTCTGGGATCAATGCTGGACTTTCAAACTCTGATAGTCATGAGTCGGAACCTTTTCTAAGGGATCCTACAGCAGAGTCTATCAAAGAAAACCAAAATGCAACTGAAGCTCATTTCAGAGAAATGTATTATGCTAATTGGTCAGGAGCAGACTACATCTTCTCTACACAAAGGGCTGCAGATTTTATACAGAAGTCAGCTGAAGAGATTTCCAATCCTGAGCTGTTAACTCATTTTAAGGCGACCATTGTACAAGTCAAGTCATTGCATAATCGCTTTGATGAGACAAACAAAGTTGTTCTTGGATTGAGTAATGATATTGCTCTTAAGGATTTAGCAATGAAGCAAGATAGAGCTAGATTTTCATCTCTGATCAAGGATCAAGAAGAAATCAAGAAGAGGCTAACCAATGTTGAAAGCAATCAAGCTGCAATATCTACTAAGATTGATTCGATTGCTACTTCACTAGAATTGCTGACATCAGTTTTTATTCCTGATGATGTCAAAAAGGGGGAGAAAGTACCTAAAGACAAATGCAAAAGGACTCCAACCTTGAGACTGAGGGATGATTCTAATGACGTTGGAAGCAAGGGAGCTGAAAGAAGGTCAAAGTCTTCTCAAGAGCAAGGGAGACTTCGGTCAAACTCTGCTAGACAGACATACTCTGAAAGAGTAAACTCTGGTGGACAATCTTCTTCAAGACTTAAGAGTCTAGTGATTTCATCAAATCCAATTACTGATGAAGAGATTGCTGCTAAGCTTTTTATGGAAGAACATGGTGGTGAAGCCACAGTTGAAGATATAGATGCTGAGATGAAGCTTCTTGCTGAAGAACACCAGAAAAAGATTGAAGCTGGTACATACAAGAAAAAGGCCAAGGCTCCTAGGAAAAAGGAAATGGGAATTTCTATTAAAGAGAATGTGAACTCTCAACAGAGTTTACAATATAAAAGAAGGCCTATGATTGCAAAGTATGATAAAGGAAAAGGTATACTGGTAGAAGAAGGACAGTTACCAAAGAAGAATTATTCAACCTCTGACGTTGCTCAAGTTGAATCAAGGCCAAATAAATCAACCTCTGACGTTGCTCATGTTGATGTTTCTACTAAAGTTGTGACAACCTCTGACAATGCTCAAGTTGTACAAACTCAGCTAGCTCCACAACTCCAAGGTTTCTTAAGACCTGTACTTTCTGAAACTCTGAAGCTAGAAGCTGTGAACTTTTATCAAACCAGAACAGTACATGGAAAGCAATCTTATGATAAATCTGGATTGGGTTCACACAGATAAAAGAGAATAAATAACAGTTCTTTTGACCATTCATCACTGGCAGACCTGGTATTGGGGTATCTCAAGAAGCCTTGATAAACTAGAGTCTGTTCAGATGGTTTATCATAGAGGATTGAAGAAAGAGGTTCTGTTATACTTTTTGTCTGATGGAAGAGTATACAAAGTAGGAGAAGCTGATGTTCAATTGAAACTATAGGAAGAGCTTGAGTATGTTCTATATCTTCTCAAAATCAAAAATAGAAGTACTCATAATGCTGCTCTAGTTCTAAGAGAAAGGATGCTGAAAACAAAAGCTATGCTTGGAGGAGGTGTTTCTAGTGCATATATTCCTAAGTACAGAGATGCTTATGGAAAGATTGTTGAAATGAAGAGAAACAGTGCCAAGTTCAATACTGCACTGGGTACAAAAGTTTTGGAATTCAATTTAGAGACAGACAAATCTTACTATATTCGGCTAGGGAATGAAATGAGGAAGAACATCATTTATTCTCTGAGAGCTGCCATCTACCAGACTGGAGAAAGTGATCCAGAGCTTAAGGAGTTAAAAGAAATCATGGTGGATGAGCTGGAAAAAGCTGAAAGGAGGCTGCTTATTGACTATCTCAGGACAGTGCCTGATATTGAAGAGATTAAGTAAAGTCTGACTGTAAGTTTTTAAAGTTTTCTGTTCTAAGTAAAAGTTAAACTCTGATATGTTATAAACACTGAATTTGTTATATGTTTTGACATCATCAATTATCTTTTAACTTGTACATTTTTATTATGCACAAGTTGGGGGAGATTGTTAGATATAATTGCTGATAAGTGTTTATCAGTGTTTAAGTAACAGGTATTCATCAGAGTTTACTAGAAGCCAGTCAGAGTTTATTAAAGTCTGACGGGGTGAGAGTTTGCTAAAGCTGTCGGTGCTAACATTGAAGATTCTAGAAGCAATATATCTTGAAGATGGAAAGAAGCAAGATATATTGAGACAGACAAGGAAACGGAACAGAAGACAGAAGCAATCCTAATTTGATATAATTTGTATAGCTAATTTATAGGAATATCAATTAGAGATTGATTCTATGTAGCTGTGTACTATATAAACACAGATAGGTTAACCCTAAAAGGGATGCGATTATTGAAAACATTATTCTTGTAACCTAGCAGCTCTCTGTGATATTTTACATCACAAAGAGAAGAGTTATTTATATAATTCAGTTGTTGATTCATAAACAGTGTTCTTTATTGTTATTATCATAATTATATTGATTATATATTGTGTAATCGGCCTAACAATATATAAAGACATAAAATACCCCTTAACCAAGACCGCATCCAGATTATGGCAATGAACACAAGCTACAACAATCTTTTATTAATACAATACCAGTTTTATCAGAGTTATTACATCACAACTTAGGTTCAAATCTAGACATCTAATCTAGAAAAGCAAAACAACAACTACCCTGCCAATGAAAACCACACGAGGGGCTCTCCTAGCTGCCGGTGAACTATCAGTCACGCTGTGCCTACTCATACTCTCGCTTCACTGGAATAGGGTTAGAAAACAACAAGCAAGAGTGAGCCAAAATTGCTCAGCAAACATCAATGAATCATTTCTATCACAGTTGTAAGGATATGAATTTATGATATCAGAATCAACAATATTTAGCTAACACGTGCTTTGTATCAATACCAATTGAAGAAAAAGAATTAGAATTTGGCTTATACATTTTATTCAAATCAAAGGTTGTGCTGCTGGTCAGCCACACATCAACCCCGAACTAGCTCACGGCATAGTCCTCTACTGGATCCTAGGCCAATCTGGGCCTTAAGTTATTCCGACCATAAATATGGCCCGACCAATTACCGGTCCATTTTAAAAACATGCCAAATCTATCATAGGGTATAAACAATAACATGCTCAATAAGATAAACTCAATGTATAATAATTGCAAGAGAGCTTCAACTGCTCAGTATCAAATGAAGATCGAGAAACAATCATGGAATAATTTCAACGGTACAGTGTACTCATTCAATAAGGAAATCAGTATTGGTAATCGATAATCGATAATCGATGACCGTAATCATTAGTCAACGATGGAAGTCAAATGATCAATGGTTGTCAATAATAATCAAAGGATGATAATCAATAATAAATGGTGGTAAACAATAATCAAGTGAATTGGAAATAAGGGTTTCCGATGCAGATCAAATCAAAGAATCAAGAATTTCTAAGGAAATGGAATCAGTTGTCCAAATGCGGTTAAAAGATTGATGATTTGAATTGTTCTGGGGATAAAGGTATTCAAGTAATCAAGACAATAATAATTTTTATCACAAGTAAAGGCACAGATACTTGCCTGGTCTAAGCTGCTGTCGGATCGACTCTGCTCACTCTACCTTTCCCTTTCCCTTGCTCCGGGAACTCGATTCTATAATTAAACAACTCATCACAATAAGTCTAACTATTCTCGTTCTACTCTCGACACTTATTCAATCAATAATCACATTTAAACAAGTAACCGGTTACGTATCGGACGTCCGGTATGATTTACGATATTTAAAACTCAGATATTTGCCCTAGTACGGGCATATACAGACTATAAAACACAACACACAATTAATATGAACCATATAGCACTTATAAACATTTTTAAAACATCATACGAAACTTATTTGAATTTTAAATAAGTCACGATTAATTTTTAAATCAAAACTCGGATTTTTAAATCCAATATAAACATTTTAAATGCAAATAAATCAATTAATAAAATTAATTGACACTCTTTAAATACTCAAACTATTTTTAAATAAATAAATAGGCTTGAAAATAATTAAACTGAATTTTTAATTAATTAAATCTAATTAATAATTAATTTCTAAGAATTAATTGATTAAAAGAAATAACCAATTAATTAATAAATTAATTATTAATTAAAAATAATTAAAATAATTAATTTTAATCAATTTTTGGATTTAAAATAATAAATATAATTTTCCAGAATTTTTCAGATATTAAAATATATTTTTAAAATAAAAATATGATTTTTTAAAGTTTTTAAACTATTTCGAATTAAATTTAAAAATAAAACCCAAAAATAGTTTTCAGAAAATGAATTAGGGTTTTGAAGATTGAAACCGGGTCAAACTTCGGGTAAACGGGTCGGGAAGAACGAATCCGGGTTGCCAAGAACAACCCACCGGATTCTGGGTTTTCCAGAATCCGGCCGTTGTCCGGCGACCGGAATCCTACGATTCTGTCCAAACACAAACAAACTTAGAGGGCTTTTGCTCGCCTTCTCAAAACAAACACAACCAACACACCATTACATCTGTCCCATGCCGGAATCGAGCCCAGAATCCGGTCAAAGAAACCGTCGGGGAAGACGCCGGCCGGAAACCCGATCTCTCTCATTTCTACATGAAACTCTACGATTAATATCACAAAATGAAGCTTATAACTCACACAATCAAAGCCCCATATCAAAACTTATGTCAGATCAACAACAAGAACGAACGAAGTAAAAGAAAAATTTGGGTCAAAACCCGAAAATCAAACCCATCAAAATTGAACTCAAACATGAAATTAAATCATGGATTCTTGCTATTTAGAACCCTAGGAACATGTTAGAAGCAACCAATTGAACGGAGAATCAACAGATTGAAAATCCCCAAATCGACCAAGAACCCTAATTTTAATTCGAATATTGAAAAATTCATATAAAATCGAAAACTTACCAGATGATGATGAGGTTGGAAGATTCTGAAACTAGAGATCAAGAGCTTTGATTTGAGTACAAGAACTTCAGATTTGGATTTCAATAACACCTTGAACGAATGGTTTGATTCTTCAAGAACACGAAGAACACGGTTCAGGAATTTTTTAATTTTTGGATAATTAACTGCAGATTTCTATGAGTTTCAAGGTACGATTCGTCTTTTTATATTTTTGGAAAAATAATACCCCAAACAACATTTTTGGATCGATATAGATCCACTGGTTCGTTTAAAAATCCTAATTAGGTTAAAAACACGTTTTACGAGGAATAATCAGTTAAAAAGGTTGATGATCATCCAATTGATATATATATATCATTATATAACTAATGCTCAAGAATACTGGGGCTATAACAAATGTAATATTGATATAAAACGATATATCCGTCCCCTTAAGCAATTAGGGTTCGGAACAATTTTTCCCTTTTTGAACAAAACGAATTATTCTTGCAGAATCAAATAGGTAGGAATGAAATGATACGAATATCTCTCCCGATAATGATTCGAATACGAAAGACGAAGAGATAATAATTAATGTACGAAATTCCAAAGGGGCCCTTGAATTATCAAAACGGGGCTCAGATTTGAAGAAAATTCCAAATGACGAAATATTTGGAAGGGGCTTCCGACTCACCAATTAGCACATAATCACACAATAATTATCACTTAATAATATTCCAATACTCCACAACAAATATTTTTATATTAAATATATCATTTATTTAAATAATAAAATTCACGGATATTACAGCTTTAATTCATTTTCAGCAATTTGCTCTCTAAGAGCTTTTTCTATTTGTTCAGCACAAATTACTTTGTTTTTGAGATACTCAACCTCCTTTTTCAAACCATCAAGGCTCACAACCATTAACTCAAGTTCCTCATTCTTTTCTGTAAGCTCAAGATTTCTAGCAGTTAGTCTATCAATTTCTTCATTTGCTACTAACATGCTAGTATGAATATTGAACATCTCTGTGCTCATATCTTTAACAGTTTGCTTATATTGAAAGGGAGTCATATCAAGAGAAGTAAGAATAGGTACCTGACTTGAGGAATCACCATCATCAGAAAATGCCATCAAGGCATAGTTTGAGTACTCTTGTTCTTCTTCTTCATCAGAGTCATCCCAGCATTTTCCCTCAGCAATAAAAGTTTTGCCCTGTTGTTTCTTGAGTAGAACCTCATACTTAGCTTCAAGCTCTAAGTATGCTTTGTCCGTCTTGACCTGTTTAGGCTTTTTGCACTCAGTGGCAAAATGCCCAAGTTCATTGCAGTTATAGCACCTTATCTTGGTTCTATCCACACTTCCAGACTTGTATCCTCCTTTAGCAGCACTAATAATCCCTTTCCCTTTATTGAAGGTGTTTGAGCCACTAGATCCACCAGCATTGTACTTGGACCTAAATGGCTGCTTTCTTTTAAACCTTATGTTAGGATACCTCCTAGCCATATAGGCAAAAGCTTTGTTTTCCATTTTGTCCAGTTCATCTAAGCTGTAAAACTCATCATCCTCAGGCAAATCATAGACAACTTGAGTCTCATCACCAGTGTCTTCAACTTCCAGTTCCTCAATCTTAACCTGACTGACTTTAAGAGACTCCATTCTTTGACCTAGATTGTCAACAATAAGGGAACAGGAAGTGTTTGCCATTAATCCTTGCTTAGCTTGAATAGATCTCTTTTGAAACAACTCTAGCTCATAAGTTTTCAAAACACCATACAGCACATCAAAACCAATCTTTGTTAAATCTCTTTCTTTGAGGGAAGAGATTCTTGGTTCCAAATGATCTGGCAGAGTTAGCAAGAACTTCATGTTGAGCTCTTCTATCTCGTAGTGTATGTCATAGAGTTTGAGCTCATTTACCAGCTTGTTGAACCTTTCAAATACTTCTGTGATTCCCTCATTTGGCTGAGCCATGAATGCTTCATACTGTGAAACAAGAATATGTTTCTTATTCTTTCTTACTTCAGGAGTTCCTTCACACAGCACTTCTATGAGATCCCACATCTTCTTAGCACTTGTACAGTGAGCCACAGTGCCATACATGTTGAAGTCCATGGATTCACAAATAATAAGTTGAAGATGTCCATCCAGTGCTATCTTCTCCTTTTCAGGATCAGTGTATTTTGAGGGGTCTTTGGGCACATGCCTTGCTGGTTTTATCTCAGTGCCAACAGTTGTTTCGCCAATCTCGATCATTGGAATAAAGGGAACATGCTTTAGAATGTCTAAATACATGGGGTTAGAAGCTTTGATGAAAAGCAACATCTTCTTTTTCCATAAACTGTAGTGCTCCTTGTTAAAGGGAGGAATCTTGATACTGCTTAGTTTCTATGAACTCATTCTTGATCTTTTCCTGTTTGTACGTTAACAGCCTTCACTCTGATACCACTTGTTAGAAATGAATACCACTAGAAACTAGACAGAGGGGGGGGGGGGTGAATGGATAGTTTGATGTTTTTCGATTCTTGAAACACAAGATAAACTGTATATGATTATGCTATGTAATATGCGAAATATAAACAACACACACAATCACTTTAATCTACTTTGTATTGAGTAAATTAAATACTACAACTTTCCGGAAATTCACAATGGAATTTCTGGCTTCTAAACAAGAACAGTTTGTTGCTTGTTTTTGCTTACAGAGAAAAGAGGCTTTTGATAAAACTATGTGTATCTCTCTTACAGCTTTCAGTGGTGTGTGCTCGATATATATATTCACCTATACAAACTAGGCACACCACTAATTACACAGTTACCCCTAGCTGAAAGTCCAACTTGTCCTGCCATAAGAGGTTAACTGTGTCAGGAAGGACCACCTGCTTTTCAGAGTCTTTCCCGTTTCTGTAGCTGCATGTCTCTTATCTTTCTCTCCAAGTTTAGCTGTAGATTTGCCATCTGTTCTTTGGACCACCTTGCCAGAACAAATGCTTCAGTATTTGTCTCTTTTGATTCTTGATTCTGTACCTTGATTTGTCTTGTTATAAACGGCTAAGTGTTGATATCGTGAACTCCACTTCATTCCAGACTATGCGATGTCACTTGTGAAGACTACGCGATATGGCCTTTGAAGACTTTGCGACATAGGTCATTTGAGGACTTCGCGATCTAGTCTCTTTGAGGACTATGCGACATAAGTCATTTGAGGACTATGCGACATAAGTCATTTGAGGACTATGCGACATAAGTCATTTGAGGACTATGCGACACAAGTCATTTGAGGACTATGCGACATAAGTCATTTGAGGACTATGCGACATAAGTCATTTGGGGACTTCACGATCTAGGCATCTTTGACTTTGCTGACTTCAACACTTCACGACATGAGTCTTGAGGACTTCACGACATAGTACAAAATGGACTATGCGATCCAGGACTTCTCGACATGGATATTGGTGACTTCACGACATAGCTTTATTCTGACTTTGCTATATAATGCCTTAGACAAATTTCTGCAACTTATTTCTTCAAGGCCTTATTCATCTCTATCCTGCTGCATGAACAAATCTGAACTTCTACCAGGACAATTATTTAATGGCCTGTTGCCCAGTAATAACCTATTGTAGAAGGGGGGTTGAATACAATAGTATAAGATAATCGACTTCTTAATGTATATATCACAAATATGAAAGAAAGATAACAGCTTTATTAAATCTGATATAAAACTGTTACAAACTCTCTCAAGAAATTCTGATGTTCTTGAGAGATGCTAGCTTACAAAAACTCTCTCAAGAAATTCTATGTTCTTGAGAGCTTCTAATCGATTATGTTCTCCTGTGTTGTGTACATAAATCGAAACCAAAACTGTGTTTATATACTACACAACTTCTCTATCAATGATAAGTCCTAATCAATTACAAAGATTGAAACCTATCCATAATTGATAGCTACATTCTACAAACCAGGAACCGACAGAATAAACTTCCATGTTTAACTAGACTCCAAATATAACTCGAAGTAGGAATCCTGATCAGCTTCCAGTCCTGATGATCAATCCTGATCCCAGTCCTGATATGTATCTTGATCCTGACGACCATGCAATCCTGATGACGTCAGCAATCCTGATCAGTTGAGTCTAGCTCCTGACGATCATTGAATTCTGATCTAACAATCTCCCCAAATCTCATACTTTGTGAAATAAAGTATAGATTCCTAAGATTCAATGATGTCAAAAACATATATACAAAATGTACAGTATCTGCAGCAACAACTTATCTGTTTAAATTCTTTGATAGAACAAATTCATCTTCAAGAAGTTGGATAACAAATTTTCTTCTTTTTCTTCAAGAATTTGAATCAGTCTTTCCTTAAGATTTCTGAGTTCTTCATCTTCCTCATTAATCTGGTAGATAGCTGCTCTGAGATTCAATATGGATCTTTTCTGAAGACTATGCTCTTCAAGCAAAAGATAAGCAATTTCCTTCCCATCAGGATTGAGAGTAAGTTGAGTCATGCCAAAAGTTACTTCTTTAACAGCAGTACCCCTTTGCATTTCCACATCCTGACCTCTTTGATTTAAGTACATGGGAGTATAATTACGATTGAAATTACTGTTTCCATCCAGTCTTCTTCTTATTGTTGACAAAATCATGTCACTCCATTCCTTGCACATTTGATTCTTCGATCTCAAAAGATAATGAACATATTTCAGTTCCTGTGTAGTTTTCATCAGCAGATCTTGAATAGATAGAATCTTCACACTACCATCTTTCATGAAGTACAGAAGCTTTTCTTTCTTGTCAAAACCATCATGACAATCTATAACTATATCAACAGCTAGTAAATTGTTCAGGTTTTCAGAAGTTAAAGTATCTCCAATTTCAGTTAAGGAGTAAGGATCAACATATGACATATTTATATATTCAGCATCCCTGTGTCCAATACCTCCTCCTGAATTGCTTGACAATTGCTTCAGATTTGAAAACATCCTTAGCCAGAGTGCTTTTGATCTAACCATATCAGATAAATCAACAACACTTGAAGCGTTTGTAATAATTCCTCCAGACTGAAAATTGATAAGAGTATCACAACTTAGTGTACTAATATGTTTCCACTTCTTATCCTTTTCCTTTTCAAAGGCATAGCTTCTTTCCAGTGAAGATTCTTGTTTGCTTGGGTTCCTCCACTTTCTTCTGTTTGAGAGTTTAAGCCTTTGTACATAGAGATTGAAATCTCTATTTGTTGATCTTGTAATTTCACTTCTTCTGGCTTCTTCTTCTTCATCTACTTCCTTGTTGTGAAAATCAACCACAGTAGATAAAATTATCAAGTCAATCTCTTGCATAATTTCAGAATCATCAGGATCTTGAATATTATCAGGAACAACATCAGGATTAGATTCTTCAATTTGATTTGTATTGCAGAGAGTTGATTTTCTTGATTTTCTTCTCAATGCAGGTTCTTCTTCAATATTTCCATCATCACCAAAAGTAGATCTGTCAGGAACTACTAGAGTTTGAATAGGTTCAGGAATTTCTTCAATTCTTAACCCTTGAGACCTTGTCTGTCTAGATATTGTGTGAGTTGAAGAACCTCTTCTACTTCTTCTAGCTCCTCTCCTACCTCTGCCTCCTCTACCTCTAGCAGGAGCAGAATTATTAAAGCTTTCCATCATTTCTCTCTGTTGTCTTAAGAATTCTTCATGTGAGAGATCAGGATATTCTTCACTTGCTGTAGAGAGTGCTTTTCTTGCAAATAATTGTTGAACTATTTTATCAGTGTGATATAGAGTAACAATTCTGCCATCTTTTGTAGAAAACTTCTGGAATAAATTTGATGCATCTTCAGGATTATCAATAAAAATATCTTCATCACCTTTAGGAATCGTGGCAAGAGTATGTCCATGACCCGGTGTCAGGATTTGTTCTTCCGTCAGGATCTGAGATTGCACCAACGTTCTTACTGTCTTAACTCCAGAATTAGAAACATGAGTTGACTGCGTTGTTTGACTTTGTGAAGTTTGAATTGTAGACTTCATAACAGCAGCATCAGAGGTTTCTCCTTGTATCACTTTGTCACTACCATCATCTCCAGTATCATCATCATTATTCCTTAATACTATATCAGGTGTGCATTTTGTCTGACTAACCTTCTCCCCCTTTTTGACATCAGGATTTGATAATAAATTCAAAATCAAGGAAAGAGAGGCTTGAATGCCAGTTACCTTAGTATCCAGAGAATCAATCCTTCTGTTGATAGAGGTTTGTTCAGAAATAACAGATTTCACTTGGGATTCTACCACCCTTAGCTGAAAAGTAGTAGGCACCTTTGTAAAACTTTGAGAAATATCATTCCTCACCAACTCAGTGGAGTTCTTGATAGAACCAATCTCACTTTTGAGACTTTTGGATAACAGAGTTGTAGCCTTCAGATGATTCTTCAAGTCTTGATTCTCTATAGATTTCACTGCATCATAGGCATGTTCCAAAGCAGAAGAATAACTTACAGATTCAGTAGATCTGTGCCATGAATTGTTCCATTCATTCTGTCTAAGTGCCTCAGCAGGATTAAAGGAAGGAATAGAAAAATCTTGTCTCTGATCTTTCCCAGTGGAAGCTTTGCCAGCCATATATGTACTTGATGAACCAAAATTAGTTCCAAGACTAATTTTGAGTGCTGTAGCAAGCTGTTCCTTCTCTTTTCGATTCTCATCATCATCACTATCATCAGAGTCATCATATTCAGTACTATGAGTATCATCAGGATCAGGAATAGCTATACCTTTCATTTTATCCTGTGAATCTGTGATATGATGATCCATTGGTCTTGAACGAAGTGGCTATATCAGGATAGGTTCAACATCAGGAGCACCACTAGCGTCAGGATGAACACCGTCAGGATTTGATATGCTTGCATTAGTATTTTCTACCAATGGTTCTTGTGGAGCTTGAGGTTCAGAAGCTTCTTCAACATTTTGAGTCAAAGGTTCTTGTGTGCTTCCCTTATTGACAGTGTCCTCGACCAATCTTTGAACTTCATCTGCACCAGAAATCCCTTGAGCATTGTCAGGAAATTTCTCAGAAACTGTAGCTTGGCCTGCATCTTCACTTTGAGAAGATGGTTCTTGTGTAGGTGGAATGTTGATGTCTGCATTCTCCCTTTGAGAAAATGGTTCTTGTGGGACCATTCCACTAGCTAAGCCTTCACTCAAACTTTGATTGAGTGGTTCTTGTGTGGCTGGATCATCAGAAAGAGCTGCTGAACCACTTTGAGGTTCAGGTTCTTGTGGGCTTGATCCTTTCAGTTTCTTCTGTCTCTGATAGACTAACTCTTCTGCATTCCTTAGCTTTTCCATTGGTTTTTTAATCCCAAGATTGGAAGCAGCAGCACCATACTTCTCCCATGAAATATCAACATGTCTTTTTGTTGGAGAGTCATGTGCTGGAGAGTCTGAAATATTAACCACTTGACTTGGTGCAGCATCAGGAATACTAACAACAGGATTTGCTTGAGCAGTAGAAACTGATTGCTCATTCAGAATAGAAGTGTCCTGTACATCAGTATCCTGCTTCTTTTCTAAAGGAATATGATACCTGCTTTTTGATAACTTCCTTTTCTTCTGTGGTGTAGACAATGGAACCACAGCTGCAGTAGCAGTATTAACAACTTCCTTATTCACATTCATCACAGAGGATATAGGTAAATCATCCTCTGAGTCAGTCTCATCCCTGAGAACTAATTTTCTTTTAACAGAAACAACCTCACCTCCCTTTGCAGCTTTCTTCACCAGGACCCCTTGTACACCCCCTTGTAACTTCTTTTTAGTGATAGGTGTAGAGGAAAAGTCCTTTGAACCTGACTGCCTTCCTGACACATCAGTTCTAGCTGACTTCTTTGCTTTTACAACTAAAGTCTTTTGAGAGACATTAGAGGTGGCAGTTGACTGTTTAGGATGAATTCTTGGGTTAGGAACTAGGTGTGATTGGCCTTGCCCCATAGCATTAGAAATCAAACCATAACGAGTAGGCATTTTCCTATGTAAGAAAAACCTAACCTCATCAGGAATAAAAGCATTTCCTATGAAACCATTTGCCTTATCAGGATTGGAAAAAATATTTAAAATGAAGTAAAATAAAATTTTATTTAAGAAAACAAAATTTATTTTGATAATCCTGATAAGTGCTGTTTTTTTTAAAATGATTACAAAACAAATAGCATAATACCCATGTAACCATTCTTACCAATTACCGAGGCAAAGTAATTATGAGAAACTGAACAGTCGCCTCGATAAAAAAAAATGACCTGCATCCTTAACACACATTCTCTATAAAATAGAACTGTTAAGCATAAACATCATATATCTATTAAAACACAAACCCTCTCCAGAGAAAAACTTACGAAAACCTTTCACCTTCTTTGTTTTTCAATGGCTGCCAACCAACAACAACACAACATACCTGATGCTGAGCTCGATATCATATGGCAAGAGATGGAAGAGGCTCTTGCTGACATTGAGCCACAACCAGTTCCTGACCCTCAGGAACATGAAGCGTTTGTTAACGCAATATTTGATGTGGTTTGGCACAACTTCCTGCAAGCCAATCCGGACTGGAATCCGCTTGATAACCTCATCTATGAAGAGGACGAGGATGAAGATGATGAAGAGGATGAGGAGCTCAACCAAGAGCTTGAGAAAAGAAAGAAGAGAATCCGTGATGCTTGTATGTCATGCAAGCTGGAGGCATGGAAGAGTCCCGGTGGTCACGGTGACGATCCGCCTTCAAGTGCATCAGCTCCTCTTCTTGTCTCTTAAGGATGGAACAAGAGACAGTCCATTCCTGATGGACTGTGAAGCTGCTCAGGAGCGTTCATGCTAATTTGCAGGGCACGTGTTCCTGAGTAGAACAATAGACTAGGAAAAAAAATATGTAATTTCCATTTTCATTTGTAATGAATCTTCAAGAATTAATGAAATTTGTCTATTTTCTCAACAGTTTTCTTTCTGTACTTGCCTGCAAAAATTGTTAGTAACACAGATATTGACATATAAAATGACTAATAGTAAACTCTGATAGAAATATAATTGAAATTGAGAATTAAGACTGAAAACTTAATCAAAGACTAAGTAAAAATCTTATTTTCCAGAGTTTACCAGAAGTGTTAATGACAAAGTAGCATATAACCTCTGGTTTTCATAACCAGCTTCAACATCTGAGCATCAGGATTTGACCAGTTGACTTCCTGTCAGGATAACATCCTATCAGGAATTGATCAAAGAAAACATAACTTTCTGAATAACCATCAGGATTTGACAGTTATCAGGATTTCCTCTCTGTAGCTTTCCTCAGAAATTCTCAAAGTTCATCATTCCAAGTTCATTCACCAATTTATTGAAAGTAGCTTCAGGTAGTGGCTTGGTGAATATATCAGCTAGTTGTTGATCAGTAGGAACAAAGTGAAGTTCAATTGTTCCTTCCAGAACTTGTTCTCTTATGAAGTGATATCGAATACTGATGTGTTTAGTAAGAGAATGTTGAACTGGATTTCCTGTCATTGCAATAGCACTTTGGTTATCACAATAAATAGGGATTTTTGAGTATGACAGGCCATAATCTAACAACTGATTTCTCATCCACATTATCTGAGCACAACAACTTCCTGCAGCAATGTACTCAGCTTCTGCAGTTGAAGTGGAAATGGATTTTTGCTTTTTACTGAACCATGAAACTAGTCTTCCACCCAAAAACTGACAGCTTCCTGAAGTACTTTTCCTGTCTATTTTGCATCCTGCAAAATCAGCATCTGAATAACCACACAACCCAAAATCTGATTCCCTTGCATACCAAAGGCCAAGTGAAGAAGTGCCTTTGAGATATCTGAAAATTCTTTTGACTACAATCAGATGGGGTTCTCTAGGTTTTGCTTGAAATCTTGCACATAGACAGGTTGCAAACATGATATCTGGTCTACTTGCAGTGAGATACAATAAAGAGCCAATCATTTCTCTGTAGTGAGTTACATCTACCTCAGCACCTTGATCAGGATCAAGTTTGGTAGCTGTAGCTATGGGAGTTGTAGCAGGAGAACTATCTTGCATGTTAAACCTTGTCAATAAATTCCTTGTATATTTAGACCGATTGATAAAAACCCCTTCATCAGTCTGTTTAACTTGAAGACCAAGAAAGTAACTCATTTCTCCCATCATGCTCATTTGATATCTTGACTGCATAAGCTTGGAAAACTTTTCACATAGCTTATTGTTTGTTGACCTGAAAATGATATCATCAACATAAATCTGAACTAACAACAAGTCCTTACCATGATTCAAATAAAATAGAGTTTTATCAATAGCACCTCTTTTGAATCCACTTTCCAGTAAGAATAGAGCTAAAGTTTCATACCATGCTCTTGGAGCTTGCTTTAGTCCATAAAGTGCCTTATCCAATCTGTAGACATGATCTGGATATTTAGGATCAATGAAACCAGGAGGTTGCTCAACATAGACTTCTTCATCCAGTTCTCCATTCAAGAAAGCACTTTTAACATCCATCTGGAAAACCTTGAATTTCTTATGTGCTGCATAAGCAAGAAATATCCTGATGGCTTCTAGTCTTGCAACAGGAGAAAAAGTTTCATCATAATCAATTCCCTCTTGTTGAGAATACCCCTTTGCAACTAGTCTTGCTTTGTTTCTGATTATTACTCCATCAGAATCAGTCTTGTTCTTGAAAATCCACTTCGTACCAACAATTGATCTATTCTTTGGTCTTGGTACCAGTTTCCAGACTTCATTTCTTTCAAATTCATTCAGTTCCTCTTGCATTGCAGTAACCCAATAGGCATCTTTAAGTGCATCTTCAACTTTCTTTGGCTCCTCCTTGGATAGAAAGTTATTGTATAGACATTCATTTTGAGTTGCACTTCTTGTTTGAACACCTGCATCAGGATCTCCAATGATCAAATCAGGAGTATGACTTGCAGTCCATTTCCTTGCTGGTGTTAAATTGTTTCTTGATGTAGATGCTCTCCCTGGATTGGTGTTATCTTGATTTGAAGAATTTGCTTGATTTGAAGCTCCCCCTGAATTATTGATGTGTTCTCCTGATAAGTTATCAGGATCATCACTTGAATTAGTATCTGAAGAATTCTGTCCTGATGATTGAGTTGACTCTGAACTTGTAGTAGATTGCTGTTGCTCCCCCTCAACATTAGCACTACTAGAAGTATTACTATTGATTGCATCATCAGCATTTGCACCATCAGCATCTGGTGAGACATCAGGATCTGGTGACCCATCAGGATCTGATGTATTGACAGGATCTGATTCACTTTCTTCAGGTTCCTTGGTAGCTTCATTTTCAAAAATCAATCTATCATGAGAGTCTTCATTGATTTCAGTTATCTTCTTGTCATCAAAAGATACATGTATTGACTCCATGACAGTCCTTGTCCTCAAATTAAAAACTCTGAAGGCTCTTGATGCAGGATAGCCTATGAAAATTCCTTCATCAGCCTTTGTTTCAAACTTTCCTAGCTGTTCAGGATGAGTTCTGAGAACAAAACATTTACAGCCAAACACATGCAGATGCTTCAGACTTGGTTTCTTCTCCTTGAGTGACTGATAAGGAGTAACACCATTCCTGTTTATTAATGTGAGATTTTGAGTATAGCATGCTGTGTTGACTGCTTCTGCCCAGAAATATGTAGGTAATCTTGCTTCTTCCAACATAGTTCTGCCAGCTTCAATAAGAGTTCTATTTTTCCTTTCAACTACTCCATTTTGCTGAGGTGTGCCAGGAGCAGAGAATTGTTGAATTATTCCTTTGTATTTGCAGAACTCTTCCATCTTTGAATTCTTAAATTCAGTAACATTATCACTTCTTAGTATCTTGACTTTGTACTTTGTGGTTGTCTCAATCATTCTCACATGATCCAACAGAACTTCAGGAGTCTCATCTTTTCTGTGCAGAAAATACACCCAGGTGAATCTAGAATATTCATCAACAATTACAAGAGTGTACCTTTTCTTACTGATGGTCATGATGTTGACTGGACCAAATAGATCAAGATGTAGCATGTGATATGGTTCTCCAATAGAGGATGCTGATTTACTCTGGAATGATGTTATTCTTTGTTTTGCTTTCTGACATGCATCACAGAGTCCATCAGGAGTATATAACACTTTTGGTAATCCTCTCACTAAATCTTTCTTAACCAACTCATTGATATTGCTGAAGTTGAGATGAGAAAGCTTCTTGTGCCAATTCCAACTTTCATCTACTGATGCTTTACTGATCAGACAGGTAGGGGAGTCATCAATATTTGATTGAATGTTGGCTTCATATATGTTACCATGCCTGTAGCCAGTCAGAGCTATCTTTCCTGTTTCTTTGCTGACTACTTCACAATGTGTCGAATAGAAGTTGACATGATAACCTCTGTCAGTGATTTGACTAATACTCAACAGGTTGTGTTTTAGTCCTTTCACTAGAGCTACTTTTTCAATGATGACATTTCCAATGATTATATTGCCATATCCCAAGGTTTGTCCAATGTTTCCATCTCCATAAGACACAGTTGGGCCAGCTTTTTCCTCATATTCTGATAACAGGGCTTTGTTTCCAGTCATGTGCACAGAACATCCACTATCCATGACTAACACATTTTTCTTTTGACCCTGCAATCAGAATAGAAACACACTAGTTAGAACATTTAGGAACCCATACTTGTTGGGTTCCTTTTCCATGCAATTTATTAACTTTCACAGCAGAAGACTTTCTGACTTTAGCAGTCCTGACAGGATTTACTCCATCAGGATTTGCTTTGTCAGTATCAGTATTAACAAAAGCATGTTCCAACTTGACATTCTTAATGCTACCAGAGTTTGCACTATTTTTATCAACTTTAGGCAATGGATCATAAAAGTTATAGTACAACTCATGATAATATTTACAAGTATAAATAGAATGCCATATACTACCACAATGAAAACAGGACTTCTGTGGTTTATAAAATACTGATCTATTCCTAACATCAGACTTAGGAATATTAGTAATCTTCTTCTTACTCTTCTTACAATCAATAGCAAGATGATTAGAGTTACCACAGATAAAACAACACTTTCTAGGTGCATTTGGGATATATTTATAACCATTCTCTTTGTTGATCCCAACTTTGCCATTCCTGTTTCTCTTAACAGTAGCTTCCTTTTTCTTATCTGTCACCTCACGGATTTTATCCTTAGCTGTTTCTGAGACAATAGACCTACATTCTTAAAGACTTTATTCATGACAGGTTTAGACTTTATAATTTTAATTCCTTGAGTAGAGGTAGATCCCTTTTCAAAAGTAGAATTGGAATCCTTACCAAAAACAAAATTAACAGGAGTAATCTTAGATTTGGTTGCGTCTATGACATGTCTATAGGTCTTTGGACTGACTGTCTCATCAATGACACTTTTCTCTTTCAATTTCTTATCCTCATCTGACTTATATCCTAGTATTTTCAGCAGTTTGACTTCTAAAGCTAATATGTAATGACTTTAGAAAATGTCTTAACTCAGAAGCATTATCAGTATCAAAATCAAAGATAGTATTTAGTACCTTATCATCAGGAGCAGCAGTTACATCAGCATTGGCCATTAGAGCATAGTTGACCACCTTAGTATCAGATTCTGAGGAAGTGTCCATCCAATCCTTGCTTGATGTGATAAGTGCCTTTGTCTTCTTGCACTCAGAAGCAAAGTGACCCATACCATTGCACTTGTAGCATCTAACCTTTGACTTGTCAAATTTGCTACCCTTGCTGTCCTTTTTGATATACTTATCTTTGTTTGAGTTGAAAGCCTTTTTCTGAAAGTTGCCTTGTCTTCTATTCTTCCTGAACTTCATCCTCCTGAAGTTTCTGACAATCATAGAAACCATCTCTTCCATGTCCGAGTCAGAAGAATCATCATCAGTATTGGCATCAGGATTGCCATCAGTATCTGATGAAGAGTCATCAGGATATGACTCAACTATTCTTGATTTACTTCTAGAGACCTCCATAGCTTTTCCTTTTGATTTAGCCTCTTCTTTCAAAGCAATTGATTTTGCCTTGCTGCTTTTCTTATTCTTTCTCTGTTGGACTTCAAGATCATGTGTTCTTAGCATCCCATAGACTTCATCAAGAGACACAGTGTTAAGATCATACTGATGTCTAATGATCGAGGTCTGAGTGTCCCATTCTTCCGGTAAAGCTCTTAGAAACTTGGTGTTTGAATCTTCAGTTTCATATTCCTTGTCAACTAAAGATAAACTGTTCAATAGTGTCAGAAATCTATCATATAGATCAGTTAGGCTCTCATCAGGTCTTGCATCAAATTGTTCATATTCTTGAATCAAAAGAGCCCTTCTGTTTTTCTTGACAGATGCAGATCCCTGGCACTGAGTTTCCAAAGTATCCCAGATTTCTTTTGAAGACTTGCATGCAATCACTCTATTTGACATGACAGCATCAAGACTACTGTGCAAGATATTCTTTATCTTTGGTTCCCTGAGTACATGAGCTTTTTCTTCTGGAGTCCATTCACTTTTAGCCTTGACCACATAATGTTCAGGTACTGTATCTGTTCGTTCTACAATCCTTGTAGGAATATATGGTCCATCACGAATCCTGTCCAAATAGTCAGGATCCATAGCCTCCAGGTACATCAGCATCTTTACCCTCCATGTTGGATATTCTGATTTCTTCAAGATGGGAATCTTCATGCTTTCATACTTGGTTGTCGACATCTTTAGATCGTTTCTGATTCAGAATTAAATCAGTTTGCTCTGATACCAATTGTTGCCCAGTAATAATCTATTATAGAAGGGGGGTTGAATACAATAGTATAAGATAATCGACTTCTTAATGTATATATCACAAATATGAAAGAAAGATAAAAGCTTTATTAAATCTGATATAAAACTGTTACAAACTCTCTCAAGAAATTCTGATGTTCTTGAGAGCTGCTAGCTTACAAAAACTCTCTCAAGAAATTCTATGTTCTTGAGAGCTTCTAATCGATTATGTTCTCCTGTGTTGTGTACATAAATCGAAACCAAAACTGTGTTTATATACTACACAGCTTCCCTATCAATGATAAGTCCTAATCAATTACAAAGATTGAAACCTATCCATAATTGATAGCTACATTCTACAAACCAGGAACCGACAGAATAAACTTCCATGTTTAACTAGACTCCAAATATAACTCGAAGTAGGAATCCTGATCAGCTTCCAGTCCTGATGATCAATCCTGATCCCAGTCCTGATATGTATCTTGATCCTGACGACCATGCAATCCTGATGACGTCAGCAATCCTGATCAGTTGAGTCTAGCTCCTGACGATCATTGAATTCTGATCTAACATGGCCTATATACATTCTACTATTCTAGTTGCAAGAAGCTTACTAAGCTCATTATAATTCTGAGCATACATGATCAAGCTGATGTTCATGAGAACAAGACAAGTACATAGAGAGACCTATACTATATCCCAGTGATATAATTCACTAGGTCATGTAGTGTGACATAGTCACATAGCTTAGGATTGTTAATGGTGGTATTCAGACATGTCTTGAGCCTAACAGTTACAATTCATAAAGTTTATGAATTTTAGAATCTTTGAATAATTTCAATACTAAAGTATTTGAGTGAAGCACTTTTCAATTGCACCTTGTCCCTATTTACATTGCAGGAAAACAAATTCCGTTGCTACGAAGAGGTCAAAATTTCAAGAAGATTTAATGATAATAACGGTATGATTATTGGCAAGTATTGAGATTTAAAGGGTGTAATGAATTCTGTAAATTCTTGCATCTGTTATCTATTATATTCTTAATAACGGCGAGTGAAGGATTTGGATAATTCCACCAAATACTCTTAAATTTTTTAACTCTACATACAACTTATATCTATTTTGGTAAATTTTCAATTAAAAAATATTATGTCATCTTACATCATCTATCCAATTCATACATTTTAAGGTTGTTTTGGTAAATTCCCAATTCTAAAATATTATGTCAACATGACATCATTCCGTTATTATAGTATAGTTATAATCACGCACCAGTTAATGATGTATATTATTCATTTTAAATTTGGTTTACCTAAAATCAAGTTAACAATTTGATAATCTCATAATAAAAAAATATAAGGTAATAAAAAGAAATAATTAATATCTACCTTAAATTGTCGATCATTCAACAACAATATCCATATAGTCACACATGCTATCAATACTTTCCATATCTTTTAAATCAATCAACAACTAATATCCATATTTTAATTTCAAATTTTGAATCAGATATGATAAATACACATACAAGTATATGTATTTCTATCCGTGATTTTCGTCATCTATTTTCAAAATTCAAATTCATAATTGGTTACGAGTATTTCTTGATTATAAAACTCTGATCTTCACCATTCATAATATTGATGTTAATATCTTCTTTCTCTCTATTTTTTCTCTCCCTTTTTCCATTTTCTGTCTTCTTCTTTGTTTAATGTTTTTCCATTTTTCGTTAGTGTTTGTGTTGATTATACATGTTTGTGTTTTTGTTGCTTATTTAAATATGTTACTAATGTTTGTTTAAATTGTGCAGAATAAAAAAGTTTGAATCTTTAAATTGTGCAAAATAAAAAAGTTTGAATCTTTAAATTGTGCAGAATACAAAAGTTTGAATCATTTTTTCAAAGACAACAAGCATGATAATTAAACATATATGTAAGCTACATTGCATCGTTACTTACGTTGATTTTGTTATATAATAATTGCAGGTGAATCCCAAATCTTATAGACTTGAGTTCTTGATCATAAGAGGTCGTGGTATCCATGAATTCAAAGTGGACAAAAAATAAAGGTTACGTTTTATATTTATGTAATGCATATATACATTTTTTGTCGAATATATTTGTTGTTACTTAAATTTGCTAAATATTTATTTATTTTGTGTTGAACGTTAAACCAATTGCAGGTGAATCTCAAATCGTATATATTTAAATTCTTGACTGGAAGAGATTGTGATATCCATGAAACTCCTGATCGTAAGAGATCGTGGTATCCATGGACTCGAATTTCTCAACAGAACCAACTAATGTTAATATAATGTATTGTTAAATTGATGTATTTGTACACTTTTAGTTGACTGTTATTGGTTTGATATTGGCCTGATATTAGTTTGATGGATGTTTAATCATACTTCTTTTTGTGTTTATGATATTTAGTATAGATGATATCTATGTTTTAAAAGAATTATATGTGTGATTGCAACTTGAGATATCCGTATAATTGTGACTTACTTTGTTACTCATAATTACATTTATTTAGATTAATTTATGATGTTTAAATTTTAAATTTATTTTAGTAGTTTGTGCCTCTTTCGGATGTTAAATGTTTTATATGTTTATGTGTATGGTACACTTATATTTATTCAAAATATTTTATTTATATAACATATGCAATATGTAATAAATAATTATAGTATTTGAACATAAACAGAAATATGTACACATTTTGGTGGGTGACATTGGTACTGCACTTAGTAATTTTTAGAGTTAAGTGCACTTCGTGTACTTACACTTTGGCTGTCAGACCACTTGAAATACTGACATTCAAAAACTCTCACTTGAAATACAGGACTTCTAGAATAATTAGAACGTGTGTATTGTCGTCAAGTTCCCCTAACTCCGTCAGTTTGGACGAGGGCATTCTTGGCAGTTCATAATTGTAACTCCGTCAGTTCTCTCCCTCCTTCCTCTCTCTCCTCTCTATTTTCTTTGTTCTTTAAAAATGCAACATCCAAAGAAATGTAAAATCACAAAGACTAAACTAACAAGTACATAACATCAAATTACTTTCAACTTTCAAGTGATACAATCAACAACAAAAAACAAAAACACAAACACACACAGAGATATATAAAAAAGGATACTTTCGATACATTTCTGAGTGCTATTAAGCTTTGAGAGCTTATCTGCAAGTATTTCTTCACTAAACACACTACTCATCCCTCCACCAACCATAACCAAATATTTGTATCTACAAAATCAAGATAAAAACCCTATCTTTACCCCTAAATCTTGTAAAAATCAAATCTTTAAACCACAAAGCTTCATATCTCAAGATAAAACAAGGGTTTCATCATTCTAATTCAACAGATTCAGAAAAATAAATAAATTAAAGAAGAAGGGCCAACATTAAAAACAAGAAACCAAAAGAGTTGATGAAAAAGATGGAGAAAAAAGAGGTTTCTTGAGGTTTGATTTGATGGGTATTGAAGAATGGTGAAGATAATTGAAACCCTAGAAATTGATACTGTATTAAAAATGAGGGAAGCTTGGGAATGTTCAATTTGGGGCAGACATCGTACATTTTGTTATTTCAGGTATTCGTACATAACTCCCAAGGTGTTTTCGATTTGATGTGTTGTTGAAATTTATGTTACACTTTGTTTAATTTACTATTGATGTGGTGTTTTTGATGTGGTTGTGGTGCAGGGATGCAAAGGCAGTTCAAGAAAAGCTAGCAAAAAAGGCAACACAAGGTGGAGGAAACAACAATGGAGTGGGTGATTTAGGCAAAAATATGAACTGCCAAGAATGCCCTCGTCCAAACTGACGGAGTTAGGAGAATTTGACGGCAATACACATTTTCTAATTATTCTGAAAGTCCAGTATTTCAAGTGGGAGTTTTTGAATGTCAGTATTTCAAGTGGTCTGCTAGCTAAAGTGTAGGTACACGAAATGTACTTAACTCTAATTTATATCATATGTATTTCGTTACTTTATTCTTTTTTTAGTTGAGTTTTAAAATGTATATGGTTTAAATTGAGTTTTAAAATGTATATGGCAAATAAATTACTATTTGATATATATTTCCAATATTTCCGATTCTAAATTTTATAATTTGTATCATCTCAACATTCAAATCATCCGATCTCATAATTTTTGAAATTTGAAAACATCAATCATTTTCTTTCCTTTTTTGTTTATTACTCCATCGGTACTTAAATCAAGGGTTTTATTGATATATATGGTCCTAAATTATGGTGACAATCATAATGAATGTCATTTAAATAGGATATTTGAATTTATGTTGGAGAAATTTATGACTCGTATTTCTCTATTATCATTCTATATGTGTGCATATATACACATATACTCTATTTGGATAATTGTTGCAGAGTTATATATATACACAACAGATAAACATGTATAACATAATTATACTTGCTGAAGGGTTTTGAGCACATAAACGCAACGGAAAAACGTGAAAATAAACCAAAATTCGAAACCCCTCCGCAGGATCCATGCGAAAACAAAAGATTTAATTAAGAGATTATGAAAAAATACCTTATGAAGCTTTAACAGTTCATTAATGGAGATCCAAAGCTCGTTCAATCACCATGTATCCCGCTCTCGCGATCTACACTCTACATTATCCACACGAACGCTTTTCTTGAAGGATTGATGTGTACTAGCACCCGAAAACTGCTTCTTTCTCTCTCTCTTTTCTTCCTCGCATAGACGGATAGGGTTTTTACATATAAAAACGTTTTTCATATAAAATCAGCCCCTTTTGAGAGTTTATATAGAGAGGAATACGTGTTATTAATTATAATCCAATTATAATTAATACTAATCCAAAATTTCAATTTATTATTTAATTAAGTCTCACTTTATCACTTAATAACTTATTTCAGAATTAGTTTAAGTAATTCCCTTTTCTATTTAATTAATTAATCAGTCATACTTAATTAATATTATAAATAGAATGAATTACTTATTTAATTTAAATTCATAATTTAAATTATTTCTCCTTCAAGCGTTCTTTGTGTGTGACCCTGTAGGTTATTATTACGTTGGCATCAATTTTAATATCTAATTAAAATTGTAAACAATGAGCGGCATCTAGTAATACATCACTGTTACCCAAGTAATAATAATTAAATCGGTGATTCAATTAAGTTTTTTGTGAATAATGTTTCATGTAATATAATCCCTTTAACCTTAATATTATAGATTAAACTCGAGGCATATAATGTGTCATCCTCTTCATAATTTAATCTTAGTTTTCTTGATCGATGAGTAGACTATTAAATCAAATCAATATTTAAGCACGACCGTGCATTTCTTAGTCTCACTCAAACAAGAGACCAATAATATCGCTCCTAAAATTAGGAGAGTTAAATCCCATCTAGATCATTCATATTTCTCATACGATTCATAATATACCTATGACCAATGAGATGTGGTCATCAGTCAACAAACATACTAGTCTTTGTGCATTATTATTGTCCTTAAATAATAACACTCGACTAGGGATATTTTGGAATAAAAATACTATTCATATAATCTCATTTTTAAGTCACATACTTAAAGATATCGAATACATATCATAATTCCAAGGACATTTATTATGTTAACATTTATAACGCAGTAAATAAAGACATAATAAAATAATAATAATAATCAATAAAACATAATTTATGATAATAAAATGTTTTCTTTAAAACATAAAAGTACTGTCTCTAGAGCACTAATACTAACACATGCACACCAATTAAGAATATAAAGTTATTTTGAAAGTAAGAATATAAAGTTAATAGTATATCAAGTTAATAAAGTTTCATATATTTTATTTGCATAATTAGTGTAAGTATGCACTTACACAAGTAAATATGTAAATTAGATCAATGTACAAAGTATAATCAATTTCTTTAATCAAATCTTTCCAAATTTTCTACAACCTTACATTTTCCAAATTTAAATTCAATAATCTTATGTCATGTTTCCTTATAAATAAAATAACCCATTAATTTTGTTATGATCTAAAGCATTTAATTTTTTCTCATTTTGACACCTACAATAGATATATGTGAATTCAGTTATATGCTTATATTATGGATAAATATAAAAACAAATTTAAATTATAGAAACTATTTCAAATCAATCCTTAATTGGTGTTATCATTTTTTCAAATTCAAATTCTTGATTGTTTATATGTATGTATCTCATTCTATTGGTGTGAGGGTTTATATTTGTGATTGTGTATAATATATCATTACTTACACCATATATATTTGAATTTGCATGAGATGAAACATGGATGATCCTTAATAGAGTTGCTTTAACGATTGTTAATTCTGGCAAGTACATTTATGTACGTGTCAATACATAAGCACTCACGGAAGCTAGACCAGATATTGATAAATTACTGTAATTTTTTTAATCAAATTGTACCTAAGTATGTATAATTGAACAATGTATTGTTGTGTATAATATTGATATATGTTTGATGTGTTTAGTTAATTTTCTTTGTATATGAAATTTCTTCTTTTTCGTTAGTCATGTTTTCTTTGTTTTACTTACTCATGATGGATTTTTTCTGTTTGTATTTTCATGAATTTGTTTGTATATTTTTAAGGAACTGGATCGTTAATTGCAAACTAATTTTCATGTGTATCCATGACAAGTTTTTCAAAAATCGGATTTGTTGTACCACTTAATTACAAACGTTCTTAGTATCCGTAGAATTCAATTCGTCAAAGAAATCAGGTTTTAATTCAATAAATTTTGTTTATACTTATATTTGTTTGGATTAACCTATAATATTTGTAATTTTAGTGTTTTTTTCTCTTAGTAGTTTGTGCTTCTATAGTACACTTATATTTTAATATTTGTAATTTTAATATGTTGATTTCTATAGTACACTTATATTTGTTTTTTTTAATTACAAAAATATGCAAAATATGATTAAAAATAAATTAGTAGATCTTATATATATATATATTTATTGGATGATACTTTGCCACATATAGTAAAGGCTTAATGACCTTTTAGCCCCTGAGATTTACTCCCATATACCCATCAGCCACTGTCTTTTAAAAGTGTACCTTTTAGCCCTCGAGGTATGAAATTCGTACCTTTCGACCCTTAAACCCAGTTCAGTTAAAAAAGTCGGGTTTTAACTGAGGGGCAAAACTGTCTTCAGGGGCTAAAAGGTACACTTTTAAAAGACAGGGGCTAAAAGGTACACTTTTAAAAGATAGGGGCTGATGGGCTAGAGTATGTACCTGATTGATTAGAGTATCAGTCTCATTTCCACAATGAATTAGGTGTAGGGGAGTCCGATTTTCACTCTCAAATTCAGTATTTACTCGGGTTGAAGTTATAGCCAGTTTCTTTACTGCAACTATATCCCCATTCTTTATAATGCCCTGTTCATGTACAGAACAAAGAAAACATTTATGCAAGGGAAAATGTGACAGTTTGAAGATGGATTTAGAAGCTCTTTACGATGAAAAACCAAGCACATGTAAAAGCAGTCCTTAAAAAATTACTAGGCAGACCATTTGCAGGAAAGAAAACGAATTGTGTTTCTGAATTGAGCGGAGATGGTGAAACCAAACCAAACAAAGCACAAAACCAGCATCTTCCATTCAGAATTAAGGTCGTGATAGGGTGAGATGTATGGAACTTGCACTTACTCTTAGGAGTGAAGAGGCTGTTTCTTTTAAACCCTGGCTCTTAATAAAAAAATTTGGAAACTTTTATGAACATTGGACACATTCTCCGGAGTAGGGCGTTGGACCATTAAGTGATGGGAAGTATGACTAAGTTAGGAGTTACCTTGTATACATCTCCGAAACCTCCTTCTCCTACTTTGTATTCTAGACTAAAATCTTTTGTCGCAACTTTCAGATCTTTGTAACTGTATATAAGTGGTCCTTGAAAATTGTTAATGCCTGATATGTTACCTGTAAGATAGATGTTTAACTCAGAAAATTAAGAAAATTAGAAAAGTGAGTCAAGTTGATTTGAGAAAGAAAATGTCCTGATTATTGATATATTTCACTTAAGATTAACCGAGTGTATCCTATATAACTCGAGTTATCTATGTAAGTGTTGTTTCAGTTAATCTTTCTTACCATTTCCAGCTTTCTTCGACATTCTTAATTTGTTCCATAGAAAGAATAGAAGTATGAGCAAAAGTAAGCTCAACCCTCCAACTACTGCTCCAATGATGGCTGTCCTTATACTTGAACCTCCTATATATTCAAAAGCAATGTGAAGTTCTGTGAGCAAAAAACAGAAAAAAGTGCTTGAGAAATGCTAGGAGTCTAAACATTTTGTGTCTCAAATCCATCAGTACCCTTGTATTATTATGTAATGGTTGACCATGATCTAAATCAAACAATACAAGGATGCCATGTTGACTTGAGAACATTCATGACTCCTAATGTTATTCTATGAATACTCAGATATCAACTATGCTACAAATCACCTCCTTTTAGATATGGTGCAATGTTAGTTATCTGGTTTTCAGCAAAAAAAGATGTGTTGGAGTATCTGATGAAACACCGCATATTGATAGCACTGCCATCGGCTTCTGGAGGACAATTTTGTATGTTATTATAGGCAGTTGTTAAGCAACTTTGGCAATCACTCTTTCTTATAGTTACGATACATTGAGCCACAACATACACAGTTGATGTTGCACCTCCGTCAAAAACTTGCCTTGTGGTTGCTGCATATACATTATCCATCTTTGGTGTGGCAGCTACAAGATCAGGTAACAACCCTTGTACCACTTGATTAAAAGTAGTCGCCTGAGATACACTCCGGTTGGTGCTACATACCCCAGAATTGTCCTGTTCTGTATACTCGCTAAAGAAATTGTGTGCCTCGTACCTTGAGTAAATAGAGAAATAATCAGAAAAATGATATCTAACTCATCACGCCAAAATCCATGTATATTTAGCATACCTAGCTCACTTACTAGTCTTGAGAATGTTGATTCATCAAGTGGCTTGGTAAAGATGTCTACAAGTTGTTGTTCACTTGGAACAAAATGTAACTCCACAGTTCCATTCATAACATGTTCTCTAATGAAATGGTACTTGATGTCAATGTGCTTGGTCCTAGAATGTTGCACTGGATTCTCAGTAATGGCAATGGCACTAGTGTTGTCACAAAAAATAGGAATTTTCTCAACTCTTAATCCATAATCAAGTAGTTAATTTTTCATCCATAAAATCTGTGCACAACAACTTCCAGCTGCAATATACTCAGCCTCAGCTGTGGAGGTAGAAACTGAGTTTTGTTTCTTGCTGAACCATGACACAAGCTTGTTTCCTAGGAATTGACAGGTGCCAGTTGTGCTTTTCCTGTCAATTTTACATTCTGCATAATCTGCATTTGAATAACCAATTAGTTCAAAGCCAGATTCTCTAGGATACCAAATGCCAAGGTTTGGTGTTCCTTTGAGATATCTGAAAATTCTTTTAATAACAACTAAATGGGATTCCCTAGGATCAACTTGAAATCTAGCACATAGACATGTAGCAAACATAATATCAGGTCTACTAGCTGTTAAATATAAAAGTGAGCCTACCATGCCTCTGTAACTTGAAATGTCCACAGATTTTTCCTTAGTATTCAATTCAAGTTTGGTGGCAGTAGGCATGGGAGTTTTGGCAGGAGAGCAATCCATTAGGTCAAATTTCTTCAGCAAATCATGAATGTACTTTGTTTGACTAATGAATATGCCTTCATTAACCTGTTTTACGTGAAGACCAAGAAAATAGGTTAATTCTCCCATCATGCTCATTTCATATTTACTTTGCATAAGCTTGGCAAACTTTTGACAAAGTTTCACATCTGTAGACCCAAAGATTATGTCATCTACATAAATTTGAACAAGTATAGTAGAGCCATTCACAACCCTGTGAAAAAGAGTTTTATCTACAGTACCTCTAGTGAAGTGATTCTCAAGGAGGAACTGTGAAAGTGTGTCATACCAGGCTCTAGGTGCTTGTTTCAACCCATAGAGTGCTTTGAGGAGGAAATACACATATTCTGGAAAATCATCATCTTCAAAACCATGAGGTTGACTTAAATACACCTCCTCTTCCAATTCCCCATTCAGAAAAGCACTCTTCACATCCATTTGATAGACTTTGAAATTGGCATGGGCTGCATAGGCTAGGAAAATCCTTATTGCTTCTAGTCTTGCAACAGGAGCAAAGGTTTCATCAAAATCAATTCCTCCTTCTTATGAATAGCCTTTTGCAACCAATCTAGCTTTGTTCCTTGTGACTATGCCATTTTCATCCATCTTGTTTCTGAAAACCCATTTTGTGCCTATGACACTCCTGTCTTTAGGCTTGGACACCAGCTTCCAAACATTATTTCTCTCAAATTTTTTAGCTCCTCTTGCATAGCTAAAACCCAATCTGGATCTAGAAGTGCATCCTCAACTTTCTTTGGCTCATCTTGAGACAAAAAGCTACTATATAGGCATTCCTCTTGAGTTGCTCTTCTAGTTTGGACTTTTGAAGAAACATCACCTATAATAAGTTCAAAGGGATGATCTTTAGTCCATTTCCTTGAGGGATGAAGATTTGTTCTTGAAGAAGTAGCTTCATGATCATGGTTGCCTTGATTGGATAAATGTCCTTGAGAAACTCCCCCTGAGTTTGTTGTCCCTAATTGATCACTTCTAGAGGCATTTATGTGACTGTCAACGGTATGGCCATTTTGACTGTCAACGAAACGCTCATTATGACTGTCAACGAATCCACCATCATGACTGTCAACGAAATGACCATTTGGTCTGCTAGCAGCTATTCTTTTCAGTCTTAATGCAACAATTTCATCTTCACTGCTGCTTTCATCTGTGCTAGATACAACATCTTTAGGTTGTTTCTCAATAGCCTTGACATGATTCACTTGATCTCCTTCCTCATTCTCAAAAGAAAGACTTTCATGGAAACCTTCATCACAGAGACCTTGAATTTTAAGATCATCAAAAACAACATGTATAGATTCCATAACAATGTTGGTTCTGAGATTATAGACTCTGTAAGCTTTCCCTGCTGCATATCCCACAAATATTGCTTCATCCGCCTTTGCTTCAAATTTCCCCAAATGCTCAGCTTGATTTCTCAGAACAAAGCACTTGCATCCAAAGACATGAAGAAAGCCCAATAGTGGCTTCTTTCTTTTGAGTAGTTGATAAGGGGTCATTCCCTTGGCCTGATTAATCAAAGAAATATTTTGAGTGAAGCAAGCTGTGTTAATTGCCTCAGCCCAAAAATAAGTAGGTAAATTTGATTCATCTAGCATTGTCCTTGCAGCCTCAATAAGTGTTCTGTTTTTCCTTTCAACTACACCATTTTGCTGTGGTGTTCTTGCTGCAGAAAACTCATGCAAAATACCATTTTCTTCACAGAACACCTTCATGCTTGAATTCTGTCCCATTCTCACTCCTGATTCTTCTTACTTTGATGTCAAGATTGTTGTTTACCATCTTGATGTGATTGATAATGATTTCACTTGCCTCATCCTTGGAGTGCAAAAAGAAAGTCCATGTAAATCTAGAAAAATCATCAACAATCACAAGACGGTATTTCTTCTTTGAAATGGAAATGGCATTTACAGGGCCAAATAAATCCATATGAAATAACTCAAGCTGTTGGACAATTGATGACTCTGTCTTGCTTTTGAATGATGCCTTCTTTTGTTTCCCTTTTTGACAGGCATCACACAAACCATCCTTGGAGAATTCCACCTGTGGAATTCCTCTAGCAAGATCTTTCCTCACCAAATCATTCATAACTTTGAAATTCAGATGAGATAATTTCTTGTGCCACAGCCAACTTTCATCATTGCTTGCCTTACTGAAAAGACAAGTGATGGTGTCTGTACTTGTGCTACTAAAGTCAGCAATGTACACATTCCCTCTTCTGAATCCAGTCATGACCACATTGTTGTTTCCTACCTTAGAAACAACACAGGCTTCTTTTAAAAAAGTAACTAAAAATCCTTTGTCACAAAGTTGGCTGATACTAAAAAAATTGTGCTTAAGACCATCCACCAATGCAACCTCATCTATGATGACATTCTCTTTTGAAATCAAGCCATATCCCTTAGTGTAGCCTTTGTTGTCATCTCCAAAAGCAATACAAGGGCCAGCTCTTTCTTGGAACTCTGTGAGCAGGGTAGAATCACCAGTCTTGTGTCTTGAACAACCACTATCCAAGTACCAAAGATTCCTTTTGTTTCCCTGCACACAATTAAACCAAATCAAGTTGATTTTGGTACCCAAGTTTCCTTGGATCCTGTCTTGTTAGCCTTTGATTTCCCTCTCAAATCATTTTTCACTTGTGGCTCAGATTGAGTTAAATCAACCTTTGTCTTAGGTTTTGATCTTTGAGGGTTGCTCACAGTTTCATTCACAGCATGCATAGTTGGAGGAACAAACATGTTATTCCATGGCATTTGTGGCATGTTAAACATATTCATGTAAGGGTTAGGCACAAATGACATACTAGCATATGGATTCTGATACTGTGCATATGGAGCAAACATGTTAGGCATAACAGGCATTGTGAAACATTCAATGTAGACTTAGGCATTTTCACATTAGCAGGTTTCTTAACAGACTTGCAATTAGTAGACAAATGATTAACACTACCACAATTAACACATGTCTTTCTAGGTGCATATTTATCAGGTGTGTAATTGTTGTGCTTGTTAATCCCTACTTTTCCATTTCTGTTATTCTTTTTATTGCCTTTAGTCTCAACTTGAACTTTCTCTGACTTGTCTTTCAATTGCTTGTTAGACAAGTGACCTACATTAGCTCTTTCGACGGGCTTCTCAACTTTCTTAGTTTTACTAGACTCACCTTGAACAAATTTCTTGGTGACAGGACCATACTTGTCATTAAGTCTAGTGAGTTTCTGTTTCTTTTCCTCTGTCAACGGAACAGCCTGATCCGTTGATGGTTCATCTGTCAACGGAACAGCATGATCCGTTGACACATCAACCTCCAACAAGTGATCATTCTTGTTTGTTGACTCTTTTTCTGATTCTAGGACTTCATCAACATATCCTAGCTTCTCTTTGTTTTTCTTCCATGACTGCTCACAGAAGGATTCCATTCCTTGAACATTTATGATGTTATTAGCAACATTCCTAGAATCCTTCCATTTAGCAATCACTCTCTGTTCAGATTCTAATTGAACCTTAAGAATCTGTTCCCTTTCCAAGACTACTTCAAGTTCCTTCTTAGCATCCCTACTGACACGCCTCATTTTCTCAAAATCAATGAGTTGTGCTTCTAACATGGCATTCCTATCACTTAAGAGCTGATTAGTCTCCTTAATTCTAGAATTCTCCTTTGTAAGTGATTTAAGAGAAACACGCAAATTGTACAATATAGTAGAAATGTCATTAATTGTACTATTGCATTCCTCTAAAGAAAGCTCATAAAGATTAGTAGTAGTTACCTGATTGCTTGAGGAACTTGCTTCTTGCTCATGATTGTCAGCCATTAGAGCCAAATTGACATATTCAACATCTTCATCAGAATCTTCATCATTACCAGCCCAATCATACTCTTTTGACACAAAAGCCTTTTCCTTTTGCTTGAGAAGTTCAAAATATTTCTTCTTGTAGTCAACAGGCTCAAAACTCCTGTTGCCCTTCTCAGCTTTAGGTTTTCTGCAATCCCCAGCAAAATGACCAAGGGTTCCACAGTTGAAACATTTAATCTTAGACTTGTCAACCCAATTAATTTTGTTAGGTTGAGAGTCTCTCCTTGGTGGTCTTGAGTCTGAGTTTCTCTTGAACTTTAACTTAGAGAATTTTCTTGATAGAAATGCAATATGGTCATCAATCTCATCTAAGTCATCCAAGTTGGCTGGCTCTTCCTCTTCTGTCAATTTTCCTTTGACCTTGCTGACATCACTCTTGCAACTAGCTCGACTAGTTGTAGCTTTAACAGTCTCTTCATTGTCTTCTTCAAGTTGGTTACAGATGCAACCAATGCAACAGATCCACCCTTCCTCTGTACCTTCTCAATTTCTTCATCTTGTTCCATTTCCAGCTCATATGTCTTTAATGTTCCATAAAGCCTCTCAAGTGTGTAATCTTTGTACTCTTGTGTGTTTCTTAGAGAAACAGTCATACGCTTCCATTCCTTTGGAAGAGCTCTAAGAAATTTGAGGTTTGAGTCTTTATTTTGGTAGACCCTCCCATACAACTTTAATCCATTCAGAAGCTTTTGAAACCTACTACACGTGTCATTTAGGGTTTCACCAGCTTTGAAATGAAAATGCTCATATTGTTGTATGAGGAGTTGCATTTTGTTTTCCCTTACTTGCTCAGTTCCTTCACAAAGTGTTCTAACAGTGTCCCATACTTCTTTAGCAGTGGTACAGTTGATAACATTGTCGAACATCTCTTGTTCCAAACCATTGAACAGAATGTTCATGGTTCTTTTATCCTTATAGACTTCTACAGCATCTTCAGCAGTCCATTCTGAATGTTCATTGTATTTGATCAAATACAAACCTTTTTTAAAATACAAACTAAGAACCAATCTAAGCCCTTAGATTAATCTAATCTAATGGCCCCCCTATATGCACAACACACAATTAGCCGGTTTGTTTCCAGATCGCTTAACATACCGAATACAAATATTCTTGAAACTAAAAATGAATTCGATGGTCTCCTGAGCAGTCCAGCCTACACCGGCTTTTGATGTCTTCCTGAAAACAAAAAAAAAACATCACAATTGACCTTCACACAATTAAATCTACATGTAGTCCAATGTTAAGATATTTCAGTTGCACTAAGTGAGATCGGATGTACAGATGCGTATGAACAATCTTCTGTTGTGTTGCAAAAGGCGAGCTCTTGCGATTTCCACCACCGTTCCATTCCACACCACTTCGATGCAAGCATTCCAAATCCCCCAATACACCATATTATTCATTGTTAACGAAACAACTAATACAAAACAACTCAGAACATACCAAAATATACTAAACTCTCACACGAATATACAACAAACAACTCAAAAATTTGGGTACAGAAAACACATCTCACCCAAGCATGAGTATTATTGAAAGAAAAATTGGATCAAGGTAAGAAAGAAGGCCTTCGGTCGGTGGAGAAGCCACCGCCGGAGAGGAAAGGACGAAGGTGGCTAACGAATTAGAGAGAAATGAGAGGTTTTTTTTATTTAGGGTTGGAGACGGCTTTGTAGAAAGAAAAAAAGTGTTTTAATTAAGAAATAATTTTAATTTTTTTTAAAAATCGGTAACTTAACGAATGACATTCTATCGCCAATTTGAAAATTTCAATATTCTTTTTTTAAAGGGTGAGTGGGAGACGATTCGGTCTTGTCTGGCGTTGTTAATCATCTCTTCGAAAATATGTGTAGTTTTGTTTTTGCTTGACGGAGACTGTCAATTTATGGACAGGATATGCAACATGAATACATGATCTACAACAACTATTACAATAATCATTACTAATAGTTACAACAACTATAATCATAAAACTAACAATTCTAAACTCAAGAATCTGAAAACTTAGAATCGGAAAATTTAAACTTGAATAGTAAAAATCAACTTAAAATAGTAAAGTGAATAGTGAATAGTATTAATGAATAGTGTTCCAAATAGTAAGTCCAAAAAGAATAGTAAAATGAATAGTATTAAAGAAATAGTTATATATATATATATATATCAGTAGTTGATAATAGCTAAAAATGAGAGCACCTAGTAAGCTTAAGACTATAATAAGAAACCAAATGAAATCTAAAATAATTACACTCTTACTAATTAAATTTAATACTAATAATAAAGATACTCAAAAAATGTGTAAAAAACTTATTGAAAGAAATTTAATTTGTTAATGGAAGATTATAAACTAGAAAGAATTCAGATGATAGCTAATAAAAATTTAACTTATAATAAAGATATTAATCAACATATTGAAAGTTGTAAAATTAGTATTGATATAATAAATCAAAAATATAATACAATAAATATATTAAGAAATATGTTAGCAAGAAAAGATAAAGAAATAGGAGAATTAGAAGAAAAATATCTAATAAATAGAAAAGAAGAATTTATAAAATTATGTAGAAAATATATATAAATAAAAGAATTAAGAGAAGTTCTTGAAGAACAATATAAATTAATAAATGATTTAATAGAAAAAATTAATAAAAATTAAGAAAAGAATGAATAATAATCATTGGACAGATCCAAATGCTATAAGAAGAAAAACAAAAATATTAAAATATTTTTTATCATCTCAAAATAAAGTAGAACAAGATATAGAAAGAATTCAAGAAAAATTAGAAACAATAAATTGGACAGATGAAACTTTAATAGAAAGGAAAAGATTATATTCAGAACTAGGAGAAAGATATGAGATATATAGAATAGATAGAATAAGGGTAAAATGGTATAAAGAAGTATTATTAGAAAAAGCTAATTTAACTGGATAAAATAAAATTATATTTATAGATAAAGGAAAAGAAATAAATAATAAGGAAACTATAGAAAGTACTAAAGAAGCATATTATCAAATGGATGAATATGCAGGAGGAACATCTCAAACATTAAATTTTAAACCAGAAACATATAGAAAAATACAAAGTGAAACAGAAGAATTAACAATAAAAAAGATTTTTAAAACTAATTATTTTGAAAGAAATAAAGAAGTAAGATACATTGCACAAAAACATGAAAATATAATAGATATTACTACAATAAATGGAAGAGCAAAAATTAATCTGATAACGGATGACTTAATAAAAAGAGAATTATCTAAATTATCTAATAGAGAAGTTAACAAGTTAAAAAATATTTATTTTGGAGGAATAGAATTTACTATAAAAGCATATTTTCAGAAAAATATTGATACCCCTATACAAATATATATTGTAGATGATAGAATATTAGGAAGTTTGCAAGATGCTATAATATCACTAGTAAAAGGAAATTTAATATATCAAAAACTAAAATTTACAATACAAACTGATTTTAGTATATCATTAAAAGATGAATATAAAGAAAGAGCATTAACTTTATATTATAAATTAGAAGGACTAAATATGCCAAAAGGAAGTAAAGTGATAAGTATAGAAACAAAAATGCACGTTAGAAAACAAATAGAAATGTGTACAATTGTACCAAGATTATATCAGGATATATTAGAAAGAATTGAACATAAAGAAGAAGCTAGAATAACAATACCAGAAGAAATAAGTATAGATTTTAATAATAGACAGATAGTACCTATACAAAGAATTAAGCCAATAATAGAAGGATCTAGGATAAGCTTTAAAAAAGAACAAAGTTTATCTAAGAGTATATCTAGAAGAATAAATTTAATAAAAAACCCTTATAAAGAAATTAATAAATTAAAAATAAAAACCATTGTATTTAATGGAACATATGCTAAGGAATGTATAACAGAAATAAATACTGGTACAACCAAAAGTTTAATCCATATAACTGAAATTGATGAAGAAAAGTGTAATGAAATAGAGCCACAAATATTAAGTGAACCTAATTCATCAAGAGAATCAATAATAACTAAAAGTATAATATTAAGAATAAAAATTCAAGATTTAGAATATAAGATAAATTTAGGAGTAATAGAATATGATGTTAATTATCAATTATTATTAGGAATGGATTTCTTAGATATGATAGATTATAATATAAATAATGAAGGGATAGAAATAAATGACCAAAATAAAACTAGATTTATAGAAAGAATATGAATATAGAAAAATAATTAGAGAAAAAGGAAAAGGAATTAAAAATTGTTGAAAACATAGTAACAGAAACTTTAATCTTATCTCAACAAAAATATCTAAGATATTTAGATGAACAAACCAAATTAAAAGAAGAAATAGAACAATTAAAAGAGCATATAAATAAACCTAAAACAATAAAAACTTGGATAAACGTTGAACGAGGATGGATAAAAAGAGTTTATAAAAATGAGTAACTCGGAAGAAAGAATAAAAGCTATTTGGGAAGAATTTATAATTAAAGAAAAATTAAAATCTATAATAGAAGAAAATCAAGCTAATAACAGACAAACCATAAGAGAAGAATTAATAGATTTATGGAGTAAATCAGAAATACCTACATTTAAACAAATATTAGATAAGTTAACAATAATACATAATTGTTTAAAAGAACAGGATAAAGAAGAACCAGAAATAATAGCTATAAATACTATAGAAAGAATTAAAGAAGAAAAACCACAAATAATAGCTATAAATACTATAGGAAGAATTAAAGAACCGATCCTAATGGATATAAGTAAAATAAAACCAAAAATGACTAAAGGAGTTAAAAAAGCAATAAATAATTTAGCAGAACTTCATAAGTTAGGAAAATTTTAAATGTCCATACAAGAACATAGTGTAATAACATTTCTTAAAAAACATGGAAAATATATTATAGATAAAGAAAGACATAAATATGAGCCATTAAAGCAAGAAAAGAAAGAAGAGTTAAATAATAATAAAGATAATAATGAATTAGAAAAATTAAGAGAAGAAAACATTAGGTTAAAAACTAATACTAATATGGAATGGCTAGAAAAATACAAATTTTATAAAAATAAATATAAAACCCAAAAGAAAGAATTAAAACAAGCTAAATTAGAAATAATACAAGTTAAAGAAGAAGTAACTAATTTAAAAGAAGAAATAAATCAACTAAAAGAAATAATCAATATAATAAAAGGAAAAGAAAACATAGATATTCAGGATAAAATTAGTAAATTAAAAGATGAATCTAAAATAGAAAGTAGTGATACTGAAAATGACGAAGTATCAAAAGAAATAAATTTTATAGAAGAATCTGAAGATAATAAACACGATATAATAATAAAAGAAAATGAAGAAATTTTAGCAGCCTTAACAAAAATGAAAAATGTTTATGCTAGAATAGAAGAAGATGATATAAAAAGCGAAATAGAAGAAGAAAGTTCTTATAGAAAAACAGATAATGAAATAGATTCAGATAATATAGATGCAGATGATTATCCAGAACAAGAAATAAAAGATCAAATAATTAAAAAAGAAAATAAAATTCCATCTCATATACCTATAGGACAACAAGAAGAAGTCCAAGATTTAAGGAATTAATATAAATGGATATTTCTTAGACTTAGATAATATTTATGATGAACAAGAAATAAGTAGAAGAATAAAAGATTGGAATTTAGGAATGTATATAGCATTTATGAATTCAAAAGAAAAAGAAGATTTAGAATATGTTTTTGAATTAATATCTAAAACAATAATAGGAAAAACAGCTTTTTGGATAGAAAATATTTCTTATGAGTTAAAACAACAAGCAGCTAATTATGCTAATTCATGGAAAGATATGTTAAACATGTTTGATATTATATTAAAAAGAGAATTTTTAGGAGAAAGATGGTTTGTAGCACAAGAACAAGTAATGGCAGAAAGAAAAATTGAAATAATAATGAACCTTAATAATATGAAATGTTGTAAAATTAATAAACTACCAGAATATACTATAAGTTTTACTAAGTTCTTTTATGAAGCAAGATTCTTACCTGAGGAAAGTATAATATATCAACAACTTTATTATGATCATTTACCTACACCGTATAATACAGAAATATCTAAAGAATATACTAATTTAGAACCCAAAGAAAAAACATTAGGAGAAAGGATTAGACTATTAAGAGCATACTTAATGCGAAAATGTGAAGATTATAGATTACAACAATCTATTAAGAAAGATAAAAAGACTGGATTAAGTGAAATATGTGGATTCACAGAAAGAAAATTAGTATTTGGATGTGATAATGATAAACCAAAAAGTTATAAAAAACATTATAAAAAACAAAATTATAATGATCAAGAAAATTATTATAATCAGAACAAACCTTATAGATCATATAGATCATATAATAACAGGTTTAAAAGAAGAAAATTTAGGAGATATAAAAATACCCCAGAAAACAGAGAAAGATTTAAATATAGGAGAAAATTTAGAAAAAGAAAATATATAAAACCAGTAAAAGAAGATAATAAAATAGTAGATTGCAAATGCTGGAATTGCAATGAAAAAGGTCATTATGCTAATAAATGTCCAAAATTAAAAGAAAAAAGAGTAAAATATATAGATAGCACAGAATTTATTATGAAATTAGAATATATAAAAGAAGAGAATAATAATTGGTATAATAATGAAGATTTCTATATAAGTGAAACAGAACCTGAAGGTATAAATTATATAGAAGAAATAAGTAATAATAGTAGTAACAACTATAGTGAATAAAGATGACTACCGTAAAAACTAGTAAAAGATATAAACTAAATAGCAAGCATTTTTTATTATAACTTTGTACTAAAGAATATTCTTGTAGATCTTCTTAGCAGAAACTATGGAAAAGAATAATATGAATCAGCAGGTGGAAGATATCTTATTAGAGATCAAGAAGAAGAATGAACAGATAGCAGCTTTAAACCAAGATATAAATTCCCTTGTTCAAACCCTTCAAGAAAAAATAAAAGCCATAAAAACCCTACAAACCTCACCTCAAACATTCATATCAAGATTGGCAACAACCCCAGTAATAAACCCTATTATCCAAACAAACCTAGAAAATTCTCTAAACACTATTATAATGGCAGATAGAATCAAATACCCAAAAGAAACTGTTGAAGCCTTTGAAAGGATAACAAAATATTATGATTACCAATCCAATAACACTATTCTTAGAAATGGGAAAACTAGCAGATATCCAAGGTATATTTGTACAGAAAATGCAGATCCAACAATAGTAAATTTTTTATTAAAGTTTGGATTTATTGATAAAATCATAGTAGATGATACATTATCAAATATATCAAAATTACCATCCCTTTTAGTGGAAAGTGTTGAAGCAATGAAAGAATCATATGGACCAGGAGGAAAATATGTAATACAGGTATTTGATGCCTGTACTGATCTAACAGGAAAGCCTATAATACTATGCCAAATATTCAGAGTTAGAAGAGATACAACAATAGAAGGAATAAATACAAGTCTGAAGATGCCCATGCCATGCAAATTGGAACAATTTCAAGACTGGCTATGCAATAAAAGAGCAATCGGAATAGCAGTCATAAAATCCAAATTGAAAGATATTATCCATGGAAGAAAGGCATGTGTAATAGGATGCAGAACAGGAGGAGATGTTGAAGATATATTAACTATATATTATAACAATGATGTTTTGAATGCAGATACTACCAAGCTAACAGAAATGTATTCCAGGGTATCAGAACTAAGATACAAGCATTCCCCAAAAACAGAGAAGATATATCAAGAAATGTCTACTGGACAAAGGAATAAATCAATAATAGCAGTGAAAGATGAAGCAAAGGAAGAAGAAGGATGTTCCAATCCTTTTCAATAAAATGTGAAAAATTATAGGCCCAATGTAAAAATTGGTGACCTAATGTAATATAAAATTTATGATTCTGCGGCCCAATGAATAATTGGTGACTACAAAAACAATGTCCCTACGGCCCAATGAAAATTGGTGACTGTAGTATATTAGCAACGAAGATACGGCCCAATGAAAATTGGCGACTGTATAAATAAAAGTCATAATAGCCATGAGGATACGGCCCAATGAAAATTGGTGACTGTATAAATAAAAGCCATAATAACCATGAAGATACGGCCCAATGAAAATTGGTGACTGTATAAATATTAGCAATGAGGATACGGCCCAATGAAAATTGGTGACTGTATAAAAACATATCCTTACGACCTAATGAAAATTGGTGACTGTAAAAAATATTTTTTCAAAAAAATTTTATGCAGAAATTTCAAACAATGAAGATAAATAAAGAAAGAAGGCAACAAGGAAAAAGAAGAAGAAAAGACATCAATCAAAAAGCGATATGAAGATATAAAGCAGGAAACAAATGGAATCTTATCATTAGAAAAAAGAAGACAAAGACAAATAGAAAAAGAAGAAAAGACAACACTACGAAGGAAGCACTACGAAGATAAAAGCAAATGGAATCCTATCATCAAGATGAAGATAATAAGAAGAAAAGAAAAGACATAACTATAAAAGCAAAATCCTACCATCAGAAGAAAGGAAAGAAAGAAGAAAGAAGACAATAGAAGAGAAAGATGAAAAGACTAAAAACAAACAGAAAAAGAATCTGTATTATTGTAATAGTAATAAAATAGTAGCAAAACCCCTCTATAAAAAGAGGAAATGTAATCAGTTAGAAGGCAGAACTCCTACGACTATCAATAAAATTCTCTCTTAGAAATCTCTCTCTCTCTCAATATGACCAGCTAAACCCCCTTTTCTACAACCCATAGTAGTAAGATTATATAATCTTATATATAGAAATAATCAGGAAGACACATGGGAAATAAGTAACAAGCTCATTATAGATATAATCAGAAAAGTCATAGAGCGGTTATGGTGGACGGGTGTAGTCCATGGAGAGTAAGACCTGATGGGAACCCATAGACGAGGAAGTCGGAGAGGCATACCAAAGAAAAGGCATTCCAAGTAAGTCGAAACTACTCATGAAACTATGATTATAAATATGATGCATGCTTGTTAATATCTTATCTAAGCTGTGTAATTTTGATTATTTAGATATATGAGATTATATATATCTGAACCTAGAGGTTGTAGAATTATTCAAAAATGAATTCCACCGTCATGTTAAAACACCAACAGGATATGCAACATGAATACATGATCAACTTGTCCTAACTGATTCAATTATACAATATGTATGCAACATCATACTCATAAAAAATAAAATTATAGTCAGTATACACAACACATATACAATAACTTGTAACATAAATAACGGATTGACTTTGTATTTTATAATTGTATGACCCTGAAGTCCTGGACTGTATTGACCATTACAGTAGTTCTTAATTTGAAGCCTCTTATCTCCAGGCAAGGCTCCAGCTTCAGAATGCATCGTTTGGTCTCGGTTTAAATCTACACACAGATTATCATATTATGGTATAAGCAACGTGTTTAAAATTGCAAATCGGCATCACTCGATACAACAACGATATTAAAATTAATGAGATAATCTATTGCTAATTGGAAACTATATATAAGGTAATATTATTTTTAAATATATATATATATATGAAGCCAATCAACAATATTTGTAAGGGGATTTGGTCCCAGCCAATCTTGAATGTTACGAAGATTGTTGCAGCAATGAAACATTGCGTTAGGTGGTTGACATCCAAGTTGATTGCGGAATAACAACCAGTATATAGCACTGCAGTATGCATATTCTTGAACTGGAGGAGGTTGCAATAAAACATATAAATATGTTTCCCTATGATCATTAGTACTATAGTTTATGCATGCTAATTCATAATTGCATGTACTTTCTCCGTAACACGCGGTTCTTCTAGCTGGCTTCATGACTTGCTTACTAGGCTTCTTTCCTTAATCTTTCAATTGTTCCATTCTCTGATTCTCATCAAGGTTAGGATTGTCCACACTCTGTCATTATTTTAAATTTGGTTCCACCTTCTTTTTCCAAGTGGAGTTTATAAAATGGTGATCTTTGTTTAGTTAACTAACTTACAACCTGGACGATATACTTTCCCTTTTTTATTTTATAAGGATATCAGCTGCAGGCTGGCTAGCACTCTCCTCAAATCATTACCAAACCATACTTCACAACATTATATATATCCTATCAAACCAACAATCGATCTCATGTTCTATCCTTCTCTGTATTATTTGTCATTGCAATTATGGATATTAGAGTCATATATACTAGCTAGTACTAGTATTCTTACAGTTAGCACATTGCGACAGGCAGCCACATTGTGAAGTAAATGAAGGGGAAAGCATATAATTCAAGAAAAATGGGGCGTGGCCGCGGCAGTGGGCTTATGAGGAAGCTTGTGTGGTGTGGGAAGAGTAGCGTGAGCCATCGATCATCAAAATCTGACTCTGTTCAAGAAGGCCATATTCGAGTTGTGGTAGGGAAGGTGGAAACCGAAGTGGTGTTTCTAGAGATGGAAGCTAATTATTTAAATCATCCTTTGTTGGAAAAACTGTTAAGTTTAACAGGGGAAGAGTATGGATATTCATATAAAGGGGCTTTAAGGATAGCTTGTGACATTCATTTATTTCGACATCTTCTTCAACTTCTCAGTACTGGGAATCCTTCTGCGCATTATATGGATCTTCCTGATCTCATTTCTAATTTCAATTTCCAATGCGGTAACTAGTGCCATGATATTACATGTGGCTGTGTTATGTACTGATAGTGATTAGTTATGTAATTAGAAATTAATTACTCTGTTGTTTGGAGTTGAGCTAGCATTATTAACACCAGACTCTGAACTCCTGCGTGCATTTTCATTTTCGGACTTGATGAAACAATTGTTTTGATCAATTTTTCCCTGTATGTTATACAGTTCATATCTTATATCCAAATGTAAATCTTTAGTATCATTGAACTAATTTAACAGTATCCTTTACTTCATCAGATAGAGCAGCATGGCATATAATAGCAAGCATACAATAAGCTATACCTCAGAATCAGTTGATATAAGAATTTTTCCTATCCAGTCATGGATTCCAATCTTAATACATCAATTTTCCATTTAGCTCCAATGCATGAATGAATGACAAAACCCAATTTGCTTCATTCGAAATAAGAAGTGTCCTCGCGCTGCAGATGCTCTAGTCTCGTTTTAAGTATACTTAAGATATAACAGAGTAAACAATAAGTAACTACTATTTGGGAAAAAACTATACCAGACAAATGTAATATCCCGCACAAATTAGTTGGTGTAATTTAATCGAAAATCTGATGAAGGCAGAGACTGGAGAATCAGTACAAATATTTGTAACAATCTCTTTGAATGATGAAAATATGAAATTTCCAAAGAACAAAGCCAAAAGAATTTACAGTAATTTGTCGAAAGTAGTGAGAACAGAAAATCTGGAATACCTGCTAAAACTATTAAGTTGTGAAACTAGAGTGTGATGTCATGAGAAAGGATCAACTGTCTCAGTCTCTCAGAAATCAAAATTGTATGGAGATGGAATCAAACACCTGTTATGACTTGCTCTGTATTTCTTAATTCTATAAGTTATTTTAATAAAGTATAAATGTGAGATCGGAAACTGGAATCTTTGTACTTGTTAATCCCTCTCCACCATCTCAACCAGGTATCGTGCTAAATAATAAATTGAATGTACTTTTTAATACCTAAAAATGAAATTAAAAAATTGCATGTACTTTCCTCCTTGATACGCGCTTCTTTTCGCTGGCTTCGCTTCCTAACCAAGCACCTTGATACGCACACATCATCCATGACTTTATTTAACAATTTCATCAGTTCAACTTGATTGATTGGGAGAGAGAGAGAGAGAGAGAGAGAGAGAGAGAGAGAGAGAGAGAGAGAGAGAGAGAGAGAGAGAGAGAGAGAGAGAGAGAGGGAGAGATTTAGTGAAGAATGGTAATCTGACAGAGAAGGACTATATTATAAACAAATTTGAATTCAAGATGATCATTTTGAGGCGCTTCATGATAAAACTAAGGGCAGGCTATAATAAGAGTTATGACACTCCAAAAGAAAACCCGACTATTCTGGCTCCTGATAAAGATAAATACTTAACAAAAAAAAATTAGTTGCACCTTAGACTGCTCAGTTTCAGTAACCTATAGAGGATTGTGTTCCACTCCCTCTTTCAGTGGTCTAACATCATCATCTGCCAACCCGTTTTCTATGTCGTCAGATGCGATCTTGGCCTGCTTCTCAAGCTCAACTGCCCAACTGTATATCACCATTCCGACAACAGCAATTACCATGCCCATTATGTTCTTGAAAGTCATCTTCGAATCAAATAATAGCCATCCCAATATGAGAACACATACTGTTTTCATGTGACCGAGGACCTGGAAGGAAACCGCTGAGAAGCGCCCGATGCAGAGGTACTGACTTATGTTGGTGAAGACTGCTAAGAAGCACGAAAAAAGTAGAAACAACTGCATAATTTTTTAGCAAAAGCATTTCATTATATATATAATGTTGAAGCCATAAATATATTTCAGAGTGTAATATTGTTAGGTATAAGAGTGCTTACAATTACACCATAAGAGAAACTGTAGTTCAGAATATTGTTTTTACTAATATAGTAGTCAACAAAGGGGCCTAAGATCAACAGAGAGATTGCTTGAATTGGAGCTGTCTTGCTCAACAGTTCAAAAGATCCGATTGTGTATTTCTTCTGCAAGGAGTCAATAGACTGCATCAAAGAGAACAAAATTGTCAATCTTTAAGGAAACGAAACAACCGAAAGCAAGCTTAAACAATGGAAACCAATCAATGATATAGATATCAACCAAAAGCAGTATGATGTTTTAGCATTATCTCAACTCCAAGGTACTAGTAGAACTAAACTACAGTCTTATTTTTGAAACAAAAGAAAACGGGAGCTGTAATTTAAATGAGATTAACTAATTAGCCATAGAAACCAACTAAATTTATTTATTCAGGGGAATTATACTATAAATTTAACTTTTTGGTAAACATACAAGAACTTTGCATTTGTATGTATCCAAAATATGTGATCTGTGAATAGACGTGTGTGATTGAGATCTGAATGCAATCAACCAAATTATAACATGCAGCGAACAAGTAAGGTCTCCATGCTTTAATGATACTAACATAACTATAAAATAGTTTGAGTACGATTCTAGTATGCCCTCACAATTTGTTGAAAGGATGTTGACAGAACTGCTATAGAAGCACATAGAAAGCCTTTGGCGTTAACCTTGACATCTGTCACAGTGCAAACACCCACGCCTATTACAACAACAATAACGGCCATTTTAACTTCCCTTGTGTAGTTCCTATCATGAAGAATCCATTCCATTACACAGATAACAGGAATCATGCTCAGTTTTGATATCTACAACAAAATCGTCATGATCAGTTGACTACAAGTATGTATCATAAACAAAAAAAAAACAACATACAATTCCATGATATTAACTCGATTTAACTAGTAAAATAAATTAGTATGTTCATCAAACGCGATGAGGGTAACTCCAAGTATTAAGTTCAATAGTGATTCGTCTAAAACTGCCTTCTGTTTGCCTTATGCAACAGTTGTGCAGCATCCACTTGCCACTCAGCTTCTTGTCTGATCTAAATAAAAAACTCTGAATCCTTTTTATATCAGATATCCTTTATGTTCATCAAACTGATGTAGGATTTCTAACTCCCACCATCCAGTGATGCCGTGATGGAGATATCTCCACAACTAAATCAGATACTTTCTCTCTGGAGAGAGCATTCTGTCCCTAGCTATATTGTATTTTGAGTACAAATAACCACATCCTTACCATTAAGTTCATCACAAATCGAAGTAGATGCTAATTTGGCTGACCCTCATTCACCATGGACAAGTTCAGTCAATCTGGTAAATAATGAACCCTATTACAATAGTTTGGTGAGTCAATAAGACAAGATATATCAATTGTGAACCCAGTTCCGATAATTCTTATGTAGCAAGTGTTTTGAGATAATGTTATGTAGTTTTTTCTTTCTCTAGATGAAACATTATACCAGGCACTATTTCGACTTGATAAAGGTGATCAACAACAGAGTAAGGACCTTATAACGGGCATTCATGTAAAGTCGCTGATTCCAGAGGATATAAATCACATCAAAAATTGAGGTGCTGTACAAAATCAATAAGAATCCACTGACTATTTTTGGACTCCAAAGTGGACCAAAATTTGGCAGCAAGAACAAAATCAAACTATTTAGAGAAAACATGCAAATAAGTTCAACTGAGTTTAGCATACTTGGTAGAAGCCAACAGAGTTCAGCATGAGACTTAAGTTCAACCCAGTGACAGACATGTTTGCAACAATCGAGAACCAGAGGATCTCCCATGGAGGAACATGCTTCGAGGTAGAGTAACGAGTAGCATTTGACACAGCCCCAACAAGTGCAGTTACCAAGAAATGACCCCCGGTTAGTGTTGTTGCTAAAAAAAAGAAACGAGTTCATACATGAGTGTGGAACTTCTTTTTAATGTCAAAGCACGTTTAAGAAAATGAAGCGTGGCTTACTTATAGATCAAAGCAAATACAATGCACTATGTCAAAACTGCAACCAAAAATCAATGACATCTATCACCACCATTATATGTAATCTATTTTCAATACTTCAAAAAATGTAGCTTAGATAGACTATGGCATAACTGAAAAGGCATTTTATGCAAATGAACTTCTAGTAGCAGCCAGCAGAGCCTAAAACAACACATGGAGTCATGGACCATATTATTAGTGTATAAACACAAGTAAAAAAAGTACCAATCAGCAATCTAACATCCTGCCCGGATCAATTTGGATAAAAGATCACTTCAATATACTCAACAATTCTCAACAAAAGCTTCACGGCCTCCTTTAGATGCGAACGCCACATTGACCAAATAGTAACAGGCTATATACTCAAATTTAACAACGAAATGTATAATAAAAGTATGTATAAGTCTTTACGAAAAACACACAAATAAAAGCCATTAGCTGGATAGGGAAAGAATTGATGATAAGATGGACACATTTGCCGTCACAAATACTAAAAATCACCCATTGCAGTAATACAACTCCTCACCATCACAGTACTTAAATTTGTCAGTTTGTGTAGTTTGCATGCTAGATTAGTTTGTCTAAACGATCACATATATGTATATGACATACATTATGATCAAGAGATGAAGAAAGTGACTAAATTAACGAGAGAGAGAGAGAGAGAGAGAGAGAGAGAGAGAGAGAGAGAGAGGGAGACAAACCATAGGTAAAAGCATAGCCATGGGAAGACATGAGTTGCTTATTAGCCATTATAACTCCCACAGAACTAATAACGTTCAAACCCCATGCACTTACATCAGACAAGCCTGATGCTTCCTTTACAACCTCCATCTTCTATACTGTCGACCTTGGAATCAACATACAAAATTTAAATACAACAGATCTTTATGTCTTTCTTTTGTCGTGTAGAGAGGTGGGTAGATCACATACGGAGAACACTGCATTGCATTGTATTCATGGTTTCTAAATTTGATGGCAACCGATCACGATATTGTGATCCTCAGTTCCACTTCTATATCCCAAGGCTTTCTTCTTGTGATTACCAAATACATGCTCCCTCCGTCCCATCCATTTCTTTACAGTTTGGATGTTCAATCCATTTTTTTACATTACAAAACTTTTCAAAAATAATAAAGTTTTATAATATAAAAATTAACTACTTTCACTATTTTCCACCCCTTTATTTATTTTATACCTTAAATATTGACGGTCCGTCACCAAACCAAATGTAAACAATTGGGCGGGACGGTAGGGGTATTATTTTGATACTCCTATTTGATAATTCTATTAGAGCGATCGCCCAGTTTGTTTCAGCCTTTCAGGTTTACTTTTAAGTTATTGATAATTTGTTTAAATTACACATCTACCTCCAATAAGAGGATAATGCAATGCTGAAGCAATTAATAAAATCTTGTTACCTTTCAAAATATTCAAAATCAGTGGTAGAGATAGAACTGAAGTAGAAATATTTTGTTTGTTTTTGGTATTTGAAATCTGAATAATAGAGATCCAATTTTGGGATAAGATGATGGAACCATTTGTGCAGTAATAGCTGGATGTAAGATCCTTAAGAAAGCTGATCAAAATACAGTAAAAACGTCTATTTTTTCTGTCATTCTAAAATTTAAGTACAGTACCTAAATATTTATTTTCTTATTAAAACAATTATTTATAAAACAGATATAAAAATCATCCTTCAAATGGAGCTAATCATCAGGCATTCGGATGTAATGATCTCTTTAACCTATTCCATTCTATTCTTTCAGAGGATGGACTCTTTCTTTACCTCTCCTCATCTTATGCTGGATTTGTTCATATTTTTCACTTCCCGCTCACTGTCCACTAGATAACAATCTGTCACTACTTCTAAGTTATCACAACCAATGAACCCTTTAACATTTTCATGTTTTGCAACATCACCTACTCCCCCGACCATGTATGACAAGACACATCCCCGGGTTGGTTCTTGCTGTTTGGCAGTTCAGCATTATACATCTAAGTTGTTTCGAAAAGAAAAGGGCAAAGAATTGTCTTAAGCTATAAACATATACATTCTAATGACAATGTACATGTAACACATGAGAAGAATTAAATGTTTAAATACAAAGCAGCCACCTCGGCCAACCCTAACCCTTCAATCATCACTAATCTACAACCTTATATTGTATAGATATCTTCTGTCATCTGTATATTACACCATCCTTGCCCATCTCCAACAGCATGAAACTTCCCCACACAAACCCATTAAACAATATAATCCACCTAGCTGCGGATTGCTAAAATAGGCAATATACTTATATTCTTTAAGTTGTAGCAGTGCACCAAGTTCATGATTGTCTCTGGGCACCAGGTGGTGCTGTTGGCACCGGGAAGCCATATACAGTTTGTGTGCCTGCAAACTTGGGAGCCTCCACATAGGGGCTCTTTGATGCAATAGTATAAAAGTTAATGAACAGAAATAAGAAGACGGCTAAGGAAGCAATATATATATAAATTTTTTGCAACGGAAGGATGTTGAACAAACAAATTTCTCTTTTTAATGGATATTATCCAACAAGTGATCCATAAAGAATGATGTATATTAGCTAACATGTTGCAACCTATGAAAAAACTTATTGATTAGTCGACAATCACTGAAGCTCCATTCTTTTTGCCTTTACCTCAGATTACAAATACATTTGAGAACAAACTTGAACACGTCATCATACTATACATTACTCTCTCCTTTTATCCCTCTGAAAGAAAACGTGTAAAGCCAAAAATAAAATAAAAGGAAATTCCAAAACCATTCCTTCTCATACCTGAATAATAAATTTAGTAATTTATTGATACAGTAATAGTAAATATTTCTTTTCGAGATCTAGGATTATGTAGAATATACGAGTACTATTTTTAATTTCTTTTCACATCTAGAAATTACAAATCCTTGTCAGGAAGATCACCTGATATTTTAGCACCCAACAGCTAATAAATTCGTATAATTTTGTATGTGTTCCAAACGAAGACCAGTCTGTAAGAGTAACACTACATTCCAAAATACATTTGGATATAGAGAACAAGGACAGGCATAATAATTTGATTTTCAACAGGATGAATGACAGCATAGGTATGCTAATTGATCCCATAAATTAATAGTTGACATGAAACAAAGTTCATAAATTGATATGATAAACATTTAATAAGAAAACTACATCAAATTTTGTCACTAATGTAAAACATTATAACAGTATACTTGAAATCTCGAGTCCTGACATGAAGCATGCACACTTTCTAACAAGATGAGATTCTGGGAAGCAACAAGAATATAAGTCTTTTATGAAGATATGAACCATTGGTACCTGTGAAGCATATGCAGTATTACTCTCCCTCGTGGTTGATGATCTGGGAGACCTATTTGGAGAATCAGTATCGTACTTTGATTCACTTCCATTCAGTTTATAGGTGTCACCACTTGTCGCCTTTTTACTTTCATTGTCATTAGATGATTTGTCGCTCTACATCAAATCATTGCAAGTGTATCAGCTACTAGATTCGGAAAAGCTACGAAATGACCCGAAGATAACAATATTGAGCTTTAAAGAATACCTGAAATATTTTACCAAGAGTTTTTAATCCCTTAGCTCTTGCACGGAGCTCCTCCTTTTTCACGTTACTATCTTGTAGAACCTGAAGAAAGCAGAGCCATAACGAGACTTTAAATGCCATTCAAGCATAGACTTGCATCACAACCAAAATAAAGTGAAGAGTGCAATACAACCATCTGACAAACACGAGAAAGAGTGGCTTCAATATCAGCTACATTAAGCTTCCAAAGTGAATCAACCATCAACTTCTTGTGCGACTGCATGTACGCCTCAAGCTCTTCCTCAGTGTAATTCCCTTCTGAGGAGAGCTGCCTTTTCATGTCCTGTTGAAGCTGTATCAACGCAATTGCACCTACAACGACCACCAAAAGGATGAAGATCTTCAAGCAGAGCACCACCCATAATCATATAGCACAATTCAAAACAAATCGTTGTAAAATAAGTTCATTAATTGAAACATATATGAGCAAATATCAATTGGTGTATTGCATGGTAATCAAGTCTTAAAATAGAGTAACACCGCTTCACAAATGTTTTATTTAATTTGGCAGGGTTCTATAGATTTGCCTAGATTCAGTTGTTTAGGAAGGGGGGGGGGGGGGGGGTTAAAAAGATTATTGTGCAAAACTCAGTTTACCAATAACCATACTAAGCGCTAATCTGACAAACACAAGCAGCACCAGCAATCCCAAAACATTGATGTGAATGACTTAATACAATTGGCAACTAGGTTGATACTTACTTGACTATGTTAACCATGGGGAACAATTGCAAAAGGAAATTTAAACAATTTAACAGAAAAGAGTGGATTATAACACTGATAAATAAATAAATAAAAAGGTTGAGTAGGTACTGAAATGGCATTTCCGGAATCAAAACTAAAATCATCAAAGGTTTACTTCTTTTTTTGTATCAAAATGCCCAAGAGTATATCGGTCAGTGGGTGTCATATTTCAATAGAGACTTGAACATTACAAATGATTGAAAATAGCTATGATGGGCACATGAACACATATTAAGTTTAAGAAGCAAACATTGCAAATCAAATAACACAGATTCTGACTAGATCCAGCATATAAACTAACCTGTTGCTGCAGTAACCTGGGATTTAATGAAGTGTCCCTTATCTCTAAACCACTCAGCAACAAATGGCATACCCAAATATATAGCTTTCTTACCAAGCTCTTTAGCTGACTGTCTTTCATATATATAACCAATTGTGTTCAACATATCAACGCCATATGCTGTAGAAGTAGATAATACATTAGTCCACAACTGAAAACTTATATTTTCAGCAATATAAATAGCAAAATACTACATACTTATCTCTGTCACTATAAATGTCAATGTAGGATCTAATATTGCTCAAAGCATTTGTATACACTATTTTTCCAAAAAAGAAATCTGTGGAAGAGTCCTCATATTGCATAATACACACACACACATATATATTTAACTTCCACGAAAGAGAAACAATATGTTCTAAAAACAGACTCCAACAGTAGAAAACCATAAATCTCCTTCTAAAAGCTTTCAAAGGTGGAACTGGCTTGAGTGGGTAAAATCAGAACTAAGAAACACATAATGACTAATATTGAGGCATTTGAATCAAGCTTCAACATGTAAATTCAGAACTACTGTAACTATTTTCTGAAATATCTCTTCTCCCTTCCTTTAATATCAATTATCATAATTTCAAAACCTGTTAGAGTTACCTGTTAAGACACCTGGTAAAGTTCGCATGAGTAATTGCGCAAGAGTACATAATTATTTAGAAATAATGCTGGAGATTTTTACAATAAATTGCTATTGCTGAAAACTGCAGATAATATTATATAAGGCAGTAAGTGGACAATCCATATCTTCAAGAAGAATTTAATTCCTCACCAGCACCGGCGAGTCTTAATGCTTCCTCTTCAGCATTCTTAACAAAATCTACTTTATTTCCTTGAACATAAAGGTTCAGACGATCCTTAAGCTTTTGAACGAGCTTCTCTTCTCTTTCCTTTTGGACAACCTGTGATTAAATAGTTTTCTCAGAAACAAATACTATAAGTTTTTACTGAGTGCTGCCTCACAGATATATTTGTCTATTTCAAAAGGTCAACAGAGCATATAGAATTGGATAATCAGAAGAATTTAACAAAACTATTACCCTCATTTTTTCTTGCAACTTTTTGGCATCAAACTGCTCGTCCTCTGTGAAGATATCCATCGAAGCCATTGATGCCATAGCCAGTTGTCCAATGTAATCCTCAAAGAGCTCACTCCCAAAAAGCATTGCAAAAATAGCAGCAGGGTCAATGATTGCATCGCTGAAACGAGGAGAATAACACATCCATATATGATTATACTGTAACTAACAGTCAAAACTGAGCAAGGCCAAGTTAAACAAATATACTACTCAGGGCCCTGAAATTAATGACATATAAATGGACATAAACTGACGTTGAAATTCCTGATTTTCCATATGCATCATAAGCCTGTCTTTGGTCAGGATCACTTAGCACTTGATAAGCCTCTCCTAACACCTGCATCAGAGGTGTAACGCTTTATTGTGCAAAAATATATAAAACCAAAGAACAGAAACTTCAAACAACTTTGACGAACATGTGTGCGTGCAATACCTTTGTGTGAGGGGGATTTGAGGAACTTTTGAGTTCCTTGTGAAACAAAAAATACACCGTTGCAAGGGAGAGATAATGATTTAGATAATTTCTATAGAAGTAAATAGTAAGCTTGCCTGGAAATTTTGTGCTGCAAGAGGATCATTTGGGTTTTTATCTGGATGAACCTGACGCGCCTGCAAGACATTGTATGTCAGACAAGTACAAATATTACTCATTAAGATGTTCTGAATGATCGTGGAACAAAAGAGCTGCATAAGATCAAACGCAAGATGTTTAAGGTATGATTGGGAAAATACAATAGGGTCAACAGTGATGACTGATGAGTTCGTAATAGGCATTAACTGGTACAAGCTTTCCACTAAAAGTTTGCTCAAAATGTATGTCAACCAATTTCAACTGGGCACAGATCATGTCACGTTGTGCTTACTGCTTAGTGTACATATTAAAAAGGTATTGGCCTTTTCTAGATGTCTTCGCCGTATTTACAATATGTATTTTTTTTCCCTTGTATAAAGCATTAGGGAAAGAAGTTATGCACACGCGACACATCACATCGCTGCATTGTTAGCTACATGACAGAAACACATTCCCTCAATGTGTGATAGCTTCAGTTTCCCTGCATTGTCTGTTCTATGGATAAATCTTTTAAACTTAGGAAAAACACGTGGAATCAACAATGGAGTTGAGAAGATAAAATTAGATGGAGGAAGGTTGTAACCTTAAATACAAAAACAAATATATATATATATATATATATATATATATATATATATATATATACAGACGAAGGAGATGCACATATGAGGGTGAAAAGGCAAGTGCTTAATGACAACAAGAGCTTCCCCATATCCTACTTTATTATCTCTAAAGCCTTTCCCTTCTCTTCGAAACACTACGCAGCTCAAAACCCTTAAATTCACACCTCTCCTCAACCTCAATCTTCCTTTTTTACGAAACTTACCATTCGATTTCATCTAAATAGATTATATCTTGCCAAGTGAACCCTTACATACACAAATTTTCATAAAATACTGTTGATACAAAACAAATTAGTTGCCACTTGTATAATTCTTTTTGTTAACAAACTGTAATGCAATCAAAAATTAAAAACACCTAATCAAATTAACAAAAAGAGAGAGGCTAAAACTCATCATGTCACTACATAACTTAAATTAAGCTCATAGGCTGCAATATTTAGGGCAAATAACCCTTAAATTGAATAATTATGATTATGAATGATAATTACAGAAGCGAAATGAAAATTAAGAATAGGGGGGGGGGGGGGGGGGGGGGATTATACCTTGATGTAATACGCTTTTTTAATCTGGGATTCAGTGGCGGTGGGGCTGACTCCAAGAACATCGTAATAATCAGTCTCCTTCACCATTATTTTTACCGCAGGTTGTCTCAGGGAAAGGGGTTCAATTTTCTTACAACTTCGTACCTAACACAAATTTAAATATTGCGAAATTGTAGATGTGTAGATGTTCAAATATAAAAGGGCTTTTTTCATAAATATCCCATTCCAGAAATATTTTTGCAAAAATATCTTTTCAAAAAAAAATATTTTGCGAAAATACCATCTTATTTGCAAAAATACCTTCTGCAAACTGCAATCAAAATCAACCACAGATGCAACTTGTTAATAATTGTGTTTTTCCGGCGTCCCTAAAATCAGGGTAGATTAGGGTTTAGAGTCTAGGGTTTAGGGTTGCCTAAACCCTAAGTCCGTATACGAATTATTCGTCATTCTTAATATTTTTAAAATTCAAAATAGAAACATTGAACCCCAAAAGTTAACTATTGAACCCCCAGGGTAAACCAATACCACAAGTTTACCCCTTTTATTAATTTTTTTTTTTGAATTCTTAGCTGTTTTTTCAATTATTTTTTAAAAAGTTGCATCTAGTTTCAACCACATATGCAACTGGATGCAAACTACGTAGGTTGTATTTGGAAAGTTGCATCCAGTTGCATCTAGTTGCAATCACACGTGCAACCGGATGCAACCTACGTAGGTTGTATTTAGTTGCAGAACGTATTTTTGCAAAAATCTTTTTAAAAGATGGTATTTTCGCAAATTATTTTTAAAAAGAAGGTATTTTTGTAAATATTTTGAGAAGATGGTAAAATCGCAAAAAAACTTTAAAAAAGTGGTATTTTTGATAAATATCCAATATAAAATTGGTTTTCTAACTCTTTCTAACGTCACAATTCACATGTAAATTAGTTTGGACATTATTTTAAGACTAAATTGCATTGGGCATATCCGAAGAATAATTTATTTGCATATTAGTGGCTAAATTATTATTCGTGCCAATGTGATGGCTAAATATTTTTAAAATAGCCATAATAGTGGCTCCGTGTCAGTTCCGTTAGTTGATCCGTTTAAATCTAACGGGAATGAGGGTAAAAAGGTCCAATTTAATTTCAAGAGCTTTGTTATCTTCTATATAATCCCCTTTTCAGAATTAGGGATTCAAAACCCTAAAATTCTCACATCTAGCAACAGTGGCAGGGAATCTTCGGTTGAGTGTGCTAGCACCAACAATGGCAATCCAAGGAGCTTCATTGGCAACTTAATTGGGGACTGGTCCATTGTTTCCAGCTGCACATATGACAGAGATACCACGCTCCATTGCTCAAAAACTACCAATAGCTATATTGTCCTCGTAAAGTGGTATTGGAAAGCCACCTAGGGAAAGCGAAAGTACATCAACTCCGTCTCTAATCGCAACATCCATTGCAGCTAGTATATCTGAGCTGTAACAACCACTGAACCAGCAAACTTTGTATACAACAATGTGGTCACCCAGAGCCATTCCTCGAGCCTCAACTTTGATTATGTATAAAGGATATAACATATTTTGTCAAAGTAACCCAGAATTGAGGACGTAGTTCCGTTGCTTCCTATTGGGCTTGGTTTGTAACTGCATAATATGTTGTTTCAGCTTGGAACTCCTACGCTGGATGCGACTGAATTAATATATGTGTCCCAAACGCCAAGAGAATATGCTCATGGATCACAGCGTGATTGGCTGCATATGCAGGTCGGTAGTAGCATCGAAAATCAACATAACATCTAGTGCCTTTGACCATTTGGTAGTTGGGTGTCTGTTAGCATAGTTTGTATCTTCAGTAGTATTAGTATTTCTCTCTGTAGTCTGTATCATCTAATTGGTATGCAAGGTTGCAGCAGGATAAATTATGCCTTCATGTAGCTATATTTATACTATCAGATTGTAGCACGAGATGTAATATATATCTTTGTACCAGTCCAATTTTTTTTTCTTTTTAATCTTTGAGTTTTAGATTTAACTGGAAAGTAGCAGTGGTGTTGAGATGCATTAAACGTATGAAATTAAAGAACGACAATAATTAAATCTTGCAACATGCATGCTAGTCATGTTCCCTACTTGTCGCTAATAGATTACTGCTTGTACCAAAATTGTATTTTTATAATTTATGTGTTTTGTCTGCCTTATCTTATGTAAATATAAAAACGAAGGCTTTGTGGTGTATCTTGATCAATTGTCTGAAAAACCTTCAAGCACAAATAGTTACCAACTATCCGGTTCAGCTGGGTTATCCTAATCAATTCAGCTGGTGTGTCTTGATCAATTCAGCTAGTGTATTTGCCTAAGAATTGTTAATTATCCATCCTTTTCTCGGTTTTTTCTGTATCTGTGTCCATCATTTTCTCTGCTTTTTCATTCTATGTTTTCTCCGCATTAGCGTCCGTCCTTTTCTCTATTTTTTCTGCTTGTCGAAGCTTTTCCAGATGTTGAGCAATCTGTGTTAGGAGTTTTGTTCCTTCACTGCCACTTTGGAGTGTCATTGCAGCATGCTTTAAAAATCCACTATCTGCTTCAATGGTTCGACATTTCTCTATTGAGGACAGCTTTATTCTCAATTTCTGCCAAACAAAAAGATATTTTCTAATCACATCTCTCCTAGTTGACATATCCCTTTCCATTTCTTGGGAACTGGAGGCATCCCGTGATCACTAAAGCTCGGGTTTCTTCCGAAGAAATGGTCTTCTCAAGAAATGACAATTGCCAATGCAACTTCGAGGTGAAAAGCGATCTGGTTATCCCTCGTGGATGGAGTTGAATAATGTAGGTTTGAAGACCATGACTATGAAGAGAAACAATGTAGAACTGGTTATCCCTGCTGCTTCACACTGAAACTCGTGAAACTTAAGGGCTCTTCATCACCAGTATCTTTTGTTGAACAGAGAGAGAATGACACAAAGGGCATATTTTAATGAGGAGCTCAACTGCTGCTGCAACGTTTACATTCTCACGAGATGCTTTTTGGTTGGATTGCCACTGTTGGTGCTAGCACACTCAACCGAAGATTCCCTGCCACTGTTACTTAATAGATGTGAGAGTTTTAGGGTTTTGAATCCCTAATTCTGAAAAGGGGATTATATAGAAGATAACAAAGTCCTTGAAATTAGATTGGACCTTTTTACCCTCATTCCCGTTAGATTTAAACGGATTAACTAACAGAAATGACACAGAGCCAATATTATGGCTACTTTAAAAAAATTTAGCCATCACATTGGCACGAATAATAATTTAGCCACTAAGATGCGAATACATTATTATTCGGGTATGCACATTGCAATTTAGTCTTATTTTAAAATAAGATTAATATAATTAAATAAATATTCCTGACGGAACTTCTTCTCTCTCAATGAGAGTCGATCCCAATCCTAAATAGCCGCCTCCATAGATCTATCCATTTTCTTCACCAATAAAACTGTATTTCTTCTCACAAATTCACTTTCGTATCCCTTTCTTTTATCTAATCACCATAATTCTTATTTTCTTCAATAATCATTCTTCTTTGTAAGGATTGTTGTTTTACCCAATATTTTGGGTGTTTGTTTGTCCTCTTTTTGGAGTGTTTGATATGATTTTGGTACTTTTGGTTTGATGTTTTGTCTCAGTAAGAATGATTCAATTGGTGTTTTGGGATCTAGAAAGCTTGCATCAAGGCTGGATCGGTGGTGGAAATCGTAAAAGCTCACCTTTCACAACGGAAGATTGTTCATATTATGAGGGCATCTGTCTCTTGGTGCAACTGTCTCTGCAACTGAAAGTTCTTAACATTGGTTGTTGAGTTCTTTTCTCGTAAATGAAATTTGTTTTAAATTTGTCAAAAAAATATAAATATTCCTAATTTTATACCTTTACTTATAATTTTTGATATTTTTTTTTTCAAATATTGTTGTATCATATTTCCATCAAAAGAAAAGTTCATTATTTTGTTGAATGAAAAGATCATTAAATTTTATTATCTAGTTCGTTCTTAAAATTATTCCAACGAAATTCTTAATTTTGACAAAGTTAAAATCACATATTTTTTTAGACAATTTTTTTCTTTTGGTGTAAAATAATTTAATATCATGGGTTGGAGACGAGCAACTAATATATTAAGATGAGATTGAAGTTTCGATTTTCATTAATCATACACATTAACAATGAATCGAGCTTTTCTTTAATATTTAGTTTTAACAAATAATATATATTTGATTTCAAAAAAATAATATTAACATGTTTACACTTTATAGTACTAACTAGATTAGTATAGTTTTGATAATTTCATTTATTAATTTTTTTTTTAATTTTAATAATTAAATAAGATATTTTTTTAATGATGTTAATGATGTATATTATATCTGATATATTTTTTTCATATTGTTAGAAATTTTTTCTGTTAGAAAAAAATGTTTTGAGTCAAAATCTCTGCCTTAAAGTGAGAAAAATATTAAATTATGATGAATCATAATCTAAGAATTACGTTAAGAAATGTTTTTTTCATGGTTAATACGGGGGAAACACTATCAATTATTTTGTGTTAGTATTTGAATTAGAAATTTGGTGATTTTTGCTACCTTATGCTATGTGTTAGTATTTGAATTAGGAATTTGGTAGTTTTAATTCTTATTAAATAGAGGTAAATGATTTATTCTCTATTCTTTAAGATATTTTATAATTTTCATTACTATTAATCCTTATTTCATATCCTTAATTTCATTTTCATGAATAATCTAAAAGCCTCTATGTCAATAATATTCATAAAATTTGTCACATTGCATAAATTATTTTACATTGTCCTTTTTTAACATTTGCCATATCAACATTTTTTTTGACTAAGTTGAAAAATTATTTGAATCCTATTAAAATATATATGTTTATTTGCTTTTTCACAAAAATATAATGAAGAGGCTTCGGGCGGAATTTTTTTTTCTTCATGAGATGTTGTCATGTGGCAGTTAGTTTAGTATAATGAGATAGTGGAAGATAATGTAAGAGAGAATTTGACACATTAGCTTTAATGATGTAATCGGTCATTTTTTAGTCCCTTTAGTATTAATACATATTTTAGAATTCAAAAGACTAATAAATTTTAGTTTCACTCTGAGTTTATTCCTAAAATGAAAAATCACTATAAGTTTAGAAATCGTTTGAACCATCTTCAATGTATAATATTAAAATAGTGTAATTTTTACGCTATTTAAATGTGAAAATTATATTATCCACAAAATCAACACTAACCCATTTATACTATATTAAATTTGTTTTTTGTTAAAAAATACAGGGGCATTATAGAAATTGAGCATTCTAAAAGTTATGAAAAACGTTAAATTTAAAAATTACATCAAATACTTCTGACACCAAATTCAAAATTTTGGTATCATATTATTCATTTGAAGTAAGTTTTTGCATTAGAGTTTTTTTTAACTAAAACTTCCGCTATATTGGTATTATATTATGATGGTATTATAGTGTTGAATTATAGGTAAATGTTCAGTGTAGACCACTTAAGTTGTACACCTCGTAGACTGTTAGTGCAGTGTATTTTTCACTTATAAAACAAAACTGAAATTGTAGCACTATAAATTCAAAAGTTGCAGTACAATGAAGTTGATTTTCAAAATAAATTCATTTCGATTACGATATTTTAAATTTTTTTAATAGAAAATATAATGCATAAAATTTATAAAAATAAAAAAATTATTAGTGTTAGACTCAAGGCATGTCTGAATACCACTATTAACAAGCCTACACCTTGTGACTATGTCACTCTACATAACCTAGTGAATTTTATCACTGGGATATAGTATAGGTCTCTATTGTACTAGTCTTGTTTTCATGTACTTAGCTTTATTCTGTATGCTCAAAGTTATAATGAGCTTAGTAAGTTTCTTGCACCTAGAATGTACATAGGCCATGGAATAATTATCCTGGAAGAAGTTCAATTTGTTCATGCAGCAGGATTGGAGTGAATAAGGCCTTGAAGAAATAAGTTGCAGAAATTTGTCTAAGTCCCTATATCGTGAAGTCAGAATGAGCTATGTCGTGAAGTCCTAAATTTCCATGTCGTGAAGTACTGAGATCGCATAGTCCAAAATGAACTATGTTGTGAAGTCCTCAAGGCTCATGTCGTTAAGTGTTGAGATCGCAAAGTCAGAATGTACTAGATCGTGAAGTCCTCAAAAAAGGCTATATCGCGAAGTCCTAAATAAGGCTATATCGCGAAGTCCTCAAATAGGCTATGTCGTGAAGTCCTCAAGATGCCTATATCGCATACTCCTGTAATACTCATATAGCAAAGTCCTCATATAGCAAAGTCAATAATGTTCTATGTCGACAAGTCAAAGAATCAGGAATATGCTGGAGTTCACGATGTCAACACTTAGCCGTTTATAAAAAGACAAATCAAGGTACAGAACCAAAATTCAAAGGAGACAAATACTGAAGCATCTGTTACGGTAAGGTGGTCCAAAGACAGATGGCAAATCTACAGCAAAACCTGGAGAAAGATTAGAGACAAGCAGCTACATAAACGGGAAAGGCCACAGAAAGCAAGTGGTCCTTCCTGACACAGTTAACTTCTTATGGTAGGACAAGTTGGAGTTACAGTTAGGGGTAACTGTGTAAATAGGTGTGTGCACTAGTTTGTATAGGATATATATGTAATGCACACCCTATTGTTAGCTGCAAGAGAGTACCACACATAAATATTCAAGCACTCTTTTCTCTGTAAGAAAACAAGAAAACATTGTTCTTGTTTAGGAGCCAGAATTTCACTTGTGAAATTTTGGAAGCTGTAGTATTTGATTTACTTAATACAAAGTAGATTAAAGTGATTATGTGTGTTCTGTTTATTTTATTCCGCATTTTCATACAACATAAGTTTCAAGAAAACGAAAAACATTCAAACTATCCATTCACCCCCTCTGTCTAGTTTCTTAGTGATATTCATCTCTAACAAGTGGTATCATAGCAGGCTGTTGAAATACAAACAGTAAAAGATCAAGCATGAGTTCACAGAAACTAAGTATTATCAAGATTCCTCCCTTTGATAAGGAACACTACAATCTATGGAAGAAGAAGATGTTGTTGTTCATCAAAGCTTCAAACCTCATGTACTTAGACATTCTAAAACATGGTCCTTTCACTCCAATGATTGAAATTGCTGAAACAACTGTTGGTACTGAGAAAATACCAAAGAGATATGAACCTAAAGATCCTTCAAAATACACTGATCCTGAGAAGGAGAAAATGGCTCTAGATGGATATCTTCAACTCATTATTTGTGAATCCATGGATCTCAACATGTATGGCACTATTGCTCACTGTAGTAGTGCAAAGAAGATGTGGGAACTTATAGAAGTGCTATGTGAAGGAACTTCTGAAGTAAGGAAGAATAAGAAACAAATTCTTGTTTCTCAGTATGAAGCCTTCATGGCTCAGCCAAAAGAGGGCATCACAGAAGTTTTCGAAAGGTTCAACATGTTGATAAATGATCTTAAACTCTATGACAAACACTATGAAACTGAAGAGCTTAACATGAAGTTCTTGTTAACTCTACCAAATCACTTAGAGCCAAGGATCTCTTTCCTCAAAGAAAGAGATCTAACCAAGATTGGCTTTGATGTATTGTATGGTGTTTTGAAAACATATGAACTGGAGTTGTTTCAAAAGAGGTCCATTCAAGCTAAGCAAGGTATGATGGCCAATACATCATGTGCGCTCATTGTTGACAATCTAGATCAAAGAATGGAAGCAATGAATGTCAATCATGTCAAGATTGAAGAGCTGAAAGTTGAAGACACTGGTGATGAATCTCAAGTCATCTATGATCTGCCTGAGGAAGATGATTTCTACAACATAGATGAATTGGACAAAATGGAAAATAAATCTTTTGCTTATATGGCTAGGAGATATCCTAACATAAGGTTCAAAAGGAAGCAGCCATTCAAGTCCAAGTTTAATGCTAGTGGTGCTGGTGGATCAAGTCGCTCAAACACCTTCAGTAAAGGGAAAGGAATTGCTGGTGCTGCAAAAGGAGGCTACAAGACTGGGAGTGTGGATAGGTCCAAGATAAGGTGCTATAACTGCAATGAACTTGGGCACTTTGCTACAGAGTGCAAGAAGCCCAAACAGGCACTACGTCAAATTTTGGCTTCCGTCACATCAAATACGTGTGGCTAAGCACTTTTCGTCACGTTTTAATTTTTCAGCAAAGTGTCACCTAAGGTCCGATCATTTTACGCCCCCTACGGCCACACGCCAGCTGTGTGGCTGTAACTCAAAACAGAGTGACTAAAGCATACCACCCCTTGGGTCTGACAGCCCCTGTTTTAAGCTCAAAAGTGTGACTAAATACCAGCTTTCAGCCAGAGGATGGGTCGTGGCTAAAGAGAATTAATAACGTGGCTAAATACCAACATTCATCAAAGGCTTAGTTTTGGTCGCACTATTTATTGGTAAATCGTGGCAAAAAACTTGGGTATGACCACATTTTATAATTTTTCTGTGGTCGTTTGTATGTTTTATATACTATTAAACAACTGCTTTTAGTCACTAATAATTGTAGTAACTATCCCCCAATATAATATAATAGGTAGTGTGGCTGAAGTGTGGTACTAGCCACACATACTTAACCACATCACAAACAGGTTTCATTTGTAATATAAATGACCACGGCCGTACCAAAAAGCCGATACAAATCACAATACCAAAAGGCCACAATCCAATTCAAAAAGGCCACAATATGCAAACAAGTAAAATGCCAAAATACAAGTAAAAAAAATGCCAAATTCCAAACTAGTCCATATTAATCCATAAAATCCATACTAAATCCATGATCCATAACAACGATATGGAGTATAACTCCACAATCCATAAAAAGCACATAACCATAACCAGAGTACAGAAAATTAACAACTTATCGAAAAGTTCACAACCAGAAAACCACATTAACATGAGTCAAATTCAGTTTACAATTACACCACCAGCTTCCGCTTCTTCCTCAGCTTGTCTGCCTTGTTCGCCTTAGCCTTTGAACGTGTTACTGGGGAACCAGTAATGGTATTACATCTCTTCTTCTCCTTCTTAACTTGATCTGCGCTATGTTCTTCCTTAGCTTGAGCTGCGCTATGTTCTTCCCCTTTCCCATTGGCCGTTGGATTTGGTACCTAGAGTAAAACATGAAAACAAATACGATGATCATTCCAACAGCCCTCAAGTTAAGACCATTCTAACACAAGTAATGTAATTCTATAGATAAGCAAGTTAAGACCGTTGGACAAGTAATGTTATTTAATTAAAGCTCCATCATTTTAAACAAAATTATAAAGTAGGATAATAAATGCACACAACCAAAATGGAATGCAAAGTAAGAAACGTACTTGATGATCAATTATCTTGATAAGGTTTTTGGGCCAAGCCACAAAAGAACCCAAAGCATCCTCAACTGTCCGCATATCACCGGCTTCATAAGGTAAGAATGCTGCCCCCTTCACAACTTCATCAACAGAAACTCTATAGCAATCATCTTGTAGGGGGACTCCATGAATGGTTTGTCCTTTCTGGTCTGAAAGGATAGCCGTACCACGTGCAACCGGGTTGTTCAAATTCAACATATACAGAGTACACTTCATTGGCTACAAAAGTACGTGGCATAATTAACATCATAAAGGTAAAGTGAACTAATATACATACGCATTTAGAAATATAATGCATACCGATTGGACAACTGTTGAGGTTTGATTTGACTGAGATGGCGACTGAGATGGCATTTGACCAGAGATAGTGCTAGGCTGAGATAAATTAATCTTCTTCCTGGTTCCGGATCTAATTACCTTTTCCTACAAAAGTAGAAGCATAATTGCTAACATATTAAAGTTAAAGTTAATCTCAATATACATGTGCATTTAGCAATGTTGTAATACCTGTTGCACAATTGTTGGATCTTCTTGTGATTTAGTGGTACGCGGAGATATATAAACTTTCCTCCTGGTGGTGATGACCTTTTGCGCCATTATGGATGTGTCGGCAGTGATCACCTTTTGCGCCATTATGGATGTGTCGGCAGTAGGAGTCACTTGCTTCTCCACAGATTTAACCTACAATTTAAGAAATTTGGACAAGAAATCAGCAACTACTTGGAAAAAATTAAAAAGAAATTAAAGTAGCCATTACTTACAGGTGTTAAAAACTCTTTCGATGCTGGGATGGTAACATTAATGCAGCTGTCCCTCGAACCATTCCCACTTATCGGTGTTCCCTACAGAATGTAACGTGAAATGGGAAAGTCAAGTGATAACACAAGTTTTGTAAACTATGTTTTGGAATATAGACACAAGATAACTAAATTCCAACACAAAAAACTCCAACAATTTACGTAGTGCTTACATCTTGTTTTGTTGCTGAAAGCAGTCCTTGCGAATCCAATTGAGCCATGACTTTATTCAGTTTATTGTTCGTTGCCTCCATCTGCAACGACAGGTTCTTCAGCTCTTCATCCTTCTTCTCACGCAGCAGTTTCTCATTTTCCAATTGAAGCTCCAGAATCTTGATTTTATCTTTTCCTGTTGTCCTTTGCCGAGGACAATGCCAGTACGCACTGGGAGTGACTCCACAACCAACACCTCTCAAGTATGAACCCTGCTCCCTGCCAAAAACCACTGTAAGGGCATCCTCGTCCGGCCCAATCTTGATTAGTCCGTCCTTTATCTGTGCTTCAATATCCATTTGTAAAGAAAAAAGTGAAGAAAATTAGTAACAAGGACATGTTCTTCACTTTAGGATATACTAACTCTCATATTTAAACTTACTAAATAATCTGCCATGCTCTTCACTTTTGGATCTACCAACTCTCCATCTTTGTTTTCCCTCCCCTTCCTCCACATAAAAGCACGGGTGGGGACATCATCAACCTTTATTTCATTTTTTGAAACCTTGCATAATGCAACGATGACACAATCAGACATTTAATATCCAAAATAATCACTAGTAACACAATAAAAACACATCTGAATTACCAATTTTTCTTTGAGACGAGGGTATCCTCCTCGTCCCAAGCGATGATCAAAAACGGACCGTGATCGCGCAATTTTTGTAGTTTTGGAGACATCCTTCCAATAGTCAAAAGAATTATTTCAGCAAAGTGCATTGGAAAAATACGTTAATTCAAACGATGATCCGTATATTAAAGTATTACAACCTTGAATTTATCCATTTGCGTGTGGGCTACGAACCTATCCCAATCAGCTTGCTCTACCAGTGTACGATACTGCCTAGGAACTTTTGCAAGTTTTGCTGGTTTATTCAGGTTAGGTTGTATGAATCTTGCATACATCTTTCTTCTGAAATTGCGAAGCAGCCCACCAAGCCGAGTCATTGTAAACTTTCGACGACAAAGTTCTATATCAAAAAAATGCTGCAATATATAATACATGGTGTTAATACACATAAAAGGCAAGCAGATAAGTTCAACAATAGTGTTTCATATTAAAAATGTAACATATATTTAGAGTACTTAATGCGAAGTAGCTGATTTACCGTTACTTGATCCCACAGCTTAGTCTTCACTTCTTTTGGCACCTCCTTCCATGTTAACCATCTTAAGCCAACATGCTCCCTGACCGTGTCTCCCAAAAAGCTCGTAAATTCTGATCTGTATTCCCCCATTAACCTACCAAGTGAGTCAAATTCAACCTCATGTCTTTTTCCACCAGAGTTTGTAAACCTGGTACGCAGCTTCGGCAACCTGGTTAGCCCCCTCTTAGCTTTGACATCATTCTTTTGTTGCACCTTTTTGCACTCTTCTACTTCTTCTTCTGCATTTTCTCCTTCGTCTTCTACTTCTGTGCTTTCTTCTTCTTCGCTACACTCTTCCGTTGAATATTGTTCCTCAAATTCCTCATTGTCCTCACCTACAACCAGTATAAGAACCCTTAGCAATTACAGGATTTATCTGTTCAATATACATACACATGCATAAATATGAGAAGTCAAAAATTAGTCTACCTAGGTATTCTTCTTCAACGCAAACTGGTGCAGTAGCTGTGGACCAGGAATGGAAGACATGAATCTTGCAGACTCCAGTCATGGTAGAAGCAACAACCAACTCTTTTAAGTCACTGTCTCCAAGGATCAAACCATATCCATGATCCGGGGTCACCCCATCTTTCATGAAATAAAGCTTATCATCATCCGAAACTACATCCGCTACCAAATCCCTAACTTGTTTAACAGTCATGTTGTAGACTTCCATTCCGTCGAACACCTTTGCCTTAGGACCGGTGTATTGCCACTTAACCTTTGTCATGAACTGACCCCCATAGTAAACAACTAACCTGTACTTCTTTCCCATGGTACTCAAATTAGCTGTAGACAACAAGCACAACAATGTCAGATATTAATACATCAACATTAAAGCATAAGTAGTATTATTCATATAATTGGAACTCAATTCGTCTCAATCTCTCAAATACAACTCAAATATGCAATCTCTCCAACCATATATCTCAAACATATATCTCTCAAACATGCAATAACTGAAATAGTCTGTGGAAGAATGGTTTACCTGCGACAAGCAAGGTGATTTAAACGCCGGTGGAAAAAACCCTAATTTCAAGAACATAAACCAGATTGGGTCACCAGATCTGACCGACGGTGTAACCTAATTTCACCGACTGAAAGTTGTGGAGAGATTATGGTGCACAGAGAGGGAGAGTTTGAATGTGAGTTGGGTAAAGTGATGTTGAAAGTGAATTGGGGGGAAGTTTGATATTTTGGGAAAGTCTAGCCGCCTGTGTAGTGGGGGGAAGTGAATTGGTAAAGTGATGTTGCCGGTTTTTAGACGACCTGTAAATGTAAAATATATATTTTTATGTTATATTATTTATATTAATTATTTTTTTATATATCAATATATTGTAAAAAATGTCGTAGAAGATAAATTCCTGATTTTTCGATTATTTTTCCCCAACATCATAATGCGTATCCATTAACATTCGTACGGTTGGATCGTCGAAAAATGCATTAAAAAAATTATTTCCACTTTCGGGGTCGAATCTCGTTCTTTCGAGTAGTACTTTGGCCAGATCCCTAAAAAAATGTCGTACAAGATAAATTCCCGATTTTTTGATTATTTTTCCCCAACATCACAATGCGTATCTATTAACATCCGTACGGTTGGATCATCAAAAAATGCATTAAAAAAAATTATTTCCACTTTCGGGGTCGAATCTCGTTCTTTCGAGTAGTACTTTGGCCAGATCCCTCTAACAATGTCGTACAAGATAAATTCCCGATTTTTCGATTATTTTTCCCCAACATCACAATGCGTATCTATTAACATCCGTATGGTTGGATCGTCGAAAAATGCATTAAAAAAAATTATTTCCACTTTCGGGGTCGAATCTCGTTCTTTCGAGTAGTACTTTGGCCAGATCCCTCAAAAAATGTCGTACAAGATAAATTCCCGATTTTTCGATTATTTTTCCCCAACATCACAATGCATATCTATTAACATCCGTACGGTTGGATCGTCGAAAAATGCATTAAAAAAAATTATTTCCACTTTCGGGGTCGAATCTCGTTCTTTCGAGTAGTACTTTGGCCAGATCCCTCAAAAAATGTCGTACAAGATAAATTCCCGATTTTTCGATTATTTTTCCCCAACATCACAATGCGTATCTATTAACATCCGTACGGTTGGATCGTCGAAAAATGCATTAAAAAAAATTATTTCCACTTTCGGGGTCGAATCTCGTTATTTTATTTGGGCCAACACTATTCTATTTGGGCCAACACTATTCTAATTGGGCCTTGAACAGGTTCAGTCCAGAGGGAGTAGTGCGCGGCTATGGGGGTCAAATACCTAAGTGGAAAGTTTATTCTCTCAATTGGAAACCACACTAGCTGCCGCTTCTAATCGGATTCAAACAAGTAGCTTCAAACAAGCAGCCGACAGAAACCACTCATACTTTCATCCACAACGATTTCATCCCTAATTTCAGTAAGTCATGTGTTAAATATATGCTAATTTTTGAATTTTATGCTTTGATATATGCTCGTAATTGCTGTAGTTATGCTCTAATATGCTCGTAATTGGTTTAGTTATGCTCTAATATGCTCGTAATAGGCTATAGTTATGGATAAGTCTTGGATGGTAACCGATAGAAACAGTGAACCATATATGGATGGAGTTGTAGCATTTATCGATTTTGCGGTTTCTCATCTGAATATGTCAACGAAGACTATTCCATGTCCATGTGTAAGCTGTTTAAACCACTTCTCTCTTTCGGTGGATGAGGTCCATTACCACTTACTCGTTAAGGGATTCGATCGGAATTATACAAGGTGGATTAAACATGGAGAGGAAGACAAGCCAACAACTTTCAACCAGTTTGATGCAGTAGAATTTCCAACAGATGTTGTAGAAACAATAGAAATGGTAAAAGCTACGGAAGACAATTTCATAGCTGACATTGACAAGTTTCAAGAACTACTTGCAGATGCGGAGAAGCCCTTGTATAAATATTGTCCTAACTTCACAAAGTTGTCTGCAACAGTTGAACTACTAAACTTGAAGAGTAAGCATGGAATGACAAATAATTGCTTTACTGAAATGCTACTTCTGTTGAAAAGGATGCTGCCTGCAGAAGGTAGCGAGATGGTGAACAACACATATGAGGCCAAAAAGATAATGACAGCAATGGGGTCAGGATACGAAAAGATACATGCTTGCATTAACAACTGCATTCTTTACAGGAAGGATTACAAGGACATGGTGGTATGTCCAACTTGTGGCATGTCACGGTGGAAGGTGGATGAGAAGACTAAAGTCATATACGAAAATGTTCCTACAAAGGTATTATGGTACTTCCCCCTTATTCCACGACTGAAACGACTTTATAAAGTGAAAAGCATATCAAAAGATTTGATATGGCACTCCACCAGTTCGAAAAAGCCCGGTGTTCTACGGCACCCATCTGATTCACCTGCATGGAAAGCAATAGACGACAAATTTCCGGAAATTGCATCTGATCCAAGAAATCTTCGGCTTGGCATTTCCACAGACGGGGTTGATGTAAACAGAGGGAATAGGAATCACAGTGTGTGGCCAGTATTAACTGTCATTTACAACCTTCCACCTTGGTTGTGTATGAAAAGAAAGTTCATCATGCTTTCGTTATTAATATCGGGAACGCCTGGAAACGATATCGATGTGTTTTTGGATCCTTTGATCGATGATCTGGAGCTCTTGTTTGAAGAAGGTGTTGAAACATATGATTCCTATGCACAGGAACAATTCACTTTACGTGCTGTTGTCTTATGGACGATTAATGATTACCCTACTTTTGGTGCATTATGTGGCTGTCCTTATAGTGGATTCCATGGTTGTGTGGTGTGCAGGAAAGAAACTCATTGTGTAAGACTTCCGTTCTCTGCCAAGCAGAGTTATGGTGGTCACCGAAGATATCTACCATATAGTCATCCCTTCAGAAAGCAAACTAAGGCATTCAATGGAAAAGAAGAGTGGGGAACTGCTGCAGATCCTATGACAGGGGAAGAAATATTCAACGAGGTTAAATTTATTCGGAATATGTGGGGGAAGGGATTTAAGGATAAAGATTCAGAACTGATGGAGACTTCGACTGGAAGAGGGGGGAAAACAAAAAAGAGAAAATCAGAAGGGGGTGGTAGCACAAATTCCGGACAGAAAGAACAGACCTATTGGAAGAAATTCAACATATGTAATCGACGACTTAGGTATTGGCGGTATAATTTGGTCCAACATTGTATTGATTTCATGCACACTGAGAAGAATGTGGCTGAGAGTATTATCGGAACATTACTAAATGTTCCGGGCAAGACGAAAGATGGGTTGCAAGCTCGAAAGGATCTGGCACATTTTGGGATAAGACAAGAGTTGCAGGCTAAAAGTCAAGGCGAGAAGACATTACTTCCTGCAGCCTGCTACACATTAACTAAAGATGAAAAAGACATGTTCTGTGGCACATTACACAACTTAAGGGCTCCGCAAGGTTATTGTTCCAACTTTTCTAGTTTGGTGAATGAAAAGGATAGGAAGCTTATGGGACTTAAATCACATGATTACCATATGCTTATGCAACAGTTCTTGCCAATTGCAATACGGTCTATCATGCCTAAACCCACAAGATATGCTATTATCAGACTTTGTTTTTTTTTCAAATCAATATGTAGCAAAGAAATCAATGTAGAAGAACTCGATAAATTGCATGAGGAACTTTGTGTTACACTGTGCTTGATGGAGAAATACTTTACCCCATCCTTTCTTGATGTTATGCTTCATCTAACTGTGCACCTTGTTAGAGAGGTCAAATTATGTGGCCCAATATGCTTTCGGTGGATGTATCCCTTTGAGAGGATGATGAAAGTTATTAAAGGGCATGTGCGGAACAAAGCTTACCCAGAAGGATGCATTGCTGAGGAGCATATTGCAGAAGAAACAATCGCGTTCTTCAACGAATACAAAAAATGCATGAGGTCCATTGATATTCCAGAACACCAGCACAACACATCTGAAAAAGGTAATGAAGAGGGAATTCCTTTGTCAGTTGGTAAACCAGTTGAAGTTTCTCAAGATCTCTACATGAAAGCACATTTCTATGTACTGCAAAATACGCCTGAAGTTGTGCCGTATATCGAGTAAGGACTCCTACTGAACATGTTTATTTGTGTTTTTTCTTTTATTTAACAGTAGGATCAGATTTGATACTCATTTTTGTACTTGCAGACAACACATGACATTTTTGGAAAACAAACATCCTGGTAAACGACAAGCATGGCTGGAGAAAGAGCATAGCACAACGTTTGGTCACTGGTTACGCAACAAGGTAATATTTAAATCAGTATGATCTTAGTTTTTTCTCAATTGTAATTTGTGCAAGCTGAATCTTATCCTTGTTATTGTGTAATTTAGGTTGAAAGCGAGTTATCGATCTCCAACGAAAGTGTATCAGAAACAGTTAAGTGGATCTCACATGGAGCACGCAGAATCGTGAACAAATATGATGTATATGACATCAATGGCTATACATTTCGTACAAAAATTCGTGATGGCAGAATTCACCAGAACAGTGGGGTTTGTGTAGAGGCAACTGAGATGCACATTTCTAAAGAAGTAGTAACCTATGGAAAGAACTTTTATTATGGGGTTCTACGAGAGATATGGGTACTAGATTATCATATTAAGAAAATTCCTCTTTTCATGTGCGACTGGGTTGACAGTAGAAATGGTGTCAAGCAAGATGGCCTGGGTTACACGTTGGTCGAACTTAACAGATTAGGCCACAAGGATGATCCGTTCATATTGGCCTCACAAGCACGACAGGTGTTTTATGTTAAAGACCAGCTAGATAAAAAAATGTCTATTGTCTTGATGACAACTCCTAAGAATTATAGAGATCTGTACGATGATGTCAATGAGGATTTCAGTACTGTAATTTTTCCTCACAATGATAATATATTACCACCTGTAGATCCACGTGACTTGGGTAATGAATCTCGTGATGATTACTTTAGACAGGACTGTAAGGGTATTATTATACGTAATGCTAACTGAATCCGGTAATTATTATCATTATGTTTGTCATTTTCCATGTTTTTTATGTAATGCTAAATTCTATTGTATGGTTAAATTCTATGCTCTGTTTGAATTCCTGTTTTTTTCTCCAGGTGTGTGCAAAGAAAGAGGCCTGATCATGATGTCGTCTTCAAATTCCTACAGCTCAAACCAAAATCGATGTGATCTGTGCTACTGTGGTCTTCCTGCCCGGATTAGAACATCAAACACACTTGACAACCCTGGAAGAAGATTTCGGGTGTGCCACAAATCAAGTTCATTGGTAAGCTGATGTCTATCAGTTTCATCTGTTTAATTTAATAAACAGGTTTTAATTTGAATTCCCTTTTCAAGTCTTCTGGACCCAAATGTTCTTTTTGGGAATGGATTGATCCTGAACCAGTTGGCATGAAGATCAAGATCCAGAAAGAAGTTGATGTTGTGAAGACTGACCTGCAAAACTGCATGTCAACAGTTGAAGATCTTCGAAAGGAGGTTCATGTCATACGTGGGAAGTTGTATAATTTTATCATTGTCTTGGTCATTTTCTTTGTTTTTTATTTGATGAAGAATTAATATGTAATGGTGAATTCTAATGTTGGCCGAATGACATGGATTAGTTGAATTGTTCTAGTTTTAAGCTTCATTATCAAGTTTTAAGCTCATCTGGCATGCAACTTGGATAAATCAAGTTTGTGTTTGTCATCTTTGGTTAATCTGCTATACCAATACTTCATGTCCAGTGGTCAAATATTTTGCCACACCCAAATGTAATAATGTGACAGATCAGTTGGAAATGAGGATCCTCAAAATAGAATGCTCTGTTCCTGAAAACAGAGTACTTTTTAGTCACACAATAATACAGTCACTAGTTTTTAGCTGCCTTAGCGAACAAAGATCTGACATAATGCAGAAAACTCTACTTTTTAGTCACATATAAAATGTAGTGACCATAGGTTATTTCACATTTAGCCACATCACCGAAAATGACTGTGACCGTTTGGTAACATTTAGATACAGCAAAGAAGCGTCACTATTTTTTGTCACACTTCTATCTCTCAAGTATGACTATAAATGTTGGATTTGGTCAAAGTCAACAAAAAAAACATGCTGTTTCATCTCTCAATTGTCACACTTTTATAAATTGTGACTAAATCTGCCAAAAAATGTGTTTTCGGTCACTCAAAAAATAATTGTGTGGCTAAAACTTGGGACGATGACCTTTAGCCACTCGTTTTTTCCAAAGTGTCACAGCCCTTACTGTACAAAAGAGTGACGAAAGCCCAAATTTGACGTAGTGAGGTCAAAAAGGACAAAGCATACTTAGAGCTTGAAGCTAAGTACGAAGCTCTACTCAAGAAACAGCAGGGTAAAGCTTTTATTGTAGAGGGAAAATGCTGGGATGATTCTGATGAAGAAGAAGAACATGAGTCTTCAAACTATGCCTTAATGGCCTTTTCTGATGATGGTGATTCTTCAAATCAGGTACCTATTCTTACTTCTCTTGATATGACTCCCTCTCAATACAAGCAAACTGTTGAAGACATGAGTACTGAAATGTTTAATATTCATACTAGCATGTTAGTTGCTAATGAAGAAATTGATAGGCTAACTGCTAAGAACCTTGAGCTTACAAAAAAGATTGAGGAACTTGAATTAATGGTTGTGAACCTTGATGGTTTGAAGAAGGAGGTTGAGTATCTTAAGAACAAAGTAGTTTGTGCTGAACAGATAGAAATAGCTCTTCGGGAAAAAAATGCTGAAAATGAATTAAAGATAAGAAGCTATAGAAACTCCTCTGAGCTTATTCAAACCTATCACAAGGAACACACTGAAGACTGTAAGTTTGGAATTGGTTTTGATTATGAGAATGACAAGGGAAGGAAGAAGGCCAAGGGCAAAGGAAAAGAATCTTTTGTAAACAAAAATGCTCCAACTATTTTGTCTGGTGTCAAAGAGCCTATCTTCAAAAAGAGTGTTGTTGAGTTTGATGAAGATTTACTGGTCATCAAACAACAATTACTTGAAGAAGATGAGGCTGCTAAAGACACTTCTTCCTCTCCCAAATCTGTAAATCAGAAAGAAACCAAAGACAATCTTTTCAAGAGTCCTAAGGTTAATAAGGAAGCTGTTAAGAAAAAGAAACAGAACAGAAATGGAAAGGTAGGTGTCAACAAGGGTAACAGTTATGCTTATGTGCCAAATGCTCCTAGGAAATAGTGTCAAAAATGCTTATCTGTTAATCATTTGACTCATAAGTGTAATAAACCTGTTATTAATGAAGTTGATAATCTGAGCAACCATTCTGTTGGTATAAATAATTTCCATGATTCTTTCTGTGGTAAATCTAACTGCATGACTTGCTATGTGACTGTGATTGCTAATTGCTTATCTTTAAAGAAAAATCTTGACACTGCACAATCATGTGAATCACACACACATATGCATACTCACAGGACATGATCCCCAATCAAGGTTGAGAGGGTAAAGACTTCATGTGAGCCTAAGAGTGTCAACTCTAAAGCCTCAAACACAGTGAAGTCTCCTACTGTGAAGAATGTTGTTTATGATATAAGAATCAATTACAAAACTGTTTCTAAATCAACTGGACCCTACCAAGTGTGGGTACCAAAAACAACTTAGTCATTTTGTGAATGCAGGGCAACAGGAATAAAAGAGTCATATGGATCTTGGACAGTGGATGCTCAAGTCAAATGACTGGTGATATAGCCATGCTATCACATTTTAAGGAGAAGGATGGCCCATCAGTAACCTTTGGAAATGACAACATTGGTTATACAATGGGATATGGCAGTTTTAAATCTGGAAATGTCATTATTGAAGATGTAGCATTTGTTGAAGGACTAAAGCACAACCTCTTGAGCATTGGACAATTCACCAACAGGGGTTTCAAAGTGGAATTTGTTGAAGATCAATGTCTAATCTCTAAAATAGGTAGTGGTGAAGTTGTTTTGACTGGTGTGAAGAAATGAAGCTTGTTTGTAGCTAATCTCAAGGCTGCAGATAAGGGTGAAATGTGTTGTTTCTACACAAAGGCCACAAATGAAGAATTTTGGCTATGGCACAAGAAACTGTCTCACTTGAATGTAAAAGCAATGAACTCTCTAGCAAAGAGAGAACTCATCAGAGACATGCCTGCCTTGGAGTTTGTCCAAGATGGAGCATGTGAAGCATGTCAAAGAGGGAAAATAAAAAGGTCAAGTCACAAGAACAAAATGCTCAAATCAAATTCAAAACCTCTGCAGTTAATTCACATGGATCTATTTGGCCCTGTGAATGTAATGTCCCTTTCCAAGAAGAAATATGCTCTAGTCATGGTTGATGATTATTCAAGATATACTTGGGTGGAATTCCTGTTTTCCAAGGATGAAACTCCTCAAGTAATTATAGAGCATATCAAGAGAGTTGATAGAGAAGCACAAAACACTGGTTCCTCTGTGGTTGCTTTGAGAAGTGATAATGGAACTGAGTTCAGAAATTCAACACTGTATGAGTTCTGCAAAGATAAAGGAATTTCTCAGCAGTTTTCAGCTCCTAGAACTCCACAACAAAATGGAGTGGTTGAAAGAAAGAATAAAACTCTCATTGAAGCTGCAAGGACAATGTTGTTGGATGCAAAGCTACCTACTAGCTTTTGGGCTGATGCTGTTAACACAACATGCTATGTGCAAAATAGAACATTAATCAATAAGAAGTCTGGAAAAACTTCTTACTCCTTGATGACTGGAAAAAGAGCATCCTTCAAACATCTTCATGTTTTTGGAAGCAAGTGTTTTGTGATGAAAGATACATCTGAGCATGTTGGAAAATTTGATGCAAAGGCATTTGAAGGTATCTTCATTGGATACTCTCTGGAAAGGACATCATACAGAGTGTTTGTACCTGAGCAACACAAAGTGATAGAAAGCATAGATGTTACTTTTGATGACAAGAAATTTCCCGGACTTGCTACAAGTGAAAAAGACAGTGTGCCATTAAGATTTGAAAATCAAGGGTACCTTGAAGATTCTGAGAGTGAAGATGAGACACATGTTCTAACTGTTCCACAAGATGAAGGAAATGAAGCTGATGATCACCCTCAAACACCTGTGTAAGGGATCACTAACACAGGGGGAGAAGAAGGTAATACAAATGGTGGTGATCAAAATGATCCTGAGTCAAGTCAAGGAGATGAACAGGGTCACACAAGGAAATGGGACAGAGCCCACACTAGGGAACAAATCATTGGTGATCCTAGTGAGGGTGTTAGAACAAGGAGAGCTACAATGAATACTTTCCTGTACAGCTACTTTTTGTCACAAGTAGAACCAAAGGTAATTGAAGAAGCATTGAAGCACTCTGACTGGATTGTTTCCATGCAAGAAGAATTGAATCAATTTGAGAAGAACAAAGTTTGGGAATTAGTACCACCTCCTAAAAGAAAGAATGTCATTGACACAAAATGGGTATCCAGGAACAAAATGGATGAAGAAGGTGTGGTGGTAAGAAACAAAGCAAGGTTGGTTGCCAAAGGATACTGTCAACAAGAAGGCATTGACTATGATGAGACATTTGCACCTGTAGCTAAACTGGAGGCCATCAAGATATTCTTGGCCTTTGCAGCTCACTCAGATTTCAAGGTGTATCAAATGGATATGAAACGTGCCTTTCTCAATGGTGATCTTGCTGAAGAGGTTTATGTGTCTCAACCTCCTGGCTTTGAAAATGAAGACTTCCCAGACTTTGTGTATAGATTGCTAAAGGAACTCTATGGACTCAAACAGGCACCAAGAGCCTGATATGAAACTCTATCTCAATTTCTTCTTGAGAATCAATTCACCAGAGGTACAATTGATAAAACTCTATTCTTCAAGAAGCATGGAAATGATATCATTCTAGTTCAAATCTATGTGGATGATATCATCTTTGGCTCTTCAAATGAGCGACTATGTGAAAGGTTCTCTAAGCTGATGCAAAGCAAATATGAGATGAGTATGATGGGAGAGTTAACCTACTTCCTAGGCCTGCAAGTACATCAAAGGGAGGATGACATCTTCATAAATCAATCCAAGTATGTCAAAGATCTTTTAAAGAAATATGGTTTAGAAGATTCATCCCCTGCAAAAACTCCAATGTCTACTGCAATCAAGCTTAATGAAGATAAGAAAGGCAAGAGAGTTGACATCAAGGTCTACAGAGGAATGGTTGGATCTCTACTCTATCTCACTGCTAGCAGGCCAGACATCATGTTTGCCACATGCCTATGTGCAAGGTTCCAATCTGATCCCAAGGAATCTCACATGATGGCCATCAAAAGAATCTTCAGGTATCTGAAAGGGACTCCTAATCTTGGCTTATGGTATCCAAAGGGCACTGGGTTCAACATGGTTGGTTATACAGATTCTGATTATGATGGATGCAGAATTGACAGGAAGAGCACGTCAGGAAGCTGCCAATTCTTAGGTCAAAGGTTAGTGTCCTGGTTCAGTAAGAAACAACAATCCACAACAACATCTACAGCTGAGGCTGAATATATTGATGCTGGAAGCTGCTGTGCTCAATTGCTTTGGATTAGAAATCAACTCATGGATTATGGACTAGTGATGGAACACATTCCCCTGACGTGTGACAATACTAGTGCAATATCCATTGTTGCCAATCCTGTTAATCATTCTACTACAAAGCATATTGAGATAAGGTACCATTTCATTAGGGAACATGCTGCAAATGGTACTATAGCAGTCTCTTATGTTGCAACTGAGAAACAATTAGCTGACATATTTACTAAACCCCTAAATGAAGTCGTCTTCAACAGACTAGTGAGTGAAATTGGAATTCTCAATCCTTCATTTAGTAGTTATAAGTAATTATGCTAAGTAGTTGTTGCAACAGTAAATTTTCACTGTATTTAAATGCACTATTTACTTGGAGTGAAAATTGGCTGAGATATGATTTATAAATATTTCAGTAATTTACTGCATATTTTTCAAAATCATATTTGGTTGTGAAGTTGTGAGCTTTTAAGACATCTCTATATAGGTGTTTTTGAGAGTTCACTACTTAGCTCAAAATAAACAGACTTATATCGCAAACTGTTAAAATTGTGAGACTTCGCGATATAGTTCATTTCTTGAGTTTGCGATCTACTTAGTGGACTTCGCGACACAGAATAACTATATCGACAAGTCCCTACATATTAACATAATTTTGATTTAAATTTATTTTATTTCAAAATTTAGATATATGTCTGACAAATTGTTTCAAATTCCAAAAAGAGAGTTCTCGACATGGTATTTATACTATATCGCAAAGTCTCCTCATACTTTCTACCTTTCAGACTTTGCGACATAGTTTATTTCTGGACTCTGTGATCTACTTTGCAAGACTTCGCGATACAGTCTATTTTGAGACTTCACGACATCAAAATAGTCTATACAAATTCATATCTCTATATCGCACTGTCTCAGTCATATAAATACCTTTTTGCAAACACTTTCATCTTTTCATCTTGTCGATTACTCTCAATTTTTAAACCTAATCTCAAATCTTCTTCTCTCTTCTTCAATCTCAATCCTAAGCAATGGCACCCAAATCTCAAACAGCTGCTTTATCAAACCCTTTAACCATACCCAAAGAAACCAACTTTCTCACCATTCCATCAGATGCAGAAGCAAACCCCAGGTACAAGTGTTTTGTACGGTTCTTAAACACATCCTACCTTCGCCAAGCTTTGACAATAAACCCAACCATGTATGTTGATTTACTGGAAGCATTCTGGAGAACTGCTAAGGTTACAGTAATGGCGAGGGAGGATGGGACTTCATTTCAGGAGATTACTTGCACAATTGGTGGCAAGCAATTGCAGTTTGGGGAGAAAGAGATAAACGAAGCTTTGGGCTTCAAGACTGAAGGGCATAATGCTAAAGCGAATGACACAGAAATGGTGGCATTCATGGACCTGATAAAATATGCTGATGAGATTGATATGGCAAAGCTTAATAAGAAGAATGTAAGGAGGGAGTGGTCTTTTATGTTTGACGCACTCCAGAAGGCGTTCCTGTGCAGAAAGACATGGTGGGATCAAATCAGCCACATTGTAGTAAAGCTTGCCTATTCCTTGGCCAACAACCAGGAAATCAATGTTGGTGCCATCATCCTCAAGGAGTTGTCTCAAAGGCTAGGCAGGACTATTCGTGGCAGAGGTAATGAAATTTTCTATCCTCGTTTCATTCAATGCATTTTAAATCATCTAGATAATCAATTGCATGAATTAGAAGGGATAGATACAACAAAATTGGCTTATCCTAAGACCATGTCCAAAGTCCTTTTTGGTTCAATAGATAGTAGGAATGAAGTGGATGTGATTTTGAGTGTGACACAGCATATGCAAGACACATTCAAAACTTATCCACTTGATCAGCCCATATATCATGAACTTTCCTGGAAAGGGAATGCTAAGACTGAAGGTGTTTCACAGTCTATCTCAAGCCTTCCTATCCCATCCGGTGACCCCCTTGCAAACAGTACCTTAGTCATTAAGGAGCCAAGTGCACAATCTCTCAAAAAGTTGGTGTTACTAAAAAGAAGACAAAGAAGAGAACCCTGGCTGTAATTAATGAGTCTGTAGATTTAGGAAGTGAGGAACCTGAGTCACAGCTCACTAGACAAAAGAAGAAATCCAAAAATATAGCCACCGCTGAATCCTCCCAACAGGATTCAGATGTGTTAAAAGGGGTAAACCTGTTACTGTCAATGTCCTCTCAACAAGACATTGTTATTGAAAAGAGTAGTCTCCCCACTACAACCTGTATAGAGTCAGCACAGGGTCAAGAAATCACTCTTGACTCAGATGGAAATAAGGGTGAACATACACTGAGTGGAGACCACATCAACCTTGAAACTCCTCCTATTTCTCAGGGGGAGTTTCCAAAATCACATCTAAACTCCTCTATTCTTCCAGAATCTACAACATCAAATATTTCTTTAATACAGGAAAGTCATTCACATGACAATCCTGCACTTGATCATACACATCTTGATTCTGTGTATGAGCCCCTTTCAAGTGACATGGTGCTTGACACTGTGCTCACCACCCAGGACCCCCAATTAGTTGGTCAGGAAATGCATGCTGGGGCATATTCTAATGACACCAACACAAACATGGAGGATTCACCAGTTTTTACTGGAGACTCTATGCCTATCTCTCCAATCCTCAGGGATTTGGACATGCCTTCACATGCAAATAGAGATGATGTTGTAACTCATCCCATTTCAATGGAGACAACATCATACTCTACAGCTATTCCAAGGCTGGAGGAAACTCAAACCACTTCCATACCTGTTGCAGAACCCTCATCTGTGACAGGAGTGCCTAGCACTAACCCTAACTTGGCTCAGTCCACAATGTCTCAATGGCTAGAGTCTGTGCAACATGACACGCCTTCAGGATCATCATCTGTGCCCACACAATTGACGGAAGAAGCACTCCAAAATCTACATGTGGCACAGATTGACGTGTTCTCTAAAATTGCTCAACATCTCTTGACAGCTGATCTCCCCAACAAAGACTATGAGGCTATTCTCTTATGCCACAGGGAGGATGTTGAAGCACAGAAGGAGAAGATAGTGGATGAGGCTCAACAGGATGGAAATGTAGATGCCTGGTTGGATGGCAAGAGGTCAGTGAAGCTTAAGGATGCTCTAGCTTTTCTCAGGGAGGACTATCTAACTGCTTTGGGGTCAAATGCCAACAATCTCTCTCCTGCAGAAATCTATGAGGCTGCCAATGATGTCTACAAAAGTCAGTTGATGAAGGCTCTGCATTTCCTTGGGAAAGGTCTTCAATCAGAAATCTCCACAATCAAAGAAGAAACTGACCAATCCTTGGCTCAGCTGAAGAACTCTTACCTTTCTGATTTTCCCAAGGTGGATGGCATCCTTAAGGAGGTAAAGAAGACTGCTCAGAATGTCACAACAATGGATTGCACTCTAGCTATGGTCTCTGATAATCTAAAGAAGCTGTCTACAAAGCTAGAGAACCAACTGCAAACCAACATCAACACAAACTCCATGATTTCTTTCATGTGGAAGAATCAGTATGAGGGACAAGCTGGTGGATGAAGTTCCCATCTCTAACATCTCCAAATTTGACTTCTCAAAGATCAAAGACCAATCTCTCAATTCCTTCAAGTCTGAGCAACTCTTCTCAAAGGTTGATAGATTGGAGAAGGAGGTGGCTGAGCTTAAATCTGAAAACCAAGGGATTTCTCATTCCTTGGAGCTCCTAAATGCCAAGCTGGATGACCAAAGCAATACAACTTCCAATATCCTGCTAGTCCAGCAACAGATGATGACCACAATGATGAGAAGCATGAACCTTCCTATTCCTGGTGAAACTCAAGACATCTTGTCTGATCCCAAGCCTAAGGGGGAGAAAGGAAAGGAAGTAATTCTGGAGAAGAAAGGGGGAGTACCTGCCAAGCAAAAGCTAAAGGGCAAAATCACAGAGAAAGATCTAAGGCCTCTTACTCTTCCTACTGTTTCTATCACCAGTATATCTGGCCAGAAAAGTAGTGTCACAACAACTTTCTATCCTGGAACATTGCCCATGGATGTCTCTGCTCCTCAAATCACAACAAGTGCTAAGCCAGTCATAGTCAACATTGTCACTGAGGCCAAGCTACAGGAAATTGCTAACTCAAACATCTATCATGATGTGACCTTCCTGGAGTTTCTGAAAGTCATATAAACCAGTGTACATGGTAAAACTCTCAATTACAGAAGCAAGCTAAATGAAGAAATCAAATACATTACAGTGGCAGTCAGGAAATTTAAGGAAGCTCATCTAAGAGAAATCATCATGGTATCCAAAGACAATTGCTTATGGAATTTGTCCTTTGACACTCTAGAGAAGCTGAGATATACTGAGCTGGACACACTTCTGGAACTAATTGAGAAGAATGGGGAGAAAAATAAGAGGTTGTATAATGAACTGAAGAGGGATCAATTTCCGAGGTTGCCTGAAGTCATCTCTAACCCAAGGACCATAATTTTTCAAAGTCTCACTAAGGCAAACTGTATTGATCAACTGATGATACCTGCTCAGTTGGAAATGAAGAACAATGACAAGATCAATCAAGTGCTGCAAATGCTGAGAGCAAAGAGAGGGTTCAGGACTGCAGAAGAGCTAGAGATAATTCAAATTCTCCAATCATTCCTAGTCCATGACAGAATTCCTGAGTCAGTTAAAGAAAGGAGAGAAAAGAAAGATGACAAGGATGATGATGAAGAGAAGAGCTATAGGAGAAGGAGTCAATCAAGGAGTGATAAGGATTGGACAAGTGAAAGCAGCAAAGGCAAATCTTCCAAGAGATCCAAAGAAAGTGAAAATGACAAGAAGGACTCACAGAGCAAGAAAGAAGCTGAAAAGAAGAAGAGTGGAAATCAGCAAGTCAAGGACATTGCTAGCAGTATCTTAACCACAACACAAGACTCTAAGTCTAGGGTGGGTACTATTAGCAATGATCCTCCAAAATCTAAATCCAAGACTTCTGAAACTGATTTTCCACTGAAGAAAAGTAAAGCCACAACATCAAAATCTAAAAGACACTTCCACAAAGTCACAGCTAGTGGAGTGTTACAGTGGATGAAAGGGAAAGGACTGAGACTACTTCCAAATGATGTGGCACTGAAGACAAAATCTCCCTGTTCTGGAAAGCTACCTGAAATAAAGCACCGGAAACTCAAAAGTGTAGCTAAAAGAACAAGGATAACAAAGAGAAATGGAGTAATCACAAATGTTGTTGGGATTAATGTACTTCCTCTAGATGAAGACTATGATGAAGATGCCCTAGCATTTCTGAGAGCCCAAAGAATCTTTAAAGTCAAAGTGAAACAAAATCATCTAGAGATCAAATACACTGATGGAAGGGAGAAAGAGATGAAGACAGGGAGCTGGCAATATTTTCCAACATATGAGCTTGAAAGAATAAATGGATTGCTGAACTTTGAAGAAAAAGAAGAAATATTGTGGAAGATTGAAATTGCCAGATTTGAAAATGCATTCTGATTATCAAGAAAATCTGAGGAAGTTAAATGAAGAGAAGAAAATTCAGAAAGATAAGGAGATGTCAGAAATGGAAGAGAGGGCTGAAGAGTTAAGGAAGAAAGGGCCGTGCAAATAAAACTAAATCCTTATGTAGTGGAGTACAAAAATAGAAATGGAGGGAAAAGCAAAATAAGGATGGAGTTTGTGGACTCCTATGTGGAAAGTGCCCTAAAAGCTGCAGTGGAAGATCTAGAAGACTCCCCACTCATAGAAGAATTAATTGCAAGAGATGAAATTCTGGCAGCCATTTCAGAAATGAACAAAAGGGAAGAAATGAGAAAGAAGAAGGTTTATGATTACTATATGGAAAAACAAATGGAAACTGAAGCTGTTCAGCAACAAAAAGATAATCTGTAAGCTTTCATTTTCAGTTTGTAATCAAATCCTGTTCATAATGTTCATCTGTTATTTTCTCTGAAATTATATGTCCTTTTATGTAAGTTAGGCTTGTTATCAGACATGAAATTGTGCCTAAGTTTCTTACTCACAATTTGGGGGAGATTGTTAGGCTCAAGGCATGTCTGAATACCACTATTAACAAGCCTACACCTTGTGACTATGTCACTCCACATGACCTAGTGAATTTTATCACTAGGATATAGTATAGGTCTCTATTGTACTAGTCTTGTTTTCATGTACTTAGATTTATTCTGTATGCTCGAAGTTATAATGAGCTTAGTAAGTTTCTTGCACCTAGAATGTACATAGGCCATGGAATAATTATCCTGGAAGAAGTTCAATTTGTTCATGCAGCAGGATTGGAGTGAATAAGGCCTTGAAGAAATAAGTTGCAGAAATTTGTCTAAGTCCCTATATCGTGAAGTCAGAATGAGCTATGTCGTGAAGTCCTAAATTTCCATGTCGTGAAGTACTGAGATTGCATAGTCCAAAATGAACTATGTCGTGAAGTCCTCAAGGCTCATGTCGTTAAGTGTTGAGATCGCAAAGTCAGAATGTACTAGATCGTGAAGTCCTCAAAAAAGGCTATATCGCGAAGTCCTCAATAAGGCTATATCGCGAAGTCCTCAAATAGGCTATGTCGTGAAGTCCTCAAGATGCCTATATCGCATACTCCTGTAATACTCATATAACAAAGTCCTCATATAGCAAAGTCAAGAATGTTCTATGTCGACAAGTCAAAGAATCAGGAATATGCTGGAGTTCACGATGTCAACACTTAGCCGTTTATAAAAAGACAAATCAAGGTACAAAACCAAAATTCAAAGGAGACAAATACTGAACATCTGTTACGGTAAGGTGGTCCAAAGACAGATGGCAAATCTACAGCAAAACTTGGAGAGAAAGATTAGAGACAAGCAGCTACATAAACGGGAAAGGCCACAGAAAGCAAGTGGTCCTTCCTGACACAGTTAACTTCTTATGGCAGGACAAGTTGGAGTTACAGTTAGGGGTAACTGTGTAAATAGGTGTGTGCACTAGTTTGTATAGGATATATATGTAATGCACACCCTATTGTTAGCTTCAAGAGAGTACCACACAGAAATATTCAAGCACTCTTTTCTCTGTAAGAAAACAAGAAAACACTGTTCTTGTTTAGGAGCCAGAATTTCACTTGTGAAATTTTGGAAGCTGTAGTATTTGATTTACTTAATACAAAGCAGATTAAAGTGATTGTGTGTGTTCTGTTTATTTTATTCCGCATTTTCATACAACACAATTTAACTCAGCTTTTTAGTTTCAAGAAAACGAAAAACATTCAAACTATCCATTCACCCCCCTCTGTCTAGTTTCTTAGTGATATTCATCTCTAACAATTAGTGTAATACATTATGCAATATAATGTATGTAGTATATAGGCTATTATTACAGGGAGAACCATTTAATATAGAGTACATGAGAGAATCGTCTCCATTAATGTGGACCGTAAGATTAGAAATTCATCCAACGTCCAATATCAAAACACCTAATACACAATTGTATCTATAGGTTATACATACAATCAATTTTATTCATAGCATTCTTCTCTTTTAGATGCGATCTCTACTCGTCTCTATCTCTCTTTTTGCGATCTCTCATGGTTGAATAATGTATTTCTCAATCAAGCTAAACCATTTCCTTGTGCTACAATGATTCGGTCTTTATCAGGTAAATTTTTGAATTGATTGGTATTGTGCCAATAATATTTGCTCATATCTATGTTTCTTTTTGTTAAAGATGCTTAATTGAACTTTGTCCTTGATCTTATATTGTAGTAGCAGTGTTTAACAAGTTTCATTCGACCTTAGAATCACTATCTTCTTACAGCAATAAAGTATATACCTAATATTTTTGCTGCAAAAATTAATTTTGTTGTAGAATCAAAATACTATTAAAATTATATAATAGTTAAAATGTAGACTATCGTGCTCTGCTTCTTTATAATTTATTAATTGCTATTTTTATTAGGATTATTTGATTTCACTTCATATTGTTGTTATTGTAAGTTTATTATTGATTCTAATGTAGAATCTACTAATGTCTTGCTAAAGCAGCAAATAATATACTTAATTTTTTTTTACAAATATGATTCTGTTGTAGAACATGTTATAAAAAAAAAATAATGATTAAGTTGAATTTAGACTATTGCGTTCTACACTTTAGAATTTCTTAACTACGATTATGTTTGCTAGCAAAAAATTGATTCTATTGTAGAATTTGTTAATGTACAAGTCCAACTATCATCTACTTAAAAGATTTTTCTAAAAAAATTTGATTCTCTTGTAGAACAAATTACTAAAATATAATAAGTATCAAGTTGAATTCAAACTATTTTTTTTGTGCTTCTTTAGAATTTATTAAGTATGATTCTTTATAAAATCATTTGATTCTACTTCATATTGTTGGTATTGTAAGTTTGCTAGTTTGGTTGGAATGTAGAATCAACTTGTGCATTACTTTACTGATGTAAATTTGGTTGAGATGAAAAGCCAGAGAATTTAATTGATGCAATGTGTGTGTTTTATTGGATTTTTTAAAAATATCATTTGTGGCTTGAAATAATTAATTTAACTACTGTTGCTTGTAAGTTTATGGTTGTGAAATAATTCTTATGATTTGTAATTGGATATCATACCATTAAGAGAGATATTTGATACAATATCTCGACTTTGTAGTATGTAGGGATAATTTATCGACTATATTGACGAAGATCGTGCAGCCGAGAGGACAAATATTTGACTTTGTCAATTGACTAAATTTGATATTTGGACAAGACTTGAGGTACTAGTTTTGTTTAACATTAAATACTTTAGAAGGAAGTCGTGATGCAAGAGAAAATCCTTCCAACCAAGTCGTTGATAGTTTGGCCTCAAAAAAAGATGCTCACTTCAGGAGTAACCTCATCTCACAGGAATGCAGTTGTATCAGAGATGCCATTTATTCAGTGACATATTAAAAACATCCTTGATAAGAGACTAATGTAGTTGTTAATATAGAATCATCTAAAGAGGATTGTAGCTGAAAGAAGAAATGAAAAAAGGAGATAGATTGATCGTGCACTTCTTGGATTCAAGTTTACCAACAACCGGATTATGAATTTGGGTTACATATTTAAACCTCACAATGTAATAAGTTGTACATGGTTACTATGTATGAGATTTTTGTGTCATAGTTGCTACTCGAGTGCAAGTTAATGAATATTAGATGTATGAGTATTTTTAAATAAAACAGTTGAGGAAAAGTTATGCAAAGAGGACAACTTCAAGGAGCTCATTTTCTGAAATTTATTTGATAGTCTTTGAGCCAATTTTTGGAAATTTGTGTTTGAAAAGTTTTTTAAATTTCTTCTTTATACACCTTTTTGATGCCCCTATGATCTTTATACAAGGTTAAGTGATACAAGTTCCCAACAACTTCACTTGATAAAAAGTTTTGCTAGCTTAAAGTTTTGTAATGTAAAATTTCGTAAATGAGTCAAAACAATACTTATAATTCGCGATCGCAAGCCTGCGCTACATTATAGATGTTTGTTTGTTATGAAGTTCACTGATTATGGTGGAGATGTTGCAATTTTTGGGTTCAAAACCAGCTTGAAGTGGGTTAGTTAATGTTATTCCTTTCCTGTCAGATTCATGATGTTGCATAATGGTACTTCGTGGGTCTACAAGAAATTATAACAATTTTTTATGTAATGAGCCACAGGTTCCATTATGGGGGTTATCTTGTATTCTGAGCATTTCAAACAGAATTTTGACTACTATAATGTGTTGTTCTAACTAGTTTCTGGTACAAAGTCAATTAGAGGGAAGGCCTCATTAGAGTAGAAGTTGTATGCCTGAGCAAGTTCATTTAAGCTCTTTTGGCTGGTTATACTTCCAAGTCAGAGATCTTGTTTAGATATAAGTTGTGTCATTTTTGTTCGTGCTTTTTTCTCTTTAAAACTTGTTCCAAGAGATTTATTTTTTATTCTTAGGGAGGAGTCCTCCCAAGTGTGTACTCTAGTTTTTTTCCCCCGATTTATATACTTAACGAGTGATGTTCCCATTTACCAAAAATGTACTGAGAACACAATTTTTTTTGACCTACTAAAGGAAGTACACAAAGTTTTTGAATCTTTTATCATAGAACTTATATGTCTCTGATGAATGAGTTATCTACAAAAGAAGTACAAAGTTAAAATTTTTTACATTTTCCTTCCCCAATGTACTTTATTTCCTCGCTCAAAGTGCTACTACCCTTTTATTTCTTAAGGGTTTCTTCAGAGCCGCCTTCTATGCACTACCATTTTGTATACAAACAAATAAGGTATGACCAAATGAAAAGGCAAAGTATGCACCAGAGGCTCCTCTGTATCACAATCCATCATATTCATTACTTGCCTTTCATATAAATCTCATATAAACGACCACTCTTGCATTGATTTATATGAAAGGAAAGTAATGAAAATGTCATTCCTATCTTAATAATAACATCATAACTTAATGATGGCTTGCACTATCAAAATGGAACATTTATTATCAGCATGATCTTCATGAATTATAAATCGAACAATAAAGAGCTGCACATATGACTTAATATTCCATCTACCAAAGCGCACCTCTAGAAAACATTGTTTTTTTAGTATTTGAAATATATATTTATTGATGAAAATAAAATTTAGATTCCGCAACAACTGTGTGATTCTATGGTAGAAGCTTAGCTTAGGTTTAATGTAGAATAACAAATTATTCGCACTAAGAACTTAATACCTAATACTTGGGCGGAATTCTATTATAATTACTCATAATTGCACAAAAAGTAAAATTGCTATTTTAATATATTTAAGTTTTAGGCACACAAAACTGATTCTAATGTAGAATCATAATAATCCACACTAAAAACTAAATAGTTATAATTTATTTAAGTTTTAATTAGGCACAAAAATTGATTCTAATGTAGAATGTCATAGATGATTCACACTAAAACTTAATACTTTTAACATCTTTAAATTTTAGGCACAAAATTGATTTTAATGTGGAATATCATGAAACATTCAAGCACACAATTTGCTTCTATCGTGGAATTTTATTAGTGATAGGACTTCATGCATACTTTTAACTTTAAGCATATGGAGAGCAGGATAACCATGTAGCTATGATGTATTTTAGTCATTTTATAGTTTAGGTAGCTAATTGGACAAACGTTGAAAGAGTTTTAGATAGCATTTCTCATGTAGATAGCTGACTAAAATTTATAAATAAGAAAATATCATTATCATACTGTTTCTCAGAGTCCATTCATATACTAAGAATAACTAGTCTTTACAAAAGAAAATTTAGCATAAATATTGATTTTAGCATAGAGTTTCACCACTAACAAAAACTATGATTAGAAAAAAAACTATTCTCATACAGAATCATATGAATTACAATATAAATAACTATTGTTCTAAAAATGAAACTAGCGTTTGACAGATTCAGAAACCACACAAAAAAATCGCTTTTATCACAGAATCTCATAATTGATTTATAAATCAACAATACCAAGGCTTAATAGTTATATTACTATATTAACTACTCTACCTGATACACATTAAATGGTCATATTACTATATAAATTACGCTATTTGATAAACATTCTAATAGAAAATTACTCTAGTGTAGCATCTTATAAATTATTCAAAAACTAACAACATTTAGGCTTGACAAAAAACTCAACACTTAATCTAGAAAATTTGATTATACTATAGAATCTCATAGATTATTCAAAAAAGTAGAAATACTTGTGTTAGATATGAATATCACTAGTAAACTAGACAGAGGGGGGGATGGGGGTGAATGGATAGTTTGAATGTTTTTCAATTCTTGAAACTAAGAGCTGTGGATTGTGTATGTATGAAAATGCGGAAATAAAATGAACAGAACACACACAATCACTTTAATCTACTTTGTATAAAGTAAATCAAATACTACAGCTTCCAAAATTTCACAAGTAAAATTTTGGCTTCTCAACAAGAACAGTGCTTTCTTGTTTTCTTACAGAGAAAAGAGTGCTTGAATAATTCTATGTGTATCTCTCTTACAGCTAACTATAGGGTGTGCACAATATATATAATACCTATACAAACTGGTGCACACACCTATTTACACAGCTACCCTTAACTGTAACTCCAACTTGTTTTTCTATAAGAGGTTAACTGTGTCAGGAAGGACCATTTGCTTTATGTCGTCCTTTCCCTTATCTGTAGCTGCTTGTCTCCATTCTTTCTCTCCAAGTTTTGCTGTAGATTTGCCATCTATCTTTGGACCACCTAACCGTAACAGATGCTTCAATATTTGTCTCCATGAACTTTGATTATGTACCTTGATTTGTCTTGTTATAAAATGTCTAAGTGTTGACATCGTGAACTCCAGTATACTCCTTATCCTGTGACTTGTTGACATAGAGAATTTCTGACTTTGCTATATGAGGACTTTGCTATATGGGTATTTTAGGAGTATGCGATATGGCATATTTCTGACGTCACGATATAGCCTTTGAGGACTTCACGATCTAGTACATTTTAGACTTTGCGATCTCAACACTTCACGACATGTGCCTTGAAAATTTCATGACATAGTTCATTTCAGACTATGCGATCTCAGCACTTCACGACATGGATCTTGAGGACTTCACGGCATAGCTCATTCTGACTTCACGATCTAGGGACTTAGACAAATTTCTGCAACTTATTTCTTCAAGGCCTTATTCACTTTTATCTGAACAAATTGAACTTCTTCCAGGATAATTATTTCATGACCTATGTACATTCTAGGTGCAAGAAACTTACTAAGCTCATTATAAACTTGAGCATACAGAATAGAGATAAGTACATGAAAATAAGACAAGTACAATAGAGACCTACACTATACCCCAGTGATAAAATTCACTAGGTCATGTAGAGTGACATAGTCACAAGGTGTAGGCTTGTTAATAGTGGTATTCAGACATGCCTTGAGCCTAACAACTTGGCCTTCACAGAAAGTAGTTCTTAAAATTTTAATTTTTATGCCAGAGGACGTAGAATCTCCTAAATCAGAGATGAACACTGCATATACCGATTCTAATGTAGAATATGGTAATTTACTCTAAAATTAAGAATACTTGGATTAAATACATTTAAATTTTGGACAAATATTTCACAAATGATTCTAGTCTGGAAGCTTAATAACACATACAAACACACAAATTTATTTTTCAATTTTTAATAGAATATCTATTTATAGTGAAAGTTGCTTACAATCAACTTAAGCACCACTAACTTTAAGTTTCTCCAAACCTGTCAAATAAATTCATTATCATTTTACAAATAAAGTAACTAGCACTATGAGCCTAAGTTACACATAACTATTTTTAATAAAGTAATTTTGATTCCAACGTAGAATTTCAAAACTAAAAATACATATGCTTAGTAGTCATATCACTGTTGATTATACTCTACATGACACATTTTAATAGCAAAAAAACAATTCTATTCCAGAACCATACAAATTAAAATACACAGAACTAATTGATTCTATTAATAAAACAAATATTTGACACATTTTGAAACCAACCTAAATTCATTAAATCAATATTAAATTTGATTCTATTATAAAAACGTCAAATTGATTTTACAATCAAACCTTAACTTTATATAATTGATTTTGTTGTCTAACCACTACATTAAAATACACACTACTAATACAATAATACATGATTCACTTGTAGAACACATACACATGTATAAATATAAACATATGTAGGGTTATGAATCACAATTTTTCATCTCAAACAAACTAAATTATATTGAATAAAACTAAATTTGCTTATACTACATAACTTGATAACCAATTCCATATAATTGTATCACATGATCTCAACTGGTAAATACATGTACAAAATACAAAAGTAATTCTACTATAGAACCTTTTTCTTTGACAAGAATTTTACTATATATAGAGCCTTAAATCTACATAAAACTGCACACAACTACAAGTCAAATCTAGCAAGTACACATATAATGCTTGTATGCTTCGATCGTAGAACAATAACTCAATGCAAAAAATTATATATATAAAATTATATAGACATTACTAAAATTAGATCCGCAAAATTCATATATACAATTCATATATGATTCTAGTGTAGAATTAAAAAATACACATGAGTAGTTAATTTTGCTACAAAAATTTGATTCTACTATAGAACACAACAATATACATGTTTAAAAGTAAGATTTGCCAGATACATGTATCCAAATTAAAAATGATTCCACCACAGAACACAAAAATTGTCTTACCTATTTGTGAAAACATAACGCATAATCAATTTTCAGTCACCAATGACCTGGAAAAATAAAATACGATTTGAATCTTACTATGATACTTAACTTTTCATCTCAAAACTTTAAATCTTTCAGTCACCAATGACCTGGAAAAATAAAATACGATTTGAATCTTACTATGATACATAACTTTTCATCTCAAAACTTTAAATCTATGAATTGAAGAGCAATATAATCAAATTTCACTGAATAACGGGAATTGATGATTTTATACCAACGATTATGAATATTTATGAGAGGAAATCTTCGAAACTCGAGTTGTATGTGCTGATTCATACTGATTTTAGTTCAATTAATCTTTCTTTGTGAGCCCTTGTTTTGTAAAAAGCGTTGTTGTGTGTGTATAACTAAGCGTGTATAAGTGTTTGTGTATCGTGTATGCCTTTGATCATTTGATTTAATCCTGATCGTTAAAATTATAAAAAAAAAATTTGAACGCTGAGATTATGATTATCTATTATTCTCTCTATAATAAAGGTCTCCATGGAATGGAACTCGTAATATATATATATATGATCTAAGAATTCTACACAATTTAAGTGGTTCACGGTAAATACAACTTTGAATTCTATTATATTGGTATTATATTATATTGGTATTATAGTGTAGTCAGCGAGTCAAGAGAGCTTCAATTCAACACTTTAACCCGCTTCCAGTCACCCCACTCCTCGGACATTAGGCATTGGACATATTGGACATGTCCCCCGGTCACCCCACTCCTCAGGCATTAGACATTGGACCCTTGGACTACAGAAAACAGAAAGGGCGCACTCCAAAACCCTAAATAAAATCAACGCCTCTTTATCTCCTCACCAATGAGCACATCACAATCAGAGGCGTAGCTAGTGTATGGGGAGGGGGTAGTTGACCTCACTCAATTCATAACTATGTATAAATTTTTACTATATTTAGTATATTTTTGACCGAAATTTATACATAAAATTAACATTTTGACCCCGCTAAAATAAAATTTATACACCAAATTTGAAATTATGAAAAAAAATTTGAATTTTGACCCCTTAGTTTAACTTTCTGGCTACGCCCCACAATGCTGTCCTCTTAATAACTTCCCGGATGATTTGTTAAGCAAGATTCTAATAAGCCTACCTGTCAAGTCATTGCTCTGTTGCAAGGCCGTTTCAAAACCCTGGTGTTCTCTCATTTCAACCCCTGATTTCATCAAATCTCACTTGGCTCACGCCATTTTAACCCCCGGAGCTGATGAGACTCTAATAGTCCAAGATTTCGATGGATTTTTCGGAAGTAACAAAACTATCTCACTCCTCCACAACCTCAGTCACCTCTCCAGCATCCGTTTACGCAACAGGGTCTGTTTGATATTAAGCTTGTTGGTTGTTGTAATGGCATTGTTTGTGTTTCCATAACTAGTTATGAGGATAAATTGTTTAATTTTAAGAGTTTCTATGAATGTCGTCTTGTTACCTGTCTTTGGAATCCTGCTACTAGACAGTCTAAATGTGTTTCTCCACATACTATAAATTATGATGATATTACGGGAGTTACTCATGGGTTTGGTTATGACCCCGTATATGAAGATTTTAAGATTGTTAGGGTTGTGACTTATCTGTATAAATTTAAGGTTGAGGAAGATGTTAATTTGGTCGAGGAGGTTGGTGCGGAGGTCAGAGTGGAGGTTGAGGTGCATTCTGCCCTAAGTTGAATGCTTGGCGGAAGCTTGAGAAGGATTGTATGCCGAATGAGATTAGTAAGTAAGTGTCAGACTGCTAATAATGATATTTGTGTAGATGGTGTTTTGTGTTGCATTTCTGAAGGGTTTAGTGGTGTTATGGCGTTTGATTTGAATAACGAGGTGTTTAATTGTGATGTTGAGTTCCCTGTTCTCCCGGAATTTGCTAGGATTATTGGCATAGATGATTCGGCGGTTGGTTTTATTACATCTAAGGGATTCGGTCGTGAGATTAAGTTGTGGAAATTGGATGATGTTAAATGCCTTCGTGGTGCTGGAGAGCATCTTGGTCTCCGTTGCTAAGTATTTATGTGGATTTTGAGTCAATTTTTAGGTATACGGAGAGCCTAGTTACAATTCCAGGATCAAAAGAAGTGAAGTTGAATTCTGTAGAAGGTGGAGATAAAGATGCAGGTCAAATTGAAGATGAAAATGAAAATTGAATTGAAGATGAAGATGAATGAAGTGAGGGATACTTTGCAAAAAAAAAAAAGAGAATGAAGTGAGGGACGAAGACAAAGAGATGAAATGGAAGACGAAGATGATAAGTAGATAAGTGGGAAGGGGCAGTAATTCTGTTTTTCAAGTGTTCATTCATGGTTGCACTATCTGTCTTTAAGTATTTATGTTTGATAAGTGGCTACATCTATTTGGATAGGCATATTGTGTTTCTTTTTGTTAGCTTGTTGCGTTCCCTTATGCTGGACTCGTGAGGCCTCCAATATCTGGCACTTTAGTGAGGCATATGTATGGTAATTTCTGGCAAGTTAGGAATCAAATCTTCACCATTTTCCTAACCAATATATAATGAAGTGCAATACATGTTTTGTGATTTTCGGTAAATGTTAGAATCAAATCTTCGTCATTCCCTATCCCAGGAACAATCACTTAATGGGTACAGTACATGGTCATGTAATTTGCCAAAACCATGAACAATTTCTTGGCTTAACAAACAGTTTTTCAGGCTTCAAGTTGATATCTTTAAGTTTGATCATTGAACAAGGTTCAAGTACTCGGTACAAATCTGAAAGATTGATAAGGATTCTTCTCGTAATGTTTGTGTTTGTTACTTGTCACATTCGCACATATGGTGGTTAGTTGTTTTCTCCTTCAAAACTTTGTTCCCTGTCCAAATCAAACTTAACAACCTAAGCTCCTTCGCTGCATAGATGGTATATGCAGATCGTAGTATAGTCTTGCAACTTTATATTCAGTTGTTTTTTCCTCTAATCTTAATACTTTAGTAGTAAATTATATTGATGTGGCAAAATACATGTATATACACAACTGGTTGGTGCAATGTGTTAATTTTTTGGTTTCATATATGTGAGCACAAGGTTATCATGTACTACTATAGTTTTCTTTTTCCCTTATCTATATTATGTATCCCAACTATCTAAAATGAATTGGCTTTGTTGTTCCAGAGTTGGATTACAAAAGTGTTACAAACTTGAAGGAGCAGGGGCTACTGTTGGAGTACGGAGAAGTTGCTGCAGAAAGCGAGCTGCAAGACGCTGTGTTATTCCACCAAATACACGCCCCCCAAGACTACGTGCCTCAGGTTCTTGAAGAACCTGCAGTTGACACTTCGGTAGTTAGACTAGAAGAGCGAAGAACCAGACCTAGTACAATTATCCTGCTTATGTTCTCAATAATTTCGCTACTTAATTACCACCAACTAAGTATACTAACACAGATAATTTAGCAGTTGACTTCCTAAAATAGTTCAGACGACAAAAGTACTAATTAGAACGTCTTACCAGTAAAATGGGCTGCAAAACATTAGGATCAAAATTATCCGAGGACTGCAGAAGCTTCCAAATTCTAGATACTTGTTCTCGGAGTTCCATTAAGGATTCTTGTTCAGAAGTGCTCATTGCAGAAGGTCCAGCTGTATTATTATTGACAATTAAGTTCTTCAAGGGACCAGGAATTGAGTTATATCCATCAATCATCGATCCCAACATAAAAGCTTCAGTAACACGGGTAGATTCTCTGATTACTAAAACCCTAAGCTCTTCGCCATCTGGACCCAACAATAGCTTCAGGACAGGTTTTAATGCATCTTCTGCAGAAAAATCCCTATCCAATTTTCCCTGGACAAGCAAATCCTCGAGTCTGTTCCACCTACACAAAAGCAAGAGGCAAAAATTATACTCAAAGCATCATCTCATAGCAATTTAATACTGGGACATACATTGAAATACATGCCTGAACCTCCCATTTTTGAATAGCAATTCGATAAGAGCGTCTCTGAGATATGGATTTGGATCTGTGAGTAGCCTCTTGGCAAAATATGGATATGATGCGGCGAGTACTTTAAAATTAGGATCAGCATAAAGGGCTAAACCTTCCAAAACAGTCAGCGATCTCAAAATCAATGCATAGTAAGCCGGAACTGTAAAAAAAATGACCAAATAAAGAAGCAATATTGTCAGCATCACTATATAGTATAGACTATTGAGGTTTGAGCATGTCTATATGTACAACTATCTAATTTCTGGTTTAGCAGAAGTGATTACTAGACTTCTTTTGAGAAGTTCATCCTGCATTTTCCCAGTGGCCATGACTCGGTTTACTTATGGCATAATCGACTTGCAATGGCCAAGACTGAGATAGCCATGTTATCAACAAATATTACTTTTAACCAATTAAATGAAAATAAATACCAAGAGGAACCTAACAGGTTATTGAATTTCTCTCCAGGAACAAAATTAAAGAACATTAACATTATGAACAAGGTTTACAGAAGAATCTCACCATTAAATGGAAATTGATAGAGTACATTACCCAGACCATCCACTAGCGTTTTGAAGTTGAGTTCGCTCACAGTTGCACTAAGTGCATCGTCAAAGAAGTTTCTAAGTGCTGGTACAATTGGAGAAACATCTACATCCGGGGCCAAAAAATTTAGAGCATAGTAATCACGGGCCATTGCTTCATAGTCCCGATTAACCAGGTGTACGACATGACCGATTATAGCGGATCTTGCTTCTTCAGGAGTCTCGCTCATCATCCCGAAATCAAGAAAAGCAAGCTTTCCGTCAGCTGTTGCCAAGAGATTTCCTGGATGAGGGTCGGCATGGAAATACCCGTACTCGAGTAGCTGCCTGAGACTACACTGGATACCAGCATTAACCAGATCCAAGACATTTAAACCTTGGCTCTCAATAGCTTCTCTCTCATTTAATTTGACACCTTCAACCCATTCCATTGTCAAAACTTTCGCACTGGTGTAGTCCCAGAAGATATCTGGTACAAATACATCTGCTTTATCAGCATACAACTTCCTAAACCTCCTCGCATTTTGCCCTTCCTGCATAGGCCTGTCGAAATTAACATTCAAACCAAGGGAATCTTGTACTAATTTTCAAAGATTTTACGTTTTTCCTAGCTCAGATTGGAGAACTAATGCTACTGAATGTCATAAAATTACAAGGCATGACTGAAAACTAACCTGCACATAGTTGAGCTCTTGATAAACTCTACGAGCAAATTCATCTATAAGAGCCACAACATCACTAGTAATTATGTCAACATATTTGTTTATCAGGTGTCCAAGACCCCTTATCAGGTAGAAGTCTAGTCCTATAGCTTCTTCAATTCCAGGGCGTTGCACCTTTACAGCAACGGTCTGCCCTGAGTACTTCATCCGAGCCTTGTAAACTTGGCCAAGACTAGCTGCAGCAATGGGAGTTGCAGATATTGAAGAGTATATAGATTCAAGAGGAATGCCTAACTCCTTCTCAATGCATGCAAGTGCCTCAGCATCAGGAAATGTCGGCAGATCATCCTGCTCAATCATCAAATTTACAACAAAGAAATGTTTTTAGAAATATCCTTTACCTCTAGTAGATAATCATTCTTTACATAATACACTTCATTATGGTGAAATGATTTTCAAGAGCGCAACTTATCCTCCCAATGTTTAACTCTTGTAAACAAAGAGATGTTCAACTGTTGTTAAAGTCTAGACAAAATCCCATATGACCTAATGTATTTCATAAAGTAGTAACAAAACCCGACACAACCCAGACTGCAAACTGAATCCAATTCGACTCAATTTTTACAAATAAAACTCGAAATTAATGCTACACAGAGTGAACCGAATATGACTGAAGTGAATATTTCATTACGAAAAATTAAAAATATCTTTAACTTGTATATTCACTTTCATCAATTTTTTTATTTGAAGTTTTAGAATGACGCAGAGGAATTGAAACCCGAAACTGACACCCTTAACTTCAAATCAACTTAAATAATCATAAAACACAAATCACAAACAGAAAAAAATTGCAACATACCTGCAGTTCCGAAAGTTCTTCGAGGTACTCAGAAGGACACAAATCGGGTCTCGTCGACAACCCCTGTCCAATCTTAACAAAAGTCGGACCAAGTCGAGTCAAAATATTCCTCAACTCAATAGCCCTCATTCTCTTCCTTTGATCAAGCTTCCCTTGCAACTTATCCACCCATAAACTAGCCCCAAAAAACCCAAACCCAGTCAAAATCTGAAGAGTCCGTCCCACTACCTTAAACGGTCGAGACTTGTACTTATCATAAATAACTTGCGGATCATACTCCGAAACATACGCAGCACGCGCCATTGCTTTTCCTTCAGCTCGCATATCATCACTCCTGGCTCTCGAAGCAGAAGGAAGCGATGAAGCTTCTAGAAGCTTCATGCCCGCGGCACTATTACGTGGGCTTGAAGTAACTGGTGGAGTTTCCACTGCAGCTGCCTTTAGCGGTGTCGTTCTTCGTCTTTTTCTTCCAATCTTTACATTTCTTTCCGGAAAAAAGAATGAAACTGAAGAAAGTGAGGTGGATGAGAGATTAGTGGTGCCGGAAAATGTACGGAATTTCAGTTCGGCCATTTGTGGCGGGGTGTTAATTAATTGTTTCAGTGATACTTCCTATATTATTTAAGATTTTTTTTTTGAATAATTTGGACACATATATAATGTATATGGCTGGTAATGTTCTTGGCGTGTACGTGACAAGTGTTCTCATCGTGTCAAGTATATCTCCTCAAGAATATGATTGGCTGTACTGTAATTGACAACTTGGTACAATTTTTTTTTTTTTTTGACAAAACTTGGTACAATTTTAGTTTATGTTTTGCTTTTTATCCATACCAGATTATTAGCGAATAACCCTTGCTAGCTGTTTAGGCTGTTTAGCACTTAAGGCCACAAAAAATTCTCAGTTAAAAGCCGGTAAAATATGTCATAAATAAAAATTATAGTTATTAGGTAAAAATTTAGTTAATCCCAACACATCGGTTGTATTTGTCGAACACCTGAGACTCAACATCATCGATTACCATTATATATTCAATTTATAGCAATTTCAAATATTAATAACATATTATTTTTAATATATAATCAACTCCATTAAAGCACAACCTCTTGAGTAAATTTTACATAATCAACATTTTATATGATTTTAACCCACCAATTTAGTTACTATTATATTTTATTAATTAAAAAATTGAAATATAGCAAATAACCTTGTGAGCTGTTTAGGCTAGGCCTGTCAATGGAGCGGAGATCCGATCCGATCCGATCCGAGACTGTTTTAATGGATATGGATTTGGCAAAAAAAAATCCGATCCGAAATACGATCCGATAAGAAAAATCCGATAATAAATGGAGCGGATATGGATTTAGGTCGATCCGATCCGTTAACGATCCGATCCGAATATAATATATATAAATATATTATATATAATATTTATATAAATATATTGTATAATATATATTATGAAAAAATTATTTGCAATTTTTAATAGTCTATACTTTGTAGTATATACAATCACTACTAATTAAAATGTGAGATAAGATTTTTCCGAAGTATAATATCATCGTTTGACCTATGAATCATCGCGTTTTTCTCAATATTATTCTAAATTTTTAATTTTTATTTGTTTTTAAATTTCTAATATTATGTTAGAGTTCGTATTTTAAACTTTGGAGTTATTATTTAATTATTTTGTTTACCATTACAAGATATTGTAAAAAAATTCAATATTAAGTGAAATTTTAATTTAAATCAAAATTTTTAAGGAAAAATATAAATGGATCGGATATCCGATCCGCGATCCGTGATCCGAACGGATCCGGATATGGATCGGCCTATAAAAAATCCGGTCATGATCCGATCCGAATCCGAATCCGCTAAAATAAATGGATATGGATATGGATTTAGGCTGATCCGATCCGAATCCGATCCGTTGACAGGCCTAGTTTAGGCTATTTAACACGTAATACTATTACTAGCTTATAGGTACCATGTAAGAATTTTTTAATATATTTTATTAATTGAAAAAAAATAGTGTATGATATATTCAGATTTGTATTAATAAGTTTTATATCTTTTATTAATTATTTAAAAATATTGTGTATGATATTTTTGATGGTGTAATAATGATTCAAAATATTGTATAATTAGTATTTTTAGGTGTGCTTGTAAATGTAATATGGTTTAATAAAAGATAAATGCTAGAGAACCCAAAATATAATCCAAAATTTGTCCCAAAAGTGATGTGGTTTCTCCGTAATTGATAACATTTCTAATAAAAAAAATGAAGTGCTCTGCATACATAAATATGCGACCACGAATTATAATTTGACACGTGTCGTGCCACATCATTTGTGAATAATTTTGGGTTCTCTAGCATAACTCTTAATAATAAGGTAGTGTGATTGAAAGATATTGTATAATTAGTATTTTTAGATATTTTTATAAAATGTAATATGTTTCAATTAAAGGTAACATGTTAGAAAAGGCAATCGTTCAGTTACTATTACTTTTATTATACTATTCATATTATTTATTAATTAAAATGATCGAAAATCTCAAAATCAAAATTTTCATTGTATCGGCTGTTATATAATGATATAGATTATATATATCATTTATATATATATATATATATATATATATATATATATATATATATATATATATATATATTTACTTTCGATATGTTCATCTTTGAAAAAATATTTTACATATAGCATAGTTGACTTTTATTTTGTTTCTAATTAGAAATTAATTTATTTGATTTTCAATTTTATAAATGCCAAAAATAGAATTGCTAATCTATTTATACTATTATATTAAAGTTAAAATATTAAAATTTTTGGTTTTCGATTATTTTATTTAATTAATAAATTTTATTTAATAAATAATAAAATAGTAACTAGTCGATTGACTGTTCTAATTAAAATATATTTATAAACACACCTAGAAAAATAGCAGTTATACTATATTTTTCTATCATTCAAATCCCCTAATCTAATTAAAACACATAACTTTTAATCAAAACATTTTTTTGTCAAATATTTTTATGGATAAATGATAATAATTTAATAATTTTTTCAATACTTATTTTTCTTAATTTAAACTAATTATGAAAGTTACGAATAATGAAATAGGATCAGGAGAGAACCTGTTGGAAATAACAAGTACTACAGCAACATGGAGGCAGTTATATAATAGATATAGCAATGACAGGCCAAGACCAAAGTTAACAAAACAAAGCATGAAGGTCGAAAGCATGCATATCAGAAACTGATAAATAACCAGGGAGACAGAAACAGTACCTGTAGCCATAGCTTAACAGTGTATATAAGAACAGAAATAACGAAGCAACAGCTGAGTCGTCAGGAATTCGAGAAATCCTGACTGTTCTTGAAGAGTTATTCGCCCCCACTTACTGTGTCAAGTTGTCGGCGAGATACTACTTCCAGGATAAAACAGCTCCGAGCAAGGTGTTCACAGCAACAGCAGCGCTCAACTACGACCAGCACCTCAGTCACCGGAGAACCAGAAAACTACAGAGAATACTATATGGAGAGGGAGGGCAGAGTGAGTTTTTGAGAGAAGTGTGTTTTGCAAACTTCTGTGTATTTCAACTGAGCTACAAGGGCCACTATTTATAGTGGTTCCTTTCTGTAACTGAAGCACAATTCAATTTCGTAACTGCAGCACACACATTAATTTTTCCGTAACAGCTGATCATATTAAATAAAAAATCAAAACTGACCATTTAATGAATAAACGTTTTTGATTTAAATTTAATAACCTGAGCTGTTACATCTTTTTCATGTTTATCCACATATACAGATTTAATATTTATTTTAAACATATCCATCAAATCATGTCCAGGTTCATATCAGTTTCTGTTGCCTATCAGAGTTTAGTTTCTGTTGTCCATCTAAGTTTAACTAGTTGTCCATCAGAGTTTAGTTTCTGTTGTCCATCAGAGTTTAACTAGTTGTCCATCAGAGTTTACTGACAAACCAACTCCATCAGAGTTTACTAGTTAAATACTAATAAACCAACTGCATCAGAGTTTACTAGTTAAATACTGATAAACCAACTTCATCAGAGTTTACTAGTTAAATACTGATAACCCAACCCAATTTGACAACTGATAACCCAGCCCAATTTGATAAATAATTCTAATAAAATATTAAATCACATAAATAAAAACTCTCGCCCAGGTCGCCTCGCGTACGCGAGACGCCGAGACATTCGCCCAAATCGCCCTTCGACCCGACCCGACCCGACCCGGTCCGGTGCGTGGCGTGGCGAGGCGGGCGGCGGCGCGCGCGCGTGTGTGTGCGCGCGCGTGAAGCACACACCAACACCATGCACCATCACACACCTTAGTAGTTGTATACTACTCATGTGTGTAATGCTATATAAAGCCACCAAGTCCCCTTATTCTTTTCTATGTGGGATAAATGAAACATCATTATAACAAGCTTTTTCAATCTACTACCTTCATCTCAATTTCTCTTATGGATTTAAACAAGAAAATTATTAAACCCATACATGAAAGTTTAAGTTCCCATATCAAGGAACAACTTCCAATCATTAGAAATTTAAATTAACATCAAGAATATACTTAATTATATCCTTAAACTATCAATTTTCTAACAGAACCCAATATTAAAAAAGAACCGGCGAACTATTATTAGTCGTTAGATTACCTCACCACGCCATAGATGACCTATTGCAACCACAAAACTATGTTGCTATAAATCCAGTTTCACGTTGCTATAGCCTCAAATAGAGCTATGGTAACATCAGAGCTGTGTTAGGTTCTCAGCAGTTGCTATAGGACTCTATAGTAACATACTGAGGACCCTTGCGGTAACATAGTAAACTATGTTACTAAAGAAATCTATAACAACACCATAAACATTCTACAGCAACATACTTTCTGTGTTACCAAAGATATTACAATTTTGCACACAGTGGGCCCCACACGTGGGTCCCACGCGTGGGTCCCACTGTGGGGTCCAGTAGAGGAGCTTTTGTGGGGCCCACTCGTGGGTCCTTTTTTTGGACCCATTGTGGGACCCACTTTGGGCACCTATTGTAACACATTCTAATACATATTGCAACCCATAATTACATTGTCATCTGCAACACATTTAGGTACCTATTGTAACACCCTATGTGGAATAAAATAAAAATATACCATTTAAATGTTATAAATCCCATCAAATTAAACTAACAAATTCAATCATCAATAACATCCATACCAGTAACAAACTAACACCATACCACCAGCATCAACAAATAACATCCACCAACACTACACCATAGATTGTATATTGCAACGACAGAAATACATTGCCTTAAGGCCTATATTTGTTGCAGTAAAGTCTATGTCAATGATTCTAAAAAATTGATCGTTACATCCGCCCCCGCTGCAATAGAGCCATGTTGCAACGATTTTGACACCATACAACAACGCAATTAAATCATTGCAATAAACTTCAGTGGCAACAGTTTAGGCTCTACATCAATGACTAAAAACTATTGCTGTAGCGTAAGTGTGTAGTGAATTGACACTTTAAGGCAACACTTCTAACACCAATTGCAATGATTATTTTTAGATTAATGCAACATATTTTGCCCCCGTGGTAACAATTTTTTCTAAAAAAAAATCGGCATGTTCATGTTGTGTTATTCCCAGAACAATGCAACCTAGATTGTAGAGGGGGGGGGGGGGGGAGGTTGAATACAATCTAGTTAATTTTACAAAACTTTTTCAAACCTTGTAGAGTATGAACATATGAGTTTGTAAATTAACTAAAATTCAGTCAAGCTTTGAACAAAAATGAATTCTTCAAGTTAAAAAAATATGCAGGAGACAAGCAAACTTTTTAAACTTTTCAGGTGGGTTTCTCGGAAAAAGCCCACCTGAGATGTATATTGAAGAATTCTCTGGTTTTGTTTTTCAACAAACTCCAGCTGCTTACACAGATGATGAAAGAGAGCCTAAGTGTTTTTCTTTTAGTTTGGTGCTCTCTTCACACTCTTCTATGCTACACCATACAGTCTTATATACATCAACTGTATGTTACAATCAAAACCTACAACATAATAAAATATTACATTTTTGGTTCTGCTTGTTCACATGCTCGACTCTGAAGCTATTCTATTCGGGAAATGCCTTGGCTGGCATCACAGATAAACTAGTATAGTCCCAAAGAATGCTTTCTGGTTGAGTGTGCTTCTTTCTTCAAGAATTACTAAGTTCATGCAATTTGACCTAGCTTCCAAGCCCACGTGACATCTGTAGGAAAAAGACCTTTCCCTGGATACACGACTGCCATGTCACTATCAGCTGAGATAAGTGAACATATAGTATTGCATATACAGTTAAACCTCTTTAAAGTAATACACTTGGGACCGGAGAAAAATATTACTTTATCGAATTTATTATTTTATCGATATAATAATAAAATATTACTTTATCGATATAGTAATATTTTATTATTTTAAAGAAAATTATGTGCATATTTTTTGTAAATTTTAAAGGTAGTAGAGATTTTTAGTGTGAATTCAAGTATATTTGTATTGCAATAATAAATTTATACTATATAAACAAATTATAATCAAAAAAGGGTAAAATATAAACATATTTTAAATCCATCACATTCGTAATAATTCTTATAAAATCACTAATAAAGTAAAAATTAATCAAAATTAATGATTGATTAGAAATTGATAAGAGTTAATATCACGATTCGTCATCTAATGTTAGGTAAGGAAGTACAAACGATTATTTTCTATATTACGAATAATGTGTATAATGAGATATAATTTGTATATACTCCACAAAAATTATGAACACAATTTATTTTGAATTTGGTGGAAACTGGAATATATGAATATAAATTCACATATATATATATATATATATATATATATATATATATATATATATATATATGTATATATATATATATATATCAGTAAATATTACTTTATATTTTCATTGGGCCCTTAAGGATTTTTCCAAAAATTATTATCTTATGATTTTAGCGAATATATTACTTTATCCTACTGGCCCAAGTCGGTACGGGAGAAATATATTATTTTAGCGAGGTTATTACTTTATCGGGTATTATTTTATCGAGGTTTAACTGTAGGTCTTCATGCTTGTCAAGCTTTTCCTTTGCGTCCAGTTAGAAGATAAACTTCTAGGTAGTTGCTGTAACTCTTATTTATCCTTCGAGACATAAAAAATAGTGGATGACTTCACATTTAATTTGTAGGAATTTGAGCCTTCAAATATTTACAGTTTGACTCCCTATTCCATACATCTTTTACATCGTTATCCACCATCTTTTAGTCACGGGTGTGTAATGGTGATCTCTGAGACTGTCCTCCATTCAACCTGTTAAATAAAGAAGATTCCAAAAGATTTCTTTACATAGATTTGCTTTTCATGTTGAATAAGATGAATATCAGTAGGCGTATTAATTCCTTATCCGTAGACTACTATTCTACTTCATTTATCCGTAGAATAGTAATCTCAGAATATCAATAGAAGTAATATCCTAAGCTGTATCCATAGATAGGACATGACATCCTTGGCTGCATCCATAGATAGACCATGACATCCTTAGCTGCATCCATAGATAGAACATGACATCCTTAGCTGTATCTGTAGATCAACTTTCTTCAACTTTTATTCGTAGATGGATATGATGTCCTCAGCTTTTATCCGTAGATGAGATAAGATGTTCTTAGCTTTTATCCGTTGATGAGATAAGATGTCCTCAACTTCTATCCGTTGATGACATACGATGTTTTCAGCTTTTATCCGTAAATGAGATAAGATTTCCATAGCTTTATCCGTAGAACAGATATATTTAGCTTCATCCTTAGATAAAACATCTTGTCATCCTTATTGACTCACCATTACTGAGTTGTTTTGGCAGACTTACCACTGAAACACTTGTTGCTTGATTAGACGTCTGTTGGCTTGCTACTGAATTACTTCCTAACTTGATGACAGAATATCTTCCATACATTTTGATGTGGCTTTTAGTCCTTGGATAGATAAAGTGCCTTCTAGTTAGCTTCCTGATTATCAGCTGCTGTGATTTAGCTTTCTGACTATCAGCTTCGATATCATGATCAAATTCTTGTCTTGAGTATTTTGTTATCATCATTCCAAACGTATCAACCCTAACATGTTGTAAATACAATAAGCCACGATAATTTATAGCCGACAATCCAAGCACCATCATTTCATAAATCAAGGCAACCTAAGGCCAAATATCCAACTGCACCATTAAAGTGCTACATGACCAACAATTCAAAAGTAGCATCATGTTACGACATGGGCGTACAAACCACAAACGAAATGACCAAGTCGCATACAAATAGCTACCAAACAGTCATGCGGGAAATTAAACATAAAGTATGCGTGGTTTACTAACAGATAATTTAAACATAAAGTGACAAAAACGTTGAATCATGCACTGCCATCTTCATCTTCATCAGCTGCATCCTCATCACCATCCACCTCATTTGATCCATCATCCTCATCTGATCCAGCGTCCCCATCTTCATCTTCCTCTACGTCAACCTCATCAGAACTTTCAGCACACAAATATTCCACATTGATGTTCAAATCGGGATTCAATTCACCCAGTTTTGCAAAGATCTTGCTCAGTTTCTTCTTCATTTTTTCCTCCATTTCAGGAGTTATTTCTTCTCTCATCTTGGTCAATTCTGCAGAATCTCTGTTGACATTTTTTGGCAAAGTTTTCTTCGTTTTTCTTGTTCTGCCACTTCTACCAACAAGACAATTTGGTCCATGAGCTGCAAGATCAACCTCAACCATCTTTTCCTCATCTTATTTTTCCTCATTTTCTTCCATATTTTCACCATTTTGTTTTGCCTACAATTAAATGTTCGCAAATGCATTAGTTTGCAAAAATAATGACATAATCCCAAAAAGGCAAACTACAAAAGAAAGAAAAAGATGAAACTGCTATTTGTTACCCTCTTTAAATGACCCTTGCGGGTTTTCGGGTAAATCCGAGTCTTTGTAGTATTTGAACAAGCCGACTTTACATTTTTCTGCCATAAAATAAAATAAAGTGAGCATTCGTTAAGAAATGACATAGAGGGAGTACGTGTAATAAAATCAATTTATAAAATAAAAGATCATACCATTTGATTACGAATCTGAGCAAAACTGGTACGACCAGCAGTATGAGTATCAGTCAGCTTCTTCCGATTTGCAAGATTTTTTGCAGCTTTCTCCTGGACTGCTTCATCACTCTAGTACTTCATCAACACCTTGAACTGTTCCAATGGAATGGTTGCAGACTTGTTTCTGTTAGGTCCAAAGTATCGTAAAAGGGGGGTTGAATACGATACTCACAAATTATTCAATTTCGTTCACGGATAATTCTTTAGGTTCTAATACGAAATCAAATGCAACAAATCAAAACATGAGTCGGGGAATATATCGTTTTATAAATATAAATCGTGGGGGGTGCTACAATTCTAATCCGTAGATTAGCTTCAATGAGTTCAAGGTTACACAAAATCAATACAATGATAGAATTCTGAGCAATATTAATTTCTCTGTGATTCTCTGGCTCAAAATCTCTCTTAGTAAATTCTTCTGTGAAGATCCTTAACTGAAGAAGACACAACTTCTTTTCTCTGTTATTGTAGACTTTTGTTTTGAAAAACTATCGAACCAAAATTAATTAAATCCTGGCCGTCCAATTTCCCAATCAACCTGACACAACAACAAAATCTCACCTGCTCCTGTAAATGAAAAACTATCGAATGATTAAATTAGTTTTTCCTTCGATAGATTTTAAATAAAATCTATCGAATGAAAAACTAATATTCGATGGTTTTTCTATTTGATTCTCTTGAACACATTCGATGGTTTTTCTTAAAAGAAAACCATTGAGCCTTTTCTTTTGTACTTTGATCTATTGAAAATCCTTTTGAGTTTCAGGGTGTTTTAGATTTAGACTTAAATCAATTTCTTCTGAGATGATAAACATCTTGATCTTTTAAGTGCTGACAACTGGTGCAACTGGTCTGGTTCACAGATGAATAACACTTGATCAATTCTTCTATGTCTTCAATTCAATGCTGCTGATAAGTCCTTTGTCGTTCTGGTTGCTTCAATTAAATCACTGGAATCCTATGGTACTAACTCTTAATCATTTAAATACTTTTGTAGTCTTGAAAGTCTTGTTTCTTTATTTGTCACAGAGGCTTGAACATTTTAATGAACTTCTTTCCGTGACATGTTTACGAACTTCAAGAATACATACCATATTTTGATTTTTTGAGTTTACCTTTTCTTCTTTACTTCTGGATTCCTGTGCTTCTTTTAATATTACTGTCTGTCTTGTCCTTTGTTGAGTTGTAGTTATCTCTGTTACATCTTATGTTACGTTATGCTTTACAATCTTCCCCTATTTGATTGTTAGAGGTTGACAAGCAAATACCTCGAGGATAACTCAACTAACTAAAGAAACATGAAACTAATTAAAGTAAGAAAACTTAATAATATTAAATGCATTCTGGATAAAATATATACATTTCCAGATTTCAAAATTCAAAGAACATTAAAACTTTTTACAATGAAGTTCCTCCTCTAGTCTGAGCATATAGTTCTTGTGTTCTTTGCTTCAAGTCTTCAGTCCATCTCAATCTCACCTTCTTCGATCACTGGATTGGAGTTAGCAGCTTGATAATCAATCACAGAAGGATAGTGCAGTGGTTCTCCAGGTTTAAGGATTGCTCCTTTGATGTGTCTTCCAATGTACTCAACCTCTTGACCCACTCCAGCCCACAACCATGCAATGTTAACATCTTTCCTGTTTAGCTTTGGCATGTTTGGCAGTCTGGTATGCACTTCCAATCCTTTCTCCACTCTCTTCCTATAGTAGGGAACATTCTCCATCAGATATCTTCTTAGAGTGTCTGTTGCTTTGTCCTTCTCCGTTGATGTGAATCCAGTGGATCTAAGATACTTCTCAACTGATATTAGATAATTATTTGGATAATCTCTCAGTTTGTCCTCCATCAGATAGCAGATTCTGAACAAGTCATTCGTCATGAATCTAACCATAGGAGGGTCTTCAGTAATCTCTAGACTGACCTTCATCAAGATTTCCTTAACATGCTCACGGAGCAGTTCATTTAGTCTTGTGGTTCTCTGGATCTTGATGAGTATCACCTGCAGTTCTGTATACGTTCTCTGTTCGAAAAACTTAGTAGAAATCACAAATGTACCTTTCTCAATGAAATTGATCAGTATGTTCCAGGCACCATTTGATTTAACCCCAGCTTTCAAAAAGATAAGAGAGTTTCTCAACGCAGTGAAGTAAGTCTGATCCTCCTGATTTGCACTCCCTATATCTTGAATGATAACTTCAACCTCAACATTGTTGTTGACTTCTAAACCGTCTTCAACTCCGCAGAAAGTGTTGTAAGCTACCTCCCAATCTTTTCCTTGTTTCTGTGCCAAATCAATCATTTTCTTCTTCCTTGCTTCATTATACATCTTGAATCTCTTCAACATTTCACTCCTCAGAACTGCTTTGTGAGTTTCATTCTCAGCATGCCTGGCATCTCTTTCTGCTTTCTCAGCTTTGAATCTTTCCAAGGCAGCTTCTTGTTCAAGTGACAGAGGATTTGTTTCTTCCATATCATCATCCAAGATAGGATGTTCTATTTGCTCTGGATAATATGGTTCATGTTCTTCCCGTGGTTGTTGCTCATGCATGACCTCAAATCCCTCTTCACTTCTTTCATTTACAATGTCTTCAATCCAGTATTGTCTCACTGGAATAGTGGTTATGATTTTTTCATTAGTTTCCGATTTCCCCCATCCTTCTTTCTCCCCCTTAGTTGAGGAATCCTCCACGAAGTAATCCTCAGCATGAAAGGTTGATGAAGGACCAGGTTGTTGGTTTCTCAACATATTCCAGATCGACTCTACTCTGTCACTCTGGTTTTCCATGAATAGAGCAATGTCCTTGTTCATCTCTTGTATAGAAGCTATTTTCTGGTCAATATCACTCAGTCTTGAGTTGGTAGTTTTCTCGATTTTATCCAATCTTTTGTTGAGACGAGACTCCACTCTTGACAGTGTATTCATTGCATCCTTGACCCTTGTTTGACCATCCCGGATAACCAGAACGTCTTCATTTAAAGCTTCCTGTCCTTGTTGTAGGGCATGCACTTGATTCATAAAACCATCTCTAAGTTCCTTGACGTCTGATCTCAAGTCGACCAGTTCCTCCATTGCTTCCTTCTTCAGGGAGTCCACTGCTTGTTTAGTACCTGTTATAGTTCCAGATGCACTGCCTAAGACCCTGTATGTTCTCCTGGAATCAGCTGCAGCCAAGTCAATCTTCTGTTGAATAGTAGTTAAAGAAGCATCAGCTTGACTGGAGGAGATCCCTTGGTCAAAGGAAGGTCGCAGAGGGACTTTGAATAGTGGATTTCCTTGACGATCATGGACTGTCATCTCCTTGAGAGTGGATTGTACATGTAGTTCTCTGTCTGTAGGTTGTAGCAAATCATCTATGTTTGTTAGGGTTCGGGTGTCACTCCTCACATTTGGCTCTGAGTGTTCACTCAACGTTTCTGTTGGTGTATCACTCATTTTTCCTTTCCCACTCAGGCCAGGTGATAGTGTTTTTGTTTCACTCATTCCCTTATTGCTCGTTGTACCTGCATCAGAATTCACCGTAGCCATCCTTAAGGAGGTCACCGGTGGTGCAATGGGGCTTCGCAAGTCCCCGTCCTTGGATATACCAAGTTGCTGATCATCTGTATATGGTGTGTCCTTTGAAGGATCTAGAGTTTGAATCTCTAGGAGGCTAGAATCAGGCTCTATTAACCGCAGAGATCCTGAAACTCCCTCTAAAGTCTGTGAAGACTTTTCCTCAGTTAACTCCTCAATTAAAATTGATTCATTGTCACCGAGTTGCCGATCTGCACCTACGTCAGACCCTTTACCCGCAGGATCCAGATATGTTCCATATGGGGAGTTAGATAATGACCCTTGTAATTGTGCATTTAGGTCAAAACCTTCTCTCGACGTCTGTGAAGACTCTTGGTTCAATTTAGAACCTTCAACCAGTGAACCTGACCGTAATATGGTCGGAACACCAGTTGCTTCCGTCAATTCTTCCTTATTTGATTGAGCTATTGATTCAGATATAGCTTTGGTAAGTGTGGCCCAATCAGCTTCAGAAAAATCAATAAAGGGCTCTTTGGATGATTGAAATGAAGTTTCAACAGTTGCCTCGTTTTCTAGTCTTCTCCTTTTAGAGGAAGGCAGAGCTGTTGTTGAAGGGCGTATCTCCTTATGTGGTGCTGCTAAGGCACTATTTCCCTCTACACTCACGGATGTCTGTATATTAGGTATAGTAGGGGAAGGAGGTTCGTTTATGTTTTCATTTGGCTCGTCCAAAGGCTCTATGACCGTGGTTAGAGATTGTGGGTTTGCAACCTCTTGGTCAGGAATGGCCACCGAGGGCTCTGGATCAACATCCATTGGTTGAGGTTGTGGAGCCGCAACAGGTTCAGGGATATTACCTTCGTTTACCTGTTCCCCTGGGGGTAGAAGTGGTAGGGGTACCGTTCTTAGATATTCAGTGAGAACAGTAGGCACCCCTGGAAGATGATTCTTCTTGATCAGAGCTGTTATAGCATTGCTCTTCATCTTCATGCAGTCCATGGTCTCCTCAACTTAAAAAATCTCCCGTTCTTCAGCTGTTAATACATCATTGAGAATTAGCTATAGGAACCTAGGATAGAAACAAAGCACATCATCTATGCCTGTTCTTTCTTCCATTGGTCCCATGCACAGAATCATTTGATCAATCACAAGCCTTCCAATGTTTATATGCCTATTGTGAGCAATAAACAACCCTAGTTTCTGAAGAAACAGAGGAATGCCATACAGATTTGTAAGCTTGGCAGTAAAAACATGGATTAAGGTGTGAAAGAAGAAATTCCATGGCTTTGTCAGGTAATGCTTTAGGAACTCTTCCACAAAGAAGTTAGGTTGTTGACTTCTAATGAGAGTGAAGAAAGCATGTATTTCTTCAGTATTGGGATCAGGAACAAGGTTTTCTGTTGGAAAGTGTAAAATCCTGTTAAGATCATGTTCCGTCACCCTTATTGTTCTGCCCCCTGGCACAACAAAACTGAAAGAACTTATGTTATTCTCCGATGTGTCAGTGGATGTCGTGTACAATGCAGTCAATTGATCAATACAAAGGACCGCAGGAGTACTTAATGCATAAGCCACCAGAGAACGTGTGTTCAAGAATTGTGCCCATGCACGAAACTGTAAGTTCGTAATGGATTGCACATTCTGAAACAAGACATGATTAGTCTTAGTTACAATAAATTCTTCGGCCATTGTATTTTCAAAATTTCCAGAAAATTTATCTTTAAACCAAAACTAATAGAATTAATTATTTCTAATTAATCAACTTAAAAATAACCCCTTTTCCTTAATAAAAACCTGACCCAAAAACAATTTTCGAAAAAAAGAACCCTAAATTGTAAATTGATAACTTTTAACTTGATCTTAACCTTAACCTGAAGAAATCAATTTTTTAACCAATACAATCTCAACCACGCTTAGTAGTATCAAAATACTTAAAGTTCTAGTGTCACTGTCGATAGCTTTTTCTTAAAACTGAACTTTCACCTCAACCAATTCTCAAAATACAGAACTTTCACGGTTAAAGTGAAATTACTGTGGTGAAAATGAGTTTTATAAGTGAATAATCAGTGAACAATTTGAAGAAACTATCGAATGTTGCTTGTTCTTGGTTGTGTTTAACTGTATGTATATATAAAATTAACCTTAGATTTGAAGAATAGAGACAGAAAAACGTCTAAGGGGTTCTGTTAGGATTTATGGGTGATAGCTATGAGACAACTTAACTAGATACTTTACTTACTTAATTTTTATTAAGTATGAACATACTGTCACAGCCAGAGTATGTCTTTGAAACCGTTTTATTCAGTACAAATAAGATTCTAGTGCATCTTGGTAGAAGTTCATTTATTTGTTCAAGCCTCAAGAAGTACTCAAGATGAACAGCAAGAATAAAGGTTACTGTCACAGCGCTGACAGTAAGGTTACTTGAAGACAGCATGTTGCGAGTCACGACAGTACATTCACTCTGACAGCAACATTGGCGGAAGCCCTCTGACAGCAACTTTACCTTAGCCTGACAGCAAGCTTGGAAATCCTGACAGCATCTTTATCGGGGATTTCTTACTGTCACCAAAAGCATACTCCTGTGACAGCAAGTTTTGCCATCAAGATACTGTCATGAAGGGATAACATTTGTATTTGTAAACAACCCAGTCAAACTCTCGACAGTTTGGATGTTCAAGAAACAGGCGTGTTACAGTATCCCAACACTGTAACAGGTCTGCAAGACTACGACTGAAGCTTGAGAGATCACATGACAAAGCTCACCAATTCCAGAGTATGACAAATCTACATCTACTGAATTGTGTTAGCTTAAAATAGAATGTTTCTAGATTGCTTTGAAATGTATTGATAAGCTGTCTGTATAGCAATTTAGGAAACAATCACGGGCAAGCAAATTGTAAGAAGCTGCTACTTGAAAATGACAGCAGCTTCACAAGACCCGTGATTGAAAGTGATAGGTTTAGCCTACTTAGTCTATCTCTCAATTCATTCTGAAAAATCACTCGAGAAACCGAAGCTCAAGAAAACAAACATTTTCTTGAGGTTGTAGCAACCCATTGCAAAATAAATAAAACATTTATTTTGTGAGAATTACTCGTGTGTCTACTTGTGTTTGCATATGATAAACTGATAATCCTTAATCTTGGTTTTAATTGTTGAAACGTATATTGAGTTTTATCAGTATTGCATTCAACCCCCCCCCCCCTTCTGCAATAGTCAAGGACCAACAGGTTCTTTTATACATTTTTGAACTGACAGGGGTATTTTTGTAAAATCACTGTTCGATAGTTTTTGAAAGTACTGTCGATGGATTTCTCAGAGGGGCAAAAAGGTCAACTTTACTTCGATAGTTTTTGAAAAACTATCGAAGTGTTTGAAATTAGGAATTCAAATAGATTTTCTGAAAAACAATCGAAGGCTTTTTCTGTTTAAACCAAAAACTATCGAAGTGTTTTCTGAAAACTATCGAGAATTTAAATATAGCAAAAATTAAATTCCCTTCGATAGATTTCAATTTCTATCTCAAAAACCATCGAGGAATTTTATTTGATAGATTTTCTTTCTTTTCCAAAAACCATCGAATAATTCATTCGATAGTTTTTGTCAAGTACTTAGAAAATCCATCGAAAATCCTTTTTCGATAGATTTTTGCTTCCAGTCTAATTTTTAAAACCTGTTCTTGTTTTAAAAATCAAACTTTCAGTTTTCTGTCAACTTAGAATTTGTATAAAAATTTACAAATTTACCAAAATCAAAGCCAACAGAAAATTCACAATTTTCTTAGAATAAAATCGACTAAATATCATTGAATGATATTAACCAATTAAAATCCAATAAATTATGATGCATTAATCTACAATGTTTAACACAAAGTAAATTAATTCAAATTAAATAGATGCTTAAATATTTAGAACAAATATTAGCACCTAAATAATTTTAAAATTAATAACCAATTAAATGCCAGAAGATATATCATCCATAAATGTGACATAAAATTAGTACAATAATCCTAACCTACGAGAATTGCTCCTGAAAATAAATTCACGAGTCCTAAGGATATAGAAATTCTTAAACTCATGTATTTACTAGGACTATCTTGCAGTTCCTGACTTCTAATCAAAATCAATTAGAAAGATTTAACATCCCAAGTTCACCAACCAGCTTAGAAAAAGTGGATTCATCAAGCGGTTTAGTTAAGATGTCTGCAATTTGTTCATCTGTGGGTACAAAGTGTAACTCCACAGTTCCATTCATGACATGCTCTCGGATAAAATGATACTTGATGTCGATGTGCTTCGTCCTCGAGTGTTGCACTGGGTTGTTGGAGATTGCTATGGCACTTGTGTTGTCACAGAATATTGGAATCTTAGTCAACAAAAGTCCATAGTCATGGAGTTGGTTCCTCATCCACAAGATTTGAGCACAACAGCTACCAGCAGCTATGTATTCAGCTTCAGCTGTTGATGTGGACACTGAGTGCTGCTTCTTGCTATACCAGGAAACTAACCTTCTTCCAAGAAACTGACAGCTTCCTGAAGTACTCTTCCGATCAATCTTACAACCTACAAAATCTGAGTCTGTATATCCAATAAGATCAAATCCTGTATCTTTAGGGTACCAAATTCCAAGATTTGGGGTTCCCTTAAGATATCTAAATATTCGCTTAACAACTATTAGATGAGATTCTTTAGGATCAGACTGAAACCTAGCACACAAGCATGTTGCAAACATTATATCTGGTCTACTTGCAGTGAGATATAGTAAGGAGCTTATCATACCTCTGTAGCCTGTGATGTCAACCTTCTTACCAGTTTCATCCTTATCAAGCTTAGTGGCAGTTGGCATTGGAGTCTTTGTTGTAGATGAGTCTTCTATTTGATACTTCTTCAGAAGATCTTTAATGTACTTGGACTGGCAAATGAATATTCCATCTAGCCTTTGATACACTTGCAGTCCAAGAAAGAATGACAATTCACCCATCATGCTCATTTCATATCGACTCTGCATTAACTTAGCAAATCTCTTGCATAGATCATCATTAGTAGAACCAACTATTATGTCATCAACATATACTTGCACCAATGTCAAATCATTTTTGTGCTGTTTGTAAAAGAGAGTTTTGTCTACGACACCTCTTGTAAAGTTATTTTCAAGTAAAAATTCAGAGAGAGTGTCATACCATGTCCTTGGAGCTTGTTTGAGTCCATAGAGAGCTTTGAATAGAAAGTACACAAAGTCTGCCAGTTTTGAATCCTCAAACCCTGGAGGTTGTTCCATATACACTTCTTCTTCTAACTCCCCATTCAGAAAAGCATTTTTCACATCCATTTGATATACTTTGTAATTGGAATGTGCTGCGAATGCCAGAAACATTCTGATGGCCTCAAGTCTTGCTACTGGTGCATAGGTTTCATCATAATCTATACCCTCTTCTTGAGAGTAACCTTTAGCAACCAGCCTGGCTTTGTTTCTCGTTACAATGCCATCTTCATCCAACTTATTTCTGAATACCCATCTTGTTCCTATAACCGATTTTCCTTTAGGCCTGGGTACCAACTTCCAAACTTTCTGCCTTTCAAACTGATTGAGTTCATCTTGCATTGCAATCACCCAATCTGGATCATCTTGGGCATCTTTAACTTTCTTAGGTTCTGTTTCTGAAAGAAACCCATAATAGTGACATTCATTTTGTGATGTCCGTCTAGTTCTCACTCCTGTGTCCGGATCACCAATGATTAAGTGAAAGGGATGATCTATATTCCATACCCTTTGTCTTGGCAGATGCGATCTTGATGATTCTCCTTGTTCAAAATGTTGTGAAGTGTGACTAGTTGATCCTTCTCCTGCTCCCCCTGAGTTGTTGACGGTATGATCTGTTGACCCTGTTGATTGACTAGTGGATCCAGTAGTAGTCTGATGATTTCCACTACTGTCACCACTTGGTCTAGAATCATTATCATTATTATTAATAATTGTAACAACTTCAGGTTCTTCTTCAATGTCAGAGAGATCTCTTGATAGATTTTCAAATACCAAGGATTCAGAGTTCTCTCTAGTTTGTAGGCCTGGTCTTTTGGTGTCATCAAATGTTACATTAAGGCTTTCCAATACCTTCTTATCTTCAATCACATACACCCTGTAAGATTTAGATTCCAGAGAATAGCCTAGAAAAATGCCTTCATCTGCTTTGGCATCAAACTTGCCTAGATGTTCTCCATCTTTTAGTACAAAGAACTTTGCACCAAACACATGAAAGTACTTCAGTATTGGTTTCAACTAAGGTTCTGTTCTTCCTTTCCACTACTCCATTCTGTTGAGGAGTTCTTGGTGTTGAATAATGTCTAGATATTCCTTTCTCTGAGCAGAAATCATTAAGAACTGCATTCTTGAATTCAGTTCCATTGTCTGATCTGATTGTCCGCACAGGTAGCTTAGCTTCCACTTCTATCTTTTTGATGTGATCAATAATAAGTTGTGTTGCTTCATCCTTTGAATGTAAGAATAACACCCACGTGTACTTGAAGTAGTCATCCACCATCATTAATGCATATCTTTTTCTTGAGAGTGATATAACATTGACTGGACCAAATAAATCCATATGAATCAGCTGAAGAGGCTCATCAATGCTTGTCATTTCTCTGCTTCTGTGTGATGCCTTCTTAGACTTCCTTTTTTCACATGCTTCACATAGTCCCTCCTGATAAAATTCCATCAGGGGCAACCCTCTCACTAACTCTCTCTTTACCAAAGAGTTCATAGTTTTGAAGTTCAAGTGTGAGAGCTTCTTATGCCATAGCCAACTTTGTTCTGAAGATGCCTTACTGTAGAAACATGTAACTTCTCCTTCACTGGTAGAACTTAAGTCAGCTATAAACAAATTTCCTTTTCTCACTCCCAGTAGAGTAAGCTTCTCATCCTTCCGGTTGGTGATCAAGCACTTGTCCTTTCTGAAATCTACATTGTAGCCTTTATCACAGAACTGACTGATACTTAGAAGATTGTGCTTCAATCCTTCAACAAGAGAGATGTTTTCAATGATGACATTTCCAACTTTTAATTTACCATATCCCGTAGTGAATCCTTTGCTGTCATCTCCAAAGGTTACAATCGGGCCGGTCTTCTTAACCACCTCTGTAAGCAGGGACTCTTCACCTGTCATGTGTCTAGAACAACCACTATCCAGAATCCACACGACCTTTGAGCTTTTAACCTTACCCTGCAATCATAGATTGATTAAGCGGACTTTGGTACCCAAAATTGTTTGGGTCCTGAAGGTTTAGATACTTTAACAGGAGTAACATTCAAGTTAGTCTTAACTTGTTTGACTTTTATGCTGTCTATGGATTTAACATTAACAGTGCTAGTGCTACCAAATGCATTCATCAACTTAAAATAAGCATGCATGATATTGTATGCACAAAGTAAACACTCTTTCTTTCCACATGGTTCATGAAGATCAGGCATGTCAGACATGTTATGCATTTCAGAAGTAACAGCAGTTTCTACTTTAACCTTTTTACATGCATGTGTAAGGTGTGCAGTAGAATTACAATTAGTGCACAACTTCCTAGATGCAATGGGAGTAGTTGAAACAATATTCTGATTAACACTAGCTTTCACATTCCTGTTCTTTTTAGCCTAGCTAACCTTATTGCCTACATCAGTTTTAGGTAATTCTGTTTTTACTGACTTCCTAGGCAACTTAGTCTTTATCTCTTTTTCCTTCAACATATCCTCCTCAAGCAATTCTTGTCTTATGATTAGATCATCCTCATTGAAAAATGCTGGAAACGGCTTAACAAAAACTGGACAATCTACATTCTTAAGAACATGTGAAGTATTCTTCTTGACAGCTGGAGGTGTCACAGGGAATTCCACTATCTTCTTTCCAGTTTTCTTGCTGTAGTCAAATCCTATAGCAGTTTTATTCCCTAAGGTCTGAGTGTCAATTATTTCCTTAGCAATTAGGGCGGAGTTCTTATATGCATTCAGTTTCAAATCTAGATATGAAATCTGCTTTCTGAGGACTGTCTCTATCTCATCATTACACTTGACCTTGTTCTCTAAGTACTCATTTTTCTGTTTTAGATCTTCTATTGTGACAGCTACAAGCATTAGTTCTTCATTCTTAGATTCTAGATTTTTAATCTTAAGAACTAATTTAGCATTTTCCATTTCTGATGCTAGCATGCTTGTGTGTACATTAAACAATTCTACACTAAGATCTTGAACAGTATCCTTGTACTCAGAATTAGACATGTCAATTGTTGTTAAGATATGTACCTGAGATGATTGTGGTGATTCCTCTGAAGAGTCAGCCATTAGGGCAAGATTCACATACTCTTCCTCTTCATCCGAATCAGTATCATCCCAACTTTTACCCTCTCCAATATAAGCCTTTCCTTTCTGCTTTCCAGTTAAGGTTTCAAGTTGCTGTTTCAGCTTAGCATTCTCTTTCTTCAACTCATCATAAGAATCTTTCTTCTCATAGACATCTTTCTTGTCTCTTGATTGACGAGGCTTCCGGCATTCAGTGGCGAAATGCCTTAACTCATTGTAGTTGTAGCATCTTGATTTGCTTCTATCAATCATGCCAGTCTTGTAGCCTCCCTTAAAGCCAGTGCCTGGTGAATACTTGCTCTTCTGAAATCTGTTGGTTGAGCCATTGAACTTGTACTTAGGCTTTCTCTTGAAACGAATGTGGCTAAACTTTGCAGCTAAGTACGCCATGGTTTTGTCTTCCATTTGCTCAAGCTCTTCTAGGGCGTAGTAATCACTTTCATCAACACCCAGATTTACAGAATCCATTTCAGCTTCTATAATCACCTCCTTTCCAGCTCTAGGGGTTTGAACCTGAATATTAGAAGTTGTTGGTTCATCCACTACAAGTGCTGCTGATTTCATTGGTACAAACGGTCCATTCTCTAATATGCCAATATACAATGGATTAGATGCCTTGATAAATAACATCATCTTCATCTTCCACAAACCGAAATCATCTCCAGTGAAGGGGGGAACTTTAATACCAGCAGTTGTCTTTGGAGCACTCATGGTTTCTGAAAATTTCAAACTGTTTAAAATTCAAGAAATTCCAATTAAATGAAATTTTTTGAAAGTTAAATATTTTGCTTTAAATTTTCAAGCCTTGTTTGATTTTGGTCTTATTCACCGGATCTGATTTGTACGTCAATCAAATAGCTCTGATACCAATTGTTAGGTCCAAAGTATCGTAGAAGGGGGGGGGGGTTGAATACGATACTCATAAATTATTCAATTTCGTTCACAGATAATTCTTTAGGTTCTAATACGAAATCAAATGCACCAAATCAAAACACGAGTCGGGGAATATATCATTTTATAAATATAAACCGCGAGGGGTGCTATAATTCTAATCCGTAGATTAGCTTCAATGAGTTCAAGGTTACACAAAATCAATACAATGATAGAATTCTGAGCAATATTAATTTCTCTGTGATTCTCTGGCTCAAAATCTCTCTTAGTAAATTCTTCTGTGAAGATCCTTAACTGAAGAAGACACAACTTCTTTTCTCTGTTATTGTAGACTTTTGTTTTGAAAAACTATCGAACCAAAATTAATTAAATCCTGGCCGTCCAATTTCCCAATCAACCTGACACAACAACAAAATCTCACCTGCTCCTGTAAATGAAAAACTATCGAATGATTAAATTAGTTTTTCCTTCGATAGATTTTATTTAAAATCTATCGAATGAAAAAATAATATTCGATGGTTTTTCTATTTGATTCTCTTGAACACATTCGATTGTTTTTCTTAAAAGAAAACCATCGAGCCTTTTCTTTTGTACTTTGATCTATTGAAAATCCTTTTGAGTTTCAGGGTGTTTTAGATTTAGACTTAAATAAATTTCTTCTGAGACGATAAACATCTTGATCTTTTAAGTGCTGACAAATGGTGCAACTGGTCTGGTTCACAGATGAATAACACTTAATCAATTCTTCTATGTCTTCAATTCAATGCTGCTGATAAGTCCTTTGTCGTTCTGGTTGCTTCAATTAAATCACTGGATCCCTATGGTACTAACTCTTAATCATTCAAATACTTCTGTAGTCTTGAAAGTCTTGTTTCTTTATTTGTCACAGAGGCTTGAACATTTTAATGAACTTATTTCCGTGACCTATTTACGGACTTCAAGAATACATACCATATTTTGATTTTTTGAGTTTACCTTTTCTTATTTACTTCTGGATTCCTGTGCTTCTTTTAATATTACTGTATGTCTTGTCCTTCGCTGAGTTGTAGTTATCTCTATTACATCTTATGTTACATTATGCTTTAAAGTTTCTTATCTTGTCCTCATCATTGTCATATTTAGTATAGTGTCTCCTCTTAATTCGACTTTTGTACACCCTCCAGTCATCATCAAGCGACTTCAATACCCAATCTTTACCTTCCTCAGGAATAGAGCGACTTCAATACCCAATCTTTACCTTCCTCAGGAATACTATACTTTGTCTAAAAAGTAAATAAAAATATTCATTACTTATAAACAATAAAAAACACATAGGCTATAAGTTTACCCGAATTTCAACAAGTCTTTTTTTACAAGAATTTCAACAACTCGGTGAAAAAAAATATAGTGTTGTTTACCTTGATATATTCCCACCAGCCATTTTTTTCTTCTTCTGGAACTTTAGACCAATTAACAAAATCAAGTGGGATGTATAGCCTAGCTATCGTCCCTTGTGAAGACATGATTCATCTTTGTGGGTCCTCTGTGCCGTGTACGTTTGGTACTAGTTTCACCTAAGAAAGTAGATACAAAATAGTATATGTACGTAATCATTAATTTTACAGAGTAATTAATTTCAATAGTTATAAAAAATATATGGAAACAAACCTGTTTCAAAGACACTGTTAGTCATCACATGGTTACTGCCATGATCAGCTACAGAATTGCCCACATCTTTGTAATGATTTTCTTGCTCCTTCATTTTTTTTTTGCGTTTTTGCAGTTTTAAGTATGCCTCCATCATACCGATTCCTTCATTGGTAGGAACCCTCATTATTTGTGTACGATCAACAAGTATGGGAAGGGGAGGTGGTAGTACCGTCTATTCAGTAGCCTTAAAACAATACAACAAAAAATCATATACCTCAAAATTATTAGTGGACATTACTTAAATAAACGCACAAGTATATATACACAGTACCACTGTTCTTGGTGCATTATTTACTGAACATGAACGAGTTCTTGGTATGATGACATCCTTGGCCTTCACAACTTTCTTTTTGCGCTAAATAAACAAAATTAAATTGATTATGCTACAATTTCCATATCATATTTTATTTGAATTATAGATTTTTAAATCAGGCTATGAATTACCTTTGGAATTATATAAACATCTTCTTCTTCGCTTAGGCTATCATGTCCAGGTACATACTCCCTATCAAATTGCAATAACGCATCATCTATGAACACTTTTTTCCTTTTCTTTTGGTTTTTGGAGTGCCATTAATAAGCTCATCTGCATGCTCCTTCAGTTTCATTTTTTCAGCTAGTTGCATGTTTTCTTCCATTCTCTTTCGTCTATTTATCTCATAATCTACCATCTTCCCCTAAGTTAAAGCAGCAAATAACAAACTCAAAATTTTGACAATAATTAAACAAAATTCCTACAATATGAAAACAATATTACCAAACTCAAATAACAAAAATTACCAAGCCACTTGCATTTTCATTCTCTTTTATAGTTGGAATTGTTTTCTCCTTTCCGATGGCCCTCTGATCACCTTCATTTTTGTTGTTTTCACTTGCCTGTTTCAACTTTTTAGCACCATTTTTATCATGTCCCTTTTCATTCTCGGCTAAATTTGCAGACTTCTTCTTATCCATTTGTTGTTGTTTAAGATCTTGAATTGTCACAAACTTCCGTTTTAGTTGGAAATCAGGACCTACAATTACGACATTAAAAAAATCATTACTCAAATACATTTGCAATACAAAAAATCTAGTCAACTACAGTTTACCTTGAAAATATTGTGTGCTTGGTCTTACGATTACATGAGGTTGCATCTCATTTGCAGGCTTAATAGCTTTGTCAACTACGGTTTCAATATAGATATCCAAGAAAGAACCATCTTTTAGACCTTCTGCAAAACCAGTCACATCTGCATCATTGGAGAGTATTTTCCAACCACCTGCTTTTATCACATAAAGTCCACCAATTTCAGTATAACCAACATCATCTTTCACATGCTCCATAAGTACTGAATAAGACAGTTTGTCATTGTCTATGCATTCAGGAATTTTGGTACACACTCAGAAGACAAGTGACATCTCGAAAATCCCCACTCAGTCTCACAAAAATCCCCACTTGAATTCCTTCATAAACCCCCAAATTATAATCTCGAAAAGGGGGTTTCATAATCCCTTTAAAAAAACCCCCAAATTAACAAAAAAAACCCAAAAAAACTCAAGAACAAACATAAACACTTCAAGAACAAACAAAACCCTTAATTACAAAATGTACAAACATAAACCCCCAATTACATAATTCGAATTTACAAAAAAAGAATTAAGAACACAAAAAAAGAGCAATTCAAGAACATACGAAACTTTAAACATTCAAAACTAAAGGATTATAATCAATTTGGGGGAATTATACTCTAAAGAACAAGGAGGAACATTCGAGCTTTAAACATTCGAGCTTTATAATCGATTTGGGGGAATTATACTCTAAAGGATTGATGATTTACCTTAACCGAGCTTTAATCTTCTTCGAGCTTGAATATTCGAGCTTGATTTCTCATATTCTAGCTTGAGTATTCGAGCTTGAGCTTGATGTCTTTGTGTTTTTGTCTGGGTGGGTGGGTGTGTTTGTGTCCGCGTTGTGTTGTGTTGTCTGGGTGGGTGTGTTTGGGTGGGTGTTGTATTTTCTCTTTTTTCTTTTGTTTAAGCCCGACAAAAATAATTTAGAAGTCCCGCTCACACATTTTAGAAGTCCGCCAACTTTTGGGCCCCAAAACTAATTTATACTGCAACGATTTTAAAAAACTATTGCAATAGAATGCATGTTTTTTACTCTCTTAAATTTTTTGAATGCAACCGCAATGCTTTTCAAAATCATTGCAATTTATGTGATTTGCTTTCTAAATAGCAACGTTTTTTGTCAAAATTTTAAAAATGTGGTTGTAAGAACCCTGATTTTTGTAATATTTTAAAACCTTTATGAATAGTGACTTTGCGGATTTATGGAAATTTTTTGAACCACATTACATAAGTGATGAAATTTTAATAATTCGAGAACGTAGTGTTATCGTATGAAGGAAATGAGAGAATGTAAAAGTCGTCGGAATACGAAGATTTTCACTTCTACTAAATATTTAGGAATTCGTTAAATATTAATATTATTGGAATCTTGGAATGATATAAATTTTATGACAAGGGATTTTAGTGGATTTAAATTAGAACAAACACGTTTAAGTGTTTAAGGATGACGATAGAAATCTCTACGCGACGAAACGTTTTTATAGAAAAATTATCGAACCTTGCACGAAGGATTAAGTGATAAGTGTTGGATAACAAGTAATAATACATGCAAGAACCATGCAAAAGGCATGCAAACTAACCACTTGGAAGCCAAACAAACTAAGTGCAACTAGTTAGAAACATCTTTCCTTAAATTAAGGAAAAAGATAGACCAAGTTCCTTAAAATCTTACTTTCCATGTACTTTCAAGAGCCTTATCCACCAAGCTAGACTTAAATCAGATGATATACATTATTGTATCACACACAATTCAACCAACACAAAAACAAAAAGCTAGAAAAGCTCTCCCCATCTCATTCTTCAAAATTCGGCTCAACAGGACCAGGGGAGAAAGACAAATTCATAACTAACTATCTACTCATGATAAAATCACCAAATTTTGACCATATCTTCCTCAATCCATAAAAGAGGTAATTTACAAATTTCATGGCAATCCAAGTAGTATAACATAGTCAAATCTTGGATCAAAGTCGAGGTAGAATAGTAACTCCGAAAATACTAACTTGTGTTCTTGATTTCTTTTGGTGAGTTTGAGGATGATAAGCTTAGTTCAAGCAAGACCAAGGTTCTTTAAGCTATATCCAAGTGTTCTTGAGCCCAAGAAAGGTATAACCCTCATCCATCTTTTGATTTATGTTAAGTTATGAGCTAAGTTTCAAGATATGTTCAAGAACATGTTGTTTGAGGAGTTTGGAGTATAAATACTTAAATCTTGATGGTTGATTGTTGTGGATTGATGTTGGTGGTATGTTTATGAAGTTTAAGAACTAAGATTTAGTAAGGATGAGAGTCTTGGTGGTTTAGTGATTGTTAAATGGACTTAACAAGGTTAAACTTGAAGGTTATGACATGAATGAACATTATAGTGACCATTAGAACTAGAACTGTCTTGTAACACGTTTTCGGACCAAAACGATTTATATTCTCAAACGCCACTGATCATAAATTTCAAGATATTGGTTTTTAGTTTGTAACCATATAAAGTACATGTTGAGGAGAATTGTGGTTTGAGATTTATACTTTTTTTAGTGAAAGTGGTTCAAAACACAAAACTGCTACAAGACACCAAATTGTGAACTGAATTCGGACCCCTTAACAGTTAGACAAAATTATGAAAACTTGAGGATAAGTAGTCCGAATAGTGGAGAAGACAACCCAAAAAGAATAATGCAAAAATATTAATTGTCGATTTTATAAAAATGTTGTAACCGGAGTTGCACAACGACACCTTGCCCTGTATAGCTACTGCCTTGTTCGGAGAAATTCAGAAAATGAGTCCTCTGTCCAGGGATAAAATTTTGTTGGATTATATTCTATATATCCTCTAGATCGTGCACGTGAAAATGGTGTGTCAATAGAGTTAACGGTTGATGAGTTATGAGCATTTTAGTGGAACTAGTGCGAATAGTAAAAGTCCGTAGTTGACTCGACTTTTAAAATGCACTTCACCTATTTAAACTCATGTTTCCCAAATCGAGATATTTTTGATAAATATTACAAACCCTCAAGAAGCTCCTTGAAGTGGTTTCGTAATTAATTATTAATTTTCCGATTTATTAAAAGTGCTAGAGTGCGAGTTGTGAAGTAGTGATTTTATGGAAAGTCAACTCTAGAGGTACTACCTTGACCATTCGTTTTGGCTAAGTAAAAAGGATAATATCGAGTCGACTAAAACTCGAAAGTTGTTAAGGATTATCAAGAGAACATATTGGTGTAAAGAACGAGACTAGAAAGGATTATTAAACGATAAAGAAGATCGTAAGTTAATTGGACCCGAGAGAGTGAAAGTTGGGTAAAGTAGAGTTTACTTAGAATAAGTGAACTGTAAATCAAATGACTAATTAAGATTATGTATTGTCTTGGTAAATGTTCCAGGACTAGAAGAGAAACACCCACACCCAGTTAGAGCTCGGGCATCAGGCAAGTTACTAACCCTTACTCTATTGTTCAGAGTAGGTATATTTTCAAATGATTTATACTTTTGTACTAAAAAATATATGTATATGTTTTGCTCCGAGTATCTTGCAAGTTTTCAAATCCGAAGCTTAAGTATTCGGTTATTTTTGTAAACTGTTGTTCTTGTGATATAACTGCTTTAAATATATGATTGTTTTGATTATCGTACGAGTTTTCAAATGTCGAATGACTGTTTTATATGTGATATACGAATATAGATATATATCGGAGTATATGGTACTCTACGGGGTAAAGTGTATTTTGATATTCAACTTAGACTGGGAGTCAGAAATAGTTTTCATAAACGCTGTCATAAAAACCCGGAGATTGCCAGAGACAGATTATTTTCAAATATTGATTTAAAATATTCCAATAAATATAAGTTGGATATTTTAAATGTAAAATGATTTAATTTATATTAATGAATATTATTTGGGAAATTATCAAAAATACTACTTTTTCTAAGTTTTTTTTGCAATTTTACCATCTTCTGAAAATATTTGCAAAAATACAAACTTTTTGAAAATATTTGCAAAAATACGGTCTGCAACTACTTTCAACCATCTGCAACTACAACCAAAATCAACCACAGATGCAACCAAAAATACAGTCAGCAACCAATGCAACCGGATGCAACCAGAAGCAACTTTTTATAGAATGATTGAAAAACAGCTGAGAATTCAAAAAAAATTGTTAGTAAGATGTTTGGTAAGTTTGTGGTCTTGATTAAGTCGTTCCCCTGGGGTTCAATAGTTAACCTTTGGGGTTCAATGGTTGGGTTTTAGAAATATTAAGAATGAGGAATAATTCATATAAACCTTAAACTCTAAACCCTAACATACCCTGATTTTAGGGTTGTAAACAACCCTAAAATCAAGACGCCGGAAAAAAAAATCATGTTTGATTAAAAAGTTGCATATGAGGTTGATTTTGGTTGCAGTTGTAGATATGGTTGAAAGTAGTTGCAGACCGTATTTTTACAAATATTTTCAAAAAGTTGGCATTTTTACAAATATTTTGGTATTTTCGCAAAAAATTTAAAAAACACATAGTATTTTTGCAAAAAAAATAAAAATTGGGTTGGGTATTTATGAAAAAAGCCCATATTAATTTGAATATTCATTTACAAGGGATTTATTTAATAAATATTTAATAAATATTTATTAAATATTCCAAATTGATTATTTATTTAATAAAATTATTTTAATATTTATTTAATATTCTAAAATGATTTAAAAATCATAAAACCTTATTTAAAAATCATTTAAGGACTTATTTAATTATTTAAAATATTTTCTGACCTTCAGGAAATTATTTAAATATAGTAGGGGTTCCCAAATATTATTTCCGAGTTTATTAAAATATTTAAATATGAATAAATATTTCTCAACTCATCAAAAATTGGGAATCCAGTTTAAAAGTCGAGCAAATGATTTTACTCTTTCTATTCCTCGACAACATTCCTATCTTGGAATTTCTACCATGTCCAAATCAAAGGCTTTTCCATCTCGCTAAATCCAGAAAAATTCCGATTTACTCCCAGGTCGTGATTTTAAAAGTTCATGGTATATCCACTTCATTCGTTGACCAAAGTCAACCCACATATTCTTATTGCTTCCTCAAACTTTCGGAAGTAAGTATGGTACTGAAATCTAGACCGATCAACGAGCATGACGCTCGGGGAACGAGGATTAAATTTTGTTCCAGGTAAAGATAGGATTCATCGAAGGACGGGAGAAACATAGGCAGTGGTACTATAGGTACCGGGTGGCCTTATGAACGTAGGCAGAGATACCGTTGGTATCGGGGCGCCTACACCCATATGCAGAGGCACATAAGGGGCCCGGGGGAGCATATGTTAGCCTGTATGCGGCTAGGGTTATAACCATAAAAAGGTGTCGTCCACTACTAGTCGAAGGAAATGTTTTGCGATACAGCGACTGATCATCGTGTATCGTGGTGTGCTCCAGAATGTCCCCTTCTTCCAATTGGAATTGTACTACAACATTGTAACGAAAGCCTAGGTGCTGAGTTACCGATAATCTTGACAGTGGTTGAAAAGTTTATTCTCTGATACAGTATCTTGAACGGTACGAAATGTTTGACGAAAGATGAATGATATTTTAAAACTTGTGAACTGGTGTTGTTAATTTGGCAAAATCTCGAACTGCGTACTTGTTGATTCCTAAATACTGTGCTAAGTCACGGATAATGTCTTTCAAAATTATGAACTAGATTTGCTCATATGGTGGTATTCTAAGCTATATATTAAGTATGAATACTTTGAATTAGAAAAACTTTATACTACTATTATATTGTTGGAAAAAATTTATATTAGTAACTACTTAACTTGTTGAGCATTCTTTCGCTCATTCTTGCTTTTAAAAATTATATTTCAGTGCAAGGAGAACATGGTCATTTTGCACGTATCATGAGGGAAATGAAGTAGAAGCTTCACACCCTTGAGATAGTTCAGTTCGGGATGGATACTACAAGAGTGGGTTGGATAGACTTCATCTATGTTAGCTATTAATGTAACTTCATGTAGAAGTTGTGATTAATAGTGTGAGATCCTGGTTAGTACATTTGGTTTGTAATAACTAATGTTACTGTGTAACGTTTCTAAGGCTATAACTTGTGTGAGTAAGAGATTGGGGTCTATGATGTGTTTTGATTGGATCATTGAGTTGGTACAGGTAATATACGATTGGATGGTGACGTGACAACCTAGATTCCTGACCCCGGATCTGGGGGTGTTACATAAATGGTATCAGAGCATAAGTTATAGTACTTAGAGACAAGAGTGTTAAGAGTTATGTGTAAGTAGAGAGTAACGTGAGAGCTCATATAGAGTTCATTGTTGGACTACCGGATGTACTATCGTTGAGTAAGATAAGAGTGGAATATTTATTTGAGGTCTTATAGTATGACTGATAGAATCTTTGGAAGCCATCACGATGATGAGAAAAGAGTCTAGAAACGTACATAATTTATCAAAGACATTGTTATAGATAGTGGAGCAGAGTCTCAAGAGTAGTCGAGGTAAAGGCGGGATTGCCAATACCATGGATTGATTTGACTAGCGTGAATTTTGTTACTCGTAGCCTTCATAACTGCCACAAGGGGGCAGCAAATGTGAGGACCAAGGCGTTTAAAATTCCTTACGCGATTAAGGTTACTTAGATACTTAGACTAGCTAAAGACGTTGTTTTGCCTATGAGGTTTCAGTATGTTGTGAACAACGATCCCACCAGAGATAGTGTGTACCACCCCATTAGGGATATCGTTACCCTCGAGGAAGCTTTTGCTTGTATGTGTTACGAGAACGTTATCGCAAGAAGAGCGCGCTAGACGACATCATGCGTATGCTTCGTACCGTAAGACGAGATAGCTCAAATAAGAGGTCGGGAACATTGTGAATCGATGGCATAACTTCGATGCAGATTGCGTACGATTACAACGAGCGATACGGCGGTCTCAGAACCCACTGGAAAGGAGGTCAGCGTGTATAAAGTTGGATACATTTGATACAACTCTTGTTAGAGATTACGTATAGCGTAACTAGTAGACCTTCATCTTTTGTTGACATATTTACTCGACCATTTGAGGCACAAATTTGGGATGACTATAAGGGAATGATAGATATGTTTACGAACCCCCAATTTATTAAATGACTTTGATATGATTTTGAGGAATTATTTTGCTAGTATCCTACACTTTGAGAGTGAGGAGATGAGATCATCCTCGTATCGGTGATGTTAGAATTACGAATGACCATGGACTTGGTTAGGTTATTTCATTTTGTTTTTTCTTCTTTTCTTATTACCTTTAAGTTTGAATATGCGCATTCAAGTTACCATTGCTTATCGGAGTACCTTGTTCGTGCTCCTGGATGACCAGAAGAGGAAATCATTATTAGTCTAGCCTTCTGGATCTATATTTAATTCCTATGAATGCAAGATCCGAATCTTTGACCTTGTTTTGATTCATAAAGGTTCCATTCTGTCTGATTTTAAAGATAAACTTGATACTCGTATTGCTATGTGTTCTTTCACTTTTATTCGTCATCAACCTTCATGTTGACTCGAGGATTGGAGAACCCGTCTTTTATTCATGTCTCGAAGTACATCATTCATACTCGAGCGACGATTGGGAGGTAGTTGATACCAACCGCCTTCGGCTTTTAAGTCACTTTTACTCAAAAATAATTGTTAATATTCCTTATTTTAATTTCAAAAAAAAATGTATATAAATTTTCTTTAATCATTTTATTCATTTAAGGAATATTCAATTAATCTTCCCCAATTGTTTGATGGTTATTCTACAACGAATTGTTCGATATTCGATTCTTCCTTTCATACTTGGACTCCTCAGTCGAGTTCATAACTATTTAACTATTTGTTAAAATATGGATGATCTATTGTTCAGAGATTCCTCGTAATTTCTTTTCTTCCGGTACAATATGAGATTATACATCAGACGTTGAAATCATCGAAAGGATATCAATTTGTATTGGTCTTCTAAATTCAGTTTTATTAAAGAGGTTGATAAAGTATATATACGGAGACCCCTTTTGGGTGGACCGTTTCACTCATGACAAATATTTGATGAAAGATTATCGATTGTTCCGATACCAAGAACATTCTATTTAAAAATTATGGTTACCTTGCTCAGCCTAAACTCGTTTACTTTTTCTTTCAACTCGTTATCCGAGTAGCCCAAAATCTTCTTCAGTGGCTACGTTGTTGAGATTTTATACTAGCATCTTGAAACTGACTAGTGGAATATATCATTTTGAACAACCATTAATTGTTCGAACTAGTTCAAATTTTTACGGCATGATGAAAGTGTAGCTAATTGTCCTAGCTAGTTGTTATGTCAAAAATGAATTGAGCTGTTAAATTTTGTTTAGCTAATTGCTAAATCACCCAAATTCCTGTGAAGTTCCTTTATGGACTTTTTGTTGCTCAAAATATTCTTAGCAAGTATTTTACTTAGTATTTTAGAGGAGAGATAATGTTGAGGTTTTAGAGCTAAATAGAAAGAGATGAGTATGACAAATTATAAATCGAAGTTACGAAAACTGTTGAGGTTTGTTCCATGTGTGGAGAATTCAGAATGACAAAGTGTTCGAGATGACTGATTATATTATAGTGGCTCATAAAGCGACTGTAATAGTAATTGAAGCAAAATGGATGAGAAAATAATAGATATGCAGAAGAGAGAGTTTGAAGACTATTGAGGAAACCACACATATTGAAATCTTAGGGAACATTAGCAACAGGGATAGCGAATTAAGTAATTATCTCGATGAACTGTGTTGGCCAACAACGTGAAATTGAGGTTTGAGGGCATAAGCTATATTTGGATTTGATTCCTTTCAAGAGAGATAATTCGATGTAAATCTAGGAAGTGAATTGATTGATCAAAGACGAGGAACAAACTGATTGAAGAGGTAAGAAGGAAAAATTTGGGTTACCAGTAAAGGAGAGTTGCCCTGTAAGGATGGAAGCGAACTACGAATTTTACTGCGGTCATACAAGCAAAGAGATTGTTGCGGCAAAGATGCGAACCTTGTTTTGCACATATGAATCGATACAAATAGAGAGATGCCAAGTATAAGGGATATCCCAGTATTAAATAAATTTATGGACGGATTTTTATGATCTACAGGAACCACCACCTGACTTAGGTATGAAACTTGCCATTGATATAGTAGTAGGGGATTGCGCCAGTATTTAAGACTGTATCCATCTACACATGTTGAATGAAAAGAATTAGCTGCTCGATCGCAAGGAATGAGACCCGTTGTGTCACCTAGGAGTACACTAGTTTTGTTTCTGAAAAGGAGGATGGTAGCATGAGACTGAACCTATTTGAGGATAGAGTATCACCAACTTAAGATCAACCTCGATGATGCGCCAAAGATGGAATTTCACACCCGATATAGATATTATGAGCTTTGGTGATGTCATTGGATTAACCATTACGCTAGGAGCCCTCATGGATTTAATGAATAGAGTTTAAAGGATTGAAGTAGAAGATAGTAACAACCCCGTTGTTAGAATACCCGATGATAGAAGAGACTTTATGAATTATAGTGATGTGTCTAAGCAACTTAAGAAGTATGAGATAGTATATCCTACACCTGACTTGGAGTTAGCCGAGATAAAAGTTCGTAATGAAAAATTTAGAGACTTAATTTATGGAGAAAAGTGGAAATTGTTTTTCAGGGCACAAGTGCCTTATGTATATCTTCAAACGGAGAAAGCTAAATCTGAGGCAGAGAATATGGTTGGAACTGATCTAGAATCATGATTGTGAAATTCATTACCACCCAGGAAAGGCCAATATGGTGGCCGACACTATAAGTAGTAAAGAGAGATTAAAGATGCTAAGTTGTCGAACAACTGATATAAGAATTAGAAGGGATGGAGCTTCAAGTGATTATTTTCAAGAAAAGAACTAAAGGAATTATTTGGAATTAGGATTCAGCCAGAATTGACTGAAATGATAAAATTACATTAAGGGAAGAATATTGGAAGGGTAAAATGATTTAAGGACAAGGAAGAATAAAAAAAAATGAGAGATGAGAAAGGAATGTGAGAATATGCTCACAGAGTGCGGATCCCCAGCATTTAAGAATTTAAATACAAGATCATGAGAGGAGCCCAGAGTATAGATATCGTATCCACCCGAGGGTAAGACGATGAATAGAAATTAAGTAATTATTTGTGACAACTCGGGTCAAATCCCGAGCCTTTTTTGAAAATCGGGTCAAGTCCCGATTCCGAGTCCGAATAAGTCGAAGCCTACTGGCCCAAACGTAGCCAACTTGGGTAACGACTAGCCCACCACAGGCCCCCAAAAGATCATGATTTTGTTGGTGCTAGTTAGTAGTAGTATTTTGCCTTATAAACTGAACAGAAGTCCCAAATCTCCTCGATGTGGGACTGGGATGTTACAAACTCCCCCACTTAAACTCTTGACGTCCTCGTCAAGCCTGAACGGATAGCCCATAGGTTCCAAGATCGTTCCTCCCTAGCCATTGTGGGATAATACCGGCTGGCTTCGTGTCCCCACCTCCGGACCTCTGTCCATTGTGGGATAATACCACCAACCTTCGTGTCCCCACCTCCGGCAACTTGACGCATCAAGCTTTCGAGAGTCGGCTCTGATACCATATGTGACAACTCGGGTCAAATCCCGAGCCTTTTTCGAAAATCGGGTCAAGTCCCGATTCCGAGTCCGAATAAGTCGAAGCCTACTGGCCCAAACGTAGCCAACTTGGGTAACGACTAGCCCACCACAGGCCCCCAAAAGATCATGATTTTTTTGGTGCTAGTTAGTAGTAGTATTTTGCCTTATAAACTGAACAGAAGTCCCAAATCTCCTCGATGTGGGACTGGGATGTTACATTATTATTGGGGACCAAGTGTGAAGAGTTATATTGGTAGTTATGAAGTAAATGTTTGACACGCGGAAAATGGAAGCAGAACCGCAGAAACCTAATAGGCTACTACAGCCGTAGAGATTTCTAAATGAGAATATGAGTTATGACAATGAAGTCCGTGGTAGGATTACCAAATATCAAGACGAACGATGACAATTATTTGAGTTTATAATCGATAGACTAACCAAGTTGGCTTATCAACGAAAGATCTCTAATCAGAAAGTTATTAATGCGTACACGAATGATATAGTGATGCACGTGGAGTTCCCGTAACGATTATGTCGTATAGAGACCCGATATTGAATCCCAGATGCTGGAAGAGTTTTCAACAACGTTGACGACGAGATCAAGTACGAGCACTAATTACGGCCCGTAGACCAGCGAATCGAGAAAGCGAATGCCTAGACCGTTAAAGTTATATTGCGCGTCTCTGCGTCAAATTCCGAGAGCAGTTGGAGTGAATACTTATCGTCGATAGAATTTCATATAAAGGTAATTACCGTACGAACATAGGGATGCCGGCCTATGGAGCTTATCACGAAGAAAAGGATATCGGGAACCGCGCTAGTTCAACGAACAAAGAAGACGACGGTGTTACCTCCGAATTCGAACGTGTCCATAATGTATTTTACGTGTCTTTGATACGAAGATTCAGCTCAGATGTTGGGAATGCGATAGAATATAAACGTATAGTAGTGCGACCGTGATTGCCTTACGTGGAACAACCGGTAGAGATCGCAGACCAAGAAGAGAACGCGTTGAAAGGACCTAATGAAGCACTAGTAAGAGTGCTGTGAGAGAACCAGAGGGTTGGAGGGTCAACCTGAGAACCGAAGATTATGATCTCGGAAAGATACCTCAGTTATTTCTTTAGATTCCGGGACGGAATCCTTTTAAAGAGGAGAGACTGTAAGAACCCTGATTTTTGTAATATTTTAAAACCTTTATGAATAGTAACTTTGCGGATTTATGGAAAAAAATTGAGCCACATTACATAAGTGATGGAATTTTAATAATTCGAGAACGTAGTGTTATCGTATGAAGGAAATGAGAGAATATAAAGGTCGTCGGAATACGAAGATTTTCACTTCTACTAAATATTTAGGAATTCGTTAAATATTAATATTATTGGAATCTTAGAATGATATAAATTTCATGACAAGGGATTTTAGTGGATTTAAATTAGAACAAACACATTTAAGTGTTTAAGGATGACGATAGAAATCTCTACGCGACGAAACACTTTTATAGAAACATTATCGAACCTTTCATGAAGGATTAAGTGATAAGTGTTGGATAACAAGTAATAATACATGCAAGAACCATGCAAAAGGCATGCAAACTAACCACTTGGAAGCCAACCAAACTAAGTGCAACTAGTTAGAAACATCTTTCCTTAAATTAAGGAAAAAGATAGACCAAGTTCCTTAAAATCTTACTTTCCATGTACTTGCAAGAGCCTTATCCACCAAGCTAGAATTAAATCAGATGATATACATTATTGTATCACACACAATTCAACCAACACAAAAACAAAAAGCTAGAAAAGCTCTCCCCATCTCATTCTTCAAAATTCGGCTCAGCAGGACCAGGGGAGAAAGAAAAATTCAAAATTAAAAATCTACTAATGATAAATTCACCAAATTTTGACCATATCTTCCTCAATCCATAAACAAGGTACGTTAAAAATGTCATGGCAATCCAAGTAGTATAACATAGTCAAATATTGGATCAAAGTTGAGGGAGAATAGTAACTCCGAAAATACTAACTTGTGTTCTTGATTTCTTTTGGTGAGTTTGAGGATGATAAGTTTAGTTCAAGCAAGACCAAGGTTATTTAAGCTATATCTAAGTGTTCTTGAGCCCAAGAAAGGTATAACCCTCATCCATCTTGATAGTAGGTGATTTGTAAAGGGCCAATTCACCTATTAAAATCAAGCCCAAGTCTAAAAAACAATGCATGAAAGGTCCACAACGCCTACAAGGCCACAATGCATGCAAGATCCACAACGCCTACAAGGCCACAATGCATGCAAGGTCCACAACACCTACAAGGCCACAATGCATGCAAGGTCCACAACGCCTACAAGGCCACAATGCATGCAAGGTCCACAACGCCTACAAGGCCACAATGAATGCAAGATCCACAACGCCTACAAGGCCACAATGCATGCAAGGTCCACAACACCTACAAGGCCACAATGCATGCAAGGTCCACAATGCCTACAAGACCACAATGCCTGCAAAGTCCACAAAGCCTGCAATGTCCACCAAGCCCATAAGAATGGGACATGACACATTACACAACAAACAAGTGCGAACAAGACAACACTAACACAAGTACAACTGACGTCTGCAAAAAGGCTAGCACAAGTACATGGTCCAAGCGTCAGGACAACATGCAACTGACACATGGTGGGCACTGACGCCAGACCAAGACCCTAATTTGCAGCTCATGTCCCCCACATGGACACTCAGTCATGTGCACTGCACATGACACGAGCCTATATATACCCCCTAGTCACTTCAATGGAGGGGGTGACAACATTCACTACATTTTCACTATACTCAATTTCTGATAGGTTTTGCTCTACCTTCTCTCTACTTTCTCTCTCTAGAAATTAATACCTATATACATATATGTATTATGTTTTCTGTCCACCGGATACTTATTCTCACGCCGGAGGTGCTTACGGGGACATAACCCCCCGCGGGCATTTCCGTTTCGGGGAGCTCGGAGGCAATTCCGGTGGAGCTCAGACAATACACGTAAAGCTCAGCAAGGCCAACATAGCTCAGCAAGCCGGACAAGCCAACAAGGCAAACATAGCTCAGCAAGCCGGACAAGCCCAACAAGGCCGACAAAGCCAAACATACTTTACAAGCCCAACAAGGTCAACAAAGCCAAACAAGCGTTGCAAGCCCAACAAGGTCAACAAAGCCAAACAAGCATTACAAGCCCTACAAGCCAAACACGCATCTATTCCAGCATAATATCAAGAAAGTAGAGCCCGACGGTAGAACGACTTATCATTTGGCGCTAGAAGGAGGGGACCTCACGCTCTCTCAACCAGCATATGTTTTGGCTTGCTCATCTAAGGGCAAGCCCATTTGCAAACATCCTTACCATATCAAGGAGAAGTACATCCGCAAACTATTCTCTAGCATGCGACATATCACGTGAAGTTTTAGCCAGCAACAATCCTCTGTCATCTCGGAGATTGGTGACCCTAGTCACCCAACTACGTATAGGTCAGTAATGTGTACACCATTTTAGCTCTTAATGTTCCTCACTCTCCAGCAAGTGACGTGTCACGTGAAGCTCGACGCAATAGCAACCTTTTGTCATCTTGGAAATTTGTGACCCTAGTCACCCCAACTATGTTTGAGTTTGTAATGCCAACATTAACTTAACTCCCAATCCTCCTTGCATAGTTTTTAGAGATCTAAGGAACATGAATAACCAAACAGATGTTCAAGTTAGCCAAGTTACTCGGGACCGAGTACAAGTTACGCAAGTAGTGCAAGTTGAGAAATGTGTACAAGGCGTGCAAGTAGTGTTAATTATGCAAAACACACAAGGCACGCAAGAAATGCAAGGTGTACAAGCTACGTAAGATATGAAAACTACACAAAACACAAAAATAAAAACAAGGTCGTGCTACTTAAAGTATTCAAGGCGCGCGGAGTGTGCAAAGCATGCAAGGTGTTCAAGGTATATAAGATACGAAAACTACACAAAACACAGAAATCAAAAACAACAAGGCGCAACCATACAACTTAAACTATTCAAGGTGCGCAGAGTGTACAAAGCATGCAAGGTGCGCAGAGTGTACAAAACATGCAAGGTGTGCAAGGTGCGCAGAGTGTGCAAATGATGCTATGTATGCAAGACTTTGAGCCGTGACAAACTGGGCCACGTAACAAGCAGTAAAACTGTCAATATCCATATAAGTATGTATTACCTCACGAAGCACCACAACAACAAAGAAAAGTAATTGTCAACACACTTGCTATCAATATTTATAATCTATAGAAAGAAGACAAGACTACACAAAATATTTACAAGTAGTGCAAGGTGTATAAGGATACAAATACGGCAAGTTGCACAATGTATACAAGGTATATAAGGCATGAAAGTAGTGCAAGTTATGCAAGGTGCACTAGGTATACAAGAAATACAAGGTGCACAAGATATGTAATATATGAAAATTACACACAACACGGAAATCATAAACAATATGGCTCAACCATGTTGCTTAAACTTTTCAAGGTACACATTGTGCAAAGCATGCAAGGTTTACAAGGTGCGCAGAGTGTGCAAAGCATGCAAGGTGTGCAAGATGCGCAAAGTATACAATGTATGCAAGGCAATAATAAAACCCCTACTTAAGTCCTTGGACCTATCCAAACTTAAGTGGGGGGCAACAAATTTTTTAAAAAGGCCCTCTCGGGTCAGCAAGGTCCTCTCGGATCGACTTGTTCTCTCGGACAAAACCCCTACTTAAGTCCTTGGACCTATCCAAACTTAAGTGGGGGGGGCAACAAATTTTTTACAAAGTCCCTCTCGGGTTAGCAAGGTCCTCTCGGATCGACTTGTTCTCTCGGACAAAACCCCTACTTAAGTCCTTGGACCTATCCAAACTCAAGTGGGGGGGGGGGGCAACAAATTTGTTACAAAGACCTTCTCGGGTCAGCAAGGTCCTCTCGGATCGACTTGTCCTCTCGGACAACACTCCTACTTAAGTCCTTGGACCTATCCAAACTTAAGTAGGGGGCAACAAATTTGTTACTAAGACCCTCTCAGGTCAGCAAGGTCCTCTCAGATCGACTTGTCCTCTCGAACAAAACTCCTACTTAAGTCCCTGGACCTATCCAAACTTAAGTGGGGGCAACAAACTTTTTACAAAGGCCCTCCCGGGTCGACAAGGTCCTCTCGGATCGACCTGTTCTCTCGAACAAAACTCCTACTTAAGTCCCTGGACCTATCCAAACTTAAGTGGGGGGGCAACAAACATTTTACAAAGGCCCTCCCGGGTCGACAAGGTCCTCTCGGATCGACTTTTTCTCTCGAACAAAACTCCTGCTTAAGTCATTGGACCTATCCAAACTTAAGTGGGGGGCAACAAACTTTTTACAAAGGCCCTCTCGGGTCAGCAAGGTCCTCTTGGACCGACTTGTTCTCTCGGACAAAACTCTTGCTTAAATCATTGGACCTATCCAAACTTAAGTGGGGGCTAACAAACTTTTTACAAAGGCCCTCTCGGGTCAGCAAGGGCCTCTTGGATCGACTTGTTCTCTCCGACAAAACTCCTACTTAAGTCCATGGACCTATCCAAACTTAAGTGGGGGGCAACAAACTTTTTACAAAGGCCCTCCCGGGTCGACAAGGTCCTCTCGGATCGACTTGTTCTCTCAGACAAAACTCTTGCTTAAGTCATTGGACCTATCCAAACTTAAGTGGGGGGCAATAAACTTTTTACAAAGGCACTCTCGGGTCAGCAAGGTCCTCTTGGACCGACTTGTTCTCTCGGACAAAACGCATGCTTAAGTCATTGGACCTATCCAAACTTAAGTGGGGGGGCAACAAACTTTTTACAAAGGCCCTCTCGGGTTAGCAAGGTCCTCTTAGATCGACTTGTTCTCTCGGACAAAACTCCTACTTAAGTCCGTGGATCTATCCAAACTTAAGTGGGGGGCAACTAACGTTTTACAAAGGCCCTCCCGGGTCGACAAGGTCCTCTCGGATCGACATGTTCTCTCGGACAAAACTCCTACTGAAGTCCTTGGACCTATCCAAACTTAAGTGGGGGGCAACAAAATTCTTCCAAAAGCACCTCCAGCTCCAAAAGATACTCTGGAATTTACGTCTCCTCTCAAACAAACATCCTACCCACATCTAACACAAATCTTTTACTACTCCTTCATCCCTCTAAAGAGGAATGAAGGAGTGGGAGGCAAATGATAGTAGGTGATTTGTAAAGGGCCAATTCACCTATTAAAATCAAGCCCAAGTCTAAAAAACAATGCATGAAAGGTCCACAACGCCTACAAGGCCACAATGCATGCAAGATCCACAACGCCTACAAGGCCACAATGCATGCAAGGTCCACAACACCTACAAGGCCACAATGCATGCAAGGTCCACAACGCCTACAAGGCCACAATGCATGCAAGGTCCACAACGCCTACAAGGCCACAATGCATGCAAGATCCACAACGCCTACAAGGCCATAATGCATGCAAGGTCCACAACGCCTACAAGGCCACAATGCATGCAAGGTCCACAATGCCTACAAGACCACAATGCCTGCAAAGTCCACAAAGCCTGCAATGTCCACCAAGCCCATAAGAATGGGACATGACACGTTACACAACAAACAAGTGCGAACAAGACAACACTAACACAAGTACAACTGACGTCTGCAAAAAGGCTGGCACAAGTACATGGTCCAAGCGTCAGGACAACATGCAACTGACACATGGTGGGCACTGACGCCAGACCAAGACCCTAATTTGTAGCTCATGTCCCCCACATGGACACTCAGTCATGTGCACTGCACATGACACGAGCCTATATATACCCCCTAGACACTTCAATGGAGGGGGTGACAACATTCACTACATTTTCACTATACTCAATTTCTGATAGGTTTTGCTCTACCTTCTCTCTACTTTCTCTTTCTAGAAATTAATACCTATATACATATATGTATTATGTTTTCTGTCCACCGGATACTTATTCTCACGCCGGAGGTGCTTACGGGGACATAACCCCCCGCGGGCATTTCCGTTTCAGGGAGCTCGGAGGCAATTCCGGTGGAGCTCAGACAAGACACGTAAAGCTCAGCAAGGCCAACATAGCTCAGCAAGCCGGACAAGCCAACAAGGCAAACATAGCTCAGCAAGCCGGACAAGCCCAACAAGGCCGACAAAGCCAAACATACTTTACAAGCCCAACAAGGTCAACAAAGCCAAACAAGCGTATGTCTTGGTAAAGGTTCCAGGACTAGAAGAGAAACACCCACACCCAGTTAGAGCTCGGGCATCAGGCAAGTTTACTAACTCTTACTCTATTGTTCAGAGTAGGTATATTTACAAATGATTTATACTTTTGTACTCAAAATATATGTATATGTTTTGCTCCGAGTATCTTGCAAGTTTTCAAATCCGAAGCTTAAGTATTCGGTTATTTTTGTAAACTGTTGTTGTTGTGATATAACTGCTTTAAATATATGATTGTTTTGATTATCGTACGAGTTTTCAAATGTCGAATGATTGTTTTATATGTGATATACGGATATAGATATACATCGGAGTATATGGTACTCTACGGGGTAGAGTGTATTTTGATATTCAAATTAGACTGAGAGTCAGAAATAGTTTTCATAAACGCTGTCATAAAAACCCGAAGATTGTCGGAGACAGATTATTTTCAAATATTGATTTAAAATATTCCAATAAATATAAGTTGGATATTTTAAATGTAAAATGATTTAATTTATATTAATGAATATTAATTTGAATATTCATTTACAAAGGATTTATTTAATTGTTTATTATTTAAATATTTATTAAATATTCCAAATTGATTATTTATTTAATAAAAATTATTTTAATATTTATTTAATATTCTAAAATGATTTAAAAATCATAAAACCTTATTTAAAAATCATTTAAGGACTTATTTAATTATTTAAAATATTTTCTGACCTTCAAGAAATTATTTAAATATAGTAGGGGTTCCCAAATATTATTTCCGAGTTTAAAAGTCGAGCAAATGATTTTACTCTCTCTATTCCTCGACAACTTTCCTATCTTGGAATTTCTACCCTGTCCAAATCAAAGGTTTTTCCATCTCGCTAAATCCAGAAAAATTCCGATTTACTCCCAGGTCGTGATTTTAAAAGTTCATGGTATATCCACTTCATTCGTTGACCAAAGTCAACCCACATATTCTTATTGCTTTCTCAAACTTTCGGAAGTAAGTATGGTACTGAAATCTAGACCTATCAACGAGCATGACGCTCGGGGAACGAGGATTAAATTTTGTTCCAGGTAAAGATAGGATTCATCAAAGGACGGGAGAAACATAGGCAGTGGTACTATAGGTACAGGGTGGCCTTATGAACGTAGGCAGAGATACCGTTGGTATCGGGGCGCCTACACCCATATGCAGAGGCACGTAAAGGGCCTGGGGGAACATATGTTAGCCCGTATGCGGCTAGGGTGATAACCATAAAAAGGTGTCGTCCACTACCAGTAGAAAGAAATGTTTTGCGATACAGCGACTGATCATCGTGTATCGTGGTGTGCTCCAGAATGTCCCCTTCTTCCAATTGGAATTGTACTGCAACATTGTAATGAAAGCCTAGGTGCTGAGTTACCGATAATGTTGGCAGTGGTTGAAAAGTTTATTCTCTGATACAGTATCTTGAACTGTACGAAATATTTGACGAAAAACGAATGATATTTTAAAACTTGTGAACTGGTGTTGTTCATCTGGCAAAATCTCGAACTGCGTACTTGTTGATTACTAAATACCGTGCTAAGTCACGGATAGTGTCTTTCAAAATTATGAACTAGATTTGTTCATATGGTGGTATTCTAAGCTTTATATTAAGTATGAATACTTTGAATTAGAAAAACTTTATACTACTATTATATTGTTGGAAAAACTTTATATTAGTAACTACTTAACTTGCTGAGCATTCTTTCGCTCATTCTTGCTTTTAAAAATTATATTTCAGTGCAAGGAGAACATGGTCATTTTGCCCGTATCATGAGGGAAAGGAAGTAGAAGCTTCACACCCTTGAGATAGTTCAGTTCAAGATGGATACTACAAGAGTGGGTTGGATAGACTTCATCTATGTTAGCTATTAATGTAACTTCATGTAGAAGTTGTGATTAATAGTGTGAGATCCTAGTTAGTACATTTGGTTTGTAATAACTAATGTTACTGTGTAACGTTTCTAAGGCTATAACTTGTGTGAGTAAGAGATTGGGGTCTATGATGTGTTTTGATTGGATCATTGAGTTGGTACAGGTAATATACGATTGGATGGTGACGTGACAACCTAGATTCCTGACCCCGGATCTGGGGGTGTTACAGTGGTTGCAATAGGCAATTTATGGTGTAGTGCAAACAACCAACACCATACCACCAAAACTAAAGAACATAAATTAAAACATACAAGTACTAAGACAATACAATAGCTTTTTCATCATGAGCGGGATAGAAAAACCTATAGTAGGTCAAAAGTTATTGTCGAAAGCAGTAGAAGTCTAAGAGCTACGTCCGTTAGTCATAGGAGTACCATCACCTCCTGTGTCGCTGGAAATCATTGCACAAATCTCACCAATATTAATATTCAGAGAGGGTTTTGCGTCAACTAATTTTTTGAGGACCAATGTCAAGTTGTCCTGGACCTTCTGATTGACCTTGGCATCCACTTCTTTGCTGACCTTATGGTTTAGATTCGCTTCAACTTCTTCAGCAACTTCCTGCCATATCTTTTTTGTCAGCTCTTGTATGTATGTATCTATTGGAGCTGGTGGAGCTGTATCATGAGTAAAAGCTCTGAAACACTTCATATCATGTCTGCCTATAAGCCAACATGGACCATGGGATTTTTTTCCACCCGAAACTAGTTCGTCAAGACCATCAAGTCCTTCTGCTGACTGGAGTTTCTTGTTAATTGTATCCTACAAAATAAACATATGAAAATATATGAAAATAAATATCAACACAGAAGATGAAATATGGATTTAAGGGATTGATTGCAAAAATAAATTGCTTACAACTCTGAACTGCATCACATGATCAGGATTAGACAGGTATTCTCGTACAGGCTTGCACTTATGAGTTTTTACAAAAATCGCTGCACCCGGTGGTTTCTGATTTGGATCTGGCTACTTCTTTTTTTTAGCAAAAATTTGAAAACACGATATGCAAATCACCACATGTACCAAAAATTATTATAGTCATTTCAAATATTTTGATTGGGGAATAAAAATTCAATAAGAAAATATGAGAATAATTCAACTATATAGAATTATCCATGCACTCAAATATAGAAAATTTGTAGATTTATGAAAGAGGTCCTGAGTACTTATGAAAATCTTACCAAGAAAATCAGACTATCCTGAGTAATTTTACCAAGAAAATTTAAATTTATACATGCACATGTCCATTTCACATATTTAAATTAAATTAAATTAATGACAGACTATCCTGAGTAATTTTATAATTCACTACTCTAAAAGGGATTGATATTAAATTTTCAGGAATGTACCATGTTGTGTCGAATTTGGGAAAATAGTTGGGGACCAGCAGTGTGTGTGTCGGTGTACTCACGACGACTTCGAGAATTTTTCTCAACCCTCGCCTTCAAAAAACATGAAAAGAAGAGCACTAGTTTATGTCACTGAAAATTGAATAAAAGAAAAACTTGCTGAAAATTGAAAAGAACACAAGTACACATTTTAAAGAATAAAGCCTAAGGATAAAACTTAATCGCGAAAATTTCGAACAACCAGGATATAATGGTTGTTTTCCATCTTCAATATGGCGATTAAATCTATTAGCTTTGGCATTCGGCGAATCTAGAAACTGCATTTTTTATAAAATCTTTTACACCGCTAATATAGCCGTCACTAAACTTTGGAAGTTCTGTCCACGTGATTTCCTCGTCGTCCATCACTACATTTTATGAAGCACAACTACATTAAATATATTAAACGAAGAATATAAGTGTGTGCGTGTGTCAGCGGTCAACCTAGTCGAGGTTTTATTCAGGCCAACATAAGCAAATAACTACCTATAAATGATTAACTAATCAATATAGTTTTTAAGACTATCATGTCCTCACACAACTGTTATTATGCAGTTAATTTATGGCTAATTTTTTCTCGATTAATCATGTTTTCTTGATAATGACAATTTAACGAATAACTAAATCATATTAAGCAACATCAAACAATATGTATATCACAGAGATACAAGGACAGAGAGAGACTGTGACAGCAAGAGAGATGCAATGCGAGAATTCAAATAAATCCACAAAATTACAAATTAAGAAAAGCAGGGAGATACAAAGAGGGACATTTTTACGCATAATTAAATCATAATTAAGCAGCAACAATCAACAATGTATATCACATAGATGCTGAGATAGAGAGAGAAACATCGCGAAAATATCAAGAACAATTTATTATTCAAATTATATGATTCAAGACTTTCAACAATATCTTATATTAGTGAAGCTGATATGCAACAAATTAGTAGCAAGTAAATTAAACTCCACAAGACTACAACCATGTAGAGGAACATGAATATAACAGGGGAAATTGATATTCCACCTAAGTTTATAGTTATTTTTTGATAATTAATTGTTATTCTTGTTCTTTGTTCATTCATATATTTGTCTCTACAAATCTGTCCTGCATCAAGAAGTGGCACTTATAAATTATAACAGGGGCACGTATTACCACTTACCAATTCAGGTTTCTCACTTATTAATTTTAAATCAACATATAACAAATTGAAACACAAATAAATACACAAATTCAAGCATTCTATATACAATACACAAAATCACAAATTAAGAAAAATAGAGAGATCAAAAAGAGAGACATAGAGAGATATGGAGATATACATAAAGAGACAGGGGAGAGAGGTACAGAGAGAGACATAGAGGGGTGGAGATAGAGAGAGGAGGAGAGAGATACAGAGAGAGAGGGAGAGAGAGAGAGAACCAAGCATGCAACACATATAAAGAGATATTTATACCTCAAATTGATATCAAATCCCTTCGAACACAACCTCCAAGCTTCTATAAACCCTAATTGAACCCCGGAACCAAGCTTCTATTAAACCTAATTGAACATAAGCTCCAAGATTCGAACCCTAATTGAACCGAGCTTTGGCTAACCCATCTTCGAACCCTAATTAAATCCTAATTGTTCCATGCTTCGAACCCTAATTGAACCCTAATTGTGAGAGAAGTGTTTTGTTTATCCCCACTTTTTCCCCTGACTTAGTGTTTAGCCCCAATTCTAATTTTTGTTTTGCCACTCAGTGTGTCAATTATTGCCCCCGATTGTCCTTTCCTTTTTAAAAAAAATTAAAATTAAATTGTTTGCATTTGAATTAAATCTATTTCAACTTGTTTGTATTAAATTGAAGTTACTATTAAATTCATAATTTTCATTATTTTGTAATAAGTCTCAGTTTTTACAAATTATTATTTTCTCTAATAAAATTGTTAATGATTTTAATTAAAATTTAATAATTCTTGAATATTATTTTAAAATATTTTAATTATAAATTTATTAAAAATATTTTAAATTTTGTAAAATATAAATAATTCAATAATTTGACGGAATATTATTTTTTCTAATGATAACTTCAATGATTTTATTAAAATTATTTACTTTTAAATTTAAAGAATTATCAAACTATTTATAAATATAATTTAATTTAATTTGTTCATTAATACTTTATGATAACACGTCTCACTATGCTACCCAGCGCAACACCTTTTACAACTAAAGTAACATACGTTCATGGATTTGGTAACACCTTAAATCACTACGTTGCAATAACACAAAAATCTTATAGCTATAGTAACATCCAAGAAGGTACCCCCCCCCCCCCCAATTTGTTGCGATAGGCCATCTATGGCGTAGTGCCTTTAAATCAATTGTCTAGACTCATTTCATTTTTAAGTACAAATTTTTTGTAAGGATATTGTTGGAAATAAAAACAAATAGATTATTAGTTCAATTAATTTAAATAGGAAAATTTAATCAGTTACTCATGTCTTTTTATTAATTTTTTTTATCTCACATATATTTTGGCTGATTTTTTAATTTTAAAATATGTTTTCTTTAAAAAATTTAATATATTTTATTAAAAGATTTTTTACAAAAATATAATTTTTTAGATATTAGAATTCTATTACAGAACCTATTTTTTCGTAGTAAATATACGGTGTTCTGCTATTGAACTTTAAAAGTTATGCATATAAACTCCAAAGTTCTACAACTGAACTTACTTTCTTTTACAGAGTTCTGCAACTAAACTTACTTCTTTTAACAATGTTTTGTTGTTGACTCAATGTTATCTCATATTATATTTATACTATACCTTAAAAGTTAAAAGTTATGCACTCTGAATTTTAAGTGAAGCACATGAATTATAAAGTTCTACAACTAAACTTACTTGTATGTAAATGTTTTGCTGTTGAACACTGTTATATCATATTGTTTTTATACCATAACTTCAACTTTCTCTAAAAAATTGATAAAAATAGTGGTGAGGATTTGTGATTTTAATGGAGGATTTTCTTATCGATTTTGGTGTTTGATTATAATTGTTAATCAAATATCAGTTGCCTCCAAATTGTATATCTTGTGTTTCTAGACAACTTTGCCCTTAGACTCTAATTATTATATATATAGGTCATTGTTCCAGAGAAAACCATCTTATATAGAGAATCGGGGAAAACCATATATTCTATTATAGAATTTAATAAATAATTTTAAATGTCACCCTATATATATATATATATATATCAGTGGAGACCTGGAAACCAAATCTACACTATTCAAATTTTCTCAATCCAGTGGTCATCGTTATCTTATTTTTTTTTAATTTTAAAAATGAACCGGGGGTAATGTAGAAGGGGGTTGAATACGATACTCACAAATTATTCAATTTCGTTCGTGGATAATTCTTTCAGTTCTACTACGAAATCAAATGCACCAAATCAAAACACGAGTCGGGGTATATATTGTTTTATAAATATAAACCGCGAGGGGTGCTACAATTCTAATCCGTAGGATTAGCTTCAATGAGTTTAGGTTACACAAAATCAATACAATGATAGAATTCAAAGCACTATTAATTTCTCTGTGAATTTCTCTGGCTCAAACTCTCTCCTCGTAAATGTTCTGTGATTTTCCTAACTGAAGAAGACACTGCCTTCACTCTTCAATTGTAGTCTGGAAAACTATCGAAGTCAAATCAGAAAAGATCCTGGCCGTTCAAGTCTTTATCAACCTGACAAAGTTACCAAAGTTTCACCTACTCCTTATTTTAAAAACTATCGAATGGATTTGTTTTTCTTTCCTTCATCGAATGGAAAAACAATCCTTCGATGGTTTTTCTTTCAACTTCACTTGATCAACTTCGATGGTTTTTCTTAAAAGAAAACCATCGAATCCTTTCTTTATTTCACTTTGACCCTTGAGGTTTCTTTTCTTTTTCAGCAAGTGATTTGTACTTCTGTTTAAACCTAAACATACCTTGTAATATTCTTTTGACTTTCCGGATGTTTCATATTTAGACTTAAATCAACTTCTTCCGAGACGATAAACGTCTTGATCTTTTATGTGTTGACAACTGGTGCAACTGGTCTGGTTCACAGATGACTAACACTTGATCAATACTTCCATGTCTTCAATTCAATGTTGCTGATAAGTACTTTGTCGTTCTGGTTGCTTCAATAAAATCACTGGAATCCTATGGTACTAACTCTTAATCATTCAAATACTTCTGTAGTCTTGAAAGTCTTGTTTCTTTATTTGTCACAGAGGCTTGAACATATTAATGAACTTCTTTCCGTGACCTGTTTACGCACTTCAAGGATACATACCATATTTTGATTTTTTGAGTTTACCTTTTCTTCTTTACTTCTGGATTCCTGTGCTTCTGTTAATATTATTGTCTGTCTTGTCCTTTGTTGAGTTGTAGTTATCTCTGTTACATCTTATGTCACATTATGCTTTACAATCTCCCCCTATTTGATTGTTAGAGTTCGACAAGCAAATACCTCGAGGATAACTCAACTAACTAAGGAAACATGAAACTAATTAAAGTAAGACAAATTGATAATATTAAATGCATTCTGGATAAAATATATACATTTCCAGATTTCTACTTTACAAACAACATTAAAAATTATACAATGAAGTTGCTCCTCTAGACTGAGCAGATTGTTCTTTTGTTCTTTGCTTCATTCTTCAGTCCATCTCAATCTCACCTTCTTCAACTACTATATTGGAGTTAGCAGCTTGATAATCAATCACGGATGGATAGTGTAGTGGTTCTCCAGGTTTAAGGATTGCTCCTTTGATGTGTCTTCCGATATACTCAACCTCTTGACCCACTCCAGCCCACAACCATGCAATACTAACATCTTTCTTGTTTTGCTTTGGCATATTTGGTAGTCTGGGATGCACTTCCAATCCTCTCTCCACTCTCTTCCTATAATAGGGAACATTCTCCATCAGATATCTTCTTAGAGTGTCTGCCGCTTTGTCCTTCTCCGTAGTTATGAATCCAGTGGATCTAAGATACTTCTCAACTGATATAAGATAGTTATTTGGGTAATCTTTCAGTTTGTCCTCCGTCAGATAGCAGATTCTGAACAAGTCATTCATCATGAATCTCACCATAGGAGGATCTTCAGTAATCTCTGGACTGACCTTCATCAAGATTTCCTTAACATGCTCACGGAGCAGTTCATTTAGCTTTGTGGTTCTCTGGATCTTGATGAGCATCACCTACAGTTCTGTATATGTTCTATGTTCGAAAAACTTAGTTGAAATCACAAATGTACCTCTGTTCATGAAATTGATTATTATGTTTCAGGCACCATTTGCTTTGACTCCGGCCTTCAGGTAGATAAGAGAATTTCTCAATTTAATGAAGTAAGTCTGATCTTCCAGATTTGCACCTCTGATGTCCTGAATGATAACTTCCACATCAGCATTGTCGTTGACTTCTAATCCGTCTTCAACTCCGCAGAATATTTTGTAAGACATCTCCCAGTCACTTCCTTGTTTCTATGCCAAATCTATCAGCTTTTTCTTCCTTAAGTCACTATACATTTTCAACCTCTTCAGCTTCTCGCTTCTTAGAACTGCTTGGTGAGTTTCTTTCTCAGCTTGCCTGGCATCTCTTTCCGCTTTCTCAGCTTGTACTATTTCCAAGGAAGCTTCTTGTTCTGTTGTAAGAGGATTTGCTACTTCCATATCATCATCCAAGATAGGATGTTCAATTGGCTCTGGATAATATGGTGCATGCTCTTCCAGTGGTTGTTGCTCATGCATGAATTCAAATCCCTCTTCAACCTCTTCTTCTACAATGTCTTCAATCCAGTATTGTCTCACTGGAATAGTGGATATCATCTTTTCATTAGTTTCTTATTTCCCCCATCCTTCTTTCTCCCCCTTAGTTGAGGAATCCTCTACGAACTAATCCTCAGCATAATAGGTTGATGAAGGACCAGGTTGTTGGTTTCTCAACATATTCCAGATCGACTCTACTCCGTCACTTTGGTTCTCCATGAATAGAGCAATGTCCTTGTTCATTTCTTGTATAGAAGCAATCTTGGTTTTAATGTCTTTAAGTCTTGAGTTGGTAGTCTGCTCGATTCTATCCAATCTCTTGTTGAGGCGAGACTGCACTCTTGACAGAGTATTCATTGCATCCTTGACCCTTGCTTGACCATCCCGGATAACCAGAACGTCTTCAGTTAAAGCTTCTTGTCCTTGTTGTAAGACATGCACTTCATTTACAAATCCATCTCTTAATTCCTTGACGTCTGCCCTCAATTCGACCAGTTCCTCTAAATCTTCCTTCTTCAAGGAGTCCACCGCTTGCTTTGTCCCAGTTATAGTGCCAGATGCACTGCTTACAGCTCTATATGTTCTACGGGAATCAGCTGCAGCCAAGTCAATTTTTGATTTTAATGGACTTAAAGAGCCATCAACTTGACTGAAGGAGACCCCTTGGGCAAAAGAAGGTCGGAGAGGGACTTTGAATAAAGGGTTTCCCTCTTGATCATGAACTGTCATCTCCTTGAGAGTGGATTGAACATGTATCTCTCTATCTGTTGCTGGTAGCAGATCATCAATATTTGTTAGGGTTTGAGTGTCACTCCTCACGTTTGGCTCTGGGTGTTCACTCAACGTTTCTGTTGGTGTTTCACTCATTTTACCTTTCCCACTCAGGCCAGGTGATAGTGTTTTTGTTTCACTCATTCCCGTCTTTCTGTGTGTACCTGCATCAGAAATCACCGTAGCCATCCTTAAGGAGGTCACCGGTGGTGCAATGGGGCTTCGCAAGTCCCCGTCCTTGGATATACCAAGTTGTTGATCATCCTTGGATGATGTATCCTTAATAGGATCTAGAGTTTGAATCTCTAGGAGGTTAGAATCAGGCTCTATTAACAGCAGAGATCATGAAGCTTCCTCTAAAGTCTGTGAAGACTTTTCCTCGGTTAACTCCTCAATTAAAATTGATTCATTGTCACCGAGTTACCGATCTGCACCTACGTCAGACCCTTTACCCGCAGGATTCAGATATGTTCCATCTGGGGAGTTAGGCAGTAACCCTTGAAATTGTGCATTTAGGTCAAAACCTTCTCTCGACGTCTGTGAAGACTCTTGGTTCAATTCAGAACCTTCAACCAGTGATCCTCACCGTAATATGGTCGGACCAGTTGCTTCCGTCAATTCTTCCTTACTAGATTGAGCTATGGGTTAGATATGGCTTTGGTAAGTGTTGCCCAATCAGCATCAGAAAAATCTGTAAAGGGCTGTTTGGATGAGAGAAATGAAGTTTCAACAGTTGCCTCGTTTTCTATTCTTCTCCTTTTAGAGGAAGGTAGAGCTGTTGTTGAAGGGTGTATCTCCTTATGTGGTGCTTCTAAGGCACTATCTCCCTCTACACTCATGGATGTCTGAATGTTAGGTATAGTATGGGTAGGAGGTTCGTTTATTGTTTCATTTGGCTCATGCAAAGGCTCTATGACCGTGGTTAGAGATTGTGGGTTTTCAACCTCTTGGTCAGGAATGGCCACCGAGGGCTCTGGATCAACATCCATTGGTTCAGGTTGTGGAGCCACAACAGGTTCAGGAATATTACCTTCATTTACATGTTCCCCTGGGGGTAGAAGTGGTAGGGGCACCGTTCTTAGATAGTCTGTGAGAACAGTAGGCACCCCTGGAAGATGGTTTTTCTTGATAAGAGCTGTTATTGCATTGCTCTTCATCTTCATACAATCCATCGTCTCCTCACCTTCAAAAATGTCTCTCTCCTCAGCTGTTAACACATCATTAAGAATTAGTTGTAGGAACCTTGGATAGAAACAAAGCACATCATCTATGCCTGTTCTCTCTTCCAATGGTCCCATGCACATAATTATTTGTTCAATCACTAGCCTTCCTATGTTAATATGCCTATTGTTAGAAATGGCAAACCCTAGTTTCTGAAGAAACAGAGGAATACCATGCAGATTTGTAAACTTAGCAGTAAAAACATGGATTAAAGTGTGAAAGAAGAAATTCCATGGCTTAGTCAGATAATGCTTCAGAAACTCTCCCACAAAGAATTTAGGTTGTTGACTTCTAATGAGAGTGAAGAAAGCATGTATTTCTTCAGTGGTGGGATCTGGAACAAGGTTTTCTGTTGGAAAGTGTAAAATTCTATTAACGTCATGTTCCGTCACCTTAATTGTTCTGCCCCCTGGCAAAACAAAACTGAAGGACAATACATAATAGCACGTAGCATTTAATCACATATATGTGTGTGTGTGTGTGTGCGTATATATTTATATATATATAACACAGAGTCAGAAATAATTAATTAAAATCAAACAACTCATTTACTCGACTAAATCAATCAAGTCAAACAGATAATGACTAAATAAATACTAAAATAATAAAATAGTTTGAAAATAATAATCAAATTTGATTTATAAATAATCAAAATTAAATAATAACCAATTAATAAAATTCACCAATTAACTATTACATTAATTGGTCAATTAAGTTAATTTCATTATTATTTAAAATTGATTAACTAATCAAATTCAATTACTCTTTAAACTCTAAGGGTTTTAAAACAAATAATAAAATACATACTTAGATTTTACAAAATTTCGGCATGACCCGTTCGTAAACAGGACTAGCTAGAAATTTTGCATGTACTATGTTGCGTCCCTAGTCATAGGACGGATCACATAGTACAGCACAACAATAACCTGTATAACCAATCACAATAATCCACAATTTCGAAATAAAATTAACCAACATAAACTAATTTGAATCTCAGATTTAATACCTCTCAGTAAAACCACTACACAATAATTAACAACTATAAAAACAAGACTAAACAAACATTATATTTAAAATCAACTAATTGATTTAAAATCATATTAACACTAAAATATTAAATGGTCCTCTAAAACCATTTAAACCGCAACAACATACATATAAACTTGATTAGGAATTTACAACACACAAGTTAACTTACATCTCAAATTTAAACTCTACTTTAACCACTAAATTTTAAATGCTATCCTTTAATATACGGCTAGCAATATTCACAATATTGGTGAAACCATTAACACATAATGTACAAATAACTTTGACATCACTAATATGAATTATTAATATAAATATACTACCAAAGACTTGAAATTTACTGAACATAATTTTAAAACCATTAAATAAAATATGCATTTAGTAATAACACATCCAGTAATCTGCATAAACCATATATAATAATTAAATAAAAACAAATTTATACTAATACCAAATGAAGGAAATGAATTAACAGCCACATATAAGAAAAACGAATTCACGGGGGAATTTCAACTGTACCACAACTCGGTTGGCTCGGGAATTGACAGGGAGAGGGGTGTGGTGGCGTCGGAGCTCGCGGCAGTTGACCGGGAACGGAGGAACGGCGGCGATCGGCTGCAGGACGGCGGGAATCGTCGGAAAACGGAGGTGAAGGGTGGCGGTACTGGCGACGGGGACGACAACGGGGAAAAAAACACAGAACTGGTGGCAGACGGTTGTTTTTTGGCCGGAATTGGCTGGTAGTGTGGCGCGCGTGAAAGAAAACTCGGGGGGGGGGGGTGTTGTTAACAGAGGTGTGTGTGAGTCTTTTTGTATATGGGTGTGTGTGTTTTGTGTAATTAGATAGGATGATAAGTATGGTTAAAGGATAAGGTTGTTGACTTTAACCTTTAATAGCCCTCTGACTGAATTTTGCGGGACTAATACGTTACTGAAACAAATAATTTTTAAACGAATGAAACTCTAAAACAATTAAATCGAACTAATAAAATTATTTATATACTAAAATCATTCTAAAAATATTTAATGCACAAAATTCATAATTAAATGAATTTTAACTAATTTACTTAAAACAAATATGTACGGCTCAAATTTACTAATAATTACCGAAAAATAGTTTTACACACATAATACCACATCACATCTCCACATAATATTATTTAACATTTAAACACATAATGCAGCAAAAAATTTTAAATAATTAAATATTACTATTTTATTACTTAAATAATTAGGAAATTCGCACCTAATTTCCCGGATAAAATAACCAGCTTTCACAAATATTTTAAATAAAATATACACATAATACCATTCCTCCTCTTTGAGAAAAGCAATAAAACATTTAAATAATAATATTAATAAACCCTGAAGATTCGGGTTACTACAATATGCCACCAGTGAGCGTGTGTTCAAAAATTGTGCCCATGCACGAAACTGTAAGTTCGTAATGGATTGCACATTTTGAAAAGAGGCATGATTAGTCTTGGTTACAATAAATTCTCCGGCCATTGTATTTTCAAAAATTCCAGAAAATTTAAATTTAAACCAAAACTAATTTAATCAATTATTTCTAATTAATCAAAATTTTAAAATAACCTTTTAATCCGAATTAAACACCTTAACCAAAAATAATTCCCAAAAGCAAGAACCCTAATTTGTAAATTGATAACTTTCAAATTAATTTAAACCTTAAGAAAGCGATTGACTAATCAACAGAATATCCAACAGGTTTCGTTTTATCAAAGTACTCAAAGTTCAATTGTCACTATCGATGTTTTTCTCTTGAAACCGGTTAAAAACTCAAAAGAACACCAATATACAGTGATTTCACGGTTAAAATGAAATGACTGCAGTAAAATTGGATTCTTGAAAGTAAATATCAGTAAAAAGATCAAGAAACTATCGAGTTTTACTTGTTCTTGGTCGTGTATATTTTGTAAGTATATGTATAAGTCCATAGATCTGAAAATAAAGAGAGAAAAACGTCTAAGGGCCATATTTATACTGACTTATCTTCAGGGGTATTTTAGACATTTCAGGTTCGATAGATTTTAAAAACAACTGTCGATGGTTTTTATTGAGGGGCAAAAAAAGTCATTCACACTACGATAGTTTTTTGAAAAACTATCGAAGTGGTTAAAATCAGAATTCAAATAGACTATTTCAAAAACCATCGAAATATTTGAGACTTAAAAACCAAAAACTATCGAACACAATTTTCTGAAAACTATCGAGGATTTTTAATTATAGGAAAAATTAACACCTTTCGATAGATTTCATTTTGCATTTCAAAAACCATCGAGATATTTCATTTGATAGATTTTCCTTTATTTTTCAAAAACCATCGAATATTTTTTTCGATAGTTTTTGTCCAGTACTTAGAAAATCCATCGATGTACCTTTTTCGATAGATTTTTGCTTCCAGTTTATTTTTAAACCTGTTCTTGTTTAAAAATGAAACTTATCTTTTTCTTATTTTCTGTCAACTAAAAATTTGTTTTAGATCAAACTCTTTTTTTTTTTTACCAAAAATCCAAAGTTAACAGAAAATTCACAATTTTCTTAGAATAAAATCGACAAATTATGCTGCATTAACCAATTCATCAAATGATATTAACCAATTAAAATCCAATAAATTATGCTGCATTAATCAACAATGTTTAAAACAAAGTAAACTAATTCAAATTAAATAAATGCTGAAATATTTAGAACAAATATTAGCACTTAAATAATTTTAGAATTATTAACTAGATAAATGCCAGAAGATATATCATCCATAAATATGACATAAAATTAGTACAGTAATTCTAACTTACGAGAATTGCTCCTGAAAATAAATTCACGAGTCCTAAGGATATAGAAATTCTTAAACTCGTGTATTTACTAGGACTATCTTGCAGTTACTGACTTCTAATCAAAATCAATTAGAAAGATTTAGCATCCCAAGTTCACCAACCAGCTTAGAAAAAGTGGATTCATCAAGCGGTTTAATAAAGATGTCTGCAATTTGTTCATGTGTGGGTACAAAGTGTAACTCCACAGTTCCATTCATGACATGCTCTCGGATAAAATGATACCTGATGTCGATGTACTTCTTCCTCGAGTGTTGCACTGGGTTGTTAGAGATTGCTATGGCACTTGTGTTGTCACAGCATATTAGAATCTTAGTCAACAAAAGTCCATAGTCACGGAGTTGGTTTCTCATCCACAAGATTTGAGCACAACAGCTACCAGCAGATATGTATTCAGCTTCAGCTGTTGATGTGGACACTGAGTGCTGCTTCTTGCTATACCAAGAAACTAACCTTCTTCCATGAAACTGACAGCTTCCTGAAGTACTCTTCCGATCAATCTTACAACCTGCAAAATCTGAGTCTGTATATCCAATAAGATCAAATCCTGTATCTTTAGGGTACCAAATTCCAAGATTTGGGGTTCCCTTAAGATATCTAAATATTCGCTTAACATCTATTAGATGAGATTCTTTGGGATCAGACTAAAACCTAGCACACAAGCATGTTGCAAACATTATATTTGGTCTACTTGCAGTGAGATATAGTAAGGAGCCTATCATACCTCTGTAACTTGTGACGTCAACCTTCTTACCAGTTTCATCCTTATCAAGCTTAGTGGCAGTTGGCATTGGAGTCTTTCCTGTAGATGAGTTTTCCATTTAATACTTCTTCAGAAGATCTTTGATGTACTTGGACTGGCAAATGAATATTCCATCTAGCCTTTGATACACTTGTAGTCCAAAAAAGAATGACAATTCACCCATCATGCTCATTTCATATCGACTCTGCATTAACTTAGCAAATCTCTTGCATAGATCATCATTAGTAGAACCAAATATTATGTCATCAACATATACTTGCACCAATATCAAATCATTTTTGTGCTTTTTGTAAAAGAGAGTTTTATCTACGACACCTCTTGTAAAGTTATTTTCAAGTAAAAATTCAGAGAGAGTGTTATACCATGTCCTTGGAGCTTGTTTGAGTCCATAGAAAGCTTTGAATAGAAAGTACACAAAGGCTGCCAGTTTTGAATCCTCAAACCCTGGAGGTTGTTCCACATACACTTCTTCTTCTAGCTCCCCATTCAGAAAAGCACTCTTCACATCCATTTGATATACTTTGTAATTGGAATGTGCTGCGAATGCCAGAAACATTCTGATGGCCTCAAGTCTTGCTACTGGTGCATAGGTTTCATCATAGTCTATACTGAAAGGCATATGTCTAGGCCTATTTGTAAACACAGAGGATTCTACTCAACATAAACCAAGATGTAATAAGTAAATAATAAATACAGATGTCACATGAATCTCATAAGATTATATCTGTCAAAGAATGAAGATTAAAGTCATCTACAGACTTGAAGTTATTCTACACTAGAAGAAGTTCATTTATTTGATCAAGCCTTAGTGAAGTATTCAAGAAAGTGGATCTATTTAAAGTGACAGAGATTTCAGAAGTGTGACGGGAAAAAAGGTACAGGTTATAGTCCTTGTTTAAATAGAAGGAGAAAAGAATCACAGCTTAAAGTCAAGAATGAAGAACAACCATTAAAGTTTGTCGCTCATGAACCAGACAGTACATGGAGTGTCAACGTCAGTCAGTGGAAGTTCGTTATCAATTTTAGTGGTTCTAAGAATTAGTTTAATTCTCTTTTAATATTATTCTATAAGATAATTAATTTAATCTATGAATTAATTCTTTCAGAATTAATTCATATATTAAATTAATCAATCTAGAATTTAAGTAATTTAATGTATAAATTAATTCTCAAGAATTAATTTATTTATGAAATTATTTGAGTCATTTATTTAATTTATTTAATCAGTGAATTAGTTCTAAATGAATTAATTCATTTGTTAAATCAATTAAAAGTAGAATGTATTAAATCAGTTTTAATCCTAATTCTATTTAGTACTAGTAGTACTAACTGATTTATACTAATAGTACTATCAAGCTTAGTACTACCGAGAGTACTACCAATATAATTGGATAGTACTACCGATAGTACTACTAGGCTTAAATGATAGTACTACCGAGTGTATATCTAAATGATTTGCAGTGGTTTGTTTTGGCGCGTGGAAAAGTCCTCTGTGACTTTGTTAAATACTTGTATTTGATCAATTGGCCACAACACACTTGAACAAAAACAGACAGAAGCAAGAACAAAGTATCATCTCTTTTCTTCTACCATTTAACTCGAGCCAACCAGAAGCATTCAATACATTTCTTGTAATAAATTCTAGCAAGCAAAGTTATATCCAATCAACTAGAATTCAATTACTTGTACTGCTTCGACAATCTAGCGGATCATAATCCCTAGAATTACTATCGAACTACTTTTTAGTATTCGATCCTTTTATTACAAATATAGATAAATTCATGTCGAATTTATTCTAGATTTGTTTTAACAAGATTTCTGTAATCTGTACACAGAATTGTAACACCCTTCAAGTTCAATAGAGTTTTATTTAACTTGAATCTTGTTTCATTTTATTCCGCAGATAATTTGTTATTGTAATTGTTAAATCTACTATCAATACAAATTCGATTAAACGGTACTGTTTGTATTCAACCCCCTTCTACAAACATATCATGACCTAACAATTGGTATCAGAGCCTTTTGATTGATATACAAATCAAAGATCCAATTGTTTTGAGATTTTTTTCTTAAACTCTGAAATTTTTATTATTCCTAAAAATCTCAAAAGATGTCTACTACACAGAAGGTTGGTACAGTAAAGATTCCCATGTTCAGAAGGGAGCATTATTCAATGTGGAAGAAGAAAATGCTTCTATTTCTTAAAGTTGCTAATCCTAAATACTTTGATGTGCTGAAGAATGGTCCCAAAGTCCCTATGATTATTGAGGGAGAACTTATAGAGAATCAGATTGTTACTAGGGCTGCTAGGATGTACCCTAAGGATCCCAAGGATTTCACTCCTGGTGAAAAAGAGGATGTTACCTTGGATGCCTGTCTTCAGTTGATCCTTGTTGATTGTCTTGATCCTATCATGCATAATCATGTCCTAAACTGTGATACTGCCAAACACATTTGGGAAACCATAGAGATAATCAATGAGGGGACAGAGGAAGTTAGAGAGAATAAGCTGGAAATTCTCACCTCTCAATATGAGCATTTCAGATCAAACCCTGGTGAAGGTATCTCTGAGGTTTTTGAGAGATACAACAAATTAATCAATGGTATGAATCTTAATGGGAAGCGCTATACTATCAAGGAAATTAACAAGAAGTTCCTACTTACACTTCCACGTCATTTGGAGCACAGAATATCTGCCATTAGAGAAGCAAGAGATCTGGGAGAGATTGCTTTGGAAAGACTGTATAGTGTTCTGAAGACCTATGAGCTGGAGCAGATTCAACAGGATGAGTTATATGGAACGGGGAGGATAGTTAGTACTTCTACTGCATTGGCTGCTGAAGTCCCACAGAAACTGGAAGTGAAGGTTGTTCAACCTTCCAGTTCTAACATGAATGTTATTGATGCTCAATATGGATTAACATCCATTGATCAATCTGGTGGTGACTTCTATTCGTTAGAGGAACTTGATCAGCTGGAAGATGGTGATTTGGCTTTGATAGTCAGGAAGTTCGGGAAGTTCAGATTCAAGAGGAATCCCAATCTTAAGTTCAGGCCCAGATTTCAGAGAGGTGGATCTTCCTCTTCAAGTAGCACAAGGGGTGGCTACAAAACTGGAACTGTGGATAGGAGCACAATCAGATGCTACAATTGCAATGAGTTGGGTCACTTTGCTACTGAATGCAGAAAGCCAAAGCAAGTGACAAGAAACACATTTGATTCTAGCAAGAAGAACAAGATTGGGAAAGCCTATGTTGCTGAAGGCAAGAGTTGGGATGACACTGACAGTGATGAAGAAGCAGGTGAGATTGGGAACCTTGCTTTAATGGCTAAAGAGGAAAGCACTTCATCTAGATACATGTCAGAGGTAAAGTTTACTGATACTGAAATGATTCGTCATCTTGGTGGTACCTTAGATTGTGCACGCATTGAAAATGATAGAATAATTCTTTTAAACACAAATCTTGAAAATGAGATAAAAGAATTAAAACTAGTGCATGTTAATCAGGATGAACTTACTGAAAAAATAGCATTTCTCGAGAATAGGGTTAAATGTTATATTCAACTGGAAACCATTCTCAAGGAAGAGAATAGTGAGCTTAAGACTAAAGATAATGCCTATTACAACTCTTGTAAGACGGCTAAAGAGATTCTCAATAAACAAGCTATTGGTAATCATGTCAGTATAGGTTATGGTTATAATGAGGCTATTGGATTGCTTGGCATTAATTCCCCTTGTAGAGTCAGTACTGAAGGAAGGGGTATTCCATATGTGCTTAAGGGTATTGAAACACCCTTTTGTAAAGAATCCGAGGCAGATCCTCTAAATGAATACTCTATCATTATTGCTGAGGAGATTCGTGAAGAAGATATTTCTTTGGAAGTTGCACAGTCCAATAAATGTATATCTGATATTCCAGTCAAAGTTGCTACAACTAAAAAGACTAAATCAGATATCCATAAGTTGGATCAAAACAACTGTAGAACTAACATGCCTGCTGTTAATTCTTCTCATAAAGCATGTGGTGTGATTAATTGCATGTCTTGTGCTTTCAATGTTATGTATGCTTATTTTAATAGTAAGCATGTATCTAGTGATAAGACTGCTCCACGTCAACATGTTAATAATAAGAAGCATGTTAAAGCTAAGACTACTAGTCCTCCTAAGACTAGAGTGGATTCATTTATCCCTAAGCCTACTCAGAAATGTGTTAAGGCTGGCTATAAATGGAAACGCTCTTTTGTGAAAGAGGTTGAAGTAGTTTTAGTTAAAAATGTTGTTTTGCCTGACAAAGGCCAGTTCTTTAAGTATGCCGGACCCAATCAAGTGTGGGTTCCGAGGAAGGACTAATCAATCTGATATTGTATGGAGTTAAACAGGTAAACCGTGTTATGTGGATTCTTGACAGTAGCTGTTCAAGGCATATGACCGGAGATAGAGCCCTGCTTTCAGATTTGGTTGTGAAAGTTGGCCCAGTAGTTACCTTTGGAGATAACAGCAAGGGTATTACGAAAGGATATGGATGTTTGAAGTACGGAAATGTTATCATTGAAGATGTATCATTTGTGGAAGGTCTGAAGTTCAATCTTCTCAGCATCAGTCATTTCTGTGACAGAGGATATGTTGTTTCCTTTGAAAGAGAGAAGTGTCAGATCCTTCACAAGAAGAATGGAAAGCCTGCTCTTCAAGGAGTAAGGAAAGGTGACTTGTTCATAGCTGATCTGCACTCGGGATCCAAAGATGAAGTTAATTGTTTTTATGCTAAAGCTTCATCAGATGAAAGTTGGCTATGGCACAAGAAGATGTCTCACCTTAACTTCAAAACAATGAACTCTTTAGTTAAGAGGGAATTGGTTAGAGGTTTGCCTCAGATGGAATTTACACAGGAAGGACTGTGTGAGGCATGTCAGAAAGGAAAGTCAAAGAAAGCTTCTCACAAGGGCACTGACACATCATCAATAACTGAACCACTTCAGGTACTGCACATGGATTTGTTTCGTCCAGTTAATGCGATGTCCATGTCAAAGAAACAATATGCACTTGTGATTGTTGATGACTATTCAAAATATACATGGGTTTTATTCCTACATTCCAAGGATGAGACCCCACACCTGGTGATTGACAATATAAAGTTGATTGAGCTGGATTCTAGATTCCCTGTTAGAGCCATAAGGTCAGATAATGGTACTGAATTCAAGAATGCCATTCTAAATGATTTTTGTGCTGATAAAGGAATAACAAGACAGTATTCTGCCCCTAGAACTCCGCAACAAAATGGAGTAGTGGAAAGAAAGAATCGTACTTTGATTGAAGCTGCTAGGACTATGTTAAGTGAGTCCAAGCTTGTTATACTCAGAATCGAACTTTAATCAACAAGGACTTAATGAAGACTCCTTATGAGATCTTGAACAACAAGAAGCCAACTGTCAAGTACTTTCATGTATTTGGAGCAAAATGCTTTGTGCTTATAGATGACAATGTGAAACGTGGCAAGTTTGATGCAAAGGCACAAGAAGCTATTTTTGTTGGTTATTCCAGAAGATCTTACAGAGTCTACTTGGTTGGCAGTCACACAGTAAAGGAAAGTGTCAATGTTACTTTTGATGACACTAAGTTCCCTAATATCCAAAAAGAAGACTCATCTGAAAAGCTGAAGTTTGATAACTGGCCAGACTCAGAATCAGATGATGCAGCCCCACCTGAAGTTATTGCTGGTAATGATAATAACAATGATGATAATGATCATGGTGGTGGTGGTGGAAACACTGGTAACAATGGAGATACCACCAACACTGGAGAAGAATCATCAAGGCAATCAAACAACAACTCAGGGGGAGCAAATGAAGGATCATCTAGTCACTCACAACATCAAAGTGAATTTCAAGGCGAATCATCAAGATCAAATCTTCCAAGACAGACTGTATGGAATAGAGCTCATCCTTTTGAGCTGATCATTGGTGATCCAGGTGTTGGAATTAAAACTAGAAGTGCAACTCAGAATGAATGTCATTATTCAGCATTTCTATCTGAAATGGAGCCGAAGAAAACTGAGGAAGCACTGACTGATCCAGATTGGGTGATTGCTATGCAAGATGAACTCAATCGGTTTGAACAACAGCAAGTCTGGAAGCTAGTACCCAGGCCAAAGAACAAGAAAGTAGTTGGTACAAGATCGGTATGCAGGAACAAGCTAGATGAGGATGGCATTGTTACAAGGAACAAGGCAAGACTGGTTGCACAAGGGTATTCTCAAGCTGAAGGCATTGATTATGATGAAACCTATGTACCAGTGGCTAGACTTGAGGCCATCAGGATGTTCTTAGCATTTGCTGCTTACTCCAATTTTAAAGTCTATCAAATGGATGTTAAGAGTGCATTCCTGAATGGTGAGCTGGATGAAGAAGTGTATGTGGAACAGCCCCTGGCTTTGAAAATCAGGAGCTACTGGACTTTGTGTACTTTCTCTTCAAGGCTATCTATGGTCTCAAACAAGCCCCAAGAAAATGGTATGACACTCTCTCTGGTTTTCTTTTAGAAAATGGTTTTGTTAGAGGTATCATAGACAAAACTCTTTTTTCAAAGAAACACAAAAGTGATATGATATTAGTCCAAGTCTATGTGGATGACATCATATTTGGGTCTACTAATGATAATCTCTGTAAGAGATTTGCTGAGCTAATGCAGAGTAAGTTTGAAATGAGTATGATGGGTGAGCTGAAGTTCTTTCTTGGATTACAAGTAAGTCAAAGGTCAAATGGTATATTTATTTGTCAATCCAAGTATCTCAAAGAACTCCTCAAGAAGTATCACATGGAGGATTCAGCATCAGCAAGGACTCCATCTTCAACAGCCATCAAACTTGGAGCTTCTGACAATTCTATCAAGGTAGATGTTACAAGCTACAGAGGTATGATTGGCTCCTTACTCTATCTTACTGCTAGTAGACCAGATATTATGTATGCTACATGCTTGTGTGCAAGGTTCCAAGCGGACCCTAGAGATGTACATCTCGTTGCTGTGAAAAGAATCTTGAGATATCATAAGGGTACACCTAATCTAGGTATCTGGCACCCTAAAGATTCTGGTTTTAACCTTGTTGGATATACAGATTCTGATTTTAACCTTGTTGGATATACAGATTCTGATTATGCAGGTAGTGTTGTGGATAGAAAGAGTACCTCTGGGAGTTGTCAATTCCTAGGAGGTAGGTTGATTTCCTGGTATAGCAAGAAACAGCAAACAGTTTCCAATTCAACAGCAGAAGCTGAATATATTACTGCTGGAAGTTGTTGTGCTCAGATTTTATGGATTAGGAATCAATTAAAGGACTATGGCTTTGCATTACACAAAATTCCCATTTTGTGTGATAATACAAGTGCCATAGCAATCTCCAACAACCATGTGCAACACTCGAGAACGAAGCACATTGATATCAGGTATCATTTTATCAGAGAGCATGTCATGAATGGAACTGTGGAGTTACACTTTGTACCCACAGAAGAACAGACTGCAGATATATTCACTAAATCTGTTGACGAATCCACATTTATCAAGTTAGTTGGTAAATTGGGTATGTTAAACAGTCTTAGTGATTAACAATATCTCTGTCATGTTTGTTCTTTCAATAATTCATTTTCTCTTGTCATTTAACTGATATTTACTGCCAATTCTCATTTAATATTACATGCTTGTAAATTTAAATAGCTCTGAATAATTTATTTTCTTTAAAAATATTTTTCTCATATTTTTTTTAAGTGGAGAAATGTATTTTTATTGAAAATATATTTATTTAGAATTATTTAGGTGGTTTTCAGATTGTAAATATTGTTGTTTAAATATTTCTGCAAGTTTATATTAATTTACTGCACTTCTATTATTTTCTGCATATTTTTCTAGAATTTATGGAATTTTCTGTGAATTTTTCTAGGCTTGTAATTATTTTTCATGCATTTTTATTCATTTTCTGTAAAATTTATTAATTCTCAGCTATTTTCTTTTTATTTATTTGTTATTTTCGTTAGTATTACTAGCTTTGAACTAGTAGTACTATCAGTAGTACTATCGGTAGTACTATCCCTTGATAGTACTACCAGTTCTTTTTAATAGTACTGCCAGCTTTATTTTTTTGTTTTGTTTTGTTTTTGTTTTTTTTCCTCTTTTTAATTCTTAGTACTTCTAGTTCTATTTTCAGAGTACTACCAGTTCTTTTTAGATAGTACTACCGTGTTTTTCATTTCTTTTTATTCTTTTTCTGTTCATAGTACTACCGTTTTTTTCTTTCTTTTCTTTTCATTTTATTATTTGATAGTACTACCGTGTCTTGATAGTACTACTAGGATTATTTCATTTTTTTTATTTCTTTTTATCTTTTTCTGTTTTATTCTGATAGTACTACCGGGTTTTTCATAGTACTATTAGTTTCTTTTTACTGAGTACTATCAGGTTTTCATATATATATATATATATATATATATATATATATATATATATATATATCTTACTTTTCACCATAGTACTTCCACAGTTCATGTTTTAACATAACTGCTCTAAAAATTCTCTGTTTTATTCAAAAAGAAACGAACTGTTGTCCACTTATTTTTCATTTTCCGGATTCGTTTCTTGCTTGTTTTAAAATCTAAAACCATCATTGAACGGATCTAATCAAGCCCGTTAATTCAAGATCTTAAAATCAAAGTTTCATTGAGATTTTATTTTTTGAGTTTTTTGAATTCCAAGGGTTTTGTGATTCGTTTTTAGTGATTAAGAGGGTATTTTTGAGTTCTAAAAATAGTACAGTGTGTGTTTTGTGTCAAGGATTAACATACTAAAATTTGGTAATTTTTGGAGATCTTTGAAATTTTGGATTTTTAATTAATTTTTGATTAATTTTTAAAATCCTTAAATTCGAATTATTCATAATTATTTGAGTTTTTGATTTTCTGTGTTAACCTTTGCTTAGTTTATTATGGCTCAGAATTTTGAGGTTGTTAAAAACAATTACATTGGCTATTTTGATCCTTTGAAATGCCCGGTTGATCGTTTTCGACCTTGGATTCAGTTTTTAAATTCGTAGTGTTGTGTTAGTCGTGCTATATGTTTATCTGCTGATTTAAAGATTGAACCACTGAGATTATTGTGTTCTAGTGCTGTAATTTCTGATGATCTGAATTCTATATCTTTCACAATTGAGCACACACAGTACACTATTACTGAGAGGTTGTTTTGTGAAGTTTTTCAACTTCCTAGGGACAACTTTGATAGGACTCCTTCTGATATTGAATTAATTCAGTTTTTCAACAGAATTCATTATCAAGGTCCTTTGGAGTTGCCCAAACTCAGTAAAGCTAATTTAGTCTGTGAATGGGATGTCTTATTTGATACTTTAGCTAAGGTTTTCATCAATTGTACTAAAAGCAATTTTCAAAATATTCCATCTTTGTTGCAGTACATTGCTTATGCTATTGTGTTTAATGTTAGACTTAACATTGGTCATCTTATCTGGAGTCTTATAGTTAGGAGAGTATCTAATGCCAGGATTGATCATGATAGTGGTAGAAAAGTCAGGTGTTTCTATTCTAGATTTCTCACTATCTTAATCAATCATGTGCTATCTGATGCTCACAAGGAGTTGTTTTTAAATGTTGTATCTGTTCCTTCTCCTGCTACTGCTAGTAAGTTCTATCAAAGACTCCACACTTCTCAAAAATTGAACATGACACCAGTGGTAGTCAGCCCATTCATGGTACATTTCATTAACCTTCCTACTTTTGAACCTTTTGTTCATGATCAACAACTAGTCATTGCAGCTGGAACTTCAGAGGAACTGCCAATACAGGTAATACATCCTATCTCTGGATCATCTGGCACCTTTGCTGAAGCCCAAGTGGTTGATAGGACAGACCAAGAGGTTGTAGAACCACAATCTCTAACCCAGGTCAGAGAGCCAAACACTGTGTCTAATCCTTTAATCTCTCAACCTGAAACTGCTTCTTTAATAAGACAAAGGTCTAGTAGTGAACAAACACTGAGTGCACCCACAGCTCTGTCTCCACCACTAAAGAAAAGGAAAACCTATAGAGAGACATCTGTAAGCCCATCCATGTCCTCCCAACAGGATATGGACTTTGAAATGGCCATTGAACAGTCTCTGGAGACATCCTCTCAACAGGATGAATCTATTGAAATTCGCCATCGGGCCCTGGCAACCTGTAATGAGTCAAGCACTCTCCCATTACTCACAATGGGAGAAGACATCCAAATAGAAGAAACTCAGGACACGGTGTTAGGAGAGCACTTAGGATTTGAAACAGTGCCTACCATTGTCACGGTAGAAGTGCCTTCACAGGCATCAGAGGGAAAATCTGATTCTTTGCCACCTATAATAGAATCATTTTCTCCCCTCCCAGAGGGAACATCTCTGGCTCCCTTAAGGGATTTTTCACTCGCAGTTTTTACTGGAGAAAGTGAAAGGCAACCTGGTGAGTCTGTCTCTGAAGCAATTCAGTATACAATGTCAAATATTTTGACAGACTCAACCAGGGATCGGGATTTGCGAACTCCCATTGCACCACCACTAACCTCTCTTGAAGGGGCTAGGGTGATTTCTATTGCAGGTACTCAATCTGATAATTTGGAAAGACAACTAGTGATTAGAGATCAAAATCAAACAGAGAGTGATACACAAGCACGTGAGTTGAGTGAAACACCACTGAGAGAAATTGAAGTGAGTGCACACACTGACACAAACACTGCTTCTTTGTTAGCTCAGATAGCTGCTCTATAGAAACAACTGCAAGAAACCCAGGCTGAGAAGGACATTCTTAAAGCACAAGTGGTTGAACGGTCTTCTTCTTCCACCTCTGTAACAAATCAGCTGGGTTTGATTAAAGATGATATTGAAAGCTTGAAGACTACTCTCCTACCAAAGATCAATGATGTTCAGCAATCTCAAGTACTTTTGGCTTCGGACGTCTCTGATCTTACAACGTCAAATGTTGATCAGTTTGCTGCCATTACTGCTCAAGTGGATTTTATTCAGCAAACTGTTGATGAAAATCAATGGTTTAATGATCAAAGATTCTCTAAAATTGAAGGTGGAATGGAGCATTTGAACGAAGGGATGAAGCATCTGTACGATATGATAAAGAAGTCACATCAACCTACAGTTGAACAAAGAACATTCTTTGAGGGAGATGATGATGCTGATCAAGAAGGAGATAGGGATGAAAGGAGAGAAGGAGGAGAAATAAGGGGAACATCTGAGGTGAATCCTAGGGCTTCCAAAGCTCAAACTGTAGAGGATTCCTCAACTAAGTGGGAGAAGGAGAAAGAAGGAGGAAACAGAGAAGCTGGAGGAGCTTCTGGAAAGGACAGAGAAGCTGGAGGAGCTTCTGGAAAGGATAAAGGGAAAGGTAAACAATCAATGGAGGAGTCTGCTTTTGATGATGCTTACTACTACCATGGTGAACAGGATGACTTCCAATTTGACACATCTGGTGATCTGGAGAAGACCATACTTGAAGAAGCTTTTGGTGAGGAGGAGGTTGAGGAGGCAGCCAACTTTGATGATTGGGAAGATGAAGCTGATCTATACACACCTGACCCTTTGTTTGAGAAGGAGTTGAAGAAACAACAGGCAGAGTTAAGAAGAAAGGAGGATGAAAATGCCAAGGTCTCTGACATCATTTCTCAGAAGCTGAAAATTCAAAAGGCTGAACATGAAGACAAACAACGTCTTTATAGTATTCATGTCAAAGAAAGGAGATTGGATGTTAGGATGAAGCAATGAGTCAAATGGGATAAGGCAAGAGAGATGTTTGATATCCCTCAGAGAGGCACAAACAATGATGCTACTTTTCTGAAGCTACTTGAGAAGATCAGAATTGTTAATCCAGACAACTCATTATATATGAAGGCATTGAAGGAAGATATCTTAAGGATTACGTCTGCATTTGATCAAGTAAGACAAGAACTGTTCATCTATGTCTTAAGTGCTCTTGAAGGGTCATTCACTATTTCTCTTGAACTACTCCAAAGAAGATCTCTCTCTGAATTGTGGATTCTGATGAGTAAAGTAAAGAGATCTTCTTGCTTGAACGAGCTTCTTTATGACCGGCTAAGAGATTCTGCTATGAAGGCCAGCCCTCAAGTTGTACATTTTCCTTATGAAGTCAAAATCTATAGAGGTACAACTTTGGAGACTGTAAGGCTGGATCAAGATTCCATGAAGCTACAGACTGCTATGCAACTGGTGAAGTTGGAGAATCTTCTTAGAACTTCTGGGTTTGCTTCTGTAGAGAAGTCTGAAGTTGCTGATATGATTTCAGACTACTGCACGGAGAAAATTACAAGGTATGCTCAGATGAAGAATAGATTGAAGAAGATCACCACTCAACCCAGTAATGCCAAGTGGTGTGGTTTCTGAAAGTGATCGTGTCCTTGACAAAGATCTTCTAGTCACCTTGCAAGAAGCTGAAGAAGGTGAAATTAGAGACTAAAGGCATGATGTAGTTAGCTCAATTTGTTAATGTTAAATGTTTAGAGCTAGGTAAATCAAGATAGGGAAATTTATCATTTGTTCAGACTAGAGGAACATCTACCTTGTATTTATCTTTATTGTTTGAATCTGGAAATTGTTATATTTAATCCAGAACTTTTTATTATTTGCTTGGCTCTTAAAAGTCTTATCTTTTCTTGTGTTAGTTGAGTTATCCTCTAGAGGTATTTGGTTGTTATTGTCTAACAAACAAATAGGGGGAGATTGAAAGGCATATGTCTAGGCCTATTTGTAAACACAGAGGATTCTACTCAACATAAACCAAGATGTAATAAGTAAATAATAAATACAGATGTCACAGGAATCTTAGAAGATTATATCTGTCAAAGAATGAAGATTAAAGTCATCTACAGACTTGAAGTTATTCTACACTGGAAGAAGTTCATTTATTTGATCAAGCCTCAGTGAAGTATTCAAGAAAGTGGATCTATTTAAAGTGACAGAGATTTCAGAAGTGTGACGGGAAAAAAGGTACAGGTTACAGTCCTTGTTTAAATAGAAGGAGAAAAGAATCACAGCTTAAAGTCAAGAATGAAGAACAACCATTAAAGTTTGTCGCTCATGAACCAGACAGTACATGGAGTGTCAACGCCAGTCAGTGGAAGTTCGTCATCAATTTTAGTGGTTCTAAGAATTAGTTTAATTCTCTTTTTAATATTATTCTATAAGATAATTAATTTAATCTATGAATTAATTCTTTCAGAATTAATTCATATATTAAATTAATCAATCTAGAATTTAAGTAATTTAATGTATAAATTAATTCTCAAGAATTAATTTATTTATGAAATTATTTGAGTCATTTATTTAATTTATTTAATCAGTGAATTAATTCTAAATGAATTAATTCATTTGTTAAATCAATTAAAAGTAGAATGTATTAAATCAGTTTTAATCCTAATTCTATTTAGTACTAGTAGTACTAACTGATTTATACTAATAGTACTATCGAGCTTAGTACTACCGAGAGTACTACCAATATAATTGGATAGTACTACCGATAGTACTACTAGGCTTAAATGATAGTACTACCGAGTGTATATCTAAATGATTTGCAGTGGTTTGTTTTGGCGCGTGGAAAAGTCCTCTGTGACTTTGTTAAATACTTGTATTTGATCAATTGGCCACAACACACTTGAACAAAAACAGACAGAAGCAAGAACAAAGTATCATCTCTTTTCTTCTGCCATTTAACTCGAGCCAACCAGAAGCATTCAATACATTTCTTGTAATAAATTCTAGCAAGCAAAGTTATATCCAATCAACTAGAATTCAATTACTTGTTAGTATCATAATCCCTAGAATTACTATCGAACTACTTTTTAGTATTCGATCCTTTTATTACAAATATAGATAAATTCATGTCGAATTTATTCTAGATTTGTTTTAACAAGATTTCTGCAATCTGTACACAGAATTGTAACACCCTTCAAGTTCAATAGAGTTTTATTTAACTTGAATCTTGTTTCATTTTATTCTGCAGATAATTTGTTATTGTAATTGTTAAATCTACTATCAATACAAATTCGATTAAACGGTACTGTTTGTATTCAACCCCCCTTCTACAAACATATCAGGACCTAACATATACCCTCTTCTTGAGAGTAACCTTTAGCAACCAGTCTGGCTTTGTTTCTCGTTACAATGCCATCTTCATCCAACTTATTTCTGAATACCCATCTTGTTCCTATAACAGATTTTCCTTTAGGCTTGGGTACCAGCTTTCAAACTTTCTGCCTTTGAGTTCATCTTGCATTGCAATCACCCAATCTGGATCATCTAGGGCATCTTCAACTTTCTTAGGTTCTATTTCTGAAAGAAACCCAGAATATTGACATTCATTTTCTGATGTCCTTTTAGTTCTCACTCCTGTGTCCGAATCACCAATGATCAAGTGAAAGGGATGATCTTTATTCCATACCCTTTGTCTTGGAAGATGCGATCTTGATGATTCTCCTTGTTCAAAATTTTGTGGGGTGTGACTAGTTGATCCTTCTCCTGCTCCCCCTGAGTTGTTGCCGGTATGATCTGTTGACCCTGTTGATTGACTAGTGGATCCAGTAGTAGTTTGAAGATTTCCACCACTGTCACCACTTGGTCCAGAATCATTATCATTATCATTATTATTAATAACAAGAACAACTTCAGGTTCTTCTTCATTGTCAGAGAGATCTCCTGATAGATTTTCAAATACCAAGGATTCAGAGTTCTGTCTAGTTTGCAGGCCTGGTCTTTTGGTGTCATCAAATGTTACATTAAGGCTTTCCAACACCTTCTTATCTTCAATCACATATACCCTGTAAGCCTTAGATTCCAGAGAAAAGCCCAGAAAAATGTCTTCATCTGCTTTGGCATCAAACTTGCCTAGATGTTCTCCATCTTTTAGTACAAAGCACTTTGTACAAAACACATGAAAGTACTTCAGTGTTGGTTTCTTGTTGGCCATTAACTCATACGGAGTCTTTTCATGATCTTTGTTAATCAGGGTTCGATTTTGAGTGTAGCAAGCTGTATTCACTGCTTCAGCCCAAAAGTAAGTGGGAAGTTTTGATTCATTTAACATTGTCCTTGCTGCTTCAACCAAGGTTCTGTTCTTCCTTTCCACTACTCCATTCTGTTGAGGAGTTCTTGGAGCTGAATACTGTCTTGATATTCCTTTTTCTGAGCAGAAATCATTAAGAACTGCATTCTTGAATTCAGTTCCATTGTCTGATCTGATTGTCCGCACAGGTAGCTTAGCTTCCACTTCTATCTTTTTGATGTGATCAATGATTAGTTGTGTTGCTTCATCCTTTGAATGTAAGAATAACACCCACGTGTACTTGGAGTAGTCATCCACCATCACTAATGCATATCTTTTTCTTGAAAATGACATAACATTGAATGGACCAAATAAATCCATATGAATCAGCTGAAGAGGTTCAGCAATTCTTGTCATTTCTCTGCTTCTGTGTGATGCCTTCTTAGACTTCCCTTTTTCACATGCTTCACATAGTCCATCCTGATAAAATTCCATCAGGGGCAACCCTCTCACCAACTCTCTCTTTACCAAAGAGTTCATAGTTTTGAAGTTCAAGTGTGAGAGCTTCTTGTGCGATAGCCAACTTTGTTCTGAAGATGCCTTACTGTAGAAACATGTAACTTCTCCTTCACTGGTAGAACTTAAGTCAGCTATAAACAAATTTCCTTTTCTCACTCCCAGTAGAGCAAGCTTCTCATCCTTCCTGTTAGTGATCAAGCACTTGTCCTTTCTGAAATCTACATTGTATCCTTTATCACAGAATTGACTGATACTTAGAAGATTGTGCTTCAATCCTTCAACAAGAGAGATGTTTTCAATGATGACATTCCCAATTCTCAGATTACCATATCCCGTAGTGAATCCTTTGTTGTCATCTCCAAAGGTTACAATCGGGCCGGTCTTCTTAACCACCTCTGTAAGCAGGGATTCTTCTCCTGTCATGTGTCTAGAGCAGCCACTATCCAGAATCCACACGACTTTTGAGGGGGGAAAGGGGGGGGGAAAGAAAAATTTGTTAGGGGGGAAACAAAAAATTGGTTAAGGGGGGGGGGAACAAAAAATTGGCAATAAATGGGGAAAAATTAGATAGGGGCCATGCTGAATTTTTTTAAAGTGTACTTAAGACATCGGTTGGTTAATGAAGTGATGTCCAAATAACAGAAAGATATCATTTTTCTACAAATCGATGTTAATATATCTTTTTACATCGGTTACAATAAGGACCGATGTTAAAGCAGTGATGTCTATTGCAGTTTTTCTAGTAGTGTAAGTTAAATTTAAAAATAATGATAAGAAGAGATGACGTGGTTTATCTGATAAATTTTTAAATTAAATTCAAAAATAAGTGTAACACAATGGTTATGACATGAATTTTGTAAGAAAAAAGGTTAGTGATTCAATTCTCATTGAACACATATTTATTCATTTTCAGCTTAAATTATAGAGGGTGGTATTTTTGTGATTTTTTAATATACGGGGGTAAATTTGCAACTTCAAAATCATTTAATTGGGTCTTTTTGCCCCGAGTTCTCTTTTAATATATAGAAGTAGATATGTCATTAATTTACGCTACATACTTAGGTAATTCTTTTCTCAGTTAATATGTAAAAATTTAATAACAAAAAATAATTATTTTTTTTCATTTTGTGTACATTTGGCGTATTTTTCGTGCACTTTCCTATATTTTATTTTTGTATTGTTTCATTTCTTTTAGTGTCATGTTCGTATTTGAGTTTCAGATACACGAATTCATTTAGTGTCGTGTTTGTGTTTGTGTTTGAGTTTCGTGCACAAAAGTACACGACATGAGACAAATTGTCATATCTATAGATGATTAAGTTAAAATCTTAATCTAATGGTTAAAGCTGCTAGTCACAAGTTTTCACAATAAGATTGTTTGTACCGAATGTTAGCCTATACATGTACGTATACAATGTGTGTATATATCTCTACTATTTTATAATAGCGGAAAGATTAAAGGTTTTGGTTTCCAGTTCTTAGTCATTTTAATTAATAAATAATATAAATAATAGCAACTGGTCGATTGCTTTTTCTAACTAGAATATTTTACTTTTAAGTAAAACATACTACCTTTTATAAACACACCTAAAAATACTAATTATACTATTTCTTTCAATCATTAATATTGTTTTTTTTAATTTAAAACATTTTACATTTTAATTCAACTATATTACCTTTTACAAACATACCTAAAAATACCAATTATACAATATCTTTTAATCATAAAAGCACTCCCAAAAAATATACACTATTTCTTTTAATAATTCATAAAATAAAATATATAAAACTTATTAATACACTCCCAAATATATCATACACTATTATTAGTTAAAACACTTTAAATTTTAATTAAACCATATTATATTTTACAAACACACCTAGATATACCAATTATACAATATCTTTCGATCATTAATACACTCCGAGAAATATCATACACTATATCTTTCAATAATTAATAAAATATATAAAACTTATTAATACACACCCAAATATATCATACACGATATCTTTTAATCATTTAATTAATAAAATATATAAAAAAGACCTATATATACGGGTTATAAGCCAGTATTTATAATATAGATAGAAGATGAACATGGCAAACAAATTACTATTGGTGGAATGTGACTATCAAATATGGATTTGTTTGTAGTATGATGGTTGGTGGAATGTTGAGCGGGATAAATAAGAGAGTCATTTTAGATTTCGAAAATTAATAAAACATGTGGAAACGTACTTGTGAAAATAAAATCCAGTCACGGTAAATTTAGAAAAAGGAAAAAAAGAACATGTATTAGATGTTTTTTCAAAGATCAACTGACATACTACCAAAATATTAATATTTGCCCATAATAGTGTAATAATTTAGATGATTCTAAAAGATTTTATTAATACTATCTAGACATCTCTGTCTCTCTCTCTAAAAAGCTAAGTATCATGTTCTTTCGGAGCGAATAAACAATTCTGATTTCTGGCACATATGTTCATAAATTTGGAAAACTCCATTTTGCCATGTTATGATGTGTATTATAATAAAGTATAATAAATTAATTTTAACAATAGACAAATAGACGTTTTTTCATATCTAAACATTATCGGATTCTCAATATAGAATTTTAACACATCTATCTATTACTATATATTAAACCACAACACAAGGGCAAAAAGTGCCACTTTAATGTCTGTGAAATTACGATTTTGCCCATATTTTTTAAAAAATAACCAAAATGCCACCCCTTTAATGTTTATGCAAAAATTAAATTAAATATGTTAGTCTTGAGAATTGAACCTGTGACCTTTTACACTCAAACTTGTACCACAACCATTGTGCTACACTCTGTTTTGAGTTTACTTTCAAAATCTTAATAGATAAACCACATATTCTCCCATCTTTTTTTATTTTTATTATAGAGTAAATAAATATTGATTTATATTATTTCTAGAATATTGCACAATATATAATTACAAAAAAAAATTATCGATTGAGCATGATCTACAATTCTCTTTTGTCAATTTAAATGATTGATATATGTCATTTTAATACCTATGAATTTACGATTTTGCTCCTATATGTTAAAAAATTACAAAAACACCTTCTCTTTTATATTTATGCAAAGAATAAATGAAATTATGTTAGTGTTGAAAATCGAACCACTAACCTTCTATAATCAAACTCATACCATAACCATTTTACTATAAGTTATTTTGAGTTTTCTTTAAAAATATTTTTAGATAAATCACATTTTCTCCAAAAAAAATGTTGGTTTATATTATTTATAGAATGTTGCATATTATATATTCCAAAAAAATATTTTAATGGATTGAGTATACTCTATATTTCTCTTTTGTCATTTTAAATGATTGATATAAAAAATAAAATTTTAAATAATATAAAATTATACATAAATGTAATCGATTCCTATAAAAATATGAATTTATTTACCTTCTCCTCTTTGTAGATATTAAACTATTGAAATAAAAAAAAACATAAGATTTTTTTAAGAAATATATAATTTTGTTTATAAAATTATACATAATAAATGATTGTCTCGCATAATTTTTATGTATATAAAATTTTAAATACGCGAGTCATATTAGAGATTTTTGGTCGACCAACTATTTAGACTTTCAGCGATTTAAAAGTGTGATTGATCTAAAAACATATATATTAAAAGAAACTAAAATAATTGAATTTATGTTTAAAAAAATGATAACTCCAAAAATAGGATTTATGTTGTATATATAAAAAATAACATAATTAATATTCAATATAAAATGAAAAAAGATATGTTTTTTGAATTATAAATATTACAAAATTGCAATAATTATTCGCAATGACCAATTAGACTATAACTCAAAGTATGGTAATATGAATTTTAAATAGTATACTAAATTGATCAAATAATCAACATAATATATGATGCTTGAGTTATAACATATACTTAGATCAACCTATGATGAAACCAAAAAGTTTCATCTTAAATATTATGTTGATGCACAGTCATTAAGGTCGTCTAATCATAATTTACATTGATAAAAATATTTGTAAAAAATCAAGTTGAGTTAAAAAAATAATTCATATTATAAGATAAAAACTGTTTCAATTTACCAAAATTTTAAAATAGAATTTTGATATTGTGTAATAAATTTTAGACTAAAACTAAACATTTGAGTTTAAAAATGTAAAAATATGTATGTAATATATAAAAAAATGAGTTATACACCGCAATGACGACTTTCATATAATATTATTAGTTTCATAATATGTTTTCGCCTTACGTATATATCGATTCTTTATAAATGAACTCTAATAAAGTTAAAATCACATTGCCTATGTTATATTTTGACAATTTTCAAAAATATTTATTTATTTTATACTCAAATGTTCAATTTGATAAAGTGCCGTCATCAAAAACCATATTATTATATACTCAAAGGTTCAATTTGATAAAGTACCTATCACATCATCGAAAATCATATTAATATTTTAGCAATTAAATGTAATCATGTGATTATTATTGTATGGATATTTATCCAAATTTTATGAAATTTAATCAAGTTATAGAATATCTGGTTAATGTAATTGGTATGCCATATTACAAAAATACTATTAAAATATGAGATAAAATCGAAATATTATCCTTTTTCAAATTTTAAATTACAAAATTATCTCAATATATAAACAATTTCGTGCGAGAAATTATTACAATGTTCGTGCCTCGCACGGGCTTTTACGCTAGTTTCATATTAATATTACACTATGCAACACTAAAAATAAATTGACCTTTTTGGTATGAAAAAGTATAAATAAAAAAATTTAATTCTATAAATTAGTATTAAATTAAATCTGCAAGTATATATGCATTAAAAATACGCATAACATATATAAAAGAAACTGTAACGATAATATTTAGAAATTTATTCTTTATTGATTTTAAATGGGTTGCATATATGCCATAGTCCAGGCTTAACTTAAAATTATAGATATCCATCACAAATTACATCAAAGCATATCCTAGTCGGTGAACTCCCAAATGGACTTCTCCTGACAGAAATCGACATGTAGTGAATGTTGTTGACTAGAATTCGGCATTTGAATAATAGGCTGTAGGGGCTCTGGTACAAGAAATTTTGAAGTCTCAAATCCATCACATGCTCTTAGATGTTGGTTTATGTTATTTATGGATGATGTGCTTGATGGCCCAAACTTTGTTGGAAGATTCGGCACTTGAAGATCATTTACTTTAGACATTGTTCTTGATATGTGCACGAGCTCATTAGACATCGGACCTTGTAATTGACATGCAGCTTTGTGGATTTCAAATCCATCGATCCTGAAAATGAATTCAAATGTTTAAAGTGTAGGTAAACATATTATGCAATAACCCGCATTCATGTTTAGGCTTTACTAGTATGTAATAGATCTATTATTGTGGATTCTAGATTTTGGAAAACCAACGTATAAATAATAATCAATGAATGAATATATATTGTATTATCATCGGTGAAGATTTTACCTTGGGTATTTAGATCCACAACGACTACACTCATAGTTTTTTGTGCTACATTTTTTTAAATGTGCATCCAAGTCTGATTTCAAAGCGTATTCATGCAAACATCTTTCACATCCTAAATATTTCTCCCCATGCTTCCGTTGGTAGTGCTTTCTAATGGCCGCAATGCTACTAAGTGCTCGATTCGGGTTATGATGACTGCAATTTAAATTGGGACAAATATACACTTTTTTCTCGTCGATTCTGCAATGTCTTTTTTAGGTAGCTCACAATAAATATTATGAGTCCTTAAATGATATTGAAGATTTTGTAGACGAGAGAAACTTGAAGGACAAAGATCACAAACATAATTCTCGGAGTTTAGTAGTTCATCTTGAGACAGAGCTATAACTCTAGCATCTGGATCTGCAAACAGATAATAAATATCAAATAGTTTTAAATAAGAACTAGTAATATAAATTGTCATAACTTATTATTAATCTAAATGTATATAAACTTTTATAATTTAATTAATAGTAAAATTAATCTAGATTCATATATAAAGTTTTAAATTTATTTTTATAATTATTTGTCACATTTAACTCAAAAAAACACTATGCATATGCTTCAAAAAATCAAAAGGAAAAATGAATGTAACCATTCTTTAAGAAAATAATAGACTTTGAAAACACCTTGGTGATTAAAAAATCAAGGAAAAATGAAAGCAACTTATATCTTTGTTGGAAAATAATTGATTTCATCCGACTTTAAAGATCAACTACTCAAAACAAAACTCACATCTAATTAATGTCGTCATAAATGTACCAGTTTTTGACACACACTTTTTCGACAATTATAATCTTTCATTTATTATAAATTGGAATGTTGGATTCAACATCAAACGGTATTGATCCCAAGCTACCAGATTGAGAACAACTAAAACAATAATACATATCCCAATCAATCTTAAAATTTTAATTTAGAATAAAATCATCGTATGTTATAGCTCAAAACCAAATTAATAACTGGAAAAAAATGGGTGAGTAGTCAAACATACCCTGGCTCTGTTTTGTTTACGATATAATTCAAAAGAGTAAAACATTTACAATATAATGTCACATAGTGTTTTAAAAGAAAACATTTCTGTTTACAAAAAAAAATGAAATGGTTTAATTAAATAAAAGTACCTGGAGTACCTCTGGATCTTTTCCTTTTATTTGAACTCGTTCCGCTCAATTCCTTAAATTCATTGACCAGATGATGCTGAATTCTTGGAATTTCGTCCCCAAAAATATTTTCCATGACTCTGTCATTCATACCTAATACAGTTGTAATAAGAAAAATAAACATTAAAGACATTGTTAATGTTAAAATGTTGTTTAAATCGATACTTTGGTTGTTGAGGCTAGATGAAAATGAAGGTGAAGGATTCAGGCAAATTGACAAAATGACCTGCGTACGTTTATATTGAATCGTACAAGCGCTTTATTTAATGGATCCCAATAGATATTATATTTCATATTTTTTTATATTAATCATAGTCCTTAGATTTTAAAAGATTCTTATTCTTATTCATTTTTCATATTTAATCATGAATTTAAAATTTGTCATTTGTGTCAACCGTTTAAGACATCATTACATATCGTATGAACAACAATATTTTCTTGAGCATATCTTTTTTAAAAATTAATAAAAATGTAGCGATGCAATTAATAAATATAATTAAACTTTGCCATCACAATTTTAATATGTTTTAACACAATAATAATTGTTATTGTTATCTTTAAACGAAAGGCTCAATGTAACGTAACCTGTAATAGAGGTATATAACTCAACTATAGACTAAAAATATGGTAAAATAATATTATATGCATATGAATCTTTCTATTTTGAAAATTTGGTACATTTAGAATCAAGACTAAGTTGTAGTGAAGTAGAGTAGTGAAGGAAGTTCATTAGTTTGTTTATGCGACAATGAAATAAAGGGATGAAAATATTCGAAACAACGATGAAGTTCATTAGTGACCACGAGATTTTTGTGTTTATTGTTTTTATGTTGGGAGAACTTAACAATTGGATTGAAAAGAAAATAAGAATACCAAGATAAAATCTTAGCCGTCTATTATTATATGGAGAAATTGGTATAACGATATTTTCGGAGGTTGCTGGAATCAGGGAGCAGAATATGTACATTTGAAGCAATTTTGATGAAGAACGTGAAGAACACGGGACGAAAATTGATGGATTTTGTATCTGATCTTGCTTGGTGATTCGTAAAATTCTAGAGAAAATGTTCATTCTTTCTTGCTGCAAATTGTAAAATAACTGTAAACAAAGGGCCTGCGTACCCTATCTAAAGGGGTTCAAACCATGTGTTATTCTTGGAGGAAAAGTTACATAGACGGGTTAGGGTTTGGTCCAGTCTATCAGGGCCCAAGTCCGCAGGACCTTGGAGGCTACCATATAAAAACCCATAACTGGCCAAGGCCCCAGTTACGGGTTTTTATATGACCTTCAGATGCATCTTCTCTCACCTAGCTCCTTGTTATTATGATTGGATGAGGCATATCCTCTCATCTGGCTCCTTGTTAATGTGATGGGAGGAGACATCTCCTCTCACCTGGCTCCTTGCTAATATGACTGGATGAGGCATTTTATCTCATATGACTTATTGCTAATATGGTGGGAGGAGGCATGTCCTCTCACCTAGGCCCTTGCTGATGAAGTAAGAGCCTCTCTACATTTCCGGACCCTTTATTCTTAGCACAATAGTATCCGCAATTCTTAGAATGGGTCTATTTAAATCCCATGCTCATATTTTGGCATAACAACTACCCCAGGATTCCATGTACCATTATGAATACAATGTATGAGGCCTCACTTCGAGTATAGTCATTGTTTCCTTCAATTTTCTCTTTCTTTTTTCCGATTAACTTTGGATCACAGTGCCTCCGATTCACACCGTATTGAAAGGGTGTTAGAGCAAGTCCAATGCATAGTTATAATCGGTTGTATAGCTATAATATAGAACTAAATTTGCAAAATTACCACTCCAGTGCATAGTTATACTTAGTCCTATAAATGCATAAATGAAGAATTGGTCCTATATTTAGGACTAAAAATAACTATAGCCATCCTTGTCATATCATCCAACTAACTAGAATTGGAGGGAAAATGAATCATGTTCATTATCAAAAAAAATTAATATACACTTTCGTATCACCTATATATTAAATGTAACTTGTTTGGTAGCTTGACGGTAAATATGATCCAACTGGTACATTGAAAGCAATAAGTATATTTCACACTGAACTACAAATAACTTCAAAACCTTTCGCGGTTTTAGGCTTAATGACCTTTTGACCCTTAAAGTATATAAGGTTGTACTCATCAAGCCCTCTTGTTTTAAATCATACTTTCTTGCCCCCAAGTCCCTAAGTTATGAGAAGTATACCCTTTAACCCTTAAATCGTGACATAGTAAAAAACACGGTACATATCGGAGGGTAAAAGCGGAAGACCGGTTTTTGATTCCCTCTAAAAGAAAAAAATATTTCCGCCAAACGCATTAAATCAATCTTAATTATAAACATTATTACAAATTTAAACAACGGGTGTTCTAAAATTACTTTGGAGTATTTATAAAAATAAGTAATCAAAATTTTTTAATTGATATAAATTGTAATCTCCTTCTTTTGAATACATATTTTACATTTATTTATTTTTATATACTTCTTTGAATAATTCTTCAAACCATTTTTCTTTCAATTTTTTTAAAGTTACGTCTTTATAATATGTTGCATAAACCAAGATCTTGGAGAGAACACTCTTAAAGAATAGACCATATGAAAACATCAAAAAAATATTTTAAGACTAATAAATACATTTTTTTTAATATTTTTACAATAATTTGAACAACTTTTTTAAAAAATAAGAAGTTTAAAAGAACATATAAAATATCAAAAAATGATTTTACAAAAACTAAATATAACCAAGATTAATTTTAAATGCAACCAAAAGAATTGCAATATTTTTATAAAAAAAATTGGGAAATTTTTTATTGGGTTGTTTAGGTTGAAATCGTTTAAAAAAATTTATAAGTTTAGCTGCAAACGGTATTTATCAAATATTTTAGAAGTTATATAAAAGAAGTTAAATGTGTAACTATTATCGTTTTATAAAAATTAAATAAAGTAGTGTATTTAGTTAAATGTATTGTATAGGTGTATTTTAAACCAAAATTCCGCTTTTACCCCTCCAATATTTACCGTTATTTGATTCTGTCACAATATAAGGGTTAAAGGGTAAATTTCTCATACCATACGGGCTGGAAGGTACAGTTTTAAACAAGAAGGCTTGATGCGTACAACCTTAAATTCTTTAAGGGTCAAAAGGTCATTAAGCCTTTATTTTAACAAACCTATTATACCCATAAAATGACAACACTATCAACAACTAGGGGCAAGGCTTTAACTCAAGAACAAGATGAAGCTATATGCAGAGCCTATCTATGCATCACTGAAGATCAAGTCATTGGAAACTCCTTCTTGATTATGACTAGTTTGCATTAGTTTATAGCTGCTCATCAATAAGACTTGTAACAGTGTACACTCATCTTCATCATCAGAAGAAATTCCATCAAAATCTCCCCGTTGTATTTTTTTAAGCTAATCATGATACTAATTTGTAATAAATTTTAGAGAAGATGTAAGAATGGTGAGAGTTGTAAGAGAAAGTTCAAAGTTAGATGTTGAAAGTTGTAACGCATAATGTAACATAAGATGTAAAAGAGATAACTACAACTCAACAAAGGACAAGACAGACAATAATATTAACAGAAGCACAGGAATCCAGAATCAAAGAAGAAAAGGTAAACTCAAACAATCAAAATACGTTATGTATTCTTGAAGTCCGTAAACAGGTCACGGAAAGAAGTTCATGAAAATGTTCAAGCCTCAGTGACAGCAAAAGAAACAAGACTTTCAAGACGACAGAAGTATGTGAATGATTTAGGGTTAAGTACCACATGATTCCAGTGATTTAATTGAAGCAACCAGGACGACAAAGGACTTATCAGCAGCATTGAATTGAAGACATAAAAGAAGAATTGATCAAGTGTTATTCATCTGTGAACCAGACCAGTTGCACTAGTTGACGGCACTTAAAAGATCAAGTTGTTTTATCGTCTCAGAAGAAATTGATACAGTCTATTACTTAAACACCAAGGAGCTCAGAAAGGTTTTCTAAAAGGAACAAGGACATAATGTGATTCGATGGTTTTTCATTTATGAAAAACTATCGAATGTGATTCTAAGGAATCAAAAGAAATTGAGTTGATGGTTTTTATTTTGTTTAAAGAAAAAAAACCATCAAAATCTTTTCTAAGAAAATCATCAGATTCAATGGAAAAGGGAATTTCTTTTTCGATAGTTTTCTTTAAAAAACTATCGAATGGAAAATTTCTATTAATCCATTCGATGGTTTTCCATTCGATGGATTTCCAATTCGATAGTTTTCTGAATTGAAAGCAGGTGAAGAAGTGACATTGTTGTCAGGTTGATGAAGATCCAACGGCCAAGAATATTCCATTATTTTTGGTTCGATGGTTTTTCTAAAATCAAGTCTACAATTACTAACAGAGGAAGTGTGTCTTCTTCGGTCAGGTTATTTTCACAGTAGCAATCACGAAGAGAGAGTTTTGAGCCGGAGAAGATCATAGAAATTAATAGTGCTCAGAATTCTATCATTGTATTGATTGTGTATAACCTAGAACTCATTGAAGCTAATCTACGGATTAGAAATTGTAGCACCCCTCGAGGTTTATATTTATAAAAAGATATATTCCCCGAATCTTGGTTTGGTTTGGTGTGTTTGATTTCGTTATAGAACTGAATGAATTATCCGCGAACGAAATTAAATTATTTGTGAGTATCGTATTCAACCCCCCTTCTACGATACTTTGGACCTAACAATTGGTATCAGAGCTACTTGATTGATATACAAATCAGATCCGGTGAATGAGACCAAAATCAAACGTAGCGTGAAAATTTGAAGCAAATTTTTTAACTTTCAAAATTTTTCATTTAATTGGAATTTCTTGAATTTTAAACAATTTGAAATTTTCAGAAACCATGAGTGCTCCAAAGACAACCGCTGGTATTAAAGTTCCCCCGTTTACTAGAGATGATTTCGGTTTGTGGAAGATGAAGATGCTGTTATTTATCAAGGCATCTAATCCGTTGTATATTGGCATATTAGAGAACGGACCGTTTGTACCAATGAAACCAGTTAGTGAATCTACAGCTCCTGATGGTAGCAGGATTCCTTCAGGCACCCAACCTAAGGATATTACTGAGTATACAGATTCTGACAAAGAACTGATTCGATTGGACACAGGTTTAATGTTGATATTGGCGGACTCCGCAGACAAGGAAATGAGCTATCAGTTGATGAACTGTACAAGCGGGAAACATATGTGGGATACCATTAACTTGATAATGGAAGGAACTGAAGACGTGCAGGAAAACAGATTGGACATCCTGACTTCTCAGTACGAAGCTTTTAGGTCTCTTCCAGGAGAAAGTATAACTCAGGTCTTTGAGAAATATACTAAGCTCCTAAATGAATTGGAAATGAAAGGAAAGACCTATCCACTGAGAGAATCAAACAGGAAGTTCATGATGATGCTGCCCCATCATGTAGAACACAAGTCATCATCCATAAGGGAAAGAATTGACTTCACAAAGATGTCATTAGAGATGATCTATGGCAAGTTGAAGACCTATGAGATGGAACAGGAACAGAGAGTGATAATCTACGGATCAGGGACAGTGGACAGCAAGCACAATGCACTTGTGAGATCAGCAGCACTTGTAGTGGATGAACCAATAACTTCTGAGATTCAGGTTCAAACCCCTAGAGCTGGAAAGGAGGTGATAATAGAAGCAGAAATGGATTCTGTGAATCTGGGTGTTGATGAAAGTGATTACTACACCCTAGAAGAGCTTGAGCAAATGGAAGACAAAACCATGGCGTACTTAGCTGCAAAGTTTAGTCACATTCGTTTCAAGAGAAACCCTAAGTACAAGTTCAAGGGCTCAACCAACAGATTCCAGAAGAGCAATTATACACCTAGTACCGGCTTTAAGGGAGGCTACAAGACTGGCATGATTGATAGAAGCAAATCAAGATGCTACAACTGCAATGAGTTAGGGCATTTCGCCACTGAATGCCGGAAGCCTCGTCAAGCAAGAGACATGAAAGATGTCTATGGAAAGAAAGACTCATATGAGGATTTGAAGAAGGAGAATGCCAAGCTTAAACAGCAACTGGAGGCATTTTCTGGAAAGCAGAAAGGGAAGGCTTATATAGCAGAGGGGAAGCACTGGGATGATACTGATTCGGATGAAGAGGAGGAATATGTAAATGTTGCTCTAATGGCTGACTCTTCAGAGGAATCACCACAATCATCTCAGGTACCTATCTTAACTACAATTGATATGTCTAACTCTGAGTACAAGAAAACTGTCCAAGATCTTAGTGTAGAATTGTTTAATGTACACACAAGCATGCTAGCATCAGAAATGGAAAATGCTAAACTAGTTCTTAAGATTAAAAAGTTAGAATCTAAAAATGAAGAACTAGAGCTTGTAGCTATAACATTAGAAGATCTTAAGCAAAAGAATGCGTACTTAGAGAACAAGGTCAAGTGTAATGATGAGATAGAGACTATCCTCAGGAAGCAGATTTCAGATTTAGATTTGAAGCTGAATGCTTTTAAGAATTCCGCCCTGATTGCTAAGGAGATAATAGATACTCAGACCCAGGGTAATAAAACTGCTATAGGACTTGAATATTCCAAAAAGGCTGGGAAAAGGACTCTGGAATTTCCTATGACATCTTCTGTTATCAAGAAGGATATTCCACACATTCTTAAGAATGTGGACAGTCCAGTCTTTGTCAGGCCCTTCTCAGAACCTTTTCATGAGGATGACCTTTTCATAGCACAAGAATTGCTTGAGGAGGATTTATTGAAGGAAAAAGAGGTAAAGACTAAGTTGCCTAGGAAATCAGTAAAAACTGTTATACCTAAAACTGAAGTAGGTGACTTAGTTAGTAATGTTAAAAAGAACAGGAATGGGAAAAAGAAGATTGTTAATCAGGAAATTGTTCCATTTTCTTCCATTGCATCTAGGAAGTTGTGCACTATTTGTAATTCTGCTGGACACCTTACACATGCATGTAAAAAGGTTAAAGTAGAAACTGCTAATACTTCTGAAATGCATAACATGTCTGATATGCCTGATCTTCATGAACCCTGTGGAAAGAAAGAGTGTTTGCTATGTAAGTACAACATCATGCATGCTTATTTTAAGTTGATGAATGATAGTAGCAATAGCATTGTTAATGTTAAATCCACAGATACTATGAATATCAAACAGGGTAAGACTAAATTGAATGTTAATCATGTTAAATCATCTAACCTTCAGGACCCAAACAATTTTGGGTACCAAAATCCGCTTAATCAATCTGTGATTGCAGGGTAAGGTTAAAAGCTCAAAGGTTGTGTGGATTCTGGATAGTGGCTGTTCTAGACACATGACAGGTGAAGAGTCCCTGCTTACAGAGGTGGTTAAGAAGACCGGCCCGATTGTAACCTTTGGAGATGACAGCAAAGGATTCACTACGGGATATGGTAAATTGAAAGCTGGAAATGTCATCATTGAGAACATCTCTCTTGTTGAAGGATTAAAGCACAATCTTCTAAGTATCAGTCAGTTCTGTGATAAAGGCTATAATGTAGATTTCAGAAAGGACAAATGCTTGATCACCAACAGGAAGGATGAGAAGCTTACTCTACTGGGAGTGAGAAAAGGAAATTTGTTTATAGCTGACTTAAGTTCTACCAGTGAAGGAGAAGTTACATGTTTCTATGCAAAGGCATCTTCAGAACAAAGTTGGCTATGGCACAAGAAGCTCTCACATCTGAACTTCAAAACTATGAACTCTTTGGTAAAGAGAGAGTTAGTGAGAGGGTTGCCCCTGATGGAATTCAATCAGGAGGGACTATGTGAAGCATGTGAAAAGGGGAAGTCGAAGAAAGCATCACATGGAAGCAAAGGAATGACAAGCATTACTGAACCATTACAACTGATTCATATGGATTTATTTGGTCCAGTCAATGTTATGTCACTTTCAAGAAATAGATATGCATTGGTGATGGTGGATGACTACTCCAAGTACACGTGGGTGTTGTTCATACAAACAAAGGATGAAGCAACACAACTAATCATTGATCACATCAAAAAGATAGAAGTGGAAGTTAAGCTACCTGTGCGGACAATCAGATCAGACAATGGAACTGAATTCAAGAATGTAGTTCTTATTGATTTCTGCTCAGAGAAAGGAATTTCAAGACAGTTTTCAACACCAAGAACTCCTCAACAGAATGGAGTAGTGGAAAGGAAGAACAGGACCTTGGTTGAAGCAGCAAGGACCATGTTGAGTGAATCAAAACTTCCCACTTACTTTTGGGCTGAAGCAGTGAACATAGCTTGCTACACTCAGAATCGAACCCTGATCAACAAAGATCATGAAAAGACTCTGTATGAGTTAATGGCCAACAAGAAACCAACACTGAAGTACTTTCATGTGTTTGGTGCAAAGTGCTTTGTACTTAAAGATGGAGAACATCTTGGCAAGTTTGATGCCAAAGCAGATGAAGGCATTTTTCTGGGCTATTCTCTGGAATCTAAGGCTTTCAAGGTATATGTGATTGAAGATAAGAAGGTGTTGGAAAGCTTTAATGTAACATTTGACGACACCAAAAGACCAGGCCTGCAAACTGGAGAGAACTCTGAATCCTTGGTATTTGAAAATCTATCAGGAGATCTCTCTGACAATGAAGAAGTACCTGAAGTTGTTACAGTTATTAATAATAATCATAATGATAATGATTCTGGACAAAGTGGTGACCAAAGTGAAGATCCTCAAAATTCTACAGGATCCACTAGTCAGTCTATAGAATCATCAGATCAAACCGTCAACAACTCAGGGGGAGCAGGAGAAGGATCAACTAGTCACACTCCACAACATCTAGAACAAGGAGAATCATCAAGATCGCATCTGCCAAGACAAAGGGTATGGAATAGAGATCATCCCTTTCACTTGATCATTGGTGATCCGGACACAGGAGTGAGAACTAGGAGAACATCACAAAATGAATGTCACTATTCTGGGTTTCTTTCAGAAACAGAACCTAAGAAAGTTGAAGATGCTCTAGATGATCCAGATTGGGTGATTGCTATGCAAGAGGAACTCAATCAGTTTGAAAGGCAGAAAGTTTGGAAGTTGGTACCCAGGCCTAAGGGAAAATCTATTATTGGAACAAGATGGGTATTCAGAAATAAGTTGGACGAAGATGGCATTGTAACGAGAAACAAAGCCAGACTGGTTGCTAAAGGTTACTCTCAAGAAGAGGGTATAGATTATGATGAAACCTATGCACCAGTAGCAAGACTTGAGGCCATCAGAATGTTTCTGGCATTCGCAGCACATTCCAATTACAAGGTATATCAAATGGATGTGAAGAGTGCTTTTCTGAACGGGGAGTTAGAAGAAGAACTGTATGTGGAACAACCTCCAGGTTTTGAGGATTCAAAACTGGCAGACTTTGTGTACTTTCTATTCAAAGCTCTCTACGGACTCAAACAAGCTCCAAGGACATGGTATGACACTCTCTCTGAATTCTTACTTGAAAATGATTTTACAAGAGGTGTCGTAGACAAAACTCTCTTTGTCAAAAAGCATAAAAATGATTTGATATTGGTGCAAGTATATGTTGATGACATAATATTTGGTTCTACTAATGATGATCTATGCAAGAGATTTGCTAAGTTAATGCAGAGTCGTTATGAAATGAGCATGATGGGTGAATTATCATTCTTTCTTGGACTGCAAGTATACCAAAAACAAGATGGTATATTCATTTGTCAGTCCAAGTACATTAAAGATCTTCTGAAGAAGTATCAAATGGAAGACTTGTGACGCCCCTAGATCCGGGGTCAAGGATCCAGGTCATCACGGTCCAATTTCCACTTATTATCAATAACACTCTGACTTTTTTCTTTATTATTTTTATACTTACACAACTGACCCTCACTAATACACTCACACCAGTCATATGCTCAGAGAACAACATCCACAATATTAAAAGTTTAAAGTTAAACAGTTATTACAAACCCAGAATCCTACTAAGTACATTGTTGAACAATACTTCTACAGGAAGCATTTCAACAACCAAACGTTTATTACACAACTTACACACTTAATGTACATAAGTCTACCAACACCCGTTCGTTATCAACTACCTCAGGGATAGTCGCCAGCACCCGCTCAAAAGGTCGCTTTCCCCTTACCCTCTTGCGGGGTGTAGTGCGCAGTATCGGCATTTGACCTAACTGTTATATACATAAGTAGCAAGAGTGAGCTATAATAGCTCAGCAAGATAATATTGTAAACTAGAAATCAGAATTTTTAAACATGTAAAAATATATATAACTAGAACCCAATTATAAACTTTAAGAGAGAATATAATTCTTATTTAATAATGCATCATTCACTTACTATTATCAGAAAAGAAATCTAGAATAATATAAAATCAGTTTCTCTTCTAATATAAAAATTATTCCATCATTCCATCTCATTTTCCCTTTTTAGTATACCAGTCTGAAATCATTATAAATTTTTCCTTTAAAGAAAATTCTGGGGATATTTGCTAACGCCAGATACGTAGGACGATGATTAGTCGCCTAACCGTATCTGCTCTCTGTTTACTACTAGTAGAAGGAATGACAATCATCCCTAGAGGAAGGCTTCCCTGCTACATCCTCCCTCGGCAACTCTTGGGCCGGAATAAATATCGAGTACTGGACTGTGCCGCACACAGCCTCTTACGCTTTTGGTTGCTATCCCCCTTTTTGTCAAATCATTTTTCCATTTTCAATCACCATTTCCCATTTTTTTTCCCATTCACATATATCATATCCATATCCATTTATCATGTAATATCACCTTTTTAAAACCATATGTCATAACATCTTGCTTATGACTCGTACATTTTCTCTGTATTCAATGAACTCCAATACATTCTTATACACATACATTATTCCATCTATTTTAAAAGTATTAACATAATAATCCAATAATATTTATTAAAATCGTAACTACTTTTAAAAGAATATTTTAATATAATATGATCCATATATCAATCTAGATAACAACTGATACCATTCTTTGAAACATAGAATATATCCGCTCTTTCCATATTCTTATTCATATCTATAATCCATATTCAAGGATTTCAGTATATATGGAATATATCCCAAATCATCTCATCGTATAAGATTCATATATTGTTCACCAAAACCATTTCTTTTGAACATAAACAGTTTATCAAAATAAGGGTAAAAGAAATCTTGCCTCGATCCCTAAGTCCCAGAGGTACGTTCCCGTGTTCGTCTCGAGTTTCTATAAACACGAAAAGAATCATCGTTAGAATACTACGTCTCTTACTCACCTCACTCTTGCATAACAATACCCTTGACACTTTAATATATGCTTAACGTATCACTAATACCCCAAAAGGTTCAAGGATCTATCCATTTTTAGACTCAATCAAGTTTCAGTGTTTTTCACCATTTCCCTTAACAACCACACTTACTGTAAAACTTCTCAGAAAATATAGATTTCGAATTTTACTACAAGGTCAACTGGTAATGACTCTTTGACTATCCTACTATAATATCCCAGAATTTTATAATTTTTAAAAATGTCTAAGTATGGTAATTATAGCCTCAAAGTTGGTACAGTTACATTTTCTCGGTTTTCAAACGTCTTTCACTAAAATCCACTTTTCTCCTAAATCGTTCATCAGATTTTGACGTACTTTATATCAACACGATCTATGAACTAAGCTCTATCATTTCATGGTCAGCTGATACCTTTTACAGAAACTTAACCATTCGGATTTCCTGTCTTAAAAACAGGGCAGTTTTTGTCTAACAAAAAAAATCGGTCATTATAACGGCTGTATTTTCATACTTTCCAAATTTCATATCATACCACCACACCCACCAATCAACATATAATCTTCCCACACCATGTTGTCTACATACAACCATGGTTACATCATTCATTCCCAAAACAACTCCATCATTCCAATTATTCCAACAACGTTCATATAATCACAAAACTAACTTATAACAAGTTACAACTAGTACTACTATCAAACCATCTCTAAATCATCAAGGGGTGAAGAGGTTATACCTTCCTTTGAGTGCAAATTACACTTATAATCCTTGTATAAGCCTTGAATAGCCTCTAGAACACTTGGATGATCAAAAGAAACCAAGAACAAAAATTAGATTTTTCGGAGTTACTATTCACTTGCTGGAAAGAACTGCAACAACGAAGGCCTTACTATGCTTTTATGGACAAAGCTTGTGAGATAAGAGTTGTAGATTATCTCAATACCTTTCTAACGAGTTAGAGAACACAAGATTTGAGTAAGAAATGAAGGATATATGGCTGCTGGAAGTTGGCTGCTACAGTTTGGCCGAAAATTTACTTGGTGGAGATGTAATGCTTCTCTTTTTGTTTTATCACTTAATTACATGGATAATTATGTATTATCTTTATCCTTACTTACAAGAGTTAATGTAGGCCATTGGATGAGTTTTTCCACTTTTGTGTTGGCTACATCATGACCATCCATTTGTTGGTTTCTTACTAATTGCCTCCACTTTAGAAATTTTTGCAATCTAGCCCTCCATCTTTGAATTAACTTCCATTCTAATCATCCTTGAATTCCTTCCTTCACCAACTAACTTCTCTTTTATATATCTTGCACTTAGCAATGTTTTAGTGTTTCCTCGAGCATACACTATCTTGTTTACAGAGTTGTGGAATGCATACCAGATATCGATTTGGATGACGTGAAAATACTTTTCTATCTTGGGGTGTTTTGTTTCCATACCTGTCTAATTGTGATTCGGTTCGAATATACCTCATTATCTCCGAGGTTCTTAAATCGTTTTAAAAATCCAAATTCCTTTGGCATTAACTTGACTTAATAATTCTTTGTTTTAACTTAAATTCACTAATTCCTTAATATAAAAATCTTTTAATATATCTATGCTCCTTAATATCCAATAAATAGAAGCTTGTTCGAACTCAAAATCCTAAAAACCTAAATTCAGGAATTTCTGAAATCCATCGTCATTTCGAGTCACTTATTACCATTGCACATCACTAATATGGTTTCTTTTTACTCATTTTCCATTTCAAATATAGAGTATCTACACACCATTTTCCTAAATTCCTCGAGATCACTATTCATTTAGACACTGTAGCCTTTCTAAAGTTAGGGTTATTACAAGACTCATCTACAGCAAAGACTCCTATGCCAACTGCCACTAAGCTTGATAAGGATGAAACTGGTAAGAAGGTTGACATCACAGGCTACAGAGGTATGATAGGCTCATAACTTTATCTCACTGCAAGTAGACCAGATATAATGTTTGCAATATGCTTGTGTGCTAGGTTTCAGTCTGATCCTAAAGAATCTCATCTAATAGCTGTTAAGTGAATATTTAGATATCTTAAGGGGACCCCAAATCTTGGAATTTGGTACCCTAAAGATACAGGATTTGATTTTATTGGATACACAGACTCTGATTTTGCAGGTTGTAAGATTGATCGGAAGAGTACTTCAGGAAGCTGTCAGTTTCTTGGAAGAAGGTTAGTTTCCTGGTATAGCAAGAAGCAGCATTCAGTTTCCACATCAACAGCTGAGGCTGAATACATTGCTGCTGGAAGCTGCTGTGCTCAGATCTTGTGGATGAGAAACCAACTCCGTGACTATGGGCTTTTGTTGACAAAGATTCCAATATTTTGCGACAACACAAGTGCCATAGCAATCTCTAACAACCCAGTGCAACACTCGAGGACGAAGCACATCGACATCAGGTATCATTTTATCCGAGAGCATGTCATGAATGGAACTGTGGAGTTACATTTTGTACCCACAGAGGATCAAATTGCAGACATCTTTACTAAACCGCTTGATGAATCCACTTTTTCAAAGCTGGTTGGTGAACTTGGGATGTTAAATCTTTCTAATTGATTTTGATTAGAAGTCAGTAACTGTAGAAAGTCCTAGTGAAGACATGAGTTTAAGAATTTCTATATCCTTAGGACTCGTGAATTTATTTTCTTGAGCAATTCTCGTGGTTAGGATTTTTGTACTAATTTTATGTCATAATTATGGATGATATATCTTCTGGCATTTAATTGGTTATTAATTCTAAAAATTATTTAGGTGCTAATATTTGTTCTAAATATTTAAGCATCTATTTAATTTGAATTAATTTACTTTGTTTTTGGACATTGTGGATTAATGCAGCATAATTTATTGGATTTTAATTGATTAATATCATTTGATGATATTTAGTTGATTTTATTCTAAGAAAATTGTGAATTCTCTGTTAACAATTGATTTTGGTAAATTTTAAAAGATTTATTCAAAATAAAACTTGACAGAAAATAAAAGTTTTGAATTTTAGAACATGAACAGGTTTTAAAATTTGAAAAGAAGCAAAAATATCGAATTTAGAAAATTTGATAGTTTTTCTAAGTACTGATTAAAAACCATCGAACTTAACATTCGATAGTTTTTGATTTAGAAAAGAAAAACCATCGAAATTCATTTTTCTATAGTTTTTGAGATTAAAGTGAAAATATATCGGGAGGATTTAATTTTTTCAATATTTAAACTCCTCGATAGTTTTTCAACAAAAGGTGTTCGATAGTTTTTGTATTAAACAGCAAAGACATTCGAAGGCGAGGAGACCATGGAGTGCATGAGGATGAAGAGCAATGCAATAACCACTCTGATAAGAAAGAATCATCTTCCAGGGGTACCCACTGTTCTCACAGACTATCTAAGAACAGTGCCCCTACCACTTCTACCCCCAGGGGAACAGGTAAATGAAGGTAATATTCCTCAACCTGAACTGGCTCCTGAACCACAACAAATGGATGTTGATCCAGAGCCCTCAGCGGCCATTCCAGACCATGAGATTGCAAACCCACAATCTCTAACCACGGTCGAAGAGCCTTTGGAAGAGCCAAATGAAACAATAAACGAACCTCCTTCCCCTCCTATACCCAATATTCAGACATCCTTGAGTGTAGAGGGAGATAGTGCCATAGCAGCACCACATAAGGAGATACGCCCTTCAACAATAGCTCTGCCTTCCTCTAAAAGGAGAAGAATAGAAACCGAGGCAACTGTTGATAATTTATTTCAAACTTCCAAAGCACCCTTTATTGATTTTTCTGATGCTGATTGGGCTACATTAACTAAAGCAATATCTGAACCAATAGCTCAATCAAGTAAGGAAGAATTGACGGAAGCAACTGGTGTTCCGACCATATTACGGTCAGGTTCACTGGTTGAAGGTTCTAAGAACCAAGGGTCTTCACAGACGTCGAGAGAAGGCTCTGACCTAAATACAAAATCTAAAGGGTCATTGTCTACCTCCCCAGATGGAACATATCTGGATCCTGCGGGTAAAGGGTCTGACGTAGGTGCAGATCGGCAACTCGGTGACAATGAATCAATTTCAATTGAGGAGTTAACTGAGGTAAAGTCTTCACAGACTATTGGGGAAGATTCGGGATCTCTGTTGTTAATAGAGCCTGTTTCTAACCCCCTAGAGATTCAAACTCTAGATCCTTCAAAGGATATATCATCTACGGATGATCAGCAACTTGGTTTAACCAAGGACGGGGACTTGCGAAGCCCCATTGCACCACCGGTGACCTCCTTAAGGACGGCTACGGTATTTTCTTCTGCAGGTACATTGAGCAAAAAGGGATTGAGTGAAACAAAAACACTTACACCTGGCCTGAGTGGGAAAGGAAAAATGAGTGAAACACCGACAGAAACGTTGAGTGTACACCCAGAGCCAAACGTGAGGAGTGACACCTTAACCCTTCCACAAATTGATGATCTGCTATTACCGACAGAAAGAGAGGTACATGTTCAATCCACCCTCAAGGAGATGACAGTTCACGACAAACAAGGAAATCCACTATGGAAGAACTGGTCGAATTGAGGACTGATGTCAAAGAGAGAATCAATGTGACGGGGTACAGTCTATTTGGAATATGTTGAGGAACCAACAACCCGGACCTTCACAACAACAACCTGATCCTTCTACTGCCTTTTATAATGAGGATAACTACATCGAGGATTCCTCAACTAAGGGGGAGAAAGTTGGAGAAGGGGAAACAAATAAAGTGACTAATGAAGGTTGGCAAACAACTGGATGGGGAGTTTGGGAAACCAATGAAGCTATTCCAGTTAGACAGTACTGGATTGAGGACATAGTACAAGAAGAGGAAAGTGAAGAGGAATTTGAATTCATGCAAGAGCAACCGAGTCAGGAGGAGCATGAGCCATATTATCCGGAGCCAATTGAACATCCTATCTTGGATGATGATATGGAAGAAGAAGCAAATTCTCTATCACTGGAAGAAGAAGCTGCCTTGGAGATGGTGAAAGCTCAAATAGCTGAAATAGATGCCAGGCAAGCTGAGAGAGAAAGACAGCAAGCAGTTTTGAGGAAGAACTGCAGGTGATACTCATCAAGATCCAAAGAACTACAAGACTAAATGAACTGCTCCGTGAGCATGTTAAGGAGATCTTGATGAAAGTCGGTCCAGAGATTACTGAACATCCTCCAATGGTTAGATTCATGACGAATGACTTGTTCAGAATCTGCTATTTGGCTGAGGACAAACTGAGAGACTATCCAAGCAACTATCTAATATCAGTTGAGAAGTATCTTAGATCCACTGGATTCTCATCAACGGAGAAGGTCAAAGCAGCAGACACTCTTAGAAGATTTCTAATGGAGAATGTTCCTTACTATAGGAAAAGAGTGGAAAGAGGATTGGAAGTGCATACCAGACATGCCAAAGCTAAACAAGAAAGATGTTAACATTGCATGGTTATGGGCTGGAGTGGGTCAAGAGGTTGAATATATTGGAAGACACATCCAAGGAGCAATCCTTAAACCTGGAGAACCACTGCACTATCTATCAGTGATTGATTATCAAGCTGCTAACTCCGATCTAATGATTGAAGAAGGTGAGATCGGAATGGACTGAAGATTGAAGCAAAGAACAAAAGAACTATCAGCTCAGACTAGAGGAGCAACTTCATTGTATAAAGTTTTATTGTTTTTTGATTTATGAAATCTGGAAATGTATATATATCTGATCCAGAATGCATTTATTATTATTACGTTGTCTTACTTTAAGTAGTTTCATGTTTCCTTAGTTAGTTGAGTTATCCTCGAAGTATTTGCTTGTCGAACTCTATCCAATCAAATAGGGGGAGATTGTAAAGCATAATGTAACATAAGATGTAAAAGAGATAACTACAACTCAACAAAGGACAAGACAGACAATAATATTAACAGAAGCACAGGAATCCAGAATCAAAGAAGAAAAGGTAAACTCAAAAAATCAAAATACGTTATGTATTCTTGAAGTCCGTAAACAGGTCACGGAAAGAAGTTCATGAAAATGTTCAAGCCTCAGTGACAGCAAAAGAAACAAGACTTTCAAGACGACAGAAGTATGTGAATGATTTAGGGTTAAGTACCACAGGATTCCAGTGATTTAATTGAAGCAACCAGGACGACAAAGGACTTATCAGCAGCATTGAATTGAAGACATAAAAGAAGAATTGATCAAGTGTTATTCATCTGTGAACCAGACCAGTTGCACTAGTTGACGGCACTTAAAAGATCAAGTTGTTTTATCGTCTCAGAAGAAATTGATACAGTCTATTACTTAAACACCAAGGAGCTCAGAAAGGTTTTCTAAAAGGAACAAGGACATAATGTGATTCGATGGTTTTTCATTTATGAAAAACTATCGAATGTGATTCTAAGGAATCAAAAGAAATTGAGTTGATGGTTTTTATTTTGTTTAAAGAAAAAAAAACCATCGAAAGCTTTTCTAAGAAAATCATCAGATTCAATGGAAAAGGGAATTTCTTTTTCGATAGTTTTCTTTAAAAAACTATCGAATGGAAAATTTCTATTAATCCATTCGATGGTTTTCCATTCGATGGTTTTCCATTCGATGGATTTCCAATTCGATAGTTTTCTGAATTGAAAGCAGGTGAAGAAGTGACATTGTTGTCAGGTTGATGAAGATCCAACGACCAAGAATATTCCATTATTTTTGGTTCGATGGTTTTTCTAAAATCAAGTCTACAATTACTAACAGAGGAAGTGTGTCTTCTTCAGTCAGGTTATTTTCACAGTAGCAATCACGAAGAGAGGGTTTTGAGCCGGAGAAGATCATAGAAATTAATAGTGCTCAGAATTCTATCATTGTATTGATTGTGTATAACCTAGAACTCATTGAAGCTAATCTACGGATTAGAAATTGTAGCACCCCTCGAGGTTTATATTTATAAAAAGATATATTCCCCGAATCTTGGTTTGGTTTGGTGTGTTTGATTTCGTTATGGAACTGAATGAATTATCCGCGAACGAAATTAAATTATTTGTGAGTATCGTATTCAACCCCCCTTCTACGATACTTTAGACCTAACAAAAGTTAAATGCTAGTTAAAGGAGTTTGGTGAAAAGTTAGTTAGATTTGAATGTAAGTCATCTTATTTTTGAACAATGCATTGGAGCACTAGTTGTATTTTAAGACCAAATACTACTTTTCAATCTCAAATTATTGCAATAATTGTAGTCATTCTATCTTTAGCATTGGACTTGATCTTAAAAAGACCAACACATACAAGGTGGTGAAGCTTCCCAATAGAGAAACATAATAAAATTTGATCTATGCATCCAATCTCATGGAGTGTGGCCTTTTTGAAGGAAGGGGCAAGAACGACCCCTAAAGCCAAAGCTATTATTGCATCCAAGAGGGCTTCTCCAAGTAGAAATAAGAGAAAGATAGTGACTCCTAGGATTCTCAATGGGACATGGATCATCATTCTCATACCCACCCCATGTAAAAAAGAATTGCCCCATCCCTGCCCTGTTTCCCATGGAGATTTATTGTTGATCCCCGTCCCCACCCCACGGGGAAAGATTAAATACTCGCCCCGTTCCATATTGCACTCACCCCAAATTATATTTATTATCACTATAATATAATCAAAAAAGTATTTTTTATTGTATATTATATAACATTAAAAGTAAAATAAATGCATGAATATTTAAAAAACACTCAACATTATTTTAGGAACATAATATATAAAACTATTATAAATAAATAATGACTTAAATACATGCCAAGAGATGCCATATCAAAATGAAGGTCAGATTAAGTGGGTTAAGCCAGCCATGGGCATCTTCAAAATTAATATAGATGCAACGATTTTTGAAGAAGATGTTTGATATAGCTATTGTTTTGTGGTAAGAGATTATCGAGGCAAACTGATAGCAGGACACCTAGGACACCTGATGGTTCAAAAATTGTTACCCTTCCTTACGGCAGGACAACAAAAACCGAAAGACCCCAACCTTGTGTTAGTGTTAGTGCCCTAGAGACAATACAATTGTACTTCTGGGAAACACTATTTTGTTATTTAATAATGATTATGTTCTATTGATTATTCGACAACAATTATTATGTCTTTATTTACTGCGATATTAATGTTAGAGTAATAAATGTCCTTGGAATATTGAACACGTATTCTATATCTTTAAGTATGTGACTTAAAAATGAGATTATATGAATAGTGTTTATATTCCTAAAGTATCCCTAATTAAGCATTATGAATTAGGACAATTATGATGCATAAAGATTAGTATGTTCGTTGACTAAATGACCACATCTCATTGGTCATAGGTATAGTGATACTAAAGTCAAGAACATAGGTGCATGTAATATTCTACATGGCACCGGATAGACCCACAGTGAGATTCTACATGGTAATAAAGTCATTAGAATAGCTCACAGTGATAATGGTGTAATGATCCTTAGACTTGAGATCATTATTTTTCTATACGAGGATTAATATACTTTGATTACATTAAAAGTTACCTTTGACCGGGTGATGATAAAAGTGGACATCGGGTATATTATGAGTCGTATGAGAAATATGAATGATAGATATAGGATTTAACCCTCCTATTATTAGGAGAGATATTATTGGCCTCTTGATTGAGTGAGACTATGAAAATGCATGGTCATGCTCAAATATTGATTTGTTTTAATAGTCTACTCATTGATCAAGGAAACCTGGATTAAACGTTGAAGATGATGACTAATAACATGCCTCGAGTTTAATCTATAATATTTGGTTAAAGGGATTATATTACACGGAAACATTAGTCACGAAAGGTTTAATTGGATCACCAATTATTATTACTTGGGTAGCAATGATGTATTACTAGATGCCGCTCATTGTTTATAATTTTATTATGAGATATTAAAATTATTGCCAACGTAATAAAAAACTAAAGGGTTACACATAAAGAACGTTTTAGACGGAGCAATAATTAAATTTCGAATTTAATTAAATTATTATTATTATTGAATTATTGGATTAATTAAGTAGGACTTGATATTATATAATAATTCGAATATAATAACTATTACTACTAATAATCAGATTGGGTTTTGGAAGCCCAATCAGATTAGGTATAGGCCCAGATAAACCTCTCCATATAAATACATTATGATGTATTGTTTTAGGTTAAGTGACTAAATTCGTTTTTCACACAAAACCCTAGCAGCTCTGCATATTAGACAGGCTAGAGACAGAGAGAGAAAGGTTTTTCGAGGGCGGTTCTTTTGGCTAGTACCAACTCCGTAATCGTGCGTTCGTGTGGACTACTTTGGCGACGCAGATCTTGAACAAGGGCTGCGTAGTGGTTACAACAAGGACCTCCATCTTTCTGAATATTATAAGCTCAATTAAGGTATGATTTCGTTTCTCCATAATCAGCCATGTCTTGTACACGGATCCTATGGTTAGGGTTTCGGAATTTTATTGTTTTACGACTGTTTTCGCTGCGTTTGTTGCCCCGAAACCCAACACCTTGAAGGGCCTTCCGGCGCAAACTGTAGAAGGTTCCTTCCCGTAGCCCAAGCACCTCAACAGGTGTCATTCATACACAAGCCCGTCATCCCTCGTTTCCCGAACACCCCTCCACCTGTCTCTATAGGCCGTCCGTCCGTCCGAGTCACCTATCCTAAGGAAAGTAAGGCACTAGGCAGGCACTACAAAAAGGCCTCATCACCTAGTCTAGGCCAAGTAGACTGCCAGATGACCTAGGGAAAACCTCCTATAAAAAGCAACTTGGAATCCATTCAAAGGACTAATGCCAATTTTGCACTAAAAACATACACAAACTCCACTCGCATCTTCTTATGATCGCTGTAGCACTAATATAAACTCACACACGCCTGTATGTATATAATTGAGGAACGTTAATTCTTCTTATTCCAAAACAAAACAACGTACAGCCTTATAAAAGCCCATACAAAACAAATACTAAAAACATGGATCACAGCAACAAACTCCTACACTAAATCCACTACCTTATTTCTTCCTATTACTACGCCAACTACTAGCTGACCACTTCTACATGCTCAAATATATATATATATATATATATATATATATATATATATATATATATATATATCCACATAACAGCTATAATTTAAATATGTTTAGATTATTTAAATTCAACAAATTCCCCCTTAAGCTAAACATATTTCTGCACCCTTGGTTCATCTGCAATAATATCCTTGACGCCTAACAGCTTCTTCATTGCTTCAAACTTGACTTTGCCCAATGTTTTTGTTAAGATATCTGCCCGTTGTTCCTGTGTGGCCACATACTTCACAACTAGCTCGCCCCGCTCAATGCACTCTTGAGTGAAATGAAACCGGACATCTATATGCTTACTCCTCCCGTGTAGTACTGGATTTTTCATTAGCTCAATAGCTGACCTATTTTCTACACATAACATCACAGCTCCAACTTCTTGCCCTGTCAGTTCAGCAATCAAACCTCGAAGCCATATACTTTGACATGCCGTTGTGGTTGCTGCCATATACTCCGCTTCACAAGAAGAAAGCGCGATGACTCTCTGTTTCTGTGACGCCCAACAAATAAGATTCCCATCCAAGTAAAAATACATTCCCCTGTGCTTCTCCTGTCCACAACGTCACCTGCTAAGTCGCTATCGGAAAACCCAATTACTACCTTCTTACTCCCAGTTTTCTCATACTCTAGTCCATGATTGACTGTGCCTTGTATGTATCTCAGAATATGCTTGACTGTTTGTTGATGTTTTGTCGTGGGTGCTTCCATAAATCTACTAACCACCCCCACAGCGTAAGAGATATCAGGTCGCGTGTGGGTTAAATACCTCAAGCTCCCAACAATACTCCTGTATTCCGTAGCATTTACCAGCTGTCCTCCTCCATCAGACGGATGTTCCCGTAACTCTACTCTCGACTTGGATTATATATCCAAAAAGGTACGCTCTCGGCCATTCCACGCGCTGCCCTAGCAGAGGCGTGGTTATCTGAAGTGGATCAGGAAGACTGTCTAATTCTCCGGAAAGGATCAACCGAAACCCTCTAATTGTTTCTGCTAAACCAACATATTTTCCTGGAGAACCAGTAAAAACTTTTGGCTCGTCTCGCCGTGACCTTCTCTTGAATTCTCAAAACTACGCGTTCGAGAATCCCCTCCCTTTTTCCACTCCGTCTCGAGCCTTCACTGTCCAGTTCTGTAACTTCCCTTCTTTCGTCCGTCTACGAGGCTGTAAAAAGAGAGAAAGGGGCGGCTATCTAGCGGGAGGCGTTTCGGTTGTATGCCACGAGGTCCCTATGGACAAGGGGACCCTGAACCGATCTTACCTGGGATCGCAAATCCCAAGTTTTTTTTAGGGTACTCCCGGGAACAGATCCACTAATCGTTGTTTCCAGATACGGTTGTCGGTTGACATCTCTTCTAATTCGTCGATACGAGAAGCAAATTGTTGTGTGGAGGAATCAATATCTCGACATAAGCGTCCGAATAATCAAAATAGGTTTGGTCTATTTTTTTATTTGATTTGATTGTATTCACTCGACAAAATTAAATCAGGCGTAATTCTATTTTGATCCAACAAAAAAAAAAGAAATAGAAAAAATACGACAAGTTGCATCTTCTGTTCCATTGGATACCTCGATAGGTTACATTTTGCCATTCCCGCCTTCTCCAAGATTTTCTTGGCATATGCTGTCTGCTTCAGTGTGACAGATGACCTCCCCTGCTTCACCTCTATACCCAGATAATATGACAACAAACCCAAATCACTCATCTCAAATTGGTCACTCATTTGTTTCTTGAAGTGTTTAATTTCACTCTCACTCGAACCCACTACTAACAAATCATCGACGTAAACTCCGATTATTAGAACACTTCCTTCCGTACACCTTGTATATACTTCTTGCTCATGTAAGCATCTTTTAAAGCCCAAACCTCGCAAACACTTATCCAATTTTGTATTCCACGCTCTAGGAGCTTGACGCAAACCATACAGTGCCTTTGACAGCTTATATACCTTCTGTTCTTGACCTTTCTTCACAAATCCTTCCGGCTGTGTAACATAAACCTCTTCAAGTAATTCCCCATTCAAGAACGCTGACTTAACATTAAGGTGATGCACTTCCCACTCTTCCCTTGCCGAGAGGGCCAACAATAAATGTATAGTTTCCAAACGTGCTACTGGAGCAAACACCTCTTCGTAATCAATCCCTTTTCTTTGAACATACCCTTTTGCAACGAGACGGGCCTTATGTTTAAGCACGTTCCCATCCGCATCTCTTTTGAGTTTATAGACCCATTTCAACCCAATAGCTTTGTGTCCGGATGGCAAATCCGTAAGAGACCACGTGTTGTTTTTCTCAATTGCTTCCACCTCCAATTTCATAGCGTTCTGCCATTCTCGTTCTTTTGCTGCCTCAGCATAACACACTGGTTCCTCGGCCTTCAATAACATGAGTTCATCAATCATATCTATCACCTCTGTCTCGTTATACAATTCATTCATCGTTCTAAAACGATGTGGTCCACTGCTAAGCTCAGAAGATCCGCCTGTGAATGACTCGGGTGTAGACGACTCTGGCGTACCTGCTCTTGGAGACTGTATAGGTGTCGACACATCTTGCTCCGTCTCTAGGTTGTCCTCTATATGTGTAAAAATATTAGCGATGGTGAAGTACCCAGGTGTCACCATGTCATTGCCTCCTTCTTGTTCCCATGGCCAGAAATTATTCTCTTGAAACACAACATCGCTGCTCACGTGAACTGTCCCTGTCTTTGGATCATATAGTCTTTCTCCCTTTGTTCCTGGTTCTCTCCCAAGGTACACAACCTGTTTACTGCGATCATCCAGCTTATTAACACGTACCATGGGTATTTTCATATACGCAGTGCACCCAAATACTCGTATGTGGGCCAGGTCAGGCTTTCTGTCGTTCCATGCCTCGTACGGAGTTCTACCATTCAAAATACGAGTTGGTAAGCGGTTCAGAATGTATACTGTGTGACGGGCTGCCTCCCCCCACATATATGATGGCATTTTCGACCCCTTCAGAAAGCTTCTGATCATAGCTGCCACGGTGCGGTTTCTACGCTCTACCACCCCATTTTGTTGTGGGGTGTAGGGTGCTGTAAGCTGTCTACCAACGCCCCTGTCTTCACAAAATGCTGCAAATTCCTTCGAACAAAACTCCCCTCCACGGTCTGTCCTCAACATCTTTATACTCGTTTCCGTTTTCTTTTCAACCGATGCCTTGAATTTCTTAAACGTAGTCAATGCCTCGCTCTTCTCCTTCAAACAATAAATCCACATTTTTCTACTAAAATCGTCAACAAATAGTAGAAAATAGTGATTACCTCCAGGTGTTGTTGGCGAAATGGGTCCACAAATATCTGCATGTACCAGCTCCAGTGCCTTTTTAGCCTCAAAATTCGCTTGTGCTGGGAATGAATTTTTGGACTGCTTCGACATTAAACACCCTTCACACCTGTTCGACGGTTGTATCAACCTTGGAATACCACGTGCCATTCCCTCCTTTGACATAAGCTCTAGTGCTTGGAAGTTGACATGTCCCATTCGGGAATGCCATAGCCATGTGTTCTCTTCTGATTTTGTGATCAAGCACTTGGGCCATGTCTCTTCAAGGCTTATTTTGTATAGCCGATTCTCAGATTTTTTTTCACTTTCATCAGCAGTCTCCCGCGTTCTTCGTACACCCACAAGTAATCTCCATCAAGGATCACCTTATTCTCGTCTTCGGATAATTGTCCCAGGCTTATAATATTACTACACAACGTAGGGATATAGTATACATCCCTCAGAAGTTTTTCTTCACCGTTCTTACACCTGAATGAAACGACCCCTTTGCCTTTAATACTTACAGTCGATCCGTCCCCGAATTTTACCTGTCCACTCATACTTTCATCTAATTCTTTAAACTTTCCTCGATAGCCTGTCATATGATTGGATGCTCCGTTATCTAAGTACCAGGCGTGTGTCTCCTTTTGATCTACTGCATTTTCTTTCAGTTTTGGGATCACTGTTTCTTCCTTCAGCAACATTGTATTCGTTGCTTCGCTCATGACCTCAGCAACAAGAAGAGATGGCTCGTCTTCTTGGATCTTAGAAAAGTTTAGCTCCTTTTGCGTGTCCCTTTCTTTACGAGGTTTTCGACATTCATACATAAAATGTCCATACGCTTGGCAATTAAAACACCTCACCTTACTTCCGTCCCGTCCACCACGGCTGTCTCCACTAGCTCGAGTCCATTCTCTACTGGTCCGCTTTAACCATTCTTCTCGAGTCAATAGAACCTGTCCCTCATTGCTCTCCTTCCTTCTTCACTCCGCCTCAGTCAGTAAAAGCTATCCTTGGCTCGTTTCAGTTCTTCCGCCTAAGCGTTCTTCATGAACTTTCAGTGAGCTAATAACCTCCTCTACGGACATTTTCTCCAAGTCTCCAAATTTTTCAATGGCGGACGTAATTTGAAGGAACTTTGAAGGTACGGCTCTGAGAAGTTTTTTCACTACATACGCTTCTTCCATTTTCTCCCCTAGTGCTCTTATATTTGTAACCTGGCCATTCAGCTTCATGTAAAACTCGTATAACTGATCAGTCTCTTTCATGCTTAAGGCTTCAAACTCTCCCTTCAATGTCTGAGCTCTCGCCTTTTTCACCTTCTCAGCACCCAAACTCATGATCTTGACTGCCTCCCATGCCTCCTTGGATGTCGTTTTCTCAGCGATGGTCAGCAGCATTTCTTCTGGGATTCCCTGGTATATGACAGCTAGAGCTCTCTTGTCGACCTTGTCTTCCACCGTAGTCTTAGGATCTTTTGGTTCTATGGCCTCCCACACTCCATGGGCCTGCATAAACAGCTTCATTTTTAGTGCCCATGCCGTGTAGTTCACCTTGGTTAACATAGGAAAGCTTAAGCCAAAAGAGCTCTCCTTAGACTTGCTGGCTTCCATCGTAAATGATCTGATAAAGATGCTTGAACAGCCACCTAGGCTCTGATACCAAATGTAGCACTAATATAAACTCACACACGCCTGTATGTATATATAATTGAGGAACGTTAGTTCTTCTTATTCCAAAACAAAACAACGTACAACCTTATAAAAGCCCATACAAAACAAATACTAAAAATATGGATCACAGCAACAAACTCCTACACTAACTCCACTACCTTATTTCTTCCTATTACTACGCCAACTACTAGCTGACCACTTCTACATGCACAAACATATATATATATATAACCACATAACAGCTATAATTTAAATATGTTTAGATTATTTAAATTCAACAATCGCTACGAATTATCACTAAAATTCCTACGACCATCAACACTAATCCTGCAATGAGGGCAAAGTGACTCCAGAAATGGGGAAAATTATGGCCATAAAGGAGGCTTTAAGCTGGGCTAAAAGGCGTGGTAGTATAAACTTCAAAATAAAATTAGATTGTTGACTGGCAGTTCAAGCAATAAGGAGTTCTTGTCAGATGTTATCTTATACTGATAACATTGCATTGTTAATGATGTCAGAAGGAAACTGTCTTGTTCATCAAATATTATTTTGAAATTTGTAAAACTTTCCGCGAACAAAGCAGCTCACTTTATTACTAGGTCTGCTTGTTCAACCCCTGATTGTGTGTTTTTTTGGAGTGTTTTTTTCCCAGGTCTGTACTCCATTTTGGAGAATCGCCTTTGATTAATGATATTTGCTTTTTTACTAAAAAAAAAGAGAACAAAGTTCATTATAATAAAAAAAAATTCGTTTTTTTTCACTTATCACAGGCTTCGGACATTTTGGTTGTTGATTATTGGCTTAGAAAAAAAAAATCAGCAACACGTTTAACGAATAATGCTTAGAAAAGTGCTTGCATTTTCCCTGCTTCCTAACCAAATGCCCAAGCCTAATCAATGCTGACAAGAGTTTCATGCAAGGCGTGAAGCAAGGTTGAATTTACGATAATTTTTCAAAATTTAGAAAAAAGATATAATGGATTAGTATATATGGTTGTGAAACATGAAAACAACTTTTCTGAAATTTGAATGGTCTAAAAGTTGAAAAAGCAAATTTTTACATTTTAAAAAACTTTTCTCAAATCTGAATGGTCTAAATTGTTTTTGCATGTGGACTCTGTCTAGAGTCTCGACCCACGAGTTTGGCTCCCGCTTAAAGTGGGAGATTAAAATAATATTTTTATTTTAAATTGGAAAATATTTGTTTGTTTAATAATTTAGAAAATGTTTTATAGTTAAAAAACAGTTTTAAGTCAGAAGTTGGTATGATGTATTTTTTTGAACAAGTTATTATTTCGTGATTTTATTTAGTACTGTAAAAATTAATATTATCATTCAAATGTACTATTTAACAAATATATTTTTATTTATATATTTTTAATAACTCATAAATTACTCGTAATATAAAATTATCCAAATAAATAATTTTTATTTTTCACTCATCACTTACAATAATTTCAAATCATAAGCAACAATTTTAAGTTTACTCAAATGAGTTCTAATACAATGAATTACTGGGCGTGACTAATACAATGAATTACTGGGCGTGAAATGCTACTCCCTCCGTCCCATTCATTTTTTTACACTTTTCTTTTTGGATGTCTCATCCATTTCTTTACATTCCAAAACTTTCCAAAAATAGTAAAGTTTTATAATATAAAAATCAAGTACTTCCACTACTTTCCTTCAATTTACTTACTTTATACCTTAAATATTGACGAGTCTCACCACTTTACTCATTTTTTCTACTTTTTTTCTCTACTTTACTTATATTTCTTGACCTCCGTGCTCAACTCAAATGTACACAATTGGGCGGGATGGGGAGAGTATTATGCTACATGATGGTCAATAATAGTTTGACCTTCGAGAGAATTACGAGTTTTGACTAATTCTCTTTCTAAGTCCAATCTTCGCCAACCATGGCTATTGGCCAGTTCTGGCCTCCCTCTTTGATTCAGTCAGTAATTGAGTTTTTTTCGAATGTCTCGTACTCCATGTGGTCTTCAAAAACAATTTTTCGCAGCAATTTTTGATCTTATAAAATTAAAATCAGGGCAAATATGACCTAATAATACCAAAAAAAAACAAGGAAAAGATAAAGACGGTGCAATAATACGAAGAATAAAAGGAGAAAACAGAGAGCGACAAAATTGACACATTTATAAAGAAGGGAAGGATGGTAAGAGTCCTAATCATCCACCTGAGCCGAGTCGGAAGGGACGGTTTGGTCGGCTGCAAATGGCCGCCACTAGCAGCCCCTCAAAAATAAACAACTTTTCGTACCTGTTACAAATGGACCAAACACGCCTTATTAAATTCACAAATTATCAAATACGACCACCTTTGGAATCATCACGCTTTCACTTTTATGTTAGGAACTTAATATGTCTAATTAACATCATCATCGTTGTTTCATATCAATTATCATCGTTGTTTCATGACTTACGGTAAGAAAACTCCGTCCAGTGACGGAACCAGGGACTAAAATACATTGATTGTTGTTAGATTTTTTAGGTTAGTCGGAATTCAAAATAAAATTTCTTCTGATTTTTAATTAAAAATAGTGATTTTATAAAAGAACTTACTAAAATTTTCAGATTAACATAAGCTCCAACCTAAATTAAGCCTCTCTCATTCCGCTCCAACTCCATCATACAGTTAGACCATCACTTTCACCGCATAATTCGCTATATTTATTTAATGAATTAGTTTATTAGTAAATGGTGTTTTCGTTTAATGTAATCCCGGTCTGTTCTTGTATATGTCACACATATTTTTGAATATATAATTAAATTATTAGTTTTATTAGTTTTTTGTGAATTAAAATGTTAATCGTAAATTTTTTTCACAGAAAATTTTAAAAATTGCAAATTTAATTATACAACCAAAATAAAAATATTTATGTCCAAAGTCAAAACGTCAAATACAAAAATTCAAATTAGGTAGATAAGAAAATGAGAAAAGAGGCCTAATAAATGGATGGGAAGAAGATGATTAAGGGTGACAAAAACAGGAAGGGAGGGGCAGTAAAAGTATAGGACGGGGGTGGGTGCGTAGGCAAAGGGTCCCGCAAACACTGTCAGCAGTCCACGCGAAGTAGTACTAAAACTAATACAAATACACACACCAACCCTCATTCTCTCGCTCCTATCTCTCATTGCCCCCCGCTTAATGCAACTTTTCTCTGCAAATATTATCAAACCACCACTACTACTACTAGTTCCAAAAAGCAACTTATAATTTCTCGTTTTTATACCCACACATAAAACAAATCACAATATTTCATCCTCCATCCTCAAGGTAACTTCCTTTCGATCATCTTACTTGTCATAAATATATATTGCAGATGCTGGATCATCTTACCTATATGTATATGTGTGTCATCATCCTTGTTTTTGTCTGTGGATTCATTCATAATTAAGTTTTTTTTTTTTGTTAGATCTCTCCGATTATGATAAATTCATAATATTAATCGTTTTGACTATGCTTTTTTGTAAGCAGATCGATGTGCTCTGTTTCTGTAGTAAGCAGATCTTCACTATAAGCACATGCTCTGTTTTTACATCAACATCTGTTTCGTTATATTTAGTTGATCATACGCATGCTCTGCTCTGCTCTGTTTTTTTTACAGATACTCAAATTTATATAGTTACAGAGGACGATCGCATATGATGCTGTTTTGATTTTGATCTTTCCGGTGATTCATCGGCCATGATTTTATTTTTTTCAAGCTTCATTACTGTTATGAAATCTGTAACGTCAAATCTAATTATTATTCACAACTGTTTCTGCCACTTAATTAAAAAAATAGAAACATACAGCTGTATAAGCTTTTCAGGAAAATATTAGTGCAAAAATACTGTCACTCTACAGATACAGATAGCCTTTTCTTTTTTAGTTTTTACCACACAAATATCAGTTACTCCTATCTAAATAGCACCGTCATTTTTGTCGAAACTGCAATATATGCGTACCGTATATTTTGATCCTTTTGTTAATTTATATTTGGAGATCGGTTTTTTCTAAAAGCTTATGTTATGATGTGCGTTTCAATTTGTATGCGAAAACCGCCTGCTTTTTTTAATGTGTTCGGTATTGATCTGTCACCTAATAAGATTATAATATCGAAAGCGTTTATTCCCCCTACACAAACATATTTCTTTGAAAAGAAACTGAAAATATTTTAGTCAGTTTCAAAAAGAATTTATGATTTTTTCTGTTCAATTATGTGTATATATAGAGATAGATAAAATGAATGTTACAATGAATACTAGTAGTGATGCAAATCGTGCCGTCTATAACTTTGTCTTGGTAAGAAAGTGGCTTGCTGCCAACCTGTGGACTGATGTCCACTACCTTTACTTTTTCCCTGTTCTTTAATTTTTGTTTGAATTACTTTAATTTATTGACCATGTAAGATAATACACTTTTATTATCATATAACTCGCATGATTTTCAATTTTTATGGTCTGGTGAGGACTTATATTCCTGTCAAGTATTATAGTAACATCCAGGTTGGCATTTCTAGTTTCAGAAACCATCACTTACTCTGGGCCTGGGTTTCCAACTTTTGATCACATTCTGTATATAAAAATGCACTCTCTTGGTTTTAATAATTTCCATATCCTTTTTGGCCAGCAATTTGAAAAGGATACTTATATTATATGATATCATAGTATGGCTTTTGGTCAGGTGTCATTCATTGACCGGGTTCTTTTCATTTTATTATTAGACGGCCAAAATACTGTAGTTTCTCTTAATAATAGTTGGCCCAGGTCACTTTAAGAAACTACAATTTTAAGGTAAAAACAATGTGATATTATTAACAATTTTGGTACTGCTATGTAAGGAGAGATGTCATGAATAATTTGAGTGGTATTATTATTGTTATATGGTACTGTTCGCATTCTAGTTTTATAATTGTATATTGTTGCTTATTCCGAAACAGTACATTGATGCCATTGGATCCTCATTGAGTGCCAGATGTTTCCAAGATCTGAAAACTAAATCAGCATCTCTGTCGGGATCATGATCTTTATATATGTACAACCATGTTATATACTTATTCTAGAGGACAATAATACACAGTCATACATTGTTTGTTTTTGAAATCCTTTTATTTATTTCAGTCCTTCTGTATGTTTTTGATTTCTGACATCCGTTTTGTATGTAATACTTGTTTGTCTTGATATAAGTTTTGAGATGGTTGAAAACAAATAAGTTTATTAAAAAAAATCATTGTACAATGTTAAATTAGTGAAACATATATTGTACACTTGGAAAATATCATCCATGTGATTGTTGGTCTCCACAATTCTTTGGTGAGTATCTTTAAAAATGATAACCATTGTTCGTGTAAGTATTACAATCACATGAAATTGTTCTCAAAATTTATTTTTATACTTGGTCCAACACTCCATTCGAAAGTGCTGTCCTGGTTTTACTAAATATTTGATGATACCTCTAGATTCTATCTCATAATTATGCTGTTACCTTTTTTAACACAATGTAAAATTAATTTTGTTTTCTTGATCCTTTCAGCAGTGAAGTATAAATATTTGACTTGGGAGGTATAATTCTATACAAGAGAAAAATATTCAGCCATGGAAGGAGAAATTGTAGCAAGTTCTGAGATACCAGTGGTCAAGGTTGTTGATGAGGTAGTAACTAATGCTGATCCTGTTAAGGTACTGACTTGGCTTTGTACTTTTCTCCTGTATAATAATTTCAGTATAATGAGGAGATAATAACATAACGAATGCATGTTCAAGGAAAGTGGCATGGATTAGTTTTTGCAGAGCTCTTCTTTGGAGCGAAAAATATACTTTAATTTTAAAGTTAAAAGTTGCATGTTTGTTCTTGAAATTTGGTATTACAGGAAAGTGAAAAGAAAAAAGACGAGTCTGATTCCAGCTTTGATGGGGAATTTATAAAAGTAGAGAAAGAATCTCTTGCAGATCAAAAGCCTATCGTCATTGAAAGAAGCTCAAGCAATTCTTCTTCTAGCAGGGAATTGCTAGAAGCACAGGAGAAGATTAAAGAAATTGAGGTTGAATTAGTGAGATTAACAGGAGATTTGAAGGATTCTGAATTGGAGAATACAAAATTAAATGAAGAAGTTTTGCTTACAAAGGAGAAACTTGAAGGCAGTGAGAAAAGTTACACCGAGCTTGAGCTCAATAACAAGAAATTGCAACAGCAGATTTCCGAAGCTGAAGAGAGATATACTCTGCAGCTTAGCACATTGCAAGAGGCCTTACAAGCTGAACAGATGAAGCAAAAGGAGCTGACAGGCGTGAAAGAGTCCTTTGACAATCTTCACATTGAGCTAGAGAATGCTAAAAAGAAGATGTTGGAGTTTGAGCAGGAGCTGCAACTTTCTGCAGGCGAGGCCCAAAAGTTTGAGGAGCTTCATAAGCAAAGCGGTTCACTTGCCGAGTCAGAGACAAAAAAGGCATTGGAGTTTGAGGGGCTACTTGAAATGGCAAAAGCTAGTGCTAAAGAAGTGGAAGATCAGATGGTTGCTTTACAAGAAGAACTTAAGGGCTTGTACACGAAGATTGCTGAAAATGAAAAAGTCGAAGAAGCACTCAAAGTTACTACGGCTGAGCTCTGCACGGTTCAAGGAGAGTTAGAGGTTTCAAAATCACAACTGACAGAGACAGAAAACAACCTTGCGTTAAAGGAAAGTCTTGTAAACGAGTTAACACAAGAACTGGATCTGAGAAAGGCTTCTGAAGCTCAGGTGAAGGAAGATATTTTAGCAGTAGAAAATCTTCTTTCATCAACAAAAGAGGATATTCAAATTAAAGTGTCTGAATTAGATGATATCAAGTTGAAGCTGAATGAAGAAGTCTGTGCAAAGGAACTTCTTGAAGTAAGTCTGAAGAACCAGGAATCAGAAGTACTGATGCTAAAAGAAGAATTCAGAAAAGTAACAACAGAGAAAGATGCACTTGAGGCTGCTTTAGCTGATCTAAACAACAACTTGGCACAGATGAAGGAGTTGTACAGTGATCTTGAGGCAAAGTTACAGGTGTCTGATGAGAACTTTGGTAAAGCAGATTCTCTTTTGTCTCAGACACTGGAAAACAGCAAGGAACTGGAACAAAAGCTTAAATCACTGGAGGAGCTTCACCATGAATCTGGTTATGCTGCAACAACCGCTACACAGAAGAATGTTGAGCTTGAGGAGGTTTTGCAGGCTTCAAATGCTGCAGCAGAAGAAGCAAAATCTCAGCTGAGAGAACTTGAGACGCGTTTTATTGCGGCAGAACAGAAGAACTTGGAGCTGGGACAACAGCAAAATCTTCTGGAATTGAAATGTAGCGATGCTGAGAGAGAAGTAAAAGAGTATTTAGAGAAGATATCTGAACTTAGTGCTCTGTTGAAAAGTGTGGAAGAAGTAAATAAGGAGCTTACTGAGCAAAAGCAAGGATATGAAAATAAGATAATACTTGTGGAGTCTGAATTAAGCTCCACATCTGCTAGGAATTCAGAACTGGAGTCGGAATTGAAGAGTGCCACAGACAAATGTGCTGAACACGAAGGGAAAGTCAAGTTGACTACCCAACGTGGTCTTGAACTGGAAGATCTAATTCAGTCATCGCATTCCAAGGTAGAGGATGCTGAGAAGAAGGTGAACCAGTTGGAGCTTCTTCTTGAAACTGAGAAGTATAAAATTCAGGAGCTTGAAGGACAGATAAGTACCTTAGAAAATAAATGCATGGAGGCTGAAGAAACCTCGAAGAATCACTTTAACAAGGCATCAGAGCTTGAGACAGAAATAGAGGCTTTGCAATCAACACTATCAAGCCTTGATGCAGTACTGCAGTTGGCAACTGAAAAGGAAAATGAGTTGACTGAAAGTTTAAAAATAACAACAGAGGAGAAGTTAAAGCTGGGAGATGCACTCAAAAACTCAACTGAGAAGCTTGTCGAAAATGAAAACGTACTTGACATCTTACGCAATGAATTGAATCTTACTCAAGGGAGATTAGAAAGCATAGAATGTGATCTTAAGGCTTCTGGAATGAGAGAAACTGAGGTCATGGAAAAGCTGAAGTTTGCAGAGGAGCAAATTGAGAAACATGGAAGTGCGCTGGAACAAGCTACAACAAGAAGCCTAGAGCTTGAGTCATTACATTCAACTGTAACTAAAGACTCAGAACTCAAATTGCAAGAGGCAATCGCAAGTTTCACCAGTAGAGATTCTGAGGCAAAGTCACTGCATGACAAAGTGCAGGCTCTCGAGGATCAAGTGGCAATTTATAAAGAGCAAGCAACCAAGGCAGCTGAAAAATATGCATCCTTGGAAGAAGAGTTTAACCAGATTGCACTGAAACTAGCTTCTTTAGAAAGCACAAATGAAGAACTCAAGAAGAAGGTCGTGGAAGCAGAAGATAAAGCAGCACAGTCATTCTCAGAGAATGAACTGTTGGTCCAGACAAATACAGAGCTCAAAAACAAGATATATAATGAGCTTCAAGGCTTGCTAGATTCTGCAAATGCTGAAAAGGAAACCCTTTCTCAACAACTTTTAGCTCATGTAAACACAATTGCAGAATTAAATGAAGCACAAACAAAGGCTGCTGAGCTTCAATTGGTAACTGAAGCCCGCATTTCAGAAGCCGAGACACAGTTGCACGAAACTCTACAAAGGTTCACTCTTAGAGATTCAGAAGCTAAGGAATTAAATGAGAAGCTGACAGTACTCGAAGAACAGATAAATTTGTATAAAGAGCAGGCTCATGAAGCATCTACACTTGTTGAAGCTCATAAAGCTGAACTAGATCAGGCACTGACTAAACTGAAGGCACTTGAGAGCAAGTCTGCTCAGTTTGAAAAGGAGAATGAAGGACTTGCTGAGGTAAATTTAAAGCTTACCCAGGAACTAAGTGCTTATGAGTCTAGACTGAATGATCTGCAAACAAAATTGTCTGCGGCATCTTCAGAGAAAGTAGAAGCAGTTGAACAACTTCAATCTTCCCATATGGTACTTGAAGAACTGAAAATGCAGAAGAATTCTGATGGCGAAAAGTTACAGTCTCAGGTTAGAGCTTCATGCTACATTGCCTGGAATATAGTTAGGTTTTAGAAATGGTTACAAATTATGGTGAGTTTCGTGATTTTTCTGATCTGATTAATGTATGCCTGCAGATATCATTATTAATGGAAGAGAAGAACCTTCTGACTGAAACTCATGAAAACGCGAAAAAGGAGCTGCAGACTGTGATACAACAGCTAGAAGGACAGTTGGAAGACAAAAAGTCGCACGAGGATGCCTTAAAAATTGAAATTGACACTCTCAAGGCTGAGATGACTGAGAAATATGTCCCCATAGATAGTCTGAAAAAGTTGGAAGAACAAATAGCAAAAGCCGCGGCTGGAACAAAAGAAGAGGTAATGTTTTTGTTTAATTCCTTTTATGTTGCCAATTTAATAAAAGTAATTATACATATATCCAAGTAGTCAATTCAGGATTTTTTTTTTCAGACTCTTGGATGTATCTAGATTAGATATTTGTGAAATAAACAACTTGTACAATTCTATAGTAAGTTAACACCAAGTCACCCATCATAAGGTCCATTACCCAATAAGTTATCCCTCCCTGGTCTTCAAATGACTTAAAAAGTGTCTATGCATGCCTTCTTCACAAAACTGGGAAAAAAAAGAAAATTTTGGTCGTTAGCTGAACAGCTTGCCTTTGATAATCTTTTTTGCAGAATGCTGGAGCTGGTGATGGAGTAACAGTGAAATCTAGGGACATTGGATCCCTTGTTTCAGCTCCATCCAAACGCAAAAACAAGAAGAAGCTAGAGGCAATATCTACTCAAAGTTCATCTGCAGACACACAAACTCAAACGTCAGGGGACTCTTCTGGCATAAGCTTTAACATCATCTTGGGTGTAGCTCTGGTTTCGGTGATCATTGGCGTAATTCTTGGAAAAAGATATTAGTTTTGATTGGAAAGTTTTGAGTTATTATTATTTATTTATTTTGGTTTGGTAATCTTCTTGTCTGTCACATTTCGATGACTGTAATTTGTGCACAGCAGATTGGTATATTTTGGCGGTATCTTATATTTGGTGACCATTTGAAGTTGGTCAGGGACAGTTTTATTTGTATCCCCAACCTGGTTTGCATGACTAGCTAATATGAGTGCAGAGAAAAAAAATCTAGCTCATATGTACTGTTATTTTTAATTTATTGGTTTGAAGGATTTTTGGCAGAATTTATTTTTGTTTGTTCTATATTACTATGTGGCTCTTCATCATAATTTGTGAAGAGGTATAGATGAAAGCAGTAATTTCATTACTATGAATTTGTGTCTATTTTCCAAAATTCCCAAAGCATGCGCCTAGTCAAAAAAAGTATTCATTTCAGATGTAATAATTGAAGAAAAGATCAGCAAATTATTCTGTTTTGTTGTTTGCCTCTCCAACAAATATATGAAGGGATATTTTCCAACATGTTCAAACTCTTGTAGAGCATGTACATTGCTTATGGGCCAATAATTACTTATCTATAAGGCATGTTTGGCTTACCATACTTATGCATTATAAGTTGATAATAGTTTATAAGGGTTGTTTGTGTACTCAACTTATTTGATAACTTATAACTTATAAATTGATAAGTTGAATGTTAGAAATCACCAACATTTTACTTAACTTATCAACTTATTATTTGATTTCTTTATTTTTCTAATATTTTATATTTTTACATTTGTATTTTTAAATATTTTTTTAATTTAAAATACAAGTGTTGAAATCATTGTATTTAAAAATTATTTGAAAAATTCTTCACTAACTTATAAGTAAATTTATGCAAACACCCGTATAACTTATAAGAATTCATCAAATTATCAATTATATGACACTTACTCATTTTAAGTTATAAATCAACTTTTTTGTGACGCACATAAATATATAATATCAATTATCGATACTTCATATTATAATTTTGAACAAACTAAACTTGAAGTTACATGAAACTTGTAACTGTAAGAGATGTTTTTGGGAGTGCATGGCCATTCCATGTCTCCTCGATCCCATGGTCCATATTTGGTTGTAGGGACAAGGGAGACCCTTATTTTACCTATTTGTATTAGTCACGACTCGTACAATCAACGAGGTTACATTAAAAAAAGTTTAGCCACCATCTCGGCTTTACTCGCATTTTTTTGAATAATTAAATTTATTTGTTTGCAACTGTCGAGGATCTGTTCTAACAAATCTCACAAATGAGTATTAATGAACTCAGAACATAATAATATTAGAAAAACTCTTAATTAAATGGTAATTTCGTCAATCAATTGACCCCTAACTTGCAAATGGATCATCCAAGTGAAAAAACTTTCAACCAGGTCACTATTTTACTAAATATATTCATATTAATCATTAAAGATATATAAATTTTCATGTCCATCGAGTCTCATTAACTTTAGACGGAGCTTCGTTTAAATTGCCAAATCAGCTACCAAACAAATTTGCAGCTCAGTAAAGTAACAAAGTTTATAAAAACTCATTCAAACTATAGCCCACAACTCTTTCAATTAATATCCTAAATTACAACCCAATTATAATACATAATCTAATATTCCACAACCCAATTATGATACAATTAACATAATATCCCACTATCCCATTGACCACACGGGCGGTCCGTCCCGTGCTGTGCCGGTTCATAGGTGGGTCGTCCCGTGCAAACATTAACCCGGGCACGACACGTTGGTTACTACGGGGCGGGGCGAGCCGTGTCGTGCTAAAGAATGGTCGGCACGTGCACGGTTCCGCCGGGTTGGCGGGCGAGTTGCGGGTCGAGGCGGTTTAAAATTTATTTATTTTTTTATTTTAATTCGATACAAATAATTGTTTGAAACTATAAAAAAAATTTGAAAAAAAAAGAGGACGGTACCTCTATTAATTTTATTAATTAAAAAAATGTTACAATTAATTTGAGAGGACTCCTCTCTAAAAAACGGAACAAACCGCATTAACATGTTAAAAGAATTACAAACCAAACAAATTTAAAAAATACAAAACAAAAAAATGCACAAATTATAAAGCCTGGGCTATTTGCAGCCCTATATTATATATATATGGTTTATAATATATGATTTTTTACGTTGTTTTTAACATGATAATATATATATTATATAACAGACATGGTTTTCTGTTGGAGGCATAATGCAGACATATTAACTTTTAGCACAGCCTGCATACGTGTCGTGTCGGGCGGACGGTTCACTCCGTGCCGTGCCGGTCCACGGGCCGTGCCGGTGCCGGTTTCCAGAATTCCAACATGTATTCGTCCCGTTACAGAAAACGAGTCGTGTCGAGTTGATTCACTCCGTTCCCGGTCCGAGTTTTCCGAGCCATTTGGCTGTGCCGTGCCCGGGTTGCACGTGCAGAACCGCCAGTATGGCCACCTCTAATACCAACTATACATACAAAACTCCTTTTATTGTTTCTTACTGGTTGCTCCACAAAGCAAGATATTGACAAAGATATAGAAGTTTAGGTAAGAATTCAGGTTTAGATTATATTCGGTTGGTAATTTTAATTAATGGAATTGAAGAAGATGGATGTAATGATAAAGGAGTGATGGATTAATTAAATCAATACGTTAGGTAACCTTTTAAATTTAATTTTTAAATTATTTATATTTCAAAAATTAGTTAATAAATGGAGATGAATTTCAATGGTGGAGTAGGAAGTTGGGGGTTAAACATTAAGATGAAATTGTCCCTGGACAGAAGGGTCGGAGTCGTGGCCGACACCTTAACTTGGAAAATAGTTTCAGAGTTAAAACAACAAGGATGTGTGTCTTGTGGTTATGTGTCTTTTGATTGATTATGGTCACGACGTCGGTGAACTACTAGTCGGTGGGTCTGTCCAAGTATAATTGTATATATTATACAATAGAGATGATGGGTGTATAAAAAGATGAAAAATGTATTCGAAGATGGGGGAGGTTGGGTAGCATCCGGTGCCGGAAAAAGAAGGTTCAACACTGACCCCTCTGTCGGTGGCTGGATTGTGATAGTGATACTGTTGGTCCTTGAGTATTGCAGAAGGGGGGTTGAATGGAATACTGATAAAATTCAATCTATGCTTCAACAACTAAAACTAAGATTAAATCCTATCAGTAGAAGAAATGCAATCACAGGTAGTTTTCTCACAAAATAAATATTTTATTTATCTTGCAAAAGTGTTGCTACAGCCTTGAGAGAAAGTATGTTTTTCTCAAGCTTCGATTCCTCAAGTGATACACGTATAGAATGAGAGAGGTAGTCTAAATAAACTAATCATATCTCTATCATCACGGGTTTGTGAAGCTGCTGTCATTTTCATGTGGCAGCTTCTTACAATTTTTCTACCCGTGTGTCTTACCTAAATTGCTATACAAACAAGTTTATCATTACAGGAAAAAGCAATCTAGATACATTCTATATTTAGCTAACACAATTCCAGTAGATGTTGATTTGTCATACTCTTGAATTGGTGAACTTTGTCATGTGATCTCTCAAGCTTCTGTCATAGTCTTGCAGACCTGATGCAGTGTTGGGATACTACAGCACGCACTACGCCATAAGTGCTCATATTCAATGCTTTTTAATGTGGCTGTAGACCAAAAAAGCGTTGCATTCAGCTTCGTTTTCAAAAATGCAACACGAAATGGGCGTTGCATCCGCGGGCGTGGCCTTTGATATGTAATGCAACACTTTTGGTCATCTACTGCAACAGAGAGAAAGTATTGCATTATAAGTATAATGCAACACCAAAATCAAGGAAATGCAACACCAATGAGTGTTGCCTTAAACACAAGGCCCATTATCATGTCACATCAACAGTGGGGCCCACTAAAAAGCCATGTCAATAGTGGGGCATGCGTGCCAGGTCAGTAGTGGGGCCCACATGCCATAATGCAACGCTTTTCATTGTCTTTTGAAACAATAATTTTTTAATGCAACAGTATATTTACTAATACAACACCATTAGATTCTATAATTCAATACCATTTTCTTGAAATGCAACATTAAATAAGGAAATGCAACACTTTAATAAAAAAAATTGCAATATTAGTTTTGTACATACATAAATACCATTCAAAACATTCAGCATTTCATCCAAAACATCCTAAAACCAATCCAAAACAACCAAGGCATCTAACAACATACTAAATACCTAACTTAATCACAAAAAAAATTAAATAATACAAATAATCTCATCCCCAAAATCCCAGCATCCAAAATCCCAGCATCGTGAAATGTGTAGTATCCCAACATCGTGAAATATGACCAATCCAATCGAGAAGCACTAGGATGCCAACCTGAAACACATAGCGATATGTTGAGAAGTTAGTATAAGTTGTTAGTGACACCTCATATCTGAATTCTCTTTCCATATTATATCTGAAATATGGAGTTTCTGGAAATATGGAATAAGTTCTAGTACACGATGATACATTAAGCAGCAACATTCAGTCATACAACAATGTGCGGACAAGATTTTTAGTAGCAATAATGAGATTTTTATGGGCAATGTTGAAGAAAGTGATATTGAGATTGAGTCATTAAGACAAGATGCATACTGTTGTCGAATCCTCTAATACAATCTTGAAATATACAACAGGAGCTGCTGCAACCACATTTTTAGTAAATGCACCTGCAAAGATTGACGGGCAACAATATTTAATTCATAATGCCAAAATGAAGTTCTTAAGAATCCAAACTCTTACTAAAATTTCTACACAAAATAAGTTAAATTATTCAGAAGCATCATGAATATCCAAATATCAAAGTTGATAAAATGTTGTGAACCCCATATTAAAAAATGAAACACAATCCCCAAATTTTCTAACCAGCAGCGGTAGCATCAACATCGCAAGCAAGCAACGCAAGATCAGGTTTCTCTCATTTGGCACATAATCCACCATACATCCCTGTTGCCTTAAACCCCTTGGCAGCAGTAACACCACCACGAATCTTCACAATCAAAGTATGTCATAATGTCAATAGCTACACTCCCCCCAATTTAAAAACAAACCCATCCCCATTACTTTAGAGGACTAAAAGTTACAAAGTTTGAAAGTAATTTAAAAGTACCTGCTTCCATGGACCTTGAGGCAAGAGTATAGGAGCTGGAGGAACAGAATTTGAAGCAGCTTCATTCTCAGTCATTGCAACAACAAACACTTTAAAATTAATGTTAGTTCTTGAAGCCCTAAATGAGTTGCAAATCTGCAAGTGAAAAATTAATTGATTTAATCAAGATTAAAATCAAGAAATGAGAATAAAATGGGTGATTAAAAAACCCACAGATGTCACGGAAAATGGGTGATTAATTACAAAGTGTAAACTCATGACTGTTTGATATGTTGTAGAAAGCTAAAGCCTAAAAGTCAGTCTGATCAACATTTTATTAGCTAAACAAAGACAAAAAATGGTACCATTTAGGATAAACAAGTTCAGATTGTAATTTAACAAAATCAGATATCTAGAAGCACCACAAATAAATATCAAAGATGTGAGAGAAGCTAGTTCCGCAGGTAAACCATAGGAAAAACAAACATTGAAATTCATGCAAAGTACAATGTTGTAAACATACTAAGTGATACAAACTTGTATGCTATATATTCAATTTTATTTACTTATATGATTGTAACACGTACTGAGAAATTAGTAACCATAGTCAAATATATATATATAAAACTAAGCTGGTACTACAGAAATATGATTGCAGCATTTCAGGTGCGAATGTCAGCATTACCCTATACCCATTGTAAAGGTGGACACTGAGTGAACATCCTACTGCAGTGTTGAACAAAAAATTAGGGAAAAGTGGTATAAGAGATAATGAGAGTTATAGATGATGTTTTGAGTTTCAAAAACAGGCTATATTTACCTGTCATTCTTGCCAAAACCAAAACGAGCACCAAAATAAAATGCAACAGAAAGCAACCACGAATCACTGTGAACTGCAACAAGTGATAATCGGTCCTTCTCTTGCATCCCATCCCTTGAGAAATTAATGCCTAAAGCTGGCTCTGGCATTTCAGGAGGCACCTCCTCAACAGGCAGATTGACTTCCCATTTCTCATTTGGAAGGCCATACAAACACAAGCTGATCACATAGAGAAATAAACAAACTCCAGAACATATAAAACCAACATATATAAGCATACCTTCCGCACAGATGTCACGGAAAATCCTCTGTTCACGACTGTATCAGCAATCCAACCACCGAGATTAGGTCATGGCTTCAACTGACTCTGCAGATTCAAAAGTAATAAATCCATAGCCTTGAGATCTTCCAGATTGCCTATCATAAATGACCTTAGCACTCAACAGACCTGGCTGATCCGCAAAAAATTCTTTAAGTTGCTGCGAAGTAACACTCCAGCTGAGGTTTCCTGCATACAGCTTGTGAGGGCTGTCCACGAATGACTGATAGCTGCTCCTTATCTTTGGCCCCATGACTTCTCTTTCACCTCCCCTTGGCACCTCCGGAAAGTTCACCTTCACTGTTCGTCCTCCAACTTGTTGTTAAGCATCATAACCATTACTTTTATAACAAGAACACATCAATCACAATTTTTTATAGAGTTCATTATTAAGCTTGTGTACATGTAACAAACAACATTGCAGAAGCAGAAGATCAGAGGATCCAATTCAGCGTCAAATTCCCTTAGTTCCAGTATCAGACTACATCACTATAATTCCGTGATTCCAAGACAAGGCCACACTTGTGTGTCACCACTGGCAGGTTACAAAAGCATACACTATACAATGTTACTATACCTTTCCATTCTCAACATCTTGAGCTATGTTAGGTCATGGCTTAACTTTCTTGCAACTTGCATTGCCTTTTGCTTGAGTCTGGCTCCTCATTCTGAACTTCAGTGCCAGTAGTTTTGGCTCCAGTAGCTGGCTTACCATCACCATTTGCTTGATTCTGCAACTCTTTTGAGTTTGCTCTAAATCCAGCAGCAAATGCTGCAACGTTCGTCTTCAACTTAACCTGAAACCTGTTAAAGTAAGCCCTCAGTTTGTTATCTTTCACAAAACCAATATCAACATAAGCATACTTGAAATCCAGCTAAAAACAATACATATAAAAAAATCTAAATTTAAATTAGACACAATCTCCAGCTAAAAAACACTATATATTAAAGAAAACTCTGAACTAAAACTACACGCAATATCAAGAAATGCGACATAACCAAACACAAACAAATTACAAAAACAAGCTTTCAAGTCAATACAATCAATACAAAACCAAAAACCAAAACAAATACAACCAAGATCAAATACAAAACCAAAAACCAAAATAAATGCAATCAAAATCAAATACAAAACCAATATGAATCTTAATTTGAATACAAAAGACAAACATTTACATACAAAACCCTAATTTGACTCCTTAATCAGTCAAATACAAACACTAAAATGGAGAGCCCTAAACGGAAATCGAAATGAATTAGAGATTAAATACCTAACTGAAAGCCCTAGAGTGAAAGCCCCAAAATTAATCATCTGCAAACCCAAAAAAAATTAGTCAAAGGTAGACAAACTAACGCAAGAAAATGAGAGTAGTTCAGTACCAATTAGATCTTGCAACTCCAGTCGAGAGTATTTGGATAAATTTTGTGAGGAGTAGAATCGAGAGAGAAGAGGAAAGAAAATGAGTTGAGAGAGGAGTATTTGGTTTTTTGGGAGAAGAAGTGTGTTTTGGGGTAAGTTGTGCGTGAATTATTTGGGGGCAAATAAGCCGCCCCAAAATTTTCAACTCCCGCTTGGCTATGTGCTGGTGCTCTTACTATTTTTTAAGTGTAATTTTAATTTCCTATGTTTAACTAAAAAGATTTATAGAAAAATAAAAAAATTAGGTACTTATAAAATATTATATATTATTTTTTGAAAATAGTTACAATTTATAATATATTATATAGGTTTGGAGATTGATCGATTTTTTTTAATATGTTAAGGTATAGATTGATCGACTATTATTTGTTAAAAATGATTGTTCGAAATTACTAAATCATTTGAAAATTTACAAATCTATTCATTTTTATTAGGTACTTACATCCGTAAGGTTAGATTTTTAAATAAATGTCAAAATATTGTGAATTTGAGGCGCATTAGTAAAAAACTTTTCTAGAGTAACCTTTAGATACAATTTTTCCTATATTTATTATATATCAATATTTGAAATTTGTATTTCATATTACATAATATGTATATTTTTCATAATTCTAAAAATATTGTATTATAATGCAACACTTTTTAATGGTGTTGCACGTCACAACACTAGCATTCACTCTGCAACGGTACGTTCACATCAAATGCAATACTTTTTTAGTAGTGTTGCAGAAGACCAAAAGTAAGTATAGCTTTTGCAACGCTTTGCTTGCAACCCTCATAAAAAGCATTGCATATGAGCACTTATGGCGTAGTGACGCCTGTTTCTTGAACATCCAAACTGTCACATGTTTGACTGGGTAGATCCCCAATTCAAAGTTTATCCCTTTGAGACAGTATCCTGAACTCCAAGCTTGCTGTCACAGGAATGCGCTTTTGGTGACAGTAAGAAATCCCCGCAATATATGATGTCAGGAGTTCCAAACTTGCTGTCAGAAGAATAGAGAGTTACTGTTTTAAGGCTTCCGCCAATGTTGCTGTCAGAGAAAATATGTTGGCTTGACTTGCAACATGCTGTCTTCTTGTAACCTTACTGTCAGTGCTATGACAGTAATAATTATTCTTGATGTCCTCCTGATATACTTCTTGAGGCTTGAACACACTAATGAACTTCTTCCAAGATTTATAAACAAGTTTATTACAACAAATGAAATGGCTACAAGAACATACTCTGGATGTGACAGTATGTTCTACTTAATAAAATTAAGTATTACAAAACATAAAGTTAAGTTGTCTTCTAAGCTATCACCCATAAATCCTAACAATCTCCCCCAATTTGTTTTAATGGATAATAACTACAAATTTTCAAACTATACATGCTGACAACTTAACTAACAAATATCAGAATGAATACAAACATAGGTGCTCCATAATGAATGAGCAAATAGAACCATTTACCTAGTTTTGAGATTTAGTCTTTCTTTTCTTCCTTCTTTCTTCCTCTCCTTTGAGAGCTTCTGCTACATGATTTCTAAGACTTTCCACCAGAGATACTTCCATGGGAGATAGAGCATCATCCTCAATTTCATCAATGTATTGTTGAACTATTTTGCAGCTACTCTGTTGAGCATCCTGGAGATGTCTTTATCCAGCTTGAATCTCCTGCCAGGGAATGCATTTAGAGTTGTCCTTCTTGCCCTGTCCAGCTTTGAATCTTCACCCTTTATCTTTTTAATAATCTCCTCAAGTTCAAAGGAACACAGCATCTCTAGATGATTAGTTGATCCAACCACTGAGAAGTTCAATTCTTTCAGCACACTGGTTCTGAGCTTGTGGAAACTATCCAAGTAGATTTCTTCCTTTCCATGTTTGATCCTGATAGGGTTCTCCAGCACACAGGGTTGAAAGTTTGGTCCTTTAATTTTTCTATTGTTCATGTCCTTGCATGCATCCAACAGTTCAGCTTCCATTTGTTCAACAGATTGATCATGTTCAGCTTTGGTGGATCTCTCTTGACTTGGCATTGCTTGCCCTTCTTCTTCAGGAATGTCATCCTCATAGTCAGCTATTTCTTCATCAGAGTACTCCAGTAGGTTAGCAATGTCAGCATCATCATGCATAGACCAATCCCCATATTTCTGATAAAATTCTTCATCTCTTTCAGCTTGGTATATCAGAAAATGTTTCATGATTTCATCAGGTACATTGTCATAACCTTGCATCAGATTTACCATTCTCTCTAAGATGAAATAGTCAATTCTCCTTGTGACTGTCCTTCTTCTAAATGAAAGGGTTTCTGTCACATCATGTGAAACCACCTCCATGGTAAAGTCCTTTTGAACTTTTACAGACCTTGATGCATCAAACCAGAGAACATACTGGATTGTTTCATTGTGGTCATCCAACTTTACCTCAACATTCTTGATTCCTTGAGCCTCTTTTTCCTGTAGATCAAAAGAGCTGTAGGATTTTGTTTCGATTGGCTTCTTCAGATTCCTGCCAAGTCCTGTAGCTTTCTCTTTTCCTGAGTACTTTGTTTTTCCTTTCTTTGCTTTAGTAGTCTTCTCAGTTTCAGGTTCCTGTCTAGAGAATCAAGCTCTGGCTAAGGATTTTGTCCTTTTAGGCTTGACTGCTTTCTTGGTTTCATCTTTGATAGCTTCTTCCATGACAGTGTCTTCCTTGATAGTGTCTTCTATGACAGTATCTTCATCTTTGTTGACAGCATCTTTGGTGACAACATCTTTCTCAGCATTGATATTGTCAATAGCACACCTTAAGATGCTTGCCTCCAAAGCTTCAAGTATCTCACTCTCCCTTTCTTCTGTAGCACCAGCATCTTTCTTTCCTTACTCAGGGGCTTCTTCCTTGCTTGTTTCCTGGGCTTGATTTCCAGTGTTCCCAGCAGTTGATCCACCAACATTCTTAGCAACTCCAAAACCTCCACTTCCATCCAATTCATCATCATCAAGAGAGTCATCAAAAGCATAGCTTTCACCTTGATCAGCTCTGTTAGCATTAGCTTTAGAAAATAACTTCTTCACTCTGGAACTTAGCTTAACATCTCTTCTTGCCAGTAGCTTGTGAATTGCTTTGACAGCTAGGACTCTTTCCTTGGTGATTTTGGATTTGAGAATTACATTAAGCACTTTCATTACTGTCTTTGTCTCTATTCTTGAAGTGCCTTGCAGATCTAAATATGCACATCTCTTGACACCTTATCTTGAGATTGCTCCATAACAGACACATAATGGATCAAAGTACACCTCTGGAAGTCTCTCTGTCATTAGATTCTGAAATTGCACTTGTAATATCTCATTGAAGGTTGAATGGTTTGCTTTAATCTTAACTTTCATCACACTCAACACCCTTGCTTGTAGGTTTTGTAATAACTGCATAGTGATGAACATTGAATTCCCTGTGTTCAAGTACAAATAAATTGCCCGTCTTCTTTCCTCATTAATTTTCACACATACACTCACAATTATATCCATCGGGGATGTTGAGACTTGAGTTGGAGTTAAGCTTGGCATCATCATTGCCTCCTCAATCACTCTGTTGAGTTGCTCATCCTGATTGTGCAGTGTACTTTCTCTGTAATCCACCATTAGGGTATTTGCCTCTTCCTGATCAATTTATGTTCCTTCAGTCCACAAGGCTGCTGAATTTCAGTATTCAGGCAGTTTCCCTTTGCCTTTCCCCAACTTATTCTGCTCCTCCTTTTCTCTCCACATCTTCTGTAGTGCAGTTTCCTGAGGCTGAGGAGTTGGTTCTTTAATTGATACAGGAGGAAGTATTGGCCTCTTTGAATTTGATTTTCCTTGCAATTCCTCCAATACCTCTTTGGACATCAATACTGTCTCCCCATCAATCTCATATTCAAATAGATTTCCAGCTCCACTTCCTTGGTGTTCTGCAGATTTTTCATCATTTCTTCCTGACTCCCCCTTACTTCCAGACTCCTTAGATGCAGGCTCCCCCTTACTTGTAGGCTCCCCCTGAGTTTCAGTATCAAGTACTTCTTGTGCTCCAACACCTTGCTTTGGGACAGATTCTGATGTTACACTTTTCTCCCCCATAGGTAAGTTGGCAGCATCAATACTTGCAGATAGAGCTTGAATGGCTTCCTGAATACTAGTAAAGCCAGAGGCCACCATGGTAGACAGATTGTCAAGCTTAGTTTCCATGGATAAACATTTGTGCTCTAGGGCTTCCAACTTGAGAGCAGTTTGAGTATAGGGGCCACTAGTTCTTAACCTCCTTGGAGGGGAAGGAAAAGAATGGGGCTTGGAGGCTGAGGGGGTTCTCATACTCTCAGGGTTTTTCTGAGTGATCTCATCACTCCTCACAAAAGAACTCTCAAGGCCTAGTGCCTGAACAGTGTGGGTTCCCTCAATTTCACTTTGGACATGCTCAAGTCCCTCTCCTTTTGCCAGCTCATTTGGTTGCCTCTCATTTTTAAGCTCACCTCTCTTTTCTTTTGCACACCCTCTGTTAGGCCGAATACACAATATATAATCAAGTATGTATGAGAGTAACAATCAAGAACACAAGTTTGTAAATCAACAAACTGAATTATATTAAATAATTCTCTCTTTATGATGTTAATGAATCACAAAGAGCTACTAGGTTACAAGAATAATATATTCAATGATCGCATCCCTTCTAGGGATAACCTATCTGTGTTTATATAGTACACAGTTACACAATCCTTATCTAATTGATATTCCTACAAATTAGCTATACAAGTTATATCAATTAAGGATTGCTTCTTATCTTCTATTCTGTTTCCTTAGCTGTATCAATATATTCTGCTTCTTTCCATCTTCAGAATATATTGCTTCTAGAATCTTCAATTCAGCACCGACAGCTAATTCAATTATCACCCTGTCAGACTTTAAATAAACTCTGACCGGCTTCCTTTAAACTCTTCACCCTGTCAGACTTTAAATAAACTCTGACCGGCTTCTGATAAACTCTGGTTAGTACCTGTTGCTTAAACACTGATAAACAAACGTCAGCAATTATATCTAACAATCTCCCCCAACTTGTTCATAATAAAATGTACAAGTTAAACATATAATTGATGATGTCAAAAACATTTAACAAATGCAGTGTTTAACATATAACAGAGTTTAATTTAAAACAGAGTTTAAATTTGACTTAGAATAGAAAATATATTAAAAACTTACAGTCAGACTTTACTTGATTTCTTGAATATCAGGCACTGTCCTGATATAGTCTGATAGCAATTTCTTTTCAGCTCTTTCTAGCTCTTCCACCATGATCTTCTTCACTTCTTTCAACTCTGGATCAAATTCTCCAGTCTGATAAATTGCAGCTCTCAGAGAATAGATGGAATTCTTCCTCATCTCATTCCCTAGCTTAATATAATAAGCTTTATCAGATTCTAAATTAAATTCAAGAACTTTTGTACCCAGTGCTGTTCTGAACTTAGCACTGTTTCTTTTCATCTCAACAATCTTCCCATGTGCATTTCTGTATTTGGGAATATATGCACTTGATACTCCTCCTCCAAGCATCATCTTCCATCTTAGCATCTTTTCTCTGATAACTGAAGCAGCATTGTGAGTATTTCTATTTTTGACTTTTAACAAGTACAGAACATACTCCAATTCTTGATAAGATTTGAGATTTATATCAGACTCTGCAACCTTATAAACTCTTCCATCATTCATAAAGTACAACAAAAATTCCTTCTTCAACACCTTATGAAAGATCATTTGAACAGAGTCTAGCATATCAAGATTTTCTTGAGTAATAATACCAGATACAGCTAGTGATGATTGATCCATTGGACTTGTATTTATCCTTCTCTCTCTGTGTGACCCTAGACCAGATTTGTCTTTTCCTTCCTTACCCAATACTGTTCTGGTTACTGAGAAATTCACAGCTTCAAGCTTTAAATCTTCAAGAAGTTTTGGTTTGCTGAATCCTGGAAGTTGTGTAGATTTCTGTACAACTTGAGCAACGTCAGAGGTTGTCATAACTTTAGTAGTATCATCAACTTGAGCAGCGTCAGTGGTTGATTTTGCTAATCTTGTTTCAACTTGAGCAATGTCAGAGGTTGAATAATTCTTCTTTTTCAGGTTAGGCTCTTCAATCATTATGCCTTTACCCTTATCAGAATTTCCAATCACAGGTCTCCTTGTATATTGTATACTCTGTTGTGTATTCTCTTTGATAGAAATACCAACTTCTTTCTTTCTAGGAGCCTTGATTTCCTTTTTCTTGTAGATTCCAGCTTCAAGATTTTTCTTGTGTTCCTCAGCAAGCATTTGCTCTTCAGCCTGGATATCTTCAATAGTAACATTCTTTCCATGCTCTTTCATGAATATTTTAGCAGCAATCTCTTCATCAGTAGATGGATTAGTTGAAACAACTAAACTCTTGAGTTTTGAAGTAGATTGGCCACCAGAGTTTATCTTGTCAGAGTTTGTTTGTCTATCAGAGTTTACTCTTGTCCTGCTTTGCCTTTGAGTTTACTCTTGTCCTGCTTTGCCTTTGAGCAAAAATCTTTCTTTTATTTTCTTTGCTTCCCCCATCAGTAGAATCATCCCTCCGTCTCAGAGCTTGAGTGTCTTTGCATTTGTCTTTAGATACACTCTCCCCCTTTTTGACATCATCAGAAAGTAGTACTGATGTCAGCAATTCAATGGCAGTAGAAATGGAATTCAGTTGAGTAGACATTGCATTCTGATTTTCCTCAACGTTCCCAAGCCTCTTCTTGATTTCCTCAGAATCCTCGGCTTGCTGCTTGAGCATTGCATAATAATAAGTTCTGTCAGACTTGAAAGTAAGATCCTTCATACTGACTTCATTCCTTAGATTTGTAAGCATTTGTTGATTCTCATCAAATCTATTATTAAGAGATTTGACTTGAACAACAGTTGCCTTTAAGCTTGTAAGTACATCAGTATTTGAGATCTTCTTGACAGAATCAGATAGAAAATCTGCAGCCCTTTGTGCTGAGAAGACACAATCTGTATCAGCCCATTTGTTATAGTACATATTCTGGAAATGCTCATTTGTCTGTCTATTGACTTCCCTTGCTTCATCACTATTGACATCATCAGCCAATGAAACTTGAATACTAGGGTGTGAATGAGAACCCTCAGCATCATTTCCAGCGTCTTCATTATTGTCTGCTTCATTTTCAGTAAGAATATTTTCAGCAGTAAACTGTGCAGCTTCATCAATTTTCTCCTCTTCTACAGCTTCAGGAATATCAGAGTGAACCTGAGCCTCTTGTTCCTTTTCTATCACAGCTTCATCAAGAATTGTCTCTGTGACTTTTATCATCTGATTAACCTCCTCACCTTTGTCAAGATCACAAGAAATAATTTCAGTGTGAGTGGCCAGAGATTCTTCTATCTGATCAGTTACTTGATCAGCTTCCACACCCTCTGTATAATGATCAGAATGTAAAGAGGTGTGTGCTTCAAAATCAAAAACTCTGCTATCAGAATGAGTAGCAGCTTCCTCAACTACATCATTAGCCTTTGATGTAGGAGCTTCTAAATCCAAATCCATCATATTAGCATCAGTATTTATCCTGTCTAGATTGACAGCTTCAGTATTTGCAGCATCCTCCTGAACAAACACTTCATGAGCTTCAGTGTTTACAAACACTCTGTCCTCATTAGCATTTAGAATATCCTCCTCAACAACAATTGCAGGAGTATCTTGAGGAACAGTTTCAGTCACAATCTCCTCATTCTCTGATGCAGGAGCTTCAGATTCATCAAGATTTGCTCTATCCTCTGAGAGCATAGTAGTTTCCCTGAGAACAACTTCCTGAATTACCACTTCAGAGTTTACAGGCAATTCAGCTTCTTCCTCCTCATCAAAAAGATAAGTGGCTACAAGCTTTCTTCTTTTTCTCAGAGTCTGAGAAGCCTCTATTTCATCTTCACTATCAGATACTCTTGCTTCTTCAGAACGAGGTCTTTGTGCCCTTACTTTTCTTTTAAATGCTCTGGTTTTGGACTTCTTTAACCTTTGTGATGGAGACACAGAAGGTTCAGCTTCAGAAGTTGGTTTAGAAATCCTAGCTGGCTTAGAACCCATATGCTTAGTTCTACCACCTCTTGCAGGATTAACAGAAATTAAAGAAGGTACTTCTTGAGTTGATGAATTGACTTGAGCATTTAAAAACTGTTGCATTGAGGCAGGTAGCAACAAGTCTCCAACAACTCCTTTCTTAACATCTTTATTTACTAGATCAGTAAATACCCTCTTATGTAATTTAAAACAAGAAACATCTGCTTCAATTACATTTACTCCTTCAACACAATAAGAAAACAAAAGCTGACAGAATCTAGAAAAATAAACAACTCCTCTATTCTCTGTCATCTTCTCCCCTAAGTTAGTCAAAATAAGTCGTGCAAAATCAAAATGATTATCATATAATAAAGAATACCCGATTTGCAGACTGTCTGTGGGAATAGCATCCCAATTTGTGCATTTCTTTCCAAATGTCCTCGTGATGCAATCGAAGAAGAAACTCCATTCCTTGCGCAGAAACGGCCTTTTGAGTTGCCCAATCTTTGTCAATGGCCCAGAGTAACCAATCTCTCGCATCATTCGTATTAAATCCTCATCACCCATTCCAACAGTGTAGGAAGGATACTCAGGAAACCCCATTGCAGCTCGAATAGTACCAGCAGTAATAACATACTCTGTTTCTTCAAACTCAAAGATTATGGATGGGTTCCCAGTTTCACCACCATCATCATAAACCCCTAGACTCCCAGAACGCCTTGATTTGTAAACCAGAAAGTTTGGCTGGTTCAACTAAAGCACGCCCAATCGCTGACTGAGCAAGAAACTTTTGAATCATATGAAATGCTTCTGGTGCGTTTGCAGTGTTTAGTGGCGCGGTATAGTTGTTTGGAACGAACTCTAACCCAGACGAAACGAAAGCTGTGGTTGCCATTAGAAGATTTTGAAGAAAGAACAAGTAATTGATGCGAAAGCTTAACAGAGTTTATGTGTAGAAAGGTGTTTGTGACTATGTGTGTGTGATAATAGATGTGTATGAGTAAGATGTGAAAAGTTTAACTGAAGATGTGTGTATTGTATTTAAAAGAAAATTAAAGATTAAAAACTGAAGAGTTTTTAATCATTAATACACAACTGTCTTACTCCTGTAATCATGTGAATGGGACACGTGTCACACATGCAGTTACCGACAGTAAATAATTGACAGTTTTCAATACGCATGCGCAGTAAAAACAGCAATAATTACCGCCTGTTACACTTTTCTATGCAATTAACCTCTCTCCTCTGTTTAAAACATTCTTGAACAACTTTCCAATCATACTCTTTTTAAATTTTCAAATCAAATGTCTAATCTCAAAATTCTAAAATGTCTGAAACAAAGAAATTATTTTAACCATCAGAGATTAAAACAAAGTTACCTCGACATATGTCACACAATACATCAGTGTTTACCATTTATCCTTCTTTGTCAATAAACTCTTTTCTCAATCTGTACAGGTGTGAAAATATGTGTGTGCAATAGCAGAGTTTACCGAAATCAATATTTAGATCATCTCAAAGTGCATAAAATCCACAAACTAAAGCAGTAAAAACTGGTTGCCTAAACTCTCATGTATAACATAAAATCTGATTTTATATCTAAACTCTGTATACTGATATCCTTTCATTTGGATATATCTTTTGTTTTTCACCCCCTTTCTTTATATATATTTTTTTTAATTTTTTTTAATTTTTTTTAATTTTTTTTTAATTTTTCCAGTAATCAGTGGTTGGCACTAGTCACCAAAAATCAAAGATTTTAGCCCTTATTTCATACAATAAGTTCCTGGATCTTCCTAGGCTCAACATGATCTCAAAGGAATTTGTGCTCTGTTTGGCATCTTTTGATTTGAGGGTGAATTATTTGCAATTAAGAATCAGAGTTTAGACTTTTCATCAGTAAACATAATTAACTTATGAGAGAAAATGCAAACAGCTAATACAAGCTCATTGTATAGGATCAATAAACTAAGAGATGGTATAAATATAGAGACAGTATCATGCTGTGTTAAACTTACTGCACATATTTGAGATCAGAATCTATACAACTCTTAAGGATTCACAGTTACTTACTGAGAATTATGCTTCATACAAATTTCTTCATTGGTCCATATGTTTCAGACAAAATTACAATCAGAGTATAGCATTAAACTGTAACAATCAGAGTATGACCAACATTTTATGACTAACAGAGTTTAGCATCAGAGTTTAACCGACAGAGTATGACTGACACTTCACAGAGTTTACTGACAGAATTTAACTGTCAGAGTTTACCATCAGAGTTTAACATGCTGGTGCACATAACAGTTAACACATGTAAGAAATCATGAACATAAAAAGCAAACATGTATAGTTTGAGTCTAACCCGTATCTCTAGTCACAACCAGAGATCATTCCAAGTTCATTTACCAATCTTGTAAAAGTAGCTTCACTCAAAGGTTTGGTGAAGATATCTGCAAGTTGTTGGTCTGTAGACACAAAATGAAGCTCAATGTTCCCTTCTTCCACATGTTCTCTGATAAAATGATACCTTATGCTGATGTGCTTGGTCATGGAGTGCTGTACTGGATTACCTGTCATAGCAATGGCACTTTGGTTATCACAGAAAATAGGTATTTTAGAGTACCTTAACCCATAATCCAACAATTGATTCTTCATCCATAAAATCTGTGCACAACAGCTACCAGCTGCTATATACTCTGCTTCTGCTGTGGATGTGGAAATTGACTTCTGTTTCTTGCTATACCAAGAAACCAATCTGTCACCTAAGAATTGACAGCTTCCACTTGTACTTTTTCTGTCTATCTTACAGCCTGCAAAATCTGCATCAGAGTAACCAATTAGCTTAAACTCTGATTCTCTAGGATACCACAAACCCAAGGTTATGGTTCCTTTGAGATATTTGAAAATCCTTTTTACAGCTGTTAGATGAGGCTCTCTGGGATCTGCTTGAAATCTTGCACAAAGACATGTTGCATACATGATATCAGGTCTACTTGCAGTAAGATACAGTAAAGACCCTATCATTCCTCTGTAGTTTGTCATATCTACTGAGGCTCCTGTGTCTTTGTCTAGCTTTGTTGCTGTAGCCATGGGAGTTGGAGCAGATGAACTATCAAGCATACCAAATTTCTTTAGAAGATTTCTGGTATACTTTGCTTGATTGATAAAAATCCCATCATCTGTTTGCTTGACCTGTAAGCCTAGAAAATAACTAAGCTCTCCCATCATGCTCATTTGGTACCTTGATTGCATAAGCTTTGCAAACTTCTTACAGAGTTTGTCATTAGTAGATCCAAAAATAATATCATCTACATAAATTTGAACTAAAAGCAAATCATCACCAGAATTGAAATAAAACAAGGTTTTATCAATTGTACCTCTTGTGAACCCACTTTCTAAAAGAAATTGAGCAAGAGTTTCATACCATGCTCTTGGTGCTTGCTTTAGTCCATATAATGCCTTGTCAAGCCTGTAGACATAATCTGGATGCTTGGGATCTACAAATCCTGGTGGTTGTTCAACAAACACTTCTTCTTCAAGCTTCCCATTGAGAAAAGCACTTTTTACATCCATCTGAAAAACTTTAAACTTCTTGTGTGCAGCATAGGCCAGAAAGATTCTTATGGCCTCCAATCTTGCAACTGGAGCAAAGGTTTCATCATAGTCAATTCCTTCCTGTTGTGAATATCCTTTAGCCACAAGTCTAGCCTTGTTTCTTGTAATCACACCTTCACTGTCAGTCTTGTTTCTGAAAACCCACTTTGTACCTACAATTGATCTATTCTTTGGTCTAGGTACAAGTGTCCAAACTTCATTTCTTTCAAATTCATTTAACTCTTCTTGCATTGCTGTAATCCAATTAGCATCTTGAAGAGCTTCCTCCACTTTCTTTGGTTCTGTTTGAGACAAGAAAGCATGATACAGACACTCATTATTTGTTGCACTTCTAGTTCTCACACTAGCATCAGGATCTCCAATTATGAGATCAGGTGTGTGTGCCTGTGTCCACTTTCTTGCTGTTGGTAAGTGGTTTCTTGCATCATTATTGGATCCTCCCCCTTGATCCATGCTCTCCTGATTCATATGTTGATTTTCTGCATTATCTGAGGCTCCCCCTGAATTGGATGGCTCAGAGTTTGAACTGTCAGAGTTTGAATCAGTTTCCTCAACTGACTCACTTGTTGTGTCTTGTTGAGCTTCTTCACGCTCCCCCTCAACTGGTTCTCTATTTTGTTCAATTTGAGAATTTCCAGTTTCTCCAGTATTTACCAGTAGAGGTTCAGAGTATGCTTCTTCAGAGTTTGTCAGAACCGCTTCATCAGAGTTTGTCGGTACTGCTTCATCAGAGTTTACATCATCAGAGAATAAATCTTCATTTTCAAAACGCAGTTGATCATATCCATCTAAGTCATCGAGTCCAGTTATTTTCTTATCATCAAATGACACATGTATGGATTCCATGATCACTTTAGTTCTCAGATTGTAGACTCTGAATGCTTTTGTTGACAATGGATAGCCAACAAAGATTCCTTCATCAGCTTTTAACTCGAACTTGGTCAACTGTTCAGGATGAGTCTTCAACACAAAGCATTTGCATCCAAATATATGAAAATATTTCAAATTTGGCTTCTTATTTTTCACCATCTCATATGGTGTTTTCCCATGCTTGTTGATCAATGTTGCATTTTGAGTAAAACAAGCAGTTTGAACAGCTTCTGCCCAGAAGTATGTTGGTAATTTTGCTTCATCAAGCATAGTTCTGGCTGTTTCAATTAAAGTTCTGTTCTTCCTTTCAACTACACCATTTTGCTGTGGAGTTCCAGGTGCAGAAAACTCTTGTTTCACTCCTCTTTCCTTGCAGAAAACTTCCATGATTGAGTTTCTGAATTCAGTTCCATTATCACTCCTTATAATTTTGACTTTGTGCTGTGATCCTTTGTCCAGTAGATTTACATGATCCATCAGAGTTTGAGCAGTTTCATCCTTCTTTGATAAGAAATATACCCATGTATATCTAGTATATTCATCAACAATTACTAGAGCATATTTCTTTCTGCCCATAGACATCACATTCACTGGTCCAAAGAGATCAACATGTAGAAGATGATAAGGTTCCACTACTGAAGATTCAGATTTGTTCTTGAAAGATGACTTCCTTTGCTTGGCCTTTTGACAAGAATCACATAGGCCATCTAGACTGAGTATTGATTTTGGGAGTCCTCTTACAAGATCCTTTCTTATTAGCTCATTGATGTTGTTCAAATTGAGATGAGAGAGCTTCTTGTGCCAATTCCAACTCTCTTCATTTGACATTCTTGCAGTCAGACACACTGTTTTTCCATCAGAGTTTGTTACCAAACTTGCTTCATAAATGTTGTTATGCCTGTGTCCAACTAGAACAACTTTTCCAGTAGATTTACTGATGACTTCACAGTATTCAGTATGAAAATCTACATGGTTTCCTCTATCACAGATTTGACTCACAGATAGCAGATTATGCTTGAGTCCTGAGACTAGAGCTACATTTGTAATGATGACACTTCCAAGATTGATATTGCCATATCCCAGAGTGTGTCCTATGTTGCCATCTCCATAGGAAACCTTTGGGCCAGCCTTCTCCTTAAAGTCTGATAGCAGGGCCTTATTTCCAGTCATATGTCCTGAGCATCCACTGTCCAAGATAAGTGTGCTCTCTTTTATACCCTGCAATCACAAACAAACACTAAGTGTTAGTTTTAAGGATCCAGACTTGCTTGGATCCTTTGCCTTTCTTAACAGTGTTAGCTTTTGCAGCGGAATCAGTATTATCAGAGTTTAAACTAACATTGTCAGACTTTACACTTGCAGAGTTTGCTCTAACCCACTTCAGATTGGGTTTTAGCTCATAATAGTTGTGATAAATAGCATGATAACTCTTGCAAGTATAAATGGAATGCCAAGTGCTCCCACAGTGTGTGCATAAAGTTTGTGGTTTAACCCTTACATAATCATTCTTTACTCCTGATGTAGAAGATAAAGAATTAATATGTTTGTTCTTAGTGCAAAATCTAGCAAGATGATTAGAACTACCACAATTATAACATGTTTTTCTTGGAGCAGCAGCATTAGGCAAATGATTATTTCTTTTATTTATGCCTATCTTTCCATTCCTATTTTTCTTGGATCCTTTTGGTTTCATGGCAGATTTTACCTCTTTCAGCTTATGATTGAACTGTTTCCCTGTCATCAAACCAACATTAACCTGTTTTTCACAAGTTTTTACTGGCTTTCTAACAGCTTCTCTTTCCATAAGTTTTTCTGTTATAATATTTTCCTGTCTTTCACAAGCTTCATCTGATTCCATATCAGCTTCTCTTATTACAACAGATTTTAACTTATTGGCTTCTGGAACAAATTTCACAGGTTTAAGTTGTGGTTTTACCTTAACCTTGTCTTTAAACCTAAGTTCATCATTTTCACAATATCCTAAACCTACAGAATCAGTCTGAAACACTTGATGAGTGTCTCTTCCAGAATCTGTCCAAGTTTTGATTATCTTTCTTTCTTTTTCTAGATCAGATTCTAATTGCTTATATCTTTTAAGCAACTCCTGTTCAACATAAACAGCATCATCTCTTTCTTTTTGAATCTGCTTCATATTTTCAAGTTCTCCTTCAAGAAACTTGTTTCTATCTTTAAGACTAAGATTCTCAGCTTTAATTCTCTCATTCTCTAAAGTCTGATCCCTATAGCTAACATGTACGCTTTTCAGATATACTCTTAATTCAGATATATTATCAGTATCATAAGCATAAGTAGTTAGGGGTACCTTATTTTCGGATGATTCAGTCTCATCTCTGACAGTTGCCATAAGAGCATAATTTTCTCCATCATCAGAGTCTGAAGTATCTGCCCAGTCTTTGCCTTTAGAGATGAGTGCTTTCTCAGATTTGCCTTTCTTGCACTCTGGGGCATAGTGACCCATCTCCTTACACCTGTAGCACTGGATTTCAGATTTATCCTTCTTACCAGATTTGGTCTCCCTTCCATCAGACTTTCTGAAACTTCTCCTTTCAGAGTTTGAATCTTTCCTTGAGTATCTCTTTCCCTTCTTGAAGTTCTTGAATCCCATCTTCTTGAAGGTCTTCACCATCAATGCAGCCATTTGCATCATCTGTTCTTCATCATCCTCAGAGTCAGAAGCTTCATCAGAGTTTGAGTCATCATCAGAGTTTGATGACTCACTTTCAGATTTAATAACTAAAGCCTTTCCCTTGGCTTTCTTCCTTGATGATTCCTTCTTAATGGGCTTCTCCTCAACTTTGAGAGCAACAGATTTTGTCTTTTTACTCAATCTTCTATTCCTTTGTTCTATCTCCAGTTCATGAGTTTTCAATAACCCATAGATTTCATCAAGATCTGTATCAGCAAGCTCATAATTATCTCTTATTGTGGTTGTCTTTAAATCCCACTTTTCAGGTAGAGATAACAGAAACTTGAGATTAGACTCTTCAAGCTCATATTCTTTATCAACCAGAGACAGATCATTCAATAGTTTGCAAAATCTGTCATAAGTCTCAGTCAAGGTTTCATTAGTTCTTGAATCAAAGTGCTCATACTCCTGTGTGAGTATTGTCTTTCTGTTCTTCTTGATAGCACCTGTTCCCTGGCATCTGACTTCTAAAGCATCCCATATCTCTTTGGCAGTTTTGCAGCCAATTACTCTGTTAGACATAACTTTATCTAAAGCACTGTGGAGAAGATGTCTAACCTTTGCATCTTTTGCAATTGATGAGATGTCCTCAGGAGTCATATCTTTCTTTTCCTTTGGAACAGTCTTTTGTTCTTGACCATCAACAACAGGGGACAATTTAGTCGGCATATGAGGACCATCATAGATTCTGTCAAGGTATTCTGGATCTGTAGCCTCCAGAAACATGGTCATCTTCACCTTCCAAATTGGATACTCTACAGGCCTGAGAATTGGAACCCTGATTGTTTCATATCGACTCACAGAATTGGGCTTAACCTGTTCAGCCTTAGGAGCAGTTTGATTTTCTTCAGACATGATTAATACTGTGTTTGAATCGTAAAACTGTATATATTAAACAGCCTTGGCTCTGATACCAATTGTTAGGCCGAATACACAATATATAATCAAGTATGTATTAGAATAACAATCAAGAACACAAGTTTGTAAATCAACAAACTGAATTATATTAAATAATTCTCTCTTTATGATGTTAATGAATCACAAAGAGCTACTAGGTTACAAGAATAATATATTCAATGATCGCATCCCTTCTAGGGATAACCTATCTGTGTTTATATAGTACACAGTTACACAATCCTTATCTAATTGATATTCCTACAAATTAGCTATACAAGTTATATCAATTAAGGATTGCTTCTTATCTTCTATTCTGTTTCCTTAGCTGTATCAATATATTCTGCTTCTTTCCATCTTCAGAATATATTGCTTCTAGAATCTTCAATTCAGCACCGACAGCTAATTCAATTATCACCCTGTCAGACTTTAAATAAACTCTGACCGGCTTCCTTTAAACTCTTCACCCTGTCAGACTTTAAATAAACTCTGACCGGCTTCTGATAAACTCTGGTTAGTACCTGTTGCTTAAACACTGATAAACAAACGTCAGCAATTATATCTAACACCCTCACTCAACCTAGATGCATGGGTATGAGCAGTACTAACATGCATTGAAAGAGATGGTTTAGAATGTACCTTGAGAAGCTGAGAGAGTGGCACATCGTCATTAGAGGCATCCTCAATGAGAATATCATCATAATTGGGTTGTGCAGAGGGGACAATAGCTTTGCCAGAAATGTTACTGTCAGCTAAATGATTGACAGTAGGTTCCACTGCAACTTGGACAACAGGTTTGGTTGGGACAACAACTTTGACTGAGTCCTCGACAGTAGGGTCACCTGTAACAGCAACATTTTCAGTGTCCTTGACAGCAACTGAGGCTGTGACAACATCTTCCCTAAGGTAAGATGCTCCTTGGAGATTGAACAAGGCACTGGCTGTTTCTCTTTCTGGCAGAGTTGTACCTTGTTCTTGCTCAGTGTTTGAAGGAGTGGTTTCCATCTCACTTTGAGAAATGGGTTCTTGTGGACCACTAGATGGGGGCTCATCCATGATTGGAGATGGATGATCAAAACCTGAAGGGTTGGGACTGTCCCCCTCTCTAGGTTATGGAGAAGAAACAAATGAATGAGTAGGGAAGGTGGAGAAGAGAATATTGGTTGCTCCACAGATGGAACTTGTGAAGCATCAATTTGGGAAGTGAAATCCTCACTGTGTCCTGACTCCATGTGTGTTTCTGCAAGTGGAGGCTCCTCATGAGTGGAAACATGAGGTTATGCAGACTCTGTACAAGGTGCCTTGGGAGACAGGCCAATTTCAATAGATGTCCCTTGTTGAGAAGGAACATCTAGGGAGGTGTTTACTGCTCTATTTTCCTCTACAGTCTTTTGGGAGACTGTAGGGTGGCTGACAGTGGTTTTGGCCCTCTTAGCTCTCTTCTTCTTAGGCTCAAAAGGAACCACTATGGGTTCTGTTTGACTACCTTCCTTATTTGCTGCACTAGGTGCAGGAACTCCCTCTTGACTTTCAGTACTATCACCAACATTAGTTTCTAGGGGTCTTTTTCTGGATTCTTGCAAGGCTTGTCTCTGTACTTTGGGAAGTCTAGAGAACCTAGGCTGAATGTATGGTGTAGAATGTGGGTTAGCTGAATTTGGGTCTAATCCAGCCTCATCCTCAAGAGTGAAGGTTTCATACCCAGAGGGCAATGGGAAATCCAGGTTAGGCACTTGATCAACCATGTGTTTAGTGAAACAAAGTGGAATATGTGCATTGAGATTCTGTGAAGTGAGGGTTGTGTGTGTATTTCTTTTCAAAACACTGCAGACCTCTGTACGAGGGGCATCTTCATTAAAATCACAGAGAGAATTAATACACAGCATTAGAAAGCGAGGATAGAGATTTACCTTCTTACCTATAGCAGCCTTGAGGTGTGCCATGAGTAGCTTTCCAATATCCACTTTGTACCCATGGACAAGAGAGTTTATGAGCTTCTTCATGTAAGTGGTAATCCCATTCCAACCAGTGATCTTTGTAGAGAACACTTTCACCATAGCATCAAGAACCATGCTCCATTCCTTTCTGAGACACTTCCTGTCCATTTCACCAGATGGGTACCACTTTGTTGTACCCTATTCGAGAATGGGTCCTGAATACCCAATTTTCAAGAAGAGCTTCTTCAAGGTCTCATCACTTGCAAGCTCTGTGTAGGTCTTTCCTGGTTCAAGTACAATTCCCAAAGCTGCATTGATGCCTTGAATAGTGAGAGTGTAACTGTGCTCTGTAATCTTGAATTTGATGGTGGTATGGTCTCTATCTCCCTGAGCAACAGCTGACTCCCAGAAGTTTTCAATCCTGTCTAGGTCAAGAACAGGAGTTGAAGTAATAGCATAACCAAGATAGGACTTATTCAGGAAAGAAACAAGCCCTTTGAATTCTTCACCAGCATCATTTGGTGAATAGATGCCAGCAAAGTTAGTCTGACAAATTGATTGTTTAGGTGTCATTATTGGTATGAAAGGGGAAAGAGAATGAGTTAAGTGAGTAAAGAGAGAAATAGAGAAGAAAGTTGTTTTGCTTTTGGTTGTTCTGTGTCAAGTTTGATATTGTCTGATTAACTGTTGTATAAAGGGCAGTTCAAGCGTTGTGCTGAAAAAGAGGATATTTGGAATCGTGCTATTACCCAGTACCACCACCACGTGGGTTACTCCCTTTAATTTCCGTCAACGTGGAGGTTGAATTAGCAATTTTAACGGTCCACTTTTATTGACAGTAACCTGTGCGCTTAAACAAACTGTCAGAGACATTTGGGTGATGACAGCAGGTTTGTCTTGACAGTAGCATTGTCGCGAGAAACTTATTGTCATCGTTAAGTACTTTAATGACAGTATCTTTTAAAACTCTTGACAGTATGTTATTCACGGTTGTCAAGAACCTAACTATCATGAAATCCTGGGACAGTTATCTTTCTTGATGATAGTGACTTTTGCGAAAAACAATAACTGTCAAGGGTTTTAACAAAACTTTTCATTAATTTACTTAACCAAAAAAAACACCATCCACACATATTCAATTCAATTAAGGACTAGTATTCATGCACAATAGAGTAATCAGATAATTAACACAGATACATACACTCGTAAAGCGAGAAACAATAGAGATAGTAGAACTAGTTTTATTAATAAAATCATCTTAACAACGGAATTACAACCTAAGATTTTATGATTTTATCAACTAATCCTAGAATTTCTAAGCGAGTTTCTTATTTAGTGCTTTCTTCCTTTTTGAGGAGCACTTGAAGTTCTTCTTCTTGCTCCTGCCATTTAGCCTGTTCAATGGCCTTGACAGTAGCCTCTATTTCTTCTTCCTCATCGAGAGTGTCTTCTAACTGATCGAACAGTTTCTCAATCTCTTCTCTGTGTGGAGGATCACACTGAATCTTGGGTCTGTACTCGATTCCTACTTTGTTTTCCATTTAACCTTTTTCTGATTGTGAAAACTAATATGACCTAGTGTTCATTTTATAGGCATATTTGATGAATGGTAAGGTAAACAGTCAACAGTTTGGAATACCCATACAACTACCACATATAGCAATTAAGAGTCATGTCCTCCACTAATCTAACAATTAACACACACACAGCCAATCAATGCAACACATTTGACCAATAACTCAAACTTTGAGATAATTCAAGTTAATGTCACACAAAGTCTAATATGACTAGCAAATAAATCAAGTTTAGCAAAGTCATAGCAAACATGTTGTCGATAAGAATAAAGACTTATGTGGACAGTAACTTCTCATGACAACAACTTGAAGGTTACTGTCACAAGCTGCATTCATATATTGAAAATGTAAAAACTAGTAAGTTAACATACCAGATTAAGCATTCCCAATTCACTTACCAACCTGTTAAAGGTGGCTTCATCCAATGGTTCAGTGAAGATGTCTGCAAGTTGATTTTCTGTTGGGACATAGATCAACTTCACAGTTCCTCTTTCAACATGCTCTCTTATGAAGTGATGTCTGATATCAATGTGCTTTGTCCTAGAGTGTTGAACATGATTGTCTGAGATGGCAATGACACTAGTGTTATCACAGTAGATAGGAATGTTGCTCAACACCAATCCATAGTCCAATAGTTGATTCTTCATCCACGGAATTTGTGCACAACAACTTCCAGCTACAATGTATTCAGCTTCTGTAGTTGATGTAGAAACTGAATGTTGCTTCTTGCTAAACCATGACACTAGTCTTCCACCAAGAAATTGACAGCTACCTGTTGTGCTTTTTCTGTCAATTCTACATCCAGCATAATCTGAGTTAGAGTACCCAATAAGCTCAGATTCAATATTTTTAGGATACCAAAGGCCTAGATTAGGAGTGCCATTTAGATATCTAAAAATCCTCTTGATAGCAACTAAGTGTGACTCATTTGGATCAGCTTGGAATCTTGCACAGAGACGTGTAGCAAACATTATGTCTGGTCTGCTAGCAGTTAGATAGAGAAGTGATCCCACCATGCCTCTGTAAGCACTAGAGTCCACTTTCTTTCCCTTGAGGTCAAGATCCAGATTAGTTGATGTAGAGATGGGGGTCTTGGCAGGTGATGAATCTTCTAAGTTGAACTTTTTGAGAAGTTCCTTGACATATTTGGCTTGACAGATGAAGATTCCATCATACTTTTGAAGAACTTGTAGACCAAGGAAGAATGACAGTTCTCCCATCATGCTCATCTCATACTTGTTTCTCATTAGAGATGAAAACTTTTCACACAACTTCTCATTTGAAGATCCAAAAATAATGTCATCAACATAGATTTTCACCAAAATGATGTCCTTGCCATGATGCTTGTAGAACAGAGTCTTATCTAATACACCTCTTGCAAACTGATTCTCCAATAGAATGGTGGAAAGTGTATCATACCAAGCTCTGGGAGCTTGTTTCAGCCCATAAAGTGCTTTGAACAGTTTGTAAACAAAGTTATACATTTCAGCATCTTCAAAGCCAGGTGGCTGTTCAACATACACTTCTTCCTCCAACTCTCCATTTAGAAAGGCACTTTTGACATCCATTTGGAACACATTGAAGTTACAGTGTGCAGCAAAGGCTAGAAAGATCCTTATGGCTTCAAGTCTCATCATAGTCTATCCCTTCATGTTGACAGTAACCTTTTGCCACTAGCCTTGCCTTATTTCTTGTCACCATTCCATTTTCATCCAACTTGTTCATGAAGACCCAGTTTGTCTCAATGACTGATTTACCTTCAGGTCTTGGAACCAGCTTCCATACATTGTTTCTTTCAAACTGGTTAAGTTCTTCTTGCATAGCAATCACCCAGTCAGAATCCAACAATGCTTCATCAATTGTCTTTGGTTCCATTTGAGACAGAAAGCATGAGAACATGCTGTCAGCATAGACATTGTTCCTAGTTCTCACCCCAGAGGAAGGATCGGCAATGATTAGATCATTAGTGTGATCCTTATTCCATCTTGTAGATCTGGGCAAGCTTCTTTGTTGAACTGGTGGATTGACTTCACTTTGAGGAAATGAGTCTTCACCAGTGCAATTGTCTTCACCATGCTCTTCATTAACTCCAGAGTCACCATCATTTTGAAGATTGGTTGAAATGGTCTGTGACTGAGCTGGAGTTTGATCATCATTGATAGCATTGACAGCATCTTTCTCAACATCAACAGTTTGAGTAAAGTTGGGTTCTTCATCAACAATTTCTTCTTCTTCCAGGTACCCTTGATTTTCAAATCTAAGGGTCTGCATTTGTGTAAGATCCGGGAAAATTACGTGTTAATATTTGATGTGAAATGAAATTTTATTTTCATATCAAAATTTATTAAATGTTTTATCTGTTTAAATGTGTTAAGTTATTCGTTAAATAGTTGAATATGTGACCTTGAAATGCTATGTGAATATTCGTGGTGATTGGAAAATTCTTTTTAAGAGAATGTTATTTTTATTTAATTTTATTTTATTTATCGAAAAGAAATTTTAGTTCGTCCCCTAATTATTCGGGAAATTGGTATATCGTTCGTACCAATATTTCATTCGTTAAAGTGGGAAATATTCGGGAACATTCGTAATAGAGGTATTTTGGTTCTTATATCTATTATTAAACGATTCTTGTAGTTATCCATATATTCTGGATAATTATTGCCTCGTAAAACGTGTATTCTATTTATTCATATTAAAACGATCCATTGGATCAATATCGATCCAAAAATGTTGTTTGGGGTATTATTTTCCGTTAAATATAAAAAGACGTATCGTACATTATTTTGCGTATAATCAAGCTTATTTATTGTTAAAAATATAAAAATCTCTGAACCGTGTTCTTCGTGTTCTTGAGAATCAAACCAACTTTTGAAGGCGTTATTGGAATCCGATTTCGACGCTCTAGTATTCGAATCGAATCGAATCTCTCATCATCCTCTATCCAAATCCATCATCAAAATTCGTGTGGGTATGATTTCTGAGTTTTTCTTATTTTTAATTATTTAATTAATTCGAATTATTTGGTTTAATTTTGGGGAAACTTTAATCTTCAAGATTCTTGTTAATTGTTTTCATGGTTAGATTGTTGGTGTTATGTTGAGCATGATTGTGATTTTTTAATTTAAATTTTGAGCTAGGAATCGGGCATATCGGAAAATTCGAAGCTCATCGGAATTTTCCATTATTGCCGGAAATTGAGTACGGTTGATTGGTTCTTGAAAATGATTACACCATTAGATAGATCATATGAATTAGAGTCGATGCATTTAAATAAATCAAAATTTGGTGTTCGATTCTGGCTTGCCGAAAAATTGGGCCGCCGGGTTTTGATCGGATTTTTCTGGCAATCCGGTGATGTTTTGGCTTGTTTGTGACCATATTTGGAGTGAGTATGTTGTGTAGGTGATTTCCCCTCAAAGAAACGCGAGTTTGCAGTTGGTTTTGGGCACCAGGAGAATTCCGGTGGCCGGACGCCGGCCGGAAACTGGAAAACCCAGTTTCCAGTGGGTTGTTCTTGGCAACCCGGAAAAGTTATTGGCGACCCGTTTTCAAACCCTAACCCGACCCGGTTTGATCCAGAAAACCCTAATTCCAATTAGTGAATAGTGTTTCTGGGATTTATTTTTTAAAAATAAATCAAAATTGTTTTAAAAATTTTAAAAATCATATTTTTGATTTAAAAATACATTTTATTATTCAAAAATTTTTATAAATTTATAAATATTTATTTAAATTCGAAAATTTATTAAATTTAATTATTTTTGATTATTTTTGATTAATAATTAATTAATTTAATTAATTGATTATTCTTAATAATCAGTTAATTCTATTAAATAGTTATTAATTAAATATAATTAATTTAAATTAGATTTAATTATTTTCTCGGCTTGGTTTTATTCATACAAATTTGTTAAAGTGTTGGAATTAGTCAATTAATTTTATATTAATTGATTAAATTGTTTTCAAATATTTATATTGGGATAAATGATCTGATTTTTGATCTAAAAATATTTTGAGGATTAATTCCTTTGAAACGAGAGTCAGATATTTTTCTAAAATTATTTCTTGGACGTTACCAAGATATGTTAAATGAAGGAAGTCGGAGATGTCGACGCGTGAATTCAAAACGGTAGGATCAGATTAGTGGTATTCACAAGAGCGTTAAATCAAAGAAGGACGGAAATAGAGAATCGTGCTATAAGACAGAATAAGGAGGGAATCGTATTATCTCAGCCTTACGAAATAGATAAGGACCAGAGGCAAGTGTTTATACCCTTGCTTATTATTTGAGTGATATTCTCTTGAATTATTATTATGCAATTGACATACTCTTCACTAAATTTTAAATGATGACTTTTTGCATTGAAGTGCAAGTATTTTATTTAATCTCGTAAATTGACGAGTATTCTTTCATACCTTTTGAGTTTAGATTCATATTTCCATGTTGATTGGAAAAATATAATTATTGTATTGAAACGATTTAAAAGATAGTTATGGGCCTTATACTAAGGCTTTCTTTCAAAAATCTTGATTTAAAAATATTAGGTTGGAATGTTGCCAACCCTAGATGAGTGGGAACTTGTGAACTCGATGAGGGTAAAAATGTTATTTTAAATTCTGAAGTTGTGGTACTTGTTCTACAAGTATTCTATTTTCCCATCTTGCACCTATGCAAGTATTATTATCATTTCTTGTTGATGCGATTATCTGATCCAGTCCTTGATTCGAACTCATAATGCCTGTTTCATATCAGACTTAATTTTATTGAGCATGTTATTGCTTAATCTTCATTATCATCCTAGTTGTTGCATCGATCTCGTCGATGTTTATTATATTGTCACTCTTCATGTGCACCTCCCATTATTGTGTCGATCTCGTCGATACTAGATTGTATTGTAATTCCTTGATGGATTCTTCATAGTCGAGTTGTTTCCTGGAACGTGAGTTTTCCAGCGATTGTTGTATTAAGGTTGTCGATTATTCCGACACCTGGATGTCGTAGTAAGGTTGTCAATTGTACTGACACCTGACGTATAGAAAATAGAATTGGAATGTTTTTAAATGGACCAAAAATGGTCGGACCAGATTCGTGGTCGGAATTAATTAAGGCCAAGATGGCCAAGGATCCTAGGGGAGGACTTTGCTATAAGCGGGTCCGGGGTTGATGCGTGACTGATCAGCAGCTCAACCTTTGTGATTTATAAAAGTATAAAAATCCAATTCTAATATCACTTCTTATATCTGAGATTGATTTCATTCATATGTTACGTACTGGTGAGTTATAACCTGATATTCAGGTTGATTCGTTTGCTTAAAGTTGTTGGTTTCAGAAGATGTCGTGAATGGAACTGTTATCTTTAAAAATAGTATTTTTGTATAAACTATGGTCTTGAAGACGTATGAGTTTATATTTATTACATATTTTCTACATACGACTGTAGATATTTTGGTTCGGGTAACCGTGGCGACCAATATAAATTCCTTCGTGTTTTAAACTATTCAGTTGCTAGAAGCTGAATGAGAAATTATGGCGAATTACCAAACTTGATTTAAAAGTTTTAGAGATTACAAATGTTTAAACCAAAAGCTTATTTTGGAAACTTTCCTTATTATACTTGATAATGCACCTGCTGAGCAATTCTTTCGCTCATACTTGCTTTCTTTATATTTTTAGCCTTTCAATAAGAAGGTATATTGGCGGGAGTTATCCGCGTAGCTGGGCAGAGAAGGAAGAAGATGTTAGTGTAAAGACGTTATGATGCAGAGTATTTAGAACTAGTGTAAGGTTATTGTATAAAGTGAATTTTTATTAAATACTATGTTGTATCAGATTAGATTTGCCTGGTATAATTCTTGTCGAAGTTATACTAGTGTTATAGGATTTATGTAAAGAGAATGGTTGTAAAGAAGAAAATTTTGTGTAATGGAATTTTGGATTCTTGTTTCTAGCACTATAACCTTTAAAGATTCTTGGTAGAGTTGGGGTCGCAGATGATATAATTGTATTGGTTTAATATTGAACAGGTTGTTTTATTTGAGAATGCAGAGTGACGACCAAATCCTTTGACCCCGGATTTGGGGCGTTACAATTTGACCATCTTCATGCAGCCCTAGAAACTTGGTTTCATCAAATGTGACATTCACACTTTCTTCAATTGTTCTGTGTTTTATGACATAGACTCTGTAAACAGTCCTTTTGATCCCATATCCTATGAAGATGCCTTCATAAGCTTTGACATCAAACTTTCCTTTCTTTTCATGGTTGTCCTTCATCATGAAACACTTACTTCCAAATACATGAAAGTATTTGACAGTAAGCTTCTTCTCAGTCAACAGATGGTAGGGGTGCTTCCATGAGTCTTGTTGATTATGGTTCTGTTCTGTGTGTAGCAAGTTGTGTTGATAGCTTCTGCCCAGAAGTATGTTGGTAATTTAGCATCATGCAACATAGTCCTAGCAGCTTCAATCAGAGTCATGTTCTTCCTTTCTACAACACCATTCTGCTGGGGTGTCCTTGCAGCAGAAAATTGTTGAACAATGCCTTCATCCTTGAAAAAGTTCCCAAGTAAGGCATTTCTGAACTCAGTACCATTGTCACTTCTCAAGATTTGGAGTTCTGTCAAGAACCCTTATGTGATCAATGATTAACTGACCAGCTTCATCTTTTGACTCTATAAACTTCACCCAAGTGTATCTAGAGTAATCATCCACCATCACTAATGCATATCTCTTTCTGGCCAGAGATGGAACATTAACTGGGCCAAAGAGATCCATGTGTATTAGCTTGAGTGGTTCAGTGTTGGTGTTAACCTGCTTTGACTTGTGCACAGATCTTCTTAGTTTTCCCATTTGACAGTCCTCACACAGTCCTTCTTGACAGAATTCCTGTTGAGGTAGTCATCTCACCTGTTCCTTCTTCATCAGCATATTCATAGTCTTGAAGTTGAGGTGGGAGAGTTTTTTGTGCCAAAGCATGTTGTCACCAACAGTGGCTTTGCTGTAGAAACAGTAAAGTTTGTCCTTCTTTGTTGAGCTTAGGTCTGCAACAAACAGGCTTCCTTTCCTTACTCCCTTCAGAGAAAGACTTATGTCCTTCTTGTGATAGATATTGCACACCATCATATAATAAATCAACCTTGAATCCTCTGTCACTGAATTTGCTGACACTTAGAAGGTTGTGCATTAATCCATCAACAAGAGCAATGTCATTTATGACAACATTCCTAAATTCCAAACAGTCATATCCCACTGTGTAACCTTTGTTGTTGTCTCCAAAGGTTATGATTGGGCCAGCTTTCTCCACAAAATGTGATAGCAGGGCTTTATCACCAGTCATGTGTCTTGAGCAACCACTGTCAATGATCCACACAACCTGCTTCTTTTTCTTGCCCTGCAAAACAAATTGTTTTTAGGTTGCATATGGTACCAAATCCTTGTTGGGTCCTGTAGACTTAGTAACACTTGAGTTTCCTTCATGTTCAACATCAACATAATCATCAGAGAATTTCTGTTCAACTTCCCTTGCCACCCACTTTGGTTTAGAATAAGACCTAGTCTTTTTCTTAGCGGGGGTTGCCTTTTTACTGTTAACAGTAGGCTCAGAAGTCTCACCAGAATTCATGTAAGAGCATTTATCAGTTGACAGAATAGGCAAATTAAAGCAAGTACTCATAGCAGTAATTTTACAGGGCATGCAATCAGTGTTATTATAGACATCCATGGATCTATGCATAATGGGGGTTCTGTGTAAGTTACCCTTGACCTCAGTCACATTGACTTTAGTCTCAGTTGGTTTCTTACAAACGTTTGTTAAATGATGTGAGGAGCCACAGTTATTACATAGTTTCCTGGGAGCATTCTTGACATAAGCATATCCATTACCCTTGTTAATTCCTAGTTTGCCATTCCTGTTCTTAGATCTGAAAGTATCTGTGTTGATAGCATGTCCTGAAGTTGCTGTCGAGTCTTTCTTGACGGTACCTTTTACATCCACTGTCTTGACAGTAGGTTTCGAGGTTACTGTCTTAGATACTCTCTTGACAGCATCTTTAGAAGATTCTGCCTTGTCATTGCTGACAACATCTTCAGAACATTCTGTCAGATTGCTAGGCAAAGTTACTGTCTTAGGGGTTGTGACAGTATCTTTTCCTTCAACAATTATGATGTCAACACCTTCATCCTCATCAAGGAGCTGTTGTTTGATGAACATAGCTTCCTCATCAAAATCAACTTCAACAATCTTGAATTTTGGTGCATGAACCTTTTTGAGGATTTGGGGTTTGACAGCAACATCAGTTGAACAATCAAGAATCACAGATTCCTTTCCAGATCTTTTTCCATATTCAAAACCTACTCCTACCTTCTGATTCTCAGTGTTCTTATCATTAAGATCATGAAGCAACCTAGAGGAGTTTCTGTAAGCCTTGAGCTTAAATTCATTTTCAGTTATTTCCTTTCTCAAGAACTCTTTTACCTCCTTATCACATACTAGATCATTTTTAAGTCTTGTGTTTTCCTGAGCTAAGGAGTCCAATGGATTGGTCTTAAGTAAAAGCAAATCATTTTCAGAACTGAGTGATTCATTTAACTTAGTTAACCTAGCTATTTCTTCATTAGCAGCAGTTAAACTAGTATGGATATTGAACATTTCTGCACTCAATTCCTCAAGAGTTTACTTATATTCAGTGTTAGACATATCAAGAAAGACAAGTGAAGGTACCTAAGTTGAAGGGCTTGGTGATTCATCCTCTGATTTAGCCATCGGGGCAAAGTTCACATATTCTTCTTCCTCTTCCTCATCAGACTCATCCCAACATCCACCTTCAGCCACATAGGCTCTTCCTTGTCCTCTTTTGTACTGTCCATTTGACCCTTTGTCCATTTTCTGATTTTGCTTTGGCCTTCTGCATTCAGTAGCAAAATGACCAAGCTCATTGCAGTTGTAGCATCTGAATTTAGACCTATCCACCATTCCAGTTTTGTATCCTCCTCTTGTAGCATTGCCAGCAGTCTTGGAGAAGTTCCCTTTGCTGAACCTTGATGTTTGACCCTGAGGCTTGTACGGCTTGTTTCTTCTGAATCTTATATTTTTAAACTTCTTTTCCATATAAGCCATGGTTGGATTTGTTGGGAACCACGGACTTGGGGTTCTACTACATTTTATGATACACAATTAAGGAGTGCGAAAAGAAAATCACCTTGTTAACGGTTGATTCCACGCTCTTCTATTGTATTCCCAAATTCCCTTGAGCGAAGTGTGGCCTCTGTCTTCTCAAGTTAACCTGTCTTCTTGCTCCTAGGTGGCTACAATATTTTTCTTAACCAACCCTAGCAAGAAGAGAATAAGAATATATATAGGGCTACAATAGGGATCATGGATAATTAGGTTGGGCCTTTTAATTACATCCTGGGCCTAGCCCAATGTAATTAAATATTAATTCAATCCACTAAAGAATTAATATTTGCACTACCTTTCCTAATACCGCAACTTAATTAATTAATTCGGTTCCAATATTATTTGCTTATTAAATTCCCCATGTTTAAAATAGCGCATGCCCATTAATTAAATAAATTACTGATAATTCATTTAATTAACATCTTATATCCTTGATCATCCACTCTACCTTTATTTAATTATGCCGGAATAAATCCACCTGCAGGGTTTCACATAATTAAATCCTTTTGAGCTTTCAAGGGGACATCATTAACCCGAATATTATCAGGACACGGATTCCTTCAATAAATAATATTCACCATATATATTATTCCATCACCCAAAATATAATGATATAATTCAAAAGAATTATTTCATATATAAATCAAAGCATGTAAATAATATACACGTGTCAATTACTATATCCGGATTAAGAACCTAAGCATTAATAATAACATAGAATCTTACTTCACCTTCTTACTCAGTTTAAGGGAACAATTCTAAATTTGATCCTGTTCAATATACACAAAGTATACAAGTATTATTTAATAGTCAAGATAAACTATTCCCAAATAATACTTCAGTTATTCCAGTGGTTTGTCTAATTCCACTTAAACTGTGAACCCTTTATATTATATATAGACACTGATAATTTAATCTTATGTTATCCCATTTGATACTAAATTATCCACAATATATAATAAATAGACAATGTAAAAATATGCAATCAAGATTCTCAATAAAATGGACAATGTTTATATACTACTAATGAATAGTTTAGTATAAAACCCAACAGGATTATCCATCTTTTCCATCTCCTCTATAGAGTAGAATTCCTCATCTTCAACATCATCCAGTTGCAACACTACTTTCTCCTCATCAACCACCACCTCTTCAATCTTTAAGGAAGACACTTGAGTTGGATGAATGATTTGTACTGCTTAACTAGGCAGAGTAATCTTTGGCTCATGAGCTATAAGAGCACCAGACATATTGGCCATCTTTCCTTTTGATCCACTTTGTATAGCTCTTTTCTGAAAGAGTTATAGCTCGTATGACTTGAGCATACCATACAGAGTTTCAAGAGAGACACTTTTCAGATCTCTTACTTCTCTGATTGCAGTGACTTTGTACTCAAGATGCTCAGGAAGAGTGAGTAAGAACTTAAGGTTGAGTTCTTTCTTTTCATAGAACTTGCCATGAATCTGGAGTTCAGTGATAAGTTTGCTAAATCTCTCAAACATTTGAGTAAGTTCGTCACTAGGCTTTGCCATGAAGGCTTCATACTGAGAAACAAGAATTTGTCTTTGGTTCTCCCTGACCTCTTCACTTCCTTCGCATAACAGCTCGATTTTGTTCCAAATTTCCTTGGCTGATGAGCATCCAATGACATTCCCACACATGGCTTTATCCAATGTGAGAGAGTCAAGCAGAATGAGTTGCAAGTAGTCATCCAGAACAATCTTTTCCTTTTCTGGCTCTAAGAACTCGGATGGCTTCTTGGGAACCCAATGCGCTGGAATAACAACACCATCAACGGTCGAGGCTGCAATTTCTTTTTGTGGAATAAAGGGACCATTCTCGAGGATTCCAACGTACAGTGGATTCACAGCTTTGATAAACAGTGAGAAACGTACAGTGGATTCACAGATTTGATAAATAGTGAGATTTTTCTTTTTCAAACATTGTAGTTGTCTTTATCGAAAGCTGGGATCTTGATACTACTCGACTTCTGTATACTCGTCATGATCTCAGATTTGTATATCAATCTGTTGCTCTGATACCAGTTGTTGGTCCTTGAGTATTGTAGAAAGGGGGGTTGAATGCAATACTAATAAAATTCAATCTATGCTTCAACAACTAAATAAATCCTATCAGTAGAAGAAATGCAATCACAAGTAGTTTTCTCACAAAATAAATATTATATTTATCTTGCGAAAGTGTTGCTACAACCTTGAGAGAAAGTATGTTTTTCTCAAGCTTCGATTCCTCAAGTGATACATGTATAGAATGAGAGAGGTAGTCTAAGTAAACTAATCCTATCTCTATCATCACAGGTTTGTGAAGCTGCTGTCATTTTCATGTGGCAGCTTCTTACAATTTGTCTACCCGTGTGTCTTACCTAAATTGTTATACAAACAAGTTTATCATTACAGGAAAAAGCAATCTAGATACATTCTATATTTAGCTAACACAATTCCAGTAGATGTTGATTTGTCATACTCTTGAATTGGTGAACTTTGTTATGTGATCTCTCAAGCTTCTGTCGTAGTCTTGCAGACCTGATGCAGTGTTGGGATACTACAGCACGCCTGTTTCTTGAACATCCAAACTGTCACATGTTTGACTGGGTAGATCCCCAATTCAAAGTTTATCCCTTTGAGACAGTATCCTGAACTCCAAGCTTGCTGTCACAGGAATGCGTTTTTGGTGACAGTAAGAAATCCCCGCAATATAGGCTATCAGGAGTTCCAAACTTGTTGTCAGGAGAATAGAGAGCTATTGTCTCAAGGCTTCCGCTGATGTTGCTGTCAGAGAAAATATGTTGTCTTGACTTGCAACATGTTGTCTTCTTGTAACCTTACTGTCAGTGCTATGACAGTTGTTAACGGAGGAATTTGGTGATAACAAATTTCGGGGATTGCCGGAATAACGAAATTGTGATGATGAGGGATTTTGGGTTTTTTGATGTTTGGGGCTGGACTTGAAAGGTGTCTCGACTTGTTAGATGTGTCGGATCCTATTCCAAGATGCCTGTGTACCCTGTTTATATATAGGGATCAAACCAACGCAGTTCTGTGATAGGATAGTGTTTTTAATCCCTGTGATTGTTAAGGGATATATTGAGATAAGTTGATTTTATCTTTTTAGAGTTATATTAGCGTTGTGATTCTTTCCTGATTTGAAAGAATCATTTGGAGATATTTTTTAGTAATTGATTGATTTAGATTGATTGTTTCCTCGTTTCAGAGAGAGGATATTACTTAGTGGTTAAGCAATAATTATTATTAGATCAATATTGGGAAATTAGGAGATAATTGAGGTAACCGAAATTATGGCGTAACAACTACCCCCCAGTTCTTCAGTGCAGCTTGATGGACTGGAGAACTAAGTGTGCTTTGATCTTCCGAATTTCCTGAGTCAATGAAACAACTAGGAGTAGAAGATTAGCAGATAATATGAAGAAGATAATTACCCGTAATATGCCTGTAAAATCGAGAGAGACAACATGATGCGCCCGTAATATGTATGTGCTTGCGAGAGAGATAACATGCGAGATGTGAGAAGAACATATGTACGAGTAACTTGTAAGTGTAGGAGAATGAGAATTAGATAATTACCTCGCCTTCTTATACACTCATGCAAAACAGAGTTTAAGAAAAGGGAAGAGTAACCTCGCCTTCTTATACACTCTATGCAAAACAGAGTTTAAGAAAAGGGAAGAGTAACCTCGCCTTCTTATACACTCTATGCAAAGCAGAGTTTAAGAAAAGGGAAGAGTAACCTCGCCTTCTTATACACTCTATGCTAAGCAGAGTTTAAGAAAAGGGAAGTGTGACCTCGCCTTCTTATACACTCTATGCAAAGCAGAGTTTAAGAAAAGGGAAGAGTAACTTCGCCTTCTTATACACTCTATGCAAAACAGAGTTTAAGAAAAGGGAAGTGTAACCTCGCCTTCTTAAGAGGTAGAACTCTCTTCTTGGTGAGCTTTCCGGAAGTACGGATAAGCACCCCGGAAGTACGGGTTTACCAAGGTACTCCAAGCAACACCTTCCACAAAGAAGGGCCTTCAAAATAATTCCAAACAACACCTTAAAGAAGGGCCTTCAAAAATATTAACATCTTCAATAGAGGGTCTTCAAAAATAATTTCCTCTTCGAAAGAGGGTCTTCAAAAATAATTTCCTCTTCGAAAGAGGGTCTTCAAAAATATTATTCTTCTTGGAAGAGGGTCTTCAAAAATATTATCCTACTCGAAATAGGATCTTCAAAAATATTATCCCCTTCGGAAAAGAGAGCTCTCGATAACATTACCCTTATCAAATAAGGATCTTCCACACTTATTTTTGTCCATGCATGAGCTAGTGAAGTAATCAAATCATGTGCTGCTAATATCGCATCACAATCCTTTAACATATCCATGATTCAGATTCTGTCCAGATCTGTTTTTTACCTTTTTGGCCCTGTAAACGATATTTTCTTGGAAAACACAAAACATGAAAGTTGTAGGAAACGAAAAGAGCTTTCTGATGATATATGGCTCATCAGAAACGGACTTATAACGAATCCGGAATCAAATAAAACGTCTGCTGATTAACTTCTCAATACTGAAAAACGGGATCTGATTATGTTTTGTGATTTCAAGAATAGATCGAAACATAATCTCAGAAAACACCAAGAACGAAATTTGTAGGAAATCGCAAAAGCTTTCCGGATCATAAAAAATCATCAAAATCTAACATGTAATAAATTTACTACGAATTTTATAAGATAGCTTATTTGTACGAACAAAATTATAAGAAAACTTATCTTTATTTTGAATAGAACCACGAACCACCGCCTCCACCGTTCTGTTCCTCCATTAAAGCCGCTCCAGATCCATAATAACCCCACATGCGTATTGTATAGATTGATTGTCCTCCACAATCAAAAATTATGCCCTCCTTCTAGCGTCAATTGTTAACGGAGGAATTTGGTGATAACAAATTTCGGGGATTGCCGGAATAACGAAATTGTGATGATGAGGGATTTTGGGTTTTTGGATGTTTGGGGCTGGACTTGAAAGGTGTCTCGACTTGTTAGATGTGTCGGATCCTATTCCAAGATGCCTGCGTACCCTGTTTATATATAGGGATCAAGCCAACGCAGTTCTGTGATAGGATAGTGTTTTTAATCCTTGTGATTGTTAAGGGATATGTTGAGATAAGTTGATTTTATCTTTTTAGAGTTATATTAGCGTTGTGATTCTTTCCTGATTTGAAAGAATCATTTGGAGATATTTTTTAGTAATTGATTGATTTAGATTGATTGTTTCCTCGTTTCAGAGAGAGGATATTACTTAGTGGTTAAGCAATAATTATTATTAGATCAATATTGGGAAATTAGGAGATAATTGAGACAACCGAAATTATGGCGTAACAACAATAATAATTATTTTTGCTGTCATCCTGATATACTCCTTGAGGCTTGAACAAACTAATGAACTTCTTCCAAGATTTATAAACAAGTTTATTACAACAAATGAAATGGCTACAAGAACATACTCTGGTTGTGACAGTATGTTCTACTTAATAAAATTAAGTATTACAAAACATAAAGTTAAGTTGTCTTCTAAGTTATCACCCATAAATCCTAACAGATACAGTATGTGTGAGTGTCAAGGTGTAGATAATAAAAAAGAAAAAGGTATAGTATGTGTGAGTGTCAAGGTGTAGATAATAAAAAAGAAAAAGGTATAGAAACAATAATAATGACAAGAATAAACATAAAAATGATGTTCATACATGGGTTGAGTTGTACGTGCCATTCTAGATATATATCAGCCACATCAGTAATATGAGTCATCTCTCCGTTAGATTTTTAACGTTTGTAACGATTAGTGATTTGATTGGAAGTTTTAAATAGTCTAATGATTTGACTGCAAGTTTTTTCAGTTGAATGATTCACTTGCAAGTCAATGGCTAGTTAAGTGACCAAAATGTCATTTAACCTGATAAACTCTTAACCCCTTGTTAAATTTAATTTACGGACAAATAAAACTCTTTACTCTTAATTTTATATTTTAACCGAAGGTAATACTTACACTAATGCAAGAGAATCCAAGAACTGGATTAACATTATAGAATTCAATTCTGAAGATTAAAAAATACACAATTATTATCAAAGATAATGTTCATCTAATCAACTGGATCGTATCTTTAATCTTTTGTTTGAAAAGAATTACAAGGAGGCAAGAAAACCAAAATAATCAGCCGGCCGGTGGTTGCCAAGCTGAAGCAGTCAACAAAGACAAGTCCTTCCAACCCAATTTCAACGACCCATTTTCTTCCACCAATGTATAGCCTTTCCAGGGAAACATTCCTAATAATAAACTTGCCTGTGCTGCTGGATTTCCAGCTAGCGATACCGTTCCGAACCCGATCCGTCTTAACTCTTCTCCCCATTTCTCAACTTTCACTTCACCTGTCCTTTTCGGACCACCTACAGCCACAATGTTCCTGATTTCGCATCCAAACAATTGTTGCTCAACCGTGTGCCTCTCGATATTATCGTCACCTAAGCCATCTCCAACTGCATCAAACAAAGCTGAGTAATAATGTAATGCTTCGACGAATCTTCCTAAGAAACTTCCAGCATGACTTAAATCTTGCTCAATTATTGTTATTAATTTTGGACGGAGAAGTGATAATAGTCTCAGTGTGCCTAAGTCACTACCAGTTACATCGTATAGACAATGATGCATCCAGTGAACTACTATGGCTTCTCCTGCTAATCTCACACCGAGCTGAGTCAAGTCTGTTATGTTTCCGATTTTTCCTTGTAATGGTAAAAATTCGAAAGGCAGGCTTAATGAACTAGCGAAATCAGCTAATCGACGACCTGTTGCTTCCAGAAGCTCGATTGATGAACCTACACCAGTGATTTTAATAGACCTGATTTTACGAGTACGTGAGGCCAGGATATGAAACAATCCTGGCCACTGAAGACCTTGCATTATATCAAGATCGATTATGTGTACATGATCCTCTCCTTCTAAGGCCTGGAAAATCGCTTGGTTCGCGGTGAAATGAGAGAATTTAATAAGTGGACTGATGGAATTGTACGATTGAAGCGAGTTACATATTTTTTGGCATTGAGTTAGGGTTAAATTCTTGATATTGAGAGGTGAGTAAGTTCCTAAACAGGAACTAATTATTCGAGCTTGTAAAGCCTCAGCAAAATAAGCAGCAACTCGTTCGGGTGAAGAGCCGTAAGGCGAAGAGAGTTCGGAGATTTCAGGAAGTAAATCACTTGCATCTTCGAGATTATCGACAGCTACGCATTCAGCGCATTGTAGTAATAAGCCTAGTAGACGGAGACCTGTGTATTCAGCTCCGTCGTCTTCGAGATGAGTGACTTTCTCGCCAGAGACTGAGGTTTCGCCAGAGTAGTTGAGACGTTTGTGAGTGGAGCTGTCGTCGGCAGGGTCGTGACTGCGCTTGGATTTCATTGTGGTAGAGTTTGGGTCGGAGGTGTTGATGGGAAGGTGAGGGACTAGACTATGAAGCATGATCGAAACTTGCAGGAGAGAGAGAGAGAGAGAGATGGGAAGGGAGGGAGAGAGATTGTTGTCAGGGTAAAGAAGGGAAGGGAAGGGGATGGGAAAGAAAAAGGAGGGAGGGAGGGAGGGAGGGAGGGAGGGGGGAAGAAGGAAAGGTGGATAGCTTTTTGGTGGTAATCGTGGTTGAGAGGGTCACCCTTTGTCTCTTTCTCATTGTTTCTTTCCAAATTCTTTTTTTAATTTCTGATGTGTATATTATGTTATTATAATACTAGTTTAAACTACACCGCAATTATTTTGATTTAGGACGACTAATGCTTTTTATTCCTTCACCATTATCCTCATCATTACATCATCTCTTCTAATCCTTTTGTTCACTTCATCTTTTTTTTTTTTTTTTAACTCCTGCATAATCTGTTTCAAGTTAAATAGTTTTCTATCCTGCTAAATTTTGTTCCAACACCCAAAACTAGTGCTGTAATTCGAGTCGAGTCGGGCGAGTTCGAGCCGGGTATTAATTTGAGCCGAGTTTTTTTTTCACGAGCCGAGCCGGCTCGTTTAAATTAAACGAGCCTAATTTTCTGCCCGAACTCGGCTCGTTTAATTTCACGAGTCGAGCCGAGCCGGCTCGTTTAGTTAAACGAGCCTATTTAAACGAGTTGGGCGAGCCGGATCGTTTAAAATTATACTTAAACGAGCCTAATATTCTACCCGAACTCGGCTCGTTTAATTTCACGAGTCGAGTCGAGCCGGCTCGTTTAGTTAAACGAGCCCGATCTTATGTTCGAGCTCGGCTCGTTAACGAGTTCGAGTCGAGCCGAGCCTTATTAAACGAGCTGAGTCGGGTCGGGCTCGTGAGCCGCCCGACTCGAATTACAGCCTTACCCAAAACTGATATTAACGAACCTCTCAAGAGATTAGGAAAGCGGAATTACCGGAATCATATTATATATTCAACAAAATTGACTCCAAATTTTTAGTAGTAATTTTTCTACTCTCTTCTTCATTTAATTGACTACCATTTTTCAGGGCTAATATTCCTCTCCATCTTTCCGAAGATGAATCTATTTCCCCATTAGACTGTCATCATTAATTTCAATGAATTTTAATTTTATAATTACGTCTGTTACTAAACTGAGTCCCGTGAAAATTAATATTTTGATCTTTTAAGCATCGACATGTAAGTTGTATTCAAAGATCACTGATTATTTGTCACAGTAGCAGGTCGAATTAACATTTGTATTATGAATCTTTCAATCATTTAACACAGCCTTCAAGATGAACCTCAGTCCAAAAGCCACCCAAGCCATATGTATATTATATTTAATATTTACAGAAACATGAATATATATAATCCTCCTCGGATCCGTCATTGTTTTTTTTTTAATTCGAGCAAGCTTTGAATACTTTGTCCAGTCACAAATATAATCCTCCTCGTTTCGTGTCGGGTAAGTCGTGTGGTATATAAAATTGTCGGGTTTTGAAATATATGCACGTAGACTCGGGAGTTTTATTAGTTTATTATTGTGTTCTAAATCCTGTAATAAAGCTAAAACATCGTCATCGATGTATACAATAGCGTCTAGTTTCATTTGTCCTGCTCAATATAATTATGGCAAAATGACGAGAGTGGAAAACAATGCGTCTGTTAATTTTTGCAGTAAAAGTGTTTCTCTAACCTGCAATTGGTCACTATTATTGCATATTTGTGCAGTCCCAATAATTTTCCAAACTTCTTAATATTAGTTTATTTGTAATTAACTTTTAATTTTTATAGCAATTATTTCTGATTAATTATAAAAAAATATACTTTTCAATGATGTTCTTCAAATCTAGAAGATATCCTAACATTAGTCTAATTTAAAAATATAAAATCTACTAATTCACAATATATTTCTTAATACTTAGAGAAGTAAGAAACGAATCTTAAACACAACTTTGGGGACTTGACCTTTAATCCTCTATAAATACGTAGATATTTTGGAGTAAAATTTGACATATCTAACATAGCGAGACCTATCTTTAACTCCAAAAAATAAAAAATTCTCATTATTAGAATTTCGTTATTCCAATAAATTAAAAAATTTGTTATTACCAAATTATTTCGTTAGTAATTGTCACTAGAAGAAGGCATAATTTTTATATTGTGGGGATAATCAAATTACACAATAGGAGGCTTATCACAGATCCTAAGCAACTTTAATGCATAAAATTTTGTCCATACAAATCAATTATCACGTAAATTCGTAATAAATTCAATATGTGTAGGAATTTGATGGTATTTTATGATTTAGAAAGTTTTTTCAATTTCCTACAATTTTTATTCTTGATTTTTTCTTAGATTATATTTTGATCTATTGGAAATCATAAAACACAATCACATCACGATTTTCAATACGACACTTTATTTGATTTTCGATTCGATAAATTGGTTAATGATGATTCATATATAGTCGAGAAAAAATGTGTACCAAATCTAAAAAATAGATAGTCAATGAATCAAAATAAAGTTAAAAATCTGATTCAAATTAAAATATGAATACTAAACAAGGTTATACAGAAATTTATGATATATCGTTTGTGATGATCCAACAATACTCATTCGGAGTTTCCTGGCATAACGAGTATTTTCGTATCAAGCAGACATGTATGCGGATGAGATGAACTAATGGGAGGTGATCTAGGCTAAAGTCATGGTAAATTGAAAATTGTAGCATGAAATTCGTTTATAAAGACACAAATTTTAGTTAAGAATTAGTTAAAATTTTATTGTAAATTTTTAAAAATTAATAATAATTAATTTTAGTCCAAATTATTTTGTAATCTCGAATTCCGTGCACAACCATTTAAAATAATCATAATATTGATATGAAATATAAACAATAATCATTCAATAACGGGAATGAGGCGGTGTTGATAAAAGTTGGCCACAATTTAGCTATTGTTTTAATCGACCATAGAGATTGCTTCACAAGCTGGAATCTTTGGTTATTGTTTTGTCCCTCGGCTTTACTCAGACAAGTTACTTGCATGTAATTCCATTGTTTCTTTCCCCTTGGCTTTTGTTTTCATTCCCCCCACCTTTATATTTTTTTAATAAAAATTAATCATCTTTAAATATAAAAAAAAATTGGTCTCTTGTCTTCCGCTTGTCGTTGGCCCTCATTCTACTTTTCTTGTAACTGATGTGAACTTATGAATGAAATACAGTAGTAGTTAGCATTGTTAATTACTTCAACTTATTTTGTTATTAAAACAATGACTAACAAGAAATGTGATCCAACAACTGCAATTCACACAATCTTTGAGTTTGGGAACCCTGGCAATAATATCGAATGAGGATCTTGAATTGTCCTGTCAAGTATCAAATCATAATGTAAAGAAGGTATTGATATATTCAAGACAGCTAGTTTTGTTGTACCTGGCTGCAAGATGATACTGATGAGCAGTGGCGTATCTAGAAATGAGAATTAGCGGGGTCGAAAATTTATCTAATTGTGCAAAAATTTTCTTAATAGTTTTGATCGGTAACAACCGCTAGCAATCTCAAAAATGTTGTTGGACAGATTTTCGACCATAATTCACTTGATTATTTGTGAATGGTCAATAATTTATTTGGCCCAAAACGTGAAATATGATAATTATAAAAAAAAGATCAGATTTAGAGTTAGTATAAATGGTACAACTTGTAATACGTGATTACAAAAAGAGAGAAGAATAAATTCTTCAAAACTCCAGCTACTTTTGACAACTACCTAAACTAGAGCTTCAGCTATTTTGTACCAACTACCTAAACTAGCTTTCATTTTGGGAATTTTTAGGAGCTACAAAACTACACAACTCTTTCAAAAACTTGGCAACATATTTTCTTTTTTCTAACTTTTTCTCTCGCAAGATCTAAACCTACTACTGGCCTGTGTCAATACTAGAGTGCGAGATATCATCTTTAACAAGAAATCACAACTCTTGCTTTTCGATGACCCTGAATTTACTTTACTGAATTTTATAAAAAACAACTCATACAAGTCAGTCAGAGGTCTCATGCCCAAGATTCTGCGTATAAAATGTACAACAACATACAGTCCTACGTACCCCGATTAGAGCTGGCCAAACGATCGGTCCGGGACAAGTCGTGCCGGTTCACAGGCGGATCGAGTTCACCAACCATAAACCCGGAACCGGCACGTTAGTACTCACGAGGCAGGGCGAGCCCTGCCGTGCTAAATAATGGTTGGCTCGTGCACGGCTACGCGAGTTGGCGGGGTGATTTGCGGGTCGGGCGGTTCAAATATAATTTTTTTTAAAATTTTAATTCGATACAAACAATTGTTTGAAACTATAAAAAAAAATTGGAAGAAAAGAGGAAGGTACCTCTATAAATTTTATTAATTAAAAGTAATGTTACAATTAATTTGAGAGAACTCCTCTCTAAAAAAAAACGGAACAAACCGCATTAACATATTATTTTTGAACTTTTTGTACCGGGAAATCGCTTTATAGTCCACCATACAGAGACGTCAATGACTTTCTATCTACATCCAAAACAAACCAAAGTACAACATTTTTGTAGGGAATATTGACCATAATTTCTAATAATTTACAAAAAAAAAAATTATACGAAATTATCGAAAATTAATTAATTGTAAGGGAATTAAGACTGGGGAGGAGGGCAAATAGGACATATTAATATCATTATAAATGATATGGAATAAAAAGAAAGGGAAATGAAGTGAAATGGGTTAATAGTGATATGAAATAATGTACTCTATCTTTCTCCCTGACTTGTAGAACTGTATTGTTACTTTTGCTTTCAAGGGTGCCTTTCATTTTAATCTGGTATTAAGTGGATGTGTCGTGCCGGTTCACGGGCGGGCATGCCGGTTCATGGACGAATCGGGCACGAGCCGGTTTGACGTGTCGTGTCGTGCGCAGTTAACAGATTCTGGACCCGTATTCACCCTGTTTTCTGTAGCTGTTCGTGCCGGGTTGATTCGGCACGTTACCGAACCGAGTTATACGAGTCAATCTAACGTACCGGGTACGGGTTAGACGTTCCAACCCGATCGTCTGGCCAACTCTACCCCCAACACCTCTCGGCGTAGGTGTATATCCTTCGCTTCCTTTACAAGATGTCAATGATTCAAATTTATATAAAAACATGTGCAAGAGCAGTGTACAACTACTAATGCATGTGAGTGTGCATGGTATTATTGTGTGCTGATAGAGTATATATTTATATATATTTTATATGATTTTATTCCTCATATTTATTATATTTTGTATTTAATTGGATTTTTATTTAATAAATTTTAATGTTTTATTGTAGGAAGCATGAAAATCCTAAACTTGGAAGGATTGGAGAATAAAGAGCTTAATTTGGAGATTTATTAGAAGGAACTTCGGATTTGTTGGGCTGCATGCACATAATTCACTATTTGGGTCATATCTTGAGTTCTAGAAGTCAGAATTGGACGATTTAACAGTCCACACGAAGATAATGAAAATCTCTTTCATTCTAAAGTGGTCCGATTATTAAATTAATTCAGGAAAGGCCCAGAATTACTGAAGAAAAGCCAGCTACAAATTTTCCTTGTAAAAACAGAATCAGTTTAGGAAACATACTTGTACTTTCCTCAAGGCATTAAAATATTGAAGGATATATATATATACATCAGATCTGAGAGATAGAGATATATACATAGGTACATACATACAAAGCGAGACTGGTATTTTTCTTGGAGAAATATTAAAGGTTTTTATTATTTGTTCTTAATATTATCATGTGTTCTTATTATATTATGCGTTTTGTTAATTTAATTATGAGTGAGTAGATATTTAATCTAGGGTTAAGTTGAACCCTAGTTATGATTGATGTATGATTTTCCACAAACCCCTAATTTAGTTATGTTGTATGCTCTTGCTTATTGAGTTATGCTTAATTAACAATAACATGTCAGACGTGATTATGCGTATTGTTTGAACCCAAGATCTATTTATCATCGAAAGTTGGACTTGGATGGTTGTGATTTATCCAATAAGGACATGAACTTCTCCATGAAAATAGGTAGAACGGATTGTTAGGAAGTTAGGATGTTGTGTTTAATGTCTCTAAATTGCATGATACCATGAAAATAGGTTTGAGTGTATTTTAGAGAAGCTATTAATACTCGAGAGAGGTTATTGGTATTTTATAGGCCGCGTCTTTCCTCTTGAGTATCATATGATTAATTGGGGTGGACAATCATAATTGCATTGATTCATGCTAGTGGGGATACTTAATTCTATATGTTTTTAGTTAATTGATAAATACCACATATTTGCTTTAGTATAATATTTAGATTAATAATCTCTCAACAATTTATTATGTTACTTGCTTAGTTGAATTGAATCAAGAATAACTAGTGATTGATACGTTTGTCTTTGCGGGATCGACTCTGACTTGCCCTACTACATAGTTAGAAGGATTTGTTAGATATTATTATTTGATAGGCACGCGACAGCCTTGTCAAATTTTTGGCGCCGCTGCCGGGGACAAAGCGGTATTAGATTAGTTAATTTTTGAGTTAGTTTAGCTAAGTCTTTTAGTTGTGTTGCTTCGGCTATTATTCCCTTGTTATTTGATCTTTGTTTCTAGTTTCCTTGTTGCATGCACACTCGAAGTTCAGGTACAAAAAATTTGATTGCTCTTGATCCTGAAATTGAAGCTACAACAAGAAGACAAGCAGGACTATGATGGAAAAATAAAGACAAGGAAGTTATGGGTGAGACAGCAGCTAAAGCTCTCAGGGAGCATGGTATGCCAGACGCTACAGACGTACTCTCCAGTATTGTCAGACCAACAATCACGGCTACCCACTTTGAACTCAAGCCACAATTCATCCAATTCGTCTCCAATGATTCTTTCGCAGGATTGTCCACTGAAAATCCCGTTGATCATCTTGAGAGTTTTCTGGAAAAGTGTGATACTCTAAAGCTGACCAATGTTAGTGATGATGCAATAAAGCTGCGCTTATTTCCTTTTTCTCTTCGAGATGCAGCAAAAGATTGGTTGAAGGATGAAGGACCAAATACATTCACTACTTGGGATAGTCTAGCAAAGGCGTTTCTACTTAAATTCTTTAGTCAGAAGAAAACTTCAAAGCTCAGGAATGAAATATCTAACTTTCGTCAAGATGATGACGTGTCACTTCATGATGCTTGGAGAAAATTCAAACGACTTCAGAGACAATGCCCTCACCATAGAATTCCTGACTGGTTGTTGATCTAAACATTCTACAATGGGTTAACACAAGAGTTTCGAAATTTTGTTGATGCTTCTTCTGGTGGATCTATTATGAAAAAGAGTACGGGGGATGCAAAAACTTTGTTAGACGAGATGGCGTCTAATGATAATTATCCTTACAGTGACAGAAATCATCCTAAGAAGGGTGGTAAGTATGATGTTGATGCTCTAACCATGTTGAATAATACTATGCAGGCAATGGTTAAGAAGATTGAGCAATTGGATTCTAGAACTGCATCTACGGTTGCCTCATGTGAAATATGCGGTGTAGTTGGACACACTCAACATGCTTGTCAATACAATCCCTCTGGAACAACAATGGAACAAACAAATGCCCTCTACAACCAAAATCAAAGGCCACACTATATGTTAGGCCGAATACACAATATATAATCAATATATGTATGAGAAGCACAATTAAGAACACTATTTATGATCAATAAACTGAATTATATAAATAACTCTTCTCTCAGTGATGTTAAAAAATCATAGAGAGCTGCTAGGTTATAAGAATAATGTATTCAGTATTCGCATCCCTTTTAGGGTTAACCTATCTGTGTTTATATAGTACACAGCTACATAATCAATCTCTAATTGATATCCTATAAATCAGCTATACAATTTATATCAATCTAGGATTACTTCTGTCTTCTGTCCCGTTTATTTAGCTATCTCAATATATTCTGCTTCTTTCCATCTTCAGAATATATTGCTTCTAGAATCTTCATGTTAGCACCGACAGCTAAAATAAACTCTCATCCCATCAGACTTTAAATAAACTCTGATTGGCTTCAAGTAAACTCTGATGAGTACCTGTTTCTTAAACACTGATAAAACAATCATTAGCAATTATATCTAACAATCTCCCCCAACTTGTGCATAATAAAGATGTACAAGTTAATAGATAATTGATGATGTCAAAACATATAACAAATGCAGTGTTTAAATATAATCAGAGTTTAACTTTAACTTAGAACAGAAAACTTTAAAAACTTACAGTCAGACTTTACTTAATCTCTTCAATATCAGGCACTGTCCTGAGATAATCGATGAGAAGCCTCCTTTCAGCTTTTTCCAGCTCATCTACCACGATCCCTTTCAATTCTTTAAGCTCTGGATCACTTTCTCCAGTCTGGTATATAGCAGCTCTTAGAGAATAAATGTTGTTCTTCCTCATTTCATTCCCTAGCCGGATATAGTAAGATTTGTCAGACTCTAAGTTGAACTCCAAGACTTTTATTCCCAGTGCTGTCTTGAACTTGGCACTGTTTCTCTTCATCTCAACAATCTTTCCATAAGCATCTCTGTACTTAGGAATATATGCACTTGAAACACCTCCTCCAAACATAGCTTTTGTCTTCAGCATCCTTTCTCTTAGAACTAGAGAAGCATTGTGAGTACTTCTATTTTTGATTTTGAGAAGATATAGAACATACTCAAGCTCTTCCCATAGCTTTATTTGAACATCAGCTTCTCCTATTCTGTATACTCTTCCATCAGACATAAAGTATAACAGAAACTATTTCTTTAACCCTTTGTGGTAAATCATCTGAACAGACACTAGTTTGTCAAGATTTTCTTGAGTAACCCCAACACCAGGTTCTGCCAGTGATGTTTGATCTAGAGGTCTGTTATTTATCCTTTTCTCTCTATGTGAACCCAAACCAGACTTATCATAAGATTCTTTTCCAAGTACTGTTCTGGTTTGAAGAAAATTCACAGATTCTGGCTTCAGAGTTTCAGGCAGTATAGGTCTTCTGAATCCTTGGAGTTGTGTAAATGATTGAGTTTGCACAACTTGAGCAACGTCAGAGGTTGTCACAACTTTAGAAGAATCATCAACTTGAGCTTTGTCAGTGGTTGATTGATTTAGAACAGATTCAACTTGAGCTATGTCAGAGGTTGAATAATTTTTCTTTGTTACTATATCTTCTATCAGCTTCCCTTTGCCCTTACCAGAAATAATATCTGTTGGCCTTCTTGAATATTGCATACTCTGTTGAGAGTTTTCCTTGATAGAGATACCTAGTTCTTTCTTTCTTGGAACTTTTACAGCTTTCTTCTTGTAATTTCCAGAAGCAACTTTCTTTCTATGTTCTTCAGATAGCATCTTCATTTCTGCTTCCAAATCCTCAACTGTCACTTCACCATCATGCTCATCTAAAAACAACTTGGCTGCAATCTCTTCATCAGTTATTGGATTAGCTGAAATCACTAGACTCTTAAGTCTTGAAGAAGATTGAGCATGAGTACCAGAACCAGTAGCACCAGAGTTTATCATATCAGAGTTTGTCTGTCTAGCAGAGTTTGACCTAAGTCGCCCTTGCTCTTGAGAAGATTTCGACCTTTGCTCTGCTCCTCTGCTTCCACCATCATTTGCATCATCCCTCAGTCTTAAGGTTGGAGTCCTTTTGCATTTGTCTTTAGAAACTCTCTCCCCCTTTTTGACATCATCAGGAATAAACACTGATGTCAGCAACTCCAGTGATGCAGCAATAGAAGTTAGTTGTGAAGACATAACAGTCTGATTGCGTTCAACATTAGTAAGCCTCTGCTTGATCTCCTCTTGATCCTTTTGCATAGATGAAAATTGAGCTCTATCTTTCTTTAGTGCTAACTCCTTAAGTGAAATATCATTACTCAATCCAAGAACAACCTTGTGAGTCTCATCAAAGCGGTTGTGCAATGATTTAACTTGAACAATGGTCGCCTTAAAATGTGAGAATAACTCAGGATTAGTAATCTCTGTAGCAGTCTTATGTACAAAATCAGCAGCCCTTTGAGTAGAGAAAATGCAGTCTGCTCCTGACCAATTAGCATAATGCATTTCCCTGAAATGATCTTCAGTGGCATTGTGATTTTCTTTGATAGACTCTGCTGTAGGATCTCTTAGAAAAGGTATAGACTCATCAGAGTCTGAAAGTTCAGCATTGATCCCAGAGTTTGCATGATCAGAGTTTACAGATGTATGATCAGCATTTTCAAAATCAACTCTATCTTCATTAGCATTCTCCTCTAACTGCTCTGTAATTTCTTCAATAACATTGTCAGCAATAACCTCAGTATTTACCTGTGCAGCTTCAGGAATCTCAGAGTTTACAATAACCTCTGTTTCTATAGGAACAGTCTATGCAACAATATCTTCTGTTTGTATAGTAGGTTCTTTAACATTCTCTGCCATAGCTTCATCAAAATTCTCTATAGCAGCTTCAACTACCTGAGCAGCTTCAAGTACCTGATCAACCTCCTCACCCTTTTCAGAAATTGTATTATTGACAGAGAGAATCTCTGTATGAGTTGCAATTGACTCATCTAGAATTTGAGTGGGTTGATCCGCTGCCACATCCTCAGTATCACAAACACTGATACTAGGATGTGCTTCAACATTTGCATCAAAATCATCAAATAAAACATCTTGATCAAAATCAGCCTCTATATCAGCATTTGACAAGTCAGGCACAGAGACTGCTTCAACATTTTCAGTAGCCTCCTGAACAATAACTTCAGGAGCTTCAGTATCTACAAAAATCCTGTCCTCATCATCAGCATTTACAACAGGCTCCTCAACAACAACTTCAGGAGCTTCATGCTGGACAACTTCATCCACATTATCAAAAAGATAATTGGCTACTAATCTCCTTTTTCTCTTATGAAGAGTTTCATTGTCAAGATCATCCTCATCATTTGCTTTTGATCTATTGGCTCTCCTTTTCTTGTAATGACCCTTTGGCTCATCATTTGATTTGGACACCCCTACATCAGTAGCTGGTCTAACAGACCTTGCAGGTTTAAAACCAACATGCTTAGTCCTACCACTAGATTTAGGTTTGACAGATGTTGATGGAGGAAGCTCTGTTTGCAAAGGTTCTGGTTGAGAAGGAATTTGTGTTTGTGAATTAACTTGATCATCTACAAACTGTTGCACAGATGCAGACAGTAACAAATCTCCAACAACCCCTTTCTTAACATCTTTGTTAATAAGATCAGAGAATATCCTCTTGTGTAATTTAAAACAAGAAACATCTTCAGCAACAATGTCTACCCCTTGGACACAGTAAGAGAACAAAATCTGACAAAATCTAGAAAAGTATACTACCCCTCTATTCTCTGTCATTTTCTCCCTTAAATTATTCAATACAAGTCGTGCAAAATCAAAATGATTATCATATAATAAAGAATACCCGATTTGCAGACTGTCCGTGGGAATAACATCCCAGTTTGTGCATTTCTTTCCAAAAGTTCTTGTGATGCAATCAAAGAAGAAGCTCCACTCCTTCCTTAAGAATGGTCGTTTCAACTGTCCAATCTTAGTCAAGGGTCCAGAATACCCAATCTCTCGCATCATCCTCAGCAAATCATTATCACCCATTCCAATGGTATATGACGAAAACTCAGGAAACCCCATTGCAGCACGAATGGTTCCTGAAGTAATTACATACTCTGTTTCTTCAAATTCAAAAATTATAGATGGGTTACCAGTCTCACCACCATCATCATAAAGACCCGACTCCCAGAACGCCTTGATTTGAGAACCAGAAAGTTTTGCTGGTTCTACTAAAGCACGCCCAATCGCTGACTGAGCAAGAAATTCTTGAATCATATGAAAAGCTTCTGGTGCGTTAGTAGTGTTTAGTGGTGCTGCGTAGTTGTTTGGAACAAATTCTAACCCAGAAGAAACAAACGCTGTAGTTGCCATTTGAAAGATTTGAAAGAATAACAAAGAAACTGATGCAAAAGCTTCAAAAGAGTTTGTAAGTAGAAAGGTGTTTGTGAATATGTGTGTGTGACAATAGATGTGAATTGAAGTAAGATGTGAAAGGTTTAGACGTATGTGTGTGTATTGTATAAATATGAAATTCAAAATTAAAAACTGAACAGTTTTTAATCATTAATACACAACTGTCTTACTCCGTTAACTGTGTGAGTGGGACACGTGGCACACATGCAATGACTCACAGCAGTAATTGGCAGTTTCCAATGCGCATGCGCAGTAAAAACAGCAATAATTACCGCCTTTTACACTTTTCTAGACACTCAACCTCTCTCCTCTGTTTAATACAAATTAGAACCGTTACCAATCATACTCTTTTATTTTCAAGAATGTTTTCTCAAAATTGTTAACTGTTTGAAACAAATAATTAATTTTAATCATCAGAGATTAAAATAAAATTACCTCAGCGTAGAGTACACAGTTCATCAGTGTTTACCAATCCTCCTCCTTTATAAATAAACTCTTTTCACAAACTGTACAGGTGTGAGTATTTGTGTGTGAATTAGCAGAGTTTACTGAATATGAATATTTAGATCATCTCAAAGTGCATAAAATCCACAAACTAAAGCAGTAAAAACTGGTTGCTCAAACTCTCATATAAAATAAAATCTGATTTTTATATCTAAACTCTGTATTCTGATATCCTTTCATTTGGATATATCTTTTATTTTCACCCCCTTTATATATATAATTTTTTTTTCCCAGTAATCAGTGGTTGGCACTAGTCACCAAAAATCAAAGATTTTAGCCCTTATTTCATACAATAAGTTCCTGGATCTTCCTAGGCACAACATGATCTCAAAGGAATTTGTGCTCTTTTTGGCATCTTTTGATTTGAGGGTGAAATATTTGTAACTAATTTTCAGAGTTTACACTTTTCATCAGTTAATACAATTAATTTATGAGAGAAAATGCAAACAGCTAATACAGACTCAGTGTATAGGATCAATAAACTAAGAGATACTATAAATATAGAGACAGTATCATGCTGTGTAAAATTTCTGCACATTTTGTAATTTAGAATTTATAATACTTAGAAGAATTCATGATTACTTACTGAAAATCATGCTTCATACAATTTTCTTCATTGGTCCATGTGTTTCAGACAAAAATCACAATCAGAGTATAATATCAGAGTTTAACCGACAGAGTATGACTGACAGAGTATGACTAACAGAGTTTACTATCAGAGTTTAACATACTGGTACAAATAACAGTTAACACATGCAAAGAACCATGAGTGTTAGGCTCAAGACATGTCTGAATACCACTATTAACAAGCCTACACTATGTGACTATGTCACACTACATGACCTAGTGATTTCTATCACTGGGATAGAGTATAGGTCTCTAAATGTACTTGTCTTGTTCTCATGAACAATAGCTTTATCATGTATGCTCAGATTTATAATGAGCTTAGTAAAGTTTCTTGCATCTAGATTGTATATATAGGCCATTGAATAATTATCCTGGTAGAAGTTCAGAAGTGTTCATGCAGCAGGATAGAGTTGAATAAGGCTATGAAGAAATAAGTTGCAGGAATTTGTCTAAGGCATTATATAGCAAAGTCAAAAGAAAGCTATGTCGTGAAGTCACCAATAACCATGTCGTGAAGTACTATATCGCATAGTCCATTTTGTACTATGTCGAGAAGTCCTCAAGACACATGTCGTGAAGTGTTGAAGTCAGCAAAGTCAAAAGAGCCTAGATCGTGAAGTCCTCAGAAGCCTTATGTCGCATAGTCATCAAATGACCTATGTCGCATAGTCATCAAATGACCTATGTCGCAAAGTCTTCAAAGGCTATATCGCGTAGTCCTCACAAGGGAGATCGCGAAGTCAGGGAGAAAGTGGAGTTCACGATATCAACACTTAGCCGTTTATAACAAGACAAATCAAGGTACAGAACCAAGAATCAAAAGGAGACAAATACTGAAGCATTTGTTCTGGCAAGGTGGTCCAAAGAACAGATGGCAAATCTACAGCTAAACTTGGAGAGAAAGATAAGAGACAAGCAGCTACAGAAATGGGAAAGACTCCGAAAAGCAGGTGGTCCTTCCTGACACAGTGAACTTCTTATGGCAGGACAAGTTGGACTTTCAGAAGGGGTAGCTGTGTAATATTGTGTGTGCCTAGTTTGTATAGGTGAATATATATATCGTGCACACACAACTGTAAGCTGTAAGAGAGATACACATAGTTATTTGCTAAGCTCTTTTCTCTGTAAGCAAGCAAGTTCAAACTGTTCTTGTTTAGAAGCCAGAAATTCGATTGTGAATTTCCTGGAAAGCTGTAGTATTTAATTTGCTTATACAAAGTAGATTAAAGTGATTGTGTGTGTTATTTACTTTCTGCATATTACATATCATAATCACATACAGTTGTTTACTTAGGTTTCAAGAATCGAAAAATATATCAAACTATCCATTCACCCCCCCTCTGTCTAGTTTCTAGTAGTATTCATTTCTAACAAGTGGTATCAGAGCGTAGGCTGTTAACGTACAAACAGGAAAAGATCAAGAATGAGTTCACAGAAACTAAGCAGTATCAAGATTCCTCCCTTTAACAAGGAGCACTACAGTTTATGGAAGAAGAAGATGTTGCTTTTCATCAAAGCTTCTAACCCCATGTATTTAGATATTCTAAAGCATGGTCCCTTCATTCCAATGATCGAGATTGGTGAAACAACCAATGGCACTGAGATTGTACCAGCAAAACATGTGCCCAAAGATCCCTTAAAATACACTGATCCTGAAAAGGAAAAAGTGGCATTGGATGGACATCTTCAACTTATCATTTGTGAATCTATGGACTTCAACATGTATGGCACTGTTGCTCATTGTACTAGTGCCAAGAAGATGTGGGATCTTATAGAAGTGCTCTGTGAAGGAACTACTGAAGTAAGAAAGAACAAGAAGCAGATTCTTGTTTCACAATATGAAGCCTTCATGGCTCAGCCAAAAGAGGGAATCACAGAAGTGTTTGAGAGATTCAACAAGCTGATAAACGAGCTCAAACTCTATGACAAACACTATGAAACAGAAGAGCTAAATATGAAGTTTCTACTAACTCTGCCAGATCACTTGGAACCAAGAATCTCTTCCCTTAAAGAAAGAGATCTGACAAAGATTGGTTTTGATGTGTTGTATGGTGTTTTAAAGACATATGAGTTAGAGCTGTTTCAAAAGAGATCTATTCAAGCAAAGCAAGGATTAGTGGCTAATACCTCCTGTGCACTTATTGCTGACAACCTAAGTCAAAGAATGGACTCTCTTAAAATCAGTCAGGTCAAGATTGAGGAACTGGAAGTTGAAGACACTGGTGATGAAACTCAGGTTGTGTATGATTTACCTGAAGAGGATGAGTTCTACAGTATAGATGAGCTGGACAAAATGGAAAACAAATCTTTTGCTTATATGGCTAGGAGGTATCCTAACATAAGGTTTAAAAGAAAGCAGCCATTTAGGTCCAAGTTCAATAATGGAAACACTGGTGGATCTAGTGGCTCAAACACCTTCAATAAAGGAAAAGGGATTGCTGGTGCTGCTAAAGGTGGATACAAGACAGGAAGTGTGGATAGGACCAAAATAAGGTGCTATAACTGCAATGAACTTGGGCATTTTGCCACTGAGTGCAAAAAGCCTAAACAAGTCAAGAAGGACAAAGCATACTTAGAGCTTGAAGCTAAGTATGAGGCTCTACTCAAGAAACAACAGGGCAAAGCTTTTATTGCTGAGGGAAAATGCTGGGATGACTCTGATGAAGAAGAAGAACAAGAATACTCAAACTATGCCCTGATGGCATTTTCTGATGAAGGTGATTCAAGTCAGGTACCTATTCTTACTTCTCTTGATATGACTCCCCTTCAATATAAGCAAACTGTTGAAGATATGAGCACTGAGATGTTTAATATTCATACTAGCATGTTAGTAGCTAATGAAGAAATTGACAGACTAACTGCTAAGAATGTTGAGCTTACAGAAAAGAATGAGCAACTTGAGTTAATGGTTGTGAACCTGGATGGTTTGAAAAAGGAGGTTGAGTATCTTAAAAACAAAGTGATTTGTGCTGAGCAGATAGAGAATGCCCTTAGAGAACAAATTGCTGAAACTGAACTGAAACTAAGAAGCTTCAAAAACTCCTCTGAACTTATTCAAACCTACCACAAGGAACACACTGAAGACTGCAAGGTTGGAGTTGGTTTTGACTATGATAATGACAAGGGAAGGAAGAAGGTCAAGGGCAAAGGAAAGGAAACTTTTACAAACAAAAATGCCCCAACCATACTGTCAAGTGTTGAACTGCCCATCTTCAGAAAGAGTGTTGTTGAGTTTGATGAGGAACTACTGATCATCAAGCAACAGCTACTTGAAGAAGATGAGGCTGCTAAGAACACTTCTTCCTTTCCTGAACTTGTCAATCAGAAAGAGACCAAAGACAATCTTGTCAAGAGTCCTAAAGCAAAGAAAGAAGTTGTTAAGAAAAGGAAACAAAACAGAAACGGTAAAGTTGGTGTTAACAAAGGAAACAACTATGCTTATGTGCCAAATGCTCCCAGGAAACAATGTCAAAAATGCCTATCTGTTAATCATTTGACTCATAAGTGTAGTAAGCCTGAAATTGTTGAAGTTGACAACCTAAGTAACCTTTCTGCAAGCATAAATTCTAGTCATGATTCTTTCTGTGGTAAGCCAAACTGCATGACATGCTATGTGACTGTGATTGCTAACTGTTTATCTCTTAAACATAAACTTGACTCTGCACAATCTGGTGAATCACACACACACATACATTCTCATAGGACAGGGTCCCCAATCAGGGTTGAGAGGGTGAAAACTTCATGTGAGCCTAAGAGTGTAAACTACAAAGCCACAGAAAAAGTGAAGTCTCCTACTATGAGAAATGCAATTTATGACAGAAGAATTATTAATCAAAATGTTTCTAAATCATCTGGACCCTACCAAGTGTGGGTACCAAAAACAACTTAGTCACTTTGTGAATGCAGGGCAACAGGAATAAAAGAGTCATATGGATCTTGGACAGTGGATGCTCAAGTCACATGACTGGTGATATGGCCCTGCTATCACATTTTGAGGAAAAGGCTGGCCCATCAGTAACCTTTGGAAATGACAACATTGGTTATACAATGGGATATGGCAGTGTTAAATCTGGAAATGTCATTATTGAAGATGTAGCATTTGTTGAAGGACTGAAGCATAATCTCTTGAGTATTGGACAGTTTACCAACAGAGGCTTCAAAGTGGAATTTGATGAAGACCTTTGTTCAATCTCAAAAAGGGAAAGTGGTGAAGTTGTTCTAACTGGTGTGAAGAAAGGAAGCTTGTTTGTAGCTAATCTCAAGGCTGCAGATAAGGGAGAAATTTGTTGTTTCTACACAAAAGCCACAAATGAGGAATTCTGGCTGTGGCACAAGAAACTGTCTCACTTGAATGTTCAGGCAATGAACTCTCTAACCAAGAGAGAACTCATCAGGGATTTGCCTGCCTTGGAGTTTGTGCAAGATGGAGCATGTGAAGCTTGTCAGAAAGGGAAGATTAAAAGATCAAGTCACAAGAACAAGTTGCTCAATACAAACTCAAAACCTCTGCAACTAATTCACATGGACTTATTTGGCCCTGTGAATGTAATGTCCCTCTCCAAAAAGAAATATGCTCTAGTAATGGTAGATGACTATTCAAGATACACTTGGGTGGAATTCCTATTCTCCAAGGATGAAGCACCCCAAGTCATAATAGAGCATATCAAGAGAGTTGATAAAGAAGCACAAAGCACTGGTTCCTCTATAGTTGCTTTGAGAAGTGATAATGGGACTGAGTTCAGAAATTCAACATTGTATGAGTTTTGCAAAGATAAAGGAATTTCTCAACAATTCTCAGCTCCTAGAACACCTCAACAAAATGGAGTAGTTGAGAGAAAGAATAGAACTCTCATTGAAGCTGCAAGGACAATGCTGCTGGATGCAAAGCTACCCACTAGCTTTTGGGCTGATGCTGTTAACACAGCATGCTATGTGCAAAATAGAACATTAATCAATAAGAAGTCTGGCAAAACTCCTTACTCATTAATGACTGGAAAAAGAGCATCCTTCAAGCACCTGCATGTGTTTGGAAGCAAGTGCTTTGTGATGAAAGATACCTCTGAGCATGTTGGAAAATTTGATGCTAAGGCATTTGAAGGTATCTTCATTGGATACTCTCTGGAAAGGACATCATACAGAGTGTTTGTACCTGAGCAACACAAAGTCATGGAAAGCATGGATGTTACCTTTGATGACAAGAAAACTCCAGGACTGAAAACAAGTGATCAAGACAGTGTGCTATTGAGATTTGAGAATCAAGGTTATCTTGAGGATTCTGAAAGTGAAGATGAACCCCCTGTTCAAACTGTTCTAGAAAATGAAATTCTTGAAGTTGACAATCTTCTTCAAACACCTGTGCAAGGATTCACAAACACAGGGGGAGAAGAAGAGAATGCAACTGTCAACCAAAATGAGATTGGAACAGATCAAGGAAATGAACAGGGGCACACAAGGAAATGGGACAGAGCCCACACTAGGGATCAAATCATTGGAGATCCTAGTGAGGGAGTTAGAAAAAGAAGGGCAACATTAAATACATGTCTGTATAGCTGCTTTCTGTCACAAGAGGAACCTAAATTAATTGAAGAAGCTTTGAAGAATTCGGATTGGATTGTTGCCATGCAAGAAGAGTTGAATCAATTTGAGAAAAACAAAGTATGGGAACTAGTGCCACCTCCAAAAGGAAAGAATGTTATTGACACCAAATGGGTGTTCAGAAACAAGATGGATGAAGAAGGAGTGGTAGTAAGAAACAAAGCAAGGCTGGTTGCCAAAGGATATAGTCAGCAAGAAGGCATTGACTATGATGAGACATTTGCACCTGTAGCTAGACTGGAAGCCATAAGAATCTTCCTGGCTTTTGCAGCTCACTCAGATTTTAAGGTGTATCAAATGGATGTGAAAAGTGCATTTCTCAATGGTGATCTTGCTGAAGAAGTCTATGTGTCTCAACCACCTGGCTTTGAAAGTGAAGACTTCCCAAACTTTGTGTATAGACTGCTCAAGGCGCTCTATGGACTCAAACAGGCACCAAGAGCCTGGTATGAAACTCTATCTCAATTCCTCCTTGAGCATCAATTTACTAGGGGTACAATTGACAAAACCCTATTCTTCAAGAAGCATGGAAATGATATCATTCTTGTTCAAATCTATGTGGATGATATCATCTTTGGCTCTTCAAATGAAAAACTCTGTGAAAGGTTCTCTAAGTTGATGCAAAGTAAATATGAGATGAGTATGATGGGAGAGTTAACTTACTTCCTAGGCCTGCAAGTACATCAAAGGGAGGATGGCATCTTTATAAACCAATCTAAGTATGTCAAGGATCTTTTAAATAAATATGGTTTAGAAGAGTCATCCCCAGCTAAAACTCCTATGTCTACTGCAATCAAGCTGGATGAAGACAAGAAAGGCAAGAGAGTTGATATCAAGGTCTATAGAGGAATGGTTGGATCCCTACTCTATCTCACAGCTAGCAGGCCAGACATCATGTTTGCCACATGCCTTTGTGCAAGGTTCCAGTCTGATCCCAAGGAATCTCACATGATGGCCATCAAAAGAATTTTCAAATATCTGAAGGGGACTCCTAATCTTGGGCTATGGTATCCAAAGGGCACTGGGTTCAACCTGGTTGGTTACACAGATTCTGATTATGCTGGATGCAGAATTGACAGGAAGAGCACCTCTGGAAGCTGTCAATTCCTAGGTCAAAGGTTAGTGTCCTGGTTTAGTAAGAAACAACAGTCCACAGCAACATCCACAGCTGAGGCTGAATATATTGCTGCTGGAAGTTGCTGTGCTCAATTGCTTTGGATTAGAAATCAACTCATGGATTATGGGCTAGTGTTAGAACACATTCCTCTAATGTGTGATAATACTAGTGCAATATCCATAGTTGCCAATCCTGTTAATCATTCTACTACAAAGCACATTGAGATCAGGTACCATTTCATTAGGGAACATGCTGCAAATGGTACCATAGAAGTCTCTTATGTTCCAACTGAGAAACAACTAGCTGACATATTTACTAAACCTCTGAATGAAGCAGTCTTCAACAGACTTGTGAGTGAAATTGGAATGCTCAATCTTTCATTCAGTTGTTCTAAGTAAATATGCTGGTTAGTGATTGAAGCAGTAAATTTTCACTGTATTTAAATGATCTATTTGTTTGGAGTGAAAATTAGCTGAGATATGATTTATAAATATTTCAGTATTTTACTGCATATTTTTCAAAATCATATTTGTTAGTGGAGTTGTGAGCTTTTGAGACATCTCGATATAGATGATTTTCAGAGTTCACGACATAGTTCAAATTAAACAGACTTATATCGCAAACTGTTGAGTTTGTGAGACTTCGCGACATAGTTCATTTCATGAGTTTGCGACATAGTTATTTTATGACTTCGCGACTTAGAATAACTATATCGACAAGTCTCCATAGTTGACAGAATTTTGATTTAAATTAATTTTATTTCAAAATTTGATAAAGGTCTGACAAATTGCTTAAAATTCCTAAAAGAGAGCTTTAGACAGAGTATTTCTACTATATCGCAAAGTCTCCCCGATCCTTTCATTTTGAAGACTTTGCGACATAGTTCATTGTTGAGACTATGCGATATATTTTGCAAGACTTTGCGGTACAGGCTATTATTAACTTCGCGACATACATATAGACTGTACATATTCATAACTCCATATCGCAGTGTCTCTATCATATAAATACCTTTTCTAACCGTTCACAACTTTTCATCTTGTCTATTGCTCTCAAACTCTCAAACCTAAGCACAAATTCTCTACTCTAATTTTCACTCTCTCTATCTCTCTCTCGAAATGGCACCCAAATCTCAAACTGTATCTTCCCCTATCCCTTTAACAATTCCCAAAGAAACCAATCTTCTCACCATTCCCTCTGAGGCTGAGGCTAACCCAAGGTACAAGTGTTTTGTACGGTTCTTGAGCACTTCCTACCTACGCCAAGCCCTAACCCTGAACCCTACCTTGTATGTCGATGTGTTGGAAGGATTCTGGAAAACGGCGTTGGTATCAACAATGGCTAGGGAAGATGGAACCTCATTCCAGGAGGTTAGCTGTTCAATTGGAGGCAAACACTTTCAATTTGGTGAAAGGGAAATCAATGAAGCTTTGGGGTTCAAGGTGGAAGGTCATGACCAAGAAGCTACAGATGCTCAAATCATAGAATTCATGACCTTCATTCAGTATGCTGATGAGATTGATACTGGAAAGCTGAATAAGAAGTTTGTGAGAAGGGAGTGGTCATTTCTGTTTGACGCACTCGAGAAGGTGTTTCTCTGCAGGAAGACAGGATGGGACCATATCAGTCACATTGCTGTGAAACTAGCCTACTCCTTGGCCAACAACCAGGAGATCAATGTGGGAGCCATAATTCTCAAAGAATTGACTCATAGGCTAGGCAGGACCATTCGTGGTAGAGGTAATGACATCTTTTACCCTCGTTTCCTTCAAGTTATTTTAAATTTTCTTGATGCAAATTTCCATCTATTGGAGGGTATAGATAACACTAAAATGGCTTATTCCAAGTCCATGTCCAAAGTACTATTTGGTTCATTGGACACAAGGAATCAAGTGGATGTGATTCTAAGTGTGACCAAGCATATGCAGGACACATTTGAGTCTTATCCACTTGATAAGCCCATATATCATGAACTTTCCTGGACAGGGAAGGCTAAGACTGAAGGAGCTGCACAGTCTATCCCCAGCCTTCCTATCCCATCCAGCAATCCTACTGAAAACACCACTGTAGAGGATAGGCAACCAAGTGCATCAATCTCTCAAAAGGTTGATGTTACTAAAAAGAAGTCAAAGAAGAGAGCCCTAGCAGTGATAAATGACTCTGTAGAGATAGGAAGTGAGGATCCTGAGTCACCCCTTACCAGACAAAGGAAGAAGTCAAAATCTAAACCTACCACTGAATCCTCCCAACAGGATTCAGATGTGGAAAAAGGGGTACACCTACTACTTTCAATGGCCTCCCAACAGGTTATTGGCATTGAAAAGAGTAGTCTCCCCACTACAACCTGTACTGAGTCTGCACAGGATCAAGAACTCACTCTTGACCCTAGGAGTAATAAGGCTGATGACACACAGAGTGGAGAGCACATCACTGTTGAAACTCCTCCTATTTCTCAGGGGGAGTTGCCAAAATCTTGTCTAAACCCCACTTCTCTCTCAGATTCTTCCATAAAAATTTCTTCTGAACAAGAAAGTCATTCCAATGACAATCTTGCCTTTGATCAATCACAATTCTCTCCTGTGATTGAGCCAATTTCAAGTGACATGGTGCATGACACTATGCTCACCATCCAGGAACCACATCTAGTTGGTCAGGGAATGCATGCTGGGGCATATCCTAATGACACCAACACAAACATAGAGGATTCACCAGTTTTCACTGGAGACTCTGTGCCAAATTCTCCCATCCCTAGGGATGTGGAAATGTCTTCACAGACAAATAGGGCTGATGTTGTAACACATCCCATTTCAATGGAGACATCATCAGACCCTACAGCCATTCCAAGGCTGGAGGAGACTCCAATTCTTACATCTCATGAAGTGCCTAGCACTAGCTCTCACTTGGCTCAGGCCACTATGTCAGAATGGCTGAAGCCTGTGCACCATGACAGGCCTTCAGGATCATCATCTGTGCCTTCCAAAATGACAGAAGAAGCCATACAAGATCTCCATGTGGCACAGATTGATGAGTTCTCCAAAATAGCTCAACATCTCCTCACCTCAAATCTTCCCAATGCTGATTATGAAGCTATCTTACTTTGCCACAAGGAGGATGTTGAAGCTCAGCAGGAGAAGATTGTGGATGCAGCTGAACCAGAGGGAAATGTGGATGCCTAGTTGGATGCTAAGAGGACTCTCAAGCTCAAGGATGCCCTAGCTTTTCTAAGAGAAGAATTCCTAACTTCTCTGGGCTCCAATGCAAAGGATCTCTCTCCTGCTGCCATCTATGATGCTGTGAATGATGTGTACAAGAACCAGCTGAAGGCTCTGCACTATCTTGGGAAAGGGCTTCAATCAGAGATTTCTTCAATCCAGGAGGAGACAGACAGATCCCTCACTAAGCTCAGGAACTCTTATCTCTCTGATTTTCCCAAGGTGGATGGTATCCTCAAAGAAGTCCAGAAAACCTCCACAAATGTATCCATGATGGATGTGACTCTTGCCATGGTCACAGACAACATCAAGAAACTGGCTTCTTCACTGGAAACTCAAGCAAAAGCCACCATCACCTCAAATGCTATGATAAATGTCATGTGGAAAAATCAGTATGGTGACAAGTTGGTGGATGAAGTCCCTCTGTCAGACATCTCCAAATATGACTTTGCCAGGGTCAAAGATCAATCCCTAAACTCATTTAGGTCTCAACAATTATTCTCTAAGGTGGATGGCTTAGAAAAAGAAGTGGCCTCTCTCAAGGATGAAAACAGAATGCTATCTACATCCTTAAGCCAACTCAATGACAAGCTGGATGACCAAGGCAACAACACCTCAAACATCTTACTGGTGCAGCAACAAATGATGACTTCAATGATGAGATCCATGAACCTGCCTATCCCTGGTGAAGCTCAAGACTTTTTGTCTGATCCCAAGCCTAAGGGGGAGAAAGTTAAGGAGGTCATTGTGAAAAAGAAAGGGGGAGTACCTGCCAAGCAGTCAAAACTTAAGGGCAAGCTCATTGAAGAGACAATAAAGCCAATCAATCTTCCCCCTGTAGAGGTCATCAATGCACAAGGCCAGAAAAGCACAGTCACCACTACCTACTATCCCTCCACAATGCCAAAAGAAATCTCCACTTCTCAACCTGCTCAACCTACTTCCAATGCTCAACCTGCCAAAGCAACAACAATCACAGAGGCCAAGCTACAGGAAGTTGCCAATTCTCACATCTATCATGATGAGGCCTTCCTGGAGTTTCTGAAAGCCACCTACAGAGATGCACAAGAAGATGCAAGGACTTACAGAATGAAGCTCAAGGAAAACATTAAGTACTTCACAGTTGCAGTAAGGAAAATCAAGGATGTCCATCTAAGAGAGATAATCATGGTGTGCAAGGACAACTGCTTGTGGCACCTAGCTTTTCAAACTCTAGAGAAACTGAGATTCACTGAGCTGTCAACAATAATGGACTTAATAGAAAAAGGTGGGGCTAACAACAAGAGACTGTTTGATGACTTGAAGATGGATCAAGATCAAAGACTGCCTGAGGTTATCTCAAAGCCAAAGACAATAATCTTCCAAAGTCTATCTCAAGACAGCAGCATTGACCAGTTGGTGATCCCTTCAGATTTGACGAGAAAGAATAATGCAAAGATCAACCAGGTGCTGCAAATGCTAAGAGCCAAGAGGGGAGTCAGGACAGCTGAGGAACTAGAGATGATTCACACTCTACAATCTTTTCTGATTCATGGAGTCATTCCTGAATCTGTCAAAGAAAAGAACAAAAAGAAGGATGGAGATGAAGATGATGATAAGGAGAAAACCTATGAAAGGAGATCTCAGTCAAGGAGAGATAAGGAAAGGAGCAAATATTCAAAGAAATCAAAGGATGCTGATGATAGCAAGAGGGATGACAAGGGGGCAAAGGAATCAGTTAAGAAAACAAGAAGTGGAATTCAGCAAGTCAAGGACATTGCTAGTAGTACTTTAACCACAACACAAGACTCTAAGTCTAGGGTGGGTACTGTTAGCAATGATCCTCCAAAATCATTATCCATGACTTCTGAACCTGAATTGCCACAGAAGAAAGATGAAGCCACTAAAGTAATTTCAAGAAAACACTTCCACAAAGTCACAGCTAGTGGAGTGTTACAGTGGATGAAGGGGAAAGGAATGAAGCTACTTCCAAGTGATGTGGCACTGAAGACTAATTCTCCTTGTTCCAGAAAGGTATCTCTTGTGAAGCATTTGAAGATCAAGAGTGTACCCAAAAGGATGAGGATAACAAAGAAGACTGGAAAACTCACAAATGTTATTGGCATCAATGTGCTTCCACTAGATGAGGACTATGATGAAGATGCCCTAGCATTTTTGAGGGCTCAAAGGATCTTTGAAGTCAAAGTGAAGTTGGATCATCTAGAGATCAAGTACACTGATGGAAGAGAAAGGATAATGAAGCAAGGAAGCTGGCAATATTTCTATAAGTATGAGCTTGAAAGGATAAATGCCTTACTGAATTTTGAAGAAAAAGATGAAAGGACATGGAAGATAGATATTGCCAGGTACTTGAAGATGCATGCTGATTATGAAGAAAACATGAGGAAAGAGAATGAAGAGAAAAACATACAGAGAGAGAAAGAAATGGTTGAGATGGAGGAGAGGGCTAAGGAGCTAAGGCAGAAAGGGATGTGCAGGGTCAAACAAAATCCTTACATTGTGGAGTACAAAAACTCACATGGAGGTCAAAGCAAAATAAGGATGGAGTTTCTTGATTCCTATGTAGAAAGTGCACTCAAGGCTGCAATTGATGACTTGAAAGGCTCACCTCTCATTGAAGAACTGATTGCAAGAGAAGAACTTCAAGAAGCCATCATAGACATGAAGAGAAAAGAAGAGATAAGGAAAAAGAAGATATATGATGATTTGCTAGAGAAGCAATTGGAAGCTGAAGCTGCTGAGCAACAAAAGTAAACCGTAAGCTTTCAATTTTTCTATGTAATCAAATTTCTGATCTCAATGTTCATGAATTATCCTCTCTGTTACTAAATTTCCTTTTATGTAAGTTAGGCTTGTTATCAGACATGAAATTGTGCCTAAGGATCTTACTCACAATTTGGGGGAGATTGTTAGGCTCAAGACATGTCTGAATACCACTATTAACAAGCCTACACTATGTGACTATGTCACACTACATGACCTAGTGATTTCTATCACTGGGATAGAGTATAGGTCTCTAAATGTACTTGTCTTGTTCTCATGAACAATAGCTTTATCATGTATGCTCAGATTTATAATGAGCTTAGTAAAGTTTCTTGCATCTAGATTGTATATATAGGCCATTGAATAATTATCCTGGTAGAAGTTCAGAAGTGTTCATGCAGCAGGATAGAGTTGAATAAGGCTATGAAGAAATAAGTTGCAGGAATTTGTCTAAGGCATTATATAGCAAAGTCAAAAGAAAGCTATGTCGTGAAGTCACCAATAACCATGTCGTGAAGTACTATATCGCATAGTCCATTTTGTACTATGTCGAGAAGTCCTCAAGACACATGTCGTGAAGTGTTGAAGTCAGCAAAGTCAAAAGAGCCTAGATCGTGAAGTCCTCAGAAGCCTTATGTCGCATAGTCATCAAATGACCTATGTCGCATAGTCATCAAATGACCTATGTCGCAAAGTCTTCAAAGGCTATATCGCGTAGTCCTCACAAGGGAGATCGCGAAGTCAGGGAGAAAGTGGAGTTCACGATATCAACACTTAGCCGTTTATAACAAGACAAATCAAGGTACAGAACCAAGAATCAAAAGGAGACAAATACTGAAGCATTTGTTCTGGCAAGGTGGTCCAAAGAACAGATGGCAAATCTACAGCTAAACTTGGAGAGAAAGATAAGAGACAAGCAGCTACAAAAACGGGAAAGACTCCGAAAAGCAGGTGGTCCTTCCTGACACAGTGAACTTCTTATGGCAGGACAAGTTGGACTTTCAGAAGGGGTAGCTGTGTAATATTGTGTGTGCCTAGTTTGTATAGGTGAATATATATATCGTGCACACACAACTGTAAGCTGTAAGAGAGATACACATAGTTATTTGCTAAGCTCTTTTCTCTGTAAGCAAGCAAGTTCAAACTGTTCTTGTTTAGAAGCCAGAAATTCGATTGTGAATTTCCTGGAAAGCTGTAGTATTTAATTTGCTTATACAAAGTAGATTAAAGTGATTGTGTGTGTTATTTACTTTCTGCATATTACATATCATAATCACATACAGTTGTTTACTTAGGTTTCAAGAATCGAAAAATATATCAAACTATCCATTCACCCCCCCTCTGTCTAGTTTCTAGTAGTATTCATTTCTAACAATGAGCATAAAATCATGTATAGAGTTTGAATCTAACCAGTATCTCTAGTCAAAACCAGAGATCATTCCAAGTTCATTTACCATCCTTGTAAAGGTAGCTTCACTCAAAGGTTTGGTGAAGATATCTGCAAGCTGTTGGTCTGTAGAAACAAAATGAAGCTCAATGTTTCCTTCTTCCACATGTTCCCTGATAAAATGATACCTTATGCTGATGTGCTTGGTCATGGAGTGTTGTACTGGATTACCTGTCATAGCAATAGCACTTTGATTATCACAGTAAATAGGTATTCTAGAGTACCTTAATCCATAGTCCAGCAATTGATTCTTCATCCATAAAATCTGTGCACAACAGCTACCAGCAGCTATATACTCTGCTTCTGCTGTGGATGTGGAAATTGATTTCTGTTTCTTGCTGTACCAAGAAACTAATCTGTCACCTAAAAATTGACAGCTTCCACTTGTGCTTTTTCTGTCTATCTTACAGCCTGCAAAATCTGCATCAGAGTAACCAATTAATTTAAACTCTGATTCTCTAGGATACCACAAACCAAGAGTTATGGTTCCTTTGAGATATTTGAAAATCCTCTTCACAGCTGTTAGATGTGGCTCTCTGGGGTCTGCTTGAAATCTTGCACAAAGACATGTTGCATACATGATATCAGGTCTGCTTGCAGTGAGATAAAGAAGAGACCCTATCATCCCTCTATAGTTTGTCATATCTACTGAGGCTCCTGTGTCTTTGTCTAGCTTTGTTGCAGTTGCCATGGGAGTTGTAGCAGATGAACTATCAAGCATACCAAATTTCTTGAGAAGATTTCTGGTATATTTTGCTTGATTGATAAAAATCCCATCATCTGTTTGCTTGACCTGTAAGCCTAGAAAATAACTAATCTCTCCCATCATACTCATTTGATATCTTGACTGCATAAGCTTGGCAAATTTCTTACAGAGTTTGTCATTAGTAGACCCAAAAATTATGTCATCCACATAGATTTGAACTAACAGCAAATCATCACCAGAATTAAAATAGAACAAGGTTTTGTCAATTATACCTCTAGTGAACCCACTTTCTAAAAGAAATTGAGCCAGAGTTTCATACCATGCTCTTGGTGCCTGCTTTAGTCCATATAATGCCTTATCAAGCCTGTAGACATAATCTGGATGTTTGGAATCTACAAACCCTGGTGGTTGTTCAACAAACACTTCTTCTTCAAGTTTCCCATTGAGAAAAGCACTTTTCACATCCATCTGAAAGACTTTAAACTTCTTGTGAGCAGCATAGGCCAGAAAAATCCTTATTGCCTCCAATCTTGCAACTGGAGCAAAGGTTTCATCATAGTCAATTCCTTCCTGCTGTGAATAGCCTTTAGCCACAAGTCTAGCTTTATTCCTTGTAATCACTCCATCACTGTCTGTTTTGTTTCTGAAAACCCACTCTGTACCAACAATAGATCTGTTCTTTGGTCTTGGTACAAGTGTCCAGACTTCATTCCTCTCAAATTCATTTAACTCCTCTTGCATTGCTGTTATCCAGTTAGCATCTTGAAGAGCTTCTTCCACTTTCTTGGGCTCTGTTTGAGATAAGAATGCATGAAACAGACATTCATTATTTGTAGCACTTCTAGTTCTTACACAAGCTTCTGGATCTCCAATTATCAAGTCAGGTGTATGGGATTGTGTCCACCTTCTTGCTGTTGGTAATTGGCTTCTATTATCATTATTTGATCCTCCCCCTTGATCCATGCTCTCCTGATTTTCTTCTTGACTATTTGCATTCTCTGAGGCTCCCCCTGAATTGGACTGTTCAGAATTTGAACTTTCAGAGTTTCTGTTTGATTCTTCATTTGACCCTCTTTCAGAATTTGAGTCATTATTTTGAGAAGTTTCTGAAGTTTCTTCACGCTCCCCCTCAACTGGTTCTCTATTTTGTTCTGTCAGAGAAAATTCGCCAGTGTTTACCAGTAGAGGATCAGAGTATGCTCCGTCAGAGTTTGTTGGATTTGCTGCATCAGAGTTTACATCATCAGAGTATAGATCTTCATTTTCAAAGCGAAGTTGATCATGCTATTCTTCATCTTCTATTCCAGTTATTTTCTTGTCATCAAATGACACATGTATAGATTCCATGATCACTTTAGTTCTTAGATTGTAGACTCTGAATGCTTTAGTTGATAGTGGGTATCCAACAAAAATTCATTCATCAGCTTTTAAGTCAAACTTGGTCAATTGTTCAGGATGAGTTTTCAACACAAAACACTTGCATCCAAAAATATGAAAATATTTCAAATTTGGCTTCTTATTTTTCATCATCTCATATGGTGTTTTCCCATGCTTGTTGATCAGTGTAGCATTTTGAGTAAAACAAGCTGTTTGAACAGCTTCTGCCCAGAAATAAGTTGGCAATTTTGCTTCATCAAGCATTGTTCTGGCAGCTTCGATTAGGGTTCTGTTCTTTCTTTCAACTACACCGTTTTGCTGTGGAGTTCCAGGTGCAGAAAATTCTTGCTTCACTCCTCTTTCCTTGCAGAAAGCTTCCATTTCTGAATTTCTGAATTCAGTACCATTATCACTTCTTATAATTTTCACTTTGAACTCTGATCCTTTGTCCAGTAGCTTTACATGTTCCATTAGAATTGAGGCAGTTTCATCCTTCTTTGCTAAGAAATACACCCATGTGTACCTAGTGTACTCATCAACAATAACTAGAGCATATTTCTTTCTGCCCAATGACATTATATTTACTGGACCAAAAAGATCAACATGTAGAAGATGATAAGGTTCCACAACTGAAGATTCAGATTTACTCTTGAAAGATGACTTCCTTTGCTTGGCCTTTTGACAAGAATCACACAGACCATCTAAGCTGAGTATTGACTTTGGAAGTCCCCTTACAAGATCTTTTCGAATTAGCTCATTTATGTTGTTCAAGTTTAGATGAGAGAGCTTCTTATGCCATTTCCAACTCTCTTCATTTGACATTCTTGCAGATAGACACACAGTTTTTCCTTCAGAGTTTGTTACCAAACTTGCTTCATAGATGTTATTGTGCCCGTGTCCAACTAGAACAACTTTCCCTGTAGATTTGCTGATCACTTCACAATGTTCAGAATGAAAATCTACATGATATCCTCTGTCACAGATTTGACTCACAGAAAGCAGATCATGCTTGAGTCCTGAGACTAGAGCTACATTTTTGATGATGACACTTCCAAGATTGATATTGCCATATCCCAGAGTACGTCCTATGTTGCCATCTCCATAGGAAACTTTTGGGCCAGCCTTCTCCTCATAATCTGATAGCAGGGCTTTATTTCCAGTCATATGTCCTGAGCATCCACTGTCCAAGATAAGAGTGCTCTCTTTTATGCCCTGCAATCACAAACAATCACTGAGTGTTAGATTTAAGGATCCAGGCTTGCTTGGATCCTTTGGCTTTCTTAACATTGTTAGCTTTTGCAGCGGAATCACTATCAATAGAGTTTAAACTAACATTGTCAGACTTTACACTTGCAGAGTTTGCTCTAACCCATTTTAAGTTGGGGTTTAGCTCATAATAGTTGTGATAAATAGCATGATAACTCTTACAAGTATAAATGGAATGCCAAGTGCTCCCACAGTGTGTGCATAAAGTCTGTGGTCTAACTCTAACATAATCATTCTTTACTCTAGGTTTTGAGGGTAAAGAATTTATATCTTTGTTCTTCTTGCAAAAACTAGCAAGATGGTTAGTACTTCCACAGTTATAACAAGTTTTTCTTGGAGCATCAGTAGTAGGCAAATGATTATTCCTTTTATCTATGCCTATCTTTCCATTCATGTTCTTCTTGAACCCTTTCTGTTTCATGACAGACTTTACTTCTTTGAGCTTATGATTGAATTGTTTTTCTGTCATTAAACCAACATTAACCCGTTTATCACAGATTTTTGCTTGTTCTTTAACAGCTTCTATCACAACTACAGACTTTAGCTTACTGGATTCAGGAACAAATTTCACAGGTTTAAGTTGTGGCTTTACTTTAACTTTATCTTTAAACCTTAGTTCATCTTCCTCACAGTAACCTAAACCTACAGTATCTGTCTGAAAAACCTGATGTGTGTCTTTTCCAGAATTGGTCCAAGTTTTAATTACTTTCCTCTCTTTTTCCAACTCAGATTCTATTTCCCTATATCTTTTAAGCAACTCCTGTTCAACATAAACAGCATCATCTCTCTCCTTTTGAACTTGTTGCATGTTAACAAGTTTCTCTTCAAGAAATTTATTCCTCTCTTTAAGACCTAGATTCTCAGATTTGATTCTTTCATTTTCTAAAGTCTGATCCCTATAACTAACATGTATGCTTTTAAGATAAATTCTTAATTCAGATATATTATCAGTATCATAAGCATAAGTTGTTAGGGGTACCTTGTTTCCAGATGACTCGGCTTCATCTTTAACAGTTGCCATGAGAGCATAATTGACTCCCTCATCTGAGTCTGAAGTGTCTGCCCAGTCCTTGCCTTTAGTGATGAGTGATTTCTCAGATTTTCCTTTCTTGCATTCTGGAGCATAATGACCCATCTCTTTACACTTGTAGCACTGGATCTCAGACATGTCTTTCTTTCCAGACTTGGTATATTTTCCATCAGACTTTCTGAAATTTCTCTTATCAGAATTTGAATCTTTCCTTGAGAATCTCTTTCCTTTCTTGAAGTTCTTGAATCCCATCTTCTTGAAGGTCTTCACCATTAAAGCAGCCATTCTCATCATCTCTTCTTCATCATCCTCAGAATCAGAAGCTTCATCATCAGTGTTTGAGCCATCATCAGAGTTTGATGACTCACTGTCAGATTTAATGACTAAAGCCTTTCCTTTGGTTTTCTTTCTTGATGATTCCTTCTTGACAGGCTTTTCTTCAACTTTAAGAGCAACATATTTTGTCTTCTTTCCAGATCTTTTGTTTCTCTATTCTATTTCAAGTTCAAGAGTTTTAAGCAACCCATAGATTTCATCAAGATCTGTATCTGCAAGATCATAATTGTCTCTGATTGTTGTTGCCTTTAAATCCCATCTTTCAGGTAGAGATAGAAGAAACTTGAGATTTGACTCTTCAAGTTCATATTCTTTATCAACCAGAGACAAATCATTCAACAATTTACAAAATCTGTCATATGTATCTGTCAAACTTTCATCAGATCTAGAGTCAAAGTGTTCATACTCCTGTGTTAGAATAGTCTTCCTGTTTTTCTTTATAGCACTTGTTCCTTGACACCTGACTTCCAAAGCATCCCAAATCTCTTTGGCAGTCTTGCAGCCAATCACTCTGTTAGACATGACATTATCTAAGGCACTGTGTAGTAGATGTCTAACCTTTGCATCCTTTGCAATTGATGAGATATCTTCAGGAGTCAAATCTTTCTTCTCTTTTGGAACAGTCTTTTTTTCTTGACCAGTTATAACAGGAGACAATTTAGTTGGCATATGAGGACCATCATTGATTCTATCAAGGTATTCTGGATCTGTGGCTTCCAGAAACATAGTCATCTTCACCTTCCATATTGGATATTCAACTGGTCTCAGAATTGGAACCCTGATAGTCTCATATCGACTTACAGAAGTAGGTTGAACCTTCTGAGCATTAGAACCTGCATTTGAACCTTCCTGAGAGTTGTCAGTCATGATTATACTTGTGTTTGGATCGATAAACTGTATATATTAATCAGCCTTGGCTCTGATACCAATTGTTAGGCCGAATACACAATATATGTATGAGAAGAACAATTAAGAACACTATTTATGATCAATAAACTGAATTATATAAATAACTCTTCTCTCAGTGATGTTAAAAAATCACAGAGAGCTGCTAGGTTACAAGAATAATGTATTCAGTATTCGCATCCCTTTTAGGGTTAACCTATCTGTGTTTATATAGTACACAGCTACATAATCAATCTCTAATTGATATCCTATAAATCAGCTATACAATTTATATCAATCTAGGATTGCTTCTGTCTTCTGTCCCGTTTATTTAGCTATCTCAATATATTCTGCTTCTTTCCATCTTCAGAATATATTGCTTCTAGAATCTTCATGTTAGCACCGACAGCTAAAATAAACTCTCATCCCGTCAGACTTTAGATAAACTCTGACTGGCTTCAAGTAAGCTCTGATGAGTACCTGTTTCTTAAACACTGATAAAACAATCATTAGCAATTATATCTAACACTATAATCCTTACTCCAACACATACAATCCAGGTTGGAGAGATCATCTTAATTTCTCCTACAGAAATAACCAGGCTCAAGCTCAACCTCCACAAAATAATTTTTCTCAACCGCCAGGTTTTCAACCAGCTCAACCACAAAAATCTAACTTGGAAAATCTTTTGGAATGATTTATCTCTACACAAGCAAAGAAGAATGATTACTTTGAATCAAGTATCAATGAAGTTTATGAAGTTTATGGATATCTTGAAGAGGTTAGAGCTTAATATTCCTTTCTTAGATGCTATCAAAGAGATGCCTTCTTATGGGAAGTTCCTTAGGGAATTATTGTCAAATAAAAGAAAGATTGAAGAAAGTTCTACTATCTCATTAACGGCAGAGTGCAGTGCCATCTTGCAGAATAGTCTTCCTAAAAAGCTAACTGATCCAGGTAGCTATTCTATTCCTGTTAAACTTGGGAATTTTGAAATCAAACGAGCTCTATGTGATCTTGGGGCAAGTGTCATTCTAATGCCCTTATCAATTTGCAATAAGCTTCAGATGGGTGAACTCAAACCCACACGTATATCTCTACAATTGGCAGATAGAAGTGTATAATTTCCACTTGGAATATTTGAAGATGTTCCTATCAAGGTAGGAAAGTTTTTTATTCTATGTGCTTTTTTTGTCATGGAGATGGAGGAAGATGCACAAAATTCTATCATTCTTGGGAGACCTTTCTTAGCTATAGCTGGTGCGAAAGTTGATATGATGCAAGGAAAAATTTCTTTTGAAGTTGGAGATGAGAAATTGGAATTTAAATTTTCTAACTCTTTGCTTAACCCTTCTTTGGAGAAAAGTGATCTTGAAAAGAGTAATGAAGCAGTTCTTATGGTTAATACCTTGGGTGAAGATCAAGATATGAAGGCTGATATTTTCCTCTCTAAACCTCCTGCAATTTTGGTGAGAGATTTACATGTCACTAATGTTGATTTGAAGCCTTCAACAATGAAATCGATTGGTGAAATTCAGTTTGGTGGATTATCTGTTGAAGATCCTGATGCTCATCTTGAATTTTTTTTGAAGATTTGTGATACTATTAAGTGTGATGGAGTTTCTGATGAGGCCATTCGACTTCAATTATTCCCTTTCTCTTTAAGGGATGGAGCTAAAAATTGGTTATTTTCGTTACCCTCAAATTCCATTACCACTTGGGAAGACTTACTTATTAAATTTCTTTTTAAGTTTGTCTCACGAGATGAAACGTCAAGGATAATTGTTGCATTCTTAAAGTTTGCTCGAGATAGAAGAGTTGTATTGTTGGATAAATCCGTGGATGAAAGTTATAAGTTTTTGGGAGATGTCATGAGAAAATATGTTGAGAAAGTGGATGCTCCACTTTCGATCCATTCACCAGGTTGATTAACAAGAAGGTCGGGCTAATGACCTTAAAAAAGAGCTTCTTGGGAGGCAACCCAAGATTTTGGAGGAGGAACACTCTCCCACATTTTCCAACTGGGACTTCATGCACTAGGGGAGTATTTCTAACCTTTCTTTGTATAATTTTTCACTCTTATTCTTTTTGTATTTCTTTTAGGATCTTGTTAGTTTTGTATATTTATATATATTGTTCATTGAGTACAATGAACCACTTAAGTGTGGGGATGAGTTCTCAATGACGTAAAAAAACCCAAAAAAAAAAAATATTATATATCATAAAATTCAAAAAAAATTGAAAATTTTAAAACTTTTTGTACATAATTGCCTAGTCTCAAAAGCTGTTAGCATGGATAAGTACCCATTGTGTAGATTAATTTTGCATGATTAATTTTGAGTGTCATATTCATGAAAAATCATTTGATTCTTGGTAATTCCTTGTGTGTGCTTGCGAAAATTTGAAAACTTGAGATGTTTCTTGGTCAATTTTAGTGAGTTAAACATGCTTTCACCTTGTGAGGATTTGAGCCTAATTTATGATTGATAGATTTTTTATCAATCAATTTTTGTTGTTGTGTGTTGTTCATCATGATTCTTATTGCTCTAGAACTTGTTTTAAACCGTTTTGAGACTACATGATATGTGTATGCATGAATATGATAAAGGCACTAGGATTAACCTCATTTACCCAAACAATACCCATATGAAAAATAATCCTTAGTGAACCCCTTGAGCTTATATCCGTTTCTTTCGTATATCACCAATCTAAAATTTTTGAGCCTACTTATTTATTCTTGTCATGATTTAATGGTAGAGCATATTGATTCAATTCAAGGGTTGGTGAATATTTAGTGTGGGGATTTCTTTTGGTTAAAGTGTTACATTTTGGTGGGATACAATATGGTATGAAAGTTGCAAACAAGTATCAAGTACTCCTTAGAGATCATTGGGTGGCAAATGCAATGTCATATTAAAGGGACGATCCATGTGTACTGGTATTAAGTACATTCTTGATGACTTTTCACTGCCCTTGGTTACTGGAGAATGACTTGACTTTGAAAAAAAAAAGGAAAAAAAAAGAGAAATTATGAGTAAGAGGAAGATCAAGTAGAGTGTGTTCATTTGATTGATACAATGTGAAAGTGGGAAAGTACATGGGGTATATGTGCTTTGAAGTTTAATGCTTGTGAAAGCTTGATCAACTTTTAAATGATCTAAGTTTCATGTTGGGTGCTTTAATTAAAAGTGAACACTATGCTCTATCAGTTACCAAGTTTAGCCACTTGTTAACCTGTTTCTTTGATATCCTACCTCGTACCTAAGCCCCGTCACAACCTTTAACGAAGACCTTTTGATTCATGTATGCATATATACGAGGTGGTGGAGATTTGGTGGACAACCAAGCATATGGTAGCACATGAGTACATTGATTGAACTTGAGCGATACACTTATACCCATACACTTGTGTGAATTGAGAGCAATGCGAGATTTATCCATAACATGCTTACATGTTGAATGCGACTTTGATGTATATCTCATGATATTTTTGTCTATCTAAACATTGTGTGCATACTTGGATTATTTTGGGTCAATGATGCTTAAAGTGAGAGTACTTGTACTTTCATACACTTTCAGGTTGTTATGTGATTGAGATTTGCAATGTGTGGATAACTATGACATGTTGCATGTTTGAGAGACTTGGTGGTTGAAAGTATTTGATTTTGTGGGTATATCATCTATAAACCCTCACGAGATAAAACTCGTCCTACTAGGGCTACCTAGGGGTTTAACGGCTTGTTGCATATGCTCAATGCAATAGTGTCATTTACGAAAGTGGTGGTCCTATTAGCTAGTAATATTTTTATTTCTTTATTTGCCCGAGGACGTGCAAAATACTAAGTGTGAGGATGTTTGATAGAGTATATATTTATATATTTTTTATATGATTTTATTCCTCATATTTATTATATTTTGCATTTAATTGGATTTTTATTTAATAAATTTTAATGTTTTATTGTAGGAAGCATGAAAATCCTAAACTTGGAAGGATTGGAGAATAAAGAGCTTAATTTGGAGATTTATTAGAAGGAAATTCGGATTTGTTGGGTTGTCTGCACATAATTCACTGTTTGGGTCATATCTTGAGTTCTAGAAGTCAGAATTGGACGATTTAACAGTCCACGCAAAGATAATGAAAATCTCTTTCATTCTAAAGTGGTCTGATTATTAAATTAATTCAGGAACGGCCCAGAATTACTGAAGAAAAGTCAGCTACAAATTTTCCTTGTAAAAACAAAATCAGTTTAGGAAACATACTTGTACTTTCCTCAAGGCATTAAAATATTGGAGGATATATACATCAGATCTGAGAGATAGAGATATATACATAGGTACATACATACAAAGCGAGACTGGTATTTTTCTTGGAGAAAGATTAAAGGTTTTTATTCTTTGTTCTTAATATTATCATGTGTTCTTATTATATTATGTGTTTTGTTAATTTAATTATGAGTGAGTAGATATTTAATCTAGGATTAAGTTGAACCCTAGTTATGATTGATGTATGATTTTCCACAAACCCCCAATTTAGTTATGTTGTATGCTCTTGCTTATTGAGTTGTGCTTAATTAACAATAACATGTCAGACGTGATTATGCGTATTGTTTGAACCCAAGATCTATTTATCATCGAAAGTTGGACTTGGATGGTTGTGATTTATCCAATAAGGACATGAACTTCTCCATGAAAATAGGTAGAACGGATTGTTAGGAAGTTAGGATGCTGTGTTTAATGTCTCTAAATTGCATGATACCATGAAAATTGGTTTGAGTGTATTTTAGAGAAGCCATTAATACTCGAGAGAGGTTATTGGTATTTTATAGGGCGTGTCTTTCCTCTTGAGTATCATATGATTAATTGGGGTGGAAAATCATAATTGCATTGATTCATGCTAGCGGGGATACTTAATTCTATATGTTTTTAGTTAATTGATAAATACCACATATTTGCTTTAGTATAATATTTAGATTAATAATCTGTCAACAATTTATTGTGTTACTTGCTTAGTTGAATTGAATCAAGAATAACTAGTGATTGATACGTTTGTCTCTATGGGATCGACTATGACTTGCCCTACTACATAGTTAGAAGGATTTGTTAGATATTATTATTCGATAGGCACGCGACAGCCTTGTCATGTGCCTCACACACACGTGTGAATTTATATAGAAACATGTGCAATAGTAGTGTACAACTACTAAAACATATGAGTGTGCATGGTGTTATTGTATGCCTCACGCGTGTGTCGCCGCCGCCCGCCTCGTCACGCCACGCCACGTCACGAATTTATAAATCTTGATGGACCAGTACGTGTGTTAAGTCCTAATGACATGAGTTAACTACTGATGGGATGTAAATCCTGATGGATCAGTACTTGGACTAAATCCTGATGGTTCAGAGTGCGTTAAATCCTAATGACTCTAAGTCCTGATATGTTTAAATCCTGATGGCTCAAAGTCCTGATAGGATTAAATCCTGATGGCAGCTGTAACTTATATTAAATCCTGATGACAGCTGTTAATGATATTAAATCAGAATATTTAGTATTAAATGTCATATCTGCAGTTACGATTTTATTTTGGTCTTTTACGTTTTATTTTGTATTTAATACAAAACTAAACGTTTGACACAAAGAGAGATATACATACTCAGAAAACCCTAGAGCTATCTTCTTCTCTGATCTCTCTAAAAACATACATATTATAAACTTAGTTCTCAGGCGAACTAAGGTGCGAGTTGCTGTTGATCATTGTCGTTACTGTGAGCATATTGATCTATGTTGTTTTATCCTGGAAGTGATATTGTTGCAACCCAACACAACGTAAGTGGGATAATAATCTCTTCAAGAATAGTCAAGACTTCTCGAAAGGCTTGGCGACTCAGCTATTCGATTCTTTACAATATTCGTTTAGTAAAGAATGGATTTGAAATTTCTTTGAAATGTAATAAAGTAGTTATTACACATACTTGTGTATTTTTTGGCAAAGGTTACTTGTCTGATGGTTTGTTTTTAATAAATGTTGAGCCTGTTTTGGGCAGTTTTATTAATGATAGTGTTGTACCTTCTGTTAATTGTGTTGAATCATCCGATTTGTGACACTTTCGACTTGGTCACCTAAATTTTGGTGCTCTAAAGAATATGATGAATTTAAAGTTGATTCCAAAACATGCCATTGATAAGAAATCTAAATGTCAAGTATGTGTGACTGCGAAACAAACTAGTAAACCCTTTCATAATGTTGTTAGGGATTCAAGTGTATTAGATTTAGTACACACAGACATATGTGAATTTGGTGGCATATTAACTAAGGATAATAAACAATATTTTATGACCTTTATAGATGATTGTAGTAGATACTATTATGTTTATTTATTTAAGCATAAAGATGATACACTAGAATAATTCATTATGTTCAAAACTGAAGCTGAAACACAAATTGGTAAAGTACTTAAACGTTTGAGATCTGATAGAGGTGGTGAGTATACTAGTACCTCGCTTAATGAATTTTTTGCAGGCAATGGTATAGTTCATGATGTGACTCCACCATACACACCTGAGTCTAATGGGGTGGATGAACGAAAGAACAGAACTTTTAAAGATATGATTAACAACATGCTTCTTAATTCTGGGTTGCTTAAGTACATGTGGGGAGATGCTTTGAATACGGCTTGCCATATTATGAATAGAGTCCCTCTGAATCATATGGACAAGACACCTTATGAATTATGGAAAAGTAGAAAGACAAGTTTAAAGTATCTTCGTGTGTGGGGCTGCTGTTAGAAATGAATACCACTTAGAAACTAGACAGAGGGGGGGGGGTGAATGGATAGTTTTGATATTTTTCGATTCTTGAAAACTAAATAAGCTGTAAGAGATTATGTTATGTAAAATACGGAATAAACATAAACATAACACACACACAATCACTTTAATCTACTTTGTATTAAGCAAATTAAATACTACAGCTTTCCAAAATTCACAGATGAATTTCTGGCTTCTAAACAAGAACAGTTTGTATCTTGTTTTCTTATAGAGAAAGAGTGCTTAAGATAAATCTATGTGTATCTCTCCTACTAATTACAGTAGGGTGTGCACAATATATATAGACCTATACAAACTAGTGCACACGCCTATTTACACAGTTACCCCTAGCTGAAAGTCCAACTTGTCCTGCCATAAGAAGTTCACTGTGTCAGGAAGGACCACCTGCTTTTCGGAGTCTTTCCCGTTTCTGTAGCTGCTTGTCTCTTATCTTTCTCTCCAAGTTTAGCTGTAGATTTGCCATCTGTTCTTTGGACCACCTTACCAGAACATATGCTTCAGTATTTGTCTCCTTTGAGTTTTGGTTTTGTACCTTGATTTGTCTTGTTATAAATGGCTAAGTGTTGATATCGTGAACTCCAGCATTTTCCTGACTTCACGATGTATCCTTTGAAGACTTCGCGACATAGCCTTTGGAGACTTCACGACAAAGCCTTTTTGAGGACTTCGCGAACTAGGCTTTTTGAGGACTTCGCGATCTAAGCCTTTTGAGGACTTCGCGATCTAGGCCTTTTTGAGGACTTCGCGATCTAGGCCTTATGAGGACTTCACGATCCAGTACATTTTGACTTTGTGGTATCAACACTTCACGATATGAGTAATGAAGACTTCACGACATAGCTCATTTAGGACTATGCGATCTAGGCTTTATTATGACTTCACGGTATAGTGACTTAGAAGAACTTCTGCAACTTATTTCTTCAGGGCCTTATTCATCTCCATCCTGATGCATGAACATTTCTGAACTTCTACCAAGATAATTATTCCATGGCCTATGTACATTCTAGATTACAAGAAGCTTACTAAGCTCATTATAACTTTGAGCATACAAGATAAAGCCAAGTACATGAAAATAAGACAAGTACAATGGAGACCTATACTATATCCCAGTGAAAGAATTCACTAGGTCATGTAGAGTGACAGTCACAATGATTAGGCTTGTTAATAGTGGTAATCAGACATGCCTTGAGCCTAACAGCTGCCTTGCTAAGGTGCTTGTCCTTGAACACAAGAGAAAGAAACTAGGTCCGAAAACTGTTGATTGCATCTTTCTGGGCTATATTGAAACCACTACGGCTATAAGATTTTTAGTGTTAAAATCTAACATAGACGGTATAGTGGCTAACACAATAGTTGAGTTTCGTGATGCAACATTCTTTGAGGATGTGTTCCTTATAAAGACTAGCATACCTCAAGGTATTTCTAATGATGATCCCACTCACACATCGAGTTTTATTCCTGATCATGTGGAAAAGATGACAAATGTGGGGGCAGATCCTGCTAGTAGTTCTACTCCTGATGAAGTAGAGGAACCTAGAAGGAGTAAGCGTGCAAAGGTAGTCAAGGACTTTGGAAGTGATTTTTTCACTTACAATGTCAAGGATGAACCTTTAATTTTCTGATAGGCTATGGATTCTTCGGAGTCAAGGCACTGGAAAGGTGCTGTAAAGAGTGAGATCGACTCTATTGTTTCTAACGGAACATGTAAGTTGGTTGATCTTCCTCCTCGGTGTACTACTATAGGATGTAAGTGGATCTTCAAAAGGAAGATGAACCTGGATGGCTCAATAGATAAGTATAAGGCTAGGCTGGTAGCTAAGCGTTTTAGGCAAAAGGAAGGCATTGACTACTTTGATACATACTTTCCTGTTGCAAGAATGACAACAATCTGAATGCTTATAGCATTGGCTTTCGTACATGGTCTCATCATCCATCAAATGGATGTTAAGACAGCTTTTCTTCATGGTGATCTTGAAGAAGAGATTTATATGGATTTGCCTGAGGGTTTTGTTGCTTCTGGTAACGAAAGGAAAGTCTGTAAGTTGATCAACTCTATTGTTAGGCCGAATACACAATATATAATCAAGTATGTATGAGAATAACAATCAAGAACACAGGTTTGTAAATCAACAAACTGAATTATATTAAATAATTCTCTCTTAGTGATGTTAATGAATCACAAAGAGCTACTAGGTTACAAGAATAATAATTCTATGTTCGCATCCCTTCTAGGGATAACCTATCTGTGTTTATATAGTACACAGTTACACAATCCTTATCTAATTGATATTCCTACAAATTAGCTATACAAGTTATATCAATTAAGGATTGCTTCTTATCTTCTATTCTGTTTCCTTAGCTGTATCAATATATTCTGCTTCTTTCCATCTTCAGAATATATTGCTTCTAGAATCTTCAATTCAGCACCGACGGCTAATTCAACTATCACCCTGTCAGACTTTAAATAAACTCTGACCGGCTTCTGATAAACTCTGGTCAGTACCTGTTGCTTAAACACTGATAAACAAACGTCAGCAATTATATCTAACAATCTCCCCCAACTTGTTCATAATAAAATGTACAAGTTAAACATATAATTGATGATGTCAAAAACATTTAACAAATGCAGTGTTTAACATATAACAGAGTTTAATTTAAAACAGAGTTTAAATTTGACATAGAATAGAAAATATATTAAAAACTTACTGTCAGACTTTACTTGATTTCTTGAATATCAGGCACTGTCCTGATATAGTCTGATAGCAATTTCTTTTCAGCTCTTTCTAGCTCTTCCACCATGATCTTCTTCACTTCTTTCAACTCTGGATCAAATTCTCCAGTCTGATAAATTGCAGCTCTTAGAGAATAGATGGAATTCTTCCTCATCTCATTCCCTAGCTTAATATATTAAGCTTTATCAGATTCTAAATTAAATTCAAGAACTTTTGTACCCAGTGCTGTTCTGAACTTAGCACTGTTTCTTTTCATCTCAACAATCTTCCCATGTGCATTTCTGTATTTGGGAATATATGCACTTGATACTCCTCCTCCAAGCATTATCTTCGATCTTAGCATCTTTTCTCTGATAACTGAAGCAGCATTGTGAGTATTTCTATTTTTGACTTTTAACAAGTACAGAACATACTCCAATTCTTGATGAGATTTGAGATTTATATCAGACTCTGCAACCTTATAAACTCTTCCATCATTCATAAAGTACAACAAAAATTCCTTCTTCAACACCTTATGAAAGATCATTTGAACATAGTCTAGCATATCAAGATTTTCTTGAGTAATAATACCAGATTCAGCCAGTGAAATGTTGTCTTGAGATCTGTTATTTGTTCTTCTCTCTCTGTGTGAACCCAGTCCAGATTTATCATAGGCTTCTTTTCCCAATACTGTTCTGGTTTCAGAGAAATTCACAGCTTCAAGCTTTAAATCTTCAAGAATTTTTGGTTTGCAGAATCCTGGAAGTTGTGTAGATTTCTGTACAACTTGAGCAACGTCAGAGGTTGTCATAACTTTAGTAGTATCATCAACTTGAGCAGCGTCAGAGGTTGATTTTGCTAATCTTGTTTCAACTTGAGCAATGTCAGAGGTTGAATAAATCTTCTTTTTCAGGTTAGGCTCTTCAATCATTATGCCTTTACCCTTATCAGAATTTCCAATCACAGGTCTCCTTGTATATTGTATACTCTGTTGTGTATTCTCTTTGATAGAAATACCAACTTCTTTCTTTCTAGGAGCCTTGATTTCCTTTTTCTTGTAGATTCCAGCTTCAAGATTTTTCTTGTGTTCCTCAGCAAGCATTTGCTCTTCAGCCTGGATATCTTCAATAGTAACATTCTTTCCATGCTCTTTCATGAATATTTTAGCAGCAATCTCTTCATCAGTAGATGGATTAGTTGAAACAACTAAACTCTTGAGTTTCGAAGTAGATTGGCCACCAGAGTTTATCTTGTCAGAGTTTGTTTGTCTATCAGAGTTTACTCTTGTCCTGCTTTGCCTTTGAGCAAAAATCTTTCTTTTATTTTCTTTGCTTCCCCCATCAGTAGAATCATCCCTCCGTCTCAGAGCTTGAGTGTCTTTGCATTTGTCTTTAGATACACTCTCCCCCTTTTTGACATCATCAGAAAGTAGTACTGATGTCAGCAATTCAATGGCAGTAGAAATGGAATTCAGTTGAGTAGACATTGCATTCTGATTTTCCTCAACTTTCCCAAGCCTCTTCTTGATATCCTCAGAATCCTTGGCTTGCTGCTTGAGCATAGCATAATAAAAAGTTCTGTCAGACTTGAAAGTAAGATCCTTCATACTGGCTTCATTCCTTAGATTTGTAAGCATTTGTTGATTCTCATCAAATCTATTATTAAGAGATTTGACTTGAACAACAGTTGCCTGTAAGCTTGTAAGTACATCAGTATTTGAGATCTTCTTGACAGAATCAGATAGAAAATCTGCAGCTCTTTGTGCTGGGAAGACACAATCTGCATCAGCCCATTTATTGTAGTACATATTCTGAAAATGCTCATTTGTCTGTCTATTGACTTCCCTTGCTTCATCACTATTGACATCATCAGCCAATGAAACTTGAATACTAGGGTGTGAATGAGAACCCTCAGCATCATTTCCAGCTTCTTCATTATTGTCTGCTTCATTTTCAGTAAGAATATTGTCAGCAGTAAACTGTGCAGCTTCATCAATTTTCTTCTCTTCTAAAGCTTCAGGAATATCAGAGTTAACCTGAGCAAAAACCTCTACTTCCCTTTGAACAATCTCAACAACAGATTGTTGCAAAGCTTCAAGAATCATATTCTCAGAGTTTAGCTCATCAGCAGCCTCTTGTTCCTTTTCTATCACAGCTTCATCAAGAATTGTCTCTGTGACTTTTATCAGCTGATTAACCTCCTCACCTTTGTCAAGATCACAAGAAATAATTTCAGTGTGAGTGGCCAGAGAATCTTCTATCTGATCAGTTACTTGATCAGCTTCCACACCCTCTGTATAATGATCAGAATGTATAGAGGTGTGTGCTTCAAAATCAAAAACTCTGCTATCAGAATGAGTAGCAGCTTCCTCAACTATATCATTAGCCTTTGATATAGGAGCTTCTAAATCCAAATCCATCAGATTAGCTTCATTAGAGATCCTGTCTAGATTGACAGCTTCAGAATTTGCAGCATCCTCCTGAACAAACACTTCATGAACGTCAGTGTTTACAAACATTCTGTCCTCATTAGCATTTAGAATATCCTCCTCAACAACAATTGCAGGAGTATCTTGAGGATTTGCTCTATCCTCTGAGAGCATAGTAGTTTCCCTTAGAACAGCTTCCTGAATTACCACTTCAGAGTTTACAGGCAATTCAGCTTCTTCCTCCTCATCAAAAAGATAAGTGGCTACAAGTTTCCTTCTTTTACTCAGAGTTTGAGAATCCTCTGCTTCATTTTCACTAGCAGATACTCGTGCTTCTTCAGAACGAGGTCTTTGTGCCCTTACTTTTCTTTTAAATGCTCTTGTCTTTGACTTCTTTAACCTCTGTGATTGAGACACAGAAGGTCCAGCTTCAGAAGTTTAAAGTGTTGGTGTGATCAGTGTTTGTTGTGTTGTTTCATGTTGAGGCATTGTAGGTTGGGTAGAATTTGCTAAAAACTGTTGTACGCTCTCAGGTAAGAGAAGAACACCAACATCCCCTTTCTTGTTATCTTTGTTAGTCAAATCAGAAAATATGCGTTTATGCAATTTAAATGATTGAATAACATCCTCATCTAAAATCTCAACATCAGGACAACAAATGTTGAATAGCAATTGACAAAATCTAGAGAAATAGACAACATTCCTATTCTCTTGCATTTTCTCACCAATATTAGTCAAGACTAATCTAGCAACATCAAAGTTAGCACCAAAAAGTAAAGAGTACCCGATTTGCAGACTATCAGTGGGAATTGCATCCCAATTGGTGCACTTCTTTCCGAATGCCCTAGTTATACAGTCGAAAAAGAAACTCCATTACTTGCGCAGAAACGGCCTTTTCAATTGCCCAATCTTTGTCAATGGTCCAGAGTATCCAATCTCTCTCATCATACGGACCAACTCAGAATCTCCAACAGAGATTGTGAAGGCATTGAAATCCTCAAACCCCAAGGCATCACGAACAGTTGTTGGAGTTATTACAAACTCTTGACCCTCATATTCAAACAAGATGGACGGTGACCCAGTCTCCCCTCCATTATCATAAACACCTGTCTGCCAGAAAGATTTGATTTGAGTTGCAGACAGCTTCATCGGAGCAGTGAGAGCAGTACCAATATCCGAGTTTGTCAAGAAATTTTGAATCAAATGAAATGCTTCTGGTGCGTTTGCAGTGTTTAGTGGTGCGTTATAGTTGTTTGGAACGAACTCTAACCCAGACGAAACGAAAGCTGTGGTTGCCATTAGAAGATTTTGAAGAAAGAACAAGTAATTGATGCGAAAGCTTAACAGAGTTTATGTGTAGAAAGGTGTTTGTGACTATGTGTGTGTGATAATAGATGTGTATGAGTAAGATGTGAAAAGTTTAACTGAAGATGTGTGTATTGTATTTAAAAAAATAAAAGATTAAAAACTGAAGAGTTTTTAATCATTAATACACAACGGTCTTACTCCTGTAATCATGTGAATGGGACACGTGTCACACATGCAGTTACTGACAGCAAATAATTGGCAGTTTCCAATACGCATGCGCAGTAAAAACAGCAATAATTACCGCCTGTTACACTTTTCTATGCAATTAACCTCTCTCCTCTGTTTAAAACATTCTTGAACAACTTTCCAATCATACTCTTTTTAAATTTTCAAAACAAATGTCTAATCTCAAAATTATAAAATGTCTGAAACAAAGAAATTATTTTAACCATCAGAGATTAAAACAAAGTTACCTCGGCATATGTCACACAATACATCAGTGTTTACCATTTATCCTTCTTTGTCAATAAACGCTTTTCTCAATCTGTACAGGTGTGAAAATATGTGTGTGCAATAGCAGAGTTTACCGAAATCAATATTTAGATCATCTCAAAGTGCATAAAATCCACAAACTAAAGCAGTAAAAACTGGTTGCCTAAACTCTCATGTATAACATAAAATCTGATTTTATATATAAACTCTGTATACTGATATCCTTTCATTTGGATATATCTTTTGTTTTTCACCCCCTTTCTTTATATATTTTTGTTTTATATATTTGGATATATTTCAGAGATTTTTTTTTTTTTTCCAGTAATCATTGGTTAGCACTAGTCACCAAAAATCAAAGATTTTAGCCCTTATTTCATACAATAAGTTCCTGGATCTTCCTAGGCTCAACATGATCTCAAAGGAATTTGTGCTCTTTTTAGCATCTTTTGATTTGAGGGTGAATTATTTGCAATTAATAATCAGAGTTTAGACTTTTCATCAGTTAATACAATTAATTTATGAGAGAAAACGCAAACAGCTAATACAGACTCAGTGTATAGGATCAATAAACTAAGAGATGCTATAAATATAGAGACAGTATCATGCTGTGTTAACTTACTGCACATATTTGAGATCAGAATCTATACAACTCTTAAGGATTCATAATTACTTACTGAGAATTATGCTTCATACAAATTTCTTCATTGGTCCATATGTTTCAGACAAAATTACAATCAGAGTATAGCATTAAACTGTAACAATCAGAGTATGACCAACATTTTATGACTAACAGAGTTTAGCATCAGAGTTTAACCAACAGAGTATGACTGACACTTCACAGAGTTTACTGACAGAATTTAACTGTCAGAGTTTACCATCAGAGTTGAACATGCTGGTGCACATAACAGTTAACACATGTAAGAAATCATGAACATAAACAGCAAACATGTATAGTTTTTGAGTCTAACCCGTATCTCTAGTCAGAACCAGAGATCATTCCAAGTTCATTTACCAATCTTGTAAAAGTAGCTTCACTCAAAGGTTTGGTGAAGATATCTGCAAGTTGTTGGTCTGTAGACACAAAATGAAGCTCAATGTTCCCTTCTTCCACATGTTCTCTGATAAAATGATACCTTATGCTGATGTGCTTGGTCATGGAGTGCTGTACTGGATTACCTGTCATAGCAATAGCACTTTGGTTATCACAGAAAATAGGTATTTTAGAGTACCTTAACCCATAATACAGCAATTGATTCTTCATCCATAAAATCTGTGCACAACAGCTACCAGCTGCTATATACTCTGCTTCTGCTGTGGATGTAGAAATTGATTTCTGTTTCTTACTGTACCAAGAAACCAATCTGTCACCTAAAAATTGACAGCTTCCACTTGTACTTTTTCTGTCTATCTTACAGCCTGCAAAATCTGCATCAGAGTAACCAATTAGCTTAAACTCTGATTCTCTAGGATACCACAAACCCAAGGTTATGGTTCCTTTGAGATATTTGAAAATCCTTTTTACAGCTGTTAGATGAGGCTCTCTGGGATCTGCTTGAAATCTTGCACAAAGACATGTTGCAAACATGATATCAGGTCTACTTGCAGTAAGATACAGTAGAGACCCTATCATTCCTCTGTAGTTTGTCATATCTACTGAGGCTCCTGTGTCTTTGTCTAGCTTTGTTGCAGTAGCCATGGGAGTTGGAGCAGATGAACTATCAAGCATACCAAATTTCTTTAGAAGATTTCTGGTATACTTTGCTTGATTGATAAAAATCCCATCATCTGTTTGCTTGACCTGTAAGCCTAGAAAATAACTAAGCTCTCCCATCATGCTCATTTGGTACCTGGACTGCATAAGCTTTGCAAACTTCTTACAAAGTTTGTCATTAGTAGATCCAAAAATAATATCATCTACATAAATTTGAACTAAAAGCAAATCATCACCAGAATTGAAATAAAACAAGGTTTTATCAATTGTACCTCTTGTGAACCCACTTTCTAAAAGAAATTGAGCAAGAGTTTCATACCATGCTCTTGGTGCTTGTTTTAGTCCATATAATGCCTTGTCAATCCTGTAGACATAATCTGGATGCTTGGGATCTACAAATCCTGGTGGTTGTTCAACAAACACTTCTTCTTCAAGCTTCCCATTGAGAAAAGCACTTTTTACATCCATCTGAAAGACTTTAAACTTCTTGTGTGCAGCATAGGCCAGAAAAATTCTTATGGCCTCCAATCTTGCAACTGGAGCAAAGGTTTCATCATAGTCAATTCCTTCCTGTTGTGAATAACCTTTAGCCACAAGTCTAGCCTTGTTTCTTGTAATCACACCTTCACTGTCAGTCTTGTTTCTGAAAACCCACTTTGTACCTACAATTGATCTATTCTTTGGTCTAGGTACCAGTGTCCAGACTTCATTTCTTTCAAATTCATTTAACTCCTCTTGCATTGCTGTTATCCAGTTTGCATCTTGAAGAGCTTCCTCCACTTTCTTTGGTTCTGTTTGAGACAAGAAAGCATGATACAGACACTCATTATTTGTTGCACTTCTAGTTCTCACACTAGCATCAGGATCTCCAATTATGAGATCAGGTGTGTGTGTCTGTGTCCACTTTCTTGCTGTTGGTAAGTGGTTTCTTGCATCATTATTGGATCATCCCCCTTGATCCATGCTCTCCTGATTCATATGTTGATTTTCTGCATTATCTGAGGCTCCCCCTGAATTGGATGGTTCAGAGTTTGAATCAGTTTCCTCAACTGACTCACTTGATGTGTCTTGTTGAGCTTCTTCACGCTCCCCCTCAACTGGTTCTCTATTTTGTTCAATTTGAGAATTTCCAGTTTCTCCAGTATTTACCAGTAGAGGTTCAGAGTATGCTTCGTCAGAGTTTGTCAGAACCGCTTCATCAGAGTTTGTCGGTACTGCTTCATCAGAGTTTACATCATCAGAGAATAAACCTTCATTTTCAAAACGTAGTTGATCATATCCATCCTTGTCTTCAAGTCCAATTATTTTCTTGTCATCAAATGACACATGTATGGATTCCATGATCACCTTAGTTCTTAGATTGTAAACTCTGAATGCTTTTGTTGACAATGGATAGCCAACAAAGATTCCTTCATCAGCTTTTAACTCGAACTTTGTCAACTGTTCAGGATGAGTCTTCAACACAAAGCATTTGCATCCAAATATATGAAAATATTTCAAATTTGGCTTCTTATTTTTCACCATCTCATATGGTGTTTTCCCATGCTTGTTGATCAATGTTGCATTTTGAGTAAAACAAGCAGTTTGAACAGCTTCTGCCCAGAAGTATGTTGGTAATTTTGCTTCATCAAGCATAGTTCTGGCTGCTTCAATTAAAGTTCTGTTTTTCCTTTCAACTACACCATTTTGCTGTGGAGTTCTAGGTGCAGAAAACTCTTGTTTCACTCCTCTTTCCTTGCAGAAAGCTTCCATGATTGAGTTTCTGAATTCAGTTCCATTATCACTCCTTATAATTTTGACTTTGTGCTGTGATCCTTTGTCCAGTAGATTTACATGATCCATCAGAGTTTGAGCAGTTTCATCCTTCTTTGACAAGAAATACACCCATGTGTATCTAGTATATTCATCAACAATTACTAGAGCATATTTCTTTCTGCCCATGGACATCACATTCACTGGTCCAAAGAGATCAACATGTAGAAGATGATAAGGTTCCACTACTGAAGATTCAGATTTGCTCTTGAAAGATGACTTCCTTTGCTTGGCTTTTTGACAAGAATCACATAAGCCATCTAGACTGAGTATAGATTTTGGAAGTCCCCTTACAAGATCCTTTTTTATTAGCTCATTTATGTTGTTCAAATTGAGATGAGAGAGCTTCTTGTGCCAATTCCAACTCTCTTCATTTGACATTCTTGCAGTCAGACACACTGTTTTTCCATCAGAGTTTGTTACCAAACTTGCTTCATAAATGTTGTTATGCCTGTGTCCAACTAGAACAACTTTTCCAGTAGATTTACTGATGACTTCACAGTATTCACTATGAAAATCTACATGGTTTCCTCTGTCACAGATTTGACTCACAGATAACAGATTATGCTTGAGTCCTGAGACTAGAGCTACATTTGTGATGATGACACTTCCAAGATTGATATTGCCATATCCCATAGTACGTCCTATGTTGCCATCTCCATAGGAAACTTTTGGGCCAGCCTTCTCCTCAAAATCTGATAGCAGGGCTTTATTTCCAGTCATGTGTCCTAAGCATCCACTGTCCAAGATAAGGGTGCTCTCTTTTATGCCCTGCAATCACAAACAAACACTAAGTGTTAGTTTTAAGGACCCAGACTTGCTTGGATCCTTTGGCTTTCTTAACAGTGTTAGCTTTTGCAGCGGAATGACTATCAACAGAGTTTAAACTAACATTGTCAGACTTCACACTTGCAGAGTTTGCTCTAACCCACTTCAGATTGGGTTTTAGCTCATAATAATTGTGATAAATAGCATGATAACTCTTACAAGTATAAATAGAATGCCAAGTGCTCCCACAGTGTGTGCATAAAGTTTGTGGTTTAATCCTTACATAATCATTCTTTACTCCTGATGTAGAAGATAAAGAATTAATATGTTTGTTCTTAGTGCAAAATCTAGCAAGATGATTAGAACTACCACAATTGTAACATGTTTTCCTTGAAGCACCAGCATTAGGCAAATGATTATTTCTTTTATTTATGCCTATCTTTCCATTCCTATTCTTCTTGGACCCGTTTGGTTTCATGGCAGATTTTACCTCTTTGAGCTTATGATTGAACTGTTTCCCTGTCATCAAACCAACATTAACCTGTTTTTCACAAGTTTTTACTGGTTTTATAACAGCTTCTCTTTCCATAAGTTTTTCTGTTATAATATTTTCCTGTTTTTCACAGGCTTCATCTGATTTCATATCAGCTTCCCTTATTACAACAGATTTTAACTTATCGGCTTCTGGAACAAATTTCACAGGTTTAAGTTGTGGTTTTACCTTAACCTTGTCTTTAAACCTAAGTTCATCATTTTCACAATAACCTAAACCTACAGAATCAGTCTGAAACACTTGATGAGTGTCTCTTCCAGAATCTGTCCAAGTTTTGATTATTTTTCTTTCTTTTTCAAGATCAGATTCTAATTGCTTATATCTTTTCAGCAACTCCTGTTCTACATAAACAGCATCATCTCTTTCTTTTTGAATCTGCTTCATATTTTCAAGTTCTCCTTCAAGAAACTTGTTTCTATCTTTAAGACTAAGATTCTCAGATTTAATTCTCTCATTTTCTAAAGTCTGATCCCTATAGCTAACATGAACACTTTTCAGATATACTCTTAACTCAGATATATTATCAGTATCATAAGCATAAGTAGTTAGGGGTACCTTATTTTCAGATGATTCAGTCTCATCTCTGACAGTTGCCATAAGAGCATAATTTTCTCCATCATCAGAGTCTGAAGTATCTGCCCAGTCTTTGCCTTTAGAGATGAGTGCTTTCTCAGATTTGCCTTTCTTGCACTCTGGGGCATAGTGACCCATCTCCTTACACCTGTAGCACTGGATTTCAGATTTATCCTTCTTACCAGATTTGGTCTCCCTTCCATCAGACTTTCTGAAACTTCTCCTTTCAGAGTTTGAATCTTTTCTTGAGAATCTCTTTCCCTTCTTGAAGTTCTTGAATCCCATCTTCTTGAAGGTCTTCACCATCAATGCAGCCATTTGCATCATCTGTTCTTCATCATCATCAGAGTCAGAAGCTTCATCAGAGTTTGAGTCATCATCAGAGTTTGATGACTCACTTTCAGATTTAATAACTAAAGCCTTTCCTTTGGCTTTCTTCCTTGATGATTCCTTCTTAATGGACTTCTCCTCAACTTTGAGAGCAATAGATTTTGTCTTCTTGCTGGATCTCCTGTTTCTTTGTTCTATCTCAAGTTCATGAGTCTTTAACAATCCATAGATCTCATCAAGATCTGTATCAGCAAGATCATAATTATCTCTGATTGTTGTTGCCTTCAAATCCCATCTTTCAGGTAGGGATAAGAGAAACTTGAGATTTGACTCTTCAAGGTCATATTCTTTGTCAACCAGAGACAGATCATTCAATAGTTTGCAAAATCTGTCATAAGTCTCAGTCAAGGTTTCATTAGTTCTTGAATCAAAGTGCTCATACTCCTGTGTGAGTATTGTCTTTCTGTTCTTCTTGATAGCACCTGTTCCCTGGCATCTGACTTCTAAAGCATCCCATATCTCTTTGGCAGTTTTGCAGCCAATTACTCTGTTAGACATAACATTATCTAAAGCACTGTGGAGAAGATGTCTAACCTTTGCATCTTTTGCAATTGATGAGATGTCCTCATGTTAGGCCGAATACACAATATAATCAAGTATGTATGAAAATAACGACAATTAAGAACACTGTTTATGAATCAATAAACTGTATTTATATTAACAGCTTCTCTCTTTATGATGTTAATGAATCATAAAGAGCTTCTAGGTTACAAGAATAATATATCGATAATCACGTCCCTTCTAGGGAAAACCTATCTGTGTTTATATAGTACACAGCTACATACAATCCTTATCTAATTGATATTCCTACAAGTTAGCTATACAAAACTTATCAATTAAGGATTGCTTCTTATCTTCTATTCCGTCTCCTTAGCTGTATCAATATATTCTGCTTCTTTCCATCTTCAGAATATATTGCTTCTAGAATCTTCAATTCAGCACCGACAGCTAATCCAACTTTCACCTTGTCAGACTTTAAATAAACTCTGACCGGCTTCCTTTAAACTCTTCACCCTGTCAGAGTTTAATTAAACTCTGACCGGCTTCTGATAAACTCTTGTCAGTACCTGTTGCTTAAACACTGATAAACAAACATTAGCAATTATATCTAACAATCTCCCCCAACTTGTTCATAATAAAATGTACAAGTTAAACATATAATTGATGATGTCAAAACCATTTAACAAATGCAGTGTTTAACATATAACAGAGTTTAATTTAAAACAGAGTTTAAATTTGACTTAGAATAGAAAATATTAAAAACTTACAGTCAGACTTTACTTGACTTCTTCAATATCAGGTACAGTCCTGAGATAATCAATCAGCAGTCTTCTCTCAGCATTCTCAAGTTCAGCTATCATAATTTCTTTCAGCTCCTTATACTCTGGATCTCCTTCACCAGTTTGATATATGGCAGCCCTTAGAGAATAGATACTGTTCTTCTTCATATCATTCCCTAGCCGAATGTACTGAGCTTTATTTGACTCTAAATTGAATTCTAAGATTTTTAATCCCAGTGCAGTTTTAAATCTAGCACTGTTTCTCTTCATCTCCACCAATTTTCCTGTATGATCTCTATAGTTTGGAATATAAGCATTTGAGACTTCTCCTCCTCCAAGCATCACTTTTGATCTCAGCATCTTTTCTTTTAAGATTTGAGCAACATTATGGGTATGTCTGTTCTTAACTTTTAACAGATAAAGTACATATTCAAGTTCTTCCCATGATTTGAGATTTACATCAGATTCTCCAATTCTATAAACTCTTCCATCATTCATGAAGTATAACAGAAACTGCTTCTTCAAGATCTTGTGAAAAATCAACTGAACAGATTCTAACTTATCAAGATTTTCTTGTGTATTCACAATACCAGATCCTGTCAGTGAAATATTGTCTTGAGATCTGTTATTTATTCTCTTCTCCCTATGTGAACCTAAACCAGACTTATCATAAGATTCTTTTCCAAGTACAGTCCTGGTTTGAGAAAAATCCACAGGTTGAAGTGTCAGAGTTTCAGAGAATACAGGTCTTAAGAACCCTTTGAGTTGAGGAGCTAGCCGAGTTTGCACAGCTTGAGCCTTGTTAGAGGCTGGCTTAACTTCAATAGTATCATCAACTTGAGCAGCGTCAGAGGTTGATTTTGGTAATCTTGTTTCAACTTGAGCAATGTCAGAGGTTGAATAAATCTTCTTAGGTAACTGCTCTTCTTCTACCAGTTTACCTTTTCCTTTATCAGCATTTTTAATCACAGGCCTCCTTGAGTACTGTAAGCTCTGATCAGAGTTTACATTCTCTTTGATAACAATTCCTTTTTCTTTCTTTCTAGGAGCCTTGATTTCCTTCTTCTTGTAAGTACCATCCTTCAATTTCTTCTGATGCTCTTCAGCAAGACTCAACATTTCAGCTTCCATGTCTTCAACTGTAGCTTCATTACCATGTTCTTCTAGAAACATCTTGGTAGCAATTTCTTCATCAGTTAATGGATTGGCTGAAATAATTAAACTCTTAAGTCTTGAACCACTGGCAGAGTTTGAAATTTCTTTACCAGAGTTTATCAACCTATTAGAATTTAATTTTGATGTTCTTTTCCCTTGAACAGAAAGTAAATGCCTCTCAGATTCCTTGCTTCCACCATCAGCAGAATCATCATCCCTCCGTCTCAGAGTTTGAGTATCTTTGCATTTGTCATTATGTACACTCTCCCCCTTTTTGACATCATCAGAAATTAGTACTGATGTCAGCAATTCAAGCGCAGTAGAAATGGAATTCAATTGAGTGAACATTGCAGCCTGATTCTCCTCAACTTTTCCAAGCCTTGTCTTGATTTCCTCAGAATCCTTGGCTTGCTGCGTGAATTGTGTAGAATAAAATGATCTGTCAAGCTTCAAAGTTGTATCCCTTAGAGAAAATTCATTCCTCAGATTTGTAAACATCTGTTGATTCTCATCAAATCTATTATTGAGAGATTTGACTTGAACAACAGTTGCCTGTAAACTTGTAAGAACATCAGGATTTGTAATCTTCTTGACAGAATCAGATAAGAAATCTGCAGCCCTTTGCACCGGAAAGATACAATCTGCATTAGCCCATGCACTGTAGTACATATTCTGATAATGCTCAGAAGCAGCCCTTTGAATTTCCCTTTCTTCAGTAGAATTTGCTTGAATATCAGAAATTTCCACTTGAATATCAGAGTTTGAATGAGAAGGACTAGCTTCAGCATTGTCATCCTCTCTGTGAATATCTTCAAGCACATTTTCAGCAGTGATTTCATCAATTGACTGTGCAGTCGCATCAGGTACTTGATCTGCTACAGTTTTAGGAACATCAGAGTTTGCTGGAGCAGTAACCTCTGCTTCTCTCTGAACAATCTCAACAACAGATTGTTGCAAAGTTTCAAGTAAGACAATATCCTCATGATCATTATCTGTTGCATCTACAGGTACAGCAACAGCTTCTGGAACCGAATCAACTCTAATCTGATCAACTTCATCACCTTTCTCAAAATCAATAGAAATGATTTCTGTGTGAGAAGCAATAGGTTCTACTAACTCAGTAGATGCTTGATCAGCTTCCGGTACAGTATCTTCATGATCAAGAATCCTGCTGTCAGAGTATGCAGCAGCTTCCTCCACTACATCATTAGCTTTTGATGTAGGAGCTTCTGTTTCAAAATCCATCAGAAGAGTTACAGGATTTGCAGCATCCTCAGCAGTTAGAACAGTCTCCTCAACAACAACTGCAGGAGTACTTGAAGGAACAGTTGTAATCACAATCTCCTCATTCTCTGATGTAGGAGCTTCAGTGTCCTCAGGTTCTTTGTCCAGATTGGCAATGATATCACCAAAAAGTTGATCAGCAACTAGCCGTCTCTTTCTCTGATGAAGAGTTTCTTCATCAGCTTCAGTTTCTGAGTCTGCACGAGAAGCAGCAGCAACAGACTTTGCCCTGTTGGCTCGCCTTTTCTTCATTCTTTGTCTCTGAGGCACAGCATCAACATTTGATACCTCAGCTTCAGCGGGTTGCAAACCAGACTTTATTGCTCGAACTTTAGATCTCTTTGACCTCTGTGGTTGAGACTCAGAAGGTCCAGCTTCAGCAGTTGAGACTTGTTGTTGCTGTAAAGTGTCAAGAAATTGTTGCACTGATGCAGGCAACAGTAAAGGACCAACTTCTCCTTTCTTGTTGTCCTTGTTGATAAGGTCAGAGAATATACGTTTGTGCAGTTTAAACGAAAGTATAACATCATCCTCTACTATCTCAACATTTGGACAGCAAAAATTGAATATCAATTGACAAAACCTAGAGAAATAAACAACATTTCTATTCTCTAGCATTTTCTCACCAATATTAGTTAAAACTAATCTAGCAACATCAAATTGACTGCCATAGAGAAGAGAATACCCGATCTGTAGACTATCCGTGGGAATCGCATCCCAATTGGTGCACTTCTTTCCAAAAGCCCGAGTAATGCAATCGAAAAAGAAGCTCCATTCCTTGCGCAAAAATGGCCTTTTGAGTTGACCTATCTTTGACAAAGGTCCAGAGTAGCCGATTTCTCTCATCATCCTAACCAACTCAGAATCACCAACAGATATCGTGAAAGCATTAAAATCTTCAAGACCCAAAGCATCACGAACAGTAGTAGGAGTAACAACAAATTGATCTTCTTGAAACTCAAAAATGATAGATGGAGATCCAGACTCTCCTCCATTATCATAAGTACCTGTCTGCCAAAAAGTTCGAATTTGAGTCGCAGACAGCTTCGATGGTGCTGTTAAAGCAGTACCAATATCAGAGTCTAACAAGAACCTCTGAATCAAATGAAACGCCTCCGGTGCGTTCTCATTTGCTACAGGAGCAGAATAATTGTTGGGAACAAATTCTAAGTCAGAAGCAATAAACGCTGTAGTTGCCATTAGTAAGATTTGAAAACAAGAAATACTGGGCTCAGAAAGTGTTTGAGTGTTTGTGTGTGAGTAAAATCTAATGAAAAGATGAAGTGCGTAAAAGATTGAATCGTGTGTATGTAGTGTTTTAAATAAGAACTGAAAAGATTAAAAGTATGTTAGTGGGACAGATGTCAGACGTGAATACGCTGACAGCTGTATCTAACAACTTCCAATACACACGTGCAAACGTGGAGACACCTGTCATCACATAACACTCAAAAATTTTCGCTTAAGAGAAAAAAAAAATCAATAATAATAAAATTATCAATTTTAATAATAAAGTACAAAGGAGCTCAACAGTCAGAAAAATAATGACTGTCTCGAAACTCCGCATCTTATTATCCCAAGCGCTTCGATTCTAGGAAAAAACCTTTCAGTTACCCTGTTGAATGCTTTAAAAACCGAAGCATTTTATCAACAGGCTTCATACCTTAAAATTACCATACACCAAATGGCAGGAACCTTTGAGTTCATGGATGTCGAATCATTCGTTAACATGAACTGGCAGCAACAAGCAAACTATATCATCGATGAGTTTCTTGTTCTGTCTTTCCTGAATGATGAAGGTCTTATAGCAGATGATGAAATAGCGGAAGGACCAATCTCTAATCCTTATGTGCACATCATCCGTCCCGGTCCATATGATGTGCCCATCCTGGCAGACGATGATACTATGGAGATTTGTATGATGCTCTTCCAGCAGAGCTTCCTGATGGGTACGGAGGAGTCAATTTTCTTGGAGTCCTGCAAGCTGCAAAGCAGAAAGAGAATCCAGGAAGATGATGATGATGATGATTCATCCTCAGGATGTTGTCAAGCAATCCCAGATGGTATAATGATCAGATGAACAACTGGGTAGCTCTCATCAGAAGTAGTAGAGCACAATAACTTCTGGCTCTAGCTCTTCTGCTTCAGATGTAGCATTCAGATACTTGTCCTGGTTAAATAGATCTTCTCTTTGTAACCATAGTGATTAGTATGTACCAGAAAGATTAGCTAAACATGAGCATGAAATTTTCTGAATGTAAATTTGAATCAATTAATGAAAACAAATTTGTTTCTTTACATATCAGTATTATCAATATTGCATAGTAATTGTAAAGTGAAAAAAAAACGATATCACTCTAAACAATGAACTAACATACTCAGTCGCACTATGAATCACTATCAGGACTTATCAAACGCACTCTTTCTTTTCTTCGTTCAATCATACTTTTTTTCCGAAAAACAAATGACTAATCTCAAGAGTATAAAATGTCTGAAACAAGGAAATTATTTTAACCATCAGAGATTAAAACAAAATAACCTCGGCGTATTTTACACAATACATCAGTGTTTACCATTTATCCTTCTTTGTGAATAAACTCTTTTCTCAATCTGTACAGTTGTGAGAAATGTGTGTGTAGTAGCAGAGTTTACCGAAATCAGTATTTAGATCATCTCAAAGTGCATAAAATCCACAAACTAAAGTAGTAAAAACTGATTGCCTAAACTCTCACATAGACACTTATTTTTCTATCTAAACTCTGTATTACTGATATCCTTTCATTTGGATATGTCTTTTATTTGTCACCCCCTGTATTATTTATATATTTTTTTATTTTTTTTTATTTTTTTTATTTATTATTTTTCCAGTAATCAGTGGTTGGCACTAGTCACCAAAAATCAAAGATTTTAGCCCTTATTTCATACAATAAGTTCCTGGATCGTCCTAGGCACAACATGATCTCAAAGGAATTTGTGCTCTGTTTGGCATCTTTTGATTTGAGGGTGAATTATTTGTAGTAAGTAATCAGAGTTTAGACTTTGTGCTGTGATCATAATTAACTTATGAGAGAAAATGCAAACAGCTAATACAGACTCAGTGTATAGGATCAATAAACTAAGAGATGGTATAAATATAGAGACAGTATCATGCTGTGTTAGTTTACTGCACATAAATGAGATCAGAATCTATCAACTCTTAAGGATTCACAATTACTTACTGAGAATTATGTTTCATACAAATTTCTTCATTGGTCCATATGTTTCAGACAAAATTACAGTAGAGAGTAGCATTAAACTGTAATTACCAGAGTATGACCAACAGAGTTTAACATCAGAGTTTACTTTCAGAGTATGACTGACACTTCACAGAGTTTATCATCAGAGTTTAACATGCTGGTTCACATAACAGTTAACACATGTAAGAAATCATGAACATAAAAAGTGAGTCTAACCCGTATCTCTAGTCAGAACCAGAGATCATTCCAAGTTCATTTACCAATCTTGTAAAAGTAGCTTCACTCAAAGGTTTGGTGAAGATATCTGCAAGTTGTTGGTCTGTAGACACAAAATGAAGCTCAATGTTTCCTTCTTCCACATGTTCTCTGATAAAATGATACCTTATGCTGATGTGCTTGGTCATGGAATGCTGTACTGGATTACCTGTCATAGCAATAGCACTTTGGTTATCACAGAAAATAGGTATTTTTGAGTACCTTAACCCATAATCCAGCAGTTGATTCTTCATCCACAGAATCTGTGCACAACAGCTACCAGCTGCTATATACTCTGCTTCTGCAGTGGATGTAGAAATTGATTTCTGTTTCTTACTGTACCAAGAAACCAATCTGTCACCTAAAAATTGACAGCTTCCACTTGTACTTTTTCTATCTATCTTACAGCCTGCAAAATCTGCATCAGAGTAACCAATTAATTTAAACTCTGATTCTCTAGGATACCACAAACCCAAGGTTATGGTTCCTTTGAGATATTTGAAAATCCTTTTTACAGCTGTTAGATGAGGCTCTCTGGGATCTGCTTGAAATCTTGCACAAAGACATGTTGCATACATGATATCAGGTCTACTTGCAGTAAGATACAGTAGAGACCCTATCATTCCTCTGTAGTTAGTCACATTTACTGAGGCTCCTGTGTCTTTGTCAAGCTTCGTTGCTGTAGCCATGGGAGTTGTAGCAGATGAACTATCAAGCATACCAAATTTCTTTAGAAGATTTCTGGTATACTTTGCTTGATTGATAAAAATCCCATCATCTGTTTGTTTGACCTGTAAGCCTAGAAAGTAACTAAGCTCTCCCATCATGCTCATTTGATACCTGGATTGCATAAGCTTTGCAAACTTCTTACAAAGTTTGTCATTAGTAGATCCAAAAATAATATCATCTACATAAATTTGAACTAAAAGCAAATCATTACCAGAATTGAAATAAAACAAGGTTTTATCAATTGTTCCTCTTGTGAACCCACTTTCTAAAAGAAATTGAGCGAGAGTTTCATACCATGCTCTTGGTGCTTGCTTTAGTCCATATAATGCCTTGTCAAGCCTGTAGACATAATCTGGATGCTTGGAATCTACAAATCCTGGTGGTTGTTCAACAAACACTTCTTCTTCAAGCTTCCCATTGAGAAAAGCACTCTTTACATCCATCTGAAAGACTTTAAACTTCTTGTGTGCAGCATAGGCCAGAAAAATCCTTATGGCCTCCAATCTTGCAACTGGAGCAAAGGTTTCATCATAGTCAATTCCTTCCTGTTGTGAATAACCTTTTGCCACAAGTCTAGCCTTGTTTCTTGTAATCACACCTTCACTGTCAGTCTTGTTTCTGAAAACCCACTTTGTACCTACTATTGATCTATTCTTTGGTCTAGGTACAAGTGTCCAGACTTCATTTCTTTCAAATTCATTTAACTCTTCTTGCATTGCTGTAATCCAATTAGCATCTTGAAGAGCTTCCTCCACTTTCTTTGGTTCTGTTTGAGACAAGAAAGCATGATACAGACACTCATTATTTGTTGCACTTCTAGTTCTCACACTAGCATCAGGATCTCCAATTATGAGATCAGGTGTGTGTGCCTGTGTCCACTTTCTGGCTGTTGGTAAGTGGTTTCTTGCATCATTATTGAATCCTCCCCCTTGATCCATGCTCTCCTGATTCATACGTTGACTTTCTGCAGTATCTGAGGCTCCCCTTGAGTTGGATGGCTCAGTGTTTGTACTGTCAGAGTTTGAATCAGTTTCCTCAACTGATTCACTTGCTGTGTCTTGTTGAGCTTCTTCACGCTCCCCCTCAACTGGTTCTCTATTTTGTTCAATTTGAGAATTTTCAGTTTCTTCAGTATTTACCAGTAGAGGTTCAGAGTATGCTCCGTCAGAGTTTGTCAAACCTGCTTCATCAGAGTTTACATCATCAGAGAATAGATCTTCATTTTCAAAACGTAGTTGATCATATCCATCCTTGTCTTCAAGTCCAATTATTTTCTTGTCATCAAATGACACATGTATGGATTCCATGATCACCTTAGTTCTCAGATTGTAAACTCTGAATGCTTTTGTTGACAATGGATAGCCAACAAAGATTCCTTCATCAGCTTTTAACTCGAACTTTGTTAACTGTTCAGGATGAGTCTTCAACACAAAGCATTTGCATCCAAATATGTGAAAATATTTCAAATTTGGCTTCTTATTTTTCACCATCTCATATGGTGTTTTCCCATGCTTGTTGATCAGTGTAGCATTTTGAGTAAAACAAGCAGTTTGAACAGCTTCTGCCCAGAAATAAGTTGGCAATTTTGCTTCATCAAGCATAGTTCTGGCAGCTTCAATTAAAGTTCTGTTCTTTCTTTCAACTACACCATTTTGCTGTGGAGTTCCAGGTGCAGAAAATTCTTGTTTGACTCCTCTTTCCTTGCAGAAAGCTTCCATTATTGAGTTTCTGAATTCAGTTCCATTATCACTCCTTATAATTTTGACTTTGTGCTGTGATCCTTTGTCCAGTAGATTTACATGATCCATCAGAGTTTGAGCAGTTTCATCCTTCTTTGATAAGAAATATACCCATGTATATCTAGTATATTCATCAACAACTACTAGAGCATATTTCTTTCTACCCATGGACATCACATTTACTGGTCCAAAGAGATCAACATGTAGAAGATGATAAGGTTCCACTACTGATGATTCAGATTTGCTCTTGAAAGATGACTTCCTTTGCTTGGCCTTTTGACAAGAATCACATAGACCATCTAGATTGAGTATTGATTTTGGAAGTCCTCTTACAAGATCCTTTCTTATCAGCTCATTGATGTTGTTCAAATTGAGATGAGAGAGCTTCTTGTGCCAATTCCAACTCTCTTCATTTGACATTTTTGCAGTCAGACACACTGTTTTTCCATCAGAGTTTGTTACCAAACTTGCTTCATATATATTGTTGCGCCTGTGTCCAACTAGAACAACTTTTCCAGTAGATTTGATGATAACTTCACAGTATTCACTATGAAAATCTACATGGTTTCCTCTGTCACAGATTTGACTCACAGATAGCAGATTATGCTTGAGTCCTGAGACTAGAGCTACATTCGTGATGATGACACTTCCATGATTGATATTGCCATATCCCAGAGTGTGTCCTATGTTGCCATCTCCATAGGAAACTTTTGGGCCAGCCTTCTCCTCAAAGTCTGATAGCAGGGCTTTGTTTTCAGTCATATGTCATGAGCATCCACTGTCCAAGATAAGTGTGCTCTCTATTATACCCTGCAATCACAAACAAACACTAAGTGTTAGTTTTAAGGATCCAGACTTGCTTGGATCCTTTGTCCTTCTTAACAGTGTTAGCTTTTGCAGCGGAATCAGCATTTTCAGAGTTTAAACTAACATTGTCAGATTTTACACTAGCAGAGTTTGCTCTAACCCATTTTAAATTGGGTTTTAGCTCATAATAGTTATGATAAATTGCATGATAACTCTTACATGTGTAAATAGAATGCCAAGTGCTCCCACAATGTTTACATAAAGTCTGTGGTTTTACTCTAACATAATCATTCTTTACTTCTGAAGTAGAAGGTAAAGAATTAATATGTTTGTTCTTAGTGCAAAATCTAACAAGATGATTAGAACTACCACAATTATAACATGTTTTTCTTGAGGCACTAGCATTAGGCATATGATTATTTCTATTATTTATGCCTACTTTTCCATTCCTATTTCTCTTGGATCCTTTAGGTTTCATGGCAGACTTAACCTCTTTGAGCTTATGTTTAAACTGTTTTCCTGTCATTGAACCAACATTAACCTGTTTCTCACAGATTCTAATTGGTTCTTTAACAGCTTCTAACTCAACAAGCTTCTCTGTTTTAGATTCAATATCTACTTGTTCAGCACAAGCTTCAACTGGCTCCATAACAGCTTCTTTCACAACTACAGATTTTAGCTTGGTGGATTCTGGAACAAATATCACAGGTTTAAGTTGTGGTTTAACCTTAACTTTGTCTTTAAACCTAAGTTCATCGTTTTCACAATAGCCTAAACCTACAGAATCTGTTTGAAACACTTGATGAGTGTCTCTTCCAGAGTTTGTCCAAGTCTTAATTATTTTTCTTTCTTTTTCAAGTTCAGATTCTAGCTGCTTATTTAACTTAAGCACTTCCTGTTCAATATAAACAGCATCATTTCTTTCTTTTTGAATCTTCTTCATATTCTCAAGTTCTCTTTCAAGAAACTTGTTTCTATCTTTAAGACTAAGATTCTCAGATTTAATCCTCTCATTCTCTAAAGTCTGATCCCTATAACTAACATGTATGTTCTTAAGATAAATTCTTAATTCAGAAATATTATCAGTATCATAAGCATAAGTAGTTAAAGGTACCTTATTTTCAGAAGATTCAGTCTCATCTCTGACAGTTGCCATAAGAGCATAGTTTTCTCCATCATCAGAGTCTGAAGTATCTGCCCAGTCTCTGCCTTTAGAGATGAGTGCTTTCTCAGATTTGCCTTTCTTGCACTCTGGAGCATAATGACCCATCTCCTTACACTTGTAGCACTGGATTTGAGACTTATCCTTCTTGCCAGACTTGTTCTCCTTTCCATCAGACTTTCTGAAACTTCTCCTTTCAGGGTTTGAATCTTTCCTTGAGAATCTCTTTCCTTTCTTGAAGTTCTTGAATCCCATCTTCTTAAAAGTCTTCACCATCAATGCAGCCATTTGCATCAACTCCTCTTCATCATCCTCAGAGTCAGAAGCTTCATCAGAGTTTGAGTCATCATCAGAGTTTGATGACTCACTCTCAGATTTAATAACTAAAGCCTTTCCCTTGGCTTTCTTCCTTGATGATTCCTTCTTGATGGGCTTCTCCTCGACTTTGAGAGCAACAGATTTTGTCTTCTTGCTTGACCTCCTGTTTCTTTGTTCTATCTCAAGTTCATGAGTCTTTAACAATCCATAGATTTCATCAAGATCTGTATCAGCAAGATCATAATTATCTCTGATTGTTGTTGCCTTTAAATCCCACTTTTCAGGTAGAGATAACAGAAACTTGAGATTGGACTCTTCAAGTTCATATTCCTTATCTACCAGAGACAGATCGTTCAACAGTTTGCAAAATCTGTCATAAGTCTCAGTCAAGGTTTCATTAGTTCTTGAATCAAAGTGCTCATACTCCTGTGTGAGTATTGTTTTTCTGTTCTTCTTAATAGCACCTGTTCCCTGGCATCTGACTTCTAAAGCATCCCATATCTCTTTGGCAGTTTTGCAGCCAATTACCCTGTTAGACATAACATTATCTAAAGCACTGTGGAGAAGATGTCTAACCTTTGCATCCTTTGCAATTGATGAGATATCCTCAGGAGTCATATCTTTCTTTTCCTTTGGAACAGTCTTTTGTTCTTGACCATCAACAACAGGGGACAATTTAGTTGGCATATGAGGACCATCATTAATTCTGTCAAGGTATTCTGGATCTGTAGCCTCCAGAAACATGGTCATCTTCACCTTCCAAATCGGATACTCTACAGGTCTGAGAATCGGAACCCTAATTGTTTCATATCGACTCACAGAATTAGGCTTAACCTGTTCAGCCTTGGAAGCAGTTTGATTTTCTTCAGACATGATTATTACTGTGTTTGAATCGTAAAACTGTATATATTAAACAGCCTTGGCTCTGATACCAATTGTTAGGCCGAATACACAATATAATCAAGTATGTATGAAAATAACGACAATTAAGAACACTGTTTATGAATCAATAAACTGTATTTATATTAACAGCTTCTCTCTTTATGATGTTAATGAATCATAAAGAGCTTCTAGGTTACAAGAATAATATATCGATAATCGCGTCCCTTCTAGGGAAAACCTATCTGTGTTTATATAGTACACAGCTACATACAATCCTTATCTAATTGATATTCCTACAAGTTAGCTATACAAAACTTATCAATTAAGGATTGCTTCTTATCTTCTATTCCGTCTCCTTAGCTGTATCAATATATTCTGCTTCTTTCCATCTTCAGAATATATTGCTTCTAGAATCTTCAATTCAGCACCGACAGCTAATCCAACTTTCACCTTGTCAGACTTTAAATAAACTCTGACCGGCTTCCTTTAAACTCTTCACCCTGTCAGAGTTTAATTAAACTCTGACCGGCTTCTGATAAACTCTTGTCAGTACCTGTTGCTTAAACACTGATAAACAAACATTAGCAATTATATCTAACACCTCAGGAGTCATATCTTTCTTTTCCTTTGGAACAGTCTTTTGTTATTGTCCATCAACAACAGGGGACAATTTAGTTGGCATATGAGGACCATCATAGATTCTGTCAAGGTATTCTGGATCTGTAGCCTCCAGAAACATGGTCATCTTAACCTTCCAAATCGGATACTCTATTGGCCTGAGAATTGGAACCCTGATTGTTTCATATCGACTCACAGAATTGGGCTTAACCTGTTCAGCCTTAGGAGCAGTTTGATTTTCTTCAGACATGATTAATACTGTGTTTGAATCGTAAAACTGTATATATTAAACAGCCTATGCTCTGATACCAATTGTTAGGCCGAATACACAATATATAATCAAGAATGTATGAGAATAACAATCAAGAACACAGGTTTGTAAATCAACAAACTGAATTATATTAAATAATTCTCTCTTAGTGATGTTAATGAATCACAAAGAGCTACTAGGTTACAAGAATAATAATTCTATGTTCGCATCCCTTCTAGGGATAACCTATCTGTGTTTATATAGTACACAGTTACACAATCCTTATCTAATTGATATTCCTACAAATTAGCTATACAAGTTATATCAATTAAGGATTGCTTCTTATCTTCTATTCTGTTTCCTTAGTTGTATCAATATATTCTGCTTCTTTCCATCTTCAGAATATATTGCTTCTAGAATCTTCAATTCAGCACCGACAGCTAATTCAACTATCACCCTGTCAGACTTTAAATAAACTCTGACCGGCTTCTGATAAACTCTGGTCAGTACCTGTTGCTTAAACACTGATAAACAAACGTCAGCAATTATATCTAACATCTATATATGGCTTAAAACAAGCTCCTAGAGACTGCCATAAAAAGTTTGATGAAACTATTTTCGAATCAGAGTTTGTAGTTAATGAAAGTGACAAGTGTGTCTACTACATGGTTAAAGGAAATGAATGTATTATTGTTTGTCTATCTGTGGATGACATATTATTGTTTGGAACCAATATTGAGATTATTAACGAGACAAAAAGTTTCTTGAAAAGGCACTTTGAAATGAAGGATATGGGTGAGGCTAGTGTGATTCTTGGGGTCAAGTTGACACAGTCAACTAATGGAATAACCTTGTCACAATCTATACTTGAGAAATATGGTTATTCAAATTGTAGAATCGCTAGCACACCGTACGATCCTAAAGTTGCCCTTGTCAAGAATAGTTCAGGAGTTCCTGTGTCTCAGTTAAGGTATTCTCAGATAATTGGGAGTTTCCAATATCTTGCTAACGTGACTAGACCATACATTTCTTATTCTGTGTCTAAACTAGCTAGATATACAAGCTGTCCGAACAAGACTCATTGGGAGGCACTGGATAGAGTTCTTAGATATCTTAAGGGAACTATTTCCCTTGGTTTGCATTATCGGAGATTCCCTGGTGTACTCGAGGGATATAGTGATTCAAGTTGGATAACTAAGAATCTGGTACCAATGGAGTGACTGGATATTTGTTTACCCTAGCAGGTGGGGCAATATCCTGGAAGTCTACTAGACAGACTTTGATTACTCAATCTACTTTTGATGCTAAGTTGTGTACACTAGATGTCATAGGGACGAAGGCTGAATGGTTACATGAACTTATGTCAGTGTTACCTGTAGTAAGGAGACCACTTCCAGCAATTGATGTTCATTGTGATAGCCGTACAACTATCGACAAGATCAGTAGTGAAAAGTATAATACTAAGAAAAAAAAGACACATCCAAGTTAGACTTAAGTCTATAAGGGGTCTAGTGTCTAAAAGGATTATTGGTATAGAGTTCATTGGAACTCAGGATAATATAGCTGATCCTTTGACTAAAGGACTTGAACATGCAGTTGTCCTTAAGTCGAGGTTGGGGATGAGACTGATAGCCCATCATGATTCATCTACAGCGGGAATCCAATACACCTGAGAGGAGATCCCTTGAAGTGTATTCAATGTGTGTAAAGCATAATGTAACATAAGATCTAAAAGAGATAACTACAACTCAACAAAGGACAAGACAGACAATAATATTAACTGAAGCACAGGAATCCAGAATCAAAGAAGAAAAGGTAAACACAAAAAATCAAAATACGTTATGTATTCTTGAAGTCCGTAAACAGGTCACGGAAAGAAGTTCATGAAAATGTTCAAGCCTCAGTGACAACAAAAGAAACAAGACTTTCAAGACGACAGAAGTATGTGAATGATTTAGGGTTCAGTACCACGGGATTCCAGTGATGAAGCAACCAGAAGGACAAGGGACGTATCAGCAGCATTGTATTGAAGATATAAAATAAGAATTGATCAAGTGTTATTCATCTGTGAACCAGACCAGTTGCACTAGGTGACGACACTAAAAAGATCAAGTTGTTTTATCGTCTCAGAAGAAATTGATACAGTCTATTTCTTAAACACCCAGAAGCTCAGTGGAATCATTTATGGACTAAAGACAAGAAAGAGAAATTCGATGGTTTTTCTAATTGAAAAACTATCGAATGGTAGTTGAAATGATTAATTAAAAACCAAAGTAAATTAGTTTGGCATCCGATAGTTTTGATTTAAAAACTATCGAATGACAAATTAATTTATTTAATTCGATGGATTTTTATTCATTCGATGGTTTTTTATTATGGGAGCAGGTGAAAAGAATTCCTTTTCTGAAAGGTTGATGAAGATCCAACGGCCAGGATTGTTTCTACAATTCTCATTCGATGGTTTTTCAAAACAGACTACAATTAATACAGAGAGAAGATTGTGTCTTCTTCAGTTAAGGTATTCAACACAAACACATAACTGAGAGAGAGAAGAGCCGGAGAAAATTACCAGAGAAATTAATAGTGCTCAGAACTTGATTATTGTTTTGTATTTGTGTTACCTTAAACTCATTGACGCTAATCTACGGATTAGAAATTGTAGCACCCCTCGAGGTTTATATTTATAAAAAGATATATTCCCCGAAACTTGATTTGGTTTGGTGTGTTTGATTTCGTTATAGAACTGAAAGATTAATCCGCGAACGAAATTAAATTATTTGTGAGTATCGTATTCAACCCCCCCTTCTACGATACTTTGGACCTAACAATTGGTATCAGAGCTACTTGATTGATATACAAATTAGATCCGGTGAATGAGACCAAAATCAAACGTAGCGTGAAAATTCGAAGCAAATTTTTTAACTTTCAAAATTTTTCATTTAATTGGAATTTCTTGAATTTTAAACAATTTGAAATTTTCAGAAACCATGAGTGCTCCAAAGACAACCGCTGGTATTAAAGTTCCCCCGTTTACTAGAGATGATTTCGGTTTGTGGAAGATGAAGATGTTGTTATTTATCAAGGCATCTAATCCGTTGTATATTGGCATATTAGAGAACGGACCGTTTGTACCAATGAAACCAGTTAGTGAATCTACAGCTCCTGATGGTAGCAGGATTCCCTCAGGCACCCAACCTAAGGATATAAGTGAATTTACAGATTCTGACAAAGAACTGATTCGATTGGACACCGGTTTAATGTTGATATTGGCGGACTCCGCGGACAAGGAAATGAGCTATCAGTTGATGAACTGTACAAGCGGGAAACATATGTGGGATACCATTAACCTAATAATGGAAGGAACTGAAGACGTGCAGGAAAACAGATTGGACATTTTGACTTCTCAATATGAAGCGTTTAGGTCCCTGCCAGGAGAAAGTATAACTCAGGTCTTTGAGAAGTATACTAAGCTCCTCAATGAATTGGCAATGAAAGGAAAGACCTATCCACTGAGAGAATCGAACAGGAAGTTCATGATGACGCTGCCCCATCATGTAGAACACAAGTCATCATCCATTAGGGAAAGAATTGACTTCACAAAGATGTCATTAGAGATGATCTATGGCAAGTTGAAGACCTATGAGATGGAACAGGAACAAAGGGTGATAATCTACGGATCAGGGACAGTGGACAGCAAGCACAATGCACTTGTGAGATCAGCAACACTTGTAGTGGATGAACCAATAACTTCTGAGATTCAGGTTCAAACCCAAAGAGCTGGAAAGGAGGTGATAATAGAAGCAGAAATGGACTCTGTGAATCTGGGTGTTGATGAAAGTGATTACTACACCCTAGAAGAGCTTGAGCAAATGGAAGACAAAACCATGGCGTACTTAGCTGCAAAGTTTAGTCATATTCGTTTCAAGAGAAACCCTAAGTACAAGTTCAAGGGCTCAACCAACAGATTCCAGAAGAGCAATTATACACCTAGTACAGGCTTTAAGGGAGGCTACAAGACTGGCATGATTGATAGGAGCAAATCAAGATGCTATAACTGCAATGAGTTAGGGCATTTCGCCACTGAATGCCGGAAGCCTCGTCAAGCAAGAGACATGAAAGATGTCTATGGAAAGAAGGATTCTTATGATGAGTTGAAGAAGGAGAATGCCAAGCTTAAACAGCAGTTGGAGGCATTCTCTGGAAAGCAGAAAGGGAAGGCTTACATAGCAGAGGGAAAGCACTGGGATGATACTGATTCGGATGAAGAGGAGGAATATGTAAATGTTGCTCTAATGGCTGACTCTTCAGAGGAATCACCTCAATCATCTCAGGTACCTATCTTAACTACAATTGATATGTCTAATTCTGAGTACAAGAAAACTGTGCAAGATCTTAGTGTAGAATTGTTTAATGTACACACAAGCATGCTAGCATCTGAAATGGAAAATGCTAAACTAGTTCTTAAGATTAAAAAGCTAGAATCTAAAAATGAAGAACTAGAGCTTGTGGCTGTAACATTAGAAGATCTTAAGCAAAAGAATGCGTACTTAGAGAACAAGGTCAAGTGTAATGATGAGATAGAGACTATCCTCAGGAAGCAGATTTCAGATCTAGATTTGAAGCTGAATGCTTTTAAGAATTCCGCTCTAGTGGCTAAGGAAATCATTGATACTCAGGCCGTAGAGAATAAAACTGCTATAGGATTTGACTATAACAAGAAAGCTGGTAAGAAGATTTTGGAATTCCCTGTGACACCTTCAGTTGTCAAAAGGAATACTCCACATGTTCTTAAGAATGTTGATTGTCCAGTTTTTGTTAAGCCATTTCCACCTCTCTTTTATGAGGATGATCTTTTCATAGCTCAAGAATTGCTTGAGGAGGATTTAGTGAAGGAAAAAGAGGTAAAGACTAAGTTACCTAGGAAATCAGTAAAGAATGTATTATCTAAACCTGATTTACCTAAAACTGAAGTAGGTTCCTTAGCTAGTAATGTTAAAAAGAACAGGAATGGGAGGAAAAAGATTGTTAATCAGGAATTGGTTCCATCTTCTCCCATTGCATCTAGGAAGTTGTGTTCTATTTGTAATTCTGCTGGACACCTTACACATGCATGCAAAAAGGTTAAAGTAGAAACTGCTAATACTTCTGAAATGCATAACATGTCTGACATGCCTGATAATCATGTGCCCTGTGGAAAGAAAGAGTGTTTGCTATGTAAGTACAACATCATGCATGCTTATTTTAAGTTGATGTCTGATAGTAGCAATAGCTCTAGTAATGTTAAATCCACAGATACTATGAATATCAAACAGGGTAAGACTAAATTAAATGTTACTCCTGTTAAATCATCTAAACCTTCAGGACCCAAACAATTTTGGGTACCAAAGTCCGCTTAATCAATCTGTGATTGCAGGGTAAGGTTAAAAGCTCAAAGGTTGTGTGGATTCTGGATAGTGGCTGTTCTAGACACATGACAGGTGAAGAGTCCCTGCTTACAGAGGTGGTTAAGAAGACCGGCCCGATTGTAACCTTTGGAGATGACAGCAAAGGATTCACTACGGGATATGGTAAATTGAAAGCTGGAAATGTCATCATTGAAAACATCTCTCTTGTTGAAGGATTAAAGCACAATCTTCTAAGCATCAGTCAGTTCTGTGATAAAGGCTACAATGTAGATTTCAGAAAGGACAAGTGCTTGATCACCAACAGGAAGGATGAGAAGCTTACTCTACTGGGAGTGAGAAAAGGAAATTTGTTTATAGCTGACTTAAGTTCTACCAGTGAAGGAGAAGTTACATGTTTCTATGCAAAGGCATCTTCAGAACAAAGTTGGCTATGGCACAAGAAGCTCTCACATCTGAACTTCAAAACTATGAACTCTTTGGTAAAGAGAGAGTTAGTGAGAGGGTTGCCCCTGATGGAATTCAATCAGGAGGGACTATGTGAAGCATGTGAAAAGGGGAAGTCGAAGAAAGCATCACATGGAAGCAAAGGAATGACAAGTATTACTGAACCATTACAGCTGATTCATATGGATTTATTTGGTCCAGTTAATGTTATGTCACTTTCAAGAAACAGATATGCATTGGTGATGGTGGACGACTACTCCAAGTACACGTGGGTGTTGTTCATACAAACAAAGGATGAAGCAACACAACTAATCATTGATCACATCAAGAAGATAGAAGTGGAAGCTAAGCTACCTGTGCGGACAATCAGATCAGACAATGGAACTGAATTCAAGAATGCAGTTCTAAATGATTTCTGCTCAGAGAAAGGAATATCAAGACAGTTTTCAGCACCAAGAACTCCTCAACAGAATGGAGTAGTGGAAAGGAAGAACAGGACCTTGGTTGAAGCAGCAAGGACCATGTTGAGTGAATCAAAACTTCCCACTTACTTTTGGGCTGAAGCAGTGAATACAGCTTGCTACACTCAGAATCGAACCCTGATCAACAAAGATCATGAAAAGACTCCGTATGAGTTAATGGCCAACAAGAAGCCAACACTGAAGTATTTTCATGTGTTTGGTGCAAAGTGCTTTGTACTTAAAGATGGAGAACATCTTGGCAAGTTTGATGCCAAAGCAGATGAAGGCATTTTTCTGGGCTATTCTCTGGAATCTAAGGCTTTCAGGGTATATGTGATTGAAGATAAGAAGGTGTTGGAAAGCTTTAATGTAACATTTGACGACACTAAAAGACCAGGCCTGCAAACTGGAGAGAACTCTGAATCCTTGGTATTTGAAAATCTATCAGGAGATCTCTCTGACAATGAAGAAGTACCTGAAGTTGTTACAGTCATTAATAATAATCATAATGATAATGATTCTGGACCAAGTGGTGACCAAAGTGGAAATCCTCAACATACAGGATCCACTAGTCAGTCTTCAGAATCAACAGATCAAACCGTCAACAACTCAGGGGGAGCAGGAGAAGGATCAACTAGTCACACTCCACAACATCTAGAACAAGGAGAATCATCAAGATCGCATCTGCCAAGACAAAGGGTATGGAATAGAGATCATCCCTTTCACTTGATCATTGGTGATCCGGACACAGGAGTGAGAACTAGGAGAACATCACAAAATGAATGTCACTATTCTGGGTTTCTTTCAGAAACAGAACCTAAGAAAGTTGAAGATGCTCTAGATGATCCAAATTGGGTAATTGCTATGCAAGAAGAACTCAATCAGTTTGAAAGGCAGAAAGTTTGGAAGCTGGTACCCAGGCCTAAGGGAAAATCTGTTATTGGAACAAGATGGGTATTCAGAAATAAGTTGGACGAAGATGGCATTGTAACGAGAAACAAAGCCAGACTGGTTGCTAAAGGTTACTCTCAAGAAGAGGGTATAGATTATGATGAAACCTATGCACCAGTAGCAAGACTTGAGGCCATCAGAATGTTTCTGGCATTTGCTGCACATTCCAATTACAAGGTATATCAAATGGATGTGAAGAGTGCTTTTCTGAACGGGGAGTTAGAAGAAGAAGTGTATGTGGAACAACCTCCAGGTTTTGAGGATTCAAAACTGGCAGACTTTGTGTACTTTCTATTCAAAGCTCTCTATGGACTCAAACAAGCTCCAAGGACATGGTATGACACTCTCTCTGAATTCTTACTTGAAAATGATTTTACAAGAGGTGTTGTAGACAAAACTCTCTTTGTCAAAAAGCATAAAAATGATTTGATATTGGTGCAAGTATATGTTGATGACATAATATTTGGTTCTACTAATGATGATCTATGCAAGAGATTTGCTAAGTTAATGCAGAGTCGTTATGAAATGAGCATGATGGGTGAATTGTCATTCTTTCTTGGATTGCAAGTATACCAGAAACAAAATGGTATATTCATTTGTCAGTCCAAGTACATCATGGATCTTCTTAAGAAGTATCAAATGGAAGACTCATCTACAGCAAAGACTCATATGCCAACTGCCACTAAGCTTGATAAGGATGAAACTGGTAAGAAGGTTGACATCACAGGCTACAGAGGTATGATAGGCTCATTACTTTATCTCACTGCAAGTAGACCAGATATAATGTTTGCAACATGCTTGTGTGCTAGATTTCAGTCTGATCCTAAAGAATCTCATCTAATAGCTGTTAAGCGAATATTTAGATATCTTAAGGGGACCCCAAATCTTGGAATTTGGTACCCTAAAGATACAGGATTTGATCTTATTGGATACACAGACTCTGATTTTGCAGGTTGTAAGATTGATCGGAAGAGTACTTCAGGAAGCTGTCAGTTTCTTGGAAGAAGATTGGTTTCCTGGCATAGCAAGAAGCAGCATTCAGTGTCCACATCAACAGCTGAGGCTGAATACATTGCTGCTGGTAGCTGTTGTGCTCAGATATTGTGGATGAGAAACCAACTCCGTGACTATGGACTTCTGTTGACAAAGATTCCAATCTTTTGTGACAACACAAGTGCCATAGCAATCTCTAACAATCCAGTGCAACACTCGAGGACGAAGCACATCGACATCAGGTATCATTTTATCCGAGAGCATGTCATGAATGGAACTGTGGAGTTACATTTTGTACCCACAGAGGATCAAATTGCAGACATCTTTACTAAACCGCTTGATGAATCCACTTTCAATAAGCTGGTTGGTGAACTTGGGATGTTAAATCTTTCTGATTAATTTATTTTGATTAGAAGTCAGTAACTGCAGAGAGTCCTGGTAAATACATGAGTTCAAGAATTGCTATATCCTTTGGACTTGTGAGTTTATTTTCTGGAGCAATTCTCGTAGTTAGGATTATTATACTAATTTTATGTCATAATTATGGATGATATATCTTCTGGCATTTAATTAGTTATTAATTCTAAAAATTATTTAGGTGCTAATATTTGTTCTAAATATTTTAGCATCTATTTAATTTGAATTAATTTACTTTATTTTAACATTGTAAATTAATGAAGCATAATTCATTAGATTTTAATTGGTTAATATCACTCAATGATATTTAATTGATTTTATTCTAAGAAAATTGTGAATTTTCTGTTAAGAATTGATTTTGATGAATTTTAACAGATTTATTAAAATTAAAACTTGACAGGAAATAAAAAGTCTGATTTTTAAAACAAGAACAGGTTTAAAAAAAAAAAAGACAGAAGCAAAAATATCGAATTTAAGGAAATTCGATAGTTTTTTCAAAGTACAATGATAAATCTATCGAAATTAATTTCGATGGTTTTTGAAAGGGAAAAAGAAAATCTATCGACAAATTTCTCGATGGTTTTTGAGAATAATTTTAAAAATATATCGAAGTGAATTAATATAATTCAATATTTAATTCTCGATAGTTTTTAGAAATCCAAGTGAAAATCTATCGGGACCTCGATAGTTTTTCCAAAAGAACAGTTCGATAGTTTTTCAGTATTTCAAATAAAAATACCTCGATAGTTTTCTAATAAAACCTTTTCAAATTCTCTTTTTCAAAAATCTCGATAGTTTTTAAGAAACTATCAAAGGTTAGTTGACAGGTTTGCCCCCTTTTAGAAAACTATCGAAGGCTCTTTTAAAACCATCGAACAAAGGAAATACGAAAATACCCCTGACAGTTTCATAAGTATAAAACTTTGCCTTGTCGTTTTTCATTGTCAATTTTAACAGATCTGAAAAATTACAAAGCTCTAGTTTTTTTTATATACATACACGAGATACACACAAGCAAACGTCAACATCGATAGTTTCTTCATTTGTTAATCAAGAAAATCTTGAAAAAGTTACTGTTTACCACTGTAGATTGAATTCTAACCGTGGAAAACTTTATTTTTTTTTGATTTTGGCACTTTCTGAGAAAGAAACCATCGAACTTGTGTTTGTGAATTGAATATTGGTTAGTATTCAAGGATTCTAAAGTCTATAAGTGTTCGAATTTGTGTGTGAGTGTTAAAAGGGGTGATTTTCTTTTTAGGGTTATTTTGTATTAAAAGTTTGATTAATTATTTTTAATTAATTAAATTTTAAGTGCAAATTTAGTTTTGGTTTAAAAAATTAATTTTATGGAAATTTGAAACATAATGGCTGGAGAATTTATCGTAACCAAAACTAATCATGTCTCGTTTCAAAATCTGCAATCCATAACGAATCCTCAAATTCGTGCATGGGCAGAGTTTTTGAATACACGTTCGTTAGTGGCATACGCTGTAAGTACTCCCGTGGTCCTTTGCATTGATCAATTGACTGCGTTGTACACAACCGCCACGGATACAACTGAGAATAACATACGGTCCTTCAGTTTTGTTGTGCCAGGGGGCAGAACAATAAGGGTGACGGAACATGACTTCAATAGAATTCTACATTTTCCAACAGAAAACCTTGTTCCGGATCCCACAACTGAGGAAATACATGCTTTCTTCACTCTTATCAGAAGTCAACAACCTAACTTCTTGGTGGGAGAGTTCCTAAAGCATTACCTGCCAAAGCCATGGAACTTTTTCTTTCATACCCTGATACATGTTTTTACTGCCAAGCTAACAAATCTGCATGGCATTCCCTTATTCCTTCAACAGATAGGGTTTGCCATTGCGAACAACAGGCATATTAACATAGGACGGATAGTGATTGATCAAGTAGTTATGTGCATGGGACCACTGGATGAAAGAACAGGCATAAATGAAGATGTGCTCTGTTTCTATCCTAGGTTCCTACAGCTAATTCTCAATGATGTCTTAACAGATGATGAACGTGAGACATTTGAAGCTGAAGACACAATGGAGTGTATGAAGATGAAGAGCAATGCCATAACCGCTCTAATAAGGAAGAACAACTATCTTCCAGGGGTACCCACTGTTCTCACTGAATATCTAAGAACGGTGCCCCTACCTCTTCTACCCCCAGGGGAACAGGTAAATGAAGGTAACTTTCCTCAACCTGAACCTGAACTTGGTCCTGAACCAATGGATGTTGATCCAGAGCCCTCAGTGGCCATTCCTGACCAGGAGGTTGCAAACCCACAACCTCTAACCACGGTCGAAGAGCCTTTGAACGAGCCAAATGAAAACATAAATGATGCTCCTTCCCCTCCTATACCCAGTAAAGAAACATCCCTGAGTGTAGAGGGAGATAGTGCCAAAGCAGCACCACATAAGGAGATACACCCTTCAACAGCAGCTCTGCCTTCCTCTAAAAGGAGAAGAACAGAAACTGAGGCAACTGCTGATACTTCATTTCTCTCATTCAAAGAGCCCTTTACTGATTTTTTTGATGCTGATTGGGCTACGCTAACGAAAGCAATATCTGAACCAATAGCTCAATCAAGTAAGGAAGAATTGACGGAAGCAACTGGTGTTCCGACCATATTACGGCCAGGTTCACTGGTTGAAGGTTCTCTGAACCAAGGGTCTTCACAGACGTCGAGAGAAGGCTCTGACCTAAATGCACAATCTAAAAGGTCATTGTCTACCTCCCCAGATGGAACATATCTGGATCCTGCGGGTAAAGGGTCTGACGTAGGTGCAGATCGGCAACTCGTTGACAGTGAATCAATTACTATTGAGGAGTCAACTGAGGTGAAGTCTTTACCGACTCACGGGGAAGATTCGGGATCTCTGCTGTTAAATGAGCCTGTTTCTAACCCCCTAGAGATTCAAACTCTAGATCGTACAAAGGATATATCATCTAAGGATGATCAGCAACTTGGTTTAACCAAGGACGGGGACTTGCGAAGCCCCATTGCACCACCGGTGACCTCCTTAAGGACGGCTACGGTGTTTTCTTCTGCAGGTACAACCAGCACAATGGATTTGAGTGAAACACAAACACTTACACCTGGCCTGAGTGGGAAAGGAAAAATGAGTGAAACACTAACAGAAACTGTGAGTGAACACCCAGAGCCAAACGTGAGGAGTGACACCCAAACCCTAACTCATATTGATGATCTGCTGTTACCAACAGAAAGAGAGCTACAAGTTCAATCTTCCCTCAAGGAGATGACAGTTCATGATAAAGAAGGAAATCCATTATTCAAGGTTCCACTGCGACCTTCCTTTGACCAAGGGATCACCTCCAGTCAAGACAATGTTTCTTTAAAGTCTATTCAAGAGAAAGTTGACTTGGCTGCAGCTGATTCCAGAAGAACATTCAGGGTCATTGGCAGTGCATCTGGCACTATAACAGGTACGAAGCATGCAGTGGACTCCTTAAAGAAGGAAGCTATGGAAGAGCTGGTCGATTTGAGGATGGACGTAAGGGAGCTTAAAGATGGATTCATGAATGAAGTAACTGCACTGTCCCAGGGACATGAAGCTTTGAAAGAGGACGTTCTGGTTATCCGGGATGGTCAAGCGCGGGTGAAGGATGCAATGGACAACCTTTCAAGAGTGGAGTCTAGACTCAACAGGAGGCTGGATCATATGGAAAAGACTACCAACTCAAGATTGGAAAACATTGACCTGTCGTTAGCTTCTATAAATGAATTTAATAAGCAGCTTATGGATTTCTTGGAGAATCAAGGCGATGGAGTACAGTCTATATGGAGTATGCTGAAAAACCAACAATCTGGACAACCTGGTCCCTCCTATCAACAACCTGATCCTTCTAATGTCTTTTATGCTGAGGATGCTTTTATCGAGGATTCCTCAACTAAGGGGGAGAAAGTTGGAGAAGGGGAGAAGGAGCAAACTAAGGATGGATGGAGAGTTTGGGAAACAGTTGAAGCTATTCCTATCAGGCAGTACTGGATAGAAGAACTTGTGGAGGAAGAGAAGAGTGAAGAGGAATTTGAATTCATGCAAGAGCAACCTATTCAAGAGGAGCATGAACCATATTATCCTGAACCAATAGATCATCCTATCTTGGATGAGGATATTATGGAAGAAGAATCAAATTCTCTGTCACCAGAAGAAGAAGCTGCCTTGGAAGCAATAAGAGCTCAGAGAGCTGCAATAGATGCCAGGCAAGCTGAGAAAGAAAAACAGCAAGCAATTCTGAGAAGTGAAAAGCTAAAGAGAATGAAGGTGTATAATGAAGTGAGGAAGAAGAAGATGATAGATCTGGCAAAGAAAGATGGTACTGAATGGGAAATGGCTTATAAAACCTTTTTTGGAGTTGAAGACAGATTACAAGTCAACGACAATGCGGAGGTGGAAGTCATTATTCAGGACATCAGAAGTGCTAATCTTGATGATCAGACTTACTTCAAAGCACTGAGAAGCTCTATAATCTGTCTGAATGCTGGGGTTAAAGCAAATGGTGCCTGGAGCTTATTAATCAGTTTTCTGGAGAAAGGTACATTTGTGATTTCTACTAAGTTTTTAGAACAGAGGACATATACAGAATTGCAGGCTATACTCATCAAGATCCAAAGAACTACAAGGCTAAATGAACTGCTCCGAGAGCATGTTAAGGAGATCGTGATGAAAGTCAGTCCAGAGATTACTGAAGATCCTCCAATGGTTAGATTCATGACGAATGACTTGTTCAGAATCTGCTATTTGACTGAGGACAAACTGAGGGACTACCCAAGCAACTATCTAATCTCAGTTGAGAAGTATCTTAGATCCACTGGATTCTCTTCAACGGAGAAGGACAAAGCAGCAGACACTCTTAGAAGATTTCTAATGGAGAATGTTCCTTACTATAGGAAAAGAGTGGAAAGAGGATTGGAAGTGCATACCAGACTGCCAAACATGCCAAAGCCAAACAAGAAAGATGTTAACATTGCATGGTTGTGGGCTGGAGTGGGTCAAGAGGTTGAGTATATTGGAAGACACATCCGAGGAGCAATCCTTAAACCTGGAGAACCACTGCACTATCCATCAGTGATTGATTATCAAGCTGCTAACTCTGATCCAATGATTGAAGAAGGTGAGATTGGAATGGACTGAATGATGAAGCAAAGAACAAGAGAACTATCGGCTCAGACTAGAGGAACAACTTCATTGTATAAAGTTTAATTGTTTTTTGAATTATGAAATCTGGAAATGTATAAATATCTGATCCAGAATGCATTAATATTATTACGCTGTCTTACTTTAAGTAGTTTCATGTTTCCTTAGTTAGTTGAGTTATCCTCGAAGTATTTGCTTGTCGAACTCTATCCAATCAAATAGGGGGAGATTGTAAAGCATAATGTAACATAAGATCTAAAAGAGATAACTACAACTCAACAAAGGACAAGACAGACAATAATATTAACTGAAGCACAGGAATCCAGAATCAAAGAAGAAAAGGTAAACACAAAAAATCAAAATACGTTATGTATTCTTGAAGTCCGTAAACAGGTCACGGAAAGAAGTTCATGAAAATGTTCAAGCCTCAGTGACAACAAAAGAAACAAGACTTTCAAGACGACAGAAGTATGTGAATGATTTAGGGTTCAGTACCACGGGATTCCAGTGATGAAGCAACCAGAAGGACAAGGGACGTATCAGCAGCATTGTATTGAAGATATAAAATAAGAATTGATCAAGTGTTATTCATCTGTGAACCAGACCAGTTGCACTAGGTGACGGCACTAAAAAGATCAAGTTGTTTTATCGTCTCAGAAGAAATTGATACAGTCTATTTCTTAAACACCCAGAAGCTCAGTGGAATCATTTATGGACTAAAGACAAGAAAGAGAAATTCGATGGTTTTTCTAATTGAAAAACTATCGAATGGTAGTTGAAATGATTAATTAAAAACCAAAGTAAATTAGTTTGGCATCCGATAGTTTTGATTTAAAAACTATCGAATGACAAATTAATTTATTTAATTCGATGGATTTTTATTCATTCGATGGTTTTTTATTATGGGAGCAGGTGAAAAGAATTCCTTTTCTGAAAGGTTGATGAAGATCCAACGGCCAGGATTGTTTCTACAATTCTCATTCGATGGTTTTTCAAAACAGACTACAATTAATACAGAGAGAAGATTGTGTCTTCTTCAGTTACGGTATTCAACACAAACACATAACTGAGAGAGAGAAGAGCCGGAGAAAATTACCAGAGAAATTAATAGTGCTCAGAACTTGATTATTGTTTTGTATTTGTGTTACCTTAAACTCATTGACGATAATCTACGGATTAGAAATTGTAGCACCCCTCGAGGTTTATATTTATAAAAAGATATATTCCCCGAAACTTGATTTGGTTTGGTGTGTTTGATTTCGTTATAGAACTGAAAGATTAATCCGCGAACGAAATTAAATTATTTGTGAGTATCGTATTCAACCCCCCCTTCTACGATACTTTGGACCTAACAATGTGGTAATAACAAGCTGTGAGGGTGAGTCGGTAGTAACTTTACTATATACTTTGGTACTCACGTATCTGAGTCTATCCCCTGTAAACCTAAAAGGTACTGATATTGCCAGTATAGCAAAAGTTATTTGAACTCTGAATGGGGTCAAGTCATTTGACGAGATGATAACAGTACATCTCTGGAGATGCCCAGCTAAACGAATGTAATTGTGTGGTCGCAATTAGAGGAAAGGGTTATTCCTTGAAGCATTCGACGAACAGGATCGTGACATGGCCATTAACGTCTCAAAGCCGTAGATCAACACCATAGCCTTTGATTTGTCGTCGTATATGGAGTCTAGTTACACCAAACGGATAAAGATTCAAAGTGAAACATTCCATCTAGATCCAGTAGCCATCGAATTAGAGGACTTAGGAGGGTTCAAACCCGGAAGGGTACCGAATCTGAAAAACAAGTCATGATAAGGACCAATATGCATTTCTGTATGGATTTGTGGGGGATTGTTAGAAAATGGAAAGTTTGAGGCATATTTTATATATGTTCTTGATGGAATTTTTGGAAACTAACAATTGGAGGTTGTTCCTTGTTATGAGGACTTAAACTTTCATGTTTGGATCTAAGACATTTTCTTAGTGGAATCCATAAATAAATTGAGTTGAAATAGGTTGCTTGAAATGAGTTATGTAGGTTGTTTAAGTTGAAAGAACTTTGTCCTACATAGAATTGGCAATGAGAGGTTTGTGGCTTTATATAGAAACATGTGCAAGAGTAGTGTACAACTACTAAGGCATGTGAGTGTGCATGGTGTTATTGTGTGCCTCACGCGCGCGCACACACACACACGCGCGCACCGCTGCCGCCCGCCTCGCCACGCCACGTCACGAACTGGGTCAGGATTTATAAATCCTGATGGACCAGTACGTGGGTTAGGTCCTGATGGCCTAAGTTAACTACTGATGGGATGTAAATCCTGATGGGTCAGTACTTGGACAAAATCCTGATGGGTCAGAGTGCATCAAATCCTGATAACTCTAAGTCCTGATAGGTTTAAATCCTGATGGCTCCATGTCCTGATAGGATTAAATCCTGATGGCAGCTGTAATTGATATTTAATCCTGATGATAGGTGTTAATGATATTAAATCAGAATATTTAGTATTAAATGTCATATCTGCAATTACGATTTTATTTTGGTCTGTTACGTTTTATTTTGTATTATATATACAAAACTAAACGTTTGACACAAAAAGAGATATACGTACTCAGAAAACCCTAGCAGTTATCTTCTTCTCCGCTCTCTCTCAAGACTTACAAATTATATACATAGTTCTCAGGCGAACTGAGGTGCGGGTCGTTGTTGATCATTGTCGTTACTGTGAGCGGATTGATCTGTGATGTTTTATCCTGGAAGTGATATTGCTGCAACCCAAGACAGCGTAAGTGGGACAATAATCTCTTCAAGAACAGTCAAGACTTCTCGAAAGTCTTGGCGACTCAGCTGTTCGGTTCATTACAGTATTTGTTAAAGCGACAAAGATAAGTTTACTTTCTTATCTTATTAATTACGGTCTCTAATTATATTTTTGTTTCGACCTTCATGTTTGTTTTGTTAATTGGTTAATTTACATGTTCTTGTAATACAAATATATATATATATATAACTGTCATATTATTGTTGTGTAGTTTACAATTATATCCAAAAGTATCTCCCTCTTTTATAAGATGATGTCGATGATTCGAATTTTTATCAAAATAAGGTGGATGTGTAAGGTGGATGTGTGAGTGTTCAATTAGCGGGGAAAAGAGAAGAAGATAGAGTACTACATACCCCAAGGTTTTTAGCAGTTAGCGCAACTTGGTCCTTTCGCAAATCCAAATAGTTACACTACTACTACTTACTGTTCGCATGTTTTTTTTCCCTCTGCATGTGATACTTTTAACCTCCATCATTAACTTTCACATAAGTGTTGCTGAATCAAACATTCATGATGAATAGTACAAAGAGGCCAAGTTCAAATGTTGTGGGTCAATGAAATCATTCACACGTGTGGACTGATATTTGGAACCCAGTATGTTCTGGGATTTTGATCTTAAAGCGTTCATAAAGGGCTTTTAGTTATGATGATGAACTTGATTGTTAGTAATCAGACATTTAATCCCAGAACTTCAATCACATTCTTTAGTGCTTGGATGAGCAATGTTAATGACGGAAATATAAATATCGTAAATCTGAACTTTAATCACATTTGTTAGTATTTGGATGAGCAACCACAATAAGAACATCGTTCATCATTCCTTAACTTCTCCTTTGGATTCTAAATCATTGAAATTCCCGTTCACTCTCAGACATGTCATTCATTCTTATCTCCGATTGTCATTTCAATCAAAAATCCAAAAAGCCCCCGTGAATCGTGATCTTGTTCAGTCACAAGTTAAACGACTTTGTTGAAATAACAATGTATAACGGTCACTGTACCATATTTACAAAGACAATATAAACACCACAGGCCACGTTTTACACCAAGACGACAGCAAAACTGACAACACCACTAGTCAAGGACTCGAGGCTTTGTTTGAGAACTGCCAGACAATGCTTTATAGTCTACCCATATGTACAAAGAAGAGAACACCATCTTTGACATGAAAATTTTGAACAGGTTTCTGAATCCTTTTTTTGTGTGGAGAAAAGTTGGCTTCAAAAAAAGATGTTTCAAAAAGAACATGGTTCCAGACACATCTATTTATTTGTCATAGACACTGGGCACCATGTAGAATATACAGGAGCCACTACCACTTTTGTAAACTCAAACAATCATCATTTCTGTAATTTAAATTTTAGCAGAACATTTGATAATCTTTCAATATGAAAAATTAACATTAAGTAAGAAGAACTCAACAAAATTTCGATCAAAGGATACAGAATTCCACCAATCTGAACTCTGCAAAACCAAGAATCAACGAAGAATCTAGGCAATAGTACAGATTTATTACGGATCACAAACATATCAATGCTAAGATTTATGATTAACTTGTCAAGTTTACCTTAAACATGTCAAAGTTAAACTGTTATGATACTATTCAGCTTTGGGCAGATAATCAGAACCATCTATCAAAACAGTAATTATACTTAATTAATGAAACCATTCGTAACAGATATCTCCCATGCAGATGGCCAGCAAAAGTGGACAAGATACTCAGTTTTCGGGAAGGGGAGTAATTATTAGCCAATCAACAGAAAACCCTAATATCAGAAAACAAATTCAAACCAGTCGTACAAAGTACATTTGTAAAAAAATCCTCTGGTAAAATAAAACAGATCTCCCATTTGAAACAGAGGATCATGTGAACTTAACCGATGTTACACAACAAAACACAGCAATAGGCAGAGTTTGTGGGCTGGTCTTTCAAAAGATGACACTTTAGCCCAAACATTGATTAAGTTCCACTATTTCTGATAATGTGAACTACAAACTGATTCAAATACTCTAATTCAAGAGCATGGTTAGCTTTGCGAGCCTCTAGAACATAGTTAAGTCAAGTGAGCATTAAAAATGCAATACATACTAAGGAACTGACTACATATACTTGTTTAATGTATGTAGGTAGTACCGTAATAGTGAATGAAAACACCAAAAAAGCCTCAAACTTCAACCAGGGTCATTCAAACTATCAATCTAGACTAGCTTAGAGAAAATGCGGTTTCTACTCATTAAAGAGAGTGACAATCAATCTCTAGTTAAGAGATCATATAAAAGCTGCCTCTATACGGTTTCAAAAAAAAAAAGCGGCCTCTATACTATCAAAAATACAACTCAAACATATATGAGAGTCTAGAACATCAAAAGCAAATCCCCAGAGGTAATAAAAATAAGAGCAAACTGCATAGTGTGTATATGCACTTTGACCAACATATCACTTGGTAGTATTATTTTGAAACTACCACTCGCAATATCAAAATTCGCATTTTGTCTATATCAGCTAATTTGGTGATGATTTTTACTCCATTTCATATATCAACGACTGAAATAATAATTGGACAAAAACCTCTCAAGATGTTGGATGAAATAACCAAGATGTGCATAGATGTAAAGGAATGAAAATTCTAGTATTGCAAATGATAGTTTAAAAAGTATAGTTTTTCAACTTACATGTCGTCAGATTGGACGTAAAGATAATGCAATTAACATGATCACCAGCTGCTAGAACAAAATTATATGTGCAAACTCTGCACAAGCTACCATACAAGTTGACACAAACGACTGAAACTTTGAAGATAACAGACTGCAAAACAATATCATAGATACACGAACTACATTAACAAAACGCATACGGTCTACAACTACATAAAATTTATCCAACAAGTAAGCTATTGAAACAAGATCGATAACATATTGCAAAACAGTATAGCAAGAAACATAAAACTAAAATATATACTCATGAATACAAGTTAAAAAATTGTGAACACCTAAGCAAATCATATAAAGATAATTATCATAATTCCATACCATACCAAAAAGTAGCAGACAATTCAGACAAAAAAAACTATCCGAAAATTCGAGAGATCATTTCAAAACCAATCCAAAAGACTCTCAAATTACGATCATATAAAAAACACGATACGCATCGCAATTCTAGAACCTAAGCTTAGTAAAAAACCACCGATTCTTCCCAGTCTTGAACCGCTCCTCAAGTTTCGCTTTCGTCGCCTTCGCCGCAGCCACCTTCTCAGCCCTCGACTTCAAACAATCAACAGTAACAACATCTTTCAAATCAACATCAAGCGTGTAACGAGTGGGCATTATGTGATTATAGTTCACCAGCTTAATAAAAGCCTTCAACCGCGACTTTTTCGCCGTCTTTTTCGCGGAGTCCTTTCTGATGACTTTCTTAGGGTACTTTGATATTCCGGCGACTAAACAGTGACCGTACGGCCGGTCTCGAGTTCCTTCATCGAATGCTTTGATTATTACGGCTTTACGGCCTGCGTATCTACCGTTTAGAACGATGACTGCTTTGTTTGGCTTCAGGAATTTCACCATTTTTTATTCACAAAGCAAGCAGTTAAGCACTCCTCCTCCTAAATGCCTAGATTTTGTTTATGGGTGTGTAAATAAACAAGGTATGCGTAAACCCTAGTTTTCAGCCCATATCGAATGGGTTCAGCCTTGATTGACAAGTGGGCTTGGGCTGTAAGATTACGGTCTATGTTGCATTGTCTATTCAATTGTATCAGTTTGTAGGATCTAGATCCGGTTAAATATAAATGAATATGGACCGTTTTTATTTGAGATATGGTTTGGTTTAGAAACAGAAATGCATATCACATATTTCTTCAAACATGAATTTGGTTTGATTTGATTTGAATTGGTTCGTTTTATAATATAGGGCATGTTTGGCTGCAACTTAAAGTTGCATCTTATGACTTATAAACCCAAAAATGTTTATTGGGGTGTTTGTCAAAATAAGTGAAACCAACTTATGGCTACTTAAAATGGATAAGTTGAATGTTAAGAATCCTTAACATTCAACTTATAACTTATTCTCGATACACGCAATATATAATATCCTTCAAATCTTCAAAACCATATATCTTTTGATCCGTTCATTAAAAAATTGATATGTATATATCAAATTTCTCTACTTATCGAGATCTATCCATTGATATCCATTTATATATATTAAAAAATAAATATTTAAAAAAAAAAAAGTTAACTTATAAGTTCTGATTTACCCAAACACTCTACTGCTTATAAGTTCTGATTTACCAAACACTCTAGGACTTATAAGCTCAGCTCTACTTATCACTTATAAAGCACTTACTCATTTTAAGCTATAAATCAACTTTTGCTTGATACCCCAAACGCCCACTATAGTTATAGATTTATCAAATTTGTATTTGTTTTGTTTAAAATTATATTTTTATATGTAATAAGAAAAATGCTATAAACCCTAAATTTTGTCTCAAAACTTTTATCAAATGTTGACGCGGCACTCCTAAACTTGGTAACTTTTTTAATAATAAAATAGGACTTCGCGTGCATTGATATTCGTCCCCAATTAAAATATGATATATGTTATGTCAAATCATTAGGTAAAATTTTTGATAAAATTTTTGGGATACCTAACACTATCATAAACGTATAATAGATTTTATTCAAATATTTGATTTTGTTATTTTGACATATTTAATTAAGTTTGTTAGCGAAAATTAAGTAATTTCGATTGAGTACAGTGAGAGGCTGCAAAGAGCATTATGGTCAAGTACATGAATGAAATGTTTTACCACAAATTATTATTTTTGAATGGACGTGTCCGAAATGATTGGCTATTTCAGTGCGAATTTCAGAATTGATAAATATAATGAGAAGTTAAATTTGAGACACCTATATATATTTTCGGTGGAGCCGAAGTTGAAAAAGTAAAAAAAAAAAAAATTGCAAGAACTGAATACATTTTCGCTCGTTATATAATTGCAAAACTTTTAACATAAGGTAATTTTGCAGAATATTGTTCAAACAAACCAGTATTGTAAAAAATGGGAATCGGAGTTAATAGGTGAAGACACCGTTCAGGGATTAATCGGGTAATCGGGGATTAATCAGAATGATTAATCGGATCATTAATCGGAATAAATTTAATAATATTTTTTATATATAATTATAAAATTATTTCGTTATTTCAACTAAATATATGTTATTATCATATATTTATGAAAATATGTTAAAAATGTTATATAATTGTAATAAATAAAATTTTGAATGTTTAACTTTTAAATTAGAGATCTATTTAAGAGGAAAACTTAAGAGAATTTATGATTTAGGTATCTAAAATTATAATTATAATTAACCGATTTTCGCTTAATCAGTTCGGTGACCCGCCGTCTAGCGATTAATCGCTGATTAATCGGGATTAATCGCCGACTTTTAGAATACTGAAACATACCGAAACATACTGATTTGATTGGAATTAGAAATTTTGAATGTTTAATTATGAAATGTCAGTTTGGCGAACGTGAGAATATATTTTAGAACTGTAGACTTCAAAAAAGGTGGAGCCGCCGGTGGAGCCGCCAATAATATTATTATAAAGAAATGTTGAGTTGAGGAACAATGATATAAAAAAAAAACTTATAAAGAAATGTCACGTAGTTAATATAATTTTGATAGAAAAGAGGAGTACATATACGAGTTATACGCTTCACATGAAAATTGGGAGCCACGAAAAGGATTTGACAAATACTACATCAAACTGAACAATGATAGGAGTACATATTTAACGTGCACATTTCATAAAATTTGGGAGCCACACAAAGCATTTGACAATAATGTCAAGTGGTAGATGTTGAATTTCCGGATATTCTAAATAATTCATAAAATAAAATGAATAAACAAATACATGAATAATATGTTTATTGATATCAAATATATGCATTGATGTTGGGTATAATGCATATAAGTTACATACAAATGTCCCCGTGTATACCATTAAATTGTAGATATCTTAGACCGTTAGAGCTATACAGTGTATTTTTTACTTATATAACAACACTGAAATTGTAATATAATAAATTCTAAAGTTGCAGTACAATGAATTTGATTTACAAAACAAGTTCATTTCGATGATGATATTTTTTTTTAAAAGACATTGAGGAATAAATGAGTTGCAATATTGAAGGATGATATTTGTCTAAGTAATTATTCGAGAAGTGTCAAATATACTGATTCGAGAAGTCATCCACTCGAGAAGTGCTAAACATGAAGATTCGAGAAGTCAAGTATATTGGTTCGAGAAGTGAAGAAATGAACTAATTCGATATGTCTCAATGAGTGAAGTCAAAAGCACTGATTCGAGATATCATGATTCCAGAAGTCAATATACTGATTCGAGAAGTGCTAGTGATATTGGTTCGAGAAGTGAAAGATAACAAATTCGAGAAGTGGTATTATATTGATTCGAGAAGTCCATTTTATAAGTCAGTCTACACTACTTTGAGAAGTCAAGTTGTCGAACCAAGTATCTCTGAGATATCGAATGGGAACTTAGTAGAATTTTGAATTAACAACAGACAAAAGTTTTGGGAACGTGGATCAAGATCAAACCAAGGCATATGCAATTGTCACAATTAGTTGCAGTTTGCACATGGAAAGTCTACAAAGAAGCTTAGAGAGACAGTCAAAGAAAATAGCTGAAGATAGGGATCTAGCAGTACGTAAGACAAAGCAAAAGTTCACAAGATGCCAACTTTCACTAAAATGGTATAGACAAAGTTTAGCAACCTTTTTGTCAATTACCAGTTTTGTAAAAGTAAGATGTGTGTAGTTTTATAAATACACAGCTTCCTTATTTTCAGTCGTAAGTTTTTCACAATCATTCAAGTTGTATCTCTCTAAGAAAAATGAAGCTGAAAATTCTATTTCGAATTCATAGTTCGTAGCAAATTTCGATCTAATACAACATTAGGTTAAAAGTGAATTTGTGTGTTGTTTCATTTCGCATTATCACTACGTCATAGATGGCCGGATGCAATATTTTTAAATTGCAACGCCCACTTTGTGTTCCAATTGATACACTATTTTTGAACTACTGCAATACTCCGGAGACAATGTTACATTACACGTAAACGTCATCTTGCAGTACAACAAACTCTGTTGCAGAAGACTCATTGTGTTACTCTATCGAAATAGTTTTGCATTTTATTTGAAATAAAAAATAATTAAACAATAAAAAATAATTAAATTTTAATTAAAAAATAATTTAAAAAATGGGCCCCACACGTGGGCCTTACTGTAAAAGCAGACCTCACGGGAAAAAATAGTGGGCCCCATTATTTTTTAAAATTTTTAATTAAAAATAATTAATAATTAATTTTTAATTAAATAATAATAATAAAATAAATGGGCCCCAAAGAAAAAAGTGGGACCTAGTACTTTTTTTATATTTTTTTAATTACAATAATAATAAATAAGTGGGCCCCATAGAAAAAGTGGGCCCCGCTAATTTTTTTAAATTTTTAAAGAAAAAATAATTTAAAAATAATTAATAGTAAATTTTTATTCAAAAAATAAAAATAAAAATAAGTTGACCCCACAGAAGAAAGTGAGCCCCGCTAATTTTTTTTTAATTTTGAATTAAAAAATGATTAATCATTAATTAAAAAATAATAATAAAAAGTGGGTCCCACAAAAAAGTGAGCCCCACAGAAAAAATGTGGGCCCTATAAAAAAAGTGGGTTCCACTATTTTTTTAATTTTAATTAAAATAATAATAATAAATGTGGGCCCATAGAAAAAAGTGGCCCCACAATATTTTTTTATTTTTAATTAAATATAATTAATAATTAATTTATAATAAAAAAATAATTATAATAAAAAGTGGGCCCCATAGAAAAAGGGGCCCCACTAATTTTTTTTAATTTTTAATTAGAAATAATTTAAAAATAATTAATAAAAAATTTCTAATAAAAAATTATAATAATAAAAAAGTGGGGCCCACAAGTGGACCCCACTAATTTGTTTAATTTTTAGTTTAAAAATAATTAACAATTAATTTTTTAATTAAAAAAATTATAATAAGTGGGCCCCACAAAAAAGGGGGCCAGGAGTGGGCCCCAATAATTTTTTTTAATTTTTAAATAGAAATAATTTAAAAATAATTAATAAATAAATTTTAATTAAAAAATAATAATAAAAAAATTTTGGGGCCCACAGGAAAAAATGGGACCCACAAGTGGCCCCGCTAATGTTTTTAATTTTTAGTTAAAAAATAATTAAACCTTAAATCCTAAACCCAAAACCCTAAACCCAAATAATTTTTTTAATTGATTTCTTCGACGATCTAACCGTACAGATGTTAATATGTACTCATTCTAGTTTTGGGAAAAAATTATCCAAAAATTAAAAGGCACGGCTGTGCCGCATCTTTTCAGAAACGTTGGAAAAGTATTGATTCTCAAAATAGGACACATGTCAGATTCACTAATAATTTTTTATTTGATTTCTTCGACGATTCAACCGTACGGATGTTAATCGGTACTCATTCTAGTATTGGGAAAAATAATAAAAAAATAAAAAGATCCGGCTGTGCCGCATCTTTTTAGAAACGTTGGAATAATATTGATTCTTGAAACATGACACGTGTCAGATTCACTGAATAATGTTTTTAATTGATTTATTCGACGATCCAACCGTATGAATGTTAATAAGTAGTCATTCTAGTTTTGTGAAAAAATAATTAAAAAATAAAAAGTCCTGATTGTGCCGCATCTTAACATAAATGTTGTAACAGTACTACTTTCAGGAACGGGGCGCGTGTCAGATTCACTGAATAATTGTTTTAAATGATTTCTACGACGATCCAACCGTACGAATGTTAATAAGTACTCATTATAGTATTGGGAAAAAATAATCAAAAAATAAAAGGTTCGATTGTGCCGCATCTTAACGTAAATGTTGTAACAATACTACTTTCGTTAACGGGACGCGTGCTAAATTCACTGAATAATGTTTTTGTAAAATATAACAATAATTTATTTTAAATTAATATATAATTTAATACAATTTTTGAATTATTATTTGTATATAAATATACAAAAAATTATTTATTCATTATTTTTAATTTAAATACTTATTTTATTGACCATTCTTTAATTTAATATATTTTCATAAAATATATATAATTGCATTAAATTTTGAATCTTTCTTAACTTTTTTATATAATCAACAATATACTATACATTTTAATTTATGTTATATATAAATACATGTGATCATTGTTGTAATTTTAAGTTTTGATAAATTTAGTAATTCAAATAAAGTATAAAAGAGAAGTAGGAGTGTGTTGCCCGAGGTAAAAAAATGGGTGGTCTTTTTCCCCCCAAAATGAAAACTAAACTTTTTCATTTCCCCCTTAAACAAAAATAAACGCACACCACAACAAAACATTCAGACATAAAGAAAAACACTCCATTCACTCTCTCTACTCTATCGGCTGGTTGTAGAAGAAAAAACCACTCTACTTGGTGTAGAAGAAAAAACCACTCTTCAAAAATAAAGCGAAGAAGATATGTTGACGGGTTTCTTTAATGTGTATTCATCTTTGATGGCTATTTAAATACACATGTCTGTGGCTCCAATCAAAAGACTCTACTAGTAAATTTTAGTTTTATTTGATTCACAGGTGATTAGAAGCTTAAAATTGGGGCTTTCATTTAGCTCGGATTAAATGGTATTCGGTTCATATTAGTTTGTTTTTGTGGATCCGATTGATTGCCTCCTACTAATTTATATATATATTCAACTTGGGCTTCTAATTTAGGGTTTTAAATTTGTGATTTTGCAGGTGGTTTAGGGCCTTGGGAATTCCAATTGAGTGCTTCTGGTTTGCGATTGCAAAGGTATGTTGGTTTTTGATTTATATATGTATGTATTTTGTTAGGGTTTAATTTTTTTTTTATATTTTGGGCTATAATTTTATTCCATTTTAATTTATTGTTTCAATCTTTTTGTTTATATTGGTTATTGTGTTAGTATATATGTTGTTACTTTGTTGTTGGTTATTGTGTTAGTATATATCTCAAGTTTGGGGTCTGGTTTATCAGTTCAAATCATGTAATGCTGGCTTAAGTTATACATTCTGTCGCTGACTTCGCAAACCAGGTAAACCAGGTAAATTTACCATTTTCTTCTACGTTTAACATTCTTTGCTGGATTGCCAAGGGTGTTGCCTCTTCTGTTATAATCATGCTAGAAACTAAGTATTAAACTTTTGCTTTCATATAGGCACTTCTTCCATAGGGTTTGAGTAGTTTAAAGCGTGCACCAGATGCTCTACACCTGTGAGTTTCCACTTCGTACTTTATAATTAACTGTCAATATTTTCTGCTCTTGTGCATAAAGCATGAGGTCTCATCAGACTTTTACTTATTGAAGTCACTGAACTACTGTGATAAATTTAACAATGTCTTCTTTCATTTAATAATTGAAAGCATTGGGCCAGGTACTAGACCAGAAAGGTGTAGGCCAACTTGTCAAGATGGCAACTGAAAGAGGCCGAGTAGCTAGGCCGAACTTGAAGGTGACTGTAATTTTTATATTTATACTTCATGAAAGTGCTTGCACTAAGTATATTTTGGAACTTAGTACAATGAAAATTTTCCATAATTAATAAATCTTTTTGCAAATTTTTTTTAATTTGATAAGAAATTCCAATTGGCATCAGCATGTTACCAGTTTTGCATCAGGAGTCCGCATCTTGCATTCTTAGACCAATATTTTACCATGATTTCCAGGAGTATGTAAATTGGTTTAAGTCCCTCTGTTATACATAACAATCTGAAGTTCTATAAATGTAATTAAGATTATGTAAAAAATCACCTTCTAAATCAAATGATAAATGTATCGAAATTTTGATTATGCATACCTCGACAATGGTGGATTGGAATCATGCACTTAATAGAGTCAATCCTTGGTATTTCCTAACTGAATTCGTAGCACACTATAGATATGTATCATTCCTGACTACTGTATACGGTTATAGTACTGCAGTAATTATAATTATTCACATACCTTGAAAGAAAAAAGTAGAAGTATCGTCAAAGAAGCAGTAGTTTGTACTTTGTATCTGTATGATTGTAGTTTGTAAATTCAAGTCTGTTGTTTTTTTTGATCTAATTAAAAGGATGATGTAACGATGACAAACATGTCGGAATATGTGGAGAACATGGCGGAGAGCCATCCTCTGTTAAATTCTTTGCACATGCTGGGTGGGACTACGTTTATTGTTCTCCATTTAGGTAAAATAACTCTAGTACTCCAATTGTATTGGCAATACAAGTATGGAACTGACTTTCAACTTCTACTTACCTTCTTTACACTCACTGTGATATACCATAAAACTAGAAATATGTTGAATGAAGAGTACCTAGTGCTAAGCTAGCTACAGCCCAAGTAGCTGTTTAAGAAGCAAGGTTTTGAAGTTTGGAGTTGGGACTGAACTCTATGCTCATCGTTGGGAATATTAATCTTGATCAGTTGTATATTGTTAACGGAGGAATTTGTGATAACAAAATTTGAGGTTATATGTCGGAATCAAGATCTATGATGGTGGTTCTTCACCGGAAAGGTCACCGGAGTGTGGTGGTTGTGATGAATTGGGGGCTGAGATTGCAAGGGTTTTATGGTGGTGGCTCGATGAACACTTCTCTTCCAACCCCTCACAATGTGCCTACGTATCCCTCTTTATAGGGAATCAAGCCCACGTAGTTCTTGTAGGACAAGGAACCTAAGTCCATTAGAGATAGGTCTCCTTGGTGATAAGCGTCAAGCATAGTCCATGTCGGACTAGAACTCTTAAATTATCATGAAATGCATATCCAAGCCCACTAAGGAGAGCCCATACGATGAAGCCTAGCCGATGACCCCAAGGCTCAACTATGACCGTGCCTTCACAGATACAACATTAGCCCTAACTATTGGAGCTAACATCAACCGCTACCAACTACCACATCAGTCATTAGTTGCAGGGAAAAGTCATGACTTACTTCAAATGCACAAGCTGGTCCTTACCCCCCGATGAGGATAACCCACCAGACTACAGGGCAAGTTCTCCAAAGTTATCGTCGCACCAGGTGTATCTTACTCCCCCAACAAGGATAACTTGCTAGAATACATGAATAGACCCTTTGAGTGCATAGACAAGCTTAATCATTCCTTAATTCCCCAATAAGGATAACTTATTAGAATACAGAATCAGGCCTTCATCTTGTAGTCTTCAATAAATCTTCAATACATATCATCAATTAAATAATACTCTATCCCTTCTTCATGTTACCTCCAAGTTGGCACCCCAACTTGGTCTTCTACGGCATATTGGCGCGCCAGCTTGTGGTTCGCCCAAGGTTGGCGCTCCAACCTTGGTCCTGCTCATGGTTGGCGCTCCAACGCATCCCCAGTCCTGTTTTGGAGCTCCAAGTTCACCTCATGTTTCCTTCATATATCATTCATATTAATATATTCCTTGGCACGCCCGACGTCGGTGCTCCAACCTTGGCACGCTCGACGTGGGCGCTCCAACCTTGGCACGCCCGACGTGGGCGCTCCAACCTTGGCACGCCCGACGTCTGCGCTCCAACCTTGGCACGCCCGACATGGGCGCTCCAACCTTGGCACGCCCGACGTGTGCGCTCCAACCTTGGCACGCCCGACGTGGGCGCTCCAACCTTGGCACGCCCGATGTGGGCGCTCCAACCTTGGCACGCCCGACGTGGGCGCTCTGGCACGCCCGACGTGGGCGCTCCAACCTTGGCACGCCCGATGTGGGCGCTCCAACCTTGGCACGCCCGACGTGGGCGCTCCAAACTTCACACGACCAAAGTTGGCAAGTACAACTTTGGCAAGCCGAATAGGGTAATACCCAATATAGTTGGAGAATTTCTTTGATTAAGCATATCATAATAATATTATTGGCTTGACTAGCCTTGCGGTATGATTGACTTTTATGCTCATGGTCAAACCTTTCCTTGTACAAATTTTGGGTATAACAACTACCCCCCAAGCCTCTATTGTATTTGAAAAATACAAAGGGGCTTTCATAAACTGACCAAAAATTTATAAGGCCATTCCTGCAAGTCTAGGACTATATCATCTTGGCGCAGCAAGTATCATGTATTTTAGAGACATCAAAGATTACCCCAAAGTTTTGAGCTTTACAAAACATTTGGAACTTTATATAATCTTCCCAACTTGTGACGTGCCAAAACTTGGCGCGGCAACATACTTGTCATAGCCACATACCTGACATGGCAAAACTTCAACCACCACTTCCCAAAAGTTTTTTTTTATTACTCTTAACCAACACTTCAAAAAATGGCCTGTAAAAAGTCCGTAGCACTGCTTTATTTTTACAAGGCGCGCCCATATCTCATTGACACCATTTTTCTTTCAGGTCCGCGCCAAACTCCAGCCTTCTAGCATTTTGTTTACAAGGCGCGCCCTCTCACTTAATTTTACTTCATTCATCCTCTTTTCTTCCTATGCATGCTTTAATTCTGGCTTTCTGACGCCACATCAACACTATTTTTTATACCTTCAACGCCTCATCATTATAGTTGTTTGAGCCCATGCAGCCCCCCCCTTTTTTTTTTAAAAACGATGCAAGCTCTATGGAACATTTTTAATGTATCTGTATCTACATATGACACATACATCCTTGTAATAAATCTGCCTTGTAATATATTTGCTTCTTTTCTCTCAAGATTTTGATTGTAGTCTAATTTAGACTCCTCCATTCACGTACTTTAGTATTTGATTTTGCAGCAACCAAAAACAGGTATGTTCTTCTTCTCGGAAATTCTCTATGGACAATTTTACCACCAAATAATTATATATTTCTATTTCCAAAAATATAAAAAGAAAATCTTTTTGGCGCGCCCTCTTTTATGCTTGTCCTCAAGCGCTATTTTTTTACTTGAACAGTTGCAAGAGTTCCATGCTCCATGTGTACATATACCGCATGTATATACGTTTAAAGCACCTTCCATTAAATTCATGCAGGCCCCGCCACCTTGTATAGACAACCATGGTAGTAATATACACTGTAACCTTTCTTGTGCAAGTCTTATGGAGTAGTAATTTTTGTCTCATTAAATGATGCACCCCACTGTTAATTAATTTCTTCCTTTTCAATCAAGTGCCGCATATACTCATGTGTAAAGGCAAAGAGTGTCCTTCATTTGTCCTTCACTTAATGTATGCGGACCCCACACCAGCTTATATGATCAATATTACATTTCATGATTAATCCACCTTTTCTGTGTTTCCTCCCGTAGTCTTCACTTTGCATGCACATAATTAAACTTATTTGTTTCATCTTGTAGTGGACCCCACAAATTAAAGGTTTCTACCATCTTATATCAACTCTCTCATTTAATTAATTCTTTTCGCTAACCCACTTGCATTCTCCTTCCATTCAGCTACACATCTTTCTTCACCATTTTCTTTTACCAATTCAAACGGACTCCATCAAATCCCTCATTTCTTTGATTTTCCCTTGCATCTCTTCTTCTTCTTGCAACATGTACACATATATTTTTTTTAATTTTATAACCGGCACGCGCTTATATTTTTGTCATGGCCCCGCATCACATGCATACCTCCTTTACTACATATATGTAAAACCATGCCATTTGTTCAACATGCCATCTCAGACTCTCAGTCTTCATCGCGAGGTTGGTCGCGCCTTCTCTTACTATTGTTTATCATGTTTTGGTGCAAACACAAGGGCGCGCCAACTTGTATTTTTCTAGTTTGCAAATTCTATAGCTTTTATATTTTATCTTTTACGAAAGATGAATACTTGATCTGTCAAAACCAACCCCAACACCTGATCATCTTCATTTACCAAATTGCTCCTTGTAGGTGCGCTTTCTCAAATAATTTTTTTTTTATTTTAATTTGTAGACGTGTCCTTAGCAAAATCGTAAATCGCAACCAAGCACCCACGTTACATGAACCAAGCCTCCATGCAACATTTATTGTTTCCATCTAATTTTGATTGGCAGGTCCTGTTATTCATAATACTTCATTCTGTATCATTGTACATCGTGTGTGCTATACCATTTTTTTTATAATGTAATGCTCACTTCTCCCTTTTCTTTGGGGTTCCTTATTGCTTACACACGGTGCGCCTTCCATTTTCCGTGTTGAATAGATTAGTACTTTCTTCGATATCATCAATGATAAAGCACAACCAGTGTTGTTTTATTTTGTTAATTCAGTTTTAACTCTACTGCTTTATTTGAGCTGATTTTCTCCCAAACTTTAATTTCTTGGCGCGTCTTTACCATATGCGCAACCTCTCCAACAACTCAAACTTGCATACAGTTGCCACACAAAAATCACATGCCACTTCTTGGTCTTGCTAGTCGCTTCTTGAGGAGGAGAGCCAACCGAAGATCAACATCAAAATTCGTCCCACCATTTTTTCGTGTTTTACATTATTAGAAGACGCTCTCATGATATGATAATGTTATTTACACAATGAAATTTCCCTTTCTTGCACTTGGAACCGATATAAAAGATGTTTCCCTCCAAGTTCAATTCCCCTACCACTTGTTGGACTAAACCTTATATAGGGAACTCATAAACAAGCATTTTCAAAAATCATGAAAATTTTACTGTTCCAACTAAGACTAGGGAAAATGTATATGGACTACCCCCTAGATTATGAGGTAATTAATTTACATTGTAGTCTATTATTTAGGCATAGCCCATCTTCAATTAACCAAAGCATCATCTTATTGAAAATACTCCATCAAATGCTTTCATGACTATTCGGGCCTCACCCTCAAAAGTTTTATTAAGAAGTTGGGGGGCACTCTCCGGACATGGAATACTTCGAATCTTGACCCACGAAAAGGCATCTCAATATAAGGCATCTCTCGAAGAGGCATCCTACGAAGGGCGTCTCACGAAGAGGCATCCTATAAAGGGCATCTCCCAAAGGAGGCATCCATTAAAGGGGAATATTAGTCATCACTATCTTCTATATAATTTATCATGTAGAGGGCCTTCATCAGACCAGCATAGGGCATCACCTTAGCGTCTCTGTCCGGCGAAGGGGCACACAATAGGCGTCAATTATATCTTTAAACATTTTTTCATGAAGAAGCATCCCCGTAAGGATACTCTGTTCATAAAAAGAGCCGGGAGATGCATCAGTACTACCCCCAGCGTCGTGAGGGCGCCCCCTCTTGCGTAGGGCGGCCTAAGTCGATGAGGGCAATGTTGAAGTCTCTTCTAGTCTTCTAGTCCATTTTATATTAGCATTCTCTCGTGGAGGGGCTCACTCATGTCCATGGGGCCTCGACCTGTAATTCTTTCGAGAATCAGGGGGCGCTCTCTATGGCTCACGGGGCCGCTCTCCCATATTATCCGTTGAGTTGTCACGTGAAGGGGCTCGCCCATGTCCATGGGGCCTCGACCTGTAATCAGGGGGCACCCTCTTTGGATCATGGGGGCCTCACCTCTATATTATTTTCCTCTAAAAATCATTGGAGTTTATGCTGAGCAGTTCTTTATCTTGAGGGCGCGCCTTGGAGGAAGGACGAGTTTTGAAAGACCAGGTTGTGGCCTGACTCAACTAAGTCTTCATGTACTCGTTGGAATTTGTCTGAACATCAGAGCATCTTCGGAGGGCGCGCTCTGAAGGAAAAATGCGTTTGAAAGACGAGAGAGTGGCTCAAGCGTTTGATCTTGTACGGTCATCCTTTGTCTTCATTAGAACTGTTTGTAGACATTTTTCCAGAGGACGCGTCCTCGAGGAGAAATGATCCTTGGGACCTCTGACATGCTGAGGGGGCAACCTTGTTGGCACGTCTGGTGAGGTGTGGGCGCACCAACTTGTTGTTGAGGGTTGCAGCTAAGCTTTCATCCCTTGCATGCTATAAGAATCCTGGTGTTGTTTTTTCTCCTAGCCACCTTTCTACAAAAGTCTAAACAACAATAACTAATAATAAAAATGTTAGTTGTTGACCTTAGGGTATGTACCACAAGAACTTGACTATGCTGCCACGTCAACTTGTAGGAGATAGTTGATTTAGCAACATTAGCACACCAACTTGGTTGGGAGGCATCCTAGGGGCACTCATATGTACTCTATTTATTCTCCAAGCTTTCTTCCTACAAAACATAGACAACAAATACCACTAATAAATAACAAGAAGGTTAGTTTCTTACCTGGTGGCGCGCCTGGAGAGGACTTGGCGCGTCTACTTGTAGTGGCAAATTGCAATCACAACTTCAAACTCCTTCTTGAAGATACATTCAAAGAATCCTTGCATCCTTTCTTCATGTAACCTTTTCGCTGAAGGATACGCTCCAAGAGAACTTAGCGATGTTGTCGCGCCAACTTGTTTGGAGCCCTTCCTGATAGAACTTCTACCATACTCTGAACAACTTCCTCCACCTTATCACCTGGTTTGTGCACCCTGAGATGGTTTGGCGCGTCAACTAATATGAGAAGGTAAACTCGGCAAAGTTATCGCGTCAACTTGGTTGAAAAGGCTTCCTAAGAATACTTCTTATTAAAGCGTCAGGTATGGAGTTGGCGCGCCAGTTTCTGGGCTGTTCCACTTGTATATTTCTTACAGGATCGTCTCAGAATTAATGAGAATTCCATAAGCTTCGCGTGGACTGTAAGATCATCAAAATCGGACTTCTGGAACTCAAGATATGACCCAAATATTGTAGGCAGCCCGTGTAGCCCAGTAAATATGAATTATCTTCTAATTAGACTCAAAATCAGCCATCCCTTCAAATCCTTCTAAGTTCATAACTTCCTTGTATCCTGGTGCGCCCTAACATAACTTGAACATGTTGGCGCGCCAACTAAGTTAGAGATGGTCGTAGCTGTTATGTCAACCTCACAGATGTAACCCGAAACTTTAGGACTTTCCAACTATATAGCCTTCTTTCTTGTTTTTTGGACCTCACCGTCCTCCTTGTTTTTAGGATCTCGCCTGTTTCATATCACCACCAGAAAACCTTGCTATTAACTTGAATCCATATCCAACACCTTTCTGCTGCCTTGAAACCATGCCCAACACCTCGATGCTTGCTTGAAACCATGTCCACACCTTGCTATTGGGGTAGAATTTCGCTTGAAGCTCCCATCGATCTAACAAACTTCTCCATAAGAACCACGTCGTGATGAACATCCTTCCTCCTAGATGTAGATCTTGAATTCCCCTCCTTCTAGCGCCAATTTGTTAACGGAGGAATTTGTGATAACAAAATTTGAGGTTATATGTCGGAATCAAGATCTATGATGGTGGTTCTTCACCGGAAAGGTCACCGGAGTGTGGTGGTTGTGATGAATTGGGGGCTGAGATTGCAAGGGTTTTATGGTGGTGGCTCGATGAACACTTCTCTTCCAACCCCTCACAATGTGCCTACGTATCCCTCTTTATAGGGAATCAAGCCCACGTAGTTCTTGTAGGACAAGGAACCCAAGTCCATTAGAGATAGGTCTCCTTGGTGATAAGCGTCAAGCATAGTCCATGTCGGACTAGAACTCTTAAATTATCATGAAATGCATATCCAAGCCCACTAAGGAGAGCCCATACGATGAAGCCTAGCCGATGACCCCAAGGCTCAACTATGACCGTGCCTTCACGGATACAACATTAGCCCTAACTATTGGAGCTAACATCAACCGCTACCAACTACCACATCAGTCATTAGTTGCAGGGAAAAGTCATGACTTACTTCAAATGCACAAGCTGGTCCTTACCCCCCGATGAGGATAACCCACCAGACTACAGGGCAAGTTCTCCAAAGTTATTGTCGCACCAGGTGTATCTTACTCCCCCAACAAGGATAACTTGCTAGAATACATGAATAGACCCTTTGAGTGCATAGACAAGCTTAATCATTCCTTAATTCCCCAATAAGGATAACTTATTAGAATACAGAATCAGGCCTTCATCTTGTAGTCTTCAATAAATCTTCAATACATATCATCAATTAAATAATACTCTATCCCTTCTTCATGTTACCTCCAAGTTGGCACCCCAACTTGGTCTTCTACGGCATGTTGGCGCGCCAGCTTGTGGTTCGCCCAAGGTTGGCGCTCCAACCTTGGTCCTGCTCATGGTTGGCGCTCCAACGCATCCCCAGTCCTGTTTTGGAGCTCCAAGTTCACCTCATGTTTCCTTCATCTATCATTCATATTAATATATTCCTTGGCACGCCCGACGTCGGTGCTCCAACCTTGGCACGCTCGACGTGGGCGCTCCAACCTTGGCACGCCCGACGTGGGCGCTCCAACCTTGGCACGCCCGACGTCTGCGCTCCAACCTTGGCACGCCCGACGTCTGCGCTCCAACCTTGGCACGCCCGACATGGGCGCTCCAACCTTGGCACGCCCGACGTGTGCGCTCCAACCTTGGCACGCCCGACGTGGGCGCTCCAACCTTGGCACGCCCGATGTGGGCGCTCCAACCTTGGCACGCCCGACGTGGGCGCTCCAAACTTCACACGACCAAAGTTGGCAAGTACAACTTTGGCAAGCCGAATAGGGTAATACCCAATATAGTTGGAGAATTTCTTTGATTAAGCATATCATAATAATATTATTGGCTTGACTAGCCTTGCGGTATGATTGACTTTTATGCTCATGGTCAAACCTTTCCTTGTACAAATTTTGGGTATAACATATATAAATAATCGCTTACACACATATATAATAAATATAGTATAGACATCATGCTGGATAGAAAAAAGTAAGAAAACTTATCCTAAATAAACAAGTAGAGGATTGTGCATTCTTGTGATATGGTAGTATATTAGATGTTAAATGTTATGTGAAAACTGTCAGGATCCTATAATAAGGAATATTATTATTATGTTTAAGATGTGTTTGAATATTCTAAATTTTTGCAGTTCCGAACTTAGCAAGTCATTTCATCGGATGTCGTTCCAGCTCTCTCTTGCTCAGCCAGTTAATTCCCTACCAATTTCAAGCGAGGATAATAAAGATGGCACTATGTTGACTGTCGGGACTACCTCTTAGCTATTTATTTTCATAGGTTGTTTGGCACTTTGATGAAAATTTCATAGTATGTGTTGTTTTGCTACTTTGTCGAAAGATCGTATGAGGTAGTTTGTATTTAGATTATATTTTGGTCGACTAGTGGATGAAGGAAGGAGATAATTATTGATCAGCGACATCTTTTGTACTTTGTATTTACTGGCCCGGTTGGTAATGTGATTAAATATGTGAAAAATGAGATTTTTGGAAATTTTCATTATTAGTGTTGCAATTGCTATTACTGTTGCAAATTCAAATTTTGTGTTAAATTAATGAAAAGACTCTCTATTACATTCTAATAACAAAGTGTTACATTAGCCATATTTTGTAGTTCTTAAAAGAAGAATGCAATGTTGCCATAACAATATCTAGTGTTGCATTAGCTAAATATGTAGTGTTGCAATAGGAGGGACCCACAAGGGGACCAGGAGTGGGGCCCACAAGAGGGGCCATATCACTGTTGGGCCCACTTGTGGGCCCACCAGTGACGTGGTCCTACTGGTGGACCCCACATGTGGGCCCCACCAGTGACGTAGCCTCTCTTGTGGGCCCCACATGTGGGTCCCTATACGTGTCTGCTATTTGTTTTTTGTTAAGCTTTTGCAAAACCTTTCTTGTGTTGCATTTGTTTGATTCATTGTTACTCTATGGGCCTGATGTAATACTTTCCGTTGTGTTACCATTGAAAACAAAAGTGTTGCATTTTATGTCAAAGGTAACATTGGCGGATGAAATGGTTAAAGTGTGTTACCTTTGGCCTGATGCAACATTTTTTGTGTATAATGCAACAGTAGGTGTGCGTTGCGTCCGACCATCTATGGCGTAGTGTATTTAGTTTACAACAAACAAGATTCAAGCTACATTAAAAGTCGAATCAAAACGAAGATAATCAAAGAAACGTCTTGTATCCTGAGATTCTCAAGTGGTATCAAAGCAAGCTGTTGATCAAAACAGAGAAAGATCAAAGATGAGCTCACAAAAGACCATAGGCACAGTGAAGGTTCCAAAGTTTAGCAAAGAGAATTACAATCTATGGAAGATAAAGATGCTGCTATTCCTGAAAGCTGCTAACCCCTTGTATCCTGAGATTCTCAAGAATGGTCCTTTCATTCCATAACAAGAGGTTGCTGGCTCCACTGTTGGAACAACTATCATTGCCAAATCTTACATTCTAAAGGATGTTTCAAAATGGACTGACACGGAAAGAGAGAAAGTCGCTTTAGATAGTCATGCTAATCATAATTGATTCTATGGAGATGTCTATGTTCGCTAATATTGCTTCTTGCACATCTGCAAAAGAGATGTGGGATCATATTGAAGTGTTATGTGAAAGAAGTGAGGAGGTTAAAGAAAACATAAAGCAAATACTGGTCACACATTATGAAGCTTTTATGGCTCAACTAAGAGAAAGTATCACTGAAGTTTTTGAAAGGTTTCATAGACTTGTTACTGAACTGCAAATGAATGGCAAATCATACAGTCCAAAGGAATTAAATGTCAAGTTTCTGATGGCTACTCCAAATCATCTTGATCAGAAAGTAATTGCTCTCAGAGACAAAGATCTGAACAAAGTTTCATATGATGTACTGTATGGTGTGTTGAGAACACATGAACTGGAAATGATGCAAAAAAGGGCTATTCAAGCTCATCAAGGCAAGATGGTAAATGCCTCTTGTGCTCTAATTGTAAATGAATCTCTCAAAGAGCTTGAAGCCTCAACAAGTCAGATAATGATTGAAGAAATTGTTGAAGATGAACCAGAAATTGAAGAACCTACCAAGATTGAAGATCTAAATGAGGAAGACTTCTACACCCTTGAAGAGTTGGAGGTTATGGACAATAAATCATTTGCATTCATGGCTAGAAAGTTTCCTCACATCAGATTCAAGAGGAAACAACCATTCAAGCCTAAACCTGTCAACAACAACTCATTCAACAAAGGAAAGGCTCCAATGAAACCATATAAAAGCAAATTCAAGACTGGTACTTTTGACAGATCCTCCATCAGATGTTTTTCTTGCAATGACGTAGGGCACTTTGCTAGTGAGTGCAAAAAGCCAAAGAAGAAAGACAAGGCTTTTCTGGAACTTGAAGCAAAGTATGAGGCCCTTCTGAAAAAGAATCAAACAAAGCCTTCATAGCTGAGGAAAAGTGCTAGGATGGCACTGATAGTGATGAAGAGGATTAAGAGTTCTGCAACTATGCTTTAATGGCTAAGTCAGAGGAAAATGATAACTCTGTGGATCACTCTCAGGTACCATCTCTAACCACCATTGACATGTTTATTTCTGATTATAAACAAACTGTTGAAAAGCTAAGTGTTGAGATGTTTAACATTCATACTAGTATGACAACTGCTAGTGAGGAAATTGATAAGTTATTTGTCAAAAATGAATTGTTAAACAAAAGAAATGAAGAACTTGAATTGATTGCCGAACAAGTAGAAAATCTTCAACAAGAGGTTGAGTACTTGAAAAACAAGATTGAATGTGCTAATCAGATATAGAAGGTTCTTAGAGAAGAATTAGATGAAAATAAACTTAAGATAAGAGCATTTAGAAATTCATCTAATTTTTTGCAAACCTATAATGATAAGCATCAAGAGAATAGCAATGCATCTATTGGTTTTGGCTATGACACACTTAAGAAAAAAAATGGTAAGGCATCTGTTGATTCTACCAAGATTGTTCATGAGAATGCACCTCATATTGTGAAGCATGTTAAGGCACCTTTCTTTAAAGAATCTTCATTTAGTCTTGATGAGGAATCTCTTTTCATCAAGCAAATGCTAAATGAAGAAGATGAGGCACAATTTAGTGAACAATCTACTCCTTCCAAGAGTGAGAGTGTCAAAGTGGAAACCAAGGAGTCTGTGCAAGTAAATGAAACTTCAGTTAAGTCAGCTCCTGTGAAATCCATTAAAGTTAAGTCAGTTCCTGTGAAATCTGATAAAGTGAAATATGTTCCTGTGAAGTCTAAGAAAATTGAGTCTATTAGGTCTACACCTAAGAAGAAACAGAATAGAAATGGCAAACTAGGGATAAACAAGAATAACAATTATGCTTATGTGCCAAATGCCCCTAGGAAAGTTTGTCAAAACTGTTCTAGTACAAATCACCTGACTCGTGCTTATAAGAGACCAATTGGCAGTGTGCCTAAACCTTTCTATGACTGCTCTATGCCTTTAAAACATAGAGATTCACCATTCTGTGATAAGCTAGACTGTATGCCATGCAATTTGAATGTCATGACTAGCTGTTTTAATTTGAGAAGACAAATTGTGAATGGTTGCATAAGTCATAATGGTTGCACACACACCACAAGCCACAAGTCTTCAAGCCATACTAGTTCTAGAAGGGCATCTCAGTCACCAAGGTCTAAGAGTCCTGTCTCTGAGACCTCCATCAGTGACTTGAAGACTAGCTGACAAAGGAATCACAAGCATTTTGGATTTGATAAAACTATTTCTAAATCAAATGGACCCAAACGTGTTTGGGTACCAAAGAAGAAGTAATGCATTTGTGTTTGCAGGGCAAAGGTAAGGAAAAGAAAGTCATGTAGGTGTTGGATAGTGGATGCTCAAACCATATGACCGGTGATATGGACATGCTATCACAATATGAAGAGAAAGCTGGCCCTATGGTTACTTTTGGAGATGACAGCATTGGTAACACATTGGGATATGTCAAGTTGGAAACTGGAAATGTCATTATTGAAGATGTTGCACTGGTTAGTGGACTCAAGCATAATCTACTGAGCATTGATCAGTTTACTGATAGAGGATCTAAAGTTGGTTTCGACAAATATGAGTGCTTGATAACACAAAAAAAGACTGGTGATCTTTCTCTAACTGGAGTAAGGAAAGGAAGCCTGTTTGTTGCAAATCTTGATTCTGCAAACAAGGGAAAAATATGTTGCTTCTACTCTAAGGCCTCAAATGAAGACAGTTGGTTGTGGCACAAGAAACTGCCTCATTTAAACTTCAAGGCAATCAATTCCTTGGACAAAAGAGAGTTAGTCAGAGGCATTATTTCACTTGAATTCTTACAAGAAGTAGTGTGTGGGGCTTGTCAAAAAGGAAAGATGAAGAAATCAAGTCACAAGTCAAAGACTGCTACATCAATAATAAAGTCCCTACAGTTGATTCACATGGATCTGTTTGGACCCGTTAATGTTCAATCACTTTCAAAGAAAAGGTATGCTCTAGTAATGGTTGATGATTTCTCAAGGTACACTTGGCTTGAATTTCTGGCTACCAAAGATGAAGCTCCAAAGATAATCATTGAGCACATCAAGAAGTTGGACAAAGATGCAAAGATTAGGGATGAAAGTGTAGTGGCACTCAGGAGTGATAATGGAACATAATTCAGAAATTCCAAACTAGAAGAATTCTGCAAAGAGAATGGCATTTCTCATCAATTCTCAGCTCCTAGAACTCCACAACAAAATGGAGTGGTTGAGAGAAAGAACAGAACCTTGATAGAAGCTGCAAGAACAATGCTCCTGGATGCAAAGATGCCCATATGCTTTTGGGTTGATGCTGTTAACACTACATGCTACATTCAAAATAGAACAATCATCAACAAAGACACTGGGAAGACAACCTACAATGTGTTGTTTGGAAAGAAGCCTACTCTCAAGCATATTCATGCTTTTGGAAGCAAATGCTTTGTGTTAAAGGATAATTCTGAATATGTTGGCAAATTTGATGCAAAGGTATTTGAAGGCATTTTTCTTGGCTATACAATGTCTACATACAAGATCTACATACTTTCTCAAAAGAAAGTGATGGAAAGCACAAATGTGACCTTTGATGACAACAAATTCCCTGGTCTAGAAGAAACAACTGATCAAGACAAAGATCCTCTAAAATTTGAGAATTTGGACAACTTTGAAGAAGATGGAATTGAAGTTGAGATTGGAGCTCAACAAGCTCAAGTGAATGTGATTAATGATGAAGAAATTGTGCCAATCTATAGTGCAAAACCTATCATTCAGGAATCACCTGTGAATGAGAGCAACTTCACAGGGAAGTATTTCAAGATGAATCAAATGTGAATGATGAGGCTGTCTCAACCTTAAGAATTGAGACTGAGCCAACTACAAAATGGAATAGAGATCACACTGCTGAACAAATCATTGGAGATCCAAATGCAGGTGTGAGGACTAGGAGAGCTACAATGAATGAATGTTTGTATGGTTTCTTTCTGTCCAAAGTTGAGCCAAAGAAGATTGATGAAGCACTATTGCAAGAGGAGCTAAATCAATTTGAGAGAAACAAAGTATGGGAATTGGTTCCTGCACCAAAAGACAGATCAGTCATTGGTGTCAAATGGGTTTTCAGGAACAAAATGGATGAAGAAGGTGTGGTTACTAGAAACAAAGCAAGGTTGGTTGCAAAAGGATACTCTCAAGAAGAAGGCATTGATTATGATGAAACTTTTGCACCTGTTGCAAGATTGGAAGCCATAAGGATTTTCTTGGCATTTGCTACACATTCAAATTTCAAAGTTTATCAAATGGATGTCAAGAGTGCTTTTCTGAATGGAGAGTTAGAAGAAGAAGTTTATGTGCAACAACCACCTGGCTTTGAAGATGCACACTCACCTGACTTTGTATACAGATTGCTAAAGGCACTGTATGGTTTAAAGCAAGCTCCTAGGGCATGGTATGACACCCTTTCACAGTTTCTCCTTGACAATCAATTCACTAGAGGCACAATAGATAAGACACTGTTTTTCAAGCTACATGGAAGTGATATCATCCTAGTTCAAATCTATGTGGATGATATCATCTTTGGTTCTACAAATGAGAAACTATGCTCAAGGTTCTCTAAGCTCACGCAAAGTAAATATGAGATGAGTATGATGGGATAATTAACTTTCTTTATAGGACTACAAATTAGTCAAAGAGTGGATGACATTTTCATCAGTCAAACCAAGTACATCAAATACCTATTGAAGAAGTTTGACCTTGAAGAATGCTCTCCTGCAAAAACTCCAATGACTAAATCCACAAAGCTTGATAAAGATAAGAAAGGAAATAAAGTGGACATTTTAGTCTATAGAGGCATGGTTGGTTCTCTACTCTATCTCACTGCCAGTAGACCAGTCATCATGTTTGCAACATGTCTATGTGCAAGGTTTCAGTGTGATCCAAATGAGTCACATATGATAGCTAGAAAGAGGATTTTCAGATATCTAAAGGGCACTCCAAACTTAGGGTTATGGTATCCCAAGGACACAGGGTTCAATTTGGTTGGTTATTCTAATGTTGATTATGTTGGATGCAGAGTGGACAGAAAAAACACCTCAAGAAGTTGCCAATTTCTTGGACAAAGATTAGTATCTTGGTACAACAAGAAACAACAATTTGTGTCAACTTCCACAGCTGAGGCTGAATACATAGCTGCTGGAAGTTGTTGTGTTCAAGTGCTTTGGATTAGAAATCAACTAAGGGATTATGGACTTGTGTTGGAGAAAATTCCTATCATGTGTGACAACACAAGTGCAATATCCATAGTTGCAAATCCTGTCAATCATTCTAGAACAAAGCACATTGACATCAGATCATATCATTTCATCAGGGAACATGCTTCAAATGGAACTATTGAGTTACATTATGTTCCCACAGAAAAACAGTTGGCTGATATATTCACTAAGTCTCTAGATGAAGCCACCTTTAACAGGTTGGTTAGTAAAATTGGAATTTTGAATACTTCATCTAGTGGCTGAGTAAATTTATCAACACTGAGTTGCAATAGTAAATTTTCACTATCATAAAATGCTCAATATTTTTGAAGTGAAAATTGGATGAGTATGATTTATAAATATTTCAGTATTCTTCTGTAAATCTTTTTAAATAATTACTGTGATTTTTTGAATTTTGTTCACATCATTCTGAAAAATTCATAAACCTGGAAATATCTCAAAATTTCCTTCAATAAATTTTGGGTTATTTTGAAGAAATTCATATAAATATCATGTTGGGAAATGAAGATTTAATGAGTGCATCAAGATCGGATAGCATCAGTACTTAGAGCATCAGGAGATGATGTCATCATCAGTGGCAGGATAAGTCGGTTGTTGGTAATTGATACTATTCCGTGATTTCAGGAAAGGATTGATATGATGAAGATATATCTTGTAGAAGCTGTTACAGAAGATAAGCGACAAGAAGATCAATTTAATTAAATGTAGATTATCTTGTGTAACAGAATGTGTAGCTGTGTGTATATATAAACACAGGATAGGTTTTACGAATGTAATATCTTTAACACGAGTATCTTTGTAAACCTAGCAGCTCTTAAGAACTCATAGTTTCTTGAGAGAGTTTGTATCAGTTTTTATAAAGTTTAATAAAAGCTGATATTGATTGTTTTTATCTTTGTCTACTCGATTATTTCATACAATTACATTCAACCCCCCTTCTGTAATAGACATATACTGGGTAACAATTGGTATCAGAGCAGACTGATAATTTATCAAATCAGAAACGATCGAAATGTCGGGGAACAGATATGAAACCATGAAAATTCCGATGTTGAAGAAAACAGAGTTTTCAACATGGAAGGTGAAAATGCTTATGTATCTTGAAGCTTCAGATCCCGATTACATAGACAGGATAAGCAACGGACCATTTATCCCAACTGAACCAGTCGCAGCAACCGAGACAACTCCTGCAGGACTGGCACCAAAGAAAAAGAGTGAATGGACTCCTGAGGATAAAGCTCAAATAATCAAAGATGCAAAGGTTAGAAATATCTTACATAATGGTTTAGATACTGTTTTATCTAACAGAGTTATTGCATGTAAGACTGCTAAAGAAATATGGGATGCCTTGGAAGTTCAATGCCAAGGAACTGAAGAAATCAAGAAAAATAGAAGGGGCATTCTCATTCAAGAATATGAGCAGTTCGAGGCAAAGCATGATGAGGACATTACAGAAATCTATGATAGATTTCTTACCTTGCTAAATGAATTATCGTTGGTGGGAAAGGTATATGATGTTGAAGACTCAAACGTCAAGTTCTTAAGATCCTTACCCATGGAATGGATAACTCAACAGAATCTTATAAGGCACACTTATAGGATGAACTTGATGACTCTTGATGAAATCTATGGAATGTTGAAGACATATGATCTAGAGATCAAGCAAAAGGAAGGTACAAGATCAAAGCCTAAATCTGTGGCTTTGAAAGTGGAATCAAAGGAAAGACGTGTGCACCAAGGAAAAATGAAGGCTAAAGCTCATGTAGTAATAAAGTCAGACACTGATGCTGATACTGATGACAGTACGGATGAGGAATCAGATGATGACTCTGACAAAGAACTAGTGCAGATGATGGCCATGATGGTGAAAGGTTTCAGAAGAATGAAGCAGGGCAAATTTAGGAAGGATGGAAGAAAGTCAAAAGGAGATCAATATTCTGACAGGAAAGGTAAACAGAAGAAAGTTGATCTCTCTAAGATTAAATGCTTCAATTGCGACAAGATGGGTCACTATGCAACTGAATGCAAGAAACCCAAAGTTGGAAAATCAACTGGAAAGGCGCTTGTTATGACAAACAAAGGATGGATGGATTCCTCTGATTCTGAAGAAGAAGAAGAAGAAACAAACTATGCATTGATGGCTGAAATTGAAGAAGCATATGATAAGGTACCTAAAACTGCTTATGCTTTTGATACTGATAACATATGTGAATTAAAGTCTTTCCTTAGGAATCTGCATATTAGCTATAATAATCAATCTAAGGAGAACATCAGAATTTTAAATGAGTCAGCTGATTTAAAGGAAAGAAACGAGTATTTAGAGACTGAGTTGGTCATTTTAAAAAATACTCAAAACTTGTGTGAGAAACTCAAAGGGATAGAAATAGAACAGATGTTAAAGATAGAATCTCTAGAAAAAGAGTTAAGGAAAGAACGAGAACAAATAAGAGTGTGGACTCATTCTGGTAAACAGACTCATTTACTTATAAATGATAGAAACTGGAAAAAGTGTCTTGGATATAAGAAGAATAAGGCAAAAGAAGATGAAAAAATAAGTCTGTCCACTCACATAAAATTTGTTCCTGCGAGTGATATGAAAGTCAATTCTATCTTTGAGAAAGGTTCAAGTTCCAATACTGAATTAATTTCTGAAAAAGAAATAGAAATTGTTTCTGATACAGAAATTAACTCAAATACAGAAATTGAATCTTCTGTTGCTCCTTGTTCAAGTGTCAATACTAAAACCTCTGGTAAGATTGATGTTAAAATATGCACTGAGACTGTTCAGAAAAGAATCACAAAAGAAAAGAACTTAGGATATCTCTCCTCTGGTAAATTAAAGAAAAAAATCAATGCAGTAACTGGTAAGAAAAATGAGAAGATTCCTAAAAGGCATAGGAATGGAAAAGTAGGTATAGACAAGTCGAACAATTATAAATATGTTCCCAATGCTCCAAGAAAGACATGTCATACCTGTGGAAATACTAATCATCTTGCCATTGATTGCAGGAAGAATAAAAAGAGGAGAGTTGAAATTTCTATTTCTGATGTTAGGAGTAGAAATGTTAATTACAAACCACATAATCCTTGTTCTCACTGTGGTAGCAAATGGCATTTAGTTTACACATGTACTAGTTATCACAATTTGTACCATGACAATTATGTTCCTTTGCCTAAATTTAATAAAGGTACAGATTTTTGTGATAAATTGTATTTGTTAACTAAAAATGTGTATGTTAAGAAAGACTCTGTTAAATCAAGTTCAAGTGGAGTTAATTTAATTGAACATGATTTAAGAAAAAAATCCGCTGCAAATCTTAACAAGAAATTGAAAAACAGGACCCAACAAGTGTGGGTTCTTAAAAATTCTGACTGATTGAAATATTGATTGCAGGGCAACAGAAAAAATGTTTTGGTTCTGGATAGTGGATGTTCAGGACATATGACAGGAAATAAGTCCCTGCTGTCAGAGTTTGAGAAGAAAGCTGGCCCAAAGGTTTCCTATGGAGATGGCAACATAGGACACACCTTAGGATATGGCAATATTGTGATTGGAAATGTCATCATTCAAAACGTAGCTCTCGTAGAAGGACTGAAGCATAATCTCTTAAGCATCAGTCAAATTACAGATAAAGGCTACCATGTCAATTTTTATGAATCTCACTGTGAAATAACTAGTAAGAAAGATGGAAAAGTGATTCTTACGGGTTATAGACGTGGTAACATCTATGAAGCCAACTTACAATCTGTTACTGATGGGAAAATGATGTGTCTTTTGTCAAAGGCATCAGTAGATGAAAGTTGGAACTGGCACAAGAAGCTCTCTCATTTGAATTTCAACAACATCAATGAGTTAGTAAGAAAAGATTTGGTGAGAGGTCTACCAAAAGCAATGTACTCTTCTGATGGACTCTGTGATGCCTGTCAAAAGTCAAAGCAAAAGAGAATCAGCTTCAAAAGTATATCAGAACACTCAATAGACACAGCTTATCACCTGCTGCATCTGGATCTATTTGGTCCAGTGAATGTGATGTCTATCAACAAGAAAAGATACACTCTAGTGATTGTTGATGAGTATACAAGGTTTACATGGGTATACTTTCTACATAAAAAGAGTGAAACACCAGATATTCTGATAGAACATGTCAAGTTGCTGGAAAATGAATCAAGTAACAGAGTCAAAGTTCTTCGCAGTGATAATGGAACTGAGTTTAAAAATTCAACAATGGAAGATTTCTGCAAATCAAAAGGAATTGTACAGCAATTCTCTGCTCCTGGTACTCCTCAACAAAACGGAGTAGTCGAAAGGAAAAACAGAACTCTAATTGAAGCAGGAAGAACATTGCTGGCAGAAGCAAAGCTCCCAACTTACTTCTGGGCAGAGGCTATTAACACTGCATGCTATACTCAGAACTGTACTCTGATCACAAGACATGGCAAGACTCCATATCAGATGATTAAGGGGAAGAAACCAAGCCTGAAACACTTGCATGTGTTTGGGTGCAAATGCTTCATTTTACGGTCTCACCCAGAAAAGCTTGGAAAAGTTGAAGCAAAAGCAGATGAAGGAATTTTTATTGGATATCCTGACACAACAAAAGCTTTCAAGGTATACAATCTGAGAACTAAGATTGTGAATGTCTCAGTAAATGTATCGTTTGATGACAGGAAAATCACTGGGATTAATGAAGATACTAATGAGGAATTGATCTTTGGAGATGAACTAGAAGCTGAAATCAGTAGTGATGACATTGAGGGGGAGCCTACTGATAATATTACAAATAATGAACCTTTTGAAAACAACTCTTCTCTAGATACTGATGGAAGTACTGATAACAACACTGATGCCAGTACTGACAGTACATCAAGTGACAGCCATCAGAGTAATTCTGATTCAAATGGATCTTTTCCAGACACTAATGCAGGGGGAGCTTCGCATACAACTCAAGATAGTTCTTTTGAGGAAGACATGGATGCAGGGGGAGCATCAAGTTCAAGAACCATGTTACCATCAGCAAGAAAATGGACACAAGAGCATCCTCCTGATCTCATTATTGGAGATCCTGATGTCGGTGTTCAAACGAGGAATGCAACTCAGAATGAGTGTCTATTTCACAATTTTCTCTCACAGGAAGAACCAAAGAAAATTGAAGATGCCTTGAAAGATGCTGACTGGGTAACTGCGATGCAAGAAGAACTAAATGAGTTTGAGAGAAATGAAGTCTGGAAACTTGTTCCACGACCCAAAAACAGATCTATTGTGGTTACTAAATGGGTGTTCAGAAACAAAACTGATTCTGATGGCGTAATTACAAGAAACAAGGCCAGACTTGTCGCAAAAGGGTATTCTCAGCAAGAAGGCATTGATTATGATGAAACATTTGCTCCGGTTGCCAGATTGGAGGCCATCAGAATATTTCTAGCATATGCTGCTCACATGAAATTCAAGGTCTTTTAGATGGATGTTAAGAGTGACTTCTTAAATGGAGAATTGGAGGAAGAAGTTTATGTTGAACAACCTCCAGGCTTTATTGATCCTAAATATCCAGATCATGTGTATAGACTGGATAAAGCTCTTTATGGCCTCAAGCAAGCTCCAAGGGCCTGGTATGAAACACTAACTCAGTTTCTTCTTGATAGTGGGTTCACACGAGGCACTATTGATAAAACCTTGTTCTACATTCAAAAAGGCAAGGACTTGCTCCTGATTCAAATATATGTTGATGACATAATCTTTGGATCTACTAATGCTACAATGTGTCAGAAGTTCGCTAAGTTAATGCAGTCCAGATATCAGATGAGTATGATGGGAGAAATGAGCTATTTTCTGGGGTTGCAAGTAAAGCAAACAGATGAAGGGATTTTTATCAATCAATCCAAGTACACCAGAAATCTGCTTAAGAAATTCAACATGCAAGACAGTACTCCTGCTAGTACTCCCATGGCTACTACAACTAAGCTTGACTCTAAGGAAGGAATTGAAGTGGATATCACAAGCTATAGAGGAATGATTGGTTCTCTCCTCTATCTCACTGCCAGTAGACCTGACATAATGTTTGCAACTTGTCTCTGTGCAAGATTTCAGTCTCAACCACGAGAACCGCATCTGATAGCTGTAAAGAGGATATTTCGATACCTAAAAGGGACATCAAATCTTGGTTTATGGTATCCCAGAGCATCAGACTTCACACTGATAGGATACTCTGATGCTGATTTTGCTGGCTGTAAGATTGACAGGAAGAGCACTTCTGGTAGCTGTCAATTTTTAGGTGGTCGACTGGTTTCATGGTTCAGCAAGAAGCAGAAGTCTATTTCTACCTCGACAGCAGAAGCTGAATACATAGCTGCGGGAAGCTGCTGTGCTCAGATTTTATGGATGAAAAATCAACTGCTGGATTACGGTTTGCACTTTTCTAAAATTCCTATTTATTGTGATAATCAAAGTGCTATTGCAATGACAGGAAATCCAGTCCAACACTCGCTTACAAAACATATCAGTATCAGGTATCACTTTATTCGTGAACATGTAATGGAAGGAACGATTGAACTTCACTTCGTTCCCACAGATCAACAACTGGCTGATATATTCACGAAGCCTCTGGCAGAGGCAGTCTTTACTAGACTCGTGAATGAACTTGGAATGATTACAAGCGAGTAACTCCTGATACTTGATACTGATTGTTGCTACTGATGGTTGATACTGATACCACTACTGATAAGGAGTATTTGTGCTAAATCCTGATGGTGACTAGTGGCATTGATGAGTATGTTAGTTTATTGTTTAAAGTGATATCTTTTCTTTCACTTTGCACTTATTATGAGATACTGATGAGTATGTTAGTTTATTGTTTAAAGTGATATCATTTCTTTCACTTTGCAATTATTATGAGCTACTGATGACTGTAGTTCTGATAATTCATTCATGATTATGCATTCATCATAACATTTATACTGATATGTAAAGCAAAATAATGGATCTTTTTCATTAATTGATTCAAATTATCTTTACATTCATATAATCTCATACACTTATCTAGCTAATCGTTCTGCTCAACTCTACTCACTATGTCTACAATGAGATGATCTATTTAACCAGGACAATCTCCATCAGAGGCAGAAGAGCTAGAGCCAGAAGCTATTGTGTTCTCTTGCCTCTGATGATCACTACTTGTCCGTTCAACTGGTCATAATACCATCTGGGATCTCCAGGGCTTGACAACCTCCTGATGTTTTATCATCATCATCATCCTCTCGACTTCTCTTTCCTGCTTGCAGCTTGCAGGATTCCAAGAAGAGCTCCTCCTCCGAACCCGTCAAGTAGCTCTGATGAAAGAGCATCATACAAATCTCCACAACGTGATCATCTGCAAGGATGGGCACATCATATGGCCCAGGACGTATGATGTGCACATAGGGATTGGAGATAGGACCCTCAGCTATCTCATCATCAGCAATGAGACCTTCATCGTTCAGAAATGACAAAACAAGAAACTCATCAATAATATAGTTTGCTTGTTGACCCCAGTTCATATTCAAGAATGCTTCTACATCCATGAATTCAAAGGTTCCTGCCATTTTGATATATGGTATTTTTTATGAATTGCCTGTTGTTCCAATGCTCCAGCTTTTATAGCATCCAACAGGGCAACTGAAAGGTTTTGTTTGGCTCGAAGCTATGGGGATAGTAAAGTGCGGAGTTTCAAGACAGTCATTATTCTTTTGACTGTTGAGCTCCTTCGTACTTTGTTATTATGTTTTTGAAATATTAAAATCGATAATTTTATTATTATTGATTTTTTTTACATAACCAATAAGCGGATATTTTGAGTGCCTTATGTGATGCCAGGTGGTTCCTCGCGTGTCACTTACGCGCTGGTATATACAACCGTTGTGTATAGCCCCCTTATCACGCGTCCTTGGAAATCGTGACAACCCATTTTTTACACGATACCTGTCCAATAGTCATCATTAGTCTGGTTTTTCGGAGATATTGTGTTGCTAATTTTTCTCAAAAGATTTGTTTCGTTTTCACCTTATTATCATTGTTGAATATCTATACTATTCTCTCTGTATTTTTCTCTCAAAAATGGCAGCAACTCACTTCCCATCTCCTACAAACAAGAATCTGACCCATAATGGAGTTCTTTTTGTCACCAACAATTACTCTGCTATTCTGGACAAGTCAAAAGCCCCATCTGAATTTCATCTCATTCAGGATTTTTTGGCTTCTAGCTCAATTGGGTTTGCTCTAACGGAACCCAAGGCAATCTCTGCACATGCAGTGATGCAGATTTGGAGTACTGCAACATATACTCCAGGTACCTCTAATGCTCAGCCTGGTCTTACCTTTTCCTACAGAAATGATCTCTATGAGGTTACTCCCACTATTGTTCAAAGAGCTTTGCACATGGGTAGCCCTACATCCTTTACTTCTTTCTTTTCGGAGGCGGTGCTTAGGGAGTTTTTCACCAAAATTGGCTACAATGGTGATATGACCAGAATGGGTCGATTGGTCAGGACGAAGCTTCGTCAAGAATGGAATTTTTTCTTTGATTCCATAGGTAAGTGCTTCATGAACAAGAGCTCCAACTTTGATGCTCTCACTCAAGCAACTCAAAACATTGGGTACTCTCTAATCTATGGATCTGATTTTAATATTGCTAATATGCTAATTGATTCCATAGGTAGTAGAATAACTGAGAATCGGGAAACTGTCTACTTTGGTCGTTTCCTGCATTTGATTTTTACATACCTATGCCCTAATGTTGTTTTTCAAGATGACTGCTTGTTGCCTGTGTTTCAGAATACTCCTAGATCCTTTCAGGAGTACATGTTAAAGGGAAAACAAATGTTTCAGGGTGATGTAGTATATCCTGAACAGGTCAGGCAACTTCTTCGACAGAGATTGCCTACTGTTTATGGCTTAGATCCTCGTACTCTGATTCAGAGGCCTGTTGTTGCTACCCCCTCTGGATCTAACCCAAGTACAAAACCTAAACAGATTCCTACACACTCAAATCCCACCTCTGATGGCTCTCAACAGCAATCAGTTGTAAAACACACAAGGTTAGCCAAATCAGTACGACATTCTCAGTCGTCTGGATCAAGGACCTTGGTACATTCCCACACTGATACTCTGGAGAAACAAGGAAGTCAACCAGTTGGTATAGCATCCAAAATTTTAGCCTCACGAAGAAAGCCTACAACTGTTGTTGATACTGATTCTGATAGTGATGATGATAATGTTCCATTGTCATCGATATTCAAAATATCTCCTGAGGTCGTGGCATCTGGTTCATCACCATCTTCCAAAAGGCAAAGATTAAGAAAGTCCACTCTCTACTCTCATTTTGATGCTGTTGATGCTCTACACACCTCACTTCACAACAACTCTGCTACTGATGCTCCTGTCAGTATTGCTCCGGACAGTATTCTCTCTTCTGATCCCGGACTTGATGCTGATGCAGTACCAGTTACTGATGCCACTGCCACTGATGTGCAACCCTTTCTTGATAGTGTGGTTGTCTCTGATTCCAGTCCTACTGTATCTCCACAGACACACAAAGTTGATATGTCTTATGATCGTATCAAAAGACTGGAAACTGAAGCAAGAAAAGAAATAGCTGAGTCGGCTGGTCGAAAATGGAAGATTTGTTTTGCACGAACCAAGAAAAGGAATGTTAAGGCAAAACCATCAGAAGCTCCAACTGTTGATCTGGATACACAAGAACCTGATTCTCAAAGTGAATCAGCAGTCCACATAGATCAAGTCCCACAAGAACCATCTGCTCAATGGGTGGATGACGACAAGGAGCAGTTCCTGCCTGAAACTGATCAGGACAATTCTATAAGGGGTATTTCGTCTTCTGTTTTTAAAGACCAATATGACGGACAGGATACACAAGAACCTTCAGTACACTTTACTGAAGCAGTCCAGGTTGTCCAGGCTCCACAAGAACCTTTCATTCAAAGTATGGAAGCATGCCAGCATACTGCCAGTCCGGCTCTCATGGTTCAACCATTATTCTCTCGTCCTTTGGACACTGAAGACTCAGGTACTGTCACTAATCCTGACTCTGCTATGGTTATTTACTCTCCTGGTGTCAGGATGACTATTGACAAACCCTTGTCTGAGGGAACCCCTGTCAGTATGACTGCACTCCACTCTTCTCTGCCATCTCTTATTTCTTCGTTTCTGAGTGCTCTGAGCCTTTTTCGTGAGAATGAGAGAAAAGATCTAGAGAAAAACAGAATACTTGAGTGGCAGTCTCCTGAACTGGCAAAAGGAGAGGTAGAACTGAGTGACAATGCTATGCATTTGTGTAAGGAAAATCTGGCTCTCAAAAGCTCAGATAATGTGATGGTGAGCAATGATGAGATCATTGAAAAAGAACAGAGAGATCTAGGGGTTACTGATTTTGATGCAGGTACATCAACTACTCCTGCAGCGTCTCAGGATCAGACCCACAGTTCTCATTCCAGCTCTGAGAAATCTGGTCCTGATGATGAGTCCACGGACATTCTGACTAGTCACAGACGAGCTCAGTGGGATCACTCTTGGACTGATCCTTCATCTTTTGTTGGTATTTCTGGGGCTTATGTTCATTTAGCTACTGCCTTTAAAGAGATTCAAAGCTCGTATCTTCAAGCTCATCTTAAAGGTACTTCTCTGATGCTTAAGTCTATTTTTGAAGAGATTCAAGATGTCAGGACTACGACTGCAAAGAGTATTGCTGATGTTGTGGCTGAAAATAATCAATCTGTTGCTCGCATTTCACGAGACTTTTCCTGTGTTCATCGAGATCATGTCTCTCTAGAACATCGCATTACGACTCTGGAGAAAAAGGCTGAATCTATGGATGCTAAGTTGGATTTACTTCTCTCTGCTTTGGTTCATGATGCTGGTACTGATGCCAAAAAGGGGGAGAAAGTAGTGTCAACCAAATGCTCTCCGGAGTTGGGTATTCTAAGAAAGGATGATGCTCCTGATGGAGGTTCTAGTCAGAAACAAATATCTTCTGATGCTGCTGCAAGGACACGAAACACTGTGTCTAATCCAAGTCTAAGTCTACAGTCAACACAAGTCTCTGTATCTAGTTCTCAAAAGCAATCTCATGATATTATAGTGACAACAGCTGAACATGCAAAGAAGTTTCATCAAACTGTGAATATTGATGGAACAGAATACACTGTGCACTATAAAGATCCCAGACTTGAAGCATTCAATGAACAGCAAGCTAGAAAAATTCTTCAAGAAATGTATCCTGATGAAGATGTAGAAGAGATGGTGGAAGCCCAGAGGATAGAATATGAAATGCTGAATTCACAGAAAGGAACTGTCAGGAGTGAAAGGAAGGGAAACAGGACTAGAGGTAGAGGTCATGGCAGAGCAAGAGGAAGTACTGTCAAACCACCTTCAAATTCTCAAAAAGGTATTGTGATCAAAGAAGGATCAAATACTGGTGCAGATAAGTCATCTGGATTATCTGCTGTTTCTGCTAAGGGAAAAGGAAAGGAAGTTCTTGAAGGACCACCTCAAGTGATGATTACTGAACAAAATAGTGAAACATCACTTCAAGAAGAAGAAGAGGGTGATGATCTTCCATTAGTTCAAAGAAGGAGAAGAAGAGAAGATTCAAGGAATGACAGACAGATATTTCTTGTAAGAACATCATTAAATATGGAAGCAGCTAAACAAGCAGAAAAAGACTATTTCAAGTCTTTGCAACAACAAAGCTTCACAAAGTCAGGAATGGTTTTGGAGGAATATCTGAGAAAGAAGGATGATGTTGTAAGGAGTTCAAGAAATTCTTATGGATTCAAGAAGGTTAGAGGATACAAAAGTCAAGGTTATGATATCAGGGAAGATAAAATCTCATTTTCATCTCAATGAGATATTTAAATCAAGTGGACATATCAAAAGTCTTCCTGGAATTTCTTGCACTGGTGGATCTGGGAAGTTCAAGAAATCTTATGAAGAAGTTGCGAAGAAGAAGAATGAATGCAGACGAACAGGAACATATGGAGGAATTGGTCATCCTGCCGCAGAAATAATTCCTCAGGCAGCATCATTTGATCAAGCATGTCTAACAGAAAATCTGAGTGATAAAGTTACTCAAAGGCATCTTGACAAACTTATATCTGTTCAAATGGTGTATGACATTCATGATGGAAATCTGCCTAAAGAAAAGATGGTGTATTTTCTTAAGGATGGATCAACGTTTGTACTAACAGAGCTGGATGTCTCAATGAAGAACTTGGAAGAATTGAGGTATGTGCAGTATATGTTTGTTCTTAATGATGATGTGTGTCTAAAGTGGAGAAGGAAGATTCAATCCAGTATCAATTTGCATTTGATGAGTTTAAATCAGAAAGATATTGCATATGCTCCTAAATACATTGATATGGATGGACAAGAAATGGAAATGAAGAAAGGAAGTGCTTTCATTGAAAAAACTCTGGGTGAAGAGTATTTGTCTTTCTGTCCTGATAGTGAGAGAGTTAAACTTATTTATCTAGATGACAGAATGTTGAGAAGTTCTATTGAGGATCTGAGAGCAGCAATTTATCAGACAAACAAAGATGATAAAAAACTGAGGAAGCTGAGAAGAAGAATGATTGATTTGTTATTAGAGAAAGAAGATGAGTTGATGAAGCAGTTTCTTCAGAAGAACATGGGGTTTATTAGAGTGTCTGATTATGAAGGATATCTTAAACGAAATCCTTATGTTAATCCTACGAGTATTTGATTGAAGTTTTGGCATCATTAAATCCAGAGAATTTATGCTTTATTTCAGAAAGTATAAATTGGGGGAGATTGTTGGGAAATGAAGATTTAATGAGTGCATCAGGATCGAATAGCATCAGTACTTAGAGCATCAGGAGATGACGTCTGATGATGTCATCATCAGTGGCAAGATAAGTCAGTTGTTGGTAATTGATACTATTCCGTGATTTCAGGAAAGGATTGATATGATGAAGATATATCTTGTAGAAGCTGTTACAGAAGATAAGCGACAAGAAGATCAATTTAATTAAATGTAGATTATCTTGTGTAACAGAATGTGTAGTTGTGTGTATATATAAACACATGATAGGTTTTACGAATGTAATATCTTTAACACGAGTATCTTTGTAAACCTAGCAGCTCTTAAGAACTCATAGTTTCTTGAGAGAGTTTGTATCAGTTTTTATAAAGTTTAATAAAAGCTGATATTGATTGTTTTATCTTTGTCTACTCGATTATTTCATACAATTACATTCAACCCCCCTTCTGTAATAGACATATACTGGGTAACATATCATAAGTGTTGTGAACTACATATTTGACTTATGGAATTGGTTCTAGCATGAGTTCTCGAATCTGTGTATTCTGGACTTCTCGAATGCGTGTATTTGAGTTCTCGAATCCTTGTATTCTTGAGTTCTCGAATTAGCTCATTATAGAGTTCTCGAACTAGTTCTCGAATTAAGTTTTGTATTTTTCAAAATATGCAGAATTTGAGTTTAATTCCATTAAATTTTAAATTTAAAATCACTTATGATTATAGACGGTTCAAATTCACATTTGACACTTGTTGAATGTATCTTTCTGAGAGATATTGAATGCGTGTATTTCTTTGAGTTCTCGAATTAGTGTTCGATAAGCCTGAGTTCTCGAATTAGTGTTCGATAAGCCTGAGTTCTCGAATCCTTTGATTTTTAGACTTATCGAACCCAACCAATTCTTGAATTCTCAAACAATACATATTTTCTTTCTAAATCCTGTATGATTTAACAGTTTGATTTTGCATATTACTTTAAGTAATTGTCAGTGTTAGTTCAGAATTCAATGATCGTCAGGAGCTAGACTCAACTAATCAGGATTGCTGACGTCTATCAGGATTACATGGTCGTCAGGATTGAGATACATATCAGGACTGGGATCAGGATTGATCATCAGGACTGGAAGCTGATCAGGATTCCTACTTCGAGTTATATTTGGAGTCTAGTTAAACATGGAAGTTTATTATGTCGGTTCCTGGTTTGTAGAACGTAGCTATCAATTATGGATAAGTTTCAATCTTTGTAATTGATTAGGACTTATCATTGATAGAGAAGCTGTGTAGTATATAAACACAGTTTTGGTTTCGATTTATGTACAACACAGACGTGAACATAATCGAATAGAAGCTCTTAAGAACATAGAATTTCTTGAGAGAGTTTTTGTAAGCTAGCAGCTCTCAAGAACATCAGAATTTCTTGAGAGAGTTTGTAACAGTTTTATATCAGATTTAATAAAGCTGTTATATTTCTTTCATATTTGTGATATATACATTAAGAAGTCAATTATCTTATACTATTGTATTCAACCCCCCTTCTACAATAAATTATTACTGGGCAACAATTGGTATCAGAGCAAACTGATTTAATTCTGAATCAGATACGATCTAAAGATGTCGACAACCAAGTATGAAAGCATGAAGATTCCCATCTTGAAGAAATCAGAATATCCAACATGGAGGGTAAAGATGCTGATGTACCTGGAGGCTATGGATCCTGACTATTTGGACAGGATTCGTGATGGACCATATATTCCTACACGGATTGTAGAACGAACAGATACAGTACCTGAACATTATGTGGTCAAGGCTAAAAGTGAATGGACTCCAGAAGAAAAAGCTCATGTACTCAAGGAACCAAAGATAAAGAATATCTTACACAGTAGTCTTGATGCTGTCATGTCAAACAGAGTGATTGCATGCAAGTCTTCAAAAGAAATCTGGGATACTTTGGAAACTCAGTGCCAGGGATCTGCATCTGTCAAGAAAAACAGAAGGGCTCTTTTGATTCAAGAATATGAACAATTTGATGCAAGACCCGATGAGAGCCTAACTGATCTATATGATAGATTTCTGACACTATTGAACAGTTTATCTTTAGTTGACAAGGAATATGAAACTGAAGATTCAAACACCAAGTTTCTAAGAGCTTTACCTGAAGAATGGGACACTCAGACATCGATCATTAGACATCAGTATGATCTTAACACTGTGTCTCTTGATGAAGTCTATGGGATGCTAAGAACTCATGATCTTGAAGTTCAACAGAGGAAGAACAAGAAAAGCAGCAAGGCAAAATCAATTGCTTTGAAAGCAGAGGCTAAATCAAAAGGAAAAGCTATGGAGGTCTCTAGAAGTAAAACAAGAATAGTTGAGTCAGATCCTGATGACTCTTCATCAGATACTGATGGCAATGCTGATGCCAATACTGATGATGATTCTTCTGACTCAGACATGGAAGAGATGGTTGCTATGATTGTCAGAAACTTCAGAAGGATGAAGTTCAGGAAGAATAGAAGACAAGGCAACTTTCAGAAAAAGGCTTTCAATCCAAACAAAGATAAGTATATAAAAAAGGACTGCAAGGGTAGCAAATTTGACAAGTCAAAGGTTAGATGCTACAAGTGCAATGGTATGGGTCACTTTGCTTCTGAGTGCAAGAAGACGAAGGAACTTATCACATCAAGCAAGGATTGGATGGACTCTTCCTCAGAATCTGATACTGAGGTGGTCAACTATGCTCTAATGGCCAATGCTGATGTAACTGCTGCTCCTGATGATAAGGTACTAAATACTATCTTTGATTTTTATACTGATAATGCTTCTGAGTTAAGACGTTTTCTAAAGTCATTACATATTAGCTTTAGAAGTCAAACTGCTGAAAATACTAGGATCTTATCCGAGATGTCTGAACTTAGAAAAAGGAATGATATATTAGAAGCTGAATTTTCTCGTATGCAAGAAGTACAAAAAGAATGTGATAATGTGAATCACATGTATGTAGAGATGAAATCCAAATGTACTGCTCTTGAAAAGGAACTTGAAAATGCTAATGAGAAAATCAGAACCTGGACAGACTTTGGTAGGAAATTTCATGAGATTAATACCTCTAAGAATTGGAAAGAGTGTCTAGGATATAAGTCAGATGAGGATAAGAAATTGAAAGAGAAAATTGTCATTGATGAGACAGTCAGTCCAAAGACCTATAGACATGTTATAGATGCAACCAAATCTAAGATTACTCCTGTTAATTTTGTTTTTGGTAAGGATTCCAATTCTACTTTTGAAAAGGGATCTACTTCTACTCAAGGAATTAAAATCATAAAGTCTAAACCTGTCTTGAATAAAGTCATTAAGAATGTAGGTTTATTGTCTCAGAAACAGCTTAAGGATAAAATCTGTGAGGTGACAGATAAGAAAAAGGAATCTACTGTTAAGAGAAACAGGAATGGTAAAGTTGGGATCAACAAAGAGAATGGTTACAAATATATCCCAAATGCACCTAGAAAGTGTTGTTTTAACTGTGGTAACTCTAATCATCTTGCTATTGATTGTAAGAAGAGTAAGAAGAAGATTACTGATATTCCTAAGTCTGATGTTAGGAATAGATCAGTATTTTATAAACCACAGAAGTCCTGTTTTCATTGTGGTAGTATATGGCATTCTATTTATACTTGTAAAGATTATCATGAGTTGTACTATAACTTTTATGATCCATTGCCTAAAGTTGATAAAAATAGTGCAAACTCTGGTAGCATTAAGAATGTCAAGTTGGAACATGCTTTTGTTAATACTGATACTGACAAAGCAAATCCTGATGGAGTGAATCTTGTCAGGACTGCTAAAGTCAGAAAGTCTTCTGCTGTGAAATTTAATAAATTGCATGGAAAAGGAACCCAACAAGTATGGGTTCCTAAATGTTCTAACTAGTGTGTTTCTATTCTGATTGCAGGGTAAAAAGAAAAATGTGTTAGTCATGGATAGTGGATGTTCTGTGCACATGACTGGAAACAAAGCCCTTTTATCAGAATATGAGGAAAAAGCTGGCCCAACTGTGTCTTATGGAGATGGCAACATTGGACAAACCTTGGGATATGGCAATATAATCATTGGAAATGTCATCATTGAAAAAGTAGCTCTAGTGAAGGGACTAAAACCCAACCTGTTGAGTATTAGTCAAATCACTGACAGAGGTTATCATGTCAACTTCTATTCCACTCATTGTGAAGTAGTCAGTAAGGCAACAAGCAAGATAGCACTGACTGGCTACAGGCATGGTAACATATATGAAGCCAACATTCAATCAAATACTGATGACTCCCCTACCTGTCTGATCAGTAAAGCTTCAGTAGATGAAAGTTGGAATTGGCACAAGAAGCTTTCTCATCTCAACTTCAGCAATATCAATGAGTTGGTTAAGAAAGATTTAGTGAGAGGATTACCAAAAGTGTTATATACTTCTGATGGACTCTGTGATGCATGTCAGAAAGCAAAACAAAGAAGGACATCATTCCAGAGTAAATCAGAATCCTCTATTGGAGAACCATATCACATGCTACATCTTGATCTATTTGGTCCAGTCAACATCATGACCATCAGTAAGAAAAGATACACTCTTGTAATTGTTGATGAATATTCTAGATTCACCTGGGTGTATTTTCTGCACAGAAAAGATGAGACTCCTGAAGTTCTGTTGGATCATGTGAGAATGATTGAGACAACCACAAAGTACAAAGTCAAGATACTGAGAAGTGATAATGGTACTGAATTTAAGAATTCAAAGATGGAAGAGTTCTGCAAATACAAAGGAATCATTCAACAATTCTCTGCTCCTGGCACACCTCATCAAAATGGAGTAGTTGAAAGGAAAAATAGAACTCTTATTGAAGCTGGCAGAACTATGTTGGAAGAAGCAAAATTACCTACATATTTTTGGGCAGAAGCAGTCAACACAGCATGCTACACTCAAAATCTCACATTAATAAACAGACATGGTGTTACTCCTTATCAGTCACTCAAGGAAAAGAAACCAAGTTTGAAGCATCTGCATGTGTTTGGCTGTAAATGTTTTGTTCTCAGAACTCATCCTGAACAACTAGGGAAATTTGAAACAAAGGCTGATGAAGGAATTTTCATAGGCTATCCTGCATCAAGAGCCTTCAGAGTTTTTAATTTGAGGACAAGGACTGTCATGGAGTCAATACATGTATCTTTTGATGACAAGAAGATAGCTGGAATCAATGAAGACTCTCATGACAAATTGATTTTTGAAAATGAAGCTACCAAGGAACCTGAAGAAAGTGAATCAGATCCTGTCCATACATCAGATCCTGATGGGTCACCAAATCCTGATGACACACCAGATGCTGATGGTGCAAATACTGATGATGCAATCAATAGTAATACTTCTAGTAGTGCTAATGTTGAGGGGGAGCAACATCATTCTACTACAAGTTCAGAGTCAACACAATCATCAGGACAAAATTCTTCAGATACTGATTCAAGTGATGATCCTGATAACTTATCAGGAGGAAATAACAATTATTCAGGGGGAGCTTCAAGACAAGCAAGTTCTTCAAATCAAGATAACACCAATCCAGGGAGAGCATCTACTTCAAGAAAAAATTTAACACCAGCAAAGAAATGGACTGCAAGTCATACTCCTGATTTGATCATTGGGGATCCTGATGCAGGTGTTCAAACAAGAAGTGCAACTCAGAATGAATGTCTATACAATAACTTTCTATCCAAGGAGGAGCCAAAGAAAGTTGAAGATGCAATTAAAGATGCTGATTGGGTTACTGCAATGCAAGAGGAACTGAATGAATTTGAAAGAAATGAAGTCTGGAAACTGGTACCAAGACCAAAGAATAGATCAATTGTTGGTACAAAGTGGATTTTCAAGAACAAGACTGATTCTGATGGATTAATAATCAGAAACAAAGCAAGACTAGTTGCAAAGGGTATTCTCAACAAGAGGGAATTGATTATGATGAAACTTTTGCTCCTGTTGCAAGACTAGAAGCCATCAGGATATTTCTTGCTTATGCAGCACATAAGAAATTCAAGGTTTTCCAGATGGATGTTAAAAGTGCTTTCTTAAATGGAGAACTGGAGGAAGAAGTCTATGTTGAGCAACCTCCTGGTTTCATTGATCCTAGCTATCCAGATCATGTCTACAGATTGGATAAGGCACTTTATGGACTAAAGCAAGCTGCAAGAGCATGGTATGAAACTTTAGCTCTATTCTTACTGGAAAGTGGATTCAAAAGAGGTGATATTGATAAAAATCTATTTTATTTGAATCATGGTAAGGACTTGTTGTTAGTTCAGATTTATGTTTTTGGGTCAACAAACAATAAGCTTTGTGAAAAGTTTTCCAAGCTTATGCAGTCAAGATATCAAATGAGCATGGTGGGAGAAATGAGTTACTTTCTTGGTCTTCAAGTTAAACAGACTGATGAAGGGATTTTTATCAATCAGTTTAAATATACAAAGAATTTATTGACAAGGTTTAACATGCAAGATAGTTCTCCTGCTACAACTCCCATAGCTACAGCTACCAAACTGCTACCAAACTTGATCCTGATCAAGGTGCTGAGGTAGATGTAACTCACTACAGAGGAATGATTGGCTCTTAATTGTATCTCACTGCAAGTCGACCAGATATCATGTTTGCAACCTGTCTGTGTGCAAGATTTCAAGCAAAACCTAGAGAACCCCATCTGATTGCAGTCAAAAGAATTTTCAGATATCTCAAAGGCACTTCTTCACTTGGCCTTTGGTATGCAAGGGAATCAGATTTTGGGTTATGTGGTTATTCAGATGCTGATTTTGCAGGATGCAAAATAGACAGGAAAAGTACTTCAGGAAGCTGTCAGTTTTTGGGTGGAAGACTAGTTTCATGGTTCAGTAAAAAGCAAAAATCTATTTCCACTTCAACTGCAGAAGCTGAGTACATTGCTGCAGGAAGTTGTTGTGCTCAGATAATGTGGATGAGAAATCAGTTGTTAGATTATGGTCTGTCATACTCAAAGATCCCTATTTATTGTGATAACCAAAGTGCTATTGCAATGACAGGAAATCCAGTTCAACATTCTCTTACTAAACACATCAGTATTCGATATCACTTCATAAGAGAACAAGTTCTGGAGGGAACAATTGAACTTCACTTTGTTCCTACTGATCAACAACTAGCTGATATATTCACCAAGCCACTACCTGAAGCTACTTTCAATAAATTGGTGAATGAACTTGGAATGATGAACTTTGAGAATTTCTGAGGAAAGCTACAGAGAGGAAATCCTGATAACTGTCAAATCCTGATGGTTATTCAGAAAGGTATGTTTTCTTTGATCAAATCCTGATAGGATGTAATCCTGACAGGAAGTCAACTGGTCAAATCCTGATGCTCAGATATTGAAGCTGGTATGAAAACCAGAAGTTCTAAGACAATTTGTCAACAACACTCCTGGTAAACTCTGACAAATAAGATCATTACTTAGTCTTTGATTAAGTTATTAAGTCTTAATTTTCAATTACAATTATATTTTTGTCAGTGATTACTATTCGTTATATTATGTATCAAATGCAGTGTTACTAACAAATTGTGCAGGAAAAGTAAGAAGGACAAGAACAATTGAGCAAATTGATAGTTTTCATTAAATCTTGAAGATTCTTTACAAATGAAAATGGAAATTACATATTCTTTTCCTAGTCTACTTTTCTACTCAGGAACACGTGCCCTTCAAATAAGCATGAACGCTCCTGAGCAGCTTCACAGTCCATCAGGATTGGAAGATCTCTTGTTCCATCCTTAAAGGACAAGGAGGGGAGCTGATTTACTTGAAGGCGGATCGTCACCGTGACCACCGGGATGCTTCCGTGCCTCCAACTTGCATGACATACAAGCATCACAGATTCTCTTCTTTCTTTTCTCAAGCTCTCGGATGAGCTCTTCATCATCTTCATCCTCATCCTCTTCATCATCCTCATCCTCTTCATAGATGAGGTTATCAAGCGGATTCCAGTCAGGATTGGCCTGCTGGAAATTGTGCAACAGCACATCGACCATTGCGTTAATAAACGCTTCATGTTCCTGAGGGTCAGGAACTGGTTGTGGCTCAATGTCAGCAAGAGCCTCTTCCATCTCTTGCCATATGATATCGAGCTCAGCATCAGGTATGTTGTTTTGTTGTTGATTGGCAGCCATTGAAAAACAAAGAAGGTGAAAGGTTTTTCGTAAGTTTTTCTCTGGAGAGGGTTTGTGTTTTAATAGATATATGATGTTTATGCTTAACAATTCTATTTTATAGAGAATGTGTGTTAAGGATGCAGGTCATTTTTTTTATCGAGGCGCCTGTTCAGTTTCTCATAATTACTTTGCCTCGGTAATTGGTAAGAATGGTTACATGGGTATTATGCTATTTGTTTTGTAATCATTTTTAAAAAAAAAACAGCATTTATCAGGATTGTCAAAATAAATTTTGTTTTCATAAATAAAATTTTATTTTACTTCATATTAAATTTTTTGCGTTTTTCAATCCTGATAAGACAAATGGTTTCATAGGAAATGCTTTTATTCCTGATGAGGTTAGGTTTTTCTTACATAGGAAAATGCCTACTCGTTATGGTTTAATTTCTAATGCTATGGGGCAAGGCCAATCACACCTTGTTCCTAACCCAAGCATTCATCCTAAACAGTCTAAACAGTCATCTGCCACCTCTAATGTCTCTCAAAAGACTTTAGTTGTAAAAGCAAAGAAGTCAGCTAGAACTGATGTGTCAGGAAGGCAATCAGGTTCAAAGGACTTTTCCTCTACACCTATCACTAAAAAGAAGTTACAAGGGGGTGTACAAGGGGTCCTGGTGAAGAAAGCTGCAAAGGGAGGTGAGGCTGTTTCTGTTAAAAGAAAATTAGTTCTCAGGGATGAGACTGACTCAGAGGATGATTTACCTATATCCTCTATGATGAATGTGAATAAGGAAGTTGCTGATACTGCTACTGCAGCTGTGGTTCCATTGTCTACACCACAGAAGAAAAGGAAGTTATCAAAAAGCAGGTATCATATTCCTTTAGAAAAGAAGCAGGATACTGATGTACATGACACTTCTATTCTAAATGAGCAATCAGTTTCTACTGCTCAAGCAAATCCTGATGTTAGTATTCCTGATACTGCACCAAGTCAAGTGGTTAATATTTCAGACTCTCCAGCACAGGACTCTCCAACAAAAAGACATGTTGATATTTCATGGGAGAAGTATGGTGCTGCTGCTTCCAATCTTGGGATAAAACATCCAATGGAAAAGCTAAGGAAGGCAGAATAGTTAGTCTATCAGAGACAGAAGAAACTGAAAGGATCAAGCCCACAAGAACCTGAACCTCAAAGTGGTTCAGAAGCTCTTTCTGATGATCCAGCCACACAAGAACCACTCAATCAAAGTTTGAGTGAAGGCTTAGCTCGTGGAATGGTCCCACAAGAACCATTTTCTCAAAGGGAGAATGCAGACATCGACATTCCAGCTACACAAGAACCATCTTCTCAAAGTGAAGATGCAGGCCAAGCTACAGTTTCTGAGAAATTTCCTGACAATGCTCAAGGGATTTCTGGTGCAGATGAATTTCAAAGATTGGTCGAGGACACTGTCAATGAGGGAAGTACACAAGAACCTTTGACTCAAAGTGTTGAAGAAGCTTCTGAACCTCAAGCTCCACAAGAACCATTGGTAGCAAATACTGATGCAAGCATATCAAATCCTGACGGTGTTCATCCTGACGCTAGTGGTGCTCCTGATGTTGAACCTATCCTGATACAGCCACTTCGTTCAAGACCAATGGATCATCCTATCACAGATTCACAGGATAAAATGAAAGGTATAGCTATTCCTGATCCTGATGATACTCATAGTACTGATGATAATGACTTTGATGATAGTGATGATGATGAGAATCGAAAAGAGAAGGAACAGCTTGCTACAGCACTCAAAATTAGTCTTGGAACTACTTTTGGTTCATCAAGTACATATATGGCTGGCAAAGCTTCCACTGGGAAAGATCAGAGACAAGATTTTTCTATTCCTTCCTTTAATCCTGCTGAGGCACTTAGACAGAATGAATGGAACAATTCATGGCACAGATCTGCTGAATCTGTAAGTTATTCTTCTGCTTTGGAACATGCCTATGATGCAGTGAAATCTATAGAGAATCAAGACTTGAAGAATCATCTGAAGGCTACAACTTTGTTATCCAAAAGTCTAAAAAGTGAGATTGATTCTATCAAGAACTCAACTGAGTTGGCGAGGAATGATATTTCTCAAAATTTTACAAAGGTGCCTACTGCTTTTCAGCCAAGGGTAGTAGAATCCCAAGTGAAATCTGTTATTTCTGAACAAACCTCTATCAACAGACGGATTGATTCTCTAGATACCAAGGTAACTGACATTCAAGCCTCTCTTTCCTTAATTTTGAATTTATTGTCAAATCCTGATGTCAAAAAGGGGGAGAAGGTTAGTCGGACAAAATGCACACCTGATCTAGTATTAAGGAATAATGATGATGATACTGGAGATGATGGTAGTGACAAAGTGATACAAGGAGAAACCTCTGATGCTGCTGTTATGAAGTCTACAATTCAAACTTCACAAAGTCAAACAACGCAGTCAACTCATGTTTCTGATTCTGGAGTTAAGACAGTAAGAACGTTGGTGCAATCTCAGATCCTGACGGAAGAACAAATCCTGACACCTGGTCATGGACATATTCTTGCTACAATTCCTGAAGGTGATGAAGATGTGATTATTGATAATACTGAAGATGCATCAAATTTATTCCAGAAGTTTTCTACAAAAGATGGCAGAATTGTTACTCTATATCACACTGATAAAAGAGTTCAACAATTATATGCAAGAAAAGCTCTCTCTACAGCAAGTGAAGAATATCCTGATCTCTCACATGAAGAATTCTTAAGACAACAAAGAGAAATGATGGAAAGCTTTAAGAATCCTGCTCTTGCTAGAGGTAGAGGAGGCAGAGGTAGGAGAGGAGCTAGAAGAAGTAGAAGAGGTTCTTCAACTCAAACAATACCTAGACAGACAAGGTCTCGAGGGTTAAGAATTGAAGAAATTCCTGAACCTATTCAAACTCTAGTAGTTCCTGACAGATCTACTTTTGGTGATGATGGAAATATTGAAGAAGAACCTGAATTGAGAAGAAAATCAAGAAAATCAACTCTCTGCAATACAAATCAAATTGAAGAATCTAATCCTGATATTGTTCCTGATAATATTCAAGATCCTGATGATTCTGAAATTATGCAAGAGATTGATTTGATAATTTTATCTACTGTGGTTGATTTTCACAACAAGGAAGTAGATGAAGAAGAAGAAGCCAGAAGAAGTAAAATTACAAGATCAACAAATAGAGATTTCAATCTCTATGTACAAAGGCTTAAACTCTCAAACAGAAGAGTGTGGAGGAACCCAAGCAGACAAGAATCTTCACTGGAAAGAAGCTATGCCTTTGAAAAGGAAAAGGATAAGAAGTGGAAACATATTAGCACATTAAGTTATGATACACTTATCAATTTTCAGTCTGGAGGAATTATTACAAGCGCTTCAAGTGTTGTTGATTTATCTGGGATGGTTAGATCAAAAGCACTCTGGTTAAAGATGTTTTCAAATCTGAAGCAATTGACAAGTAATTCAAGAGGAGGTATTGGACACAGTTATGCTGAATATCTGAATATGTCATATGTTGATCCTTACTCCTTAACTGAAATTGGAGGTACTTTAACTTCTGAAAACCTGAACAATTTACTAGCTGTTGATATAGTTATAGATTGTCATGATGGTTTTGACAAGAAAGAAAAGCTTTTGTACTTCATGAAAGATGGTAGTGTGAAGATTTTATCTATTCAAGATCTGCTGATGAAAACTACACAGGAACTGAAATATGTTCATTATCTTTTGAGATCGAAGAATCAAATATGCAAAGAATGGAGTGACATGATTTTGTCAACAATAAGAAGAAGACTAGATGGAAACAGTAATTTCAATGGTAATTATACTCCCATGTACTTAAATCAAAGAGGTCAGGATATGGAAATGCAAATGGGTACTGCTGTTAAAGAAGTAAATTTTGGCATGACTCATCTTACTCTCAATCCGGATGGGAAGGAAATTACTTATCTTTTGCTTGAAGAGCATAGTCTTCAGAGAAACTCCATATTGAATCTCAGAGCAGCTATCTACCAGATTAATGAGGAAGATGAAGAACTCAGAAATCTTAAGGAAAGACTGATTCAAATTCTTGAAGAAAAAGAAGAAAATTTGTTATCCAACTTCTTGAAGATGAATTTGTTCTATCAAAGAATTTAAACAGATAAGTTGTTGCTGCAGATTCTGTACATTTTGTATATATGTTTTTGACATCATTGAATCTTAGGAATCTATACTTTATTTCACAAAGTATGAGATTGGGGGAGATTGTTAGTTCAGAATTCAATGATCGTCAGGAGCTAGACTCAACTGATCAGGATTGCTGACGTCATCAGGATTACATGGTCGTCAGGATTGAGATACATATCAGGACTGGGATCAGGATTAATCATCAGGACTGGAAGCTGATCAGGATTCCTACTTCGAGTTATATTTGGAGTCTAGTTAAACATGGAAGTTTATTCTGTCGGTTCCTGGTTTGTAGAACGTAGCTATCAATTATGGATAGGTTTCAATCTTTGTAATTGATTAGGACTTATCATTGATAGAGAAGCTGTGTAGTATATAAACACAGTTTTGGTTTCGATTTATGTACAACACAGACGTGAACATAATCAAATAGAAGCTCTTAAGAACATAGAATTTCTTGAGAGAGTTTTTGTAAGCTAGCAGCTCTCAAGAACATAAGAATTTCTTGAGAGAGTTTGTAACAGTTTTATATCAGATTTAATAAAGCTGTTATCTTTCTTTCATATTTGTGATATATACATTAAGAAGTCGATTATCTTATACTATTGTATTCAACCCCCCTTCTACAATAGATTATTACTGGGCAACAGTCAGGTCTCAAGAAAGAAATGAAGCTCACTTGGTTAAGAGCTTTGCAAAGATTTTTCTTTTTAAGCTAAGTGCAACTTCATTGTTAAAAGCTTGTAATGGATTATTTGAATTTAATTCTAATATCCTGTTATGAGAAATGTGATAATAATTTATATGACTTAATCTATGTGCTTGTGTGCTAATTGTTTCTATATGTGTCATGCTTACATGCGATAGATTATTTTGATATATATTTTTATTTTGTTTTAGGTGTGTAACAGTATTGCGTGTGATAATTAATCTAATTTTGTTTAAAACAAGATTAATTATTACACTCTGTAGGGAATCTAAGAGAGAGATTAGCCTTTCCTAAAAAAGACTGCATGCACTTATAACTGTTGTTTGGAGAGTATTTCAAGGGTCTGAATGTTTTGTCTCTTCGTATTCCAAAAACTCCCTTTATAATACAAATCAGTGATCATTTTTTCTCATCTCTCTTATCTATACACTCTTAATCCCCAAAACTCTCTCTTCTCCAACACATCTCTCTATGGCAATCCTTTACATTTGTTACGAAACCTTCATCATCGTCATCAATGAGATTGGGTACAATGCCTTCCATGTTCCAAGGAACGTCTTCAACGAGCTCGGTCCCGGGGCACAACACGAGGTGATGCTCTTGCATGCGATATATATTCGTGCTCGTGATGAGTATGAAGAGGGTTTGAGGCGAGCCCTTGAATCTGAACGGCTAAGACGGCTTGAGGAGCAGGCCGAACGCATCATTCGCTTCGCCATGACAATGTCCGAGATCTTCCACAGGAAGGAGGAGATGCAAAAGAAGCAGGCGGAGGGAGGTCCATCTAGTTCTTAGGATTAGATAGGATCTTTATCTCATTGTTTCTTTCAAATCAAAATGATGTATTTCCTGAATTAAGTGAAATGAAATGTTTTTATGCTCAAATTGTCTCTTGGAATTGAATTTAGTTTCTAATATTTGTTGTGATTGATGCATGTTATCTCTTTCTTCTCTTTATGCATGATGATATTGGTACTCAACTGTTGCTTGCATATGTGCTTAACTGATAAGTGTTTAATCCAGAACTAATTCTAAGATTCAATCTAATTTCATCAGTTCTAAGTTACATTTTACAGTGAAGCATTTTTACTTACTCTTGGTAAAAGTAAAAAAAAACCTAAGTTAAAAGACTGAGTTAATATTTAACAATTGGAGTAAAATCTTCTTGACGAATATCAACTCAGTTTTAATGACTTATGGACCTTGAAACTCTACCTACTTTCAGGAAGAGTTGCTCACACTCATGTCTATGCCCACTTTCCTTTCAATCTCATACATTTCATAGATTTCAAAGTGTTCAAGCAATTGAATTTCTTGGAATAAAATTAGCAATCTCTTATCATTGCTAAGCCAAACTCTTCAAGTAACTTAATGCTTGCATTAAGCTTACCACTCAAAACCCTCTTCTTGCTTGACTAGAGACTACATATTGAGGTAGTTCTTGATGATGTCAACAAACACACAGGGGTTTCATCACTTTTCAGTGAAGACCCTCTCAGCTCTGCACATTTCAAGGGCAATAAACCTTTACTGGTTCCATGGTTTGAGGATGGCCATCCTGAGGGGGAGCCATCCAAATCCACTCAAATTCAATTGGAGGTTCAATCTAGTTGAACATCAACCCTCAGAACTGTTGTCAAACATACATCTGGTTCAGATGTTGAGACAACAAGCAAACCTATTCTTGTATCCTCATACCTGAACATGAGGCTACATTTCTATGGCCTAGTCCTCACTTTGTACCTATTGTCTGGCTAAACTACACTCTTTAAGCTCTTCCCCTCTAGCTGGCTGATTCCAAACCTAAGGGGGCGGAAAGGTCACTAATTAGAAGAGAAGTAGTCAGAAGTGAGTAAGGAGAGCATAAGAGAACATAAGTGAGTGAAACACAACACACATCTGCATTCACTCAATTGAATATAGTTGTAAAAGGAAAGTAGAACATCTCAAAAGAGTGACTTGAGTGAAAAACATTTGTGAGATGCACATACAAGTTATGTTGAGAATTCCTCTTCTACCTAGTGGGAGTTGCCAAAATCTATCTCTACCTCCACTTTTATTCTAGAATCTTCAAACAGAGATATTTCGTTGGAAACTGAGATTCTTTAATCTCAGGACATTGATCATCAAGGATTGTCTTCTCTTGATGAGCCAATTTCAAGTGACACTGTACTTAATACAGTGCTCACCACCCAGACCTACCTCTTTATGGTCAGGGAATGTAATAACCCCAAATTTTGGACTTAGTTAAAAAAATTTGATGAATAGTAAAATTGCCCCTGATGAATAGTAAATTTGCTGATGGAAATTTTTTCAGACCATACTATGTGGATGATATGGAATGAATGTTTCGAGGTTATATTATTGATGTATAGGAAGAATAAGTGAATGTAAACGCAATCAGAATCGGGAGATTCCAACTTTAAATTTTAAATCACTATTCATCGGACAATCAAAGATTTATTGATTTGATCGTTTTGAGGAAGTATGTAGAATGAGAAATCCGTGATCATACCTTAAGCCAAGGTGAGAAATCTAGGATCATATATTAAACCAAGGTAATGGAAAGATCAGGGAAGTATCCCCTAGCATTGGTACAGAGAAACGTTTTTGAAATCACTTGAGACTATCGCGAAACGAAAGCGTAACGAATTATGGATTAAACCCTAACTGAAGGGGAAGTATCATATAAGATCATCAAGTGTAACATATAAGAGGATTGAGGATACAAATGATGACATAAGCATGATGCAAGAGCGTGACAAAGTGATGACAAGTGATGACAAAGTGGTGAATCACCACCTTGTCACCACTTTCACCACCACCACAAGTTCAAAAAGAGGCATGTCATTGGTGACAAGGCTTGTTATTAGCCACACAAATTAAATGACAAAGTATTAAGGATTAATTAGACAAAAGAAAAGAAAGGAAAACAAAACAAAACAAATCAAGAAGATGCATCCAAGGTGAAGAACACCATTCGACCCTTTTCTTTTCCAAAAACCTTAAGAAATTTTCCTCCACTTTCACTCAACCATAATTCATGTTTTTGGGCTCTAAATTACCCTCTTCCATAAACTAAGGTAGATCTTTAATCTTAACTTCATCCATGAAGGTTTACTTGTTCAAAAGATTGATCAAAGATGATGATGAATAGTGATGTGAATAGTAATCTCATAGAATCTTGTTTTGTTTTGAAGTTTTTAGGTTTGATTAGCATGGTTAAGGAGCAAGGAAGGATATACCATCCATATATAGCTTTTGTTAAGTTCCAAGGAAGGTATAAAACTTCTCCCCTTTTGAGATTATGCTTTGATCTTAGTAGTTATAAGTGATTGTTTAGAGTTATGTTGTAATGAAGCATGTATGCATGATTTTGAGTATGTTTAATGGTTGACTTATGGATAAACCTATGAACTAGGATATGACCATGTTTGGACAGAAAACTTGTAGTATTAACTTGAGGTTTGATTGGTGGTTGGTTGATTGTTGATTGGTGGTTGATTTGAGTGTTTAAAACACGGGAATCACGTTTAAGCGTCGTTACCATGTCAAATATTACTTAGGAAGATTGGACAGAAACCACGGTTACATTAAAAGGCATAAACATGAAGTTTCTGACCATGAGCATGTAGGCCCTGTTTCCTAGTTTGTTTTAGCGAAAGAATCGTGTCGTTTCGATTTACGGTTTAGGAGAAACGTCCGTTTTAGTGAAAGCGGTTTCGCGTAACTAAGTAGTTCATTGCATGAACTTTGAGAATATGATGAAGCCCCTTAAAAATGGAATTAGGTCATGAACATGGACAGTTAGTAAGTGAATAGAGAAGGTTTCGTGTTAAAAAGATAAGTTGGTAATTTTATAAAAATGTCGGAACCAAAGCTGCGCGAGGAGTAAGTGGTTCTGCACTTCACTGCCAAAAATCTGTTGCTCTCGGGAATTTCACCCCCTTAAGCAGAAAAACATTTTCAATAGTTTTGTTCTATTCTTTCTCTAGATCGCGCACGCGAAAACGGTGTGTCATTTCGATTAACGGTTAAGGAGATATGAGCGTTTTAGTGAAAGGCGTGCGAATAGTAACTTTCCGTAGCTCATCCAAGTTTGAAAATACATTTCACCAGGTTAAACCCCTGTTTTGAGATCAAAACTTTTATGATAAATATTGCAAATACTCAAGATGATTTTAGAAGTGGTTTCGTATTTAAATACGAATTTTCCGATTTATTAAAAGTGTTAGAGCACGAGTCGCGTAATAGTAACTCTATGAAAAGTCAACTCTAGGATACTACTTTGACCAACCGTTGTGACTAAGGTAAATGATTATTTCAAGTCGATTAAAACACGAACATTTTTTAGGAATAACGTGGCTACATGATGTGTTTGACTTATGGTTGACTTAGAGTGAATTGTTATGAGCGAATGATTACGCTAGGGACTGATCGGGTATTTCTTTGTTTATAGATTTCCCGGCAAGTTCTTGAACCCCTAACAACCAAGGACCCGAGGCAAGTTTTCTCATCCCATGCTGTTTTCCATTACTTATATTGATATGCATATGATAGATGCATGCTTTCAAACCTCACATCATATATAGATGTGATGGTATTAAAAATGACGAGATGTGATATATGCATATGTTAGATGCATGCTTTCAAACCTCACATCGTATATAGATGTGATGGTATTAAAAATGATGAGATGTGATGTATGCATATGATAGATGCATGCAAGTTTTGAAACCCTACACCATATAAAAGATGTTGTTGTGATTTATGTGATTGATATAAATATCTATCCTGCTTTAATGCTGTGAGAACTTTTTAAACTGTTTACGCTTTTAGTAAAAGCTTTCGTAAGATATAAGGTTTATATGCTAGGTAAATACTAGATATAAGCCGAGGTTTTAAAGGCTCTAAGGATGGAGCACTTATACGATGATTTTAAAATAATAGACCGGGAGTTAAATTACTACGTTATTTTAATAAATATTGTCAGATACTGGAGGGTCCAGGGACAGCTATGTTTTAAATATGATGATTAAATATTCCAATGTATATTTATTATTGGATATTTAATGTGTGATATTAAATAATATTATTAAGAATATTATTTTGAATATTTATTAACTAAATGAATATTATTTTGAATATTCATTTAAGTAGAATATTATTGAATAATAATTTAATATTTATTAAATATTCCAAATATGATTTAAAAATCATAGAACCTTATTATATTATTTAAGGTTCTACTATTTACACAAAACTTTCTGATCTTCAGAAAAGATATTTAAAACAGAGATTCCCAATTATTATCTTAAGATATTTAAAGATAATTAAATGCGAATAGTGTTTTCTACTCATCGGAAATTGGGAATCTAGTTCAAGAAGTCGAGGACAGAGTTTACTTCCACTGTTCCTCTAGAATACCTATAGTTGGGGATGACTCCCCATTCAAGTAAAGAATTTCAAACTTGCTAAACTCTGAAAATTTCAATAAACTCCCTGGTCATGATTTCAAAATACATGGTAATCATCGGTAGTTTCGTTGACTAATGTCCACCCACTCTGTGACTTACTCCCTTCAAATACTCTGGAGTAAGGAATTCTGAACGGTTACAAAGTTTTTGACAAGTAATTATACTTGGGGAAAATAGGATTAAGTTCCGATTTCAGTTTCATTGATATTGTTTTCTATAATGGGAACTGGAAGGGCCTACCCGACAATGAAACAGGTGCCGGGGTAGTGCCAAAATTATCAAGGCTTACCCGGTGACGAAATAGGCGCCGAGGTAGTGATCTCTTGAGTGCTAAGGCTTACCCGGTGACGAAATAGGCACCGAGGTAGTGATCTCTTAGCACAACGGCCCGTATGCGGCCAGGGTGATAACCGAATAGGAATTCGTCCTTCTACTGGTATAAAAGTTATGTTACGATACAACGGCTGATCACCGTGTATCGGGTGTTCCAGTATGTTCCCTTTCTTCCACTTGGAAGTTGTGTTGCACATTGTAATAAAAGCCTAGGCGCTGAGTTACTGATAATGTGACAGTGAAGAGTAATGATGTTCCTCATACAGTAGTTGTACTGTATGGCATGTTTTGACGAAAAGAATGTTTAAACATATCGTTCTGTATATGAACGGAGTTTCAAAGGTGTTCATTACTGATATTTTACAGTATTTTGAACCGTATGAGATATCTAAATAGATATGTGTGTATATATGTTGAGAAGATATTTAAGAGATACAGTATGTTGAATTGTATAGTACTTTGAATCAATGGATAGGCTTTAAGCCTTGATTCCATTATTTGATATCTATTTTAAAAGATATGTTTTGAATCTTGGTTCATTATATCGATACCAAGGATTCCTAAATGAATTACGAAAAGTAACTGAGTATGATTATAATTCATACGGTATTTTGAACGGTATACTATTTTGGGGGTCGAACCCTGGTAGTTTTTAAATATGGGTCCTATATGGATTATCTACCTAAAAGGTTTAAAGATTTAAACTGGGATAGATTTCTTGCTGAGCGCTATTAGCTCATTCTTGGTTTATTAAAACTTTCAGCATGAAGAAAACGTTGCCGGTTCACCTCGTGTTACGAGAGCAAGGGAATTGAGAGACCACCTTTGAGTTAGTTCAGCAGGATGGATACTGCTGGTGTGAGCAGAATAGTTGTAGACTGAATTAGTAAGAATTGTTTTCGAGTAGGTTTGTATTATTAAACCTTGTATAGAACGGTGAGGTCTATTATTGTAACTTCAGGTAGAGGTTGTAAATAATAGATGAGATCTTGGATAGTACATTTGAGTTGTAATAACAAATGTTAATTTTGTTGCTCATTTCCAAGGCTATAACTTGTGTGTGTGCGCGTAAGTGATTGGGGTCTTTGGAGTTGTATTATTAGAATGTTGTAAGTAATGCAGGTATTGTATAATTGATGGAGCGTGACAACCCAGATTCCTGACCCCGGATCTGGGGGTGTTACAGGGAATGCATGCTGGGGCATATCCTAATGACACCATCACAACCACAAGGGTTCCAGAGGTTTTCACTTCACCCCCTGTGACCAAGAGTGCATCAGTTCCAAGTCATATTATTCATAATGTGGTTGGAAACATCTCTTCACAGAGGTCTGAGAGTGACGAAGCAACTCATCCCATGCAAGTGGAGGCTTCTTCACCCCTCATAGAGATTCAATCTCTAAGTCATCAAATAGACACCACCACTACTACTCCATCTGTGACAATTAAAGATACATCTGAGAAGTTAGATGTTGAAATTGCCACAAGCTCTAAATCTGTACCTATAACAATTGAAGGAGTGATAAACAGCAAGCCAAGGACTGTAGTAGTGGAACTCCTACCATAACACAAGACTCTATGTCTAGGGTGGGTACCTCTATTACAGTTCCTCAAAAGTCAAATTCAATGGTTTCTGAAACTATGTTGTCACCCCCAACTCCAAAGAAGGCAACTCCAGTTGAAGTGAGGAAGAAGAAGTCTTGTGGAGACATAAGGGAGAACACAGCTACTTCCAAGAAGATCAAGATGAGCTCCACTCACATCAGAAGCTTAAAGAAGAAAGCCCTTTGGATTCTAGAAGTGAAAGGATTGGATGTTGAACCATTGGACTTTGAATTTGACAAATCGGCTGTGAGAAGGATGGTAGCTGATAGAATATGTGAAGTTGAGATTGAAGACAACAAGCTAAAGGCAATGTTCAACAATGGTACATTCAAGATGGTCATACTTTCCAACAACAAGGAGACTAACATATATGAGTTGATTAGGATTATCAGTCTCCTAGATAATTCTAGTCTAACTCACAAGCTCTGAAAGGTTGGCCTATCAGAAATTGTCAAAGCTAAAGAAAATAAGAAGATGGAGAAGGCTGAGGAAAGAATGAGAGAATGAGAGAGAAAGGAGAAAGAGCTACATGATCTGGAAAGACAATCTAATAGTAAGACAAGTGCTTCTTCTCCTTCCTAAAAAATTGAAATCTTATGTTCTCTCAATTCTCTGTCCTTGTTCATATTGTTCATTTATATGAAAAGTTGATTTTCTGCAATTTGTACTTTAATGTCTATACTGTTAATTGTAGATAGGCTTGTTATCAGGAGTGAATTTGTGACTAACCGTCTTACTCACAAATTGGGGGAGATTGTTAGTCATAGAGGCATTCCTGAACACATATAGATAACAAGCCTATAGTATTGTGTCACTTTGTGTCACTTACTTGACCCTTTAACTAGGGGATCCCTTTGTTCCTAAAGGTTCGATACTTTGTAACTTCAATGTATGTAACTTTGTAAAAAGTTCTAATTATGACTTGGAAGAAGATCTCAAGATCATGCCTCAAGACATTTGAAGACATTGAGGAATAAATGAGTTGCAATATTGAAGGATGATATTTGTCTAAGTAATTATTCGAGAAGTGTCAAATATACTGATTCAAGAAGTCATCCACTCGAGAAGTGCTAAACATGAAGATTCGAGAAGTCAAGTATATTGGTTCGAGAAGTGAAGAAATGAACTAATTCGATATGTCTCAATTAGTGAAGTCAAAAGCACTGATTCGAGATATCATGATTCCAGAAGTCAATATACTGATTCGAGAAGTGCTAGTGATACTGGTTCGAGAAGTGGAAGATAGCTAATTCGAGAAGTGGTATTATACTGATTCGAGAAGTCCATTCGAGGAGTTAGTCTATACTGTTTTGAGAAGTCAAGTTGTCGAACCAAGTATCTCTGAGATATCGAATGGGAACTTAGTAGAATTTTGAATTAACAACAGACAAAAGTTTTGGGAACGTGGATCAAGATCAAACCAAGGCATATGCAATTGTCACAATCAGTTGCAGTATGCGCGCACATGGAAAGTCTACAAAGAAGCTTAGAGAGAAAGTCAAAGGAAATAGCTGAAGATAGGGATCTGACAGTACGTCAGACAAAGCAAAGTTCACAAGATGTCAACTTTCACTAAAATGGTATAGACAGAGTTTGGCAACCTTTTTGTCCATTACCAGTTTTGTAAAAGTAAGATGTGTGTAGTTTTATAAATACACAGCTTCCTTATTTTCAGTTGTAAGTTTTTCACAATCATTCAAGTTGTATCTCTCTGAGAAAAATGAAGCTGTGAATTCTATTTCGAATTCATAGTTTGTAGCACCTTTCGATCTAATACAACATTAGGTTAAAAGTGAATTTGTGTGTTGTTGCATTCCACATTATTTAGTTTACAACAGACAAGATTCAAGCTACATTAAAAGTTGAATCAAAACGAAGATAATCAAAGAAACGTCTGATAATATATTCACCCCCCTCTATATTATCTTCAAGTTAAACTCATACTCAATAAGGGTAATTCAGTAAAATAATTAAATAAGGCAAGTACGGTACAAAAAGCAGGTAAGTTAGGGTAATTAAGTAAAATTATTAAATAAGGCAAGTACCGTACCAAAAAATAGGTACCAAAACTTTCAATGTTTCGTCTTTAATAATACTAGCTTAAAACCCGTGCGATGCACGGATTGTTAATTGTTATTTTATTATTATTTTTTTAATATTTTTTTAATTGTAATTGTGCAAAAAATAAGTAGGCATGTTAAAATAGCTAAACACTTTTAATTAATTAAAAACATTAAAACATGTTTTAAAATAAATAAGTATGGGTTTGCCCGTTATATTTTTGGAAAATGAGGGGTTTTAGTAAGAAAAAATAAAAAAATGTAACATATATTTAGTTTAAAAGGCAAATGCCCGTGATATTTTTGGAAAATGAGGTTTTAAAATTTAATAATTAAAAGTATTTAAATACATTTTAAAATAAATAAGTAAAGGGTTTTCTGTGATATTTTTGGAAAAAGAATGGATTTTAGTGAGAAAAATAGAAAAAGTAAATTGTAAAAGGCAATTTCCCGTGATATATTTAGAAAATGATGGACTTTGTTAGAAATAATATATAATGTGTTTTAGCTGAAAAGATAATTTGTTATAAATAGGTATTTGATTATTTATGTTTTAATTTTTTTAGTAATTGCATTTGTTAAGAAAAATAAGTAGACACGTTAAAATAGGTAAACTTTTTAAAAAATAATTATAATATTAAAATAGGTTTAAAAACAAATAACTAAAGGTTTGTTCGTGATAGTTTTGGAAAAGGAGGGGTTTTAGTAAAGAAAAATAGAAAAACAAACATGTTTTAGTTTAAAAAGGTAATTATCCGTGATATATTTGAAAAAGCAGGGGAATTTGTTAGAAAAAATAATATATTTTAGGTGAAAAAGGTAATTGGTTATAAATATGTAATATTATTATTTAATAATATATTTCTATAAATAAGTAAGGTTAATTAAGTAAAAACACGAAGTACAGTTAATTAAGGGCAATTAAGTAAAATCACAACGTACCATACCGACCAACCAAACTTTTAATGTTTCGTCTATTATATAATAGTATTGATTTTTTAATATGATTTTTTAGTATTTTTTATATTATTTTATTAACATTTATTTGTATTTTGATCTTAAAACTTTTTAATATGTCGTTGACGGGATTCGAACCTTGAACCCGTGGGAGCATCTTAGATATCAAAAAAAGAATATTCTTTTAATATTATATCCAACAGTTCTTATTTACCTATATTTACATCTAACGGTTATTATTTAGACGATCAAACTAAATGACCAAACTACCAACCAAATAGAGGGTGGTTTGCTTATAATATTATAGTATAGATAGTATAGATATATATTAACTGATTGTATTGAAAATTAATTAAAAGCTAAACAATTCAAATATAAAAGTTAATACATATTTAAGAACTACTTATTTTAAAAATATTTTAATGGGCAAAAATTGATAGTACCCTCTTTTGTACTTGGACAATGATACTTGGCCCAAAATATAATATAAACATATATTTACTGCCTATCTATTTTAAACTTATTGTAACGAGCCTAACTACTAAATAAATTAATCTATTATAATTTAAATATATATAATTATTTAAGTTAAACAAATCTATATGTTTTGCTTATTTTAAAACTTACTTTAACGAGAACAATTACAAAAAGTTAGATGAGAGTCCCCAACCCTTTTCTCTCTCCTCATTGCTTCTCCCTCTCTCCAACCCTAACTATTGTCGACCCCTTTCTCTCTACTAATCATCTTTTCACCTTCATCAGATTATTTGCCCTACCCATATTCTTACCTCAAGTATGCAACGTCTTGACAGCGTCCAAGAGGTTATTAATGTTTCTATCCTGAGGATTCTCAATAAGATTGTCTCTTGGGACTTGATTCAGGAAATGATTGCAACAAGGAGGGGATGTCTCTTCTTCCGCCTTGCACAATCTCTACCAGCGTACGGAGCATTGCATTTAAACCATACAAGAACTTAACTGAATGGGTTGGATGCCCTGGTGATACGAGGGCTTTCCCAGATGGTCTTGACCAGAGATCTTGTCATGGGAAGGTTCAGAGGAAGGATGGGGTTCTAACATCCTTTGACGAGGTAATAATTCTACCTCCTTTTTGTCCTTTGTTTAGGGCACTCCCCTTTTATGATTATTTGGAAAAGTGGTTGTAATGCCCTAAAACTCATAAATATTTTGTGTACTTAAAAGGGTACATATACAAAAAAAACATCAACTTAATATAGATCATCCTTAATGTTGCTTATACATTCTTTTGAAAAGAAAGACACTTCCAACCTCTAACTTCTTTTAACATCCAGCCAACTTGGCCTCTTTCAAAATATTACAACTTGTTACTCCTACATTTACAACATAGTAGCAGCACATAGATAAATATATTAGTCTACTACATACGCCGCTCTGCCCTTCGCTAGCCAACCAGAAATTCCAGCATCCTTTTGCTTATCTGAAAGGTTAGATTAAATAAAACAATGAGCAAAATAATAGCCCATCAAGACTTACTTAAAAAAATAAAGTGTCACAAAAAAAAACAATTATGACTGAGTGATCCTTGATCTTTAAAACTTGATTTTTTTTAATTGGCCAAAGGTAATCAATTTTAATTCTCCTAACTACATGTAGTATTCACTTGATTGCGCCTCAACCAAATATAAGCCTCATGTGGCTAAGAAATCTCCAAAATTATCAGCAATAAGCTACCCTCACTTAATATGGCGAGGTTGTTCTACTCAGTCATATATGCCAATGAAAACTTTCAATAAAAATACTGGAGCCATTTCAAATTTGTTAAAATTTAAAAGAACTGATAAGACATTCTAATAAAGTGTATCTAAAATAATTTTCAGGAACATTGCTAAAACTCTTCCACCAAGATAAACATGAATATTTCTTAGGTCCTGATAAGTTTGTAGAAGGGGGGTTGAATACAAACAGTACCGTTTTATCGAATTTGTTTGGCTTATGATTTTACAATCCAAGAACAAATTATTGCGGAATTAAATGAAACAAAATTCAAGTTAAATATAACTTATATTAAACTTGAAAGCTGTTACAAATACTGTACGGATTACAATGATTGAATCTCAAACTAATTAAAACAAATTTAGAATAAATTCGACATGAACTTATATATTTTTGTAATAAAAAATAGAATGATAAATGATAGTTCGAGATAAATTCTAGGGATATAGATCCGCTAGATAGTCAAAACAGTGCAAGTAATTAATTTCTAGTGGTTTAGATATAACAATCAATACTAGAAATGAATTCTCCTGATCAAGAAGTTCCGGCAGTTGAGGTTGTAATTGTTAGTGTTAGTGCCCTAGAGACAATACAATTGTACTTCTGGGAAACACTATTTTGTTATTTAATAATGATTATGTTCTATTGATTATTCGACAACAATTATTATGTCTTTATTTACTGCGATATTAATGTTAGAGTAATAAATGTCCTTGGAATATTGAACACGTATTCTATATTGTAACAGCCCCAAATCCGGGGTCAGGGATTTAGGGTTGTCACAATCCATGTACTCCTTGCCTTACCTGTAATACTCACACCATTCATAATTTACCTGCTCATGACCCCACAACATATGTCTCACACACACACACACACAGGTTAGAGTCTCAGAAACGACACAATACAACAACTGCGGAATAACTAACTTTTATTACAATACCCAAATGTCTTTTGAATTTGTTACTGATACAATTTCTAAGTATTGGTACATTACCAGCTTAGCCTTCTGATGCTCACAATCCTCTAATACCATTCATGTCTATACATAAGTTGAATACCAAAACCGTAGCCTGATTCGATCGGTTCGTACTACTCCCGGGATCACTGCTAGAAACTGTTTATGGGAGCGCCTTGCGAGGTATGTGCCGTCCCATAGGCATCCTGCTTCGCTGCTATATAATATATATAAAATAATAGCAAGAGTGAGCAATAGCTCAGCAAGGTAATGAAAGTATGGCATAATTCTGCCTTTAATTCAACCCAGAAATAAAGCGGGTATAAGACAATAATTGTCATAATATCTCCATACTGAAATTATTTCCTTATCGGAATATATACCACAACAGTACTTCAAATATCAATTATCGTCTTTATATGAAAGATAAGTGCAATTCGTACTTGCCGTAGCAATTTATCAAGATAAGTATCCTTTACTGAAAACTCGAATATTTTCCCTAATCGGGATATGATAGAAATTTGGATGCTGACACCCTGCTCCAGTGACGTAGCACTCAGCAGTTGCGGATACTATAACACTCAGCAGTTCAAGATACTGTCAGATGGGAACACTGAACTCCGTATGTAGGAGAAATTTCATTTGAACTCTGTATTGAGATTTCAATAATTCCAGACGTGGATCGACGATGATCAGTCGCCGCTTCCAGGTCCACCGCGGGTCTTCTCTACTAGTAGAAGGATAAAAACTCCATCCGTAATTACCTTCAGGTAAAAGCTCCATCCGCAATTACCTTGGATGAAAGCTCCCTCCGCAATCATCCTGAATGAAAGCTCCATCCGCAATCATTCTGGCGCAAGTTGGGCCAAATTCTAGTTCCCCGGGCAAATGCCCGTTCAAAGATCGCACTGGGATCCTTTGGTTACTCCCAGAATCAATCGGAAGTTAACCCATTAACCCATATTGGCTTTTAGCCGGACTTTCACAATCCCTGGTTACTCCCGAACAATGGGAAGCTAACCCATAAGTACATACTGGCCTATAGCCGGAAACTCAGGTTGAGCGACAAATAGTCTTCATGAAATCGAGATTGAATCTTTTACTCTTTTTGTGAAAGGGGAACCCTTAGTAGTAGGGCTATAATCCCAAAATAATATCTCTTATATAAACAAAGGAAGGAAACAAGATTTTCTCCCAACTCTGGATTTTCAATTCTCAATATGTACGAAAGCATTTAGATGGCTCAAGTGAGGTGATAATGATCGGGAATAATATTGGGGAATCCTTATAATTCTCGAAAATATTATTAAAGGTCAAGAATATAAAAAAAATATAATTCTCAAAGACCTCTAATGCTTTTAAACAAATAATATGATTTTTAAATCACTAAAAGATATTTAATAATTAATAAGGAAATATGTATTGAAGAAATTTCCTCAAATAAATGATTATGCAAACATAATCCTCTCTGAATAAATAAATATTCAATAATTAAACCTTGAATGAATAATAAATAATTAAATAAATAAACTTCAAATGAATAATAAAATAATATTCATTAAGTAAATGATCCTTAAATGGATATTCACAATAATATACTTCAAGTCAATAATCCCCAAATGAATATTCATAAATAATATACTTTAAGTCAATAATCCTCAAATGAATATTCATAAATAATGTACTTTAAGTCAATAATCCTCAAATGAATATTCATAAATAATATAAATAGTAAATCCTCGAATAATAGTACCCGATATCTTTATCGGAAAATAACCTTTAATATATATCCAGAAAATATAATTATTTCTGATCTAAAGAAATATCTTACGCCCTTAACCTAGGGCCTTTATACAACCTGGCTTCTAACTAATATCCCATATCTAGCTTAGAAGCCCATAACCAAATCATTTCCAAGTAATAAATACTTTCCGGAACATAAATAATGGTTAATAATAATATTCCTCAAGATGAATAGTACTCTGCCGCTAGAATCCCTCCGGGTTTCCACGACTATCTATATAACAAAATATCGACTCCCGGTCTAGAGTCGAAAACAAGAAGTATGCTCTTATCTCTAGAGCTACAAGGTATACCGGTTATATATACTTAACTCAGAAGATCATATATAATCAAAAGGTCAAATTTTTATTTCAACAGGAAATAAGATGTGTCGCAAAACTGTACAACTTTATACATGGAAAAAGCAGTATTATAATTAATACTTTAAAAGTACAAGTTTAGAAAACTTGCCTGATGCTCGAGAAGTGATAGGGGTTCGCGACGATGCCGGACAATCTAGACAAAGTCAAACGAAAACACACGGTTAATCCCCTCGATAAACCACTTATAACTCAATGCTTAAACACGTAAGCGAAATACAACCAAGGCATTTCTTGCTCGCTCTAGCGTCACACTAAGTCCATGTTATTCGTCAAATACTTATATCATAAGTTTGGTTCGAAATCCATCCTCAAATCCAAGTTATACTTAACCATTTGGAACCTTGGTTTCTAAGTCTCGTTTTCAGTGGTTTTCACTTGCGCGACCTTGACTAAAACATTTTTATAAAATCGAAAAATAATATTTTTAATCCGAATCTTTTTATTGAGCCTTCCTAACTGTCTCTAGTATTATTCCTCAAAGTTTCACATTTTACTATGGCTTCTAAGTGGTCCAAATATAGCCTCAAAGTGGCTGACCAGAGAAGGGTTGTTTCTCCGAACGACGTTTACTAAAACTCACTTTTCTCTTAAACCGTAAATCGTAACGACATGATTCTTGCGCTCACGTAAACTAGAAACAAATATCTACACACTCATGTTCATCACTGAACCAAAAGAGGCAGTTAAGTTTTCGGATTCTAGGCAATTTATAGAGTTACCGAAAATCGGGCATTACGACGGCTTAAAACTTAACGTTTCCCATTTTCAAAACACAACCAAATCAATATCAATCAATCCCAAACTCACCATCCACCTTATACACCCTCCACTCAGTCAAATCCTCCATGAATAATCAAAACAAATTCATAACCCATCCTCCAAACTCAATCAACAATTCATCTAATCGCTTAATCATGCTCTTAACTTTACATAAACATCAAAACCATTTCAAAACTCATATAAACAAAAGGGGAAGAGGTTTTTATACCTTCTCCAAGCTTGCTTGCTGCTATATCCCTCATGTAACCTTAGATCCTTGCTTAATACAACCTTTGGAAGCCACAAACTCAATATCCAAAAACAAAACAAAACACAAGTTACTATTCATCATCTTCTCCGACTGTTAATCACTGAAATCGAAGGGGTAAATCACGGGGTTGAGGTGATTGCTTACCATGGTTACGTCGGGCTTCTCGAGAGCTTCGATTTGAGTGGTAGAACGCCAAAAACGGACCACGGAATCTCAAGTTACGATCATTTCTTTCTCTCCCATTTTCTTTCTTCTTCTCTCCCGAAATTTTCTCTTCCTTTTTCTTTTCTCCTTATCTTGTTTAATTTAATAAATGTGCTGATATTTATTGGTTAAGGGGGTGAGTCATCACCTTGTCCATGTCATCAGGACACGTGTCAAGCCATGGAGTATCATGGTGGCAAAGCAGGGACACGTGTCGCGCATGCATGTGTTTGGTTCGTTTCTTTTCACCTGGATGATCCAAATGTTGCATCCCTCGAATTAATCTTGTTACATGTTACTTCCATGTCTATATTTAATCCTGTAAATGTTGCCTTGTTCCTCTTGAAACGATTCGAAATATTTCCCAAAAAGAACGAATAAAATTCTACGCGATTCTCGCAGTGAATAGTACCTATTCACTATTCATTCCAACAATCGAAACCTTAAATCGACTTTAATAAAATAATAAAATTCCAAATATTAAATCCTCAAATCCTCAATTTTAATATCTCATTTCTTGAATATAATAATATATAATTCGCTGCCCGGTCAAATACTACACCAAAATAAAATTTGGAATTTCTGAATTCCGATCGTCTTTGCATTCACTTATTTACTCCGTAGATCACTAATATGACTTCGGAACATCCACACTACGTCTCGTACATAGGTGGCATGAAATTTTTTCTTAACCTCAAAATCACTATTCATCCACCAATATCACTATTCACTGCTGCACTTAATCATAATAAGAAAAGTTTTAAATTTTACCAAAAATTCGGGTTATTACAGTCTCCCCTCCTTAAAAGGATTCCGTCCCGGAATCAACTTAGGAGTAACTGGGGTACTTCTCTTCCATTGCACTTTCTAACTCCCAAGTGGATTCTTCCACTTCTTGATTCTCCACAAACCTCTCACTAGCTTGGTAACCTCGTCACTTAGCACTTGCTCTTTTCTATCCGTGATTTCCACAGGTTGTTCTTTGTAAGTCAGACCAGGTTGTATGTCTACCTGCTCGTACTCTACATATGCCGGGCATCTATAGTATACTGACGTAGCATTGACACATGAATCCCGTTATGACCATTCTACAAGTTTGGGAGGTAAGGCTGGCTCGTAGGCCACCTTCCTGACGCGTTTTAAAATCTCAGATGGCCCAATGAATCTCGGGCTCAACTTCCCTTTCTTTCCAAATCTCATTAATTCTTTCCATGGATATCTTTTAGCATCACGAATCTCTAACCTCATATTCTCTATCTTGTTTGTACAGAAAATACACCAACATAAACTTGCTTGTCATCCATCAACATGCCATTTAGCTTATCAATAGCAGTACTATCTCTATACTCGCGGGCTTAGTCCGCATACTTTCTCTGCATGTCTTGGTTGTCACTAGCCGCTTGTTGGTGAAATCTTTTGTCTTTCTTGTTTGTTGGACTAACTTAGGTTTTGTGTAAAATCTCATCCTTTAATTCCCGATCATTCGGAATCCATCTCTGTCTCATTTTAATTAAGGGTATCGGCCACCACATTGGCCTTCCCCGGATAGTAGTGTATCTCACAGTCATAATTCTGGGTCAATTCTAGCCATTTCTCCATCTCATGTTATCTACTATCACGGGTAACTCGAAGTCCATTCATTACATTCCATAAAAATTTGTGGGTGCATTAGTCAACCCAAAATAACTTCGCTGAAAACTCGAAGTGTCTATTCCTAGTACGAATCGCAGTCTTGGGTATATTCTCTGATTTAACTTCCAACTGGTGATACCCAGTTCTTAAATAAATTTGGAAATACACAACGTTCTTCCGCTGATCAAACAATCATTTACAAGGGTACCTATTCTCCATGTCGAACTCATACAACTCTCGAGGTTCGATATATAATCTCGTGCTAAAATCTTTCTCTCTTACAACAACACCGGGCTCTCCACGGTGGTACACTGGGTCTTATCATATCCTTATACAACAACTCTTGTAACTGAGTCACTAACCCTTTCATTCCCACTATACCCTGAATACTCAGTATTCATTCTCATGTCATCCAATTCGATATCTGGTAGCTCATTAAAACCTTGTACAATCTCCCAAAACCATTGTAGTTTCCTTTATACTTCGTGTCTCTTTTCTTGGCGTCAACCATAAGAGCTAATTATGCCCCATATCTCTGGCATAATAATTTCTTAGTCTGAACTATACTCAAGAATCTCTGAATCTGTCTTCATCCTTTATTTATTACTCTTTTTTTTTTTTTGCAATCAATTGGCTCCATTGGGTGTCAACCAACCCCTCCTTATTATAATATCAACTTCTCCCAACTTGAAAGGGATCAGGTCTATCAAAAGTGTCGACCTCATATTTCTAGTTTACAACCTGGATGTATGTACCAGCCTTATGGGAAAATCCCTCGATTGACTATTTCTACTTGTAATTAATCCCTTAGTGGCTCGGCCTTAAGGTTTAATTATCATGCAACTTCTTGATATACAACGATATATTAGCTCTGTCTAAATAGTATAGAAGGGCACCTGCTATTTAAAGGTCCTGACAGTGGGCTGCTGGTTGGAGGTAGCCCTGGTTGAAACCTACTGGCTTTCTTTTACTCTGTGTTCACAAACTCCGGAACAAACCTCAATAATTCGGAAAACTTGGCCTCATACTTGGTCACAGTCATGGTTTCTTGTTTTAACTCTTTAACTTTCATTTTCATCCGGGTCTCCATATATTTCCGAAAATTATTCCTCTAAAACAACACACGCTGCACCTCTCCCAAGTCACAATACCAGCTCCCTCTGACTCCATCATCAGTACTTATCTTGCTAACCCAGAGGTAGTGTACATTCGTAAACAACTCCTCCAAAATCTCAATTCCACTATAGGGCATCTGTCTAACACCGTTGTCACTGGAGTTCACGGCACATCGCTATTCTTTCACATATATCGATTGACACGCTTTCCATTATCATAATATCCTTGGGAGAATAAACCAATTTCATTGATGTGTTACTAACATTCTATTCGTCTTAGGGATTCGCTCCTGTCATAGGCGATTTCGTTGCGAATCTAATTCCTATCAGCGAATTTTTGACTTATTTGACCTGGTTGGCCTCCCCTTGAAATTCCATTAGGATCACAAAAATTATGGGGCCTTGAAAGATAGCTCCCATATCAAAGAAAATGTCACACACTGGTGATCATAAGGTTATGAGTTTTAAGGTAATCTTATTGGAGGTAAAAGAATTTTATCGAGAGATCAATATGATCATAAGAACTCAACGTTGTGTGCCTCAATTGAGACATTACTAAAGGTAATTAGCCTTCTTGTATTTCACAACTTACAAGTGATGGCGTCCCATCCGACTTCTATCACACAGACAGATAATCCTTGTAGCCCCTATAAGTATAGGGTTGTTCGTCTCAGTGGAAGTTGAAAAGTATGAAAGCAATTCGAGATCAATTTAATGATTATCGCCTTTCGACAATATTTCTCAAAGGAACACCTTGGATTAAAATTGAACAGATTCCAAAGGTGCGGTTTTCCAAAGAAAAGAATAACCAAAAAGATACTGGTACTTAACAAACAAGTGGTGATGTATCACCATAGGGTCATTCATTATTTGAAGAAAAGTGAAAGCTTAAATAACATCATTTGACAGGGCTTCGAAAGACTGAAAGTAGGCATTGTGACAGCCTCTGGCACAAGTGAAACTGAATATGGTTTAGCACAAGTGTTATAAAACAACTTCGAAGAGGGAATATACCCTTTATCAGAATTCTTTCCTGGAGAGAGGTCACGATAGATCATAGATTGGGGATATATCCCACATAATTTGAAAATGAGGAGGGTATTACCAAGGTCTCTACGGATGCCTTTTACGTCGGCTCCTCTAATGGATAATCGTTCAATTCCAAAGCTTTTCTTTTCCATGCACCCTAAGGTGTTCGATACTTACGTCATTGCAGACTTATAATAGTCACTAAGAATTCAACCATCGACCTTGGCAATCGCAGGGAATTCTATTCGACTAGGCGCAAACATCCCAAGTAAGCGCTCTGTTCTATAAGAAGACTTCGATACCGTTGTTGCCCGTAGCAATGACAATTCCACATGTCGACTGGGCGGTACTTCGGAAGATCGTTAGAAACTACAAGATTAAATCTGGTCTCTATTTCAATCATCCTTATATCCAATATTCCTTCTCCCATATCAATCCCGTGCGCTACATAAGCTTAACACTTTTGGCACAATAGCCTTCTCATTTAAGTCAATCCCGGAACTTCTCAGTCCGTCTTGGTCCTTAAATATATTTCGCCTTTACCGTCCAATCTCAACTTCATCATTTTATCCCTACAATCAATTATAGCAATCAGGGTCTGTCCACCAACCCATATAACAGCTATCTTACCCAATCCACAGGGTTCGCTCTAATTCCCACTCTCTTTGGTGACATCCTCTGGTAATTAGAAAGACAAGGTTTGCCAAAATTTGCTGAATTCCTTTCCAAAATCAGGGAAATTTGATCAATCTATTTACCTACTAGTAATGCTCGGATCTGATTTCCGACCTTTCTGTTCTATCCTCATAATTCCTTCCTGGTTTCCTGAGGGTGGTAAATTTCGTTCTCGATTCCGTCTTAGCGTGCTTGTCTTAAAATATCATTTGCATGGTACATATACCCAAAATTCTCCTTGAGATAATAAAATCCCTCAATGATGTAATAGACACTATTTCCAGTGGGATCGCTGGTCGTGGGGGATTGAAACCTCATAGTCAAAGCAATTCCTTACACTATTCTAGGCAACTAAGTACCCTTGATTGTTCGTGAAAATCTGAACACCTTGGTTCTTACGTATGTCGCCTCCTTATGGGCAACTATAACTGACTACGAGTAACAGGTTTCGTTCAAGTCGAATCAATCCACTGATACTGGCTATACTGCCTCTACCTCTTCTGCCTTGGAGACTCTACTCCATTTTCTTTGTCATACCTCTTGATGAATCATGAACGATCCTTAAACTCTCGTCTCGTCACTTATTTATCCCTCGAAGGTTCGTCCGGTCTTATTATTAGACCTCAAGTAACACACCACATCTTTATCAATCAACACGTCCTCTACAAGATTCTTTCCTTGACCCACTATGGGGTCTTCCTCTAGATCCTCCTATGGATCTTTCTTTATCGGGTCTCCGTCCATTTCAAGGAGCGCATCATCAAATGCCTACTCGAAGGCCTCGGGGTCTGGTATCTCAGAATCCCATCAATCTATAACTCATACGAATCGAGGTGACTAATCACGAAGTCCTAAGTACGGTTTCCCAGAAGAAGTCCCCTCTCGGGCTTTATCTTAAACAGTCAGGGTCATGTCCTCTAACCCGACTACGAACTTAATTTGGGCTCTAGATGTTCTTATCATTCTTAAGGGTATTGTAAGACTCGATCTCCTATCGTTTCTGAGGACTGTAACCTAACTCTCTGATACCATCTCTGTAACAGCCCCAAATCCGGGGTCAGGGATTTAGGGTTGTCACAATCCATGTACTCCTTGCCTTACCTGTAATACTCACACCATTCATAATTTACCTGCTCATGACCCCACAACATATGTCTCACACACACACACACACACAGGTTAGAGTCTCAGAAACGACACAATACCACAACTGCGGAATAACTAACTTTTATTACAATACCCAAATGTCTTTTGAATTTGTTACTGATACAATTTCTAAGTATTGGTACATTACCAGCTTAGCCTTCTGATGCTCACAATCCTCTAATACCATTCATGTCTATACATAAGTTGAATACCAAAACCGTAGCCTGATTCGATCGGTTCGTACTACTCCCGGGATCACTGCTAGAAACTTTTTATGGGAGCGCCTTGCGAGGTATGTGCCGTCCCATAGGCATCCTGCTTCGCTGCTATATAATATATATAAAATAATAGCAAGAGTGAGCAATAGCTCAGCAAGGTAATGAAAGTATGGCATAATTCTGCCTTTAATTCAACCCAGAAATAAAGCGGGTATAAGACAATAATTGTCATAATATCTCCATACTGAAATTATTTCCTTATCGGAATATATACCACAACAGTACTTCAAATATCAATTATCGTCTTTATATGAAAAATAAGTGCAATTCGTACTTGCCGTAGCAATTTATCAAGATAAGTATCCTTTACTGAAAACTCGAATATTTTCCCTAATCGGGATATGATAGAAATTTGGATGCTGACACCCTGCTCCAGTGACGTAGCACTCAACAGTTGCGGATACTATAACACTCAGCAGTTCAAGATACTGTCAGATGGGAACACTGAACTCCGTATGTAGGAGAAATTTCATTTGAACTCTGTATTGAGATTTCAATAATTCCAGACGTGGATCGACGATGATCAGTCGCCGCTTCCAGGTCCACCGCGGGTCTTCTCTACTAGTAGAAGGATAAAAACTCCATCCGTAATTACCTTCAGGTAAAAGCTCCATCCGCAATTACCTTGGATGAAAGCTCCCTCCGCAATCATCCTGAATGAAAGCTCCATCCGCAATCATTCTGGCGCAAGTTGGGCCAAATTCTAGTTCCCCGGGCAAATGCCCGTTCAAAGATCGCACTGGGATCCTTTGGTTACTCCCAGAATCAATCGGAAGTTAACCCATTAACCCATATTGGCTTTTAGCCGGACTTTCACAATCCCTGGTTACTCCCGAACAATAGGAAGCTAACCCATAAGTACATACTGGCCTATAGCCGGAAACTCAGGTTGAGCGACAAATAGTCTTCATGAAATCGAGATGGAATCTTTTACTCTTTTTGTGAAAGGGGAACCCTTAGTAGTAGGGCTATAATCCCAAAATAATATCTCTTATATAAACAAAGGAAGGAAACAAGATTTTCTCCCAACTCTGGATTTTCAATTCTCAATATGTACGAAAGCATTTAGATGGCTCAAGTGAGGTGATAATGATCGGGAATAATATTGGGGAATCCTTATAATTCTCGGAAATATTATTAAAGGTCAAGAATATAAAAAAAATATAATTCTCAAAGACCTCTAATGCTTTTAAACAAATAATATGATTTTTAAATCACTAAAAGATATTTAATAATTAATAAGGAAATATGTATTGAAGAAATTTCCTCAAATAAATGATTATGCAAACATAATCCTCTCTGAATAAATAAATATTCAATAATTAAACCTTGAATGAATAATAAATAATTAAATAAATAAACTTCAAATGAATAATAAAATAATATTCATTAAGTAAATGATCCTTAAATGGATATTCACAATAATATACTTCAAGTCAATAATCCCCAAATGAATATTCATAAATAATATACTTTAAGTCAATAATCCTCAAATGAATATTCATAAATAATGTACTTTAAGTCAATAATCCTCAAATGAATATTCATAAATAATATAAATAGTAAATCCTCGAATAATAGTACCCGATATCTTTATCGGAAAATAACCTTTAATATATATCCAGAAAATATAATTATTTCTGATCTAAAGAAATATCTTATGCCCTTAACCTAGGGCCTTTATACAACCTGGCTTCTAACTAATATCCCATATCTAGCTTAGAAGCCCATAACCAAATCATTTCCAAGTAATAAATACTTTCCGGAACATAAATAATGGTTAATAATAATATTCCTCAAGATGAATAGTACTCTGCCGCTAGAATCCCTCCGGGTTTCCACGACTATCTATATAACAAAATATCGACTCCCGGTCTAGAGTCGAAAACAAGAAGTATGCTCTTATCTCTAGAGCTACAAGGTATACCGGTTATATATACTTAACTCAGAAGATCATATATAATCAAAAGGTCAAATTTTTATTTCAACAGGAAATAAGATGTGTCGCAAAACTGTACAACTTTATACATGGAAAAAGCAGTATTATAATTAATACTTTAAAAGTACAAGTTTAGAAAACTTGCCTGATGCTCGAGAAGTGATAGGGGTTCGCGACGATGCCGGACAATCTAGACAAAGTCAAACGAAAACACACGGTTAATCCCCTCGATAAACCACTTATAACTCAATGCTTAAACACGTAAGCGAAATACAACCAAGGCATTTCTTGCTCGCTCTAGCGTCACACTAAGTCCATGTTATTCGTCAAATACTTATATCATAAGTTTGGTTCGAAATCCATCCTCAAATCCAAGTTATACTTAACCATTTGGAACCTTGGTTTCTAAGTCTCGTTTTCAGTGGTTTTCACTTGCGCGACCTTGACTAAAACATTTTTATAAAATCGAAAAATAATATTTTTAATCCGAATCTTTTTATTGAGCCTTCCTAACTGTCTCTAGTATTATTCCTCAAAGTTTCACATTTTACTATGGCTTCTAAGTGGTCCAAATATAGCCTCAAAGTGGCTGACCAGAGAAGGGTTGTTTCTCCGAACGACGTTTACTAAAACTCACTTTTCTCTTAAACCGTAAATCGTAACGACATGATTCTTGCGCTCACGTAAACTAGAAACAAATATCTACACACTCATGTTCATCACTGAACCAAAAGAGGCAGTTAAGATTTCGGATTCTAGGCAATTTATAGAGTTACCGAAAATCGGGCATTACGACGGCTTAAAACTTAACGTTTCCCATTTTCAAAACACAACCAAATCAATATCAATCAATCCCAAACTCACCATCCACCTTATACACCCTCCACTCAGTCAAATCCTCCATGAATAATCAAAACAAATTCATAACCCATCCTCCAAACTCAATCAACAATTCATCTAATCGCTTAATCATGCTCTTAACTTTACATAAACATCAAAACCATTTCAAAACTCATATAAACAAAAGGGGCAGAGGTTTTTATACCTTCTCCAAGCTTGCTTGCTGCTATATCCCTCATGTAACCTTAGATCCTTGCTTAATACAACCTTTGGAAGCCACAAACTCAATATCCAAAAACAAAACAAAACACAAGTTACTATTCATCATCTTCTCCGACTGTTAATCACTGAAATCGAAGGGGTAAATCACGGGGTTGAGGTGATTGCTTACCATGGTTACGTCGGGCTTCTCGAGAGCTTCGATTTGAGTGGTAGAACGCCAAAAACGGACCACGGAATCTCAAGTTACGATCATTTCTTTCTCTCCCATTTTCTTTCTTCTTCTCTCCCGAAATTTTCTCTTCCTTTTTCTTTTCTCCTTATCTTGTTTAATTTAATAAATGTGCTGATATTTATTGGTTAAGGGGGTGAGTCATCACCTTGTCCATGTCATCAGGACACGTGTCAAGCCATGGAGTATCATGGTGGCAAAGCAGGGACACGTGTCGCGCATGCATGTGTTTGGTTCGTTTCTTTTCACCTGGATGATCCAAATGTTGCATCCCTCGAATTAATCTTGTTACATGTTACTTCCATGTCTATATTTAATCCTGTAAATGTTGCCTTGTTCCTCTTGAAACGATTCGAAATATTTCCCAAAAAGAACGAATAAAATTCTACGCGATTCTCGCAGTGAATAGTACCTATTCACTATTCATTCCAACAATCGAATCCTTAAATCGACTTTAATAAAATAATAAAATTCCAAAATATTAAATCCTCAAATCCTCAATTTTAATATCTCATTTCTTGAATATAATAATATATAATTCGCTGCCCGGTCAAATACTACACCAAAATAAAATTTGGAATTTCTGAATTCCGATCGTCTTTGCATTCACTTATTTACTCCGTAGATCACTAATATGACTTCGGAACATCCACACTACGTCTCGTACATAGGTGACATGAAATTTTTTCTTAACCTCAAAATCACTATTCATCCACCAATATCACTATTCACTGCTGCACTTAATCATAATAAGAAAAGTTTTAAATTTTACCAAAAATTCGGGTTATTACAGTCTCCCCTCCTTAAAAGGATTCCGTCCCGGAATCAACTTAGGAGTAACTGGGGTACTTCTCTTCCATTGCACTTTCTAACTCCCAAGTGGATTCTTCCACTTCTTGATTCTCCACAAACCTCTCACTAGCTTGGTAACCTCGTCACTTAGCACTTGCTCTTTTCTATCCGTGATTTCCACAGGTTGTTCTTTGTAAGTCAGACCAGGTTGTATGTCTACCTGCTCGTACTCTACATATGCCAGGCATCTATAGTATACTGACGTAGCATTGACACATGAACCCCGTTATGACCATTCTACAAGTTTGGGAGGTAAGGCTGGCTCGTAGGCCACCTTCCTGACGCGTTTTAAAATCTCAGATGGCCCAATGAATCTCGGGCTCAACTTCCCTTTCTTTCCAAATCTCATTAATTCTTTCCATGGATATCTTTTAGCATCACGAATCTCTAACCTCATATTCTCTATCTTGTTTGTACAGAAAATACACCAACATAAACTTGCTTGTCATCCATCAACATGCCATTTAGCTTATCAATAGCAGTACTATCTCTATACTCGCGGGCTTAGTCCGCATACTTTCTCTGCATGTCTTGGTTGTCACTAGCCGCTTGTTGGTGAAATCTTTTGTCTTTCTTGTTTGTTGGACTAACTTGGGTTTTGTGTAAAATCTCATCCTTTAATTCCCGATCATTCGGAATCCATCTCTGTCTCATTTTAATTAAGGGTATCGGCCACCACATTGGCCTTCCCCGGATAGTAGTGTATCTCACAGTCATAATTCTGGGTCAATTCTAGCCATTTCTCCATCTCATGTTATCTACTATCACGGGTAACTCGAAGTCCATTCATTACATTCCATAAAAATTTGTGGGTGCATTAGTCAACCCAAAATAACTTCGCTGAAAACTCGAAGTGTCTATTCCTAGTACGAATCGCAGTCTTGGGTATATTCTCTGATTTAACTTCCAACTGGTGATACCCAGTTCTTAAATAAATTTGGAAATACACAACGTTCTTCCGCTGATCAAACAATCATTTACAAGGGTACCTATTCTCCATGTCGAACTCATACAACTCTCGAGGTTCGATATATAATCTCGTGCTAAAATCTTTCTCTCTTACAACAACACCGGGCCCTCCACGGTGGTACACTGGGTCTTATCATATCCTTATACAACAACTCTTGTAACTGAGTCACTAACCCTTTCATTCCCACTATACCCTGAATACTCAGTATTCATTCTCATGTCATCCAATTCGATATCTGGTAGCTCATTAAAACCTTGTACAATCTCCCAAAACCATTGTAGTTTCCTTTATACTTCGTGTCTCTTTTCTTGGCGTCAACCATAAGAGCTAATTATGCCCCATATCTCTGGCATAATAATTTCTTAGTCTGAACTATACTCAAGAATCTCTGAATCTGTCTTCATCCTTTATTTATTACTCTTTTTTTTTTTTGCAATCAATTGGCTCCATTGGGTGTCAACCAACCCCTCCTTATTATAATATCAACTTCTCCCAACTTGAAAGGGATCAGGTCTATCAAAAGTGTCGACCTCATATTTCTAGTTTACAACCTGGATGTATGTACCAGCCTTATGGGAAAATCCCTCGATTGACTATTTCTACTTGTAATTAATCCCTTAGTGGCTCGGCCTTAAGGTTTAATTATCATGCAACTTCTTGATATACAACGATATATTAGCTCTGTCTAAATAGTATAGAAGGGCACCTGCTATTTAAAGGTCCTGATAGTGGGCTGCTGGTTGGAGGTAGCCCTGGTTGAAACCTACTGGCTTTCTTTTACTCTGTGTTCACAAACTCCGGAACAAACCTCAATAATTCGGAAAACTTGGCCTCATACTTCGTCACAGTCATGGTTTCTTGTTTTAACTCTTTAACTTTCATTTTCATCCGGGTCTCCATATATTTCCGAAAATTATTCCTCTAAAACAACACACGCTGCACCTCTCCCAAGTCACAATACCAGCTCCCTCTGACTCTATCGTCAGTACTTATCTTGCTAACCCAGAGGTAGTGTACATTCGTAAACAACTCCTCCAAAATCTCAATTCCACTATAGGGCATCTGTCTAACACCGTTGTCACTGGAGTTCACGGCACATCGCTATTCTTTCACATATATCGATTGACACGCTTTCCATTATCATAATATCCTTGGGAGAATAAACCAATTTCATTGATGTGTTACTAACATTCTATTCGTCTTAGGGATTCGCTCCTGTCATAGGCGATTTCGTTGCGAATCTAATTCCTATCAGCGAATTTTTGACTTATTTGACCTGGTTGGCCTCCCCTTGAAATTCCATTAGGATCACAAAAATTATGGGGCCTTGAAAGATAGCTCCCATATCAAAGAAAATGTCACACACTGGTGATCATAAGGTTATGAGTTTTAAGGTAATCTTATTGGAGGTAAAAGAATTTTATCGAGAGATCAATATGATCATAAGAACTCAACGTTGTGTGCCTCAATTGAGACATTACTAAAGGTAATTAGCCTTCTTGTATTTCACAACTTACAAGTGATGGCGTCCCATCCGACTTCTATCACACAGACAGATAATCCTTGTAGCCCCTATAAGTATAGGGTTGTTCGTCTCAGTGGAAGTTGAAAAGTATGAAAGCAATTCGAGATCAATTTAATGATTATCGCCTTTCGACAATATTTCTCAAAGGAACACCTTGGATTAAAATTGAACAGATTCCAAAGGTGCGGTTTTCCAAAGAAAAGAATAACCAAAAAGATACTGGTACTTAACAAACAAGTGGTGATGTATCACCATAGGGTCATTCATTATTTGAAGAAAAGTGAAAGCTTAAATAACATCATTTGACAGGACTTCGAAAGCCTGAAAGTAGGCATTGTGACAGCCTCTGGCACAAGTGAAACTGAATATGGTTTAGCACAAGTGTTATAAAACAACTTCGAAGAGGGAATATACCCTTTATCAGAATTCTTTCCTGGAGAGAGGTCACGATAGATCATAGATTGGGGATATATCCCACATAATTTGAAAATGAGGAGGGTATTACCAAGGTCTCTACGGATGCCTTTTACGTCGGCTCCTCTAATGGATAATCGTTCAATTCCAAAGCTTTTCTTTTCCACGCACCCTAAGGTGTTCGATACTTACGTCATTGCAGACTTATAATAGTCACTAAGAATTCAACCATCGACCTTGGCAATCGCAGGGAATTCTATTCGACTAGGCGCAAACATCCCAAGTAAGCGCTCTGTTCTATAAGAAGACTTCGATACCGTTGTTGCCCGTAGCAATGACAATTCCACATGTCGACTGGGCGGTACTTCGGAAGATCGTTAGAAACTACAAGATTAAATCTGGTCTCTATTTCAATCATCCTTATATCCAATATTCCTTCTCCCATATCAATCCCGTGCGCTACATAAGCTTAACACTTTTGGCACAATAGCCTTCTCATTTAAGTCAATCCCGGAACTTCTCAGTCCGTCTTGGTCCTTAAATATATTTCGCCTTTACCGTCCAATCTCAACTTCATCATTTTATCCCTACAATCAATTATAGCAATCAGGGTCTGTCCACCAACCCATATAACAGCTATCTTACCCAATCCACAGGGTTCGCTCTAATTCCCACTCTCTTTGGTGACATCCTCTGGTAATTAGAAAGACAAGGTTTGCCAAAATTTGCTGAATTCCTTTCCAAAATCAGGGAAATTTGATCAATCTATTTACCTACTAGTAATGCTCGGATCTGATTTCCGACCTTTCTGTTCTATCCTCATAATTCCTTCCTGGTTTCCTGAGGGTGGTAAATTTCGTTCTCGATTCCGTCTTAGCGTGCTTGTCTTAAAATATCATTTGCATGGTACATATACCCAAAATTCTCCTTGAGATAATAAAATCCCTCAATGATGTAATAGACACTATTTCCAGTGGGATCGCTGGTCGTGGGGGATTGAAACCTCATAGTCAAAGCAATTCCTTACACTATTCTAGGCAACTAAGTACCCTTGATTGTTCGTGAAAATCTGAACACCTTGGTTCTTACGTATGTCGCCTCCTTATGGGCAACTATAACTGACTACGAGTAACAGGTTTCGTTCAAGTCGAATCAATCCACTGATACTGGCTATACTGCCTCTACCTCTTCTGCCTTGGAGACTCTACTCCATTTTCTTTGTCATACCTCTTGATGAATCATGAACGATCCTTAAACTCTCGTCTCGTCACTTATTTATCCCTCGAAGGTTCGTCCGGTCTTATTATTAGACCTCAAGTAACACACCACATCTTTATCAATCAACACGTCCTCTACAAGATTCTTTCCTTGACCCACTATGGGGTCTTCCTCTAGATCCTCCTATGGATCTTTCTTTATCGGGTCTCCGTCCATTTCAAGGAGCGCATCATCAAATGCCTACTCGAAGGCCTCGGGGTCTGGTATCTCAGAATCCCATCAATCTATAACTCATACGAATCGAGGTGACTAATCACGAAGTCCTAAGTACGGTTTCCCAGAAGAAGTCCCCTCTCGGGCTTTATCTTAAACAGTCAGGGTCATGTCCTCTAACCCGACTACGAACTTAATTTGGGCTCTAGATGTTCTTATCATTCTTAAGGGTATTGTAAGACTCGATCTCCTATCGTTTCTGAGGACTGTAACCTAACTCTCTGATACCATCTCTGTAACAGCCCCAAATCCGGGGTCAGGGATTTAGGGTTGTCACAATCCATGTACTCCTTGCCTTACCTGTAATACTCACACCATTCATAATTTACCTGCTCATGACCCCACAACATATGTCTCACACACACACACACACACAGGTTAGAGTCTCAGAAACGACACAATACCACAACTGCGGAATAACTAACTTTTATTACAATACCCAAATGTCTTTTGAATTTGTTACTGATACAATTTCTAAGTATTGGTACATTACCAGCTTAGCCTTCTGATGCTCACAATCCTCTAATACCATTCATGTCTATACATAAGTTGAATACCAAAACCGTAGCCTGATTCGATCGGTTCGTACTACTCCCGGGATCACTGCTAGAAACTTTTTATGGGAGCGCCTTGCGAGGTATGTGCCGTCCCATAGGCATCCTGCTTCGCTGCTATATAATATATATAAAATAATAGCAAGAGTGAGCAATAGCTCAGCAAGGTAATGAAAGTATGGCATAATTCTGCCTTTAATTCAACCCAGAAATAAAGCGGGTATAAGACAATAATTGTCATAATATCTCCATACTGAAATTATTTCCTTATCGGAATATATACCACAACAGTACTTCAAATATCAATTATCGTCTTTATATGAAAAATAAGTGCAATTCGTACTTGCCGTAGCAATTTATCAAGATAAGTATCCTTTACTGAAAACTCGAATATTTTCCCTAATCGGGATATGATAGAAATTTGGATGCTGACACCCTGCTCCAGTGACGTAGCACTCAACAGTTGCGGATACTATAACACTCAGCAGTTCAAGATACTGTCAGATGGGAACACTGAACTCCGTATGTAGGAGAAATTTCATTTGAACTCTGTATTGAGATTTCAATAATTCCAGACGTGGATCGACGATGATCAGTCGCCGCTTCCAGGTCCACCGCGGGTCTTCTCTACTAGTAGAAGGATAAAAACTCCATCCGTAATTACCCTCAGGTAAAAGCTCCATCCGCAATTACCTTGGATGAAAGCTCCCTCCGCAATCATCCTGAATGAAAGCTCCATCCGCAATCATTCTGGCGCAAGTTGGGCCAAATTCTAGTTCCCCGGGCAAATGCCCGTTCAAAGATCGCACTGGGATCCTTTGGTTACTCCCAGAATCAATCGGAAGTTAACCCATTAACCCATATTGGCTTTTAGCCGGACTTTCACAATCCCTGGTTACTCCCGAACAATGGGAAGCTAACCCATAAGTACATACTGGCCTATAGCCGGAAACTCAGGTTGAGCGACAAATAGTCTTCATGAAATCGAGATTGAATCTTTTACTCTTTTTGTGAAAGGGGAACCCTTAGTAGTAGGGCTATAATCCCAAAATAATATCTCTTATATAAACAAAGGAAGGAAACAAGATTTTCTCCCAACTCTGGATTTTCAATTCTCAATATGTACGAAAGCATTTAGATGGCTCAAGTGAGGTGATAATGATCGGGAATAATATTGGGGAATCCTTATAATTCTCGGAAATATTATTAAAGGTCAAGAATATAAAAAAAATATAATTCTCAAAGACCTCTAATGCTTTTAAACAAATAATATGATTTTTAAATCACTAAAAGATATTTAATAATTAATAAGGAAATATGTATTGAAGAAATTTCCTCAAATAAATGATTATTCAAACATAATCCTCTCTGAATAAATAAATATTCAATAATTAAACCTTGAATGAATAATAAATAATTAAATAAATAAACTTCGAATGAATAATAAAATAATATTCATTAAGTAAATGATCCTCAAATGGATATTCATAATAATATACTTCAAGTCAATAATCCCCAAATGAATATTCATAAATAATATACTTTAAGTCAATAATCCTCAAATGAATATTCATAAATAATGTACTTTAAGTCAATAATCCTCAAATGAATATTCATAAATAATATAAATAGTAAATCCTCGAATAATAGTACCCGATATCTTTATCGGAAAATAACCTTTAATATATATCCAGAAAATATAATTATTTCTGATCTAAAGAAATATCTTACGCCCTTAACCTAGGGCCTTTATACAACCTGGCTTCTAACTAATATCCCATATCTAGCTTAGAAGCCCATAACCAAATCATTTCCAAGTAATAAATACTTTCCGGAACATAAATAATGGTTAATAATAATATTCCTCAAGATGAATAGTACTCTGCCGCTAGAATCCCTCCGGGTTTCCACGACTATCTATATAACAAAATATCGACTCCCGGTCTAGAGTCGAAAACAAGAAGTATGCTCTTATCTCTAGAGCTACAAGGTATACCGGTTATATATACTTAACTCAGAAGATCATATATAATCAAAAGGTCAAATTTTTATTTCAACAGGAAATAAGATGTGTCGCAAAACTGTACAACTTTATACATGGAAAAAGCAGTATTATAATTAATACTTTAAAAGTACAAGTTTAGAAAACTTGCCTGATGCTCGAGAAGTGACAGGGGTTCGCGACGATGCCGGACAATCTAGACAAAGTCAAACGAAAACACACGGTTAATCCCCTCGATAAACCACTTATAACTCAATGCTTAAACACGTAAGCGAAATACAACCAAGGCATTTCTTGTTCGCTCTAGCGTCACACTAAGTCCATGTTATTCGTCAAATACTTATATCATAAGTTTGGTTCGAAATCCATCCTCAAATCCAAGTTATACTTAACCATTTGGAACCTTGGTTTCTAAGTCTCGTTTTCAGTGGTTTTCACTTGAGCGACCTTGACTAAAACATTTTTATAAAATTGAAAAATAATATTTTTAATCCGAATCTTTTTATTGAGCCTTCCTAACTGTCTCTAGTATTATTCCTCAAAGTTTCACATTTTACTATGGCTTCTAAGTGGTCCAAATATAGCCTCAAAGTGGCTGACCAGAGAAGGGTTGTTTCTCCGAACGACGTTTACTAAAACTCACTTTTCTCTTAAACCGTAAATCGTAACGACATGATTCTTGCGCTCACGTAAACTAGAAACAAATATCTACACACTCATGTTCATCACTGAACCAAAAGAGGCAGTTAAGATTTCGGATTCTAGGCAATTTATAGAGTTACCGAAAATCGGGCATTACGACGGCTTAAAACTTAACGTTTCCCATTTTCAAAACACAACCAAATCAATATCAATCAATCCCAAACTCACCATCCACCTTATACACCCTCCACTCAGTCAAATCCTCCATGAATAATCAAAACAAATTCATAACCCATCCTCCAAACTCAATCAACAATTCATCTAATCGCTTAATCATGCTCTTAACTTTACATAAACATCAAAACCATTTCAAAACTCATATAAACAAAAGGGGCAGAGGTTTTTATACCTTCTCCAAGCTTGCTTGCTGCTATATCCCTCATGTAACCTTAGATCCTTGCTTAATACAACCTTTGGAAGCCACAAACTCAATATCCAAAAACAAAACAAAACACAAGTTACTATTCATCATCTTCTCCGACTGTTAATCACTGAAATCGAAGGGGTAAATCACGGGGTTGAGGTGATTGCTTACCATGGTTACGTCGGGCTTCTCGAGAGCTTCGATTTGAGTGGTAGAACGCCAAAAACGGACCACGGAATCTCAAGTTACGATCATTTCTTTCTCTCCCATTTTCTTTCTTCTTCTCTCCCGAAATTTTCTCTTCCTTTTTCTTTTCTCCTTATCTTGTTTAATTTAATAAATGTGCTGATATTTATTGGTTAAGGGGGTGAGTCATCACCTTGTCCATGTCATCAGGACACGTGTCAAGCCATGGAGTATCATGGTGGCAAAGCAGGGACACGTGTCGCGCATGCATGTGTTTGGTTCGTTTCTTTTCACCTGGATGATCCAAATGTTGCATCCCTCGAATTAATCTTGTTACATGTTACTTCCATGTCTATATTTAATCCTATAAATGTTGCCTTGTTCCTCTTGAAACGATTCGAAATATTTACCAAAAAGAGCGAATAAAATTCTACGCGATTCTCGCAGTGAATAGTACCTATTCACTATTCATTCCAACAATCGAATCCTTAAATCGACTTTAATAAAATAATAAAATTCCAAAATATTAAATCCTCAAATCCTCAATTTTAATATCTCATTTCTTGAATATAATAATATATAATTCGCTGCCCGGTCAAATACTACACCAAAATAAAATTTGGAATTTCTGAATTCCGATCGTCTTTGCATTCACTTATTTACTCCGTAGATCACTAATATGACTTCGGAACATCCACACTACGTCTCGTACATAGGTGGCATGAAATTTTTTCTTAACCTCAAAATCACTATTCATCCACCAATATCACTATTCACTGCTGCACTTAATCATAATAAGAAAAGTTTTAAATTTTACCAAAAATTCGGGTTATTACATATATCTTTAAGTATGTGACTTAAAAATGAGATTATATGAATAGTGTTTATATTCCTAAATTATCCATAATTAAGCATTATAAATTAGGACAATTATGATGCATAAAGATTAGTATGTTCATTGACTAAATGACCACATCTCATTGGTCATAGGTATAATGATACTAAAGTCAAGAACATAGGTGCATGTAATATTCTACATGGCACCGGATAGACCCACAGTGAGATTCTACATGGTAATAAAGTCATTAGAATAGCTCACAGTGATAATGGTTTAATGATCTTTAGACTTGAGATCATTATATTTCTATACGAGGATTAATATACTTTGATTACATTAAAAGTTACCTTTGACCGGGTGATGATAAAAGTGGACATCGGGTATATTATGAGTCGTATGAGAAATATGAATGATAGATATTGGATTTAACCCTCCTATTATTAGGAGAGATATTATTGGCCTCTTGATTGAGTGAGACTATGAAAATGCATGGCCATGCTCAAATATTGATTTGTTTTAATAGTCTACTCATTGATCAAGGAAACCTGGATTAAATGTTGAAGAGGATGACTAATAACATGCCTCGAGTTTAATCTATAATATTTGGTTAAAGGGATTATATTACACGGAAACATTAGTCACGAAAGGTTTAATTGGATCACCATTTATTATTATTTCTTGGGGAGCAATGATGTATTACTAGATGCCGCTCATTGTTTATAATTTTATTTAAGAATAAAATTATTGCCAACGAAATAATAACCTAAAGGGTCACACACTTAGAACGTTTTAAATGGAGTTTTAATTTAAATTATGAATTTAAATTAAATGATTAAATTTGAAATTAGTTATTTAATTGAGCTGGTCTTAATTAAATCAGAATTCGAATTTAATATTAACTGATTATTTTCGAAATTAGTCATTTAATTGAGATGGTCTTAATTAAATAGAATTTCGAATTTAATACTAAAACCAAAATCAGATTGGGTTTTAAGAAGCCCAAAAACGGATTTAGGGTTTTGGCCCAATCCTCTATCTCATATAAATACATTATGATGTATTATTGAGGTATGTTTTTTATGCAATTTCGAATTAAAGAAAACCCTTGCAGCTCTGCATTAAGAGAGGCTAGAGAGAGAGAGAGAGGGGCAGTTTTTCGGCTAGTACCGAACTCCGTTGATCGTTGGACGATCGAGCGTTCGTGTGGACGACTTTGGCGACGCAGATCTTGGACAAGGGCTGTGTGGTGATTACAACAAGGACCTCCATCTTTCTGAACTTTAAAGCTCTTTAAGGTATGATTTCGTTTCTCCATAATCAGCCATGTCTTGTACACGGATCCTAGGGTTAGGGTTTCGGAATTTTTATTATTTTACGACTGTTTTTCGCTGCGTTTGTTGCCCCGAAACCCAAGAATGGTATCAGAGCTACGTGTATAAGGGGCTGATGTGGTTATGTGTTTACTGTATTCGATGCAAGTATGCATGTTTTATGAATCTGCCTTGATACAGTTATGAGATATATCGATTATAATATGTTATATCGCTTATATATGATACTGTTATGCTTAATATATTGATATGACTGATTAATATGCGATGATTGTATGTTATGCATGTTGTCTGGTTTATATAGGGATATAAACTGTGAGATAGATCATGTTTGGACACGATCTGCAAACTGGGATATGTCTGTATGTATATGATACATACTTCCGGAACTGTATATGATGCAGTGGCTGGCTCGATCCCAGCCAGGGGCTGCCGCCCCTTGGACCCTGCCAGGGGGCTGCCGCCCCCTAACCCCCGCCCGGGGGCTGCCGCCCCCAGACCCCCGCTTTATTATTTTTGTGTTCGTAATTGAGTATTTAAGCATGGTGCTGGTTATGGCCTTAAGACCCGTAGTTTAATGGTTTATGGTTTTGGTTTTATAAATACGACTTGCATGTCGTTTTCTTCATTCTTGTAATTGTTTAACCTCGAATGTAAATCGAGTTTTATTATGTAAGTACATAAGTATAGGTTGGATTCAATTGTTCAATGTAATGTACTTGAAGATTGAAGGACGATCAAAGAAGAGGTGCATTCAAGGGAACAAGGAGAATGAAGACATGTAATTGTATTTATATTTTTCACCATAGATTGACCTTTGATCCTTTCATTAGCTTGAAAGGATCATATAGGATAAAGGCCATAACCAAGCACGGTTACATACTGCACTTTACATATTGATGTATGATTGCATGTGTAGGATACAATGTGATGCATGACTTAATTAGATTAATCATGTATTAATGTACGTATTAGATACATCACCCATGCCATGACTGCTAAACAAGATAAAATCTGTAACGATTCAAGATTTTAAAATTGAACAAAACGAACATGAGATTCCTGTGTTTATGAAACACGGAAATAAGTGTGAATTTTCAATTTTTGATATGGGGCGATTTTGACAAAAATACAAGCAGCGCTTGTAAGAAAGGTGGATTTTAAGTGAGACCACTGTGACTCCTCCGCTGGACTGGAAATCAAACCATTGATGAACTTTGAATTGAAATACTTAGTTCAAGGAAAAATTGGGAATCTCTTGATGATGGGATCATGGTCGTTTTAATAAAATCCCTAAATTTAAAATATTAAGTCACTTAGATGCCTTCCAATGAGCAACACTCGTCAAGACCTAGATCGAGAAATAGTGGGTTCGCCAAAGCGAAGCACTCCAATCTATCATGGTAAGGCGTGATGAAGTAAATGTGATACTTATATGTTAGACTATTGGGTTAGACTTAACTAAGTTACCACAATAGGATTGTGAACTTAGAGGCATGGAGTTTGGTAAGATTTATTGGATAAATACGTACAATTGTTGTTCTACCAAACTATCCAAGAGTTATATAAGATATAATTGACAAAAGTTGTCTACCTAAATAATTGTGTTTTTGGAGTAAAGCCAAAGCTGACCTTAAGCATGATGAAATATGGATCTTGGCTCGCTAGAAAGGTTTAAAGAAACTTTTCCGAATTGATAGATAGGGCTATTAATTTGATAAAATAGTGGGTGATATATATTATGAATATATATATGAATAATCACTTGAACATTATCTATATAATCCGCAGACTAACTTATTTTATGCATTTTTAACATTGTAGATATTTAATGGCACATAACTCAAATAACTACTCTGTACGATCAGTCCTTGAGAAGGACAAGCTGACAGGAACAAACTTCCTAGACTGGCAAAGGAATTTGAGGATTGTCCTCAGGCAAGAGCGAAAGCTCCATGTCATTGATATTCCTCGCCCTGAACCTCTGCCAGAAGGTGCATCGGTTGATCAACAGAATGTTTATCAGAAACATATCGATGATGACACAGATGTTACCTGTCTTATGCTTGCGACTATGAGTCCCGAGCTTCAGAAACAACATGAGCATATGGATGCTTATGTGATGATTGAGCACCTTAAACGTATGTTTGAAGGACAGGCTCGTCAGGAGAGGTTTGATACAAGCAAAGCCTTGTATGCATGCAAACAGGGTGATCGTGATCCAGTTGCACCGCATGTTCTAAAGATGATTGGATATATGGAGTACCTTGCTACTCTGGATTCCACCATCGGTACGGAAACCCAGATAGATCTAATCTTGCAATCTTTGAACGGCAGCTATGCTCAGTTTGTAATGAATTACATCATGAATGAGATAGACAAGACACCTACCGAATTGTTGGCAATGTTGAAAACTGCTGAGACCAATATTCAGAAGGCATCCCCTAACGCCATTATGATGGTCAATAAAGGGAATGCCAAAGAACAGGGTAAAAGGAAAGGCAAGAAGAAGATTGGATCTAAATCTGCTAATCCAAAACCTGCTTTTAAAAGGGCTTTGAAGCCTACAGGAGGTGTTACAAAAGGTGTTGCAAAAGGTGCTGCAAAAGGTGCTACAAAAGGTGATTGTCACTATTGCAATAAACCAGGTCATTGGAAGAGAAACTGTCATGCTTACTTGGAGGATTTGAAGAAGATGAATTCTGTGAAGATTTCAGATTCAGGTATTTATGTTATAGAAGTCAATTTGTCTACTTCTACATCATGGGTATTAGATACTGGATGTGGTTCTCACATTTGTATAAATGTGCAGGAACTTCGAAGGAGTAGGACTTTGGCGAAAGGAGAAGTCGACCTACGTGTTGGCAATGGAGCAAAGGTTGCTGCTTTGGCTGTAGGGACTTATAATTTATCATTGCCCACAGGGCTTATTTTAGAACTTGAAAACTGTTTTTACGTGCCTACAATTTGCAGAAACATTATTTCTGTTTCTTGTTTGGACAAGAAAGGTTTTTCCTTTACAATTCAGAACAATAGTTGTTCCTTTGGTTTGAATAATGTAACCTATGGGGTTGCACGTTTATTTAATGGTTTATATGTTCTAGATCTTGATACTCCTGTCTATAATATAAATAATAAACGTATTAAGGCTAATGACTCAAATCAAACATACCTTTGGCATTGTCGTTTAGGCCATATAAATGAGAAACGCATTTCCAAGTTACATAAGGATGGATACTTGGATAAGTTTGATTTTGAATCATACGAAGAATGCGAACCTTGTCTCATTGGAAAAATGACTAAAGCTCCTTTTACCGGAATTGGTGAAAGGGCCACCGAACGATTAGAGCTTATACATAGTGATGTATGTGGTCCAATGCGTACGATGGCAAGAGGTGGTTTTTACTACTTCATAACCTTTACTGATGATTTTAGTAGATACAGATATGTGTATCTTTTGAAGAACAAGTCCGAATCATTTGAAAAATTCAAAGAGTATAAGGCATAAGTGGAAAAGCAAATAGGCGGAAGTATTAAAACCCTACGATCTGATCGTGGAGGTGAGTACCTAAGCTTAGAATTTAAGAATTTCTTAAAGGAGTGTGGTATTGTATCACAACTCACACCTCATGGAACACCACAGTGGAATGGTGTATCTGAAAGGAGAAATCGTACCTTGTTGGACATGGTGCGATCGATGATGAGTCTAGCGGATCTTCCAATTAGTTTCTGGGGCTATGCCCTAGAGACGGCTGCACAAACACTAAACCGAGTTCCTTCAAAAACGGTTCAAAAGACACCATATGAGATATGGACTGAAAAACGTCATAGCGTGTCATTTATGAAAATTTGGGGATGCGAAGCATTTGTGAAACGTTTAACCTCAGACAAGCTAGGACCAAAATCAGATAAATGTAATTTTGTGGGATATCCAAATGAAACAAAAGGGTATTACTTCTATAATCCTTCAGAGAACAAAGTGTTTGTTGCTCGAACAGCTGTGTTTCTTGAAAGAGAATTACTTTCTAAGAAAAATAGTGGGAGGACAATAGATCTCGATGAGGATCGAGAACCACAGATTAATGTTGAACCAGAGTTGGAACATGAGCAGAATGTGACTAAAAATGTTGAGGACAACATTGCTCAAGAAACACAGGTCGTTCGTAGATCTAGTAGGATTCGTCATGAGCCAGAGAGATATTATGGATTTCTGCTGACTCAAAATGGCGATGTAATGCTTGTAGATAATGATGAGCCTCTTACCTACAAAGATGCTATGAATAGTCCAGATTCTGAGAGATGGCTGGAGGCCATGAAATCTGAGATGGATTCCATGTATGAAAACAAAGTATGGACTTTGGTTGAACCACCTGAAGGGGTAAAACCCATCGAGTGCAAGTGGGTTTTCAAGAAGAAAACTGACATGGATGGTAATTTACAGACCTACAAAGCTAGACTAGTGGCGAAAGGTTTCAAGCAAATTCATGGTATTGACTATGATGAAACTTTCTCACCGGTGGCTATGGTCAAATCCATCAGGATTTTGCTTGCAATAGCATCTTATTATGACTATGAAATCTGGCAAATGGATGTCAAGACTGCTTTCTTAAATGGGAGCTTAGAAGAGGATGTGTACATGACACAACCTGAGGGTTTTGTCGATCCAAAATTTGCTAGGATGGTCTGTAAGTTACTACGATCCATTTATGGGTTGAAGCAGGCCTCGAGGAGATGTAACATTTGTTTTGATGAAACAGTCAAAGAGTTTGGTTTCATACAAAATGAGGATGAACCGTGTGTTTACAAGAAGGTTAGTGGGAGCCATGTGGCATTCCTAGTATTATATGTAGATGACATATTTCTAATAGGGAATGACATTACTTCTCTACAGGCTGTGAAGACTTGGTTGGGAAATAATTTCTCGATGAAAGACTTAGGCGATGCATCCTACATATTAGGGATCAGGATCTATAGAGATAGACCCAGAAGAATGATCGGCTTAAGTCAGAGTACATACATTGACAAGATATTGCATCGTTTCGGGATGCAAGAGGCTAAAAGGGGCTATGTCCCAATGTCTCATGGGATAACGATCTCAAAAGAAAACTGTCCTAAATCATCAGATGAAAAGGACCGTATGAATAAAGTACCATATGCTTCGGCAATTGGTTCTATAATGTATGCAATGATATGTACTCGTCCCGATGTCTCGTATGCTTTGAGCATGACGAGTAGATACCAGTCTAATCCAGGTGAAAGTCACTGGACAGCTGTCAAGAACATTCTTAAGTACCTTAAGAGGACTAAAGATTCCTTCTTGATATATGGAGGAGATGAGAAACTAGTTGTAAGAGGTTACACTGATGCTAGTTTCCAGACAGATAAGGACGACACTGTGTCTCAGTCTGGATTTGTGTTTTGCCTAAATGGAGGTGCTGTAAGCTGGAAGAGTTCAAAGCAAGAAACAGTAGTTGATTCTACAATGAAAGCTGAGTATATTGCAGCCAGTGAAGCAGCCAAAGAGGCTGTTTGGATTCGGAATTTTATTACGGGACTTGGAGTGGTTCCATCGATCGCAGACCCAATTGATCTATATTGCGATAATAATGGAGCCATTGCGCAGGCTAAGGAACCAAGATCTCATTCCAAGGCAAAGCATATACTTAGGAGATATCACCTCATTAGAGAAATAAATAATAGAGGGGATATACATATATGTAAAGTGCATACTAATGATAACGTTGCGGACCCACTGACTAAGGCTTTGTCGCAGCAGAAGCACGAATGTCACACTAGTTCCATGGGTATTAGATACATGGGTGATTGGCTCTAGTGCAAGTGGGAGATTGTTAGTGTTAGTGCCCTAGAGACAATACAATTGTACTTCTGGGAAACACTATTTTGTTATTTAATAATGATTATGTTCTATTGATTATTCGACAACAATTATTATGTCTTTATTTAATGCGATATTAATGTTAGAGTAATAAGTGTCCTTGGAATATTGAACACGTATTCTATATCTTTAAGTATGTGACTTAAAAATGAGATTATATGAATAGTGTTTATATTCCTAAATTATCCCTAATTAAGCATTATAAATTAGGACAATTATGATGCATAAAGATTAGTATGTTCATTGACTAAATGACCACATCTCATTGGTCATAGGTATAATGATACTAAAGTCAAGAACATAGGTGCATGTAATATTCTACATGGCACCGGATAGACCCACAGTGAGATTCTACATGGTAATAAAGTCATTAGAATAGCTCACAGTGATAATGGTGTAATGATCCTTAGACTTGAGATCATTATATTTCTATACGAGTGTTGCCCAGTAAATAACAATTGTAGAAGGGGGGTTGAATACAATTGTATAAGATTCTCGACTTTATATAACACAAATATGAAAGATCAATAATAATAACAATAACAGCTTTATTAACTTTGATATAAAACTGTTACAAACTCTCTTAAGAAATTCTGATGTTCTTAAGAGCTGCTAGCTTACAAAAACTCTCTCAAGAAATTCTGTTCTTAAGAGCTTCTCTCCGATTATGTTCTCTCTCTCTGATCAGTACATAAATCGAAACCAAAACTGTGTTTATATAGTGCACACAGCTTCTCTATCAATAACAAGATAAGTCCTAATCATAATAAAGATAGAAACATATCTTTAATCAATAGCTGCATTCTACAAACCAGGAACAAACTTCCATGTTTATCTAGACTCCAAATATAACTCGAAGTAGGAATCCTGATCAGCTTCAAGTCCTGATGATCAAACCTGATCATAGTCTGAGTAGGAATCCTGATGATCAATAAGATACTGACGCTTGATCAAATACTGATGACCATGCAATACTGATGACGTCAGCAATCCTGATCAGTTGAGTCTAGCTTCTGACGATCATTGAATTCTGATCTAACAATCTCTCCCAATCTCATACTTTGTGAAATAAAGTATAGATTCCAAAATTTCAATGATGTCAAAAATATGTATCAAAATGTACGAGTATCTTCAGAAACAACTTATCTGTTCAAGCTTTGTGATAGAACAGATTCATCTTCAAGAAGTTGGATAATAAACTTTCTTCTTTTTCTTCAAGAATTTGAATCAGTCTTTCCTTAAGATTTCTGAGTTCTTCATCTTCCTCATTAATCTGGTAGATAGCTGCTCTGAGATTCTGTATGGAGTTTCTCTGTAGACTGTGCTCTTCAAGCAAAAGATAAGCAATTTCCTTCCCATCAGGATTGAGAGAAAGATGAGTCATGCCAAAATTTACTTCTTTAACAGCAGTACCCCTTTGCATTTCCATATCCTGACCTCTTTGATTTAAGTACATGGGAGTATAATTACCATCGAAATTACTGTTTCCATCCAGTCTTCTTCTTATAGTTGACAAAATCATGTCAGCCCATACTTTGTACACTTGGTTCTTCCATCTTAACAGATAGTGAACATATTTCAGTTCCTGTGTAGTTTTCATCAGCAGATATTGAATAGATAGAATCTTCACACTACCATCTTTCATGAAGTACAGAAGCTTTTCTTTCTTTTCAAAACCATCATGACAATCTATAACTATATCAACAGATAATAAATTGTTCAGGTTTTCAGAAGTTAAAGTACCTCCAATTTCTGTCAAGGAGTAAGGATCAACATATGACATATTCAGATATTCACCATCTCTGTGTCCAATACCTCCTCTTGAATTACTTGACAATTGCTTCAGATTTGAAAACATCTTTAACCAGAGTGCTTTTGATCTAGCCATATCAGACAAATCAACAACACTTGAAGCGCTTGTAATAATTCCACCAGACTGAAAATTGATAGGTGTATCACAACTTAATGTGCTAATATGTTTCCACTTCTTGTCTTTTTCCTTTTCAAAAGTGTAGCTTCTTTCCAGTAAAGATTCTTGTCTGCTTGAATTTCTCCATTGTCTTTTATTTGAAACTTTAAGCCTTTGTAGATAGAGATTGAAATCTTCATTTGTTCTTCTTGTAATATCTCTTCTTCTGGCTTCTTCTTCTTCATCTACTTCTTTGTTGTGACAATCAACAACAGTAGATAAGATTATCAAATCAACCTCTTGCAGAATTTCAGATTCGTCAGGATCTTGAATATTGTCAGGATTAGAATCTTCAATTTGATTTGTATTGCTGAGAGTTGATTTTCTTGATTTTCTTCTCAATTCAGGTTCTTCTTCAACAATTCCATCATCACCAAAAGTAGATCTGTCAGGAACTACTAGAGTTTGAATAGGTTCAGGAATTTCTTCAATTCTTAACCCTCTAGACCTTGTCTGTCTAGGTAATATTTGAGTTGAAGAACCTCTTTTACTTCTTCTAGCACCTCTCCTACCTCTGCTTCCTCTACCTCTAGCAGGAGCAGTATAGATTTCCATTGTCTCTCTTTGTAGTTTCAAGAATTCTTCATGTGAGAGATCTGGATATTCTTCACTTGCTGTAGAGAGTGCTTTTCTTGCATATAATTGTTGAACTCTTTTATCAGTGTGATATAGAGTAACAATTCTGCCGTCTTTTGTAGAAAACTTCTGGAATAAATTTGATGCATCTTCAGGATTATCAATAATCACATCTTCATCACCTTCAGGAATTGTAGCAAGAATGTGTCCATGACCAGGTGTCAGGATTTGATCTTCCGTCAGGATCTGAGATTGCACCAATGTTCTTACTGTCTTAACTCCAGAATCAGAAACATGAGTTGACTGCGTTGTTTGACTTTGAGAAGTTTGGATTGTCTTCATAACAACAGCATCAGAGGTTTCTCCTTGTATCGCTTTGTCACCACCATCATCTCCAGTATCATCATCAGTATTCCTTAATACTAGATCAGGTGTACATTTTGACTGAATAACCTTCTCCCCCTTTTTGACATCAGGATTTGACAATAATTACAAAATTAAGGAAAGAGAGGCTTGAATTTCAGTTACCTTAGTATCCAGAGAATCAATTCGTTGTTTGATGGAGGTTTGTTCTGAAACAACAGATTTCACTTGGGATTCTACTACCCTCAGTTGGAAAGTAGTAGGCACCTTTGTAAAATTATTAAAGATATCAGTCCTCACTTTTTCAGTTGAACCCTTGATAGAATCAATCTCACTTTTCAGGCTTTTGGATAACAGAGTTGAAGCCTTCAGATGATTCTTCAAGTCTTGATTCTCTATAGATTTCACTGCATTATAGGCATGTTCAATAGCAGAAGAAAAACTGATAGATTCATCAGAATTGTGCCATGAATTGTTCCATTCATTCTGTCTAAATGCCTCTGCAGGATCAAAGGAAGTAGTAGAAAAATCTTGTCTCTGATCTTTCCCAGTGAAAGCATTGCTAGCCATATATGTACTTGATGAACCAAAATTAGTTCCAAGACTAATCTTGAGTGCTGTAGCAAGCTGTTCCTTCTCTTTTCTATTCTCATTATCATCATCACTATCATCATCAGAACTATCATCATCAGAACCATGAGATATGTCAGGATCAGGAATTGCAATACCTTTCAGTTTATCCTGTGGTTCTGAGATAGGATGATCTATTGGTCTTGAACGAAGTGGCTGAATCAAAATAGGTTCATTATCAGGAGCACCACTAGCGTCAGGATGAACATCATCAGGATTTGATATGCTTGCATCAGTATTTGCTACCAATGGTTCTTGTGGAGCTTGAGGTTCAGAAGCTGCTTCAACACTTTGAGCTAAAGGTTCTTGTGTGCTTCCCTCATTGACAATGTTCTCGACCAATCTTTCAACAGAAGCTGTAGCTTTGCCTGCATCTTCACTTTGAGAAGATGGTTCTTGTGTAGCTGGAATGTTGATGTCTTCATTCTCCCTTTGAGAAAATGGTTCTTGTGTGACCATTCCACTAGCTAAGCCTTCACCCAAACTTTGATTGAGTGGTTCTTGTGTGGCAAGATCAACAGTAGCTGCTGAATTACTCTGAAATTCAGGTTCTTGTGGGCTTGATCCTTTCAGCTTCTTCTGTCTCTGATAGACTAACTCTTCTGCATTCCTCTTTTTCTTTGATGTAGGTGTAAGACCAACCAAGGAAGCAGTTGTAGATACCTTCTCCCAAGAATGTCCTCGAATCTGAGATGGAGAGGCTGGAGAGTCTGATATAGAGACAACTTTTGTTGTTGCATCAGGAATACTAACATCAGGATTTGATGTCTGAATATCAGTATCCTTCATTTGCACTGTCAAAGGAATATGATACCTGCTCTTTGATAATTTCCTTGTCTTTTGTGGTTTTGATAAAGGTACCACAGCTTTAGTAGCAGTATCAGCAACTTCCTTGTTCACATTCATCACAGAGGATATAGGTAAGTCATCCTCTGTATCACTTTCATCAATCAACCTTAACTTCCTTTTCACAGGAACATCCTTAACAACCTCATCAGCTTTCTTCACCAGGACCCCTTGTACACCCCCTTGTATCTTCTTTTTAGTGAGTGGTGTAGAGGAAAAATCCTTTGAACCTGATTGCCTTCCAGACACATCAGTTCTAGCTGATTTCTTTAATTTTACAACTAAAGTCTTTTGAGAGACAGTAGAGGTGGTTGTTAACTGTTTAGACTGTTTAGGTTGCATGCTTGTGTCAGGAACAAGGTGGGTTGGTCCTTGTACCATAGCATTAGAAAGTAGTCCATAACGAGTAGGCATTTTCTGATGTAAGAAAAACCTAACCTCATCAGGAATAAAAGCATTTCCTATGAAACCATTTGCCTTATCACTGTTGACTAAGGACTTAATATTATTCTCAGTAATTCTACAGATTGGTAGAACTACATCATCCTCAAAAACAACATTAGGACATAAGTGATTAAATATCAACTGTAAAAATCTAAGAAAACAGACAGAACCCAACTTATCTGATTTCCTATCACTTAAAGCTTTTAAGATAAAAGACCCATAATCAAACACTGTAGAATGGATAAGAGAGTACCCAATTTTAAGAGATCCTGATGGAAGAGCATCAAAATTTGATGTCTTGTTCAGGAAACAGCGGCTGATTGTATCAAAGAAGAAATTCCATTCCTTCTTAAGCTTTGTCCTAAAGAGATTTCCATATCTCTTTACTTCTCCATTGTAGCCCAGTTTCTTGACAAACTCAAATAGAGCAGAGTCTGAAATCACCCTAGGAACTTTTTCACCCAGAATAGGCAAATGCAATGCCTCTTCTATAACAGCAGGGGTGACATGATGAGTGACCCCATTTGATTCGAACTGCATCAGAATGGTTCCTGTAGAACTTTGACCAAAAACAACTGTGTTCCAAACCTGCATTACAGACTTAAAAGAAACACTTGCAGGCTCTGTTAAAGCATACTTCAATGGGCTTGAAGTAAGAAAATCTTGAATTATATGGAACTCAGTAGGCAATTCTTGATGGTCTAGTATGGCTACAAAGTTATTAGTGGCAAAAGTAATATCACGAATTACTGTTTGTTTGTTTATGAATGATGAAGACGCCATTATAATGCTTTTGAGAACTCGAGAATTAAGATTTGAAGCAATTAGGGTATGAAAGCACAGAGAGAGATAAAAACGAAAAACTGATGATGAGAGAGTAATGAAAGATGTAAAACAATGAAAAATATTTTGTTAAAACAAAATATTACTCTCAATGACAGGTGGCAAAATATGATTTGTGCATAACCAATTAGTGGACAGATTACGTGTGTCATTAAATAAAACTGCACCACTTTTTATGTGTATGTATAGATATAACTATAAGAGAGCAACACACGCGCGTATACAGTTGTCCTACTAAAACTCAATCGTCTATTAGCAGATACGGACGAAAAATTAGGCACAAATTTAGCAATGAAAATACTGACCTGTACATCAGAATTGACCAGTTGACTTCCTGTCAGGATTCCATCCTATCAGGATTTGATCAAAGAAAACATACCTTTCTGAATAACCATCAGGATTTGACAGTTATCAGGATTTCCTCTCTGTAGCTTTTCCTCAGAAATTCTCAAAATTCATCATTCCAAGTTCATTCACCAACTTATTGAAAGTAGCTTCAGGCAGTGGCTTGGTGAATATATCAGCTAGTTGTTGATCAGTAGGAACAAAGTGAAGTTCAATTGTTCCTTCCAGAACCTGTTCTCTTATAAAGTGATATCTGATACTTATGTGTTTAGTAAGAGAATGCTGAACTGGATTTCCTGTCATTGCAATAGCACTTTGGTTATCACAATAAATAGGGATTTTTGAGTATGACAGGCCATAATCTAACAACTGATTTCTCATCCACATTATCTGAGCACAACAACTTCCTGCAGCAATGTACTCAGCTTCTGCAGTTGAAGTGGAAATAGATTTCTGCTTTTTACTGAACCATGAAACTAGTCTTCCACCCAAAAACTGACAAATTCCTGAAGTACTTTTCCTGTCTATTTTGCATCCTGCAAAATCAGCATCTGAATAACCACACAACCCAAAATCTGATTCCCTTGCATACCAAAGGCCAAGTGAAGGAGTGCCTTTGAGATATCTGAAAATTCTTTTGACTGTAATCAGATGTGGTTCTCTAGGTTTTGCTTGAAATCTTGCACATAGACAGGTTGCAAACATGATATCTGGTCTACTGGCAGTGAGATACAATAAAGAGCCAATCATTCCTCTGTAGTGAGTTACATCTACCTCTTCACCTTGATCAGGATCAAGTTTGGTAGCTGTAGCTATGGGAGTTGAAGCAGGAGTACTGTCTTGCATGTTAAACCTTGTCAGTAAGTTCCTTGTGTATTTAGACTGATTAATAAAAATCCCTTCATCAGTCTGTTTAACTTGAAGACCCAGAAAATAACTCATTTCTCCCATCATGCTCATTTGATATCTTGACTGCATAAGCTTGGAAAACTTTTCACACAGCTTATTGTTTGTTGACCCAAAAATGATATCATCAACATAAATCTGAACTAACAGCAACTCCTTACCATGATTCAAATAAAATAGAGTTTTATCAATTGCACCTCTTTTGAATCCACTTTCCAGTAAGAATTGAGCTAAGGTTTCATACCATGCTCTTGGAGCTTGCTTTAGTCCATAAAGTGCCTTATCCAGTCTGTAGACATGATCTGGATATTTAGGATCAATGAAACCAGGAGGTTGTTCAACATAAACTTCTTCCTCCAGTTCACCATTTAAGAAAGCACTTTTAACATCCATCTGGAAAACCTTGAATTTCTTATGTGCTGCATAAGCAAGAAATATCCTGATGGCTTCTAGTCTTGCAACAGGAGCAAAAGTTTCATCATAGTCAATTCCCTCTTGTTGGGAATACCCCTTTGCAACTAGCCTTGCTTTATTTCTGATAATGACTCCATCAGAATCAGTCTTGTTCTTGAAAATCCACTTTGTACCAACAATTGATCTATTCTTTGGTCTTGGTACCAGTTTCCAGACTTCATTCCTTTCAAATTCATTCAGTTCTTCTTGCATTGCAGTAACCCAATCAGCATTTTTAAGTGCATCTTCAACTTTCTTAGGCTCCTCCTTGGATAGAAAGTTATTATATAAACATTCATTATGAGTTGCACTTCTTGTTTGAACACCTGCATCAGGATCTCCAATTATCAAATCAGGAGTATGATCTTTAGTCCATTTCCTTGCTGGTGTCAAATTGTTTCTTGAAATAGATGCTCCCCCTGGATTGGTGTTATCTTGATTGAAAGAATTTGATTGATTTGAAGCTCTCCCTGAATTATTGCTATGCCCTCCTGATGTGTTATCAGGATCTTCACTTGAATCAGCATCTGAAGAATTCTGTCCTGATGATTGAGTTGACTCTGAACTTGTAGTAGAATGCCGTTGCTCCCCCTCAACATTAGTACTACTAGTTGTATCACTATTGTTTGTATCATCAGTATTAGCACCATCAGTATCTGGTGTGTCATCAGGATTTGGTGACCCATCAGGATCTGATGTATTGACAGGATCTGATTCACTTTCTTCAGGTTCCTTGGAAGCTTCATTTTCAAATAACAATCTATCATGCGAGTCTTCAATGATTCCAGTTATCTTCTTGTCATCAAAAGATACATGTATTGACTCCATGACAGTTCTTGTTCTCAAATTAAAAACTCTGAAGGCTCTGGATGTAGGATAACCTATGAATATTCCTTCATCAGCCTTTGTTTCAAATTTCCCTAGCTGTTCAGGATGAGTTCTGAGAACAAAACATTTACAGCCAAACACATGCAAATGCTTCAGACTTGGTTTCTTCTCTTTGAGAGACTGATAAGGAGTAACACCATGCCTGTTTATCAATGTGAGATTTTGTGTATAGCATGCTGTGTTGACTGCTTCTGCCCAGAAATATGTAGGTAATTTAGCTTCTTCCAACATAGTTCTGCCAGCTTCAATAAGAGTTCTATTCTTCCTTTCTACTACTCCATTTTGCTGAGGTGTGTCAGGAGCAGAGAATTGTTGAATGATTCCTTTGTATTTGCAGAACTCTTCCATCTTTGAATTCTTAAATTCAGTACCATTATCACTTCTCAGAATCTTGACTTTGTACTTTGTGGTTGTCTCAATCATCCTCACATGATCCAACAGAACTTCAGGAGTTTCATCTTTTCTATGCAGAAAATACACCCAGGTGAATCTAGAATATTCATCAACAATTACAAGAGTGTACCTTTTCTTACTGATGGACATGATGTTGACTGGACCAAACAGATCAAGATGTAGCATGTGATATGGTTCTTCAATAGAGGATTCTGATTTACTCTGGAATGATGTCCTTCTTTGTTTTGCTTTTTGGCATGCATCACAGAGTCCATCAGGTGTATATAAGACATTAGGTAATCCTCTTACTAACTCTTTCTTAACCAACTCATTGATGTTGCTGAAGTTGAGATGAGAAAGCTTCTTGTGCCAATTCCAACTTTCATCTACTGAAGCTTTACTGATGAAACATGTAGGGGAGCCATCAGTATCTGAGAGAATGTTGGCTTCATATATGTTACCATGCCTGTAGCCAGTTAGTGCTATCTTCCCTGTTGCTTTACTGACTACTTCACAATGTGTGGAATAGAAATTGACATGATAACCTCTGTCAGTGATTTGACTAATACTCAACAAGTTGTGTTTTAGTCCCTTCACTAGAGCTACTTTCTCAATGATGACATTTCCAATGATTATATTGCCATATCCCAAGGTTTGTCCAATGTTGCCATCTCCATAAGACACAGTTGGGCCAGCTTTTTCCTCATATTCTGATAACAGGGCTTTGTTTCCAGTCATGTGCACAGAACATCCACTATCCATGACTAACACATTTTTCTTTTTACCCTGCATCAGAATAGAAACACACTAGTTAGAACACTTAGGAACCCATACATGTTGGGTTCCTTTCTCATGCAATTTATTAATTTTAACAGCAGAAGACTTTTTGACTTTAGCAGTCCTGACAGGATTTACTCCATCAGGATTTGCTTTGTCAGTATCAGTATTAACAAAAGCATGCTTCATTATGACATTTTCAGTTCTATCAGACTTTGTACTACTTTCAAACTTAGGCAATGGATCATAGAAGTTATAGTACAAATCATGATACTCTTTACATGTATAAATAGAATGCCATAGACTACCACAATGAAAACAGGACTTCTGCGGTTTATAGAGTACTGATCTATTCCTAACATCAGACTTAGGAATATCAGTAATCTTCTTCTTACTCTTCTTACAATCAATAGCAAGATGATTAGAGTTACCACAGTTAAAACAACACTTTCTAGGTGCATTTGGGATATACTTATAACCATTCTCTTTATTGATCCCAATTTTACCATTCCTGTTTCTCTTAACAGTAGCTTCCTTTTTCTTATCTGTAACCTTACAGATTTTATCTTTAAGCTGTTTCTGAGACAATAGACCTACATTCTTAGTGACTTTGTTCATGACAGGTTTAGACTTTATAATTTTAATTCCTTGAGTAGAAGAAGATCCCTTTTCAAAAGTAGAATTGGAATCCTTACCAAAAACAAAATTAACAGGTGTAATATTAGATTTGGTTGAGTCTATAACATGTCTATAGGTCTTTGGACTGACTGTCTCATCAATGACAATTTTCTCTTTCAATTTCTTATCCTCATCTGACTTATATCCTAGACACTCTTTCCAATTCTTAGAGGTATTAATCTCATGAAATTTCCTACCAGAGTCTGTCCAGGTTCTGATTTTCTCATTAGCATATTCAAGTTCTTTTTCAAGGGAAATACATTTAGATGTCATCTCTAAGTGCATGTGTTTAGCATTATCACATTCTTTTTGTACTTCTTGCATACGAGAAAATTCAGCTTCTAATATCTCATTCCTTTTTCTAAGGTCAGACATCTCAGATAAGATTCTAGTATTCTCAGCAGTTTGACTTCTAAAGCTAATATGTAATGACTTTAGAAAACGTCTTAACTCAGAAGCATTATCAGTATCAAAATCAAAGATAGTATTTAGTACCTTATCATCAGGAGCAGCAGTTACATCAGCATTGGCCATTAACGCATAGTTGACTACCTCAGTATCAGATTCTGAGGAAGAGTCCATCCAATCCTTGCTTGATGTGATGAGTGCATTTGTCTTGTTGCATTCAGAAGCAAAGTGACCCATACCATTACACTTGTAGCATCTAACCTTTGACTTGTCAAATTTGCTACCCTTGCTGTCCTTTTTGATATACTTGTCTTTGTCTGCTTTGAAGGTCTTTTTCTGAAAGTTGCCTTGTCTTCTATTCTTCCTGAACTTCATCCTTCTGAAGTTTCTGACAATCATAGCAACCATCTCTTCCATGTCTGAATCAGAAGATTCATCACCAGTATTGGCATCAGGATTGCCATCAGTATCTGATGAAGAGTCGTCAGGATCTGACTCAGCTACTCTTGCTTTCCTTCTAGAGACCTCCATAGCTTTCTCTTTTGATTTTGCTTCTACATTCAAAGCAATTGACTTTGCCTTGCTTCTTTTCTTGTTCTTCCTCTGTTGAACTTCAAGATCATGAGTTTTTAGCATCCCATAGATCTCATCAAGAGACACAATGTTCAGATCATACTGGTGTCTAATGATTGAGGTCTGAGTATCCCATTCTTCAGGTAAAGCTCTAAGAAATTTGGTGTTTGAATCTTCAGTTTCATATACTTTGTTAACTAAGGATAAGCTGTTCAATAGTGTCAGGAATCTGTCATATAGATCAGTAAGGTTCTCTTCAGGTCTTGCATCGAATTGTTCATATTCTTGAATCAAAAGAGCCCTTCTGTTTTTCTTGATAGATGCAGATCCTTGGCACTGAGTTTCCAAAGTATCCCAGATTTCTTTTGAAGATTTGCATGCAATCACTCTGTTTGACATGACAGCATCAAGGCTATTATGCAAGATATTCTTTATCTTTGGTTCCCTGAGTACATGAGCTTTTTCTTCTGGAGTCCATTCAGCTTTAGCTTTGACCACATAATGTTCTGGTACTGTATATGTTCGTTCTACGAACTTTGTTGGTATATATGGTCCATCACGAATCCTGTCCAAGTAGTCAGGATCCATAGCCTCCAGGTACATCAGCATCTTTACCCTCCATGTGGGATATTCTGATATCTTCAAGATGGGAATCTTCATGCTTTCATACTTGGTTGTCGACATCTTTAGATCGTATCTGATTCAGAATTAAATCAGTTTGCTCTGATACCAATTGTTGCCCAGTAAATAACAATTGTAGAAGGGGGGTTGAATACAATTGTATAAGATTCTCGACTTTATATAACACAAATATGAAAGATCAATAATAATAACAATAACAACTTTATTAACTTTGATATAAAACTGTTACAAACTCTCTTAAGAAATTCTGATGTTCTTAAGAGCTGCTAGCTTACAAAAACTCTCTCAAGAAATTCTGTTCTTAAGAGCTTCTCTCCGATTATGTTCTCTCTCTCTGATCAGTACATAAATCGAAACCAAAACTGTGTTTATATAGTGCACACAGCTTCTCTATCAATAACAAGATAAGTCCTAATCATAATAAAGATAGAAACATATCTTTAATCAATAGCTGCATTCTACAAACCAGGAACAAACTTCCATGTTTATCTAGACTCCAAATATAACTCGAAGTAGGAATCCTGATCAGCTTCAAGTCCTGATGATCAAACCTGATCATAGTCTGAGTAGGAATCCTGATGATCAATAAGATACTGACGCTTGATCAAATACTGATGACCATGCAATACTGATGACGTCAGCAATCCTGATCAGTTGAGTCTAGCTTCTGACGATCATTGAATTCTGATCTAACAACGAGGATTAATATACTTTGATTACATTAAAAGTTACCTTTGACCGGGTGATGATAAAAGTGGACATCGGGTATATTATGAGTCGTATGAGAAATATGAATGATAGATATAGGATTTAACCCTCCTATTATTAGGAGAGATATTATTGGCCTCTTGATTGAGTGAGACTATGAAAATGCATGGCCATGCTCAAATATTGATTTGTTTTAATAGTCTACTCATTGATCAAGGAAACCTGGATTAAATGTTGAAGAGGATGACTAATAACATGCCTCGAGTTTAATCTATAATATTTGGTTAAAGGGATTATATTACACGGAAACATTAGTCACGAAAGGTTTAATTGGATCACCATTTATTATTATTTCTTGGGGAGCAATGATGTATTACTAGATGCCGCTCATTGTTTATAATTTTATTTAAGAATAAAATTATTGCCAACGAAATAATAACCTAAAGCGTCACACACTTAGAACGTTTTAAATGGAGTTTTAATTTAAATTATGAATTTAAATTAAATGATTAAATTTGAAATTAGATATTTAATTGAGCTGGTCTTAATTAAATCAGAATTCGAATTTAATATTAACTGATTATTTTCGAAATTAGTCATTTAATTGAGATGGTCTTAATTAAATAGAATTTCGAATTTAATACTAAAACCAAAATCAGATTGGGTTTTAAGAAGCCCAAAAACGGATTTAGGGTTTTGGCCCAATCCTCTATCTCATATAAATACATTATGATGTATTATTGAGGTATGTTTTTTCTGCAATTTCGAATTAAAGAAAACCCTAGAAGCTCTGCATTAAGAGAGGCTATAGAGAGAGATAGAGGGGCAGTTTTTCGGCTAGTACCGAACTCCGTTGATCGTTGGACGATCGAGCGTTCGTGTGGACGACTTTGGCGACGCAGATCTTGGACAAGGGCTGTGTGGTGATTACAACAAGGACCTCCATCTTTCCGAACTTTAAAGCTCTTTAAGGTATGATTTCGTTTCTCCATAATCAGCCATGTCTTGTACACGGATCCTAGGGTTAGGGTTTCGGAATTTTTATTGTTTTACGACTATTTTTCGCTGCGTTTGTTGCCCCGAAACCCAACAGTAATTAAGACAGTGTATTAAAGATGTAATGTGTTGAATGTTTCTGTGTTGGATATTTTCTTTATATCAATCCATTTTAATGCACTACACAACCACCTTTCTATTTTAGGAAATGATTTAGTATGACTTCAAAATAACTCTTGTATGACTGTGAACAAGCCTTGTATGACTATTAGTATGACAATTATACAAGCTAGTATGACTGTCGGTATGACAGTCATTTATGCTTGTATGACTGTCATCCAACAGTCATGCAAGAGTATTTAATAAATCATATATATAAATAAATAATATTAATTCTAAAATACTTAATTAATCTCATAATTAATTTAAAGAATAAATTAATTCTAGAAGAAGTAATTTATTGGATAGATTAATTAACTGATCTAATTAATTAAGAGAATTAATATTATTTCTTTATATTAGAATCAATCCTAGAACCACTGAAAATAATGACGAACTTTCACTGTTTGGTGTTGACACTCGATGTACTGTCTACTTCAGAAGTGACAAACTGCAATGGCTGTTCTTCATCTTTTGACTTTAAGCGGTGATCCTTTTTCTTTTGACTTTAGCAAACACTATAACCTGTACATTTGCTATCACGCTGTAGAAATCTCTGTCAATTTAATAAATCCACTTTCTTGAATACTTCACTGAGGCTCGATCAAATAATTGAATTTCTTTCAATGTAGAATTACTTCAAGTCTGTAGGTTGACTTTAATCTTCATTCTTTTGACTGATATAACTTTCTGAGATTCCTATGACAATTGAATTATTATTTACTTATTACATTCTTGTTTAAGTTGAGTTGTATCCTCGATGTTTACAAATAGGCCTATACATATGTCTTTCAATATTTCACACCCATTAACATATTTGTTAGCAAAAGTTCAACATGAGAGTTATAAATAGAATTAAGAACATCCAAACACATGAAAGAGAAAGTGTAGATTTTATAAAGAAGGATAATAATTCTTGCCTCTAAGTCAATTGCATCTAATTATTTATTTATAACTTGAACTCCAGTTGCACCTTAAACTCCCACCGTTAGGATACCCCAATTTCTCTCGTGTCTCCTCCCCTGCTAAGTGTAGTTGTAATATACCCTTTTACATTCCTCTAGTAAAATGAACTCTCAAATGGGTTTAAATAGGAGAACTTAGCTATTAATCTTTCTTAATACCTGTTACCTATATAAAAAGCCACTTAAATATTCTAATTGTCTTCCACATGTCCCCTCTACTATCCAAATTATAAGATTATAAAAAAACAAATATCTTTCTCAAAAAATAATATGTACTTTTGCCAAAATATTTGATCTACAAAATTTTGAAAAAAAATAACTTTACTCATAACATATTTATTATTATTATTAGAATATTCAATATGTTACAACGATTCTAGTGAAACATGTATGATTGGATTCTTGGTTGAGAACCCTTTACCACATCAATTTGTGAAACCTTGTGCTTTTCTTAATTGGCAACATTTAGGTCTTACTGGTGTCGTTTTTAATGAGAATGACTAATTTGTTTTTGTTTTTCGAACAAGTGATTTCCAAATTAAAGCTATGAAGAAGGGAAAATTCTTTCTTAAAAATAGCCTACTTGTTCTTAGACCGTGAAATGATAGTATTAATTTTTAATATGCTGATAGCACCTCATCATTTGTCTGGGCCATGATGATTGGGATACATAAGCATTATAGATCTCAAAATGGTCTGCACTATATCGCTGTACAATTGAAGAATTACTTCATTTTGAAATGACACCATGTCCCGATCAGCCGGGGAATTATATGATGCTAATACATCTCGTGTACAGTAATATTATGCCTACTCCAATTTGGGTTCCTCTCATGGATGCTTCCAGTAAGAATGTTTCTAATGTGCTAACTGAGGTTTCTTACTAGAAATTTTCTAGTAGGTTGATTCGAAATGCTGTTTACTGCCTGCTAAGTATGACAAATTGTTGTTGGATGCTGCAACGTTCCTTAATTTCCATGTATCCTTGTTGTCGTAGAACTTAGGGATGAAGGAAAATATGAAGACAAGTGTTGATAGATTCAACATGCTTGCTACATAGGAGAAAAATAAAAATAGGAATCAGGCCTCTTCTCTGGCCTCGAAAGGTGAGCTTGTGAAGAAAGTAGAAATGTCAAAGACGAATACCCGGGATGTTACTATGGTTCACTACATCATATATGGGATATTTCAAGCCTCAATTACATTTGTGTTGCACAAAATGTTGCTATAGACAAGAGAATTGCTGATGTATTGCAATATTTTCAAAAAATATTGCATAAAATAAGAAAGTGTTACAAGTGGAAGAATCGTTTTAGAATAATTGAAAAGTTGCAATACTTTTAAAAGAACGTTACCCAAAGAGGTTACAATTTTGGTCAATTTGACCAAAGTATTTAGGCGAGCTTTCAATTTCTCATCAGCGCGGTTGTAAAAATTGCTGCAAAAATTTTTGTACCAAAACTTTTATTATACAAAATAAAATTAAATTTTAATACACAACACATTGCCTCTCACAAATATCTATGCTCACCTCCCTCTCTCTAACCCCTCTCTCTCTCTCTCTCATCTCTATCAGACTCTCACCACTCTCAAAATCCTAAAATTGAAAGCAAAGATTAGAGAAAAGCCCCAAAATTGATTAGAGTTTTAATTGATTCAATTGAAGCTTAGATTTAGGGTTCGATTAGAGGTAAGGTACCCAATATATTTCTATTATATATATATATATATGTATAACTTTTTTTTTTATCATAATTAGGGTTCATTCTCCAAAACCGATTAGGTTCGATTAGAGATATGTGCACAAATTTGTCCAAGTATTCATGTCATTCGATTTGATTATGTGTTCTAAATTTTGTGCAGGTTGAAGTTGTTATTTGAAATTTTCAGGTTATCTAAGGTAATTTTGTGTTAGATTAGACAACAATATTGTTCAATTATATGTGTATGTATAGGTAAGAAAAAAGTATGCTCGATTATCTATGTATATCTATGTATGGATGTTAAAATTATTCCCAGTATTTTTTAAAATTTATTATAAATTTACAAAATTATGTTATTGATTGGTTTTTGTTAATTATATTGATTAAATGGGATAAATGATGTGTTTGATAGTTTTGGATTGATATAGAAGAGGAGTTCACTTCTAATGACTTGACAAGCTATTGTTTCTTCACCCCAGGTTGCGAAAGAGAATAAATATCATATTATTGGAGCAGAATAGTAGGAGGATTGTATTGTCATTTTTGTAGCCTTCACATATTTAGTTCAGCTCTTTCTGTGCACATTGGATGAAATATTCTACGTAATTATTGAAACTATCATACTCCATGTTTTTTTTGAGATACTACCGTTGGTATGTTAGTAATTTTTCAGAGTCATATCTGTAGGTATTACCAATTGAGACTGCAACCTACCTGGTTTTGTAGTAGTATATTATTCTGATATATTATATTGAAGCTCTAAACTTGAACAAAGGACTGGGTAGCTTAGCATCACCTTTGTCACTAGAAGATTTACAGGACATCCACTCACAAGTGCGCACACACACCCCTGCACAACAAATGATATGTCACAGTGACCATTGCATTGAACAAATGTTTACTGTACGAGATAATCACTCTTTATAATCTCTCTGATAAATAATGTAACTATCCGAGATGTTTGAATGGTGACAATTGCAACACTACAATAAATGGATGGGTATTTACAATCTCATGTGGTTTTAATGCAGCATCAAGGTTCCTTTACAATTGTAAATACCTTTGAATTCGAAAGCAGCAGCTTCAGTAGCATCACAACACTTAGTAGCATTAAGAGTTTCTATGTTATACAACAAATGTATAAAGAGATGCTCATTGATCGAGCAAAAGGTTAAAACTTGCACATTTTTTAAAACTCGTTCTCGTGTATAATGGACACTTTGTTATAAATGTGTTTGTATTCTTTAGAGTAAGAACAACTTGAATGTGCTTGTTGATCTATGGGATTACGTCTGCTAATTTAGAAAGTGTTATTGTGTTTTTTCCCGAATATGTTAAGAGATGCACATTGGTCGTGGTGAAGGTGATGTTCGTTTATGAAATCTTATTGATTAATTAGATATGGTACAGTGGGGTGGTTAAACTTGAGGGGTAGTATTTACAAGTGATTGTGAATTGCGTTTAGAGAATTAAAATATTTTTATTTTATATATGTACTAGATGCAACTGATGATGAGCCTTGGGATCTTTTACAATCCGTGTACTCTCAAGTGAGAGAAGCCTCCAGATGTACGCAACCTTTTCTTTTTTACCTGTGCTAGTTATCAGTTCTATTCTCTAATTTCTAAAATTTTGGTGTGCTAGTCATTAGCAGTAATATAATATTTGGTGGCTAAGAGATCTGAGCGAACAGTAGATGACATAATAGAGTATACTTTTCAGATCTCGGTATGTGTGTGGCTTAATTTTTATATTTGACAGTGTTAATATTTTTTCTGATTCTTTGATAGGGCAATTTATTTAATAAAAGTTTTGAGCAGTGTTATCTGCACCATATTAGTTTTGCCTATTTTCTTGGAAAAGACATCTACGAATTCATGGTTGTTGGTATATATTCATTCTAGGTGAGTAAATTCATGGCACAAATATTTTAATCCCGCTTCCTATCTTAAATTTTTATCGATTTTTGCAATGATATGTGTAGTGCTATATACTAATGCTTGCTCCGGTTATCTTATGTTTGTCACTGCTTCTAGGCTCTTTCTGTATTTGTACTCTATGTAAGATGCACAACTATTGATCTTGCGGATCCTGGAATTTTAATTCAATGTAGCATGTTGACGAGGTCCAAGGGATTGTGAAATTTATACAAGCAGCCAAGAGACTAAAATCAACTGGTGGTAGCCGCAGGACGTTAGCCAAGCGACTACATTGATTCAGATGTGGAATGGTTATATATTATGGTAGTAAGTTTGTATTTTGACATGAAAGACTAAGTAATGTAGAATTGTGGTGTAAGTCGACATGTGTTTTGACTTTAGACATGTTAGATGATATTGTGATAAAAAGCTGATTATGTATGTGGTTTATTGACGTGTATTGCTGGATTTGCCGTTTGGGAAAGTTGATATGTCATTTCTGGATTGGTTTATATGTTTTTGGGCATGGTATATTAAAATTTCAAACATAACATTATAATCTGGACTAATAAAAAGTGTTGCAAATAAGTGTTGCCATTAGAAGCTATAAATATTATAATAGGGATTAAAATGTTGCATATAAATGTTGCTAAAAAACCAAAAAGCATTGCAACAAGCATCAAATTATTGCAAAAAAACCAAAATATATTGCAAAGGGCATCAAAATGTTGCAATAAACTGACTTTGTAACATTTTAACTCAATAGATGTTGCAAAAAGGTGTTGCATTAGTTTACACTAATAAAAAGTGTTGCAAAGAAGTGTTGCCATTAAAAGCTATAAATTTTATAATAGGGATTAAAATATTGCATATAAATGTTGCTAAAAAACCAAAAAACATTGCAACATACATCAAATTGTTGCCAAAAAAACCAAAATGTATTGCAAAAGGCATCAAAATGTTACAATAAACTGACTTTGTAACATTTTAACTCAATAGATGTTGCAAAAAGGTGTTGCATTAGTCTATTAGCATCAAAATATTGCATCATAATGTTGCAATAAAGGTCATAGGCAACGCCATCAAATTTAACACCGAATTTTGGCCAAAACGTTACATAAACATCTATTGTAACATTTTTGGGGTCTAACAATACACTTTTCTGGGGTTGCAATTTTTGGTGTAGTGGTTGCTGAATTGGATTGGGGGAGCACCACACAGGTAATGATGTTCATAATCGGTACAAGGCGGTTTGAAAACGCTTGGGGGTGGTCATCTTGCCAATGATAGTGAATTTTGTTCATAGTTGGTACAAGACGGTTTTGGAAACGCTTGGTGGTAGTCATCTTGCCCATGACAAACTTGCTGAACATGATTTGGGGTAGTAATTTGTTATTTTGTTTTAATCGGTTATGTTTAGTCGTTGATGTGTTTGAGCCTCGATTTTAGGATCTAGTTGTTGTGACCGGACGGGGGAGATATTTTTGTTATCACCTCTTTCTTATAATTTATAAAATATTAAAATTAACTAAAAAATTATAATTTCAGAATTTTGTTAGAAACATATTAAATTTTTTTTTTAATTATTTAATAATTTATTATAATTCAAATATTCATACAAAAAATTATAAAAAAAAACAAATGTTAGGAATAAATTATGCATCACACGAGATATAAGCTAATATGACATATATTATATACATATATAACTAGCTTTATAACCCGTGTAAGGCACAGATTTATTCTAAAATATTTTATAATTTGTCATTAATTCCAGTATATTTGTTTGTGGTATATTCATATTGATGGTTTGATTACCGAAATATTTGAAAATTTAAGTTAATAATAGTTATTGTAAAATTAATATATCTATTTTTTTATTGTATATTATTCCTTTTATCGGAAGTTCGTGTGATACACGTATATGATTTGGATGTGAATAGTCTGCTGTCGATTTTCGAGTAATTAAGTATTTTGATCTTTCTTTACCACATAATTTGTTCTTTAAAAAACTTGATATGATTTTGTATACATATTCTTAATTAGTGTTGATGGTTTGGTGACTGAGATATTTGAAAATTTTAAGTTAACAATAGTTGTTTGTAAAGTTAATATTCCTTTTTTATTGTATTATATTCGTTGAATTAGAAGTTCGTGTTAGATTTGGAAGTGAATAAGTTGTTGTTGATTTTCGAGTAAGTAAGTATTTGATATTTCTTTACTGCATAATTTATTTTAAAAAAACTCTATATGATTTTACATACATATTCTTAATTGTTTAACAATGAATAACTCTCTCGCAAATCACTTCGACCACAATGAAGATAACATGAAACTATGTCACATTACTAACCATTCGATATCATAAATTTATGTTATGTATATTTATTCCAATATCATTAATATTTTTAAATTATATTTTATTACTTTTTAAATAATATATTTCATTTAAAATATCATGTACGTAAATAATAAGTATTAATTACAAAACAGTTAATATATTTTAATGAAGATTAGTAATTAATGTGCAGATATATTAATATGTAATAATAGTAGAGAATTACTATGAAATAATTAAGGAAAAGGTAATAATGTCATCCTATGATTTAAAAGGTATAATTGTAATTTTACTCTGATTTTTTTGTCTCATCCAACCCCTAATTGCTCTATTATATATATAATAATAGATAGATTAGTTCGATTCGGTCACTCATATCGGTTTGGTTTTCAAATTTCAATTATAGTTTGGATTTTAAATGGTTTGATTTTACCACTTTTTGTTCAATTTTGATTTTAGTTCAGTTTTTATATTTCCCACAATTATATCAATTGCTTTCCTCAAATGTTATGTACATAAACTTCTAAAATCTATAATTTTATGACTGATAGACATGTGGTTTAGTAAGAAAAACGATTCTAAATTGTTATTTTCTAGTCGTTTTTCCTCGAAAAAAGTTTTATATGTTTCTAACAAAATTCTGAAATTGACATGGGTAAAGAAAGTTCTGATAACAAATCCGTGCAAATGTATTACTTAACTGATTTGTCTGAGGTTATAGGTGAGTGAAAAAAATTGAAATCGAAAAATTAACCGAAAAAATCCGATAAATCACACCGAAAAAATCAAATCAAAAAGAAAAAACCGAAAAAAGCAACCAAAAAACCAAAAATAATGTTATAATCATATTTCCCATTGTTATGGATATATTTGTAGGACTTGTTATTTTACTTATGATAAAATAAATTACATGTTAAAATTATTTTTATGAAATAAATTTAGTTTGAGTTCACAAATTTGAAAGTGACTATCCTTTAATTTTTAATGTGATATAATTATTGACTTTTAATTTTATTTAGTTTACGTTTCATCCAATACATTACCAACGAAAATTTTGTACAAGTAAAAGAAAAAAAATAATATTAAAAATGCAAAAAACCGAAATGGATAAGTAGTAAACCGAAACCAAAAAATTATTAACCGAAACCGGAAAAAACTGTTCTAAATAAATCGAAAGCTATTAATAGTAATAAACTAAAGCGAATCGAATAATTTAAAAATGATTAATTTTAAAAATCGTACCAAATTACACACCGCTACCTGAGATAAACGCTATTCTAATGTTCTAAAGAATCGAGACTAAAACGTTATTTAAAACTAAATAATAGGCTGCACATAAGAGTTAGCTTAAAAAAAGAATGTGCCAAGACGTTTTTTTGATATTATGCCGACATACTGGCGGCGCCTATTACCGGAATAAAGTAGAAAGGTTAGGACAGTTTACATCGCCGAAATTTATAAGCTCAATTATTCGTACGTTCATTATCTACTACTAATATCTTATTACGAGACGAAAACGATAAAACAATACAGTGATGTTCCTGTCCAAGGTCGTCAACGTCAAGTGTCTGTTTGAGATGGGGTTCATTTCTGTTTGCCCAAATAGCCACTGCAGACTGCAGTGACATGAAAATATAATTATACATACATGCATGCACTAATATAAAATGAAAAAGCTAACACATATGCCTGCTCGACTAATAATATAATCTAAAATATCATTTTAAAATATGACACAAATAATGATGAATTGTTTTGTTATATAAATAGTTATGAGATTCGCACCAAATTACCTACCCTTTTTCGCATCCATGCTAAGTGTAAATTGTTTTAGTTGGGGATCTAATGCCGAGACAGCTAGCTTTAAATTACAATTGCCTCCACATCTACACTGATTGATTGGTAGAATAAGTTTTTATTTTTTTTGAAGCCATCGGTAGAATAAAGTTGAATACGCCGTATTTTGCATTTTGGTTATATGTAATAATAATAATAATTACGAGTACATTTTAAAATTATCACATGTGTAATCAAAGTTTCTGGATTATTCTGTTGGATGGAAAAGGCATATATGCCTGTATTTTGTAACCCCTCGGTCCAATTATTAGTATTAAAATTTTACACAAAAAATAAATAAATAAAAACTAATAGAACTTTACTACAAAAATAAAAGAATGAAATGATACAAAATAAAAAAAAAACATAGACAACATATCGGAAATGAAGCTCTCTAATTGGTCACTCCCTTAACAATAATTTGTTAAAACTTCACTAATTTTAGAAAATTTAAAAATATAAAGAGTTGGGAAAAAAAATAAAAAAAAAGTGAAGAAATATAATTGGAATGAAGAAAATATAATTTTAATTAATTATTAAATAATCAAACACAATTGAAGAGGATCTCAGCGGTCCCATCTTCGTACTTATCTAGCTATATAGGCTATAGCTAAAGCTAATAACCCTACCTGCTACCGGCTGCAGTCTGCACAACGAATAGTCTACTTGCATGCTCGCAGGCAGCTGCCACACGGAGAGCTTTCATTTTATATTGTACTTGTCTACTTGATATGTCGTGGTCAGCTTAATTACAACGAACATTGTGCTGTCAGTGGGGTTTTATTTAGGTTTATATATCTTGGAGCCCGGTCCCCAGCAACGATTTTCGCAGCAATCGATTTCTACGTCGTTGGATCATCGATCCAACGGTTGTGATTTAAAAAAAATTGAACCGTGTCGTGAAAATTTTCTGCGGTATGGACTAATTACATTTTTGCCCCTCCACCCCTACCGCGGAAAGTTTTCGCGGTACGTCCAGAAAAGTAAGACAAGAATGACCATCACGAACCCACCTCATCTCCTTCTCATCTCTCTCCTCATCTCTCTCTTAATCTCTCTCCCACCCCCCACTCTTTCCTCCTCAGACCCACTCCCCGAACTCCAATCTCTCCGATCCACCTCCGACTCCTCCACAATCCACCTCTCCGACTCTCTCTTCTGCCGCATTCTCTCCCACCACCCTCGCTCCTCTCTCCTCATCTTCTTCGACGCTACTCAGCTCCACAACAAACCTGAACTCCAGCTCCAATCTCTCAAATCCGAGTTAAACTCTTATAAAAACATCAAGTATGAAATAGCTTTGGCTGGTTTTTCGAATATAGTATTCATATTGATATTCTTATTAAAGTTGCTTGTTGACAAAGAAGATGAGCTTTCTTCCATTTTTGCAATATTAAGAACATGTGGCACCATCTTATCACTTTTATGGGAGTTCTTGAATAAGTGTTGTATGTAAATACTGAATAGTGAGATCTACTCAGGAACAACTTACATGGTAAATAAATTGCATGTAGAAAAATAGGTGTAAATGGTAACAATTAGAATACAGAGGTAATATGTGTGTTATTTAGGTAGCAAGAAGTTGCTCACTTAAAAAAAATGTAATTAGCCCGGTTACATTTGACCAATCTGAATTGTTCATGTCGAGGAAACTTCTGACCAATCTCTTACTTTTCTGGATGTATCGCGGAAACGGAACGGGTGGATGGGCAAAAATGTAATTAGCCCGTACCGCAGAAAGTTTCCGCGGTACGATCCAATTTTTTTTTAAATCACAGCCGTTGGATGATCGATCCAACGACGTAGAAATCGATTGCTGCGAAAATCGTCCCCAGCAAACGATTGCCGGGGATCGGCTCCCATATATCTTTTACTACTATTTTTATTTTTATGTTACAACTTTGACATGTGCCAAAATTAATTATTCTGCTGCTATTAATGCATTTTATGCGTTAACGGTTGCAGCTTTGAATCATTCAATTATTATGTACTCTACTAAACCTGTACCGTTATAGTATACGTTTCTATTATAGTATGCGTTTGTGTACATTTTAGTAATGTATAAATATTTTATATCTGTCGATATAAAACGGTAAACATAAACAAGGCAAGTAAGCAGTTACGCACCACAATTAAAACATGGAGTAATTTATCCTTTCTAGTTCCTCAAGTCTATAAATTGAGAATCAACCAGTAAGTCCCTTTCGTCTCATATTGAAAACGTAGTTGCTTCTACTAGTCATGACCAACCAAAAGAGGCCAAAAATCATATTAGTTCCTTATCCGGCACAAGGGCATGTCACTCCTATTGTTAATCTAGCTTCCCTTCTCGCTCGTCAGAGTTTCCAACCTGTTGTTGTCACTCCAGAATTTATTCATCGTTCGATATCGCATCAAATCGGCAGGGGGACCGAGATTTCGTTTATTGGTATACCGGACGGGATACAAGAAGGAAGCCCTCGTGACTTCTTTGCCATGGAAAGGGCTATGGAAAACATTTTGCCCAAGTATCTGGAAAAATTAGTAGAGAAATCTCGAAAAGACGAAGAAGATGGTGGGGGAGTAATTGCATATTTCATTGTAGATTTGTTAGCCTCATGGGCCATCAAAGTTGGCTGGCAGTGTGGGATACCAGTAGCTGGCTTTTGGCCCGCTATGGTGGAGACCTATCACTTGATCGCAGCTATACCTGATATGATCCGAACTGGCTTTATTTCTGATACAGGTGAGTTCCTTTACTTGAGATAACAATGTTCAAATCTTATTATTGCACTGTCAAATTCCCGGAGACAATCTCTAAACTCTAGCACAAGCTATTCGGTACATTAGACATGTAGTCTGAAACAATCTACTTTAACGTTATAATAGATCATCCCTACAGAGAATAGACATGTATTATGAAGCTATAAATCCGAATTTTGTTTATTTTCGGTAAGTTTTTGGAACATCCAGCCTTGGTTCTTAGAGTAGTACACGAAGGCTGAATGAAAATTCTAAAAACAGATCACTCTGGTGCATGTGTGAAATTCTGGTCAACCCTTCCATTTACATTTGTAAGGGTATATATATATATATATATATATATATATATATATATATATATATATATATATATATATATATCTTCTGAGGACCTTTTTATTTATTTATTTATAATTTTCAGAGTTATTTGTAATATATTGTATTAGAATATGTTACACTTTGTAATACATAAGGGAAATATGTTATAAATGTTGCTCTGAAAATTAAAAAATAATTCAGAAAAATAACATTTTCCTGTATATATAAATTTCTATTTGGTGGATTAAATGAAATGATGATAAGTATACAATTTAAACGCAAGTTTTTTGAGCAAAATAGAATAAAAAATGTAACTCTGTATTATAGTTGTGAGTGACGGGGAGAAGTATGAAGTCAGGAACGACAATCAACGTGCAACCTAATTATTTTTTTGATCATAAATTTGAGCAGACGTATAAAGCACAATTATTAAAGCATTAATTATTAAAACTGTTTTATATTCTGCATAAAGGTAACCTTTAACAACAACCAACATTACATCGGAAATCATTTCAAGAAATTTTGACATATCTAAAGTACGCATTGAATAATGTGCGTGTTTGGGATATCACAAAAAAATTGACTTATATCTTAAAATGATTAAGTGTTTTATAAGTGATAAGTTGATGGATTTTTATAAGTTATACGGGTGTTTGGGTAAATTTACTTATAAGTTAGTTAAGAGTTTGCTAAATTAAATTTGAAAAAATAATTATTAAATACAATGATTTCAACACTTGCATTTTAAATTAAAAAAATATTTAAAAACACAAAGGTAAAAATATAAAGTATTAAAAAAATAAAGAAATCAATGAATAAGTTGATAAGTTAAGTAAAATGTTGGTGATTTCTAACATTTAACTTATCAATTTATAAGTTATAAGTTATCAAATAAGCTGAGTACACAAACACCCCTCGTAAGCTGAAATCCCATTATAAGTCATAAGTTGACTTATAAACCGTTACCCAAACATGCCCAATATAATTGAAGTGTATCACATTTCCGTATTATTGGAATAATACGTTCAACTGAGCTGTATCACATGCAAAATATCCAGCCATCTGTTGGGCCATACTCTCTCCTTTCCCCTCAATTCTTTACATTGAAGTTGGGCACGAAGGTTAAGAAAAAGTGTAATTTAGTGAAGTAAGAAAAGTGAGTAAAGTGGTGGGAACAATCAATATTTAATGTATAAAGTGGAGATAGTGGGAGAAAGTAGTGGATATAGTTAATTTTTATATTATAGGAAACTTTTGGAATGTAAAGAATTCTTACAATTTATGAATTCGAAGATGCAATTGATCAAACACAAGATACGCATTGATGTAACAAGAAGATCATACAAACTGTTGAAGCTAACAGTTTCTCCATTGATAAAGAAAACAAGAAGAATACAGAAAGCTTAACACTAGCTACAATGTCTCAACAAAAAACAACTATCTACTCTCATAGTTCTAATTAGTTACAAAAGCTTCAACCATCTCTTATTATATAGCTATAGCTACCACTGTAACAAACTCTAACTAACTGTTTCTATCTGAAAATACTGAACTACCCTTAGTTGTACTAATTGAAAAACTAATAAGTAAAATATGGAAAGTCAAACTGAATGTTGACTTAGTTGATTATCAACATCCCCCCTCAAATTTGGGGTGTGCATCAGACATGCCAAGTTTGTCCAAGAGAACATTGAATTGAGTTGATGGTAAGATCTTAGTAAAAACATTAGCTAGCTGCAGATTAGTAGGGACATAAGCAAGATATAACAAGCCTTCAAGGACCTTGTCTCGGGTAAAATGTACATCTATTTCGATGTGCTTAGTACGCTCATGATGGAAAGGGTTTTTAGCAATATGAATAGAACTTTGATTGTCACAATGTAAAATTATAGGTTTAAGACCAGTGACACCCAGTTCTTCAAGAAGTCGAACAAGCCATGTAATTTCAGAAGCCGCAGAAGACATAGCCCTGTATTCAGCCTTAGAAGAGCTCTTAGAAACAATTGCTTGCTTTTTAGATTTCCAACTTATAGGTGAGTTTCCAAGCAACATAATATAACCTGAAAAAAATCGCCTAGTGTCTACACATGCCCCCCAATCAGAATCAGAATATGCCTGTAGAGTTAACTGATCAGAAGCCTTCAAAACAATTCATTGACCAACGGTGGATCCAACATACTTAAGAGTATGCAATAATGCTTGAAAATGAGGAATTCTAGGTTGCTGGAGATACTGACTAAGAAGTTGAACAGTATAAGACAGATCAGGCCTAGTATGTGTAAGAAAATTCAATTTACCAACCATACACCTATAAAAGGTAGGATCTGCATATAAAGGATCATCTGTTGCAGTCAGCTTCAAATTAATAGGCAAAGGAGTTACCACAGATTTGAAATAAGTAAGACCAGCATCCAGTAACAATTCCCTTGTGAACTTCTTTTGAGTCAAAGATATACGAGTAGACAAATAACCAACCTCTAAGCCCAGAAAAAAGCTGAGTTTCCCAAGGTCTTTAATGCTAAAAGTTGTATCCAAATGTTGTTTGAGATTGTGAATAACATGTAGATTATCACTAGTAAGAACAATGTCATCCACATTGACAGCACCTATAGTACATTGAAGCCCATCTTTTCTGATGAATAGAGAATAGTCATTTTTAGATTGAGAAAAACCTTTACTCAATAATTCTCCTAGAAGTTTGGCAAACCATTGCCTAGAAGGCTGCTTTAGTCCATATAAAGACTTGATGAATTTACAAACTTTGTTATGTGGATTATGATAACCCTCAATTGCTGTCATATATACTTCTTCATATAAATCACCATAAAGAAAAGCATTGTTGACATCTAATTGAAACAATGACCAACCTTTATGAGCAGCAATAGATAGTAAACACCTGATATTAGTCATCTTCACTACAGGGGAGAAGGTTTCTTGATAACCCATTTTTGATTAAAACCCTTGGCAACTAGTCTAGCCTTAAACCTTTCAACATCACCATTGGCTTTAAGTTTGATCTTGTAAACCCATTTACAACCAATTGGCTTCTTACCAGCAGGAAGATCTACTAGAATCCATGTATTGTTATGCTCTAAGGCTGCTAATTCTTTCTGTATTGCCTCTATCCACTTAGGATTTTTAATACATTCTTTATAAGATACTGGTTCAACCAAGGTCTCAGAAGTAGTAATTAAAGATTTGTGTGAATCTGGTAAGTCAAAATAAGAAACTAAATTGCACCAGTGTATTGTATCTGCAGAAATACCAGAATTACACACATAATCATGAAGATAGGATGGTTGGGTACTGTTTCTAGTACTTCTTTTGAGATTGGTGTTGTTGTCAATAGAAGATTCAGAAACATCAGAAAAATCAAAAGTGGAATTGGAATTAGCAGTAGCAGGTAATTCTGACATTTCTGGATTTGAAGTAGGAATAGTTTCTTGAAAAACATGTGGTAGAACATCATAACAATTAGGTGTAAAATCAGTATTGAGTGGAAGGAAAAATTTGAATGTAGAAGAATCATGGGAATGATCAACATGAAAAGGAAAATGTTGTTCATGAAATACAACATCCCTTGATACACTAATTTCCAGAGTTTCCAAATTTAGAACTTTATACCCTTTTATAGCAGTAGGATAACCAATAAAAGCATATGGAGTGGCTCTTGGTGCAGACTTGTGTCTATTAGGTTTCAAAGTGGACACAAAGCATAAACAACCAAATGCTCTAAGGTGGTCTATAGGAGGGGAAAGATTATAAAGCATTTGGTATGAACTGATATTGTATAGGACTGGAAGTGGCATTCTATTGATAATATGAACAGCTGTTAGAATGCACTCTCCCCAAAACTGAATAGGAAATTTAGACTGAAAAAATAATGACATGGCTGTAGCAAGAAGATGTCTATGTTTTCTCTCCACAACACCATTTTGTTGTGGAGTGTAAACACAACTTCTTTGATGTATAATTCCCTTAGTCTGAAATAAAATCTTCATATCTCCCTGACACAGCTCAAATGCATTATCACTTCTCACAATATTAGGAACAGTCTTGAACTGATTATGAATATATTCAAAAAAATCAACAACAATCTTCACAACTTCTGACTTATTCTTCATCAAAAAAACCCAACACATTCTAGTGAAATCATCTACTATAGTACTATAGTGAAGAAAAACTTGCAATCATTATAAGTAGCCTCCTTAAATGGCCCCCAAGTATCAAAATGCAACAATTGAAAAGCCTTCTCAGTACTAGTATGACTATTAGGAAATGAAAGTCTTACTTGTTTAGCCAGTGGACAAATTTGACAGATACTATCCATTTTGCAAGGCTTATCAAATACATCAGTAACATGATGTAGCATAACAGGTGGTAGGTGTCCTATCCTCAAGTGCCAAAGGTTTACTTTATTTTCTTCATTTTTGTTATTTACAGTAGTAACTATATTCACTGTAGGAACTGCTTGTATTTTACCATTATCTCCAGCTCCCTCCAGGTAATACAGTCCATGTTTGAAGTTACCAAGAAGTTGTGGACTCTGTGAAAGGCCCTGAAGAAAACATTCTTGATCATTAAAAGTGACTGAGCAATTAAGATCTTTGCAAATCTTAGGAATTGAGATCAAGTTAAACTTGAAATCAGGGACATATAAGACATCTGTCAAAACTAGATCAAAATTCAGATTTACTGTTCCTGTTTGTGTAATTAACACTTTAGAACCATCTGGTATAGTGATATAAGTAGCTTCTCCTTGTATAACATCATAGTTGGACAACAATGAAAGATCACAACACATATGATCTGTGGCCCCACTATCCATAATCCAATTTGAACTAGTAGAAGAGATAAAACACTATTTACCTATTGCATGAGCAGCTTTTGGTGTTTTATCTTTATCTGAAAACTCTTCACTCTGAGAATCCTTAGAAATCAGTTTCATAAGCTGTTGATATTGACTTGGTGTAAATGAAATAGAATCATTTCCATCTTCATCTTCTGGAAAGACTGTGGTTGCAACTTTCTTGTCTCTGTCATTTCTGAAACTGTCATTTCTGAAGCTTTGTGGATATCCATGTATTTTATAACACCTCTGTATAGAATGTCCTGGTACTTTACAGTGATCACAAAAGAATGTATTTCTGTTCCTATTCTCATTCTGACCATAATTTCTTTTGTCATAAGATTGAGACCCATAGGACTGATTTTGAGACTTAAATCTATTTGAAAATTGTCTTCTATTCACAGCACATGCCATATTATCATCCACTCCTCCTATACCAAGTTGGTAAGCCTTCTTATGATTTTCTTCCTGAACCAACATTCTATAAGCATGAGATATGGTAGGCAATGGACTCATAACCAATATATTCCCCCTTATCATTTCAAAATTATCATTCGGCTTCATTAAAAATTCAATAAGTCTTCTATCCTCCTGTGACTTTACCAACTTCTGAGTGATTAAACAAGTACAATTAGTACAAGTACAACTCTGAATAGGATCAACTGTATCAAGCTGATCCCATAGCATTTTGATCTTTGTATAGAAGCTCGAAACGCTATCTTGACCTTGCCTGGTTTCATACAATGACTGTTGTAAACCATATAACAAAGTTCCAGAAGCCTGACCATACCTTTCAGCCAAATTCTCCCAAATCTCTCTTGTTGTTGTAAAATACAACACACTTCTAGCCAAATTCTGATCAAGAACACCTAGAATCCATGAGATCATCATACTATTGCATCTTTCCCATGCTTTGTAACAAGAATCAGTTGTAGCAAGTTTTGGTATGGTTCCATCAACAAAACCACACTTATTTTTAGCAGACAAACTTATGAGAAATGATCTTTTCCAATCATTATAACCAGTTCCATCAAATTTGATCGAAACTAACTTCACTCCGGGATTATCAGATGGATGTAAGTAATAATGTGATGAAGGATCTTGTGAAGGATCATTTTGATGAATTGTATTAGGTGTAGAAGTGGAAGCAGATATGATTTATCAATGTGTTAAACAAATCAAAGACAATTAGATGATGAAGGATGAACAATCACTAAGATATTTAGTAATTGATCAAGAAAATCAGTTTCGATTGATCGAAACAACAAATTCAAGATGAATTAACAACTAATTCTGTAACAACAATTGTAATCTTGAAACAAATGAGATACAGATCATCAAGAAACAAATCAATATCAAGAAATTCACCAATCAACTAGATAACTCAATTATTCATATACGAACAGAATTTTATAAGAAATCATAACTATATAGATGAGATTTGATAATACCGATAATGAAGAGATTGTTAATCGCTAGATAATCGTTGTAAAAAACGCAGAATCGTCGCTCTGATACCATCTTACAATTCGTGAATTCGAAGATGCGATCAAACACAAGATACACATTGATGTAACAAGAAGCTCATACAAACTGTTGAAGCTAACAGTTTCTCCATTGATAAAGAAAACAAGAAGAATACAAAAAGCTTAACACTAGCTACAATGTCTCAACAGAAAACAACTCTCTACTCTCATAGTTCTGATTAGTTACAAAAGCTTCAACCATCTCTTATTATATAGCTATAGCTACCACTGTAACAAACTCTAACTAACTGTTTCTATCTGAAAATACTGAACTACCCTTAGTTGTACTAAGTGAAAAACTAACAAGTAAAACATGGAAAGTCAAACTGAATGTTGACTTAGTTGATTATCAACCAGAATTGAGAAGGACATCCCAAAAAGGAAAGTGTAAAAAAATGAGAGGGATTTTGGAAATTTTTGGGACATGGATAATACTCCTTCTATATGTTCATTTAATTACTTTATTACATATTTTAAGATATATATTCCTTCAACAAGAATTGAGAAGGACATCCCAAAAAGGAAAGTGTAAAAAAATGAGAGGGATTTTGAAATTTTTTGGGACATGGATAATACTCCTTCTATATGTTCATTTAATTACTTTATTAGAGCATCTCCAACCATGACAAGCCCTTAGCTAAATAATCCATGTGGCATCTATGTGTCACTTTTTAGATAATATGTAAAAGAAATATCACTCCAACCATATGCCCTTAGCAAAAAAATATAGACAATCATTTTTTGGTTGGCTATATTTGTTGAACCAATGAAACCCTTGTGTATAATTTTACATAACAAGAAATATAGACAAGACCATTGGAGAATATATCATTACCCTTAGCAAAAATATTTCATAATTATTATAGCCAATAAGATAGCCAACCATTTTTACCTATTACCCTTGGAGATGCTCTTACATATTTTAAGATATATATTCCTTCAAAAATCAATTTTGATTTTTTTTCTAGATAAAAACTAATTTACATATATTTTCATTTGAAAAATATAATTTTTATTATAGCAAGGTAATACATCTTAAAATACAAGTATAAAATCAAACGGACTGAGGGAATCCCTATAAATATTAATTACAACTTCGGTATTATGCTGGTCTTTGAATTGCCTTATTTTTCGAAAATAAGTAAGTTATCTATACAAATATTTTGGTGTCATTTTTAGGCAAGCAAATATTTATATTAAAAAAGATAAACAGATAGCACTATTTGGTTAGTCCTCAGCCCATTGATATTATCCATTTATAAACTGATAAATATTTAATTATATAATAAATTATGTATTGATTAAGTTAATTTTTACAAAATATAATACTGTACTATTATTCGGTAACGGTGAATTCTGATTGCCGATGAGGACAAGACAATATATGAAAAGCGATCATGTTGGACTATGTCGTGTACTTTCGTGTTTTCGTGTTTTTGTGTAGTTAATGTAAAATTTATATTCGACCCGTTTTGGATTCGTGTACTAAATTTGAAACAAATATCCAATTCAAAACGTGTCGTGTACTTTACGTGTCGTATTCGTGTACATTAAACAAAAATATAAATTTAATTTAATTAAAATTTATATATTATAAAACTATTTTTATTATGTTAATTTTTGTGAAATGTGTATTAAATCAATACTATTATATAATAGACGAAACATTAAAAGTTTGGTTGGTCGGTATGGTACGTTGTGATTTTACTTAATTGCCCTTAATTAACCGTACTTCGTGTTTTTACTTAATTAACCTTACTTATTTATAGGAATATATTATTAAATAATAATATTACCTATTTATAACCAATTACCTTTTCACCTAAAATATATTATTTTTTCTAACAAATTTCCCTACTTTTTCAAATATATCACATGCAATTACATTTTTTATCTAAAACATGTTAGTTTTTCTATTTTTCCATACTAAAACCCCTCCATTTCCAAAAATATCATGGACAAACATTTAGTTATTTATTTTTAAACCTATTTTAATATTATAATTATTTTTTAAAAGTTTACCTATTTTAACATGTCTACTTATTTTTCTTAACAAATGCAATTGATAAAAATATTAAAATATAAATAATCAAATACATATTTATAACCAATTACCTTTTCAGCTAAAACACATTATATATTTTTTCTAACAAAATCCCTCCTTTTCTAAATATATCACGGGAAATTGCCTTTTACAATTTACTTTTTATATTTTTTCACTAAAATCCATTCTTTTTCCAAAAATATCATAGAAAACCCTTTACTTATTTATTTTAAAACGTATTTAAATAATTTTAATTATTAAATTTTAAAACCTCATTTTCCAAAAATATCACGGGCATTTACCTTTTAAAACTAAATATATGTTACATTTTTTATTTTTTCTTACTAAAACCCCTCATTTCCAAAAATATAACGGCCAAACCCATACTTATTTATTTTAAAATATGTTTTAATGTTTTTAATTAATTAAAAGTGTTTAACTATTTTAACACGTCTACTTATTTTTTGCACAATTACAATTAATAAAATATTAAAATAATAATAATAAAATAACAATTAACAATTCGTGCATCGCACGGGTTTTAAAATAGTATGTATTACATACAATTTTACAAAAATTTGTAAATATAACTTATATATATATATATATGTATACTTCTTATATAACTTACTGCCAATTAGTCGTGAAACTTTTATTTATTGTTCATATGTAATTGCTTATATATTTTCTAAATATGCAATACTATAAATAATATATATTTTTAAAATTATTTATTTACTTCAATAATTCGTGTACTTTCGTTCCGTGTCATCTATTGTAAAAACCCAAACCCGACACTAATTATATTCGTGTTTTTTCGTGTTCGTGTACAAAATTTTTGCACCCAAACACTAATTATCGGTGTCGTATACCAAATTCCAAGTTTAATCACGTCATAGGGTGATCCTGTTTATTTTATATTCCTTCTTAGTACATTACTAGTTTACTTTATCCATGTAAAAAGAAAATTTATGATTGCTATTGACAATTAGAATGACAGGTATTCCACAATGTCAAGGTCCTATGTTCCTGAAATCTGTGGAGCCTAGTATATTTTCAGAAGATCTGCCATGGTTGATTGGAACATTAGCTGAAAGACAAGCAAGATTTAAATTTTGGACCAGAACCTTGGATAGATCCAAGTCCCTTCAATGTCTCCTGGTGATTAGTTACCCGAATCATTATCGTGACAAAAACAAGCAACTAAAACTGATCAATACTAAAAATGTGTGTGATGATTATCCACGGATACTCCCTGTCGGATGTACTTATGAAGACGAAAGAACTAGCTTTTGGAAAGAAGATCATAGTTGCTTAAATTGGCTAGATAAGCAAAACGATGGTTCTGTTTTGTACATTTCATTTGGAAGTTGGGTTAGCCCAATTGAAGAAACAAAAGTGAAAACTCTAGCATTAGCTCTTGAAGCTTTGGCGCAACCATTTATTTGGGTACTAGGAGCCAACTGGCGAAACGGATTACCAGCAGGATATATCAAAAAAGTGTCACGATTTGGCCAGATTGTATCATGGGCACCGCAACTGAAAGTTCTACAACATAAGGCTGTAAGATATTACTTAACACATTGCGGGTGGAATTCGACAGTGGAGGCAATACAATGCCAGAAGCGGATGTTATGTTATCCGCTTGCTGGGGATCAATTTCTAAATTGCAAGTACATTGTTCAGGTTTGGCGACTCGGCATTAGATTAAGCGGATTCGAATACCAAGATTTGGAAACAGGTATCAGAAATTTAATGAAGGATGATACAATAGATAAAAGATTAGGGGAAATGAAAGAAAGAATGATGGGGAAAGAAGCTAGATTCAGATTGATGAATAATGTAGCTACATTTACCGATTCCGTGCTTAAGAAGTTGTAGATACAGTCTTGCTGAAGTTTTATTTGAATAATGTAGCTACATTTGCTTAAGAATGTTTCATGAGAATGCACTTAATTACCAGCTCACACGGTTCACCTTCATCAATAATCAAGGTCATGAGAAGATGGCGATACACTCAACATTATTTTAATTTATTAATCATTGATAATGATAATAGACGCTGCTTACAAATCTTGAACAGAAATTTAAAATTCTAGTTAAGCCACCGCAAATGAATCTATCTAGTATTTGGTATACATTCATAATGTTTGCCAACTTGCAACCAGTGTTGATAAAGAGATCCGTATTGACTATGCACAAGCGATGATAACTAAATACAGTAACAAGTATAAGGGATGCTAATCAAGCCGAGAATGAATTTCGAAACCTAATATATATTAGAATATTATAAATTAGTAAAACAACGAATTAGGATATGAATATGCACATGGACATATCTTAAGATTATATTAACAAAATCGAGAAAATATTGTAAATCATTCAAGCCTTATGTTGTGTTTGGTTGGAGCGAATGGAATGAATAAAATTAAAGAAAAATAATGAGAGTTGGAGAGAAGATTTGAAAAAAAAATGAGATAGTACAAAATTGTTATGATAAGAATCGTGAAGAAAATGAATGAGTTAAGGAATGAAGCATTCCATCACAAAGTGGGATGTTTAAATTATAATGTAGGTGGTTAAAAATGGAATGAGGTAAAGAACGAAAGTTCTGAGTATCTAATTATTTTATACTTTAAATCTCATTCTATTCTATTCCATTCTATTCTAATCACCCCAACCAAACACAACATTATAATGGTTCTAATTCATGTTTTAGGTAAAATACTTTTATTCTTCTTATGTATACACATTCTTCACAATTTCTAAATGAGAATTTTTATGTATTTTTGCTATTATTATACGTAACAAACAGGGTTTTATGAGTTGTGTTGGACAAGAGTTTTTACTGATGGGTTAGTTGACTAGAAACCCAACCAAATATTCTTCTGAGCAAAGTCTCTGGAAGCCCACTAGCCGAGCACTTCAATAAAATAAATAAAAATTAATAAACAAAGCCCAGAAAGCACAAGTACTCTCGCGATGAACAAATTCTTATTCTTTTTTCCTTTACAAATTTAAAACAAATTTCATTAACTTGAAAGAATTCAGTTGGGACAAATCTTCGATCAATTATGCAACAAATAAACAAGCTAAATAATTACCTGCTTTGTTTCAAGATAGTTTGACATACTAAATTCAAATATTCTTAAAACTAGAAATAAATTCAATGGTCTCCCGATCAATTCAGCCTATACCAACTTTCGATATCTTCCTGAAACTAATAGCATCACAATTGACCTTCACACAATTAAATTTAGATGTAGTCTAGTATTCAAATATTTCAGTTGCACTAACTGAGATCGGAGGTATAAATGCCGCATAGTACGAACAATATTCTGTTGTGAAAGGTGAGCTTTGATGCGAGCATTCAAGATCTCCCAATACACCATATTAATCATTCTCAACGAAACAAGCAACACAAAAAAACTCAAAACATACCATAACATATTAAACTCTCACAAGGAGATACATCAAACAACCCAAAAAATTGGGTATAGAAACACACTTCACCCAAAGATGAGTATTATTGAAAAAAAATAATAAAATCAAAGTAAGAAAGAAGGTCTCCAGCCGGTGGAGAAGCCATCGCCGGATGGGGAAAGACGAAGACGGATAACGAATAAGAGAGAGAAGATAGTTTTTTTTTTTAGGGTTTTGAGTTTTTATGGTAATAGATTCTTATTCTTGTTATATTATTATATTTAATAAATTACCCTATCCAATTTTTTGATAATTATAAGCCAATACTTCCAAAAATATGATACACCTGTCAAAAAATATAAATAAATATGATATTAGGCTTGATAGAGTTTTGGAGAGGTAAATGCAGCTTTTCATGGTTTTTCGAAAACTCGTGCGGATACCAAATTAAATAAGAGTAATAAAAACGGTAAACAAAGAATCATAAGTATTTCGGGGTAGTACACTTTATATGAAATATAAAATGTTGCCCAGTAAAGAACGATTATAGAAGGGGGGTTGAATATAATCGTACAAAATAATCGAAATTGAAACAGATATAAACAATCAATACCAGTTTTTATTAATCTTTATAAAAACTGATACAAACTCTCTCAAGAAACTATGAGTTCTTAAGAGCTGCTAGGTTTACAAATACTCGTGTAAGTTATTACAATATGTAAAATGTGTTTATATAGATACACAAATTTTATTTCTGTTACAGAAGATAATCTCTATTAAATGAGATTGATATCCTTGTCGTCTATCTTCTATTAACAGCTGCTATCCCTGACTTGAAGCAAACAAATATATCTTGCAAATTAATCATCTCCTGAAATCATGGAACAATATCAATCAGTATAACTACTGATGATGACGTCACATGTCATCAGCTTCTGATGCACTCAGTACTGATGCTACTGATCTTGATGTACTCATTAAATCAATAATATCTAAAAATCTCCCCCAATTTATACTTTGTGAAATAAAGCATAAATTTCCTTGATTTAATGATGCCAAAACTTCTAACAAATGCTCGCAAGATCAAAATAGGATTTTGCCTTAGATACTTCTTCAAAGTCATCAACTCTGATGAACCCTGAATTTTCTCCATTAACTTGTCTTCTCCAGTCAACAACAAATCAATCATTTTTCTCCTCAACTTCTATAACTTTTCATCATCTTTATCAGTCTAATAAATAGCTGCCCTCAGGTCTTCAACAGAGCTATTCTACATACTCCTTCCCAGATAAATACACTTGAATTTTTCGCTGTCAGGACTGAAATTCAGATGTGTCATATCAAAAGATGTCTCTATATAGGTACTGCACTTCTTCATTTCAACTTCACGTCCATCCATATCAATGTACTTAGGAGTATATCCAGTATCTCTATAATTCATGGCTTTTAACTGAAGATCAATACTGGATTGAATCTTCTTCCTCCATCTTATGCACACTTCATCTTTAGGAATGAATAGAGACATAACATACTTCAATTCTTCCAATCTCTTCATCATAACATCCAGAGCTGTCAGTACAAATATCGTTCCATCCTTGAGAAAAATACAGAAGTTTTTCTTGAGGAAGATTTCCATCATGTACATCATATACCATCTGAACAGATATAAGCTTGTCAAGATGTCTTTGAGTCAATCTATCACTCAGATTTTCAGTTAGACATGCTAGATCATATAACAATGCTTGAGTAACTATTTCAACTTCAGGATGCCCAAGTCCTTCATATGTTCCTGCTTTCCTACATTCATTCTTCTTCTTTGGAAATTCTTCATAAGACTTTTCAAATTTATCTTATTTGCAAAAACCAACCATATCAAACAAACTTCGAAGATTTCCACTAGACCTGAAAATCTCATTCATTTGAAGATTAGACTTGTCATCAATGACATCATAGCTTTTTTTCTTGCAGCCTTTCTTCTTCTTGAAATCAGAGAAACTCCTTGTACTTCTAGAGATATCTTCCTTCTTCTTCAGATATTCTTCTAGTATAATTCCAGACTTTATAAAATTGACTCATTGTAAAGATTTAAAGTAATCTCTTTCAGCTTGTCGAACTGCTTCTTCATTTACAGGAGTTCTTACAAAGAAAATTTGTCTATCATTGTCTGGATTATCTTTCTTTTCTGAATCTCTTCTTCCGACTAAATGAATAGCTTCTTCATTCCCTTCTTCTTCAAAACTCATCCCGATAACATTTGTCTCAGAGGATTCTTCAAGAACTTTCTTCCAATTGAAGGAACATTTGTCATAGACCTTGTTGTTCTTGAAGCTTCATCAATAACAATGCCTTTCTGAGTTCTTTCAGAACCTTGTTCTCTTCTTCCCCTTCCTCTACCTCTACCTCTGTTTCCTCTTCCACTTTCCGACTTCTTCTTTTTACTGATTTGCAGAGCATTAAATTCAGTATGTTGAGCTTGGACCATTACTTCAATATCCTCATCAGGATACATATCTTGAAGTAATTTTCTTGCTTCTTGCTCATTGAAAGCTTCCAGTCTTGGATCTCTGTAGTGCACAACCTGTTTTGTCCCATCAATATTCATAGTTTGATGAAACTACATTGCTTGCTCAGTAGTTGTCACTAACACATCCTCAGATTGCTGTTTAGTTCCAGATCTAGAGACTTGAGTTGACTGTCGTCTTTGCCCTTGACTAGTCATAACACCCCTTTAGATAACAACAACATCATCGGTCTCTTTCAGTTGACTGGAACATCATCTCTTCTTTGAACAGCTAACTCCGGAGAGCATTTTGTCTGTATTACTTTCTCCCCCTTTTTGGCATCAGTACCATCATCCGGAACAAGAGCAGAGATAAGCAAATCGAGCTTAGCATCCATAGAATCAGTCTTTTTATCCAGAGCAGTAATTCTTTATTCAAGAGAAACATGATCTTTATGAACAGAATTAAAATCTCTGGATCGACGAGAAACATATATAGCATGATCCTCAACTATAGAAGCAACACTCTTGGCATTTGATTTCTTGACCTCAGCAATCTCCTCAAAAATAGCTTTAAGCATGAAAGAAGTACCTTTGAGATGAGTTTGGAGATCAGTAGATTTGATTGTCTTGAAAGCAGTAGCCATATGAGAGTGAGCATTGCTAATTCCAATTTCAGTCTTTGGATCTTTCTAAGAAATATCCTATTGAGCCCTTGTATGAGCTAAAGAGACATCAGTAGGATCATCCTCAGGACCAGAATCATCAGAATCATCAGAAGCATCATCAGTACCAGGCTCGTTATCAGAATCAAAAGAGACTGGAGGTACATGATTGGAAGTGGAAGCATCCAGAGTACCTGTAGTAGATAAAAAATGAAGTCCTAAATCTCTCTTTTCTTTTTCAGTGATCTCATCACTGCTTACTAATACACTGTCTGAACTTTTAAGAGTCAGACTCAGCTCACTAGAATGCAAAGCATTCAAATTTAATTCTACCTCTCCTTTTGCCAGTTCAAGAGACTACCTCTCAGAAATTATGTTTTTCTCTAGATCTTTTCTCTCATTCTCACTAGAAAGGCTCAGTGCTCTCAGAAAAGAAGAAATAAGAGGTGGCAGAGAAAGGTGAGGTGCAGTCATAAAGATAGGGGTTCCCTCAATTCAGGGTCTATCGTTAATCATACTAGCACCAGGAGAGTAAACGACAATAGCAGAATCAGGATTAGAAATAATACCTGAATCTTCAGTTTCTAGAGGAACATTGTGGCATTCTTCCATACTTTGAATAGGAGGTTCTTGTGGAGCCTGGACTTCATGGACTGCTTCAGTAGAGATTACTGAAGGTTCTTATGTGTCCTGTCCTGTGAGTTGGTCTTCATCAGGAGATGGTTCTTGTGTGACCAGAGGTTCAGAAGTTGCTACACCACGGAATTGTGTAGGTTTGTGTGCTTCCCTCAAAGACTTGATCATCAAAATGAGCAATGATTGCATCTTATAGATTCCCTTGAGCAGTGTCAGGAATTATCCGTGAATATGACTGATCAGTTTGGTACTCCATGCATGCATCTACACTTTGAGTAGATGGTTCTTGTGGAGCTTGTTTGACAAAAGGAGCTGATGATATTCTTGCCCTGACATTTCTTCTCTTTGTTCTGGCAAAACAAATATTTCTTTTTTGGCCAGTAGATTCAACAATCTCCTTCCTTGCTTCCTTTTCAAGTTGTCTGACCCGTTCAACTGACATTTCAATAATCTTCCCTTGTGGAGATGGAGGTGAACTTGAGCCATAAATAACTTCCTTTTCTGGTGAAGCAGGAACATCAGTAGTGGTATCATCAGGAGTGACCACGTCATCAGGAGTGAGTGTTCTATCAGGACTGGATATAAGATCAGTACTGACAGCAATAAATGAGGTCTCAACAATCAAGACATCAGAATCATCCTTCTCATGAAGTGTCTTGTGCAATGCATCAACTGCAGCAAAATGAGAAGTGATATTTGCCTTTATCAATCTCATTTTCTTTGTTGGAGAAGTTGATTGATGTGCCTCATTGAGAGTATCAGTAGCTGGTTTCTTGAGTAGTACTGAGAGGGGTACTGTGTCATCGTCAGAATCAGAATCAGAAGTAAAGACAGCCGTATGTTTTCTCCGTGAAGGCAATAAGTTTTTTGTCATACCAGCTGGATTTCCACCTTGTTTCTCTGTGATTTGTGAGGATGGTGGTGAAAATATCCTCAATCCTGTAGGCTGAGATTGCCGCACAAATTTAGCTAAACTTTTATGTGATACAACTGGTTGCTTTTGAGAGCCACCAGAGGTTGGTTGTACATGTTTGTGAGACTATTTAGGTTGAGTACTTGGGATAGATCCAGAGGGGGTACCAACATCAATACTCTGAATCATAGTACTAGGAACAATGCCATAAACAGTAGGCAATCTCTGCCTTAAGAGATGCCTAACCTGCTCAGGATACACAACATCACTAGTGAAGAACTGTTTATTTTTAATCATATACTCCTAAAAGGATCTAGGAGTATTCTGAAACACAAATAAAAATTCATCTTCCAAAAATGCAACATTAGGACAAATATATTTAAAAATCAAATGGAGAAATCTACCAAAATAGACAACTGCACGATTTTCATTTAATCGACTCCCTATGGACTCAATAAGCATGCTAGCAATATTATAATCATATCCATAGATAAGAAAGTACCCAATGTATTGTGAGGTCTGTGTAAGAGCATCAAAATTTGAACACTTGTTCATGAAGCACTTTCCGATGGAATCAAAGAAAAAAAATTCCATTCTTGTCGAAGCCTTCACACTAATTTGCCCATGCGAGACATGTCTCTATTGTACCCAAGTTGAGTGAAGAACTTCCTCAACACATTCTCAGAAAAAGATGGAGTGAAGGAGGTAGGAGTTCCCAAATGCAGAGCTTCTTGAACCACTCTTGGAGTGACTATGTACACATCATTCCTGTAGCAAAAAGTTAACCTCGGTTGAGTACTGTGTTAGGCCGAATACACAATATATAATCAAGTATATGTATGAGAATAACAATAAGAACACTGTTTATGAATAACAAACTGTATGGAATTAATAACTCCTCTCTCAGTGATGTAAAATATCACAGAGAGCTGCTAGGTTACAAAAAATAATCTTTCAAGTATTCGCATCCCTTTTAGGGTTAACCTATCTGTGTTTATATAGTACACAGCTACATACAATCTTTAATTGATATTCCTATAAATCAGTTATACAATTAATATCAATTTAGAATTGCTTCTGTCTTCTGTTCCGTTTCCTTAGCCATCACGATATCTCTTTGCTTCTTCCCTTCTTCAAAGTATACCGCTTCTAGAATCTTCATTGTGTATAACACCGACAACTAAGCAAACTCTGACTGTCAGAGTTTAACAAACTCTGACCAGTCTTCCAGCTAAACTCTGATAGTATCCTGATACTTTAAACACTAATAAACAAACATCAGCAATTATATCTAGCAATCTCCCCCAACTTGTGCATAAAAAAAATGTACAAGTTAACAGATAATTGATGATGTCAAAACATATAACAAATGCAGTGTTTATAAAATCACAGAGTTTATATTTAACTTAGAACAGAAAACTTAAAACTTACAGACTATATTTACTTAAGCAGTCTTCTTTCAGCTCTTTCTAGCTCAGCTACCATAATTTCTTTCAATTCCTTTAACTTTGGATAATTCTCTCCAGTTTGATAGATAGCAGCTCTCAAGGCATAGATACTATTCTTTTTCATCTCATTACCTAGCTTTATCATGAAGGATTTATCTGAATCCAGATTAAATTCCAACACCTTTATTCCAAGAGCTGTTGTAAGTTTTGCACTATTCCTCTTCATCTCCACAAGCTTTCCATTATAATCTCTGTACTTTGGTATATAAGAACCCACAGACTTTAGGCCACTGAGGGCTCTAGCTTTCATCATTCTTCTTCTTAATACCTCAGCTGCTTGTTGAGTTCTTTGATTTTTAACTTTCAGTAGATACAACACATACTCCAGCTCCTCCTTCATTTTCAGTTCAATATCAGCTTCTCCAACTCTGTATACTCTTCCATCAGTCTTGAAGTATAACAGAAAATCCCTTTTTAAACCTCTATGATGTATTAACTGAACAGACTCCAAAGAATCAAGATTTTCTTGAGTCACACCAATACCAGGTTCAGCTAATGAGGTATGATCCATAGGACTATTATTCACCCTCTTCTCTCTATGAAATCCTAAACCAGATCTATCTCGAGATTCTTTGCCCATGCTGGTTCTGCTTTGAAGAATATTTTCATTTCCAGGAATCAGAGAATGTTGAACTGTAATAGGTTTTGCAAACATCCTTTGAAGTTGAGAAGAAGATAACTGAGTCTGTACAACTTGAGTAGTATCAGTGGTTGTCACAGCTTCTAACGATTTGTCAACTTGAGCATTGTTAGAGGTTGATTGAGCTTTCTTCAGTACTTGCTTTTCTTCTACAAGCTTCCCTTTGCCTTTATCAAGACTAGCTTCAACTGGTCTTCTTGAATATTGTAAACTCTGTTGAGAATTTACATTTTCTTTGATAATAATCCCTTTCTCTTTAGGCCTTGAAACTTTAACAACCTTCTTGATTTTTTCAGACTTCAAATTCTTTTCATGCTCTTCAGCCACCATCTTCTCTTCAGCTTGAATGTCTTCAATCATTGCATCTGCACCATGCTCTTCCAGGAACAACTGAGTTGCAATCTCTTCATCAGTATTTGGTTGAGAAGTGAGCAATAAGCTTCTAGATTTTGAAGAAGATTGAGCTGTAGTGTTTATTCTATCAGAGTTTGTCTTAGCAGTAGCAGAGTTTGACCTTAGTCTCCCTTGCTCTTGAATTCATTTTGACCTAAACTCTTTGTCTTTTGCTCCACCATTACCAGTATCATCCTTCTTGCTCAGAGTTTGAGATTTCTTGAATTTGTCTTTAAATACTCTCTCCCCCTTTTTGACATCATCAGGAATCAACACTGATGTGAGCAATTCAAGTGAAGCAGCAATTGAATCAATCTTATCAGACATGACATTTTGATTTTCTTCAACTTTGCTTAGCCTGGTTCTTATAGCCTCCTGATCTCTAGATAAAGAAATTTTTTCTTGTTTCAAAGTCAGTTCCCTTGCAGCCACATCATTTCTCAACCCAGTAACATCTTTATGAGTTTCATCAAAACGGTTGTTAACAGACTTTACTTGTACAATTGTAGCTTTAAGATCTGCAAGAAGCTCAGGATTTGTGATAGTAACAGCAATCTTGGACACAAATTCAGCTGCCCTTTGATTAGGAAAGATACATTCATGACTCGACCAATTTGCAAAGTACATATTCTGAAAATGAGTTTCAGTATTATGTTGAGATGAACCACCAAACTCAGGCACTTTAGGATTCGGTTGAACTGAAATCTTTGGAGAAGATGAAGAAGCAGCTTTGTCATCAGACTTTGTTGAAGACTCTGCACTTGGAGAATTATGAACATTCTCAGCAAAAGTTTCTTGGACATCTTCATTTGCAATCTTTTCAGAGTTTAAGTTCTCAACTTCATTTTCTTGAACAGCCTCAACAATATCAACAATAGGCTCTGCATCAGTCTCTGCATCATCTTCAAGTACAGCCTTTGTTGTCTGATCAACCTCCTCACCCTTTTCAATAACCTGGTGAGTAACAGAGCATAGCTCTGTGTGAGTAGCCATAGACTCATCAAGAATCACTGTTGGTTGATCAGCTGCCACATCCTCTGTTTCATCAACACTATCAAACTCTTCAAGAGTTGCAGAGGGATGTGCTTCAAAATTTTCTTCTATCTCCATTTCCAAGATTGGCTCAGGCTGTTCAGCATTCAAATCAGCCATCTCATCAGCATTTGCTCTGGCTTCATCAGGCACAGTAGCATTCTCAGTAACATCTTGAGAGACAATCTCTGGAGCTTCAGCAGGTGTGGATTCTTGGACCACTTCATCAAATAAGTAATCAGCTACCAGCTTCCTTCTTTTGATCTGTGAGGGCTCAGCATCAGAGTGTGGTCTATTTGCCCTTTTCTTGATTCTTGAAGTACCAACAGTCTTTGGTAAATCAGCATCAGAAGACGGTTTAGAAGACTTGACAGCTTTAAAAGCCCTATGCTTAGTCCTACCTCCAGATTTTGGTCTTTGGGAAGTAGATTGAGGATCAGTGTTTAATGGTTGAGGCTCTTGTTGAGGTTGTGGTTGTAGAAACTGTTGGACTGAATCAGGAAGTAACAAGTCCCCAACATTTCCCTTCTTAACATCTTTATTTGTCAAATCAGAGAATATTCTCTTATGCAATTTAAACGAGGGAATCACATCATCCTCAGCAATCTCAACCCCATCAACACAAGCAGAAACTATCAATTGACAAAAGTGAGCAAAATATACTACGCTTCGATTTTCTGTCATCTTTTCTCCTATGTTATGAAGAACTAGTCTAGCATAATCAAAGTTATTACCATAGAGAAGAGAATACCCGATTTTCAAACTATCAATTGGAATAGCATCCCAATTTGTGCATTTCTTCCCGAACGCTCTTGTTATACAATCAAAGAAGAAACTCCATTCCTTCCTTAAGAGCGGTCGCTTCAATTGACCAATCCTTGCCAAGGACCCACTATAACCAATATCCCTCATCATACTCTGTTGCTCAGCATCACCAACATAGATTGTATAAGCATTGAAATCTTCAAAGCCCAGAGCATCACGAACAGTGGTTGGAGTGACCACAAACTCTTGGTCTTCAAACTCAAAAACAATTGAAGGAGTCCCAGATTCTCCTCCATCATCATAGACGCCTGTCTCCCAGAAAGCTTTGATTTGCAATCCAGAAAGCTTCGCTGGTTCAACAAGAGCTTGCCCAATATCAGACTGAGCAAGGAAATTTTGAAACAAATGAAACGCCTCCGGTGCGTTCTCATTACTCAAAGGTGCTGCAAAGTTGTTAGGAACGAACTCTAGACCAACAGAGTGAAAAACAGTGGTTGCCATTAGAAACAGAGTTGCAAATGATCAGAGAATAAGCTTTGAAAAGTGAAAAGTGTTTGAGAGTGAAAAGTGTTTGTGAAAATGTGTGTGTGACAATATCTGTGAATGGAGTAAGTGTGTAAAGTATACGAACGTTGTGTGTATAATGATTAAATACAAAGATTAAAACTAAAGAGTTTTAATCACTAAGATACACAACTAGCTTACTCGTGAAGTGTGTGAGTGGGACAGGTGTCACACATGCAGTTACTGCCAACAGTAACGTGGTAGTTTCCAACACGCATGCGCAGTAAAAACAGGCCATAATTACTGCTATTTACACGTTTCATCATTTTCAAAACACATACAAACCGTTGTCAATCATACTCTCTATTTTCAAAAAGAATAATGTTTCTCAAAAATGTAAAATGTCTGAAACACATTTATTTATTTTAATCATCAGAGATTAAAAATAAATTACCTCGGCGTAGAGTACACAGTTTAACATCAGAGTTTAACATCAGAGTTTAACCAACAGAGTATGCTAACAGAGTTTAACATACATGATTTGCATGACAGTTAACATATGCATAGAAACATGAGCAACAAATCACAGAAGAGTTAATTTGAGTCTAACCAGTATCTCTAGTCGAAACCAGAGATCATTCCTAGTTCATTTACCAGTCTTGTAAATGTAGCTTCACTCAATGTCTTGGTGAAGATATCTGCAAGCTGTTGATTTGTAGACACAAAATGAAGCTCAATATTTCCTTCCTCCACATGTTCCCTGATAAAGTGATACCTTATGCTGATGTGCTTGGTCATAGAGTGCTGTACTGGATTTCCTGTCATAGCAATAGCACTTTGATTATCACAGAAAATAGGTATTTTAGAGTACCTTAATCCATAATCCAGCAGTTGATTCTTCATCCATAGAATCTGTGCACAACAGCTACCAGCAGCAATATACTCTGCTTCTGCAGTGGATGTGGAAATTGATTTCTGTTTCTTGCTGTACCAAGAAACTAGTCTGTCACCTAGAAATTGACAGCTTCCACTGGTGCTTTTTCTATCAATCTTATAACCTGCAAAGTCTGCATCAGAGTAACCAACAAGCTTAAACTCTGATTCTCTAGGATACCACAAACCCAAGGTTATGGTTCCTTTGAGATATTTGAAAATCCTCTTCACAGCTGTTAGATGGGGCTCTCTGGGATCTGCTTGAAATCTTGTACAAAGACAGGTTGCATACATGGTGTCTGGTCTACTTTCAGTCAGATAAAGAAGAGACCCTATCATGCCCCTGTAGTTTGTCATATCTACTGAAGCTCCTGTGTCTTTGTCTAGCTTTGTTGCAGTTGCCATAGGAGTTGTTGCAGATGAACTATCAAGCATACCAAATTTCTTGAGAAGATTTATGGTATATTTTGCTTGATTGATAAAAATCCCATCATCTGTTTGCTTTACCTGCAAGCCTAGAAAATAACTAAGCTCTCCCATCATGCTTATTTGGTACCTGGACTGCATAAGCTTGGCAAATCTCTTACAGAGTTTATCATTAGTAGACCCAAAGATTATGTCATCCACATAGATTTGAACTAAAAGCAAATCATTACCAGAATTGAAATAGAACAAGGTTTTATCAATTGTACCTCTAGTGAACCCACTTTCTTAAAGAAATTGAGCCAGAGTTTCATACCATGCTCTAGGTGCCTGCTTTAGTCCATAAAGTGCTTTGTCAAGCCTGTAGACATAATCTGGGTGCTTGGGGTCCACAAACCCTGGTGGTTGTTCAACAAACACTTCTTTTTCAAGTTTCCCATTGAGAAAAGCACTCTTGACATCCATTTGAAAGACTTTAAACTTTTTGTGAGCAGCATATACTAGAAAAATCCTTATGGCTTCCAACCTTGCAACTGGAGCAAAAGTTTCATCATAGTCAATTCCTTCCTGCTGTGAATATCCTTTTGCCACAAGTCTAGCCTTGTTCCTTGTAATTACTCCCTCACTGTCAGTCTTGTTTCTGAAAACCCACTTTGTAACAACAACAGATCTGTTATTGGGTCTTGGTACAAGTGTCCAGACTTCATTTCTTTCAAACTCATTCAATTCCTCCTGCATTGCTGTTATCCAGTTAGCATCTTGAAGAGCTTCATCCACTTTCTTAGGCTCTGTTTGAGATATGAATGCATGAAACAAACATTCATTTGCTGTAGCACTTCTTGTTCTCACACTTGCATCTGGATCTCCAATAATCAGATCAGGTGTATGAGCCTGTGTCCACTTTCTTGCTGTAGGTAAGTGGCTTCTTTCATCATTATTGGATCCTCCCCTTGATCCATGCTCTCCTGATTTTCTTGTTGACCATCTATATTTTCTGAGGCTCCCCCTGAATTGGTCTGTTCAGTGTTTAAACTTTCAGAGTTTGGGCCAGAGTTTGTGTCAGATTCTTCAGCTGACTCACTTCCAGAATGTGAGTCATCATGTTGAGATGTTCCCGAAGTATCTTCTTGCTCCCCCTCAACTGGTTCTCTATTTTGTTCTGTCAGAGAAACTTCCTCAGTGTTTACCAGTAGGGGTTCAGAGTATGCTTCAACAGAGTTTGTTGGATAGGCTCCATCAGAGTTTACGTCATCAGAGTTTAGATCAGCTTTTAAGTCAAACTTGGTCAACTGTTCAGGATGAGTTTTCAACACAAAGCATTTGCACCCGAAAATATGAAAATATTTCAGGTTTGGTTTCTTTTTCTTCACCATTTCATATGGTGTTTTCCCATGCCTGTTGATCAGTGTAGCATTTTGAGTAAAAGAAGCAGTTTGAACAGCTTCTGCCCAGAAATAAGTTGGCAATTTTGCTTCATCAAGCATTGTTCTAGCATCTTCGATTAAAGTTCTGTTCTTTCTTTCCACTACACCATTCTTCTGTGGAGTTCCAGGTGCAGAAAATTCTTGCTTCACTCCTCTTTCCTTGCCAAATTCATCCATTGTTGCATTTCTGAATTCAGTACCATTATCACTCCTGATAATTTTCACTTTATACTATGATCCTTTATCCAGTAGCTTTACATGTTCCATCAGAGTTAAGGCAGTTTCATCCTTCTTTGCTAGAAAATACACCCAGGTGTATCTAGTGTACTCATCAACAATGACTAAACCATATTTCTTTCTGCCAAGAGACATTACATTCACTGGAGCAAATAGATCAACATAAAGAAGATGATAAGGATCCACAACTGAAGATTCAGACTTACTCTTAAAAGATGACTTCCTTTGCTTGGCTTTTTGACAAGAATCACACAGACCATCTAAGCTGAGTATAGATTTTGGAAGCCCCCTTACAAGATCTTTTCGAATCAACTCATTGATGTTGTTCAGATTTAGATGAGAGAGCTTCTTATGCCATTTCCAGCTCTCTTCACTAGACATCTTTGCAGATAGACACACAACTTTTCCTTCAGAGTTTGTTACCAAACTTGCTTCATAGATATTATTACGTCTGTGTCCAACTAAAACAACTTTCCCTGTAGATTTGCTAACAACCTCACAGTATTCAGGTTGAAAATCTACATGATAACCTCTGTCACAGATTTGACTCACAGATAGCAGATCATGCTTGAGTCCTGGGACAAGAGCTACATTTGTGATGATGACACTTCCAAGATTGATATTGCCATATCCCAGAGTACGTCCTATGTTGTCATCTCCATAGGAAACTTTTGGGCCAGCTTTCTCCTCATAATCTGATAGCAGGGCTTTATTTCCAGTCATGTGCCCTGAACATCCACTGTCCAAGACTAGGGTGCTCTCCCTTATGCCCTGCAATCACAAACAATTACTGAGAGTTAGTTTTAAGGATCCAGACTTGCTTGGATCCTTTGGCTTTCTTAACATTGTTAGCTTTTGCTGCGGAATTCTTATCAACAAAGTTTAAGCTAACAGTATTAGAGTTTACACTTGCAGAATCAACTTTAACCAATTTCAAATTTGGCTTCAACTCATAATAGTTATGATAAATAGCATGATAATTCTTGCAAGTATAAATAGAATGCCAAGTACTCCCACAGTGAGTGCATAAAGTCTGTGGTCTAACCCTAACATAATCATTCTTTACTCCAGACTTAGAGGGTAAAGAATTAATGTCTTTGTTCTTCCTGCAGAAACTTGCAAGATGGTTAGTACTATGTTAATCCCAAATGACCTAACAGAATTGTAGAAGGGGGGGGGGGGGGGTTGAATACAATTCTTGATATTTCTTAAACTTAAAACAACTTACAAATAAAAACTGAACTTAAAGTAAAAATCACAAGCACATAAATAATTTCAGTTGGATTGTTTGATGATCCAACTGAAGTGATTTTTATTGCGGAAATAATCTGTGATACAAAAGTACACAGCTGCTCAGTTACAAGGTTGTAGAGAAGAATGCTCTCAAGGATAGCTAATACAAACTATTTGTTTTTCTTCTCTTACACTTATTTTAACTGCTACACTTGGTTATATATTCCCAAGTTTACAAATCTATTTTTGGCTGCATTAAAGTACACTAAATGTAACCTCCAATAGTTTGCTTTTCATCCCTTTGTCCAGTGGTCCTTGGAGATCCTTGCTTTTGTCTTCATGCTTATTATGATCACTCCCAAGAGCCCAATTGGAAACTGGGATGTTTCCTTATTCCCCATGTCCATTTTAATGGTTTCCAATGCAAAGTACACTTCCACATCACCTTTAGATCTGTTCAGTAACCTGTCACTATCACTTTGTCAACTATTCAGAAAAGCAATAATGATTCGTTGATAGCAGGGAGATGTGTTTCGTTGATAGCTTTATTCTTCATTCCGTTGATGGTGTTTCCCTCGTTTCGTTGATTAGTAAACTCCATACCGTTGACAGAGTAATCTCCATACCGTTGACATGTCTTCACTTAGGCAAAATTACAAGGCATAATATATTTACAATTAACCAACCTATTTTGCCTATCTAGTACTTAGTCAACATGACTTAGAAAACCTATCTAATACATATAACAGAATGCCTATCATTTGAGAAGTATTGTACAATGCAATTGCTACAACACTCATTTCGTTGATGAGCTTCCTGTCAACGGAATGCTGCAAAGCATGCCATTTCGTTGACAGCTACAAAATGACTTTACACAAATTCTACTAAGTGTTTTATGTTTATCATCAAGAACAACATTTTCCTAACATACTACCACAATTATGACATGTTTTTCTAGGAGCATCAGTAATAGGCAAATGATTATTACTTTTATTAATGCCTACTTTTCCATTTCTGTTCTTCCTGGACACTTTCTGTTTCTCAACAGACTTTACCTCTTTGAGCTTATACTTGAATTGTTTCTCTGTCATTAAACCAACATTAACCTGTTTAACGCAAGTTTTTACTGGTTCTTTAACAGTTTCTTTTTCAAGTATAGAGTTTAACTTACTGGATTCAGGAACAAATTTCATAGGTGGAAGATGTGTTTTAACTTTAACTTTATCTTTAAACCTAAGTTCATCTTCCTCACAGTAACCTAACCCAACTGTATCTGTTTGAAACACTTGATGTGTGTCTTTTCCAGAGTTTGTCCAGGTTTTAATTATCTTTATCTCTTTTTCCAATTTAGATTCTAATTGCCTAAATCTCTTAAGCAACTCCTGTTCAACATGAACAACATCATCTCTTTCCTTTTGAACTTGTTGCATGTTAACAAGTTCTTCTTCAAGAAATTTATTTCTCTCTTTAAGCTTTAGATTCTCAGATTTAATTCTTTCATTTTCTAAAGTCTGATCTCTATAACTAACATGTATGCTTTTAAGATAAATTCTCAATTCAGATATATTATCAGTATCATAAGCATAAGTTATTAGGGGTACCTTGTTTTCAGATGATTCAGATTCATCTTTAACAGTTGCCATGAGAGCATAGTTGACTCACTCATCCGAGTCTGAAGTGTCTGCCCAGTCTCTCCCTTTAGTGATGAGTGCTTTTTCAGATTTTCCTTTCTTGCACTCTGGAGCATAGTGACCCATCTCTTTACACTTGTAGCACTGGATCTCAGACTTGTCTTTCTTCCCAGATTTGGTATCCCTTCCTTCAGACTTTCTGAAATTCCTCGTTTCAGAGTTTGAATCTCTCCTCGAGAATCTCTTTCCTTTCTTGAAGTTCTTGAAACCCATCTTCTTGAAGGTCTTCACCATCAAAGCAGCCATTTGCATCATCTGTTCTTCATCATCCTCGGATTCAGATGATTCAACAGTGTTTGAGTCATCATCAGTGTTTGATGACTCACTTTCAGAGTTTATGACCAAAGCCTTTCCCTTAGCTTTCTTCTTTGATGTCTCTTTCTTAAGAAGCTTTTCTTCAACTTTAAGAGCAACAGATTTTGTCTTCTTACCAGATCTTTTGTTTCTTTGTTCTATCTCAAGTTCATGAGTTTTAAGCAACCCATAGATTTCATCAAGTTCTGTATCTGCAAGCTCATAATTATCTCTTATTGTTGTTGTCTTTAAATCCCATCTTTCAGGTAGAGATAGAAGGAACTTGAGATTAGACTCTTCAGGATCATATTCTTTATCAACCAGAGATAAATCATTCAACAATTTATAGAATCTGTCATATGTCTCAGTCAAAGTTTCATTAGGTCTCGAGTCAAAGTGTTCATACTCCTGTGTAAGTATCGTTTTCCTGTTCTTCTTTATAGCACTTGTTCCTTGACATCTGACTTCTAAAGCATCCCAAATTTCTTTGGCAGTTTTGCAACCAATAACTCTGTTAGACATGACATTATATAAGGCACTATGGAGAAGATGTCTAACTTTTGCATCCTTTGCAATTGATGAGATGTCTTCAGGAGTCAAATCTTTCTTTTCCTTTGGAACAGTCTTTTGTTCTTGACCAGCAACAACAAGAGACATTTTAGTAGGCTTATGAGGACCATCATTGATTCTATCAAGGTATTCTGGATCTGTGGCTTCCAGAAACATGGTCATCTTTACCTTCCATATTGGATATTCCGTTGGTCTGAGAATTGGAACCCTAATCGTCTCGTATCGACTCACAGAAGTTGGTTGAATCTTTTCAGAATTAGAACCTGCTTGGATATTTTCAGCCATGATTATACTTGTGTTTGGATCAAAGTAAAACTGTATATATTAAACATCCTAGGCTTTGATACCAATTGTTAGGCCGAATATACAATATATAATCAAGTATATGTATGAGAATAACAATAAGAACACTGTTTATGAATAATAAACTGTATGGAATTAATAACTCCTCTCTCAGTGATGTAAAATATCACAGAGAGCTGCTAGGTTACAAAAAATAATCTTTCAAGTATTCGCATCCCTTTTAGGGTTAACCTATCTGTGTTTATATAGTACACAGCTACATACAATCTTTAATTGATATTCCTATAAATCAGCTATACAATTAATATCAATTTAGAATTGCTTCTGTCTTTTGTTCTGTTTCCTTAGCCATCGCGATATCTCTTTGCTTCTTCCCTTCGTCAAAGTATATCGCTTCTAGAATCTTCATTGTGTATAACACCGACAGCTAAGAAAACTCTGACTGTCAGAGTTTAACAAACTCTGACCAGTCTTCCAGCTAAACTCTGATAGTATCCTGATACTTTAAACACTGATAAACAAACATCAGCAATTATATCTAACATACTGTCAGTACCTGGAGTATAAGAGGCATTACTCCAAATGTGCATTACAGCCTTTGCAGAGATTGCTCTGGGTTCAGTGAGAGCATATCCAATTGAGCTTGAAGCTAGAAAATCTTGCATAAGATGAAACTCAGCAAGAGCTTTAGTCTTATCAAGAATCGCTGTAAAATTGTTTGTGACAAACATAATATCATCATGGGTGAAGTTCTTGTTTGTTGGAGATGGAAAGTGAATTGCTGCCATTTGAAAATTACGGTTCTAGAGTGAAAAAAAATATTTGCACTTGAAGAATAGGTGAAAACAATTTTATAAGATGTGCAATACTTTTGTTTGAAATTAGCAACAAATTTACTTCTGAAAAACAAGAGTAATGATGATAATGGAACATATTTTGTGTAAAAATGACTGTACATGATTTCTGATGCACGCGTGATTATAGCATTATGCACATATCGTGTATATATATCAGCGCGTGAAAGTCACGAATGTTGACACCTGTCAATCAGGAACACAAAATTTCGTTAACAAATAATCCCTGCAATAACATCAACATTCGTAAGAGATTAAAATCAAATAAGATATTGTTTTTAAATTCTCTTTCCTCGCAACCCAAAAATAGAACTTAAAAGATTTCAGCCGTTTAAGCTGTGTCGGGACTCCACAGTTGACACACTTTCCTGAGTGAAACCCTGTTGTCACTTAGCAAAACTCTTCACATACCCCAACTCCATTCTTTAAATAACTCCTATTTTCCTCATCAAACCACGCACTCCAGCCTTTCCAGTTTCTCTTATAATTTCTCAAAACCCCCTTTTATTGTTTTTAATATCTTTCCATCCATGGCAGGAACATTCGAATTCATGCCTATCGAGGAGTTTCTTGACATGGAATGGGAATCACAGGCTAACTATCTGATTGACGAGTTATGGGCACTCGTCTTTCTCGATAGAGAAGGGCTCATAGCTGATGATGAGATAGCTGAGGGTCCTATTTCAAACCCTTACATTCGCCCTGGTCCGTATGATGCGCCTGTTCTGGCAGAGGATGTGGCTGCTGAGGCATGTCTCTTGCTCCTTCGAAGAAGCTACTTGGAAGGAATAGAAGAAGAAGATGTTCTTGATTCCTGCAAAATACAAGCAGGAAAAAGAAAACGATATGATGATGATGACTCAACATCAGGAGGATGTCAAGCAAATGAGATTTCTTCTGTCATCCTTTTCAACTGAATATGCACAAAAATGCCATCAGAAGGGTAGCTACACAATAGCTTCTGACTCTATATGTTCTCCTTCTGATGAGCAAATTACTATAACCTGTAAAGGATAGTAAGGCATCTCTCTGCAACAATAACGTTAGACAAGATCCAAGAGAGAGATTAGCTAGAAACAGTTGTATGATAGTCTTTTTGTATAAAGTCAAATGTAAGAAATTATTTGAATCAATGAATGAAAGGACTCAAAAGATTTCTTTGTTTAGTTCTATTTTTGACTTTAACTTTATGAGCAAAATATCAGTACTTGATGATGTAAATATGAATAAAACTAATTACTTAAGCAAAAGTAATTGAATTAATCAACTTTAGCAATTGAAATATCATTAGTGTCTGAAAGACTATCAGTACCTGACTATCAAATACCGATCACCTGTATATAAGTGAATTAACTACATAGTGAAAGAGAAGATATCACTTAAAGTAGTTAACTTATGATAAGAAATACAGGTACTTACCATCAGTATTAACCATCAGTACTTACCATAAGTAGTTAATCACTTGTAATAATTCCAAGTTCATTTACAAGTTTAGTAAATATTGCTTCTACCAGTGGCTTGGTGAAAATATTAGGCAATTGTTGATCAGTAGGAACAAAATGAAGTTCAATTGTTCCTTCCATCACATGTTCACGTATGAAGTGATACCTGATACTTATATCACTACAAGAAAATGTTCAATAGACATCACACATTAGACATCGGTTACTAATACCACTGATGTTAAAAGATATAATATGTTAGGCCGAATACACAATATATAATCAAGTATGTATGAGAATAACAATCAAGAACACAAGCTTGTAAATCAACAAACTGAATTATATTAAATAATTCTCTCTTAGTGATGTTAATGAATCACGAAGAGCTACTAGGTTACAAGAATAATATATCAATAATCGCATCCCTTCTAGGGATAACCTATCTGTGTTTATATAGTACACAGTTACAATCAATCTCTAATTGATACTCCTACAAATTAGCTATACAATTTGTAATCAATTAGAATTGCTTCAGTCCTCTGTCCAGTCTCCTTAGCTGTATCAATATATTCTGCTTCTTTCCATCTTCAGAATATATTGCTTCTAGAATCTTCATAATATGCACCGACAGCTAAATCAACTTTCACCCTGTCAGACTTTAACAAACTCTGACCGGCTTCCATGTAAACTCTGATAAGTACTTCAGACTAAACTCTGAACAGTACCTGTTACTTAAACACTGATTAAACGAACATCAGCAATTATATCTAACAATCTCCCCCAACTTGTGCATAATAAAAATGTACAAGTTAAACAGATAATTGATGATGTCAAAACATATAACAAATGCAGTGTTTAATCATAACAGAGTTTAATTTTAACTTAGAACAGAAAACTTTAAAAACTTACAGTCAGACTTTATTTGATTTCTTGAATATCAGGCACTGTCCTGAGATAGTCTGTAAGTAATCTTCTTTCAGCTCTTTCCAGTTCAGCAATCATATTTTCCTTCAGCTCCTTAAGCTCTGGATCTCCTTCACCAGTTTGATATATGGCAGCTCTCAGAGAATAGATACTGTTTTTCCTCATTTCATTTCCAAGTTTTATATAGAAAGGCTTGTCAGACTCTAGATTAAATTCTAGAACTTTCATTTCCAGTGCAGTCCTGAACCTAGCACTATTCCTCTTCATCTCCACAACTTTTCCATAAGCATCTCTGTACTTAGGAATATATGCACTCGAGACTCCTCCTCCAAGCATTATCTTTGATCTAAGCATCCTTTCTCTGATAACTAAAGCTGCATCACGAGTACTTCTATTCTTGATTTTTAACAAATATAGAACATACTCCAATTCTTCATAAGATTTGAGATTGATATCAGACTCTGCAACCTTGTAAACTCTTCCATCAGTCATGAAATACAGCAAAAACTCTTTCTTTAATACTTTATGAAATACCATCTGAACAGATTCTAGCATATCAAGACTCTCTTGAGTAATAATACCAGACACTGCCAGTGATGATTGATCTCCAGGTCTATTGTTTATTCTCTTCTCCCTATGTGAACCTAAACCAGACTTATCAAAAGATTCTTTTCCAAGTACAGTCCTGGTTTGAGAAAAGTCCACAGGTTGAAGTGTCAGAGTTTCAGAGAGTACAGGTCTTCTAAAAGTACTTTGGAGTTGAGGTGCTAGTTGAGTTTGCACAACATGAGCATTGTCAGAGGTTGTCACAACTTCAGTAGAAACATCAACTTGAGCAACGTCAGAGGTTGATCTAGCTTCAAAAACTTCAACTTGAGCTTTGTCAGAGGTTGAATAATTCTTCTTAGGTAACTGTTCTTCTTCTACCAGTTTACCCTTGCCTTTATCAGTATTTGCTATCATAGGTTTCCTTGAGTCTTGTATACTCTGTTGAGAAATTTCCTTGATGAAAATACCCTTTTCTTTCCTTCTAGGAACCTTGACAGCTTTCTGTTTGTAAGTACCATCCTTCAATTTCTTCTCATGCTCTTCAGCAAGACTCAGCATTTCAGCTTCCATGTCTTCAACTGTAGCTTCATTACCATGTTCTTCTAGAAACATTTTGGTAGCAATTTCTTCATCAGTTAATGGATTGGCTGAAATAATTAAACTCTTAAGTCTTGAACCACTGGCAGAGTTTGAGATTCCTTTACCAGAGTTTCTCAACCTATCAGAATTTAATCTTGATCTTCTTTGCCCTTGCTCAGAAATTTGCTTCCTCTCACTGTCCTTGCTTCCACCATCAGCAGAATCATCCCTCCGTCTTAGAGTTTGAATGTCTTTGCATTTGTCATTAGGTACACTCTCCCCCTTTTTGACATCATCAGAAAGTAGTACTGATGTCAGCAATTCTAGAGCAGTAGAAATAGAATTCAATTGAGTAGACATTGCAGTCTGATTCTCCTCAACTTTCCCAAGCCTCTTCTTAATATCATCAGAATCCTTGGCTTGCTGCTTGAACATAGCAGAATAATAAGACCTATCAGTCTTTAAGGTAAGATCCCGTATACCAACTTCATTCCTCAGATTGGTCACCGCTGTTTGTGTTTCATCAAACCTATTGTTTAAGGCTTTGACTTGAACCACAGTGGCTTTTAAACTTGTAAGAACATCAGAGTTTGAAATCTGCTTCACAGAATCATTAAGAAAATTAGCAGCCCTCTGTGCAGAAAAGATACAATCTGCAGCTGCCCATCTTTTGTAGTACATAGTCTGAAAATGCTCAGCAGTAGCTCGATTGACCTCTCTTTCCTCATCAGAGTTTGCTTGAATATCAGATAAGTCCACTTGTATATCAGGATGTGAATGAGCAGGACTATCTTCAAAATTTTCATTCTCTTCAAAAACATTCTCTGCCATTCTTTCTGGATTATCAGAGTTTGCATTAGTATCAAAATTTCTCTGTGCAGCTTCATCAATAACTTTCTCTGCAACAGCTTCTGAAATCTCAGAGTTTGCAGTTTGCATTAACTCTGTTTCTTTTGTTACAACCTCAACAACAGATTGTTGTAGAGTTTCAAGCAAATGTGCATCTTCTGCTGTAATTGCATCAAATTGTTCTTCAGCAGCTTCAACAACTTGATCAACCTCCTCACCTTTGTCAGAATTTAGATTGGCAACAGAAAGAACCTCTGTGTGAGTACCAACAGAGTCCTCTATTACCAAGGTGGCTTGATCAGCTGCCACATCCTCAGTATCACAAACACCGATACTAGGATGTGCTTCAAAATCAAAATCCAATGCAGAATCTTCAAAGAAATTTTCCTTAGCAGGCATAACATCCTCTGCATCAGCATTTGCTATGTCCTCAGTAGGCACAGTAGCTGCAACTTCCATAGACACTCTGTCCATATTGACAGCTTCAGCCTCCTGAGACTCAACTTCAGGAGCTTCAACAACCTTTGAGGAAACATTCTCAGCACCAAATAAATGTGCTGCTACCAATCTTCTTTTCTTCTGATGAAGAGTTTCATCATCAGTTTCACTCTCCTCATCAGCATCATCAAACTTTGCCCTATTGGCTCTTCTTTTCTTTAATCGTTTCTCCTGAGGCATATCAGCAGCATTTGATACCCCAGCTTCAGTATTTGATGGATTCACTCTAGCAGACTTAACAGCCCTTAACTTAGTTTTCTTTGACCTCTGTGATTGAGACACAAAAGGTCCAGCTTCAGCATTTGCAAGTGATTGCTGTTGTTGTGAATCGACCAGAAATTGTTGCACAGACTCAGGCAACATTAAAACACCAACATCTCCTTTCTTATTATCTTTATTAGTGAGATTAGAGAAGATGCGTTTATGCAATTTAAACGAGAGAATGACATCATCCTCTAAGATCTCAACATCAGGACAGCAAAAGTTGAATAACAATTGACAAAATCTAGAGAAATAAACAACATTCCTATTCTCTAGCATTTTCTGACCAATATTAGTTAAAACTAGCCTAGCAACATCAAAATTACTTCCATAAAGAAGAGAATACCCGATTTGCAGACTATCAGTGGGAATTGCATCCCAATTTGTGCACTTCTTTCCAAAGGCCCTGGTGATGCAATCGAAAAAGAAACTCCATTCCTTGCGCAAAAACGGCCTTTTCAGTTGACCAATCTTTGTCAATGGTCCAGAGTAGCCAATTTCTTTCATCATTTTAACCAACTCAGAATCGCCAACAGAGATTGTGAAAGCATTGAAATCCTCAAGATCCAAAGCATCACGAACAGTTGTTGGAGTAACTATAAACTCTTCTCCTTGAAATTCAAAAATAATAGATGGAGACCCAGACTCTCCTCCATTATCATAAGTACTTGTCTACCAAAGAGTCCTGATTTGAGATGCAGACAACTTCAACGGTGCGGTGAGAGCAGTACCAATATCAGAGTTTGCCAAGAAATTCTGAATCAAATGAAACGCCTCCGGTGCGTTCTCATTTGGCAAAGGAGCAGCATAGTTGTTTGGGACAAATTCTAACCCAGAAGCAGTAAACATTGTTGTAGCCATTAGAAGAGTTTTGAAGAAAGCAAGAAATAAAACAGATAAAAGTGTAGAATGGATGCAGTGAAAGTGTTTGAGATAGTGTTTGTAAGTAAAAACTTATGAAAAGATGAATTGTGTAAAAGAATGAACCGTTTATGTGTAGTAAGTTTAAATAATAACAGTGAAAATTAAAACCCAATCGTTTTAATCATTACTACAAACAGCAGGCGTCTTTGAAAAATGTGTGAGTGGGACAGATGTCAAACATGCATACGCTGACAGCTGTATGTAACAACTTCCAATACACACGCGCAGTAAAAATAACCATAATTACCGCTTGTTACACTGTTCAAAACACTCAACTTCTCTCTCCTCTGTTTAATACAAATATGAACCGTTTGTAATCATACTCGTTCAAATTTCTAAACAAATGTCTAATCTCAAAATTATAAAATGTCTGAAACAAAGAAATCATTTTAACCATCAGAGATTAAAACAAAATTACCTCGGCATATTTCACACAATACATCAGTGTTTACCATTTATCCTTCTTTGTCAATAAACTCTTTTCTCAAACTGTACGGGTGTGAATAATTGTGTGTGCAATAGCAGAGTTTACCGAAATCAATATTTAGATCATCTCAAAGTGCATAAAATCCACAAACTAAAACAGTAAAAACTGGTTGCCTAAACTCTCATGTAAAACATAAAATCTGATTTTTATATCTAAACTCTGTATACTGATATCCTTTCATTTGAATATATCTTTTATTTTTCACCCCCTTTTTTTTTATTATTATTATTTTTCCAGTAATCAGTGGTTGGCACTAGTCACCAAAAATCAAAGATTTTAGCCCTTATTTCATACAATAAGTTCCTGGATCTTCCTAGGCACAACATGATCTCAAAGGAATTTGTGCTCTTTTTGGCATCTTTTGATTTGAGGGTGAATTATTTTCAATTAATAATCAGAGTTTAGACTTTTCATCAGTTAATGCAATTAATTTATGAGAGAAAATGCAAACAGCTAATACAATCTCAGTGTATAGGATCAATAAACTAAGAGATGGTATAAATATAGAGACAGTATCATGCTGTGTTAACTTACTGCACATATTTGAGATCAGAATCTATACAACTCTTAAGGATTCATAATTACTTACTGAGAATTATGTTTCATACAAATTTCTTCATTGGTCCATATGTTTCAGACAAAATTACAATCAGAGTATAACATTAGACTATAACTATCAGAGTATGACTAACACTTTATGACTAACAGAGTTTAGCATCAGAGTTTACTTTCAGAGTTTATGACACTGGTACTCATAACAGTTAATACATGCAAGAAATCATGAGCATAAGAATCAAACATGTATAGTTTTTGAGTCTAACCCGTATCTCTAGTCAAAACCAGAGATCATTCCAAGTTCATTTACCAATCTTGTAAAAATAGCTTCACTCAAAGGTTTGGTGAAGATATCTGCAAGTTGTTGGTCTGTAGACACAAAATGAAGCTCAATGTTTCCTTCCTCCACATGTTCCCTGATAAAATGATACCTTATGCTGATGTGCTTGGTCATGGAATGCTGTACTAGGTTACCTGTCATAGTAATAGCACTTTGGTTATCACAGTAAATAGGTATTTTAGAGTACCTCAACCCATAATCCAGCAACTGATTCTTCATCCACAGAATCTGTGCACAACAGCTACCAGCAGCTATATACTCTGCTTCGGCAGTGGATGTGGAAATCGACTTCTGTTTCTTGCTATACCAAGAAACCAATCTGTCACCTAAGAATTGACAGCTTCCACTTGTACTTTTTCTGTCTATCTTACAGCCTGCAAAATCTGCATCAGAGTAACCAATTAGCTTAAACTCTGATTCTCTAGGATACCACAAACCCAAGGTTATGGTTCCTTTGAGATATTTGAAAATCCTTTTTACAGCTGTTAGATGAGGCTCTTTGGGATCTGCTTGAAATCTTGCACAAAGACATGTGGCATACATGATATCAGGTCTACTTGCTGTGAGATACAGAAGAGACCCTATCATGCCTCTATAGGTTGTCATATCCACTGTAGCACCTGTGTCTTTGTCTAGCTTTGTTGCTGTAGCCATGGGAGTTGGAGCAGATGAACTATCAAGCATACCAAATTTCTTTAGAAGATTTCTGGTATACTTTGCTTGATTTATAAAAATCTCATCATCTGTTTGCTTGACCTGTAAGCCTAGAAAATAACTAAGCTCTCCCATCATGCTCATTTGGTACCTGGACTGCATAAGCTTTGCAAACTTCTTACAAAGTTTGTCATTAGTAGATCCAAAAATAATATCATCTACATAAATTTGAACTAAAAGCAAATTATCACCAGAATTGAAATAAAACAAAGTTTTATCAATTGTACCTCTTGTGAACCCACTTTCTAAAAGAAAATTGAGCAAGAGTTTCATACCATGCTCTTGGTGCTTGCTTTAGTCCATATAATGCCTTGTCAAGCCTGTAGACATAATCTGGATGCTTGAGATCTACAAATCCTGGTGGTTGTTCAACAAACACTTCTTCTTCAAGCTTCCCATTGAGAAAAGCACTTTTTACATCCATCTGAAAGACTTTAAACTTCTTGTCTGCAACATAGGCCAGAAAAATTCTTATGGCCTCCAATCTTGCAACTGGAGCAAAGGTTTCATCATAGTCAATTCCTTCCTGTTGTGAATAACCTTTAGCCACAAGTCTAGCCTTGTTTCTTGTAATCACACCTTCACTGTCAGTCTTGTTTCTAAAAACCCACTTTGTACCTACAATTGATCTATTCTTTGGTCTAGGTACAAGTGTCCAGACTTCATTTCTTTCAAATTCATTTAACTCTTCTTGCATTGCTGTTATCCAGTTAGCATCTTGAAGAGCTTCTTCCACTTTCTTTGGTTCTGTTTGAGACAAGAAAGCATGATACATGCATTCATTTGTAGTAGCACTTCTAGTTCTTACACTAGCATCAGGATCTCCAATTATAAGATCAGGTGTATGTGCATGTGTCCACTTTCTTGCTGTTGGTAAGTGGTTTCTTGCATCATTATTGAATCCTCCCCCTTGATCTATGCTCTCCTGATTCATATGTTGACTCTCTGCAGCAACTGAGGCTCCCCCTGAATTGGATGGCTCAGAGTTTAAACTGTCAGAGTTTGAATCAGTTTCCTCAACTGACTCACTTGCTGTGTCTTGTTGAGCTTCTTCATGCTCCCCCTCAACTGGTTCTCTATTTTGTTCAATTTGAGAATTTCCAGTTTCTCCAGTATTTACCAGTAGAGGTTCAGAGTATGCTTCGTCAGAGTTTGTCAAAACCGCTTCATCAGAGTTTGTCGGTACTCCTTCATCAGAGTTTACATCATCAGAGAAAAAATCTTCATTTTCAAAGCGCAGTTGATCATATTTATCTAAGTCATCAAGTCCAGTTATTTTCTTGTCATCAAATGACACATGTATAGACTCCATGATCACCTTTGTTCTCAGATTGTATACTCTGAACGCTTTTGTTGACAATGGATAGCCAACAAAAATTCCTTCATCAGCTTTTAACTCGAACTTGGTCAACTGTTCAGGATGAGTCTTCAACACAAAGCATTTGCATCCAAATATATGAAAATATTTCAAATTTGGCTTCTTATTTTTCACCATCTCATATGGTGTTTTCCCATGCTTGTTTATCAATGTAGCATTTTGAGTAAAACAAGCAGTTTGAACAGCTTCTGCCCAGAAATAAGTTGGCAATTTTGCTTCGTCAAGCATAGTTCTGGCTGCTTCAATTAAAGTTCTGTTCTTTCTTTCAACTACACCATTTTGCTGTGGAGTTCCAGGTGCAGAAAATTCTTGTTTCACTCCTCTTTCCTTGCAGAAAGCTTCCATGATTGAGTTTCTGAATTCAGTTCCATTATCACTCCTTATAATTTTGACTTTGTGCTGTGATCTTTTGTCCAGTAGATTTACATGATCCATCAGAGTTTGAGCAGTTTCATCCTTCTTTGATAAGAAATACACCCATGTATATCTAGTATATTCATCAACAATTACTAGAGCATATTTCTTTCTGCCCATAGACATCACATTCACTGGTCCAAAGAGATCAACATGTAGAAGATGATAAGGTTCCACTACTGAAGACTCAGATTTGCTCTTGAAAGATGACTTCCTTTGCTTGGCCTTTTGACAAGAATCACATAGGCCATCTAGTCTGAGTATTGATTTTGGGAGTCCTCTTACAAGATCCTTTCTTATTAGCTCATTAATGTTGTTCAAATTGAGATGAGAGAGCTTCTTATGCCAGTTCCAACTCTCTTCATTTGACATTCTTGCAGTCAGACACACTGTTTTTCCATCAGAGTTTGTTACCAAACTTGCTTCAGAAATGTTGTTGCGCCTGTGTCCAACTAGAACAACTTTTCCAGTAGATTTACTGATAACTTCACAGTGTTCAGTATGAAAATCTACATGGTTTCCTCTGTCACAGATTTGACTCACAGATAGAAGATTATGCTTGAGTCCTGAGACTAGAGCTACATTTGTGATGATGACACTTCCAAGATTGATATTGCCATATCCCATAGTACGTCCTATGTTGCCATCTCCATAGGAAACCTTTGGGCCAGCCTTCTCCTCAAAATCTGATAGCAGGGCTTTATTTCCAGTCATGTGTCCTGAGCATCCACTGTCCAAGATAAGGGTGCTCTCTTTTATGCCCTGCAATCACAACCAATTACAAAGAGTTAGTTTTAAGGATCCAGACTTGCTTGGATCCTTTGCCTTTCTTAACATTGTTAGCTTTTGCAGCGGAATCACTATCAACAGAGTTTAAACTAACATTGTCAGACTTTACACTTGCAGAGTTTGCTCTAACCCACTTCAGATTGGGTTTTAGCTCATAGTAATTGTGATAAATAGCATGATAACTCTTACAAGTATAAATAGAATGCCAAGTGCTTCCACAGTGTGTGCATAAAGTCTGTGGTTTAACCCTTACATAATCATTCTTTACTCCTGATGTAGAAGGTAAAGAATTAATATTTTTGTTCTTATTGCAAAATCTAGCAAGATGGTTAGTACTACCACAATTATAACATGTTTTCCTTGGAGCAGCAGCAGTAGGCAAATGATTATTTCTTTTATTTATGCCTATTTTTCCATTCCTATTCTTCTTGAACCCTTTTGGTTTCAAGGCAGACTTTACTTCTTTGAGCTTATGATTGAACTGTTTTCCTGTCATCAAGCCAACATTAACCTGTTTTTCACAAGTTTTTACTGGCTTTCTAACAGCTTCTAATTCCATAAGGTTTTCTGTTATAATATTTTCCTGTCTTTCACAGGTTTCATCTGATTCCATATCAGCTTCTCTTACTACAACAGATTTTAACTTATTGGTTTCTGGAACAAATTTCACAGGTTTAAGTTGTGGTTTAACCTTAACCTTGTCTTTAAACCTAAGTTCATCATTTTCACAATAGCCTAAACCTACAGAATCTGTCTAAAACACTTGATGAGTGTCTCTTCCAGAGTTTGTCCAAGTCTTGATTATTTTTCTTTCTTTTTCTAGATCAGATTCTAGTTGCCTATATCTTTTGAGCAACTCCTGTTCAACATAAACAGCATCATCTCTTTCTTTTTGAATCTGCTTCATATTTTCAAGTTCTCCTTCAAGAAACTTGTTTCTTTCTTTAAGGTTAAGATTCTCAGATTTAATTCTCTCATTCTCTAAAGTCTGATCCCTATAACTAACATGTACGCTTTTCAGATATACTCTTAATTCAGATATATTATCAGTATCATAAGCATAAGTAGTTAGGGGTACCTTATTTTCAGATGATTCAGTCTCATCTTTGACAGTAGCTATAAGAGCATAATTTACTCCTTCATCAGAGTCTGAAGTATCTGCCCAGTCTTTGCCTTTAGAGATGAGTGCTTTCTCAGATTTTCCTTTCTTGCACTCTGGGGCATAGTGACCCATCTCCTTACACTTGTAGCACTGGATTTCAGATTTATCCTTCTTGCCAGACTTGGTCTCCCTTCCATCAGACTTTCTAAAACTTTTTCCTTTCAGAGTTTGAATCTTTCCTTGAGAATCTCTTTCCTTTCTTGAAGTTCTTGAATCCCATCTTCTTAAAGGTCTTCACCATCAATGCAGCCATTTGCATCATCTGTTCTTCATCATCCTCAGAGTCAGAAGCTTCATCATCAGTGTTTGAGCCATCATCAGTGTTTGATGACTCACTGTCAGATTTAATGACTAAAGCCTTTCCCTTGGCTTTCTTCCTTGATGATTCCTTCTTGATGGGCTTCTCCTCAACTTTGAGAGCAACAGATTTTGTCTTCTTGCTTGATCTTCTGTTTCTTTGTTCTATTTCCAATTCATGAGTTTTCAGTAACCCATAAATCTCATCAAGTTCAGTTTCAGCAAGTTCGTAATTATCTCTTATAGTTGTTGTCTTCAAATCCCATCTTTCAGGTAAAGATAAGAGAAATTTGAGATTTGATTCTTCAAGATCATATTCTTTATCAACTAGAGATAAATCATTCAGCAGTTTACAGAATCTGTCATATGTCTCAGTCAAGGTTTCATTGGTTCTTGAATCAAAGTGCTCATACTCCTGAGTGAGTATAGTTTTCCTGTTTTTCTTTATAGCAGTGGTTCCTTGACACCTGACTTCCAAAGCATCCCAGATTTCTTTTGCAGTTTTGCAACCAATTACTCTGTTAGACATAACATTATCTAAAGCACTGTGGAGAAGATGTCTAACCTTTGCATCTTTTGCAATTGATGAGATGTCCTCAGGAGTCATATCTTTCTTTTCCTTTGGGACAGTCTTTTGTTCTTGACCATCAACAACAGGAGACAATTTAGTCGGCATATGAGGACCATCATAGATTCTGTCAAGATATTCTGGATCTGTAGCCTCCAGAAACATGGTCATCTTCACCTTCGAAATTGGATACTCCACTGGCCTAAGAATTGGAACCCTGATTGTTTCATACCGACTCACAGAATTAGGTTTAACCTGTTCAACCTTGGAAGGAGTTTGATTTTCTTCAGACATGATTATTACTGTGTTTGAATCGTAAAACTGTATATATTAAACAGCCTTGGCTCTGATACCAATTGTTAGGCCGAATACACAATATATAATCAAGTATGTATGAGAATAACAATCAAGAACACAAGCTTATAAATCAACAAACTGAATTATATTAAATAATTCTCTCTTAGTGATGTTAATGAATCACGAAGAGCTACTAGGTTACAAGAATAATATATCAATAATCGCATCCCTTCTAGGGATAACCTATCTGTGTTTATATAGTACACAGTTACAATCAATCTCTAATTGATACTCCTACAAATTAGCTATACAATTTGTAATCAATTAGAATTGCTTCAGTCCTCTGTCCAGTCTCCTTAGCTGTATCAATATATTCTGCTTCTTTCCATCTTCAGAATATATTGCTTCTAGAATCTTCATAATATGCACCGACAGCTAAATCAACTTTCACCCTGTCAGACTTTAACAAACTCTGACCGGCTTCCATGTAAACTCTGATAAGTACTTCAGACTAAACTCTGAACAGTACCTGTTACTTAAACACTGATTAAACAAACATCAGTAATTATATCTAACATAATAACATCACCCCGCGTTAATATGATGTCTTTGTTATTTAAAGACATCGCTTATTTTAGAACCGATGTCTAAAGTTCGACAAAAAAAATTTTGTTTTCCCCTTGTAAAAATTTCGCAATTCCCCCCTTTACACCAATTATTTTCCCCCCTTTATACCAATTATTTTCCCCCTCTTGCCAAATACTTTTCCCCCGACTAAAAACTAAATCTCTTTTCCCCCTTTCCAACTCTCTCTCTCGTCTCTCACCTCACTCAATCTCTCTTTCGTCTCCACCACCAATCACCTCCACCACCATTCACCTCCGTCCTGCTCTACTTCGTTCAATTCAATTTACTGGGATCTCAATTCGGATCTATTAATCTTCATATATGATTGTGTGTGTTTGTTAGATTATGTTAAAATTTGCTATTTGTTTGTTCTCTGCAGTGAAGATAATTTGGTTAAAGATGACTTCTTAAGGTCAAACATGGATGATTAGGGATGGGTATCTATTAGTTTAATATCAAGTTTTGAGCCAAAGAAAACAGCGGGGTGAGAAATGAAAACAGATCAGGGGAGGTAATATTACCAAAGATTCTACATTCGCGTGCGTGCGTGTGTATATTTTGTAAGTGTATGTTTCAACTGGGCTTTCATTTGTTTCACAGAATCTAAACAGATCTGCTGACAAAACTCAGGCACTTATCTATAACTTGTCTGTTTCTTAATATTATATCTCAACAACATTTTAATCTCTACACTTCTTATTGTTGTTATCCATGTATGTCTCTGTGTATGTATATCTATGTTTGCCCACCATTTATGATTTTAGTTTGCTTCATGTTTCTTGAATCTTTTATATACTCAAATGATGAAATTTAAACTTTTTGTTTTTGTTTTTAATTTTAATCTGTAGCAGATTAATATAATGGAAGCATTGGTTGGTACATCCTCTTAAATTACATGTTACAACTTACAATATTTTGTGTCTTTTAATGCTCAAATTGTTTTTGTTTAATATGTGAATATTTGTCAGCTATCTGATTCCTGAGCTCTCTCCATGTTCCCTTAAGATTACTTATTCTGCACATACTGATTTAAGTGTGAAATTTCAGAGCCATCGCAGGAGGTACTTTTTACTGCTATAATTTACTTACACACAGGGTTAACTTGTAAAGAAAATACACTATAAGACTGTTTATCATGTTTACGGTATTCCTTTTTTGCTTCAAGGACTACACTAATCCTAGCCTTCTTGTCAATCCCTCCGCCATAGATGTCACTGGGCAAGTAAATGCTGGCAAACAACTTACTGTATCTATCAAGTAGGGAGTTGTTAATTATGATTTCGAGCTATGGGTTATTTGCTTCTCATGACCTAATGCCTGTAATTTTTAGATCGAGGAAAGTTAGAAGCTTCTCAGATAATATAATAATTTATAACTAAAGTGTAGTGTTTCAAAAAAAGAATGAATAACCAGCTATTTTTGTGGCAATAATGAATAATGCAGCATGTGTAACATTTTGTTTGGATTGTTTTATGTCATTTGGATCATTTTCTGTTATTTATTTGTAGGTTTTTTCTTCTTTTGGGACTGTTTTAAAGATTGCCATGTTCGATAAGAATGGAGGAATCCAAACACTGGTTCAGTATGGTAAGTGAAACTGAGAATCCAGTCAATTATAGCTTAACCAATATATTATGGAAATAGATAACCATTTCTACTGGTTTGAATATAATCAAATAATTACAGAATTCAGCAGTACATAATAATTAATTAATTCAGTAGTATATAATCAAATTAATTTTAGATGAAAAATATTGGATGATATTATCCATGTTTTTTACTTCATGAGGAAGTCCATTTAATGCAGTGATTCTACGGGACTTCTTCTTGAATGCATATGCCGCAACTTGCAACCTGGTGTCATATGGTATTGAATATCATGTGAAAGCCTCTTTTGCAAATTTTCACTACACCATATTTGACCTATTGCAAGCCCAAAAAAGCGTATCGTTAGACCCCATATGTGTTACAATAGAGTTTTATGTAACTCTTTAGCCAAAACTCGGTGTTGCATTTGCGGCCGTTGCCTACGAACCCATATAGTAACGCTTTGATGTACTTATTGCAACATTTGTCAAGTATTACAATAGTGTTTTATTGTAACACTTTGTCTGTTTTAGTAACACATTTAAGGTGTTACAATAGACTTATGCAACATATTTTTGCAACATTTATTGGCTTAGAATGTTACAAAATTGATTTATTTGTAGCATTATGATGCAACATTTTGATGGTTGTTGCAATATTTTTGGTTTTTTTAGCAACATTTATCTACAACATTTTTATCCCTATTGTAATACTATATATCTTATTGGCAACACATTGTTGCAACACTTTTTTTTAGTCTAAATTGCAATATACTATTTGAAAATTCATTATACCATGCACAAAGGCATACCAAACCAAAAATGACATCTAAAGTTTTATTGAAAACAAACAAAAAAAGCCCAAACAAAGTCAGTTTATACCGCTACATCTTACATCTAGTACTTAAGTCTAAAGTCGAAACACATAGTCGACTTAGATCATAATTCACATGAAACTTGGTCTTTTAAGTTACAATATCCAACCAAATGTGTAGACATACAAAAAATAAGTATGAATCAACAATTATATCACAAAACTCCTTTTTGGTCCCCATTCTCGTCTTCACCTTCATCACCAATAAGGATGATTTTGAACTATGTCAACGGCTTCTTGGTTACTGAGGTGCTCCCAAAGGCCATCTGATGCAAATATAATAAATTGGTCATGAGGCTGCAATTGGAGTACCGATATTGCTGGATCAGAGCTCAAAATTGGCCTTTTAATAGGCTCACACAGCCGAAACTTAGCAAATAGTGGCTCCCTGTTGAATTCAGATTTCTGTAAGTATACATCACCAATGGATCTTGAAATCTGCAAAAATAAACAAGAACTTTACATTTGAGATTGCTATGACACAAGGTGTAAGAAATGTTTTGTCAAAAATCACGCTGGAAGTGAAAATCATATAAACAATATTCTGAGTGAATACTAAAAAGACATCGTAGCACCTCAAATCATTTTTATCCAAATACTATGACCAAATGCATAAAGAAGATGTGCGACCTATCATGAGATAAATAATTTAATGCAGTAGACAGCAGCAGCGGCAACAACACATAAAAAAAATGACTAATCTAGAATAATCACCAGGCAACTATCAGATTAGGTAAACTATCAGATGCTGAGTCCATGATGGCATTGAAAAATTTATTAAACAAATTAGGATCAAACAATGTATGGTGTGAAGGCAATGGCTTAAATGTTAATGCCGATTTGCGTTCTGGATATATCCTGAACAGTGGCATCAGTGGTCTGGAGAATGCAGATGTTTTTCTTTTAGTCGGCACTCAGGTAATTTTCTCCAATAAAATTTTAATGTGCTGGTGATATTACACTACTTTGAATTGTTGGATTAGTTTTCTAGTGACTATTTATTAGGTGCTTTTAAGTTTTAACATATGTTGCGACCCTTGTGTTTTCCAGCTTAAGCTTAAATTATTATCTAAAATTCACATAGTTGAACCCTAAAATATCTTGAGTCATTTTTGAGAAAGTAGTATGATATCTCAGCTACAAACCGCTTTAAATATTTTTCAAGAACTCGTGTGTGGAGACAAAAGTTTGCTTAAGTACCTTGATGGGAAATGTTCAGTTTATCACCTGATTACATAATTGGTGCGTAATATAGTATATTAGTATCAAAAGCATCAGTTTTTCTGAATTAATTAAAATTGTTTAGTATTCTGGAAAGTTAAGGTCCAGTACATGCCCTTCCTACAGAAAACTTTTAACTTCCTCTGAATGCATTACGTAAATAAACATACTGATAGTGATTCTAAGAAAAAGCATAGTCTCTTTCTCTCAGATTAGGGTAAATAAACAACTTAATGGAGGCCTTCAAGGGAAATTTAGATCTTGTGATAGTTTAATAGAACTTCAAGCAGCAGACTAAAACTATTAGAAATTTGTAATAATAAGCTATAAATGATAAAACTGATTAGTACTCAAGATTCATACTGATACACTGCTGTAACAAAATTAATATTGATAACCACAGATGAAATTACCTGTATAAGACCTTTTACTCGCCATACATTATGTTGCAATATACAGATTTCCATTGCATATGATTCCGACTAGACAGCATGATCCAATTGCCGCGAGTTGTGGTTTTACTGGCCATTGTTTGCGAACAATAGAGGTAAAGCCCTACTCTGTTGCATTGAATGCTTTTCTAATTACCTCATCTAACATGGATTGATGCTCGGAAGTTAATTCTGCAAAATAAGGACAGCTCTCAGCTTCTTTAAGGAACATATAAAATGAACTAGAGTTATTTCTCTCATTTTAATTTCTATACACTTTCCCTCTGTAAGGCTTTCGAGTCTCGGGATCTGGGAAGGTGCAATTCAGGAAACGTTTCCTTTATTTTTAATGTTTTGGGGGTTCACTATCTAATAGGCACTTAACCATACCGGCCCCTTATCATTCATCTACATTTCTTGTGTTTCTTTTTTCCAATTTAATAATATATTTGAACTCATGATCGAACCGAGCATGAGCCTAAACATTTTAAGTATTATTCATGTTTGTCCATAACAGCTATCATTAAACAAAATGAGCAACAACAGAGCACTGGAGCGAGTGGTAATTACTTACGTATCTCAATCTTCTAGTACTTGCAAACAGATAGGCTACCTCCCCGTTCCAAATGCAAGAGGACTTTTTGACATCGAGGTTATCAGTAATGCTATCTCCGATCAAAAAACATAACTTTAAAGCAAAAAACTAGTAAACACTGTCCACATAATCTGCTGGAAGATAGTCAAGGAAGAATGATTCAACTAATTTTGAAATTCGATAATGATAGAGCATGAGCAAACGACACTAAAAAGAGAAAATTATAAGTAATTCCAGGAAGAGCCTTGAACCTAATCATTTTAACTTCAAAATACTAATTATAAACCTTCGATAATTAATAATACTCCCTCTGGTTTGAATAACCCTCAGCATGATCACCCCGGAGAAATCTAAATCATAATGATGGTCGCATCTAATCATTTAGATTTAAAAAACTTGAAAACCTCTATTAAACTGACCTAAATAAAGCATTAAAGAAACAGACATGCTAAATATTTCTAGAGTGTCTGCGTTTATACCTTAATATCAAAACTTATCAGGCAAGTGGTAAGTAAAACTTAGCATTCCGCATAAGATCAAATTGCTATATAAATGATCGTACTCAATACATGTAAATAGCAAGTTTGGTAGAGGCCTCTGTTTTCTCTTATGTTTATCTAGTCCTCTTCAAAGCAAACAAAGGAAAATGATTGTCTATCCAGCCACTCTTCCACTTATGGCCTTTGTCATCCAACAAGAGTCAACCTAATTTTGTTTTAATAAATAAAAGATAACTCTACCTCAGTTAAAAATTTACAACAAGAAATCGCTGGTCAGTATCAATTTGAGCATAATCAGACGCCAACACTGGGGTGGGGCTGAACAGAGCTTACATGCATGAACCTCGACAATCTCAATAATACAAGCTATCTTAAAATCCTTTAACAAAACTGAATAAAACTGAATAAAACAGAACATGATGATGTTAACTTTTCTAACATCAAATGGCTTTGTTATGCGAAAATATGTCCATCATAAATTTCACCACCAAGCAACAAAACACGCCCTAGTGGGGTGTGGGGGGGGGGGCACAACCTAAAAAGGTTACATGCGAGTCTTGTTTTCTTTTCTCAATCAGCAAAATGCAAATAAATATACAAGGGGCCTTTCGAGTTATTCAATTTCAGTCAAAGTTATAATGTGTTTGTTTGTGTGTGTTATTATAATGTCAATTACACCAGCATAAAAACCTTTTAAGTTCTAATTCTCAACTACTCTTAGGAAAATCATCCCCCGACCTAAAACTAAATAGTAAACACAGTTCATTGATTAGAATTTAAAGCTTAACACTTACAATGAACCACTAAAAACCAATAAGAACCATTATCAACAGTGACAAACCATACAAAACCCCCCTGACAATTTTTACGACTGAGAACTTACATAAACATCACCAATATTGCAATCATGTAACATATACTACAAATTCAACTAATATACAAATTTAACTAATTCAACTAGCTACATACATCTACTACAAATTCAACTAATATACACAATATATACACACAAATACGCGAAAAACGAAAAAAAAAACTAAAAACAAGAAATTAAATTACCGATAAGCACAGACGAGTTTGTGTAGATATTAGTGAGATGAACCTGAAATTCAAGACAAGGAAAAATAAAAAATTAAGAGATATAAACAATATATGCATGTGTATTTGTATATGAAATTAGGGTTTGTGAGGAGTGGCGAGTGACTTGTTGGGGGAAATGAAAAGGATTAACACCTACATACAAAAATCACATATAATATCAAAATGTTTCACATCTATACATATATATACATATATAATCACTTATAATGAAAAAAAGATGATGATTTTACCTCGAATTGAAGCTTTAATTGAATCTTTACACTAATTGTTGTTCAAATCACTTTTGGGGTTTTTTGACTTTAGGGATTTGAAACATGTGAGAGATGTGGGAAAGAGATGAGTGAGAGAGATGGGTGAGAAATGAGTGAAAGAGATGACTGAAAGAGAGAGTTGAGTGGCAGAGAGATGGTGAGAGATGATAAAGAGAGTGAGAGATCGAGGTGCGCGGCAGAGAGATGAGGTCGGAAGATAAGTGAGAGAAAGAGAGATGAGTTGGTGTTTTGTGAAATAAAAAGTTTTATGTTATAAAAGTTTTGGTGCCAATTTTATCCCGCTCCCGAAAAAGTTAAACTCCCGCCACCTAATTTTGGTCAATTTGACCAAAAGCGTAGCAAAAAATAACAAGTATTGTAACACTTTTCAAAGTATTGCAATATTCTAAAAATTGTCAAAATAATTCTTAAGCTTGCAACACTTTTTCATTTTATACAACACTTTTCAAAAGTATTACAATAGATTAGTAAGTTTCTTATTTTTAGCAACACTTTATGCAACATAAACATATTTTGGGCTTGCAATAGGTCAAATATGGTATAGTGTTTGTAAGACATATGAAGCTTACTATGCATTAAACTATTTTATTTCAATTGTACTTCTTTTACAAATATTCATTCCAAAAAATATGCATATGTGCAGATGCTGATTCAGTCATTGGTGATTGCTTCATTTACGTTGTTATATTTTTGGTACATCTTTACATAATTGAAATGAACGAGATCCAACATACTAATGCCTCTCAATGGAGTATTAAATATCTTATGAATGCCTCGTCTCTGAAAATCTGCAAGCATCTTGATTTTTATTATGCATTAAACTATTTAGTTCAATTGTATTTCTTTCACAAATGTTCATTCCAGAAATTATGCAGATGTGCAGACACTGGTTCAGTCACCAGAGACAGCTGACTACAATCAGCATTTGGATTTAAATACATTTAGATGTTACGCACTACGTGAAGCACAAACAACAAATGAACAGAAAACACACACAGAATCATAGATTTTGTTAAACCGTTAATCAAATGCATTGCAAACTATTTCACCTCAATTAAACTAGATGTACCCCTCTTAACGAGGCCCCTAGATTTTCCTTACATTTAAATTTGTGTGTAACATAAACAACAAAACCAAACAATCCCTCTCTGTGTATATATATATGCTTACAATATGTAAGCACATTGTACGTATATGTATCTGCTGACAATCAAACACAATTGTAGCCGAAACTTGTTTCAACTTCTGAATATATGAGTTCAGTTTAGACTCTTTCAATTGTGTCACTTAGTGTGTTTAATGTTTATGCAAATGTAGTAGCCACCTCTAAACTGATGGTTTGTTTGGGCACTCTTTGATTTTAGTCAAGCACCGTCACCTACTTTGGATTTGACAATTGAACTCTATTCTAGGTACTGGTAAGGAGCGGCATCATTGCTCAAACAGCCGTAGTTGCTAAGCAAGCCTTGGAAGGACACTGTATTTATGATGGTATATTCGGTATTACTAGTTTGCCTTCAAAGATTCCGTCATACTTTCTAGTTTGCCTTTAGATCTTTATCAGTAAGTATACATTGCTTTTGAGATAAATATTGTGTTGTGATCACATACCTTCATGAGGTTCCAATATTTACACATATGCTACCAGGATCAGTATGACTAAAACTAATCTCGTGGTTGTTTTTGTATTGTAGAATAAGCACCTTTTTCTCACAGGTGGTTTTGAAAAAATTCTTCGCATTTTTGATTTAAATAGACCATATGCGCCTCCAAGAGAAGTCAATAGTTCCCCAGGTTCAGTTAGGACAGTTGCATAGCTACACAATGATCAGACTATATTAAGTTCTTGTAGTGATTCAGGAGGGGTGTGGTAAGCACACATTTTGATGCTATCATGCTGAATCTGTTTTAGTTTGGTCAATTTCACAACAATGATTTGTTTTAACCTTTCTTTCTTGGAGTACTGAAATCAAACGATAATACAACTTAATATAGGTTGTGGGATGTTAGAAGCGACAAAATTGTCCGAACACTTGAGACCAAGTCATCCGTTACCAGTACAGAAGTTAGTCAGGATGGACGATATATAACCACCGCAGATGGCTCAACTGTCAAATTCTGGGATGCTAATCAGTAAGTTCTTTTTCCTGGATGAGTAATTAATAAGTTTTCAGATTAGCATTTTTCTTTGCCTTACACGCTACATTGCGAAATTTCATGGCTTGTGTGTTCTGATCTGATTTGTTGAAATAATTACCCTTGATGAAATTTGTTTTATGTGTAGGTGACTTGGTTAGAGCATATGGAACTTCAGGATAGACCCGTGCATCCGATCATTAACGAGTTTTTCAGTTATGGGTCCTAATGCCGTAAATAATAGTATGGATGCAGCTTCAATAACATGAACAAGATCAATGAATGATTTGTACAACGTGAGAAAATTCCAGAGTTCTGCTAAATCGGATAGGATATATAGAGGTGTAGAATTTTGCGGAATGATGATGATGGATTTGTGGTTAGTTTTGCGGATTGATGTGTTGGTGGTTGGATGTATTTTCTGAATGGTGTAATATATTGTGAATGGTCCATATTTTAATTTTTTTTTATGCTCGGAAAGGCAACGATTTATTTAATATAGGCTCAGAAACTAATGTCTAATAAGAACAAATACATCGAAATTTTTAACAAATACTGATGTCTAAGACTTAAATATACATCAATATTAATGTGGTAAAACTGATGTCTTAACACAAAGATATACATCACATTGTTTCTGTAATATCTGATGTCTAAGAAACAAATAAAAATCACTTTTATTTATAAAATCTGATGTCTAGAATTAAAATAGACATCGGACCAAAGTGATGTCTAAGAGAAGAATATAAATCACGTTTTTCTGTAAAAACTGATGTTTAAGTAAGTACAGACATCGGTTTCTGGCCGATGTCTAAGATAGACATCACCGACAAAGACATCGGTTGGCAAACAACATAGACATCGGCCAGAAACCGATGTCTATTGACCCTTTTCTTGTAGTGTATGCTTGGTCAAAGAATGTTGGACTGGATTTCCTCTCATTGCAATAGCACTTTGATTATCACAATAAATAGGGATTTTAGAAAAGTGCAAACCATAGTCCAGCAGCTGATTTTTCATCCACAGTATTTGAGCACAACAGCTTCCAACAACAATGTACTCAACTTCAGCAGTTGATGTGGAGATGGACTTCTGTTTCTTGCTAAACCATGAAACCAATCTTCCTCCCAAGAACTGACAACTGCCTGATATACTTTTCCTATCTATCTTGCATCCAGCAAAATCAACATCTGAGTAGCCTATCAGATTGAAGTCTGATACCCTGGGATACCATAAGCCCAAATTTGGTGTCCCTTTAAGATATCTGAATATCCTTTTTACTGCTATCATATGAGGTTCTCTAGGTTGTGACTGAAACCTAGCACAGAGACAGGTAGAAAACATGATATCTGGTCTGCTTGCAGTGAGATAGAGGAGGGATCCAATCATTCCTCTGTAGCTTGTCACATCTACTTCAATTCCTTCTTTAGAATCAAGCTTAGTGGCAATAGCCGTGGGAGTATTTGCAGTTGCACTGTCTTGCATGTTAAACTTCTTGAGAAGATTCCTTGTATACTTAGACTGATTGATAAAGATTCCTTCTTCAGTCTGTTTCACTTGCAATCCCAAGAAATAGCTCATTTCTCCCATTATGCTCATTTGATATCTCGACTGCATTAAATTGTAAAACTTCTGACATATCTTGTCATTAGTAGACCCAAAAATGATATCATCAACATAAATCTGAACTAAAAGCAAGTCTTTTCCCTTTTGAATATAAAGTGCTTTATCCAGTTTGTAGACATGATCTGGATATTTAGGATCAACAAAACCTGGAGATTGTTCAACATAGACTTCTTCCTCCAATTCTCCATTGAGAAAAACAATTTTTACATCCATCTGGAAAACTTTAAACTTCATATGTGCAGCATATGCCAGAAATATTCTGATAGCCGCAAGTCTTGCCACAAGAGCAAAGGTTTCATCATAGTCAATACCTTTTTGCTGAGAGTACCCCTTTGCTACAAGCCTTGCTTTATTCCTGGTAATTATTCCATCAGAATCAGTCTTATTTCTGAAGACCCATTTTGTTCCAACAATAGACCTATTTTTGGGTCTTGGAACAAGTTTCCAGACTTCATTTCTTTCAAACTCATTTAGTTCTTCTTGCATTGCAGTTACCCAATCAGCAACTTGTAATGCATCTTCAGCTTTCTTAGGTTCCACTTGTGATAGAAAGTTGTGAAATAAGCATTCATTTTTAGTTGCATTCCTAGTTTGAACACCAACATCAGGATCTCCTATTATCAGATTAGGAGTATGAGCTTGAGTCCATCTTCTTGCTGTTGGTAACCGAGTTCTTAAACTTGATGTTCCCCTTGCATCAGTTGCCTCCTCATGTGAACTTTCCTGAGTGGTTTGAGAAGCTCCCCCCGAGTTTGATTTTTCTTGATTTTCTTCTGACCGATCATTAGTATTTGAACCTGACTATAGATCATTTCCTGACGTATCATCAGAGGTTGTACTGTTGCTTGAATTTTCTGTAGTGTCAGTACTAGTTGAATTACTAGTATCAGTATCAGTAATACTTTAAATCACTGTATGCAGAGAATTTTCATGCTCCCCCTCAACATGAGCATCAGTATATTCATCAGGAATTAGATCCGTAGGATTATCAGTATCATCTTCAAGTTCATCACCAAAGATTAACTCTTCATGAACAACTTCATTAATTCCAGTAATATTTCTGTCATCAAATGATACATTTACTGAAAGACTGATAATCATAGTTCGCAGATTATACACTTTATATGCTCGAGTTTTATCAGGATAACCAAAAACAATTCCTTCATTTGCTTTTGGCTCAAATTACCCGAGCTGCTCAAGATGAGTTCTCAGAATGAAACATTTACAGCCAAAGATGTGTAGATGCTTCAAACTTGGCTTTTTCCCTTTGATCATGTGATAGGGAGTTTTTCCATGTTGAGTTATCAGTGTACAATTTTGAGTATAGCATGTTGTATTGACTACTTCCGACCAAAAGTATGTAGGCAGTTTTGCTTCTTTCAACATGGTTCTGCCAGCCTCTATCAAAGTTCTGTTCTTTCTTTCTACTACTCCATTCTGCTGAGGAGTAACAGGTGCTGAGAATTGCTTCACAATTCCTTTTGCCTTGCAGAACTCTTCCATCTTTGAGTTTTTAAACTCAGTTCCATTATCACTTATAAGAATCTTCACTTTGTTGCTAGATCCATTCTCCAGTACAACAATATGATCTATTAGAATCGTTGGACACTGCAAGAAAAACTGAATCAGACAACACCAATTAGGCAGCACTTGAAAAAAAAAACGTTGGCTAAAATTTTCATACAACAGTTTTATTTCACCCTAAAAATGACTATTGTCTGATCAACATCACTACAACGGGTCCAAAACTGTTGTTTAGTAAATCGAATCAGACAAGTCTTTTTTAAAGCGGTGTTGTGTAAATAAGAAGATTTGAGCTTTACAACAACGGTTTTAGAACCATTGTGTAATTAATCAAATAAGACAAGTCTTTCTGAAAGCGGTGTTATGCAAATTAGAAGATTTGTACAACGATTTTCAAATGTATTGTCTAAAGATGCTCGAGACAATGTTGCGAATAACCGTTGTTAAATCAAACAAGTATTTTTTTTCTTTGTTTCATTGAAGAGAGTTTTAGACAAGGTTAGTGGTAGGTAGTGGCAAGCTTGAAGATAAGAGTATTTTAATGATATAACAATTATTTCAGAGAAAACTAAATTTATTTGGTTTGAGATCTTAACGGTCAACTAGTGACTTGACTAGTACTTCTAACTAGGGTTTCATCCCGAATTGATGTTTCAATTTTTTTAAAAATATTTATCGATGATCGAACCGTATGGATGTCCAGATCTATGTATTTTAATGATATCACAAAAAATTCAGCAAAAAAATAAATTTATTTGGTTTGAGATTTTAATAGTCAACTACTAATTTGACCAATACACACGTATGTTTTGTTTATTCGATTTTATAAAAGGATGATTTGTTTTGATCAAACCGTTGTTGGATAATCTTTGTAACAATTGTTTATGTTTATAAACCGTTGTATGATATAGACAATGGTTTTTTTTCAAAATCCTTGTGTGAGTAAATACGTTACAACGTTTTTTTAGCTAAATCCGTTGTCTATACAAAAAGAGTTGATTTTTCAGTAGTGGTTTCACTAGTATTTCTAACTACTGTTTCGTCCCAGATTGATGTTTTGATTGCTTTTAAAATATTTATCAACGATCCAACCGTATGGATATCAAGATCTATGTATTCTAATGATATTACAACAATTTTAGAAAAAAATAAACTTATTTGGTTAGAGATCTTAACAGTCAATCAGTTATTTGACTAGTACTTGTAACTAGTGTTTCATCATGAATTGATGTTTCGATTTTTTTTAAAATATTTATCGATGATCCAACCATATGGATATCAAGATCTACGTATTTCAATGATATTACAAAAAAATTTGAAAAAAATAAATTTATTTTGTTTGAGATCGTGATGGTCAACTAGTGATTTGATTAGTACTTCTAACTAGTGTTTCATCCCCGATTGATGTTTCGATTTTTTTAAAAATATTTAACGATGATACAACCATACAGATATCAAGATATATGTATTTTAATGATATTACAATAATTTTAGAGAAAATAAATTTATATGGTTTGAGATCTTAACGGCCAACTAGTGATTTGACTAGTACTTCTAACTAGTGTTTCATCCCGAATTGATGTTTCAATTTTTTAAAAAATATTTATCGACGATTCAACCATATGGATATCAAGATCTATGTATTTTAATGATATTACAAAAATTTTAGAAAAAAATAAATTTATTATTCCGAAATCGACCTCAAATGAGGTCCTCAAAATGAGGTATTTATGTTCGACCTCAACCCAAAATGAACAATTCTCCGACCTGGAATGAGGTCGACTTACCTACCAAAGTGCAGTTTCGTACCCCAAGTTCTGGATAGTTGACAAATTCTTCCCCGAAGTTTAGAAACTGACAGATTCTCCGCTGAAGTTTAGAAACTGAAAGATTCTTCCCTGAAGTTTAAAAACTGACAGATTCTCCACTGAAGTTTAAAAACTGACAGATTCTTCCCTGAAGTTTAGAAACTGACAGATTCTCCACTGAACTTTATAAACTAACAGATTTCCCACTGAAGTTTCAAATCTGACAGATTCACCCCTGAGCTTTGGAAAATTACGAATTAGACCCTAAAAAATTATGAAAAGGTGTGTATAATTTTGAAATACTTTCAGAAAATATATATATTTGCGAAAATTATTAAAAATACTTGTGGGTACATGAAAATTCCTTAAATATTAGGAATAATTATTAAAAATACCTGTGGGTACATGGAAATTTCTTAAATATTAGGAATAATTATTAAAAATACCTGTGGGTACACAAAAATTCCTTAAATATTAGGAATAATTATTAAAAATACCTGTGGGTACATGGAAATTCCTTAAATATTAGGAATATTTATTAAAAATACCTGTGGGTACATGAAAATTCCTTAAATATTAGGAATAATTATTAAAAATACTTGTGGGTACATGGAAATTCCTTAAATATTAGGAATATTAATTAAAAATACCCGTGGGTACATGGAAATTCCTTAAATATTAGGAATAATTATAAAAAATACCCGTGGGTACATGAAAATTTCTTAAATATTAGGAATAATTATTAAAAATACCTATGGGTACATAGAAATTCCTTAAATATTAGAAATAATTATTAAAAATACCTGTGGGTACATGATAATTCCTAAAATATTAGGGATGATTATTAAAAATACATGTGTGTACAAAAAAAATTCATTAAATATTAGGAAAAATACAAGAGAAATTATTTAAATATTTCCTTGGTAAGAAGGACAATAATTTATGTAGATAATACGTAAAAAGCCCCGTAGTTGCCTAAAAAGGCGTAAATAAAGGATCGTTTTCCCCAATTTTTTTGAAATTAAGACATTCATTTTTAGAATGACCATGAAATTTAGACAATATAAACCGTGAAAGGTTCATATAAATGTCAAATTAGCCTCGAATAAGGCAACAATCGTCGTAAATGTGTAGGTCGCTCCACACTTTGCAATAAGGCGATACTTGTGAAACACTAGTGTAAATAAAGTCCTAGGTAAAGGATAAAAAAGACCCCGAATCTCGAAAAAGGTCAATATAATTTCTACGAAAGCTTGAAAAGTTTTCCTATAAATTGGGGGGCAAATGATATGGGCTAAAAATAACCCTAGAAATATAATTAATGACGTATTAATTAGACCTAGATTGGTCCAAGAGTTAAGCCCAATTAATGAGGCCCCGAAACCCTAATTTTTTTTTAATTTCGTAATTAATAAAAAGGGAAAATCTATAGCTCATCAAAAGAGTCCAAACTGTGCCAACTTCATCAAAAAGTAGCCTCCAAGGCATACAAACCTAATAGGAGTCAGCCTCCTACAAAATAGGATTCACAATCCTGATCTAAGAAGGTGACTTGGCCCCTAAGTCACCTAATTCTACTCTAAATGCTGGGCTCCTAACGCCTATATAAAGGACCTGATCCTTCAATCAGAACTACGTTTTTTTGGCTTGATTCTCAGCATTGATTGAGATACGTAGGCATCTTTTGAGGGCAGATTTAGCCACGAAACACGAGACCAGCCATTAAAGCTCGAAAGCTCTTAAACCCTAGCATTAAATTCGCAAGCACTGTTTTTATTCCACAACACCATTCCTATTCCTCTTAGGAATTTTCCTCTCTACAGTACCAATTACTTCACTTATTTTTGTTATTCCCTAAAAATGAAATCACAGGATTGTAGAGGGGGGGGGGGGGGGTTGAATACAATCCTTTAAATTTCCAATTCTTTTCCAGACAAAGTTTCATTTAGAACAAAAATATAAAATTGCAGATAATAAAATACACAAGAATTAAAAATTCAGGTGGATTGATTGTTCCACCTGAGAGATTTTATTTGAAGAAATCTCTGTGTAGTTTTTGACCAAACTCACAACTGCAGTTACAATGTTTTTGTTTCAGCAATTTACAACAGAATATTGATTTATCTCTAGAAAACAAAGTCTGACTTCTTAACATAAAAAACATTGCTACACTTGGTTATATACTCCAAGTTTACAAGCAAAATTGAACTACATAGAATTGTACAGTAGGTAGAGTCCAAAAGCTTGCTTTTTCACTCTAAGTCCAATGGTCCTTGCAATGATTTACCTTTTAGCTAATTATCCTTGTAGAATCATCTCTTTTGACCATATGGAAATAGAATGCTTCCTTTTCTTTAGGGTTTCCCAAAATGCTGGTTTCCATGCTCTTTCTGTTTCATCAACCCATGTGACTTGTCAGGACTGTCCCTTTCACAATGTCAACTCTTAATTATTGAACTGGTATCGGTTGAGGTTAATGATATGGAATCCGTTGAAAGTGTTGTGATTGCATCCATTGAAACTCTCCAAGGTGCATCCATTGAAAGCTGAATGGCTATCCGTTGAAATACAATTTCACTTATGTAAAATTACAATGCACATAGTATTTACAATTAGCCTCCCTATTCTACATATCTATTTATAAGTCAACATGACTTGTTCAGCTTACACTATTACACTTCAACTGCTAGTATTTGAACCAAAAAGAGTATGTTACATTTAGACTTATCAAGAGATAATCTACCTTTCAACGGATACTGTAACAACATGCTATCCGCTGAAAGTTACATTTTCACTTATACAAATTTTACTAAGTTAAATTGGTTATCATCAGGAATCAACATAATTCCTAACAATCTCCCGCAATTTATGTCTGGTAGGGAATCATACATAAATTAAGGTCTTGATGATAACAAAACACTCCTAAAAAATATTCAGACAAAGATAAAATTTGTATTGAGCTTCATTAATGAAAAATATGAAAGACTTGAAGTGTGAAGTACTTTACAGAGAGAGTGCTCCTCTAGTCTGAGCATATTTATATCTTCTTCTTCTCTGTAGGAGGCTGAATCTTCTTCCTTACTTCTTTAGCATAATTGGCCTCAATTTGCTTTTGGAGCTTTCTGTAAAAGATGTCTTCTTCAAAAATTTTGGGGTCTAGCTTGGATTGCAACCACCTAAGGTATTTAGTACTAGCCTTAGATAGTTGATCCTCTAGTCTGAAGAATCTTCTACATCCCTCTTTATCTCTGAATTCCATCTTCCAATAGGGTTGGAGATGAATTCTTTGTCCATTGAAGGGAATCTTTAGCTTCCTTGGCAAACTGTTAGGATAGTTTCAACTAGCTCTTATATCCTCAATTTTCTTCATGACACTCCTTCTTGCAAACTCAAAGAATCCCCTAGTACTCTTGAAGCTTGAGAACACCTTGACCAAGGTTTGGTATCCTTCTCCTAGAATTCTCTGCAAGGGCCATGGTCTTTCTACTCCTCCTTTATAGACAAACATAAGTCTTTCTGGCATATTTTTGTACTTGTCAATGCCCCTGACTTCAATAAGTTCATCTAGAAAGAGATCCAAGTCTGAATACTCTTGTATGTCAGCAATGTAGAGATAATCTGCTTTGTCTTCAATTGGCTTGATAACTTGAGGAACAGGTTGGAATTTGATTGGTCCCTTAAGAGTTTTCTTCTTTGGCTCCCTTTTTCTCTTTTTCTTCTCAGCTTTCAATATGATCTTAGGGAATACCAAATCATCAAACTCTACGGGCTCATCTTTAAGTTCAATATGAGTTCCATGGAAGGTTGTGTCTTCTTGAGTTGAAGGATTCATTGTGTCATCAATTGTAACAGATTTGCCTTCAGTCTTCTTCACCACTTCTTCTTCTTCAGGGAAGACAGGCCTCCTGGCTTTGACCTTTAGCATCCTTATAGGATTTTTCTTAGGCACTGTCTTTCCTTTTTTTTCTTCTTCTTAGGAGGAGAGGCCACTCCTTTTTCAGCTTCACTCTTTTCATTTTCCAACTCATGCCATAGTTCTACTGCCAATCTAGCCTGTTTTTCAGGTGTATATTCATAACCATCAGGGTTGGCTTCTCTCACTAGTCTAGAGATTTCTTCTCTTTTGGCTTTATTAAATCTGGGGTGGCTGTTTGTGATCATGTACAGTGCCTTGCAATTTCTATAGATTACAGTCATCCCTTCTCTAGCCATTACATCAGAAGTCCCTTTGAACTTTTTAATTAAATTTCCCATCACTTTAGATTCATCAGGCTTGGGAAAGGGAAAGTCAAATTGTAAATTGTTTTTGCCATGATGCCTAAGTGGAGAACCAGTCCTTTTTCCTAGAGTAGGTTCAAATTCCTTGAGATATGAGGGTTCATCATCAAAAAGTCTCTCTAGGTAGACTATCTCTCGAGTTATCACCTTGAGAATTGTAGTGTGAACATGAGCTGGTTCTGAGGGATCTGATATTGAGATAGTTGGAGATGAAGTCACAACTTTGAAGATAGACTCCTTAATTAGCCTCTCAGAGTTCAAGATTCTTTGATTTATTCTCTCATTTATTTCCTTAGTCTTGAGTTCTAGCTGTTATTATTTAATCCTCATCTCTTCTTCACTCATCCCAGAAAAATCAAAGTCACTAGGATGAACTTCTGGAAGTGAAACTGGAGGAAGAACCACCCTTGTAAGCTGAAACTCACTTGGATTGGCAATTACTTGAGGTGATGTTTTCTCCTCCACAGTTGATGGCACACTTAGTTTTGCAGACTCCCCCTCAACTTGTGGCAGTCTTTGAGTTGTTGAAAGTGCTGGTTCAGAGACCACTGGTACATTCTCCCCCTTTTTGTTATCATCAAGGGTTTGAACAGGGCCAGTAGCATGTAGCAATTGTTGTAGGAGTTGAGTCTGCAAGGCTTGATTAGCTAGAAAGGTGTCCATTTGCTTTTTAACTTTGTCTATCCTCTCAGTGAGATTGGCCACATCCTTCACCAGTTTGTCCTGTTTGAATTTTTGAGAGGTAGTAGGAGCTACTCCGTCAATTCTCCTTTCTAGAGCACTCTTGGTCTTATAAATGTGGACCTTAATGTCATCAGTGTTGACTCTTTGTTGAAGAATGTGAGTTTGACTTAGTTGAAGAGATGACACAAAGTTTTGAGTGATGGTGGCATGAAGAGGATCAGTGGACTGTGAATCTGCAAATGCTCTTTGATAATGTTTGAGAATGACTGCCTTGGTGTCATTATGAACATAGGAGTTGGAGAACAACCAAGAAGGCAACTCTGTGAGAGTGGAAGGGCCTGCTTCTCCTCTTGAATCATTACTATCCTCTTCAAAGTTGATGTCATACTCAAAATCATCATCAGAAGCAATTGAAGGCAAATTGGAGATGGCATCTTTAGCTCCACTACACCATATATGGGCTTTAACAACGCTTTTTTCAGTGTTACAAGTAAAAGTGTAACCATATATGCCTTAAAATTGATCTAAGCCTACACTTTTTTGCTGTGTTAGCATTGCTATAAATTAGTGTTACTATAGATTTTATCCACTATCTATCGTAACGTGGAAGTCGATGTAACCGTTGATCTTTAAAAATTGTGTAGTCGTTGGTCTTTAGAATTAGTAAAAAATAGGCGGGCTTAGTATTTGTCCAAAATTTTGACTTACACTACTAGAAAAACTAGATTAGACATCGCACTTTAGACATCGGTTAGAAAAGCCACTGATGTGAAAAGTGTCTCTTACATCAGAAAAAATAAAACTGATAGCATGCTTTATTCTCAAATGTATGTGCTAGTACCATAGAATTTTTGATGCCCATAGTTTTACTCCATTCGTGCTCTACAAAAAGACCAGTGAAGCTTGGTTGGATTTGAATCAGCAAGTGAGAAAGTAGGAATCTGACCTTGGTTGCTGATTTCTACAACTCTTGATGCTTCTTGTCAAGTATGTGGTCCAAGAATGACTTGCACTTTCTCTGAATCAATCAGTCTAATGGCTGCATCATTAAATCAGTAAATAAATCACGAATTTGTTAGGATATATAATTGGTGCAGTAGCTAGCCAGTAGTTATTTAGACATTTACATTGTCCTATTTCCTGTTGCTTCCTGTGGCACAATCGTGGAAATTAAATGCTGCATTATGATCTGTGCTTTATTTTTCTAGTTGAATTAGTTTTTTTAATTTGATTGGGATGATGATCCTATAAAATGTCTCTTATTTTCTCTTATCAACTTCTATTGATTACATTGTTGTATATTTAAATCTGGCATTGATAGGGTAATCTTGAATAGTGAATAGTTTGAAATTCGGGAATCAACAACTAGTACGGTTTGCTCCAGTATTAGTGATACATTTTTTATATGACAAGTGGAAGTTCTATTATTAACCAGCATAGAAAATTCATGGACATGGAAGTGCTCTTAGTGCTTGACATTTAACTAAAGAGATATTAGAGATTTCATTTTACTTGAAGAATAAATACAATCTTAGTGAGGAAAAAGAACAGAAGTAGATCTAGTTTTTATGTGCTATCCATTACTGCTGCTGGTTTTTCTCTCGTGTGTGGCACTCTCCAGTTACTCTGAGTGCTTGCTTAGAGTATACTGCAGGATGACAAATAAAGTTTACTTGCTAGAGCTACCTTGGCAGGTTCCCCTTGGGAGTTTATCACTCGCAACACAAAACTTTGATTTGTTTATCTGCTAATATCATCTAATGCCATATGTAAGGAAATGTTTGCCTCCATACCAGCACAAGATGTGTTGTCTATAACTGCACCAATAACCACTTGTGTGCTTGTTGCTTGCTTTAGAGAAAACATGAACACGAAGGTGAAACAGAAGATAATGTAATAGTAAATTATGTTCACTGCTTTCTGATCTTTCTTATTCAGTTAGATGATAAAACTCAGCTGCAAGATTTTCTTAAAGCTATTATGCTCAACATCATACTATGTATTGGTTCAGTTAGATTGATCCTATCTCTCTTTATTGCAGGGTTATTGTTGTTCTAAGTAGTTAAAAGTGAAATCAAAGGGAAGAAGAATGAGGGAAGATGGCTTTGTCTTGGCACATTGCTAGCGTAAGGAAAAGCCACACCACAACTAGAGATGCAGCATTAACAGAAGTTTCTGAAATGAAATCTTCATTTGGTGAGCTAAAACAGAAGTTGCAGCACTTGGGGACCTATTGTGAAGATCTAAAAAGGGCTCTAAGGTAAGCAACACAAGGAAAGAATTACCAAGGTTTTGAAAAACTAGGAAATGTGCCTATATGAATGTAGTTTTGATATTTGGATGGTTTGGATTATGTAGTTAGTTTCGATATGAATTGGATAATGTAGTTGGCCTATTGAATTTTATATTTGGTTTTAGTATATATTGGCCTTTTGATTTCGATATTTGGTTTTGGTTTGGCTTTTTGATTTTGGTCATTTGATTTTGGTTTTTGGCCATGTCAAATAGGGTATCCATTTATTAAAAAAACACAGAACTTACATCACTTTCGCAAAAAACCGATGTTAAATATCACAAGTAACATCAGAACACTAATGGCTAAAGAATAGAAACCGATGTAAAAGAGAAACATAATCATCAGTTCCTTATTAAGAAACCGATGTTAAAAAGGAACATAGACATCGGTTCCTTATTAAGAAACCGATGTTAAAAAGGAACATAAACATCTGTTGCTTATTAAAAACCGATGTTAAAGATTAACATAGACATCGGCTAAAAACCGATGTCTAATACCCCTACCTTTCTCTACATATGCAAAGACATCACTTCTTTTTTTCAATAGACATCGGTTTTTAGCCGATGTCTAATGCAGTTTTTCTAGTAGTGTTACTTAAGTAGGCGGGCTAAAAAATTTGTCCAAATATTTCAATTAAGCGGGTCAAATTTCAGTATTTCCCCACTCTCAATTATTCACTATGTCTCAACACCCTCTCTCTCTCTCTCTCTCTCTCTCTCTCTCTCTCTCTCTCTCCCTCTCCCTCTCTCAACTCTCTCCCAAATTTCAATTAAACATATATCCATACCTAGAAATTATAGGGCTTTCTCTCTATGGGTTCTTCACAGGTTCTCTCTCTACGGGCTCTCTACAATTAGGGCTTGTAGATTAGAATTTTATTCGGGTTCAATTACGGTTCAATTTGGTTCGATTGGGTTCAATTGCTTGTTTAACTGCCTTCTTCATGTATTTTACTACCTTCTTTTTGTTTGTATGTTTAATTGCTTGTCTTTTGAGGATGTTGATGTGTTGGACGATGATTCTTGTGATTGTCTTTGGTGTTATGAGGTACGTATTTTGTTATATGAATTCTGGTTTTCTTATTGTGTTTGTTATGTTTTTATTTAGTTTTGGTGTTCATAGCATTCTTGTTAATATGGTAACATGATTTTTTTCATAGCTGATGGTGAAGGCCTTCCCCGTTCACTAGTTGAGAATGAAACACGATTTTCCCATCAAATTTTGAATTTGTTTCCTCTTCATGTTTTCCAGGGATTGAGTTTATCAATATTTTTAATAAATCTCTTTGTTTCTATATTAGTAATTTAGTATCCATTATTGTTAAATATTCACACTGCTTCCCTCTCTTCTTTGTCAGACTAAATTTGTGATCCAGATGCTGATGACTGCAAGTGAACTCATTACGACAGGAGTCGAATCGCAGAAGCATGGACACAGGCACGTGGTAGATGCTCGTACATTAGTACAAGTTTTATGCCACAAGAAAGATAAAGAAGCATCCCAGTTCTTAAAATTGCACTGTCAGCTGCCTGCATCATCAGGTGATTTTGATCTTCAAACATATTACAGCTTATCCATGTTTAATATAAAACTTGTGGTCGTTACTTTTCCTGCACAAGAAAATTTATTATGGTATGTCGCTTGCACAAATCATCTTAGTAAATACATGTATGATGTTTTATCTTTGTTGTATGCTTAAACATATAACGATCATAACTACCTGTTGTATGTGCAGTGGTTTCTTATCAACTCTGAGATTGAAAACTAACATTTGAGGTGAAGTCTTTTAATAAAGTTAGCTTAACTTCTTCAGTGATTTGCCTGTAATATTCAACTAATATTCAACTGTAATTTCTTTTAAGTTGTAGTTTTTCTTACCTAATTACATACTGTAGCTAATTATTATGTCCAATGAAATCTTGGTTGAGGTAATTCCTAATGACTTCTGCAATTGTATGCATCGTCCATTTGTTATCTAATTTCAGCCATGCTTCCTAGCGCAACCATAAGCATTATGCAGTTGCAACTGCAACATGTTGGGAGATCTCAAAAAAAATGATTGGATGTTCAACTATTAGGATTTGTTGTTTTTCCCGTTTAGGGCATTCAGTTGTCCTATTTAAATTATATTTTCTTCCATCTAAAAATCTGGTTTCCCATGTCTGTATTTTTACTTCTATGGTTTTCTGTGAGGCTGGTTGTCTGAACGATTTTTTTATCATAATTTGAGGTTGTATAAAGAGATAAGTATAAAGGTCCGAGATATTAAGATAACAAGTCATTTAAACGATGGAGATACGAAAATAAAAGTGAAATAAATACGAATTTCGAACCTATAGAGTGAGAACGGTGGAGACTATTATTGTAAGTGAAATAAAAGTCTAGAGAACCTCCTAACTCATGAAAAGGAATAATGAGGATATGCTACTATCTCCAACCAATAATTTTACGAAACCCTTAATTATTTAACTGTGAAGGCCAGCGCTTATAACATGTGTCAACTAAATTTAAATAGAAAATAGATCTTTAAAAAAAAATCATATAATGTAAAAGTTATGGTACTTAGGTGTCCAGTGTTAAATAAAGAATGTCAAAGATGGTACGTATATGAAGACTTCTTGTTGTTTTTTTGTTATAGTAGCTAGATGACTTAATATGGAACCGAAATCCCCTAAACCCCTCATTAACTAGAACCCGCTACAGTAGAGACTTTGGAAAGTAGCTGTCATTCAAACAAAGAATAATGTTTAATTATCAAAGTACTTTTTTCTTGAAATGTATCTTAATATGCTGCCAACCTCTTCCACACAATCATGTATCATGTTTTATGTTAATTCTATGAAAACAAGGCAGTGGCCGAGGGTAATTGAACATCTTACCTTTTAAATGACATACAGTTTATGATCTTAAAATTTTATTTTGGTTAACTATATGCTGTTTGGCTGCTTTCTTTCGGACACCATCATTTTTCTCAAGCATCCTAGAGGCATATTGAACTGGTCGAGGACATGTTATGGTAAGAGGAAAGACGGATATTGAAGTACTTGATGCCAGAACCAAGCGCATAACGATTATCATTAAAGAGGTAGCTCTCCCGATGTGTATCATGACACATAAGGATAATGCTACGGTCTCAAATAGCCTGTATAAACTGATCACTAAAACGTCGAATTTCACTTTGTGATGTATTGTGTATTATGTCGTTTGTCTCCATCTTATGCTTTGAAATTGAAACAGATACCATATTAGACAAAAAAAGCCTCTCTTGTTGAGAAAATCGCAGAGCATGTGGAGAACAAGGTAAATGTATAATCTTTTCAGGTTAATTGATGAACGTTAATTTTATCAAAAGTAAATTTGCATTTTTATGTGTTTTTTTTTGTTTTGAAAGCATATAAAAAAATTTAATCTTAAGGAAAAGGTACACTTTTTGGGATTCTTAATGCCTTAATGTTTGTCAAGTATCTTTCAAGGCGCGGAAGTGATTCGCATTTCGCGGCATCTACCTACCTTTGGTTGTGCTAAGATAGCTCTAAGCAATTGATAACTACCACGATGCATTAATTAAAATTATTTTAAGTTACTTTCATGTGCACTCTGTTATGTACTGTTGGGTTTCAACAAGAGATAACTAAAAATTATTTAGTTACTGTTATCTACTGTGGATGTCAAATGAATGCGACAAGAGAAGGCAAAATGAAAATGAACAAATGACAACTTTAGTGCATTTAGTAAGTACATTGATAGGCAGTATAGACGCTTTAGACTTTTGTCTCTACTTTGCAGTAAGACGTCTTAGTCCCTTAGCTATAAAGTTTAAACCACTGAATCAAAAAAATACAGCCGCATTCAGCCTTCTACCTATCAAAACCAGCAATGTAGTTGACTACATCAGAGTATGCTTTTTTAAAGTTTTTTCCAAATAACATTAAATTTATGTCTATGTCTGTTGCATTCTATGTCTTTAAATGTAAGTTTGTTCTTCTGTGACCAAAGGTAGTACTATTTAAATATGAAAAAGGTCTACGTATTTTGGGACGACTCATTCATAAAGGACATCTAGTGTAAATGAAGCACTCATTGATTTCTTGGTTTGCTGCGCCTCATTAGCCTCTTCGATTTTAGTTAGAGTGTAGAATTCCAAAAGATAAGAGGCAGGAGTACAACTATCCTTTGAGTCGTCCATATCTACCTCGCCTGTCATTATGAAGCACTCTTAGGAAGAGATATCAATAAAGCTTGGTGGCGCTAGGCAATGGAAATGAAGTACCTGGTTATAATAATTAAAGAATGAAAGACATATGTTTAGGCCTATTTGTAAACACCGAGGATTTGACTCAACTTAAACAAGAATGTAATAAGTAAATAATAAGTTTAACTGTCACAGGAATCTCAGAAGATAACATCAGTCAAAAGAATGAGATTAAAAGTCATCTACAGACTTGAAGTAATTCCCCTTTTTGAGATCAGAAAACATTTTAAATAACTATTGGAACCTTACGTAGTATTTAAATAAGGTTTTATGATTTTTAAATCATATTTGGAATATTTAATAAATATTCAAATAATAAATATGGAATTATGATTCAATATAATTCCACTTAAGTGAATATTCAAATTAATATTCACTTAATTAAATAAATATTAAAATATCAAAATAATAAATATTTAATTATTATTCAATACGATTCCACTTAAGTGAATATTCAAAATAACATTCACTTAATTAAATAAATATTGAATTATTATTCAATATAAATCCCCTTTAGTGAATATTCAAAATAATATTCACTTAATTAAATAAATATCCAAATAAGATTTATAATAATATTATTTAAATATCTCACATTAAATATCCAATAATATATATATTGGAATATTTAATCAACATTTTAAGAATATAACTGTCCCTGGAACCCTCCAGCTTCTAACAGTATAATCAGTACAAAATACTAATTTGACTCCCGGTCTAATATTTTAAAATCATCGTACGAGTTCTCTATCCTTAGAGCCTTTAAAACCTCGGTTTATATCTAGTATTTACATAGCATATAAACCTTATATCTTATAAAGTTTTTTTTATCAAAAGCGTAAACAGTTATAAATCTTTTCACAATATTAAAGCAGAATATATATCACGTACACCACAGTAAATCACAACAGCATCACTTATAGGATGCAGGGTTTGAAAACTTGCATCTATCATATGCATATTATCATCTCCATAGTTTAAAAATCCAACCACATCCATATACGATGTACGGTTTGAAAGCATGCATAATATCATATGCATTTGAAAGCATGCATCTATCATATGCATCATTAGTATAAGTAATTTAAAATTACAGCATGGAATGAGAAAAATTGCCTCGGGTCCTTGGTTGTCATGGGTTCGAGAACTTGCCGGAAAATCTATAAACAAAGAAATACCTGATCAGTCCCCTGGCTTAATCATTTATAGTGCATTTAACTTAAGCACTAACATTCTATTAACGAACATCAAATGTCTCGCTCTTGGTCACTTATAACCTCATGACATTCCTTAAACTCTTAAGTCAAAAGTTTGGTTGATAATTCATTCACAAACCCAAGTACTTCACCATTACTAAACTTATGGTTTTAACCATCCCTTTAAGGGTATTTCACTCGCGCAACTCTTGTTCCCGCATTTTTATAAAATCGAAAACTTATATTTTTAACACGAAACCTTCTCGGTTCCCTTCCTAACTGTCCATAATAGTATCCACATTAATTACATGACCCAATTCCATTTTTAAGGGGCTTGATCATAATCTCAAAGTTCATATAATGAACTACTTAGTTATCCGAAACCGCTTTCGCTAAAACGGATATTTCTCCTAAACCGTAAATCGAAACGATACGATTCTTTGGCTAAAACAAACTACAAAACAGAGTCTACATGATCATGGTCAGAAAACCTCATTGTTATGTCTAGAAGGTAGCCGTGGTCTCTGTCTAAGTTTTCTAAGGAAAATCCGACATGGTAACGACGCTTAATCGTGATTCCCGTGTTTAAAACACTCAAATCAATCCATTAACACAACCAAACCATAAATACTTCTCATTCATCATCTAAACCAACTCATAATATTTAACCAACAACTCCATTCAAATATTTACTAGTTCAACCATCAAGATAATCACTAAACAATCATTATAACCAAGGATTCAACCTTTAATCCATACTATCTCAACTATCATCAAACTAATCATAAAAATCGAATTATAATTAAAGGTTTGAGATGTTTATACCTTCCTTGATGCTTGGTAAGGACTATCAATAGCTTATATATCCTTGCTTGATCCTTAAACAACCTTTACAAGCCTTAAACTTCAAGAACAAATCAAGAACACTAAAATTTACTATCCAAAACACTATTCATGCTCATCTTATAATCAAGATTTGGATATGATATCATCCATGGATGAAGCTAGGATTTAGATATTACCTTAGTTTATGGATGAGGGTGATTTAGAGCCCAATAACATGAATTATGGTTGAGTAGAAATGGAGGAAAAAATTTCTTATCTTTGTGAACAAGAAAGGGCCGAATGTTCTTCATCTTTGATGATTCTCCTTTCTTGATTTTCTTTTCTTTTTGTTTTTGTTCAAATAATGCTAAATTGGATGCATCCATTTTGTGTGGTTGTGGTGGAGTTTTGTCATTCAAGACACATGGCTTTTAACTTGTGGTTTGTGGTGAAAGTGGTGACAAGGTGGTGATTCATCACCTTGTCATCACTTGTCATCACCTATATCACCCTCCTGCATCATGCTTATGTCATTTCTTGTATCATCAATCCTCTTATATGATGCACTTCATGATCTTATGTGATACTTTCCCTTCGGTTAGGGTTTAATCCATAATTCGTTACGCTTATGTTTCGCGATAGGTTCCAGTGATTTTAAAAACGTTTCTCTGTACCAATGTTAGGAGATACTTCCTTGATCTTTCCATTACCTTGGTTTAATATATGATCCTATATTTCTTACCTTGGCTTAAGATATGATCTTGGATTTTTCATTCGACATACTTTCTCAAAACGATCAAATCAATACATCCTTGATTGTCCAGTGAATAGTGATTTAAAACTCGAATGGAAATCTTCTGATTCTGATCGCGTTTACATTCACTTATTCTCCTTATATATCACTAATATAACTTCGAAACATTCATTCCATGTCTTCCATATAGTGTGGTCTGAAATATTTTTCATCAGAAAATTCAAAATTCACTATTCATCGACATTTACTATTCATCAAATTTTTTTAACTAAGTCCAAAATTTGGGGTTATTACAGGTTTTGCAGTTGCTAATAATCTTCGTATCAATTTTGGCCATCTCATCTGGAATCATTTGGCTAGAAGAGTTCTAGTGGCCAGGAGTGATCATTCTAATGGTAGGAAAGTAAAATGTTTTTATCCTCGCTTTCTTACTCTAATGATTAATCATGTACTCACTGATGAACACAAACAGTTGTTTAGTCTTGGTATGTCTGAACCCTGTCAGACTACTCATGTTAAATTTTTTCAAAGACTAAACACCACCTTCAAATATCTCAGAGTCCCTGTGGTCATTACACCTTTTATTACCCAGTTTATTCAACTCCCTGCTTTTGGAGTGCCAGTCCTTGAGCAACAACCTCCAGTGGATCAATCCACCTATGCTGGAACTGAAGATGCAACTCCATTACAGGTAGTATTTCCTAACCCAGGCTCTTCATCTCATAATATTACTGAAACCCAAGAGGTTCATAGGGCTGACCATGAGTTTGTAGAACCACAAACTCTATCCCATGTCATAGAGCCAAACACTGAGTCAACTCCAATAACCACTCAACCTGAGCTTAATGTACATATCAGTCATGGTAGTGGAGAAGATTCTATGAGAGAACCCACAGCTCTGTCTCCACCACTGAAAAAGAGAAAAACATACAGGGAGACATCTGTTAGCCCATCTGTATCCTCCCAACAGGAGATGGACTTTGATATGGCCAATGAACAGTATCTAGAAACACTCTCTCAACAGGGTAAATCTATTGAACAAAGCCATAGGGCCACAACAATCTGTACTGAGTCAAGCACACTCCCATTACTCACAATGGGAGAAGACATCCAAATAGATGATGTTAGATCAAGATTCAATGACATCATCAGGATTGCATGGTCGTCAGGATCAGAGTGAATATCAGGACTGGGATCAGGATTGATCATCAGGACTGGAAGCTGATCAGGATTCCTACTTCGAGTTATATTTGGAGTCTAGTTAAATAAGGAAGATTATTCTGTCGGTTCCTGGTTTGTAGTAATGTAGCTATCGATTAAGGATAGGTTTCAATCTTTGTAATTGATTAGGACTTATCATTGATAGAGAAGCTGTGTAGTATATAAACACAGTTTTAGGTTTCGATTTATGTGAGACAGAGAGGGTAAACATAATCGATAACACACTCGAGTATTTTTGTATTAGAAGTTCTCAAGAACTTCAGAATTTCTTGAGAGAGTTTTTGTAATCTAGCAGCTCTCAAGAACACAGAATTTCTTGAGAGAGTTTGTAACAGTTTTATATATCAGATTTAATAAAGCTGTTATCATTCTTTCATATTTGTGATTAATATCTTATTAAGTCGAGAATCTTATACAATTGTATTCAACCCCCCTTCTATAATTGTTTATTATTGGGCAACAATTGGTATCAGAGCAAACTGATTTAATTTGAATCAGATACGGTCTAAGATGTCGACAACAAAGTATGAAAGCATGAAAATTCCCATCCTGAAGAAATCAGAATATCCAACATGGAAGGTAAAGATGTTAATGTACCTGGAGGCTATGGATCCAGACTATCTGGACAGAATTCGTGATGGACCATATATTCCTACAAGGATTGTAGAACGAACAGACACTGTACCTGAACATTATGTGGTCAAGGCCAAGAGTGACTGGACTCCAGAAGAAAAAGCTCATGTACTCAGAGAACCAAAGATAAAGAACATACTGCACAGTAGTCTTGATGCTGTCATGTCCAACAGAGTGATTGCATGCAAGTCTGCTAAAGAAATCTGGGATACCTTGGAAACTCAGTGCCAGGGATCTGCATCTGTCAAGAAGAACAGAAGGGCTCTATTGATTCAAGAATATGAACAATTCGATGCTTGACCTGATGAGAGCATAACTGATTTATATGATAGATTTCTGACACTTCTGAACAGTTTATCTTTAGTTGACAAGGAGTATGAAACTAAAGATTCGAACACCAAGTTTCTAAGAGCTTTACCTGAAGAATGGGATACTCAGACCTCGATCATTAGACATCAGTATGATCTCAACACTGTGTCTCTTGATGAAGTCTATGGAATGCTAAGAACTCATGATCTTGAAGTTCAACAGAGAAAGAATAAGAAAAACAGCAAGGCAAAATCTATTGCTTTGAAAGCAGAGGCTAAATCAAAAGGAAAAGCTGTGGAGGTCACTAGAAGGAAAACAAGAGTAGATGAGTCAGATCCTGATGACTCTTCATCAGATACTGATGGAAATCCTGATGCCAATACTGATGATGACTCTTCTGACTCAGACATGGAAGAGATGGTTGCTATGATTGTCAGAAGCTTCAAAAAGATGAAGTTCAGGAAGGCTAGAAGACAAGGCAACTTCCAGAAAAGGACCTTCAATGCAAACAAAGACAAGAATATCAAAAAGGACAGCAAGGGTAGCAAATTTGACAAGTCAAAGGTTAGATGCTACAAGTGTAATGGTATGGGTCACTTTGCTAGTGAGTGCAAGAAGACAAAGGCACTCATTACATCAAGCAAGGATCGGATGGACTCTTCCTCAGAATCTGATACTGAGGTGGTCAACTATGCACTAATGGCCAATACTGATGATACTGCTATTCCTGATGATAAGGGTAAAAGGAAAAATGTGTTAGTCATGGATAGTGGATGCTCTGTGCACATGACTGGAAACAAAGCCCTGTTATCAGAATATAAGGAAAAAGCTGGCCCAACTGTGTCTTATGGAGATGGCAACATTGGATAAACTTTGGGATATGGCAATATAATCATTGGAAATGTCATCATTGAGAAAGTAGCTCTAGTGAAAGGACTAAAACACAATCTGTTGAGTATTAGTCAAATCACTGACAGAGGTTATCATGTCAACTTCTATTCCACACATTGTGAAGTAGTCTGCAAAGAAACAGGGAAGATAGCACTGACTGGCTACAGACATGGTAACATTTATGAAGCCAATATTCTCTCAAATACTGATGACTCCCCTACATGTCTCATCAGTAAAGCATCAGTAGATGAAAGTTGGAATTGGCACAAGAAGCTTTCTCATCTCAACTTCAGCAATATCAATGAGTTGGTTAAGAAAGATTTAGTGAGAGGATTACCTAAAGTTTTATATACTCCTGATGGACTTTGTGATGCATGTCAAAAAGCTAAACATAGAAGGACATCATTTAAGAGTAAATCTGAATCCTTTATTGAAGAACCATATCACATGCTGCATCTTGATCTATTTAGACCAGTCAATATTATGTCCATCAGCAAGAAAAGGTACACTCTTGTAATTGTTGATGAATATTCTAGATTCACCTGGGTGTACTTTATGCACAGAAAAGATGAAACTCCTGAAATACTGTTGGATCATATGAGAATGATTGAGACAACCACAAAGTACAAAGTCAAGATACTGAGGAGTGATAATGGTACTGAATTCAAGAATTCAAAGATGGAAGAGTTCTGCAAATACAAAGGAATTATTCAACAATTCTCTGCTCCAGGCACACCTCAGCAAAATGGAGTAGTTGAAAGGAAAAATAGAACTCTTATTGAAGCTGGCAGAACTATGTTGGAAGAAGCTAAATTACCTACATATTTCTGGGCAGAAGCAGTCAACACAGCATGCTATACTCAAAATCTCACATTGATAAACAGACATGGTGTTACTCCTTATCAATCACTCAAGGAGAAGAAACCAAGTTTGAAGCATCTGCATGTGTTTGGCTGTAAATGTTTTGTTCTCAGAACTCATCCTGAACAGCTAGGAAAGTTTGAAACAAAGGCTGATGAAGGAATTTTCATAGGCTATCCTACATCAAGAGCCTTTAGAGTTTTTAACTTGAGAACAAGAACTGTCATGGAGTCAATACATGTATCTTTTGATGATAAGAAGATAATTGGATTGAATGAAGACTCACATGATAGACTGATTTTTGAAAATGAAGCTACCAAGGAACCTGAAGAAAATGAATCAGATCCTGTCAGTTCATCAGATCCTGTTGCAAGACTAGAAGCCATCAGGATCTTTCTGGCATATGCAGCTCATAAGAAATTCAAGGTTTTCCAGATGGATGTGAAAAGTGCTTTCTTAAATGGTGAACTGGAAGAAGAAGTCTATTTTGAACAACCTCCTGGTTTCATTGATCCAAAATATCCAAATCATGTTTACAGATTGGATAAGGCACTTTATGGACTAAAGCAAGCTCCAAGAGCATGGTACGAAACCTTAGCTCAATTCTTATTGGAAAGTGGATTCAAAAGAGGTACTATTGATAAAACTCTATTCTATTTGAATCATGGTAAGGATTTGCTTTTAGTTCAGATTTATGTTGATGATATCATTTTTGGGTCAACAAACAATAAGCTGTGTGAAAAGTTTTCTAAGCTTATGCAGTCAAGATATCAAATGAGCATGATGTGAGAAATGAGTTATTTTCTTGGTCTTCAAGTTAAACAGACTGATGATGGCATTTTTATCAATCAGTCTAAGTATACAAGGAATTTGTTGAAAAGGTTTAACATGGAAGACTGTGCTACTGCAAGTACTCCCATTGCTACAGCTACCAAACTTGATCCTGATCAAGGTACTGAGGTAGATGTAACTCACTACAGAGGAATTATTGGCTCTTTATTGTATCTCACTGCAAGTAGACCAGATATCATGTTTGCAACCTGTCTGTGTGCAAGATTTCAAGCAAAACCTAGGGAACCTCATCTGATTGCAGTTAAAAGAATTTTCAGATATCTCAAAGGCACTCCTTCTCTTGGTCTTTGGTATGTAAGAGAATCAGATTTTGGTTTGTGTGGTTATTTAGATGCTGATTTTGCAGGATACAAAATAGGCAGGAAAAGTACTTCAGGAAGCTGTCAATTTTTGGGTGGTAGACTAGTTTCATGGTTTAGTAAGAAGTAAAAGTCTATCTCAACTTCAACAGCAGAAGCTGAGTACATTGCTGCAAGAAGCTGTTGTGCTCTGATAATGTGGATGAGAAATCAGTTGTTAGATTATGGCCTGTCATACTCAAAAATCCCTATTTATTGTGATACCCAAAGTGCTATTGCAATGACAGGAAATCCAGTTCAGCATTCTCTTACTAAGCACATCAGTATTAGATATCATTTCATAAGAGAACAGGTTCTGGAAGGAACAATTGAACTTCACTTTGTTCCTACTGATCAACAACTGGCTTATATATTCACCAAGCCACTGCCTGAAGCTACATTCAATAAGTTGGTGAATGAACTTGGAATGATGAACTTTGAGAATTTCTGAGAAAAGCTACAAAGAAGAAATCGTGATGACTGTCAAATTCTGATGGTCATTCAGAAAGGAAAGAAAAGAAGATGAACAATTGAGAGAATTGATAAATTTCATTAATACTTGAAGCTGTTTACAAATGGAAAAGGAAAATTACATTGTTTTCTAGTCTAGTTTTCTATTCAGGAACACATGCCCTGTAAATTAGCATGAATGCTCATGAGCAGCTTCACAGTCCATCAGTATTGAAAGGTCTCTTGTTCCATCCTTAAAGGACAAGAAGAGGAGCTGATGCACTTGAAGGCGGATCGTCACCGTGACCATCGGGACTTTTCCGTGCCTCCAACTTGCATGACATACAAGCATCACGGATCCTCTTTCTTCTCTCAAGCTCTCGTTCGAGCTCCTCAGCGTCATCATCATCTTCATCCTCGTCGTCTTCATCCTCTTCATCATTGAGAATGATGAGATTGTCAAGAGGATTTCAGTCAGGATTTGCCTACTGGAAGTTGTGTCAAAGCACATCAACCATTGCATTAACAAAGGCCTCATGTTCCTGAGGATCAGGAACAGGTTGAGGACCTTCATTTTCTGCAATTTCTGCTAGAACCTGATCCATCTCCTGCTAGATTAACTCTATGTCACGGAGTTCTTGATCAGGTAACGCATCTTGTTGGTTATTAGCAGCCATGGAGAAACGAAGAAGATGAAAGGTTTTCGTAAGTTTTTCTCTGTGGAGAGGGTTTGTGTATTTTTGATGATAAGTGATTATACTGTTTAACACTCTCTTTTATAGAGATTATTTGTTAAGGCTGCAGGTCATTTGCTTATTCTCGAGGCGACGGTTCAGTTTTCCATGACTATTTTGCTTTGATAAATGGTAAGAATGTTTTAGTGGGTTCTACATCATTCATTTGGTGAATTTAAAAAAAAAACATTTTTCAGGATTAGTGAAATAAAATTTTGTTTTCTTAAATGAAATTTTATTTTTACTTCAAATAGAAAATATTTTTTAATCCTGACAAGGCAAATGGTTTTATTGGAAATGCTTTTATTCCTGACGAGGTTAGGTTTTTCTTACATCAGAAAATGCCTACTTGTTATGGATTACTTTCTCATGCTATGGGGCAAGGCCAATCACACCTTGTTCCTAGCCCAAACATTCAACAGCCACCTCTAATGTCTCTCAAAAGACGTTAGTTGTAAAAGCAAAGAAATCAGCTAGAACTGATGTGTTTGGAAGGCAATCAGGTTCATAGGATTTTTCCTCTACACCACTCACTAAAAAGAAGTTACAAGGGGGTGTACAAGGGGTCCTGGTGAAGACAGCTGCTAAGGGTGTTGAGGCTGTTTCTGTTAAAAGGAAGTTAGTGCTCAGGGATGAGACTGATTCAGAGGATGATTTACCTATATCCTCTATAATGAATGTGAATACGGAAGTTGTTGATATTGCTATTGAAGCTGTGGTACTATCATCAAAGCCACAAAAGAAAAGGAAATTATCTAAGAGCAGGTATCATATTCCTTTCGAAAAGAAGCAGGATACTGATGAACAAGACACTCCTATTCTAAATGAGCAATCAATTTTAGCTGCTCAAACAAATCCTGATGTTAGTATTCCTGATACTGCACCAAGTCAAGTGGTTACTATTTCAGACTCTCCAGCACAGGACTCTCCAACAAAAAGACATGTTGATATTTCATGGGAGAAGTATGGTGCTGTTGCTTCCAATCTTGGGATTAAACATCCAATGGAAAAGCTAAGGAAAGCAGGAGAGTTAGTGTTTTCTAGACAGAAGAAACTGAAGGGATCAAGCCCACAAGAACCTGGACCTCAAAGTGGTTCAGCAGCTCTTACTGATGATCCAGCCACACAAGAACCACTCAATCAAAGTTTGGGTGAAGGCTTAGCAATCAGAATGGTCACACAAGAATCATCTTCTCAAAGTGAAGATGCAGGCCAAGCTACAGTTTCTGAGAAATTTCCTAACAATGCTCAAGGGATTTCTGGTGCAGATGAAGTTCAAAGATTGGTCGAGGACACTGTCAATGAGGGAAGCACACAAGAACCTCCAACTCAAAGTGTTGAAGAAGCTTCAGAACCTCATGCTACACAAGAACCATCAGTAACCAACACTGATGCAAGCTTATCAAATCCTGACAATGTTACTCTTGATGCTAGTGGTACTCCTGATGTTGAGCCAATTTTGATACAACCACTAAGATCACGACCAATGGACCATCCTATCACAGATTCACAGGATAAACGGAAAGGTATAGCTATTCCTGATCCTGATGTTACTCATGATGATGACGATGATTCTGATGATAGCGATGATGAAAATAATGATGAGAAGGAACAGCTTGCCAGAGTTCTAAAATCTAGTCTTGGAACTAACTTTGGTTCGTCAAGCACATTCATGGCTGGCAAGGCTTCTACTGGAAAAGACTTCAGACAAGACTTTTCTATTCATTCTGAAATTGATCCTGCTGAGCAATTGAAAAGGCATCAATGGGAAAACGAATGGTATAGGTCTGATGAATCTGTCAGCTATCCATATGCCTTGGATCATGCTTAAGAAGCAGTGAAGATGATAGAGAATCTAGATTTGAAGAATCATTTGAAGGCTACAACTCTTTTATCTAAAAGCCTGAAACATGAGATTGATTCTGTCAAAGCTGCAACTGAGTTGGTGAGGGAAGATATTTCTATGAGTTTTACAAAGGTGCCCACTGCTCTTCAACTAAGGATAGTGGAATCCCAAGTGAAATATGTTGTTTCTGAACAAACTTCCATCAACAGAAGGATTGATTCTCTTGATACAAAGGTAACTGACATTCAAACTTCTCTTGCCTTAATTTTGAATATATTGTCAAATGCTGATGTCAAAAAGGGGGAGAAGGTAAGTCAGACAAAATGTACACCTGATCTAGTATTGAGAAATAATGATGATGATACTGGAAATGATGGTAGTGACAAAATTCTACAAGGAGAAACCTCTGATGTTGCTGTTATGAAGACAATTCAAACTTCTCAAAGTCAAACAACGCAGTCAACTCATGTTTCTGATTCTGGAGTAAGGACAGTAAGAACATTGGTGCAATCTCAGATCCTGACGGAAGAACAAATCCTGACAGGTGATAAAATCCGGATGCCTGGTCAGGAACAGACTCTTGCTACAATTCCTGAAGGTGATGAAGATGTGATTATTGATAATCCTGAAGATGCATCAAATCTATTCCAGAAGTTCTCTACAAAAGATGGCAGAATTGTTACTCTATATCACACTGATAAAAGAGTTCAACAATTATTTGCAAGAAAAGCACTCTCTACAGCAAGTAAAGAATATCCTGATCTCTCACATGAAGAATTCTTAAGACAACAGAGAGAAATGATGGAAAGCTTTAATAACCCTGCTCCTGTTAGAGGAAGAGGAGGCAGAGGTAGGAGAGGAGCTAGAAGAGGTTCTTCAACTCAAACAGTGCCTAGACAAACAAGGTCTAGAGGTTTATTAATAGAAGAAATTCCTGAACCTACTCAAACTCTAGTAGTTCCTGACAGGTCTGCTTTTGGTGATGATGGAAATGTTGAAGAAGAACCTGAATTAAGAAGAAAGCCAAGACAATTAATTCTCTGCAATACAAATCAAATTGAAGATTCTAATCCTAATATTGTTCCTGACAATGTTCAAGATCCCGATGAATCTGAAATTCTGCAAGAGATTGATTTCTTAATCTTATCTACTGTGGTTGATTCTCACAATAAGGAAGTGGATGAAGAAGAAGAAGCCAAAAGAAGAGAAATCACAAGAAGAACAAATAGAGATTTCAATCTCTATGTACAAAGGCTTAAACTCTCGAACAGAAGATTATAGAGAAATTCAAGCAGACAAGAATCTTTACTAGAAAGAAGCTATTCTTTTGAAAAGGAGAAAGATAAGAAGTGGAAACACATAAGTACACTGAGGTGTAATACGCCTATCAATTTTCAGAATGGAGGAATTATAACAAGTGCTTCAAGTGTTGTTGATTTGTCTGATATGGTTAGATCAAAAGCACCCTGGCTACGAATGTTTTCAAATCTGAAGCAATTGACAAGTAATTCAAGAGGAGGTATTGGACACATGGATACTGAATATCTGAATATGTCATATGTTGATCCTTACTCCTTGAATGAAATTGGAGGTACTTTAACTTCTGAAAACCTGAAAAATTTATTAGCTGTTGATATAGTTATAGATTGTCATGATGGTATTGAAAAGAAAGAAAAGCTTCTATACTTCATGAAAGATGGTAGTGTGAAGATTCTGTGCATTCAAGATCTGCTGATGAAAACTACACAGGAACTGGAATATGTTCATTATCTGTTAAGATGGAAGAATAAAGTGTGCAAAGAATGAAGTGACATGATCTTGTCAACAATAAGAAGAAGACTGGATGGAAACAGAAATTTCAATGCTAATTATACTCCCATGTACTTAAATCAAATAGGTCAAAATGTGGAAATGCAAAGGGGTACTACTGTTAAAGAAGTGACTTTTGGCATGACTCAACTTACTCTCAATCCTGATGGGAAGGAAATTGCTTATCTTTTGCTTGAAGAGCACAGTCTACAGAGAAGCTCCATTCAGAATCTCAGAGCAGCTATTTACCAGATTAATGAGGAAGATGAAGAACTCAGAAATCTTAAGGAAAGACTGATTCAAATTCTTGAAGAAAAAGAAGAAAATTTGTTATTCAACTTCTTGAAGATGAATATGTTCTATCAAAGAATTTAAACAGATAAGTTGCTGCTGTTATTTGTACATTTTGCAAATATGTTTGTGACATCATTGAATCTTAGGAATCTATACTTTATTTCACAAAGTATAAGATTGGGGGAGATTGTTAGATCAGGATTCAATGATCGTCAGGATCTAGACTTCAACTGATCAGGATTGCTGACATCATCAGGATTGCATGGTCGTCGGGATCAAAGTGAATATCAGGACTGGGATCAGGATTGATCATCAGGACTGGAAGATGATCAGGATTCCTACTTCGAGTTATATTTGGAGTCTAGTTAAATAAGGAAGATTATTCTGTCGGTTCCTGGTTTGTAGTAATGTAGCTATCGATTAAGGATAGTGTTAGATATAATTGCTGACGTTTGTTCATCAGTGTTTAAGTACCAGGTACTCAACAGAGTTTAATAGAAGCTAGTCAGAGTTTGATAAAGTTTGACGGGGTGAAGAGTTTATTAACTGTCGGTGCTAATATGAAGATTCTAGAAGCAATATATCTTGAAGATGAAAAGAAGCAAGATATATTGAGACAGTTAAGGAAACGGAACAGAAGACAGAAGCAATCATAAATTGATATAATTTGTATAGCTAATTTATAGGAATATCAATTAGAGATTGATTATGTAACTGTGTAATATATAAACACAGATAGGTTAACCCTAAAAGGGATGCGAATACTGAATATATTATTCTTGTAACCTAGCAGCTCTCTGTGATTCTTTAACATCACAAAGAGAAGAGTTATTTTATATAATTCAGTTGTTGATTCATAAACAGTGTTCTTAAGTTTTATTATCATATTAATATTGATTATATATTGTGTATTCGGCCTAACAATTGGTATCAGAGCTAAAGCTGTTTAATATATACAGTTTATCGATCCAAACACAAGTATAATCATGGCTAACAACTCTCAGGAAGGTTCTAATGCAGGTTCTAATGGTCAGAAGGTTCAACCTACTTCTGTGAGTCGATATGAGACTATAAGGGTTCCAATTCTCAGACCAGTTGAATATCCAATATAGAAGGTGAAGATGACCATGTTTCTGGAAGCCACAGATCCAGAATACGTTGACAGAATCTATGATGGTCCTCATATGCCAACTAAACTGTCTCCTGTTATCTCTGGTCAAGAACAAAAGACTGTTCCAAAAGAGAAGAAAGACTTAACTCCTGAGGACATCTCATCAATTGCAAAAGATGCAAAGGTTAGACATCTACTACACAGTGCCTTAGATAATGTTATGTCTAACAGAGTTATTGGCTGCAAAACTGCCAAAGAAATTTTGGATGCTTTGGAAGTCAGGTGTCAAGGAACAAGTGCTATAAAGAAGAACAGGAAGACTATTCTAACACAGGAGTATGAACACTTTGACTCTAGATCTGATGAAAGTTTGACAGATACTTATGACAGATTTTGTAAATTGTTGAATGATTTGTCCCTGGTTGATAAAGAATATGAACTTGAAGAGTCAAATCTCAAGTTTCTTCTATCCCTACCTGAAAGATGGGATTTAAAGTCGACAACAATCAGAGACAATTATGATCTTGCAGAAACAGATCTTGATGAAATTTATGGGTTGCTCAAAACTCATGAACTGGAGATAGATCAAAGAAACAAAAGATCTGGAAAGAAGACAAAATTTGTTGCTCTTAAAGTTGAAAAAAAGCCTGTCAAGAAGGAATCATCAAGAAAGAAAGCCAAAGGAAAGGCCTTAGTCATTAAATCTGACAGTGAGTCATCAAACTCTGATGATGGCTCAAATACTGATGATGAAGCTTCTGATTCTGAGGATGATGAAGAAGAGATGATGAAAATGGCTGCTTTAATGGTGAAGACCTTCAAGAAGATGGGATTCAAGAACTTCAAGAAAGGAAAGAGATTCTCTAGGAGAGATTCAAACTCTGATAAGAGAAATTTCAGAAAGTCTGATGGAGGAAATACCAAGTCTGGAAAGAAAGATAGGTCTGAGATCCAGTGCTACAAGTGTAAAGAGATGGGTCATTATGCTCCAGAGTGCAAGAAAGGAAAATCTGAGAAAGCACTCATCACAAAAGGCAAGGACTGGGCAGACACTTCAGACTCAGATGAGGGAGTCAATTATGATTTCATGGCTACTGTTAAAGATGAAGTTGAGTCATCTGAAAACAAGGTACCCCTAACAACTTATGCTTATGATACTGATAATATATCTGAATTAAGAATTTATCTTAAAAGCATACATGTTAGTTATAGGGATCAGACTTTAGAGAATGAAAGAATCAAATCTGAGAATCTAGGTCTTAAAGAGAGGAACAAATTTCTTGAAGAGAAGCTTGTTAACATGCAACAAGTTCAAAAGGAGAGAGATGATGCTGTTTATGTTGAACATGAATTGCTTAAAAGATATAAGCAAATAGAATCTGAGTTGGAAAAAGAGAGGAAAGTGATTAAAACCTGGACCAATTCTGGTAGAGACACACATCAGGTTTTTCAGACAGATACTGTAGGTTTAGGTTAGAATGAGGGAGATGAACTTAGGTTTCAAGATAAAGTCAAAGTGAAACCACAACTTAAACCTGTGCAATTTGTTCCTGAATACAGTAAGTTAAAGTCTGTTGTTGTGAAAGAAGCTGTTATGGAATCAGTTGAAACTTGTGGAGAACAGGTTAATGTTGGCTCAATAACAGAGAATAAGATTGAGTTAGAAGCTGTTAAAGAACCAGTAAGAATCTGTGATAAACAGTTTAATGTTGGTTTAATGACAGAGAAACAATTTAAACATAAGCTCAAAGAAGTAAAGTCTGTCAACAAACAGAAAATGTTTAAAAAGAATAGGAATGGAAAAGTAGGCATTAATAAAAGAAATGATTATTTGCCTAATTCTGCTGCTCCTAGAAAAACATGTCATAGTTGTGGTAGTACTAACCATCTTGCCAGGTTTTGCAAGAAGAACAAAAATATTAATTCTTTACCTTCCCCATCAGGAGTAAAGAATGATTATGTTAGGGTTAGACCACAGACTTTATGCACACACTGTGGGAGCACTTGGCATTCTATATATACTTGCAAAAGTTATCATGCTATTTATCACAACTATTATGAGCTAAAACCCAACTTGAAATGGGTTAGAGCAAACTCTGCAAGTGTAAAGTCTGATAATGTTAGTTTAAACTCTGTTGATAGTGATTCCGCTGCAAAAGCTAACAATGTTAAGAAAGCCAAAGGATCCAAGCAAGTCTGGATCCTTAAATCTAACACTCAATGATTGTTTGTGATTGCAGGGCATAAAAGAGAGCACTCTTATCTTGGACAGTGGATGCTCAGGACATATGACTGGAAATAAAGCCCTGCTATCAGACTATGAGGAGAAGGCTGGCCCAAAAGTTTCCTATGGAGATGGCAACATAGGATGTACTCTGGGATATGGCAAAATCAATCTTGGAAGTGTCATCATCAAAAATGTAGCTCTAGTCTCAGGACTCAAGCATAATCTGTTGTCTGTGAGTCAAATCTGTGACAGAGGATACCATGTAGATTTTCATTCTGAACATTGTGAAGTTATCAGCAAATCTACAGGGAAAGTTGTTCTAGTTGGAGACAGGCACAATAACATCTATGAAGCAAGTTTGGTAACAAACTCTGAAGGAAAAACTGTGTGTCTATCCGCAAGAATGTCAACTGAAGAGAGTTGGAATTGGCATAAGAAACTCTCTCATCTAAACTTGAACAACATCAATGAGCTAATTCGAAAAGATCTTGTAAGGGGACTTCCTAAGTCTATACTCAGCTTAGATGGCCTGTGTGATTCTTGTTAGAAGGCCAAGCAAAGGAAGTCATCATTCAAAAGTAAATCTGAATATTCAGTTGTGGAACCTTATCATCTTCTACATGTTGATCTTTTTGGTCCAGTAAATATAATGTCTCTGGGCAGAAAGAAATATGCTCTAGTCATTGTTGATGAGTACACTAGGTACACATGGGTGTATTTCTTAGCAAAGAAGGATGAAACTGCCTCAATACTAATGGAACATGTAAAGCTACTGGACAAAGGATCAGAGTACAAAGTGAAAATTATAAGAAGTGATAAGGGTACTGAATTCAGAAATTCAGTATTGGAAGCTTTCTGCAAGGAAAGAGGAGTGAAGCAAGAATTTTCTGCACCTGGAACTCCACAGCAAAATGGTGTAGTTGAAAGAAAGAACAGAACCCTAATCGAAGCTGCCAGAACAATGCTTGATGAAGCAAAATTGCCAACTTATTTCTGGGCAGAAGTTGTTCAAGCAGCTTGTTTTACTCAAAATGCAACACTGATCAACAAGCATGGGAAAACACCATATGAGATGTTGAAAAACAAGAAGCCAAATTTGAAGTATTTTCATATTTTTGGATGTAAGTGCTTTGTGTTGAAAACTCATCCTGAACAGTTGACCAAGTTCGACTTAAAAGCTGATGAAGGAATTTTTGTTGGATACCCATTGTCAACAAAGGCATTCAGAGTCTATAATCTGAGAACTAAAGTGATCATGGAATCTATTCATGTGTCATTTGATGACAAGAAAATAACTGGAATAGAAGATGAAGAATATCAAGATCAACTTCGCTTTGAAAATGAAGATCTAAACTCTGATGATGTAAACTCTGATAAAGCAAATCCAACAAACTCCGTCGAAGCATACTCTGACCCTCTACTGGTAAACACTGAAGAATTTTCACTGACAGAACAAAATAGAGAACCAGTTGAGGGGGAGCGTGAAGAAACTTCAGAAACTTTTCAAAGTGATGACTCAAATTCTGAAAGAGAGTCAAATGAAGAATCCAACAGAAACTCTGAGTCAAACTCTGAAATTTCAAATACTGAACAGTCCAATTCAGGGGGAGCCTCAGAGAATGCAAATGGTCAAGAACAAAATCAGGAGAGCATGGATCAAGGGGGGAGGATCTAATAATGCTAGTAGAAGCCAATTACCAACAGCAAGAAGGTGGACACAAGCTCATACACCTGACTTGATAATTGGAGATCCAGAAGCTAGTGTAAGAACTAGAAGTGCTACAAATAATGAATGTATGTTTCATGCATTCTTATCTCAAACAGAAACCAAGAAAGTGGAAGAAGCTCTTCAAGATGCTAACTGGATAACAGCAATGCAAGAGGAGTTAAATGAATTTGAGAGGAATGAAGTTTGGACACTTGTGCCAAGACCAAAGAATAGATCTATTGTTGGTACAAAGTGGGTTTTTAGAAACAAAACAGATAGTGATGGAGTGATTACTAGGAATAAGGCTAGACTTGTGGCAAAAGGCTATTCTCAACAGAAAGGAATTGACTATGATGAAACCTTTGCTCCAGTTGCAAGATTGGAGGCTATAAGGATTTTTCTGGCCTATGTTGCACACAAAAAGTTTAAAGTCTTTCAGATGGATGTGAAAAGTGCTTTTCTCAATGGGAAACTTGAAGAAGAAGTGTTTGTTGAACAACCACCAGGGTTTGTAGATCCCAAACATCCAGATTATGTCTACAGGCTTGATAAGGCATTATATGGACTAAAGCAGGCACCTAGAGCATGGTATGAAACTCTGGCTCAATTTCTTTTAGAAAGTGGGTTCATTAGAGGCACAATTGACAAAACCTTGTTCTATTTTAACTATGGTGATGACTTGCTGTTAGTACAAATCTATGTGGATGACATAATTTTTGGGTCTACTAATGACAAACTCTGCAAGAAATTTGCCAAGCTTATGAAGTCAAGATATCAAATGAGTATGATGAGAGAGCTTAGTTATTTTCTAGGCTTACAGGTCAAGCAAACAGATGATGGGATTTTTATTAATCAAGCAAAATATACCAGAAATCTTCTCAAGAAATTTGGTATGCTTGATAGTTCATCTGCTGCAACTCCCATGGCTACTGCAACAAATCTGGACAAAGACACAGGAGCCTCAGTAGATATGAAAAACTATAGAGGAATGATAGGGTCTCTTCTTTATCTCACTGCAAGCGGACCTGATATTATGTATGCAACATGTCTTTGTGCAAGATTTCAAGCAGACCCCAGAGAGCCACATCTAACAGCTGTAAAAAGGATTTTCAAATATCTCAAAGGAACCATAACTCTTGGTTTGTGGTATCCTAGAGAATCAGAGTTTAACTTAATTGGTTACTCTGATGCAGACTTTGCAGGCTGTAAGATAGACAGAAAAAGCACAAGTGGAAGCTGTCAATTTCTAGGTGACAGATTAGTTTCTTGGTACAGCAAGAAACAGAAATCAATTTCCACATCCACAGCAGAAGCAGAGTATATTGCTGCTGGTAGCTGTTGTGCACAGATTTTATGGATGAAGAATCAATTGCTGGACTATGGATTAAGGTACTCTAAAATACCTATTTACTGTGATAATCAAAGTGCTATTGCTATGACAGGTAATCCAGTACAGCACTCCATGACCAAGCACATCAGCATAAGGTTTCATTTTATCAGGGAACATGTGGAAGAAGGAGATATTGAGCTTCACTTTGTATCTACAGACCAACAGCTTGCAGATATCTTCACCAAACCTTTGAGTGAAGCTACCTTTACAAGAATGGTAAATGAACTAGGAATGATCTCTGGTTTTGACTAGAGATACTGGTTAGATTCAAACTCTATACATGTTTGATTTTATGCTCATGGTTCTTTGCATGTGTTAACTGCTATTTGTACCAGTATGTTAAACTCTGATAAGTAAACTCTGTTAGTCATAAAGTGTCAGTCATACTCTGTTGGATAAAGTCTGATGTTAAACTCTGTTTATGATATTGTCTGAAACACATTGACCGATGAAGAAAATTGTATGAAGCATGATTTTCAGTAAGTCATCATGAATCCTTTTAAGTATTATAAATTCTGCTTACAAAATGTGCAAAAATTTTACACAGCATGATACTGTCTCTATATTTATAGCATCTCTTAGTTTATTGAGCCTAAACACTGAGTCTGTATTAGCTGTTTGTGTTTTCTCTCATAAATTAATTGTATTAACTGATGAAAAGTCTAAACTCTGATTATTAGTTGCAAAGAATTTCATCCTCAAATCAAAAGATGCCAAAAAGAGCACAAATTCCTTTGAGATCATGTTGTGCCTAGGAAGATCCAGGAACTTATTGTATGAAATAAGGGCTAAAATCTTTGATTTTTGGTGACTAGTGCCAACCACTGATTACTGGAAAAAAAAAAAAAAAAAATTATAAAGGGGGTGAAAATAAAAGATATATCCAAATGAAAGGATATCAAAATACAGAGTTTAGATATAAAAATCAGATTTTATTTTCTATGAGAGTTTGGGCAACCAGTTTTTACTGCTTTAGTTTGTGGATTTTATGCACTTTGAGATGGTCTAAATATTCATATTCAGTAAACTCTGCTAATTCACACACAAACACTCACACCTGTACAGTTTGTGAAAAGAGTTTATTTATAAAGGAGGAGGATTGGTAAAAGCTGATGAGTTGTGTATTCTACGCCGAGGTAATTTAATTTTAATCTTTGATGATTAAAATAAATTTTGTTTGTTTCAGACATATTATGATTTTGAGAAAACGACATTTGTTTTGAAAATTTAAAAAGAGTATGATTGGACAGTTGGTTGAGAATGTATTAAACTGAGGAGAGAGGTTAATTGCCTAGCAAAGTGTAAAAGGCAGTAATAATTGTTGTTTTTACTGCGCATGCGCATTGGAAACTGTCAATTATTTGCTGTCAGTTTTTGCATGTGTGCCATGTGTTCCACTCACACATAAATCGAGTAAGCCAGTTGTGTGTATTAATGATCAAAACTCTTGAGTTTTATTTTTTTTTATTTTCTATCTTATTCATTATACACATAACGGTTCAATCTTTTACTCACTTATCATTTTCACACATACTTTTCACTCACACAATTCTACAAACACTTTTCTGCATAATCTTTCTCAAACACTTTCTAATGGCAACCTCTATGTTTAACTCTGTTGGATTAGATTTTGTCCCAAATAACTATGCAGCACCTCTTAGCAATGAGAACGCACCGGAGGCGTTTCATTTACTACAGAATTTCCTTGCTCAATCGGAAATTGGGCGTGCTTTGGTGGAGCCTGGAAAGCTTTATGGATCTCAGATCAAAGCTTTCTGGGAGACTGGTGTCTATGATGATGGTGGTGATTCTGGAACGCCATCGATTGTATTTGAGTTTCAAGAGACAGAGTATGTTATTACTCCAGGAACTGTTCGTGAAGCAATGCGATTTGCAGAGTCTGACGCGTACACCATTGCTGTTGGTGATACTGATCTTCAAAGAATGATGCAAGCCATTGGATACACTGGGTCTTTAGCAAAGATTGGTCAATTGAAACGACCGTTCTTGAGAAAGGAATGGAGTTTTTTCTTCGATTGCATTACCAGAACATTCGGAAAGAAGTGTACCAACTGGGATGCTATACCAACTGATAGTCTGCAAATCGGGTACTCTTTACTTTATGGTACTAACTTTGATTTTGCAAGATTAGTTTTGACTAATTTGGGTGAGAAAATGACTGAAAACAGGAGGGTAGTTTACTTTGCTCGTTTTTGTCAGATTTTATTCTCTGTTTGTGTTACTGGGGTAGATATTAATGATAATGATATTATTCCTTGTTTTAAACTGCACAAAAGAGTATTCTCTGATCTTATTAACAAGGATGTCAAGAAAGGTAATGTAGGTGATTTCCTATTACCTGAGTTGATTCAACAGTTTTTGATCAATTCTACACACACACAATCTGAACCTCAACCACAAACACAATCTGAACCACAACCTGAACCTCTAAATACTGTTCTTCCAACTCAACCAAAATCTAGTGGTAGGACTAAACATATGGGTTCTAAGCCAGCTAGGATTTCTAAACCATCTGCTGATGTTGGGGTGTCAACCTCTGTTGGTACTTCAAGGAAGAAGAAAAGGGCAAACAGACCTTCTAATGATGAGAATAGGGTTTCTGATGAACCAGAATCTGCTAATGCTAAGAAGAGGAAGCTAGTTGCTGCTTACCTATTTGATGGATTGATTCCTGGTTCTACACCAGCTGAAGCTCCTGAAGTTCTTGTTCAGGAGGATGCTGCAAATGCTGATATAGAGGCTGATTTTGCTCAAGATGTTTTTCCTGCTGATTTTCTTGAACCTATATTGGATATGGATATTGAAGACGAAATTGAAGCACATCCCAGTATCAGTGTTTGTGATACTGAGGATGTGGCAGCTGATCAACCCACCCTAGTCATAAATGAGTCACTTGCAACTCATACAGAGGTTCTCTCTGTCAATAATCAAATTCCAGAAAAGGGTGAGGAGGTTGATCAGGTAGTGGAAACTGCTCAGATAAATGCTGAAGCTGCTGTAGAGAAAGTAAATGAAGCTATAGCAGGGGAAATAGTTAAGTCTTTTCCTGAAGAAACAAAGGTTTTTGCCACTTGAAACTCTGAGCATTTTGAAGTTGTTGAAAAGTCTGTTCCTGTAGAAGCAGAGGTTCTTGTCAATCCAAACTCTGAGAATCCTGAAGCTGCACAGCCAAACGCTGAGGCTACTGCAGAAAATGTTGCTGAAGAAAATGAAGCTGCAAACTCTGAACATTCTTTTCATGCCAACTCTAACATCAATGCTGAAGTTTCAAACTCTGATGAATCCATACCTTTTCTAAGGGATCCTACAGCTGAGCATGTCAAGGAAAATATAGCTGCCACTGAAGCTCATTATAGAGATATGTACTATGCCAACTGGTCAGGGGCAGATTGTATTTTCTCCAAGCAAAGGACTGCTGATTTTGTTACTCAATCTGCAAAGGAGATTTCAAATCCTGAGCTAATGACACATTTCAAGGCTACAATTGTTCAAGTCAAATCATTGCACAATCGCTTTGATGAGACTCACAAAGCAGTCATTGGATTGAGTAATGATGTTGCTGCTAAGGAGTTAACCTTGAGAACTGAAAGAAATAGACTGTCTTCTCTGATCCAAGATCAAGTGGAAATAAAACAAAGGCTAAGCAAGGTGGAAGAGCATCAGACTGTTATGTCTTCTCAACTTGATTCTATTGCTGCCTCACTGGAGTTGCTGACATCAGTGCTTATTCCTGATGATGTCAAAAAGGGGGAGAGAGTTCCTAAAGACAAATGCAAAAGGACTCCAACCTTGAGATTGAGGGATGATGCAAATGATGGTGGAAGCAAGGAAGCAGAGAGAAGGTCAAAGACTAGTCAAGAGCAAGGGAGACTTAGGTCAAACTCTGCTAGACAGACAAACTCTGAGAGGTTAAACTTTGGTGGTCAATCTTCTTCAAGAGTTAAAAGTCTAGTGATTTCATCAAATCCAACTACTGATGAAGAGATTGCTGCTAAACTTTTCATGGAAGAACATGGTGGTGAAGCTACAATGGAAGATATGGACATTGAGATGAAGCTTCTTGCAGAAGAACACCAGAAAAATATTGAAGCTGGTACTTACAAGAAAAAGGCTAAGGCTCCTAGGAAAAAGGAAATGGGAATTTCTATTAAAGAGAATGTGAACTCTCAACAGAGTTTACATTATACAAGGAGACCTATGATTGCAGAGTCTGATAAAGGAAAAGGTAAACTGGTAGAAGAAGGACAGTTACCAAAGAAAAATTATTCAACCTCTGACATTGCTCAAGTTGAATCAATGATAAACAAATCAACCTCTGACATTGCTCAAGTTGTTCAAAAATCAGAAGTTGTGACAACCTCTGATACTACTCAAGTTGTACAGACAAAATTATCTTCACAATTACAAAGGACTTTTGGCAAGCTAGTCACTGTTCAACACTCTTTGATTCCAGCAAATATAAATCTTCTCCAAAGCAGAACAGTCATGGGAAAAGAATCAAGAGATAAATCTGGGCTTGGATCTCATAGAGAGAAAAGAGTGAACAATAGTCCAATGGATCACACTTCTTTAGCTGAACCTGGTGTTGGAGTAACTCAAGAAAATCTTGATACTCTAGAATCAGTTCAGTTAATATACCACAGAGGGTTGAAGAAGGATTTTCTGTTATACTTCAAATCTGATGGCAGAGTATACAGAGTTAGTGAAGATGATATTGGTTTAAAGATGAAAGAAGAACTAGAATATGTGTTGTATCTGTTGAAAGTTAAAAATCAAAGAACTCATCAAGCAGCCGAAGTGTTAAGAAGCAGGATGATGAAAGCTAGAATTCTTTCTGGTTTAAAGTCTGCTGGCTCTTACATACCAAGGTACAGAGATTACAATGGAAAGCTTGTTGAGATGCAAAGAAACAGTGCAAGACTCAGAACAGATTTTGGCATAAAAGTGTTGGAATTTAATCTGGAATCAGATAAATCCTTCATAATAAAGCTAGGAAATGATATGAGGAAAAACAACATTTATTCACTAAGGGCAGCTATCTACCAGACTGGAGAAAGTGATCCAGAGCTCAAGGAACTGAAAGAAATCATGGTAGATGAGCTAGAAAAGGCTGAAAGAAGACTTCTCATCGATTATCTCAGGACAGTGCCTGATATTGAAGAGATTAAGTAAAGTCTGACTATAAGTTTTTTTTTTAAAGTTTTCTGTTCTAAGTTAAAGTTAAACTCTGATTATATTTAAACACTGCATTTGTTATATGTTTTGACATCATCAATTATCTATTAACTTGTACATCTTTATTATGCACAAGTTGGGGGAGATTGTTAGATATAATTGCTGACGTTTGTTCATCAGTGTTTAAGTACCAGGTACTCAACAGAGTTTAATAGAAGCCAGTCAGAGTTTGATAAAGTCTGACGGGGTGAAGAGTTTATTAACTGTCGGTGCTAATATGAAGATTCTAGAAGCAATATATCTTGAAGATGAAAAGAAGCAAGATATATTGAGACAGTTAAGGAAACGGAACTGTAAGAACCCGAAATTTTCGGTAGAATTAAATTTTTTTTTTTATGATAAAGTGCATCAGTGAGTATATGAATGATTAGTGGTTGTAACCACAATGTATTAATGATTTTGAGATTCAAGATTATAAAATGAATATGGATTTCAGTTACAAGTACTTTGTGAATAGAAGGGATGGACTGACCATCTAAATAAGAACAATCTATCTGGAAAATGGGAATATAATATTCCAAGAAAGAAAAGTATTTTCATGTCATCCAAATCGATATCTGTTATGCATCCGACAACTCCGTAAACAAGATAGAGTATGCCTGAGGAAGCACTAGAACATTTTCTAAGTACAAGAAACGTTGGAATTGATATTGATCTACAAGATTGTGGATGAATAGTGATTTTGAGGATTAACAAAGTTTTTCATGCCACCTATGTACGAGACGTAGTGTGGATATTCCGAAGTCATATTAGTGATCTACGGAGTAAATAAGTGAATGCAAAGACGATCGGAATTCAGAAATTCCAAATTTTATTTCGGTACAGTATTTGACCGGGCAGCAGATTATATATTATTATATTCAAGAATTGAGATATTAAAATTGAGGATTGGAGGATTTAATATTTTGGAATTTTATTATTTATTAAAGTCGATTTAAGGATTCGATTGTGGAAGTGAATAGTGAATAGTTACTATTCACTGCGAGAACCGCATAGAGTTTTATTCGCCCTTTAGAAAATATTTTGAATCGTTTCAAGAGAAGTAAGACAATATTTCCAGGATTAAATATAGACATGGAAGTAACATGTAACAAGATTAATTCGAGAATGCAACATTTGGATCATCCATGTGAAAGGAGACGAATCAGTAAAGCTACTTTATCCAACTCGTGCATGTGCGACACGTGTCCACTGACTAAGCACTAAAGGTGACGACTCACCCCTTTTAACCACAAAATATCAGCACTTTTAGTAGTCAAATAAGAAAAGAAAAAGAAGAATTCTTCCCCTTTTTGGAGAGAAAACCCGAGAGAGAGAGAGGAGGAAAATGGTGGAGAAAGAATTGATCATAACTTGAGTTTCTCTCGGCGGTTTTTGGCGATCCACCACTCAAAGCGAAGCTCTCGAGAAGCTCTACGCAACCATGGGAAGAGCTCGCTTCACCTCTGTGTTTTACCCATTCGATTCAGTGATTAACAGTTGGAGAAGATGATGAATAGTAACTTGTATCTTGTTTTGTTTTGTTTTGATAATGAGTTTGTAGCTTCCAAAGGTTGTATTAAGCAAGAATCTAAGGCTACATCAGGAGTATGGCAGAAAGCAAGCTTGGAGGAAGGTATAAACCTCTGCCCCTTTGAGTTTGATATGAGTTTTGAAATGGTTTTGATGTTTATGTAAAGTTAAGAGCATGATTAAGTAATTAGATGAATTGTTGGTTGAGTTTGGAGAATGGGTTATGAATTTATTGTGATTATTCATGGAGGATTTGACTGAGTGGAGGGTGTATAAGGTGGATGGTGAGTTTGGGATTGTTTGGTACTGATTTGAGTGTGTTTTGAAAATGGAAAACGTTACGATTATAGCCGTCGTAATGCCCAATTGATTTAAGGCTGTTTTGAGCAAGAATTACGAACTGGTCTGGTAATATTTTTGAACAGAACTGACCATGAACATGTAGGTCTTGTTTTAAGGTTTGTTTTTATATAAATATCATGTCTATACGATTTACGGTTTAGGAGAAAAGTGAGTTTTAGTAAACGCCATTCGGAAGAATGACTCATCTCTGTTCAGCAACTTTGAGGCTATATTTGGACCACTTCGGAGCCATATTAAAATGTGAAACTTTGAGGAATAATACTAGAGACAGTTAGGAAGGCTCACGAAAAAGATTCGGATTAAAAAGATTATTTTTCGATTTTATAAAAATGTTTTAGTCGAGGTCGCACAAGTGAAAACCACTGAAAACGAGACTTAGAAACCAAGGTTCCAAATGGTTAAGTATAACTTGGATTTGAGAATGGATTTCAAACCAAACTTGTGATATAAGTATTTGACGAATAACATGGACTTAGTGTGACGCTAGAGCGAGCAAGTAATGCCTTGGTTGTATTTCTCTTACGTGTTTAAGCATTGAGTTATAAGTGGTTTATCGAGGGGATTAACCGTGTGCTTTCGTTTGACTTTGTCTAGATTGTTCGACATGGTCAGGAGCCCTATCACCTCTCGAGCATCAGGCAAGTTTACTAAACCTTACTCTATTATTAGAGTGGGCATAATTTCGAATGTTTAATACTTGTTGATTCAAAAATATATCTATATATATATTCTTTGTTCCAAGTATCGTGCAAGTTTCTAAAACCATATTTTGAAGTATGCATACACTAGATGCAGTTTGCTTATTCCATGCTATGTTTTCCAGTAATTATACTAATGATGCATACGATATGATATTATGCATGTTTTCAAACCTTACATCGTATATAGATGTAATGGTACTAAAAATGTTGAGACGTAATATATGCATATGATAGATGCATACAAGTTTTCAAACCTATGCTTCTACAAACTATTATTGTTGTGATAATAAAAGATATTGAGTATATGTTATGTGTTCATGATTTCGAAACGATACGTATGAATCTAAGTAGAAGTTATTGATCTGAGTTGAGCTTATAAGCTATGGTTATAGCAGTAATTTTGAGCTGAGATGTTAAGAAAACCCTCAGTAGGGGGAATATACTCTGCATTTATACTTTGGACCGAGAATGGTATCAGTTGCTATCTAGGGTTATTTTATTGTGTTATTACAATTAATCTCGATAAGTGGTTTACAAATTAAAGATTATTTGGAGTTAATCTATTAAGGGTATATTTTAAATATATGATGAATAGTGGTTATCTACCCTTTTTGATAAGAAAGTACTTGAGAATTATTTCTAAATAAATATTCTTTATTAATTATAGTTTGATTTAATTATTTAAAACCCTACTTCTTAAGGAAGTATTTTGTGAAAACTATTTTTAAACCCTAGATAGCTAATAAAGTTTTACTCAGGCAATTATAAATATAATTAGAGAAGGTTCCCAAAACTATTTCCTGTTTAAGTCTATATTCAGAAAGACTTAAATGTTCGCTCAAACTTCAAAGATACATGGAACCTTTCTCAAGATTTTATGGTTGTTTCAAGTGGACTGCCCGGTCCTAAATCTTTTAAATCAATGAATTTATCAGTCTGGTTTACTACCATCACAATGATTTTGATTACTTCCTCAAGACTCGAGGAGTAAGATCAGTGGAATAAGTTGTATCCATGAACAAGCATCAGCTTGGGAAATATGGGTGAATTTCCCTTTCCAACCAGATATGACTACTTTGTGGAGTCGTATACTAGGGGAAAAAGGGAAAGGAAACTTTATGTTTCAAAGTTATGGATTTTCTCGAACTCGGAGAATATGTAAGGGACTGAGTGGCGACCTGTCCCCTAAGGGAATTACGAGGAGACTGACAGTCTATGAACTGGTCTGTACTTCCCTTAGATTATCAGATAGTGCCCGACCGTAGGATGAGAGAAGAGCATCGGAGGCCCCTAAGGAATGGGTACCCCTAAGGGAATGGGTATGCTCTTCCCCTACAACCGATTGGCGGGGAGGTAGTGGTCAGTTAGCGTCTACCCTATTTTCCCTTCTACGTAGAAAAACAGCAGTGGGGATTGCCTTACGACTGATCATCGTAGAGGTATCCCTGTCGCCCAGAATCTCCGTCTACAGTTCATCATCCGTGAAAGAAAATGTTTTATGCAAGTTACCAGAGAAAGAACATGTTTTAAGCAAGATTCCAGAAAAGAAAAGTTTATTCAAGCTATTCCAGTTATTCAAGTTCATGCAAGTTGTTCAAGTTTAGAAAGTGGATTGGAAATATTTTGCCTTGTCTTTATTTCCAGAAGGTGATATGAGATAAATGTTTGATATGAAAGATGATATTTGGAAATTCCTACAACTTCATCTTTTATTTATGAGCTATGACTCTGATTAAACCTGATTAAGGATATATATATGCATAAGTGGATTTTGGGTTATGGAAACCTTATATTGGATTTTCCTTATAACTTCATCTTTTAAGTTATATGTTGATAGTCTGCTTATATTTATATAGCAGATATTTTACAGAAAGGATATACTGAGTATCTTGTTATTTCATCTTTTATACTATACTAGAACTTTGTTCATAGTATAAACATTGAAAGTTGCAGAGTATTATGAAATGATATTTGAAATACCACAATGGTACTATTTTTGGAATACATTCCGATAAGAAAATGATTTCAGTATCAAGATATTTTGACAAGTTATTGTCTTATACCCGCTTTATTTCTGGGTTGAATTAAAGGCAGAATTATGCCATACTCTCATTACCTTGATGAGCTATAGCTCACTCTTGCTATTATTTTATATATATTATATAGCAGCGAAGCAGGATGCCAATGGGACGGCACATACCTCGCAAGGCATTTCCAGAAACAGTTTCTAGCAGCGATCCCGAGAGTAGTACGAACCAATTGAATCAGGCTACGGCTGTTGGTATACAACTTATGTATAGACATGAATGGTATTAGAGGATTGTGAGCATCAGAAGGCTAAGCTGGTAATGTAACAATACTTAGAAATTGTATCAGTATCAGATTCAAAAGACATTTGGGTATTGTAATAAAAAATATTTATTCCGCATTTGTTGTAGTGTGTCGTTTCTGAGACTCTAACCTGTGTGTGTGTGTGTGAGATATATATTGTGGGGTCATGAGCAGGTGAATTATGAATGGTGTGAGTAATACAGGTAAGGCAAGGAGTACATGGATTGTGACAACCCTAAATCCCCGACCCCGGATTTGGGGCTGTTACAGGAACAGAAGACAGAAGCAATCCTAAATTGATATAATTTGTATAGCTAATTTATAGGAATATCAATTAGAGATTGATTATGTAACTGTGTAATATATAAACACAGATAGGTTAACCCTAAAAGGGATGCGAATACTGAATATATTATCCTTGTAACCTAGCAGCTCTCTGTGATTCTTTAACATCACAAAGAGAAGAGTTATTTTATATAATTCAGTTGTTGATTCATAAACAGTGTTCTTAAGTGTTATTATCATATTAATATTGATTATATATTGTGTATTCGGCCTAACAGATAGGTTTCAATCTTTGTAATTGATTAGGACTTATCATTGATAGAGAAGCTGTGTAGTATATAAACACAGTTTTAGGTTTCGATTTATGTGAGACAGAGAGGGTAAACATAATCGATAACACACTCGAGTATTTTTGTATTAGAAGTTCTCAAGAACTTCAGAATTTCTTGAGAGGGTTTTTGTAATCTAGCAGCTCTCAAGAACACATAATTTATTGAGAGAGTTTGTAACAGTTTTATATCAGATTTAATAAAGCTGTTATCATTCTTTCATATTTTTGATTCATATCTTATTAAGTCGAGAATCTTATACAATTGTATTCAACCCCCCTTCTACAATTGTTTATTACTGGGCAACAGATGATACTCAGGACACCTTGTCAGGAGAGTACATAGGGTTTGATACAGTGCCTACCATTGTTACGGTAGAAGTGCCTTCACAGGCATCTGAGGGAAAATTTGATTCTTTGCCAACCCAAATAGAATCATTTTCTCCCCTCCCAGAGGGAACATCTCTGGCTCCCTTAAGGGATTTTCCACTCGCAGATTTATCTGGAGAAAGTGGAAGGCAACCTAGTGAGTTCAACATTGAAGCAATTCAGTTTCAAAATTCAGATCACTTCTTGGACTTCACTAGGGATTGGGATTTGCGAACTCCCATTGCACCACCACTGACCTCTCAAGAAGGGGCTAGGGTGATTTTTCATGCAGGTACATCTTCTGATAATCTGGAAAGACAGCTAGTGCTGAGATCTGAGAGACAAAAACGGAGTGATACACAAGCACGTGAGTTGAGTGAAACCACTGAGAGAAATTGAGGTGAGTGCACATACTGACACAAACACTGCTTTGTTGTTAACCCAATTAGCTGCTCTACAGAAACAATTGCAAGAAACCCAGGCTGAAAACAACATTCTTAAAGCACAAGTGGTTGAACAGTCTTCCACCTCTGTAACTAATCAGCTGGGCACTATCAAGGATGATTTGGAAGGATTGAAGGGTACTCTACTCCCAAAGTTGAATGCCATCCAACAATCTCAAGTACTTGTGGCTTCGGACATCTCTGATCTTACAACTTCAAATACTCAGATATCAGAGAGTGTCAAGGAGATTGCTACCATTTCTGCCAAGGTGAACTTTATTCTGCAAACAACTGATGAAAATCAAACGTTTAATGAAGAAAGGATGTCAAGGATAGAAGGAGGGATGGAGCATCTTAATGAAGGGATGAAACACTTGTATAACATGATCAAGAATTCACATCAACCCAATGCTGAACAGAAGAAATTCTTTGAGGGTGATGCTGATGATGATGAGGATGAGGATGATGTTGGAGGAAATGGAGGTGATCAAAGAGCTATAAGGGGAAGAAGTGAGGTTAATCCTGATGCAACTCAAGTCAAATCTGTAGAGGATTCCTCAACTAAGGGTCGAATGTGGAGAAACAAGGAGGAGATCAATGTGGAGAAACAAGGAGGAGATCAAGCTGGAAGTCAAGCTGCTGGAGGTTTAGGCAAGGACAAAGGGAAGCAGAAGTTAACTTTTTCTGATGCTGACTATTATCAAGGTGAACAGGGAGATTTTGACTATGTTGAATCTGAAGAAGCCCCTGAAGATATCTTTGGTGATGTGGAGGTTGAAGAAGAAGCTGATTATGCTGACTGGGAAGATGAGTTAAATGTTGATCCTGTCTTTGAAGCTGAGTTAGTAAGACAGAAGGCTGATTTGAAAAGAAGAGAGGAGGAGAATGTAAAGGTATCTGACATCATTTCTAAGCATCTTGTCATTCAAAAAGCTGAACAACAAGAAAAGCAAAGGCTTCAAAATCTGAAGGTTAGTGAAAGAAAATTGAATGTAAGGTTGAAGCTAGGAGAAGAATGGGACAAGGCTAGAGAGATGTTTGCACATCAAGAAGGAACTAACAATGATGGAAAGTTTCTTGGGATGTTAGAAAGATACAAGACGGTCAATCCAGACAACACAATATATATGAAAGCTCTTCATGCAGAGATTTCAAGGATCACAACTGGATTTGACAGCGTTAGAGAGGAGTTGAAGATCTATGTCTACACTCATAATGAGGGAACTTTTCTAGTTTCTCTCAATCTTCTGGAAAGCAGAACTCTCTCTGAACTATGGGTGTTCATGTGCAAGGTGAAAAGAACTTCTCCATTAGTTGAGCTGTTGCATGACCAGCTAAAAGACTTTGCAATAAAAGCTAGTCCACAAGTGGTGGAAGTGCCCTATGAAGTTAAATTCTACAAAGGAAGGGCATTTCAGACTTGTGGTGTGGATCCAATCTCTATGAAAGATTTTCCTGCCAAACATCTTGTCTACTTGGAGAACATGTTGAGGACTTCAGGATTTTCTACACAAGAGAAGACAGAAGTTGCTGATTTGATTCAAGACTATTGTATATCCAATATACCAAGGTATCATCAATTGAAGAATAGGCTGAAGAAAGTCACAACTCAACCTGTCAGACCTAGTGCATTACTTCTGAATCTGATTGTGTTCTGGACAAGGATTTGCTTGAAGCACTTGAAGAAGGAGAGATGTTGGATTAAGATAATTGAAGAAGCTCTATTTGTAAATGTTAAATGTTTAGAGCTTAGGTGATTCAAGATAGGATAAATGTATTCATATGTTCAGTCTAGAGGAACATCTATCTTGTACTTACCTTTAATGTTTGAATCTGGATAATGTTAAATGAAATCCAGAACTTTGTGTTATTACCTTCTTAGCTTTTAATGTCTTATTTCTACTTGTTTAGTTAGTTGAGTTATCCTCTAGGTATTTGCTTGTTATTCTCTAACAAACAAATAGGGGGAGATTGAAAGGCATATGTTTAGGCCTATTTGTTTACATCGAGGAATTAACTCAACATTAAACAAGTTTGTAATAAGTAAGTAATAATTCAAACTGTCACAGGAATCTTAGAAGATTATAACTGTCAAAAGAATGAAGTTAAAAGTCATCTACAGACTTGAAGTTATTCTACATTGAAAGAAGCTCATTAATTTGATCAAGCCTCAATGAAGTTTTCAAGAAAGTGGATTTATTAAAGTGACAGAGATTTCAAGAGTGTGACAGCAAAGGTACATGTTTCAGTGGTTCATTGAAGAGATTTAAAGAGAAGAGAATCAGAGTTTTCAAAGTCAAAAATAAAGAACATCCATTGAAGTTAGTCGCTCATGAACCAGACAGTACATCGAGCGTCAACAACAGTCAGTGGTAGTTTATCATTTATTAAAGTGGTTCTCTGGACTATTTCTTTATTTAGGAAATTAGTTTTTATTCTCCTTTAATTATCTATGTTTTTTAATTAATTTAACTATTAAGTAGATAATTAATTTAGAATTAATTCTAAGCTTTCTAAAGTCAGAAAGACTTAAAGTAATTTCAGAAAGACTATCTTGGTAGTCTTACCGAAAGTTTGTTTGAAATTACTTAGTCTATTAGAAATTATTTCTATAATTCACTAAGTCCTACCGAAAGTCTTTATAGACTTAGGATAGTATTTATGAAAATATAAATAGTCTTTCTATGTACTAAATTAGTCTTTCTGTTAAATAGAATAGTCTTTCTACTTTAATTTGATAGTCTTTCCTGCTTTATTAAAGTAAAGCACGTGCAGATTAATCCAAACAAGTGGATTAGATATTAATAGAATCAAAAGACAGAAGAGTTCAGTTGACAACAAAAACCATTACATCTCCAAGAAACTGTCAAGAACAAAACCATTACTGCCGAGTCATTTTCAAGAACAAGAATTATTTCTAGACCTCAGTGTTGAATTCTAAACCACTAGAAATCATTTGCTTGTATTGTATTGACTATGTAGCGGATCTTTATCCCTAGAATGAATCTCAAATTATCATTTATCGTTATATCTTTTTATTACAAAAATAGATAAATTCATGTCGAATTTATTCTAGATTTGTTTTAATTAGTTTGAGATTTTTATTATGTAATCAGTACCAAAAATTGTAACAACTTTCAAGTTTAATATAAGTTATATTTAACTTGAATTTTGTTTCATTTAATTCCGCACCAATTTGTCATGGAACTGTTTTATTCTTAAACGGACAAATTCGATAAAACGGTATAGTTTGTATTCAACCCCCCTTCTACAAACATATCGGGACCTAACACTTGCTTTACTTAGAAGACAAGTGATAGAATCTGAACTTGTTGAGTTGAAGTCAAACTATATACACATTACCTTTTCGGTATCCTGTCAACACCACATTGTTGTTTTCCTTGCTGGATACAACACATGCTCCTCGATTGAATGAAACTGAGAAACCTTTGTCACACAGTTGACTGATACTCAGCAAATTCTGCTTAAGTCCATCAACCAGTGCTACTTCATCAATGATGACATTATCCTTTGAAATCAAGCCATATCCCTTAGTAAAACCTTTGCTGTCATCTCCAAAAGTAATGCTAGGGCTAGCTTTCTCCACAAACTCTGTGAGCAGGGTAGAATCTCCAGTCATGTGCCTAGAACATCCACTGTCTAAGTTCCAAAGATTCTTCATGTATCCCTGCACACAATCAAAACCAAATCAAGTTGATTTTGGTACCCAAGTTTCCTTGGGTCCTCTCCTGTTAGTTTTGCCTTTCTTGTCATTTTGCACCTTAATCTCAGGTTGAGTTAAATCAACCTTGACCCTGGGTGTTGACCTCTGAGAGACAAAATGCTGAGGATGTTCATATGCAAACATGTTTGACGCAGACATTTGTGCATTTTGTGCATACATAGCATTCAAGTGAGGCATGCTCCATGTCATTTGTGGCATTGTGAAAGCATTCATATGAGAATTTGAAACAAATGGCATGTTGGAATACAAATTTGATGCTTGATCAGTATGTGCAAACATGTTATGCATAACAGGCATATGCATATTGGGTACAGACATTGGCATTTGAACAGAAGGAGTTTTAACAGTTTTGCAATTGGTAGATAAATGATTAACACTACCACACTTTACACAAGTTTTCCTAGGAGCATACATGTCAGGAGTATAGTTGTTATTCTTGTTAATCGCTATCTTACAATTTCTGTTCTTTTTCTTTTTAACCCCAACCTTAACCTCTATATTCTCAACCGTGTCCTTCAATTTCTTGTTGGACAAGTTACCTATGTTGACATACTTAGCTTTGGTTTTGCTACCTTTTCCCTGAACAAAATTCTTGTTGGTTGGACCATACTTTTTGTTCAGCTTCTCTAGTCTTTCTTGACTAACACTAGATGTACACTTCTTTGGACAAGTCACTTGCATAGAGGTGTTGTCCATCAACGGATGCTTGCTATCCTTAGAGGCATTACCCTCCAACGGATGCTCACTATCCGTAGAAGTGTCATCTCCTAGACTCTCAACATCTAGTTTCTTTTTATCTTTTCTTGTTGATTCCTTGTAGAATGTATCCACACCTTGAGCCTTAATAATGTTTGTGGCAACATTCCTGGAATCAGTCCATCTTGCTATTGTTTCCTGTTCTTTAGCTAACCGTGCCTTGATAGATTCTTCTCTTTTAAGCACAATCAGCAAATCATCCTTGGCAACAATTGACACTCCACTCTCATTTTCTCAAACTCAATAAGTTGAGTTTCCAGAAGAGCATTCCTATCACTTAACAACTGATTAGAAGTTTTAATCCTTGTGTTCTCATTAGTAAGTGATTTAAGAGAAATACGCATATGATACAATTCAGTGGACATGTCACTAATTGCACAATTGCGTTGCTCAGCAGAAAGCTCAGAGAGATTGGTGGTGATTACCTGATTGGATGATGAACTGGCCTCCTGCTCGCTTGAATCAGCCATCAGTGCAAGGTACATTTATTATTATTTGATTATATTAAAATACAAAAAATATTCTTGCATAAAAATTATAATTTTAAAACAATTATTTAAATATTTTCAAAACCATTAACTTAACTACTTTCGGAAACATTCATTTCATTTTTTAGAAAAATAAATTAATTATTACATATTTAAATATACTTTTACATTTTTTTTTTGAAATGAATAAATTGAATTACATTGAAGAACTTGAATTTATTACATATTTAAATTCTTCACTACATCACTCTAACTATTTTTAAATTCATATTCTATTTTTTTGTTACTTAGAACTGGGAAAAAACTCGTCATGATATTACCATAAGTGTGAAAGATTTTGGTCGTAAGTTGGTTACTTACAACGGATTTATGTCACAAGTTGTTTACTTACGACACCTTTCTGTCGCAAGAAAATAAGTTACGACGGATATTCGAGAATGGGCTAGGTGATTTGAACTCTGCCTAATTATAATGCTAGTCCCGTCCCATTCAGTTAGTTTCCAACAAATACTACAACATAAATTCTATCAAAACTTATTAATTAATAGTTACCAATGATATTTAGCTTATAAACATTATAACACATAACGAATTCACAAATTAATCACAAAATATTTGAACTTGTAAAAAACTAAGAAATCAACTTAGATGCCATCATAACCATCATCCTCGCTTCCATCCTCTTCACTTTCATTCTCTTCACTTTCATCATTGTCTTCGGGTTCTTCTTCAAATGGTTCATCTCTTGTTTGAATTTCATATTGAGTTAAATCAACAAACATGTTGATAGTGGGGAGTTCCACCGGCCTATCCTCTAGTGGTTCTTCTTCAAAAACATTCTCGTTGTAGGCATAAGTAGTCTCATCTAGTGGACGACTTCTTGTTACAACAACCGTGTGCATTTTACTTATCAAATTCTTCACGATAGGTGCATAATAGACTTGTGTTACTTGGCTTGCTAAGACAAAAACATCATTTCCTCTTAGCTTAGATGTCATGTCTGATTATGGTCCGGTCTTCTAAATTTATTTACCGTGCCCCAAAACCTGCACTTTCGATTGTGAGGAAGTTGTGATGCCCTGACACTTCCCTTACAATCTGGACAAGCTAGCTTGCCATTAGTTGACCAACCGCTCAACATTGCCAACGCCGGAAAGTCATTGATTGTCCACAACAAGGATGCTCTCAAAATGAAGTTGGTCTTCGTAAAAGCATCATATGTTTCTACACCAGCACTCCATAACTGTCTCAACTCATCAATAAGTGGTCTCAAGTAGACATTGATGTCTCTCGTGGGGCTTTTATCCCAAAGTATGAGTAGTGACATATACATGTAGGGATCCTTCATGCACATAGAAGGAGGGAGATTGTACACAACCATAATAACATGCCATACTGAATAAGTCCTGGTAGACTTGTTGCTATAAGGAGATAATCCATCAGTAGCAACTCCAAGTCTAATATTTCGAATGTCAAGTGAAAAATCTGGATAATTCATGTCAAACTGTTTCCACTCTTCCCCGTCAGCCGTGTGCGTCATAATCCCCTCGGTCACCTTTCTACTCTTGTGCCACCTCATACTCTCAACAGTGCGAGATGACATGTAAAACCGCTGCAATCGCGATATAAGCGGAAAAAATCTCAAAATCTTCCTAGGAATGCATCATTTACTGCCCTTTTTCGCTAGTTTATAGAGGCTCGTGCCACAAATACTGCACTCTTGTCTATCACTGTCATCACTATAAAAAAACATGCAATCATTCTCACATGCATGAATTTTTTCATATCCCAAATTTAAGTCCTTCATCATCTTCTTGATCTCCGGGTAACATGGAGGTAATTTGTGATTTTCTGGCAGCACATCCCCAATAAGACCCAATAACTCATTGAATCCCCTCTCACTACATCCGTGAGTACTCTTGAAATGGAACAATTTGCTCACAAATGACAACTTGTATGTTTGGTGTTCCCGGGATATAATGAAACCTCTGCATCATTTCCCAAACCAAGAAATCTAGGGGATTCATGGTTCGGATCTATGTTATCCCATTCACCAAATCCGCCTGCATCCCTTAACATCTCATAAGGATCAAATACATCATCATCATCATCATCATCGTCATCATCAATTTCATTTCTTGAGCCCCTAGAATGCGAATCTTCATCACTTTCGCTAGAATACAAATCTTCATCACCTTCACCGTGAAAATCCCAATATGTATAATTTGGAAGAGATCCATTCGACACAATATCAAATCTGACTTCATCAAGATTTTTTAAAGTACAATTACAACAAGTACAACATGGATATCTAAACCTTCCATCCGCTTCCTTGAAATTACGTTTGGCAAAACTAATAAATTCTTCAATTCCATTTAAAAAATCATGACTATGACCTTTTTTACCTCTTTGATTAGGATGACTTATCCAACTCCGATTAGAAGACATCTACAAATACATATAACATAGAATTTTTTGAGTCCCAAAATGTGAAAAAATGGAGGAGATAATGTTTACGGGTGAGTTGAAATAAAGAAATGAAAGGCTACTGCCTCTTTCGGCATAAACTGACTTGATTTGCGACAGAAATACATTCCGTCGCAAGGTGCATTAAAATAATATTTTTTACACCAACTTATTAATTGAAGGCCGTTGGGTATTGAATACGTACAAGTAAGCTTGTGACTGAATCTTTCGCAAGGTACAACTATCGACGGAATGTATGTGAATCTGTCAAAAAATAATTAAAGACGGACAATCTATCGCAAAGTAAGTTATGACAGACTTTAATTTCCGTCCCAAGTTCAAATTTACGACCTAAAGTTTAAGATTTCTGTTACAAGGTGGTTTAGTGGGAAAATTACCCCGCTTAAAAACTAGAAGCGGGAAAGTAAATTATTAAATTACTACTTGTGCGGGAATAATAATAATAAAATATTAACATTGCGACGAAAATGTTCCATCACAAAGTACCTTGCGACGACATGTAATAGTTCTGTCGCAATTTGAACTTGCGACTGAAACTTACTAAAATTCAGTCACAATTGCCCGTTTCTCTTGTAGTGCTTATGTGACATGACACTCTTGGGTGTTTTCCTATTGGTGTTGTAACAGTACAAAAAGTATTCAAAGTTATAGAAATAAAATTAAATTATAAGAAATTAAAATTTATAGAGAAGAAATATAATTAAAAAAATACATTTGACAAAAAACAAAAACTCTTTTCACATATTTGATTCATCTAAATAAATATGAAAGAAGTTAAGATGTATATAAGTTATATATTTCAATTTTTAATTCATCTAATTGATTTGAAAATCTAATTAGAATTTTATTGAAATTACCATATTTTTTGCAGTTCATATTATAAATGCAAATTAGTTTAAATTCGTGGTCTTAAATTAACACTAGTATTTATACATTAATATTTTGATTTAATGAAGTTTTTCAAAAAATATATATTTTTTAACTTTTCCATGATTTCCCTCGGAACTAAATGTTTCTACCCTATCCTTAACCCTAACTAACTTTGGTAGGGAGTAGCATGTTATATTTTAACACAAGATTAACCAGCTAGTATGGATGAAGATGCTCAACTGAAATTGTATGCTTCCAAAAACCAGGGCCGTCCTTCTGTACACTAGCTACAAGTAAAGCCAGCATTTGTGACCAACGAAAAGCTGGTCTGATTTGCTCGGTCACAAATGCCAGCATTTCTTGTAGTGGTAGCTGATGCATTTGCAACTCAGAGAACAATAGTTGATTTCATGGAAGCATCTTCAGAGCAGCTGAAAGATGCTGAGCAATCAGATTTAGTGGGTGATGTGAAGGTAGAAATTCAGAAACTTGATCAAGCAGGTCTCTATGACACAGTACCAGAGCACCAACTTCCAAGTTGGAATAGCCCATAAAATATCAGGAAGATTACATCAATATTCAGATGTGCCGACTGGCTTGAGTAAGAGAGTTACAAAGATTGAAGCCAATCATGTCAAGATAATGTCCGACATAGCAGACATCGATCATGTTACTTGCACTCTTCCACAAGAAGAAGAAGTTCAAGTACCTTCATCTACTCAACAAGAGGAAATTAAGATAGATAATTTCAAAAAGAGGGAGAAAGGAAAGGGAACTGAAAATCAACAAAAAAGCTGTTGTTGATGCTCATAAATTGGTTGCACAAGCGGCGCATGGATTGTTGTTCAAGCATAAGCAGGTCATAAAAGTCAAAATTAAAACAGATTTGCAGCTGGACAAGGCCTAAACGGTTCAAGCTCAAGCTCAACACCAGTTATTCTAACTTCAACACAATTAAAAAGTTCAAAATATCACAGCTTGTGAGGGAAAGGACAAAGGCAAAGCTGTTATAGTTCAAGAATCTACGAAAAATAATGATTTTGTACCTATGCCAAATGTGTTCAAGTTTGTGGATGATGTACAAGAAACTGGGGGACATATAGACCCTGTTGAGATGGTCAGCACAACAGGAGAAACAAAGTTGGCCTATCATACAACAAAGCAATTCGTGTCAAATGATGAAGAGATAGCCAAGAAACTTCATGACGAAGTTGTTGGCCAACAAAGAGAGAAGGGAGAATGGGAAATAACTAAAGAAGAGAGAAGAAGAAAAGCAAGCTCATGAGAAAAAGGGTATGTGGACCTTTGAGGAAGAAGAAACAGTGAAAGAAAAGGAAAAAGATCCGTAAAGCACCTGATGAAACTCAAACGAACAAAAGATCAAACTCATGCAACTATACTCCCTCCATTCCTCACCATTAGACGTTTTAGACTTATGCAATTGTTCCTTTATATCTGTTGCTTTGCATTTTCAATGAACATTAAATGTCATGTTTTCTATCAAAAGCTCATGTTTCATATACCCTTTGTGTAACACTCCAGTCCCACATCGAGAGATTTGATACTACTTAATGCACTAACAAATCATGATTTTTTGAGGGTATGTGGTGGGCTTGTGACTACCCAAGTTGCTTATTTCGGATTTAAAATCTGGACTTGACCCGATTTTCGACAAAGACTCGGGATTTGACCCGAGTCGTCATATATGGTATAAGAGCCGACTATTGAAAGCTTGATTCGTTAAGTTGCCGGAGGTGGTGACACGAAGAATGGTGGTATTATCCCATAATAGACAGAGGTTTGGAGGTGGGGACACGAAAGGAACCGATATTATCCCACAACGGTTAGAGATGTACGATTTGGGACTTGTGAGGCTATTTGTTCCAAACTGATGAAGACGTAGGAGTTTAAGTGGGGGATTTTGTACGGTAATGTCGATCCTGTAGCATATAAATATATATAAAGCTGTTTATATGTAACTGAATAAGCAGGAACTACTTGGTAATTTTGTCAAAAGACCTCACTTTATTATTTGCTGATACACCATATAAATAAGGAAATACAAAGCAACTAAAATAGCTAGGAAATAGGACCACCTCTAGTTAATCTCCTAAACTGACTCCACCTCTAACTTATTGGTAATACTCCTACAAAGACTCCATCAAACTAGCACGACCAAGTCATGCACACAACGTACAAAAATAAACAAAAACAAAGAAAAACAAACTGATTTATTACAAGTTTGAGATTATAAACCCAAAAATTCCTCCCTTAATCTCAAACTTACTTTACTAAATCCTTAACTCCTGTGACGCCCTCCAAACCCGGGGTACAGATTTGAGGAGTCATCCGACCAACGGAACACTATTTAACACATGCATAATATATATAAAGACACAATTACCCCTTGACCAAGACCGCATCCAGATTATGGCAATGAACACAAGCTACTACAATCTTTTATTATTACAAACCAGTTTTATCAGAGTTATTACATCACAACTAAAGTTCAAATCTAGACATTTAATCTAGAAAAGCAAAACAACAACTACCCTGCCAATAACAGTGACTCGAGGGGCTCTCCTGACTGCTGGTGAACTATCGGTCACGCTATGCCAACTCATACTCTCGCTTCACTGGAATAGGGTTAGAAAACAACAAGCAAGAGTGAGCCAAAATTGCTCAGCAAACATCAACGAATCATTTCTATCACGGTGGTAAGGATATGAATTTAAGATATCAGAATCAACAATATTTAGCTAACACATGCTTTGTATCAATAATGATTGAAGTAAAGAATTAGAATTTGGCTTATACATTTTATTCAAATCAAAGGTTGTGCTGCTGGCCAGCCACGCATCAACCCCGGACTAGCTCATGTCATAGTCCTCTACTGGATCCCAGGCCAATCTGGGCCTTAAGTTACTTCGACCAATTACTGGTCCATTTTAAAAAAAAACACATGCCAATTCTATAATAGGGTATAAACAATAACATGCTCAATAAGATAAACTGAATGTATAGTAATTGCAAAAGAGTTTCAACTGTTCAGTATCAAGTGAAGGTCGAGAAATAATCATGGAGTAATTTCAATGGTACAGTGTACTCACTCAATAAGGGAATCAATATTGGTAATCGTTAATCAATAACCGTAAATGAGTAGTCAAGATGGAAGTCAAATAATCAAAGGTTGTCAATGATAATCAAAGGATGATAAATAGCAACAATAGGTGGTAAACAATAATCAAGTAAATTGGAAATAAGGGTTTCCGATGCAGATCAAATCAAAGAATCAAGAATTTCTAAGGAAATGGAATCAGTTGTCCAAATGCGGTTAAAAGATGGATAATTTGAATTGTTCTGGGGATAACGGTATTCAAGTAATCAAGACAATAATAATTTTATCACAAGTAAAGGCACAGATACTTGCCTGGTCTAAGCTGCTGTCGGATCGACTCTGCTCACTCTACTTTCCCCTTTCCCTTGCTCCGGGAACTCGATTCTATAATTTAAACAACTCATCACAATAAGTCTAACTATTCTCGTTCTACTCTCGACACTTATTCAATCAATAATCACATTTAAACAAGTAACCGGTTACGTATCGGACGTCCGGTATAATTTACGATATTTAAAACTCAGATATTTGCCCTAGCACGGGCATATACAGACTATAAAACACGACACACAATTAATATGAACCATATAGCACTTATAAACATTTTTAAAACATCATACGGAACTCATTTGAATTTTTAATAAGTCGTTACAAATTTTAAATCAAAAATCGGATTTTTAAATCCAATATAAACATTTAAATGAAAATAAATCAATTAATAAAATTAATTGACACTCTTTAAATACTCAAACTATTTTTTAAATAATTAAATAGGCTTGAAAATAATTAAACTGAATTTTTAATTAATTAAATCTAATTAATAATTAATTTTTAAGAATTAATTGATTAAAAGAATTAACCAATTAATTAATAAATTAATTATTAATTAAAAATAATTAAAATAATTAAGTTTAATCAATTTTCGGATTTAAAATAATAAATATAATTTATCAGAATTTTTCTGATATTAAAATATATTTTTAAAATAAAAATATGAATTTTTAAAGTTTTTAAACTATTTTCGAATTAAATTTAAAAATAAAATTCAAAAACAGTTTTCTGAAAATGAATTAGGGTTTTGAAGATTGAAACCGGGTCGAAAAATCGGGTAAACGGGTCGGGAAGAACGAATCCGGGTCACCAAGAACAACCCGCCGGAATCTGGGTTTTCCAGAATCCGGCCGGCGTCCGGTGGCCGGACTTCGCCGTTTCCGATCAAAACAAAACCAAACTATAGGGCTTTTGTTCGCTTTTGCAAGACAAACACAACCCACATACACACACATCTGTCCCATGCCGGAATCGTGCCCAGAATTCATTCAAAGAACTCGCCGGCGACGACCTCGGCCGGAAACCCGATCTACTTAAATCCTACATGAAACTCAAAGATTAATATACCAAAATGAAGCTTATAACTCATACAATAAAAGCCCTTTACCAAAAACAATGTCAGATCAATATCAAGAACGTACGAATTGAAAGAAGAAATCGGGTCAAAACCCGAAAATCAAACCCGACTAAATCGAACATAAACATGAAATTAAAGCATGGATTCTTGCTAATTAGAACCCTAGGAACATGTTAGAAGCAACCAATTGAACGGAGAATCAACAGAATGAAAATCCCCAAATCGAATCAAGAACCCTAATTTTAATTCGAAACTTGTAAAATCAATATAAAATCGAATACTTACCAGATGATGATGAGGTTGGAAGATTCTGAAACTAGATTTTTGGGGCTTTGATTTGAGTATAAGAACTTCAGATTTGGACTTCAATAACCCTTAGAACGAATTGATTGAAGATCAAGAACACAAAATAATTATTTGGGAATTTCGGATTTCTTGAGTAATTTCTGAAGAATTGCTAGGGTTATGAAGTCTGATTGGTCATTTTATATTTTTGGAAAAATAATACCCCAAATAACATTTTTGGATCGATATTGATTCGTTAGATCGTTTAAAAACCCTAATTAGGTCAAAAACACGTTTTACGAAAAGTAAGGGGTTAAAAAGGTTGATGATTATCCAAATTGATATATATCATTATATAACTAATGCTCAAGAATACTAGGGCTATAACAACTTCAATATTGATATAGAACGATAAATCCGTCCCCTTAAGCAATTAGGGTTCGGAACGATTTTTCCTTTTTCGGATCAAAAATTGAAATTAATTTGCAGAATCAAATAGGTAGGGTTAAATAGAATCCCATAACCCTTTCGATAACGATTCGAATACGAAAGACGAAGAATTAAAAATGAATGTACGAAATTTCAACGGGCTCTTGAATTATCAAAACGGCTCAAATTTGAAGAAAATTCCAAATGACGAAATTTTTGAAAGGGGCTTCCGACTCACCATTTAGCACATAATCACACACTAAATATCATATAATAATATTCCAATATTCCAAAATAAATATTTTAGATTAAATATATCATTTAATCAAATAATAAAATTCACGGATATTACATCCTTCCCCCCTTAATAGGATTCTGTCCTCAGAATCAGATCAAGGAAACAACTGGGGATACTTCTCTAACATCTCACTCTCTAACTCCCAGGTAGACTCTTCTACTTTAGGATTCCTCCACAAAACTCTCACTAACGCTACTGTCTTATTCCTTAGTACTTTCTCCTTACGATCCACTATCTGAATTGGTCGTTCTACATACGATAAATCTGCCTGGACCTCTATTGGTTCATACTCTATTACATGATTCGAATCTGGTCGATACCTCTTAAGCATAGATACATGAAATACATTATGAACGTGCTGCATATGCGGTGGCAATGCCAACTCGTAAGCTACTTCGCCCACTTTCTTCAAAATCTCAAACGGCCCAACATATCTCGGACTCAACTTCCCTTTCTTTCCAAATCTAACTAATCCTTTCCATGGTGAAACCTTTAGTAACACTTGCTCTCCTTCTTCGAATCCCACATCCTTTCTGGCTAGATCCGCATACTTCTTCTGTCGGTCTTGAGCTGTTATCAATCTTCTCTGAATCAATTGAACCACTTCTTTTGTTCGTTGTACTAGTTCTGGTCCTATCATTTTCCGTTCACCAACTTCTTCCCAATATACTGGAGATCGACACTTTCGTCCATACAAAGCTTCGTACGGTGGCATTCCGATGCTCGCGTGAAAACTATTATTATATGAAAATTCCACCAAGGGTAGATGATCGTCCCAACTGCCTTCAAAATCAAGTGCACACGTCCTAAGCATATCTTCAATAGTCTGAATTGTCCTTTCGCTCTGACCGTCCGTCTGCGGATGATAAGCCGTACTCATTCTCAACTCGGTGCCCAAACACTCTTGAAAACTCCTCCAAAATCTTGAATTGAATCGAGGGTCTCTATCAGACACTATCGATACTGGAACTCCATGTCGTACTACGATTTCTTTTATGTACATATGAACTAACTTATCCAGCGAGAATCTCTCGTTAATCGGAAGAAAATGCGCAGATTTCGTCAATCGATCCACGACAACCCAGATGGCATCATGGTTAGCTTTGGTTCTAGGCAATCCTACTACAAAGTCCATCGCAATGTGTTCCCACTTCCATTCGGGAATCTCCAATGGTTGAAGTAATCCACTTGGTCTCTGATGTTCCGCCTTAACTCTTTGACACGTAAAGCATTTACTTACCCATTCCGCAATCTCTCTCTTCATATCTGGCCACCAAAAGTTCGTCTTTAGATCTCGATACATCTTCGTACTCCCTGGATGAATTGAATACTTCGAGTTATGTGCTTCGTGCAGAATCTCACTTTTCAGTTCCGTTACGTTAGGTATCCATATCCGAGAAGCAAATCTCAAGATCCCTTTGTCGTCCGGTTGGCTACATATTTCCTCACCTGTCATTTTACTCACATCGTCGTTCATAACTTGCTCTTGGCACTTTCGTATCTTCTCCAACAATTCAGGTCGAAACGTCATGGTATAAATTATTTCCGTAGCGTCCTTCGGATTAATTACTTCGATTTCCAATTTCTCAAATTCCTTGTATAATTCTTTGGTCATCAGTAGTGTATTTAATCTCTCTTTTCTGCTCAATGCATCTGCTACCACATTTGCCTTGCCGGGATGATAGTTGATAGAAACGTCGTAGTCCTTGATTAGTTCTAACCATCTTCGTTGCCTCATGTTCAGCTCTTTCTGAGTAAAGATATACTTCAAACTTTTGTGATCGGTGTAAATTTCACATCTCTCTCCATACAAGTAGTGTCTCCATATCTTCAAAGCAAACACAATAGCTGCTAACTCCAAATCGTGTGTAGGGTACTTCTGTTCGTGGGGTCTCAACTGTCTTGACGCATAAGCAATCACCTTGTCATGTTGCATAAGTACGCATCCTAATCCTTTGTACGACGCATCACTATAGATTACGAAATGACCTTGATCGTCTGGTAACATCAATACCGGTGCCGTAGTTAGTCTTCTCTTTAACTCTTGGAAGCCTTCTTCGCATTTATCGTTCCATATGAATCGCTCGCTTTTCCTTGTCAGCTTGGTCATTGGAGTAGCTATCTTCGCAAAATCTTGCACAAATCTCCGGTAGTATCCGGCTAATCCCAAGAAACTTCTGACTTCAGTCGGTGTCCTTGGTCTCTCCCAATCTTTCACTGCCTCTATCTTTGCTGGGTCCACTTTGATGCCTTCGCTGCTCACCACGTGTCCTAAGAAATGAACTTCTTTCAACCAGAATTCACACTTGGAAAACTTCGCGTATAGTCCTTCTTGTCTCAATGTTTCTAACACAATTCGCAACTGGTCTGCATGCTCTTCTTCTGTCCTTGAGTATATCAAGATGTCGTCGATGAATACCACTACAAACTTGTCCAAATATCTCTTGAAAATCCTGTTCATTAGATCCATAAAAGCTGCGGGTGCATTCGTTAGTCCAAACGCCATTACTAAAAATTCATAGTGCCCATACCTTGTTCGAAAGGCTGTCTTCGGTATGTCGTCTGGTCTAATCTTCAATTGGTGATATCCTGACCGTAGGTCGATCTTCGAAAAATGTACCGCTCCCTTCAGCTGGTCAAACAGATCATCTATTCGAGGTAACGGATACTTGTTCTTAATGGTCAGCTTGTTCAACTCCCGATAGTCTATACACAATCTCATGCTTCCATCCTTTTTCTTGACAAACAGTACTGGTGCTCCCCACGGTGAAACGCTGGGTCTAATAATTCCTTTTTCTAGCAAATCTTGCAGTTGATCAGCCAATTCCTTCATCTCCACTGGTGCCATCCTGTAAGGGGCCTTCGATACTGGCTCCGCGCCCGGTACTAAGTCTATCGCAAATTCAATTTCTCTATCTGGAGGTAAACCTGGTAATTCTTCCGGAAAAACATCTGGAAACTCATTTACGACTGGAATATCTTCTAACTTAGAAACTTCCTTATCTATATCTATTACATAAGCTAGATACGCCTCACAACCTTGCCTTAATAACCTCTTAGCCTGAATCATTGTCAGGAACCTCTTTCTTTGTTTCTCTCCTCTAAATATTATCTCTTTCTTTTCTAGGGTAATCAAAGTAACCCTCTTATTCTTACAATCAATACTTGCATCATGCTCAGTCAACCAATCCATCCCTAATATCACATCAAATTCACCTAACTTAAAAGGTAACAAGTCAACATAAAAACGATTTCCCAAAATCTCTATCTCACAACGGGGATAATATGAACTGACCGCGATACGATCCTGATTAGCTATCTCTATAGTCAATACTCCACTTAAAGGTTTCATTACGCAATTCAATCTACGAGCAAACGTTTCAGAAATAAAAGACTTCGTCGCTCCCGAATCTATTAACACTTGTGCAGGAATAGAATTTACTAGAAGTGTACCTGCCACCACGTCGGAATCTCTCACTGCTTCTCCCATTGACATATTGTAGGTCCTGGCTAACGGCTGGACGTTAACAACTGGGGGTGCTTCAATTGCCCGAATCATATTGTTCACGGTTGCTGGTGCTCTGCAGTCCTTAATCATGTGACCTGGTTTCTTACACCGATGACACACGATGCCTATCTTGCAATCCCGGGAATAATGTCCCTTCTGATTGCATTTAAAGCATGTGACAGTCAATCGATGGCATATCCCTAGATGTCGCTTCCCGCATGTCTTGCATTCTGGTAGTGGGGGTCTAGAAAGTCCCTGCTGACCGCCGGTTAGTAGACGGTTATCTTGTCCTACGTTTCCGGTGTCTGGTTTCCTGAAACTTGTATTCCTTCCGTGCTGAAATCCCAGCTTCTTATTTGCTTGCCCTTGAAAACTTCCCTGCTGCTGTCCCTTATCGGGTATCCCTGCTTTCCTTTTCTTGTTCTCCCTCTCTTTCATGTAAGAATCACTCTCTGCCTCTGCAATCATTGCCTTTTGGACCACCGCTGCATAGGTGTCCAACTCCAATACAGCTAACTTACTACGAATCCAAGACCTCAGTCCCTGCTGGAACCTCTTGGCCTTCTTCTTTTCCGTATCCACATAGGTTGGAACAAACCTTGACAACTCCGTAAACCTTGTTTCATATTGGGGCACTGTCATGCTTCCCTGCTTTAATTCTAAAAACTTCAATTCCATCTGATCTCTCATATAGTCCGGAAAATATCTTTCCAAAAACAACTCTGTGAATCTTGCCCACGTAATCAATCCCTCGGGCTCCATAGCCCTACTCGTTTCCCACCAATAACTAGCCTCATTCTTCAGAAAATAGCTTGCATACTCTGTCTTCTTATCCTCTGTCACCTCTATCAAGGCAAAAGCCTTTTCCATCTCTTTCAACCATGCCTTAGCCTCTACAGGGTCTGCTGATCCTTTAAATTCTGGAGGTTTTGCTGCCTGGAAAGATTTGAACGTAACTGCCGGTGCTGCTTGCTGGTGCTGTTGTTGATGCTGCTGATGCTGATGTTGCTGATGCTGATGTTGCTGATGCTGTTGCTGCTGTTCTAAGAGCTGTTGCTGAAATGCACGTTGCTGCTGTGCTAATGCGGCAGTCTGTTGAGTAAGGGTATTTAACAACTGGATTACCATCGGGTCCACACGGCCCGTGGGAGGTGTATTTTGTTGACCTTCTTGGTCAGAAGTATCAGTTGAACGGGTTTGTCGTCTAGGAGCCATATCGCTAATGAATAAACAATAATTGGCTTAATCAAACAGTTCATATAAGAGAAGGAAGGATCACAATTGATATCTCGAAGGTTTACAGATCTTCTCAACGGTGTATGGATACACTCGTTGCAATAAGTAGAATAACAGTTATGATGCTGGAAATGAATGACAGGGGAATAAATACAGTTTTATAAAAGAGGTTTATCATATATATATAGATAGAGTTAGTACAAGCGTAGAACGCTTCAAAAGAAAATATATCATGGCTGAACCATAACTGCCGACCAGCAATACAACAACAAAAATGCAACAACAACCCGAGGCGTTCCTATAAGCCCGGTGCACTGCTGATTCTACTATATGCATCTATATACTAACTATCTAGAACCATACATCCATGTCACATCTGTCTACTACCGATACCTGCTCACAGATCACCTGCTCCTGCCGGCCATAACGGGGGTCCTGAAACCTCTGCAATCTCACTCATCGCATAATCCAAAATCTGTCTCATCCCTGCTACTGTCTCTCCCTCTCGACTAGAAGCTAATCCATGCAATCGAGTCTCAACCAAAGTCCTCGTAACCCTAAACCTCATCTGAATGTCTCTCATCTGATCTCTAAGTCTGTCTCTCTCTCTGACAGCGGCTGCCTCGATCGAACGAATCCTACCCATCTCCATAACCTGTCCATAAAGGAAATCCTTCTCTCTTCTCACCCTCTGATACACATGGTGTGGAACTGGTGGCTCACATAACTGATACAAAGGCCCACAAACTGATGCCTGAGACGCTGGTGCTGGGGCTACTTGTCGGAGTGGAATAGGACAAGGTATCTGATCTCTCCTGACTACTGGGCCCTGATGCCTAGGCTGATATCGCACTGGCCGAGACGGTCCTGCTCTCTCAACGGGTGTAGGTATCTCTGATATCGTATCCTCGGAAGGGTCTGAGTCTGAACTAGAACTAGGGGGCTGCAATTATAACCACATTTAATTACTACGCGTAATATCCCTAGTTGACCTCCTAATATCCTTACGTGACTTCCTAACTCTCTATGTTATCCTGGACCCTAAGTCCTAACTTGTTTCAAATGCCATAACCTGTTGCTCTGATACCAACTGTGACGCCCTCCAAACCCGGGGTACAGATTTGAGGAGTCATCCGACCAACGGAACACTATTTAACACATGCATAATATATATAAAGACACAATTACCCCTTGACCAAGACCGCATCCAGATTATGGCAATGAACACAAGCTACTACAATCTTTTATTATTACAAACCAGTTTTATCAGAGTTATTACATCACAACTAAAGTTCAAATCTAGACATTTAATCTAGAAAAGCAAAACAACAACTACCCTGCCAATAACAGTGACTCGAGGGGCTCTCCTGACTGCTGGTGAACTATCGGTCACGCTATGCCAACTCATACTCTCGCTTCACTGGAATAGGGTTAGAAAACAACAAGCAAGAGTGAGCCAAAATTGCTCAGCAAACATCAACGAATCATTTCTATCACGGTGGTAAGGATATGAATTTAAGATATCAGAATCAACAATATTTAGCTAACACATGCTTTGTATCAATAATGATTGAAGTAAAGAATTAGAATTTGGCTTATACATTTTATTCAAATCAAAGGTTGTGCTGCTGGCCAGCCACGCATCAACCCCGGACTAGCTCATGTCATAGTCCTCTACTGGATCCCAGGCCAATCTGGGCCTTAAGTTACTTCGACCAATTACTGGTCCATTTTAAAAAAAAACACATGCCAATTCTATAATAGGGTATAAACAATAACATGCTCAATAAGATAAACTGAATGTATAGTAATTGCAAAAGAGTTTCAACTGTTCAGTATCAAGTGAAGGTCGAGAAATAATCATGGAGTAATTTCAATGGTACAGTGTACTCACTCAATAAGGGAATCAATATTGGTAATCGTTAATCAATAACCGTAAATGAGTAGTCAAGATGGAAGTCAAATAATCAAAGGTTGTCAATGATAATCAAAGGATGATAAATAGCAACAATAGGTGGTAAACAATAATCAAGTAAATTGGAAATAAGGGTTTCCGATGCAGATCAAATCAAAGAATCAAGAATTTCTAAGGAAATGGAATCAGTTGTCCAAATGCGGTTAAAAGATGGATAATTTGAATTGTTCTGGGGATAACGGTATTCAAGTAATCAAGACAATAATAATTTTATCACAAGTAAAGGCACAGATACTTGCCTGGTCTAAGCTGCTGTCGGATCGACTCTGCTCACTCTACTTTCCCCTTTCCCTTGCTCCGGGAACTCGATTCTATAATTTAAACAACTCATCACAATAAGTCTAACTATTCTCGTTCTACTCTCGACACTTATTCAATCAATAATCACATTTAAACAAGTAACCGGTTACGTATCGGACGTCCGGTATAATTTACGATATTTAAAACTCAGATATTTGCCCTAGCACGGGCATATACAGACTATAAAACACGACACACAATTAATATGAACCATATAGCACTTATAAACATTTTTAAAACATCATACGGAACTCATTTGAATTTTTAATAAGTCGTTACAAATTTTAAATCAAAAATCGGATTTTTAAATCCAATATAAACATTTAAATGAAAATAAATCAATTAATAAAATTAATTGACACTCTTTAAATACTCAAACTATTTTTTAAATAATTAAATAGGCTTGAAAATAATTAAACTGAATTTTTAATTAATTAAATCTAATTAATAATTAATTTTTAAGAATTAATTGATTAAAAGAATTAACCAATTAATTAATAAATTAATTATTAATTAAAAATAATTAAAATAATTAAGTTTAATCAATTTTCGGATTTAAAATAATAAATATAATTTATCAGAATTTTTCTGATATTAAAATATATTTTTAAAATAAAAATATGAATTTTTAAAGTTTTTAAACTATTTTCGAATTAAATTTAAAAATAAAATTCAAAAACAGTTTTCTGAAAATGAATTAGGGTTTTGAAGATTGAAACCGGGTCGAAAAATCGGGTAAACGGGTCGGGAAGAACGAATCCGGGTCACCAAGAACAACCCGCCGGAATCTGGGTTTTCCAGAATCCGGCCGGCGTCCGGTGGCCGGACTTCGCCGTTTCCGATCAAAACAAAACCAAACTATAGGGCTTTTGTTCGCTTTTGCAAGACAAACACAACCCACATACACACACATCTGTCCCATGCCGGAATCGTGCCCAGAATTCATTCAAAGAACTCGCCGGCGACGACCTCGGCCGGAAACCCGATCTACTTAAATCCTACATGAAACTCAAAGATTAATATACCAAAATGAAGCTTATAACTCATACAATAAAAGCCCTTTACCAAAAACAATGTCAGATCAATATCAAGAACGTACGAATTGAAAGAAGAAATCGGGTCAAAACCCGAAAATCAAACCCGACTAAATCGAACATAAACATGAAATTAAAGCATGGATTCTTGCTAATTAGAACCCTAGGAACATGTTAGAAGCAACCAATTGAACGGAGAATCAACAGAATGAAAATCCCCAAATCGAATCAAGAACCCTAATTTTAATTCGAAACTTGTAAAATCAATATAAAATCGAATACTTACCAGATGATGATGAGGTTGGAAGATTCTGAAACTAGATTTTTGGGGCTTTGATTTGAGTATAAGAACTTCAGATTTGGACTTCAATAACCCTTAGAACGAATTGATTGAAGATCAAGAACACAAAATAATTATTTGGGAATTTCGGATTTCTTGAGTAATTTCTGAAGAATTGCTAGGGTTATGAAGTCTGATTGGTCATTTTATATTTTTGGAAAAATAATACCCCAAATAACATTTTTGGATCGATATTGATTCGTTAGATCGTTTAAAAACCCTAATTAGGTCAAAAACACGTTTTACGAAAAGTAAGGGGTTAAAAAGGTTGATGATTATCCAAATTGATATATATCATTATATAACTAATGCTCAAGAATACTAGGGCTATAACAACTTCAATATTGATATAGAACGATAAATCCGTCCCCTTAAGCAATTAGGGTTCGGAACGATTTTTCCTTTTTCGGATCAAAAATTGAAATTAATTTGCAGAATCAAATAGGTAGGGTTAAATAGAATCCCATAACCCTTTCGATAACGATTCGAATACGAAAGACGAAGAATTAAAAATGAATGTACGAAATTTCAACGGGCTCTTGAATTATCAAAACGGCTCAAATTTGAAGAAAATTCCAAATGACGAAATTTTTGAAAGGGGCTTCCGACTCACCATTTAGCACATAATCACACACTAAATATCATATAATAATATTCCAATATTCCAAAATAAATATTTTAGATTAAATATATCATTTAATCAAATAATAAAATTCACGGATATTACAACTCCCAGCAGATTACGCATCTTCTCGAACTTAATGGTTGCCAATGCTTTTGTTAGACCATCTGCCCGCTGTTGGTTGCTACTGATGTGCTTCACAACTATTTCCCCGCGTTCTACACATTCTCGAATGAAATGAAACCGCATATCTATGTGCTTGCTTCTTCCGTGAAAGACAGGATTCTTGGCCAGATCAAGTTCTGACTTATTGTCGATGAATAATGTAACTGGACCGATGTATTCACCTGTAATCTGATTTAGAACATCCCTTACCCAAATACCTTGACAAGCGGCTGAAGTTACAACCATAAACTCGGCTTCACACGATGATAAAGCCACTACCCTTTGCTTCTGAGACACCCACGAGATCAAGCTCTCATTCAAGTAGTATGCCATGCCACTAGTACTCCTTCTATCGTCTATCATTCCTCCCAAATCACTGTCAGAAAATCCGGTGACCACGTTGTTTCCACTACTCTAAGCATAAATCAAACCATATTGCAATGTTCCTTTAACATAGCGTAAGATCCTTTTTACATCACTCAAATGGAGCGTTGTTGGACGTTCCATGTATCGACTTACAATTCCAACCGAGAAAGCTATATCTGGCTGAGTGTTTACCAGATATCGCAACCCTCCAACCATACTTTTATACATTGTTGCATCAACTGTGTGTCCCTTTTTGTCCTTTGAGATTTGCTCCTATGGATCCATTGGATACTTAGTAGGATTACAATCACTCAACCCTGCTCTTTCGAGTAATTTCTCAGCATATCCCGACTATTTTAGCTCGATATAATCAACCTCCTATTTTACCTCGATTCCCAGATAATTGCTGAGCTTACCCAAATCTGTCATTTCAAATTTCCTTCCCATTTGTTGCTTGAACTCCTCGATCTTTTGCACATTCGTACCCGTATTTAGAATGTCATCTACGTAAACTGCAATTATCAAGCAGTCATTTCCCTTTCCCCTTGTGTAGACAACATTTTCAAAAGGACAGCGTTTGAAGCCCAAACTCCCCAAGCTCTGATTCAATTTGGCATACCAAGCACGTGGTGCTTGTTTTAACCCGTACAATACCTTCAATTTGTACACCAGGTGTTCCCTTCCACTCTGTTCGAAGCCTTCAGGCTGAGCAACAAAGACATCTTCAGCTATTTCCCCATTTAAAAACGCGGTTTTTACGTCCAAGTGATGGACTTGCCAAGAGTTCTTTGAAGAGAGTGCCAGCAGTAGTCGGACTGTTTCAAGACGAGTAACTGGGGCAAACACCTCCTCATAGTCTATTCCGTGCTCCTGTGCATAACCTTTGGCTACAAGGCGAGCCTTGTGCTTTACTATGTTACCAGATGCATCCTTCTTTAACTTAAAAATCCATTTTAAACCAATTTTCTTTTGTCCTGCAGGCAACTCCGCAAGCTTCCATGTACCATTCCTTTCAATCGACTCGATTTTAGCTTCCATAGCCCTTTTCCAGTTTCTATCTTTTGAGGCTTCCATGTAATTTGCAGGCTCCTCAGTCCCCATTAAATATAGTTCTTCGTCCAGCACCACTTCTTTCGTATCATTATACACATCACTTAGTGAACGAATTTTCTTTGGCTCAGTGCTATCGTCATAATTGTCTGGATTTAGTCTTGATGATCCTGCTACATTTACTCTTGAAGCTACTGAAGTATGTGAAGATGGTGTGACTGGGTGAAACCAATGTTTCAGAATCATAATCTTCACTGTTATCTGAAGTATATTGTCTGCTAGTACTGGTTTCAAACAAACTATTTTCACTTTCATTGCTTACTTGTTCAAATTCTGTAGTAAACGGGAATACCACCTGAGTTCCAATGTCTTCAGCTCTGTTAGACCATGGCCAACACTTTTCTTCCTCAAACCTCACATCCTTGCTTACGTAAACTCTGTTTTCCACAGGATTGAATAATCTATAACCTTTTGTACCGGGTTCTCTTCCCAGATTCACCACAGGCATACTTCAATCGTCAAGTTTCTTCATCCCTTGACTTGGAATTCTCATGTGACTCAAACAACCAAATACTCTAATGTGGGACACATAAGGTTTTGAGTCCATCCATGCTTCGTATGGTGTCACGCTTTTTAAAGCCCTTGTTGGAAGTCTGTTGAGTACATATACGGCATGTCTTATTTCTTCTCCCTAAAGTATAGTTGGTAGCTCCTTCTCTTACAAAAAACTCCTTACCATTTCCATTACCGTTCTATTCCTTCTTTCGACCACGTCGTTTTGCTGTGGCGTGTACGGAGTATTATAATGTCGAGTTATTCCCATCTCCTCACAATAATTTTTGAAGTCATTCGACATAAATTCACCTCCCCTGTCTGTCCTTAATACTCTAATCCTTCGTTTATCTCCGTCTTCAACCAGTGCCTTGAACCGTTTAAAAGCCCCAAAAGCTTCACTCTTATTCTTAAGAAAATATACCCACATCACTCGACTATAATCGTCCACAAATAATAGAAAATACTTCTTTCCAGATGTTGTTTCTGGAGAAATTCGACCACACAAGTCTGCGTGTACAAGCTCAAGTATCTTCTTTGCACTGAAGTTCGAACGATTTGGCACATGCCCTTTTGCTTGCTTTGCCATAAGACATCCAGTGCACATCTCCTGCGGTTGAACTACTTTAGGCATACCCCTTACCATCTTCTCCTTAAACATCAATGCCAATGCTTGATAGTTCACATGACCCATACGAGAATGACACAACTTTGACACATGATCCAATTCAGACAACAAAAATTCAGAGATTTTTGTTTCAATAATCAGCTTATACAATCGATTTTGAGATCTTTTAACCTTCATGAGCAGCTTCTCATCCTTGTCAAACACCCACATGTATTCTCCTCTAATTACGACTTTATTTCCTTTTTCTGTCAATTATCAAATACTAATAATATTACTTCGAAGATTAGGAATGAAATATACCTCGTTAAGTAAACGTTCCTGACCATCCTTGCATTTCAGGACAATCGAGCCTCTTCCTTTGATTTCAACAGTCGATCCTTCCCCAAACTTCACTCGACCCGTGATCTGTTCATCAAGAACCTTGAATTTAGATTTTTGTCTAGTCATATGATTACTAGCACCATTATCTAACTACCATAAATTCGACTCCAGTTGTTTGCTCTCGTTGTTGATAGCCAATCGTGACCTTACATCCTTCTCATCCAATTGCAGCAGCTTCTTCTCAGTTTTGTCAAATTTAGCCAACAGTAATGTCGGTTCATCATCTTCTATTTGGGTTAGATTAGACTCTTGTTTTTATTCTCTATGGCGCTTTGGTTTACGTCATTCAGCAGCAAAGTGTCCGTACAAACTGCAGTTAAAACATCTAACTCGACTCTTGTCATGAGCCTTTATGAATGATGGTTGTCCATCATTCGCTTTGTTGCTGCGTCTCAGCCATTCATCTCGTGTAAGAAGCAATTTTCCTTCACCGGTCTCCCTCTTTTTCCACTCTTCTTCTGTGAGCATTAGTTTGCCTTCGTTGGAATCAACCTTTCCTTTGATTCGTTCTTCATGAGCCTTTAGCGAGCCCATGGCTTCATCCACTGTCATCGTATCAAGATCGCCAAATTGCTCCATTGTGGATGTAATCTGTAAAAATCTTGACGGAACTGCACGTAACATTTTATTCACAACATATGATTCCTTCATTTCCTCCCCGAGAGCTCGAATGTTTGTTACAAGTCCATTGAGTTTCATGTAAAAATAAACGAGTTGGTCTGAATCTTTCATACTCAGAGCCTCAAATTCAGCTTTTAATGTCTGAACTCGAGCTTGTTTCACCTTCTCAGCTCCTTGGCAAAGCGTTTTGATTGCTTCCCAAGCCCCTTTTGCTGTTTTCTTCTCAGCGATGGACAACAAAACATCCTCAGGGATACCCTGATAAACCATTGCCAACGCAATCTTATCTATCTTCTCATCAACTGCCATCTTTGCATCACTCGGTTCTACAGCGCCCCATACTCCTTGGGCTTGCATAAAAACCTTCATTTTCAGAGACCATGCAGTATAATTACTTGTGGCCAATATTGGGTAACTCAATCCGAAGGATCCTCCCTTCACCTTGTTCACATCCACGACAACCATCTCTGTGTCTTTTCCCGTACCCTGGTAGCTCTGATACCAATTGTAGCATATAAATATATATAAAGCTGTTTATATGTAACTGAATAAGCAAGAACTACTTGGTAATTTTGTCAAAATACCTCACTTTATTATTTACTGATACACCATATAAATAAGGAAATACAAAGCAACTAAAATAGCTAGGAAATAGGAGCACCTCTAGTTAATCTCCTAAACTGACTCCACCTCTAACTTATTGATAATACTCCTACAAAGACTCCATCAAACTAGCACGACCAAGTCATGCACACAACGTACAGAAATAAACAAAAACAAACTATTTATTACAAGTTTGAGATTATAAACCGAACAGATCCCTAATTAAAAACTAATTTCTAGAAACACTTATCAAATGAATCTCACAAAAAAATTGAAAAATCAACTGTATAAAATCATTTATTTATTCAGATCCAGGTTGAGAAAATGAAGTACTTTGAATCTGTATATTGAGATTTCTTGTTTTCCTGAGCCGTTGGTGCTTGACATGATTGCAAATCAAGTGAAAAATAGTATTGGATGACCTACGTATAAAGGTCGTGTGTGAGAGGGTGCGCAGAGTTGTAACCACCGGTCTCCTGGTCGGGTAGTATATAATTTTTTTTTGACCAACATATAGTTGTTAATCGGCCAATGTAGCTCGGTGTAGACAAGAAAAGACACTTTCCTATCATCTATAATATTCATCAAAAAATAATTATTTTATATTTAATATTGTATGTAAGTTTAACAACATTAAATTTTATTTTTAACTAGATTTTAATCACTAAATATCGTGCACACAAGTGTCTGTTTAAAATATGTACCATTATAATTATTATATATATCCATTAAAATTTTAGCTAATATTACACCTACATACTGTGCATGTACAAGTAGTTTGGAATTGAAGTTCACCTGTGAGATTATTTTTTCCCTAGCTACTAAATACTAGTTTATAACCCCATACCATTCATTACATATTTTGTTAATGATTGAAAAATATTATGTACAATATTTTTGAATGTATATTAAATATTAAAGATATTTTTAATTAAAAGCTAACGTCATTTAATTAGAATAACCAATATGAATGATTGGAATATGTATATACAGGTTTTTTAGGTGTTTTATAAAAGATAATATGCAAAGTCAATAACCTAGTTATTATTATGTTAGAAAATGGAAATTTTGACGCATATTTTATATATTTTCTTGATGGAATTTCCGGAAACTAACAAATGGAGGTTGTTCCTTGTTATGAGCACTTAGACTTTCATGTTTGGATCTAAGACATTTTCGTAGTCGAATCCATAAATAAATTGAGTTGAAATAGGTTGCTTGGGTTATGTGGATTGTTTAAGTTGAAAGAACATTTTTGTCCCACATAAAATTGGTAATGAGAGGTTGGTGGCTTTATATAGAAACATGTGCATTATACAACTACTAAGGCATCTGAGTGTCACTACAAGAAAAATCCATTCACACACGTGAATTTGCCCGTTGTCTATTGCCCGTGAAAACCGAAAGTGTTGTATAACACCTAGAAACAACAATAGGTCACTAGAGAACACATTGTTGGACACCATTAGTATCAATAGATTTTTTTACATTGCCCGTTGTGAGAAGAAAAATCTACAACGATTTTGTTCATTACAAGTCTTGTTTGTTATACTTTTGCACAATGATTTATTTTTTATCTACTACGGTTTTCTTGCTTTGTAGCTGCACCTTACTCAACTATTTTTGTATCAAAGTGTGTTAATTGAGTTTAGTATCAAAGTGTGTTAATTGAGTTTTAGAATACAACACAACTGTTTTACGTGTCTGTAGTAAGAAGGCTTTTGAATAACAGTTCACATGTATTTACCTATTGTGTTCAGTTTTGTTGGACAATAGTTTTGTTTTAATAATGTGTTGTAAGAGATCATTTTTACAACGCTTTTGTCTGGCCAATCTTTTGTATTTATTCTAAATAGACATCAGGTTTCTTTTATGAGTATGTTGTAAGAAAAATATTTGCACTACGGTCCAAATAGACAGTGGTCATTGTTTGATACAACTTATAACAATAGTTCCTATAGATGCCACACTTGGCTAAAAACAGAAGAGACAATGGTTTTATAACCAATGAAACAATGGTAGCCATTATAATTAAAAGTCAGCAATACCAAAATCAACTTCACAAAAATACCAACTAATATTAACCAATCAACTTCACATAAATTACAACTAATATTCACCATTACAACCACCATTCACCAAGTTCACAAACTAATCCATTCATCACTACATAATCCATTCATCCAACCAACTCGAACCATTTCTAATATTCACCAATACAAGTCATTGACAAAATAAAACCATTTCTAACTGAACTGTTATATTTTGGGATGATCATATCCAAAAAAGAGCAACTGAAATGTTCACTCAAAAGTTTAAACATACGTGCCATATGTACGCTAAACCATGTAATATATGATATGCACATCCCAGTCGACCCCGATTCATTGAGATCATTGATGTCATAAGAAAGGTTGCTCCTCCAATGTTAGTTCGATTGAAAAATATGACAATGTTTGAAATAACGTTAGTCACATTTTTTCACCATGAAACACAGAGAAATTAAAAATATGATAAAATTGTAATTGTTATACCTTTGAAGAAAATTTGAGTTCCTTATCTAAACATTCTTTCATATAACGCATCAAAAACAGACCACAATCCTTGGTTATATGGCAACAAAAAGAGTAATATTAGCTTAAACACAAAGAGACATTTTTTAATATGAATTAAATATATAGTTATATTAATAATATCGAAGGCCAAAAATTGAAAAAAAAGCACTTACATATGGTTATATGGCAACAGAAAAAGTTGACCAGGCTTAGCATTCTTAAATCTATTAGAAAGGGCACGCGACCTCTGGAGTACCACAACCAAAGGAGCCAATCATGGCAGGATCAACAAATGATATCATGTCGGTCATCTTGTGCTTTCTCAAATTTTCATGCAATACACTGAATAAAAAACGTAAAGAAACATTAATAAATTTCTTAAACTTACTTGATGAATTATTGACAAAGTCAACAAAATTAAACATTTAAAGTTTGAAACTTACTTAATAAACATGCAAATGACCGACCCTGATATTTCACCTTCGAAGCATAAAGAATGCACGTCTGATGAAAATAAAACCAGTTTATATGTATTTCTAAAAGCTTCTTGTCATAATTGAAAAGAACATGTACGACTATCCTTCAAGGCATCGCTTGCCCAAAGCCACAAACGCTTTAGAGAAGGGGGTAATCAGCACCCATTGTAACCACATAATCTGGTTCTGAAACACAGTCTATGAGCTTCTTTAACTTCTTTCCGCCATTTTTCTTGCCTCCCTAAATGGAAAAAGTAACAAGAAAATTGAGAATGCAAATCGCAACAGTGATTTACACAAATAAAAAAGTAAGGGATAAAAAGAACAAACTATCAATTTTAAATTAAAAAGAAAATGGAGAATTTAAATCACGCCCAAACTGAAAAGAAAATTTAGAATGCAAATCGCAACAAAGTAACAAAAATAAAAATAGTAAACTTAACCTTCACAGTTCCTTTGACTGGAGCACTGCTTGTCTTGACTTCCCGTGTGAGGTTTCTCGGCCAAGCAATATAAGTACCAACAGCCTGCTCAACAGTCATAATTTCATCATTGATTGGAAAAGGAATATGAGCAGCACCCTAGATTACACAAGTAATTGATACTCGTACATTCTCTTTTGCAAGTGGCTTCCCATGAAGAACATTACTTTCCATGTCAACTGTTGAATAAGCAACAACAATTTTCGGGGATCCAATTGTCAATTCCCACTCTGGACATTCATTAATCAGCAATTCGGCTTCCTTATGTCCATCCTCAATTTCTACCACCTCCGGTTTCTTTCTTTCAACCTTGATGTTCTCATCAACATCATTCTTCTCTTGAATAACCTTCTCCTCAACCTTCTCCTCAACCTCAGTATTTTTATTAACCTCTTTCTCCTCTTCAGCACAAACAACATCTTCAATTAAATCCAATTTCTTCTTAGTACCTTCCAACTCCAACTCCTTCATGAAACTAGGTATGCCCTTGGAACAACTTCCGTGTTGTGATCCAATATTTGCACTGCCATCCAACTGAATATTCTTTTCAAGTAAAGATGCACTCAACTTTACCATTTCTCCCGCCCGAAATGCATCTCGCTCTTTAATAATCCTCTCAATATCACTTGCCATAAACATCTAAACACCCTCTTGAATCCTCTCTTCAATGGTCCGACCTTTTCTCTTCTGGTTCGCAAGATGAAAGTAGGTGGACTGCTTTATATAAGCCTCTTGGCCTCGTACTCGTCCTCTATGCTCAGGCTTACCAAGCACCTTGGTCAAGATATCATCGGTGCCTTCCAGTATCAGTTCCCCATCACTAACTTTCTTCTTCATTTTTTCCTAAAATATTAAAAAAAAAAGTAGAAGTGGATAACTAATCTTGCAGATTTTATATTGATGGAGAATTTGAATTATTACATAAATGAATAACTTACAATTTCAAAAGCGATGTTCTTAACTTCTTCAGACTTGTAATTTCCATCTTTATCATGTCGCGCATGGAGCCAGGCATCTGATCGATCTATCTCAATTTCAGGATCTCCACTGCATGTAGGAACATGTTTTAAATTTTAATATTAAACCAATAGTAAATAATGTCACAAGAAAATAAGAAAGCAATGTCTAATGATCAGTAACCATTTCTTGTTTAAGGTTGGCATAACCCTTGCGAGACATGTACTACTACAAGATTTGACTGGTTCAATTTCATGTAGTACTAGGAATTGGTTCAATTCATGCTAAATAACCTTGAAAGTAGCTAGTTTGATTTGATTTGTGTGAAATAAGTAAGTAAATTTTAAATTTATTTTAAATTTTTTATTTTCTGATTTTTAATCAAGCTTTTGTTTGGAGATTTCGAATTTTATTGAGCTTGGAGTCGGGTTTTTTGATTTTATTTATATTTTTGATGGAGCTTTGTTCACAAGTTTGTTTTTTCTACTACAGTTCTTTTGTTTTATAATTTTTTATTTCTTATTTAGATTGTTCGTTGGTTGTATTACTTTTATGGTTTATTTTACATGTAGGCAAAATATATACATTCAAGTGACTTGAATTTTAAACATCGAAAAATGAATATTTTCATGTGACTGGATTTTAACCTAGTTTACTATATGTTTGCAGGGCCTTTTGTTTCTTGTGTTCCTTGCTTTCACGGGTAATTTTCGATGTTTATATGATTTTGAAGTTTTTTAGTTTGTAATGTGATTGTGATTTTGTATGTATTTACTACTTTTGTTAATTACATTGTGGAACTAATTTATTGTAGTGTATCACATAGCACAATATCATACAATATTAGGTAATTAGTTCGTTGAGTTTAACTTGCAGTTGCAGCTTTGAATGCTATTTTGATATACAATAACAGGTAATTAGTTTTTTTATTTTGTCACTAATTTATTGTGGATTCTCCATGATAAGAGTTTTTGCTTTAAAATTCTTACAATGGTGAAAGTAGGAGTTTGGAATTAGAATTAGTGACAAACTAGCCTCTGTATTAGCTAGAGTTCTCTTTCCACTATAGGTAATGCTAAATTATAGTGTTTACACACTTATCCCAGTTGGTTGCTTTAGTGATTGACTCTTGCTTTTATGTGCACCTAAAATATTATGATACAGGGCGTGAGATGGAATGTCTTCTCCAAGTCCATCTAGCATATTGTTCTGATTAATTCATTAATTTTTTTTTCAGAAAATTGGTCAAAATGGAAATTGTTAGTAACTGGATGTGCATGAAATTTACACGGAATGTTCCAGATAGTATGGCTAATGGGTTTTTCTCTGAACTTGCACAAATGTGTACAATTCCAGGAATGGTACTTACTGCAAGTCCGCTTTTGTCTTACTAATTTCTATATATCATATCCTCTGTAAACTAAACATAAACATTGTGTTCCATGTGTAGCGGTTCAATCCTGATCTTGATCTCCCTCTTAAGACATAACTCGAAATAGTTTCTCAGTGTTAAATGTTATTTAACAAAACATGTCTTTATGATGATATCACACATCCTCATTCTAGAGAAGATTCTAGTCGGTCAATAGTAGCAGTATAATATAAAGTTTTAATCATAGTATGATATATGTTATTGTTGTTTTCGTTTTAATACAAGATTTGTTGCTTGAAAGTTAGGTTGTTGTATCTGAAGTGGCCAGTGGCCTGGGATCACAAAATATGCTAGATTGGTTTTTTCCCAAGAGCTGCAGGATTCAAATGAAGGGAGAGGGGACTGAAGTACACAGCTGCATGATAAGGTAAGATCTTTATATGATCAAATAAGAAAGTATCAAAACATGGTGTGTTTGTGTGTACTTTTTGTGATTTTGTCAAAAGTTTTCAATTGTTTTTTTGTGCTATAAGGAGCTCCTCATGTCATTCCGTAGATTCACTGGGAATATACCCTACCACATTATTTTTTACAGGTGTTACGTCTATCTTGGGGCTCATCAATTAAATTTATCCTTATTTTGTCCAAATTATGCTCAACATGCAGAGATGTTGTTAGTGAATGACAATTTTATCAAGTACTTCTCTACGAGCTGGATGCAATTCTTAAAGTAGTATTTTGGGATGTGAAGCATTTGGTTATGTGGTTACCCTTGAATTAGTTTTGTTTTGACAATGTAGATGATGGTTGTTGTGGTTTGGTTTATATTTAACAATGTAGTTATCAATCACTACTAGAATATTTTGTTTAGAATTTGTTGGATGTTTTTGGGTTAAAATATTTTCTAGTTGGTTATGCATGATGGTAACTTTGAGTTGTGGACATAAGTTATTTTGTTTGTTGATATTGGATTGAATTTGGTAATGATAGATAATAGTTAGCTTTGTGATCCAAGTTTTCTTATCTATAGAGTAACTATTTTGGATCAGCACTAGACAATGCAAATTAATATCACATACAACTGAAAAAGGTTGTAAACAAGCTTAATAATATCACATAGTAATTCAAAATCGATGTGGAAACAAGTTTTTACTAATGTCCAAAAGCAACAAAGACATCATTATAAATTAAGAAATTCGATGTTAAACATGAGTTGATACATCAACTACAATTTTAAAAACCGATGTTAAAAAGGGTGTATAACATTGCTATTTTTAAAAAACCAATATTAAAACGGACAATTAACAACGGTCAAATTAAGACACTAATGTTAAAGGTACCGTTCAACAGCAGTTTGTTTAAACAAGCCGATGTCTTTAAACTACATTACATTGGTTGATTGAAAGTAGGGTGATGTATGATAGTTGTTTTAATATCATGAATCCTGTAAAATCGATGTTAATTCACGTCTTAGACATCGTTATTTATAAGGAAATCGTTGTGTAAATATGCAATAGACATCGGGTAAAAACCGATGTTTAAAATTCAGACTTTTAACATCACACGAGAAGACATCGGTCGAAATTTAGCAAGACATCGGTTTTTAGCCGATGTCTATTGCTACATTTCTAGTAGTGAGTGATCATATGGATTCATTTCCCTTCTCCTTTTCTTCTCCTCGTGGAGCGCCTTCATAAAAAACACCAAAATATTAGAAACAAGGATTTAACACTAAATATTTTACTATTTGACAACATTATAAATAAACAAGGTCAAAAGCTTACAAGGAATTCATCAGTTAAACGGTCTGCAATGAAAATATCCCAGTGTGCCTTCTCAATGAATGAGTAGTCAGCTGGAGGATATGCAAGCAACTCAGGCTGATCACGATATGGAAGAATATAATCAGTAGTTAACCGGCTCTTAAACTCCCTGCACTTAGAGCACGCGGAGTTCCATACTACCCTTCTTACTGATGGCGGTACATCAAATGCCATCTACAAAATTAAGCTTGTTTATTTAATTAAGTAGTTACAAGAGTATATGTGTACTGACTTAGTAAATGCTCATTATTTAACAAAATACAAATTATTAGTTTTTGAGAGATGTAATTTGTTTTACTTGCACACATTCCCAAATCTTATTTTTTCTTTCTTTTGGGACTCGTTTCCAAGAATCATACCATATTAGAGATTTCGTTCTGGCAAGTACTCCAATATAAGATTGAATCTCTGCCGCTTCTGGACCGTACGGCTCACCCTTAGCATTGAAAAGTACCGTGAGCTTGATTCCCAAAATCTTACGCCTAAGAATCCTATGCATTGTAACTGCTCCACGTTTTAACAACTTAAGTCCTTGTTTCTTAGGCATCGGTTCATCCACCCGTTTCCTCTTCTTCAACAATTTCTTTTGTAGATTTATAGAAATGGCCGCCTTCTTTAGAAATTGAGGGGAAGAATATTGAGGGGACTGCACCGCCTTCTTCTTCACTCATTTCTTCTTTACGGGTACCATCTCCAAAGACTTGTTCTTTTTTAAAGCTTTCAAAAGGTTTGTGGTGCATGTTGGATTCAGAGAAGATTTTGTCTTTTTTGAATCCACCATACTTAATCTCCACACCACAAAAATGGACTAAAGGTTCTTAAATCGAAACAGAAAGTATTAGAATTAAAATAAAAACATCTAATGCTAACAGTTCTTAAATCAAATGATACAAAAACATATCAGGTAACATAAATACCCAACATAAATCATAAAATTTATCATTTTAATGCTAACACAAAGAAAATAAAACATATCATATAACATATAATACCCAAAAACCCACTAGTCCCGATTTTTAATTCGATTAATCGTAAATCGGTATCTCAACCGATTAGTCCCGATTTTCGATTTTTACTAAAAGGATATATCCTCAAAAACCCATTGTGTGAAACAACTCGCACAAGGGTTTTATTTAGCAAATGCTTGTGTAACTAAATACAACGGTTTAAGAGACAAATTGGTTGTCTAATAGCCAATATTACAAGTATAAATTCTATGCAAACCGTTGTGCAAAAAACCATCCCAGAATTACACAACGGTCTCCTGGGATAAATCGTTGTAAAATATATGTGTTACAAGAGTTTATAAAATAATAACTATTGTCTCACTCACCTAAAAATTCAAATAACCAAAACATACATTACTTGCGACTCATATGTACGCAAAATAGTATGAGTCAATTTACCGATGACTTCATAAATAAATTATAGACATAAAGATACGTAATGGTAGTAGTTTAAATATGACAACATTGTTAGCTAGTAATATTTGATATATCAGTTAGTGAGGTTTTGATTTGAATAATAGTATAATTTTTACATAATGTTTTGTTAAACTTCTGAAGTAGTGATATTACCATCTCCAACATGTATTAAGTGTATAACAAATATCTTAATATGATCGTACCCTACGTGTTAATCATATTGTTGTCATTAACATTTTTGAACGTCAAAACAAGATATTCATATTGTATCATTGTATAAAGTGCCTAACACTTTACGTTAAGACACTTTACATATATATTAAAGTAACAAATAGAATTTTTAAAGATTAATTAGTGCTCCAATACTAACAACGGTTTATTTTATAAGAAATTGTAAAGATAGCACTAAAATAAGAGTTTAGACCAAAAAAACTTTTGTGTATGTTATACAATAGTTTTTCCACCGAAAGTCTTGTAAAACTTTGTCTATTACAAGACTATTTCCTTATCGTTACGTTGTCTGATTCTTTGACTCGAGAAAAATAAATATAAACTCAAAACTCTGAATAAATAACAACGGTTTATTTTGTAAAAGCCTTGTAAATAGTTCTTTGAAACAAGGATTTTATGTACAATACTGTTGTCTATTTCCTACAACGTTTTATCTTTAAAATCTATTATTGTAAGTGATTTTCAACAACATGTAAAGACTACAAAACTCTTGCGTTAACTTAGAATTCCGTTGTCTGATTCTTTGACTTAGGAAAAATTAAATATAAAGACAAAATTTAATGACCGTATCTTTGTCTAAACATTACTTGGTCTTTGTCTATCTTTGTCCGAAACCACATCTCCACATCTCCGACCTCATCTCGAAAATAAAATCTCTGACCTCACATCTCCACATCTCCGACCTCATCTCCTATTTCCACCCCTCCACATCTCGACACCTCCACATCTCCCACCTCCACCTCCACATCTCCACATCTCCAAAATCAAATCAGTTTTGCTTCCTCCGTTAAAGACTAGTTAATTGCATCGCATCTTTTAGGTATTAACTCAGTTTTGCTTCCTTTTGATGAAATTTGATTCCTTTTGATGAAATTTGTTCGGAGAATTTGAAATTAGGGTTCATACTAATATATGGGGATTTGGGGAAATAATCGAATTAGGGTTCATACTAATTTGTCTTAAACTCTTTTCTTGTTTAAGAAACAATTTGGTATATCTTTGTATAACAATTGTATTAAACTCTTAATAATCGAATGGTTTCATGTTCTAACACATAATTATATATGTTTGCTCCGCTGGTGCCTTGTATTTGGTTCATACTAATGTTTGCTCCACTGGTGCCTTAAATTTACTTGTTCTATTGCTTGCTTACTCGATATCATACCAGCAACTATCAATCTTTTCTATTTTTAGTCGAATGTTAATTTACGTATTGTACTGGCTAGTATATGTTGAACTGTTATTGAGCTCTTTACAATCTTGTATAATGTTATATTTTTATTGTCTCACACAGGATGGACAGGTCTTGGTTGAACGTCGATAGAAGAACACGAGAGTTTCAGAGAGGAGTAGATGAATTATTGTTGTTTGCATTTCGGAACGGATATGATGAAAAATAAAATCAGTTGTCCTTGTATTAAATGTGCACATAGTAAATCATGGAAATCTCAAATAGTGAGGGGCCATCTGTTCCAAAATGGTATCGATGAAACCTACACTTTTTGGATTTGGAACGGAGAACAAAGAGAGCATGTCGCTGAAGAAACTGCCAGTTCACAATCTGTGGATCAAATCCTGATGAAAATAGAGCATGATAATGGTGATGATGATGTTTCCCTAGATTCTAGCTATTTATTTAAACATTTCCAATCAGAAAATGAACCCCATTACCCGGGTTGTGAAGGATTTACTAAGATGAAGGCTTTAGTAAAGTTATATAACTTTAAGGAAAAATTTCAAATTTCTGATTCTTGCTTCTCTGAAATGCTACTTTTGTTTAGGTCTATGCTTCCGGAAGGCAACACTTTTCCTTCTTCCATTAGCGAAGGCAAAAATACCTTGTGTGCTTGAGGAATGTAGTATGAAAAAATCCATGTGTGTCCAAATGATTGTCTCTTATACCGTGGAGAGAGAGATGAAGATGAGATGAGCTGTCGCATTTGTCAGGCCTCTAGGTGGAAGTTAAACAAAAAAGGAGATGAATTGGTAGGGATTCCAGCTAAAGTTCTATGGTATTTTCCATTAATACCGCGTTTGAGAAATTTGTACAGTTCTCCTAAAACAGCCAATGACTTGACTTTGCATGACACAGAGAGAATCAAGGATGACAAAATGAGACATCCGGCAGATTCACAAACATTGAAGGAAGTCAATGTGAAGTGGCCCGAGTTTTCTCCAGATTCTAGAAACCTTCGGTTAGCTTTATCCTCTGATGGATTCAATCTTTTCCACGGTACAAATGTTGATTACTCAAGTTGGCCAGTTTTGATGTCAATATACAATCTTCCACCGTGGCTTTGTATGAAAAGGAAGTATATTATGTTATGTTTGTTGATATCTGGTCAAACTCAGCCGGCAATGATATTGATTTCTTCCTTCAACCACTTATAGAAGATCTACAAAAGTTGTGGCAAGGGAAACAAGTGTATGCCGCATACAAGAAGGAGAATTTTTTGCTAAGAAGAATTTTGTTGTGGATAATTAGTGATTATCCCGCCTATGGCAACTTGTCGGGCAACATTATCAAAGGGTATAACGGGTGTCCTATATGTACTGATAAAACAAAAGCAACGAGATTGGTTAATTATCGTAAGATAGTGGTCATGAGGCATCGTAGGTGGTTGCCTAGTCATCATCCATATCGGAGGCAAAAACAAGATTTTGATAACATCGTGGAAAACGAAATTGCTCCAATTCCGTTAACCGGAGAGGAGGTGCTTCAAAGAGTACAACATCTAAAGGGACACATCTTTGGTAACACACAACGCCAACCTCGATTGAATAAAGGTGATCAGTGACTTGTTTAGAAGAAAGTTTCTATATTCTTTCAACTTGAGTATTGGAAGTTTTTTCCAGTTAGGCATGTTCTCGATGTGATGCACATCGAGAAAAACATATGTGAAGATTTACTTGGTACCTTGCTCAATATACCAAAGAAGACAAAAGATAAGGAAAGTGTCCGTCTTGACATGGCTAAAATGAGAATAAGAACGGAGCTCAGGCCAAAAACTCCTGGAAAAAAAGAGAAGTTATCGTTGGCGTCTTGGAATTTTACACATTCTGAAAAAAAGGTAGTTTGATCATCCTTCTTAGAAATGAAGTTGCCTGATGGTTTTTGTTCTAACATCAGGAATCTAGTTTCAATAGACACTCTTCGACTTACTGGAATGAAATTGCATGACTGCCATATGCTTTTGCATCACTTGCTCCCAATTCCAATTCGATCATCACTACAAAAACAGGTCAGGCATACTATTATCAGGTTTTGTCTATTTTTCAAGGCAATTTGTAGTAAAGTTAATGAGGTTGATAAGTTAGAGAAAATGCAATCACAATTGATAGAAACTCTCTACCGGCTTGAAAAATACTTCCCTCCTTCATTGTTTGATATAATGTTTCATCTCTCGGTTCATCTTGTATGAGAAGTTGAGCCTTGCGGACCAATTTTCCTTAGGTGGATGTATCCTTTCGAGAGATATATGAAGACATTTAAAGGATATGTAAGGAAACGGGCTCGTGCAGAAGGTTGCATTGCTGAGGCATATATTGAAAGAGGCTGTTGAGTGTTTAGTGAACCATGAAGAAGCAACTATTGGGGTACCGGAAAATGGTAGGCATAGGAAAGATGCCATTTACAGGCCATTATCTGGTGCAACAATAATAACCCCAAGCTGCACAGATTTTCACAGAGCGCATTTATGTGTTCTACAAAATACCCATATTGTTAGGCCATACTTTGAGTGAGTCTTAAATTTATTTTCATTATGTAGCCCATTTTCTGCTTTTTATATGAAAACTTACTTAAATATTTTATGCCATTATGTCGTTATTTTATGCTTATGCAGTGAACATATGTCATTTTTGATGACCAAATATCCGGATTATGAAAATGATGAAATGTGGCTAAAGAACAAACAAAATGACACATTCCCAAAATGGTTTAAAGAAAAGGTATTATGTGCATTTATTAATAGTTTTTTGCATTCTTTACAACTCTTTAGCTCACATGAATCATTTGAAACATATATGTTTTTTTTGAAAGATTGATTCAGATTTGGTTGATGAAAAAATGGTACCGAAAGAGATAAGATGGATTTTAGATGGACCAAACAAAGATGTTCCAACATTCAGCGGCTATAGAGTGGATGGGGTTACCTTCAGCACCAAGGATCTTGATGATGCTCATCAAGTTCAATGTCGTGGTGTGTGTAGAAGCCCTTACAATGGTTGTGCAGGGTAAGGATCAAAATATTGAGCATAGTGCACAAACATTTTATGGAGTTATAACAAGTATATGGGAATTGGACTATAACAACGTAATAGGGTCCCTATTTTCTATTGTAAGTGGGTAGAAATGAACAAAGGGATTAAGATAGATGACCTGGGATATACTTTGGTTAATTTGAATAGGCTGGGGTTCTTGAATGATCCATTTGTGTTGGACAAACATGTTAACCAAGTTTGTTACATCGATGATTCTCTTGATAAATTATGGTTCGTGGTGCTGAAATTACCCGAGAGGAAGTACTTTGAAGACAACGAAGATGAAAATGAGGGATCCGTCGAAGTAGAACTGGAGAATGACTGTTTTGTGCCCAATATACCGGATGTTGATTTACTTGAAGAGGACGTGGCTAGTTACATGCGAGATGTAGATGAACTAATTCAACTTTCATAATGTAATTTAATTAGTATAATTTCGTAATTACTTTGGTTTGGTGATCCTATGATTATTGATGGTTTGCTTGCATTGTTTTTGTTAATTTGCTTCATGGTTGGGTTGTTTGTTGGTTTGCTGGTTTATGCACCTAGTAGATGTTTTACTTTCTGTTTTTTTTTCATGTGCAGTAAATGAGACGATGGTTTTTAAACTTCAAACCGATGTCTGACAAGTAAACATACAACACACAAATACACTTGTATGTTAGGTTGTATTAACACTATTTCTTGATTGTTGCTTGAACACCTTTTAAACAAGATAGAGCCGAAAACCGTTGTCACCAACAACGGTTAAAGTAAAACATTGTCCCAATTCTATTTAGACAAGAGTTAGAAAAACTGTTGCTTAAATCCATTCATTTGCGTCGTCTATACCCACTTTTTTTCACTTTCTTAGACAACGGTTCAAAAATCGTTGTAATGTAGTGGATTAGACAATACTTTTTCGAGGCGGAAAAAAACCTGTCGTCTGTTAATTTTAGCCAACACTTTTTCGACCGTCCGTTGTCTGAAAGGTTTCGTCTGATTCAGTTTTACTTATAGTGTGTGCATGGTGTTATTGTGTGCCTCACACGCGCACACACACACATGCGCGTCGCCGCCGCCGCCCGCCTCTCCACGTCACGGCACGACTCGACTCAAGTCGAAGAGAGATTTGGGCGAATGTATCGGCGTCTCGTGTATGTGAGGCGACCTGGGCGAGGAATTTTATTACCTGTTTATTATCTGCAGTTATGATTTTATTTTGGTCTGTTACGTTTTATTTTGTATTATATATCCAAAATAGAACGGTTGACAAAGAGAGATATATACGTAACTCAGAAAACCCTATCAACTATCTTCGTATCTGCTCTCTCTCAATACATACATATTTTATACATAGTTCTCAGGTGAACTGAGGTGCGGGTCGCTATTGATCATTGTCATTACTGTGAGTGGATTGATCTGAGCTGTTTTATCCTGGAAGTGATATTGCTGCAACCCAACACAACGTAAGTGGGGCAATAATCTCTTCACAAAAATTAAAGACTTCTTGACACCGTCTGATATAAATTCAAAATATTCAAGTCATTCTATTAGAAACATGTATATATTTGATTCACTATGCATAAAGTCAGTTGACTTACATGCGTATAGATTAGGGCCATCATATCTCTAACATGGACCCAGTGAAATTGAATATATATATATTAGAAGCACCCCTATTTAAGGAAAAATAACCATAATCAAATAAAAATCTCCACAAATACACCACCACCACTAATCACCACCATTACCTCTGTCACCACCACCACCACTTTCATTCTCACCATCTACAGATCATCCATATTTACATACACATTGAATACATGTTGGATAATGTTGATTTAATGAGTGTGTGAGGAGCGGGTAGCATCAGTACTCACATCATCAGAAGCTGACGATTGATGATGTCATCATCAGTAGCGGATCAAGTTAGGAGTTATGATGATTGATACTATTCCACAATTTCAAGAGAAAATTGATTTGCCAGGATACGTATCACTGAAGCTATTACAGAAGATAAGCGACAAGAAGATCAATCTAATTAAATAGGGATTATCTTTTGTAACAGAATGTGTAGCTGTGTATGTATATAAACATAGAATAGGTTTTACAAGAGTAGTAACTTACACGAGTATTTTGAAAACCTAGCCGCTCTTAAGAACTCATAGTTTCTTGAGAGAGTTTGTATCAGTTTTTATAAAGATTAACAAAAGCTAGTATTGATTGTTTTATATATCTGTTTATTCGATTATTTAGTACGATTATATTCAACCCCTATTCTATAATCGATATCTACTGGGTAATAATACAACTCGAAATCACCTTGAAATCAATACAAATCAACAAAAGATCAAAATAATCTCCAAAATTTCAAGGAAAATCACCACCTACAGGATTTTCAAATCAAAATACATAACCTTAAATTTACAGATCTAATGGTCGCATGAGTGTGGCTGTGAAGTATATTCGTAGGTATTCAGGAAATAAAGAGATAAGATGTGTGTGTGTGTGTGTGAGAGAGAGTGTGTGTGTATACTAAAAGATAATATATAGGGGTGAATATATTATCAGTTGTTTCTTTGATTATCTTCGTTTTGATTCTGCTCGTTAATGTGGCTTGAAGTCAATTTGTTCTATACTAAATAATGCGGAATAAGAACAACACACAAATTCACTTTTAACCTAATGTTGTATTAGATTGAAAGGTCCTACAAACTGTGAATTCGAACTTGAATTCTCTGCTTCGTTTTTCTCATAGAGATACAAGTTGAATGTTATTGAAAAACTAATGTTTTGGTGAAAGTTGGCATCTTGTGAACTTCATTTGTTTTGCATACTACCAGGTCCATATCTTTAGATGTTTCTTTTGACTATCTCTCTAAGCTTCTTTGTAGACTTCCCATGTGCACACTACAACTGATGGTGAGCATTGCATATGTCTTGGCTTGATTTGATTCCTTATTCCCAAAACTTTTGTCTGATGTTGATTCGGAATTCTGCTATGTCCTGCATTTGATATATCCTAGATGCTTGGTTCGATAACTTGACTTCTCGAATCAGTGTAAACTGACTTCTCGAATTGACTTCTCGAATCAGTATAAATACACTTCTCGAATTGGCTATCTTCACTTCTCGAACCAGTAATACTAGTACTTCTCGAATCAGTATATTGACTTTTGGAATCATGACATCTCGAATCAGTGTATTTTGACTTCACTGATTTAGACATGTCGAATCAGTTCATTTTTTCATTTCTCGAACCAATATACTTGACTTCTCGAATCTTCACATTTAGCACTTCTCGAATGTATGACTTCTCGAATCAGTACATTTTGACACTTCTCGAATCATCACTTAGACAAATTTTATTTTTCAATATTGTAAAATATTTATTCTTCATCTTGTCTTCAAATGTCTCGAGGCAAGATCTTGTGATCTTCTTACAAGTCATAATTAGAACTTATTACATAGTTACAAACATTGAATTTATAAAAATACAGAACCTTTAGGAACAAAGGGATCCCCTATTAAAAGGGTCAAGTAAGTGACACAAAGTGACACAATACTATAGGCTTGTTATTTATATGTTTTACAGGAATGCCTCTATGACTAACAATCTCCCCCAATTTATGAGTAAGACAGTTAATCACAAATTCACTCCTGATAACAAGTCTATCTACAATTACAGAATGAACATTAAAGAGTAAACTACAGAAATCAACTTGTCATATAAATGAACATTATGAAAAAGGACTGAGAGTTTGAGAGTACAATTGATTTGGAATACTTTAAGAAGAAGAAAAATCACTTGTCTTACTATTAGATTGGTTTTCTTGATCATGTAGATCTTTCTCTCCCATTCTCTCATTCTTTCCGCAACCTTTTCCATCCTCTTCTTTCCTTTAGCTTTGACAATTTCAGAAAGGCCAACTTTCCAGAACCTATGAATTAGACTAGAATTATCTAGGAGACTGATAATTCTAATCAACTCATATATTTTAGTTTCTTTGTTGTTGGAAAGTGTGACCATCTTAAATGTACCATTGCTTCCTTCTCATCATCAGTTAGACCTTTTCTTTTAGAAATTTGCTCTATCAGGTGAATGATGAGGGATCTTTTTTCTACTTTAAGGTGGTCAGGAATCCTAAGTGCTACTATGCCATTCTTTGTTGGATACAGGACTGAGAGTGGATTAGAGATTACTTCAAGTAGTTTATCTCTATTTTAATTTTCAATGCCCACATATAGACTTTTGTTTTCAGGTGGTCCAACCTTCTCAATTTTGTCCTGTATGACTTCTATTTCCTTTGAGGTCAGGCTTTGGATGGTTTCAATGTGAAGATGAAATAGGTAATGAGGTGTTTGCATAATGATTTGCTTTTTATTAGTGTTGATCACATCATATGGATTTTGTTGAAATAATTGCCTGAATCTTACTGTGATAGATATGATCACATCTTGAAGTTCGTTGACATATTGGAAGTGATTTGAATCTTTTTGAGTTTTGAGAGTCTATGGAAATTCAAAGAAAGCAAAATCATGAAATTCTTCTAGATTTGCAATCTCATGAGCTTTTACAATGGTGAGAACTCCATTAAACTTGATAGCAACTTCTTGTCTTATATCCTTGATGATGTTTAGCACATTATAAGATATCAGCAATTTTCAGCTTGAACACTCTCAACATTTTCTTCAACTTGCACACTTTCAACCTTTTCTTAAATTTCAAGTTTGCCTTTGTCCTTCTTCTTCCTGAGAAGAGCGATGTCCTCTTTCATGGTAGCAAGCTCTTCTTTTTCTTCCTCTACTAACTTCTTAGCTTCACTTTTAGTCACCACTGCTTTGGCCTTCTTAGATTTGGAAGTGGAAGCCCTTGTCACTCTCTTGGTTACAACCTTTTTCTCCCCCTTAGGCTTGTTATCAGACTCATATTGAGGAGAATCCAAGAGTGCTAATTGGGCTTGTCAGGCTTGAAGAGTGTGATTGGGATCTTTAGAATTTTAGTCAGCTTTCTCACTCATGAGTGTGACAGAAGTAGCAAGGTCATCATTGGCTTGCCTGAGAGAAATCATTTGACTTTGAAGAGTCGTAATTTAAGGATTTTGAGATGTGTAAGAGGTGGGGGGCTTAGGACCAAAGAACTTTTCATCAAAGACCTCCTTGGCTTTTTGCACCAGTAAGTTGTAGTCATTAACAACCATTTCTCTTACTGGAATAGTAGAAGGAATCTTGTCACCATAAGCATTTTTATATAAGGCCTTGACCATAGTGGAAACATCCAGTCCAAATGCCAAATGCTTCTCTACTGAGTCAGTTAGGTTCTGCTGAGAGAGTTTGAGATTTGCAACTTCAGCATAAAGAGTAGTTATTTTCTTTTTATTGGCAGCATTTTGAGTGTCTAGAGAGTGTATTTTAGGGAACTTCAAAACCACTTCATTGTATGTGGATTTGAGATCATTCTTTATAGCTGCATGTTGAGAAGTCATGGCAGTTTGAAGTCCCTTGCCAATTTGATGCATTGACCTGATGTGGAATTTGTGGTTCTCATTGAGAATATCATACATTTAAGCAGGAGTAATCTCTTTGGAAGAGGAGCGAATGGAGGTGAGATACTTCTGTCTAATGTCCCTGAGAGCTTCCTCCAAGCTGGTTTGAGCATTGTCACTTAGCCAAACATCCACATTTCCATGTTCTTCAGCTTCATCCGCAATATTTTCTCTTTGCTCTTGGACATCTTCATGATGAGCAAGGAGAATGGCATGGTATTGATTGTTGGGAAGAGAGGTTGTGGCATACTGCTGAACCATAGTTTGAATTCCATGTAACTGATCCATATAGAGGTCATCTATATCTTCAGGAGTTTGGATGAGTGGATGAACAGTTGATGGTTCTGCATCAGTATCAGGGTCCACAGGCTGTCGCCATTCATGGATTGGAAAAGGTACAGAGTTAGAGCTTGTGGTAATTTCAACATCTAACTTCTTAGATGAATCTTTAATTGCCACAGGTGAAGTAGTATAGGGAATGTTTGTTTGATGACTTAGAGATGGAATCTCTATGAGAGGTGTTAGATCAGAATTCAATGATCGTCAGGAGCTAGACTCAACTGATCAGGATTGCTGACGTCATCAAGATTACATGGTCGTCAGGATCAAGATACATATCAGGACTGGGATCAGGATTGATCATCAGGACTGGAAGCTGATCAGGATTCCTACTTCGAGTTATATTTGGAGTCTAGTTAAACATGGAAGTTTATTCTGTCGGTTCCTGGTTTGTAGTATGTAGCTATCAATTATGGATAGGTTTCAATCTTTGTAATTGATTAGGACTTATCATTGATAGAGAAGCTGTGTAGTATATAAACACAGTTTTAGTTTTGGTTCGGTGTGAATCAAGATAACAGCTCTCAAGAACATAGAATTTCTTGAGAAAGTTTTTGTAAGCTAGCAGCTCTCAAGAACATCAGAATTTCTTGAGAGAGTTTGTAACAGTTTTATTTCAGATTTAATAAAGCTGTTATCTTTCTTTCATATTTGTGATATATACATTAAGAAGTCGATTATCTTATACTATTGTATTCAACCCCCCTTCTACAATAGATTATTACTGGGCAACAATTGGTATTAGAGCAAACTGATTGAATTCCGAATCAGAAACGATCTAAAGATGTCGACAACCAAGTATGAAAGCATGAAGATTCCCATCTTGAAGAAATCAGAATATCCAACATGGAGGGTAAAGATGCTGATGTACCTGGAGGCTATGGATCCTGACTATTGGGACAGGATTCGTGATGGACCATATATTCCTACAAGGATTGTAGAACGAACAGATACAGTACCTGAACATTATGTGGTCAAGGCCAAAAGTGAATGGACTCCAGAAGAAAAAGCTCATGTACTCAGAGAACCAAAGATAAAGAATATCTTGCACAGTAGTCTTGATGTTGTCATGTCAAAAAGAGTGATTGCATGCAAGTCTTCAAAAGAAATTTGGGATACTTTGGAAACTCAGTGCCAGGGATCTGCATCTGTCAAGAAAAACAGAAGGGCTCTTTTGATTCAAGAATATGAACAATTTGATGCAAGACCTGATGAGAGCCAATGTTGCCCAGTAATAATCTATTGTAGAAGGGGGGTTGAATACAATAGTGTAAGATAATCGACTTCTTAATGTATATATCACAAATATGAAAAGAAAGATAACAGCTTTATTAAATCTGATATAAAACTGTTACAAACTCTCTCAAGAAATTCTGATGTTCTTGAGAGCTGCTAGTTTACAAAAACTCTCTCAAGAAATTCTGTTCTTAAGAGCTTCTCTCTTGATTCCCTCGATTATGTTCTCTCTCGAATCTCTCTCGAATGAATACATAAATCGAAACCAAGACTGTGTTTATATAGTGCACACAGCTTCTCTATCAATAACAAGATAAGTCCTAATCAATAACAAAGATAGAAACCTATCCTTAATCGATAGCTACATTCTACAAACCAGGAATAAATAGAATAAACTTCCATGTTTATCTAGACTCCAAATATAACTCGAAGTAGGAATCCTGATCAGCTTCAAGTTCTGATGATCAATCCTGATCATAGTCTGAGTAGGAATGCTGATGGTCAATAAGATACTGATGCTTGATCAAATACTGATGACCATGCAATACTGATGACGTCAGCAATCCTGATCAGTTGAGTCTAGCTTCTGACTATCATTGAATTCTGATCTAACAATCTCCCCCAATCTCATACTTTGTGAAATAAAGTATAGATTTCAAATATTCAATGATGTCAAAAACATGTATCAAAATGTACGAGTATCTTCAGAAACAACTTATCTGTTTAAGCTTTTTGATAGAACAGATTCATCTTCAAGAAGTTGGATAATAAACTTTCTTCTTTTTCTTCAAGAATTTGAATCAGTCTTTCCTTAAGATTTCTGAGTTCTTCATCTTCCTCATTAATCTGGTAGATAGCTGCTCTGAGATTCTGTATGGAGCTTTTCTGTAGACTGTGCTCTTCAAGCAAAAGATAAGCAATTTCCTTCCCATCAGGATTGAGAGTAAGTTGGGTTATACCAAAAGTTACTTCTTTAACAGCAGTACCTCTTTGCATTTCCACATCCTGACCTCTTTGATTTAAGTACATGGGAATATAATTACCATCGAAATTACTGTTTCCATCCAGTCTTCTTCTTATAGTTGGCAAAATCATGTCAGCCCATACTTTGCACACTTGGTTCTTCCATCTTAACAGATAGTGAACATATTTCAGTTCCTGTGTAGTTTTCATCAGCAGATCTTGAATAGATAGAATCTTCACACTACCATCTTTCATGAAGTACAGAAGCTTTTCTTTCTTTTCAAAACCATCATGACAATCTATAACTATATCAACAGCTAATAAATTGTTCAGATTTTCAGAAGTTAAAGTACCTCCAATTTCAGTTAAGGAGTAAGGATCAACATAAGTCATGTTTAGAAATTCAGCATCCCTGTGTCCAATACCTCCTCTTGAATTACTTGACATTTGCTTCAGATTCGAAAACATCTTTAACCAGAGTGTTTTTGATCTAGCCATATCAGACAAATCAACAACACTTGAAGCACTTGTAATAATTCCACCAGTCTGAAAATTGATAGGTGTATCACACTTCAGTGTACTTATGTGTTCCCACTTCTTGTCTTTCTCCTTTTCATGAGTGTAGCTTCTTTCAAGTAAAGATTCTTGTCTGCTTGGATTTCTCCATTTTCTTTCATTTGAGAGTTTAAGCCTTTTTAGATAGAGATTGAACTCTTTATTTGTTCTCTTTGTAATATCTCTTCTTCTGGCTTCTTCTTCTTCATCTACTTCTTTGTTGTGACAATCAACAACAGTAGATAAGATTATCAAATCAACCTCTTGCAGAATTTTAGATTCGTCAGGATCTTGAATATTGTCAGGATTAGAATCTTCAATTTGATTTGTATTGCTGAGAGTTGATTTACTTGATTTTCTTCTCAATTCAGGTTCTTCTTCAACAAATTCCTTGTCTTCTTTCTCCATGATATCCTTGATAACAGGATCTATTAGATTTTGTGAAGCTTCAGGAATTTCTTCAATTCTTAACCCTCTAGACCTTGTCTGTCTAGGTACTGTTTGAGTTAAAGAACCTCTTCTATTTCTTCTAGCACCTCTCCTACCTCTGCTTCCTCTACCTCTAGCAGGAGCAGTATAGCTTTCCATTGTCTCTCTTTGTAGTCTCAAAAATTCTTCATGTGAGAGATCTGGATATTCTTTACTTACTGTAGAGAATGCTTTTCTTGCATATAATTGTTGAACTCTTTTATCAGTGTGATATAGAGTAACAATTCTGCCATCTTTTGTAGAAAACTTCTGGAATAAATTTGATGCATCTTCAGGATTATCAATAATTACATCTTCATCACCTTCAGGAATTGTATCAAGAATGTGTCCATGACCAGGTGTCAGGATTTGATCTTCCGTCAGGATCTGAGATTGCACCAATGTTCTTATTGTCTTAACTCCAGAATCAGAAACATGAGTTGACTGCGTTGTTTGACTTTGAGAAGTTTGGATTGTCTTCATAACAACAGCATCAGAAGTTTTTCCTTGTATCACTTTGTCACCACCATCATTTCCAGTATCATCATCATTATTTCTTAATACTAGATCAGGTGTACATTTTGTCTGAATAACCTTCTCCCCCTTTTTTACATCAGGATTTGACAATAATTGCAAAATTAAGGAAAGAGAGGCTTGAATTTCAGTTACCTTAGTATCCAGAGAATCAATTCTTTGATTGATTGAGGTTTGTTCTGAAACAACAGATTTCACTTGGGATTCCACTACCCTTAGTTGTAAAGTAGTAGGCACCTTTGTAAAATTATTAAAGATATCAGTCCTCACTTTTTCAGTTGAACCCTTGATAGAATCAATCTCACTTTTCAGGCTTTTGGATAACAGAGTAGTAGCCTTCAGATGATTCTTCAAGTCTTGATTCTCTATAGATTTCACTGCATTATAGGCATGTTCAATAGCAGAAGAAAAACTGATAGATTCATCAGATTGGTGCCATGAATTGTTCCATTCATTCTGTCTAAATGCCTCTGCAGGATCAAAGGAAGGAGTAGAAAAATCTTGTCTCTGATCTTTCCCAGTATAAGCATTGCCAGCCATAAATGTACTTGATGAACCAAAATTAGTTCCAAGACTAATTTTGAGTGCTGTAGCAAGCTGTTCCTTCTCTTTTCGATTCTCATCATCATCATCATCACTATCATCAGAAGTATCATCAGCAGTATCATGAGTAATATCAGGATCAGGAATAGCAATACCTTTCAGTTTATCCTGTGGTTCTGAGATAGGATGCTCCATTGGTCTTGAACGAAGTGGCTGTATCAAAATAGGTTCATCATCAGGAGCACCACTAGCGTCAGGATGAACATCGTCAGGATTTGATATGCTTGCATCAGTATTTGCTACCAATGGTTCTTGTGGAGCTTGAGGTTCAGAAGCTGCTTCAACACTTTGAGTTAAAGGTTCTTGTGTGCTTCCCTCATTGACAATGTTCTCGACCAATCTTTCAACAGAAGCTGTAGCTTTGCCTGCATCTTCACTTTGAGAAGATGGTTCTTGTGTAGCTGGAATGTTGATGTCTTCATTCTCCCTTTGAGAAAATGGTTCTTGTGTGACCATTCCACTAGCTAAGCCTGCACCCAAACTTTGATTGAGTGGTTCTTGTGTGGCAGGATCAACAGTAGCTGCTGAATTACTCTGAAATTCAGGTTCTTGTGGGCTTGATCCTTTCAGCTTCTTCTGTCTCTGATAGACTAACTCTTCTGCATTCCTCTTTTTCTTTGATGTAGGTGTAAGACCAACCAAGGAAGCAGTTGTAGAAACCTTCTCCCAAGAAATTTCTCTAATCTGAGATGGAGAGGCTGGAGAGTCTGATATAGAGACAACTTTTGTTGTTGCATCAGGAATACTAACATCAGGATTTGCTAGAGCATCAGGAGTAGATGACTCATCAGGATTTGATGTCTGAATATCAGTATCCTTCATTTGCACTGTCAAAGGAATATGATACCTGCTCTTTGATAATTTCCTTGTCTTTTGTGGTTTTGACGAAGATACCACAGCTTTGGTAGCAGTATCAGCAACTTCCTTGTTCACATTCATCACAGAGGATATAGGTAAGTCATCCTCTGAATCACTTTCATCAATCAACCTTAACTTCCTTTTCACAGAAACATTCTTAACAACCTTATCAGCTTTCTTCACCAGGACCCCTTGTACACCCCCTTGTTTCTTCTTTTTAGTGAGTGGTGTAGAGGAAAAATCCTTTGAACCTGATTGCCTTCCAGACACATCAGTTCTAGCTGATTTCTTTGATTTTACAACTAAAGTCTTTTGAGAGACAGTAGAGGTGGTTGTTAACTGTTTAAACTGTTTAGGTTGCATGCTTGTGTCAGGAACAAGGTGCGTTGGGCCTTGCCCCATAGCATTAGAAAATAGTCCATAACAAGTAGGCATTTTCTGATGTAAGAAAAACCTAACCTCATCAGGAATAAAAGCATTTCCTATGAAACCATTTGCCGTATCACTGTTGACTAAGGACTTAATATTATTCTCAGTAATTCTACAGATTGGTAGAACTACATCATCCTCAAAAACAACATTAGGACATAAGTGATTAAATATCAACTGTAAAAATCTAAGAAAACAGACAGAACCCAATTTATCTGATTTCCTATCACTTAAAGCTTTTAAGATAAAAGACCCATAATCAAACACTGTAGAATGGATAAGAGAGTACCCAATTTTAAGAGATCCTGATGGAAGAGCATCAAAATTTGATGTCTTGTTCAGGAAACAGCGGCTGATTGTATCAAAGAAAAAATTCCATTCCTTCTTAAGCTTTGTCCTGAAGAGATTTCCATATCTCTTTACTTCACCATTGTAGCCCAACTTTGTAACAAACTCAAAAAGAGTAGAGTCCGAAACATTAGCAGGAATAGCATCACCAAGAACGGGTAAATGCAGGGCTGCCTCCACAATTGTAGGAGTCACATAGTGAGTAGTTCCATTATATTCAAAACTCATCAAGATTGTATCAGAATGCCCTTTATCAAAAGTAACTGAGTTCCACACCTGCATTATAGACTTAAAAGAAACACTTGCAGGTTCTGTTAAAGCAAACTTCAATGGGCTTGAAGCTAGAAAATCTTGAATGATATGAAACTCATTGGGTAAATCTTGATGATTTAGAATAGCCACAAAATTGTTAGTGGCAAATGTAACACCACTAATCACTGTCTGTTTGTTCATGAATGATGAAGATGTCATTGTAATGCTTTTGAAAACTCGAGAATTAAGATTTGAAGCAATTAGGGTATGAAAGCACAGAGAGAGATAGAAAACGAAAAACTGATGATAAGAGAGTAATTAACGATGTAGACCAATGAAAAGTATTTTGTTAAAACAAAATATTACTCTTAATGACAGGTGGAAAAATATGATTTGTGCACAAAGAATTAGTGGACAGATTACGTGTGTCATTTAAATAAATCTGCACCGCCTTTTATGTGTATGTATTGATATATCTATAATAGTGCAACACACGCGCGCATACAGTTGTCCTACTAAAACTCAACCGTCCATCAGCAGATACTGACGAAAAATTAGGCACAAATTAAGTAATGAAATACTGACCTGTACATCAGGATTGACCAGTTGACTTCCTGTCAGGATTGAGTCCTATCAGGATTTGATCAAAGATACATACCTTTCTGAATAACCATCAGGATTTGACAGTTATCAGGATTTCCTCTCTGTAGCTTTTCCTCAGAAATTCTCAAAATTCATCATTCCAAGTTCATTCACCAATTTATTGAAAGTAGCTTCAGGTAGTGGCTTGGTGAATATATCAGCTAGTTGTTGATCAGTAGGAACAAAGTAAAGTTCAATTGTTCCTTCCAGAACCTGTTCTCTTATAAAGTGATATCTGATACTTATGTGTTTAGTAAGAGAATGCTGAACTGGATTTCCTGTCATTGCAATAGCACTTTGGTTATCACAATAAATAGGGATTTTTGAGTATGACAGGCCATAATCTAACAACTAATTTCTCATCCACATTATCTGAGCACAACAACTTCCTGGAGCAATGTACTCAGCTTCTGCAGTTGAAGTGGAAATAGATTTCTGCTTTTTACTGAACCATGAAACTAGTCTTCCACCCAAAAACTGACAACTTCCTGAAGTACTTTTCATGTCTATTTTGCATCCTGCAAAATCAGCATCTGAATAACCACACAACCCAAAATCTGATTCCCTTGCATACCAAAGGTCAAGTGAAGGAGTGCCTTTGAGATATCTGAAAATTCTTTTGACTGCAATCAGATGTGGTTCTCTAGGTTTTGCTTGAAATCTTGCACATAGACAGGTTGCAAACATGATATCTGGTCTACTGGCAGTGAGATACAATAAAGAGCCAATCATTCCTATGTAGTAAGTTACATCTACCTCTTCACCTTGATCAGGATCAAGTTTGGTAGCTGTAGCTATGGGAGTTGAAGCAGGAGTACTGTCTTGCATGTTAAACCTTGTCAGTAAATTCCTTATGTATTTAGACTGATTAATAAAAATCCCTTCATCAGTCTGTTTAACTTGAAGACCCAGAAAGTAACTCATTTCTCCCATCATGCTCATTTGATATCTTGACTGCATAAGCTTGGAAAACTTTTCACACAGCTTATTGTTTGTTGACCCAAAAATGATATCATCAACATAAATCTGAACTAACAGCAACTCCTTACCATGATTCAAATAAAATAGAGTTTTATCAATTGCACCTCTTTTGAATCCACTTTCCAGTAAGAATTGAGCTAAGGTTTCATACCATGCTCTTGGAGCTTGCTTTAGTCCATAAAGTGCCTTATCCAGTCTGTAGACATGATCTGGATATGTAGGATCAATGAAACCAGGAGGTTGTTCAACATAAACTTCTTCCTCCAGTTCACCATTTAAGAAAGCACTTTTAACATCCATCTGGAAAACCTTGAATTTCTTATGTGCTGCATAAGCAAGAAATATCCTGATAGCTTCTAGTCTTGCAACAGGAGCAAAAGTTTCATCATAGTCAATTCCCTCTTGTTGGGAATACCCCTTTGCAACTAGTCTAGCTTTGTTTCTGATAATGACTCCATCATAATCAGTCTTGTTCTTGAAAATCCACTTTGTACCAACAATTGATCTATTCTTTGGTCTTGGTACCAGTTTCCAGACTTCATTCCTTTCAAATTCATTCAGTTCTTCTTGCATTGCAGTAACCCAATCAGCATCTTTAAGTGCATCTTCAACTTTCTTAGGCTCCTCCTTGGATAGAAAGTTATTATATAAACATTCATTCTGAGTTGCACTTCTTGTTTGAACACCTGCATCAGGATCTCCAATTATCAAATCAGGAGTATGATCTTTTGTCCATTTCCTTGCTGGTGTCAAATTGTTTCTTGAAGTAGATGCTCCCCCTGGATTGGTGTTATCTTGATTGAAAGAATTTGATTGATTTGAAGCTCTCCCTGAATTATTGCTATGCCCTCCTGATGTGTTATCAGGATCTTCACTTGAATCAGTATCTGAAGAATTCTGTCCTGATGATTGAGTTGACTCTGAACTTGTAGTTGAATGCCGTTGCTCCCCCTCAACATTAGCACTACTAGTTGTATCACTGTTGTTTGCATCATCAGTATTACTTTCATCAGTATCTGGTGTGTCATCAGGATTTGGTGACCCATCAGTACTGGATGAATGGACAGCTTCTGATTCACTTTCTTCAGGTTCCTTGGAAGCTTCATTTTCAAATAACAATCTATCATGCGAGTCTTCAATGATTCCAGTTATCTTCTTATCATCAAAAGATACATGTATTGACTCCATGACAGATCTTGTTCTCAAATTAAAAACTCTGAAGGCTCTTGATGTAGGATAACCTATGAATATTCCTTCATCAGCCTTTGTTTCAAATTTCCCTAGCTGTTCAGGATGAGTTCTGAGAACAAAACATTTACAGCCAAACACATGCAAATGTTTCAGACTTGGTTTCTTCTCCTTGAGTGACTGATAAGGAGTGACACCATGCCTGTTTATCAATGTGAGATTTTGTGTATAGCATGCTGTGTTGACTGCTTCTGCCTAGAAATATGTAGGTAATTTAGCTTCTTCCAACATAGTTCTGCCAGCTTCAATAAGAGTTCTATTCTTCCTTTCTACTACTCCATTTTGCTGAGGTGTGCCAGGAGCAGAGAATTGTTGAATGATTCCTTTGTATTTGCAGAACTCTTCCATCTTTGAATTCTTAAATTCAGTACCATTATCACTTCTCAGAATCTTGACTTTGTACTTTGTGGTTGTCTCAATCATTCTTACATGATCCAACAGAACTTCAGGAGTTTCATCTTTTCTGTGCAGAAAATACACCCAGGTGAATCTAGAATATTCATCAACAATTACAAGAGTGTACCTTTTCTTACTGATGGACATGATGTTGACTGGACCAAACAGATCAAGATGTAGCATGTGATATGGTTCTTCAATAGAGGATTCTGATTTACTCTGGAATGATGTCCTTCTTTGTTTTGCTTTTTGGCATGCATCACAGAGTCCATCAGGTGTATATAAGACATTAGGTAATCCTCTTACTAACTCTTTCTTAACCAACTCATTGATGTTGCTGAAGTTGAGATGAGAAAGCTTCTTGTGCCAATTCCAACTTTCATCTACTGAAGCTTTACTGATGAAACATGTAGGGGAGCCATCAGTATCTGAGAGAATGTTGGCTTCATATATGTTACCATGCCTGTAGCCAGTTAGTGCTATCTTTCCTGTTGCTTTACTGACTACTTCACAATGTGTGGAATAGAAATTGACATGATAACCTCTGTCAGTGATTTGACTAATACTCAACAAGTTGTGTTTTAGTCCCTTCACTAGAGCTACTTTTTCAATGATGACATTTCCAATGATTATATTGCCATATCCCAAGGTTTGTCCAATGTTGCCATCTCCATAAGACACAGTTGGGCCAGCTTTTTCCTCATATTCTGATAACAGGGCTTTGTTTCCAGTCATGTGCACAGAACATCCACTATCCATGACTAACACATTTTTCCTTTTACCCTGCATCAGAATAGTAAAACACTAGTCAGAATGTTTAGGAACCCACCCTTGTTGGATTCCTTGTTCATGCATTTTATTAAATTTAACAGCAGAAGACTTTTTGACTTTAGCAGTCCTGACAGGATTTACTCCATCAGGATTTGCTTTGTCAGTATCAGTATTAACAAAAGCATGCTTCACTATGACATTTTCAGTTCTATCAGACTTTGTACTACTTTCAAACTTAGGCAATGGATCATAAAAGTTATAGTACAAATCATGATACTCTTTACATGTATAAATAGAATGCCATAGACTACCACAATGAAAACAGGAATTCTGTGGTTTGTAAAATACTGATCTATTCCTAACATCAGACTTAGGAATTTCAGCAATTTTCTTCTTACTCTTTTTACAATCAATAGCAAGATGATTAGAGTTACCACAGTTAAAACAACTCTTTCTAGGTGCATTTGGGATATACTTATAACCATTTTCTTTATTGATCCCAATTTTACCATTCCTGTTTCTCTTAACAGTAGCTTCCTTTTTCTTATCTGTAACCTCACAGATTTTATCTTTAAGCTGCTTCTGAGACAATAGACCTACATTCTTAGTGACTTTGTTCATGACAGGTTTAGACTTTATAATTTTAATTCCTTGAGTAGAAGAAGATCCCTTTTCAAAAGTAGAATTGGAATCCTTACCAAAAACAAAATTAACAGGAGTAATCTTAGATTTGGTTGAGTCTATAACATGTCTATAGGTCTTTGGACTGACTGTCTCATCAATGACAATTTTCTCTGCTAATTTCTTATCTTCATCTGACTTATATCCTAGACACTCTTTCCAATTCTTAGAGGTATTAATCTCATGAAATTTCCTACCAGAGTTTGTCCAGGTTCTGATTTTCTCATTAGCATATTCAAGTTCTTTTTCAAGGGAAGTACATTTAGATGTCATCTCTAAGTGCATGTGTTTAGCATTATCATATTCTTTTTTTACTTCTTGCATACGAGAAAATTCAGCTTCTAATATCTCATTCCTCTTTCTAAGGTCAGACATCTCAGATAAGATTCTAGTATTCTCAGCAGTTTGACTTCTAAAGCTAATATGTAATGACTTTAGAAAACGTCTTAACTCAGAAGCATTGTCAGTATCAAAATCAAAGATAGTATTTAGTACCTTATCATCAGGAGCAGCAGTTACATCAGCATTGGCCATTAACGCATAGTTGACTACCTCAGTATCAGATTCTGAGGAAGAGTCCATCCAATCCTTGCTTGATGTGATGAGTGCCTTTGTCTTGTTGCATTCAGAAGCAAAGTGACCCATACCATTACACTTGTAGCATCTAACCTTTGACTTGTCAAATTTGCTACCCTTGCTGTCCTTTTTGATATACTTGTCTTTGTCTGCTTTGAAGGTCTTTTTCTGAAAGTTGCCTTGTCTTCTATTCTTCCTGAACTTCATCCTTCTGAAGTTTCTGACAATCATAGCAACCATCTCTTCCATGTCTGAGTCAGAAGAATCATCACCAGTATTGGCATCAGGATTGCCATCAGTATCTGATGAAGAGTCGTCAGGATCTGACTCAGCTACTCTTGCTTTCCTTCTAGAGACCTCCATAGCTTTCCCTTTTGATTTTGCTTCTACATTCAAAGCAATTGACTTTGCCTTGCTGCTTTTCTTGTTCTTCCTCTGTTGAACTTCAAGATCATGAGTTCTTAGCATCCCATAGATCTCATCAAGAGACACAATGTTCAGATCATACTGGTGTCTAATGATTGAGGTCTGAGTATCCCATTCTTCAGGTAAAGCTCTAAGAAATTTGGTGTTTGAATCTTCAGTTTCATATACTTTGTCAACTAAGGATAAGCTATTCAATAGTGTCAGGAATCTATCATATAGATCAGTCAGGCTCTCTTTAGGTCTTGCATCGAATTGTTCATAGTCTTGAATCAATAGAGCCCTTCTGTTTTTCTTGACAGATGCAGATCCCTGGCACTGAGTTTCCAAAGTATCCCAGATTTCTTTTGAAGACTTGCATGCAATCACTCTGTTTGACATGACAGCATCAAGGCTATTATGCAAGATATTCTTTATCTTTGGTTCCCTGAGTACATGAGCTTTTTCTTCTGGAGTCCATTCAGCTTTAGCTTTGACCACATAATGTTCTGGTACTGTATCTGTTCGTTCTACGAACTTTGTTGGTATATATGGTCCATCACGAATCCTGTCCAAGTAGTCAGGATCCATAGCCTCCAGGTACATCAACATCTTTACCCTCCATGTAGGATATTCTGATATCTTCAAGATGGGAATCTTCATGCTTTCATACTTGGTTGTCGACATCTTTAGATCGTATCTGATTCAGAATTAAATCAGTTTGCTCTGATACCAATTGTTGCCCAGTAATAATCTATTGTAGAAGGGGGGTTGAATACAATAGTGTAAGATAATCGACTTCTTAATGTATATATCACAAATATGAAAAGAAAGATAACAGCTTTATTAAATCTGATATAAAACTGTTACAAACTCTCTCAAGAAATTCTGATGTTCTTGAGAGCTGCTAGTTTACAAAAACTCTCTCAAGAAATTCTGTTCTTAAGAGCTTCTCTCTTGATTCCCTCGATTATGTTCTCTCTCGAATCTCTCTCGAATGAATACATAAATCGAAACCAAGACTGTGTTTATATAGTGCACACAGCTTCTCTATCAATAACAAGATAAGTCCTAATCAATAACAAAGATAGAAACCTATCCTTAATCGATAGCTACATTCTACAAACCAGAAACAAATAGAATAAACTTCCATGTTTATCTAGACTCCAAATATAACTTGAAGTAGGAATCCTGATCAGCTTCAAGTTCTGATGATCAATCCTGATCATAGTCTGAGTAGGAATCCTGATGATCAATAAGATACTGACGCTTTATCAAATACTGATGACCATGCAATACTGATGACGTCAGCAATCCTGATCAGTTGAGTCTAGCTTCTGACTATCATTGAATTCTGATCTAACAGCCTAACTGGTCTATATGATAGATTTCTGACACTATTGAACCGTTTATCTTTAGTTGACAAGGAATATGAAACTGAATATTCAAACACCAAGTTTCTAAGAGCTTTACCTGAAGAATGGGACACTCAGACCTCGATCATTAGACATCAGTATGATCTTAACACCGTGTCTCTTGATGAAGTCTATGGGATGCTAAGAACTCATGATCTTGAAGTCCAACAGAGAAAGAACAAGAAAAGCAGCAAGGCAAAATCAATTGCTTTGAAAGTAGAGGCTAAATGAAAAAGAAAAGCTATGGAGGTCTCTAGAAGTAAAACAAGAATAGTTGAGTCAGATCCTGATGACTGTTCATCAGATACTGATGGCAATCCTAATGCCAATACTGATGATGATTCTTCTGACTCAGACATGGAAGAGATGGTTGCTATGATTGTCAGAAACTTCAGAAGGATGAAGTTCAGGAAGAATAGAAGACAATGCAACTTTCAGAAAAAGGCTTTCAATCCAAACAAAGATAAGTATATCAAAAAGGACAGCAAGGGTAGCAAATTTGAAAAGTCAAAGGTTAGATGCTACAAGTGCAATGGTATGGGTCACTTTGCTTCTGAGTGCAAGAAGACAAAGGCACTTATCACATCAAGCAAGGATTGGATGGACTCTTCCTCAGAATCTGATACTGAGGTGGTCAACTATGCTCTAATGGCAATCACTGATGTAATTTCTGCTCTTGATGATAAGGTACTAAATACTATCTTTGATTTTGATACTGATAATGCTTCTGAGTTAAGACGTTTTCTAAAGTCATTACATATTAGCTTTAGAAGTCAAACTGCTGAAAATACTAGGATCTTATCTGAGATGTCTGAACTTAGAAAAAGGAATGATATATTAGAAGCTGAATTTTCTCGTATGCAAGAAGTACAAAAAGAATGTGATAATGTTAAACACATGTATATAGAGATTAAATCTAAATGTACTTCTCTTGAAAAGGAACTTGAATTTGCGAATGAGAAAATCAGAACCTGGACAGACTCTGGTAGGAAATTTCATGAGATTAATACCTCTAAGAATTGGAAAGAGTGTCTAGGATATAAGTCAGATGAGGATAAGAAATTGAAAGAGAAAATTGTCATTGATGAGACAGTCAGTCCAAAGACCTATAGACATGTCATAGACGCAACCAAATCTAAGATTACTCCTGTTAATTTTGTTTTTGTTAAGGATTCCAATTCTACTTTTGAAAAAGGATCTACCTCTACTCAAGGAATTAAAATTATAAAGTCTAAACTTGTCATGAATAAAGTCTTTAAGAATGTAGGTCTATTGTCTCAGAAACAGCTTAAGGATAAAATCTGTGAGGTGACAGATAAGAAAAAGGAAGCTACTGTTAAGAGAAACAGGAATGGTAAATTTGGGATCAACAAAGAGAATGGTTACAAATATATCCCAAATGCACCTAGAAAGTGTTGCTTTAACTGTGGTAACTCTAATCATCTTGCTATTGATTATAAGAAGAGTAAGAAGAAGATTGCTGATATTTCTAAGTCTGATGTTAGGAATAGATCAGTATTTTATAAACCACAGAAGTCCTGTTTTCATTATGGTAGTATATGGCGTTCTATTTATACTTGTAAAGATTATCATGAGTTGTACTATAACTTTTATGATCCATTGCCTAAAGTTGATAAAAATAGTGCAAACTCTGGTAGCATTAAGAATGTCAAGTTGGAACATGCTTTTGTTAATACTGATACTGACAAAGCAAATCCTGATAGAGTAAATCCTGTCAGGACTGCTAAGGTCAGAAAGTCTTCTGCTGTGAAAGTTAATAAATTGCATGGAAAAGGAACCCAACAAGTATGGGTTCCTAAATGTTCTAACTAGTGTGTTTCTATTCTGATTGCAGGGTAAAAAGAAAAATGTGTTAGTCATGGATAGTGGATGTTCTGTGCACATGACTGGAAACAAAGCCCTGTTATCAGAATATGAGGAAAAGTTGGCCCAACTGTGTCTTATGGAGATGGCAACATTAGACAAACTTTGGGATATGGCAATATAATCATTGGAAATGTCATCATTGAAAAAGTAGCTCTAGTGAAGGGACTAAAACACAACTTGTTGAGTATTAGTCAAATCACTGACAGAGGTTATCATGTCAACTTCTATTCCACACATTGTGAAGTAGTCAGTAAAGCAACAGGAAAGATAGCACTGACTGGCTACAGGCATGGTAACATATATGAAGCCAACATTCAATCAAATACTGATGACTCCCCTACCTGTCTGATCAGTAAAGCATCAGTAGATGAAAGTTGGAATTGGCACAAGAAGCTTTCTCATCTCAACTTCAGCAATATCAATGAGTTGGTTAAGAAAGATTTAGTGAGAGGATTACCAAAAGTGTTATATACTCCTGATGGACTCTGTGATGCATGTCAGAAAGCAAAACAAAGAAGGACATCATTCCAGAGTAAATCAGAATCCTCTATTGAAGAACCATATCACATGCTACATCTTGATCTATTTGGTCCAGTCAACATCATGTCCATCAGTAAGAAAAGGTACACTCTTGTAATTGTTGATGAATATTCTAGATTCACCTGGGTGTATTTTCTGCACAGAAAAGATGAGACTCCTGAAGTTCTGTTGGATCATGTGAGAATGATTGAGACAACCACAAAGTACAAAGTCAAGATACTGAGAAGTGATAATGGTACTGAATTTAAGAATTCAAAGATGGAAGAGTTCTGCAAATACAAAGGAATCATTCAACAATTCTCTGCTCCTAGCACACCTCAGCAAAATGGAGTAGTTGAAAGGAAAAATAGAACTCTTATTGAAGCTGGCAGAACTATGTTGGAAGATGCAAAATTACCTACATATTTCTGGGCAGAAGCAGTCAACACAGCATGCTATACTCAAAATCTCACATTAATAAACAGACATGGTGTAACTCCTTATCAGTCACTCAAGGAAAAGAAACCAAGTCTGAAGCATCTGCATGTGTTTGGCTGTAAATGTTTTGTTCTCAGAACTCATCCTGAACAGCTAGGGAAATTTGAAACAAAGGCTGATGAAGGAATTTTCATAGGCTATCCTGCATCAAGAGCCTTTAGAGTTTTTAATTTGAGGACAAGGACTGTCATGGAGTCAATACATGTATCTTTTGATGACAAGAAGATAGCTGGAATCAATGAAGACTCTCATGATAGATTGATTTTTGAAAATGAAGCTACCAAGGAACCTAAAGAAAGTGAATCAGATCCTATCCATACATCAGATCCTGATGGGTCACCAGATCCTGATGTCTCACCAGATGCTAATGGTGCAAATACTGATGATACAATCAATAGTAATACTTCTAGTAGTGCTAATGTTGAGGGGGAGCAACATCATTTTACTACAAGTTCAGAGTCAACACAATCATCAGGACAGAATTCTTCAGATACTGATTCAAGTGATGATCCTAATAACTTATCAGGAAGACATAGCAATAATTCAGGGGGAGCTTCAAGACAAGCAAGTTCTTCAAATCAAGATAACACCAATCCAGGGAGAGCATCTACGTCAAGAAACAATTTAACACCAGCAAGGAAATGGACTGCAAGTCATACTCCTGATTTGATCATTGGGGATCCTGATGCAGGTGTTCAAACAAGAAGTGCAACTCAAAATGAATGTCTATACAATAACTTTCTATACAAGGAGGAGCCAAAGAAAGTTGAAGATGCACTTAGAGATGCTGATTGGGTTACTACAATGCAAGAGGAACTGAATGAATTTGAAAGAAATGAAGTCTAGAAACTGGTACCAAGACCAAAGAATAGATCAATTGTTGGTACAAAGTGGATTTTCAAGAACATGACTGATTCTGATGGAGTAATAATCAGAAACAAAGCAAGACTAGTTTCAAAGGGGTATTCTCAACAAGAGGGAATTGATTATGATGAAACTTTTGCTCTTGTTGCAAGACTAGAAGCCATCAGGATATTTCTTGCTTATGCAGCACATAAGAAATTCAAGGTTTTCCAGATGGATGTTAAAAGTGCTTTCTTAAATGGAGAACTGGAGGAAGAAGTCTATGTTGAGCAACCTCCTGGTTTCATTGATCCTAAATATCCAGATCATGTCTACAGATTGGATAACACACTTTATGGACTAAATCAAGCTCCAAGAGCATGGTATGAAACTTTAGCTCTATTCTTACTGGAAAGTGGATTCAAAAGAGGTGATATTGATAAAACTCTATTTTATTTGAATCATGGTAAGGACTTGTTGTTAGTTCAGATTTATGTTGATGATATCATTTTTGGGTCAACAAACAATAAACTTTGTGAAAAGTTTTCCAATCTTATGCAGTCAAGATATCAAATGAGCATGATGGGAGAAATGAGTTACTTTCTTGGTCTTCAAGTTAAACAGACTGATGAAGGGATTTTTATCAATCAGTCTAAATATACAAGGAATTTATTGACAAGGTTTAACATGCAAGATAGTTCTCCTGCTACAACTCTCATAGCTACAGCTACCAAACTTGATCCTGATCAAGGTGCTGAGGTAGATGTAACTCACTACAGAGGAATGATTGGTCATTATTGTATCTCACTGCAAGTAGACCAGATATCATGTTTGCAACCTGTCTGTGTGCAAGATTTCAAGAAAAACCTAGAGAACCCCATCTGATTGCAGTCAAAAGAATTTTCAGATATCTCAAAGGCACTTCATCTCTTGGCCTTTGGTATGCAAGGGAATCAGATTTTGGGTTGTGTGGTTATTCATATGCTGATTTTGCAGGATGCAAAATAGACAGGAAAAGTACTTCAGGAAGCTGTCAGTTTTTGGGTGGAAGACTAGTTTCATGGTTCAGTAAAAAGCAGAAATCTATTTCCACTTCAACTGCAGAAGCTGAGTACATTGCTGCAGGAAGTTGTTGTGCTCAGATAATGTGGATGAGAAATCAGTTGTTAGATTATGGCCTGTCATACTCAAAAATCCCTATTTATTGTGATAACCAAAGTGCTATTGCAATGACAGGAAATCCAGTTCAACATTCTCTTACTAAACACATCAGTATTCGATATCACTTCATAAGAGAACAAGTTCTGGAAGGAACAATTGAACTTCACTTTGTTCCTACTGATCAACAACTAGCTGATATATTCACCAAGCCACTACCTGAAGCTACTTTCAATAAATTGGTGAATGAACTTAGAATGATGTAGTTCTACCTATCTGTAGAATTACTGAGAATAATATTAAGTCCTTAGTCAACAGTGATAAGGCAAATGGTTTCATAGGAAATGCTTTTATTCCTGATGAGGTTAGGTTTTTCTTACATAGGAAAATGCCTACTCGTTATGGTTTAATTTCTAATGTTATGGGGCAAGGCCAATCACACCTTGTTCCTAACCCAAGCATTCATCCTAAATAGTCTAAACAGTCAACTGCCACCTCTAATGTCTCTCAAAAGACTTTAGTTGTAAAAGCAAAGAAGTTAGCTAGAACTGATGTCTCAGGAAGGCAATCAGGTTCAAAGGACTTTTCCTCTACACCTATCACTAAAAAGAAGTTACAAGGGGGTGTACAAGGGGTCCTGGTGAAGAAAGCTGCAAAGGGAGGTGAGGCTGTTTCTGTTAAAAGAAAATTAGTTCTCAGGGATGAGACTGATTCAGAGGATGACTTACCTATATCCTCAGTGATGAATGTGAATAAGGAAGTTGCTGATACTGCTACTGCAGCTGTGGTTCCATTGTCTACACCACAGAAGAAAAGGAAGTTATCAAAAAGCAGGTATCATATTCCTTTAGAAAAGAAGAAGGATACTGATGTACAGGACACTTCTATTCTGAATGAGCAATCAGTTTCAACTGCTCAAGCAAATCCTGATGTTAGTATTCCTGATGCTGCACCAAGTCAAGTGGTTAATATTTCAGACTCTCCAGCACAGGAGTCTCCAACAAAAAGACATGTTGATATTTCATGGGAGAAGCATGGTGTTGCTGCTTCCAATCTTGGGATAAAACATCCAATGGAAAAGATAAGGAAGGCATAAGAGTTAGTCTATCAGAGACAGAAGAAACTGAAAGGATCAAGCCCACAAGAACCTGAACCTCAAAGTGGTTCAGCAGCTCTTTCTGAAGATCCAGCCACACAAGAACCACTCAATCAAAGTTTGAGTGAAGGCTTAGCTAGTGGAATGGTCCCACAAGAACCATTTTCTCAAAGGGAGAATGCAGACATCGACATTCCAGCTACACAAGAACCATCTTCTCAAAGTGAAGATGCAGGCCAAGCTACAGTTTCTGAGAAATTTCCTGACAATGCTCAAGGGATTTCTGGTGCAGATGAAGTTCAAAGATTGGTCGAGGACACTGTCAATGAGGGAAGCACACAAGAACCTTTGACTCAAAGTGTTGAAGAAGCTTCTGAACCTCAAGCTCCACAAGAACCATTGGTAGCAAATACTGATGCAAACATATCAAATCCTGACGGTGTTCATTCTGACGCTAGTGGTGCTCCTGATGTTGAACCTATCCTGATACAGCCACTTCGTTCAAGACCAATGGATCATCCTATCACAGATTCACAGGATAAAATGAAAGGTGTAGCTATTCCTGATCCTGATGATACTAATAATACTGATGATGATGACTCTGATGATAGTGATGATGATGAGAATCGAAAAGAGAAGGAACAGCTTGCTAAAGCACTCAAAATTAGTCTTGGAACTAATTTTGGTTCATCAAGTACATATATGGCTGGCAAAGCTTCCACTGGGAAAGATCAGAGACAAGATTTTTCTATTCCTTCCTTTAATCCCGCTGAGGCACTTAGACAGAATGAATGGAACAATTCATGGCACAGATCTACTGAATCTGTAAGTTATTCTTCTGCTTTGGAACATGCCTATGATGTAGTGAAATCTATAGAGAATCAAGACTTGAAGAATCATCTGAAGGCTACAACTCTGTTATCCAAAAGCCTAAAAAGTGAGATTGATTCTATCAAGAACTCAACTGAGTTGGTGAGGAATGATATTTCTCAAAATTTTACAAAGGTGCCTACTGCTTTTCAGCTAAGGGTAGTAGAATCCCAAGTGAAATCTGTTATTTCTGAACAAACCTCTATCAACAGAAGGATTGATTCTCTGGATACCAAGGTAATTGACATTCAAGCCTCTCTTTCCTTAATTATGAATTTATTGTCAAATCCTGATGTCAAAAAGGGGGAGAAGGTTAGTCAGACAAAATGCACACCTGATCTAGTATTAAGAAATAATGATGATGATACTGGAGATGATGATTGTGACAAAGTGATACAAGGAGAAACCTATGATGCTGCTGTTATGAAGTCTACAATTCAAACTTCACAAAGTCAAACAACGCAGTCAACTCATGTTTCTGATTCTGGAGTTAAGACAGTAAGAACGTTGGTGCAATCTCAGATCCTGACGGAAGAACAAATCCTGACACCTGGTCATGGACATACTCTTGCTACAATTCCTGAAGGTGATGAAGATATTTTTATTGATAATCCTGAAGATGCATCAAATTTATTCCAGAAGTTTTCTACAAAAGATGGCAGAATTGTTACTCTATATCACACTGATAAAAGAGTTCAACAATTATATGCAAGAAAAGCACTCTCTACAGCAAGTGAAGAATATCCTGATCTCTCACATGAAGAATTCTTAAGACAACAGAGAGAAATGATGGAAAGCTTTAATAATCCTGCTACTGTTAGAGGTAGAGGAGGCAGAGGTAGGAGAGGAGCTAGAAGTAGAAGAGGTTCTTCAACTCAAACAATACCTAGACAGACAAGGTCTCGAGGGTTAAGAATTGAAGAAATTCCTGAACCTATTCAAACTCTAGTAGTTCCTGACAGATCTACTTTTGGTGATGATGGAAATATTGAAGAAGAACCTGTATTGAGAAGAAAATCAAGAAAATCAACTCTATGCAATACAAATCAAATTGAAGAATCTAATCCTGATGTTGTTCCTGATAATATTCAAGATCTTGATTATTCTGAAATTATGCAAGAGATTGATTTGATAATTTTATCTACTGTGGTTGATTCTCACAACAAGGAAGTAGATGAAGAAGAAGAAGCCAGAAGAAGTGAAGTTACAAGATCAACAAATAGGGATTTCAATCTCTATGTACAAAAGCTTAAACTCTCAAACAGAAGAAAGTGGAGGAACCCAAGCAGACAAGAATCTTCACTGGAAAGAAGCTATGCCTTTGAAAAGGAAAAGGATAAGAAGTGGAAACATATTAGTACACTAAGTTGTGATACACTTATCAATTTTCAGTCTGGAGGAATTATTACAAACGCTTCAAGTGTTGTTGATTTATCTGGGATGGTTAGATCAAAAGCACTCTGGTTAAAGATGTTTTCAAATCTGAAGCAATTGACAAGTAATTCAAGAGGAGGTATTGGACACAGGGATGCTGAATATATAAACATGTCATCTGTTGATCCTTACTCCTTAACTGAAATTGGTGGTACTTTAACTTCTGAAAACCTGAACAATTTACTAGTTGTTGATATAGTTATAGATTGTCATGATGGTTTTGACAAGAAAGAAAAGCTTCTGTACTTCATGAAAGATGGTAGTGTGAAGATTTTATCTATTCAAGATCTGCTGATGAAAACTACACAGGAACTGAAATATGTTCATTATCTTTTGAGATCGAAGAATCAAATATGCAAGGAATGGAGTGACATGATTTTGTCAACAATAAGAAGAAGACTGGATGGAAACAGTAATTTCAATGGTAATTATACTCCCATGTACTTAAATCAAAGAGGTCAGGATGTGGAAATGCAAAGGGGTACTGCTGTTAAAGAAGTAACTTTTGGCATGACTCAACTTACTCTCAATCCTGATGGGAAGGAAACTGCTTATCTTTTGCTTGAAGAGCATAGTCTTTAGAAAAGCTCCATATTGAATCTCAGAGCAGCTATCTACCAGATTAATGAGGAAGATGAAGAACTCAGAAATCTTAAGGAAAGACTGATTCAAATTCTTGAAGAAAAAGAAGAAAATTTGTTATCCAACTTCTTGAAGATGAATCTGTTCTATCAAAGAATTTAAACAGATAAGTTGTTGCAGATACTGTACAGTTTGTATATATGTTTTTGACATCATTGAATCTTAGGAATCTATACTTTATTTCACAAAGTATGAGATTGAGGGAGATTGTTAGATCAGAATTTAATGATCGTCAGGAGCTAGACTCAACTGATCAGGATTGCTAACGTCATCAGGATTACATGGTCGTCAGGATCAAGATACATATCAGGACTGGGATCAGGATTGATCATCAGGACTGGAAGCTGATCAGGATTCCTACTTCGAGTTATATTTGGAGTCTAGTTAAACATGGAAGTTTATTCTGTCGGTTCCTGGTTTGTAGTATGTAGCTATCAATTATGGATAGGTTTCAATATTTGTAATTGATTAGGACTTATCATTGATAGAGAAGCTGTGTAGTATATAAACACAGTTTTAGTTTTGGTTCGGTGTGAATCAAGATAGCAGCTCTCAAGAACATAGAATTTCTTGAGAGAGTTTTTGTAAGCTAGCAGCTCTCAAGAACATCAGAATTTCTTGAGAGAGTTTGTAACAGTTTTATATCAGATTTAATAAAGTTGTTATCTTTCTTTCATATTTGTGATATATACATTAAGAAGTCGATTATCTTATACTATTGTATTCAACCCCCCTTCTACAATAGATTATTACTGGGCAACAAGAGGTGAAGAAGCCTCCATTTGCATGGGATGAGTTGCTTCTTCATTCTCAAACCTCTGTGAAGAGATTTCTTTAATCACATCATGAATGATGGGACTAGGGGGTACTACTCTTTCATCCACAGGGGGTGAAGTGAAAACTTCTGGAACCCCTGTGTTTGTGATGGTGTCATTAGGATGTGCCCCAGCATGCACTCCCTGACCATCAAAATGTAGGACCTGGGTGGTGAGCACTGTATCACGTACAGTGTCACTTGAAAGTATTGGCTCAACAAGGGGTCAAAATCCTTGTTGATCAAATCGTTGCTCCTCAATTACTTGAGGTGCAGGTTGAGAAGAAATATTTGATGTAGATTCTAAGGGAAAAGTGACTTGTAGATGAGATTTTGGCAACTCCCCCTGAAAATAGAGGGAGTTTGAATAGTGATGTGTTCCTCACCATGTGTAGTGCCTTCCTTATAACTACCATGTGTTGACTCTTTACAAGAAGGTGCATTGGGGTGAATGCTTGTTTCAATAGATACACCCTGTTGAGAGGATGAATCTAGCAATGTGTGTTTCCCTTGTTTTACAACTTCCGTCATTTGAGTGACTAAAGAGGTGGTTTTCTTTTTCTTGGCCTTCTTCTGTGGTTGGTGTGAGGGTGACTCTGTTTCTCACTCTCAATAGCCATTGCAACATCAGTTAAAATTGTTAAAGGGTATTGAGTTGCCTTCATGTTCTCCTTTTTACTAACACTACCCTTTTGAGAGGATCGTGCAGTTGGCTGTTTGGGATTTATTGTCAAAAAGGGTTGTGAGGTTGGGTTAAGAGAATCAGTGGTCACTTGCTTTGAACTACCCTCAAGTTTGATTCTCTTTACCTCACTCAAGGTATGATATATAGGTTTTGATAGTTGGTAAGTACTGAAGATAGCAGCCATGTGAGGTGTGTTATCTCCAATTTTACATCTGCTTTGTTTCTTGTATCTAACCAAATAGAATCTTGGACATGTACTTAACAAAACCAATTTTATTTTCATCTATACCATCTAATTTATGTAAATCAGAGTGTTTCATATTTAAGACAACCATAATAAATCGAGGATAAAAGATTTCATTACCTTTGTGCTTTAGAGACCCAAGCCTTGTAGAGAGCTCTCCCATGATAATTTTTCCAATGTTGATCCTTTGACCATAAGCTAGGGAGTAGACAATATTTTTTGCATTCAAGATGACTTGATCAAAATCAGTCTTCCCGCAAGTGAACACCCTGAGAATGGTGTCATAAACAAAACACCATTCCTTCATGTTGTTCTTCTTGAAAATTTGGCCCACATCAATGGTTGCAGTGTAGTGGATGAAGTCAAGGAACATGATCAATTCATCATCTGTGGCTTCCCTATCAAAGTGTTCCTCAGTAGCATCCATCTCCGTGATTTGCAGTGCCTTGTTTACATCAGTAGCATCAAAACTGATGTGAACTCCCTTGATATCACATGTTATTAATAATTTTGTCTTTCCATCCCCAAGAGCAATTTCTTCAGTAGTAGTAGTGCTCCAGAATGCCTCAAGAATGTCCTGGTAGAGGGTAGGATTGACAAACAGTGGTCCTTTGAGATACGAGTTAGAAACAAACTTAACGAAGCACTTGTATCCAGGGATTGCTTTGGCATCACTTGGAATTGCAAGAACATTAGTGGTGTCTGGGTGTTCAAATAATTCAATTTATCTTTTGGGTGCCATTGAATTTGAGAATGAAGAGGAAAGGGTTTGAAAATTTAGGGTTCTTGAGAAAAAAAGGGCTTGAGAGTCTTGAGATATCGAATAGAAGTGAGAGAATGAGTGGAGATTTGTATTTATGTGAGACTGACAGTTATCAAAATAGATACAAGTTATGTATCAAAAAGTGACAATTCGAGAACTCAGAAAAGCACGAGTTCGATATGTCAAAAAATGAATGGATTTGTGAACTCAGACTTATCGAACACTAATTCGAGAACTCATAAACACACGAATTCGATATCTCTTATAAAAACACATTCAACAAGTGTCAAATATGAATTTGAATCGTTTATAATCACAAGTGTTCCTAAATTCGAATTTAATTGAAATAAATCCAAATTATGCATATTTTGTAAAATACAAAACTAATTCGAGAACTAGTTTCGAGAACTCTAAATATATGGATTCAAGATCTCTAGAATAAGCTAATTTGAGAACTCAAGAATACACAGATTCGAGAACTCAAACATACTCATTCGAGAAGTCCAGAACACTAATTCGAGAACTCAAACATATTTTAAATTCCTACCAAGTATCCCAAAATATTTATGGAGAAAATATTGGAGTACTTAGAGGTTTTATGAATTTTCAGAATCTTATGAATAAGACTTAAAATTCGGAAGAATCATTTTAAAAGATTTACAGTAGAGAGCGGAGATATTTATAAATCATACTCAGCCAATTTTCACTTCAAAAATATTGGGAATTTTGAGATAGTGAAAATTTACTACTACAAGAATTTGTTGATAAATTTACTTAGCCACTAGAAGAAGTATTCAACATTCCAATTTCACTAACCAGTTTGTTGAAGGTGGCTTCTTCTAGAGGTTTGGTGACAATATCAACCAATTGTTTTTCTATGAGAACATAATGTAACTCAATGGTTCCATTTGAAGCATGTTCCCTTATGAAATGATATCTGATGTCAATGTGCTTTGTGCTAGAATGGTTAATGGTTAACTGGATTGGAAACTATGGATATTGCACTTGTGTTGTCAAACATTATTGGAATTTTGTCCAATACAATTCCATAATCCCTTAGTTGATTTCTAATCCAAAGCACTTGAGCACAACAACTTCCAACAGCTATATATTCAGCCTTAGTTGTGGAAGTTGACACAGATTGTTGTTTCTTACTGTACCAAGAGACTAACCTTTGTCCAATAAATTGGCAGCTACCTGAGGTGCTTTTCCTATCCACTCTGCATCTAGCATAATCAACATCAGAATAACCAACCAAATTAAACCTTGTGTCCTTAAGATACCACAACCCTAAGTTTGGTGTGCCTTTCAAATATCTGAAAATCCTCTTTATTGCAATCATATGGGATTCCATTGGATCAGACTGAAACCTTGCACACAGACATGTTGGAAACATGATGTCTGGTCTACTTGCAGTGAGATGGAGTAGAGAGCCAACCATGCCTCTATAGACTGAAATGTCCACTTTCTTTCCTTTCTTGTCGTCATCAAGCTCTGTGGCTGTAGCCATTGGATTTTTTGCAGGAGTGCATTCTTCAAGGTCAAACTTCTTTAACAGGTCTTTGATGTACTTTGTTTGACTGATGAAAATGCCTTCCACTCTTTGACTAATTTGCAATCCTAAGAAGAAGGTTAATTCTCCCATTATACTCATCTCATATTTACTTTGCATGAGCTTAAGAGAACCTTGAGCATAGTTTCTCATTTGTAGAGCCAAAAATGATATCATCCATATAGATTTGCACTAGGATGATATCACTTCCATGTAGCTTGAAAAACAATGTCTTGTCTATTGTGCCTCTAGTGAATTGATTGTCCAGAAGAAATTGAGAGGGAATATCATACAATGCCCTAGGAGCTTGTTTTAAACCATACAATGCCGTTAGCAATCTGTACACAAAGTCCAGAAAGTGTGCATCTTCAAAGCCAGGTGGTTGTTGCACATAAACATCTTCTTCTAATTCTCCATTTAAGAAGACACTCATGACATCCGATTTATAAACTTTAAAATTTGAATGTGCAGCAAATGCCAGGAAATTTATTATGGCTTCCAATCTTGCAAAAGGTGCAAAAGTTTCATCATAATCAATACCTTCTCGAATTGGCTATCTTCACTTCTCGAACCAGTATAAATACACTTCTTGAATTCGCTATCTTCACTTCTTGAACCAGTAATACTAGTACTTCTCGAATCAGTATATTGACTTCTGGAATCATGACATCTCGAATCAGTGTATTTTGACTTCACTGATTTAGACATGTTGAATCAATTCATTTCTTTATTTCTCGAACCAATATACTTGACTTCTCGAATATTCACATTTAGCACTTCTCGAATGGATGACTTCTCGAATCAGTACATTTTGACACTTCTCGAATCATCATTTAGACAAATTTTATCCTTGAATATTGTAACATATTTATTCTTCATATTGTCTTCAAATTTTTCGAGGCATGATCTTGTGATCTTCTTCCAAGTCATAATTAGAACTTATTACATAGTTACAAACATTGAATTTACAGAAATATAGAACCTTTTGGAACAAAGGGATCCCCTAGTCATGTTGATGTATATTTTTACAGTATTTTTAAAGTAAGTGACACAATACTATAGGCTTCTTATTTATATATGAAGGAAGAAAAAAGAGGAAGTTCGGTTAAAGATTGGATTTAAATAGATGGTTTAGATTAAAAGTAATTTTAAAATTGTGTGATAGAGATTAGATCTCATATCTCATTTTAATAGGGGTTCTCATATGAGCAAGTGCTTATATATATATATATATATATATATATATATATATATATATATATATATATATACAAGTGATCAAATAGAAACCAAAATTAAAATAGAAATTAGAAACTAATTTAAGAGCATCTCCAACGGGGGGATACGTATAATGGTTGGCTAAAATAATATAAAATAATGATTGGCTAAAATTTACTGAATCTGTAAGGTAATGTGCTCCAATGGGGTTCACTATCACGATTAAATTTATATGTACAGCTTTGTTACAATTCTTGAAAGGTTCGACAAATTTAGCCACCGGGAGGACGTTGGCTATAATTTTTGCTAAGAATTTTGCATGGTTGGAGCTTCACTATTTATACAAATTATGTATAAAATGTGTCACATAGGATTTTTTTGCTAAGGCTCCTCACATTGGAGATGCTCTAACCACACAACTAAAATACACCCTCTCATACACAATCTCACATAATCCCCCGGTTTCCAATTTTATTTTTCCCGTCAATTGATGAACTTTTTTTGAAATCCGACTCCACTGTATTTTATGCACAACATGAAACTAACAATACAAAGGTTAAATCTTTAAATATTAGTGAGTATGCAAAAAAAACATTTTCAGGTATATCTAAAGTTTTAATTTTATCTATATCACTATTTTTTTAAGATTTAATATTAAATGTTATTTTTATGAATTTATTTATTCTAAAAGATATAAAAGTTTTTTTTGCACAAGAACAATTATATTAGTAGTTTAAAATTTTATAAAAGGTTGTAAAAAATATATAAAAAATTAGGGTATATCCTCGAATTCATTGATATCGTATGTTCTTAAATTTAAAATTCAGTAGAACATGATTTTCATTTGAAAATCATGTTCTACTGAATTTTAAATGAATTTTAAATTTAAGAACATACGATATCAATATAATATGAAATTAGAGCGGCCCTAAATGCACGTATAAATAAGCCCAAACCCATATGGCTCTTAGGTTTTACTAATTTTTTTATGCATATATAAGTCACTTCTCATTTCATCCGCCAGCACTATATTATATACAATATTATATACATTAGATACTACTTTCACTTAACTTGCAATCAGCATGTCAAGCACAGGAGGTTCAGGCAATGAAAAATCATCAAGAAGAATTCCTCCAATTAAAGTATTTCCTCTCGACTAGTCTTTAAATTTGATTGTACTGAGTACATTTTTTTACATCTGCAACCCTGAAATTTAGTCATTCTATATATTCTTTAATTTTTTAATTACTTAGGTATTAATGAGATCTATGTATATGTGCTTGTAGTATGTTTATGTTCGAAGGGGGAGAAAGACAACAATGCCAAAAGAAACTGAAAACGTTGGGCAGAATGGATGCCAGCCCCAAAAAGAAAATCAGCAGCAACATGAAAATCAGCCCAGTAGGTACGATAATTTAGTGTTGCTAGACATTGTTTTTTGATTTGGAAAATTAGGGATCTACTTGACAAAAAAAAATAAGGATCTATAATTGTATGTTTAATTTCAATTTATCTATTTCCTCTATCATCTCTAATGTGTGTAACTATAATACATGTATGACAATTATGTGATACAAGGCTACAATATATCAATGGCAATAACTATTTTTAAGAAAAAAATTAAACCAACAGTGGATTGGTGTTATTACATTTTTTTTAATTAAATTTAGGTGACCATTGAATAGCTCATGAGATCAATTTTATGTAATAAAATTTTAAAGCCACCACAATCATAATTTATATTCTTAGTTTATATATGTTGCCCCAAGAACATATATATGTATTGGCATGGCTTATTTTTAAAACTCCGTTAAATTATAGATTTCTAAAATAAAAAGTGAGAAAAGGTATGACAAATGCAAATTCAAGCTAAATAGTAAAATTAATTATCAAAATAAATAGAAACATTTATAGTCTGTTTCTGGGAATTATCACTCATAGTAGCCTTAGAAATATATATGGTTTAAGGTTTTAATTTTCAGGGTTTCAAGTAGCTAGGTTTTGGATTAATATCTCAGAATTTTTTCTTCTTTTTTAAAACTGTTTATTCTTATGATTACATCATAGTGATTATATGTTGTGTGTGATGTGTGGATCAATTTAAAATATTTCTTACCTGATTTATTCTTCTTTTTTTTGACTAATTACCTGATTATTCTTAATTATGTGTTTAACAATATTGGAGACATCTTTATTTAAGTATATTGGTTGATATATTGTAGTTTTTTTAGTTTTGACTGTTTTGACTGTAACTTCTATGTGGTACGATTAAATTATTATTAATTATAGCTGATAGAACAATATTGGTTTCCTTTTGCATTTTGGGAAAAACGAAGTCTGCTAGATGGTTTGATGTTGTCTGATGCTTCTGTGGCTCCTTTCCTTGCAACGTTAAGCAACACACAGTTGCTCATGTACGTTGAGTTCATGGCTGCTGCTAATAGCAGGTTCCAGGAAAACGATGAAGCTGCAGCAGATGGGAACAAAACTAGTGGAGAATAGATGCATGTTCTAACTATTCAAGATCTGTACTTAATTTAGTGTCTGCTTGTACCATTACTTTTGATGGATCGGATTTGTTAATGGGAAAGTGATATAACAATATGGATGTGCATTATAACACCTTGTATTTTTAGTAATTAAGTGCATTGGTTGAAACAAATAGAGATCATTTGTTCATCAATCAGTACTTTGGATAGCACCACTACTACCTATAGTACGTACTGCTGTGAATGTGACATATTTCAAATTCTTATGAGTTGAGTTCAAATATGATATAGGACCTTAAAATAATTTTTATAATAAATAGTTGAGATTTTAAAACAATGGATTTTTGAAAATTCGATAACATGTTAAATATTCTATTAATGAACCTAATATTGGATTCACTAGGTTATAACTAATAGATTATTAAATATGAATAATTTTTATCCACCTCAAATTTTTATTTATTTATATTATATATTATATATTGAATTTGGTTTTACGACTCCATTTGTTGTTTATGAGTCCGGAAGCATCATATAATTAAACTAGTTTTATAATAATTTCTCCAAATTTTTCTAAAAACTATTCTACAAAAAATATTTTTAAACAAAATTATATTTATAAATGAAATTAAGGTTTTTTTTTAAATTCTCCGTTTAGTGTTGTTCATAACCGAAATTTTGAATAATTATAGAATAGGAAAATTGTTTTAATATATTTCATTATTTTAATATTATATCAAATATTAGTATATTAATCACTTTATTTTTATAAATCTTTATATTTCAAATTTTATTTTAAAATACATAATTAACATAAATATTAAATTCTAGCATATAATATGCTCGAATCGCTATCTGGCTAAACATGTTTCCTCAAAATAACTTGTTTTCTCGTTGTTACCAAATTTAACAGAAAACAAACTAATTACTTAATCAATTACATCATCTATTAATCAATTCTATTATATCATAAAATTTAATTCAAATCTTTTTCAAAATTCTAATTTTTATTGTTTAAAATACAGGTACTCGAGAAAAGAAATGAAAAAAAAATAAGGCTCCTATATTTTATTTTATTATATAAAAACTTGCATTTTCTATAAGTATTATCTTCTACATAATTAGAAGGTAAAAAATTTAAAAAATGTTTTTAATGTAAATCGTCTTCTTTATTATTTTCCTCGATTAAAATATATTAAATAAAAATTAGTAAATAATTGGTCTCGTGGAGTAAGTTTAGGAAAATATTAATATAGTATACTTAGTTTCCTCCATTTGAATTTTTTTTTTGACAGTCTTGAAAGATAGTATTAAAGAAAGGGATAATTATCAAAGTCATCACTCATTTGGTTTAAATGTATAAAATTAGTCACTCATGTAAAAAATGACTTTAGGTACCTAATTTGAAAACTAGTATCAATTTAGTCATTAAAAGAGTAAAATTTTACATCAGTTTAGTCACGGGTGAATGATCTTTAAAGTCAATTGAGATATTTTCGAATCTTTAACATAAATTATTCAAAAATTTGAGAAAATTAAAAAAATAGATGGAAGCGATTTCAGAGGCGCCACCTCACCACCCTCGTCTTCTCCTAAGCCGCGCTTCGCAGCGACATTAGAATATATTTGTTAAAGAAAAAGAATATTAGAATAAAATTTGTAAAATAAATATCTACAAAATTATATAAATTATCAAATAAAATATATTCTGTAAAATTTGCATTTGGGTAGGTAATATTATAAATTATTTACATATTCCTTTTGTTTATATAGTTTGATTTTTTATTTTCTTGGACCAATACAATTGCCATATATATATATATATATATATATATATATATATATATATATATATATATATATATATATATATATATATATATATTAATAAAAATCAATATAAACATATAATATTACTTATATTTATATAGTATTATTAGAAAAGATAATATTAGACCATGATAGTTTGAATTTTAACTTATTTAAAAGTATTACTTATATATTACTAGTATGTTAGTGTTATTAATACATGCATCAATGATATCCGGACATATGAACTGAAATCCGTGTAGTGATATGTTGACGATGCCTTCTTCCAATCTCTTAGATGGCGTTATGCGTATGAAGAGCAATTTAGACCCATGTGATAGTGGTCTATATTTCCCTGTATTTGAAACAACTTTCAGATTTTTGATGTTGAGCCTTCCTCTAAAAGATCTTTAAACCGAGAGACCAGAATCTTTGGATCGTAGCATGGATCAAATTTTCCTGTCATACAACATATCTTAGAAAAGTTAATAACATCATACAATTTGACAAACTAATAAGTTATAAGTATATTGTTTTATTAACTTTTTCATCGATCAAAATCATGTCAAGATTGATCAGTTCTTCAGTATTTGGATTGACAGATTCTCACATTCTACACACTTGTACTTTTATCATCCAGGTACAGCTGATGTCGTTCAAAGCATCCAACATGGTGTAGGTCATAGTTATATTGATTGTAAATATGATTGTAAAGATTTGGAGCTATGTTTAAAAGTTTCGGTGTAGATTTTTTGTTATGAATGACCTTTAATTTATAAGTGTTTGTAAGGTGAATAATATGGAAATCCATTATGTTTAAAAGTCAAAAAGTATTAAATACAAAAGGAAGTTGTAAATAATAATGCATTAGATCCTAAAAATTTCGAAAATAATAAGGAAGTTGTAATTTTCTAATTCTACAAATTCGAAAATAATAAGGAAGTTGTAATTTTCTAATTGAAAGAAAGTTCTATCAACTTTGAAAATAATAAAAGAAAGTTCTATCAATTTTGAAAATAAAAGAAAGTTCTATCAAGTTTAAAAATAATAAAAGAAAGTTCTATCTAGTTTGAAAATAATAAAAGAAAATTCTAAATAATAATGCATTAGATCCTAAAAGTTCGAAAGGAATAAAGAAATCGACATTAGATCTTACAAATTTGAGAAGTTGTAATTTTCCAATTCCATTCCTTCAAAATCGAAAATAATAAAGGAAGTTGTAATTTTTCAATTTCCTTCCTACAAAATCGAAAATAATAAAGGAAGTTGTAATTATTAATATTAAAAATTGAGAAAATTAGAAAAATAGAATGAAGTGATTTGAGAGCCGCCACCTCACCGCCCCCGTCTTCTCCTTAATAATAAAAGAAAGTTCTATCAAGTTTGAAAATAATAACAAAGTATTAACATAAGATCCTAAAATTTTGAAAATAATAAGGAAGTTGTAAGTTTTTAATTCCTCAAATCTTACAAATTTGAAAATAATAAAAGAAAGTTCTATCAAGTTTGAAAATAATAAAAAAAAGTTCTATCAAGTTTGAAAATAATAAAAGAGAAAATTACCATTATTAATATAAGATCTTACAAATTCGAAAATAATAAGGAAGTTGTAATTTTCTAATTGAAAGAAAGTTCTATGAAGTTTGAAAATAATAAAAGAAAGTTCTATCAAGTTTAAAAATAATTACAAAATCGAAAATAATAAAGGAAGTTGTAATTATTAATATTGAAAATTGAGAAACAAAATGAGAAAATTAGAAAAATAGATCGAAACGATTTGAGAGCCGCCACCTCACCGCCCCCGTCTTCTCCTTAATAATAAAAGAAAGTTATATCAAGTTTGAAAATAATAAGGAAGTTTTAACATAATATCCTAAAAATTTAAAAATAATAACGAAGTTGTAATTTTCTAATTCCTCCAATATTACAAATTTGAGAATAATAAAATAAAGTTCTATCAAGTTTGAAAATAAAAAAAAAGTTCTATTAATTTTGAAAATAATAAAAGAGAAAATTACAATTATTAACATAAGATCCTATAAATTCAAAAATAATAAGGACGTTGTAATTTTCTAATTGAAAGAAAGTTCTATCAAGTTTGAAAATAATAAAAGAAAGTTCTATCAAGTTTGAAAATAAAATAAAGTTCTATCAAGTTTGAAAATAATAAAAGAAAGTTCAATCTAGTTTCAAAATAATAAAAGAAAATTCTAAATAATAATGAATTAGATCCTAAATGTTCGAAAAGAATAAAGAAATCGACATTAGATCTTACAAATTTGAGAAATGCAATTTTCCAATTCCCTTCCTACAAAATCAAAAATAATAAAGGAAGTTGGAATTTTTCAATTTCCTTCCTACAAAATCGAAAATAATAAAGGAAGTTGTAATTATTAATATTAATAATTGTGAAAAATTGAGAAAATTAGAAAAATAGAACGAAGCGATTTGAGAGGCGCAACCTCACCGCCTTCGTCTTCTCATTTATATAAGTATATTGATTATGATTGTTGCTACAGGCCCCGTACGACATATAAATTCAAAATATTCAAGTCATTTTTTGGTATATAGTCGATTCATGATGCATATAGTCAATTGATTTGTGCAACGGTTATCGAATTGACATAAACCATTTCTTGTTTATGAGTCAAAAACCGTCATAAAATTCAGACACCATATGTCATATAAATTCAAAATATTCAAGTTGTTTCTCTTAGAAATAGGTATATAGTCGATTAACAATGCATAAAGTCAATTAATTTGGGTATCATGTCTCCGACGCGAGTCCTTGAAGGCTGACATGGACCCGGTGAAGTTCATATATATATATATATATATATTATAAGCAAACTAACCTCTATTTGGTTGGTCGTTGGTCGTTAGTCGTTGACACTTTAAATAACAACCGTTAGATTGAAAGATAGATAAAAGGAGAACCGTTGGATGTAATATTAAAATAATAATTTTTTTTTATATTCAAAATGCTCCCACGGGTTCAAAGTTCGAATCCTGTCAACAACATATTATTATTAAATATTTATATTACCTATTTTTGTAAGCTATATTCTGAAGTTCAAGATATTATTCCCGTTGACAATATATTAAAAAAAATTATCATCAAAATACAAACAAATGCATACAATAACATCATAAATACATTATTAATTTTTAAAAAAATTATTTTCTTCTGATAAAATCATATAATAAAAATACAGAGATAGTAAGATAAAAAATTCTAAAATTCATCTGTGCATGACACGAGTTATAGGCTAGTATCTATCTATATATATAGGCCATTACTCCATGAAGAACAATATTATATAAAGAACATCATAGAATCTTACATAAATTGCATGTTGATTCTAATTTTCTCACCAAAAAAGGTTTATTGCGAATAAAAATAGAATCTAACAAAAAATTAGAATCAAATAAAACATGATTACATGTAATTTCATTGTGATATATATATATATACAAGATTCTGTACTGGATTCTATACTGGATTATACATAATGTTTAATTTTTAAATATAGATGAGATTCTACGTTAAATTTGATATGTTAGGCTTAATTGTTGTTCAATTTTATGATTCTAATTTTAAAAAATCAATTTTTATGAAAAATAAAGTGTTTATAATGGTCTTTTTTATTGTTCTTTATATAAGGTGTTCTTCCTAGAGTACAACTATATATATATATATATATATATATATATATATAGATATATATAGATATAATCTTATTCCAATAGAAACCCCTCTTAGATTAGAAACTAGAAACTAAATAAATAATTTCTTATAAATTGCGTCGAAATATATCACATTTGGTATGCAAATTGTTCGTTGGGAGAAGAACAAAAATACATTGAATTCGGATTTCAAAAAAAAAGCACACCGATTGACGGGAAAATAAAATTAAAAATAGAGGAAATTAGGTGGGATTGTGTATGAGAGGGTGTATTTTAGTTGTATATGGTGCCTCTAGGGGGGCCATTAGATTAGATTGATCTAAGAGATTGAATTAGTTTATAGTTTCTATTTTAAGTTTGGTTTGTATTTGATCACTTGCCTATATATATATATATATATATATATACATATATGGTCCTACTGCAATAGAAAGTCATGTAATCTACAAACTAGAAACAATTAGATGAGAAATTCAAAGCCGAAATAAAACAAGACGAATATAAACCTTATGTTAAAAAAAGATTCATATTTTATTGATGACATATTTTCAATAATTTGAAAGAACAAAATCATTTATTATATACTTAAATCGATGCCTACAGATATCGGCTAAAAATCGATGTCTAATACCCCTAACTTTCTCTACACATGCAAAGACTATTGGGTGATGTCAACCCAAGTACCACATCAATGATATAAGAGGAAATTCTCTTGTATATAGAGAAGCCGGTTAACTCCATTAATATGAGGCCTTTTGGGATATGCCCAATAACAAATCTGTGCGGGTCTGGCCCCGATCGGACAATATCATACTAATGTGGAGTTGTGACTCTCTCACAACCTAACAAGTGGTATCAAGAGCTTGGGTCCGAGAAGTAGATTCAGTGTTAAAGATAAGGCAATCACGAAGTAATTATGAAATTCGCAGGAATTTTCTGGTTTGGGCAGTTGTTGAAGAATTAACGATTGTGGGGTCATCCGTGGTCGGATCGTCCTGATTTTCGGACAGTACGCCATAAGTGCTCATTGGCAATGCTTTTTTTGAGTGGTGCATGCAAAGCGTTTCAAAAGATAGCTCAATTTTGATCTTTTGCAGCACTGCTCTAATGATATTGCATTAGGCATACATTTGGTGTTGCGCACTAATTTTAGCATTTTAGTTTGCAACACCTTTCATGGTGTTGCATTTAGGTCTAATCTTTTTAATAATTATAACTAAACTTGAATATATTTCAACAATGATATTAAAATTATGATAAGTTTTTTACTATTAAAGTTTAATATATAAAATATTATAAATATAATTAACTAATATAAGTGCATATTATAAATATTATAACTAGAAATTGAATAATCATTTAACAAATACATTTCTTTTAAATTAATTCCTTTTTATAAAAAACAAGAGTTGACCAAATAAATAAGTTATAATTTATAAATTCAAAGGTAATTATTTATTATTGTTTTCCAAATTATATATATTTATTAGATTTAAAATTGACATTTTTAACAAAATTGAAAATTCAGAAAAATTGTGAAAATAAAAAATTGTGGAATTAAAAAATTTAAAAATTGCAAACAATGAAACGCGCCTATCTAAAAATTCTGTGAAATATTTTTGCGGCAAAAACCCCGCCTATCACTTAAACAAAAATTTCATTCTCTCCCTTAAACAAAACTTTCATTCTCTCACTCTCTCGTCGACCCCCTCTCTCTTTCAACTGTCGTAAACTCTCAACCCTCTAATTTTCTTTAATTTTCAAATTGATTTTGGTTTGAACCCTCTCAGTTTCGGTTAATCAATTGAATTTGGCTTTTGTTTCTTCAAATTGGAGCTTGTTGAATTTGGAGCTTCTTCAAATTAGGGTTTTTTCAAATTTGGGCTTTTTCAATTGATTCAATATCTTCACTTCGAATATTAAGTAATTAGGAGTAGCTGCTATTTTCAAGCCACCACTTTTGGGAGTGCGTTTAGATATATATGGATGTAATTGTTTTTATTGAGTTAATGAGAATAACGTTTTTTTCTCAGTTTAACAGACAACCAACTTTATATTGTGTGTGTATACAGATTGCATACTACATTTTGGTATCATAGCCTTGAAACCAGTTGATGTGTAAAAATAATGTAAACTGCAAGCGCACAGTGTTCAGTTGTAGCAATCACAGATCGATCCACAGAGACTATGAATTTTCAAAACCCTAACAATTAACTCAGGCGAACTAGACAAATAAGATTTGAGTTGAGATTTGTTTAACCTAATTAACAATTAAAATCAAATAAAGAAAACCTAGGAATCTGAATCCATTAATCAATCACAATTAATATCAACTCGCCCTAAAATCAATTCTCTTTCCTTCACAAATAAGATATATCAATTAACGAGACAAGCATATACTATGAAACTTGTTATCTAACAATAACCCATCAAAACTTCATGGAGCAAGCATAGGCTATGAAAAATAAATCTGGTAACAATAATATATCAAAATCACTTTGTCAATTGAACAATTAAGCACCAAGGAAAATTATGAGAACCAAATAATAGGAACAAGAAGATATCAAAAATAATTAAATTAACTTCATCTTCATCCTAAGGCAAGAGATTTAGCTAGACATGATTTTAGAATTAACAAAACAATTAACAATAGTATATGTATTAAACATGGTCTCACGAAATAATATAAGCTAATTAGATTATCAAATTAATAATAAAGACTAGTTGGCCATGTGAACACGTAAATTGCAAACTTTAATCACCTGAAACTTAAAACTAAATCTAATAACATGAATGGCAGGCTGACAGTTTAAGAATCGGACAAAGAAAATTAATAAACTAATATTATTTAACGCATGCACGCAAGATAAGTAAGGTAAATATAAAGGCAGGAACTGAAATATTATTAACCGAAGAAACAAGTATTTGTCGGATAATAATCACCGGCAAAGTACAAAACAGAAAAACAAAGGAGCTATAAAATTCTAGGTGTCTCAAATACAAGAGAGGAGATCTATATTAATAGGAAAAATAATGGGCTTGGGCTTTTTGACTACAAAGCGGATTGTAGAAATATTTCCTCAATTCCTTTTTCTTCTCCGATAAGTTTTCCAATTTTTCTCCAATTTCCTTTTGACTTCAAGTATTTCCATCTCCTTGCCTTTTTTCACCTTTTACTGCTTGAAATATGATTTTATTTATTTTCCTACAAAACAAAAGAAAACAATTTATTAAATAATAAAATTACGAAAACAAACATAAAATAGGTATTAAAAATGTATTAAATTATGGACCTATCAAATGCCCCCATACCTATCTTTTGCTCGTCCTCGAGAAAAACTAACATATTATAAACTACTAACTAATAGATAATACCACTTCCGTAGGTGATCACGGTTGCATTTGGCATATGCAACAAGCCCTTTAAACCCCTAGGCAGCCCTAGTGGACGAGTGAGGTCTCGTGAGGGCCTATAGTGAATGTACCCACAAAATCCATCTAGCTCATGTAAAAGATCGCATGGCAATGGAACGCCACACATACAAGTCCTCTCATGCTTCATCAACTTAAGAATCAAAAATGACTTTGCAATGTCTTGTCGTGGAAAGATGCAAAGATTCACATAGTCTACTCAAAGAAATATGCATAAGTGCTCAAAAGTCCATGTCAAGTGTAAAAATAAGTTGGTAATCATGCTAAGCCCACAAGAGTACACTTTTGAGTCAAAACTCGGGATCTCAAATGTAGAAACAAGCAATAACTCACCTTTCACTCACAAAAGAATATTCACTCAAGAACAAGGGTAAGTGTATCACTCTATTCCAGCAAAATCATAAGCATACTTGACATTTGGTATCAATCTAACTTTAACACAACATACATCAATGATGATAATCAAAAGGTCTTTATTTGGGTTGTAATGGGGCTAGGGACAAGGTGTGTCAAAAGCTAGTAGGCACCATAATTAATCGTACACATCACCAAACATCCTCCCCACAACTGAATTTTCTGATTTTTTTTCCAACAAAAGGCTTGATTAGTCGAATGAAGAAGGATCACACAAACATAAGTATGCTCTCATGATTTTTTTTTTTTTTTTTTTTCTTCTTTTTTTTTTTTCGAGAGCTAAGAGATAGATATAAGCAACCACAATCCTCCTTCAAAAATTTATTGAACAGCGACTATCAAGTAAGCAATCAAACCAAATATTTCCTCAAAATAATGAACAAAAGTAAACCCATCTTACACACCTTATTACTCCATCAAGTTCCTACTAACCATTGACAATTTGGGATCAATCATAAGTAAGGCTAAACAAGAAAAAGGTCTAGGCAAATAATGTGGTGTGTCACCGAAAAAATAGGATTAAGCTCAAGAGGGTAACTAATTGATCATATATAAATGGTGTGGTAATTTGGAAAATATAGGTTATTCCTAAATGCCTTTATCATCTTATCATCAAATAATGTCATGCATTCAAGAAAGGTCTCAAACAAGTGCTAGCAATGCAAACAACATGTGGACACTCAAGCAAACGAATATAAAATGCAAAAGATATGCATATAGGCTCAAAATCTCACATGGTGGTAAAAACATAATCAATCCCAAGCAAAAGATCTCTTTAGTGCACCAACTTGTACTCAAAGCATGGAAACCAAATCATTTTGCACATATTCATGTCCTTCTAATTACTTGCAACATTCAGTAAGTCTACTAGTTTCAACTTGCTAGTGTATGTGTGTGAACAAGAACTTAGCAAATCACTTCTTAATCAAAAGTATCAGAAACACAAGATTACTATAGCATGTAAGGGTGCATAAAGCAACAAGCAATCATTTCACAAGGCTAGAATTATACAATTTACAACACTAAACTTCTTTTTGGGATTTTTTCATTTTTCAATTTTTTTTGGTTTTTTTGTTTTTTTTTAATAATACTACTAAACCCCTCCCCCATACCTAAATCATGCATTGTCCTCAATGTATGCAAATGAGATAAAATGACAAAGTAAAAGGACGAGAATACCTGATAAGACATGACAGAGGAGTAGAACTATCTACTATATACAACAAGGGAACTTACTTGGATCACGAATCAAGGAGGTGGATCACCTCCTCCTCAGAATCAACTGGCAGTTCTAAAAATGGTTTAAGCCTTTGACCATTAACCTTAAATGTTTCACCAGTTGTAGGATTTTCAATTTCAATAGCACCATGAGGAAAAACAACTTTAACAACAAATGGTCCCTCCCACCGAGATCTCAATTTTCCAGGAAACAAATGCAGCCTAGAGTTGTATAAAAGAACTTTTTGACCAGGAGAAAAAGATTTTCTCAAAATAGATTTATCATGCAAAAGTTTAGTTCTTTCCTTATAAATCTTAGCATTTTCATAGGCATCATTCCTAAGTTCTTCTAACTCAGACAGTTGTAACTTCCTATGGCTACCAGCAGTGGTTAAATCAAAATTCAATTCTTTAATAGCCCAAAAGGCTCTATGTTCAAGTTCAACAGGGAGATGACATGCCTTACCAAACACAAGCCTATAAGGAGACATACCCAAAACAGTTTTAAAAGCAGTGCGATAAGCCCAAAGTGCATCTATCAACTTAACAGACCAATCTTTCCTATTTGAATTGACAGTTTTCTCTAGAATTTGTTTAATCTGCCTATTAGAGACCTCAACTTGACCACTAGTTTGAGGATGATAAGGTGTAGCTAACTTGTGAGTGATAGAATACTTCTTCAGAAGAGACTCAAACTGATGGTTTTTGAAATGCTTACCCTGGTCACTAATTATAGCTCTAGGCGTACCAAATCTAGAAAAGATATTCTCCTTTAAGAACTTAAGAACAACCTTGTTATCATTAGACTTAGTTGGTATGGCTTCGACCCATTTAGACACGTAATCGACCGCTAAAAGAATGTAGAGGTTACCAAAAGAATTAGGAAAGGGACCCATAAAATCTATACCCCAAACATCAAAAATCTCAATAACTAAGATTGGATTCATTGGCATCATGTTTCTTCTAGTGATCTTTCCTAAATGTTGACACCTACTACAAGCGGCACAAAATTCTGCCGAATCTTTAAACAAATTGGGCCAATAGAAACCAGATTGAAGTATTTTAGCAGCAGTCTTTTTAGCACTAAAGTGACCTCCACAAGCCTGATCATGACAAAAGGAAAGTACACTTCTAAACTCATGGTTTGAAACACACCTCCTAATTATTTGGTCTGGACAATACTTAAAAAGATAGGGATCATCCCAAAAGAAGTACTTGACTTGTGAGAGAAATTTGGATTTTTCTTGCTTCGACCAATGAGAAGGAATTTCACCAGTGACAAGGTAGTTAACAATATCAGCAAACCAAGGAGTGGTAGAGATGGAAAGAAGGTGTTCATCAGGAAAAGACTCATTCAAAGGAATATCCATGGAGGACTCCACTACTAATCGGGAAAGATGATCAGCAACAACATTTTCAGAACCCTTCTTATCCCTAATTTCTAAGTCAAACTCTTGGAGCAACAAGACCCACCTAATCAATCGGGCCTTTGAGTCTTTCTTAGAGAAAAGATATCTAAGAGCAGAGTGGTCTGTGTAAACAATGATTTTAGAACCTATAAGATATGACCGAAACTTTTCAAGAGCAAAGACTACAGCTAGAAGTTCTTTTTCTGTGGTGGAGTAGTTAAGTTGAGCATCATTTAGAGTCTTACTAGCATAGTATATGACATGAGGTATCTTATTGATTCTTTGTCCTAAGACTGCACCTACGGCATAATCAGATGCATCGCACATTAGCTCAAAAGGTTGATTCCAATCAGGGGATTGAATGATAGGGGCCGATGTCAACTCTTTCTTAAGATGTTCAAAAGATTGGAGACATTCACTAGAAAAATCAAATTTTATGTCCTTAGAAAGAAGATTAGTCAATGGTCTTGCCTTTTTGCTAAAATCTTTAATGAAACGCCTATAAAAACCAGCATGTCCTAAAAAGGAACGAATTTCTTTGACAGACTTTGGTGGAGATAAATTAGCAATGAGATCAATTTTAGCTTTATCAACTTCAATGCCCTTTGACGATATTTTATGACCAAGAACAATTCCTTCTTTAACCATGAAATGACATTTTTCCCAATTAAGAACAAGATTTGTTTCTTTACATCGTTTTAAAACTAAGTCAAGATGGTGAAGACACTGATGAAAAGAAGAACCAAAGATGGAAAAGTCATCTATAAAGATTTCTAGGAAGTCTCCTACCATATCAGAAAAAATGCTCATCATGCATCTTTGAAAGGTGGCAGGAGAAGTGGTTAGACCAAAAGCTAAACGACGATAAGCAAAGGTTCCAAAAGGACATGTGAAGGTGGTCTTTTCTTGATCCTCGGGAGCAATGGGAATTTGGAAATAGCCAGAAAAACCATCTAGAAAACAATAGTATGAGTGACCTGCTAACCTTTCTAACATTTGATCAATGAAGGGTAGAGGAAAATGGTCTTTCCTAGTGGCAGCATTTAGTTTCCTATAATCAATACACATTCTCCAACCAGACTGAACACGAGTGGGAACTAATTCATCATCCTCATTAACAACTACAGTGATCCCTGACTTTTTAGGCACTACTTGAACAGGACTGACCCAAGAGCTATCAGATATAGGATAGATGATCCCATTATCTAGACATTTAAGGATTTCTTTCCTAACAACTTCCTTAAGAGTCGGGTTCAACCTCCTTTGCGGTTCTCTAACTGGTTTAGCATCATCAACTAAGTGAATCCTATGTTGGACAATGGCAGGGCTAATTCCCTTGATATCAGATATGCTCCACCCTATGGATTCCTTATTCTTTCTAAGTACAATTAAGAGTTCTTCCTCTTGAGAAGGTGTCAAATCAGATGCAATGATGACTGGAAAAGACTCAGAAGGACCTAGAAACATATACTTGAGAGTTTCGGGAAGAGGTTTAAGTTCTAATTCTGGTGGACTTGTCTCAACTGATTTATTAGCTTCATAAAGTGGCAAAGGAAAAGGTTCCGACTCTCGATTGGAACTAGGAATGGTGGACTCTAACATTTCATTAACCTCATTTTTATGACTAGTATCATCCCAATCTTGACCAAAATAATTTTGACAAAAGTTAAGAACATCATCAACATTCATGGTTTCATTATCAACTAACTCATCAATCATGTTAATTTCTATGGGTTGGTCAAAAAGCTCATTGGGTTGATTTCCTACATTGAAAATGTTGAGATCAATTTGCATGTTTCCAAATGTGAGTTTCATTAATCCATTCCTACAATTGATCAAAGCATTAGAGGTGGCAAGAAAAGGTCTTCCTAGAATGATGGGAATTTGATTTTTGAGATTTTGGACAGGTTCAGTTTCTAGAACAATAAAATCGACAGGGAAGACAAAATCACCAACCTTAATCAACACATCTTCCACTATACCCTTAGGAATTTTGACAGAACGGTCAGCTAACTGAAGAGTGATACTAGTTTTTTTAAGTTCACCTAAACCCAGGTCTTGATAGACAGATAATGGAAGAAGATTCACACTAGCTCCTAGATCAAGTAAAGCTTTATCAATGAGAGTATTACCAATGACACAAGAAATGGTAGGACAACCAGGATCCTTATACTTCAAAGGAATTTGATTTGACAAGATAGAGCTAACATTAGATGTTAGGAAAGCTTTCTTAGGAACATGAGTGGTTCTTTTATGAGTACACAAATCTTTTAGACACTTAGCATAAGAGGGAACTTGTTGAATTGCATCTAAAAGAGGAATGTTAATCTTGACTTGCTTGAAGACTTCCAAAATCTTATCTAATTGAGCAGATTGTTTGTTTGAAGTAAGTCTGTGAGGAAACGGAGCTTTTGGCTTAAAGACTTTTTCAATAGACACATCAGATTGGGGTTTTGAAGGTGGTTCATCGGAGGGTGATGACTCATTAGATTCAACTTCTTCAGGACTCTGGGGATTGGAAGATTGTTTAAGACTAGGATTCAAGAGTAACGGATTTGGTTCAGATGTAAGCTTATCTTCTGCTTGAATATTGACACCAGCATGATTATTGAGTTGATTACCAGACCTTAGAGAGATAACAGAATTCACATTTTCATGAGACTTTTGATTTGGATGAAATTTAGGATTAATCTCGGGTTGACTAGGAAATCGATTTTTCTCTCTCTCACTGATGGTGTTTGCCAACTGACTAACTTGGACCTCTAGCTTAGATATGGCTTGAGCATTGGAATTTAGCAATTGCCTATCTTGGGTCATAGTGTTCATGAAATTTTGTTGAGATTTGAGCAATGCCTCTAAACTCTTTTCAATGGAAGTAAATCTTTTGTCAGATTCTGCAAAACCAGGAGGATTCAAGGGGACTGAATTTTGATATTGACCGAGATTTTGTGGAGGATATGAGTTAGGATTTTGAGTTGGGTATGGACCAGGATTGGGCTTTTGAAAAGCAGGTTGAGAATTTTGGTTATACTGATTGTATTGACCTTGGTTCCATGAGAAATTTGGATGATTTTTCCAACCAGGATTGTATGTGGATGAATAAGGATCATTCCTAACTCTAGATTGAAACATGGCATTGGCTTGTTCAATTTCAGGACAATTTTCTATCAAATGATTAGGAGAATTACAATTTGCACACAGAAACACTTGTGAGGACACCTTGTTGGTTTCTAAGGCTTCTAGACGTCTAGTGAGTGTAGCTAACTTAGCTTCGGTTGCAATAGAATTACCAACTACGTGTACGCCCTTAGATTTTTCAGTTTCCTGACTGGGTTCCCTAGTTGACTCCCACAACATTGTTCTTTCAGCTAACTCTTCAAAAAATTGCCAAGCTTCTTCATCAGTTTTATCCATAAACCTACCATTACACATAGACTCTAACAAGGCAGTGGTTTGGCTATCTAAGGCTTCATAGAGAATTTTACAAAGTCTCCATTTTTCTATACCATGTTGAGGACACTTAGACAACAACTTTTGAAATCTATCAAAATATTTCCAAAAAGGCTCATTTGGATTTTGTTGAAATTGGTTGATTTCATTCCTAAGCCTGTTAGCCTTATGGTTGGGAAAATATTTTTTAAGAAATATAGCAACAAATCCCTCCCATGTGGAAATAGAATTAACGGGTAGACTATACAACCACTGTTTAGCATCTTCTTTTAAAGCAAAGTTAATGAGTCTAAGCCTAATGGAATCCTCACTTAGTTGTTGAAGTTTTTGTAAGGCACACACTTCCTCAAATTCTCGAATGAAAAGATATGGATCCTCTCCCTCTACCCCAGCAAACCTAGGTAACATGCTAATGTTATGATGTTTGATTTCAAAATTATTTGCGGTTACTGCTGGTAGCACTATGCATGAGGGTTGAGCGGTACGAGCGGGGTAACAACGTTCTTTAAGAGAGACAGCCATGATGGTTGTTGGAATTTCTACTTCTTTTGACTCAATTTTAGTGGGTGAAGAGAAATCGAGTTGTCTTGCTATTCCAGGTAATGAAAGGTCGGATTGTCTCACTAATCTAGATGTATTATCTCGAACCCAAGTACTTTGCATACAAGAGAAACAATCAACTAAGCACGTAGAAGACAAGAGCTATAAGTAAACACCTAAGAATATGCAAAATCAAAAGAAAAATCTATTTTATCCTAAAAAATATCTAGACCTTGCTCCTAACAATAAGATACTACTAAAAGTAACAGCTCAAAAAGCATTCGTCGTGACTGGCCAGGCAGGAGGAAGCATTGCCAAGAGGCTAACCACCATTCTAGGCACCAGTCTAAAGGCCAGGTAAGCTTTCGCTAGTCCTAGACACCACCGAAAAATACTTAGTGATTTGTTCCTCCTAGATTCTCTTCCTAGTTGAGCGCGATATCCTAGGGGCTAACGTCTAATTAATTTTATTAAGGGAAAAGGAATGCAAGATGAACGAATTAGTGATTTGTGGGCCAAGGAAAGAGTGATAAAATCCCTCACCTTCTCTTGAAATTGGGTGGCGCCCTTAAGATTTATTAGATGATGCAACACACAAAGAACGAGAAATAAACACTTATGGATGCACTACACTACGTGTTCTATTCTAAATTGTACGTACCTCTTTCCTCCAGCAATCACCACAATTGTATAATATGGAAATCGATAAAGACAATAAAGAAATCTAGATGATGTGCTCCTATGTGAGAATGAATGATGCAACAATTTGTTTTTTAACAAATAACTAACTAATATTTTTGGATTTTTCAAATATTTAATTTTTTTGTGTTTTTCAATAATGATGGAAAGAAAACAGAGAGAGGTGATACGGAATACCGAAAAGCGCTTCCAAAAATTTCACAAGAGACGACGAGGCCTTCTAGCAATCTTCTTGTCCAAACTTTCCTCCGCTTCACTGTACCCTAAAAGACAAACAATGCAGAACAAGAAACTAATCCGAAGAATTAAATATCAAGGAGTGAAAATTACCAATAATCCCCGGCAGCGGCGCCAAAAACTTGATGTGTAAAAATAATGTAAACTGCAAGCGCACAGTGTTCAGTTGTAGCAATCACAGATCGATCCACAGAGACTATGAATTTTCAAAACCCTAACAATTAACTCAGGCGAACTAGACAAATAAGATTTGAGTTGAGATTTGTTTAACCTAATTAACAATTAAAATCAAATAAAGAAAACCTAGGAATCTGAATCCATTAATCAATCACAATTAATATCAACTCGCCCTAAAATCAATTCTCTTTCCTTCACAAATAAGATATATCAATTAACGAGACAAGCATATACTATGAAACTTGTTATCTAACAATAACCCATCAAAACTTCATGGAGCAAGCATAGGCTATGAAAAATAAATCTGGTAACAATAATATATCAAAATCACTTTGTCAATTGAACAATTAAGCACCAAGGAAAATTATGAGAACCAAATAATAGGAACAAGAAGATATCAAAAATAATTAAATTAACTTCATCTTCATCCTAGGGCAAGAGATTTAGCTAGACATGATTTTAGAATTAACAAAACAATTAACAATAGTATATGTATTAAACATGGTCTCACGAAATAATATAAGCTAATTAGATTATCAAATTAATAATAAAGACTAGTTGGCCATGTGAACACGTAAATTGCAAACTTTAATCACCTGAAACTTAAAACTAAATCTAATAACATGAATGGCAGGCTGACAGTTTAAGAATCGGACAAAGAAAATTAATAAACTAATATTATTTAACGCATGCACGCAAGATAAGTAAGGTAAATATAAAGGCAGGAACTGAAATATTATTAACCGAAGAAACAAGTATTTGTCGGATAATAATCACCGGCAAAGTACAAAACAGAAAAACAAAGGAGCTATAAAATTCTAGGTGTCTCAAATACAAGAGAGGAGATCTATATTTATAGGAAAAATAATGGGCTTGGGCTTTTTGACTACAAAGCGGATTGTAGAAATATTTCCTCAATTCCTTTTTCTTCTCCGATAAGTTTTCCAATTTTTCTCCAATTTCCTTTTGACTTCAAGTATTTCCATCTCCTTGCCTTTTTTCACCTTTTACTGCTTGAAATATGATTTTATTTATTTTCCTACAAAACAAAAGAAAACAATTTATTAAATAATAAAATTACGAAAACAAACATAAAATAGGTATTAAAAATGTATTAAATTATGGACCTATCACCAGTGGATGCCAAAGTATATGCCAAAGGCAACGATGGATGCACAAAAACACAAGGAAGGCTCTGTTGGTCTGAGTTATCCGATGTTGGCGAAGAACAACTACACATCTTGATCATTAAAATTGAAGGTCTAAATGCAGGCTCAGGGAGTTTGGGAGGCCATTGATCTAGTCGACTCGAAGGTAGCAGTCGAGGTGAGGATAGATAAAATAGTACTAGCTACTATTTACCAGAGCATACTAGAAGAAATGCTCCTGTCCATTACTGAGAAGAAATCCGCCAAAGAGGCATGTGATGCAATTAAGACGATGTGCATAGGTGCAGATCGTGTCAAGAAAGCGAAAGTACAAACACTGAAAGCTGAGTTTTAAACAATGAATATGAAGGAGATGGTCCAACTCGATGATTTTTTCATGAAGCTGTATGGAGTTGTCACAAACATCCACACTTTAGGAGAAAAGATGGAGGAATCCAACGTCGTAAATATATAACTAATTAGGGTTTCTTTTCGATTTCAGGGCTTCTTTAGTGTATTTTGGCTTCTCTAATTAGGGATTCAGTGGCTTTGGGACTTTTTCGAAAGGTAATTGGGGCTTCTCTAATTAGGGTTATGTGGATTTGGTGTTTGATTTTGTTATGATTATATCTATATGTGCATATGATTATATCTTACTGTATTATGTGTGTAATATGTTAGTAATGTGGGTAACATGTGCTTTTTTGAATCTTTTATGTAATTTTTTTGATAAATTTGAAATTATATCTGTATGTGAAGTGTCTGAAATATGTTAATGAAATCTACTTGATTATTGATTGTTGATTTATCTGAATTGTTTGTATTGGTGTGCGCTGATTTGGTTCGTGGTTCCAAGTTGTCTGATGAGGTACTGCCATTTCTTGATATGGACATACACAAAAATTATGTTTGTATCTGTTCTTCGATCTTTTTTTACCATTTGATACTAAATGTAGATTTGAGATCCAACAATCTTATCTCACATTTTTTTTCCATATGGCAACTTAGTAAAATTGCTCCTTTTAGGTTTGAGCATTCACTGAGAGTGTATTGGCTGGCTGGTCAAACTATTCACAAGATCAATATTGACCAGGTACACAAAGCTATCTAGCTGATGTGATCACTTTCGTTGTTTATGACATAGTTTATTTTGTGGTATAACCATCATATGTACACACTACTTTTGCAGGGCTCCGAACTTGGCATTGATAAGTTTGATATACAAAATTAGAAGTAATTTGAAGCCTTCTCTCTGGAATTATCCGTTGGTTATAATAAGATGTCAAGACCTGCTATAGATGCTAATTGTGGCTTCAGATTTGCTTAATAGCCCGTTGTTGATTTTTTGGTTTTGGACTTTCATTATTTTGTTGGTTTGGTTTGTTAATTTTGGATAGGATGGATTACTATATAAACAAAGCATTCATTTAGAAATTTTTACAGAAGTGTTGTATTTGACTTTATTTGATGTTGCAGTATATATATGTAGTGTTAGTAAAACAACATTTGATGTTGCAAGAAAAAAAATGGTGTTTCATTAAAAAAGATTGATATTTCCTAAACAAAAAATGTAAGTCTTGTAGTAGTCTCTTCTAGTGTTGCAAATATTAAATGGCCCCACTGCTGATGTGGCACCACAATGGGCCCACTACTGATATGGCATTATTGTGGACCCCAATACTTGCGAGCCCACTGTTGATGTGGAACCATTATGGGCACTGCTGCTAAAATGAATTCAAATTTTAGGCAACACCATGTGTTGTTGCCCTTTTGTGTTAGTCACGTTGCATTATTGATCTAATGTAATACTTTTGTAGTGTTGCAGTTGTAAGTAAAAGCGTTGCGTTAAAGGTCTTAGGCAACGGCCGTATTGGCAATACGAGCAAGGTGTTGCGTTTTATCTTTGGCAACATTATATGGGTCTATAGCAACCGTAGAAAAGAGTTGGCTATGAGCACTTATGGCGTATTGTTACATCAATATCTAAAATCTGAATGGTGTAGATCGGATTTTGGGTTAGGGAAGGTGTGATTAATTTATGGTGTCTAAAGTTGGCTGTTTGCGCGTTGTTAGATGGTCTTGAGTTGATTTTTTCTTGGCTTGATGGAGGATCTAAAGATGTTGAGGATTAATGCACCCAAGTATGATGCTAAGACGAATTTCACTATGTGGCAATTAACCGTCAAGGATGTGTTAATTCAACAAGGAGTTGATGATGTCTTGGAGAAGGCAAAGCAAAAAGAGATAAGTGATATAGATTGGGCAAAAATCTAGAAGAGAGCGGCTAGTACAATCAGGATGGCACTTGCACCCGATATGAGATATAACGTGTTGAAGGAGTCGACACCGAAGGAGATATCGGATAAGTTAGCAAGCATCTACGTTTGAGGTCGTTGACCAACCGACTTAATTTGAAAGAGGGAGGAGTCACAACCGCAATGACCTGCAAGGAAGAAGTAAATCTCGGCCGAGTAAGAAGGATATGTGCACTGTTGAGTGCTATTATTGTGGTGAAACGGGTCATATGCAAACGTTATGTCGGGGCTTTAAAGAAGATCTGAAGTTCTTTAAGCAGATGAAGGGAAAGAACAAAGTTGATGATGCGAACTCTACACTTGTGATTGATGATGGAGAGTTTTTGATGGTGAAGTATATCCTGCTACCAAGGATATACGTAGAGATCGAGCGATTTTTGAGACTTTATGCACTGATTTAAATCTTGGTAATATTGTTGTAGGGAATGATGAGAAGATGAAGGTTCAAAGAGTTGGAACTGTTCGTCTTAAACTCCATGATGGTACGATCAAGAAAGCTCTTAATGTGAGATACGTACCAGATGAGTCGAAGAATATGTTGTCTTTGAGTGTGTTGGCATCACGTGGGTACGGATTCGTTAGACGAGAGCGAAGTTGTAAAGTGTATAAAGGAATTAAAGAGCTTAATTCTACAAGGGATGATGAACAAGAAGAACATATATTGTTTAGATGGTGAAACAATGAAGACGAAGACCGAGAAAAAGGTAAAATTCTCAAAATCGGTTCAGATATTATGGAATTCGAGACAATGGAGGATTTGTAGAGTTCCGCCCCGAATTCCTAAATAAGTTAAGAATCATATTATGAGCAGAATTCTAATTTGTGATTGATATGGGCAGAAAAATAATCCTAAAAGTGTAATTAATGATGTAATAATTACAGCCGGATTGGTCCAAAAGTTAAGCCCGATAAATACGGCCTGAAACCCTAATTATTTATTAATTTCGTAATTAATAAAAAAGGAAAATCTACAGCTCACAAAAAGAGTCCAAAGCGTGCCAAATACCTAAAAGATTGGCCTCTAAGGCATACAAACCTAATATGAGTCAGCCTCCTACAAAATAGGATTCACAATCCTAATCTAAGAAGGCGACTTGGCCCCCAAGTCACCTAATTCTACTCTAAATGCAAGGCTCCTGACTCCTATATAAGGACCCTGATCCTTCAACCTAGAACTACGTTTTTTGGCTTGATTCTCAGCATTGATTGAGATATGTAGGCATCTTGTGAGGGCAGATTTAGCCACGAAACACGAGATCAGCCATTAAAGCTCGAAAGCTCTTAAACCCTAGCAGTAAATTTGAAAGTACGTTTTTTATTCCACAATATTTGGCGCCGTCTGTGGGAAGACAACATCAACCATGGAAAACACACGAAGAACGACTCAAGAAACTCAGACTTCTGAAGGACTTTCTCTTACCTCTGAAATAGAGACTCATGGAAGCCAACCACCACCAACTACTGGCACTCCAGGGGCGAATATCCCCCTCACCACTACCCAAGGACCAGAAATCCCGATTTTGGTTGAAGGGACGAATCCCCTGCAAATGGTCGTTCATGGACCTAATCCACAAGATACCACTCTCTAGCAACCAATCACAACCTCTCCACTACTCATGAATGCACCACGTAATCTTCAACTTCATACCATGGATCTTCCCCAATACGCGACTCAAACTTTAGGGATGCCAACTGATGTGTAAAAATAATGTAAACTGCAAGCGCACAGTGTTTAGTTGTAGCAATCACAAATCGATCCACAGAGACTATGTATTTTCAAAACCCTAACAATTAACTCAGGCGAACTAGACAATAAGATTTGAGATGAGATTTGTTTAACCTAATTAACAATTAAAATCAGATAAGGAAAACCTAGGAATCTGAATCTATTAATCAATCACAATTAATATCAACTCGCCCTAAAATCAATTCTCTTTCCTTCACAAATAAGATATATCAATTAACGAGACAAGCATATACTATGAAACTTGTTATCTAACAATAACCCATTTAAACTTCATGGAGCAAGCATAGGCTATGAAAAATAAATCCGGTAACAATAATATATCAAAATCACTTTGTCAATTGAACAATTAAGCACCAAGAAAAATTATGAGAACCAATTAATAGGAACAAGAAGATATCAAAAATAATCAAATTAAATTCATCTTCATCCTAGGAGAATTAACTTAGCTAGACATGGCAGAAGAAACAAAACAATTAAATATAAAGAATGCAAGCAAAATTGTTTGAATAGAATAAATAACTTGTATTGAAAGACAATAATAAATCTATCCTACTCCTAATTATCAGATCTAGTCTAAATTCTAGGTGTCTAAATTCCAGGTGTCTCAAATACAAGAGGGGAGATCTATATATATAGGAAAAATAATGGGTTTGGGCTCTTTGATTACAAATCGGATTCTAGAAATATTTCCTCAATTCCCTTTTCTTCTCCGATAAGTTTTACAATTTTTCTCCAATTTCCTTTTGACTTCAAGTATTTCCATCTGCTTGCCTTTTTCACCTTTTTCTGTTTGAAATATGATTTTATTTATTTTCCTACAAAACAAAAGAAAACAATTTATTAAATAATAAAATTACGAAAACAAACATAAAATAGGTATTAAAAATGTATTAAATTATGGACCTATCAAATGCCCCCATACCTATCTTTTGCTCGTCCTGGAGAAAAACTAATATATTATAAACTACTAACTAATAGATAATACCACTTCCGTAGATGATCACGGCTGCATTTGGCATATGCAACAAGCCCTTTAAACCCCAAGGCAGCCCTAGTGGACGAGTGAGGTCTCGTGAGGGTTTATAGTGAATGTACCCACAAAATCCATTTAGACAAATTTTATTCTTGAATATTGTAACATATTTATTCTTCATATTGTCTTCAAATTTTTCGAGGCATGATCTTGTGATCTTCTTCCAAGTCATAATTAGAACTTATTACATAGTTACAAACATTGAATTTACAGAAATATAGAACCTTTTGGAACAAAGGGATCCCCTAGTCATGTTGATGTATATTTTTACAGTATTTTTAAAGTAAGTGACACAATACTATAGGCTTCTTATTTATATATGAAGGAAGAAAAAAGAGGAAGTTCGGTTAAAGATTGGATTTAAATAGATGGTTTAGATTAAAAGTAATTTTAAAATTGTGTGATAGAGATTAGATCTCATATCTCATTTTAATAGGGGTTCTCATATGAGCAAGTGCTTATATATATATATATATATATAAGTGATCAAATAGAAACCAAAATTAAAATAGAAATTAGAAACTAATTTAAGAGCATCTCCACGGGGGATTGGTATAATGGTTGGCTAAAATAATATAAAATAATGATTGGCTAAAATTTACTGAATCTGTAACGTAATGTGCTCCAATGGGGTTCACTATCACGATTAAATTTATATGTACAGCTTTGTTACAATTCTTGAAAGGTTCGACAAATTTAGCCACCGGGAGGACGTTGGCTATAATTTTTGCTAAGAATTTTGCATGGTTGGAGCTTCACTATTTATACAAATTATACAAATTATGTATAAAATGTGTCAATTGATGAACTTTTTTTGAAATCCGACTTCACTGTATTTTATGCACACCATGAAACTAACAATACAAAGGTTAAATCTTTAAATATTAGTGAGTATGCAAAAAAAACATTTTCAGTCTAAAGTTTTAATTTTATCTATATCACTATTTTTTTATGATTTAAAATTAAATGTTATTTTTATGAATTTATTTATTCTAAAAGATATAAAAGTTTTTTTGCACAAGAACAATTATATTAGTAGTTTAAAATTTTATAAAAGGTTGTAAAAAATATATAAAAAATTAGGGTATATGCTCGAATTCAAGATTATTTCATTTGAAAATCATGTTCTACTGAATTTTAAATTTAAGAACATACGATATCAATATAATATGAAATTAGAGCGGCCCTAAATGCACGTATAAATAAGCCCAAACCCATATGGCTCTTAGGTTTTACTAATTTTTTTATGCATATATAAGTCACTTCTCATTTCATCCGCCAGCACTATATTATATACAATATTATATACATTAGATACTACTTTCACTTAACTTGCAATCAGCATGTCAAGCACAGGAGGTTCAGGCAATGAAAAATCATCAAGAAGAATTCCTCCAATTAAAGTATTTCCTCTCGACTAGTCTTTAAATTTGATTGTACTGAGTACATTTTTTTACATCTGCAACCCTGAAATTTAGTCATTCTATATATTCTTTAATTTTTTAATTACTTAGGTATTAATGAGATCTATGTATATGTGCTTGTAGTATGTTTATGTTCGAAGGGGGAGAAAGACAACAATGCCAAAAGAAACTGAAAACGTTGGGCAGAATGGATGCCAGCCCCAAAAAGAAAATCAGCAGCAACATGAAAATCAGCCCAGTAGGTACGATAATTTAGTGTTGCTAGACATTGTTTTTTGATTTGGAAAATTAGGGATCTACTTGACAAAAAAAAATAAGGATCTATAATTGTATGTTTAATTTCAATTTATCTATTTCCTCTATCATCTCTAATGTGTGTAACTATAATACATGTATGACAATTATGTGATACAAGGCTACAATATATCAATGGCAATAACTATTTTTAAGAAAAAAATTAAACCAACAGTGGATTGGTGTTATTACATTTTTTTTAATTAAATTTAGGTGACCATTGAATAGCTCATGAGATCAATTTTATGTAATAAAATTTTAAAGCCACCACAATCATAATTTATATTCTTAGTTTATATATGTTGCCCCAAGAACATATGTATTGGCATGGCTTATTTTTAAAACTCCGTTAAATTATAGATTTCTAAAATAAAAAGTGAGAAAAGGTATGACAAATGCAAATTCAAGCTAAATAGTAAAATTTAATTATCAAAATAAATAGAAATATTGATAGTCTGTTTCTGGGAATTATCACTCATAGTAGCCTTAGAAATATATATGGTTTAAGGTTTTAATTTTCAGGGTTTCAAGTAGCTAGGTTTTGGATTAATATCTCAGAATTTTTTCTTCTTTTTTAAAACTGTTTATTCTTATGATTACATCATAGTGATTATATGTTGTGTGTGATGTGTGGATCAATTTAAAATATTTCTTACCTGATTTATTCTTAATTAGGTGTTTAACAATGGAGACATCTTTATTTAAGTATATTGGTTGATATATTGTAGTTTTTTTAGTTTTGACTGTTTTTACTGTAACTTCTAGGTGGTACGATTAAATTTTTATTAATTATAGCTGATAGAACAATATTGGTTTCCTTTTGCATTTTGGGAAAAACGAAGTCTGCTAGATGGTTTGATGTTGTCTGATGCTTCTGTGGCTCCTTTCCTTGCAACGTTAAGCAACACACAGTTGCTCATGTACGTTGAGTTCATGGCTGCTGCTAATAGCAGGTTCCAGGAAAACGATGAAGCTGCAGCAGATGGGAACAAAACTAGTGGAGAATAGATGCATATGTTCTAACTATTCAAGATCTGTACTTAATTTAGTGTCTGCATGTACCATTACTTTTGATGGATCGGATTTGTTAATGGGAAAGTAATATAACAATATGGATGTGCATTATAACACCTTGTATTTTTAGTAATTAAGTGCATTGGTTGAAACAATTAGAGATCATTTGTTCATCAATCAGTACTTTGGATCTAGCACCACTACTACCTATAGTACGTACTGCTGTGAATGTGACATATTTCAAATTCTTATGAGTTGAGTTCAAATATGATATAGGACCTTAAAATAATTTTTATAATAAATAGTTGAGATTTTAAAACAATGGATTTTTGAAAATTCGATAACATGTTAAATATTCTATTAATGAACCTAATATTGGATTCACTAGGTTATAACTAATAGATTATTAATTATGAATAATTTTTATCCACCTCAAATTTTTATTTATTTATATTATATATTGAATTTGGTTTTACGACTCCATTTGTTGTTTATGAGTCCGGAAGCGTCATATAATTAAACTAGTTTTATAATAATTTCTCCAATTTTTTCTAAAAACTATTCTACAAAAAATGTTTTTAAACAAAATTATATTTATAAATGAAATTAAGGTTTTTTTTTAAATTTTCCGTTGTTCATTACCGAAATTTTGAATAATTATAAAATAGGGAAATTGTTTTAATATATTTCATTATTTTAATATTATATCAAATATTAGTATATTAATCACTTTATTTTTATAAAACTTTATATTTCAAATTTTATTTTAAAATACATAATTAACATAAATATTAAATTCTAGCATATAATATGCTCCTCCTAATGAATCGCTCTCTCGCTAAACATGTTTCCTCAAAATAACTTGTTTTCTCGTTGTTACCAAATTGAACAAAAACAAACTAATTACTTAATCAATTACATCATCTATTAATCAATTCTATTATATCATAAAATTTAATTCAAATCTTTTTCAAAATTCTAATTTTTATTGTTTAAAATACAGGTACTCGAGAAAAGAAATGAAAAAACAAATAAGGCTCCTATATTTTATTTTATTATATAAAAACTTGCATTTTCTATAAGTATTATCTTCTACATAATTAGAAGGTAAAAAGTTTAAAAAATGTTTTTAATGTAAATCGTCTTCTTTATTATTTTTCTCGATTAAAAGATATTAAATAAAAATTAGTAAATAATTGGTCTCGTGGAGTAAGTTTAGGAAAATGTTAATATAGTATACTTAGTTTCCTCTATTTGAATATATTTTTTTTGACAGTCTTGAAAGATAATATTAAAGAAAGGGATAATTATCAAATCATCACTCATTTGGTTTAAATGTATCAAATTAGTCACTCATGTAAAAAATGACTCAATTAGGTACCTAATTTGAAAACTTGTATCAATTTAGTCATTAAAAGAGTAAAATTTTACATCAATTTAGTCACGGGTGAATGATCTTTAAAGTCAATTGAGATATTTTCGAATCTTTAACATAAATTATTCAAAAATTTGAGAAAATTAGAAAAATAGATGGAAGCGATTTGATAGGCGCCACCTCACCGGTTACTAAGCCGCGCTTCGCAGCGGCATTAGAATATATTTGTTAAATAAAAAGAATATTAGAATAAAATTTGTAAAATAAATATCTACAAAATTATATAAATTATCAAATAAAATATATTCTGTAAAATTTGCATTTGGGTAGGTAATATTATAATTATTTACATATTCTTTTTGTTTAAATAGTTTGATTTTTTATTTTCTTGGACCAATACAATTGCCATATATATATATATATATATATATATATATATATATATATTATATTAATAAAAATCAATATAAACATATAATATTACTTATATTTATATAGTATTATTAGAAAAGATAATATTAGAACGTGATAGTTTGAATTTTAACTTATATAATAGTATTACTTATATATTACTCTAATATATTACTACATTAAAATACTTGAGAGTATGATAGTGTTATTAATACGTGCATCAATGATATCCGGACATATGAACTGAAATCCGTGTAGTGATATGTTGACGATGCCTTCTTCCGATCTCTTAGACGACGTTATGCGTATCAAGAGCAATTTAGACCCATGTGATAGTGGTCTATATTTCCCTGTACTTGAAACAACTTTCAGATTTTTGATGTTGAGCCTTCTTCTAAAAGATCTTTAAACCGAGAGACCAAAATCTTTGGGATCGTAGCATGGATCTAATTTTCCTGTCATACAACATATCTTAGAAAAGTTAATAATATCATACAATTTGACAAACTAATAAGTTATAAGTATATTGTTTTATTAACTTTTTCATCGATCAAAATCATGTCAAGACTGATCAGTTCTTCAGTATTTGGATTGACAGATTCTCACATTCTACACACTTGTACTCTTATCATCCAAGTATAGCTGATGTCGTTCAAAGCATCCAACATGGTGTAGGCCATAGTTATATTGATTGTAAATATGGTTGTAAAGATTTGGAGCTATGTTAAAAAGTTTTGGTGTAGATTTTTTGTTATGAATGACCTTTAATTTATAAGTGTTTGTAAGGTGAATAATATGGAAATCCATTACGTTTAAAAGTCAAAAAGTATTAAATACAAAAGGAAGTTGTAAATAATAATGCATTAGATCCTAAAAATTTCGAAAATAATAAGGAAGTTGTAATTTTCTAATTCTACAAATTCGAAAATAATAAGGAAGTTGTAATTTTCTAATTGAAAGAAAGTTCTATCAACTTTGAAAATAATAAAAGAAAGTTCTATCAATTTTGAAAATAAAAGAAAGTTCTATCAAGTTTGAAAATAATAAAAGAAAGTTCTATCTAGTTTGAAAATAATAAAAGAAAATTCTAAATAATAATGCATTAGATCCTAAAAGTTCGAAAGAAATATAGAAATCGACATTAGATCTTACAAATTTGAGAAGTTGTAATTTTCCAATTCCATTCCTTCAAAATCGAAAATAATAAAGGAAGTTGTAATTTTTCAATTTCCTTCCTACAAAATCGAAAATAATAAAGAAAGTTGTAATTATTAATATTAAAAATTGAGAAAATTAGAAAATTAGAACGAAGTGATTTGAGAGCCGCCACCTCACCGCCCCCGTCTTCTCCTTAATAATAAAAGAAAGTTCTATCAAGTTTGAAAATAATAGGGAAGTTTTAACATAAGATCCTAAAATTTTGAAAATAATAAGGAAGTTGTAAGTTTTTAATTCCTCCAATCTTACAAATTTGAAAATAATAAAAGAAATTCTATCAAGTTTGAAAATAATAATAAAAAGTTCTATCAAGTTTGAAAATAATAAAAGAGAAAATTACAATTATTAACATAAGATCTTACAAATTCGAAAATAATAAGGAAGTTGTAATTTTCTAATTGAAAGAAAGTTCTATGAAGTTTGAAAATAATAAAAGAAAGTTCTATCAAGTTTGAAAATAATTACAAAATCGAAAATAATAAAGGAAGTTGTAATTATTAATATTGAAAATTGAGAAAAATTGAGAAAATTAGAAAAATGGAACGAAGCGATTTGAGAGCCGCCACCTCACCGCCCCCGTCTTCTCATTAATATAAAAAGAAAGTTCTATCAAGTTTGAAAATAATAAGGAAGTTTTAACATAATATCCTAAAATTTTAAAAATAATAAGAAAGTTGTAATTTTCTAATTCCTCCAATCTTACAAATTTGAGAATAATAAAATAAAGTTCTATCAAGTTTGAAAATAATAAAAAAAAGTTCTATCAAGTTTGAAAATAATAAAAGAGAAAATTGCAATTATTAACATAAGATCCTATAAATTCAAAAATAATAAGGACGTTGTAATTTTCTAATTGAAAGAAAGTTCTATCAAGTTTGAAAATAATAAAAGAAAGTTCTATCAAGTTTAAAAATAAAAGAAAGTTCTATCAAGTTTGAAAATAATAAAAGAAAGTTATATCTAGTTTGGAAATAATAAAAGAAAATTCTAAATAATAATGCATTAGATCCTAAAAGTTCGAAAGGAATAAAGAAATCGACATTAGATCTTACAAATCTGAGAAATGCAATTTTCCAATTCCCTTCCTACAAAATCAAAAATAATAAAGGAAGTTGGACTTTTTCAATTTCCTTCCTACAAAATCGAAAATAATAAAGAAAGTTGTAATTATTAATATTAATAATTGAGAAAAGTTGAGAAAATTAGAAAAATAGAATGAAGCGATTTGAGAGGCGCCACCTCACCGCCCTCGTCTTCTCATTTATATAAGTATTGATTATGATTGTTTTTACAGGCACCGTACGATATATAAATTCAAAATATTCAAGTCATTTTTTGGTATATAGTCGATTCATGATGCATACAGTCAATTGATTTGCGGTGTATAGGATCTTACTCCAATATATATATATATATATATATATATATATATATATATATATATATTATAAGCAAACTAGCCTCTATTTGGTTGGTCGTTGGTCATTAGTCGTTGACACTTTAAATAACAACCGTTAGATTGAAAGATAGATAAAAGGAGAACCGTTGGATGTAATGTTAAAATAATAATTCTTTTTTATATTCAAAATGCTCCCACGGGTTCAAATTTCGAATCCTGTCAACAACATATTATTATTAAATATTTATATTACCTATTATTCCCGTTGACAATATATTAAAAAAAAATTATCATCAAAATACAAACAAATGCATACAATAACATCATAAATACATTATTAATTTTCAAAAAAATTATTTTCTTCTGATAAAATCATATAATCAAAATACAGAGATAGTAAGATAAAAAATTCTAAAATTCATATATGCATCGCACGGGTTATAGGCTAGTATCTATCTATATATTTGGGCCATTACTCCATGAAAACACTCTTATATAAAGAACATCATAGAATCTTACATAAATTGCATGTTGATTCTAATTTTCTCACCAAAAAAGGTTTATTGCGAATAAAAATAGAATCTAACAAAAAATTAGAATCAAATAAAACAAGATTACATGTAATTTCATTGTGATAAATATATATACAAGATTCTGTACTGGATTCTATACTAGATTATATGTAATGTTTAATTTTTAAATATAGATGAGATTCTACGTTAAATTCGATATGTTAGGCTTAATTGTTGTTCAATTTTATGATTCTAATTTTAAAAAATCAATTTTTATGAAAAATAAAGTGTTTATGATGGTCTTTTTTATTGTTCTTTATATAAGGTGTTCTTCCTAGAGTACAACTCTATATATATATATATATATAATTTTATTCCAATAGAAACCCCTCTTAGATTAGAAACTAGAAACTAAATAAATAATTTCTTATAAATTGCGTCGAAATATATCACATATGGTATGCAAATTGTTCGTTGGGAGAAGAAGAAAAATACATTGAAGTCGGATTTCAAAAAAAAAGCTCACCGATTGACTGGAAAATCAAATTAAAAATAGAGGAAATTAGGTGGGATTGTGTATGAGAGGGTGTATTTTAGTTGTATATGGTGCCTCTAGGGGGGCCATTAGATTAGATTGATCTAAGAGATTGAATTAGTTTATAGTTTCTATTTTAAGTTTGGTTTGTATTTGATCACTTGCATATATATATATATATATATATATATATGGTCCTACTGCAATAGAAAGTCATGTAATCTACAAACTAGTAACAATTAGATGAGAAATTCAAAACCGAAATAAAACAAGACGAATATAAACCTTATGTTAAAAAAAGATTCATATTGTACTGATGACATATTTTCAATAATTTGAAAGAACAAAATCATTTATTATTTACTTAAATCGATGCCTACAGACATCGGCTAAAAATCGATGTCTAATACCCCTAACTTTCTCTACACATGCAAAGACTATTGGGTGGTGTCAGCCCAAGTACCACATCAATGATATAAGAGGAAATTCTCTTGTATATAGAGAAGCCGGTTAACTCCATTAATATGAGGCCTTTTGGGATATGCCCAATAACAAATCTGTGCGGGCCTGGCCCAGATCGGACAATATCATACTAATGTGGAGTTATGACTCGCTCACAACCTAACAAGTGGTATCAAGAGCTTGGGTCCGAGAAGTAGATTCAGCGTTAAAGATAAGGCAATCACGAAGTAATTATGAAATTCGCAGGAATTTTCTGGTTTGCGCAGTTGTTGAAGAATTAACGATTGCGGGGTCATCCGTGGCCGGATCGTCCTGATTTTCGGACAGTACGCCATAAGTGCTCATAGGCAATGCTTTTTTTTAGTGTTGCATGCAAAGCGTTTCAAAAGATAGCTCAATTTTGATCTTTTGCAACACTGCTCTAATGATATTGCATTAGGCATACATTTGGTGTTGCGCACTAATTTTAGCATTTTAGTTTGCAACACCTTTCATGGTGTTGCATTTAGGTCTAATCTTTTTAATAATTATAACTAAACTTGAATATATTTCAACAATGATATTAAAATTATGATAAGTTTTTTAATATTAAAGTTTAATATATAAAATATGATAAATTTAATTAACTAATATAAGTTCATATTATAAATATTATAACTAGAAATTGAATAATCATTTAACAAATACATTTCTTTTAAATTAATTCCTTTTTATAAAAAAACAAGAGTTGACCAAATAAATAAGTTATAATTTATAAATTCAAAGGTAATTATTTATTATTGTTTTCCAAATTATATATATTTATTAGATTTAAAATTGACATTTTTAACAAAATTGAAAATTCAGAAAAATTGTGAAAATAAAAAATTGTGGAATTAAAAATTTTAAAAATTGCAAACAATGACACGCGCCTATCTAAAAATTCTGTGAAATATTTTTGCGGCAAAAACCCCGCCTATCACTTAAACAAAAATTTCATTCTCTCCCTTAAACAAAACTTTCATTCTCTCACTCTCTCGTCGACCCCCTCTCTCTTTCAACTGTCGTAAACTCTCAACCCTCTAATTTTCTTTAATTTTCAAATTGATTTTGGTTTGAACCCTCTCAGTTTCGGTTAATCAATTGAATTTGGCTTTTGTTTCTTCAAATTGGAGCTTGTTGAATTTGGGGCTTCTTCAAATTAGGGTTTTTTCAAATTAGGGCTTTTTCAATTGATTCAATATCTTCACTTAGACTTCAACTAATTAGGGTTTCTTTTCGATTTCAGGGCTTCTTTAGTGTATTTCGGCTTCTCTAATTAGGGCTTCAGTGGATTTGGGACTTTTTCGAAAGGTAATTGGGGCTTCTCTAATTAGGGTTATGTGGATTTGGTGTTTGTTTTTGTTATGATTATATCTATATGCGCGTATGATTATATCTTACTGTATTATGTGTGTAATATGTTAGTAATGTGGGTAACATGTGCTTTTTTGAATCTTTTATGTAATTTTTTTGATAAATTTGAAATTATATCTGTATGTGAAGTGTCTGAAATATGTTAATGAAATCTGCTTGATTATTGATTGTTGATTTATCTGAATTGTTTGTATTAGTGTGCGCTGATTTGGTTCGTGGTGCCAAGTTGTCTGATGAGGTACTGTCATTGCTTGATATGAACATACACATAAATTATGTTTGTATCTGTTCTTCGATCTTTTTTTACCATTTGATACTGAATGTAGATTTTAGATCCAACAATCTTATCTCACATTTTTTTCCCATATGGCAACTTAGTAAAATTGCTCCTTTTAGGTTTGAGCATTCATTGGGAGTGTATTGGCTGGCTGGTCAAACTATTCACAAGATCAATATTGACCAGGTACGTAAAGCTATCTAGCTGATGTGATCACTTTATTTGTTTATGGTATAGTTTATTTTGTGGTATAACCATCATATGTACACACTACTTTTGCAGGGCTCCGAACTTGGCATTGATAAGTTTGATATACAAAATTAGAAGTAATTTGAAGCCTTCTCTCTGGAATTATCCGTTGGTTATAATAAGATGTCAAGACCTGCTATAGATGCTAATTGTGGCTTCAGATTTGCTTAATAGCCCGTTGTTGATTTTTTGGTTTTGGACTTTCATTATTTAGTTGGTTTGGTTTGTTAATTTTGGATAGGATGGATTACTGTATAAACAAAGCATTCATTAAGAAATTTTTACAGAAGTGTTGTATTTGACTTTATTTGATGTTGCAGTATATATATGTAGTGTTAGTAAAACAACATTTGATGTTGCAAGAAAAAAAATGGTGTTTCATGAAAAAAGATTGATATTGCCTAAACAAAAAATGTAAGTGTTGTAGTAGTCTCTTCTAGTGTTGCAAATATAAAATGGCCCCACTGCTGATATGGCACCACAATGGGCCCACTACTGATATGGCATTATTGTGGACCCCAATACTTGCGAGCCCACTGCTGATGTGGAACCATTATGGGCCCTGCTGCTAAAATGAATTCAAATTTTAGGCAACACCATGTGTTGTTGCCCTTTTGTGTTAGTCACGTTGCATTATTGATCTAATGTAATTCTTTTGTAGTGTTGCAGTTGTAAGTAAAAGCGTTGCGTTAAAGGTCTTAGGCAACGGCCGTATTGGCAACACGAGCAAGGTGTTGTGTTTTATCTTTGGCAACATTATATGGGTCTATAGCAATCGTAGAAAAGAGTTGCCTATGAGCACTTATGTCGTATTGTTACATCAATATCTAAAATCTGAATGGTGTAGATCAGATTTTGGGTTGGGGAAGGTGTGATTAATTTATGGTGTCTAAAGTTGGCTATTTGCGCGTTGTTAGTTGGTCTTGAGTTGATTTTTTCTTGGCTCGATGGAGGATCTAAAGATGTTGAGGATTAATGCACCCAAGTATGATGCTAAGACGGATTTCACTATGTGGCAATTAACCGTCAAGGATGTGTTAATTCAACAAGGACTTGATGATGTCTTGGAGAAGGCAAAGCAAAAAGAGATGAGTGATACAGATTGGGCAAAAATCTAGAAGAGAGCGGCTAGTACAATCAGGCTGGCACTTGCACCCGATATGAGATATAACGTGTTGAAGGAGTCGACACCGAAGGAGATATTGGATAAGTTAGCAAGCATCTACGTTTGAAGTCGTTGACCAACCGACTTAATTTGAAAGAGGGAGGAGTCGCAACCGCAATGACCTGCAAGGAAGAAGTAAATCTCGGCCGAGTAAGAAGGATATGAGCACTGTTGAGTGCTATTATTGTGGTGAAACGGGTCATATGCAAACGTTAGGTCGGAGCTTTAAAGAAGATCTGAAGTTCTTTAAGCAGATGAAGGGAAAGAACAAAGTTGATGATGCGAACTCTACACTTGTGATTGATGATGGAGAGTTTTTGATGGCGAGTGAGGATACCGTTCCTGGTTTGGTGAAGAATAAATAAGAATGGGTGATGAATTCTGCTACTACCAAGGATATACGTAGAGATCGAGCGATTTTTTAGACTTTATGCACTGATGTAAATCTTGGTAATATTGTTGTAGGGAATGATGAGAAGATGAAGGTTCAAAGAGTTGGAACTGTTCGTCTTAAACTCCATGATGGTACGATCAAGAAAGCTCTTAATGTGAGATACGTACCAGATGCGTCGAAGAATATGTTGTCTTTGAGTGTGTTGGCATCACGTGGGTACAGATTCGTTAGATGAGAGCGAAGTTGTAAAGTGTATAAAGGAATTAAAGAGCTTAATTCTACAAGGGATGATGAACAAGAAGAACATATATTGTTTAGATGGTGAAACAATGAAGATGAAGACCGAGAAAAAGGTAAAATTCTCGAAATCGGTTCAGATATTAGGGAATTCGAGACAATGGAGGATTTGTTAGGTTCCGCCTCGAATTCCTAAATAAGTTAAAATCCTATTAAGAGTAGAATTCTAATTTGTGATTGATATGGGTAGAAAAATAATCCTAGAAGTGTAATTAATGATGTAATAATTACAGCCGGATTGGTCTAAAAGTTAAGCCCGATAAATACGGCCCGAAACCCTAATTATTTATTAATTTCGTAATTAATAAAAAAGGAGAATCTACAGCTCACAAAAAGAGTCGAAAGCGTGCCAAATACCAAAAAGATTGGCTCCAAGGCATACAAACCTAATATGAGTCAGCCTCCTACAAAATTGGATTCACAATCCTAATCTAAGAAGGCGACTTGGCCCCCAAGTCACCTAATTCTACTCTAAATGCAAGGCTCCTGACTCCTATATAAGGACCATGATCCTTCAACCTAGAACTACGTTTTTTGGCTTGATTCTCAGCATTGATTGAGATACGTAGGCATCTTGTGAGGGCAGATTTAGCCATGAAACACGAGATCAGCCATTCAAGCTCGAAAGCTCTTAAACCTTAGCAGTAAATTTGAAAGTACGTTTTTTATTCCACAATATTTGGCGCCGTCTGTGGGAAGACAAAATCAACCATGGCAAACACACGAAGAACGACTCAAGAAACTCAGACTTCTGAAGGACTTTCTCTTACCTCTGAAACAGAGACTCATGGAAGCCAACCACCACCAACTACTGGCACTCCAGGGGCGAGTATCCCCCTCACCACTACCTAAGGACCAGAAATCCCGATTTCGGTTGAAGGGACGAATCCCCTGCAAATGGTCGTTCATGGACCTAATCCACAAGAGACCACTCTCCAGCAACCAATCACAACCTCTCCACTGCTCATGAATGCACCACGTAATCTTCAACTTCATACCATGGATCTTCCCCAATACACGACTCAAACTTTAGGGATGCCAACCTATGGTATGCCACCTCGACCCACGGTGGGCAGCAGTGGTATCAATCCAACCTACCACGAAGCATATGTGCCCCCTCATATTCAAGGTCTGGGACCCCAAAATCAGCAAACTCAAACTAGACAAACCCTCTTGATTCAAGACTACTCAGGTCCTTATACTGAGGAAGAGAGTTATTCAACTGGAGATGAGAGAGATTTTGCCCCAAGGAGGAGACGCTCTTCCCAAATAAATCGGGAACAACCCCGAACCACTAAGGAAAAGATTGCGGCCCATGAGGCAGAGGCTACAAGACTCAAGAAACTACTGGCAGAAGAAGAGGCTCCAAAAGCACAAAGTCAAGCAACTGGAATTGTCCCGGTGATCAATTTAGATCTTGCACCGAGAAGAATTAAGAGGGCTGAAGCCCCAAAGGGTGATCCTACTGTGTTGTTACCCCTAGGAGATCTTGATGATCCTACACCACCTTTTATTCAGGACATCATGAAAGCTAATATATCCAGAAAATTTAAGATGCCAATGATCAAGGCTTATGATGGAACAGGAGACCCTACAAATCATGTGATGACTTTCTCTAATGCATTATTGTTACTGCCCACGAATGATGCAGTAAAATGCAGGGCGTTTCCACAAACCTTAGCGGGCATGGCCCACCGTTGGTTTAGCCGTCTACCTCCCAATTCTATTGGATCTTTTAAGGAGTTGATGTAATAACCCCAAATTTTGGACTTAATTAAAATTTTGATGAATAGTAAATTTTGCTGATAAAAAATATTTTCAGACCACCCGATATGCAAGACAGGGAATGAATGTTTCGAAGTTATATTAGTGATGTATAAGGAGAATAAGTGAATGTAAACGCAATCAGAATCAGAAGATTTCAACTTTAAATTTTGTCCACTATTCATCGGACAATCGAGGATTTATTAATTGATCACTATGAGAGTTAAGAAAGCAATAAGATCCATGATCAAATATTAAGCCAAGTCAATAAAAGATCAGGAGGATATCCCCTAGCATTGGTACAACGAAACGTTTTCAAAATCCCTTGAACCTATCTCAAAACTTAGCAACAAAGCAGAAGCGTAACGAATTATGGATTAAACCCTAACCAAAGGGGAAGTATCATTTAAGATCATTAAGTGCAGCATATAAGAGGATTGATGATACAAGAAATGACATAAGCATGACACAAATCATGACATGAGCATGACACAAGAGATGACAAAGTGATGAATCACCACCTTGTCACCATTTCTCCAAGGATTCACCCAAATAATGACAAGTGGCATGGGATGACTAAACCTCTTCTTAAACCACACAAATAAGAAGTATGTAATTAGAATTATTTGACAAAAGAAAAAGAAAATAAAAGCAAGAACAAAACCATCAAGAACAAGAAGAAATATTCGGCCCTTTTCTTCTTCAAATCCTTAAGAAAATTTCTACCACTTTCACTCCACCAAAAATCATGGTTATGGGTTCAAAAGCTTCCTTATTACTAAACTAAGGTAAATCCTAAATTCTAGCTTCATCCATTCATGTTATCATGTTCAAATCATGAGCTAAAGATGATGATGAATAGTGAAATAAATAGTAACTTATGATTTTCTTGTTTTGTTCTTGAAGTTTAAGGCTTGTTAAAGTTGATTAAGGATCAAGCAAGGGCATACAAGCTATTATTAGTCTTTATTAAGTATCAAGGAAGGTATAAACCTCTCACACCTTTTATTATGCTTTGATTATAGTGATTAAATGATGATGATTAGAGATGATGTGATACTAAGGATGAATGCTTGTTAATGATGAATGTTTAGTGGCTATTTTGATGGTGGAACTTGTAGACATTGATACGAACTTGTTTAGGCAGAATATAAGTTGGGTGATATGAGGAATTAGAAGTATGGTTGATTGGTTGTTGATTAATGGATTGTTGGAGTGTTTTAAACACGGGAATCTTGATTAAGCGTCGTTACCATGTCGAATTTTCCTTAGATTGATTGAGCAGAAACCTCGGCTACCTTTAAGGCATGATGAAAATACTTACTGACCATGATAATGTAGGTCTTGTTTTGTAGTTTATTTTGGCGAAAGAATCGTGTCGTTTCGATTTATGGTTTAGGAGAAACACTCGTTTTAGTGAAAGTGGTTTCGGGTAACTAAGTAGTTCACTATATGAACTTTGAGCTTATAATCAAGCCCCTTAAAAATGGAAGTAGGTCATGATATTAAGGTGGATACTAGTATGGACAGTTAGGAAGGGAACCGAGAAGGTTTCGTGTTAAAAAAATAATTTTTCAATTTTATAAAAATGCGGGAACCAAAGTTGCGCAAGTGAAATGCCATTAAGGGGATAGTTAAAACCATAAGTTTAGTAATGGTAAAGTACTTGGGTTTTGTAAATGGATTATCAACCAAACTTTTGACTTAAGAGTTTAAGGAGTATCATGAGGTTATGATTAACCAAGAACGAGACATTTGATTTTCATTAAGAGAACATAGTGCTTAAGTTAATGGCACTTTAAATGATTAAGCTAGGGGACTGATCGAGTATTTCTTTGTTTATAGATTTCCCGACAAATTCCCGAACCCCTAACAACCAAGGACTCAAGGCAAGTTTTCTCATCCTATTCTGTATTTCAAATTACTTATACTGATGATATTGCATATGGTATATTATGCAAGTTTTCAATCCCTACATCTTATATAGATGTGGTTGTGTTTAAAATTGTTGAGGTTAAAATATTGCATATGGTATATGTATGCAAGTTTTCAAACCCTACATCTGATATAAGATGCTGTTGTGATTTAATGTCGTGATTGTGATATATATTGTTTATTTTGATAAAAGGACTATGAATTGATTCATGCTTTTGGTTAAAAGCTTTCGTAAGATGTATGGTTTATATGCTATGATTATATTAGATATAAACCGAGGTTTTATAAAGACTCTAAGTATAGAGTACTGGTATTATAGTTAAACTTTAGACCGGGAGCTAAATAATTATTTTGTTTGGTTATACGGTCATAAAAGCTGGAAGGTTCCAGAGACAGCTATACTTTTAACAGTGATTAAATATTCCAATCTTTATATTTTGGATATTTAATGTGAGATATTTGAATAATATTATTATAAATATTATTTGAATATTTATTTAATTAAGTGAATATCATTTTGAGATATTCATTTAAGTAAAATTTTATTGAATAATTTATTCAATATTTATTTTAGGAATATTTATTAAATATTCCAAATATGATGAAAAAATCATAGAACCTTATTTATATTATTATTTAAGGTTCCAATATTTATTCAAATATTTTCTGATCTTAAAAAGATTTATTTGATTACAATAGGGGTTCCCAACTATTTTTATTAAATAATTTCAAATGTTGACTATGGTTTTGACTTATAAAAATTAGGAATCCATTCCAGGAAGTGAACATATGATTTCACTTACCTATTTCATTAAAATAGATTTTATTTTGAGTTCTGAATTATCAGAACTATAGAGATATTTTACAAAAACTCCCAGGTCATGATTTCCAAATGTTTTACTCAAGGATCGAGGTCAGTTGACAATGGTCAACCCTCATTGTGACTTCCTTCCGATATAATCCGGAAGTAAGGATGTTTTTACAAAACCTATCAACAAGCTTATGCTTGGGGAACTGGAGTAATATCCATTCCATTTGCAGATAGTTGGGGGAACGACCTTTTAAGTGTAAGTGGCCGAGTAACGCACGTATGCGGCTAGGGTAATGACCTTCGGGATTATCCATCTAATAGTAGAAAATCTTTGGTATGACGACTGATCAGTGTATACTATTGCGTAGCCCTGTACAGTTCCCCATGTTTACCAAGGATTGGAATTTCAGAAATGTTTTGGTAACTTTGGTTAAATACCAGTTACGAATACTTGTTAATAACATTTTAACAAAGTATTATACCTCATACTGTATTTGAACTATATGGCATGTTTTGACGAAAAGATTACTTTAAACATCATTCTTTATACGAATGAGATTTCAAATATTTCAAGTGATATACGAGCTTGCAGAGTTTTATATAAGCTACTATATATTATTATTAAGCTATTCAAAAAGGTGATCCTGACTGATATTTTACAGTGTTTTGAACAGTATGAGATATCTATATAGATATATATATATATATATATTGAGAAGGTATTTAAGATATACAGTATGTTGAACTGTATAGTATTTTGAATCAATGAATAGGCTTTAAGCCTTGATTCCAATGTTTAATATCTATTTTAAAAAGATATGTTTTGAGACTTGGTTTATTATATTGATACCAAGGATTTCTAAATAATTTACGAAAGTATTTGAGTATGATTATAAGTTATACAGTATATTGAACTGTATATGATTCTGGATCAAACATTAGTAGTTTTAAAACCTTGATCCTATATTGAGTATCTACCTTAAAGATTATATCAACTTTACAAAGGTTTAAAGAAATTAAACTGGGATAGATTTCTTGCTGAGCGCTATTAGCTCATTCTGGCTTTATTAAAACTTCCAGCATGAAGAAAATATTGTCGTTTCACCCCGTATTACGAGAGCAAGGGAATGTAGAGACCACCCTTGAGTTAGTTCAGCAGAATGGATACTGCCGGAATTAGCAGAACAGTTGCAGATGGAATTAGGGAGAATCGTTTTCGAGTAGGTTTGCATTATTGAACCTTGTATAGAATTGTGAGGTCTATTATTTTAACTTCAGGTAGAGGTTGTAAATAATAGATGAGATCCTGGATAGTACATTTGATTGTAATAACAAGTGTTACTTATTGTTGCTCATTTCCAAGGCTATAACTTGTGTGTGTGTGTGTGTGTGTGTGTGTGTGTGTGTGTGTAAGTGATTGGGGTCTTTGGAGTTGTATTATTAGAATATTATAAGTGATGCAGGTATTGTATGATTGATGGAGTGTGACAACCCAGATTCATGACCCCGGATCTGGGGGTGTTATAGTTGAGCAAGGCGTTCATCAACCAATTTGTTAGTGGAAGGGTGCATGAGAAGAGTTCTGCATCTCTCATGGGAATCCAGCAAGGAAGGAATGAAGCTTTGATAGACTATATAAATCGATTCACTAGAGAGGGTTTGAAGGTCCCAGATTTGGAGGACAAAGTAGCAATGATAGCCCTACAGCAAGGAACCACTGATGACCATTTCAAAAGGTCCTTGGCTAAACATCCACCGGAAAGCATGTTAAAGTTACAAAACCGGACTGGAAAATATATCAAGGTCGAGGAAAGCATGAGGAAATATGAACCTGCTTCTGGCGGAAGCGGGAATTCAAAGAAAAGAAAGGAGACCCAAGAATATGATGTTAAGGAAAAGTATCCTAGAACGTCAAAGGATTTTGATTCTCCACCAAAGAAGAGCAATTTGGGACCAAAGTTCACGGAGTATGCAAGATTGAACACTCCCAGAAGCCAGATTCTAATGGAAATCGCAAAGGAGGAAGATCTCTGATGGCCGAAGCCACTGAGGACTGACTTGTCTAAAAGGAATCAGAATCAATTTTGTCGTTTCCACAAAGAAGTTATTCATGATACGGATTATTGCAGACAACGGAAAGATGAGATTGAGTTTTTGATTCGAAGAGGAAAACTTAATAAGTTCACTAAGGATGGAAATCAAGGGAACTAAAGAGGAAACTATGAAAAGAAGGATTACGACAAAAGGGACAGCGATCAAGATCGTAATCCCAAACCCCGAGGGCCTGTCATCAACATGATATTTGGAGGACCAACTGCTGATGGGTCCTCCTGAAACTCAAGGAAACTTATGCCCGATAAGTAATGACCATTGTAGGAGAAGCACCGAAGCGTGCCAGGACGGAAATAGAAATAAGTTTTGATGATTCTGACTTAGAGGGAGTGAAATTTCCCCATGATGATCCCCTAGTCATCGTACCTATGATAGGCAATTCTGAGACGAAGAGGGTTTTGGTTGATAATGGAGCTTCAGTAGACATCTTGTTCCATGATGTTTTCATCAAGATGGGTTATACTGATTCTCAGTTGACACCCTCAAATATGCCCATATATGGATTCAATTGAGTGGAATCGAAGGTGGAAGGTACAATCCAACTCCCTATGACAATGGGGCAAGATTCGAAAACGACTACTCAAATGTTGAACTTTATAGTTATAAAGGCAACCTCAACCTACAATGCAATCCTAGGAAGGACGGGTCTTCATGCATTCAAGGCTGTTGCCTCGTCTTACCATCTGAAAATCAAGTTCCCAACAAGAAATGGGATTGGTGAGGAACGAGGTGATCAAAGAATGGCCAGAAGTTGTTATGTAGCTGCGTTAAGGCCTGATGGAGTCGCGGGGGGGGGGGGGGGCAGGTTCTCCCCATTGAAGACATGGATACTAGAGATAATGAGGATAGAAGAGGGAAACTGGCTGAGGATTTAGTTCCAATTCCCTTAGTTCCCGGTGAACCAGAAAAAGTCACTTACATTGGAGCTTTGTTACCCGAACCATTGAAGAGCAAGATCATATCTTTTCTTCAAGAAAATAATGATGTTTTTTCCTGGACAACGGCCGATATGCCAGGGATTGATCCCCAGTTGATAACCCAAAAATTGAATGTAAATCCCGAAAGGAAGACTGTGAAACAAAAGAAGAGAAATTTTGCTCCAGAGAGGCAAGAGGCCATTAAGCAGGAAGTAGATAAGCTTTTGGAAGCTGGGTTCATTAAGCATGTCCTAAGGATTGTTTTCCCTTGCCAAGAATTGATACTCTAATAGATGCCACAGCTGGGCACGAGATGTTGAGCTTCATGGATGGCTTCAGTGGATAGAACCAGATCAAAATGCACAAGGATGACATCTCCAAGGTATCATTTATCACTGACTTTGGTGTTTACTGTTATTTGGTTATGGCATTTGTGCTTAAGAATGCAGGAGCAACTTATCAAAGGTTGGTGAACAAAATTTTTGAACACCTAATTGGAAAAACCATGGAGGTCTATATGGATGACATGTTGGTTAAAATCCTCGATAAGGCGGATCATATAAACCATCTACAGGAAGCATTTGAAGTGCTGAGGCACCATAGAATGATGTTAAATCCAGCAAAGTGTGCCTTTGGCGTAGGGTCAGGAAAGTTTTTAGGCCTGATGGTTTCTAAACGAGGAATTGAGGCTAACCCCGATAAAATCAAGGCAATTCTAGACATGGAACCACCACGGTCCGTCAAAGATGTTCAGAAGCAAACGGGAAGAGTGGCAGCATTAGGAAAATTCATCTCCAAATCAGGGGAGAAGTGCTTGCCTTTCTTCAAAGCACTGAAAAACATGAAAAATTTTGAATGGACGACAGAAAGCCAAGAAGCCTTTGAGGCTTTGAAAAAGTACATGGCCGAGGCACCATTGTTGGCAAAACCAAAGCCCGGAGAGATTCTATACTTATACCTGGCAGTTTCTAACACTGCCCTTGGAGCTGTTTTGGTTAAGGAAGAATTGAAAATTGAGAAACTCATCTCTTACGTGAGCAAGATTCTACATGGAGCAGAAATAAACTACTCTATGATAGAGAAGTTTGCCTTAGCCCTGATCATGGCCTCAAGAAAGCTACGCCCTTACTTCCAGGCGCACAAGATAGAATTCTTGACTAATCAACCTCTAAGAAACATCTAGCACAGTCCTCAAGTTAGTGGAAGATTGATCAAGTGGGCTATAGAGTTGGGAGAATTTGATATCAAGTATAAGCCTCATACGGCAATAAAAGCTCAAGAACTTGTTGACTTCATGGTTGAATGCACCATTGACAACCAAGAAATCGGGGGGCAGGAAGCAGTATTGGAAGGAAAAGAAGAAGACAAGCAAGATGAAGACATGGTGTCCAAAAAATATTGGGTGCTCTATTTTGATGGGGCATCAAAAACAAAATCAAGTGGAGCAGGTTTGGTGCTACAAAGTCCTGATGGATTTCTCATAGAGTACGCACTAAAGCTGGACTTCCCAACGACAAACAATGAAGCTGAGTACGAAGCCCTGATAGCTGGCTTAGTGCTGGCTTGAGAGTTAAGACTCTTAAGGCTGACGCTTTATCCAAATTTGCTTCTTCTGAAATTGAGAACTATGCAGGGAGTGTATACTTCCAAGTCTTGAAGACCCCAAGCATCAATGGAAGGTTAATAGCACCCATTAATGTTTCTAGCTGTTGGATGGATCCCATCAAGTCTCATCTAGAAACCGGTTGGTTACCCAACGATACTTCGGAGGCACAAAAGTTATACATGAGAGCACTGAGGTACACCTTGATTGAGGGAATCTTATACAAAAAGTCTTTCTCCGTCCCCTACTTAAAATGTTTGAGACCCCAGGAGGCAGAGTTGGCCCTAAAGGAAGTACATGAGGGAATTTGTGGGCAACACTTGGGGGCAGGGCCCTTGCTCATAAAATCACTCGTTTAGGTTTCTATTAGCCAAACGTGCTTGCAGATGCTAAAAATTATGTGAAGAGGTGTGAACGGTGCCAAAAGCATGGAACAGTGGTTAGACAACCACCTGAGATGTTGACGTCTATAAATTCACATGTTCCATTTTCCATGTGGGGAATGGATATACTTGGACCATTTCCAATGGCAAGTGCACAAAGAAAATTCTTGATAGTGGCAATCGACTACTTCACCAAGTGGATTGAGGCTAAACCTTTAGCCAAGATAACCACCAAGCAAGTAATGCAGTTCTTCTGGGAGAATGTAATATGCAGGTACGGGATTCCATGAATCTTGGTCACGGACAGTGGAACTCAGTTTAACAACGAAGATTTCAAGAAGTATTGTGAGGAGAATGATATTGAGCTATATTTCACTTATGTTGCTTATCCTCAAGCAAATGGACAAGCTGAAGTAGCAAATCGAATTATCCTGGATGGACTGAAGAAAAGAGTTGAACGCTCTAGGAACACTTGGGTGGACGAATTGCTCCCCATACTGTGGGCATATCATACTACTTGTAAAGTCACCACTGGAGCAACCCCGTTTCTGTTAGCATATGGAGCAGAAGTAGTGGTTCCAGTGGAGATTACTCACACATCTCCAAGAGTTGAAGCCTATGAGCCAGAGGCAAATGAAGAAGGCATGAGGCTGGCTTTAGATCTAATTGATGAAGTTAGAGATGAAGCAAATGCCAAGATAGTTAAACACCAGAAACGAGCATCTTTCTATTACAACCTAAGGGTTAAAGAGAGATTCTTTCGTCAAGGAGATTTGGTTCTCCGAAAGATTGAGGCATCCGGAGTTGGACAGAAAGGAAAGTTGGCTCCAAATTGGGAAGGACCGTATCGGGTCAAGAACGTATTTGGACGAGGCTCATATAAATTGGAAACCCTCGAAGGGATTGAAGTGCCAAGAACTTGGCATGCTGCAAACTTAAAAGTCTATTATGTTTAGTGTTTCCTAACTTGACTCACTATTAGAACAAGTAGAAATAAGGTCGATGAAACCAATCCAAGTTTTTAACTCGAGGTAGAAAGTAGAGTATTATGTAAGGGTTGAACCCATTTTCAAAATTATGATTTTATTCAACATTCTCATATTTTTATGATACTTTATGTGCATCACATATTGATAGACATGCAAAATTCAAGAATACGAGGAAATCAAAAGATGATAAATTAAACTTACAAAAGTTGAGTTAGGCCCGAAGGCTGGGATTACACAAATAAATAAAAGCCACATATGGCTATAAAAGAAAAACAACTAAAACTAAGCTTCCCCTTCCTTGTTGCAAGTATCAGCCTGCTCTTCCTCTGAGCTAGAGCCAGAATCGGAATGAGTGGCCCCAGAATCATGACCAACTGTCTCACCAGGAGGCGAAGAATGCCCGGGGTCCAAAATCATGTCATCCTCATCTATGTCATCCTCACCAGCCAAAACCCACTCTAAAGAAGTAGGAGTGTGAGGACTCACGAAGTCAGAAGAGCGAAATGAGCCAAGATGCTTCTCCAAAACAGCACTCAAGACACCATCTCATCCCTTGGTAAACTGAACTGGAAAGAGAAGTTCGTCATGTTTACCAATCAAGACGTTGTACTCCTGAGACTCAAGGTACTCGTCGATAAAATCATCTTTGCTCCTTATGAGCAAGACCAGTTCAGCTTGAGCATCAGCTAACTCTTTTTCCTTCCTTGTCAAGGCCACCTTAAGAGAATTGACCTCTTCTTGAGACTTCTCAAACTTGGCTTGGTTGGCTTCAGAGGATGAGCGCCAAGCCTTGGCTTGAAAGATAGCCCCTTGAAAATTTGCATTATTCTGCAAATAAAGAATAAGTCAAAGAAAGGCATATGACACACTAAGTAAAATATTGAAAGGAAAAAGGAAAAGAGGATTACCGCAGCTATGGCTTGAGAACCCGAGTGTTCAACTCCCTCGATAGTGGAGTTGGAAACGAAGTCCTTATAGTCACAGGGAGTGAGTGAGTGGTAGGACCACTCAACAGCATGTTTAGACACCTCAACAACAGTGTCCTTCTTCCTAATGCCCCAGTTAGGGCGCCAAACAGAGGCTTTAGACAAGATAGGGGCCTCAACCTCCTCCACAGAATCCCTATGAGGCATTAGAAAGGCTGGGCCTTCAAACTTTGCTCGAGGGTCTTTTCCCCCCAAATGAGCCATCTTCATTCTGGCAGTTTCTCCTTCTGCAGGCTCGTTGGTCTTATTAATAAATGTTGCGGCTGGAAAACGAGTAAAAAAGGCAACAATGGGTATAAGAAAATCTCAAATAAATAAAAGAAATTAAGGAATGAGAATTACCCTTGTCTGACACGTTCGACAGGCCCAGAGACTTAAGGACGAACTCGTCCAGGAGCTCCCAAGCCAAGGTAGTGTTGTTGTCCTTAGTTAGCTCATCATAGGCGTGAGCCTCCTCATCAGTTAAGACTATGTCATTAGGACTACCGTTGAGACTCTACTGAACGACCTACGGAACAGGGTGCCCTAATCCCCGCCTTCCCAAACCAAGTACATAAAATCATTTGTCCATTTTGGGTAATTGTCAAGAATGGATTTTGGGTGAAAAATGGGAGGTGTGGAAGCACGATGGTTGAGATAAACCCAACCAGGAGAAAGTGCAGAACTATTCTTAAATTGAAAAATCTTCCTAAACAAAGAAACAGAAAGGGGAAAGTTGTTCTTTAAACAAAGGACCATAACACACATAATTATTCTCCAAGCGTTGGGAGAAAGTTGACAAGGACTAATCTGAACAACAGCTAAGAGTTTAGGGATGAACTCGTGAAAAGGGAACCTAAGCCCTGCAACTATGGCATCCTTGTATATACACAAGGCATCAGGACGCCAATGGCAAAAACGATCCCCTGGGCCGACTGGGACAAGTCTTAAAGGAGCTTTGATTCTATACATTTTGTTATAATCTCTAATTTTATCGACCTCATGAAACTTATTACTACAGTCAAAAGAATCTAAGTGTGACACAGAAGGGTATTCATCACCACACTCGCTAATCATATCTTGTAAAGACATGTATGAAGAGTGAATAGTGATGGTACCTCTCTTGGAAGCTTGATTCATTTTCTGTAGACGTTGAGCTGAACGATCAACCATTGATATTCAAATCCTCAAACAAAACTCCAGAAAATCTTCAAATTTTGAAGAAGAAAACCCAGAAACCGATGAGTGTGATCGAAAAACTTCTCCGGAAATCGCCTCACCACGGAGAAAAATAGAGAAAAAACTAGAGAAAACTAGAGAAAATTTTGAGAAATGAGAAATGAGAAGTGAGAAGTGAAATCTCACTCTTTTATAAGCAAAGTAGCTGGTCACTCAACCGGTTAAAGGGAAGGGTAACCGTTTGTAACCAGTTAAGGCCCATAATTGTTCGTTGGGCTCCAAAATCAAATAAGGCCCAAAGAAAATCAAATGAGGCCCAAAGAAAAAGGTATGGGCCAAAGAAAGTCAAAATAATTAAAGGCAAAATGAAGCCCTTCTTCGACCTCAAACGAGGTCAAAGGGCCACGACCTCAAAATCAGGTCGATTCGTTCCACGTGGTACCGAAATGAAGCCTTTCTTCGACCTCAAACTAGGTCGAAGGGTCACGACCTCAAATCAAGGTCGAATCGTTCGACGTGGTACCGAAATGAAGCCTTTCTTCGACCTCAAACGAGGTCGAAGGGCAACGACCTCAAAACCAGGTCGATTCGTTCGACATGGTACCGAAATGAAGACTTTCTTCGACCTCAAACGAGGTCGAAGGGCAACGACCTCAAATCAAGGTCGACTCGTTCGACGTGGGACCAAAATGAAGCCCATCTTCGACCTCAAACGAGGTCGAAGGGCCACAACCTCAAATCAAGGTCGAATCGTTCGACGTGGGACCAAAATGAAGCCCATCTTCGACCTCAAACGAGGTCGAAGGGCCACGACCTCAAATTCATGTTGAATCATTCGACCTAGAAGCCAAAATGGCCAAAAAAAATTCGAGCTCGAACGAAGCCCTTCTTCGACCTCGCGAGGTCAAATTCTCAGGACCTCAAACCCTGGTCGATTTGTTCGACCTTGAACCAAAATGAGAACCTTCTTCGACCTCACGAGGTCAAAGGTTCATGACCTCAAACCCAGGTCGATTTGTTCGACCTGGGACCGAAGTGAGACCCCTGTCGACCTCAAACGAGGTCGAAAATACCTTTCAAAAAAAATAATGATAAATAAATAAATACATTTATTTATTAAAAATTTACCTGATATTTTCCATGGCATGCTGAAATTCCTAAAAGGAAAATTCGAGGTGAGATACACAGATCCAGAAATCCCGAAGCAGAATCAAAGATAACTTCTGTGAAAAATTTAGAAAGATTTCCTCAGAAGTTGGGGGCAAATGATATGGGCAGAAAAATAATCCTAGAAGTGTAATTAATGATGTAATCATTACATCTGGATTGGTCCAAAAGTTAAGCCCGATAAACACGACCTGAAACCCTAATTATTTATTAATTTCGTAATTAATAAAAAGGAAAAATCTACAGCTCACAAAAAGAGTCCAAAACGTGCCAAATACCTAAAAGATTGACCTCCAAGGCATACAAACCTAATAGGAGTCAACCTCCTACAAAATAGGATTCACAATCCTAATCTAAGAAGGCGACTTGGCCCTCAAGTCACCTAATTCTACTCTAAATGCAAGGCTCCTGACGCCTATATAAGGACCCTGATCCTTCAACCTAGAACTACGTTTTTTGGCTTGATTCTCAGCATTGATTGAGATATGTAGGCATCTTGTGAGGGCAGATTTAGCCACGAAACACGAGATCAACCATTAAAGTTCGAAAGCTCTTAAACCCTAGCAGTAAATTTGAAAGTACGTTTTTTATTCCACAATAGTGATAATTGAGGTAATTCTTATTTTTGTAGAAATAAGAATTGTGGAAAGATTTTTATACAAGATAAGAAAAGATGGTAATTATCATAAATAAGATTTGAAATATATTAAAATTAGAATTTTTGTGGTGCCTATAAATAAATATTTGTAGGGGTTTTGGAGAATTGCAAAAGTTAAAGAGTTGTGTGTGATACACAAGAGAGCTTTTGTGATCAAGGTGAGTTGATTGTATTCAAGAGTGTTGAGTGAGGGAACGACTCCAATCTTGTAATACATTCATATTTAGTGGATTTGTGCTTTTACCCTCCCTTGAGGGGTTTTCACGTTAAATTGTTGTGTTCATTACTTTCGTGTTTGTTATTCTGTTTGATTAATGTTGATCTATATTGGATGTGATCCTAACAAATACATCACTTCACTTTTCAATAGATATCGATTTTTAGCCAATGTCTATTGTAGTTTTTCTAGTAGTGATATAAAGTTGTCTTGACAAGATAAATTCAACTCAAAAGTACCATAACAATCAAGATCCAATAAATTAAAAGGACCATAACAATCAAGATCCAATAAATTAGAACTCTTATTTCTCTCTCTAGCGGACACTCAAACGTAACTCTGGAACATGATTCATATGATATATCTCATGTTAAGCAATGTCAGGTTACACCTCGCAGCGCAAAATCATTAGTACTGAATAGTCGTTGAAAAAGGTAATATGTGTCGCTTATTACCCGACCCAATAAAGGAGTCATGTATGCCAAAAAGATTTGTGCAACGGTTATCGAATGGACATAAACCATTTCTTGTTTATGAGTCAAAAACCGTCATAAAATTAAATTATTATTGTTACTTCAGACACCGTACGTCATATAAATTCAAAATATTCAAGTTGTTTCTCTTAAAAATAGGTATATGGTCGATTAACGATGCATAAAGTCAATTAATTTGGGTATCATGTCTCCGACACGAGTCCTTGAAGGCTGACATGGACCCGGTGAAGTTCATATATATATATATATATAGGGTCCTATTCAACTAGAAACCTGTACTAATTAAAAACTAGAAACTGCACCACACATAGTTAAATACACCCTCTCACATACAACCCCACCTAATCACCTCCATTCATAATTATATTTTTCCCGTTAATTGGTGATCTTTTTTTGAAATCTGACTTCACTGTATTTTTTTTCATCTCGCAACAATTAGTTTGCATACCATATTTGATATATTTCGACGATAAATCACTATTTATGCTTGCGAGAATCACTAAAATGTTGGTGATTCATGTAAGAATAAATAGTGATTTCTGCGTAAATGTAGTGATTTTTTCTCCAGACCTATACGTAAATTACAAATTTTGTACTGCAAAATCACTAAATTTATATATATATATAAATAAATCACTAGATGTATGCTGAAATCACTATTTATTATTGCAGAAACCACTAAAATTTTAGTACTCCGTAATATAGCACATATGGTATGCATATTGATCGTTGGAAGATGGAGAAAAATACAGTGAAATCGGATTTCAAAAAAAGTTCACCGATTCACGGGAAAAATCAAATTAAAAATGAAGGGAATTAGGTGGGATTGTGTATACGAGGGTGTATTTTAACTATGTGTGTGGTGCAGTAGAGGGCCCTTAGATTAGATTAATCTAAGGGCTTAGATTAGTTTTTAGTTTCTATTTTAATTTTAGTTTCTAGTTGAACAAAAGCCTATATATATATATATATATATATATATATATATATATATATATATATATATATATATATATATATATATATATATATATATATATATATATATATATATATATATATATATATATATATATATATATATATATATATATATATATATCGTCTTACTCGAATAGAAAGCATAGAAACCAGAAACAATTAAGTGACAAATTCAAAGAGGAAATAAGAGCATAAAGTTGTCTTAGACGAAAAAAATTCAACTCAAAAGGACCATAACAATCAAGATCCAATAAATTAAAACAAACAAAGATGTCAAAATCTAACCAAAAACACACACCTGCATGAAAAGAAACAAGAATAAAAAAACTCAACATCAAATCAAACTCATCTAATTACAAGAGGAGCTGAAAAGCTGAACTGATGAGTGAACACTAGAGGTTCAAGTATGGTTATATACGTAATAGATGTGGAATTAAATATCATTAAACTAACGAAATTGAGGTTAAAGCTTTAAAGATTAGTGAATATGTAGAAAATAAATAAAAGAGAAGTAGGGATAGATATAGTGAACGTAATGATGTTAAGTTTATCTATACTGTGTTTTGAAACTTGAACACATATGGTCTAGTGGATCTCGCAGGTATCCATAGAACTCACGCTTTATATAATTTCATTCTATCTGTATTATTTTCTCTATAAAATTACTTAAATAATTTATAAATGTTTACTTTTATTTTATTACTTAATATTAAATGTTATTTTTATAAATTTACTTAAATTAAATTTAGTTTCACCTCATGCTTATCATGGAAGTACTGTAAAAGTATTAGTAGTTTAAAATTTCATAAAAGGTAGGAAAATATATATATTAAAAATTAGAGTATATCCTTCTATTTATGATTGTTTCATGTTTTATATTCAAAGATTACTTTTAAGCACACGCAATTTCAATAGAATTAGAACGTATATTTTGTCACCAAAAAAAAAATTAGAACGTATATATAGACAAGCTGAAATCCATATAACTCTTAGGTATAATTAATCTTTTTATACATGTACGTACACATATATAGGGCGAAGTCATTTCTTCTTTCACCCGCTCACTCGTAGGTCTGCACTCTCCTTAGTGGAGGAGGTTACACTAAATAGTCGTTCTACTAGTTGGACGACTTCTCCTTGTTCTTTATGGTGTTTCTATAAAAGATGTTGCTATTTTTTTGAAGGTTGCTTGCATTGTCTGGCCAACCATTTTTATGATGAACGAGCTATCTCCAGGGTGACACTCCTAGTAACTTATCATTGTTGTTGTTGTTGTTGTTATTATTATTTATTTATTTTTGTAATTGGTCACATTAACCTACATAATTGAGTTTAATTAGTACAAAGATCTTAAAGTTAATCATTACACTATTTTAATATAAGCTTTAGTTATAGTTGAATTTTTTTTGTTATCAGTCTACTTATAGTTAATTCTAGTGTAAAATTTTTGATTCTACGGTAGAATTTTAAAATGTATAATATTTTTCTTAATTAGAATCTAGTAACTAAAACACATCTAGATTGTTTCATATACTAGTTATAAAATATTTATTATTTAATATTCTGACTTGGTTTCACATTAGAAATTCTAATTAGGTTCTACATTAGATCATTTTTTATAGAAATTATATTGTGGTTCATTAGGTTATTGGTGATGGTTGTGAGAGGTCATATTTGACAACAAAGACCGTGAATGTGATTGTTTCCAATGATAGAGTTGTTGCTCTCTTCATAATGAGGAGCTAGTTTTGGATAAATTTCAGAGAGACGATTTTCTTAAATTTGTTTAAGATGCAATAAACACCTTATGTTGAATTCAGAGATGTCAAAATGTACCAGAAATTCTAGGGACCCTACGAGATGCAATCAAAGTGTTTTCAGGCGATACTATCAGGTTGTGTTTTGTTGATTCAGGTATAGGACCGATGATATAAAAATACATGTAAATTATGTTTCTACCATAGAACACATATATCAATTCATACAAATGATTCTACTTTAGAACATAAAAAACACTAGAATTTGATCCAGTATACTTCTATTGTAGAACAAAAAATACATATATGAAATATAAAAAATCAAATTTATTCTATGATAGAACCATAACACTTCGCAAAAATTCTTAAAAAACTTAAAATTATGCTAAAAAATACACATATATATATGATTATACTGTAGAACCTTAATACTGCAAAAAACAAAATCACACTAACTATTCGAGGAAAAAAATATGAAATATCTCTTTTCAACTATAATTAATCTTAAAAAATGAAATATGATACAAGGTGAAAATGCATCTCGGAAATATAGCTCAAAATTGTACTAAAATGGATCAAAACTTAAGGAATAAGTAGCTTACTGATTGTATCACAGAGATCGAGCGATTAATTGATGATTCTTCACTGAAATTGACAAGAAAATCTCGCACTGGATCGGTGATTTGTAATGAATTAATCATTGGATGCATAGCTAGTGAAAGTTGTATGTATAGGTGCGTATATTATAACAGTACATCTCAAGTGCGTGCATAAACGGATGTTTTAATAGTTAATAAAATGTACTCATGGTTAATCTAATTAGAATTATGCCACTGTATATTTAAATGAATCTTGAACATTAAATTAAAATGAAGGGCTAGGATTTGAGTTCTCTCTTGAACTCTATTTAAGGAGTTCTCTGACTCCATATATATATAGAGGCGCGCTCTATTGAGAACTCGTATTATTGTGAGATATGAGATATAATCCTAGCCAATCAATGATATATCTTTTATTTATATCCACCACTCATTAATTTTATTAACATTTTATTATTTCACCACCTTCACCCACTCAACACCTCCTGCCACCAGTGATCACCATTTCCGGCGACCACCACCTCCGGCGACCAGCAGTAATCACCAACGTCATAACTAAAATCACCACAGTTCAGAATAAAATCACCACCGTCAAACAGAAAATCAACATCATCTCCTTCAAATTTCAACCATCCCCCACCATCACTTCCGGCCACCACTAACTCTAACCACCACTTCCGGCTACTGCCTACAAATAATCACTCTACCACTATCTCCAAACACCAAAATTTAACACAAAATAATCACATTTTTTACACAGCAGCTACTAATCACCTCCGTTGTCATCAGTAATCACCACCTTTACCACCAGTAATCACCATCGTCGTTTCCAATAATCACCACACAGCCACCACAACGGAATTACCAAATTGCAAAAAATCACCAAAAATTGAACGAAAATTCAAGAAAAAATGAATCGAATTACTAGTTTCAGATCTGAAAAGATCGGCGTCGGAGATGGTGGTGAAGAAGGAGAGGGAGAAGAGAGAGAGAGATGGGGCGGGGGCGGTGGGTGATGGTGGTGGTGGCGCGGGTGGCGCCGGCGCGGGTGGCAGCGCGGGGGAGGGGTGGTGGTGGGCGGAGGGTGATGGTGGTGGTGGTGGTGGTGGTGGTGGTGGACGGAGGGTGGTGGTGGGCGGAGGGTGGTCGTGGTGGTGGTGGGTAGAGAGAGAATGGGGTTAGATGATAAAGATGAAAGATTAAAAATATAAAAATTAAAATATTAATTGTGTGGCTAGGATTTGGTTTAGATATAAAAAAATGTGTGAATGAGATTAGATCTCAGTTCTCACAATTAATGGGGTTTTCACAATTAATAGGCTTGTATATATATATATATAGGCTTGTGCTCATATGAGAACCCCATTAATTATGAGAACTGAGATCCAATCTCATTCACACATTTTTTATATCTAAACCAAATCCTAGCCACACAATTAATATTTTTATTTTTATTTTTTTAATCTTTCATCTTTATCATCTAACTCCATTCTCTCTCTACCCACCACTACCCATACCACCCACACCACCCACCACACAACCACCACCACCACCCTCCGCCCACCACCACCCTCCGCCCACCACCACCCCACCACCACCACCACCATCACCCTTCGCCCACCACCACCCCTCCCCCGCGCTGCCACCCGCGCCGGGGCCACCCGCGCCACCACCACCATCACCCACCGCCCCCGCCCCCATCTCTCTGTCTCTTCTCCCTCTCCTTCTTCACCACCATCTCCGACGCCGATCTTTTCAGATCTGAAACTAGTAATTCGATTCATTTTTTCTTGAATTTTCGTTCAATTTTTGGTGATTTTTTGCAATTTGGTAATTCCGTTGTGGTGGCTTTGTGGTGATTATTGGAAATGACGGTGGTGATTACTGGTGGTAACATGGTGATTACTGATGAAAACGGAGGTGATTAGTAGCTGCTATGTAAAAAATGTGATTATTTTGTGTTAAATATTGGTGTTTGGAGATAGTGGTGGAGTGATTATTTGTAGGCAGTAGCCGAAAGTGGTGGCCGGAAGTGATGGTGGGAGATGGTTGAAATTTGAAGGAGATGATGGTTATTTTCTGTTTGACGGTGGTGATTTTATTCTGAACTGTGGTGATTTTAGTTATGACGTTGGTGATTACTGCTGGTCGCCGGAGGTGGTGGTCGCCGGAAATGGTGATCACTAGTGGTAGGAGGTGTTGAATGGGTGAAGGTGGTGAAATAATAAAATGTTAATAAAATTAATGAGTGGTGGATATAAATAAAAGGTATATCATTGAATGGCTAGGATTAGATCTCATATCTCACAATAATATGAGTTCTCAATGGAGCGTGACTCTATATATACGGAAGTACATAAATATAACATGCCCTCAATCTTATTGCTAACAAGTACAAAAGCAAAAAACAATTATAAAGTTTTTGTTGTTTTCACTGGTCGTTTAAGTTTCATAGTTAGAATTTTCTATGTGATTGAATATTAGGCTAAAATTTATTATTAGATTCCACTTGTTTATGTTTGGCATTTTTTTAACTACTTCTCTACCACAATTTGCTATAAAAATTACCATAACAGTTTGCTCTCAGCGTTCCTTGTCCGAAATAAATTCTTTTAGCTGGTAAATTCAAATTTATATCCCTGGACAGATAGTTAATGGCTGCGAATTTAAATTTCTCCTTTATGGTGACATACTAAGTTCTGAACAGGGAGAGTGGCAGGGGAAAATTTCTGACGGACTCTCAAGGGCACAATGACATATCAGCATGTGTACTTGCCAGAAGGAGCATAGAGGACGTGATAGATGGTATGGCAAGAGAAGCCAAAATTAAAAAAAAATATTTAGATCTGGGAAAAGCAAACAAAATGGGGTTGTCTCGCTGGGTGAGTTGGCTACAATTACATAAGAAATCACCAAGAAAGTCTAGAAGGAGTGCGCGCGATGAAAGAATTAATGAAATGATGAATATGAAACTTCAAGGCATTTTTCAACATTTTAAGCAAATGGGTGTATCACTTACAGATGATAGTATTGTGCATGATATTGGTACCCGAAAAATGAATTGGTTCGAAGTAGTTGTCAATCTATGGATCGACAAGATAATTTATCAAATCTCGCGGTACTTCTATATAAAAACCTATTTATGAGCTCTTTTTTTCTAAATTTTATTTTATGTGATGCTTTTTAAACATTAACAAGAAATATACTTCCTCCTGGACTAAAATAACACGAGCTTCATGTGTAAATGTTTAAGGGACTCGTATGTATTTTATAAATCATACATGTATCAAGATATATGTTGCTTAACACCTCATTTCCTATCCTGATAAATTGATATCATATGTGTTACAAAACCTTTTTGCAGCTCTTATTATTATGTGGTTTTTTTTAATTGTAAGATTAATGATGGTCCTAGTTAATATAGTTACCTGATTACTTTAAGCATGTTATTTGGAGAAGACTTTGACTAGAAATACATTCTTCTGCCACTAGAAATCACTTTTGTGATTTAAGCTTTTCAAGAAAACATCGTTAAGAGGGTCAAAAATGCTAAAAACAAATATGATTACAATTAGAATCAAGGATATTTTCAAGATTTAAGATGTGCTGTGTTTTATGGGTTACTAAGAATTGAATATTTGATCTAGGATTATGTGAATTCTTGATTTCTGATTCGAGGTAAGTTTCCGATTAATCATTCTAGTGTTTTGATCAAAATTATGTGTTATGTATATATTTGATTATAAAAACTTGGGCTAATGATTATATCTTGAAGTGATGTGTATTATTGTGTCTGTGTGGTGTCTAAATGATAATTTTGAGACTCTGATTTATGTCATGGTTTGTGAAAATAAGAATTTAGGATCGAGTCACTAGGTTGTAGTGACAACTTTTTAAAAATTAAGGACCGTTATCACTGGATTGTAGTGATCGTGGTACAAATTATGGGTTCAAGTTATTGTTGTTTATATGGTTATTGTATCGTATCGTGTCGTGTCGTATCGTATCGAATAAGAATATGAAAGTGTATTGAAAATGTTTATTTCGTATGTCGTTATCGCATTGAATATTGTATTCTCCTATTTGTATATATGTTACTTTACCTGACTAGTTGGATCGTAGTTACTTGATAGGCTTACATCTCATTACTTATAATTTTCGAGTTCGGTGTAAGATCGAGTTGGATAGCATTGGAGTTTAACGAGCTGAGGTTCGGAGTAGTTTGACTTTTGGAACATTGTTAGATGTGCTTTTGTAATAATTGTTTTGTAATAAAATTTGGATTAATAAATTGTGTTGTACTTCAGTTTTGTTCGAATTTATAGTCCGAAAAAGTGTTGACTGTTACAGTTGATGTCAAGTGCAGACTATCCTTCGGAATCTGTTAGGTATAGGACTATTACATTCCTTAGGGTACGATCCGATAGACTATCATTTAGGGCTATACTTTGGGAATAGATGTGTAACGAACTTTTAAAGTCCAGAATTTTGGAGAATTTGGGGACCAAATTTTTTTTAAGGGGGGAAATATGTAATATCACGTAACTTTTATAATAATAATAATAATAATAATAATAATAATAATAATAATAATAATAATAATAATAATAATAGAATAATAGAATAATAGAATAATTAGAAGGAAAAAAAAGAGATTAAAACTAGATATAGATAAAAAATTGAAACTGGATTAGAATAATGGGCCTAAAATATGGATCAGATTTGAATACGGATAACTAGTAGGTTTAGAATTAAGGTCTCGAATCACTATATATATACATCATATTATGTTCTTTCTCTCATTATATTTTAGAGCGGTCAAGACACAAAAGTCTTTCTAAATCTCTATCAACTTATGAATCTTTATTCTTTTCTTCATCTTCATTCTCAAAATTCGTAGGGCGTTGATTACATAAATCCGCTATCTTGTAAAATTTGTAGTAAATTCATAGTAAGTAAGAATTTGTTGATTCTCGACTTTTTGAAAAGATATTTTTGTTCTCTACAACTTGCAAGACTTAAATTTTTCAAGAAACCATTATTTAGGAGTGTAAAAAAGCTAAAGACAAATCTGATCAGAATTGGATCCAATGAGATTTTCAAGTTTTAAGATGTGCCATTTTTTATGCGTTACTAAGAATTGAATATTTGATCTAGATTATGTGAATTCTTCATTTCCGATTCGAGGTAAGTTTCTGATTAATCTTTCAAGTGTTTTCAAAATTATGTGTTACGTGTATATTTTATTATAAAAACTTGGGTTAAGTGATTAGATTTTGAAGCGATATGTATTATTGTATTTATGTGGTGTCTAAATGATAATTCTGAGACTCTGATTTATGTCATAATTTATGAAAATAAGAATTTAGGACCAAGTCACCGAGTTTTAGTAACATTTTTCTGAAAATTAAGGATCGTTTTCACCGGTTTGTAATGATCATGGTATAAATTATGGATTTAAAATTGTTGTTTATGTGGTTATTAATGCATCATATCGTGTCGATATGAAAGTGTATCGAAAGTGTTTGTTTCGCATGTCGTTACCGATCATATTGAATATCGGATTCCCTTATTTGTATATATGTTACTTTGCGTGACTATTTGGATCGATTGGTTATTTGCTAGGTTGTATAGCTCATCACTTACAATTTTCAAATTAAGTGGGTAAGATCGAGTCGGATAGCAATAAAGTTAAAGTGGGCGGTTAGAGACTTACAGTAGATCGACATGCATGTCTCATACATGTATTCTAAGGTATTTAGTAGATGTTGGACTCTTTTTTAACAGTGAATTATTCGGGGCCTTCGCCCCAATTAAACATGGTAATCTAACAGGTAATCTGGTCCGTCCAAGACCAGTTGTTCTGTAGTCATTTATTTGCCCAAGATCTAACTATGTATCTAGAGTTGTGCATGCAATCTTAGATTCATAGTCATATAAAAGAGGCTTCCCTTGTCTCTCTAGCCGAAAGACAAGGCCTATACACACGTATATGCATGTGTAAAGTAAATCTGTATCTCTCTTTCATTTTCTCTTCAGCGATTTTCTCTGAATAATCAATCACTCGTCAATGGCTCTCTCTTTACATTATCTCCCTAAATTATCGCTTCATTCTTTATCATCGATTTCACTCTACTTTCTCCACTTTTCTTTCATTATACTTAACCTTTATCTATATTTCTCCTCACATTTCATTCATATATATACATATTCTTATTGTTGTAGCTACATTTAATCGTGCATCACTGCAATTTTAGAGTCTTCACTCTATTTCAGGTCGTCTACGTTAATTCGTGCTCTTTATCTTGTTTCAGGTCGTCTACGTTCATTCGTGCTCTTCATCTTATGTTTCAATCTTCCTTTTATTGGGAACGCATATTGATCTTATTAGTTGCATGTGCTATGTTGTACACCTCGATATATTTCAAATTTTGTTTCAGCGCATCTCTGTTCTCTCACTTTTTTTTTCAATTCAAAGATACACATCCTAGCGTATACTGATCTAGCAAGAAATTGTTTTTTAAAATTGCATGTAAAAGATGCGTATCACCTCCAAATGTGGTATGGTATTTAGGGCCAAAACTTTAAATAGTGTTATTTTGGGACAAGACTTGTGGTTTTGTGGTATATAGGGCATTCACCAAACTTCGCATTACTAGTATTAATATGCAATCGTACTAAAAAAATTAAACAGCCATATAACTATTTGTCAGATTGCTTATAAACCCTTTTTCTGTTGCAATTAAATTTGTGAAAAAAATAAATTATGCACAAGTTCTTGCTGCATGAGTACTGATCATGTTTCGTCTTATAGTTTTATTGTTCTGTTTTGGAAGAGGAAAATTTTATCCTCTAGATTTAGTGTTTTTATCACCTTGGTCACGAAGCTCAATGCAGTTTGATACTGGTATTCACTGACCGTACTAGCTATAAGGCTTTAATCTGTAGTGAGAAAATAATAATTGGGGAAAAAATTACTAAAAGCTCTGGTGGAAATAATTTTGCAAGAGGACTAGGGGAGACAATGAAATGTGCTTTAATGAGAAGATGTTGGTGGATATGTCTAAGGCTTTCTACTTCCAGCAGTGAAAATGATGTAGCAATGTACTGAACTCGAATTTCTGTCCTTTGTAGCAACCTGAAAAGTTCACTTGTCCATATCCTTTATACTTGTCAACATGGATATTATGGACTCAAGACGAAGAAGCAAAATCTCGGGAAAATTTATGTTAACTGTTGGCGTCGCTACTCTTTGCATTATCTATCTCAAGAGTTCATCCAATCCCAGTAGCCCAGTACAGGTATTGAATTTGTTATACACAACTATGTCCTTTCTCTTTATCACTGGAAGAAAGAATATTTGCGACGATATGTAGTATGACTCCTTGTTTTATATGTTTGATTTGATTATCAGTTTACCGTTCATGAGCCTGGGGTGACACACGTATTGGTAACTGGAGGTGCAGGCTATATAGGTTCTCATGCTTCCCTGCGGCTTCTAAAGGAATCTTATCGTGTTACTATAGTAGTATGTATATAAGACTTACTAATAAACCTTCTTTTTTTAAGTTTAAAAAAAAAATTGCTATGTTATATAAAGTACTACGATTATGGTTATACATAGGATAATCTTTCTCGCGGAAATTTGGGTGCTGTAAAGATTTTGCAAGAGCTGTTTCCAGAGCCAGGGCGCCTTCAGTTTATTTATGCAGACCTTGGAGATTCAAAAGCTGTATCCTTATTCCTTAATGTATTTACAATTTTAATTAGGTTTTGTAACTAAGCATCATTTGTGTATATCCTACATATGTCAATTTGGGAACCTTTTTTCCGTTACTTTTGTTCTCATAAACAAGATGAGAAAACTAACTATGAAGGTAAGAGCCCTTAATTCTGGAACTCTCCTTAACTTATATTTTAGGTAAACAAAATTTTTGCAGAGAATGCATTTGACGCTGTAATGCATTTTGCAGCAGTTGCTTATGTTGGTGAAAGTACAGCTGAACCTCTAAGGTACTTTACCTTTAAATGCTTTAATATCTGTCTCGGTTGCTTTATTATCTGTTTTAATATCTATGGCTAATTAGGCATATTCAGCATAGTAAAATACATATATACATGGCATGATCCTTCCCTTTGGCGGAACACCTAAACTAACTGAAATCATTAAATGCTCACTCTTCAACTTTTTAATGGAATTGCATTGAACTGTACAGGTATTATCACAATATTACGTCCAATACATTGGTAGTTTTGGAGGCCATGGCATCACATGGTGTGAAGACATTGATCTATTCAAGTACTTGTGCAACATATGGAGAGCCCAAAGTAATGCCTATTACAGAAGAAACACCTCAAGTAAGCATCTATGTCTGTAGTGTTTATTTGTGACGATTTAGAGTTCACATGCATAAGTTAAACATTTAACTTGAACCTAATATATGCATGGCCTGTGAATGAGTGATTCTATATAGGACCTCATAGTGTCGCAGAGTGTTCTATTTGATGAAACAATGATACTCAGATTTATGTCTTCAATCAAATGTCAAATATTAGATATGCCACTATAATTTAAATATACAAAGAAAAAATAAGAGGTACGAAAAAGAATATACAGAAACCTACTGAACAATAAAATTGTGATGGTAGTTAGACAACTGATTTCTTACTCCTGTCAAATGTTATTACTGAAGGTTCCGATTAATCCTTATGGAAAGGCTAAGAAGATGTCTGAAGATATAATATTAGATTTTTCAAAGACTTCCAAGATGGCTGTTATGATTTTAAGGTTCGCAAGCAGACTTTTGTTTTTCTTTTGCATTACAAGCATCATATTAGTTTTCTAACAGTTGACATATATGAAAAAAATGATGCAGCCATTTATGTTGAAAGATATTTATATTTTTTCTGAATGTTAATTGTGAATCGCAAATAAAGTTTTTTATTTTGCTTATTCCATTATTAAAGAACTACAAATTAAGTATACATTGGATATGCATAAGAGTTGTTTTATAATTTTCTGATAATAATGTTTTCAGAATCTAATTCTGAAGCTGCTACATGTATCTGTTGATAAATGTACGACATGTTTAGTGGCTATAGATAGCACACTAATGACATAGTAAATATCAGATACTTCAATGTGATCGGCTCAGACCCCGAGGGAAGACTTGGAGAAGCTCCCCCTCCGGAACTTCGTGAGCAGGGACGCATATCAGGAGCTTGTTTTGATGCAGCTCGAGGTATCATTCCTGGTTTAAAGGTATGCCTTTGTTCTGAAATAAGAAATCTTTTGATCGAGTACCAGTTAAGAACTATAGTTTTGGTGTAACAAAACCAACTAGTGTTTCCATGACCACTATAATTAAAGATGTGGTAATTCAAGAAAATCCATAGCAAAATTTTGACTAGAAATTTTAGGAATTTCGTCAGAAATGTTAGTTTTGTTGATGAACGTATAAAGAGTGTTTAAGAAACACTAATGCTGAAGTGCCAAGAATAAAAGTAACTTATAACTAATACTTATTGTTATGTTTTTTCACTCGTTACAATTTGAAACATCATGTTTTTTGCCAATTTTTTGCATGAGTGCAGATTAGAGGAACAGACTATAGTACAGCTGATGGGACTTGTGTGAGAGACTACATAGACGTCACTGATCTGGTCGATGCACATGTAAAGGCTCTTGCACGTGCCACGCCTGGGAAAGTTGGTATCTACAATGTTGGCACAGGAAAAGGTTAGCTCTGAACTTAACTGAAACTAGACATGCAGACATGGTCACCGATTTCCAGTATACTGTAATAATCTAATTAATTTTTACTAGCCAGCAATTACATTCCACGTTAACCAAGTTCCATATACCAGCAATTACACTTCCAACTTATACTAGCCAGGGTGTAGTAAACTTTATCCACCGCTTAGAAGTGTAGCTGAATTTGCACTAGTGCGTATTAGTATTGATATCACCACACTGTTTAACAGGGATGGGTCAAATTTTGTTTTCTACAATTTTATTTGACACTGTGGAGAAACGTATATTCACGAACAAGCTAAAACTAACTATTAATTATTGGCATGACAGGCAGCTCAGTGAAGGAATTTGTGGAGGCTTGCAAGAAGGCAACAGGGGTGCCTATAAAGATAGAATATCTCAGCCGTAGGCCTGGAGACTATGCTGAAGTTTACAGTGATCCTTCCAAAATTAAGCGAGAACTGAACTGGGTTGCAAGATATACCAATCTTGACAAGAGCTTGAAAACTGCATGGATATGGCAGAAGTCACACAGGAATGGTTATGGAAACCCCAGGAAAAGTGTTCTTTAATGCCATTTAGCTGAAGCAGTTTACGATATCAAAGGAACCTGGACGGGCGTTTTCTTAATGAATCTTGTATGTAAATTTTTGCCTTAGCATTGTAAATTTTATTACACAAAAGAGATCAAATAGTCTGATTGAGTCTCTAGATCCATATTAGGCTGGGAAAAATGCTCAGGAAATGGATGCAACTCTTTTGGTAGGATATTATAAGGAATGATAACTCCAACAACACTTTTATATCTACTTATTATCATTATTATAAAATTAAATTCAAATTCCGTCCACTTTTGTATCATTAAAATAATATGAAAAATGGAGGAAAGTAAATATTATATTCATAAAAATGATATAAAGATGACTCGGAAGATTTTAAATTTTTAAGTAGTCACTAGAAGACGGTTGGGATAAGATTTTCTCACTCATTTCTTATATTTTAACTTAAAAGACTATATAACTAGTTTCATGGAGTTGCTCTTATATGTTAGCTTCCGAATGTGTGAATTCTAACTTACTGTAAACATGTTTCATGTGACATTATTATTTAAAATATAATTTTTGAATTATAAACTGTTCCGATCACAGAAAATACTAAGAGCACAAGTGCAGTACACTGACTATCCATACTCTTAAGTTGAATTATAAGGAATGAGATTAAAAATAGTGTTTCAATAATCTTATAGTGATTCATTTAATCAATATTACCATCACTTCCACTACAAGCAAACAGGACAAAACCGACCGAATAAAACCGACCAACGCAAATTGGGGGATTTGAAACCGACCAACTAACAGTCGGTCGGTTATGACTGTAGATTAGAGAAAAACGGCATCGTTTTTGCTGACGTGGCGCACACAAAAGCGACCAATGTTTGTCGGTCGGTTATACGGCTGACATGGCAACCACATAACCGACCGTTACTGTCAGTTGTCCCAAAAAAGGAATTAAAAATATTAAAATCTGAATTATTTGTGTAGTGCGATTTGATCTGAATTATTAAAGTCATAACCGACCGACGGCGGTCGGTTATGTCCTTCTACTTTATTTTAGTTTTGGCTTAAAATACTCATTTCTTCAAATGAAACAAGACATAGAAGAGAAAGATAGAAAAAAGAAGAAGAGTATTGAAGAAAACAAAGAGAAGAAGTGATACAAATCATATAATTAATGTAAGTTTTCTTTTATCTATATTTATATTTAATTATGATTACATTTTTTTTGTAATGCAATGTATATATGTATGTGTTTTTATAGTTGAATATGAATGTTAAATCATTTGTTTACATATATTAATTCATGTAGATGGCAAATATGGATAGAAGTTGGATAGGTAATCAAGTACAAAGTGATAAAATTTCTTTAACTCCCGAATATAAGAATGGTGTAGAGATATTTTTAAATTTTGCAAAGAATCAAGGAGTGGAGGAAGGTGATTTGATGAAATGTCCTTGTAAGCGTTGTAAGAATTTGAATTGGTTAGACATTGATGAAATTAGATTTCATTTGCTATCTAAAGGAATGCTTGAAGGTTATATTGTGTGGACATCGCACGGTGAAAAAGTTGAGGAAAGAAATGAGAGTCAAAAATCACATCGTCGTAGTCATCGGGAACCTCCGAGGGTAGAAGAACCGGTAGATTTTAATGCTATGTTACATGATTTTGCCGGTGCAAATTATGAATTTTATGACACCACGGATACGGGAACTAGTAATGTAGAAGAAGCTCCAAATGATAGTGCTAAAAAATTCTATGAATTGATTGTTGAAAATGGAGTTCCCATTTATCCGGGAAATACAAAGTATACAAGATTGAGCATGACCGCAAAATTATTAGAATTCAAAAACTATTCAAATTGTAGTAATAAAGCTTTTGATAGTTTGCTTGAACTTCTTGCGGATGTGTTACCAAAGAAGCACACTTTGCCCGAAACTAATTATGAAATGAAAAAGATTATGAAGGGTTTGAGGGTTGAATATGAAAAAATTGATATGTGCGAGAATGATTGCATGTTATTTTATGGAGATGACAAGGATAAAGTTGTATGTGATATATGTGGTAAAGATCGTTATCGGGATGTTTCGAGGAAAAATGGTAAAAAAATACCAAAAAAAATCTTAAGACATTTTCCTTTGATTCCTCGACTACAACGCTTGTACATGTCGGCGCATACATCCAATCATATGAGATTTTACAAGAATCGAGATGTGAAAGAGGGAGAGATTATTCATCCCGCGGATGGAGATGAATGGAAAAATTTTGACAGTCATTTTCCATCATTTGCTAGTGAGATTCGTAATATAAGGCTTGGCCTTGCAACCGATGGTTTCAATCCATTTGGCCCTACCGGAAAGAAAACATATAGTGTATGGCCCGTGGTGGTTGTTGTCTATAATCTTCCCCCCTCAATGTGTATGAAAAGGCCTTATATGTTTATGACCGATATAATTCCGGGTCCAAATAGCATTGGAAAGGATATTAACGTTTGTCTAAGTCCTCTCATTGATGAATTGAAGATATTGTCGAATACCGGAGTGGAAACATATGACCAATCTTTAAAGCAAAATTTTACAATGTGAGTGGCTCTTATGTGGACTATTAGTGACTTTCCCGCTATGAGTATGATAAGTGGGTGGTCGGGTAAAGGAAAAATGGGATGTCAAGTGTGTGGTGGAAGTGTACAAGGGTTTCAATTAAAACATTCTGGAAAATGTAGTTTTTATGGCACGAACCGAATATTTCTTGATCCAAATGATCCATTACGCGAAAAAAGTAATTTGTTTGATAATGAGGAAAGAAGATTGTTTCGTGGTCGTTTGTCCGGAGAGGATGTAAAGGAGTTGCTTGACGGTATAATTTTTCCACCACCCGGAAAGACTAATGCCAAGTTAAGGAGTGTCGGTTATGGGGAGGAGCATCATTGGACTCATGTTCCAATTTTTTATGAACTCCCTTATTGGTCATCACATAATTTACGACATTCCATTGATATCATGCATACCGAAAAAAATGTCTTTGAAAACATTTTTTTTACTATTGTGAATGCGGCAAAGTCAAAGGATCACAAGAAAGCAAGGCTGGATTGCAAACACTTTGATGTGTTGCATCATTTGTGGATTGATGAAAATGGAAAAATGCCAAAAGCACCGTATTCCTTAAATAAAAAACAACTTAAACTTTTGTGCCATTGGATTTACTCATTGAAACTTCCAGACGGTTATTCTTCCAATATATCTCGTTGTTGCAATGTTGATGAGTGTAAATTTTTTGGATTCAAATCACATGATTGTCATATCTTTCTTCAAAAATTGTTGCCTCTTGCAATTCGTGAGCTTCTACCAACGCCTATTGTGGATGCCTTGACGACAATTTCAAATTTTTTTCAAGATTTATGCTCATCCGTTGTGACAAGAACCGATTTGACCTAATGGCGAAATCCGTTTTTTAACATGTTTCTATTGTTTCTCTACTCTTATATTTTAGAAGGTATCAAAATCGCGTTATGAGACAACGCCCGGAGACAACTCCTCAAGATTTAGATCGTATTGTTAAGACTCGATTTAAAACTTGGCTTAAAAAAAAGGTATTTGTTACATTTAGTAAGCTTTAAATCTCCATTTTGATTTTATCATTACATGTTTTATTAATTTTTTTGTAACTAGGTTAAGAATGATGAGATAGAGGGACCTCGTTTTAAGGACTTGCTTGAAGGACCATCACTAAGAGTCATGACTTTTGAGACTTGTCAAGTTAATGGATATAAATTTTCAACGACATCCGCATCCGGTTCCGGTATTGTTGTCAAAGGCACTTCACATGAAAATAATCTTGATTATTATGGTCAACTACAAGAAATTATGAGACTTGCTTATGATGGATACAATCATGTATATGTGTTCAAGTGTATATGGTTTGACAGTATCGGTGATGGTGTGAGGATGGATAAAAATCGAGTGGTGACGATTGATATAACTTCAAGATTGAGGTCTAATGAGATTTTTATTGTAGCTAGTCAAGCATCTCAAATATATTATGCTCCAGGTGTATTGAATCCACGAAGCAATATATATACGGTGGTCAAATCAAAAAGTCGTCCAATTGATGAATTTATCGTTGTACAAAACGATATTGAGGATGCCTTTCAAGAAGAAAGATCTAATGCCGGAAGCTTTTCACTCTTTGTTGATTTTGCACAATATGGTCCATTCATTCGACATGAAAATCAAGAAGAAGAAGAAGAAGAAGAAGAAGACGATGACGTAGAGGACAAAAATGAGGATGAAGAAGAGGAAGATGAAGAGGAGGAAGAAGAAAGAGGAGGTGACGATGATGATGATGATGACGATGATGGTTTTGACGAAATTGAATAATGTTGTTTGTAATTTGAACTTCTAATGAATAATCAATTTTTATTAGTTGTATTGGCAATATGAAGGATTAATTGTTATTGGTTGTAATGGAAATGTGAATGATGAATTGTTATTGCTTTTTACCAAAAACTATCCAGAAAACCGACCACTGTGACACATAACCGACCATTTTTTACCATAAGTTACCCAAAAAACCGACCACGGTGACACAAAACCGACCATTTTTTACCTTAGGCAACCCAGAAAATCGACCACTGTGACACAAAACCGACCATATTTTACCATAAGCTACCCAGAAAACCGACCACTGTGACACAAAACCGACCATTTTTTACCATAAGCAACGCAGAAAACCGACCGTGTTCATCATAGGACGGTCGGTTATGGAACACGGTCGGTTATGAGACGGTCGGTTTTTCCAATTAACAAACTTCTGTTGAAAAACCGACCAATTGTGCACATTTGACCGTGGTCGGTTATGAGTTACTCAGTCAACGTTTATAATGTTTTAAATATATAAATATGTAAAATTCTTAAAAATTTATGTAAAATATTTAACACTCGATTATTATTATTATTAATGTACTAGTAAGTTTAAAACCAAATATTTTTTACCGGTTGCTTGAATTATGATTTAAATTATATTTAAAAATGAAAAAATAATACATTTAATTTTGAATTTGATTAAAATTAAAAAAAATTATATAATAGAATATTAACATAAACCGATATTGTGGAAATTAATTTCATATGATTTTAAGAAAGTTTAAAAATATTATAAACATAATATTATGTTGAACAATAGCTATTCAAATGCACATCTCGCTTATTAGGTATGCACTTTCAGTTGAATGTAACCGTCGATTAACATGACATATAAAATTAAAATATTATTTTAATAATCCAACCATACGGATGTTAACAACACCGAAAAATATATTTATACATAAAAAATAGCCTATTTTATTGATTACAAATGTGTTTTTATAATAAATATATGAAAATATCACCTAAAATCGAGAAACAATTAAATTAAAATTAAAATTACATGATCTACATGATCCAACCGTACCAATGTTTAGAATCAATTTAATTTGATCTATGTACGAAAAATTAGGGCATATAATTAATTATCATTATCTTTTTTAAGGTTTATTTAATTTTAGCGGTTTCTAGGGTTCACAAAAACCGACCATTAGGGTTTCTAGGTTTCACTAAAACCGACCAACGGTCCATAAAACCGACCACTTGTTTTTTGGCGGAAAAATTTTCGCAAAAAATTAAATAAACCGCCCTTAACTAAACGACGACGTTTTGCATGCGTCACAAAGCCCGACGTTTATTTAGTGTGGGTATAAATAAAAAAACTGCTCGCATTCTCTCTTTTATCTTTCATCCCATAAAATCTCTCTTCTCTCAAGTCTCTCTACTCTCTCAGTTGTCTCTCTACTGTCTCTCTACAATGGCAAAGTCTTTACTCCGTTCATCTCGATTCCGTGCAAAGACTCCGGTCCGGGCAACTCCGTTCCATTCATCTTCTCGATTTCGTTCATCTTCTCGAGCTTCTCAACTTGATGTAAGTTTAATTCCGTTTATATATGTTGTTTAATTCGATATATGCTTGTATTTGTTTATACAACTCCATTTATATGCTTGTATTTGTTTGTGATTTTTGGTCCATTTTAATTCAATTATTTGCTTGTACTAATTTTTTGCAAGGTTTAATTCTATTCAATTCGTGTATAAATGTATTTGCTTGTATGTGTCGTTGTATTTGTTTGTATTTTGTTTGTTTCCTTGTATTTGTTTTGTTTTTTTGATCGATTTAAGGTTTGAATTTGTATTTGATTTAAGGTTTGAATTCGGATGATATTTATGGATTTGGTTGAAAACATGATGTTGTGATGGTTATTTTCTATTTTTCCATGCACGTATCGGTCGGTTATGATATTAACGTATGTTATGTACGTGTTTGTTTTTTACATTTTAGGGGCTCTTTAGTATTTTTGGATTGAAATATTCATGATTTGTATAATTTTCTTTCAAAACATGAAGTTCTTATATAAAGATAGATCGAGAAACGTTCGACTAACTTGTAGCTTTATTCTTTTTTGCATGTATGTATCGGTCGGTTATGATATTAATACATGTCATGTCACTTATGTATGTGTGTGTTTGATTTTTTCATTTTAGGGGCTATTTGGTTGGCTAGTGATTATAGTATTGATTGGAATGGTTGTATTGATGATGGCGAGAAAAGGGAAAGGCAAGGAAGTTGAAAAAGACAAAGGAAAGGGTAAAGGTAAACAATCAAACAATGGAAAGGGAAAGGGCAAGAGTAAGAGTAAGAGTAAGGCAAAGGAAAAGAGCACCTTGGCCTTGCGTGATGAGCCAACAGATTCGGACCACGATTCCGACCCAACAAATGAAGAGGAACATGTGTATCAATTGAGGAAACCACGATCGCATTCAAGCGGAATTGCCGGAGCTACAAAACCACTTAAACCACAACGTATCAATATCTTCGATGGACAGTAAGTCTAATTTTATTTATTTGTCCTAGTATAGTGAGTTGTTTAATAGTTTTGTTTTTACTAGTTTCGTACTTTGTCTCATTTTTTAATTGTGCATCGATAATGAATATACATATTTATATGAGTCTTATAACCAACGTTAAGTAGCTCATTTGGTATTTGAGTTATTAATGAAAAAATACTATTAGGGGTACTAATTGAATTATTAATAGAAAGAATACTAATATTTGAGTCCTAGAATTTCTATCTCTACTTGAAAGAATATCGAAGATACAAAATTTTGGATTCAATTAGGGAGCTCTAGATTTTGTATACTAGAATCATACATAGTGTTCATGTATTTTGTGTTAATAATTTAATTTGTTTTATATAGTATTGAAGATAATACGGCAAAAAAGACTTTACTTGGGATGATTCGTGAGAAATGGTCGATGGGTCATTACACTTTTAGTGACATCGACGCGGCTTATCCAAAATGGTTGGAGCAAAGGACTAATGAGTTTTTTGTAAGTAATACAATGTTAATTTTTATTATGTTTGTTTTTTTATTTGGTTATGAACTTGATTTGATTATGAATTTGACCCTATCACTTGTTCCTATTTTATAGGATTTTTATAGGCATCAAAGGGGACAAAGTCGTTCACAATCAAGAAGGATTGTTGAAGATCACATAAAGAAAACAATAAAAAGGACTATGAATGAGCTTAAGAAGATAGTGGAGACAAAGGTCAAGGAGACCGGGGTTTCAAGGTTGTCGTTAAAGCCCCCGTATTGGTCCCTTGTGTTTTGGAAGGATCTTTTGAATTATTGGGAGACGAATGAAGGGCACTTGCATAGGGCAAAGGTTGGAGCTTCAAACCGCGGAAATGTTGAAAGGTTGCATAGTGCCGGTGCTCGATCATTCAACACCGTGAGAAGGGTAATAATATTTAAATATGTATACACACACACAAAGTTATTTCATTTTATAATGATATTAATATACTAATATAAGTTGTTTTATATCTGGAAGGAAATGACAAGGCAAAGCCGTAAGCCTCCAACTAGGCTTGAGGTGTGGGATAAATGTCACAAGAAAGTTGGCTCCGATCCAAATAACCCCCAATACACTACTCCGGGCGCCATGCGCATTGCGGTAATCTCAATTTTTTGTTTTTTTCACCTTTATTATAAGCGTAAAAAAAGTTTATTTGTTCTAATAAAACTTGAAAAATGTGTAGGAACGATATGTCGCTATTCTTGATCGTATGCCGGTGGAGATAACTCAAACGGGTGAACGAGATGAGCCTTGGGATTGGTGGATGGAAGAAACGGGGGTTCCCGAAGGTGAAAATCCTAAAAAGAACTATGTCGTCGGGTTCCCCACTCTTCGAGCTAGTGATCTTCTTCCTACACTTGCCACGCGCTATAGGGATTCCACCCGAGGTGAAGCCGGCTCATCTTCATCCGCTCCAAGACAACGTGAAATCCTCCCCGACAATGTGTATGTGTCGATTGTTAGAAATGTGCTCATGGAGATCCGCGCCAATCCTCATCGATTCGCTCGTCCGCTATCCGATGAAGAGATAGCCACCTTTGCACGCACCGCCCTTGAAGCCTCCGATCCATCCACCAATCCAAATCAAAGGCTTCAATGGAATAATCTCATTGGAGGCGAGATTGTAACGATTGTCGGGACTTTGATTGAAGATATCCTCCAAAAAACTGAAGCGCGTGTCCAAGAGGTAATAACTACCTCCCATTTTTTTATTTATGTCCATTAGAAAAGGTTCTTGCATTTTAATTTATTTATATGTGTATAGGCGGAGCGGCTTGCCTTGGAGGAAGAAAAGGATTATACGGATATAGACGAGGTTTCCGATGTGGAGGGCGAGGGCAATGAAGATGGTGGGGGCAATGAAGATGACGGAGGCAACGGATCGGATGAGAATGATGGCAATGAAGACTCCGATGTGTCTTTATCGGAGTAATTAATTATGTTCTGTTTTAAGTGAATTTTAAGTATGAACTTAGTGTTTGCGGTTTAAACATTCTATGCTTTAATTTGGTTGTGTACTTCTGTGTCAGATTATATATATCTGACTTAACATTTGCATGGTTGGTGTTAACATTCTATGATTATATTAGTTGGCGAATTGTTATTTGGTTGGATGTTAGACTTGGTTGATAATTGATCGTTAATGGATGTTGAATGGATGTTGAATGGATGTTGATGGATGTTTGTTGGTATATTGATAAATATAGTGTGCACAGCTGAACTGGTACTGCAATTCTGCAGATTTTTTTTTAAAAAAAACCAACATAACCGACCGTCAACATAAATAACCGACCGTTTTTTACCACTAAAAATGCAGAAAACCGACCACTGTGACACAAAACCGACCATATTTTACCATAAGCTACCCAAAAAACCGACCACTGTGACACAAAACTGACCATTTTTTACCATAAGCAACCTAGAAAACCGACCATATTCATAACAGGACGGTCGGTTATGAGACGGTCGGTTATGGAACACGGTCGGTTTTGCCAATTAACAAACTTTTGTTGAAAAACCGACCAAATGTGCACATTTGACTACAGTCGGTTTTATTCTTGGTCAAACTTTTCTTGGGCGTCATAACCGACCGCCCTCGGTCGGTTTTTTGTTGCTGACCTGGTGCCACGTATGCACACGTGTGGCAAAGAGGACCCACTTTGAATAAAATGCGAAGTCACATAACCGACCGTCAAGAGTGGTCAGTTACGACCTTAAACCTGACCAATTCAGCATAACCGACCAGGGCTTAACCGACCATTGTCGTTGGTCGGTTTTAAATGTTAAACCGACCGATTGAGGACATAACCGACCCATTTGTGTGGTCGGTTTTGTCCTGTTTCCTTGTAGTGTTCAGTACTTATTTTTAAGTAACATTCCTTTCTTTTTAAGGATCCCCTTAATTACCGGTATTTTATAATATGCTCTAATACGCATATGTTATATACAAAATTTATTATGAGAAGATAAAGTAAGGGCTTTATGACCTTTTAGCCCTTAAAGTTTGACGATTTATAGCTATCAACCCTAAAACTTTGAAATCGCACATTTTAGCCCTTGAAGTACCTATTAAAGTTCAATTAACACTTTTTCTATTTTTCTTCCGATAATACCCCTGCATGATATATACCTTTTAGCTCTTGAAGTATGCAAAAAGAGTACATCTTAGCCCTTGTAGAGTCTTATGCGAATGGATGTTCTTTCGGAGAAATTTATATAAATTTGATTAAACTTTGGCCATTCCCTTTTCAGTGTTTACAAGCAGCATCGCAGCACCTCTTGCAAGCTTTACTTGTTCTGCCTTTTTGGCTCTGCCATTTGTACCGAAGCATAAGCTTTCAGTGTATGGAAACTGTTAATTGCATCAGTCTACATGCGCATGTCAAGTGCATATGAGTAAGGTTTGTGTCAAGTACACAGACAGGCATCACTTGTTCACTTCCAAAATTTCAGGTAAATGAGCAGAAAGGCACTTATATGATCCAGTAATTACTATAACATCCTTCCCATCCAAGTTGTTTTATATTAGCATCTGTGAGTAAATGATGGTTAAGCCGCCTCGCTGAGGTCGGGATCGCCCGGTACTTGGGAGGCAGATGGTTCCTTGAATAGAAGACCGAGCTCCAATGGAAAAGCGTAACAATAACCCCAAAATCAAGGACAACTCAGGCATTATGCTAATTACATATAGAAGTAATATATAAACATGCAATTAGAATCCATGTGAACATGTTTCACTTACTACTGTTAGGCAGTTTACGCATATAATACTTCATGTGAGATGATGAAGTTAACATATTAAGACCTTACTTCGTACTTAAAAATTAAATTAAGTGACAATTTTCTGTAAGTGAGTATCTATTCCAGAAATAAAGTCTAACATTTGCATTACGGTATACATAAATTAATTAAATTATATTAATCATGACGGGTAAATAGAAAAGTTACCTGGGATTTATAACTAATTCTTTGTGTATTCTGACTTCGCGAAAAATTACTTCGACTTTCTTCTTCATCTGAAGAACGAGTCACCGAGATAGTTATGAAAGAATTTGGTTAAGCTTGAGAGTTACTCTGAGTGGAATCCTGTCTCAGTGGAGTTGAAACTTGTTCAGGAGCCCGATTGCGGTGGAGATAGCGCCAGTAAAGCAGAGGAAGACATGAAATGCATCCAACTGTATAACCAACAATCCAAGCAAATAGAGGAGTCTGTGGGTTTTCATGTGTAGTAGACAAAGTTAAAACAACAATTGCTGCAATAATTTGCCCTAAAACAAATGCAAGCTCAATGGAAATCCATAAAATAGTGTTGAAAGGGCTCCACTGACGACGACCAGATCCGTCACCTCTCCTCGTGGAAGAGGGACTAGACGAGATCGTTGAATTAACTATAGATAGAGGTGGCTGAGTGATAGTTGCCCGAGGGCTACTTGATGTCCTTTCTTCATTTTGATTGAAGCCAGATGAATGACTATAAGAAGGGACTGATGAGGATGAGGAAGCATTACCATGTCTCTCTATGTCTATCACATGGTCATTACTTTCATGATATTCTGGCTGCTCAATGAGCAAAGGATAACTGTCAATTTGATTTTCTCTTATTTTTTTCGGAGATGAATCAGACATTGTAGTAATCTAGATTAATTAGGAAAAGATCATAGAACTAAGTTGTATATGATCCTCTATGAAGTCCTTCCCAAGCAATCAAGCGACAAAACACAAATTCCAAAGAATCTGATATATACTCATAGTTGATAAATAACCAAAGGCAACGTTTGTAGTACTTCAAAATCTCTCTTCTGTCTACAAAAGCACCATATTAGAATCATATCAGAACTATAGTAAAACAAAACAAAAAAAAACTATCTCAGTGGCATAGGTAGCAATTACTTTGCAGAACAAACATATCTAAAATAACCAAATCTTCCGTGTGTTGTGCTTTTCTACTCGTTTATATAAATTTCTCCGAAAGAATATCCATTCGCATAAGACTCTACAAGGGCTAAGAGGTACTCTTTTTGCATACTTCAAGGGCTAAAAGGTATATATCATGCAGGGGTATTATCGGAAGAAAAATAGAAAAAAGGGTTAATTGAACTTTAATAGGTAATTCAAGGGCTAAAATGTACGATTTCAAAGTTTTAGGGCTGATAGCTATAAATCGTCAAACTTTAAGGGCTAAAAGGTCATAAAACCTAAAGTAAGACTAGCAGCTTTTCCTTCCACAAACCCCGGAGGTATTAAAATTTAAATGTAATGTGTACCTTTTTAATTATACGGTTGTCAAGGTCAAATAAATAATATTTGCGCACACTATCGAAATATATAGTAGTGAACATCAATAAAAAAAATCCTATAATTGCCATTGTGTTTTTTCGAAAGCATCAATGAAATTAAATACTCAGGGAATGAATTTCATTAGTATACTGGTATACATGAAAGGTTAGCAAATATTGCAGCAGAAAGCGCACAATACAGTATTTGCCCCGACTCTATCTTTAGTTTCTATCTGAAATAGCTATCACTGCATTATTGCAGTCGGCTTCCTTTTTGTTGCCTATATATCCATTTGTAAAGACATACTAATACCATTTGTCATGAAAACAAACATCACAACTCATCATGAAGATCTGACTGTTCTGCATTCGAACTTTCCTCGGTGGACACCTTTGAGTCATTTGTTGTTTTATCTCCTTCGGAACCAATACTATCCCGAGAGGATGAGTTGCTGCCATCTGTATTATCATCATTGCCTTCTGTTTCATTCTTGACAGCCTTCTCCACCTTTGGTTTTGGCTTAGGAATTCTATTAACGCTTGCAACCTAGATTATTAATTGCCATCAGCTGATTTTTTTACAGAACTTGCCATATATCATTATCCCTTTTCACGAGTAATATAGTGTCGGAATAATACCTTATCTTGAAGATCAAACACCTTTCTATACAGTTCTTCAGATGTAAAAGCCGGTTTGCTAAATACAGGAGTCCTGTTACAGAAATTTAATTTAAAGATGGAAAATCAGCAACTTATAACAATAAAGATGAAAAGACCTAACTTCCGTAATTTCTCTGTATATGATTAGAACATTAATACAAGTAACAAAAATAATTAATGTATTCCATATAAAATTACTAATTACCATATATCTTAGAACAAAGGTTTTTTTACACGTTTAGAATACTGAATATTAGTTAAATAGATCAGTCAAACGTCAGTTCTTCATTTCTGTAAAGCAGCAGTGTAAGTGTGTAACATATGCACTGAACTACTGAGTTTATCATTTATTCCTCTTTTCGACTAAGACAAGATAAATTAGATTAACTGAATAAGCTAGAAGTGGAATAGGCAGATATATAAAAACTGCCAACCATGAGTTTGTTGTTTTAAAATGCACTACAAAGCCACTTGTGCCTCCTTGTAAGTAAGTATTGATATGCACAAAAGTAAATAAGTAATAACATTTCAGTTAAGTTTAGCACAAAGGGAAATTCTGAGGGAGGAACTGAACAGAAACAGTGATTACATCATGAAAAGTTAATGATGTACTGTTTCCTGTTTGGGTGTAAGATGTTACCTCTTCTGTTCGGCCTCCTTCTCAACCAACCATGTATTTACCTTTTCGGCATAAGTCAATACCTGAAAGAAAATTTTGGTGCCATGCAATGGAATTTCTTAAAAAATAAAATAAAAGTAGCCAATTCAGATCAAAGGACCATTAAGCACCTCATTTATTCTTTCTCTTGGAAGCCAAGATTTCTTTGTTTCCCAATCTTGTACAATCTGCAAATGCTCAAAAGAAACAAGGTAAATATGTATATTACTGATTGCCATTATTCATTGTTTACTTAAATATCATAGTCATTCTAGAATTAATTTCAATGCGGGCTTATTTTTCACAAAAAGTTTTATTTCATATAGGCGTGTTTTGCACCCTATTATTATTAATTTTTCCGTCCTGCAAAAGCTTCAGCCTAATGTGTTATCTTCAGAAGCTCAAAGCTATAAAGCATAAACATAACTGGGTAACTCAATGTTATATCACAAGTTATGTCTTAGATCTACCTGTTTCAGTTGATCAAAGTATCTTCTAGCAAGTTGTAATGCTTCTGGTCGTGCAGTAAGCTCGCTATATCTGCATCAAGATGACGTACTTTCATGTAAGAGGGGTTTCCAAGACGACAACTTTAATAGCTATACTTGATGAACACTAATTAAGGGCATACCTAAAAAAAATAGGATCGCCTATAGATTTTAACGAATCCAGGCGCTGTTGAAATTCAGCAGCAGATGCATCTTCACCATCAGTGTAAAGCCAGTCCTGAACCTGAAACTCAACTTTATGTTAAGTCTGAAAACCCCATCAAAAGTGACCCAGACGCAAGCTAAACACTTGAAATCTAACAAAGGACCGGACCTTCACAAATTTATTAACCAAAACTATGAAGAAATATGGAAATTAAACCCACACAATATAGGAGTGGAACAACAAGAAGAAAGGTACAAAGAGCAAACCTGTTCAAGCTTTTCAAAGAAAGACTGTCGTTCCTGGCTGGATGATATTTTCTCAAATTCGTCTGAATCGAGCTGCCACCATGTATTAGATGTATTAGAAAGAAAAGACCTAAAGGAAAGTCAATAACCCAACTGAAATTGAAGAAGCAAAAACAACCATTTGAGGTAATAGCTATGTTGTGAAACAACTCAAAAGGCGAAAGGCAAAACCTAAATCCCAAGTTCAACTAAAAGCTGCAAACATTGTGAGAGGCATAAAAATAAAACAAGACAAACTTTAAATGTTTATGAGGGACAGTAGCTAAACGATATAACATCTAATAAATATCCCTCCAGCATTAAACATATGATCATATACTTCAAAAATATTTGCGAAGTTGTACGAAATGCTATGAAGTTAAAATATAAAATGACAGATGTTGAGCTTATACATGTATTTTAAAAAACTTTAAATGGGAAAGCAAACCATGACTGCAGAGCTCGCGTTTATAAAAAAACTAAGAATTACAAGAGATCTTCTTATGATGAGCAAAAATAGTAGCTTAAATTTACAAATCATAACAAACCTTTTCTCTAGTAGCATATATATATCCTTCCAAGTTATTTTTCAACTCTTCAGTTCTTCTCCTTTCTGTGTCTTTCTTGTCTAAAATTTCCAGTTTGCTTTTAGCTTTAGCCAGAGATTCACTTGAAACTGATTTTCCTGGGAGCAACATCTTTTCAGTAATCTACAAAAGGCAAACCAGATTTTAGAGATGCAAGGAAACGAAACATGAGACTGCATTTCACTTCATCATTGTGTCAGCCGCTGCTTGACGTATCAAGGTTCACCTTAAGAGGAACTCTAAATGTCCTTTTCTTAAGCTTCTTTACTGTAAAAATGTCTGTGATATTTTGATCATTTGCCAATTCTGATGAGTTGCCCAACCCTTCACCAGTAGCAAGCACACTGTCATCACTTTCTTCTGATGCATTTTTCGAACTAGCTTCAGCTGACACGTCAGGAGATGCAAACGTTGAGTTCTCCACTGTTAGATTCTTTTTTGGAATTTCTACCCACTCAGATATTTCAATAACTGCATCTGCTCGATCTAACGAAAGTATACCAGTTCTACTAAGTGAGAAATGAATGCTGGCCTTAACAGGTGAAGATAGATTTCGAGCCGAATACCTTAACAAATAGGAGGCAATCAGAATCAATATACAACTGAAGAAACATATTGAACCTCTTAAACTTTAAAAGTAAAAACTTAAATTGTTGGATGATTCTACAAATAGGTAATTCATACTTCGCACTAGCATCAGTGAGGCCAGACACGACATAATGGGCGAACGTTTGTGAAAGAACGCCAGGTGGTAATAGGTTTTCAGTCTCATAAGCAAGTGAAACTTCAAAATCCTTGTTATGAGCAATGGACCTGAACATCTATGAGACATATATATGGCGCACCAAAGTTAGAATTATAATTGTCTTCTATAGTACGTACTTAGAGCAACTCCAATGGGGGTGCCAAAAAGAGTGCCATGTGGCATGATGTGGCATTAGTGCCAACCAAAGTAGCCAACTTTTGGCACCCTCCCAAAGTAGAAAAAAATCATACACTAAGTGATTCACCTTACTGGGAAGTTTCTTCAGACGCGGAACAAGCAACTGTCTTGTGGTTTCGTCCTTCGAAAGATCTGACCCATTTAATTTAAACACATATCCGTACATAGAACCATCAATCATCCCAAGCTTACGGTTCAATTTTATTCCATCACTCAAGTTGGCAGCATGCAAAGAGGCACCAAGAACTATAGCTTCATCAGCATCCAAATGCCTATCTAAATCTTTTCTCCCTAGAAATTCCTGGAGTTTAGCCTGTGAGGTGGGGAAGTAAGAATGATTATAGGAAGTGATTCGGCATAATTGTAACTAACCATGTTTCTTAAGGAAAAAACAAACATCATGAACAAGTTTATAACAATATGAAGTGATCATGAGGAAATCTGAGTTATTTGATCTTTACTTCTATAACACAGTAGTTCTTGCAATTAATGCAGTCAAAAACATCAGAAAAAAACAATTCGGACGACCAGGTGTCGCACAAGCAATTCTTAAAGTAAACAAACATGTGTAGAGAATGAATTTCCTCTTGATTAAACTGATGTATAGTTTGTACATTATATAGCAAAGTATGTGCATAATTACAGGAGACATTTACAGCTGAATAAGTGATTACACAATCAAAACTGTTCCTAACTTTAAGCTAGATTTAAAATCAAATCAGTTAGTTATCATGATAGCTTGATTGTAGCTGTGGTTTGAATTATAGGCTGATTCTCTACAATAGCTTTAATATCCCCCCGCAAACTGGACGGCCCTTGTTGGACAAGTTTGTTTGTGAGCAGAGAATGACGATGCTTATATAGCGGCTTGGTAAGAATGTCAGCTGGCTGATCAACAGATGGGATATAGCAGACACGATGACTACCAACAACAACCTTTTCACGAACAAAATGATAATCGAGTTCAATGTGCTTGGTGCGCGCATGGAAAACTGGATTAGAGGCCATGTACGTTGCACTTAGATTGTCACAATACAGAAGTGTTGGAAAATGCAAATGAGCTCCAAGTTCATATAATAGGAAAGCTAACCAAGTTGTTTCAGCACTAGAATGAGAAAGTGCCCTATATTCAGATTCTGCACTAGAACGAGCAATTGTGGGCTGCTTTTTGGAACACCAAGAGATCAGATTGGTTCCAAGATAACAAAGATAGCCAGAGGTTGATCTGCGAGTTTCTGGACAGCCTGCCCAATCTGCATCGGAGTATGCACTAAGATGTACCGGTTGGCGCTGGGGACGAAAGAACAGACCTTGATCAAGAGTACCCTTAATATACCGAAGTATACGCTTTGCAGCAAGTAAATGAGAGGTGCGGGGCTGACTCATGTACTGAGATATTGAATTAACTGCATAAGAAATATCGGGTCGAGTTATCGTCAAGTACTGGAGAGAACCGACGATTTCCCTAAAGATAGTGGGATTGAGAAGTATGTTACCATCATCAGATGTCAGAAGCGTCTTGGCTGACATGGGTGTACTAACTGCTTTAGAGTGGAGCATGTCATTCTTTAGTAGAATATCATGAGCATACTTCAGCTGACTGATATGAAGTCCGTCATTTAGAGAAGTAACCTGTAGGCCAAGAAAATAATGCAAAGGGCCCAGATCTTTGATGTCAAAATGACAACCAAGTGAATGAATTAATTCTTCAATAAGCGTATCATCACTGCCTGTGATCACTATGTCATCGACATATAACAAAAAGTAAATAGTATGAATGCCTCGACGGAAAATAAAGAGAGATGGGTCAGCTAAACTCTGAACAAAACCAGCAGAGATAAGGAATGATTTCATATGCTCAAACCAAGCCCGTGGGGCCTGACGAAGACCATAAATTGCCTTAAGAAGCTTACAAACATAGTTGGGTCTGGACGGATCGATAAATCCGGGAGGTTGTGTCATATAAACATCCTCGGTCAAAAATCCATGTAGGAATGCATTTTTGACATCTAGTTGTCGAAGTGCCCATTTTCGAGAGACTACAAGAGAAAGAACAGTTCGAATTGTTGCAGGTTTGATAACTGGACTGAATGTTTCTTCGTAATCAATGCCTTGTTGTTGATGGAATCCTTTGGCAACAAGTCGAGCTTTTTGTCTTTCTATTGTACCATCCGGATTGCGCTTGGTACGAAATACCCATTTACATCCGACTGTGTTTTGGGATGGTGACGGAGGCACAAGAACCCAAGTTTGATTCTTCAATAGTGCATTAATTTCTTCTGTCATAGCATTGCGCCACACCACATGTTTGGAAGCTTCTGTGTAACATGTTGGTTCAGAATTTTCAATGACACTAAGAAGAGCTCGAGGAATAGGATGTTTTACACTTCTATCGTGCTCTTTGTGTTGCGGAAGTGTGCCATCTTTGGAACGAGTGATCATTGGGTGTTTAGTTGGTAGCAAATTGGTTGGTGGATCCTCTCCTACTGGGCTGATTCTGTTATTGGCGTGATTTCAGCCCTGGATTTAGTTCAACGATGATATGTGAGCACAGGTGGTCGATCAAAAGAGGCTGGTGGCTGAATTGGTGCAGATGAATTGATAGATGGCAGTGGTGAATCATCTGTTGGAGGAGACTCTGTTGAGGAATTAATGGGCTGTGTTGAGCTTTCTGATGGCCTCAAAAAAGTAGTTGGGCTTGGTAAAAGAGCAAATTCCAATGGGCCAGGTGCTTCTACCTGCATATTTTTGTATGGAAAGGAACTTTCATTAAAAATAACATGCCTAGACACATAGAGACGCCCAGTCTTAGGATCAAGACATCTATAACCCTTATGTTGAGGACTATAGCCTAAGAAGACACATTCTAAACTCCGACTTGATAGTTTATCAGAAACATATGGACCAAGATACGGAAAACATGAACACCCAAAGACTCGAAGAGACGAATACGAAGGATGAACACCATAAAGACGATGATGCGGAGTGTCCCAATTTAGGACAGATGTAGGAAGACGGTTGATGAGATAGATTGATGTAAGTACAGCTTCGACCCAAAGTTTGTGTGGAGCACCCGAAGTAAGAAGGAGAGTTCGAGTCATGGTTGCAATATGACGATGTTTTCTTTCGGCTAAGCCATTTTGTTGTGGAGTGTGTGGACATGAAAATCGTTGTTGAATTCCCAAGGAGTTGCAATATTTAGTAAATTCATGATTAACATATTCACTTCCATTATCACTTTGGAGGAATTTAATGGTGATGCCAAAGAGATTTTGAATTTTTGCAACCAATTTCTTGAAGTGGGTAAGTACTTCATTTTTCCGATGCATTGGATATATCCAAGAATAGCGAGAAAATTCATCGGTAAATAGAACATAATATTTGAATCCACAAGTAGAGGGAGTGGATGAAGACCATACATCACTATGGACAACATAAAAAGGAGAATCAGAAAATGATTTATTGTTTTCAAATGGTAATTTATGAGACTTGCCAAGAGCACATTCACTACAAAAAGTGCGAAAAGAAACTTTAGATCCAATAGTAAAACTTAAACGTGATGAGACATCAGATGAGGGATGACCAAGACGATTGTGCCAGATAGAAGAGTGAATAGCAGCAAGAGCGTGTGGAGAGGAAGAGGCATGAGACAACTGAAGTGGATATAATCCGTCTTTACAAGGGCCCTGAAACAGTAGACGACCAGAATGTAAACAGTATATTTGATAAAAATCAGGGGCAAAAAGAAATATTACATGATTGTCTTTGGTAAATTGAGCAACAGACAACAAATTTTTGTGAATAGAAGGGACGCAGAAGACATTTTGCAACGAAAACTGAGAAGATCCTAAGGAAATTGGTAGGTTACCAGTATGAGAAATAGACATTGAATCTCCATTACCCATATAAACATTATGCGGACCACCGTATTGCTTAGGATTGTTGACAGGCATGGCAGTCATATGATGGGTGGCTCCAGTATCTGGATACCAATTCGGATCAGCAGCAAAATGGGCTCCAGCGAAGGGTGCAACTGTAGTTGGGCTTGAGAATCTGTGAGGGCATTGCTGTTGTCCATGCTGATTTGTGTGACAGTTTGAACACCAAGATGGAGCAGGGCCGAGAATTCCTTCTGATTGTTTAGGACGGGGAACCCAACTTGGGGACGAGTAAGGTCCAATAGCATTATATTGTGGTGGTTGGAATTGTGGTGGAGAAAAGTTATTCTGCTGTTGGAAGTTGCGGCCTCAGTTGTATCGCTTGGATCGATTGAAGTTCCGCCCATTAAAATTTCGCCCATTCAGCGAGCGATTATCGCGACGAGTACTGCTGCTGTTAAATAGAGCCGTCACTGTTCCTTGTTCTTGCTGGTTTGGTTGTTGGGCATCGAATGCAAATATACGGGCTCGTAGCTCAGTGAAAGTAGGAAGAGAAGAGTGTTGCGAGAGAGCTGTTCTGAGCATAAGGTAGTCTGGTCCAAGCCCATGAAGTGTGGTCAGCACTAGATCTTCATCAGAGACAGGCTTTTTGATGGCTGCCAATTGATCAGCAAGTGACTTAGCATGACGAAGATAATCATCAATTGATTGAGAACCTTTGTTGAGCTCAAGGAGTTGGAGTTTAAGGCTAGAAGCACTAGCGGCAGAACGCTGTGAGAAGTGGCTGGCTAAGCAATCCCAGATTTCTTTGGATGTATCAAAGCCAATTGTGAGCTGCGATACACTTTCTGTTAGAGAAGTTGTGATGAGGCTAACAATCTGTTGATCCACTGTGAACCAATCATCATATTTTGGGTTAGGGACTTCTTTAGATGGTTCAGATTCAGTGGCAGCAATAGTCATGGTCTGAGATGGTTGTGGGATAGAGCCGTCAACATATCCCCAGAATTTTGCACCATGGAGGTAAGGCTTGATTTGTCTCAACCAAATCAGGTAATTTGTTTCAGTGAGTTTAGTGAATTGGGTTGTGTTTTGAGAGGGAAAGGAAGCAGGTGTAGAAGATGCAGAAGCCATGAGAGATAGGTAGAAGATGCAGACAGATTAGAAGATAAGAAAAGAAGAAGTAAGGATCTTAGACCTAGGCTTTGATACCATGTAGAGAATGAATTTCCTCTTGATTAAACTGATGTATAGTTTGTACATTATATAGCAAAGTATGTGCATAATTACAGGAGACATTTACAGCTGAATAAGTGATTACACAATCAAAACTGTTCCTAACTTTAAGCTAGATTTAAAATCAAATCAGTTAGTTATCATGATAGTTTGATTGTAACTGTGGTTTGAATTATAGGCTGATTCTCTACAATAGCTTTAATAACATGTGATGGCATTTAGCCTGAAGTGTAAATAAAATCATTGTGAAGGCTCACATCAACCTATAGATATAAATATTAAAAACTGAGCTAGACATAAAGAGTTTCGTTGGGCATAGCCCCAGAGATTGAAAATATTTAATTATGTTGAGTGTAAGTAGCCAAACAAAATGAAAGCATGTAAAAGTAAAAAGGGAAGGGATGCAGGAAAGACCTGCAACTTTGGTACACGAGTTGCACCTCCGATCAACTCCACTGCATATAAATCATCAGCCTGCAAATCAGAATGCTCAAGAACTTCCTTGAGAGGAATTAGAGCTCTTTCCCACAAATCTTTACATAGCTCTTCAAACTTCTCACGGGTTACCGAACTCCTGGGCATCAAAGAAAGGTTGCAGATGAGTAGAATGTCCATTAACCTAAACTGGTCAGTCAACAAATTCACATAGAAAATTACTTGCAAATAAATAAACATGACATCCAAGAAACAGAGAAACCAATGAGTAAAACTAAGATTATAATCTGATTGGGTCTGACTTTTCAGCTAAATCCATTTGAGCAATGAAAATTGAGCATATAAAAAACTGCATTAAAGAAAATAAGATCTCTTAATTTACATACTTAAAGTCACGATCGTCATAAATAGATTCAACTGAGATCGAGGCCATTGTGTTTGCGCTAAGAATTTCTTTTGTACGCTTGACCTGTTTCTTCAATTTAGCCATGGATTTGGGAGACTTTCTCACGTCAATTCCATTGCCAACCTGTTTGTTGAATTCATCAGCAAAATACTCCACCAGTCTTAGTTCCATATCTTGACCTCCCAGTTTTGGGTCCCATTTAACATCCTTGACCTGCAACCAAAGCAATTACACAGCAATTTACCCCTGTTACTTCCATTTAGTTTCTTTTGATGAAATACAGTTTCAATAAATTAAAAATATGCAATGAGGTCCAAAGTCATTTATACAATTCCATTTCCATCATGAACCCAAAAAGCTAACAAAATATGTTTTAAAATATTTATTCAAGATAAAATACCACAATGTTCGAAAACTTGGTCAAATTAGCACAATTCAAAATAGGGGGATACGCTCGAGAAACCTAACAGGGAAATGACTACTGCATCTAGAAATGTGTATCCCTGCGCAATGTGCAGTGATATTTTACCTCTTAACAGATATGCAATCAAGCGTGTTATATTTTGGTCATCAAAAACCCAAATTAAGGTATTTAGGGCATTTATTTGTATACACACTAATAAACAAGCAACTAAACCTTTACCTGAAACTGATTCACAGATACCGTCTTACCAAACTCCTTGGTCTTATAAGCCGAAAATTGAACAAGAGCAGCATAAGTACTCCCCGAACCCATATCATAAAAAACCACATTCCTAGACTCATTCGAAAAATCCTTATCAATCCCGTACTGCAACGCAGCTCCCGAATGCTCATTAACCAACGCAAGCACATTAATCCCCGCCAATTCAGCTGCCTGCATTAGTCCCTTCCTCTCCGCTTGTCCAAAATAAGGCGGCACACTAATCACCACATCCTTCACCTCATTCTTCACATGAAACCCCGCTAATCTCGAAGCGAAACTCAATAACATCGCCACCAATTCCTCAATAGAATAAACAGCATCACCACGATCATTAACATTAATTGCAACCACATTTCTCTCGGGATCATCAATTATGTTAAAAGGCAAGTACATTTCAGCCAAGGCATTTTTCGCAAATTCATAAGGCTTACAAATCAAATCTCGAAAACTCGAAAATACTTTATCCGGATACCTTGCGACTAAACCAGCAGCTTCTTCACCGATCAAACGATTACCGGAGTGAAACGCGACTAATGCTGGGGATTTTCGTTTCGACATTTCGTTAATTGCGATAGAAATGGGAATTTCACCTGGTTTTAGATTCACAACGGCTACTTTTAATGATTCTGAACCGAGATCAATGCTTGATACAGCTGATTCAATCAGAACTGAATGAAAACAGAGGAGTGAAAGTAAAATGTATAACCCTAAACCTAACGAAATTTTCGCCATTATTGAAATTTAATGTGAATGGATGTATGTATAGATTGGAGCTAGGGTTTATAAATTTGATGAAGAAATTAAAGGTGTTACTATTACAAGAAGTTGTTTCAAAGAGAGTGAAGAGCGACTTGTGTGTGTATATATAGGTGTGTGTTTGTGTACAAGTTGTTGAAGAGAGAGTACACGTAGGAACAATAAGATGAAAACGAACTAATTAAGGAAGGACACGTGGACAGTTATAACACGCTTGCTACCCTGTGATTGCTCGTAACTCTTGTCATCCGTAAAATTCAATAACCTTGAAAACTGGGGGTAACAAATGTGTTTTAACATGGATTTTAATGTATCTTATTGGATCTTCTTCTTTAATAAGTGTATCTAAAAGGTAAGATTAAGATTTTCTGTGAAAAAAATGTATCTCATTGAATTTTTTTTCTTTATTTTGCTAACCATTTCATTTTACAAATCAAGCTACAAATAGAATGTCATAAATAAAAAATTGAGAGAATATGTATATTTTTCTCCATTCTAATTGGACAAAACTGTTGGCCAAAATTTTAGTCAACCTCTCTACATTGGCTATTTTTGTCGAATCCTTAGAGACCTATAGTAATATTCCACATCATCTATTACCATATTCAAATTATATATTCTATTTTTAACAACTTAAAATAATAATAACATTCTATTTTTAAGATATAGCCAACTCCATTGGAGCACAATACCTTACAGGTTCAGTAAATTTTACATAATCAATATTCTATATTATTTTAGCTAACAATTTTAGTCAATCTCATTGGAGATGCTCTAACTCTATATAATTATAGAGAGGGAATCAATTACAACAAATACACGAGTTCAAAGCATAAGAAGGTTACACTAGAATAAGCCCATCCAATCCTTCTTCTACTGCATCATCTACTACCTACTGAAACTGAAGATTCTTCCTCTTGCTACCTGGTTTTTCAATTTTACTGTTGTTGTTGTCGTCATTATTATCTGACATGTCTCCCCTGCTGTTGTGGAATAAAAAATGTACTTGTAAATTTACTGCTAGGGTTTAAGAGTTTTCGAGCTTTAATGGTTGTTCTCGTGTTTCATGACTGAATCGGTCCTCACAAGATGTCTACGTATCTCAATTCGTAATTGAGAATCAAGCCAAAAACGTAGTTCTTGGTGTTGCCCTCGGGGCTATGGCGGCAGGGGCACACCAAGGACGTAGTGACTTGTACGTCCTTATTCGGGGATGAAGTCTAAAACGTAGTTCTGATATGAGGGGTCAGACCCTTTATATAGGCGTTTAGAAGCCTAGTGGATAAATATTGATTTCCTTGAAGGATAAATCTTATCCTTGATGGTGGATAAGTATTATCACTTCTTTGAAGGATAAATCTTATCTTTGACGGTGGATAAGTATTATCACTTCCTTGAAGGATAAGTCTTATCATTGACGTCGGATAGGGATTAATTCTAGATCCTTCCTTGTAGGAGTTGTTTCCATATCATAACGGACTTGTATTGAAACAAGCCCACTTGTATTAGAACAAGCCTGTATTGGACGTCTTCTAATACAGGTTGTACTTCTAGCCTAAATATTAATTACGAAATTAATATTTAATTAGAGTTTCAGGCCTTATTAATGGGCTTTATTTATGGACCATCTAGGTTTAATTAATGCAATATTAATTATGTCTTTAGGGTTATTTTTAACCCGTATCATTTTCCCCCAACTTCTGTGATAATGCACTAGGATTTCATAGACGTTATACCGGTCTTTTTCGAGACTTGGGGTCTTTTTATCCCTTACCTGGGACTTACTACCCTTTTTTGGGGATTTTAATATACACTAGTGTTTCACGAGTATCGTCTTGGTGTAAAGTGTGGAGCGACCTACACATTTACGACGATTTTGCCTTATTCGAGGCTAACTTGACATTTGCATAAGCCTTTTATGTCTTATACCGTCTTGTTTTGGCTTCAAGCCTTTCATTGAGCATATCGAATGATGGGGTTTGGATTGAATGTCTTAGGTTTATGGAGTTTCAACCCTTCACCCTTACGAGTTCTTACCGATGGCTCCACTCATAGTGATTCATTCTCAAGTCTATCATATCAAACTTCTCCTGATCTTGAAATTTTTGCTAATTAACAATAGGCATCTTAGGCTTTCTTTTGTATGTTTATTAGCAACATTCTCCCTTCGGGGTTCGTTGTATTCAACTCTATTTGTGCAGTTGACATGCATATTTTGTATGATTTCATTTGCATTCATTTGTAGTTTGTCTTGGCAAAGCTTTGAGGATGTTTCTACCAATCAAAACGGGGTCAACCCTTCATCTGCTTTCTAGGAAGCTCATGATTTCATCGAACCTTATTTCTACTTGTCCTACTATCGGATCCTTTTAGGATGCACTAAACATAATAAACTTTTAAGTTTGAGGCATGCCAAGTCCTTGGCACCTCATGCCCTTCGCGGTTTTCTAGCTTATACGAGCCTCGTCCAAACACATTCTTGACTTTGTAGGGCCCTTCCTCATTAGGGGCTAATTTTCCTTTATGTCCAACCCCGGATGCTTCAGTCTTTCTGAGAACCAAGTCTCCTTGACGAAAGAACCTTTTTTTAACCCTCAGATTGTAGTAGAAAGATGCTCGCTTCTGATGTTCTACGATCTTGGCATTTGCCTCATCTCTGACTTCATCAATTAGATCAATAGCCAACCTCATACCTTCTTCGTTCGATTCAGGCTCAAAGGCCCCTACTCTTGGGGAGGTATGAGTAATATCCACTGGCACCACGGCTTCTGCCCCATAGGCTAACAGGAATGGAGTTTCTTCAGTAGTAACCTTGCAAGTGGTACGATATGCCCAAAGTATAGGGAGCAACTCGTCCACCCAAGTGTTCCTTGAGCGTTCAACTCTCTTCTTGAGTCCATCTAGGATGATTCGGTTGGCCATCTCGGCTTGTCCGTTTGCTTGAGGATGAGCAACTGATGTGAATCGCAACTCAATGTTGTTCTCCTCACAGTACTTTTTGAAATCTTCATTGTCAAACTGATTCCCATTGTCCGTGACCAGGATTTGTGGGATTCCATATCAACATATTACACTTTCCCATTGAAATTGCAATACTTGTTTGGTGGTTATCTTGGCTAGAGATTTAGCCTCAATCCACTTAGTGAAGTAGTCAATTGCCACTATCAAGAACTTCCTTTGTGCACTTGCCACTGGAAATGACCCAAGTATGTCCATGCCCCATATGGCAAACGGGATTTGTGAGTTAACTGATGTTAACATCTCAGATGGTTGCCTAACTATAGGTGCATGCTTTTGACACCGTTCATACTTCTTGACATAATCTTTCGCATTAGCAAGCATATCTGGCCAATAGAAGCCTAGACGGGTGATTTTATGAGTAAGGGCCCTGCCCCCCAATTGCTGCCCACAAATTCCCTCATGAACTTCTTTCAAGGCTAACTCCGCCTCCTGGGGTCGTAGACACTTCAAGTAAGGAATGACAAAAGACTTCTTGTATAAGATCCCTTCAATCAAGGCGTACCTCAATGCTCTCACTGTCAACTTTCGTGCCTCCAAGGCATTATTTGGTAACCAACCGGTTTCAAGATGAGCCTTAATGGGGTCTATCCAATAGCCACATATATCAATATGTGCTATTAGTTTTCCATTGATATTCGGGGTCTTCAAGACTTGGAAGTATACAATTCCGGCATAGTTCTCTATCTCAGAAGAAGCAAATTTAGACAAGCCATCGGCCTTCATGTTTTCTTCTCTAGAGATGTGTTCCATATAGCATTCATCAAACTAGGTCATGATGGCTTTCACAAGCTTCAGATATTTGGCCATGGTTTCATCCTTAGCCTCAAATTCTCCATTTACTTGTGATACTACCAATCTCGAGTCTTCACAGACTTTGAGAGTATTAACTGTCAAGGCCCCGGCCAAACCTAAGCCGGCTATCAGGGCTTCATAATCAGCTTCATTGTTTGTTGTCGAAAAGTCCAACTTTAGTGCATACTCAATGAGAAATCCATCGGGACTTTGTAGCACTAAACCTGCTCCGCTTGATTTTGTTTTTGATGCCCCATCAAAATAGAGCACCCAGTATTCCTTAAATACCATCTCTTCATCTTGTTTTTTAACTTCTTTGCCCTCCAAGGGTACTACTTCTTGCTCCCCGACTTCTTGGTTGTCTATGGTACATTCAACCATGAAGTCAGCAAGTGCCTGTGGTTTAATGGTCGTTCGAGGCTTATACTTGATGTCTAACTCTCCCAACTCAATCTCTCATTTGATCAGTCTTCCTCTGACCTTAGGACTATGCAGGATGTTTCTTAATGGTTGGTCAGTCAAAACTTCTATCTTATGCGCCTGAAAGTACGGATGTAATTTTCTTGAGGCCATGATCAAGGCTAAAGCAAACTTTTCTATCAGAGAGTAGTTTACTTCTGCTTCGTGCAGAATTTTGCTCACATAGTAGATGGGTTTCTAAACCTTTGATTTTTCCTTCACCAAAACAGCTCCCAAGGCGGTGTTTGAAACTGCCAAGTATAGATAGAGCGTTTCTCCAGGTTTTGGTTTTGCCAACAATGGGGCTTCATACATGTATTTTTTCAAGGCCTCAAAGGCTTCTTAGCTTTCTGTTGTTCACTCAAAATTTTTCATGTTCTTCAATGCTTTGAAGAAGGGTAGACACTTTTCCCCTGACTTGGAGATGAACCTTCCCAATGTTGTCACTCTCCCAGTGAGTTTCTGAACATCTTTAATAGAGTGCGATGGTTCCATGTCCATAATTGCTTTAATTTTGTCGGGGTTGGCTTCAATTCCTCGTTTAGAGACCATCAGACCCAAAAACTTGTCTGACCCTACGCCAAAGGCGCACTTGGCAGGATTCAACATCATTTTATGGTGTCTCAGCACTTCAAATGCCTCTCGGAGGTGCTCTATGTGATCGGCCTTATCGAGGCTTTTGACTTAACATGTCATCCACGTAAACATCCATGGTCTTGCCAATGAGATGTTTGAAAATTTTGTTCACTAACCTTTGGTATGTGGCACCTGCATTCTTAAGTCCAAAGGCCATAACTAAGTAGCAGTAAACACCAAAATCATTAATGAATGATACCTTGCGAATGTCATCCTTATACATCTTGATTTGGTTGTATCCGCTGAAGCCATCCATGAAGCTTAGCATTTCGTGCCCTGTAGTGGCATCTATTAAAGTGTCGATCCTTGGTAGGGGAAAATAGTCCTTAGGACATGAATCGTTCAAGTCCGTAAAGTCTACGCACATTCTCCACTTTCCATTGGCTTTCTTGACCATTACCAGGTTAGCCAACCATTCAGGGAATTGAATCTCTTCAATGAATCATGCTTCCAAGAGCTTATCTACCTCTTGATTTATGGCCTCTTGCCTTTCTGGAGCAAAGTTCCTCTTCTTTTGCTTCACTGTATTCCTTTCGGGATCTATGTTCAACTTGTGAGTTATCAATTGGGGATCAATCCTTGGCATATCAGCTGTTGTCCAAGCAAAAACATCTTCATTCTCTTGGAGGAAAGATATAATCTTGCCCTTCCAGGGTTCAGGCAACAGTGCTCCAATGTAAGTGACTTTATCTGGTTCTCCTGGAACTAAGGGGATAAGGATCAAATCCTCAGTTGGCTTTCCCCTTCTATCTTCATTATCTCTAGTATCCATGTCCTCAATGGGGAGAACCTGCCCCCCGATGCCATCAAGCCTTAACGCGGCTACATAACAACTTCTAGCCATCTTTTGGTCACCTTGTTCCTCACCAATCCCATTTCTTGTTGGGATCTTGATTTTCAGGTGATAAGACGAGGCAACAGCTTTGAATGCATGAAGACCCGTCTTTCCCAGGATTGCATCATAGGTTGAAGTTGCCTTTATAACTATAAAGTTTAACATCTGAGTAGTCATTTTTGATCATTACCACATAGTCATCCGTGTCATGACCAACTTCTTTGTGGAAATGACAGAATTGATTATGGTTCCTCTTAGACAAGTCAGTCTTTAGTGGCTTCGGCCATCGGAGATCTTCCTCTTTTGCGATTCCATTAGAATTTGGCTTCTATGAGTGTTCAATCTTGCAAACTCCGTGAACCTTGGTCCAAAATTGTTCTTCTTGGGTGGAGAATTAGAATCCTTTGATGTTCTAGGATACTTTTCCTTATCATCATATTCTTGGGTCTCCTTTTTTTTCTGTGAGTTCCCGCTTCCTCCAACAGCAAGTTCATACTTCTTCATGTTTTCTTCAGCTCTGATATATTTTCCATCCCGGTCTTGTAACTTCAACATGCTTTCCGGTGGATGCTTAGTCAAGGACCGTTTAAAATGGTCATCAGTGGTTCCTTGATGTAGAGCTATCATTGTTACCTTGTCTTCCAGATCCGGGACCTTCAGGGCCTCTCTAGTGAATCGATTTATGTAGTCTCTCAAGGCTTCGTTCCTTCCTTGTTGGATTCCCATGAGAGATCCAGAACTCTTCTCATGCAGCCTTCCACTAACAAATTGGTTGATAAACGCCTTGCTCAACTCCTTAAAAGATCCAATAGAATTGGGAGGTAAATGACTGTATCATCGCTAAGCCATGCCCGCTAGGGTTTGTGGAAACGCTCTGCACTTGACTGCATCATTGGTCGGATACAACAACAGTGCATTAGAGAAGGTTCTCACGTGATTCGCAGGGTCTCCCGTTCCATCATAAGCTTTGATCGTTGGCGTCTTAAATTTTCTGGATATGTTAGCTTTCATGATATCCTGAGTAAAAGGCGGTGAGGGATCATCAGGATCTCCTAGGGGTAACAAAACATTAGGATCACCCCTTGGGGCTTCAGCCCTCTTGATTCTTCTCGGTGCCGGATCCAAATTGATCACCGGGACCCTTCCAGTTGTTTGGCTTTGTGCTTTTGCTGCCTCTTCTTCTGCCAGTAATTTCTTGAGTCTTGCAGTATCTGCCTCATGGGCCGCAATCCTTTCTTTAGTGGTTTGGGGTTGTTCCCGATTCGTTTGGGAAGAACGTCTTCTCCTTGGGGCAACATCCCTCTCTTCTCCAGTTGAGTAATTCGCATCCTCGGTATAGGGTCCTGAGTAGTCTTGAATCAAGGGGGTTTGTCGAGTTTGAGTTTGTTGGTTTTGGGGTCCCTGACCTTGAATGTAAGAGGGCACATATGATTCGTGGTAAGTTGGATTGATACCACTGCTGCCCATCGTGGGTCGAAGGGGCATACCATAGGTTGGCATCCCTAGAGTTTGAGTCGTGTATTGGGGCAGATCTGTGGTGTGAAGTTGAAGACCACGTGGTGCATTCACGAGCAGTGGAGAAGTTGTGATTGGTTGCTGGAGAGTAGTCTCTTGAGGATTAGGTCCATGAATGACCATTTATAGGGGATTCGTCCCTTCAACCGAAATCGGGATTTCTGGTCCTTGGGTAGTGGTGAGGGGGATACTCGCCCCTTGAATGCCGGTAGTTGGCGGTAGTTGGCTTCCATGAGTCTCCGTTTCAGAGGTAAGGGGAAGTCCTTCAGAAGTATGAGTTTCTCGAGTCGTTCTTCGTGTGTTTTCCATGGTTGATGTTGTCTTCCCACAGACGGCGCCAAATGTTGTGGAATAAAAAATGTACTTGTAAATTTACTGCTAGGGTTTAAGAGTTTTCAAGCTTTAATGGTTGTTCTCGTGTTTCATGACCGAATCGGTCCTCACAAGATGCCTACGTATCTCAATTCGTAATTGAGAATCAAGCCAAAAACGTAGTTCATGGTGTTACCCTCGGGGCTATGGCGGCAGGGGCACACCAATGAGATAAATCTTATCCTTGATGGTGGATAAGTATTATCACTTCCTTGAAGGATAAATCTTATCCTTGACGGTGGATAAGTATTATCACTTCCTTGAAGGATAAGTCTTATCCTTGACGTCGGATAGGGATTAATTCTTGATCCTTCCTTGTAAGAGTTGTTTCTATATCATAACGGATTTGTATTGAAACAAGCCCACTTGTATTAGAACAAGCCTGTATTGGACGTCTCCTAATACAGGTTGTACTTCTAGCCCAAATATTAATTACGAAATTAATATTTAATTAGAGTTTCAGGCCTTATTTATGGACCATCTAGGTTTAATTAATGCAATATTAATTATGTCTTTAGGGTTATTTTTAACCCATATCACCTACCAATGTCAATACCAAGACCTCTGTTGCTGCTTTTCCTGAAAGACCTAACTGATCCAACATGTGCTTTCAGTTCCATACTCTTATTGTTCCCCCATGCACAGACTTACCCTGACTCAACTTGTTTCTTGCTCCTCTCCTTGTTCTTACCTTCATTACTCTCAACGTTCTTCTCATAAAAACAGGTGCCAAAAATCATCAGAACTATCAATGCCAACCAAAGAAACAGGGCATCCTAGAAAGGTAACAGCTTTGAAGAGCATATGATCATGCTTCCTTGGGCAATAACGGGTCACCTAAGGAGTAGCAGGTCATTTTTGGTAGGTCACACGAATAGGCACATTAACATAAGCAAGTTCATCATCCAAAATTCGAACCCAGATACACGATGGCTTATGCCCCTAGTTGTCATGGTGGATTAACAGTCTGTCAACATCTTCTTCCTCCAGCTCCGGGGTTGGTTGTTCAAGACAAATCACTTTACCAATAGCACTAGCAATGTAACAAATACCCTCCTTATTTTTAAGAGACATGGGTATGTTGTACAGTGTAGCCCAAGAGTATGAAACACCGTTTCAGAATGAGAAAAGCCCATCCTGTTCTGCCAGGGTCGAAGGACAAGAACATTGTTTCTAAAGACAATTTTCCCGAAATCAAGTGCAGCGTTATTGTTTTGTTCTTGCTCAAACACAAAAGTATAGAACCCCAATTCATTGTAATTGACACCATTCAGTTCATCCCAACACATAAAAGTACAGGCACACACAATTATAGAGACTTTAGCTAGCTCAATCATTGTATCATTATTATCACCAACTATCACGTTGGCATTCAAATTTAAATCATTCGTATCATTAGCCACATTAACAATAGTTGTATTAAAGTTTTCACTAAGGTTAGCATTAGCAGTTGCAGTAGCAAGACCGTCAAGATTACTAATAGTTGAGTTCTGAGAGTCGTGGGAAAGAATTAAAACAAACCCGTTGTCATCAACTTTACGATTCGAGAGAGTGTGGGCTGGAAAAGTATAGACCGTTGTTGATGTGTATTTTTAGAGTATCGTTCGGAGGGAAGTACTGATATCAATACCAATTTCAAGTCTTTTGTCTCTTACAATTCAGAAGTGTGGAGAATAATTTGGTGATGTGTGACTATCTACTAATTAACTAGTAAACAATTAAAACCTATATAATATATGCGAGAGAAAACAATCCAAGAATCAGGGTTCTTCAATTGGTTATCATGAATGTCTAATATGTGTCTCTTGTTTGCTAAAAAATAATCCTTCTTATATTTATAAAATCATCTCCCAAGGTAGATTATAGTGCATGCAATTATCCCTTTAAAGCCACTCTCATAGACAAACAAAGTACAACTATAGACTATTAAGAACCAAGGATTATTAGTTTCACAATTCTCATATCAATCTCCCGATATAATACTTAAATCGTGTCTATCATATCATGTAATATAATTATAAATCCTCTCCCGATTCGTTATAATTCCTATAGATATAATCAAAGTTTCGCGACTCCCTTAAACAGTCACAAGAAAATCACAATACCATCAAACAAGCATACCAAACCAACGAATACTACCCAACCCTTGGATAAAGGGTATAGCTACTCATGATTGAATAAAACATATATAAATTAATACGACAAACCATGACCATAAGAGTTAAAGAACGAAGAATACAATTTTGCAAGTTCCTTTGAAATTTCGAATGAATCCCTTCACTCCTTCCAATCTCGCTCTCAAATGGATTCTCTCTCTTCTCTCTCTAAAAGTACGGCTATCTCTAATTCTATATTATAATATGTTCTAGTCTTATGTTTATAATATTTATATAAACCTAATATAAAAAGAGTTTTTAATGCTCTCTATGAAAATACAAGTAATTTCCCAAAATAAATTGGATTCTGATGTAAAATTCTTAATCTGTCTTCCAGACCTGTTTCTGGACTTCTTCAGTTGGAATATTGATGTTAGACCACCTTTGGATTGTAGATAATTCTGTTATCTTCGCATGGGCTATAAGACACTCCGATTATGGCCCAAATAGTGATGTATACGCGTGTAGACCAACAAATCCGAATTTTCTTGTATTTTAAGCCCAAATAACTCTGATTCTTTCCAAGTTTGGGAATTCTTTATTTCCTGTCATAAAATATCAAACTCTAATTAATAATAACCAATTATTAATAACACACTATAAACATGAGAATAAAATCCTATAAATTATATATAAATATATATACTCTATCAACCACCTGAGCTCCCATATCTCCTACATCTCCCGTAGTGCAGAATCATTGTCCTGGTCCATGATCACCTTCCACAACAGTGTCATCCCCACAAACCGCCACCTCATGATTAAACACAGGCACTTTGTTCAAATCTTGTTCCTGAGAAGTAACTAAAAGAGACCTCATGATTAAACACATGCACTTTGTTCAAATCTTGTTCCTGAGAAGTAACTAAAAGAGAGGGAGTGAATTCGGAGAGTCCACTACCCGTTTTCCTCTGGAATTACCATAATTCATTCTTGGAAAACGATCCAAGTCAAAACCATCCAAGAATTTAGGATGCGAATTCTCAATAATGTCATGGGTAATCACCATCCGAGGAGGCGATTCATCCCAAGTCAAAGTGTCACCATCTGATTCAGAACAATCAGGATAAGAAGGGATAAAGTGGCGAGGGAGAAACATGGTAGAAGAAGCTGTGAGAGTAAAGATAGAAGAAACGAGGAAAAGAAAGAAGGAGGATGAAGGGGGGGAGGCTAGGGTTAGGAGGAGAAAGGGGAAAATAGAAAGAATAGAGAGAGAGAAAAAAAACGGTTGACTCTCATTTAGAACTTTCTAAATACACTTTTTTTATAAGAACATATATTGTATTTGATTATCACTCGCACATACTTAATTCTATTTCTTAAATTCGAAGTCACTATAAAATAGGACGATTACAAAATTTTAGTGTACAAAAATTGAAAATGAGAGAGCTAGCGAGAATTTTTTTGAAATTTATGACATCGAAATTCATTATTATTGAAAAAGATAATTATGATATTGATGTTTTCAGTATAAAGAATTTTGAGGGCATAAAGTCCCTAATTAGTAATCATTTAAAACCGAATGTTTGAGTTATATATCGAAAGTTTTAAAAATATTTAGCGAGCTTGATGATGAAATTGAGTCCTTCAAAAATGATTGTTTTTAATGAATAATAAGCACATGAAAATTGTCCTTAATTCTTTTTATAACCGAAATTATTATTTTTTGAAAAAATCAGAAACAGTCAGAAATTTAAAAATCGGAAAAAAGAAGAATCCTTAATGTGGATAAGTTTACATAGGGTGCTGGATTACAAATTTTCGAAGAAAAAACGACTAAATAATAGGTTGGTTCATGGGCTCCAGCATGAAAAAAGGTCAAAATTCAACTAAGCAGATGTACATTTGTCGAAATTGTTCAGCCAAAAGATGGTAAAATATGACCTTATAATTCCCGTAACATATAATGAGTATGTGTAAAGATATATGTAATTATTATTTTAATTGAATGATATTTCTATGAAATTTAGGAATTTGATAAAAATAATAACCTTTTGCCGGGGAATTTTTCACTCTTAACTTCACGACAACCTCTCATAAGCGTTCGACCTTTTGTGACATTTTCCACTATTTTTGCACTTGGGTCCTAATGGATCGGACGAAAACCTAAATTATAATTTATCCTTCAAATATTACGTGTCGTTTGAATATTCAAATATTACGTGTCGTTTGAATATGTAAACCTTTTGTTAACGTTTAATTGAATAAAAAAAACACATGTAACACTTGTTCTCAACACTTTATAAGTTAATAACACTTGTCTTCTAACAGTTTGACAAACCAACAAGTAAGATTAATTATAAAATTCATCGGTTTTCGTCTCGTAATCTTTACGTTCTTCGTCAAGACATATTTAAATATATATATATATATATATATATATATATATATATATATATATATATATATATTTTGTTCCGTGATTTCATCAACCTATAAAAAATAGGAAAATTTCTAGCTCTACATACCTTCTTTTCTATCTTAATTCTATTTTTTCTACTTTCTTAACTTATTTACAGAAATACGTTACCATCTCCTTTCATTTTCAAAAGTACGATGTCTTTGTCTCTTCTTCTCTCTTCTATTACCTTCTCATCTCTTCTTCTCCCCTCCCACCTTTCCTTGTATATGTATACATATACACAAACACCTACACACATATATACATACATAGTGCCCCCCAATCGTGATTGATCAAATAAGTGAAGATGACGAGATAATGGTGGTATTAGTGTTGATTTTTGTTTATAGATGTATTAAAGTAAGTTGCAATATACTGATTTTGATTTGATTTGGTTTTTTTCATTTTCTTCTTCCTCTTCCTTCTTTATATTTGGGATTCTAATGAAAAGCACATAAATTGATCGATTGAATGATACACAAAAAATACGAAGTTGCATAAGTTGATTTTGCTTAGTTCGTAAACTTGTATACATTTTGATTGATTTTTTTGTAACTGAATTTGGTTGAGTGTATGTAGTCGAGGCCCCGCAGAGGCATACATCAATTTTATGTGTTTAAAAGTTTCCAATCAAGTTGTAACCTCAATCAGTAGTCAAATTTAAAATAAAAATGAAGCATTCTTGATTACAAAGTTGCAAATCGTATTTTTGAAAATAAAAAAGACATATTCAACATTAATCAACATTAGAAGGCAATGAAATAAAAATTGCATTTTAGGTTGTAGGGGTTGCAAACCTTATTTTTGAAAATAAAAATGTATTTTTGTAATTAACTTTTAAAATCACCGTATTTTTGGGGGAAAATATTATGACAAGGGTATTTTTTTTAAAAAACCGTACAAATATTATTATATTATTTTTTTTGTAAGAAAAGTTAAATATAATTTGAGGTAAATCTGAACCAAAAAAGTTGACTAAAAATTAGTACTAAATGAAATTATAAACATCATCAAGTAATTAAATATATTTCCCTCAAAAAAGAAAGTAATTGAATATAGGCTTTATGACCTTTTGGCCCTTCAAGTATGGACCAGTGTACCCATAAACCCTTCAGGTATAAAAGCGTATCTTTTCGCCCCTCAGGTATCCGAAACGTACTCTTTTGCCACTTAACCGGTACAGAATTAAAAATCGGGTTAAAACGTTACAAAAGGCAGGGGATAATATCGGAAAGTTTTTTTTTTGCATAATCTTAAGGCTTTATGACCTTTTGGCCCTTCAAGTATGGACCATTGTACCCATAAACCCTTCAAGTATTAAAGCGTATCTTTTCGCCCCTCAGGTATCAGAAACGTACTCTTTTGCCACTCAACCGGGACAGAATAAAATATCGGCGAATAACGTTACAAACTGCATGGATAATCTCGGAAAGTATTATGCTTTATTATGAAGATAACTGAAATCTGAAAGTGGAAAAGGGGTGGGGTCAAGGAAGAAGAAGATGACTGCACAAAGTTATCCTGGTGCCCAAGGAATATTTTTATATTTTCTTGGTTTTCAAAATGTTATAATATCTAGAATTGTCTGTTTGTTCCCTTCAGTGTTCTGCATATTCTCAGGGTCCAGCTTCCCTTGAGAGTTAGAATCAACATTTTGTCCATTGCTCCGTACATTGGAAACAGGTTGGTAAGCCTTTAGTACTTCCAGTTTTTGCATATTCTTTTTATGTTTTTTACCACCCTTGTGTTGTTCAAGTATTTCGAAACTATTGCAGTCCATCCTACAAAGTTCACAACGTGCAACTTGCATATGACGTTGTGGAGCCGAGGTAACATTTGGCTGTACAGATGATTGATATGGTATTTCAACTTGTCCAGCTTGATTATCAATATTAATAGCTGAAGCATCTACAACTTCTTCAACAGACTTGGTAGTCTCCGGTGCAACATTTACTGAACCAGATGATGAAATTTGTTGTGAGTTTTGTCTGGGAGTCCATCGACCCCTCCCACGGTTTCCAAAATTTCCCCTCCCGCCACGCCTATATCGATCCACACCCCTCCTACCACCACCCCTGTATGGAGGCCGGCTGATCTGCAGAAAAGTCTCAAAAGAGTTTGCAAAAATTAAGATTTTAGCCAGAGTTTAATAAACCCTTCAAGTATTAAAGCGTATCTTTTCGCCCCTCAGGTATCATAAACGTACTCTTTTGCCACTCAGTTTGTAAGATTAAGATTATGCAAAAAAAAACTTTCCGATATTATCCCCTGCCTTCTGTAACGTTTTAACCCGATTTTTAATTCTGTACCGGTTGAGTGGCAAAAGAGTACGTTTCGGATACCTGAGGGGCGAAAAGATACGCTTTTATACCTGAAGGGTTTATGGGTACACTGATCCATACTTGAAGGGTCAAAAGGTCATAAAGCTTTGCAACTGCAGAATTTGGGCAGTCCACACTGGTTATCATCCCATCCAGCTACTTCAATTGCACATTGGTTGATGAATTACAAACGTAAGTATAGACTAAACAAAGACATACCAGTAGTCTTGTGATTATCCTCGCATACAGTTTAGGAAGAAATGGGTCGTTCCCCTTTAGTTGGGATCGCCCTTTTAGTACCTCTCTTCTCTTTTCTCTTCCTCAAACTCTCTCCTTTCAATCTCTCTCTTTCTCTCTACCCTTTTTCACCTTCCCAGGTATCAACTTTTACATACATAATCTCTTGTTTACATAATTTTAATGCCATATTTTTATTTACTTTATTTGATTTTGCTAGAAACTCTTTACTGTGCAAGAATTAGCTTTGTATAATGGAACTGATGCTGCCTTGCCAATTCTCTTAGCCATTCTTGGGTACCCTTTTTATGATTCTTTGTATAGATATTGTTCACATGTACCATTTATAAGTTGTTTTATGATCAAGTTTTCGACTTTTTATGAATTTAATAGTTGTTTGATTTTATTTTTATTTTTTTGCTATGCTTGGATTTATTTCAGCTCTGTGTTTGATGTGACGAAAGGAAAATCACATTACGGTTTAGGAGGGGGTTACAACCATTTTGCTGGAAGGTTTTTCTTTTGCCTTGATTTCTTATTTATTTTTGTATGTACTGTTGTGAAGGTTTAATTCATGTATAGTTAAATGGTACCTGTAATGCTGTAAAGTTATAAGAACCACTCAGATGTCAGTAGAAAGTGTGGCTAGGCAGCTAATCAGGGCCAAAACATACTCAAAAGATGATTTACCTGTTCTGTAGTCTAGACGTCTAGTTGATATTACTGAATTGAGGGTTTGAAAGTGTCAATTTTTGAATTTCCGTAATTAACCATTTGAAATATATATAAATAGATACCACATAATCATTATAAACTTTCATGCCTTATTTTATGCATCCATGATGACGAAAATTTCTCCAATTCAATTAGAAATATTCATTGCTATTGTATTGTTGGTTCAGTCACCAATAGCTATATTTATCCCTTTTCTCATTGCATTTCCCCCGAAGATCCATTTGTCTAAATATGTTACTGACAGTATGAACGATCTTTTATTACAGAGATGCATCCCGTGCATTTGTTTCTGGAAACTTTTCAGGTAAAACTGTTTGTTGGAATACTAGAGAATTTTTAGAGTTGATTGAATATTTTTGTATTTCGCCAGCTGATCTGAGCAATAAAGAGGAAGAAACAGTTATATGATATCTTTGTGAAAGTAATTTTGATTAAAGGGTCAGCTTAGACATCGTTTCCACTTCACAAGGGTAACCTAGTCCACTGGAATTCAATTTAGAGGATGTACTAGTATACTTTGTCTTACAAACGGTAACCCTGGTTTGGCATGTGGAATGTCTGATGTTGCTACCACATTTATGTTTTTTGGTTATACAATAGTCACTTGCTTGAATTTAAATACCTGCACACATGTCTCCACCAAAACTTGAACTATCGACCTATAATTATGAAGATAAAAGAGGTTTCCGCTACGCTTAGCCTTGCACATGACTGTCTTTGTTGTAGAGTTATTTCATTATCAGGATCCAGAGGAATTATATTTGTGTCTCCTATATGCCGCCCATATCTTTCCCATTATCCACATTTATCATCAGATTCCACGTCAATTAGCAGCAACTTCGTGGTTGCCCACTCTCTTCTTACTTTCTACAAGACTCTCCATGTAACTCATTGACGGGGTCAGTCCCTCTTGTTTGAGTACAATTGTGTGGTCATGCCCTCTGTTAGGCGTCACTCATGCTGCCATGCTAAATACTCCTTTTGGAATTCAACAAGAAGTGGTTGTGTGAAGGTTGGAGCTGCCTAAAGGGCCTGTGCACTGTCTACCATTTCCTGATCAGTACCCTCCGGATGATTGAGTTCTACCATGTATCCCTGACCCTCTTTCGTTAGAGTAGGTAAAATTGCCTTCCGTGAAATCAGGGATGTCAATATATTATATTATAGGGACTAAACTATGAGGACCTACTAGCTTCCGGTTCCATTTTGTGTACTTGGCCTCAATATAGGTGCAAATTGATTGTATCTTCCACTTTCAATGAATTTGCCCCCTAGCGACGTCCTGCAGTACACCCTCCATCGGAGTGATCAATCAATATAACACCTTAACTTTTTTTTTTGCTCACTGTAACTCATTTCACGGTTGGACTTGCTACTTCTATGCATATGCAATTTCAGCCATCTCAATCTGGTGAACATAGACCTGTTTATGTAGAATTCTTCTTTAAGGAACATCTATGCAATTGAACTTCGTTGCTAAAGAAACTTCTGCTCTAGCAAGAATTGCTTGTTCTTTACTTATTTGTGCTTGGCTTATTCTTATTATTGAAAAGTTTTTTAGTTTTTTTTTCTAAAGGGTTATATATGAAATTTACACAGGAGATGGTCTTACTGACTCGTTACGAGGTTTATCCAGCACTGAGGTAATTTATTGCTTGTTTCATTGTTTTGTTGAGGTTTCAATTTGTCATTTATTATATTCTTATTGAACATATGACATTAGTGTATGTATTAGAGAATATTTACCTATCTAAAGTATTTAAGAACTTGGTCCACTTTGATTAACTCACTATCTGGACTGTGGAAATTAGCATGCATTTTTTGTGTGCTTTAACTAAGAAGTTGGGGAAGGAAAAGTTGGATGTTTTTTTTCAATGCATCAAGCTTTCCCCTTCCAGTTGCTTACTATATTAGCATAATGATGTTATGCACAAATCTACAGACAGGCACTCCTCTGGACTCTAGTGGTTATTCTTACAAGTGTCGAACTATGCTACACCTTTGGTCTTTTGATGTTATTTCCTTGTCCTTCCTTGATTTGTCTCTTTTCGTACTATGCAACATATTTTCCATATATACCTCTTCCCTGCCTCCTGTTCTTACTCTTCTAAACCTGCGTATTAACATTTGTAGGTGAAAAGTGTGGTTGACTGGCGAGATTTCTATGTCAGAACTTACGTGTGAGTATACAGCTTGCTATTTCATTAACGTAAAATTTGATATGAGAACGGATATGTGGACAGACCTAAATATGTGGACGGTCCTTGAAGTACATAAAGATTTTAATATCTTTGTTTTTTTAGAAAGTAGAGATCCTGTTTACCTTGTAAAAAAAATTAAAATTTAAGAAAAATGAATGCCAGCTTTAAGGATTTAAAGGCATGGGGCCTACCTAGAAGTTCCTAGTCCTGGATAAGTAAACAGGGATTGCCTAAAACTAACATTGTTTATTACTGGCAAATTTCAGTCCTGTTGGTAAACTTGTTGGTCTTTACTACAATAGTAAAGGTAGCCCCACAAAATACTTGAAAGGAATAGAAGCAAAGGCTGCTAGAGGTGCCCAGCTGATGGAAAAACAGAAGGTTGAAGAAGCTAAGGTGCCTAGCTGCAATTCAAGGTGGAGTCAGGAAGATGGTTCAGAGGTAAAAGTTTGCTTCACTTAAAAGGTTCTTGAAAGTGATAACAGATTTAAAATAGATAAAAAGTCAATCTTAAAGTCATTCTTCCGGATTTATTTTTAAGCTTTGAGAAGTTATACCACAACAGTACATGTTTGGTACCAGATTAAGGGTATCCATTGTGATGTTGGCATGCCGCATGTATACAGGGGTGGAGACATTCAAAGCCCAGCGTATGCTGTAAAATTTAATATTCACTATTTCATACACTATATATCCACTAAACTTTTAACCCTCATATTCATACATATTTTTTCAATATATTAAGTTAACATATGAAATTAATTATTTTCACTACAGCTTTCTTTTCTTCTTTTATTTGAGTTGTTTTTATAGTATCTGTACGTTGATGAATTCTAGGGATTTGTTTTTCTTTCTACTTATGGTTCCAAGGAAAACTAAATACTAGTAATTTTTTTTGGTCCAATTCTATGCATCGAAGTTACATTGTTAATTTTGGTGAATTAGATCATTTGAATAATGAATAGTAATATAGACTATGTAACTGTGGTGACCTTGGGGAACCTAGGTAACTAAGTTCTCATGTTTTGGCGTACCACAAAATCTTTGTACTCGAGGTTACTTTGTGCGACTTAAAAGGCATCGAACCAAAAACTGTAACTAATTGCTGTTCCTAGGAACTTGTAGTTACATCATTCTGTAACATCAAAACATTGACTTTTTTAATTTATGAAATTAATATTTCAATTGCACGTAAGTTATATATTTACACTTAATCATTTTTGTTATTTTAACTACTTATATTTATTTATTTCGTAATTTCTCTTTTTGTATTATTTATGTGTGTTTAAACTGTTGCCTCTGAAATCAATTCTTTATTTTTGTCGAAAAAACACAAGCTACTCCAAGAAAAAGTAGTTACTCGGTATAGATTTTGGCTCTGTCACTGCATGTGTATCACACAAATGTCTAAGCTAGTAGGGGAATGTTTCAGAATCAAGTACCCAACCATCATCAAGCTTAAATTTTTCTCTGTTTCAGGTTTGGTGTGACGATGGATATCCAAGATTAGTTCAGAGGCCACTAGAGATAGCTTTGACAGGGAAAATGAGCAAGCGCTGTGCTTGCTTCAAGAAAGATGAACTAGACCAACCAGGACTAGAACTGTACGGAGGATGTGAATTTTTTTCTAATCTTTGTCGGCTTTAGTCATACTTAAAGGTTGTTTTTATGGAAACGTTTGTAGTAGCGATAGAGATATTGAGCCTGTAAAATCAGCAGTTAGTCGAAACACTCTCCCAAACCACTGGTAAGTGTGGTGTGTTGTAATCAAGAACCGTAAAGATCCTGAAACGAATTGTAGTTTTCACTGCTGTGGTTGTATTGTGCAGTGTGCAGTGACATTTTAGATTAAGTCATTTCTTCAATCACTGATTGACCATGATAGATGCATACAAATTAAATTATGAAGATAACAGAAATTAAATTATGAAGAGAACAGATGGTGCAGTACGCAAGGGCAACTTTATGCCATATTGCCATCACAAATTTCACATGTGGGTTATCAAATAGAGTTCAAAGTCTTTACGATAGCTTATATTAGAGTATTAAATTACATCACACCCACAAGGCTCCACCTGTTTGCTTGAAAAAGATACCTCTATTTTGACCTTATAATGACAAGAGGAAAAAATGTTGCAACTTTATTTTACCTAGCATATTATAAACATGAGTAAAATATTAGTTTGTTAGAATTTTTTTGTTCATTTACGTATCAGATTAATAATTTATGAGTTATATTTAGTACAAATTTGTATTACACTTATATGCATGAAAATTCTTTTTTCTTTTTTTATTATCTTGTGTTGATTTGAATGTATTTACGTCATAAAAATATAATACTTAAAATATGTCTGAGATTATATATAATTTAATTTATTAGAGATATAAATAACTACAATACACATGCATGCTTAATATATAAATTTTAATTTTTTACAATATTTAATTCATAAATCTATGTGTATGTATATGCGCAACCAAAAATTAAAATCGTTTAGTGAAATATTATCACGTATTCATATAAATGTATGTATGTATTGTATATATGTATGTGTGTGTATTTATGTATGTGTGTGTATGTATGTAGGAATGTTTGTATATTCGTATGTGTGTATATATGATGTATAAGTATGTATATTAATTTTGCAGTATTTAATAATATGTATTAAATATACTGATGTTAAAAAATCAAAATAACCCTGAAAGGTATAATATAAATGAGGGTAAAATGGTCCAAATGAATTAAATTACTTAGTCAAACCCCATGTTAGGTCTGTCAATGGAGCGGAGATCCGATCCGATCCGATCCGAGACCGTTTTACTGGACATGGATTTGGCAAAAAAAATCCGATCCGAAATCCGATAAGAAAAATCCAATAATAAATGGAGCAGATATGGATTTAGGTCGATCCGATCCGTTAACGATCTGATCCGAATATAATATATATAAATATATTATATATAATATTTATATAAATATATTGTATACTATATATTATGAAAAAATTATTTACAATTTTTAATAGTCTATACTTTGTATTCTATACAATCACTACTAATTAAAATGTGAGATAAGATTTTTCTGAAGTATAATATCATCGTTTGGTCTATGAATCATCGTGTTTTTCTCAATATTATTCTAAATTTTCAATTTTTATTTGTTTTTAAATTTCTAATATTATGTTAGAGTTCATATTTTAAACTTTAGAGTTATTATTTAATTATTTTGTTTACCATTACAAGATATTGTAAAAAAAAATCAATATTAAGTAAAATTTTAATTTTAATCAAAATTTTTAAGGAAAAATATAAATGGATCGGATATTCCGATCCGCGATCCGTGATCCGAACAGATCCGGATATGGATCGACCTATAAAAAATCTGGTTCTGATCCGATCCGAATCTGAATCCGCTAAAATAAATAGGTATGGATATGGATATGGATTTAGGCCGATTCGATCCGAACTCAATCCGTTGACAGGCCTATCCCATGTTATATTAGATATAAAATAGATTTATAATTTATAATTCGGTGGTTGGTGGTTGCTTTCATAAGTATTTGATTCGTGTTCAGAAAATTTATTAATTTAATACCATATCTATTGTTGAAAAATTGTTGTAATTTATTTAAACTTTTTCTAACATACGGATCTTATCCACAGAAATGGTTTGAAAACGTGAGCGAAATGGAAGATATGTAGGATCTTTTCTAGATAGACACCAAATCGATTGGTAAGTAAAAACATGGCAAAATAAAATTATGGGCCATTTCTGCTGCTCACCATAAACATATTGTGTGATCACCAATTGTCGGTGGCCGATTTACGGTTACAGGTAGACATTTACGTCATTTGGAGTTCAGTTCACTGTTTTGTTTCGGGATAAAGTGTAGAATGAGATGAAAGGAGTTAGGGCCGAGCAAAATCGAATCAGAACCGAAAATTCGGTATTTTTGGTCGGACCGAATATACCGAAATAAATATCGGTTCGGTTCAGTTTTTTCAAAAAAAAATCAGTCTGAACCGAATAAACCAAAATATTTTTTATTTTTTATTTATATAATTTTTATATATTAATTTTATATGTATGTATATATTCAAACTTTTGCATAACTTATTTTTAGTTCGAGATTTGAAGTTTTAACTATTATATTTACATCTCAGACTTGTATTTTATTAGCTAATATTTTTTTTTAATAAAGTGCAGTTTATGTACTTGCACTTTAGTCAAGACACCACTTGCAATACTATAATTTAAAATTGAGCACTTGCAATATCAATATTTATATTATATCGCACTTTGTTGCATTCTGTTAACTGAGATTAACTCCGTTACTAATTTAGAGAGTACAATGCATTTTGTATACTCGCACTTTACTCTAAAGTGTATTTTGTGTACTCGCACTTTACTCTAAAGTGAATTTTGTGTACCCACACTTTGCTCAAAACATCACTTGCAATACATAAGTTTAAAATTTAGAGTAAAGTACGAGTACACAAAATGCACTTTAGAATAATGTGCGAGTACACAAAGTGCACTTTACTGCCTAAATTAATAACGGAGTTAATGTCAGTTAACGGAATGCAACAAAGTGCAATGAAATACAAACATTGATATTGAAAGTGCTCGATTTTAAACTATAGTATTGCAAGTGGTATCTTGACTAAAGTGCGAGTACACAAAGAACACTTTGCTTTTTTATTTTTAGGAAAATCATACTTTTTGGATTTTTTTGAAATACAATTTTTTTTTTTGAAAAAATTTCAGATCTTGAGGGAAAGAACCGAATCGAATAGCATTATTTCGGTTCGGTTCCGGTCCGGTCCAAAATACAATTTCGATTCGGTTCGGTCCGAAAAAAAATTATAATTCGTTTTTCGGTTTATTCGGTTCGGTCCGGTTCTGGACCGAACTGACCGAATGCTCCGCCCTAGAAGGAGTATACGAAGGAAAAATAAAAATAAGTTTTGTTCTTCATTTGATAATTTTAAAAATTTTGATCTACTTTTTTTGCTAAATTTATAATTTTTATTGAGTGCAAGGCCAAAATCGGATGGAAATGGGTTAGGATGGGGTGTTTGTTTCCGCTCCTTACGTAGAAATGAAAAATGGATGGAGGCCTAATTTTGAGGTATCGATAGAAATTAATTTTGAAGTATCAATAAAAATGAATATAAATTGAATTGATAATCATTTGATATGATTTTAGAACATCCATGTGGTGTCGTGATGTCGTCACTCTCCACATAGCATGTTCGAATTTTGCTTTTGATTATTCCTAATAAGATGTTTGGGCTAACGCTGTAACGCATGATGTTATTAGAGCCTCAAATTTACGTTACTCTAGAAAGAATATCTTATATAAAGAATAATAAATAATATTATCATAAATACTTTTTTTTTCATAAAAACTGATTTTTAAAAATTAGAATCATAAAATTGAACAACAATTAAGCCTAACACATTGAATTTAACGTAGAATCTCATCTAAATTTAAAAATTAAACATTACATATAATCCAGTATAGAATCCAGTACAGAATCTTGTATATATATTTATCACAATTAAATTACATGTAATCATGTTTTATTTGATTCTAATTTTTTGTTAGATTCTATTTTTATTCGTAATAAACTTTTTTTGGTGAGAAAATTAGAATCAACATGCAATTTATGTAAGATTCTATGGTGTTTTTTATTGTTCTTTATATAAGAGTGTTTTCATGAAGTAATGACATATATATATATATATATATATATATATATATATATATATATACTATTATATTAAAGACGAAACATTAAAAGTTTGGTCGATCGGTATGGTACATTGTGATTTTACCAGTACATTTTTAATATAAATAAACTTGGAATGACTATCGGGATGACTATCCTGGATAGTCATTCCAGTTCATTTTAATTAAGAAATTCTAAACTAATTCTAATTCTAATTTAAATTAATTCTGATAATTAATTTATTCAATAAATTAATTACTTAATTTATTTGTTAAATTAATTCTGAATTAATTTAATAAATAAATTAATAACTAATTTAAAAGAGAATGTAAATTCTTATAACATAGTAAAACCAATTCTTGAACCACTTGAACTGCTGAAGAGTATCCATTGTCTGAGGTTGTCATTTGATGCACGGTCTGGTTCATAAATGACTAACTTCAATATCTGTTTTTCATCTTGACTTTAAGATTAATCTAAGGGTTTAGATTGGTTCTTAGTTTGTATTTTAAAAAAAGTTTGTATTTGATCATTAGTCTATATATATTGCATTATCAAAAATAAACTGAGTTCAAGTATCATCGTAATTTATTCTACGATTTATTTAGACGACGGGAATCACAAATAAAAAAGTGATATCGAATTGTCGATAAATTTCCTCGCTCTTCCTTGAAAATTAGAACAACTCGGAGGTTAGTTAATACGTGGACGTTTGGGGTATCAAGCAAAAGTTGACTTATAGCTTAAAATGAGTAAGTGTTTTATAAGTGATAAGTTGATGGATTGTTATAAGTGTTTGGGAGAACTAAAAAAAGTGAACTTATGTATTATAATGAGTAAGTGCTTTATAAGTGATAAGTTGATGCAAACTTATAAGTTACGTAAGTGTTTGGATAAATTTACTTATAAGTTAATAATTTTTTTATTAAATTAAATTGAAAAAATAATTAATTAATATAATGATCTCAATAAATACATTTTAGATTAAAAAACATTTAAAAGTATAAACATAAAAATATAAACAACTAAATTGAAAAAATAATTAATTAATATAATGATCTCGATAAATACAGTTTAGATTAAAAAACATTTAAAAGTATAAATATAAAAATATAAACTACTAAATAGATAAAGAAATCATGAAAAATGAAATAAGTTGAGCAAAATGTTAGTATTTTCTAACATTCAACTTATCAATTTATAAGTTATAAGTTAGATTATAAGTTGGGTACACAAACACCCCCCATAAGTCATAATCTAAAAATATAAGTTATAATTTATAAGTTAATGAAATAAGTTGAGTACACAAACATCCTACATAAGTCAAAATTGATTTATAAGCCATAAGTTGACTTATAAATCAATTGCCAAACATGCCCTATATTTGTCTACCCTAAACATATTTGTCTCTGAAATGTTTCTTAAGCAAATTTTGTAATGAGGTGTAAACGTCGGTTAGATGGAAATTAAAACAAGTCAGTTAGATGGCAATTAAAACAATGGGAGTAAAAGTCCATAAGCATGATTAGACATATAAAGATGAGACTTAATGCGTGTTTGGGATATCACAAAAAAAATTGATTTATAGCATAAAATGAGTAAGTGTTGTATAAGTGATAAGTTGATGAATTCTTATAAGTTATACGGGTGTTTGGATAAATTTACTTATAAGTTAGTGAAGAATTTGCTAAATTAAATTTGAAAAAATAATTTTTAAATACAATGATTTCAACACTTGTATTTTAAATTAAAAAAATATTTAAAAACACAAATGTAAAAATATAAAATATTAGAAAAATAAAGAAATCAAAGAATAAGTTTATAAGTTAAGTAAAATGTTAGTGATTTCTAACATTCAACTTATCAATTTATAAGTTATAAGTTATCAAATAAGCTGAGTACACAAACACCCCCTCATAAGCTTTTATCAACTTATAATGTATAAGTTTATTCAGCCAAACAGGCCCTAATAATTGCAGTTTGATGGTTCCAACTATTATTTTTTTGCACAAAAATAACTCTTTTATAATTGTTGTCATTTTAGGAACTAGATTATTATTTTTTTTAACAGATAATAGCATTCTGTCAAAAAAAATTAACGGGCGTTAATGGCTTCACTTTTTTATTTTTTATTATTGCACTTTGATGGCTCAACTATTATTGTTTTGCACAAAAATGGATTTTTTTATAGATTTTGACATTTTTTAGCCAAATTTTTATTTAAAAATAATTTAACTAAATTATACTTTTAAAATGCTCAACTGAATTTAAGATTTTTTTTATTGTACATGATTTTTAGGCACGAGTACTAGAATAACAAGATACACTAAAAATGTAAAAATCTAATGAGTATGCCATCAATCATCAGAGAATATTAGAGACATTCAGATTGAAGAAAAAAAAATTAAGAAAACATATATAAAATTTATTAGAGATATTCAAATTAGAAGCGTGACTCAAAAATTTGTTTTTACAATTTTCAGTTTATCTTGTTCTTTTAGTACTGGTGTCTAAAAATCGTCTACAATAATTTTACAATAAAGAATCTTAAAGTCAGTTGGGCATTCTAAAAGCATAATTTAGTTAAATTATTTTTAAATAATAATTTAGTTAAAAAAAGGTATATATATATATATATATATATATATATAAAGTCATTTTTGTGCAAACAAATAATAGTTGAGCCATCAAATTGCAATGAAAAAAAATTTAAAAGTGAATTCATTAACGTCCGTTAAAAACTTTTGACGAAATGCAATCATCTATTAAAAAAATAATAGTTTAGTCCATAGAATGAAACAATTATAAAATAGTCATTTTTGTGCAAAAAAATAAAAATTGAGGCCTTCAATCTGCAATTAAGTCTAAAGATAACCATGATACTATTATATACCTTTCGCTTTTAATACATTCAGATTTTCAGTTTTGGGCATCGTTTAGTTATTAGTGACTACACAAAATCATGAATAAAAATGTCATGACTATTATTAGTTCGATTGAATGTCTCGTTCGTACATGTGTAATTTAACGGCCTGGATCGTTAATGAAAATTGAAATCAGAAATGGAAATAAGGGGTATAAGAATGAAATTAATGAGAATAGTATTAATTTGGTATCTCAAAGGGAAGTCGGAGTATGATTTACCTATCCAATAAGAATGAAGTACGCATTTCTAACCATCTATATAATCTTAATTCTTGAATATAAAAACTTTGGAAAAAGACTATCTCCATCCTTTGCAATTTTTAACTTTTAACTACTGCCCATGTCCTCTTTTGTCCTTTCACTTCTTATTCAGGTCGCCCAACTGCCAACCGAGTCAGATCCAATACACTTCCACATTCAAAATGTACTGCAGACCCGTTTTGATCCGGGTAGTATCCATCCACAGGTTCAAAAAGACACATCACGAAATTCAGTTATTGTGTGCTTGATTTTAACCTTAACATTTGTTCCGTCAAATTCTTTTCACACATATCACTTTTCATCCATAAATTCAAATTTCAGTAATAACAAATCGGATCATTATGTGCATCTTTCAGATTCAAATCCGTTATCGTATCAATTAGGTTACCATCTATTTTGAATGTAAATCATCTTGATTTTTATCTTCATTTTTTTGAATTTTGAAATCTACCCATTTCTTCTCTATTTTATTTCTCTTATCTCAATTCATGTTATAATTTTATGCATGATGAGAATTTGAGAAGAAAGAAAGAAGAGAAGAGTAGAAGCTACGATATGTAAATCTGTATATGTATATATACGATTTTGTTATGTGTTTTAAAGTTGTGATATATTCATAATTCATTCAATCGTCGATTTCTTCCCCCTTAAGTTGAGTGTGGTGATATGTCTTTCAATTTCTTTTACAGGTTTTGTCCGTTCGAAATTTGAATTCGTCAAGTTTCGTACTTAATTTTGGGTATTCTGAGTTGATTTTTGATGTTTAGATTGTTTTTTTTACTAATTTCTGCACTTTGATTAATAAATTGTTTTTTATTTGTGTTATGATTTATAGTTTTCATTCTTATTACAATTTGTTCTGCAACAAGTTATTTACCAGGCCACGCAACTACGTAAATTTCAGCTTAAGCAATATGTAGCCATATCTGGTATGGTATATTAAGTTGTATTAAATTAATCGCATCCTTAACCATGTCAATGTTAAGCAATATATATATAGGAGGGTTCAATAGGTAACTTATTTATCTGAGTAACTTAGTAACCTTTTCTTATTGGTTAATCTGAAATAGGTTACCCGTGATCATCATCCCACGTAACAAAGGCTTAACACAGTAATAGGCTTGTAAACAGTTATAATATGATTTAATTATACACTCTTCTACCGAACCTAGACGTAATCAACCTTTTTCTTAGAGGATAGTGTATATAATTTCTTTTACAGAATATGTAATTATTCTGCATTTTATTTTTAGAGCATACATGTTATAAACAATGCAGAACACATCAGAAAAGTTAAAAAAAATAAAGAAAAACTTAAAATGATAACAAAAATTACTGAACACAAAAATTATGCAATAAAATATAGAACTAAAAAAATGTAAAATACATAACATGAAAAAATACATAACATAATATAATCTATAGAACATAAAATTATGTAATGAATAAAATATTATATTTAATACAAAGACCACAATTAATTTTAGAATTTTATTCTACAAATTCTATATATATTAAAATGTTTAATACAAAACCATTTTTTAAATAGAACACATTTATTGTGTTTCGCGTTATTAATACATTATCTGAACACAAATTAATTAAAATATATTTATTGAACATTATCTCTTAAAATACAATTGTTCATAATTTCTTAAAATTTTTATTTCATTGTTTTTGAGAACTTTATTTTTCACCCTCGTGAAAATTTAAAAATTATTAGGTGCCTTATAATTTTTCACTTTTACAAAACTCGTATTTTTAGATTTACAAAATTATATTTTTTTAGCTTGAATCATGTACGTTTAAGCAATATATTTATTTTTATAATATAATATGCACTTTATTGACATAACATTTTCTTATACAGAACATGAGATTGATTTTACAGGATATTAATTTTATTGTAATTGGTCAAATAAATTTGGTTTATGATTTGTGATATACAATGATTGTGTATTGTATGATTTGTATCATGTACGTGTTCTAGGTTATAGTTGTATATGCAATAATGAGTCACGTGTTTTAGGTTATAATTGTATGTAGCGGTTTCTTTCTTTGTTGAATCAAAAGGCTATGATTGAAAGTTACTCAGTTACTCATATAAAGAGTTACTCACTGAGACTATATATAGGAAGGCTCGATGAGGAACTAATTAAGTTGAGTAACCTGGTAACTTATTTACAGCCATTGAATTACTATGTAACCACCAGATTATGACACGTATTACAGTACACATCCAACAATGTAGATGAACAGACCTGAACATGATATTGCTGTAAATATGTTTTATAATATATAATATCCTTCTTTGTTACGTACATAATTCTACAAATCCCTTCTGTAAATGAAATCAAATAATATTTAGTATAAGTTTATTTTACATTATTTAAAAATTCAAAACACGAGAATATTAAATATTTATAACAAAGATACAGAACATAAAAAGTATAAGTTACATATTACTAAATATTTATAAGAAAAATATAAAAATTAATTACGGAACACGTAATAGAATACATAACACAATAATACAATTATCCAGAACACATGAAAATCTTGTTCAGTATGAAAAAATAAAAAAATTAATTACAAAACACATATATAGAATACAAAACACAATAATACGAGTATACAGAACACATGAAAATCTTGTTCTTTGAATGAAATTAAATAATGTTTGGTAAAAGTTTATTCAACAATATTTAAAATTCAAAAAAAAATGCAAAAGTATAAATTACATAATAATATTTATAACAAAAATGCAAAATTATAAAAAATTAATTACAAAAGACAAGCATATCAGAACACGTGAATAATTACATAACATAATATAAATTTTTTATCAAAAAATAAAAAACGCGAAATAAAAATTCACATCTATAATATAGAAAAGAATATAATTGGTACTCGGAAAATTAATTTTAATAATTTATAATATATTTACATAACATGGTATTTTATACATACTTATTTCAGAAATTTATTTAATTAAAAATAAAGATGAATAAAATAAAAAACAATAATGTCATTAGAATAAAATAATTGTTTTTAAACCTAGAAACACATGACTGGTGGGTATTGTATCGTGTGTGTGCATGATCATGTTATGTAACGTGTTTGAATCTTAACCGTGTCTTTTATCGTTAATCCAAAGGTGGATGTTAAAGTTACTAAGTTACTCAAAATAACGGTTCCTCGTAGAGCTCTCCCATATATATATATATATATATATATATATATATATATATATATATATATATATATAGAAAGTCTCAGTGAGGAACTCTTTAAATTTAGTAACTTAGGAACTTTTGTTTTCGGCCGTTGGATCAATCTTATTTAACATGTCAATGAACGTGGGGTTAACACCTCTGTCAAAACAAACCTACATTACACGTTTTTTTTACAGGTACAATACACGTGTTTAGCTACTTTATCAATCAATATTTTTATTAAATCTATTATATATATTAATTTTGTAAATATTAACATACAAAATTTTTACTATTTTTATAATAATGTTCAAAAGACACATCAATTACTATATAATTATATTTTGATTTTTTTACCGAACACATAATTACCTGTAAATAGTAATATTTTTACAAAATATATTAAAAAAATATTGTGTTTTTACAGTACATAAAATTAATTTATAAAACAAAAATACAGAATATAAAAAAATTAGAAACACAAAATACTACAAATTTACATAACACAAAAATACAGAATATAAAAAATATACAGAACAAAACAAACCTACATTACACGTTTTTTTTGACAGGTACAGTATACGTGTTTAGCTACTTTTTCAATCAATATTTTTATTAAATCTATTATATATATTAATTTTGTAAATATTAACATACAAAATTTTTACTATTTTAATTATTTTTATAATAATGTTCAAAAGACACATCAATTACTATATAATTATAATTTGATTTTTTTACCGAACACATAATTACCTGTAAATAGTAATATTTTTACAAAATACATTAAAAAAATATTATGCTTTTACAGTACATAAAATTAATTTATAAAACAAAAATATAGAATATAAAAAAATTAGAAACAAAAAATACTACAAATTTACAGAACACAAAAATACAGAATATACAAAATATACAAAACACGAGAATTATATACTTTTTATACACAATATAATCTAGTTATTGTACAAAATATTTTATCGTTTTACACAATTATTTTATGATGAAATACTGAAAAAAGAAGAAAAGAAAAGACATGAGACATGACAGTTAAAGTAGACACAAACGGAAGTTTTGACGTGTGTGTTAGTTCCTAGGTTACTCATTTAAGTGGTTATTCACTGAGACCTTCCCTATATATATATATATATATATATATATATATATATATATATATATATATATAAGTCTTCAGTTTCTTTATGCGTTATTGATCTCTTTATGTGGCTCCTCCAGATTGACATTCATGATTATGTCATGATGAGTAAGTGTATATTTATAATTAGAATCATTTTGGTATAGTGTGTGAGCTAAAAGTAATACATTTCATTATAAAAAATATTCTTGATTTAATAGATTGAAGCTTATATAAAGTTCTTGATCACATAAAGTAAAGTAAGTCGCATTATATAAGTTTTATACATGTACAGTCCAAACCCACAAATCCGTCTAAAAAGATATTTCAGGCCTATTTAAGATTTAACTTATATTTAACTATTTAAAGGAAAGGTTGGATTTTTAAGCTTCTGGATCTAACATAATAATTTTTTTTTAATTGAGCAAGATATCTTAAATTTGAATAAAAAGGTCTCGCTACTCTGTAGTAAGGGCGTCATGAATGGATCGTCAATGTAATTTTCACATGTGAGCTTTCTTTTCTTGCAGCTATATCATGCATTAATAAAGGTGCTTCAGGAGTTTCATGCATCAGGTGAGGAAGATGAAGAAGCATAGGATGAAGGTATTATTTATCTATTATTATTTCTCTTTTTGTGTTTTTGGCATGAAATTTGTTTTTTCTCATAATTAGTGTAAGGGTTTTTGCCAAATGCGCTACTAGATCTTTAATTCGTGGGAAGTATGGATACAAGATGTATTTTGGCATATTAATCATAGCCAAAAAAATCCTTCACATTTTAATCAGAGTAAATGATGCGGAGAAAGGTAGTGACAGACCTCTTCCTGACAGGTTAGGTAGTAAGGTCAATGAAGGCAAGATGAAAATATGTATTGTAGTCATGTACACTTCTTCCGAAAAATATGGTAGTATAACTTTTACCCCGTCCACTAACCTACTTAAAACAATGTTATTTTTGTAATTCAATGAACCATGAAATATGATTTGCGTATTAATTGTATTTATTATTTTATGCAATTCTCACTGGCAATTCTATTCCGGTATTGGCCGTGTTGGACCAGAACATTCAAGCAGAGTCAATTATGCCATTTCATACAAATTTTGATAATGTGAGCCAACAAATTGATAACAAAAGCCCGTTTATTTCCCAACAAAAGCCCGCTTATGTCCCGACAAAGCTGAACATTCAGGCATTTGGTGATTGTTTCTTAGTGTAAATTCCAGTTTTTGATGATTTTTTTACAGTGAGGTTTGTGACTGGAAAACCAGTGGTCCTGATGTTCAGGTATATCAAATACGTTTTGATTGCTTTCATTTTATTTGCAATTCAGATTTTTTTGAGATGGTGCTGATATATAGTAGCAAATTATGTTATGTTGTGGTATAGTTATTGAGGTTTCAAAGCAAACCTGTAAAATTTAAATTTATCTGAATTGGGTTGAACTAACGTGTTATACATTCCTTTTAAATATCACCCTCTTTGCAGAGATTCGGCGATGCATCAATTTTATGCCATTACAGAGGATGTCTTCAAGTATTGGTTCCTCAGGTATGATTTCACCACTTCAATATCAAAACCTTGCAATAATGCTTTTAGTGATATTAATATATGTTATGAGTTTTCATTTTCCTAATTAACCTCGAGAGCTGTAATATATCGTAAGAGTTGTTCCTGGTGGTTTTTGCAGGTTTGTAGGGATGCCTGCTCACTCAACCGATGTCATCCATTTTTATATACAAAGATTTCCGGTATATTTGAGACATGTTTCTAGGATTTTGAGAAAGACAAAGGAATTTTTGTTGCTGACATAAAGTGCACAGAGTTGCCATACATGAGCAGTGTTTTTTTAAAAGTTGTAGCCTTGACTAAAATTAATTGAGTAAATACCTCCTTAAGTTGAACCTTCATTATCTAACTATGGCTTCTCAATATATGCATCTTTTTACAAAAAAATTATTGCTGAGAGTTATTCATTTTATGTGTTAGAAATGTCCAACCAAAACAGGTATACCTTGACAATTCATAATTTTAGGTCTTCTACCAAGTCGAACTATATTTTTCAGAATGTGATGTGATTTTGTTTAATATGGTCATCCACACAACAAGCTATATGGCTAAACGAGTTATTAGTCTAGGATCATTTGGAGTAGCTAGCCCGAGGGATTCAAAGCCATTACTAAAGTTATTGAGGAGGATCATGCATAGCTAGCCCCAAGAGGTATTTCAGATATGTCGAGAGATTTAAAGTAGTCAGGCATGATGAATTGAAGTTTGCGGGAGTTGTAGATATGAATGCGGCCAACAGAAAATTTTCCCGAAAAGGTAAAAAAATTGATGAACCAGGAAATGCTACTATGATTTTATGATTCCAGTCGTAATAATTTTAAGTGTTTAGCATGTACTGAATTGTCCTCAAATCTATTAGTCTGTAGTGTGTCTATGGAATGTTAGCGCAAGCGCAGTGGGTTATAATTATGGCTTCATTCTCTTGATACTTCTTTTATTTTTTCAAGTATTAAACTTTAATACTTTGCCATATGCCCATAATTGTAACCCACTGCGGCTGCGCTAATACCAAATGTTTGTTGAATGCATCATGTTTAAAGAATTAAACTTTAATATTTTTCCATGTTTGGGGTGCTTGAGGTAGTAAGTTGAAATGTATATGCCCTGTAATAGAGCCCTGCCAGAGAAGTTGTTAGGAATATGTTGTTCTTGATGATAATTATAAAAACACTTAGTAGATTTTGTATTAAGTCATTTTGTAACTGTCAACGAAATGGCATGCTTTGCAGCATTCCGTTGACAGGTAGCTCATCAACGAAATGAGTGATGTAGCAATTGCACTGTACAATACTTCACAGTTTGATATGCATTTTGATGTATGTATTAGATAGGTTTTCTAAGTCATGTTGACTAAGTACTAGATAGGCAAAATAGGTTGGTTAATTGTAAATATGTTATGCCTTGTAATTTTGCCTAAGTGAAGACATGTCAACGGTATGAAGATTACTCTATCAACGGAACAAGGATACACCATCAACGGAATGAAGTTTACTCATCAACGAAATGGAGTTTACTCATCAACGAAATGGAGAATAAAGCTATCAACGAAACACATCTCCCTGCTATCAACGAATCATTATTGCTTTTCTGAATAGTTGACAAAGTGATAGTGACAGTTTACTGAACAGATCTAAAGGTGATGTGAAAGTGTACTTTGCATTGGAAACCATTAAAATGGACATGGGAAATAAGGAAACATCCCAGTTTCCAATTGGGCTCTTGGGAGTGATCATAATAAGCATGAAGACAAAAGCAAGGATCTCCAAGGACCACTGGACAAAGGGATGAAAAGCAAACTATTGGCGGTTACCTTTAGTGTACTTTAGTGTAGCCAAAAATAGTATTGTAAACTTGGGGAATATATAACCAAGTGTAGCAGTTAAGATAGAGTAAAAGAAGAAAAACAAATAGTTTGTATTAGCTATCCTTGAGAGCATTCTTCTCTACAACTCTGTAACTGAGCAGCTGTGTACTTGTGTATCACAGATTATTTCCGCAATAAAAACACTTCAGTTGGATCATCAAACAATCCAACTGAATTATTTATATCTTGTGTTTTTATTTATTCAGTTCAGTTTTATTTTATAAAGTGTTTTAAATTTAAGAAAATATCAAGAATTGTATTCAACCCCCCCCCCCCCTTCTACAATTCTGTTAGGTCATTTGGGATTAACAATTGGTATCAGAGCAAGCTTCTAACACACAAGAAGTTTAAAGATCAAGACCAAAAACAGAAGCCATGGTGAAGAAGGATGCAGGTGTAAAGATACCAGTTCTTGATAAGGACAATTACTTTCACTGGAAAGTAAAGATGCATTTACATCTCATGTCTATGGATGAGAGATATGTAGACTGCATTGAGAAAGGTCCACACGTTCCCATGAAGTTTGCATCTAGAATTGGAGTGCCAGATGATGCTCCTGATGTAGAAATTCCAAAACTTGTCTCAGAATGGACTATTGAAGATCTTGCAGAAATCCATAAAGATAAGAGAACCATGAACATTCTGTTTAATGGTTTGGAGCAAGAGATGTTTGACAATGTCATAAACTGTACAACCTCCAAAGAAGTATGGGACACTGTCAGAACACTATGTGAAGGAACTGAGCAAGTAAGGGAGAACAAAATGCAACTCCTTATACAACAATATGAGCACTTTCACTTTAAAGCTGGTGAAACCCTAAATGACACGTTTAGTAGGTTTCAAAAGCTTCTGAATGGATTAAAGTTGTATGGGAGAATATACCAAACTAAGGACTCAAACCTTAAATTTCTAAGAGCTCTTCCAAAAGAATGGAAGCCTATGACTGTTTCTCTAAGAAACACTCAAGAGTACAAAGACTACACTCTTGAAAGGCTTTATGGAACCTTGAAGACTTATGAGCTGGAAATGGAGCAAGATGAGGAAATTGAAAAGGTACAGAAGAAGGGTGGATCTATTGCATTGATTGCATCTGTGAACCAACTGGAAGATGACACTGAAGAAGCTGCAAAGGCCACAACTAGTCGAGCTAGTTGTAGAAGTGATGTTAGCAAGGGTAAAGGTAAGATGACAGAAGAAGAAGAACCAGAATCAGCCAACTTGGATGACTTAGATGAGATTGATGAACACATTGCTTTTCTGTCAAGAAAATTCTCTAAGTTCAAGTTCAAGAGAAACTCAGAAGCAAGGCCACCAAGAAGAGACTTTCAACCTAACAAATCAAACTGGATTGAAAAGTCTAAGTCAAAATGTTTCAATTGTGGAATGCTTGGTCACTTTGCTGGAGACTGCAGAAAACCCAAGGTTGAGAAGGGCAACAGGAAATTTGAGCCTGTTGATTATAAAAAGAAATACTTTGAACTTCTCAAGCAAAAAGAAAAGGCTTTCATGTCTCAGGAGTATGATTGGGCTGGTAATGGTGAAGATTCTGATGATGATGTTGAATATGTCAACTTGGCTCTTATGGCTAACAATCATGAGCAGGAAGTAAGCTCCTCAAGCAACCAGGTAACAATTACTAATCTTTCTGAGCTTTCTAAAGAGGAATGCGATAGTGCAGTAAATGAAATGTCTACTGTATTATATAATTTGCGTGTTACTCTTAAATCACTTACCAAAGAGAATTCAAGAATTAAAGAGACTAATTTGCTCTTAAGTGATAGGAATGCAATGTTAGAAGCACAGCTCATTGAATTTGAGAAAATGAGATGTGTTAGTAGGGATGCTAAGAAGGAACTTGAGAACGTATTACAAAGGGAAGAAAATCTTAAGACACAACTTGAAATAGAACAAAGTGTGATTGCTAAATGGAAAGATGCCAGGAATGTTGCTACCAACATCATTAATGTTCAAGGTATGGAATCTTTCTGTGAACAATCATGGAAAAAGAACAAAGAGAAACTAGGGTATGTTTGTGAAACCTTAGAATTAGAAACAGAGTCAACAAACAACAATGATCATTTGTTAAAGGTTGATATGTCAACGGAATGCAATGTTTCGTTGACAGATGAACCATCAACTGATCAGGGTGTTTCGTTGACAGAGGAAAGAAAAGATGAACTCACTAGACTTAATAATAAGTATGGTCCTGTCACCAAGAACTTTGTTCAAGGTAAGTCTAGTAAATCAAAGAAAGTTGAGAAGCCTGTTGAGAGAGCTAATGTAGGTCACTTATCTAACAAGCAATTGAAAGATAAGTTAGAGAATGTTCAAGTTGAGGCTAAGGGAAATAAAAGGAATAACAGGAATGGCAAAGTAGGAATTAACAAACACAACAATTACACACCTGATAAATATGCTCCTAGAAAAACATGTGTTAATTGTGGAAGTGTTAGTCATTTATCTACTAACTGCAAATCTGTTAAGAAGACTGTTAAAGTGAAAATTCCCAAGCCTGCAATGAATAGTTCCATGCCTACAATGCCTGTTATGCCTAACATGTTTGCTCCATATGCACAATTTCAAAATCCATATGCCAGCATGTCATTTGTGTCTAATCCATACATGAATATGTTTAATGTGCCACAAATGCCATGGAATATGAATAACATGTTTGTTCCTCCAATTATGCATGCTAAGAATGAAAATGTGAGCAATCCTCAGAAATCAACACCAAGGATAAAGATTGATTTAAATCAATCTGAGCCCAAGGTGAAAAATGATATAAAAGGAAAAACAAAGGCTAACAAAACAGGACCCAAGGAAACTTGGGTACCAAAATCGACTTGATTTGGTTCTATTGTGTGCAGGGAGACAAAAGGAATCTTTGGTACTTGGATAGTGGTTGTTCAAGACACATGACTGGTGATTCTACCCTGCTCACAGAGTTTCAGGAAAGAGCTGGCCCTTGTATTGCTTTTGGAGATGACAGCAAAGGCTACACAAAGGGATATGGCTTGATTTCAAAAGAGAATGTCATCATAGATGAGGTTGCATTGGTGGATGGTCTTAAGCACAACTTGCTTAGTATCAGCCAACTTTGTGACAAAGGATTTTTAGTTACTTTTTCTAAAGAAGCCTGTGTTGTTTCTAAAGGAGGAAACAACAATGTGGTAATGACTGGATTCAGAAGAGGGAATGTGTACATTGCTGACTTGAGTAGCACAAGTTCAGAAACCATCACTTGTCTTTTCAGCAAGGCAAGCAAGGATGAAAGTTGGCTATGGCACAAGAAATTATCTCATCTGAACTTTAAAGTTATGAATGATTTGGTGAGGAAAGATCTTGCTAGAGGAATTCCACAAGTGGAGTTTTCCAAGGATGGTTTGTGTGATGCCTGTCAAAAGGGGAAACAAAAGAAGGCATCATTCAAAAGCAAGACAGAGTCATCAATTGTCCATCAGCTTGAGTTGCTTCATATGGATCTGTTTGGCCCTGTAAATGTCATGTCTATTTCAAAGAAGAAATATTGTCTTGTGATTGTTGATGATTTTTCTAGATTTACATGGACTTTCTTTTTGCTCTCCAAGGATGAGGCAAGTGAAATCATTATCAATCACATCAAGATGGTAAACAATCATCCTGACTTGAAAGTAAGAAGGATTAGGAGTGACAATGGGACAGAATTCAAGAATTCAAGCATGAAGGTGTTCTGTGAAGAAAATGGCATTTTGCATGAGTTTTCAGCAGCAAGGACACCACAACAAAATGGTGTAGTTGAAAGGAAAAACAGAACACTTATTGAAGCTGCAAGGACAATGCTAGATGAATCAAAGTTACCAACTTATTTTTGGGCTGAGGCAGTTAATACAGCTTGCTTCACTCAGAATATTTCTTTGATTAATCAGGCCAAAGGAATGACCCCTTATCAGCTACTCAAAAGAAAGAAGCCACTATTGGATTTTCTTCATGTCTTTGGATGCAAGTGCTTTGTTCTGAGAAATCAAGCTGAGCATTTGGGGAAATTTGAAGCAAAGGCAGATGAAGCAATATTTGTGGGTTATGCAGCAGGGAAAGCCTACAGAGTCTACAATCTCAGAACCAACATTGTTATGGAATCTGTACATGTTGTTTTTGATGATCTCAAAATTCAGGGTCTCTGTGATGAAGGTTTCCATGAAAGTCTCTCTTTTGAGAATGAGGAAGGAGAACAAATGGATCATGATAAGACTATTGAGAAACAGTCCAAAGTTGTTGTATCTAGCACAGATGAAAGCAGCAGTGAAGATGAAATTGCTGCATTAAGATTGAAAAGAATAGCTGCTAGTAGACCAAATGGTCATTCCGTTGACAGTCAGAATGAGCGTTTCGTTGACAGTCAAAATGGTCATTCCGTTGATAGTCACAGAAATGCTTCCAGGAGTGATCAATTAGGGACAACAAACTCAGGGGGAGTTTCTCAAGGACAAATATCTAATCTAGGCAATCATGATCATGAAGCTACTTCTTCAAGAGCAAATCTACCTCCCTCAAGGAAATGGACTAAAGATCATCCCTTTGAACTTATTATAGGTGATGTGTCTTCAAAAGTCCAAACTAGAAGAGCAACTCAAGAAGAATGTCTATATAGCAGCTTTCTGTCTCAAGATGAGCCAAAGAAAGTTGAGGATGCACTTCTAGATCCAGATTGGGTATTGGCTATGCAAGAAGAGCTAAACCAATTTGAAAGGAACAATGTTTGGAAGCTGGTGCCCAAGCCTAAGGACAGGAGTGTCATAGGCACAAAATGGGTGTTCAGAAATAAGATGGATGAAAATGGCATAGTCACAAGGAACAAAGCTAGATTGGTTGCAAAAGGCTACTCACAGGAAGAAGGAATTGATTTTGATGAAACCTTTGCTCCTGTTGCAAGACTAGAAGCAATAAGGATTTTCCTAGCCTATGCAGCCCATGCCAATTTCAAGGTCTATCAAATGGATGTGAAGAGTGCTTTTCTAAATGGGGAATTGGAAGAGGAGGTGTATGTAAGTCAACCTCCTGGTTTTGAAGATGATGATTTTCCAGAATATGTATACTTCCTCCTCAAAGCACTCTATGGTTTGAAACAAGCACCTAGAGCCTGGTATGACACACTTTCACAGTTCCTCCTTGAGAATCACTTCACTAGAGGTACTGTAGATAAAACTCTTTTTCATAGGATTGTGAATGGCTCTACAATACTTGTTCAAATATATGTAGATGACATAATTTTTGGGTCTACAGATGAAAAACTTTGTCAAAAGTTTGCCAAGCTTATGCAAAGTAAGTATGAAATGAGCATGATGGGAGAGTTAACTTATTTTCTTGGTCTTCAAGTAAAGCAAGTTAATGAAGGCATTTTCATTAGTCAAACCAAGTACATTAATGATTTGTTAAAGAGGTTTAACTTAATGGAATGCTCTCCTGCCAAAACACCCATGCCTACTGCCACCAAACTTGAATTGAATACTAAGGAAAAATCTGTGGACATTTCAAGTTACAGAGGCATGGTTGGCTCACTTTTATATTTAACAGCTAGTAGACCTGATATTATGTTTGCTACATGTCTATGTGCTAGATTTCAGGCTGATCCTAGGGAATCCCATTTAGTTGCTATTAAAAGAATTTTCAGATATCTCAAAGGAACACCAAACCTTGGCATTTGGTATCCTAGAGAATCTGGTTTTGAACTAATTGGTTATTCAGATGCAGATTATGCAGGATGTAAAATTGACAGGAAAAGCACAACAGGAACCTGTCAATTTCTAGGAAACAAGCTTGTATCATGGTTCAGCAAGAAACAAAACTCAGTTTCCACCTCCACAGCTGAGGCTGAGTATATTGCAGCTGGAAGTTGTTGTGCACAGATTTTATGGATGAAAAATCAACTACTTGATTATGGAATAAGAGTTGAGAAAATTCCTATTTTCTGTGACAACACTAGTGCCATTGCCATTACTGAGAATCCAGTGCAGCATTCAAGGACCAAGCACATTGACATCAAGTACCACTTTATTAGAGAACATGTCATGAATGGTACTGTGGAGTTACATTTTGTTCCAAGTGAACAACAACTTGCAGACATCTTTACCAAGCCACTTGATGAATCCACATTCTCAAGATTAGTAAGTGAGCTAGGTATGCTAAATTTCTCTTAATTATTTTGAGATTTTTGCAAGTTAAAGATGCAGCCAGAAACTTGCTATGTTTTTCTGTGAATTAATTTTCTGATGAAAAAGTGAAATTTTGTCTAAGTCAAAATTACTATGTCAACGAAACGAACCATTCCGTTGACAGTCTTAGCATTTTTCTGGGTGTTTCGTTGATAGCTCTTTTATATCAACGAAACGCGGCTTTATCAAGGAAATAAGACGGGAATTTAACCGCCCAATTTGATTCGTTGATGTAGCGCTTTTTAATCTGAACCGTTGAAACTGCACGTTCTTTATCACGATCTATGCATACACCCCTGTAAGTATAAATCGTGGTAATATTTAATTCTAACGGTTACTTTTTAAGCCAATCAGGTAATTTAGATTAATTATTGGACTTAATTTCTGAGAATTTTTGGGGGAGTATTTAAGAAATTTCAATTTCTTTATTTCATTTCTACCTGTTCTCAAAAATTCCAAAAGTTTTTCTATCTTCTTCTCTCCAACAAGTAATACAGCTCGAAGCTTTTCCTCACTCAACAATGGCACCCATAGTCAAGCTTATGTCTGCTGGTGGGTTCATCTATGAGAAGAACAATTCTATTCCATTTGTTGTTAAGGAGAGTCCGAACAGCATCTTTTTCAAGATGATGGACTTCATGAGGAACTGTAAGTTGGGCTATGCGATGTTTCACTCTACACCACTCTACAATGAAATAATCAAGGAGATTTGGACCTCATGTGGGTATAGTGGAACAAACGGCACACTGCAATTCACTCTTCAAGGTAATGAGTACATAGTTAATTCTGATGTTTTGCAAGCATGTTTACATATTCCTGATAATAACTGTGATGCTTTGCCTACTAACACTGAAATAACTACCATGCTAAATTCTATAAACTACTCTTTGCCTACTGATAACTTAGGTAAGATTATTAGGAGAGGTTTGGTTAGGGAATACAGTTATTTAGCTGATGCATTCATTAAGGTCTTTTCTGGAAAGATTAGTAATTTTGATGCATTAACTAACTCTATGTTAATTCTCCTAACCATGCTTCTAAATGATAGATATTACAACTTTAGCACCCAACTTATGTATGAAATTAGTGCTAAGTTGGGTGATAAGGCAAATAGGAAGAAAAATATCTATTATGCAAGGTTTCTGATGATGCTGGCTAATCATGTTAGTCCAGCACCATTAGTTATCTCTAACCCTACTGCCAGGTTTGAGTGCTTTGTGCAAGAAAAGAGAGTATTGACAGACATACTGAGGCTGAACCACAATGGTGATGTTCCAGTGGTGTATCTGCCAATCATTGAGGTAACTACTGCTATCCCTGTTAGTATAGCTGTTACTTCCGTTGTTTCATCCAATCCAGTTGCTATGGAGTCTGTAGCTGTGACCCAACAGGCTCCTGCCCCAGCAACAAAACCAAAATCTAAGAAATCCTCCAAGCCAACCTCAGGTGCTTCTCAAAAGGCACATGTTGTAAGAACTACCACACAAACTAAGGGGAGTGAGTCTGGAGTTGTGAGAGGTGAGGGAAGGGGTGAAAGTCAAAGAAACCCCAAGGATAAGGAAGGTGAGGTACGTGTTTCCCAGCCTAGCCCCATTGTGTCTTCCCAACAAGGCACAATGAGTAAAATGGATTTAAGCACAAGTCTAATTGCATCCTCCCAAAAGGATGTAATTATTGAAACAAGCTCTCAACCTAAAGCACAGTCCAAAAGGGTAAGGGACACTTCAAGCCCACAGTCTACATTTTCCCAATACCAAAGGAGAGTGAAGCAAAAATCCCAGGTTTCACAGGGTGCACACACACTGGAAGCAACACTTCCAGTTTCTCAAATTCAGTTTGATGTAACCCCTATCATTACTCTGGGGTTACAGTCCCATTCTCTAAACATCAATCTTGAATTATCTCCATCAAATTCACCAACTCAATCTTTAGATGTGGACATGATCCATACATCTATTCCTGATTCTCCAACTCTAATCTTGGAGAAGCCCCACTCTGAAGCTGGTGGCCATCACTTGTTAAGTGATTTGTTGGGCCATCAACCAATTTTTCCTGAAGTTGCAAGGGGATCTGTGGACCAATCTCTCAAATCAATCACCACAGACTCTACTGTAATTTCTCATTCTCAAAGTGCTTTCTTGACTTCATCAACGAAACAGTCTATTTCGTTGACAAGTGTTTCTACATCAACGGTATCCATACCGTTGACAGTTCAAACTACCATTCCGTTGATAGGTCATTCTACACCCCTTATTGAAAATCTAGTTGTTTCCACAACTAGTGTAGATGACCTGGTGGTAGTTGAGACACTTTTAGGATTGAGAGGGAGTGAAACTGAGAGGCTGGCTTGCAGCCAGGCAAAAGGAGAGAATGAGAGTAAGAGGCTGGCTATTTCTTCCAGCCAGACAAAAGGAGAGATAGAGAGTTCCACCTTAGTAGGTGAAGGTGAGGGTGTGAGAGGTGTGAGCCATGGGGAGCCCATGATGCAAGAATATAGAGGAGAGAGAGAAGGGACTACAGGAGTCATAAGGGAGGAAGCAGCCATTGCTAGTGAGTTAATGGAGGTCAATGAGGGAGAAAGGGAACTTACCTTCCAAGAGCATTATCAACAAACTCTGGATAGTATTTCCCTGGATCCTGAGACCTTTACTCATCCTGTGTCAGCCTATCAAGTTTTGGCTCAACAGGGCAATGTGGAGGCAGAGAGGTCACTACAACAAATACATACAACTGCATCAATGCAAAGAGCAAAGGATGCCTTGACCAATCTATCTCCAGGAGCTGCAGTAAGTGGTGAGTTTGATTTCTCTGATGATGAGGACAGCTTTGGTGACAATCAGGTGGCCACTACTTCACAGACTGGGACTTCTGTGGTGCCTCCTACACCAAACTGGCTTTCTCAAGATTTACAAGGAAGGATCTCCCTGGATGCTGCAATCACAAGGCAGTACAATGAGGCCTATCTGGCTCATGAGTCTGCAAATGCCAATGACAAGAAATTCTACAAGGCTATTATGGATTCACTGGAAATCCAAAGGCTACAGATGATGCAGACAAGGATTGAGGCTAGAGAAATCAAGGACTCAATTAGCAATCTCAAGGATGCTAATGACAGGAGGCTAGATGAAAAGCTTCCTCTTCTCACTGTGTCCAAGATGAACAGGTTTTTCACTAAGGAACCTGAGGTGGCTACCTCCTTGAAGACTCTCTCTTCTAGAGTGGACAAGGTGGAAGCTACTTTATCTCAGATGCAAAAGGAACAGGAGAAGCAGACACAACTATTGGCCCAGCTAGTGGCAGCTCAAGGACTCCCATTCATCTCTCTTGATGATAACAAAAAAGGGGAGAAATCTAAGGAGCTAGACATTCAAATCACAAAGGTTATGGTCCCAGCCATTTCCCTGCCAAAGGAGCCACTAGCTATGGGGGAGTCAGGTAAAGCTAAACTGGACAGCATTGACCTGATTCAGCAAGCATCTATGAAGCTACAGCTTGCTGAACAAATTAAAGACCACTGGTCCAGGATAGATGAAAGAGTCAAGAAGTTAGCTGGTACTTCAAAGAGTTCAAATCCATCAACGGATCAAGCTTCTTCTACAGAGCCATCAACGAATGCCATGGTCTTAGCATCAACGGAATGGGAGCCACAGACCAATTCTTCATATAAGGTAGAGCCCCTTCTACATGGAGTCACTCAAGGATCAAGGAAGGAGAAAGGACAAACTTCATGCATTAGGGATGTGGAAAAAGCTACATTGCAAAGAAGCCTATCTCCCAAGTCTCCTGCTAAACCAAAGGGCAAAAATACAGAAAGGACTTTCTATCCTGCACCTTATCCAGATGAGCACAAGCTTCTTGGTCTTCTCATCACAAAAAGCAAGGAAAGCAATGACTATGAGATAAGGAAGCAAAGGGCAATTGTCTACAGGAATGGACAACAAATCTGTGTTTGGGCTGGTCACCCAAACTTTGCTGAAGCTAAAGCTGAAGAGTCAGAAAGAGCAGCAATGCAAGCACTTGCAGTTGCTCAATCTCTTGATGAAGAAGAAAGACAGCAAGAAGAAAAAGCCAGAGAGGAAAGGAGTGCAAAGAAGAGCACAAGGCAACCAAAGGCAAGAGCTAGGAGAAATATAGCCTTTGAGAATGATGACTCTCAAAGTATTGCATCAGACTCTTCTGTACCAACTGCACCTCCAACAATTCCTGATCCAGCTCTAGGGGAAAAGTTAGCCTGTGATCCTAAACATCATGTTAATTTCCATGATCAGCCAATTGAGCCAAAGGAAGAGCCAATTGAGTTTGATGAGGCCAACTTTCCAAAATTCCTCTTTGAGATGGATCCAAAGAAGAAATCTAAGCAAAGGGCTACCAAGGCTAAGCCAATTCTAGTAAGGAGACCACAAGCTGAAAAACCTCCTACCAACCCAGAAGACTTCATCTACATTGCTGATATCAGGGAGGAGTCTGACCTACACATCAATCTTGATGACCTAGTTGAAGTGAGAGGAATTGCAGCTTCTTACAAACTACCAGAGAGATTGGTGTTTGTCTACAAGGGTGGGAGAGAACAGGTTTGGCCTCTACATAGAATTCTGGGAGAAGACTATCAGACACTGCTTTCTGTGTTCAAATGCCTGAAGAAAGATTTTGGTTTTACCAAAACAGCTAAGTCTGAAGTTGTTTCCAAAATCTGCCAAATCAAAGCTAGCTGGAACAAGCCTGGTGCACTTCCCAGAGTATTGAAGGTCCCTCAAACAGGAAAGAAGATTCATCTCCAACCTTTTTGGATGATGGAATTCAGAGACAAGGACAACTGTAGAAGATTCTTCAGAATAGAAGACCAACTGGAGAAGGCATCCAATGAAACTCTAAGAATAATGCAATCCAAGTTGAGGAATGAAGATGAAGAAGAGAAGATTTTCTACAGAAGACTTCAAGCTCAGATTGAGGAGAACAATGCAAGGAAAGGGAAGAAAACAAGACCACAGAGGCAAAGATGAAAAATCTGCTCAGTCTAGAGGAGCAACTCTGTGCACTTGTTTAGTAAGATTTTCTACTTTGTATTTTAATTAAATTCAATGAAGCTCAATGCAATTTCTACTTTTATCATGTGTAATTTGACTGAGTGTTTTTGTTATCATCAAGGCTCTTGATTTATGGCTGTTATTCTATCAGTCATAAATTGGGGGAGATTGTTAGGAATATGTTGTTCTTGATGATAATTTTAAAAACACTTAGTAGATTTTGTATTAAGTCATTTTGTAACTGTCAACGAAATGGCATGCTTTGCAGCATTCCGTTGACAGGTAGCTCATCAACGAAATGAGTGATGTAGCAATTGCACTGTACAATACTTCACAGTTTGATATGCATTTTGATGTATGTATTAGATAGGTTTTCTAAGTCATGTTGACTAAGTACTAGATAGGCAAAATAGGTTGGTTAATTGTAAATATGTTATGCCTTGTAATTTTGCCTAAGTGAAGACATGTCAACGGTAGGAAGATTACTCTATCAACGGAACAAGGATACACCATCAACGGAATGAAGTTTACTCATCAACGAAATGGAGTTTACTCATCAACGAAATGGAGAATAAAGCTATCAACGAAACACATCTCCCTGCTATCAACGAATCATTATTGCTTTTCTGAATAGTTGACAAAGTGATAGTGACAGTTTACTGAACAGATCTAAAGGTGATGTGAAAGTGTACTTTGCATTGGAAACCATTAAAATGGACATGGGAAATAAGGAAACATCCCAGTTTCCAATTGGGCTCTTGGGAGTGATCATAATAAGCATGAAGACAAAAGCAAGGATCTCCAAGGACCACTGGACAAAGGGATGAAAAGCAAACTATTGGCGGTTACCTTTAGTGTACTTTAGTGTAGCCAAAAATAGTATTGTAAACTTGGGGAATATATAACCAAGTGTAGCAGTTAAGATAGAGTAAGAGAAGAAAAACAAATAGTTTGTATTAGCTATCCTTGAGAGCATTCTTCTCTACAACTCTGTAACTGAGCAGCTGTGTACTTGTGTATCACAGATTATTTCCGCAATAAAAACACTTCAGTTGGATCATCAAACAATCCAACTGAATTATTTATATCTTGTGTTTTTATTTATTCAGTTCAGTTTTATTTTATAAAGTGTTTTAAGTTTAAGAAAATATCAAGAATTGTATTCAACCCCCCCTTCTACAATTCTGTTAGGTCATTTGGGATTAACAGAAGTCTTATATATATAAACATGAAGGCATGTAGTTAATGCGATGGTTGCTTATTAATCAAATTTGGCTGAGTGTTTGTAGGCTAGATTATAGTTTTATTTGGTTCAGGATTAGTGCTATTACAACTTGGTTTGGGTGAAAAAAGTTTTGATTTTAGTAGGAAGAATTTCTTTGCAAATTCTGAATTGTTAGCATGGTTGCCTATTAATCAAATTTGGTTGAGCATTTGTAGGCTGTATTATAGTTTTGTTTGGTTCAGGATTAGTGCTATTACAACTTGATTTTGGTGAAAAAAGTTTTGATTTTAGTAGGAAGAATTTCTTTTCAAATTCTGAATTGTTAGCACGGTTGCTTATTAATCAAATTTGACTGAGCGTTTGGAGGCTAGATTATAGTTTTGTTTGGTTCAGTATTATTGCTATTACAACTTGGTTTTGGTGAATTTTTTTTTGATTTTTAGTAGAAAGAATTTCTTTGCAAATTCTGAATTGTTAGCACTGTTTCTTGAATGACTTCCTGTAACTTGAAAGCTGGTGCGACATGGCTATATGCAAACAATGAGTCTTATATGCATCCACTAATTTGCATGTATAAAAAGATATGGAGAAGAAATTAGCAATATGTGAGGCCTATATTAGTAGGAGGTGTTAGCTATATTTGCAAAGAGTGGTGGTGCCATAAAAGCTACAGGTGATGAATGAATGGTCATAGCAACAACAGCCCTGACATCTACAGGTGGTGTTGCTATATTAGGTTTTGATCATTTTGTTCCAAGATGAACAATTTATGATCATATTGTAACAGGTACATTGGTAGTGATATCATTTTCAATACATAAATTACCTCCGCAAAATGATTCTTGATGATTTTTTTTCTAATATAGTGACTTTAAATTTTATTTGCTCCAGATTTGTCAAAGTAAGCTAATTTGTGTAGCTCATTTTTGTCAATTTTTTGTAGTGTTCAGAGTGAGAGTTGTTTTTTTTCCTTTTATCGCTTTCTTAGCTACAAATAATGTGGTTTTAACATTGTTGATCCTTTGTTGTCTATTTAATATTGTTAATTGTTCTTCATTTATTTTCTTTTGTTTCAAAATTTTTCAGTAATATTCAATTAGTAGGATTTTAAATTTCACATATAGTAGAAATAAGAAATTATGTTGATATTTGGATTTAACTTTAATAGTTACCTAATATTATTACTTAATTACTTAATTCCTAATTTTAGTTTCGGTCATAGTTAACGTTTATTAATTTTTAATATTATTACGTTCATTTTTAGCTACTCATTTCTTTATATTTTTGTTTTTTCACCCATAACTAAAGAATCTCATGTGTTTCTATTTGATGAAGAATCCAACGATGATAAACAAAGAGAAAAAATATAATATTTTTACTGTGAGAATATTTTATATGGTATTTTATGAATTGCAATTTTTATAATTTGAAAAGAAAGTTTGTAATGTACATAATTTAAACTTGAGAATTGATTTAGAATACATCTGTAAATCATTTTGTGAGGTGTCAAATAATTTTTTGAATGAAGAAGTGAACAAAAAAAAGGTGTTTGGAATGAGTCAATGAGAGATTGTGTTCTTAACTTTTAATGCATACAAAAAATAAAGATGCAAACATACTTTATTTTCTTTGTATTATTTGTAGCATATTCGGAAAAAAAAATTGTATTGTTATTAATATAAAAACTTCTATTAAAGAGTTAAAAATAGGGAAGCATATAAATGTCAAAAAAGAAAAATATGTTATCCTTTTTAATAAGAGCGAGTCTAGATGTCCGTATGGCAACACCGAGGAACCGTTACAACATAAAATTTAATTATTAACATATATCAACTTTATACTAAAATGAATAAATCTTTACCAAACAACTAAGAATATTTTTATGAAATTCTACACAACAAGGATCATTTACTTAGTACCTTAGTTATTCAGATAAATGTTTTTATTTCAGAAAAAATTATGATAAATGTTCAGATTAATATATCACATTGTTTTATTTTGTTTATTGAATACACAAACCTTTTTTTTCTTTAAATGGATACCGCTTAGTAGCTTTTAAATTGTGTCTTATTTATAATTTTAAAGTTTTTTTTAACAAATTTTGTTATATAAAGATTCTGTAAATGAAAAAACATGAGCTCATATTTTAATTAGCAAGAGGCTAAATGCAACATAAATATCCTGTTATTTAATGTAAAATAAAGCCTTTGTCCTGACGATTTCAAAATATTTTTGAATAATATGTTTATCAATTAACAATAATTTTAGTTTATTGTATTTAATAAAATAATTTTGTTATTGATATTTTTAAAAAAATAAAATTTTAAACTGTGCTTATTTTTATTATTATTAGCGAGCCAGTTACTTAATCGTGTACAACGTAAAAGTAACTATTTTTATTCTTTTTATAAAAATTAGGTAATTCATTTTTGAATAAATAAATTATTAAGAAAACATAATATCTAACATAAATTAATTAAAAGAGACAAATTTTCTTGCATATTTCATAACAAATAGTACTATACAAATACTAAAATGAAATGCCAAACATTCTTCATTTAAATTTATAAGACAATATATTTTGTGATCCTAATTTTGAGTATGTATTTGTAATCTTAAAAATTGGGTCCTCGCTTAATTAAAGAGATTAAGGTAAAGTATATAAAATAAATTTATATTATTTATTGTTGACTAGGTATGTCTTTACAACCCACATATAAATTAAAATATTCATTATATTATTTTGTACAAAAAAAGTTATCGAGATTATTCTACTCTCCCATTTTTCACTCTACTTTGTGATAAATTCAAAATCTAATATAAAAGTGAAGTATATAAATTGTCAATTTTTTTACTTTTATTAATATGAACGAGTCGAGGGGTCGCCGTGAGGCGACGCCGAGAAGCTGTTAGTATATAATTTACTTTCTCCATCCTTCTGATTTGGGCACGGAGGTTAAGAAAAAAATGTTAAATAATAGAGAAAAATAAGAAAAGTCAATTAAGTCATGGCAGTACATCAATATTTAATGCATAAAGTGAGTGTAGTGGATATAATTAGTTTTTATATTATAAAATTTTATTATTTTTGAAATTTTTTGGAATATAAAAAATTGAGAGGTATGTCCATAAAAGAAAAATGTAAATAATGAGAGGGACTGAGGGAACAATAATCAGACTTATTTTATTTAAAATTTTTTTTTTTCTAATTTGTATTAGTTCATATCTCATATTTTTGTGTTAATATTTAACTAATTATAGAGAGTTGTAAATTGAAAATAAGTAAAATAAGTTGCAATACTTCAACTAAATTTAGTTTTGTAGTTTCAAATTCAAGAGAGTTGTTTGCATTGTCATTACAACCTATTTATTAATTGGGTTAATAATCAAGTGATTCACTAAAGTGGGCTCAATGTATCAAGTTGGTCACTGAACTGAAAACGGCATCAATAAGGTCATTAAAGTGGGTTACGGGTACATTTGATTAATTCTGCTAAATTTTTGTTAACGATAAATGATGATGTGTTTAGTATAATTTGATGTGTTTAGTATAATCTGATGTGGCAAGCATATGATAAAGTGTTCTGAATTCCTACATCAGATTATACTAAACACGTCATCATTTACTGTTAACAAATGTACCCGTAACCCACTTTAATGACCTTATTGATACCGTTTTCAGTTCAGTGACCAACTTGATACATTGAGCCCACTTTAGTGACTCACTTGGTCCTTTATTAATTAGGTTTATCTTCATTTAATTAAAAACCATTCATATAATATTTGTATATTATACAAAATTTTATATTAATTACACTATAAATCATTTACACCGTAAACATGATTATAGACCGACAATGATACAATGGTGACTATTTTTTTTCATATATAATATTTTTGTCTACATAATTTCCAAGTATTTCTATTATTATGTATAATATTTTACTAAAATAATTTGAAATTATAATTAATTATATTATAAAGAACGAAAAGAGTAGTTAGACAATAAATTTCTTTTTAGTTAAATAAATATTTGATTTCTCATTTTATATAAATATGTTTTTATTGGTTTGTAAAATTAGGTGATTCTATTTTTAAAAAAATAAATTATTAAAAAAATATATCTAACAAAAATTAATTAAAAGAGACAACTTTTCTTGCATATTTCATAACAAAGTAGTACCATAAAAATATTAAAAATGAAAAGAAAAATAATCCTTATAGTGCAATGTGTTTTGTAAGCTTAAAAATTGAATCCTTGATTAATTAAAGATATTAAGGTAAAGTAAATGAAATAAATTTATTTTAATTTTTTGTTGGTTGACCATATTTTACAACTCACATAAAAATTAAAGTATTCATTATATTATTTTGTATAAAAATGGTACCGTGATTTTACTTCCCCAATTTTTCACTCCACTCTGTGATAAATTCAAAGTGAAGTATATAAATTGTCAAAAAAATTGTTTTTTTTTTAATTTTATTAATATAAACGATTCGAGGAGTCGTCGTGAGGCGGCGCCGAGAAGCTGTTAGTATGTAATTAATAATTAAGCTTATTTTATTCAAAATTATTTTTTTATAATTTATTTTAATTCGCATCTATATTTTCATAGTAGTATTTCACTAATATTAGATAGTTGTATAAATTAAAAATGAATAAAATAAGCAATACTTTGATGTTTTGAATAAATAAAATAAGTTGCTGTTTAATTTAATAAATGTTTTGATATTTTGTTTCTGATGAATTTTTCATTATTGTTTTATTTTGAATATTTGGGATAAGTAGCAAGGATATTTTGGTTTAATGTTAAAATATTAAGTTTGTTTGGTTTTAAATTAAGTACGAGGTCAACGTTATTATGATAGAGACGTATGATATTTTTAGTTTCTCTAATAGCGAATTTAAAATTAAATACGAACGCCGAACATGTAATATTCATAATTTATATGTTAGAAAGAGCGATGTCACTGCCGTAGTATAGATCTAATAAAAAAACATTTATATAATATGAAGATATAATATTAAAAAGTCAAATATCAATTATTAAATAAACAAATATGGTGTGCAAAACACTGGTCATATTTAATCCACGTTGCTTCACACACGTACAATTTTTAAAAAAACATTATTATAGGCACGAGCCATATTTCATTACTTTTTGTATTATTTTTTTTCTTTTTTGGATTGTTTGGATATTTCGGATAAGTACCAGAAATGTTTGGTTTTAACATTAAAATAATAAATTTGTTTGCTTTTAAGAATGTTCGGTTTTAACATTAAAATCTTAAGTTTGTTTAATGTTAAATTAATTATGACCTACTTGACATAATTATGAACGTAGCTTTTAAATTTTACCAAACACTTTTTTAGCTGTTTTTCAGAAAAAAACTGTTGTTGCTGTCTGCAACAACAATGCCAAACAGAATCTTAGTTTTTTGATCCAAAACGTTATTTCAATCCGCTAACTACCAAACACTCATGTTAAAAGGTTTCATTTGGTCTAACCTCTAATTTGCCTCAAACATCTAATTTTAGCTCAAAACTCTAACATCCAAACAGGGCCTTAAGTTTGAGATTTTAATTCTCGTTAACCGGACTCATTAAACATGAACCAAACGACCCCTAAGTTATTTATGTATTGTTTGGTATTACCTGTAGACATCAACAACAACAGTTTTCTATTGAAATATACGTAAAAATTTGTTTGATAAGTTTTAAAATCAGTTTTTCCAAAAAAAAAAAAAAAATCCCTAAAACTACTTTTATTAAAAATAGGTCCCCATACTTCTCAAATAAACAATTTTTAAATTTTTGCAGTAAAAAACTACGATTCAATATCAACTCACCAAATTTTTTTTAAGGGTTAATTATCTTGTTGATCACTAAAGTGAGTCTAAAATATCAAGTTGGTCATCAAACTGAAAATGGTCTCAATCAGGTCACTAAAGTCGGCTACAGGGTACACTCCGCTAAATAAATAATTTTTCTTATACGAAAAATGATGATGTATTAAAAAATATTTAATGTGATATCTACATGGTAGGGTAACATACCCATTTCAGACCATAAAATCAAAGAAATTAGCATTAATATTAGTGTTTTCCGTCCAGAAAAAAGGGGTTAATTATCTTGTTGGTCACTAAAGTGGGCCTAAAGTATCAAGTTGGTCACCAAATTGAAAACGGTCTCAAACAGGTCACTAAAGTCAGTTACAGGTACATTCTATTATATAACTTACTTTTTTCTGGACGGAAAACACTAATATTAATGCTAATTTCTTCGATTTTATGGTCTGAAATGGGTATGTTACCCTACCATGTAGATATCACATTAAATATTTTTTAATACATCATCATTTTTCGTATAAGAAAAATTATTTATTTAGCGGAGTGTACCCTGTAGCCGACTTTAGTGACCTGATTGAGACCATTTTCAGTTTGATGACCAACTTGATATTTTAGACCCACTTTAGTGATCAACAAGATAATTAACCCCAGAAAAAAGTAAGTTATATAATAGAATGTACCTGTAACTGACTTTAATGAACTGTTTGAGACCGTTTTCAGTTTGGTGACCAACTTGATACTTTAGGCCCACTTTAGTGACCAACAAGATAATTAACCCTTTTTTTTAATATTATAATAAAAAAATACTCGCCAATCAAAAATTTTACTAAACAATTAACTTACTTTTACAACTAAACTTTTTCTAAATACACATTTTTTAACTGTACAACAATCATATATATATATATATATATATATATATATACTCTTCCACAGTCATCGTGAGATATCAATCACCTCCCACAATGAAACATAGCGGGAGCAATCACCCCCGTAATGAAACATAATGGGAGTCAATATCACCCCGCAATGAAACATAGCGGCAGTTAAAAATTATTTCATCCCACTTAAACTGGCTTATTTGATTTTTGTTGGTCAAACTGACCAAATTTTGACTAACTTTTAAAAATTATTGGCTTACATTTCTTCAAATCTAAAAAATGTACGTTATAATAATTTATTTATATTTTTTTAGAATATTGTTTTCATTTATTATATTCAAGATATAATATCTATAATTTACATTTCAAAATTAGTTAATTTGACCTATAAAAATCAAACAAATCAGTTTGAGTGGGACGGAGAGAATACTTTACTTGATATATGTATCTTTTCAACGAGAGAACTGCTCATTAGAAAAAAAGAGTAGGTTAATATGAAAATTAATATATAACATAAGTATTCAATATATTAAATTTGAGATTAAAAATGATATCGTATTTCATGGGAGAACGGCTTATTAGAAACAAACGAGTAAAACAAAATAAAATTGATAATAAAATATTTTGAACAATAGTTTTTTTTTTGAGAACAAATATTTTGAACAATAGTTATCCAAACACAATCCCATCATATAAAACATTTGAAGTTTAAATCGAAAATGGTCGTTGAAACAATTTAGCGGCGAAACTGAAACAACAAAACCATTCACCCAGACGCATCCCATATTTACAAATGTAAAAAATAAACACACCACCGACCTTTTACAAAATAAATATCTTGCGTTGTGCGCGCAAAGCAGAAATAAATATAAACTATTATATCATCCCCGATTAAGTTGGTTGATAAAATATTTATGCATACAAAGATCCACGAACCATTCTTCTTTTTGGTTGCCGATCGGTTTTGCATACGCATGAACTGTTTGATCAACCTGGGTTTTGCTTATAATTTGCCAAATATTTACTTCACCAACAATAATAATAATTTTAATAAATTGTTGTTGCTTTTATTATTGTTAAGTGATTTTAAACCCTTCTTTAATCTTGAATCAATCTTTCTTTCGTTATGGCTTCAAGGGCTGACAAGACTAATCGTCAATTGAATCGAGGTTTGTTTTTTTTTGTTTTTTTTTGGGTGTATTTGTGTGATTTTTTGCTGTGATTTTTTTTGTTTAGATTATGTAGTTTGTTTGGTAAAGATCAAAGCTTTTTGTATGAAATGTTGTCGGGTTATGTCTTAATTCAACTGGAACTATATGTTATCTACAGATTTTACATTATGTGTGTGTGTGTGTGTGTGTGTGTTTTCTAGCTCAAATGATGTAGTATGAACTATGAACTGTTTTGCACTTTGTGTCCAAGTAGAGAGGGTGTGTTTGATGAGTTTATGTAAGAAACCAGTTTAACATTTGAACCTGACTTTATATATAGAGAGAATTAGAGATAGATTTCAGAAGTTGTAAAATGGATAGACTAGTTATGTCTTGTACATTGTACCATAGGTTTCCCACATGTACATGAACATGTTTTCGGTGAGGAAATTTTTGTGTTATGTTTACTTTTGAAGTATTAATGATTGACCCTGATTATGCTTTACTTGTAGCTCTTTGCTATTCGAATACTGAAGGCAGGAGTACTGCATCGCCATCTGTCATAGTCATAGGTGCTGGAATGGCAGGCATTGCAGCTGCTCGAGCTCTCCATGATGCTTCATTTCAGGTACTACACATTTGGAACTGTTGAATTATAAAATTGTGTACTGCACAACCTATGGCCGGATGATATGTTTCTAATATTTTAGTATAATTAAATACTTGCTATCACTACAACTGTATCCGGTGCTTCTAGTGAAGATTTTGTTTTATAGGGTTAAATATCAAATTAGTCACCGAAATGGAGGCCGTATATCAATTTTTTCATCAATTTTAACGGGGTCTCATATCAATCACTTAAGTCATAATAAATATCAAACAGATACCTCTAAATGTGTGAACGAGAAGTAAAATAAATTTTTGTTGAGTTGTATACATTTTTCTTCAATACCACCATAATCAAATGAAAATTTATGTATTCTAGTATTTTAGATAATATATTCAGATTTTTAAAATTTTATTTAAAATTTATTTTTGATTTTATAGTTATTTTATTTGATTTAATTAAAAATAAATAGTAAATAAAATTAAAAAAATCTAAATATATTATCTAAAATACTAGAGTTCATGACTTTTCATTTGGTTATGATGACATTGAAGAAAAATGTATAGAACTCAACAAAAATTTATTTTACTTCTCGATCACACATTTAGAGGTATCTGTTTGATATTTATTATGACGTAAGTGACTGAAATGAGACCCCGTTAAAATTGATGAAAAAATTGATATATGACCTCCACTTCAGTGACCAATTTGATATTTAACCCTTTTGTTATATACTGACTACATAAAGACTTGTACATATTACTACTACAGCACAACTACTTTCTTTGTATTTATTATTCAAGGCATTAATGAAATTATTGATATATCATAGCATTGCTTTTCTTCAGGTTGTACTTTTGGAATCACGGGACAGAATTGGTGGTCGAGTTTGTACTGACTACTCCTTTGGATTTCCTGTTGACTTGGGTGCCTCGTGGTAATAGAGATTTAGAACATTCTTCTTTTAAATGCAAAATACAGCCAATAATATCTGCATCCTAAATCTTTGAGAACTGCTTTTAGGTTGCATGGTGTGTGTGAGGAGAATCCTTTGGCACCTATTATTGGAAGATTAGGACTACCTCTATATCGTACAAGCGGGGATAACTCTGTATTGTATGACCATGATTTGGAGAGGTAACAACAGTTCTGCTTTTGGTAATTTACACCAAGTTTCAAGTAGATATTTAAATGGTGTTAATGTCAATTCAAGTCAGGTTTAAACATTTGTTCCAAAAGTGAACCTCCCAGAAACCCTAAGATACTCGACTAACGGGTAGTGGCTTCATTTTATTTGTTCTTCTGTTTTCTGTTTGGGTCATGGACATCAAGTTATTTTTCTTGTTGTGAAGGTGTCTTATCTTATTATGGATCATCTTTTTACTTTTTAAAAACTATTTGTACATACTTAAAGGGTATATACAATGCACGTGAGCGATGTTTCATCATATTTTTTTTACATTTTCAGCTATGCTCTCTTTGACATGGATGGAAATAAGGTTCCTCAAGATTTAGTCACAAAGGTCGGCGAGGCTTTTGAGAGCATTTTGGAAGAGGCATGTCTCCTCTGTTGGTTTTGTTGTTTAATACATTTTTTTATTTTTTTATGCATTTTGTATATTTTCGGTGTAATAAAGTTGATATCCTTTTAAGCAGGCAAATCAAGTACGAGCAGAAAACAGTAAGGACATGTCAGTTTCCCGTGCAATATCAATTGTGTTCAAAAGACGTCCTGACTTAAGGTTTTGCATGTGTTACGATAATTGATTCTTATATCCTCTATTTTATTTTATTTTTGGAATATAAGGATAGTCTTGTTGCAGGCTCGATGGACTGCCTCATAAGGTGTTACAGTGGTACCTATGCAGAATGGAAGGTTGGTTCGCTGCAGATGCTGATACCATATCACTCAAATGTTGGGATGCGGCAAGAATTTTTTTCCCTCGTTTATTTTCATTTTTTTAATTATTTTCTTCCTTCTTTGTTATGCCACAAGCCCACAACACCTGCGAAAATTGTGTACTACTACAAAAGGTTGTCCTAAGTTATTATATGTGTTTCCACTGAATGTAAGATGTCTTATAGACACGTTTAAACTCTTTTCTCTATTCCCATTGGAGTAGCTTTTGTACATTCTTTGAGGTGAATAGAGCTCCACCTACTCTGATGAGATAATACTTCGTCTCCAATTATGTTTCTGAACATATTTCTACTATTTTATTCTTGTCTGATTTGTATTTCAGCACTATAATATATCTTGATATATTTTAATAGCATTAACTTGTCAGCTGCAAGACATCATTTTATCTTATTTTGCTTGTTTCCATACTCAGGAAGAGCTTCTTCCAGGTGGGCATGGGCTTATGGTCCGTGGTTATTTCCCCGTTATAAATACACTTGCTAAAGGGCTTGATATACGGTTGGGTCACAGGTAATAATAGTTAAATACTACAATGACTCCTAATGTATGTAGCTATGTGTGATCATGTGACTTACATTCAGTTCTTCTTGGTATTCTTCAAGGGTTAAAAATGTAGTTAGACGAAACAATGGTGTGAAGGTAACTGTTGCGGATGGTAGAACATTCATTGCTGATGCTGCCATTGTTGCAGTCCCTCTTGGTGTTTTAAAATCTAATTGCATCAAGTTTGAGCCAAGACTGCCTGAGTGGAAAGAAACAGCAATTGCGAACCTTGGGGTAGGAGTTGAGAACAAGATAATATTGCATTTCAAAGAGGTATTTTGGCCAAATGTGGAGTTTCTGGGAGTGGTTGCAGAGACATCTTATGAATGCAGCTACTTCTTGAATCTTCACAAGGCTACTGGTCATGCAGTTCTTGTGTATATGCCTGCAGGACAGCTGGCCCGTGACATTGAAAAAATGTCAGATGAGGCTGCAGCTGATTTTGCTTTTACTCAACTTAAAAAGATCCTTCCAGATGCATCTGGTCCGGTAAGTTGGTCCTCTTAATCTTCCAGTGTGCTTTGTTCAATTAGCTTGACTGGTCTACTGAGTATGGCATGTATATTCCCACATTATGTCATATTCTGACCATTATTATACTTCTCCCCCCCCCCCCCCCCCAACACACCAATATGCAGATTCAGTATCTTGTTTCTCATTGGGGCACAGACGTAAACTCACTTGGATCCTATAGCTATGATGTAGTAGGAAATTCTCATGATCTATATGAGCGGTTAAGGATCCCTGTAGATAACTTATTCTTTGCTGGGGAAGCTACTAGTATGGACTACCCTGGCTCTGTACATGGTGCATATGCAACCGGAGTATTAGCTGCTGAGGACTGCCGAATGCGTGTTTTGGAGAGGTATGGGGAGGTGGATCTCTTCCAGCCGGTCATGGGAGAGGACACCCCGGTGTCTGTTCCACTATTGATTTCACGAATTTAGCTTAAAGGTTGTATATGCCCAAGTTATTTAGGTAAAATACATTTTCTTGTCTTCCGGTGCGCCTTATTATCAGTTGCACTGGTTGATGATTGTATTCTAGCTAAAGTGCCTTTGGTACGCCTTAGGTTACTAAACATATTATCAGTATTTGTAAAGAAATTAAACATGTATGATCTGTGGCAAAATTAGACATCAGTTTAAGTGTCTGTATTTGTTGTGCAACAATGTATCTATTAATGTGTTAATAACAATGTGTGTCCATAATGCAAACTGCAAGCAGTTAATATATATATTTTCTTTTGTTGTACGCTGAAAGCAAGTTATTAGAATATGGTATTACATGGTTTTAGTCATTTTATCAGATTTAAGGAGGATGTCTTGATTTACCAGCTGGATTATCAACAATAAAGCTGCTGCTGTTGTCTTCATATTTAGACTATCATAGTACTGTAAAATTCAGTCAAGTATGAATCACAAAGCCTTGAGAAGCACAAGAACTTCTCAATCGAAATTCCAATGTAAAATCGTGGTTCTTTTTGATTCTGTTAAATTTCGCAAAAGTATAATGCATGATTGCTAGTGGTACCAGTACAAGCTTGCACAATGCTCGGCCTTTGTAGCAACAGAAGCAAACCCTATCCAGCTCGAAAACAGGGTGTTTAAAGTGCAGCAGCAACCTTTATAAGGAAATTAATTCCCAAACGCATACAATTACAAAATCTCATCGATGTGGTTGACTTCTTTCGTTGCTTGTTTCAGGTGCATCACCCTAATTGGATCCATCAGCTTATCTATGAAGTGTCAACAACATGACCATTTTTATCACTTGTTGAAGTCTTTCAGAGATGTGAGGAGTTCTACAAATGGGCTACTGCAAAGTTATAAATTGATTAACTTATGTATGTTCGATCAACTTTTCAAAACATGGATGCTAATCTGTTGTCATGTGACCCCTTAAGAAATGATTTTATGTACTAGATCCTTGTGAAAGGAACTGCTCTGACTACTATGTTCCCATTTCATAGTTTTGATCATTATTATCTTTCAAGTTTAATCTTAATTCTTTTGTGGGAACACGCAGGAAAAAGAGCTCACATGTACATGTAGTTGTACACAAAACCTTTGCTCGTAAGTTCAGTACTGGCATGTGTGCATACGTATTTAAATTAATGTAATTGACCATTACCATAAAGAGAAAAAAAGAGAAAAAATGGTTTAGAGAAGATGAAGAAGCATGAAAAAATGTGTGAAGTAATTAGTATATGTGTCATTTAAGCAAATCAGGCTGTATTCACCATAAAGTACTGTTACTGGGTACAAAGAGATGGAATTTTGTGGGGTTTTGCAGATCCGAGAGTCAAAATTTATTGATCCCTTTAGCAACACAAGAACAAACGGAAGGTTACCAACTGGTAGGCAGGCCCAAGGGTGATTCATCTTCCTCGATGATGAAAGAGTACCAAGTTCCCTAATCATATTTATTAAGATTAGACAAAATTGATGAAGACGACTCAGCCGATTATGCTGAAATCATTGTACTAATTCTAACTTTCAGTAAAAGCAATTCTAACTTGTAATCGTGTCTGTTTGTATTCAGCATTCAGCATATTGTGTTCTGGTAGTTTAAAAGGTCGAAACCAGAACGTGACTGAATTAGAATGCATCTCACCCATATTATATATAAAGCAAAATTAATAAATTCAACAAGCAGGCAAGTTGTATTACTGTACAAGTCCAATTGTAAATGCATAAATGTCGGCCACCATCCGTATATCAGATGGTCATTTGATCATATAAACAACGCTTGTGGAAATTTTAAGAAATTTTAAGAGTACCAAACTATAAACAAGATAGATAGCAGTGAATAGATAATATTGTTTTCACCTCACAGTGAAATGTTCATATTACATGCAAGGAATCTAATATTCTAGCTAAGCAACATATATTCCTAAAATGATCTCTCCACATGACAACAAAATTTGTAATATCACCAGCTAAGTTCCTGAGCTTGCCCCCTTGTGAACAAACTTTGTATGCGTATGCTAGCGAATTATTCTTTGGAGTGTCCTCTCTTGAAAAGCCATCTTTTCTCCAACACTGTTTCCTGCTACTAGAAAAAACATCAAATCAATGAAAAGGCAACACTTAATATTTTACAACTGTTAACATACGAAGCATTAGTTTTTGCACTTTGGCAATATACCACAGCTCAACATAATTTTTGGCTATAGTGAATCAGGGGATAGGATTACTCTACTATATGTACATCAAAAAAACATCACAGATGGCAATTTGGAGGAGATATCTTTCTTATCAGACTTTCCCTTTTTTATGTGATAAACCACCTATTTTATGTGATAAACCACCTAGAGTTTCATCCTCACACCAAAGCAGATCCGCCTTGTTCTTCAAATCTATGACATAGAAGATGACAAAACACGCACTGGCATCAACTTGTTGAAAACCCTATATCCACGTTAAACATGTCCAAGTTCACAGACTTATAAAATATTAGATGGACAGAACTGCAACTTGTGTACTCTTTGGTAAGGTTGCAAGGTCATAGTATTTAAGGCCATGCTCAGAAATAAGTTATCCTCTAGCCACAAAAAACCCATAAAAAGAATCAAGTCAATGCCTAACACTTCACAAAATGAAAAATAGAAAACAAGTCATTCATTCGCAATGCAGGTTTGAAGTAGTGTATTTACAAAAGAACTATTCAGTTCCACCTCTAATAGTAATTAAAATTTAACAGTCCCTAAGGTGAAGAGAGACGAGGAAACAAATTTACCTTCCTATAAGATCAGAAGATGCTATCATCAAATTTGCCAAACCCACTAGACCGGGTTCTATTACTCGAACGATCCGAACGTCCAGAATCTGAACCAAATCCTCCAAAACTACCCGAACGTCCAGATCCTGATCCACCAAACCCGCCGCTTGATCTAGATCCTGATCCGCCAAACCCGCCGCTTGATCTAGATCCTGATCCGCCAAACCCGCCGCTTGATCGACTTGAACTTTGCCCACCAAACCCACCACTTGATCGGCCTGAAGACCCACCAAAACCGCCTGAACGGCCATATGACGAGCCTCCAGAATTACCGCTTCCAAACCCACCATAACTACTGGATCGACCATAACCTGAACTACCAAATCGACCACCCTCCCTACTTCCAGATGATCTTCCCATGTCTCTGAACATGTCTCTGGCTCCAGTATCAACCTTAATACTCGATAGCTGATTACAAAGAACATATATCAGTTTACTAACTTGAAGGATGATATACATAAAGAGAGCGAGATAGAGAGGGGTGGGTGGGGGGGGGGGGGGGGGGGGGGAGCGAGAAATGGGTGCAATTAACTCTGCATATTAATGTTACCCGAATGTTTACGCAAAGGAAATTATTTAAAGCAATGCCACCCAGGAACACCTCAAGTAACAACAAATGAATGGAATATGGATTATAAGAAAAAAAATACTTTACCACACTGATTCCGCAAAGTAATCACTTGCAGCTATTAGTTCCATAAAATGGGATGAAGAAAATGCAAACCAGAAGGGATATTAATATAAATTCTTCTTACCTCTTGAAAACGGCATCCTACATAACTTTCAATACCCTTAACATCCTTAGATTGGTTTGATGAATGAATAAGAATTGCCCTTCCTTTCTTCCCCGCACGACCTGTCCGACCAGATCGGTGCACAAAAATCTCTGTGGAATTTGGAAGTTCATAATGAATCACCTGAACAATATTATGGACTAGGTCAGGGCAAGTAATAATCAAAAGATGCGAACTGAATAAACAACACAGGAAGATCTGAACAAGGAAAACCTGATAGCTAAATTTGAAGCTAGAAAGTTCAGTTCTACCTCATCAATTAACTTCATATATCATTCTCAATTTCTCCATTACAACTCAGATTCATTCTTCTTAAGACATGATTTTTCTAGTTCTATAGTCTCAATGTTATTACGGAAGAAGGGTTGGGGTGATTTGTTTCTCATTTATTATTTCTTCAATTTTTAAAGAAGATTTTTAATAGCTTTCACATAAATCACATCAAAGATTCCAGATAAACTTAATAACAAATGCACAAACATGTTCTGACTCACCAAATCAACATTAGGCACATCTAGACCACGAGCAGCAACATCAGTAGCGATCAAAACATTAAATTGGCCACTACGAAAGCCTGAAAGAGTTCTCTCTCTCTGTGCTTGTGTGATGTCCCCATGGAGAGGCTCACATGGAAAGCTATTCTTCATTGCATATGCTAATCGGTCAGCGTCACGCTTTGTTTGAGTGAACACAATGCACTTACCCCCCTTTGCATGTTCCTGAAAACACCAAGATAAATAAAAGATGTTATAATGTCAATGGTCTAAAATACAAGGATTAAGAAAAATAGAAAATCCAGAGCACCGTGATCATACTGTTACTAGTGGTCCGAGAATTCCAGGTTTGTCATGCATATCTGATACAATTGAATATATTGTGATCCCCTCTGCCAATTTCTGGTTATCTTCTCCAACCTGAAATATACGCTACTATTAGCAAGATTTCAAGAATATAATTAAAGTGATTATATTCTAGAATACTTAGTGTCCTCGAGACATGTCTACATTATGAGATGTTCATTCATCTTCGCACTCACTAGATCAATAGTCAACGGATTTTTTAGGTACTTCCGAGTAAGTTGAACAATCCATTTTGGCATTGTGGCTGAGAACATCAAGGTCTGACGGTTCTGCGGCAGATACTTTAAGATTGTTTCAACATCATCAGCAAACCCAACATTAAGCATTTGATCAGCTTCATCTAAAACCACATACTGAATCTCTGACAAATTAAGTGCGCCCCTCTTAAGCAAATCAATAACACGTCCAGGTGTTCCCACAAGTATATCAATACCATGATCAAGTGCACTCATTTGGCGTTGAATTGGAGTACCTCCATAGGCACAGAGTGTTTCCAAATTGCACGACTCATGGAATTCTTTATCAACTTGACTGGCAAGCTCACGAGTTGGAGCCAAACATAACGCCAGAGGATTCCTTCCTTGTCTGTTACAAAGGAGTAAGCCAAAGATAAAACTTGTCAGGTTACAGAGCTAAATATAAATTATTCATATGCAAAAAGAGTCCCGATGAAAGGAAAAAAAACACATGTAGCCAGCACCTTCAACCAAACATGTTAATTCACAATATGAAAAGAAACACAATATAGAAGAAAACAACTAACCCGTGCTTCTTGTTAAACTGGATGATCTTATCTATAATTGGAATCCCAAAAGCAAGAGTCTTTCCTGTTCCTGTTTTAGCTCGGCCTATCATGTCACGCCCCTGCATAGCTGGTTCGAGCACAGCTTTCTAAAAAGATAAATAAACCAAAAACTTCATCAGGCAAAGAATAAACTAGAAGATCACAGAAACTATGTTTCAAGTCATTAACCAAGAATACAATAACTTACCCTAATTTCATACTACAACACACTACTTATTACCTCGAAAAATTCAATTCTATACACCGTATTTTCATAACACTTACACTTCACTCAAGAGGAACTACACAATCCCACATGCTCAACGTGATCACAGTTAGTACATTACATAACTTTTCGCGATTAAAAGGCTCATAACACCCCAATTAAATCCTTCTAGAAACAACAAAAAATTAGCCTTTACGAAGTATCTCCGTAAATTCGCTATTTCATCACACATTAACTTAAAAGATTCAAACTTTATAAGTAAAACTAAATAATTAACCGCAACGAAAACAAAACAGCAGTTGGATCATACCTGAATTGGAAAAAGCTTAGTAATACCCTTTTTAGCCAAAGCAGTAACAATTTCATCCGCAATACCAAGTTTCGATATTTCGAGACCCTCCTCATCTTTACTAGCCCCTCCTTTCTTCAAATCCTCATCCGAAAAATCATCCACCGCAGCCGATATTCGCGACACACTAGAACTAGCCCTGACACTCAAAACGACATCGTTGTGAATATACCTCCTCGAATTGAACTCAGATGGTGGTTTAGTAACGTTACTTGTGAAATTAGTGTAAGTATTGTTTGTATAGGTGGAGAAATTGTGGGAGAGATTGGTGGGTGGGTTGGGAAGAGAGAGAGCTTGGTGAGTTAAAGAAGCGAGTGCGAGTGTGACTCGCTTTGATCTGTTGAGTGAATTGAGAAGAAAGAGGCTGTTCATTTTGGAGTGAAAAGGGGGGAGAGGGGTTTAATTAGGGTTTAAGGGAGGAGGAGGATGAAATGAGTTTAGGTCGTAGAGAAGAAGAAATGAGGGGTTTTGTAGGGGTGTTTTATTTGAGTAAATAAATCAAACTTATTTTTTATCTATTATTTCTTTTTTAGAACTGAGAAAAATATTCATTTTATGTCAAAGGTAATAAGATATATATTTTTTTAATTCAAATACTATATACTAGTATGAGTTAAGAATTAAAAATAGAAATAAACAGTTAAACCATAAAAGACAAATTATTATTAAAATTTTTATAAAAATAAGTAAAAGGAGTATTAAATATTTTGTTAAAGTATCGGTGTAATGATTAAATAACAAATGAATATAGTTTTCCTAGTTGGGCTTGAGGGCCCTAAGATGACCTAAGTTATCAGAATTTAAAACATTTTTAATACAACATCAATAATAGGAGGTGTATTCTATTATTATAAAAAGAAAAATATTAGAAATCTTAAAAAATATTGTAAATTTATTACTAAATGCTTGTATTATTGGTAATTTTTTTATTAATATGATAGAATCTTGGGCATATACATATGTGTCCTCAAATTCGATATTTGACGTTTCATATCATTTGAGAACAATTTTGAGATATCTCGGCACTACTCTTGCAAAAATGCTAGAAAACTTACCTAGCATAATCTTTAGTCCCCTTCTTATTTCAATTAAAATGAGACGTTTTTAATGTAGTAAATAATCATCAATCACTATTTGGTATTTGAACGAGTCTCGATATTTTTTTAACATATTTTAATGAGTCAAATATTTTAAAGAATATAATATATTTAAAACCCACTAAACAATACAATTCAAATACAAATTTAGAACCTAATTATTTCAAAATATAAAATTATGTTGACCGTCTAATTATTGAAAACATATTTTAATAAACCATGTTTGCTTAAGAATTTATTTTTATTAAAAATAAATAAATATTCTAATTTGAAACACTGTCTAATAATTTTAAAAACATAGTTTCAAGAGATTAATTGTTTTAAAATTTTATCGTAGTTAGAACGCATAAATTTTTATAGTTTAAATATATTTCTATGTTACGTCACTTGAGTATTACAAATTGGGGATTGAAAGTGATATGGGCTGAAAATAATCCTAGAAACATAATTAATGATGTATTAATTAGACGTCGACTGGTCCAAGAATACGGTCCAATAAACAAGGCCTGAAACCCTAATTATTTATTAATTTCGTAATTAATAAATATGGAAAATATACAGCTCATAAAAAGAGTCTAATATGTGATAAATTCTTCAAAAAGTCTGCCTCCTACAAAGAAGGATCTAGAATCTCAATCAAAGGAAATAACTGGTCACAGTCCTTATCGACAGTCCTTATCCTACGATAAGGAAAAGACTTGCTCACCAAGTAATACAATCCTTATCCACCGTCAAGAAGGAGACTTATTCGCTAAGTCTCCCAAACATACTCTAAATACAAGGCTCCTGACGCCTATATAAGGACCCTGATCCTTCACATTAGAACTATGTTTTTTGGCTTGATTCTCAGCAATAGTTGAGATACGTAGGCATCTTGTGAGAACCGATTTAGTCACGAAACACGAGAACAACCATTAAAACTCGAAAGCTCTTAAACCCTGGCAGCAAATTTACAAGTACGTTTTTTATTCCACAACATTTGGCACCGTCTGTGGGACTACAACATCAACCATGGCAAACACACGAAGAACGACTCGAGAAACCCAAACTTCTGAAGGACTTCCTCTTACCTCGGAGGCAGGTGCTCAAGGAAGCCAACCACCGCCAACTACTGGCACTCAAGGGGCAAATATCCCCCTCACCACCACTCAAGGACCGGAAATCCTGATTTCGGTTGAAGGGACGAATCCCCTTTAAATGGTCGTTCATGGACCTAATCCACAAGAGACCACTCTCCAACAACCAATCACAACCTCTCCACTGCTCGTGAATGCACCACGTGGTCTTCAACTTCATACCACGGATCTTCCCCAATACGTAACTCAAACTCTAGGGATGCCAACTTATGGTATGCCACCTCGACCCACGGTGGGCAACAGTGGTATCAATCCAAACTACCATGAAGCATATGTCCCCCCTTACATTCAAGGTTTGGGACCCCAAAACCAACAAACTCAAACTAGACAAACCCCATTGATTCAATACTACTCAAGTCCCTATACTGAGGATGAGAATTACTCAACTGGAGAAGAGAGGGATGTTGCCCAAAGAGAAGACGTCCTTCCCAAACAAATCGGGAACAACCCCAAACTACTAGGGAAAGGATTGCGGCCCATGAGGCAGATACTGCAAGACTCAAGAAATTACTGGCAGAAGAGGAGGCTACAAAAGCACGAAGCCAAGCAACTGGAAGAGTCCCGGTGATCAATTTGGATCCGGCAACAAGAAGAACCAAGAGGGCTGAAGCCCCAAGGGGTGATCCTAATGTTTTGTTACCCCTGGGAGATCTTGATGATCCTACACCGCCTTTTACTCAGGATATCATGAAAGCTAACATATCCAGGAAATTTAAGATGCCAACGATCAAAGCTTATGATGGAACAGGAGATCCCGTAAATCACGCGAGAACCTTCTCTAATGCACTGATGTTGCAGCCGACCAATGATGTAGTCAAATGTAGAGCGTTTCCACAAACCCTAGAGGGCATGGCTCAGCGCTGGTACAGTAGTTTACCTCCCGATTCTATTGGATCTTTTAAGGAGTTGAGTAAGGCGTTTATCAACCAATTTGTTAGTGGAAGGGTGCATGAGAAGAGTTCTGCATCTCTCATGGGAATCCAACAAGGAAGGAACGAAGCCTTGAGAGACTACATAAATCGATTCACTAGAGAGGCCCTGAAGGTCCTGGATCTGGAAGATAAAGTAGCTATGATAGCCCTACAACAAGGAACCACTGATGATCACTTCAAGAGGTCCTTGGCAAAGCATCCACCCGAAAGCATGTTAAAGCTCCAAGATAGAGCCGGAAAGTACATCAAGGCTGAAGAAAGCATGAGGAAGTATGAACCCACTACTGGTGGAAGTGGAAATTCAAAGAAAAGAAAGGAGACCCAGGAATATGATGTTAAGGAAAAGTTTCCTAGAACGTTAAAGGATTCTGATTCTCCGCCTAAGAAGAACAATTTCGGACCAAGGTTCACGGAGTATGCAAGATTGAATACTCCCAAGAGCCAAATTCTGATGAAAATAGCAAAGGAAGAAGATCTTCGATGGCCGAAGCCACTAAGGACTGACTTGTCTAAAAGAAACCAGAACCAATTTTGCCGTTTCCACAAAGAAGTTGGTCATGACATAGATGATTGCAAACAACTGAAAGATGAAATTGAGTTTTTGATTCGAAGAGGAAAGCTTAATAAGTTCACTAAGGATGGGAATTATGGGAGTCAAAGAGGAAACTATGAAAGGAAGGATTACGATAAAAGGGACAACGATCAGGATCGCAATCCCAAACCCCGAGAGCTAGTCATCAACATGATATTTGGAGGATCAACTGTTGTTGGGTCTTCCTGAAACCCAAGAAAATCTTATGACCGTTGTTGGAGAAGCACTGAAACGTGCCAGGACGGAAATAACAATAAGTTTTGACGATTGTTGGGATTTATGGGTGATAGCATAGGAACAACTTAACTTTGTATATACTTAATTTTTTAATTAAGTAGAACATACTGTCACAGCCAAAGTATGTTCTTGTAATCAGTATGCAATGTTATTTTAATTGTGTAATTTGGAAGAAGTTCACTTTCTGTGTTCAAGCCTCAAAGAATGCATATTAGATGACAGCATGAATAAAGGTTACTGTCATAAGTATTGACAGTAAGATTACAAGAAGACAGAATGTTGCAAGTCAAGACAGCATATTCACTCTGACAGCAACATTGGCGGAAGACTACGCGACAACAACTTTAGCCCTCGACAGCAAGTTTGGAAACCTCGACAGCACACTATGCGGGGAACTCCTACTGTCACCAAAAGCACATTCCTGTGACAACAAGCTTTGCGGCAAAAGTAACTGTCTCAAGAAAGATCCTTGTTCTAGGTATCTTTCTCAGTCAAATCCCGTGACAGTTTCAATGTTCAAGAAACAGGCGTGTTGCAGTATCCCTAAGCTGCACCAAGTCTGCAAGACTACGACAGAAGCTTCAAGCACTGCAAACAAAAGCGAATCAATTCAAGAGCAAGGTCAAGTCTCTATTTGCTGAATTGTTTTAGCTAGAAATAGAATGAATCTAGGTTGCTTTCTTTGTAATGTATATCTGACATTGTTAGCAATTTAGGAAAGTCACATGGGTAGACACTTTGTAAGAAGCTGCAACTTGATAATGACAGCAGCTTCACAGACCCATGTTGACAGTGATAGGATTAGTTTTATACTTAGACTATTAATTCATTCTAGGGATGTAACGAAGACAAGCAAGTGTCTTGAAGAAAAACCGAAGCTCAAGAATTCTCTCTTGAGGTTGTAGCAACACTTTGCAAAATAAATAAAACATTTATTTTGTGAATCCTGTCTTCTCGATTATACTGTTTGTGAATGCATACATATTATTGATAACATTAAATCTTAGTTTTGGTTGTTGAAACTGAGATTGAATTTTATCAGTATTGCATTCATCCCCCCCCCTTCTGCAATACACGAGGACCAACAACGATTCTGACCTAGAGGGAGTGAAATTTCCCCATGATGATCCCCTAGTATCGTACATGTGATAGGCAATTCTGAGACGAAGAGGGTTTTGGTTGATAACGGAGCTTCGGTAGACATCTTGTTCCATGATGCTTTTATCAAGATGGGCTATACTGATTCTCAGTTGACACCTTCAAATATGCCCATATATGGATTCAATGGATTAGAATCGAAGGTGGAAGGTACAATCCAACTCCCTATGACAATGGGGCAAGATTTGAAAACGAATACTCAAATGTTGAACTTTATAGTTATAAAGACAACCTCGACCTACAATGCGATCCTAGGAAGGACGGGTCTTCATGCATTCAAGGCTATTGCCTCGTCTTACCACTTGAAGATCAAGTTTCCAACGAGAAATGGGATTGGAGAGGAACGAGGTGATCAAAGGATGGCCAAGAGACCATTTGGTGTTCAGGAGGATGATGTCCCTGAAGAGACCATTCCTGAAGATATCTTTGGTGAGGAGGAAGTTGAAGAGGAAGCTGACTATGTTGAATGGGATGAACAAGATGAACTTTTCAACCCTGACCCTGTCTTTGAAGAAGAGCTGAGGAAGCAACAAGAGGAAATAAGGAGGAAGCAAGATGAGAATGCCAAGGTCTCTCGGATAATTTCTGAAAAGCTTGAAATTCACAAAGCTGAGCATGAAGAGAAACAACGTCTTCATAGCTTAGAAGTCAAAGACCGGAAGCTAGACATCAGGTTGAAGAAGGGTGATAAATGGACCAAAACAAAAGAAATGTTTGCACTCCCTCAAAAAGGATCAAACAATGATCGGGAGTTTATTGGTCTTCTTCAAAAGTTTAAGAAAGTCAATCTTGATAATTCAGTGTACATGAAAGCTTTACAAGAAGAAATCTTAAGGATTATCACTGGATTTGACAGAGTGAGAAATGAGATGATCATCTACGTATCTTGTCAAAGTATAGGATCTCTCACCGTCTCTCTGGATTGTTTTGCTGGCAAATCACTGTCAAAGCTTTGGGTTCTCATGAGCAGAGTTAAAGAATCGTCACATTTGAATGTACTACTGCATGAGCAGCTCAAAGAATATGATATAAAGGCCAGTCCTCAGGTTGTAGATGTTCCATTTGAAGTCAAGTTTTACAAAGGTAGAGAACTTCAATCCTGCGGAGTGGATCCTGTTTCTTTGAAGACCTACCCTGCAATGCATTTGATAAAGCTGGAGAACATGATAAGGACCACTGGATTTGCTTCAGAAGAAAAGACTAAAGTTGCTGACATTATTCAAGACTATTGCATAGCCAACATAAAAAGGTATCGTCAGTTGAAGAAAGTCACAACTCAACCAGTCAGACCAGCAAATCTCACATCTGAAAGTGATCGTGTCTTGGACAAAGACTTGTTAGATGCTTTGGAAGAAGGTGAAATGAGTGATCAAGAAGAGTGATCACAAGCTCAATTTGTATTGTAATATGTTTAGAGCTTAGGTAAATCAAGATAGGATCAATGTATTCATATGTTCAGTCTAGAGGAACATCCATCTTGTATTTATCTTTAATGTTTGAATCTGGAAATGTTATATATAAACCAGAACTTTCTTTTATTATTTACTTGGCTCTTAAAGTCTTATTTTTTACTTGTTTAATTAGTTGAGTTAACCTCTAAGTATTTGGTTGTTATTCTCTAAAAACAAATAGGGGGAGATTGAAAGGCATATGTATAGGCCTATTTGTAAACATAGATGTTAGGATTTATGGGTGATAGCTATGAGACAACTTAACTAGATATTTTATGTACTTAATTTTATTAAGTATGAACATACTGTCACAGGCAGAATATGTCTTTGTAACCGTTTTGTTTAGTACAAATAAGATTCTAGTGCATCTTGGTAGAAGTTCATTTATTTGTTCAAGGCTCAAGAAGTACTCAAGATGGACAACAAGAATAAATATTACTGTCATAACGTTGACAGTAAGGTTACAAGAAGACAGCATGTGGCAAGTCACGATAGTACATTCACTCTGACAGCAACATTGGCGGAAGCCCTCAGACAACAACTTTACCTTAGCCTGACAGCAAGCTTGGAAATCCTGACAGCACCTTCTGCGGGGATTTCTTACTGTCACCAAAAGCGCATTCCTGTGACAGCAAGCTCAGCCATCATGATACTATCATGAAGGGATAACATTTGTATTGGGGAACAACCCAGTCAAACTTGTGACAGTTTTGATGTTCAAGAAACAGGCGTGTTGCAGTATCCCAACACTGTAACATGTCTGCAAGACTACGACCGAAGCTTGAGAGATCACATGACAAAGCTCACCAATTCCAGAGTATGACAAATCTACATCTACTGAATTGTGTCAGCTTAAAATAGAATGTTTCTAGATTGCTTTGCAATATACTAATAAGCTATTTGTATAGCAATTTAGGAAAGAATCACGGGTAGACAATTTGTAAGAAGCTGCCACATGAAAATGACAGCATCTTCACAAGACCCGTGTTGATAGTGATAGGTTTAGCCTACTTAGTCTATCTCTCAATCCATTCTTTGTAATCACTCGAGAAACTGAAGCTCAAGAAAACAAACATTTTCTTGAGGTTGTAGCAACCCATTGCAAAATAAATAAAACATTTATTTTGTGAGAATTACTTGTGTGTCTACTTGTGTTTGCATTCGATAAACTGATAATCCTTAATCTTAGTTTTTGTTATTGGAACGTAGATTGAGATTTATCAGTATTGCATTCAACCCCCCCCCCCTTCTGCAATAGTCAATGACCAACAATAGATGATACAACTCAACTTAAACAAGAATGTAATAAGTAAATAATAATTCAATTGTCACTGGAATCTCAGAAGGTTATACCAGTCAAAAGAATGAAGATTAAATTCAACCTACAGACTTGAAGTAATTCTACATTGAAAGAAGTTCATTTATTTGATCAAGCCTCGGTGAAGTATTCAAGAAAGTGGATTTATTAAATTGACAGAGATTTCTACAAAGTGACAGCAAATGTACAGGTTACAGTGTTTGTTAAAGTCAAAAGAAAAAAGACCACCACTTAAAGTCAAAAAATGAAGAACCGTCATTGCAGTTAGTTACTCATGAACCAGACAGTACATCGAGTGTCAACACCAAACAGTGAAAGTTCGTCATTATTTTCAATGGTTCAAAGATTGATTCTGATATAAAAAAATAATATTAATTCTCTTAATTAATTATATCAATTAATTAATTTATCCAGTTGAAGAATTAATTTATTCTTTAAATTAATTATGAGATTAATTAAGTATTTTAGAATTAATATATATTTATTTATATATATATATGACTTAATATTTACACTTGCATGACTGTTAGAGGACAGTCATACAAGCTTAAATGACTGTCATACTGACAGTCATACAAGGCTTAAACAAAGTCATGCAAGTGTTATTTTCTAAGTCATACAAATCAGTTTCTATTAATGGAAAAGCGATCAGGCAGTGACTTTTGTTATCAATACAAAAGCAAATCAAAGACAGAAAGATATGATATCAAGCAGAACATTACATCTTCAACTACTGTCTTAAACACCTCAACTGCCAGAATCATTTCTTGATCAAGTGAATTAATTTCTTGTATTGATTGTTATATCCAAACCACTAGAAATCAATTACTTGTACGACTTTGACTATCTAGCGGATCTTTATCCCTGGAATTTATCTCGAACTATATTTTAGCGTTCTATCTTTTTATTACAAAAATAGATAAGTTCATGTCGAATTTATTCTAAATTTGTTTTAATTAGTTTGAGATTCAATCATTGTAATATGTACTGTATTTGTAACACCTTTCAAGTTTAATATAAGTTATATTTAACTTGAATTTTGTTTCATTTAATTCCTCAATAATTTGTTATTGGATTGTAAAATCATACGCCAAACAAATTCAATAAAACGGTACTGTTTGTATTCAACCCCCCCCCCCCCCCTCCCTCTACAAAATTATCAGGACCTAACAAAAGTAATACACCTAAAACATCAAAATCACTTAAAAACGTAGGTATTCTTTGTTTCAACAGTAAAAACTAAACAAATATACCTTGATTAGAGCTAATTCGCTACAAATCCTCTCTAATCATGTTACATAGTAGTTTTAATTACAAATTTTTTAAAAACAAATACCTAGATTGCACCTAATACACACATAAACATCAAAAATCACTTTTAAAAATCAAAATAACACACCTAAAACATCAAAATCACTTAAACATGTAAGTATTCTTTGTTTAAACAGTAAAAGCTGAACAAATATACCTTGATTAGAGTTAATTCGCAACAAATCCTCTGTAATCATGTTGAATATAGTTGTAAAACAAAATTTCACCAACAATTTCGTTTCAATTGACAAACACAGTTCCAAAAGTGCACAAACTGAGATGAAGAGATCCGATTGAGATGTGATGAAGAACGAAACCAGAGATGAAGAATGAAACAAGAGATGAAAAACGATAAGATGCGAGAGAACGAGATGCGATGAGAGAGATGCGTTGAGAGAGAGAGATGAGAGAGAGACAAAAATACGTATATTAATGTGTCTCTGTATGTTATATTAGTCAAAATGATCAACGAACCAGATTAAAAAATATTATAAAAAATTGGAGGGCCGTGATTAAGTCTCATTTCTCATTATAAGAGGGGTTCTCATTTGATCACTTGTATATATATATATATATATATATATATATATATATATGGGTCGGCTCAATAAGGAACTGGCTTAAGTAAGTAACTAGGTAACTAAATCTCAACCATCAGATTAGACTAACCGACTTCCATCCTATTTGCACGGAGGGCCACACGTCTGTTTCTTTTCGTTGGCACCCTCTGTGTTAATTTAATTTTTAAATACTTTTAATTTGTAAATTATTTTTACAAATTTTATGTTGTGTTTTTAAGTTAACCCAAAATTTTATGTTTTGAATTAAAAAGATGGATTTTTAAGTTCTGTATTTTATAGATAATTTTTAAATATGTTCAGTATGTTCTGTATTTTTTAAATTCTGTACATTTGGTATTTTTTTCATAGAAAAGTATGTTCTGTATTTAGTAATTAGGGTAAATATGCACAATAATCAATAAGTATGTTCATATTTTCAAAATTAATTTGACAAATAACTATGTTCTCTATTTTATAAAAAATAAATAAACCCTATGTTCTGTATATTTAAAAAGTAAATTTTATAACTACATGAAAGGAATATGTTTTAGCCTATTTGTTTACATCGAGGAATTAACTCAACATTAAACAAGTCTGTAATAAGTAAGTAATAATTCAAATTGTCACAGGAATCTCAGAAGATTATATCTGTCAAAGAATGAAGATTAAAGTCATCTACAGACTTGAAGTGAGTCTACATTGAAAAAAGCTCAATTTATTGATCAAGCCTCAATGAAGTATTCAAGCTCAGTGGATTTATTAAAGTGACGGAGATTTCAAGTGGTGACAGAAAAAGATACTGATTACGGAGTTCTTGAATGAGAAGGAAGTGAATCACTTCTTAAAGTCAAACAGATAAATAATAGACATTGTCGTTAGTCACTCATGAACCAGACAGTGCATCGAGTGTCAATGTACTATTATGTTTGTTCATTATCTAAGTTTTAAGTGATTCTGAAAATGTTTAAGAAGTCAACTAATTCTATTTATTCTCTTATAAATAATTTATATTATTAAGTATATTATTTATTAATTTAATTCTGTGAAGAATTAATTTAATACATAATTTATTTAATTAATTATTTAAATTAGAATGGAAATGAACTAGGAAGACTTAGGTTTGAACTAGGAAGACTTAGTTTATTAAACTAGGAAGACTCACAAGTGAGTCTTCCCGATTGTCTTCCTAAGCCAAATCTAAGTTTTCCCGATTGTCTTCCTAATACATTCCTTGTCTTCCCGAAAGTCTTCCAAGAGCAAATGGTTGTTTTTCTGCTTGTCTTCCTAGTGCAAATGTATTCTGTTTAAAAGTAACTTGCACGTGGGATGACTTAATAGAAAAGCAATTGTATTTATACAAAGATAGAAGACTGAAGACATGTACACATTCATTACAGAAGAAAAAAAGACATAGAACATCATCATCAAATTCACTATGTCTTCATTACTTCCTCAAACTGTCGGAGCTATTAATTCTGCCAGTGAATTAATTCTTAATTTGTTCTTAACATTAAATCCATAAGAATCATTTCACTTGTACTGCTTTAGCTTTCTAGCGGATCATAATCCCTAGATTTTATATCGAACTACTTTTTAGTATTCGATCCTTTTTATTACAAAAATAGATAAATTCATGTCGAATTTATTCTAGATTTGTTTTATCAAGTTCTTTGTAATCAGTGATCAAAATTGTAACACCCCTCAAGTTTAATAGAGTTTCTATTTAACTTGAATATTGTTTCAGTTTTTATTCCGCATTAATTTGTTCTAAATTATCTTATCTTAAAAGAACAAATTTCGATAAAACGGTATAGTTTGTATTCAACCCCCCTTCTACAAACTTATCAGGACCTAACAATTGGCATCAAAGCCTTTTGATTGATATACAAATCAAAGATCCAATTGTTTTGAGATTTTTTTCTTAAACTCTGAAATTTTTATCATTCCTAAAAATCTCAAAAGATGTCTACTACACAGAAAGTGGGTGCAGTCAAAATCCCAATGTTCAGCAAGGAGCATTATCCTATGTGGAAGAAGAAAATGCTCCTATTTCTTAAAGTTGTTAATCCTAAATAATTTGATGTGCTGAAGAATGGTCCCAAACTCCTTATGATTATTGAGGGAGAGCTAATAGAGAATCAGATTGTTACTAGGGCTGCTAGGATGTACCCTAAGGATCCCAAGGACTACAATCCTGATGAAAAAGAGGATGTTACCCTGGATGCATGTCTACAGTTGATCCTTGTTGATTGTCTTGATCCTATCATGCATAATCATGTCCTAAACTGTGATATTGCCAAACACATTTGGGAAACTATAGAGATAATCAATGAGGGGACAGAGGAAGTTAGAGAGAATAAGCTAGAAATTCTCACCTCTCAATATGAGCATTTCAGATCAAACCCTGGTGAAGGTATCTCTGAGGTTTTTGAGAGATACAACAAATTAATCAATGATATGAATCTCAATGGGAAGCGCTACACTATCAAGGAAATTAACAAGAAGTTCCTACTTACACTTCCACGTCATTTGGAGCACAGAATATCTGCCATTAGAGAAGCAAGGGATCCGGGAGAGATTGCTTTGGAAAGACTGTATGGTGTTCTAAAGACCTATGAGCTGGAACAGATTCAACATGATGAGTTATATGGAACTGGGAGGATAGTTAGTACTTCTACTGCATTGGCTGCTGAAGTCCCACAGAAACTGGAAGTGAAGGCTGTTCAACCTTCCAGTTCTAACATGAATGTTATTGATGCTGAATATGGATTAACATCCATTGATCAATCTGGTGGTGACTTCTATTCTTTAGAGGAACTTGATCAGCTGGAGGATGGTGATTTGGCTTTGATAGTCAGGAAGTTTGGGAAGTTCAGATTCAAAAGGAATCCCAATCTTAAGTTCAGGCCCAGATTTCAGAGAGGTGGATCTTCCTCTTTAAGTAGCACAAGGGGTGGCTACAAAACTGGAACTGTGGATAGGAGCACAATCAGATGCTACAATTTCAATGAGTTGGGTCACTTTGCTACTGAATGCATAAAGCCAAAGCAAGTGACAAGAAACACATTTGATTCTAGCAAGAAGAACAAGATTGGGAAAGCCTATGTTTCTGAAGGAAAGAGTTGGGATGACACTGACAGTGATGAAGAAGCAGGTGAGATTGGGAACATTGCTTTAATGGCTAAAGAGGAAAGCACTTCATCTAGATACATGTCAGAGGTAAAGTTCACTGACACTGAAATGATTCGTCATCTTAGTGGTACTATTTCTTGTGCACGCACTTAAAATGATAGAATAATTCTTTTGAACAGAGCTCTTGAACAGGAGATAAAAGAATTAAAATTAGTGCATGTTAATCAGGATGAACTTACTGAGAAAATTGCATTTCTTGAGAATAGGGTTAAATGTTATATTCAACTGGAAACCATTCTTAAAGAAAAGATTAGTTAGCTTAATACTAAAGCCAATGCTTACTATAATTCCTGCAAGACTGCTAAAGAGATTTTCAACCAACAAGCTACTGGTAATCATGTTAGTATAGGTTATGGTTATAATGAGGCTGTTGGATTGCTAGGCATTAATACCCCTAATAGAGTCAGTGCTGAAGAAAGGGGTATTCCATATGTGCTTAAGGGTATTGAAACACCCTTCTTTAGAGAGTCCCAGGCAGAACCTCTGAATGAACACTCTATCATCATTGCAGAGGAGATTCGTGAAGAAGATCTTGCTTTGGAAGTTGAACAGTCCAACAAGTGTATATCCGATAAACCAGTCAAAGTTGTTGCAACTAAAAAGACTAAATCAGATGTCCATAAGTTGGATCAAAACAACTGTAGTACTAACATGCCTGCTGTTAATTCTTCTCATAAAGCATGTGGTGTGATTAATTGCATGTCTTGTGCTTTCAATGTTATGTATGCTTATTTTAATAGTAAGCATGTATCTGATAATAAGACTGCTCCACGTCAACATGTTAATAATAAGAAGCATGTTAAAGCTAAGACTACTAGTCCTCCTAAGACTAGAGTGGATTCATTTATCCCTAAGCCTACTCAGAAATGTGTTAAGGCTGGCTATAAATGGAAACGCTCTTTTGTGAAAGAGGTTGAAGTAGTAGTGGCTAAAAAGGTTGTTTTGCCTGACAAAGGCCAGTTCTTTAAGTATGTCGGACCCAATCAAGTTTGGGTTCCGAGGAAGGACTAATCAATTTGATATTGCAGGGAGTTAAACATGTAAACCGTGTTATGTGGATTCTTGACAGTGGATGTTTAAGGCATATGACCGGAGATAGAGCCCTGCTATCAGATTTGGTTGAGAAAGCTGGCCCAGTAGTTACCTTTGGAGATAACAGCAAGGGTATTACGAAAGGATATGGCTGTTTGAAGTTTGGAAATGTTATCATTGAAGATGTATCATTTGTGGAAGGTCTGAAGTTCAATCTTCTCAGCATCAGTCATTTCTGTGACAGAGGATATGATGTTTCCTTTGAAAGAGAGAAGTGTCAGATCCTTCACAAGAAGAATGGAAAGCCTGCTCTTCAAGGAGTAAGGAAAGGTGACTTGTTCATAGCTGATCTGCACTCATAATCCCAAGATGAAGTTAATTGTTTTTATGCTAAAGCTTCATCAGATGAAAGTTGGCTATGGCACAAGAAGATGTCTCACCTTAACTTCAAAACCATGAACTCTTTAGTCAAGAGGGAATTGGTTAGAGGTTTGCCTCAGATGGAATTTACACAGGAAGGACTGTGTGAGGCATGTCAGAAAGGAAAGTCAAAGAAAGCTTCTCACAAGGGCACTGACACATCATCAATAACTGAACCACTTCAGCTGCTGCACATGGATTTGTTTGGTCCAGTTAATGTGATGTCCATGTCAAAGAAACAATATGCACTTGTGATTGTTGATGACTTTTCAAAATATACATGGGTTTTATTCCTACATTCCAAGGATGAGACCCCACACCTGGTGATTGACCATGTAAAGTTGATTGAGTTGGATTCTAGATTCCCTGTTAGAGCCATAAGGTCAGATAATGGTACTGAATTCAAGAATGCAATTCTAAATGACTTTTGTGCTAATAAAGGAATAACAAGACAGTATTCTGCCCCTAGACCTCCTCAACAAAATGGAGTAGTGGAAAGAAAGAATCGTACATTGATTGAAGCTGCTAGGACTATGTTAAGTGAGTCTAAACTTCCAACGTACTTTTGGGCTGAAGCAGCAAATACAGCTTGTTATACTCAGAATCGAACTTTAATCAACAAGGACTTAATGAAGACTCCGTATGAGATCATGAACAACAAGAAACCAACTGTCAAGTACTTTCATGTATTTGGAGCAAAATGTTTTGTGCTTATAGATGACAATGTGAAACGTGGCAAGTTTGATGCAAAGGCACAAGAAGCTATTTTTGTTGGTTATTCCAGAAGATCTTACAGAGTCTACTTGGTTGGCAGTCACACAGTAAAGGAAAGTGTCAATGTTACTTTTGATGACACTAAGTTCCCTAATATCCAAAAAGAAGATTCATCTGAGAAGCTGAAGTTTGATAACTTGCCAGACTCAGAATCAGATGATGTAGCCCCACCTGAAGTTATTGCTGGTAATGATAATAACAATGATGATAATGATCATGGTGGTGGTGGAAACACTGGTAACAATGGAGATACCACCAACACTGGAGAAGAATTATCAAGGCAATTAAACAACAACTCAGGGGGAGCAAATGAAGGATCATCTAGTCACTCACAACATCAAAGTGAATTTCAAGGCGAATCATCAAGATCAAATCTTCCAAGACAGGCTGTATGGAATAGAGCTCATCCCTTTGAGCTGATCATTGGTGATCCAGGTGTTGGAGTTAAAACTAGAAGTGTAACTCAGAATGAATGTCATTATTCAGCATTTCTATCTGAAATGGAGCCAAAGAAAACTGAGGAAGCACTGACTGATCCAGATTGGGTGATTGCTATGCAAGATGAACTCAATCAGTTTGAACAACAGCAAGTCTGGAAGCTGGTACCTAGGCCAAAGAACAAGAAAGTAGTTGGTAAAAGATGGGTATACAGGAACAAGCTAGATGAAGATGGCATTGTTACAAGGAACAAGGCAAGACTGGTTGCACAAGGGTATTCTCAAGCTGAAGGCATTGATTATGATGAAACCTATGCACCAGTGGCTAGACTTGAGGCCATCAGGATGTTCTTAGCATTTGCTGCTTATTCCAATTTTAAAGTCTATCAGATGGATGTTAAGAGTGCATTTCTGAATGGTGAGCTTGATGAAGAAGTTTATGTGGAACAGCCCCCTGGCTTTGAAAATCAGGAGCTGCTGGACTTTGTGTACTTTCTCTTCAAGGCTATCTACGGTCTCAAACAAGCCCCAAGAAAATGGTATGACACTCTCTCTGGTTTTCTTTTAGAAAATGGTTTTGTTAGAGGTATCATAGACAAAACTCTTTTTTCAAAGAAACACAAAAGTGATATGATATTAGTCCAAGTCTATGTGGATGACATCATATTTGGGTCTACTAATGATAATCTCTGTAAGAGATTTGCTGAGCTAATGCAGAGTAAGTTTGAAATGAGTATGATGGGAGAGCTGAAGTTCTTTATTGGATTGCAAGTAAGTCAAAGGTCAAATGGTATATTTATTTGTCAATCCAAGTATCTCAAAGAACTCCTCAAGAAATATCACATGGAGGATTCAGCATCAGCAAGGACTCCATCTTCAACAGCAATCAAACTTGGAGCTTCTGACAATTCTATCAAGGTAGATGTTACAAGCTACAGAGGTATGATTGGCTCCTTACTCTATCTTACTGCTAGTAGACCAGATATTATGTATGCTACATGCTTGTGTGCAAGGTTCCAAGCGGACCCTAGAGATGTACATCTCGTTGCTGTGAAAAGAATCTTGAGATATCGTAAGGGTACACCTAATTTAGGTATCTGGTACCCTAAAGATTCTGGTTTTAATCTTGTTGGATATGCAGATTCTGATTATGCAGGTAGTGTTGTGGATAGAAAGAGTACCTCTGGGAGTTGTAAATTCCTAGGAGGTAGGTTGATTTCCTGGTATAGCAAGAAACAGCAAACAGTTTCCAATTCAACAGCAGAAGCTGAATATATTGTTGCTGGAAGCTGTTGTGCTCAGATCTTATGGATTAGGAATCAATTAAAGGACTATGGCTTTGCATTAGACAAAATTCCCATTTTGTGTGATAATACAAGTGCCATAGCAATCTCCAACAACCCTGTACAGCACTCGAGAACGAAGCACATTGATATCAGGTATCATTTTATCAGAGAGCATGTCATGAATGGAACTGTGGAGTTACACTTTGTACCCACAGAAGAACAGACTGCAGATATATTCACTAAATCTGTTGACGAATCCACATTTATCAAGTTAGTTGGTAAATTGGGTATGTTAAACAGTCTTAGTGATTAACTATATCTCTGTCATGTTTGTTCTTTCAAAAAGTCATTTTCTCTTGTCATTTAAATGATATTTACTGTCAATTCTCATTTAATATTACATGCTTGTAAATTTAAATAGCTCTAAATATTTTATTTTCTTTAAAAATATTTTTCTCATATTTTTTAAGTGGAGAAATGTATTTTTATTGAAAATATATTTATTTAGAATTATTTAAGTGTTTTTCAGATTGTAAATATTATTGTTTAAATAATTCTGCAAGTTTATAGTATTTTTATGCAATTTTATATAATTCTGCATATTTTTCTAGAATTTATGGAATTTTCTGTGAATTTTTCTAGATTTTTATAAATTTTTCATGCATTTTTATTACTTTTATGCATTTTTCTGTAAATATTCAATTAAAATTCTGAGTTTTCCTAAGTCTTCCCAGTTTTGTACTAGGAAGACTACCGGGAAAAAAAGGATTTTTTTTCTTTTTGTTTTTTGTTTTTTCTTTTCATTTTAAGTCTTTCCCTAAGTCTTCCCAGTTTTTGAACTAGGAAGACTATCGGGAAGACTTAGATATATTAGTTTTAATTTTCTGTTTTTTTTTTAATTTTATTTCTGAAGACTTTCTAGTTTGTACTAGTAAGACTACCGGGAAGACTATCCTAAGTCTTCCCGATTGTCTTCCCAGTACAAACGGTAAGTATTCTTTTCTTTTCAGTTTTAATTGTTTTATTTATACCTTTATATACTTACAGTACATACAGAGTTCTTTTTAAATTCGTTTTTTTCTGCCTTATCAGTTTTTGAGAACCCCCCTTTCGAATTTTCTGATTCTTGCAGTTATCTGTGATTCAAAAAAAAAACCAAACTTGCTCAAGTCATTACTTAGCAAATCAGTTCTTTTCTGTCAAAATCAAGCTTTTAAGTCGAAGTGCTGTTAAAATTTTCACTTTTCTTGAAAAACCATTCGACTTATTTTTTGTTGATTTGCTAAGTGGGTCTTACTGTTTTTGTAATCATAGTAGTTTCTGGAGTTGATAAATTCTTTGGTGTGTGTGTTACTGTGTGTGTTTGTGAAGATCATTGCCCATTTCATTTGCATTCAAAAGTTGTAGTTCGAATATTTAGGATCATATTTTAAAAATTGGTTAATTTTAATAGAAATTTAATTTTGTGGATTTTAAGTAATTTTAATTAATTCTAAAAATCCCTAAAATTTTAATTTTATTTTAAATTGATTAAAAAGTTTCTTGTTTTATTCTAAATGGATCCTAATTTTGAACTTGTTTTAAATAATTATGTTGGGTATTTTGATCCGTCTAAGTGTAAAGTGGAACGTTTTAGACCGTGGATTCAATTTTTAAATAGCGAGACTTGTGTCAGTCATGCTATTTGTGCCAATGCACTTCTTAAAATTGATCCATTAAGGATGTTGTGTTCGAGTGCTGTTATTGCTGAAGATTCTAAATCTTTTTCTTTCAATATTTTAAATCAGCAATATACAGTCACTTTTGAGTTATTTTGTGATGTGTTGCATTTTCCAAAGGACAGGTTTGATCCCTTACCCTCTGATGATGAGTTATCACAGTTCTTTGTGAATATTCATTATCAGGGTCCCTTTCAAATGGTTAAATTGTCCAAAAGCTTTGTTGTTAGGGAATGGGATCTGTTCTTTGATACTATAGCAAGGGTATTTAGTAACTGCACAAAAACAAATTTTCATTGCATTACTAGTCTTAATCAGTATATTGCCTATGCTATAGTATTTGGTCGTAGATTGAATTTTGCTGAGATTCTGTGGAACCTAATGCTGAACAGACTTGCTCACTCTAGGAGAGATTCTGATAATGGTGTGAAAGTAAAGTGTTGGTACCCTCGCTTTCTCACTCTTATCATTAATCATCTTCTCACTGTTGAGCAGGTAGAACTGTTTCGGGAAACCAGATTTGAAACCTCTCCAACCACAGACACCAAATTCTACACAAGACTTGATGTCTCATCCAAATTCCTCAATATACCTGTTCTTGTTTCACCATTGATGAGTCAATTCATCAATCTTCCTATCTTTGGCGAACAAGTTCCTCAACCACATCCAGTTCCACTACAGGTAGTTATTCCTAACTCTGGTTCTTCTTCTGGTACTTCAATTGAAACCCAAGTGGTTGTTAGGGCTGACCCAGAGATTGTAGAACCACAATCTCTGACCCAGGTCATAGAGCCAAACAGAGAGTCAAACACTTCTGATACACAACCTGAGCCTAATATTCAAACCAGTTCAAGAAGAGTTAGTGATATAGCTGAAATGAGTGTTCCCACAGCTCTGTCTCCACCCTTAAAGAAAAGAAGAACCTATAGGGAGGCAACTGTAAGCCCATCTGTATCCTCTCAAAAGGATATTGTAACAACCGGTAAATTATTTAGAATATTATATGAATATTTATATATATATTTATATATTTTATGTGTTAATTTAAATCTTAAGTGGATTATATATGTGTGCGTACGATCACGCCGGAATGAGAATTAGTTGTTTATGTGATTATGTGTCATATTTTGAATTTTAGAGGTATAGAAACTATCTAATTGTATTTTTAAGAGGGTTATTATTAAAGTCTCTAATTAAGGAAAATATCTATATATATATATTTTTTATTCTTAAATATGAAAGTACTCTTATAAAATTTCTAAAATTCTAAAGTATTTTATGATATAAATTATATGATTTATGGAATTATAGTTTATTTATTAAAAATCATTCTTTTAAAATCATAATTCTAATTCTAGAATAATAGTTAGCATATGTCTAAAGTGCCCTTGCATGCAAATTTGAATTATATAGTTGTAAGGGTTAAGAATGACATTTCATGCTAGTTGACCATGAAAATTACCACAAAAACCTTGCATGCATTTTATCCTAAGCTAGTGGCAAGGGTAGTTTAGTAATCTCTCATTTCCACTACCTAAATCAAACATACTAAACAACAAAGCCACTCCACTTTCTCTCCACTCACCATTTCTTTTCTACCAAACTTTTCTCTCCTCTCTTCCTCCCCTCTATTCGGCCGAAGGCCTTCTCCCCACCCCCTCCATTTTTCTTGTTCAATTCAAGCTTCTTACAAGTATAATCTTCACCCCCATTGCTAGTTCATGCCTTGTAGTAGTTAGTTTATACAATTTAAAGGTTTGTTAATAGGTGCATGTCATGTTTTTGTAAAGCCAAAGGTTTAAACTTTAGTTCTTATGAATTTAAGGTTTAAACCATAAGGCATAAAGGATGTGAGCTTGGTATGATCATGAAGGAGTGTACTCTCCCTTTATCATGTCATCCTTTAACTCATATCACGTTTTGGCAATGACTTATGGAGCCAAAAGGTTTTAAAAGTCCATGCATTCATTCGGTTTTCAAGAAGGATTTAAGAACTAGTTTGTTTCTTTTTATAAAAACTCCAATTTGATTCATGCATGTTACAAAAGTGATGTTTTACTAAGAACCCTTATTTAAACCTTTGATCATGACAAGTTTAAAGTGCATACTAGTTGTTTTTATGCATAAAAATTCGAATATAGAACATGCATGTAGAGATTTTTAAGTTACAAGTTCAAGTGCCTATGTGCTTAAGTGGTTTTTAGTTGCATGTCACTATTTCCTTAAAATCCTTTCTTTTTATGACTTGATTTGATAAAATTAGTCATGCTTGATAATGATCAGTAGCTTGTGTGTGTTATAAGTTTAGTTTTGCTTGTCTTGTTAAGTTTTTAAATTTATAAAAGGGTTAAAGTGGTAAGTAGTCATGTCAATCACTTAGGACAGATTTTGAGGTCACTAAAACCTAGCATTTTGAGCATGCATTTGTGAGGCCCTCATAGGCCCAACTTCAGTAGAGTTAGGCCTTGGTGTGTGCATGAGTTTGGTGTCTTTAAATTGAAAGAAAACGTGCATTTGGTTAGGTGCATTGGCAAAAATCTGAACAGAGGTCAAAACAGGACAGATTCGACATAGGTCAACTTTCGGTTGATTAAAACCATATTTTGTGAAAGACATTCATGTGCCTTTGGTTTATAACATCATAATAGAGTCTAGGAAGGCTTAACATGTCATTAAAAGCAACAAATGGATTAGATATAGGAGTTACAAGTGACTAAAAACAGGGCAGAATGTAAAACAGGATAGGCAGTTTTGTGTCAACTTTGAAGAGAGGCCTAGGGAGGCCCAGGTGAGGCCTTAGTGCCAAACCACTTGCATTAGTTAGCATTTTGTATTAAGTTTCTGTAGAAGTCAGTTTGGGATAAAGGCCCTAAGTAGAGTGTGAGTTTTCTTCCGAGGCACTCCAAGTGGTGCCAAGGTGCGCATTATAGTGTCTTAAGTGTGTGCATTGATTTTGTGAGCTATTTGAAGTGAGGCCTTGATGTGCCTTGCTAAATTTAAGATGTGCGGAAGGGTTATGTGTGGATTGATGCAAAGTAACTTGATTGATTGGTTGTTTAATTGCTTGTAGTCATGAGATAATGTAATGTACTAAGTAGTGTCGAGTAGAACTTATGCTTATGTGCTTGATTGGATCTAAATGTGATGTGATCACTTGAATACGGATATGATCAGTGTATATTAATGTATATATCAGAAGATGTGATTAAGTATATGTATATTTAAGTATACGTAAGTATATGTGTATTTAAGTATGTGTAAGATGGTTTTATTGTATGATACTGGAATTTTTGTGCAAGCGTGCGTGTATTAATATTTAAAGTTTATATATAGTACAAGTGTCAAGAGAGAGATTAGTAATAAAGGGTATTATTATGTGTAGGTTCCGAAGCGGATAGGGGAAAGATTCGTTCGGTTAAAATCGAGTGATTCCTAGGTCAAGTCGAGAGGCAAGTACTTCTATCCTCGCCTCGTATATTATTGCAAATGCTTTATATCTTGTAATGATTGCCATGCTTACCTTTCCATATCATATAACCATTGCAAATGCTTTTAATTCCAACTTATACCTTGCTTACAATTAACCCTTGACATAAATCCTAAATTCCTTAAATTCATTTGACCGTATACCTTGACCGTTCCCTATTACGAGCTGATCACTTATCCTTACTATCCTTGTTAATAATAAACATCACCTTTATTGCAGTTAAACTTTAACTTTCATTCGAACTAAATTCTCAAAAGAAATCCCTAGTATACCATTGACTTATGATTGATAATGATCCCTTTGATATTGTTAGTGTTGTTATCACCCTGGCATCCACGTTATACAATAAAAGAATATTTAAAATGAAACAAACGTTTTCTTGAATTGGTGGATTGGATTAGACGCAAATCCTTTTCACACTTATTGATAGGCTTAAATGTTGCCTAGGGATCCCCTTTATATTTGAGAACCCAGCGCGGTTCGGGATTACTTCGCGGCTGATCACCGGATGTAATCCGTAGCGTCATAAAATAGTTTTGATAAAGTTTTGATTAAAATTGTTATAACGGATTGCCATGAATCTTTTACCCTGAAGTTATTATGTCTTTTGTACCATGATTTCCTTGTGCCTTGATGAAAATGATACCGTTAATGGTATTATTCCATTTATCCCTGTTATATATTCCTGTTCATGTTAATAAGGCACTGTATATTGGAACTGTTTAGTACTTGCTGAGCGTTGTAGCTCATTCCTTGCTGTTTTTCCCTAACCTTTCAGTTAAGAACGAAGTTAGCTATCTGCGAGTAACCGCTAAGGAGACCGTGAGGAGGCCTGATTCAAGAAGTAGGTTCTAGTTGTCGGGCAGATAGAATTCATTTTTTTTACCAATGTTTAGATAGTGGCAATGGTTTGTAATAAAACTGAATTAGATGTTGTAATAAACTTTGATATTTTAGATTCTTGTTTCATACCATGACCTATGATCGATCCTTAGCTGAGGGGTCGTTTGTATCATTATGTTTTATTCAGAGTGATTGTGGCACCAAATCCTGACCCCGGATTTGGGGGCGTCACAGATATGGACATTGATATGGCCACTAAACAGTCTCTGGAGACATCCTCTCAACAGGGTGGATCTATTGAAATTCGCCATCGGGCCATGGCATCTTGTACTGAGTCAAGCACTCTCCCATTACTCACAATGGGAGAAGATAACCAAATAGATGACACTCAGGACACTATGCAAGGAGAGCACTTAGATTTTGACTTTGAAACAGTGCCTACCATAGTTACGGTAGAAGTGCCTTCACAGGCATCAGAGGGAAAATCTGATTCTTTGCCACCTATTATAGAATCATTTTCTCCCCTCCCAGAGGGAACATCTCTGGCTCCCTTAAGGGATTTTCCACTCGCAGTTTTTACTGGAGAAAGTGGAAGGCAACCTAATGAATCCAACACTGAAGCAATTCAGTTTCAAATTCAATCTGATTTGGATTTCATTGGGGATTGGGAATTGCGAACTCCCATTGCACCACCACTGACCTCTCTTGAAGGGGCTAGGGTGATTTTTCATGCAGGTACATCTTCTGAAAATCCAGAAAGACAGTTAGTGGTGAGAGATATGAGTCAAACACCGAGTGATACACAAGCACGTGAGTTGAGTGAAACACCACTGAGAGCAATTGAAGTGAGTGCACACACTGACACAAACACTGCTTTGTTGAACCAGCTAGCTGATCTACAAAGGAAGTTACAAGAAACCCAGGCTGAGAATAATCTTCTGAAAGCACAAGTGGTTGCACAATCTACCACCTCTGTATCAAATCAACTGGTTACTGTGAAAGATGACTTGCAAAGATTGAAGAATAATCTACTCCCGAGGCTGAATTCAATCCAACAATTTCAAGTACTGGTGGCTTCAGACATCTCTGATCTTACAACGTCAAATTCTCAGATATCGGAGAGTGTCAAGGAGATTGCTTCTATTTCTACCAAGGTGGACTTTATTCTGCAAACATCTGATGAAAACCAGAGGTTTAATGAAGAAAGGATGTCTAGGATTGAAGGATGAATGGAGCATCTGAATGAAGGGATGAAGCACTTGTATAACATGATCAAAAATTCACATCAACCTACTAAAGAGCAAAGAACATTCTTTGAGGGAGATGACGGTGATGATGATGAGGATATTGATGCTGATGAAGGAGGAGATGGAGAAATAAGAGGAAGAGATGAGGTGAATCCTGAAGCTACTAAAGTAACATCTGTAGAGGATACCTCAACTAAGGGGGAGAATGTGGAGAAACAAGGAGGAAATGAAGCTGGAGGCTCAAACAAGGACAAGGGGAAGCAGAAGTTAACTTTTTCTGATGATGACTATTATCAAGGTGAACAGGGAGATTTTGACTATGTAGAATCTGAAGAAGCCCCTGAAGATATCTTTGGTAATGTGGAGGTTGAAGAAGAAGCTGATTATGCTGACTGGGAAGAAGAGTCAAATGTTGATCCTGTCTTTGAAGCTGAGTTAGGGAGACAGAAGGCTGATCTGAAAAGAAGAGAGGAGGAGAATGTAAAGGTATCTGACATCATTTCTAAGCATCTTGTCATTCAAAAAGCTGAACAACAAGAAAAGCAAAGGCTTCACAATCTGAAGGTCAATGAGAGAAAATTGTATGTGAGGCTGAAGCAAGGAGAAGAATGGGACAAGGCTAGAGAGATGTTTGCACATCAAGAAGGAACTAACAATGATGCAAAGTTTCTTGGGATGTTGGAAAGATACAAGAAGGTCAATCCAGACAACACAGTATATATGAAAGCTCTTCATGCAGAGATTTCAAGGATCACAACTGGATATGACAGAGTTAAAGAAGAGTTGAAGATCTATGTTTACACTCATAATGAGGGAACTTTCTTAGTGTCTCTCAATCTTCTGGAAAGCAGAACTCTCTATGAACTATGGGTCTTCATGTGCAAAGTAAAAAGAACTTCTCCATTAGCTGAGCTTCTGCATGATCAGCTAAGAGACTTTGCAATGAAAGCTAGTCCACAAGTGGTGGAAGTGCCTTATGAAGTAAAAAAATTTAAAGGAAGGGCACTTCAGACTTGTGGTGTGGATCTAATCTCTCTGAAAGATTTTCCTGCCAAGCATCTTGTCTACTTGGAAAACATGTTGAGGACTTCAGGATTTGCTACACAAGAGAAGACAGAAGTTGCTGATTTGATTCAAGACTATTGCATAGCAAATATCAAAAGATATCATCAAATGAAGAATAGGCTGAAGAAAGTCACAACTCAACCTGTCAGACCTAGTGGCATTACTTCTGAATCTGATCGTGTTCTGGACAAGGATTTGCTTGAAGCACTTGAAGAAGGAGAGATGATCGAGTCTGAAATTTGAAGAAGCTCTGTTTGTAAATATTAAATGTTTAGAGCTTAGGTGATTCAAGATAGGATAAATGTATTCATATGTTCAGTCTAGAGGAACATCTATCTTGTACTTACCTGTAATGTTTGAATCTGGATAATGTTATATGAAATCCAGAACCTTGTGTTATTATTTACTTAGCTTTTAATGTCTTATTTCTACTTGTTTAGTTAGTTGAGTTATCCTCTAGGTATTTGCTTGTTATTCTCTAACAAACAAATAGGGGGAGATTGAAAGGTATATGTTTTAGCCTATTTGTTTACATCGAGGAATTAACTCAACATTAAACAAGTCTGTAATAAGTAAGTAATAATTCAAATTGTCACAGGAATCTCAGAAGATTATATCTGTCAAAGAATGAAGATTAAAGTCATCTACAGACTTGAAGTGAGTCTACATTGAAAGAAGCTCAATTTATTGATCAAGCCTCAATGAAGTATTCAAGCTTAGTGGATTTATTAAAGTGACAGAGATTTCAAGTGGTGACAGAAAAAGATACTGATTACGGAGTTCTTGAATGAGAAGGAAGTGAATCACTTCTTAAAGTCAAACAGATAAAGAACAGACATTGTCGTTAGTCACTCATGAACCAGACAGTGCATCGAGTGTCAACGTACTATTATGTTTGTTCATTATCTAAGTTTTAAGTGATTCTGAAAATGTTTAAGAAGTCAACTAATTCTATTTATTCTCTTATAAATAATTTATATTATTAAGTATATTATTTATTAATTTAATTCTGTGAAGAATTAATTTAATACATAATTTATTTATTTAATTATTTAAATTAGAATGGAAATGAACTAGGAAGACTTAGGTTTGAACTAGGAAGACTTAGTTTATTAAACTAGGAAGACTCACAAGTGAGTCTTCCCGATTGTCTTCCTAAGCCAAATCTAAGTTTTCCCGATTGTCTTCCTAATACATTCCTTGTCTTCCCGAAAGTCTTCCAAGAGCAAATGGTTGTTTTTCTGCTTGTCTTCCTAGTGCAAATGTATTCTGTTTAAAAGTAACTTGCACGTGGGATGACTTAATAGAAAAGCAATTGTATTTATACAAAGATAGAAGACTGAAGACATGTACACATTCATTACAGAAGAAAAAAAGACATAGAACATCATCATCAAATTCACTCTGTCTTCATTACTTCCTCAAACTGTCCGAGCTATTAATTCTGCTAGTGAATTAATTCTTGATTTGTTCTTAACATTAAATCCATAAGAATCATTTCACTTGTACTGCTTTAGCTTTCTAGCGGATCATAATCCCTAGATTTTATATCGAACTACTTTTTAGTATTCGATCCTTTTTATTACAAAAATAGATAAATTCATGTCGAATTTATTCTAGATTTGTTTTATCAAGTTCTTTGTAATCAGTGATCAAAATTGTAACACCCCTCAAGTTTAATAGAGTTTCTATTTAACTTGAATATTGTTTCAGTTTTTATTCCGCATTAATTTGTTCTAAATTATCTTATCTTAAAAGAACAAATTTCGATAAAACGGTATAGTTTGTATTCAACCCCCCTTCTACAAACTTATCAGGACCTAACACTACATAAAATTAGAAAACATAAAACCTACATAAAATGAAAATACAGAACATAAAAAGAATTATTATATTTTAAAAAGTAAATTTTATAAATACATAAAAACATAAAACATAAAACCTACATAAAATGAAAATACATAACATAAAAAGCATTATCATACGAATTATAAAACTTATGCAAAATATTCAAAAATAAATTATAAAACATAAAACAAAATTTTAAATTACATAATTAAAAAATAAAAGTAAGAAAAGTTTAAAAAAAAGTGTTAAACCTAAATGTGGCAGTTTTTTTAAGTTTTGCCCTACATATACGTGTCTCTGCACTAAGAAATCTGATTCACTTATTCTGGTATTCAATGGTTAAGATTAGAGTTACTTAGTTACTTAATTAGACCGGTTCCTCACTGAGAAGTCCCTATATATATATATATATATATATATATATATATATATATATATATATATATATATATATATATATATATATGTTTATGTATAGTTTTATAGTGGATTTGTGTTTTACTTTGATTTTTAAGATCTAGATGAATGGTAAGGTAGATATTTATAATTCTAATTTTAGTTATCTACTTTTTTTCTAAAATAGAATAATATATTTTATGAAATTTCTTTTAGTGCAATCTTATCAATATATCAATATCAATATATCAATATATATGATAATTCCTGATTCCACTAATATGCATAATTTCCACTTACTATCCCTCATGTAATAACAGTAGTTACCAATTCTTACTGATTCTTTCATTAAAAAGGTAGGGGTCAAATTAGTCCAAAAAAAAAGCTTAACTATTCACATACGTGGAAAATACACGCGCTTCCGACACAAGTCTTAAACCTCACGTGCGTGTCCTTTACGTGTACTTCTTTCAGCACATCCACGATGCTCTTTCTATCTCTCTCTGCTGCTTACATGGCTGAGATTAACCCGTACATATGGCTTATAATTTTGATTAAAATTCACATTGATTAATGATGAATATTGTCTCCATATTTAAAATTTGAATTCAAATTAAATCAACTGCCAGCTGAGATGAGATTCAAAATCTATTGATCAGGTCTAAACATTTGTTCTCTGCTTCATTTCATATCTTCCTCACGAAAATAGTTAATGAAATTGAAACGGGTATGTAATGTCAGAGTTTCATTGTTGCTTCTGGATTATGTTTATCATCATACTCATATTCTTTAATCAATCACCTCATTATATCATTTTATATTTGTTAAGGCTTAACGTTACTTTGATGATCGTATTGTTGTTATTGTTTGTGAAGGTGTGATTTGTATGTATGATTCACCAAGTGTTTATTACAATGTACCAATGAGGTGATTCATGTTTCTTTTGTATATGTCTTGGTATAGATTTAAATTAAACCAATGAGTTTGTATTGCGATGCAGTATTACGTATAACGAAATTGATATATAAATATCTCATTATACAATACTTGCAGGTTGCGGCTCTAAAAATGGATTGATCTCATGCCAAATTATTTTTGTATATTACAAGTTGTATCATGTCTACTTTCTCGAAATTGTTGGATTTTGCAATAGATTTTGATCTCATTTGTGACTCCAACTGTGTTAAGGAGGGTGTTGCATATGCAGATATGAGGTTATCTTAATTCTGCAAGTTTTAATAAGCAGTCACATGAAGGTAATCTCTCTATGTATGGATAATTTCTTCTTTTAGCCATATTTCCTGATGCATATGTGAGCTAGCTGATATGTTATTTTCTATAATGTAAGCTATAGATGGTCCTCATAATTTTTTAAAAAAAACTGAAATTAACTTCTTTACATGGGTCAAAAGCTTGGATGTGACAGGAAAAGGTCTGGATACATCAAAACACATGATCAGTGACGTCAATAAGGTTTGTTGTCTCAAATTTCTATACTTAGGATGTGTTAAGATACAAATACAATGATTATAGATGCAACACGATTGATGTAGTTGCCCTCAACTTGATTGACTAATTTTAATTTTTTTGCAGGTTAGAGTTTAATTGACTAATATATATTGATATATTGATTACTTCTCTGTATTATACTTCATGACTCTAATGAAACGGGTATCTGCTTTACTTCTCTGCTCTTAGTTATTGGCAATGAGGTGATTCATGTTTCTTTTGTATATGTCTTGGTATAGATTTAAATTAAACCAATGAGTTTGTATTGCGATGCAGTATTACGTATAACGAAATTGATATATAAATATCTCATTATACACTACTTGCAGGTTGCGGCTCTAAAATCAATATATATCAATATAAATCAATATAAATGATAATTCCTGATTCCATTGATAAGTGCATTTTCCGTCTATTATCCCTGGATGTTCAAGAAATTACCCCTGATGGCTCTTACAATATTTTTGTAGTCAATTTACTGCCAGGGTCAAATTAGTCCAAAAAAAGGCCTTAACTGTTTCCAGGAAATAGATTTCACGCGCTTCAGACAACACATGTGCATTTCCCATACGTGTAGCGCGATAAACACACCCACGGTACAGTTGTTGTATCTACGTAAATGGCTGTGATTAATCCCCGTACACATGCGTAATTAAGACTTTTTTGTCTTAATCATAACTACACTCTGATCCACTAATGTCAATTTTGAATTCAAATTAGTATTTTTCACTCCTATTAGCAATCAAGATAAGATTGAAGTATTATTACACAAGTCCAACAATTTTCAAAGCTCTGTTCAACCTCCTGATCCTTAAGGACGATGAGAAGGGTTTGTAATTTTACAACTTCGATCACTGTTTCTGTGTCATAGGGATATGTTTTAGCTTATTTCATGTTTTCAATCATGCTAATTGCAATTGTAATTTGTGATTTAGGTGGAGGATACTAATCCCAAATTTCGCTCCTTCACTTCAGAAGATTTGGTTCTTGGAGGTTTTATGAGATGTTTATATTAGGTCTCCTTCATTGTTTTAATGTATAATCTTGGAATAATTCTTTGTTGCAACTATGAATGTACAGGTCCAAAGAAAAGACTATCTAAGAAGAGGAGAGTATTGAACCAAAAAATTGAAGCCTCTACTACACCACCGGAAGGTATGATTATTTTCTTACTCTCTCAAATTTTGTTGGTTCTGCCATATACTACTCATATTTTCATCATATGCAGTTAACTGTACCTCTAAACCATTTATGACCTCTCACCATGCTTAGTTCTTAAAATGTCATAAATTTAAGGTTATATGTTTTGTTCTCATTTAATACGATATTTGATGTCATGTATGAACTCTGACCATGCTTAGTTTTTAAAATGTCATAAATTAAAGGTTCTTCTGGATCCCATGTACCTACAAATAGTGTTTCATGTGAAAGGATTCATGATGTCTTAACTAATTCCCCGTTATCTGAGATTACGACATGCCCAACCACGAATGTAAAATACCATCCAACGACAAGAGGGAAAAAGGAAAGCCCACAAATCTCTCCTCTGTTTCCTACTGAAAGGGTTCAGCGACGTTCTAAATCAATGAATGTATTTCATGGAAATAAAGGTTATACAATGGATTCTGTTTATTTTTCATGTTCTCATTATTTCAGTACCACATTATATATGAAATGTGGAGTCTTTTTTCTCATATAGATACCTTAAGTACAACTCCATCGAATGCTAAGACGGACGACACAGAACATTTGTTGAAGTCAACCTCCATGTTGGCTGATATCACCAATTTACCGTGTGGTACTACTTGCTTCAAAAAACAGCCAAAAGGCAAGATAACATGTCCTGTTCCAGACAAGGGTAAACGTTTATTTCATGATGAAGAAAATAGTGAAAAGGACAAAGATGATGCTCACATATACAATGAAATTGGTAAGATCATATTAAAAATTTTCTTTTCATATATGTTTTGTTCTCATTTAATACGATATTTGATGTCATATATGACCAGAGTACTCTAAAGTAGCCGGTGATACGTCAAGTGATGATGACATGTTTTACGAAGAAGATATTGTCGAAGATAATGATAGTTATAAGTTGTATTGTCTAATACAATTATCTAAACTTGAATTACAAAGCTGTTCATTTAACTAAATTACCCTTACTTAGCAGGTGAACAAAATATGGCAGATTGCATGTCCTCACAACCTCATTACCAAAGTAATGCAGTGAATGTGCCACGGGAATATAAGAGTTTGGGAGCTCCAACGTGCACATGTGAGTATTGTGGTGCGGTTATGTGGAAGGAGGAAAGAGTGAATAAAGGTGTTACACGCGGGAAGCCTAAATTTTCTCTGTGTTGTTCAAAGGGCAAAATACAATTACCAAGACCTCCTCCAACTCCAGAATTCTTACTTAACCTGTACAATGACAAGGCCAAAGGTCCAGCTTTCATGAGAAATATACGATTATATAATACCATGTTTGCAATGTCATCCAGTGGAGGGAATGTAGACCATTCCATTAACAACGGGGGAGCACCTTATGTTTATCGTCTAAATGGTCAGAATCACCACGTCTTTGGACAACTAATACCTGATGAAGGCCAGGACCCTAAGTTCTGTCAGTTCTGTTTTCCGTACAGCACGCGACAGATTCAAAGAAGATGATATAGTTGATATGAAAATTGTATTGAAAGTGTGTAGGTCCGAGAGTGGTCGAGAAAACCACATTGGTCCGTCTGACGAGGTTGCTGCAGTAATGGTAGGAGATCTTGACGACACATGTGGGCAACGTGATATTATTATTGAATGCAAACAACATGGATTGAAACGTATATCTAAAATTCATCCATCTTTGATGGCTCTACAGTATCCCATCCTATTCCCAAATGGTGAAGATGGATTCCATGATGATATAAAATTTGTTCGGGGTGATGATTGTTCAACTACACAAAGAGATAAAATTTCCATGATGGAATACTATGCATACAAGTTCCAAGTTCGTCCTGGTGAAGGTAATTTTTGAGTGTAAAAGAGAGTGTTTATGTACAAATTTACCTTAATTTTTTAACGTAAACCCTAAACTACAAGTAATGGTAGGCAGCTTTTAATGTGTACACTTTGTGTTGCAATACAGCCAACACTCTTCGTCGAGGTGGAAGGCTTTTTCAACAGTATGTCGTTGATGCCTTTGCAGCAGTTGAACAAGCGCGGCTATGGTGGTTTAGAGAGCATCAAACCACATTAAGGAATGAATTTTATGCTCATATATGTGAGACGATAAACAAAGGCGCTAATGATGCAGCAAATGTTGGTAGAGGATATATACTCCCTGCTGGATTTGTTGGTTCTAAAAGATACATGCAACAAAATTTCCAAGACGCTTTGGCTGTGTGTCGACATGTAGGGCATCCTGATATCTTTCTTACCATGACTACCAATTCTATGTGGGATGAAATCTTGAAGATGATGGCATTGATTCCTGGTTGTTACAAACAAAATTGTCCTGATATTGTTGCCCGTGTTTTCAAACTCAAACTAGATCAACTACTCATTGACATAAAACAGAAGAAATATTTTGGCACATGTGTTGGAGGTAAAATTTGCTTCATCATTTTTAATTAAAAGACCTGTAATGTTTAAGAAGATAACTTTGTCTAATCTATTTTATTCAGTTATGTATGTAGTGGAATTTCAGAAACGAGGCTTGCCTCATGTGCATATGTTGGTGTGGCTGGATGCAAAGTCAAAGACAACGCTTCAAAACAATGTTGACAAGTATGTTTCAGCGGAGATTCCTGATCCTATGAAGGATCCTGATGGTTATGCTGCCGTTAAACAGTTCATGATACATGGGCCCCGTGGGAGAGAATTTAATAAATCGCCATGCATGAAGGATTTCAAGTGTGTTAGACATTTTCCGAAAAAGTAAGTTTTCTTACAAATTACAATCAATCTATAAAATCTTACATTTCAGCTGTTCATTTAAGAAAAATAAATTAAAGATTTTTTTTATAAATTGTCCATCCGTTCCTCAGATAATGAAATAAAATATAACTAAGTTTTCGGCCTTTTACCCTTTCAACTAATTTTATGAATTTATAGACGAAGAATGTTTTAATTTCATTGTACCTAATCAGAAATATGGATATTTTAGGTACTGTCCAAGAACTTTTTTTGATGAGTCTGGCTTTCCAGTTTATATGCGACGGAAAACAAAGCATAATGTAAATGTAGAGATTTATTGGTGAGATACCAGTGCCATATAAATGTAGAGATTTGTTGCCATGCCCGTAGTCTTAAATATTTATTCAAGTACTGTCTTAAAGGACATGATCGAGCAACTATTGAGATAAAAGGAAAGAAGAAAAACAAGAAAATTTTGAAGGAAGAAGAACCCATTGATGAGATTCAGGCCTATTTTGATGGTAGATATATATGCGGATCAGAGGCTGCATACCGTATATTTGGCTTTGATATCCATCACAGGTCTTTATCTGTGCACCGTCTTCCATTTCATTTGCCAGGTGAGAAAAACTGCACTTTCAGATCAGATGAAGATTTGGTTGATGTTGTCGATAGGGAGAAGGATAAATTGAGTAAATTAGAAGCTTTCTTTCTTCTTAACATGAATGACTCAATTTCACATAATTACACTTATGATCAGATTCCTCAATTTTTTGTATGGGATGATAGTCAAAGATTATGGAAACGAAGGAAGCGAGGTCTGCAAATTGGTAGATTGGCATATGCTCACCACAGTTCTGGGGAAATTTGGTTCTTGCGTATGCTGCTATCAAAAATCAAAGGACCTGCTTCTTTTGAGGAATTAAGGACAGTAAATGGAGTACAATTCCCAACTTTCAAAGAAGCATGTCAGGAGTATGGATTTCTTGCTGATGACAAAGAATGGCACGAAGTTTTGGATCAATGTGCAGCATGTGGTTTTCCTCCTCAGATTCGTCAATTATTCGTTCACATTATTGTCAATTGTAAGGTTACAGATCTGTACAATTTATGGTCATGTCATTGGAAGGATATGGTAGATGACATACTTTATATCCGACGAAGATTAACCGGAAACAATATGCTTCTTCTGAACAGCAAACAACAACAATTTTTCGCTCTTGCAGGTCAGCTTTTAGTCTATGTGCAGTTCTATTATTTTCCCAATTATCAAGATGTATAATAAATGCAAACATTTTAATGCAGAAATTCATAAATTGCTCAAATCAATTGGGAAGTCGTTGATGGATTTCAAACAGTTGCCTCAACCTCCTGCAACTTATTTGCAACAAGGTGACAATAATCTCATTATTGAGGAGACCAGTTATGACATGTCTGACATGGAACTGCAGAGTGCCAAATATTTGCAAAGTTGTAATGGTGATCAGCTAGAGGTTTACAGAAATGTTATCGAATCTGTTGAGAAAAATGTAGGAGGATTATATTTTGTTTATGGAAGTGGGGGTTGTGGCAAAACATACATCTGGAAAACACTAATTTATAAACTCCGATCCCAAGGGAAGATTGTGTTACCCATTGCCTCATCTGGCATTGCAGCTACATTATTGCCTGGTGGTCGTACTGCACACTCACGGTTTAAGATACCTATTATGCTTGATGACTATTCTTCATGCAGCATTGCACAGGATTCTGATATAGCTCAACTTATCAAGAATACAAGTTTGATTATTTGGGATGAAGCACCAATGCAGCATAGGTACGCATTTGAATGTTTGGACCGGTCTCTAAGGGATCTAATGAAAGCTGTTAGTTCGCAACGATTTCACCTACCATTTGGAGGAATTACAATGTTGTTGGGAGGGGATTTCAGACAAATTCTCCCAGTCATACCCAGGGCTCCACGTGGTGAAATTGTGTGTGCCTGCATTACTAGATCCAAACTGTGGAAGGTGTGCAAAGTTTTTTTTTATTAAAACAGAACATGCGACTTAATAAAGGCAGAAACGAAGAGGAAGAGGAGAAAATTAAGTCATTTGCAAAGTGGGTGCTTGATATAGGTAATGGCAATATACCTACTCCTTCTGACGGTTTACAAAAATATCTTGAAGATGATATTCGAATACCTTCTCAGTTTTGCATTTCCGAAGGATCAAATACTATCGACAGTATGATATCATCTACCTTTCCGGATTTCCTGCAAAACTTCAGTTGCCCCAAGTACTTGAGCGAAAGAGCAATATTAACACCTACCAACCAAACAGTTGGTCATCTTAATAGTCTTATTGTTGACAAAATTCCTGGTGAGGCCGTTTCATATTTTAGTATTGACGAAGCTGCGGATTTTGGAGGTACTGAAGTTCAGAAAAACGCAGCTTTCCCAGTTGAGTATCTGAACTCCATTTCCATTGCGGGTATGCCTCCACATGACTTAAAACTAAAAGTTGGTGTCGTTGTTATGTTAATTAGAAATTTGAATCAGACACTTGGTCTATGCAATGGAACACGCATGGTGGTTAGTAAATGTTTGAAGAATTGCATTGAGTGTGAGGTTATATGTGGTACATTCGTAGGTACACGTCATTTCATTCCACGAATGGAGCTATGCCCTACTGATAGCAGACTCCCATTTAAGCTAATTAGAAAACAACTTCCAATTCAAATATGCTACGCTATGACCATCAACAAGTCGCAGGGCCAATCTCTTGAAAGGGTTGCTTTATTCCTTCCCAACTCTGTATTCTCACATGGTCAATTATATGTTGCAATCAGTCGTGTAACATCTCCGGAAGGTCTGAAGATTTTCATTGATTCACAAAGTGGCAAAAGTACTGACATAACTCCAAATGTTGTTTTCAAAGAAGTTTTTTATAACTTGCCAAAAGCCTAATTTGGAATTAAATTTGTGATGTTATGTGCTGCATTTGTATAGCTCTTTTGTTATATAATTTTTTTGTACTGTTGTAATACCTTAGGTACTGTCGTAATACCTTAGGTACTGTCATTTTGTAAGTTGGAAATGGTTAACTTATTGTATAGATTTGCACATTTTGTTTAAATTACAATTATTAGTTTTATTTCAATTTCATTACCTTGGACTGGTAACATATGGATGCTGGTAATCCCCTAATAAACCATAGTTGGGGACTGTGTTTACTAGGTACATGCAGTTTTTAACCAACTGAGACATGCACTTTTTCTCTGAATATCCATTCGAACATGCTTATAGTTTGAGAGATAGTGTCAATTATTTTCTGCAAAGAGTGCATTGCCATTAATAAGCATTATGCTAAAGGAAGGCATCATTTCTTCTCTGCCACCATGTCAAATTTGCACCCTTCAGGTATTTAATTTTGTCTGCTTCAACTCTACCTAACTCATATAGGACCTATAAAGTTGAATACATATCTACAGAATAGTTGAGAAGTCCATATATACCAATACAGTCACATAAATGAATACATCACCCCTTTTATAGAATAAATCACTTCAAACTGAACAAGGTATGTCTCCACCTTTCATGTGTACAAATCAGCATCTTTTATGTGTCTTTGTAGTCATAACACTTTACAAATAATTTCATCCAGGTTAAAGCATGGGTTTTGAACAGTTCGAATCGTTGGCCAGTCTGAAGGTTTCTAAATATAACTCCAACATACGTGTCAGAGTGCAAGCAGTGTGGAGAGGAGTTACAAAAGACACAAAAGATTTGAAGGGAATAAATATTATTCTCGTGGATGATTCAGTAATTAATATCTCTCATTCATGCTTCATTATCCCATTATTCCTGTCATATTTATGTTATTTCCTTCTGTTCGATAGGTATACTAATTGGACTGTATGAAAATAGTATTTGCAAGTGCTTGACATCACTTTTATGATATGTAGAGTAATCGAATCCATGCATTTGTCAATGCTAAATATGCTAATTTGTTTGAGGACAAGATAGAAGAAGGGCAGATCATTACTATAAAGAAATTTGCAGTCAAAGCCTACATTGGAGATGAAAATAAACGGACTCTCAGGAATGAAAAACATATATATATGTCAAATGAAACTGATCTATGTAAAGGTCCAACCAATGGTCTGAAAATTCCTCAATACGGATTTGATCTGTTCGATTTCGAGGATCTCCTGAAAATATATAAAGATAATCGTTTTTTAGTGGGTAATTATCTTATTCGAACAAGGTTCTTTATAGCGTGAAATACCTCTTCGTTTTTTAGTGGGTACTTATCTTATTCGAGGATCTACGTTGTTTTCTTATGCTTTAGACGTTGTTGGAGTTATTGATTTTGTTCAAGGGAAGACTGTATACACGAAGGGAAATGAAGAGAGATCCCACGTCAAGTTTGAGATAACAAATAGGAGGTTTGTTACTTTTTTTTTACAGACATATGTATGTTTCTTATGGAAATTCCAACTTAGATGATGTTTGAACTATTGTTGTTAGGATGAATGTGAAGGTGACATTCTTTGGGACCCTTGGTGATGATTTCCAGAGGCTGAGGAGAGAAATTGCTGGTGACACTATGATCATAACAATAGCTTCTGCAAAGGCTAATGAATGGGATGGTATGTAATTTTTGCTTACTCCTGATAGTGCAGCTGTTAGAAATCCCATTCTTCACGTACCTCCTCCTGTGTCCTGCAGACAAAATCAATTTAACCAACTATTCGGCAATCCAATTTTACCTGAATGCAGACCACTACAGTGTTAAGGAACTGATGGCTAAGTAAAATATTCATTCCTGGTTTTTCTACTTAGTACTAAACCGTAAATATATAAAGATGTTTTATATAATGATGTTTTCAGAAGTAAAGACCCTTCTTTTGCACCGAAAAATACTTTTGAACATGAAGAGGAAATCAAATACATAACTACTGTGAAGGATATTCAAAATCTGAAAGATGAATATATCCAGGTTAGTTAGATCCTTTATAGTTTTGAATACAATTCTTCATTCCAATTCATAACTATGAATATGTTTAACAAAATTATAGAAAAAAGTGACATGTGCCATAAGTGTTCGAAAGGTCAAAACCAATTATAATTGGTTTTACAACAAGTGCACAAGATGTGAAGAGGAAGTCTGCTTTGTAGGAGGTAACTATACATGCAAGGCGTGTGTCAGAAACATCCCGTTTCCAAACAAAAGGTACAATGAAATCTGGTGTAACAAGTACATAATAATTACATGTCATACAACTTCCAAAATTACATATTTACACAAACTCTGAGCAGGTTCAGGATTTTAACTCTCTGCTCAGACGAGACTGGAAGCATTCCTGTTATATTTCCAGACAATGAAATTCGGAAGTTAGTAGGGAAAAGTGTTTTCGAAGTTCAACTTGAAGAAAATGATAAATTCCCTACGCTTCTCACATAGTTTGAGGACCAGAACTATACCCTCACTTTGCTTATAACTGAAGATAACATTAAGAAAGTTTGTGATGCGTACAATGCAGTGGAGATTAAGCCACTTGAGGAAGTTGTTTCTGGTTCTGCTCTGTTTGAAACTGATGATGAAGCGAATCATGACTCATCGATGATCACTGTAATCATATTATGTTAACATTGTTTTTCAACATAAACTAAATCATCCATAATTTGTACAACTTCAAATACGTCTTGGTTATGTGTGTAGGCTACTCCTAATGACTCATTAACTTCCCCTGATGATACTCCAACTACTAAAAGTTCTGGGACCAAAGCCAAGGGTCGAAAGATTATGGAAACTGTGGAGGGTAGTGAGGATATTCCTACTAAGGATATGAACACCAATAAGAAAGGACGAGTAAGTGCATGTTTTTATAATCTTTATTTAATATGTCTATGATATTATTCCAACTTATAATATTCTATTTTATTTATTTAATAGCAAGCTGCGAAGTAAAACGACAACATGAACATCAAGCAAAGCAGGAGAATGCTTTTGTGATCCACAACTTTTGCAAGAATATGCTATATACTGTACTTTTGATGCTGAAGTGTATTAATGTCGAAACTTTGTTTTTAATATCTGCTTCTTGCTGAACATGTACTACAACAACCTTTTGGTTCAGTAAAAAGTATATACATTTTAAGTTTCTTCTTTTTTAACAACTTGCTCTATACAAAACATCGTCAACTTCAGAAATACAGCATTTGAAACACTACAAATATCTTCCACTTGGAGTAATTGTTTTTAATATCTGCTTCTTGCTGAACATGTACTACAACAACCTTTTGGTTCGGTAAAAAGTATATGAAATTTAAGTTTGTTCTTTTTTAACAACTTGCTTTATACCAAACATCGTCACCTTCAAAAATACAACATTTAAAACACTACAAATTTCTTCCACTTGGAGTAACTGTATCCATATTTGAGATATACATAAAATCTAACAAACCAATTACATTGAGCTATATTAAGATTCTCTGGCTCACCAAAAAGTAAGCAAAACATAAGGTTAAAGATTTACTATTAAGAAGAAGTACTGGTACCCCATCTTCTTTGTTTAACATCTCAAAGGAATTACTTTGAAGTCTTTGCAAAATTTTCAACTGTTCCGGAAGCATGAGTCCGTATTCCGTCCTCTAAATGTATTGAAAAACGGCACCTACAACTGGAGAGTTAAGGTCCGCGTGGTTCGTTTGTGGCGTGGAGCAACCAAACAAGGAGAACAATTCAAAAGCTTCAATGTGCTCTTACTAGATGATAAGGTTGTAGTTTATATATTCCTAACAGTATAATTTTTCCGTTTATTGCAGGGTTCCACAGAGTGATAGTATGTAATTTTGTTGTGCAGGGTAATCGTATTCATGGGTTTGTTCCTGGAAATGTTGCTGAGGAGTTCCTGAAAAATTTTGGGCTTGGAATGGTTCACATAATATCTAATTTCCAGGTGAAAAATTACAAGCCTGATGAGAAGTACAAATGCATAAACTATGACAGGCAGGTCATATTCACACACCATACCAACATTGAACAACTCACGGAGGATGATCCATGTATTGACACGAATGCGTTTGATTTCTATGTCTTGGATGACGTAAAAGACTTAGCCAACCTTAACATTTTTCTAATTGGTAAGTTATTTTGCTTAACAATCTAAAAGCAGATATCATATAGTTGTACTTAACTTATTTCTCATTTTGTCTCTTCCAAGATGTAATCGGATTTGTCATAATTGATGAACCTGAGCTAATAAAATTTACAAACAAGTTGGGAATGGCACAACAACTATTCAAGTTTCAAATCACTGATGGCAGGTTAGATATTAATAATGTCAGTAAAAAACAATTACATTCCATAGTGCTATTGCAATATGAAGTTACTTAAATGTGAAGGACTACTTTCAAGGTTACATTCTGGGATGCACTAGCCGAACTACTACAAAACTCTCTGAAAGAAGAACTGGAGGTGCCCCTAATCATGATAATTGCAAGTGCTAGAGTTAACTTGTGGCAAGGTTTACAACTAATTTGACCAAATTATAAACTACAACACTGTTTATATTACTTAACATATTTAATAGTTTAACTTCAGCACATACTACAGTAATGTAGTTATCTCAATTGGGTTTTGCAGATGAAATTGATATTTCAAATGTTCCAGCTACAATGTTCTATATAAACTACAACCATCATAATGTGGGTGAAATGCGACAAATGTATGTCAAATAAATTTAGTCCATGTTTAATAAACACAACTTATAGTAATATTTACATTGAATGTGCACAGGTTGTCGCAACCAATATTCACAGACATCAACTTCAGAAGTCATAACACAAATGCCATTCAGCTGTACTGTGCAAGTGATATTCTTAAATTTGGGAAAGAACATGTTGAGGTATTAACCACTGTACCTGTGCTGTCTGCGTAACTTATCTAAACTTTGATCTCATTTGTTACTAACCAATTTGTCTGTTGTTTAGACTGAAGTAATGTGTCAACTACAAATACAGTATGTGCAACCAAATGAGAAGTGGTACATTTATGTATGTACTTCATGCTACAGAGAGATAGACAACGAGAATGGAACATTCAAATGTATCATTTGCGACAGGAATGTACCATACCCAGATAAGAAGTATGTCGTTTTGCTTACTCAGAAAATACTTGAATGCTAGCTTCTGCACATTTTGTCATATTTAAAAACTACTCATACTGCAGATTCCAGATATTCACAGTGTGCTCGGATCAAAGTGGTGGGATTGAAGTGTTGTTGACTGATCGTCAAATTCGGAAAATATTCTCTCTAAACATTTTTGAAGTTGAAACTCTGGTATGTTAATTAGAAGAAGTAGTACATAGCTTAGTCATTAACTTGCTCATATGTAATGTGCAATGCCAACTACAGCCTAGAATGGAGAACAATTTCCCGGTGCTGCTGAAGAGCATGGAGAAACAGGATTACACTTTTAAAATCCTAATCAAACAAGCTAATGTTGACAAATTAATCAAGCACTACAGGGCTACAGATATTTCCTTTGGAACAGATGGTAATGAAAATGAAGCAAACATTCTTAATACACCAGGGCCTTCATGTTCAGAGAAAACGGATGAGGTACAAAGTTTGAAATATATAGGTTCATGTGACAAAAAACAACCAATACGACAATTTCATAAACTTATTCGTACTATTTAATTCTTCGTAGGGTTCAACTTCAAGCTACCACCTGGATGGTCTTTCACAACTTCACTTCCAAAGCACTTAGTTGCACTCAAAGGGAATGTCTACTTGCAAGAACATTTTTAGTTTTATTTCAATTAAGCTTTTGTTGTGTAATATTTAAACTTAGCTTCTGTTTGCAAGGCATCTTTCTATCTGGCTTTGTTGAACAATCTCCCAACAATATGAACTTATGCGGGAATATAAATTCCAATTTTTCATTAATATCTTCCAACAATATAAACAATCTCCCCTTTAAATGATTTCACCCAGCCCTACGAAGCTGGCAACTCTACTAGTATATGATAATTCCTGATTCCACTAATATGCATAATTTCCACTTACTATCCCTCATGTTCCAAGTAATAAAAGTAGTTACCAATTCTTACTGATTCTTTCATTAAAAAGGTAGGGGTCAAATTAGTCCAAAAAAAAAGCTTAACTATTCACATACGTGGAAAATACACGCGCTTCCGATACAAGTCTTAAACCTCACGTGCGTGTCCTTTACGTGTACTTCTTTCAGCACATCCACGATGTTCTTTCTATCTCTCTCTGCTGCTTACATGGCTGAGATTAACCCGTACATATGGCTTATAATTTTGATTAAAATTCACATTGATTAATGATGAATATTGTCTCCATATTTAAAATTTGAATTCAAATTAAATCAACTCCTAGCTGAGATGAGATTCAAAATCTATTGATCAGGTCTAAACATTTGTTCTCTGCTTCATTTCATATCTTCCTCACGAAAATAGTTAATGAAATTGAAACGGGTATTTAATGTCAGAGTTTCATTGTTGCTTCTGGATTATGTTTATCATCATACTCATATTCTTTAATCAATCACCTCATTATATCATTTTATATTTGTTAAGGCTTAACGTTACTTTGATGATCGTATTGTTGTTATTGTTTGTGAAGGTGTGATTTGTATGTATGATTCACCAAGTGTTTGTTACAATGTACCAATGAGGTGATTCATGTTTCTTTTGTATATGTCTTGGTATAGATTTAAATTAAACCAATGAGTTTGTATTACGATGCAGTATTACGTATAACGAAATTGATATATAAATATCTCATTATACACTACTTGCAGGTTGCGGCTCTAAAAATGGATTGATCTCATGCCAAATTATTTTTGTATATTACAAGTTGTATCATGTCTACTTTCTCGAAATTGTTGGATTTTGCAATAGATTTTGATCTCATTTGTGACTCCAACTGTGTTAAGGAGGGTGTTGCATATGCAGATATGAGGTTATCTTAATTTTGCAAGTTTTAATAAGCAGTCACATGAAGGTAATCTCTCTATGTATGGATAATTTCTTCTTTTAGCCATATTTCCTGATGCATATGTGAGCTAGCTGATATGTTATTTTCTATAATGTAAGCTATAGATGGTCCTCATAATTTTAAAAAAAAACTGAAATTAACTTCTTTACATGGGTCAAAAGCTTGGATGTGACAGGAAAAGGTCTGGATACATCAAAACACATGATCAGTGACGTCAATAAGGTTTGTTGTCTCAAATTTCTTTACTTAGGATATGTTAAGATACAAATACAATGATTATAGATGCAACACGATTGATGTAGTTGCCCTCAACTTGATTGACTAATTTTAATTTTTTTGCAGGTTAGAGTTTAATTGACTAATATATATTGATATATTGATTACTTCTCTGTATTATACTTCATGACTCTAATGAAACGGGTATCTTCTTTACTTCTCTGCTCTTAGTTATTGGCAATGAGGTGATTCATGTTTCTTTTGTATATGTCTTGGTATAGATTTAAATTAAACCAATGAGTTTGTATTGCGATGCAGTATTACGTATAACGAAATTGATATATAAATATCTCATTATACACTACTTGCAGGTTGCGGCTCTAAAATCAATATATATCAATATAAATGATAATTCCTGATTCCATTGATAAGTGCATTTTCCGTCTATTATCCCTGGCTGTTCAAGTAATTACCCCTGATGGCTCTTACAATATTTTTGTAGTCAATTTACTGCCAGGGTCAAATTAGTCCAAAAAAGGCCTTACTGTTTCCAGGAAATAGATTTCACGCGCTTCAGACAACACATGTGCATTTCCCATACGTGTAGCGCGATAAACACACCCACGGTACAGTTGATGTATCTACGTAAATGGCTGTGATTAATCCCCGTACACATGCGTAATTAAGACTTTTTTGTCTTAATCATAACTACACTCTGATCCACTAATGTCAATTTTGAATTCAAATTAGTATTTTTCACTCCTATTAGCAATCAAGATAAGATTGAAGTATTATTACACAGGTCCAACAATTTTCAAAGCTCTGTTCAACCTCCTGATCCTTAAGGACGATGAGAAGGGTTTGTAATTTTACAACTTCGATCACTGTTTCTATGTCATAGGGATATGTTTTAGCTTATTTCATGTTTTCAATCATGCTAATTGCAATTGTAATTTGTGATTTAGGTGGAGGATACTAATCCCAAATTTCGCTCCTTCACTTCAGAAGATTTGGTTCTTGGAGGTTTTATGAGATGTTTATATTAGGTCTCCTTCATTGTTTTAATGTATAATCTTGGAATAATTCTTTGTTGCAACTATGAATGTACAGGTCCAAAGAAAAGACTATCTAAGAAGAGGAGAGTATTGAACCAAAAAATTGAAGCCTCTACTACACCACCGGAAGGTATAATTATTTTCTTACTCTCTCACATTTTGTTGGTTCTGCCATATACTACTCATATTTTCATCATATGCAGTTAACTATACCTCTAAACCATTTATGACCTCTCACCATGCTTAGTTCTTAAAATGTCATAAATTTAAGGTTATATGTTTTGTTCTCATTTAATACGATATTTGATGTCATGTATGAACTCTGACCATGCTTAGTTTTTAAAATGTCATAAATTAAAGGTTCTTCTGGATCCCATGTACCTACAAACAGTGTTTCATGTGAAAGGATTCATGATGTCTTAACTAATTCCCCGTTATCTGAGATTACGACATGCCCAACCACGAATGTAAAATACCATCCAACGACAAGAGGGAAAAAGGAAAGCCCACAAATCTCTCCTCTGTTTCCTACTGAAAGGGTTCAGCGACGTTCTAAATCAATGAATGTATTTCATGGAAATAAAGGTTATACAATGGATTCTGTTTATTTTTCATGTTCTTATTATTTCAGTACCACATTATATATGAAATGTGGAGTCTTTTTTCTCATATAGATACCTTAAGTACAACTCCATCGAATGCTAAGACGGACGACACAGAACATTTGTTGAAGTCAACCTCCATGTTGGCTGATACCACCAATTTACCGTGTGGTACTACTTGCTTCAAAAAACAGCCAAAAGGCAAGATAACATGTCCTGTTCCAGACAAGGGTAAACGTTTATTTCATGATGAAGAAAATAGTGAAAAGGACAAAGATGATGCTCACATATACAATGAAATTGGTAAGATCATATTAAAATTTTTCTTTTCATATATGTTTTGTTCTCATTTAATACGATATTTGATGTCATATATGACCATAGTACTCTAAAGTAGCCGGTGATACGTCAAGTGATAATGACATGTTTTACGAAGAAGATATTGTCGAAGATGATGATAGTTGTAAGTTGTATTGTCTTATACAATTATCTAAACTTGAATTACAAAGCTGTTCATTTAACTAAATTACCCTTACTTAGCAGGTGAACAAAATATGGCAGATTGCATGTCCTCACAACCTCATTACCAAAGTAATGCAGTGAATGTGCCACGGGAATATAAGAGTTTGGGAGCTCCAACGTGCACATGTGAGTATTGTGGTGCGGTTATGTGGAAGGAGGAAAGAGTGAATAAAGGTGTGACACGCGGGAAGCCTAAATTTTCTCTGTGTTGTTCAAAGGGCAAAATACAATTACCAAGACCTCCTCCAACTCCAGAATTCTTACTTAACCTGTACAATGATAAGGCCAAAGGTCCAGCTTTCATGAGAAGTATACGATTATATAATACCATGTTTGCAATGTCATCCAGTGGAGGGAATGTTGACCATTCCATTAACAACGGGGGAGCACCTTATGTTTATCGTCTAAATGGTCAGAATCACCACGTCTTTGGACAACTAATACCTGATGAAGGCCAGGACCCTAAGTTCTGTCAGTTATATATTTACGATACGGAACATGAGGTGGCCAATAGAATGCGATGGATAAAAGATGGACACCATATAGACACTGAGGTTGTACAGGGTTTGATTACTATGTTAGATGAAACAAATCAATTGGTCAGATGTTTCTGTACAGCACGTGACAGATTCAAAGAAGATGATATAGTTGATATGAAAATTGTATTGAAAGTGTGTAGGTCCGAGACTGGTCGAGAGAACCACATTGGTCCGTCTGACGAGGTTGCTGCAGTAATGGTAGGAGATCTTGACGACACATGTGGGCAACGTGATATTATTATTGAATGCAAACAACATGGATTGAAACGTATATCTAAAATTCATCCATCTTTGATGGCTCTACAGTATCCCATCATATTCCCAAATGGTGAAGATGGATTCCATGATGATATCAAATTTGTTTGGAGTGATGATTGTTCAACTACACAAAGAGATAAAATTTCCATGATGGAATACTATGCATACAAGTTCCAAGTTCGTCCTGGTGAAGGTAATTTTTGAGTGTAAAAGAGAGTGTTTATGTACAAATTTACCTTAATTTTTTAACGTAAACCCTAAACTACAAGTAATGGTAGGCAGCTTTTAATGTGTACACTTTGTGTTGCAATACAACCAACACTCTTCGTCGAGGTGGAAGGCTTTTTCAACAGTATGTCGTTGATGCCTTTGCAGCAGTTGAACAAGCGCGGCTATGGTGGTTTAGAGAGCATCAAACCACATTAAGGAATGAATTGTATGCTCATATATGTGAGACGATAAACAAAGGCGCTAATGATGCAGCAAATGTTGGTAGAGGATATATACTCCCTGCTGGATTTGTTGGTTCTAAAAGATACATGCAACAAAATTTCCAAGACGCTTTGGCTGTGTGTCGACCATGACTACCAATTCTATGTGGGATGAAATCTTGAAGATGATGGCATTGATTCCTGGTTGTTACAAACAGAATTGTCCTGATATTGTTGCCCGTGTTTTCAAACTCAAACTAGATCAACTACTCATTGACATAAAACAGAAGAAATATTTTGGCACATGTGTTGGAGGTAAAATTTGCTTCATCGTTTTTAATTAAAAGACCTGTAATGTTTAAGAAGATAACTTTGTCTAATCTATTTTATTCAGTTATGTATGTAGTGGAATTTCAGAAACGAGGCTTGCCTCATGTGCATATGTTGGTGTGGCTGGATGCAAAGTCAAAGACAGCGCTTCAAAACAATGTTGACAAGTATGTTTCAGCGGAGATTCCTGATCCTCTGAAGGATCCTGATGGTTATGATGCCGTTAAACAGTTCATGATACATGGGCCCTGTGGGAGAGAATTTAATAAATCGCCATGCATGAAGGATTTCAAGTGTGTTAGACATTTTCCGAAAAAGTAAGTTTTCTTACAAATTACAATCGATCTATAAAATCTTACATTTCAGCTGTTCATTTAAGAAAAATAAATTAAAGATTTTTTTATAAATTGTCCATCCGTTCCTCAGATAATGAAATAAAATATAACTAAGTTTTGGGCTTTTACCTTTTCAACTAATTTTATGAATTTATAGACGAAGAATGTTTTAATTTCATTGTACCTAATCAGAAATATGGATATTTTAGGTACTGTCCAAGAACTTTTTTTGATGAGTCTGGCTTTCCAGTTTATATGCGACGGAAAACAAAGCATAATGTAAATGTACGAAATGCTATTCTTGACAATCAATGGGTAGTTCCTTAAAATAGAGATTTATTGGTGAGATACCAGTGCCATATAAATGTAGAGATTTGTTGCCATGCCCGTAGTCTTAAATATTTATTCAAGTACTGTCTTAAAGGACATGATCGAGCAACTATTGAGATAAAAGGAAAGAAGAAAAGCAAGAAAATTTTGAAGGAAGAAGAACCCATTGATGAGATTCAGGCCTATTTTGATGGTAGATATATATGCGGATCAGAGGCTGCATACCGTATATTTGGCTTTGATATCCATCACAGGTCTTTATCTGTGCACCGTCTTCCATTTCATTTGCCAGGTGAGAAAAACTGCACTTTCAGATCAGATGAAGATTTGGTTGATGTTGTCGATAGGGAGAAGGATAAATTGAGTAAATTAGAAGCTTTCTTTCTTCTTAACATGAATGACTCAATTTCACATAATTACACTTATGATCAGATTCCTCAATTTTTTGTATGGGATGATAGTCAAAGATTATGGAAACGAAGGAAGTGAGGTCTGCAAATTGGTAGATTGGCATATGCTCACCACAGTTCTGGGGAAATTTGGTTCTTGCGTATGCTGCTATCAAAAATCAAAGGACCTGCTTCTTTTGAGGAATTAAGGACAGTAAATGGAGTACAATTCCCAACTTTCAAAGAAGCATGTCAGGAGTATGGATTTCTTGCTGATGACAAAGAATGGCACGAAGTTTTGGATCAATGTGCAGCATGTGGTTTTCCTCCTCAGATTCGTCAATTATTCGTTCACATTATTGTCAATTGTAAGGTTACATATCTGTACAATTTATGGTCATGTCATTGGAAGGATATGGTAGATGACATACTTTATATCCGACGAAGATTAACCGGAAACAATATGCTTCTTCTGAACAACAAACAACAACAATTTTTCGCTCTTGCAGGTCAGCTTTTAGTCTATGTGCAATTCTATTATTTTCCCAATTAAATCAAGATGTATAATAAATGCAAACATTTTAATGCAGAAATTCATAAATTGCTCAAATCAATTGGGAAGTCGTTGATGGATTTCAAATAGTTGCCTCAACCTCCTGCAACTTATTTGCAACAAGGTGACAATAATCTCATTATTGAGGAGACCAGTTATGACATGTCTGACATGGAACTGCAGAGTGCCAAATATTTGAAAAGTTGTAATTGTGATCAGCTAGAGGTTTACAGAAATGTTATCGAATCTGTTGAGAAAAATGTAGGAGGATTATATTTTGTTTATGGAAGTGGGGGTTGTGGCAAAACATACATCTGGAAAACACTAATTTATAAACTCCGATCCCAAGGGAAGATTGTGTTACCCATTGCCTCATCTGGCATTGCAGCTACATTATTGCCTGGTGGTCGTACTGCACACTCACGGTTTAAGATACCCATTATGCTTGATGACTATTCTTCATGCAGCATTGCACAGGATTCTGATATAGCTCAACTTATCAAGAATACAAGTTTGATTATTTGGGATGAAGCACCAATGCAGCATAGGTACGCATTTGAATGTTTGGACCGGTCTCTAAGGGATATAATGAAAGCTGTTAGTTCGCAACGATTTCACCTACCATTTGGAGGAATTACAATGTTGTTGGGAGGGGATTTCAGACAAATTCTCCCAGTCATACCCAAGGCTCCACGTGGTGAAATTGTGTGTGCCTGTATTACTAGATCTAGACTGTGGAAGGTGTGCAAAGTTTTTTTATTAAAACAGAACATGCAACTTAATAAAGGCAGAAACGAAGAGGAAGAGGAGAAAATTAAGTAATTTGCAAAGTGGGTGCTTGATATAGGTAATGGCAATATACCTACTCCTTCTGACGGTTTACAAAAATATCTTGAAGATGATATTCGAATACCTTCTCAGTTTTGCATTTCCGAAGGATCAAATACTATCGACAGTATGATATCATCTACCTTTCCGGATTTCCTGCAAAACTTCAGTTGCCCCAAGTACTTGAGCGAAAGAGCAATATTAACACCTACCAACCAAACAGTTGGTCATCTTAATAGTCTTATTGTTGACAAAATTCCTGGTGAGGTCGTTTCATATTTTAGTATTGACGAAGCTGCGGATTTTGGAGGTACTGAAGTTCAGAAAAACGCAGCTTTCCCAGTTGAGTATCTGAACTCCATTTCCATTGCGGGTATGCCTCCACATGACTTAAAACTAAAAGTTGGTGTCGTTGTTATGTTAATTAGAAATTTGAACCAGACACTTGGTCTATGCAATGGAACACGCATGGTGGTTAGTAAATGTTTGAAGAATTGCATTGAGTGTGAGGTTATATGTGGTACATTCGTAGGTACACGTCATTTCATTCCACGAATGGAGCTATGCCCTACTGATAGCAGACTCCCATTTAAGCTAATTAGAAAACAGCTTCCAATTCAAATATGCTACGCTATGACCATCAACAAGTCGCAGGGCCAATCTCTTGAAAGGGTTGCTTTATTCCTTCCCAACTCTGTATTCTCACATGGTCAATTATATGTTGCAATCAGTCGTGTAACATCTCCGGAAGGTCTGAAGATTTTCATTGATTCACAAAGTGGCAAAAGTACTGACATAACTCCAAATGTTGTTTTCAAAGAAGTTTTTTATAACTTGCCAAAAGCCTAATTTGGAATTAAATTTGTGATGTTATGTGCTGCATTTGTATAGCTCTTTTGTTATATAATTTTTTTGTATTGTTGTAATACCTTAGGTACTGTCATTTTGTAAGTTGGAAATGGTTAACTTATTGTATAGATTTGCACATTTTGTTTAAATTACAATTATTAGTTTTATTTCAATTTCATTACCTTGGACTGGTAACATATGGATGCTGGTAATCCCCTAATAAACCATAGTTGGGGACTGTGTTTACTAGGTACATGCAGTTTTTAACCAACTGAGACATGCACTTTTTCTCTGAATATCCATTCGAACATGCTTATAGTTTGAGAGATAGTGTCAATTATTTTCTGCAAAGAGTGCATTGCCATTAATAAGCATTATGCTAAAGGAAGGCATCATTTCTTCTCTGCCACCATGTCAAATTTGCACCCTTCAGGTATTTAATTTTGTCTGCTTCAACTCTACCTAACTCATATAGGACCTATAAAGTTGAATACATATCTACAGAATAGTTGAGAAGTCCATATATACCAATACAGTCACATAAATGAATACATCACCCCTTTTATAGAATAAATCACTTCAAACTGAACAAGGTATGTCTCCACCTTTCATGTGTACAAATCAGCATCTTTTATGTGTCTTTGTAGTCATAACACTTTACAAATAATTTCATCCAGGTTAAAGCATGGGTTTTGAACAGTTCGAATCGTTGGCCAGTCTGAAGGTTTCTAAATATAACTCCAACATACGTGTCAGAGTGCAAGCAGTGTGGAGAGGAGTTACAAAAGACACAAAAGATTTGAAGGGAATAAATATTATTCTCGTGGATGATTCAGTAATTAATATCTCTCATTCATGCTTAATTATCCCATTATTCCTGTCATATTTATGTTATTTCCTTCTGTTCGATAGGTATACTAATTGGACTGTATGAAAATAGTATTTGCAAGTGCTTGACATCACTTTTATGATATGTAGAGTAATCGGATCCATGCATTTGTCAATGCTAAATATGCTAATTTGTTTGAGGACAAGATAGAAGAAGGGCAAATCATTACTATAAAGAAATTTGCAGTCAAAGCCTACATTGGAGATGAAAATAACCGGACTCTCAGGAATGAAAAACATATATATATATATATATATATATATATATATATATATATATATATATATATATATATATATATATATATATATATATATATATATATGTCAAATGAAACTGATCTATGTAAAGGTCCAACCAATGGTCTGAAAATTCCTCAATACGGATTTGATCTGTTCGATTTCGAGGATCTCCTGAAAATATATAAAGATAATCGTTTTTTAGTGGGTAATTATCTTATTCGAACAAGGTTCTTTATAGCGTGAAATACCTCTTCGTTTTTTAGTGGGTACTTATCTTATTCGAGGATCTACGTTGTTTTCTTATGCTTTAGACGTTGTTGGAGTTATTGATTTTGTTCAAGGAAAGACTGTATACACGAAGGGAAATGAAGAGAGATCCCACGTCAAGTTTGAGATAACAAATGGGAGGTTTGTTACTTCTTTTTTTTACAGACATATGTATGTTTCTTATGGAAATTCCAACTTAGATGATGTTTGAACTATTGTTGTTAGGATGAATGTGAAGGTGACATTCTTTGGGACCCTTGGTGATGATTTCCAGAGGCTGAGGAGAGAAATTGCTGGTGACACTGTGATCATAACAATAGCTTCTGCAAAGGCTAATGAATGGGATGGTATGTAATTTTTGCTTACTCCTGATAGTGCAGCTGTTAGAAATCCCATTCTTCACGTATCTCCTCCTGTGTCCTGCAGACAAAATCAATTTAACCAACTATCCGGCAACCCGATTTTACCTGAATGCAGACCACTACAGTGTTAAGGAACTGATGGCTAAGTAAAATATTCATTCCTGGTTTTTCTACTTAGTACTAAACCGTAAATATATAAAGATGTTTTATATAATGATGTTTTCAGAAGTAAAGACCCTTCTTTTGCACCGAAAAATACTTTTGAACATGACGAGGAAATCAAATACATAACTACTGTGAAGGATATTCAAAATCTGAAAGATGAATATATCCAGGTTAGTTAGATCCTTTATAGTTTTGAATACAATTCTTCATTCCAATTCATAACTATGAATATGTTTAACAAAATTATAGAAAAAAGTGACATGTGCAATAAGTGTTCGAAAGGTCGAAACCAATTATAATTGGTTTTACAACAAGTGCCCAAGATGTGAAGAGGAAGTCTGCTTTGTAGGAGGTAACTATACATGCAAGGCGTGTGTCAGAAACATCCCGTTTCCAAACAAAAGGTACAATGAAATCTGGTGTAACAAGTACATAATAATTACATGTCATACAACTTCCAAAATTACATATTTACACAAACTCTGAGCAGGTTCATGATTTTAACTCTCTGCTCAGACGAGACTGGAAGCATTCCTGTTATATTTCCAGACCATGAAATTCGGAAGTTAGTAGGGAAAAGTGTTTTCGAAGTTCAACTTGAAGAAAATGATAAATTCCCTACGCTTCTCACACAGTTTGAGGACCAGAACTATACCCTCACTTTGCTTATAACTGAAGATAACATTAAGAAAGTTTGTGATGCGTACAATGCAGTGGAGATTAAGCCACTTGAGGAAGTTGTTTCTGGTTCTGCTCTGTTTGAAACTGATGATGAAGCGAATCATGACTCATCGATGATCACTGTAATCATATTATGTTAACATTGTTTTTCAACATAAACTAAATCATCCATAATTTGTACAACTTTAAATACGTCTTGGTTATGTGTGTAGGCTACTCCTAATGACTCATTAACTTCCCCTGATGATACTCCAACTACTAAAAGTTCTGGGACCAAAGCCAAGGGTCGAAAGATTATGGAAACTGTGGAGGGTAGTGAGGATATTCCTACTAAGGATATGAACACCAATAAGAAAGGACGAGTAAGAGCATGTTTTGATAATCTTTATTTAATATGTCTATGATATTATTCCAACTTATAATATTCTATTTTATTTATTTAATAGCAAGCTGCGAAGTAAAACGGCAACATGAACATCAAGCAAAGCAGGAGAATGCTTTTGTGATCCACAACTTTTGCAAGAATATGTTATGTACTGTACTTTTGATGCTGAAGTGTATTAATGTCGAAACTTTGTTTTTAATATCTGCTTCTTTCTGAACATGTACTACAACAACCTTTTGGTTCGGTAAAAAGTATATACATTTTAAGTTTCTTCTTTTTTAACAACTTGCTCTATACAAAACATCGTCAACTTCAGAAATACAGCATTTGAAACACTACAAATATCTTCCACTTGGAGTAATTGTTTTTAATATCTGCTTCTTGCTGAACATGTACTACAACAACCTTTTGGTTCGGTAAAAAGTATATGAAATTTAAGTTTGTTCTTTTTTAACAACTTGCTTTATACCAAACATCGTCACCTTCAAAAATACAACATTTGAAACACTACAAATATCTTCCACTTGGAGTAACTGTATCCATATTTGAGATATACATAAAATATAACAAACCAATTACATTGAGCTATATTAAGATTCTTTGGCTCACCAAAAAGTAAGCAAAACATAAGGTTAAAGATTTACTATTAAGAAGAAGTACTGGTACCCCATCTTCTTTGTTTAACATCTCAAAGGAATTACTTTGAAGTCTTTGCAAATTTTTCAACTGTTCCGGAAGCATGAGTTCCGTATTCCATCCTCTAAATGTATTGAAAAACGGCACCTACAACTGGAGAGTTAAGGTCCGCGTGGTTCGTTTGTGGCGTGGAGCAACCAAACAAGGAGAACAATTCAAAAGCTTCAATGTGCTCTTACTGGATGATAAGGTTGTAGTTTATATATTCCTAACAGTATAATTTTTCCGTTTATTGCAGGGTTCCACAGAGTGATAGTATGTAATTTTGTTGTGCAGGGTAATCGTATTCATGGGTTTGTTCCTGGAAATGTTGCTGAGGAGTTCCTGAAAAATTTTGGGCTTGGAATGGTTCACATAATATCTAATTTCCAGGTGAAAAATTACAAGACTGATGAGAAGTACAAATGCATAAACTATGACAGGCAGGTCATATTCACACACCATACCAACATTGAACAACTCACGGAGGATGATCCATGTATTGACACGAATGCGTTTGATTTCTATGACTTGGCTGACGTAAAAAACTTAGCCAACCTTAACATTTTTCTAATTGGTAAGTTATTTTGCTTAACAATCTAAAAGCAGATATCATATAGTTGTACTTAACTTATTTCTCATTTTGTCTCTTCCAAGATGTAATCGGATTTGTCATAATTGATGAACCTGAGCTAATAAAATTTACAAACAAGTTGGGAATGGCACAACAACTATTCAAGTTTCAAATCACTGATGGCAGGTTAGATATTAATAATGTCAGTAAAAAACAATTACATTCCATAGTGCTATTGCAATATGAAGTTACTTAAATGTGAAGGACTACTCTCAAGGTTACATTCTGGGATGCACTAGCCGAACTACTACAAAACTCTCTGAAATAGGAACTGGAGGTGCCCCTAATCATGATAATTGCAAGTGCTAGAGTTAACTTGTGGCAAGGTTTACAACTAATTTGACCAAATTATAAACTACAACACTGTTTATATTACTTAACATATTTAATAGTTTAACTTCAGCACATACTACAGTAATGTAGTTATCACAATTGGGTTTTGCAGATGAAATTGATATTTCAAATGTTCCAGCTACAATGTTCTATATAAACTACAACCATCATAGTGTGGGTGAAATGCGACAAATGTATGTCAAATAAATTTAGTCCATGTTTAATAAACACAACTTATAGTAATATTTACATTGAATGTGCACAGGTTGTCGCAACCAATGTTCGCAGACATCAACTTCAGAAGTCATAACACAAATGCCATTCAGCTGTACTGTGCAAGTGATATTCTTAAATTTGGGAAAGAACATGTTGAGGTATTAACCACTGTACTTGTGATGTCTGCGTAACTTATCTAAACTTTGATCTCATTTGTTACTAACCAATTTGTCTATTGTTGTTTAGACTGAAGTAATGTGTCAACTACAAATACAGTATGTGCAACCAAATGAGAAGTGGTACATTTATGTCTGTACTTCATGCTACAGAGAGATAGACAACGAGAATGGAACATTCAAATGTATCATTTGCGACAGGAATGTACCTGTTATTCCCAAATGACCTAACAGAATTGTAGAAGGGGGGGTTGAATACAATTCTTGATATTTTCTTGAAACTAAAACACTTTATAAAATAAAACTGAACTGAATAAATAAAAACACAAGATATAAATAATTTAGTTGGATTGTTTGATGATCCAACTGAAGTGTTTTTATTGCGGAAATAATCTGTGATACAAAAGTACACAGCTGCTCAGTTACAAAGTTGTAGAGAAGAATTGCTCTCAAAAATAGCTAATACAATCTATTTGTGTTTCTTCTCTCTTTTCTAAAGTAACTGCTACACTTGGTTATATAATCCCAAGTTTACAATTCTACGTTTGGTTAAACTAAAGAATAATAGTAGTAACCATCAGTAGCTTGCTTTTCATTCCTTTTGTCCAATGGTCCTTGGAGATCTTAGCTTTTGTCTTCATGCTCATTATAATCATTCCCAAGAGCCTTATTGGAAATTGGAATGTTTCCTTATTTCCAGTAACCACTTTGATGGCTTCCAATGCAAAGTACACTTCCATATCTCCTTTTAGATCTGTTCAGTAAACTGTCACTATCACTTTGTCAACTGTTCAAAAAGCAACATTGATTCGTTGATAGAAAGGAGATGTGTTTCGTTGATAGCTTCATTCTTCATTCCGTTGATGGTGTTTCCCTCGTTTCGTTGATGGGTAAACTCCATACCGTTGACAGAGTAATCTTCATACCGTTGACATGTCTTCACTTAGGCAGAATTACAAGGCATAACATATTTACAATTAACCAACCTATTTTGCCTATCTAGTACATAGTCAACATGACTTAGAAAACCTATCTAAAACATATAATAGAATGCCTATCATACTGAGAAGTATTGTACAATGCAATTGCTACAACACTCATTTCGTTGATGAGCTTCCTGTCAACGAAACACTGCTAAGCATGCTATTTCGTTGACAGCTACAAAATTGACTTTACACAAATTCTACTAAGTGTTTTATGCTTATCATCAAGAACAACATATTCCTAACAATCTCCCCCAATTTATGACTGATAGAATAACAGCCATAAATCAAGAGACTTGATGATAACAAAAACACTCAGATACATCATAAATTACAAAAGTAGAAAATGTATTAAGCTTCAAAACTTTATAGACAAAATACAAGACTTACAAGACTAATGCCCACAAGTGCTCCTTTAGTCTGAGCAAATGTTTCATCTGTGACTTCTTTGTGGCATAGTCTTCTTCCCTCTCTTGGAGTTGTTTTCCTCAATCTGGACCTGTAGTCTTCTGTAGAAGATTTTCTCCTCTTCATCTTGATCACCAAGCTTGGATTGCATCAGCTTTAGAGTTTGATTAGATGCCTTCTCCAGCTGGTCTTCCATTCTGAAGAATCTTCTGCAATTGTCCTTGTCCTTAAACTCCATCATCCAATAAGGTTGAAGATGGATTTTCTTTCCTGTTGAGGGAACTCTAAGTATCCTGGGAAGAGCCTCAGGCTTGTTCCAGCTAGCCTTTATCTGACAGATTTTGGAGACCACCTCAGACTTGGCTGTTTTGGTGAAACCAAAGTCCTTTTTCAAGCATCTAAACACTGAGAGTAGTGTTTGATAGTCTTCTCCTAAAATTCTGTAGAGAGGCCACACTTGTTCTCTACCTCCCTTGAATATGAACACTAGTCTTTCAGGCAACTTTTGAGAAGCTGCAATTCCCCTTACTTCCACCAGGTTGTCTAAGTCAAGATGTAGACTGGATTCTTCCCTGATGTCAGCAATGTACATGCAGTCCTCTGGGTTTGAAGGGGGTTTTTGAGATTGTGGCTTTCTCACAAGAACAGGCTTTGCTTTGACAGGCCTCTTCTTTGTCTTCATTGGTTGGTCCTTTTCTAACAGGAACTTTGGAAAGTATGCCTCATCAAAATCAATTGGTTCCTCTTTTGGCATGATTGGTTGATCATGAAAATTGACAGGATGTGCAGGATCACAGGCCAACTTTCCCTCAAAAACTGGATTAGCAATTGTTGGAGGTGCAATAGGTATTGAAGAGTCTGATGCAGTACTCTGAGAATCAGCACTCTCAAAGTCTATGTTTCTCCTAGCTCTCTCTTTGGGTTGCCTTGTGCTCTTCTTTGAACTCCTTTCCTCTCTAGTGCTTTCCTCTTGCTTCCTTTCTTCTTCATCTAGAGCTTGAGCTACTGCAAGAGCTTGCATAGCTGCTCTTTCTGATTCCTCAGCCTTGGCTTCAGCAAAGTTTGGATGACCAGCCCAAACACAGATTTGTTGTCCATTCCTGTAGACAATTGCCCTTTGCTTCCTTATCTCATAATCATTACTTTCCTTGCTTTTTGTGATGAGTAGACCAAGAAGCTTGTGCTCATCTGGATAAGGTGCAGGATAGAAAGTCCTTGCTATGTTTTTGCCCTTTGGTTTAGCAGGGGACTTGGGAGATAGGCTTCTTTGAATTGTAGCTTGTTCCACATCCCTAATGCATGAAGTTTGTCCTTTTTCCTTCCTTGGTCCTTGAGTGACTCCATGTAGAAGGGGCTCTTGGTGATAGAAAGAATTTGTCTGTGGCTCCCATTCCGTTGATGGATTTGAGTCCTTATCTTCAGTAATCTTCTTGAACTTTGCTTCTATGTTGGACCAATGTTCTTTGATTTGTTCTGCAAGTCTCATCCTCATAGAAGCTTCTTGTATAAGGTCAATACCATCCTTTTTCTGCTTGCCAAGCTCCCCCATTGCTAATGGCTCCTTTGGTAGGGAAATGGCTGGGACCATAACCTTGGTAATCTGAATGTCTAGCTCCTTAGATTTCTCCCCCTTTTTGTTATCATCAAAAGAGATGGCTGGGAGTCCTTGAGCTGCCACTAGCTGGGCCAATAGTTGAGTTTGTTTCTCCTGTTCCTTTTGCATCTGTGATAGAGTGGCTTCCACCTTGTCCACTCTAGAAGAGAGAGTCTTCAAGGAGGACTCTACTTCAGGTTCTTTAGAGAAAAACCTGTTCATCCTGGACACAGTGAGAAGAGGAAGCTTTTCATCTAGCCTCCTATCATTAGCAGCCCTAAGGTTGCTGATTGAATCCTTGATCTCTGTAGCCTCAATCCTTGTCTGCAACATTTGTAGCCTTTGAATTTCCAGAGAATCCATTATGGCTTTGTAGAATTTCTTGTCCCTTGCTTCTGCAGACTCATGAGCGAGATATGCTTCTTTGTACTGCCTTGTGATAGCAGCATCCAAATTGCTTCTACCATGCATATCTTGAGAAAGCCAGTTTGGTGTAGGAGGCACCACAGAAGTCCCAGTCTGTGCAGTAGTGGCCACCTGTAAAGTGTCACCAAAGCTATCCTCATTATCAGAAAAATCAAAGTCTTCACTTGCTTCAGCTCCTGGAGGTAGATTGGTCAAGGCATCCTTTGCTCTTTGCATTGATGCAGTTGTGTGAATTAGTTGTAGTGACCTCTCTGCCTCCACATTGCCCTGTTGAGCCAAAATTTGATAGGCTGACACAGGATGAGTAAAGGTCTCAGGATCCAGGGAAATACTATCCAGAGTTTGCTGATAAACCTCTTGGAAAGTAAGTTCCCTTTCTCCCTCACTGACCTCCATTAACTCATTAGCAATGGCTGCTTCCATCCTTATTTCTCCTGTAGTCCCTTCTCTCTCTCCACTCTGTTCTTGCATCATGGGCTCCCCATGGCTCACACCTCTCACACCCTCACCTTCACCTTCTAAGGTGGAACTCTCAATCTCTCCTTTTTCCTGGCTGGAAGAAATAGCCAGCCTCTCACTCACATTCTCTCCTTTTGCCTGGCTGCAAGCCAGCCTCTCAGTTTCACTCCCTCTCAGTCCTAGAAGTGTCTCAACTACCACTAGATCATCTGCACTGGTTGTGGGAACAACTTGATTTTCAATTAAAGGTGCAGAGTGAACTATCAACGGAATGGTAGTTTGAACTGTCAACGGTATGGATACCGTTGATGGAGAAACACTTGTCAACGAAATAGACTGTTTCGTTGATGAAGTCAAGAAAGCACTTTGAGAATGAGAAATTACAGTAGAGTCTGTGGTGATTGATTTTAAAGATTGGTCCACAGATCCCCTTGCAACTTCAGGAAAAATTGGTTGATGGCCCAACAAATCACTTAACAAGTGATGGCCACCAGCTTCAGAGTGGGGCTTCTCCAAGATTAGAGTTGGAGAATCAGGAATAGATGTATGGATCATGTCCACATCTAAAGATTGAGTTGGTGAATTTGATGGAGATAATTCAAGATTGATGTTTAGAGAATGGGACTGTAACCCCAGAGTAATGATAGGGGTTACATCAAACTGAATTTGAGAAACTGGAAGTGTTGCTTCCAGTGTGTGTGCACCCTGTGTACCCTTGGACTTTTGCTTCACTCTCCTTTGGTATTGGGAAAATGTAGACTTTGGGCTTGAAGTGTCCCTTACCCTTTTGGACTGTGCTCTAGGAGGAGAGCTTGTTTCAATAATCACATCCTTTTGGGAGGATGCAATTAGACTTGTGCTTAAATCCATGTTACTCATTGTGCCTTGTTGGGAAGACACAATGGGGCTTGGCTGGTACACACTAACCTGTCCTTCCTTATCCTTGGGGTTTCTTTGATGTTCACCCCTTCCCTCACCTCTCACAACTCCAGACTCACTCCCCTTAGGTTGTGTGGTAGTTTTTACAACAGGTGCCTTTTGAGAAGCACCTGAGGTTGGCTTGGAGGATTTCTTTGATTTTGGTTTTGTTGCTAGGGCAGGAGCCTGTTGGGTCACAGCTACAGACTCCATAGCAACATTGGAAGGTAAAACAGTAGAGGTGTTAGCTACACTAACAGGGATAGTAGTAGTTACCTCAATGATTGGCAGATACACCACTGGAACATCACCATTGTGGTTCAGCCTCAGTATGTCTGTCAATACTCTCTTTTCTTGCACAAAGCACTCGAACCTGGCATTAGGGTTAGAGATAACTAATGGTGCTGGACTAACATGGTTAGCCAACATCATCAGAAACCTAGCATAATAGATATTTTTCTTCCTATTTGCTTTGTCACCCAACTTAGCACCAATTTCATACATAAGTTGGGTGCTAAAGTTGTGATATCTATCATTTAGAAGCATGGTTAGGAGAATTAACATAGAGTTAGTTAATGCATCAAAATTACTAATCTTTCCAGAAAAGACCTTAATGAATGCATCAGCTAAATAACTGTATTCCCTAACCAAACCTCTCCTAATTATTCTACCCAGATTATCAGTAGGCAAAGAGTAGTTTATAGAATTTAACATGGTAGTTATTTCAGTGTTAGTAGGCAAAGCATCACAGTTATTATCAGGAATATGTAAACATGCTTGCAAAACATCAGAATTAACTATGTACTCATTACCTTGAAGAGTGAATTTTAGTGTGCAGTGTGTTCCACTATACTCACATGAGGTCCAAATTTCCTCGATTATCTCATTGTAGAGTGGTGTAGAGTGAAACATTGCATAGCTCAACTTGCAATTCTTCATGAAATCCATCATTTTGAAGAACAGTCTGTTCGGGTTTTCCTTGACAACAAAAGGGATGGAGTTGTTCTTCTCATAGATGAACCCTCCAGCAGACATAAGCTTAACTATAGGTGCCATTGTTGATTAAAGGAAAGCTTCGAACTGAATTGCTTGTTAGAGAGAAGAAGAGAGAAAAAGCCTTTGGAATTTTTGAGAACAGGTAAAAAGAAATAATGAAAATAAAATTTCTTAAATACTCCCCCAAAAATTCTCAGAAAATGAATCCAATAATAAATGTTAATTACTGGATTGGCTTAAAAATATAACCGTTACTCTTAAAGTATTACCATGATTTATACTTACAGGGGTGTATGCATAGATCGTGGTAAAAGACGTGTCAAATTTCAACGGTTCAGATAAAAAGCGCTAAATCAACGAATCAGGATTGGGCGGTTAAAGTCCCGTCTTATTTCGTTGATAAAGCTGCGTTTCGTTGATATAAAAGAGCTATCAACGAAACACCCAGAAAACTGCTAAGACTGTCAACGAAATGGTGCATTCCGTTGGCATAATAATTTTGACTTAGACAAAATTTTACCTTTTCCTGAGAAAATTCATTCACAGAAAAACATAGCAAATTTCTGGCTGCATTTTAACTTGCAAATATCTCAAAAATAATTAAGAGAAATTTAGCATACCTAGCTCACTTACTAATCTTGAGAATGTTGATTCATCAAGTGGCTTGGTAAAGATGTCTGCAAGTTGTTGTTCACTTGGAACAAAATGTAACTCCACAGTACCATTCATAACATGTTCTCTAATGAAATGGTACTTGATGTCAATGTGCTTGGTCCTTGAATGCTGCACTGGATTCTCAGTAATGGCAATGGCACTAGTGTTGTCACAGAAGATAGGAATTTTCTCAACTCTTAATCCATAATCAAGTAGTTGGTTTTTCATCCATAAAATCTGTGCACAACAACTTCCAGCTGCAATATACTCAGCCTCAGCTGTGGAGGTAGAAACTGAGTTTTGTTTCTTGCTGAACCATGACACAAGCTTGTTTCCTAGGAATTGACAGGTTCCAGTTGTACTTTTCCTGTCAATTTTACATCCTGCAAAATCTGCATCTGAATAACCAATTAGTTCAAAACCAGATTCTCTAGGATACCAAATGCCAAGGTTTGGTGTTCCTTTGAGATATCTGAAAATTCTTTTAATAGCAACTAAATGGGATTCTCTAGGATCAGCCTGAAATCTAGCACATAGACATGTAGCAAACATAATATCAGGTCTACTAGCTGTTAAATATAAAAGTGAGCCTACCATGCCTCTGTAACTTGAAATGTCCACAGATTTTTCCTTAGTATTCAATTCAAGTTTGGTGGCAGTAGGCATGAGAGTTTTGGCAGGAGAGCATTCCATTAGGTTAAACTTCTTTAATAAATCATGAATGTATTTTGTTTGACTAATGAAAATGCCTTCATTAACTTGCTTTACTTGAAGACCAAGAAAGTAAGTTAATTCTCCCATCATGCTCATTTCATACTTACTTTGCATAAGCTTGGCAAACTTTTGACAAAGTTTCACATCTGTAGACCCAAAGATTATATCATCTACATAAATTTGAACAAGTAAAGTAGAGCCATTTACAACCCTGTGAAAAAGAGTTTTATCTACAGTACCTCTAGTGAAATGATTCTCAAGGAGGAACTGTGAGAGAGTGTCATACCAGGCTCTAGGTGCTTGTTTCAAACCATAGAGTGCTTTGAGAAGGAAGTACACATAGTCTGGAAAATCATCATCTTCAAAACCAGGAGGTTGATTTACATACACCTCCTCTTCCAATTCCCCATTCAGAAAAGCACTCTTCACATCCATTTGATAGACCTTGAAATTGGCATGGGCTGCATAGGCTAGGAAAATCCTTATTGCTTCTAGTCTTGCAACAGGAGCAAAGGTTTCATCAAAATCAATTCCTTCTTCCTGTGAATAGCCTTTTGCAACCAATCTAGCTTTGTTCCTTGTGACTATGCCATTTTCATCCATCTTGTTTCTGAACACCCACTTTGTGCCTATAACACTCCTGTCATTAGGCCTGGGCACCAGCTTCCAAACATTGTTTCTCTCAAATTGGTTTAGCTCTTCTTGCATGGCTAAAACCCAATCTGGATCTAGAAGTGCATCCTCAACTTTCTTTGGCTCATCTTGAGACAGAAAGCTACTATATAGACATTCTTCTTGAGTTGCTCTTCTAGTTTGGACTTTTGAAGAGACATCACCTATAATAAGTTCAAAGGGATGATCTTTAGTCCATTTCCTTGAGGGAGGTAGATTTGCTCTTGAAGACGTAGCTTCATGATCATGATTGCCTTGATTGGATATTTGTCCTTGAGAAACTCCCCCTGAGTTTGTTGTCTCTAATTGATCACTTCTAGAAGCATTCCTATGACTATCAACGGTATGACCGTTTTGGCTGTCAACGAAACGCTCATTCTGACTGTCAACGAATCCACCATCATGACTATCAACGAAATGACCATTTGGTCTGCTAGCTGCTATCCTTTTTAACCTTAATGCAGCAATTTCATCTTCACTGCTGCTTTCATCTGTGCTAGATACAACAACTTTAGGCTGTTTCTCAGTAGCCTTATCATGATTCACTTGTTCTCCTTCCTCATTCTCAAAAGAGAGACTTTCATGGAAACCTTCATCACAGAGACCTTGTATTTTGAGATCATCAAAAACAACATGTACAGATTCCATAACAATGTTGATTCTGAGATTAAAGACTCTGTAAGCTTTCCCTGCTGCATATCCCACAAATATTGCTTCATCTGCCTTTGCTTCAAATTTCCCCAAATGCTCAGCTTGATTTCTCAGAACAAAGCACTTGCATCCAAAGACATGAAGAAAATCTAATAGTGGCTTCTTTCTTTTGAGTAACTGATAAGGGGTCATTCCTTTGGCCTGATTAATCAAAGAAATATTTTGAGTAAAGCAAGCTGTGTTAACTGCCTCAGCCCAAAAATATGTAGGTAACTTTGATTCATCTAGCATTGTCCTTGCAGCTTCAATAAGTGTTCTGTTTTTCCTTTCAACTACACCATTTTGCTGTGGTGTTCTTGCTGCTGAAAACTCATGCAAAATACCATTTTCTTCACAGAACACCTTCATGCTTGAATTCTTGAATTCTGTCCCATTGTCACTCCTAATCCTTCTTACTTTGAAATCAGGATGATTGCTTACCATCTTGATGTGATTGATAATGATTTCACTTGCCTCATCTTTAGAGTGCAAAAAGAAAGTCCATGTAAATCTAGAAAAATCATCAACAATCACAAGACAGTATTTCTTCTTTGAGATGGACATAACATTTACAGGGCCAAATAGGTCCATATGAAGCAATTCAAGCTGCTGGACAATTGATGACTCTGTCTTACTTTTGAATGATGCCTTCTTCTGTTTTCCCTTTTGACAGGCATCACACAAACCATCCTTGGAGAACTCCACCTGTGGAATTCCTCTAGCAAGATCTTTCCTCACCAAATCATTCATAACTTTGAAATTCAGATGGGATAACTTTTTGTGCCATAACCAACTTTCATCCTTGCTTGCCTTGCTGAAAAGACAAGTGATGGTGTCTGAACTTGTGCTACTAAAGTCAGCAATGTACACATTCCCTCTTCTGAATCCAGTCATTACCACATTGTTGTTTCCTCCTTTAGAAACAACACAGGCTTCTTTTGAAAAAGTAACTAAAAATCCTTTGTCACAAAGTTGGCTGATACTAAGCAAGTTGTGCTTAAGACCATCCACCAATGCAACCTCATCTATGATGACATTCTCTTTTGAAATCAAGCCATATCCCTTTGTGTAGCCTTTGCTGTCATCTCCAAAAGCAATACAAGGGCCAGCTCTTTCCTGAAACTCTGTGAGCAGGGTAGAATCACCAGTCATGTGTCTTGAACAACCACTATCCAAGTACCAAAGATTCCTTTTGTCTCCCTGCACACAATAAAACCAAATCAAGTTGATTTTGGTACCCAAGTTTCCTTGGGTCCTGTCTTGTTAGCCTTTGCATTCCCTTTTGTACCATTTTTCACTTTGGGCTCAGATTGATTCAAATCAATCTTTACCCTTGGTGTTGATTTCTGAGGGTTGCTCATATTTTCATTCATAGCATGCATAGTTGGAGGAACAATCATGTTATTCATGTTCCATGGCATTTGTGGCATGTTAAACATATTCATGTAAGGATTAGACACAAATGGCATACTAGCATATGGATTCTGAAATTGTGCATATGGAGCAAACATGTTAGACATAACAGGCATTGTAGGCATGGAACTGTTCATTGCAGGCTTGGGCATTCTCACATTAGGAGTTTTCTTAACAGATTTGCAGTTAGTAGACAAATGACTAACACTTCCACAATTAACACATGTCTTTCTAGGAGCATATTTATCAGGTGTGTAATTGTTGTGTTTGTTAATTCCTACTTTGCCATTCCTGTTATTCTTTTTATTTCCCTTAGCCTCATTATGAACTTTCTCTACCTTGTCTTTCAATTGCTTGTTAGACAAGTGACCTACATTAGCTCTCTCAACAGGCTTCTCAATTTTCTTTAAAGTACTAGACTCACCTTGAACAAAGTTCTTGGTGACAGGACCATACTTGTCATTAAGTCTAGTGAGTTTATCTTTTCTTTTGTCTGTCAACGAAACAGCCTGATCGGTTGATGGTTCATGTGTCAACGAAACATTGCATTCCGTTGACATATCAACCTTCAACAAATGATCATTGTTGTTTGTTGACTCTGTTTCTGATTCTAAGGTTTCACCAACATACCCTAGCTTCTCTTTGTTCCTTTTCCATGATTGCTCACAGAAGGATTCCACGCCTTGAACATTAATTATGTTGGCAGCAACATTCCTGGCATCCTTCCATTTTGCAATCACACCTTGTTCTATCTCAAGTTGTGTTTTAAGAATTTCTTCCCTTTGTAACACGTTCTCAAGTTCCTTCTTAGCATCCCTACTAACACATCTCATTTTCTCAAATTCAATGAGCTGTGCTTCTAACATTGCATTCCTATCACTTAAGAGCAGATTTGTTTCTTTTATTCTTGAATTCTCTTTAGTAAGTGATTTAAGAGTAACACGCAAATTATATAATACAGTAGACATTTCATTTACTGCATTGTCGCATTCCTCTTTAGAAAGCTCAGAAAGATTAGTAATTGTTACCTGGTTGCTTGAGGAACTTGCTTCCTGCTCATGATTGTCAGCCATAAGAGCCAAGTTGACATACTCAACATCATCATCAGAATCTTCACCATTACCAGCCCAATCATACTCCTGAGACATGAACGCCTTTTCTTTTTGTTTGAGAAGTTCAAAGTATTTCTTTTTATAATCAACAGGCTCAAATTTCCTGTTGCCCTTCTCAACCTTGGGCTTTCTGCAGTCTCCAGCAAAGTGACCAAGCATTCCACAATTGAAACATTTTGACTTAGACTTTTCAATCCAGTTTGTTTTGCTAGGTTGAAAGTCTCTTCTTGGTGGCCTTGCTTCTGAGTTTCTTTTGAACTTGAACTTAGAGAATTTTCTAGACAGAAAAGCAATGTGTTCATCAATCTCATCTAAGTCCTCCAAGTTGACTGGTTCTGATTCTTCTTCTTCTGTCATCTTGTCTTTACCCTTGCTAACATCACTCCTACAACTAGATCGACTAGTTGTGGCCTTTGCAGCTTCTTTATTGTCATCTTCAAGTTGGTTCACTGATGCAATCAATGCAATAGATCCACCCTTCTTCTGTACCTTTTCAATTTCCTCATCTTGCTCCATTTCCAGCTCATAAGTCTTCAAGGTTCCATAAAGCCTTTCAAGAGTGTAGTCTTTGTACTCTTGAGTGTTTCTGAGAGAAACAGTCATAGGCTTCCATTCTTTTGGAAGAGCTCTAAGAAATTTAAGGTTTGAATCCTTGGTTTGATAGATCCTCCCATACAACTTTAATCCATTCAAAAGCTTTTGAAACCTACTAAACGTGTCATTTAGGGTTTCACCAGCTTTAAAATGAAAATGCTCATATTGTTGTATAAGGAGTTGCATTTTATTTTCCCTGACTTGCTCAGTTCCTTCACAGAGAGTTCTAACAGTATCCCATACTTCCTTAGAGGTTGTACAGTTGATAACATTGTCAAACATCTCTTGCTCCAAACCATTAAACAGAATGTTCATGGTCCTTTTGTCTTTATGAACTTCTGCAATATCTTCAACAGTCCATTCTGAGACAGTTTTTGGAATCTCTACATCAGGTGCATCATCTGGCAGTCCAACTCTAGAATCAAGCTTCATGGGAACGTGTGGACCTTTCTCAATGCAGTCTACATACCTCTCATCCATAGACATGAGATGTAAATGCATCTTTACTTTCCAGTGAAAGTAATTGTCTTTATCAAGAACTGGTATCTTCACACCTGCATCCTTCTTCACCATGGTTTCTGTTTTTGGTCTTGATCTTTAAACTTCTTGTATGTTAGAAGCTCGCTCTGATACCAATTGTTATTCCCAAATGACCTAACAGAATTGTAGAAGGGGGGGTTGAATACAATTCTTGATATTTTCTTGAAACTAAAACACTTTATAAAATAAAACTGAACTGAATAAATAAAAACACAAGATATAAATAATTCAGTTGGATTGTTTGATGATCCAACTGAAGTGTTTTTATTGCGGAAATAATCTGTGATACAAAAGTACACAGCTGCTCAGTTACAAAGTTGTAGAGAAGAATTGCTCTCAAAAATAGCTAATACAATCTATTTGTGTTTCTTCTCTCTTTTCTAAAGTAACTGCTACACTTGGTTATATAATCCCAAGTTTACAATTCTACGTTTGGTTAAACTAAAGAATAATAGTAGTAACCATCAGTAGCTTGCTTTTCATTCCTTTTGTCCAATGGTCCTTGGAGATCTTAGCTTTTGTCTTCATGCTCATTATAATCATTCCCAAGAGCCTTATTGGAAATTGGAATGTTTCCTTATTTCCAGTAACCACTTTGATGGCTTCCAATGCAAAGTACACTTCCATATCTCCTTTTAGATCTGTTCAGTAAACTGTCACTATCACTTTGTCAACTGTTCAAAAAGCAACATTGATTCGTTGATAGCAAGGAGATGTGTTTCGTTGATAGCTTCATTCTTCATTCCGTTGATGGTGTTTCCCTCGTTTCGTTGATGGGTAAACTCCATACCGTTGACAGAGTAATCTTCATACCGTTGACATGTCTTCACTTAGGCAGAATTACAAGGCATAACATATTTACAATTAACCAACCTATTTTGCCTATCTAGTACATAGTCAACATGACTTAGAAAACCTATCTAAAACATATAATAGAATGCCTATCATACTGAGAAGTATTGTACAATGCAATTGCTACAACACTCATTTCGTTGATGAGCTTCCTGTCAACGAAACACTGCTAAGCATGCTATTTCGTTGACAGCTACAAAATTGACTTTACACAAATTCTACTAAGTGTTTTATGCTTATCATCAAGAACAACATATTCCTAACAGTACCATACCCAGATAAGAAGTATGTCGTTTTGCTTACTCAGAAAATACTTGAATGCTAGCTTCTGCACATTTTGTCATATTTAAAAACTACTCATACTGCAGATTCCAGATATTCACAGTGTGCTCGGATCAAAGTGGTGGGATTGAAGTGTTGTTGACTGATCGTCAAATTCGGAAAATATTCTCTCTAAACGTTTTTGAAGTTGAAACTCTGGTATGTTAATTAGAAGAAGTAGTACATAGCTTAGTCATTAACTTGCACATTCTATGTTTCATATGTAATGTGCAATGCCAACTACAGCCTAGAATGGAGCCTAGAATGGAGAACAATTTCCCGGTGTTGCTGAAGAGCATGGAGAAACAGGATTGCACTTTTAAAATCCTAATCAAACAAGCTAATGTTGACAAATTAATCTAGCACTACAGGGCTACAGATATTTCCTTTGGAACAGATGGTAATGAAAATGAAGCAAACATTCTTAATACACCAGGGCCTTCATGTTCAGAGAAAACGGATGAGGTACAAAGTTTGAAATATATAGGTTCATGTGACAAAAAACAGCCAATACGGCAATTTCATAAACTTATTCCTACTATTTAATTCTTCGTAGGGTTCAACTTCAAGCTACCACCTGGATGGTCTTTCACAACTTCACTTCCAAAGCACTTAGTTGCACTCAAAGGGAATGTCTACTTGCAAGAACATTTTTAGTTTTATTTCAATTAAGCTTTTGTTGTGTAATATTTAAACTTAGATTCTGTTTGCAAGGCATCTTTCTATCTGGCTTTGTTGAACAATCTCCCAACAATATGAACTTATGCGCGAATATAAATTCCAACTTTTCATTAATAGCTTCCAACAATATAAACAATCTTCCCTTTAAATGATTTCACCCAGCCCTGCGAAGCGGGCAACTCTACTAGTTATTATATATACAGAATGATACTCCCTCTGCCCCTCTCATTTCTTTACAGTTTTTTATATTGTTTGGCACGCATTTTAAGGTTCCTATAAAGTATAATTCTACAATTTATTTTCAAAATTTTATTTTTCTAAATAAAAATTTAAACATTATACTTTTATTAAGAAGAAAAAAATATTTAAAATAATTTATAAAAATATATTTTATAGGAACTCTTAAAATGGGTGCCGAGCCCTCGTTCCCATGTAAAGAACTCAGGGGATAGTATAATTGTAGGCACAATGGATGAGGGACATAATCAATGAAATACAAAGAAACAAATCAGGAAGAGACAACAAAGTATGAGGTTGGCGGGTATGTAGTGTTTGCATAAATAAATAAATATACTAAATTGTCTTTACCATAAAAGAAATAGTAATACACACATGAACAAGATCACTTTAAATATTTCCTTTTTTCTGTTTCGTAATATGTTTTTGGTGCTGTTTCCTTTTCGTTATATAATTTAAGTAGATTAATATTCTTATGACTTAAATAAAATTAATATTGAAAGTAGCTCTAATACCAAGAAAGAAGCTTTTCTCTTTCTTGTTTAGTGGCACCACTGTCATCTGACTCATCTTCAAAGCAAAACACTCGTGAATCGTGATGTTTAATATTTTATTCATTCATATTATTTATACCAAACTAATTGTTTGCAAATCCACCAACTCATTTTAGGGCTTTGTTTAACCTTGAACAGTGTTTTCTTGAGAATGGAGGAGAGCACTCTTGTTCTTGAACAAACCCATCAACTGTCTGAACACCAACCTCATCTCCAGGTCATCCTTCTCTTCTCTATTTTGCAGCTGAAAGTTTGGTTTTATTTTTATGTTTTTTTGTATATAATGATATTGAATGTTCTTGATTGTGTTGAGAGAAAAAATAATAATAAATCTGGACTTTATGTATGAATATAAATTTAAATATATATGGTGTACCTGTCACTGAATTTACATCTGACTTGGAGCTGATATTTGTTTGACTAATTTAGTATTTTTAAAGGGTAATTTCTTACATGAAGTGATATCTATTTTTCATAAACTACAATTTAAGTAGGAATGAGGGGGATAGATGCAGTGAACTGATGCCAAATTTTGTGTATGCATATTATACTTACCCTTACCAGCAAAATGCTATAATTACATTCTAGTTGAGAGCCGTTTGTCTAAGCTTTTAAGTCATGGCTTGAGTGAATTTTGAATTTTGTTTGTGTAATAAGTTAGAAAGTGACTTGAAGTTAAAAAAATAGCTTAAGGACGTAGTTAAGTCAATAGGAGGTAGGCCTTACGAGGTACGTTTCTCAACAACTTGTTAAGTAACGAGTCGTTCTAAAATCTTAAGGTGTCAACACTCCCCCTAAATCGTACTCAATCTTACTCGAACCTGAGACATCTCCCTAAACCGAGCTCTGATACTAGGTGTCACAGAAAGGCCCCAACATGATCTTATACTCCTATACTATAACAAATATTATTCAACACAACTTACTTTATTTGATAAAAATTAATATCAATGTTACGAAATACGAATAATGTACAACCTATAATTTTTATTTTTATTTTTAATAACTCTTATGTCGTGTTTGGTTGGGGTGATTGAATGGAATGGAATGGAATGAGATTTAAAGTATAAAATAGTTAGATACTCATAAATTTCATTCTTTAGCTCATTCCGTTCTTAACCACCTACATTATAATTTAAACACCCCATTTTGAGATGGAATGCTTCATTCCTTAACTCATTCATTTTCTTCACAATTCTTATCATAACAATTTTGCACTATCTCATTTTTTTTCAAATCTTCCCTCCAACTCCCATTATTTTCCTTTAATTTCATCCATTCCATTCCATTCACCCCAACCAAACACACCATTAGGTTATGCATAACAATATAAGTAACTTTAAGTCATGAAATTTTTTCTAGATTTTTCTAACATGTTTTTTTTTGTTCAATGGTATAATAAATCAGAAAGAAGATACAGAAGAACCAGAATCAACGTCAATTCAGCAGCAACAACAATCTAGGCGACCCAATCTTTCATCCTTGGAAATACCCTCAAGGTCTATAGAAAATGCATTGCCTAGTTTTACAAGGATAGACATTCCAAGTCCTAGCTCGGCTAGAGCAGGATTGCCACCCAGACCACATTCAACCAAGCTTAGGCCGTCTATGAGAAATCTGGTTTTCCAGAAGAGCCTTATCAAGGAAAAAAACTCAGTCCAGGAGGGTGAGAAGGCTGTTCTTATTGTCCCAGACACTCCACCTTCAGACAAGCCTACCACTTCCAGGTCATGCTCTCTTAACAAAGTTCTGTTCTCTACGCCACCAAAATCAGCTCATTCCTTACCAGTGACACCAATTGCGAATTCAGGTATTGACCGTGTACAGGAAAGGCAGCTGGATCATGATTCAGCAACTTCTGTGAGTGTTTTATGTTCCTTGTAAATATATTAAAGTTGTTTGTCTACGACTAAATCCACATGTACCTCTGTTTAATATATATTTTCTTAAATTCTGTTTAATGATGTACCTTTCAGCATCACATGACGCGCTCCTTGTCAGTTCCTATAAATGTTAAGCTTCGAAGCTTAAAACGCATGGATTCTATGGGGGGTTTAATCCGTGTGATATCAGCAACCCCTCGGTCTACCTTGGCTAATAGCACTTCACTAGACATATCAGAAGCAGAAACGGGTAATTTCATTCTCAATGCATTTGTACCTACATAATAGATAATAATCCATCAGAGTGAAGAAAAGTCTAATCTAATGGTGCACTTCAATTCTGCTGTTTCGTGACCGGATTTTGTATAGGCACTAGTTAGCTGCATGCATTCATCTATTGTCCGACTTTGTAGGGATAAAAAAAACATATGTAAAATGCTGTTGTAACCAATGCTTAGTTAGTTAGTTCTACCAGATAAACATACATCCGCTTTTAACTGATGTACAAATTGCTCCATAGATATGTTTATTTGCATCAACTACACTAGATTTTAAATGGGAACTCGATTGACATGCTAAAATGTTACTTCTGGTTCAAAATTGATCTTTTTAGGAATGATATGCTGTGTTTGAATGCTGCACTTTCATCTAGGTAGTGAAGATGCTGCTGAGGATATACCGGAAGAGGAAGCAGTTTGTAGAATTTGTTTCGTTGAGCTTGGGGAAGGAGGTGAAACTCTTAAGTTGGAGTGCAGCTGTAAAGGAGAGCTTGCACTTGCTCACCGAGATTGTGCTGTTAAGTGGTTTAGCATTAAAGGAAACAAGACTTGTGATGTTTGCAAGCAAGATGTTCGAAACCTTCCAGTAACTTTACTGAAAATACAGAATCCACAGACTGTTACTAGAAGGCCACCTACCGTAGTACAGCAGAGGGTAGTCTCCCGTTACAGGCAAGTTTGACAGACCATTAAAGTTTTTCTACTAGTCTGGTGATCCATTATATTTCTTTGTCACTACGGATAATAAGCGGTCTTATTTTAAAGTAGAAGGTTGTATCTATATACATTTTGATTGATTCAGGTCTTATCTATACTGCTTACAACCCGTGCGGTGCACACCATATTTATGAAGCTCGACTTCTTCTACATGTTTTCTTTCCTAATATTTAGAAGCAAATTATCAATAATTTGAGATAATAGAGAATTAGCTAAGTTTAGGGGATACTAAGTCGCGTAGTTCAATTTGTTTTAGTGATCATTAAAAAAGTTCATATGCACACATTTAGAAATGGTGACAATTAACTAATTAAAAAGTATTGAAAATTCAATTTGTTTTTTTTGTAGCTGTCCGAAATCAAACCCTTGTCCTTTGATAGTATTAAGAAAAAAAACAATCTTAATATTTTACGGGACACCTTTGGTGGTACGATAAAGGACCAACTTCAGGACAAATCCCTCTACTTTTGATTATATACAGGGTATAACATTATATATTATAATGTGTTGATTTTTCGTTACTTTGTATCGGAGGGATGACTGGATGAGTGGAGTGTTAATGTAGAAGAAGATGCATATGAATCACTTGAAGACTGAGAGTCCACTTTCCTCTTTTATTCTGCAGTACATCCTTTTCGTAGAAACAGTGATGCAATCTGAACATGTTCTTCTCCTCTCTAGTTAATCTCACTTAATTGTATCAATGGATTCACATTTTGGTCTTTTCTTAATGCTAGAAAGCTTGCAATAGAACCCAATGTTTATATGAATTCTTAGGCACATCTTATTTTTGTATTCAACAACTTTTAAGTTTCCATTAGTCCCAATCCAAAAATGACACCACAGTGAAAGTGAAAAAATGAAAAAACAAAGTCCAGGAGATTTTTTGAGTCCCAAAAATTGCAGGAAGATGATAGCAAATATGGGCGATATTTCTGTGGAGCTGTGTATTGATTTTGTGTATTCATATATTAATTATCTCTTAATGTGATCGTGACATTATTTACAATTTTGTGTTTTTTGCTTCACAGAGTCTGGCAAGATGTACCAATTCTTGTCATGGTCAGCATGCTTGCATATTTCTGCTTTCTGGAGCAGCTCCTGGTATTTCCTTGCACTTTTGGATGTGAATTATTATATTGTTGTTTACTTATTATTTTGTTCTAATAGGTAGGTACCATTGGTGCTTGCTTGATTATTTTTATTGTTAAAATAAGCAGGGGGTGCTCTCTGTGCCCTATCCTTATATGACCAGGATGCGTGTTGCTCGCGGAAGATTGCTTCATTTAAATATTTTTCTAAACCTATATTTTCTGCTGAATATCACTAGTACACATTGTTACGCAGAAATATACATATCACGATTTCACACTTGTAGTTAAAGTAAATATCAATTGCTCTAAATTGAACAGGTGACTGATATGGGACCTCGTGCTCTTGCAATTTCCTTACCTTTCTCCTGTGTCTTAGGCCTCGTCTCATCCATGATAGCCTCAACCATGGGTAAGATTATTGACTTGTCTTACCAGCATAAAATTAAGAAAAACAAGGTACAGTAACTGGCATTTGTGATTTTGTAATCAGCATGAGAGAACTGAGGTTGGTGGACCTCTGCTTTGCCAAGATGATGACGACTAACTAAACAGAAAAGAAATATGTGTATTTTGCAATGTCATTCCTAATAACATACACATTTTATATTGAATATACAGAGTTTGCAGTCATTTTTATTGATGCTAGAATAGCTGTATCTGACGACATGTTTTGTTGGCAGTAAGCAAGAGTTATATGTGGGCATACGCTTCATTTCAGTTTGCAATTGTCATCCTGTTTGCTCACATTTTTTATACAGTGGTAAGAAGATGGCTATTTAAACAATGTTTCTGAATGACTGTTGGAAGATTATGCTTAACAGTGGCCTTGCTAAGTGCAGCTAAATGTAAATGCAATATTGTCTGTTCTGCTTTCATCGTTTACTGGATTTGGAATTTCAATTAGCACCAACTCGCTTCTTGTGGAGTACTTGAGATGGAAAGCAGGTAGAAATGCACAGCCTTCTGGCATAAATATTAATGGCATCGTCCAGCCACAGCAACATCAACAACATATTTACCACCACAACCACCACCAGCAATCCCAAGTATAATCTTCATCATCAACAATTACCACAACAATCGCGGATACAACTCCCAAATCTTGCAACCGAATGGTGCTATGCAGCTGACAACAATATTCCGGCACAGAGTGAATAACCCCAGAAATGAATGAATTAGTTTCAGTCGATTCTTGATAGCAACGCATACTAATTTTCAACTCCTTGAAGGCGTGGTCTTGATTTTTCAAAACAAAAATGTAGACATTATACTTCTGTATATGCATGTAGTCAGTGAATTGTTACTGGTATTTGGTCAGCTATTTTAGCCCATATACACATGAATTTATATGTAGTATTGTAATGTACAGTTGATAGTTGAAATGGACTAACGTTTGCCTTCTATATTGGGTTGGTATGCTTAAGTTTTTTATTTGATGAGAGATACATTTATCTTCTAAAGAAAACAGAAGCCCCTGAAAATTTTGAAAAATTCTTCTTGTCTTCGTCCTTCGATTTTAGACTTCTGCCAAACTGTCTTTAGATTAAGCATGCTCCATAGTTACTCTTGCCATGCAAGTTCAATCCCTTCCTTACCATTACAAAGTCCTGCATATTGAACACTTGGATGACAATATCTTCAAGCACCGGTCAAAATGGAAACACATTACTCCCACTGTTCCTAATTAGTTATCACATTTGACTTTTGAATAGTCAAATTGACCAAACTTTGACTAAATATTACATATGTAATATAAATAAAAAGTATAATAAAAATTATATCATTAGAAACTACATTTAATCTACTCTAATATGTATTTTTCAAATTTTGTAAATTATATAATAAGAACACGTAAATGTTAGTCAAAGATTGATCCATTTAACCGCTGAAAGTCAAAACATGACAACTAATTAAGGACGGAGAGAGTAAATCACAACAGGTTTTTTTTTCCCTTGTAGAAATTTTGTAAGAGAAAATAATCGATGTTTTTCTTTAAACACAGCAGGCCTTTTCCACATCCATCTACACATTAACTAGAATATAAAAAAAGTAATTTACCTTAAACCGAATCTCGTACATAATTAGACAAAAAATCTTGTTCCAAAAAAGGTACTGGTTACATTGCTCAGGACTACAATCTATGACTACATGATTAAATTGTACTCGTTACATTGAAGAAAATAAACAAGAAAGGGATAACGAACTCAAAGTGATCTAGTGTCATGCGCCTTGGTGGTAGGTTTGGCTAGGAAGCTAAATTTCATAAGAACACCCGAATCTCTGCTACTGGAAAAGTTCCTAACTGCAAAGTTTTATGGGAATCTCCAAATTCATCTCAGCACACTTCTAGCATTCGGTTTCATTAACACTTCAAGAAGTCTGTACATCCAACGATCTAGCATTCCTGCCAAGTAAAAATATACTCAACAAGTCGAAATACTGAGAAAAGATGCAGAAAGAACTCCAAAGCAAGATTAGCAATGATCATATAAAACACCACAACCTCATAACATTCACTTTATCGTTATAAAGTCCACCAACACCAAGTTGCATATGCAAATTTTCACATTATTTTCCATTCAATTTAGAACTGCATCTGCAGCCATTACAGAACATTTAACACAAATTTGTTCTTAAAAGTTTATTTACCATTTCTTACTTCATACTTTACACCAGTATAAGCTTTTACGAGATAAGAAACCGGAGAAGGCATTTGTTTGCCTTATCCTATTGTCTACTGTAAAGGGTTGCTCGAAGTATAACATTGGTATGTAAGTATTAGACCATTTAAAAGGGAAGGCCTCACCTGTTAAAGCAAATGTACCCCCTAGAACTGCACAAAGCCTGGTTATGAAGTGAAGAAAACTGCGCCGTTCTTCTTTGATGGTCACAGTTATTGGTGACAAGTCGTATAAAAAGTAAACAGCTGAAACACATAAAAATAATAATAGAATAATAGCAAATAATTATGTAGTGAACAACAAAAAGGACAAAAGAAAATCCGACATAAACATGGTGGAACTGAAAATATACCTGGCCACGTCCTGTCAAAATCTTTCATAGGGGAGAAATATTCAGTGACTGAGAACTGATTAGTTGGAAGAACTTCTTTTGAGATATACTTGTATTCAGTCGGAACAATCTATTAACACAAAAGTATAAATGAGCATATGTGGAAACACAAACAGGATAGTGAAACATTAAACTAGAATTCAGATACCAATCTAGTGAGATTTAAAAGGACAACCGGAGTTGGGAAGTTTTCACAATTTAAGCAAGTCGTATATCAAAAGAGATTGACATTGCTTATGCAGGTTGATGGGAGGAGTTGTAGACATCCTGATCTTGAAAGCAAGTAAAAATCATGGAAATTTATTGGTAATTTATTTTAGAAAATTTACTGTTATCAATTTTTTAAAGATTATTGTAAATTGTTTTTTTTTGGGTAACTAGTAATTTCCTATATCAATATTTGTTCTTTCCCTTCCAGCAACACGTTCTTGTTAATTTAAGCTTTCCTTTAGTTCACAATCCCAAAGTAGATACTTAAACTCATATAACTACCAATTTTACACATGTGTACACCCAATTTTAAACTACTCGCATTATTTTAATCTCTCTGTCAAAAATTTATAAAGTGGACTTGCTAAATGTTTACGACAAACAAATGTATTCGAAATCTCGTAGGCAAGTACCGCAATCAATTTCTTACTTCAAGAAGAAAACATAAGGGATCTCTCGGTAAAAATGAAGAGATAATGAAAGTATAATCTCCAGAATTCCTGTGGCGTGGAACTCTTATTTATGTACTAAATCAGTGAAAAAAAATCTGAAATGCTTGTTTACAATCACTATTACAGAATAATTCTGCCTCTGAATGTTACAGAAGCTATTATTCTTTATATATCTAACAGTGTACAAAAAATATTTGCAATATAGACACTAGTATGAAAGAGAGGAACTTAATCTGTCTCTCTTTCTCTCTCTCTCTCTATATATATATATATTCTCTCTCTCTCTCTCTCTCTCTCTCTATATATATATATATATATATATATATATATATATATATCATGTGTGGTGTCCAGTATAAAACTAGACAGAGCCTGGCATTAATTCAAAAAGGTAAATTACACATTGTGGAGATGCATGTGCAAGTTACTTTAAAGAAGAAAGGGTTAGAGATCAGTAATGAGAGAAATAAAATATAAGCTAGATTAACCTTAATGTAATACTTGAAGGTTCCACTTGCTCCACGGAGAATTCGAGATGTTCCATCAAGTGGGTTGTGAATGCCAGGGTAGTTTGGTCCAAATGATAGATCATGTATGACATGACTTACATTCACATGATTAGCCCCTTCAAAAATCTATAACAAAATGATAATGGTATAAGAGCAATTGAACAGGCAGCATTTGCTACAAAGTACAAACATACACTTCCAACAAAAAAATATCTATTGCAAAATGTATCTTCAATGGTTTCTTTCATAATTATTCCTGTTCAACAAGTATAGGATGCAACTGGCGTCGAGTTTGAAAGGCTTCCACACTGACTATAAAAGTATCTGAATGCTGCCTGTCTTTAGAATATATTGTGATTTCAAGGTAAAATATTTGGGCAAGCAGGCCTCAACATCTACATGTTTTGACGTGCTTAACAATCACAAGTTCACAGTATTATATTTTCCCTAGAAGATTGACAAATCACCAAGAACTGTGCTTGCAGTGGGATGCTTGATTTGCCAACCACATATCTTGGAGACATGAATCAGGTTTTTTTTTTTAATTGCAATGTAATAGCTAATGCATTTTAAATACATTTACTACATAAACACATGCAAGAAAATACTGCATTAATCATCATTTGCATCCCTGGCACCATCTTAAGCAAGTATCACATTCCTCAAGTGCAGCTCTTGGACTTCTAGACATCTAAAAACTGCCTAGATGACTATACAATCATGCATCTTTGTTGGTATGCACTATTATTTGGAAAATGTAAATATCAGAGAAACTGACCATTTGTGCAACGAATATGTTCAATCCATGAACTGATATGTGAAAATTACCGGCAACCCTTTGAACATCTAATGTCCCGTAAACCTAGTTTAAAGAGGAATACATAGTTAGAATGTGATTAGAGAGCAAAAGTTCTATATAAAAAGGGCGCACAAAGAGGTGTGTGTGTAAAAGCTCATACTCGACATCCTTCTCCATTAGCCAATGCTTGTCTGACATTCTTGACCATATCTTCAGCTTCTTGATCAAAACCATGCAGATGCAATTTTTGTACTTCCTGATGATCTTTGCCTTCATCTAGTCAAACGCAATCCATGAGAATCATGCATTCACAATCTATTATAAAAAGTAGCTTTACTTTCTTCAGATAATTTTAACTTGATAAAATTAATAATCTCCAATGAGAAGCACGTGTTAAAGTCTCAATAACATTTTATATTTCAAAGGTAGACAGATACTGAATAAGGCTAAGTAAAGGATCTGGTGCCTGTTGTATTTCAAGAGGAATCACACTAAAAAAAGTAAAAACAGAACTTCAGAGGCCAACACAGACGTTGCTAATTCACAAAAACAACTATGTATCATCCTAAGCTACTCGCCTTTGATCAAATAACATTAAAATAATTTACCATGACCATGAGCTGTATGTCCCTTTTCCACAAGGTCTGAAATATATTCTGTGCCTATTATATAACCATCCTTATTTAAGCGAAGCTGCAGAACACACAACTACTTAGAAAATCCACAAATGATCGAAAGGAATACAACATAAAATATAATACTGAACTTAGCAAAGATGGAAAAAATAAATATATAGCTAATTAACAAAAAGCTATTTTCCATTGATGATTTGGGGGAGATGAAGGGGGGGGGGGGGGGTAAAATGACTGAAATTAAGTAAACACCTTACTTTCCAAATATTTGTATCAAGATCCACCTCATGTTTGCCAGACATATCGATAGCATCAACACTCACAACTTCACATGGTAAGGATGGGAATGTCATATTAATATGGATGGGGAGATTTTCCCCACGTTTCAAATCAACAGCCATCTGGTCAGATAAAATTAACAATAAACAAAACCATAGAGGAACCGAAACAGCAATAGTAAGGATATAAGGGCTGCAGATTCAATATTGTTTTAAGTTATAGAGATATGAGAATAGACTTCATGTCATCAGGGAAAGGGAACGGATACAAACCTCATGAACCGTGTATGTTGTAAAATAATACTTCAGCTCGTGCAAGAACAAGGTGGAAATTATCACCAAACCAATAACAGATACTAGTATATACAAGGGAAACAAAGTAAATGTTACAACTAACTCAAGAAGAATAAACATTAATGAAATACAAAAACCAAGTACTAAATCACATCATAATTATTAAATAAAACAAGCACATAAACAGAAATAACAAGACATATTCCTCATGAACAAGTTAAAGTTAGCAATTTGATATCAAAGTATATAGAATAATTCTGGCAGCTGCACTCGAAATAAAGCCGAATGATGATTTTCCAAATAACAGCAAATAACATTTGATATCATTCTCATTACTTATAATTGCACAACTGTATTTGCGTATCACAACTATCCTCTAGAATTGGTCAAATTCCACCACGAACTCTACAAATCCCACCAACCAATCTCATAAAAATCGAAGACACGGAATCATATACAATCAATTACATTAAAAATCACACAAGGCATATGTGGCCTAAGCAATTGTAAAATTAGACAATAAAAATAAAGAAAAAAGGATACCAAGAGCGCCAGATTGGGTCCTTTGCAACAAGTGATCTTCAGCACGAGGAAACGCATCAAGATTTTTAATAGCTTGTTTGACACCCGTGCTTTTCATTCTTGCCCTCTTTTACAAACCAATCAAACCCTAGATCCTGCTTGCTTTCATATGAATCAGGACAGGGAGACGAAATTAAACAAGAATTGTTGAATTAAACGACCGAGTGAGTCAAATATGGGTCTTTTGTTTCCGAGTTACAACTACCCCACACAACACAACTAACTAAAATTCTTGTTTCACCCCTGTTGGTCAATTACTCAATTGTCAATTGTCATAATCATGAATTATGTTACTTTTTATTCTCATGGCCGGTCTTAAGACAATTAATAACTGTACATTGTTTTTTGTTTTGTTTTTTATTGCTTAATTATTAATTTTTTATTTATAACTTCATCTAAATCTTGCTATATATTAACCTAAAAAAGAAAAAAAAATGAAAACTTAATGTATATTGCATGAAATTATTTAATATTCATATTTAATATTCATACATTAATATTTATATTTATAGTCTCGGAGGTCTAACCTTTTTCATCTAGAGAAATATATTTGTTATCATTTGTATGCAACACCTATATCAACAATACTAAATTAATTTATATTTATTTATCTATATCTATATCTATATTTCTATACTTTCAATCAATCATCAATACTTCAATACTATTATATAATAGACGAAACATTAAAAGTTTGGTTGGTTGGTACGGTACATTGTGATTTTACTTAATTAACCTTACTTTGGTTGGTCGGTATGGTACATTGTGATTTTACTTAATTGCCCTTAATTAAATGTACTTCATGTTTTTACTTAATTAACCTTACTTATTTATAGAAATATATTAATAAAAAATAATATTACCTATTTATAACCAATTACCTTTTTTAACTAAATATATCACCGGCAATTACCATTTTTAACTAAAACATGTTAGTTTTTCTATTTTTCCTTACTAAAACCTCTCATTTTCCAAAAATATCACGGACAAACATTTAATTATTTATTTTTAAACATATTTTAATATTATAATTATTTTTAAAAGTTTACCTATTTTAACATGTCTACTTATTTTTCTTAACAAATGCAATTACTAAAAATATTAAAATATAAATAATCAAATACCTATTTATAATCAATTACTTTTTCAGTTACAACACATTATATATTTTTTCTAACAAAATATCACATTTTCTAAATATATCACAGGAAATTGCCTTTTACAATTTAATTTTTCTATTTTCTCACTAAAATCCATTCTTTTTTCAAAAATATCACAGAAAACTCTTTACTTATTTATTTTAAAACATATTTAAATACTTTTAATTATTAAATTTTAAAACCTCATTTTCCAAAAATATAACGGGCATTTAACTTTTTAAACAAAATATATGTTACATTTTTTATTTTTTCTTAATAAAACCCCTCATTTTCAAAAAATATAACGGACAAACCCACACGTATTTATTTTAAAATCTGTTTTAATGTTTTTAATTAATTAAAAGTGTTTACCTATTTTAACATGTCTACTTATTTTTTGCACAATTACAATTAATAAAATTTTAAAAAATAATAATAAAATAACAATTAACAATCCGTGCATCGCACGGGTTTTAAGCTAGTATTATATAATAGACGAAACATTAAAAGTTTGGTTGTTCGGTATGGTACGTTGTGATTTTACTTAATTGTCCTTAACTGTATTTCATGTTTTTACTTAATTAACCTTACTTATTTATAAAAATATATTATTAAATAATAATATTATCTATTTATAACCAATTACCTTTTTTCCTAAAATACATTATTTTTTCTAACAAATTCTCCTACTTTTTCAAACATGGCAATTAGCTTTTTTAACTAAAACATGTTAGTTTTTCTATTTTTCCTTACTAAAACCCCTCATTTTTCAAAAATATCACGGACAAACCTTTAGTTATTTATTTTTAAATCTATAATATTATAATTATTTTTTAAAAGTTTACCTATTTTAACATGTCTACTTATTTTTTTAACAAATGCAATCACTAAGAATATTAAAATATAAATAATCAAATTCCTATTTATAACCAATTACTCTAAAACACATTATAGATTTTTTCTAACAAAGTCCCTTATTTTCTAAATATATCACGGGAAATTGTCTTTTTCAATTTATTTTTTCTATTTTTCTCACTAAAATTCATTTTTTCCCCAAAAATATCACAGAAACCCTTTACTTATTTATTTTAAAACGAATTTAAATACTTTTAATTATTAAATTTTAAAAGCTCATTTTCCAAAAATATCACGGGCATGTACCTTTTTAAACTAAAATATATGTTACATTTTTTATTTTTATTTATTTTAAAATCTGTTTTAATGTTTTTAATTAATTAAAAGTAATTAGCTATTTTAACATGTCTACTTATTCTTTTAACAAATACAATTAATAAAATATTAAAAATATAATAACAAAATAAAAAAATAACAATCCGTGTTTAAGCTAGTATTATTAAAATCGAAACATTGAAAGTTCTGATTTTCGGTTTTCGGTAATTTTTTCTAGTTAATAAATAATAAAATAATATAAAAACAGTAACTAGATGATTACCTTTTATAATTAATACATTTTTTTCTAAAAAAATCTACTCATTTTTCAAAAATATCATAGGCAATTACCTTTAAATTAAAACATATTATCAGATAATTATTTTTAAATTAAAATATATTACCTTTTATATTTGTTATCACTAAAATCTCTTTTTTCCAAAAATTTCAGGTGCAACCCTTACTTATTTATTTTAAAACCTATTTTAAAACTTTATTTAATAAATAATAAAATAATATAAAAATAGTAACTAGTTGATTGCCTTTTATAATTAAAACATTTTTTTTCTAACAAAATTTACTCATTTTCCAAAAATATCACGAGAAATTACCTTTAAATTAAAATATATTACCTTTAAATTAAAACATATTACCTTTTATATTTGTTATAACTAAAATCTCTATTTTTCAAAAATATTAAGTGCAACCCTTACTTATTTATTTTAGAACCTATTTTAATACTTTTAATTATTTCAAAAAACTTACCTATTTTAACATGTTAACGTATTTTTTTAATAAATACAATTAATATAATTAAAACACTTCTAAAAATGTCTTACTTTTTTTTTAAATTAAAACATGTTAGCTTTTTCTATTTGTCCTTATTATTTTGGTTTTCGGTGCTTTATTCTATTTAATAAATAATAAAATAATATAAAAACAGTAACTAGATGATTGCTATTTATAATTAAAACATTTTTTTCTAACAAAATTTACTCATATTCCAAAAATATCACGGATAATTACCTTTATATTAAAACTGTTGGGATTTATGGGTGATAGCATAGGAACAACTTGACTTTGTATATACTTATTTTTTTAATTAAGTAGAACATACTGTCACAGCCAAAGTATGTTCTTGTAATCAGTATGCAATGTTATTTTAATTGTGTAATTTGGAAGAAGTTCACTTTCTGTGTTCAAGCCTCAAAGAACGCATATTAGATGACAGCATGAATAAAGGTTACTGTCATAAACATTTACAGTAAGATTACAAGAAGACAAAATGTTGCAAGTCAAGACAGCATATTCACTCTGACAGCAACATTGGCGGAAGAATACGCGACAGCAACTTTAGCCCTCGACAGCACACTATGCGGGGAACTTTTACTGTCACCAAAAGCACATTACTGTGACAGCAAGCTCTGCGGCAAAAGTAACTGTCTCGAGAAAGATCCTTGTTCTAGGTATCTTTCTCATTCAAACCCCGTGACAGTTTCAATGTTCAAGAAACAGGCGTGTTGCAGTATCCCTAAGCTGCACCAAGTCTGCAAGACTACGACAGAAGCTTCAAGCACTGCAAACAAAAGCGAATCAATTCAAGAGCAAGGTCAAGTCTCTATTTGCTGAATTGTTTTAGCTAGAAATAGAATGAATCTAGGTTGCTTTCTTTGTAATGTATATCTGACATTGTTAGCAATTTAGGAAAGTCACATGGGTAGACACTTTGTAAGAAGCTGCCACTTGATAATGACAGCAGCTTCACAGACCCGTATTGATAGTGATAGGATTAATTTTATACTTAGACTATCAATTCATTCTAGGAACGTAACGAAGACAAGCAAGTGTCTTGAAGAAAAATCGAAGCTCAAGAATTCTCTCTTGAGGTTGTAGCAACACTTTGCAAAATAAATAAAACATTTATTTTGTGAACCCTGTCTTCTCGATTATACTGTTTGTGAATGCATACATATTATTGATAACATTAAATCTTAGTTTTGGTTGTTGAAACTGAGATTGAATTTTATCAGTATTGCATTCATCCTCCCTTCTGCAATACACGAGGACCAACAAAAACATATTACCAGACAATTATCTTTAAATTAAAACATATTACCTTTTATATTTGTTATCACTAAAATCTCTTTTTTCCAAAAATTTCATGTGCAACCTTACTTATTTACCTTTTATATTTGTTATCAGTAAAATCTCTCTTTTCCAAAATTTTCATGTGCAACCTTACTTATTTATTTTAAAACCTATTTTAATACTCTATTTAATAAATAATAAAATAATATAAAAATAGTAACTAGTTGATTGCCTTTTATAATTAAAACATTTTTTATAACAAAATCTACTCTTTTTCCAAAAATATCACGGACAATTACCTTTAAATTAAAATATATTTCCTTTTATATTGTTATCACTAAAATCTCTTTTTTCCCAAAAATATCAAGTGCAATCATTACTTATTTATTTTAGATTCTATTTTAATATTTTTAATTATTTCAAAAAACTTATCTATTTTAACATGTCAACATATTTTTTTAACAAATACAAATAATATAATCAAAACACATCTAAAAATATCACAGACAGTTTTTTTTAATTAAAACATGTTAACTTTTCTATTTGTTCTTATTAAAAAAACTTACCTATTTTAACATGTCAACGTATTTTTTTAATAAATACAATTAATATAATTAAAACACTTCTAAAAATATCACGGACAGTTACTTTTTTTAATTAAAACATGGTAGCTTTTCTATTTGTCCTTATTATTTGATTTTCGATTTTTGGTCCTTTATTCTATTTAATAAATAATAAAATAATATAAAAATAGTAACTAGATGATTGTCTTTTATAATTAAAACATTTTTTTCTAACAAAATCTACTCATTTTCCAAAAATATCACGGACAATCAATCATCAATACTATTATATAAAGTAGAAGACGGGGGCGGTGAGGTGGCGCTTTCGGATCGCTTCGTTCTATTTTTTTAATTTTCTCAATTTCGCTTCGTTCTATTTTTTTAATTTTCTCAATTTTTTGAATTAATAATTTTAAAAATTCGAAAAAATCTCAATTATCTTTTAAATACTTACTAATAGAGGAAACATATAATATTTTTGCATTTAAAATCCCTACTAATGGAGGAAGTAAATATACAAACATCACTAATGGCATAAACTAAATATTCAATTATAATATTTTTGCCTTCAAAATATCTAAATTAGAAAAAAAGTGTATTACCTTACATTATTTTGAATTTTCCTCTAATATTATCTAAATATTCTTATAATATTTTTTTAATGAAATTACTATCTTAACATACTGCTCTCCTAAACTTTCCTTTTTTATATAATATAATAGAAAATAGGGCTTTTTTCATAAATATCCCATTCCAGAAATATTTTTGCAAAAATACCTTTTTCAAATTTTTTTTTTGCGAAAATACCATCTTATTTGCAAAAATACCTTCTACAAACTGCAACCAAAATCAACCACATATGCAACTTGTTAATAATGGTGTTTTTCCGGCGTCCTGATTTTAGGGTTGTAAACAACCCTAAATCAGGGTAGGTTAGGGTTTAGAGTCTAGACCCTAAACCCTAAGTCCCTATACGAATTATTAGTCATTCTTAATATTTCTAAAATTCAAAATAGAAACATTGAACCCCAAAAGTTAACTATTGAACCCCAGGGTAAACCAAGACCACAAGTTTACCCCTTTTATTAATAAATTTTTTTGAATTCTTAGCTGTTTTTTCAATTATTTTTTAAAAAGTTGCATCTGGTTGCAACACATATGCAACTGGATGCAAACTACGTAGGTTGTATTTGGAAAGTTGCATCCAGTTGCATCTAGTTGCAATCACACATGCAACCGGATGCAACCTATAGGTTGTATTTAGTTGCAGAACGTATTTTTGCAAAAATCTTTTTAAAAGATGGTATTTTCGCAAATTATTTTTAAAAAGAAGGTATTTTTGAAAATATTTTGAGAAGATGGTAAAATCGCAAAAAAACTTTAAAAAAATGGTATTTTTGATAAATATCCTAGAAAATACATGAATGTTTTGGTAAATAAGAAGTTAATAAATTAGATCGGTTTTGCATAAAAAATTAAGTAATTAATACTAAAAACTAGAAAAAAATCTCAATTGCCTTTTAAATATTTATTAATGAAGAAAACTAAATATACAATTTCAATATTCTTGCATTTAAAATCTCTATTTTTAGCAAAATTCAATAAGTCGGTGCATCTATAAATAAGAAACATTGAGAAGAGATCATTAATTTATTTATTTTTTAAAGAAAGAGATTGTTGTTGTTTTTGTTGTTATTTGTTTTGACAAAAAGAGATAATTATTAATAGAAAAATTCTCCCAGCAACAAAAAGGATGTTTGTTCATATTTTTTGATTTTTTTTCTTACAATTGTAGTTTTTGATTGAACGATCTAGAATTATATATATATATATATATATATATATATATATAAAATTCAAAACAAAACTTAATTTTATATTATAAATATTATTTTATTTAAAAACGTATTTTGTAGAATATTTTTTGAGAAAATTTAGAGATATTATTATAAAGCCGCTGCGAAGCGCGACTTAGTAAACTACCTTTAAATTAAAACATATTACCGGAAAATTATCTTTAAATTAAAACATATTACCTTTTATATTTGTTATCACTAAAATCTCTATTTTTCAAAAATTTCAGGTGCAACACTTACTTATTTATTTTAAAACCTATTTTAAAACTCTATTTAATAAATAATAAAATAATATAAAAATAGTAACTACCTGATTGCCTTTTATAATTAAAACATTTTTTTTCTAACAAAATCTACTCATTTTTCAAAAATATCACGTGCAATTATCTTTAAGTTAAAACATATTATCTTTTATATTTGTTATCACTAAAATCTCTATTTTTCAAAAATAATTCATACAAATTGTTTTTGTTAAAAATTAATAAAAACTAAACTTTACTATTTTTAAAATTTTAAGATAAAAATTTATTAGTCGCGGATAAGTAGCATAGTTCACTTGGTTTCAAATAAAAAGTAGCATAGTTCACTTAAAATTTTTGTGGGCAAATAAAAACGCCTTACAGACAAGCTGATTCGATAGCAATCTGATTTAACTGTAGTATATGTTGGGACTTGGGGACGTATATCAAAAGTGTTATAGTTAAATTTTAAGCGAATAAATGACAAATCTAGCCTGAAGAATATTTTATATTTAAATTAATTTTTAAAATTTTAAAATTTGAATTTCATTAGTAATGTATTTAAGCTAAAATTTATATAATGAATTTAGAACAATACATGCCATCAACTAGATAATTATTATTATCATCATTGAGTAATATATTAAAACAAATTCGGATATAGTAAATATAAGAGCAGAACAAACGAAATTTTTTATCCATCATCTACTAGTATAAGAAAATTTATTAACTTTAAACGTCATTTTTCTATTTGAGAATTCATTCTAATGATATTTTTATAGTATCATCGTGAAATTAAATAGTATCATCGAGAAATTAACTTTTTGCACTCATATAACTTGGTATTTTTAACTTATTTATGGTGTACTTGAGCTTTTAATGTTAATCTTATATTTTTTATTATTTATAAAAGGGTCTTTCAAGTGTGTTCATGAACCCACCCTAATAACTAATTTTTTATAAATTAACTAATTTTAATTGGGTGAGATTTTTGTGCAGGTAAAAGATCCATTATTATTAATGAAATGGAAACCAATCAAAAAATGCTAATTAAGAATTAGATAAATTCTTTGTAAAATGAGAAATTATCTAACTGTCACCCAATATTTAAAATAAACATAAAATAAAATTGAGATTGATAAAATTGTCTAATCTTCACTGTGTATAATTTAACCGTGTTTTTCCCACTACTTTTTGGAAATGTTATTTGTAAATTGTAATTATAGGATTTAAACGCAAATATTTAAAAGAAGAAAAATTTCCTTCTATACTACTTTTATAATTTTATTCCTAATTTTACCACCCTCCAAACCTTCTTTCACTTTTATATTTTTATTTTTCTAAAAATACTCCATATCACACAATCTTGGGTATACACATACACACTGCTCTCAGACGGTTACAACTTACATGTCTCTCTCTATCCCATATTTCTTTCTTTCTCTTGTTGCTAAATCGTCGTCGTCGTTATCGACATGGATGATTTGATTAAATTTCTTCCTTATCTTCTTTTCGATTCCGATTAATGGGTTGCTAAATTTTGAGGTAAGGTTAATTGATTTCAATTTTGATTTTTTAGTGATTGTCGAATAGGCTCTAGACCACCCGTAAGATTTGCAACGTTTTGACAAGTTTGGTGTACTATTATGGGTTATATGGGTTATGTATCTTCTTTTCTTTATTAAATTCAATTTTGGGGGAATGAATATCAACTGTTTACGAGAATGTCACAAAGAAATATAAAAAAAATTATGTCGATTTTGTTGCATATGCAATTGAATTGAAAGTTGAATTGAATTGGTAAAAATTTACAATATAAGCAACCAAATTAAATTGAAAAAAATAACAAATGCAACATAATCAATTTTAAAATCAACTTTTAGAAAAATGAAAATAAAGTTGCATTTTGGATTGCAGAGCGTATTTTTGAAAATAATTTTAAAAAACATATTTTTGTAAATAATTTTCAGAATTAGTGTATTTTTGAAAAAAAATTCATAATGAAGATATTTAAAAAAAAACCCCTTTAAAGAATCAATATTCATTCTTTATTAATTAAATATTGAAAAATCTTCCCTCGGGATTCAGATAACGTCAAAAAGCAGATGAAAAAATCATTTAATTTTTTGGATGAGATACTAATTTTTGTTACAATCATGGGTATGTATGTGCTTCCGTCAGCTCATGCATATAGTCTATGCTAAAGCATAGAAATTGCCTTCAATATAATATGAAAGAGAAAGTTGACTTTGCTTCTTCATTAACTATACAGAAAATTAGGCATGTCTCGTTATGATTAGGGGTTAAAGAAATAATATGATCCTGTTAAGTCAATTTTTAATCCGTTAAGGTAACTGAAGAGTAGGAAAATTGAACTATATATACCAGCAGTAGATTTAAGGTTAATAAGTTTCATATAGGTATTGTTAAGCTTTTCTCGTGCTAATTATTAGAAGTATTACTAAAAATGATGAGAGTGGAGTTAATCTTTATCCCAGCTCCTGAAGTTGGTCATCTGGTAGCTGCAGTAGAACTTGCAAAGCTGCTTGTTTGTCACGATGAACGAATCTCCATCAGCATCCTGATACAAAAGATGCCATATGACACTGGCACTGCAGAATTCATTCAAAACCTAAAGAAAGATGATCCTGACCGCATAGACTTTGTAGACATTCCTGCTCCTGACGAGACTACAATGGCAGAGCTTATGTCTCTGCCACGCACATCTTTCCTTGAGGCCTTCGTCTCAAATCAGCGGACTCCGGTGAGAGATATAGTTGCAACAGTTTTGAAGCGGTCTGAGACTTGTAAGCTAGGTGGATTTGTCCTCGACATGTTTGCCTCTCCCATGATACAAGTAGCTATCGACTTCAATGTTCCAGCTTATGTGTTCTTCACTTCTGGTGCTTCTTTTCTTAACCTCATGTTCTATGCTCAAGATCTCAAAGACAACAAAAATCTGGAAATTTCCAAGTACAAGGACTCGGATTTTGAGCTCTCTATTCCGGGTTTCTCAAATCTGGTTCCTGCTAAAGTTTTGCCTTCAGTGATGCTAGACGAGGGTGGATCTGCCATGATGACAACTATAGCCAGAAGGTTAAGGAAGACCAAAGCTATTTTTGTTAATACAGTTTTGGAACTGGAAGCTCATGCTATCAAGTCCCTTGAAGATGATGGGAATATACCTACTATTTACCATGTAGGCCCTTTAATTAACTCCGAAAAAGGTGAGCTAACATCCCAAAACAAAAAATCCAATGAGGCCATTATGAGCTGGTTGGACAGTCAACCAAGTTTATCCGTGGTATTTTTGTGCTTTGGGAGTAAGGGAAGCTTTGATATAGAGCAAGTAAAGGAGATAGCACGTGCATTGGAGCTCAGCGGACAGTGTTTCTTGTGGTCTTTACGACGCCCATCTCAAAATAAGGAAAAGATGGAACTGCCTAAAGATTATGAGGATTATGATGAGGTGTTGCCGGAAGGATTCTTGGGGCGGACATCAGGAATAGGAAAAGTTATTGGATGGGCGCCTCAGGTGAGCATCCTTTCCCATCCAGCAGTTGGAGGATTTGTGTCACATTGCGGATGGAACTCTACACTAGAGAGTATATGGTGTGGTGTGCCAATGGCTACTTGGCCAATGTATGCTGAGCAGCAAACTAATGCATTTCAATTAGTGAAGGAGTTGGGACTGGCAGTCGAAATTAAGTTGGATTATCGGAAAGATATGATGGGAAACGAATCACCAGTTGTGACAGCAGAAGAGATAGAGCTTGGTATACGATGTCTGATGAATGGAGAAGGTGAAATGAGAAACAAGGTGGAAACAATGAAAGACATATGCAGAAAAGCCATCATAGAGGGAGGCTCATCGTACAGTTCACTCGGGAAGTTTATCCAGGATGTCATTGATAACATCAACCAAGGAAAATAGGGGAGTGAAATGAAAGACTAGAATTGATGTCATTGTGAGAGCTAAAATTTATATTTGTTGTTAATACATGAGCTCCTAGTTGTAGTCTGATAGTGTTCAAACCGGCACTCAATGTATTTTCTATCCATGTATAAAATTAGTTAATTTAAATAAAATTTGAGTTTATATCTAATTTTTGTAATCGAAGAGCGGACGAGATTCGAATTTTTAAGTCAAAGGACTTCGACTAATTTTTGTAATTCAAGAGTGGACGAGATTCGAACCGTTGAGTCAAAGAATTTCGATTAATTTTTGTAATCAAAGAGTGAATGAGATTCGAATTCTTACGTAAAAGGACTTCGACTAATTTTTGTAATCGAAGAGTGGACGAGATTCGGAAATTGAAGAAAATTAGAGTCCGCACAATATTTCAAATAGAACTCTCAGTTCTTACGAAGAAGTGAGTCAGCATTTTGTCTTTTAACTTGCTCAGAAAAGACCCAACACCCGATTGTCGTCTAAGGATGAGTCTGCTTTCGTTGTTGGTATAGCCCGAAGGTTACGGGAGGCCAAAGCTATCTTGGTGAACACAGTGTGGTAACTGGAAGCCCATGCTATCAAGTCCCTTGCTGATGATGAAAACACCCCTCTGATTTACCATGTAGGCCCTATAATTAATTTTACAACTGGTGGGATAACAGCCGATGAGAAAAATACAGAAGAGGACATTGTTTGCTGGTTGGACTGTCAACCGCCTCTTTCTGTACTGTACCTGTGCTTTGGCAGTACGGGAAGCTTTGATACAGAGCAAGTAACAGAGATAGCACATGCATTGGAACTCAGCAAACATCATATCTTGTGGTCTCTACGGCGCCCATCTCAAGAGAAGGAAAAATTGAAGCCGCCAACTGACTATGAGGATCACAATGAGGTGTTGCCAGAGGGATTCTTGGAGCGGACATCAGGATTAGGAAAGGTTATTGGATGGGCGCCGCAGGTGACTATCCTTTCCCATGCATCTGTTGGAGGATTTGTATCCCATTGTGGATAGAACTCTACATTAGAGAGTATATGGTATGGCGTTCCAATGGCTACTTGGCCTCTGTCTGCTGAGCAACAGACCAATGCTTTCCAGTTAGTGAAGGAATTAGGAATTGCAGTGGAGATTAAAATGGACTACAGAAAAGACCATTATACTAACCTTAAATCAACAGAAGTTTTGACTGCAGATGCGATTGAAACGGGTATAAGATGTCTGATGGATGGAGAAAGTGAAATAAGAAGTACGATGAAAGAAATGAAAGACAAATGCAGAGAAGCCACTGGAGAGGCCGGCTCATCTTATACTTGTATTGGACAGTTGATTAACGCCATCATGGATAACATCCAGGAAGGAGCTTTTAATTGAATGAGGAACAATAAATATTTCTGGAGACTGCAACTAAGTAGCAAATCGAAGTCCTATAAAACATGACCTCGGGCCTCGGGGTTATTAAAGAAGCATATATTTAAGCTAGTTCTTTCCTGTTCTAGTAAATCGAAGTCCTATAAATTCTGACCTCAGGGATATTTTACTCTTTATAATCCCTTCTACTCCTATTATGTAATGTATGTTTGTAATACAATGTATTCATATAGTAATCCATAATAGAGGATCCGAATATGTTGTTATTCCTGGATTGATGCATGGGTTCATTTTAAATTGTTCAAGTCCTACGATTTAATAACGACATTCCCAGGATCCAATAGTTTGAGTTGGTTCCAGTAATCACTTCAGGAAGGTGGAAACTTGTCCAGCAAAATTTTTGCCTGCAAGATCTCACACATTTTCATCCCTTCATTGAGCACATCAATAGTCAGGTTCTCCTACATGTTACCTGTCCAATGTTGGGTTTGTAATCGACCATGTGGTTTTGCAGTCATTTTCCCGTTACATGCTTCATTTTTCCTGCATCATCAACTCATATTTCTTTTCCAGCAAATCCCATATCACTTTTGCGGGTTTATGAATGAAAAAAAGATCAAACAGAGAGTGGCACATATAATTTGAGAAGATGCCTTCTTACAGTTTTGTGGCCCTTTTCATGTATTTTTTTCCAGGTTTGGTCATTCACTGTTTTAGTATGAGCGGCAGTAGGTGTTGCACCAGAAATTACATCAGTTGGAATGTTAGAGCTGTTTGTCTCAGCAAGAGGTGATTCCTAAGGCAAACATAATCAACTTCAAGTTGTTCGAAGAGAATTAGCAATTCTAAGACCAAAGTTTGTAATTGTTTCCATCTAACGGTTCAAGTTTTGACAAATCTGGTAGACTTAACAGCCATGATGAACGAGTACATCCTTCGAATGCTAAAACAACTGCAGAGCTTGCCAAATGACTATTTTATGTTATTATTTAGCAAGCACTTGTGTTAGAAATGGGAGGAGGCAACGTTGCCTGCAGTGGGCAACAAATATTATGCAGTGGCAAGTAGAGCTGGCCAAACGGGCGGCTCCGGACGTCTAAACCGGAACCGGTCCGCCCGACTAACTTGCCTAATTCGGCTCGTAACGGTTTGATTCGGCCCGACAAATCGTATAAATAAAACGGGGCGTTTACGGGTTAATTTATTAAGAACCGGGCACGGCACGGACCGGCCCGCCTGAACCGTCCGAACCGGCCACGTTACTGAACCGACACGGACAGCCCGTGGCACGGCCCGTTGAACAACTGTTTCACTCATTAATGCAAAGTGTTCTTTATGTACAGACGTACACTGGTAATATAATAATAACTGAATAAGTATTATATGTAGTTGGCTGCAAATAATTTATGACACTTTTACATTATGCATGTACCAAATCCATGCATTATGCATGCTGCCAGCCTGCCATGCACTGATGCAGCACATAGACAATTGACATTTGACAGACATTATCTGTAGTTTAGAACTTTAGGGTCTCTTAGCCTGTGACACTTGGCGTGCATGCATACAATGTTATTGATGAAGGCATGAAGCAGGCAACTCTTTTGCCTTAAAATATGTATAATATGTATATGTATATTTAGCTCATAACAGATAGGTGCATGCAAACAGATAGGTGAACCGGCACGGCTGTGAACTGGCCCGCCATCCTTCTGTGCTGCACACGAGCTTGTCTTTCTTGGACACGGCACGGCCCGGCACGGCTCGTTACTAGAGACGTGCCGATCACGTGTCCATCCTCCACCAACCCGGATCGCCAAAAAACCGGCAGGGCCCGGCACGGCCGCCCGTTTGGCCACCTCTAGTGGCAAGCAGCCAAAGCACTCCAACGCTGTAGCAATCACATGGCAACTGTCATGCCACCAAGCAACCAACATAGCAACTTGCGTTGGAGTTGCTCTTATGTCCTCTTTGAGAGGACGATATACAAGTTAGAGAATAACATACAAGTCAAAGTTATTTTATCTCGTCAAATAGTGCTTATGACTTAATACCGACTTACAAGTTAATGTATCTATACTCTTTATTAATAAGCAAAACAATGTGAAAATGTCGCGCGGTACTAAAGTACCAAAGTACCAAATTTGGTTATCACTTAACCCGGGTTCGATTCATCGCAACTACATAATTATACAAGATTTATTTACTTTAAATTCTTTAGCTTTATCCAGGGTTCGATTCCTTACAACTACGTAATTATACAAGATTTATTTATTTACTTTAAATTCAATAGTTTCATCGAGCGTTAGATTCTTTGCAGCTACGTAATCATACAAGATTTATTTATTTACTTTAATTTCTTTAGCTTTATACACAGTTCGATTGTCTATAACTACATCTATACTCTTTATTAATAAGCAAAACAATGTGAAAATGGCGCGCGGTACTAAAGTACCAAAATACCAAATTTGGTTATCACTTAACCCGGGTTCGATTCCTCGCAACTACATAATTATACAAGATTTATTTACTTTAAATTTTTTAGCTTCATCCAGGGTTCGATTCCTTACAACTACGTAAATACTCTTTATTAATAAGCATAACAATGTGAAAATGGCGCGCGGTACTAAAATACCAAAATACCAAATTTGGTTATCACTTAACCCGGGTTCGATTCCTCGCAACTACATAATTATACAAGATTTATTTACTTTAAATTCTTTAGCTTCATCCCGGGTTCGATTCCTTACAACTACGTAATTATACAAGATTTATTTATACCAAATTTGGTTATCACTTAACCCGGGTTCGATTCCTCGCAACTACATGATTATAAAAGATTTATTTACTTTAAATTCTTTAGCTTCATCCAGGGTTCGATTCCTTACAACTACGTAATTATACAAGATTTATTTATTTACTTTATATTCAATAGTTTCATCGAGCGTTAGATTCTTTGCAGCTACGTAATCATACAAGATTTATTTATTTACTTTAATTTCTTTAGCTTTATGCACAGTTCGATTGTCTGTAACTCTATACTCTTTATTAATAAGCAAAACAATGTGAAAATAGTGCGTGATACTAAAGTACCAAAGTACCAAATTTGGTTATCACTTCACCCGGGTTCGATTCCTCGCAACTACATAATTATACAAGATTTATTTACTTTAAATTCTTTAGTTTCATCCAGGGTTCGATTCCTTACAACTACGCAATTATACAAGATTTATTTATTTACTTTAAATTCAATAGTTTCATCGAGCGTTAGATTTTTTGCAGCTACGTAATCATACAAGATTTATTTATTTACTTTAATTTCTTTAGCTTTATACACAGTTCGATTGTCTATAACTACATAATTAAATAGTTATTTATTTATTATATATTTTTATCATTCAATTCTCCAAAAATACATTTTTAAATAATATTTATTAATAATTTATTAATACTAATATTTTAATGTCGATTCATGCTCGGCTCGTGCTTGACACGGGTTATAAGCTAGTAATTTATAAATTCAAAAATAAGACTAAAATATATATTTTAGGTACCGACTTACAGATGTCCTGTTTGGAGCATTTTTTCTTGATTATGATGAGTGGGTAACATGATAATGAAAGGAGGGTCACCACTCACCTGCAAGAGAAAAAGAAGATTGCCAGAACATTCAGTCTGAACTGGGGCATCAGAAATTCATAATTTGCTTTTCAAAGCACGCAACATTAGAAAAAAAAAACAAGTAATAACATTGAAGAAAATTAGAGTCCGCACAATATCTTCGAATACAAATTCATTTTTTCAATCTATCTCTTAGCTTTTCTTATAATGTCCACAAACATCTTTGTCTAGACTAGATTGGCGGTGAGTCTATAGCATTATTACAAGAAAAGTAATTCTAGAGTTTGCAGTATAAAGCTAATTCGATTGCACTGCCTTCTACATATCTTTTGGTCTTCTTCTTCGACTAACTTCTAGAAATAAAAAAGATGAGAGCAGAGCTAATTTTCATACCTTCGCCTGGAGTTGGTCATCTGGTATCAAGCATTGAGGTTGCGAAGCTCCTTGCTAGTCGGGATGAGCAGCTTTCCATCAGCATCTTGATAATGAAGATGCCTTTTGACTCGGGCATAGTAGCATTCACTCAGAACCTCAAGAAAGATGCACCTGAACGCATAGCCTTTGTAGACATCCCTGATTTAGATGACACCACTAGGACAGAGCTCATGTCTTTACCACAGACGTCTTTCTACACTTACTTCATTGACAGCCAGCGGACACTGGTGAGAGATATTGTTACAACAATTTTGAAACAGTCCAAGGCTGGTAAGCTTGGTGGATTCGTTATTGATATGTTCTGTGCCTCAATGATAGACGTGGCAAATGAATTCAATGTCCCAGCATATGTATTCTTCACTTCTGGTGCTGCTTTTCTTTGCCTCAAGTTTTACATTCAAAATCTCAAAGACAACGAAAGCAAGGAAATTTTTGAGTACAAGGATTCAGACGTTGAACTCTCTGTTCCTGGTTTCATCAACTCGGTACCTGTTAAGGTTTTGCCTTCCGTGATGCTTACCAAGGATGGGTTTGCCTTCATTGTAGGTGTAGCCCGAAGGTTACGAGAGGCCAAAGCTATCTTGGTGAACACAGTGTGGGAACTGGAAACCCATGCTATCAAGTCCCTTTCTGATGATGAAAACACCCCTCTGATTTACCATGTAGGCCCTATAATTAATTTTACAACTGGTGGGATGACAGCCGATGAGAAAAATACAGAAGAGGACATTGTTTGCTGGTTGGACTGTCAACCGCCTCTTTCTGTAGTTTATCTGTGCTTTGGCAGTAGGGGGAGCTTTAACAAAGAGCAAGTAACTGAGATTGCACGCGCATTGGAACTCAGCGGGCATCGTTTCTTGTGGTCTCTACGACGCCCATCTCAAGAGACGGAAAAAATGAAGCGGCCAACAGACTATGAGGATTACAATGAGGTGTTGCCAGAGGGATTCTTGGAGCGGACATCAGGAATAGGAAAGGTAATTGGATGGGCGCCGCAGGTGACTGTCCTTTCCCATCCATCTGTTGGAGGATTTGTATCCCATTGTGGATGGAACTCTACATTAGAGAGTATATGGCATGGTGTTCCAATGGCTACTTGGCCTCTGTATGCTGAACAACAGATCAATGCTTTCCAGTTAGTGAAGGAATTAGGAATTGCAGTGGAGATTAAAATGGACTACAGAAGAGACCATTTTACTGACATTGAATCAACAGATGTTTTGACAGCAGATGTGATAGAAAGGGGTATAAAATGTGTGATGGATGGAGCAAGTGAAGTAAGAAGTAAGATGAAAGAAATGAAAGACAAATGCAGAGAAGCCACTGTTGAGGCTGGCTCGTCTTATACTTCTCTTGGACAGTTTATTAAAGCTATTATGGATAACATCCGGGAAGGGAGCTTTTAATTGAACCAGTAACAATAAATATTTCTGGAGCCTGCAACTAAGTTGCAAATCGAAGTCCTATAAAACATGACCTCAGGGATATTAAAGCAGCCTATATTTAAGCTAGTTCTTTCCTCTTCTAGTAAATCAAAGTTCTAAAAATTATTACCTCAAGGTTATTTTAGCAGTCTATACTTTAGCTAGTTCTTTGTTGTATTGGTGAATCCTAGGCCCTGATATTTACTCTTTGTAATCCCTTTTACTCCTATTATGAAATGTATGTATGTAATACAATGTATTCATATAGTAATCCATAATAGACGATCCAAATTTGTTATCATTCCTGGATTGATGCATGGATTCATTTTAAATTGTTGAAGTCAGACGATTGAATTACACCATATTTAGGTCACTTGAATTATATATTTAAAGCTTATTGGGCCCATATTAATAATATGGGTTTGGACCGACGAATTGCCACTTGCCGCTTGAACGGATCAGTAATCGGATATATCAACTACAAAATGGTTTAGTTATTCGTTCGCTAACCCAAATAATTGGATTCGGTCCAAACATATGTAAACTATCCATTCCACCACCACAACCATATAATTTCTTTGTGGATATGAATATTATTATACAAGGAAACTTGTTAATTAGAGCGTTGCTTGAACAAGAAGAATAAAGGCGATGGACGGGCGAAACGTGGGCTTGATTTCCTATATAAAGGATATGTAGGCACCTTGAGAGAGCATTCAGAATTCCATATGCTCGGAATAAATCTCTCAAGCTCAGCCCCCAAATTCACACACAAAACCCTACTCTGTACATACAACCCTAATTACAAATTCAATTTAGGGCTTACGAAAATTAGCCTTAACAACCATCCTCCAGATCCAGTTGTTTGAGTTGGTTCCAGTAATCACTCCAGGAAGGTGGGAACTTGTCCAACAAAATTTTTGCCTGCAAGATCTCACACATTTTCCTTCCATCATTGAGCACATCAATAGTCAGGTTCTCCTACATGTTTACCTGTCCAATGTTGGGTTTGTAATCGACCATGTGGTATTGCAGTCATTTTCCTACTACATGCTTCATTTTTCCTGCATAATTAGCTCATATGTCTTTTCCAGCAAATCCAAAATCATTTTTGCGGATTTATAAGAGACAAGAAGATCAAAGAGAGAGTGGCACATATAATTTGAGAAAGATGTCTTCTTACAGTTTTGTGGCCCTTTTCATAGTTTTTTTTAGGTTTGCTCGTTCATTGTATTAGTATGAGCGGTAGTAGATGCGTTGCACCATAAGTTACATCAGTTGAAGTGTTAGAGTTGTTTGTCTCAAGAAGAAGTGATTCCAGAGGCAATAATCAAATTCAAGTTGTTCGAAGAGAATTAGCAATTTCTGAGACCAACTTTTGTAATTGTTTGCATCTGACGGTTCAAGTTTTTTACAAATCTGGTAGGGTTTTTGTTCAAAGTAATAGCCATGATGAATGAGTATCAAAATCGCTTTTAAATTGTTAAACAAATTATTAAAGGACAATAACTTTCTGTTTAAATGATTGGAAACTTCGAATAAGAACTACGTGAGGCTTGATCCCTATAAATACAAGGGTACGTAGACACATTAAGGGGATCGAACGTTGAGAGCTCAGAGAGACCACAATCATCCCTTTGATCTCAGCTTCTTATAAACACAATCACCACCATATTCCGACGACTTTTACATTATTAAACCACCATCGTAGATCTTGATTCCGGCGAGGAACCTCAAATTTTGTTATTATAAATTCCTCCGTTAACAAATTGGCGCTAGAAGGAGGGGCTGAATCAGATCTGCATCTAGGAGGAAAGATGTCTCAAAATCGCGATGATAGTTTTTATGATGATGAAAGCCTTTACTCAGAAGGCTATGGCGAGGAACCCTACGTTCCGATGACTGTCGCCGACCCAACTCACTTGGCTGGATGCCGACCACCGGTTCTGATCAATAACATCGATCTCATGGATGAGTTGCATCGTATGGGTTCAAGTGTTAGAGAGTTTGATGCAAGGTTGAGGGCTATTGAATCTAGAGGGTCAAGGTATGCTTCCCATGGACGTGGAGGGCGTCGCGCTGAACTGGAGTCTGCTAGGGATGTTCCGGCGGCCGGAGGAGAAATGGGAGCTATTCAGGTTGAAGGTAGGAGGAGGCCACCGATCACCCCACGGAGGTTGAACTTCGGAGATACGGAGCCGTATATGGAGTTCCCTGATGATAATCAGAATAACCAGGGAACACCCAGATCTCCGCGTGCACCGCCTGTACCTGAAGGGCGCATGGATCAGGTTGACCCAAGGGGGCGGCGCATGACTGATGGTCAGAGATTTTCGGCGATGATGGAGCTCATTGTTAGGAAATATGTTGTTTCTTGATGATTAACAAGATTGCCTTGTGAAAATTATATAAGTCAAAATGTAACTTTCAACGGATATCATGTGTATTCAGTATCCGTTGAAAGGTAGCTGATCGATTGATAAGTCTAAATGTAACATACTCTTTTTGTTCAAGTACTAGCAGTTGAAGTGTAATAGTGTAAGCTGAATAAGTCATGTTGACTATCAACAGATATGTAGAATAGGGAGGCTAATTGTAAATACTCCGTGCCTTGTAATTTTACATAAGTGAAGTTGTATTTCAACGGATAACCATTCACCTTTCAACGGATGCACCTTGAGAAGCTTCAACGGATGCATCCACAACACTTTCAACGGATGCTAGAAGTTTAACCTCAACTGATGCTAGTTCAATTATTAGCAGTTGAAAGTGTGATAGGGACAGTTTTGATAAGTCACATGGGTTGATGGAACAGAACGAGCATGGAAACCAACATTTTAGGAAACCCTGAAGAAAAGGAAGCATTCTATTTCCATCTAGTCAGTAGAGATGATTCTGCAAGGATAATCAGCTAAAAGGCAAATCATTGCAAGGACCAATGGACTAAGAGTGGAAAAGCAAGTTTTTGGACTTTACCTACTGTATACTTTTATGTAGTTCAAATTAGCTTGTAAACTTGGGATATATAACCAAGTGTAGCAATGTTTTTGAGTTTAAGAAATCATTTTCAATTTTTAGAGCTAAAGCAATATTCCTTTGTAAATTGCCGAAGTAAAAACATTGTAATTGTAGATGTGTGTTTACTTCTAAACATCACAGAGATTTCTTCAAATAAAATCTCTCAGGTGGAACAATCAATCCACCTGAATTCTTAATTCTTGTGTTATTTGTTTACTGCAATTTCATATTTCTGTTCTAAGATTATCTTTGTCTGCAAAAAGAACTGGAAATTGAAAGGATTGTATTCAACCCCTATTCTATAATCCTGTGATTACATTGTTAGGGAATAACACTCATGGATTTGAATTTGACTAGGAGTGAAATAAAGGAGTCGCTTTTAGAATTGGATAATGATCAGAGTGACGGAGCTCAGGGCGAGCAGAGAGGTGTGCATGTAGGGGACACCTGGCACGGGGAGGATATCTTGGAAGAGGAGCTCGTGGAGGCGGTCACCGTGGACGTGGAAGAGAGAATACAGGAATGGATGGATTCATTCTTCCTAGGAGTCCTCTTCTTGTGCCTATACCTTCACATAGTGCTACTAGTGGGAGAAGAGTGGAACATACTCAGCAGCATACCCCGGTAACCTCAGCCCCGCAACAGGTCCAGGTAAGCCAATCAATCCCACTCAATACTCAAACTCCGCCTTTGATTACCAATTCACAAGCCCAAAATGTTTAAACCACACTTGCTGTAACACCCCCAGATCCGGGGTCAAGAATCTGGGTTGTCACGCTCCATCAATTATACAATACCTGCATTACTTACAACATTCTAATAATACAACTCCAAAGACCCCAATCACTTACGCACACACACACAAGTTATAGCCTTGGAAATGAGCAACAATAATTAACATTTGTTATTACAATCAAATGTACTATCCAGGATCTCATCTATCATTTACAACCTCTACCTGAAGTTAAAATAATAGACCTCGCCATTATATATAAGGTTTAATAATACAAACCTACTTGAAAACAATCCTTACTAATTCAAGCCGCAACTATTCTTCTCACATCGGCAGTATCCATCCTGCTGAACTAACTCAAGGGTGGTCTCTCCATTCCCTTGCTCCCATGATACGGGGTGAATCAACAATGTTTTCTTCATGCTGAAAGTTTTAATAAAGCAAGAATGAGCTAATAGCGCTCATCAAGAAATCTATCCCAGTTTAAATCTCTAAACCTTTAAGGTAGATAATCCATATAGGATCAAAGGTTTAACACTACTAGGGTTTGACCCCAAAATAGTATATCGTTCAAAATACTATATGACTTATAATCATACTCAAATACTCTTCGTAAATCATTTAGAAATCCTTGGTATCGATATAATGAACCAAGATTCAAAACATATCTTTTAAAATAGATATCAAATATTGGAATCAAGGCTTAAAGCCTATTCATTGATTCAAAACACTATACAGTTCAATATACTGTATATCTTAAATCCCTTCTCAACATATATACACGCATATCTATTTAGATATCTTATACTGTTCAAAATACTGTAAAATATCAGTAATGAACAACTTTTTGAAGCTGTTGTATTGTGTTATATAAAAGAAGCAAGAATGAGAACTATAGCTCGACAATAAGATATAGCATCATAATCATATATGTAAGCTGATATCCTAATTGAAAACCTTTGAAACTCCGTTCATATACAGAACGATATGTTTAAACATTCTTTTCATCAAAACATGCCATACAGTACAACTACTGTATGAGGAACATCATTACTCATCACTGTCACATTATCAGTACACTACTAGAAAACTGTCAATAGACATCGCCCATATAACATCGATTTGTGATGCCACCGATGTAAAAGAGCTTTATTAACATCAGTATAAAAATAACTGATGTTTTTGTATTGTTACAATATCAGATTATATCTTAACCGATGTCTAAACGTCATCTTTAAAAAAACATTCACGCCCGCCAATACTTTCTCCCCTTTGCCTATTTTTTCCCCTCTACAAATTCCCCCCCTTAGCTAATTTTTCTTCCCCCGATTTTCCCCCAATTTCCCCGCCCTTCCCCCCTTTCCCTACCCCTTTTCCCCAATTTTTACTAAAACAAAAATAAATCTAATTAAAACAAAAGTAAAAACCAATTACCCTCACACACCTCTCTCGACCTCACCTCACCTCTCTCAAATTCACACCACAGACCAGAAACATAATTCAGACTCTGTGTATCTATACTGTAAGTGTTTCTTGTATCTACTTTCCTTTTCTTTATACTTACAATCTAAAAGCCCTTTTACTTCTTGGGCTACAAAACCCTAATTTTATTGTTTTATTTCTTGTGATTTTATGCTCTTTAGCCCTGGATATTACTTGTTAATGTCGTTTTTTTGATAGTTTTGATAATTCATATATCTTTATAAAGTATCTCAGTAATCTGTATACTAGTTAATTTATTTAGGTTTGTGTTCCCGGCTTTGGGCGGTTTGTTATATGGCTATGACGTAGGTGCAACCTCTGGTCCTACCATCTCATTGCAGGTGCACGTTTAGTATATTTAAGAACATCACACATTAACTTTTTTTCCTGACTCTGTAAAAGACATTTGTGTCAAACTTAATATTCTTCTGGTGGATGATTTTACAATCACCTAAGCTTAGTGGCACAACTTGGTTCAACCTTAAACCTTTTCAAATTGATCTTATTGTACGTACACTCTATTAAAATCCTATTATTGTACTCAGAGTTCCTGTTAATTGTTGCTCGTGCATAAATGTATGTCCTTTAATGAGTGTAGGTAAGCAGCTCCCTTTATGGAGCTTTATACTTGGTTCAATTCTCATCCACCCGATTGCATATTTGATAGGTAATTTATTGCCTAATATCAAATTATAATATTTTTTTTGAAAATATTAGATAGAGTTTATGCTGTAATTGAAATTAATTTGAGTGGAAGTAATTTGTGCGTATTTTTCTTTTTAATTTTTGTAACTTATTATTACTTTATTAGTTATGTGAAGTTTGTATTTGAATTTGGAATATTTGAATTTAATATGTATGTGTTAGTGTGTTTGGGATTACAGATATCTTTGTAGTTTTATATGAAGCTAATTTTATGACTTGAATTAGGTGGTGGTGGTGTTGGATATCAAGGTGGAGGCGGTGGCAGAGGAGGTGGTCATGGTGGTGGAGGAAGTGGCAGAGATGGTGATTGGCATTGCCCTAATGCGAGGTATTGTTCCTGTCCCTCGAGTATCTATTTTGTTTGTTTTTGTTTAGACTTTTATATTGTTACTTTTACCAAATTCCAAATTTGTTGGTTTTGATAACGATAGTATTAGTTTTTGAGGAATTACTATTGTGTAAAGGTCTCTAATTTATATCTTTATTGCAATGTTATACACCTGATAAGTTATACACCTGGTGTATTGTGTACACTTTGATTTTTGGAATTGACATATGTTATTTATTTCTTTGGTTTTATTGGAACTATTATGTACGTGTGTGCAGCTGTGGGAATATGAATTTTGCGAGAAGAGAAAAGTGTAACAAGTGTGGTGCACCTTCTTCGGCTGGTTCTGGTGATAATCATGGCAGTGAGGGGGGCAATTACAGCAGAGGTGGTGGCGGTGGGAGATATGGTGATAGCAGAGGTAAAAGTGATAAATTACCTATCAAATTTATTGCCTAATATCAGATTTGATAGGTAATTTATTGCCTAATAGATTTGATATGTTGACCTTGTTAAGTTAACACCTTCCATCCTCACCCCAAACTGCAATGATAAATCTTACTAGAGTGGTGTTTGTTTCCCCTGGAGCTTTGATAAAATCTAATTTCTTGTAACAAACCTTAGATGATCAAATACATTTTTTTGCGGTAATTCATGGCCAGGTGTTGCATAATACTTTTGCAAGCATATAGAAAGAAAGCTTGAACATAATAGATAGCATTCAAGTGTAATCATACATTGTATCACTGATGAAATGATTGAAAATAGAGAGACATGTTGCCATATTTGCACTGCTGTAAAAACAACTGTTTTCGTCGAATTCTTTCTACTTAAAACCTAGTAAATGAAGTATATCTCCAGAAAATATTAAGAAATAAATGAAAAATCTCTTCTCAGCTGGCTAAGATCAACCGATAACTATACCTTTCTTTTTATCTAAACTCTACATCCCTTTACCATCATGTTCTTGAAGATTTCCATACTTGCTCCTCCATGAACGTACCTCAGAAAATCATCCTGTAAATAACTGACTTGTTGATGGCCTCTCACTGGGTTCCGTAGCCAGACACATTGCTACAAATTTACCAAAATATTCATCTAATCTTTGTGGGTTCTCCACTTCAGCAGTTTCAGTCCTAAGTTCCTCCAATGTATATGATATGGTTATGAGGTATACTATGATATGCTTGTCTTTGTTATATGCTTGTAGCTTGTCAGTGTATGAACATGTCAGAATTGGCTGAGGTCTCTGATTCTCTACGATATGTACATTTACACATTATCCTTACTAATTACTTTTCACTTTTTTGTGACACTTTATACACTTCAGAAAGAATATCTTGCAAGAGAGATGGAGACAAGAATCATTCGCACTAACCCATTGGGGAAAGATAAAGATTACAGTAGGTATTGGTTTTTCCGACGTGATTCTAGAATATTTGTGTAGAGTTCTGACTCTACGGAGTGGGGCTATTATAGTAGCAAAGATGAGGTATTGTCACCGACTGACTTTTAGCAGATATTTTGAAGCCTGAGTTTTTGGGGAATCATACATTCTTTTCTTGAACAGCTTGACTCCTTTATTGGCTCACTAAACCGTAAGGGTGTACGGGAGAGGGCTCTTAAGAAAGAACTGGAAGATCACTATGAGAGAATATGGTCAGTTTTCTAACCTCATGTCAATTTCAATAGTTTTACGTGTATTTCTTACGTGCTAAGATATATCTTATACTGTAAATCTAGTTACAGTGTTTAGCCTGATCTTGTTGCTTGCTTTTGTATTGATTTATTAGCAATGTTGAGATTATAAAATGCCTTCTTATAAGGAAACATGATTTGCCTTTCAAATATATTACTTGTTGCATCTCCATAAAACACACAATTAATCTTCAACTTTTGTCCAATAAATTTTAATATATAAAATTTAGTTATAATATCAACTTGTTTGGACTATATTGGTATCATGTATGTTTGGGCACAGGACATTAGTAAATGGTGTTAGTAAAAAATACTTGCTGGAGTATATGTAACATGTTGAAGCTTCTCTTGGTATATAATAACATATATACTTTTCCTGATGTTAGTTTGTGGTCTCTTAATTGGATGTCGAGTGCTGCAATGTTTTGTCAAAAATTATTTGTCTCCATGAGCTATATTTTTACTATGTGAATGTAATTGATATCTTTTTTCTGAAATTTTGTTTTTATTTCGACAGAGAAAAAGTAACTTGAACCAGGGAAGGAAGCGGATGAGTGGGAAAGCTTTTAAGGCTCAAAGAGAAGATAGTATTCGTCGCACAGTTTATAGTTTATGTATCTGACATTGACCATACTGAATGTTGTACAAATTTGTATAATGTCCTATGCTGTGCGTATATTACCTGGGAAATGATTTTTATAACTGTAATGAATTTTTTTTTTGAAAAATTATTGTTTCCTCTGTAATCTTTAGATTGGTTTGGTAATAATAATCAAAGTTTTGGTTATTTATATGCGATCACTTCAGCTTGTCTTTGTTTTTGGTATTTTTTGGTGCATATCTGCATGATTAGAGCAAGTAAATTTGTAAACATAGACATCAGTTTATATAAAACAATATCCAAAAGCTCCTTGTCTTTTACATCGGTTCATGCCTGAAGTCTAAGAACATTTATAACATCAGTTATTTACATAAAACCGATGTTTTAGATGCTCTTACACATCGGCTAAAAACCGATGTCAAAAGTAACATCGGTTATTTACAAAAAGCTGATGTTTTATACGCTCTTAGACATCGGCTAAAAACTGATGTCAAAGGTGATGACTTTTCTCTACACCGACAAAGACATCGGTTCAAAAATTCCCAGACATCAGTTTATAGCTGATGTCTATTGCACTTTTTCTAGTAGTGGTAACTCAGCGCATAGGCTTTTGTTACAATGTGCAGCACAACTCCAATTGGAGGGAAGGGACCTTTTTCCGGAGCACGCCACGATACACGATGATCAGTCGTTGTATCGTACTCACACTTTTCTATTAGTAGATGGATGACATCTTAACACGATTATCACCCTAGCCGCATACAGGCTTTGTATCTGCTGGACTGTCCCACAGCCTCCTACGCGAGATAAGTGCTGGACTACCCAGCAGCCTCTTACGCTATATAATCAGAGGTACTGTCCCACAGCCTCCTTCATGTTTCCTCCTGGTCCCGGATGAAAAATCAATGAAACGGAAATCGGAATTCAATCCTGATTTCCCCAAGTACAGGATACTTGTCAACACTTTACACAGTTCAGATTTTCTTACTCCAGAATATTTGAAGGGAGTAAGTCACAATGTGGGTTAACATCAGTCAACGAAACTACGAATGATTACCATGTATTTTGAAATTATGACCTGGGATTTTTTGTAAAATACCTTTAGTTCTGATAAATCAGAACTCGAAAACATACTCACTTTTAATGAAAGAGACAAGTGAAATCATATGTTCACTTCCTGAGATGGATTCCCAATTTTTTGATAAGTTCAAATCAAAATCATCATTCGAGATAAATAATTAAAGTAGTTGGGAACCCCTACTATATTCTCATAAATCCTTTTGAGATCAGAAAAACATTTTAAATAACTATTGGAACCTTACGTAATATTTAAATAAGGTTCTATGATTTTTAAATCATATTTGGAATATTTAATAAATATTCAAATAATAAATATTGAATTATGATTCAATATAATTCCACTTAAGTGAATATTCAAATTAATATTCACTTAATTAAATAAAAATCCAAATAATAAATGTTGAATTATTATTCAATAAAATTCCACTTAAGTGAATATTCAAATTACTATTCACTTAATTAAATAAATATTCATATAATATTTTTAATAATATTATTTAATCAACATATTTAAAACATAGTTGTCCCCGGACCCTCCAGTTTCTGACAGTATAATCAAGACCAAAATAGTAATTTAACTCCCGGTCTAATGTTTTAGAATTATCGTACGAGTGCTCTACCCTTAGAGCCCTTAAAACCTCGGTTTATATCTAGTATTTACATAACATATAAACTTTATATCTTATAAAGCTTTTTATCAAAAGCGTAAACCGTTTATAATCTTCTTTACATCATTAAAACATTATAACATAATCGCATCATTAAAATACACATCATCTTATATCAGATGCATGATTTGAAAACTGGCATGCATCTATCATATGCATATACTACATCTCAACATTTTTAATACCATCACATCTATATACGATGTAAGGTTTGAAAGCATGCATGATATCATATCATATGCATATACTATATCTAACATTTTTAATACCATCACATCTATATACGATGTAAGGTTTGAAAGCATGCATGATATCATATCATATGCATCATCAGTATAAGTAATGGAAAACATAGCATGGAATGAGAAAACTTGCCTCGGGTCCTTGGTTGTTAGGGGTTCGAGAACTTGCCGGAAAATCTATAAACAAGGAAATACTCGGTCAGTCCCCTAGCGTAATCATTTAAAGTGCCATTAACTTAAGCACTAACGTTCTATTAACGAACATCAAATGTCTCGCTCTTGGTCACTTATAACCTCATGACATTCCTTAAACTCTTAAGTCAAAAGTTTGGTTGATAATCCATTCACAAAACCCAAATACTTTACCATTACTAAACTCACGGTTTTAACCATCCCCTTAAGGGCATTCCACTTGCGCAACTTTGATTCTCGCATTTTTATAAAATCGAAAAATCATCTTTTTAACACGAAACCTACTCGGTTCCCTTCCTAACTGTCCATATTAGTATCCACATTAATTTCATGATCTATGTCCATTTTTAAGAGGTTTAATCACAAGCTCAAAGTTCATATAGTGAACTACTTAGTTATCCGAAACCGCTTTCACTAAAACGGGTGTTTCTCCTAAACCGTAAATCATAATGACATGATTCGTTTTCCTATGTAAACTAGAAATCAAATGCTATGCAGTCATGGTCGGCCCTGTAGCAAACAAGGCAATTAAAAATCCGAATTCAAGGCAGTGTTTATAGTTAATGTAAATCGGACATTACGACGGCTTAAATCGTAACGTTTCCGAGATATATATCTCATTCCAATCCATAACCAAGCTTAATAACACCATCAACAACTCATACAACTCATAAAAAACATCAAACACAACCAGTGGGTACTTCGTTCGAATAAATTCTATCAATAACTCATGCAATCACTTAACTAACTACGTAAATGAACTACCCATGACTTAATCAACCCATACAAGCTTTTAACTTCAAGTTCTAAGCTCTTTGATTTTTAAAATCATTGTGAAACAGCCTATATAACATGAAAAACGAGCATGCTATGATTGGAGGTGGAGAGAGTGGTTACCCTTGATGCGTAGAGCTCGAGAAGACTTTCGTTTTAAGTAGTAGAACGCGAAAAACGGATGGTTAGAACTCGAGATGCAACTTCTTCTTCTTTCATTTCTTCTTCACTTCGTTTTTCATCAATAAAATGGGGGAGAGAGAGCTCAGATCTGATTCAAGGGTGTTTATGGAAGTTTTGGGTGGTTTTTGTTTTAATTACAAAGCTTGTCCAAGAAGCTTGATACATGTATACACATATATCACAAATATCTATCTTACTTTACCAAAATACAATCCAACCCCTCATCTTTGGTTAAGTTTATGTTAACGGAGGAATTTGGTATTAACAATATTTGGGGTTCGTCGCTGGAATCAAGATCTACAACGGTGGTCCTTGGGTGGTGAATTCGTCGGAGTATGATGTTTGTGTTTAATTGGTGGCTGAGATTGCTTAGGGTTTATGTTGGCTGCCTTAGAGCTCTCAACTTTTCAACCCCTTACAATGTGCCTACGTATCCCTTTTTATAGGGAATCAAGCCAACGTAGTTCTTAGGGAGGAAGTTTCCTCCATGGGCTTGGTCTCTGATCTTCGGAGCCCATCTGAAGTCTTCTACTGCCTTTCCATGCTTAGACATAGGACTTTTCCACCACCTTCTATGTATAGGATACCTTCCATACTTAAACGTAGGTCTTCCTTATCTTTCCTTATTTGAATGTAAGATTTCCATGTATTTCCTTACTTAGAGTTTTAGCTCACTTTAGGAATGTCTAACGATAAGGCCTAGTCACAAAGGCCCAAGGCTTATCTATGACGTCAGGACTTCATGAATAAGGAAACTTTCCCCGTCGAGGACTAGTCCTATCCATTTCCAACTATTTCCTTAATTCATAGATACAGGTATAGCCATGACTTACCTTAAATGTTAGACTCATCCTTGTCCCCCGAATGAGAAGCACCCACCAGATAGCAGGACAAGTGATCCCAAGTGTTTGGGTGCAAAGTGCAGGATTACTCCAAAGTTCCCCAATGAGAACGCGCCCATTGAGTACAGGAACAGAGCTCCCAAAGCACACACCAAGATTAACCCCACATCCCCAATGAGGGCGCGCCCATTGAATACAGGAGGAGGCCTTCAATCATCAGGCAAACCCCTGGAGGCCTTCTTCCACGGACATCCCCCTCCTAGGGCACATCCTATGAGGGAATTCTTCAATATCTTGCCAACACTAAGCCAAAGGAACCATCCTTTATCACCAAGTTACATCTTCAAATCAAGAGGACGCGCCCTCAAGGGGTGGACGGCCTAAAGGGCGCGCCCTTGTCCCCATGAGGACAAGCCTCAAGTTTTCCTTGTGTCTAATGAAGTTATTATTCTTTATTAAGTCTTCCATTTATGTAGAGTTGTCAGTCCTCACCAAGAGGACGCGTCCTTTAGGTTTAGATAGCCAAAGGGGCATACCTTCTCTCCTAAGAGGACAAGTCTTGAATCTTCCTCATGTCATGCCATGTCAATATAGTTGTCATCCTGTCAAACCATTCATCAAGTTGTCATTACCATGACGGCGCGTTCTCAGTTAGGTGCCCTCTCCATATGAGGAGGAGCCCTGGACTTCCCAATGCTATATTAATATAACAGTTATCCTATCAACTAATCATCAAACTACTACTACCTTTAAGGCGCGCCCTAAAGGGGTGAATGACCCGAATAGGGCGCGTCCTTACCCTTATGAGGAAAAAACCCTAACTCTATCCCTAATTATATTTTGGATATTCACAATTGGATCTTACCTGACCCGGTCTATCCTAAAAACTCATTATCAAATTTTGGCTATAACAACCACCCCCCAATTCAGTGTGAAGTTAAAATCATTGAATTTTCTTTTACTCTACCCAAAATTTCTCGATTCTTTGCTGAATAGGGCGCGCCTTTACAGAGATCGCGCCTTGCTTTTATCGTTATGTCGCACATTCTTTGACAGCTGTCAACCACTAGGCGTGGCTTCGTCTATAAATACCTAAAAATCATTTTTTCCCTTTTTCACTTTACTCTTTTTTCCAGAAAAAACCCTAGCCGCCGCAGTTCGCTATCTTCAAACAAAATCCGATCAAATCCTTGGTTTTTTGCCGTTTTTCTTCTCAAATCTTAGTCAGCAACTTCAAAGGTATGATTTGGTATCTTTATTTCATGTATTTACCGTATATTTAGTCCAAATTGACGATATGACCGTTAAGCTTCTTTACGTGTTCTTGAATTTTAAAGTGTATGTATATGTGTATATATCTGTATTTGATCTGTACGCCGTGTAAGTTTAATTTTTAAATCGTGTTTATCATTATCACAACAAATGTTTCCTTAGGACGCGTCTTGTAAATAGGACATCGCCATAATACTTATAAACTTTATAGACATCATATCCACTCGCCTAGAGACTTCCTTAGGATGCGCTTCTCTGTTCCAAATTCGTTTGTATTAAATTATCCCAAATTTCATCAAGTTATTGTTGTCCTTATAGGCATAACCTACATTCTTCAATCCATTTTTAGGGCGCGTCTTTACCTTTTTTATCTTTCTCTTTTCAGCTGGAGGGTAAGGACGCGTCTTCTCCTTTTCATCCTTCTAAGGATTTCAACAAACGTCTAGGGATTTATTCTCCACCTTCACTCATTTTCCCTGCACAAAGTTCATTGCCAATCCTTTCTTTTCATACTCAAGCCATAGAGCACCTTCAAGGAGCTTCACCGTTCAAGGATTATACTGAAGCAATGTCTTCAAGTACTAAATCCAATTCATCCCTGCCTCATGTTGATGACTTGAATCCTGAAGTAACCATTCGACGAAATAGGGCGCGCCCTCATGAGTTTACTCCAATTATTGACAACATAGAAGGGGTTATAGACGACATGGAAGATAGTATGCAAAGAAGAAAAGGAAAGAAAATCGTATCTCCTATTGAAGAGTGCGCGTCCCATTCTGAAAACATGTCTGATGATGAGGACGCGTTCTCAGAAGGATCATACCCAGATATTGATGACCGCTTACCTCCTCCAAAACCCTCTCCAAACCCATTTATCCATCCTGAAATTACTGAAGAGGAAATGGATTTCGATTGGGGCCAATACGTAAATACATTAACTGAGGCAGATAAAAGGAGAATGAGAAAACTAGGCAATAAATTATTCTGTGTTGGGATGTCTTCCACTGTATCCATAGCCGAAATTACATGGTGCATGACATATTACGGCATGGAAGGTCAATGGGCGCGTCCTCCTTCTATGATGAGGCCTCATGTCTTCAAATGGCCAAAACCTTTCAGGGTACCACAAATGGTTACCTCTCCCAAGCTAATGTCATTAGGAGTAGGTGCACCTCTCCATCCCTTTTTCAAGGATATTCTCCAATGGTATGATATAGCTCCAATCCAGCTTTCTCCAAACTCGTACAAGTTAGCCCTTGCCTTGCTCATATTATACCATGATGAAGAAATATCAACCCCTCCAACCATGGAAGAATTCAACTATTTCTTTGCCATTAGGAAGAGCTCTAAAGGTTACTTCTTCTTGACCCCTCAACATAAACACAACAAAATGGGCTTTTCTAGTGGAAAGATAAGCAATGAGAAAAATTGGAAGGAGTCGTTCTTCTATCTTTGGAATATTGAGAGGGTCAGAGTCATCTTCAATTGCAACCATAGTAAGTACACATCCATTCCTTTCGAACTTTCCTTAAGGGCGCGCCCTTAGAAAATTTTCTCTTAAACTAAGGTTCAATCTTAAAGTCTTAATCACTGAGGATAATCTAAAAAAATCAGGATTTTGAGGAAGGAAGTGGGATCCATTGTGCCTTTTCAACGCTTTAGAAAAGGCGTTCCCATCAGAGGTTCTAAAGATTATGATTCTGATGAAGAGGAAGAAGAGGAAGAAACTGAAATTGAGGAAAGCGCTCATGAGGACGCGCCCTTTAAATCTGGTAGCATGAATTTTTAACTTCAGATTTTATTAAACACATGCATAAAACTTACTTTATACTCGAAGAATATTAAGATCATTTGAAATAACTACAATGTTGAAGGCGCGTCCTAACTGTATATCTTGTTTCTTCTCAGGTATGGATGATCTTCCAACTGGCTGGGGGTCTAGAATCAGGTGTTACTCCTGCTGTTAAGGTTGCAAAAAGAACAAAGGCGCGTGCTCACATGAAAGACACAAAGAAGACTCCTTCTGAAGTTAAAAAACCTCAAACTGTAATCGATTTGGAGAAAGAAAACAGGAAAAGAAAGGAAAAATCTGATGCTGCTGTGACTGCAAAGGACGCGTCCTCTAAGAAGTTCAAACCTACACCTTCATTTTCCTTGGTTTCGGCTGCCTTAAATCCACTTGCCATTCCCTATGTTTCTTAAAATGATATTATGAAGTGGAAGAATATAGATTCTTTATCTGAAAATGAAGCAATCATCAAGGCCTCTTCTGAAATTCTGGTTTCTGCCTTGAACCGACAAACCTCTCTTCAACAAGATAGGACGCGCCTTAAGTCTCTGGAAAAAGAGAGAGACCGTTTCTCAAAGCAAGTAGGAGAGCAAGATACGTTGATTGAAGATTTGCAGAATGAACTTAAACGCACTAAAAGTTTCTATGAAACACAACTGAAAACCCAAGAGGAAATCAATGATGGTTTAAATACTACCATCAACACATTGCGTGAAGAAAAGCAAAAGTGTGAAAAGCAAATTGCTGATCTTGGAGAGGACCAAAAGAATGGCTGGGTCCAAGAAAAGAAGAAAATTGAGAAAGCATCTTTCAGGGATGGTTTTAGGAATTATGCATCTGGATTCCTTGCTCAAGACCCTGATTATGATTTTACTAAATTTGGGGAAGAGACTGTGGCATGGATTGCCAAATTCAAAATTGAGGAAGCTTAATCAATTAAGGCAAAAAGGGTGTTTCTTGGTCTCGAAGTGGCGTCTCCTACAAGTGATGGTGATTCAGAGGCAGAGGACGCGTCCTCTGAAGGTGTACCTCTTGAAAATGAAGAGACTGCTGCGGATTCTCCTCCCAAAGAACAGGAAGCTGAGAACACTTGCCTTGAGGGAGACAGCAAGAAGGTAGACGACCCAACTCAGGGCGCGCCATGAAACTTTCTAATACTTGGTTGACTCGAGGTGCATGCCCTCCTTTTATGCCTTGCAATTTGTAATTTAACTCGGGTTTTCTTTTGATAAACTTACCAGGGCCTATTTCCTTGGAAACTTGACTTGGGTTTATTCAATGTCTATTATCTATCTTGTTATCGAGTCTCTTTTCTTTAAATCTTTTCCCAATAAGTAGGGTGTTCAAAGGATATTAATTTATTTAAGGCGCGCCTTAGTTCAATTAAGATTAGGGCGCGCCTTCTTCATGCAAAGATCTGAGCAACCCACAATTTTCTGAATTAGGTAATGAAGTTGCATCCCTTATTTATGAATCATGATGAGGACGCGTCTTATTCATGAATTGGTACAAGGCGCATCTTTCCATGATATTGCTGAGGGCGCGCCCTCATTAAACAGAGTTAAGAACTTACTTATAAAGAAATCAAGTAAATCTTCAAAATTCTTGATAAATAATGCGCTCCGGTGTGAAATCCACACTGGTCCCAAGGGCTAATGCTCTGTGGGGAAATGACAATAACTAAAAACATCTCAACCATTCCAGGGAAGGTGTACATGCACTACCCCCCTAGACTAGGAGGAATCTTATTTCTTCTAGTTTATTTTAAATAGATAACATAGGGGGTACACAACCACTCCCTACTGATAATACTTCTTCAAATGCTCCACATTCCAGGCCCTTGGTATAATATTGCCACCCAAATCTTCTAGGTGAAAAGTTCATTCCCAAAGCACAGACTTGATCCTGTAAGGTCCTTCCCAATTGGCTCCAAAGACCCCATGACTAACAATTCTGGTATGAGGCATCACCCTTCGTAACACGAGATCATCAACCTTGAGACGACGTACCCTCACTCTTCGATCATAAAACCTGGCCACCCTTTTTTGATATGTAGCTAATCGTAAGGATGATGTTGCACGTGTCTCTTCCAAAAAATCAAGATGAAGCCGTTGGTTGACCTCATTAGAATCCTTGTCATAATGATCTCTCCTGAATGACCCAGATCCAACTTCTACAGGAACCATTAATTCAAAGCCGTAAGATAACATAAATGGAGACTCTCCAGTAGTAGATCTTGGTGTGGTATTGTAGGACCATAATACCATAGGAAGCTCCTCAGGCCAGTTACCTTTACTTTCTTCCAACTTGGTCTTCAGTGTGTGCTTGATTATCTTGTTGATCGCTTCGGTCTGCCCATTGCTCTGAGGATGATAGACTGCTGCAAAGTCTTTCTTAATCTTCAGGTCTTCACACAACTTTTTTAATTCCTTACTATCAAACTGCTTCCCATTATCCGATATGAGCTTGTAAGGAATTCCAAACCGACATACAATGGAGTTGAAAACAAAATCCTTGATTTTCCTTGCTGTTATCTTTGCCAAGGGCATAGCCTCTGCCCACTTGGTAAAATAATCCACAGCCACAACAGCATACTTGACACCTCCCTTAGCCATAGGAAGTTCCCCAATGAGATCAATCCCCCACATAGCAAAAGGCCAAGGACTCACCATTGAAGTTAATGTCGTTGCAGGAATGGATGAGTAGTTTGCAAAGCGTTGACACTGGTCACATGCCCTCGTAAACTTCATAGCATCATCCTTTAAGGTCGGCCAAAAATATCCTTGACGTAGCACCTTCATGGCAAGTGAGCTACCCCCCGAGTGATTGCCACAAATTCCTTCATGTACCTCCCTCAAGACATAGTTGCACTCATCTCCATCAACACACCTTAGTAAGGGTTGGTTAAATCCTCTTCTATATAACACCGCATCATACTCTACATACCTTGCCGCTTGATACTTTAAACGTCTGGCTTCTCCTTTATCATCGGGCAGAATTCCTTTTTGTATATACTCTTGGATGGGGGTCATCCAAGTCTTCATTGGTATTTGATCAACAACCATTAGTTCCACTTCGGGGATATTTGGAATTTCCTGAATTTCTAGTGGAATGTCTCCCATCAACACCGTGTCCCTTTGAGAACCCAACCTAGCCAAAGCATCGACCTTAGAATTATCTTCCCGGGGAACTCCTTCAAGTCTGACTATGTTGAATTGTTGAATCAAACGATGAACACTCATCATATATGCCTCTGTCTTTGGTCCTCTAGTCTGGAACCCTCCTTCAACCTGCTGAACAACCAACTTCGAATCACTGAACACTACCAAATTCTTCACATTCATTTCCAAGGCTAACTTCAAACCATTAATCAATGCCTCATACTCAGCTTCATTATTAGTTACTGCAAATTTGAAATTGATAGCACTCATAAGAAGGTGACCTTCAGGGGAGGTCAAGACAACTCCAGCACCTGCCCCATCATTGTTGACTGCTCCATCCACATACATGTCCACCAAGGAAAAGGATACTCCTCTCTCAAAGGACTTGCCTCTTGAGCATGAGGGTTAGGGTTCACCAGAATGATTTCTCGTCCCATACTCTCATCTTCAAACTCTAGAATAATGTAATAACCCCAAATTTTGGACTTAGTTTAAAAAAAATAAAATTATTTTTATATATATTTTTATTTTTTGAATAGTAAATTTCTGAACCGAAAACGATTTTCAGACCACCCTATGTACGAGTCGGGATAATGAACTTTCGAAGTCGTATTAGTGATCTACTTTGAAAATGAAGGAATGCAAAAGCTGTCAGAATCAGAAAAATAGCATTTTCTGTTTTCTCCGAAATTTCACCAATAACGGACGGATTAATCATTATTTGAAAATATTGGAGGATTTAAATTATCAATTCCATGGATATGGATTTAATAAAAGAATTAGTGATATCAAGAACGTTTACGATAAACTACTTCGATAGAACACTTAAGAAACCCTGCGAACATTCTACGAGATTAAGCGGTGACGGAACAAACTAGTAAAGCTACTTTATCTCCAACTCTCCCATTGCTTGACACATGATGAGGCAACAAGCTATGACTCACCACATTTGACAACAAAATATCACACATTATCAAAAGTAACCAAGGCAAAAAGCAAGAAACTCTCCCCACCGCATTTCTTACAATTCTGCCCAGCAGAAACCAAGCTCAAAGAAAAATTCATATCTCCACTTTTATCCATCCTTAAATCACCATATTTTAACCATAGCTTCTCCACTCCATGGGTAACATTCGTTCAAAATTTCATAGTCAACAAAGGACTGTAGCCTAGCCAAATCTCTTCCCCAAGTTGGAGAACCCAATCTGTCCAGTTTCTGTCAAGCGGAAAGATGGAGCTCAAAACCATAGCTCGGAAGCTTCAAATTTGGCGATCTATAACTCAAAAGAAAGTTTATGAAGAGCACAAGGTCTGGTGAAAATCTTAGCACCGAACTCTTATTTTTGGATTTGTTATGGATTTTACAAGATGAGGATGAATAGTGATTTCAAGAACTAACTTCTTTGATCTTAAACTCTAGGCTTTCCAAGGATCACCCAAGGCTTGATTAGAGGTTATAAGTGATTGTTAATGTCTCTCAAGCTCTAAGGAAGGTATAAAAAAAACCTCTGCCCCTTTTTGTTTATATGAGTTTTATGGTTGAAATAATGATTAGAGTCGTTATTCGTGTTATCGTTAAGATCCGTGAATCTTATGTTCGATTTGAGGATGAGTGATTTTGTGAAGCTTGATTTAGTGTATGATAATGATTAGGGGCTGTTTTGGATGTGTTGATGAAGTATAATGGTTGTTGGTTTGGTTGGTTGATTGTTGATTGGTGGTTGTTTGAAGTGTTTAAAAACACGGGAATCGCGTATAAGCGCCGTTACCATGCCGAAATTTCCTTAGATAGTTTAGGCAGAAATCACGGTTACATTAAAGGGCATGAACATGAAGTTTCTGACCATTAACATGTAGGCCTTGTTTCCTAGATTGTTTTAGCGAAAGAATCGTGTCATTACGATTTACGGTTTAGGAGAAACTTGTGTTTTAGTGTAAGGCGTTCGTAAAACCAAACCGTGCCACTTAGTCAACTTCGAGGTTATGATCGAACCACTTAGAAGTCATAATAGAATGTGAAACTTTGTGATAACATGCTAGGTATGTTTAGGAAGACCCTCGAAAAGATTTCGTGCTAAAAGGATTAAATCTCAATTTTATAAAAATGTGTGAGCGAGCATGCTCGAGTAGAGGATCTTACGGAGTTAACTTGAAAGTGGACTTGTACTTGAGTTAGTATATACTTAGTAGGGTGAAAGCGTTTAAGTTATTAATCTTGAACCTTGTGTTGATTCTAGATTACTGGACCAACCTGAGACTTATTGCTACTTCGGGATTTCTAGGCAACTTTTCTCATTGCATGCTTTATTTTAAGTTATAATATTCGGATGATGCATGTGATATGTATTATGCATGCTTTCAAACCTCACATCGTATATAGATGTGACGGTATAAAATTGTTGAAATGGATTTGACCTTTGGATTATATAAAATCTTTTAAGTTAAGTAGTTATGAACCGGTTTACTTGGTAGCTCTAAATATAAGAGCATATTCATTGTTTTCGACTCTAAATCGGGAGTCGGTATGTTGAGATATGTAGATAGCCGTGGAAACCCGGAGGGATTCCATCGGCAGAATACTATGTACTTTGAGGATTGTTATTCGAGTATGATATCATTCGAGGAATGATATTTGCTTACTATATCTTTCAAGGAATGTTATTTTAGTATTATCTCAGTCGAGAAATACTATTTGAATACTATTTCCGTTATATATGCTAATGGAAGGCATAACTGTTTTCGAAAGTATATTGTGATACTTGCTTTATGATTATTTATTCAATGAATATTATTTTGAATATTCATTTAGTCATTATTTAATTAATGAATATTATTTTGGAATATTCATTTAATCTTTATTTATTTAATGAATATTATTTTGAATATTCATTCAGTCATTATTTATTTAATGAATATTATTTTTGAATATTCATTCAAGGTTATTTAATTAATGAATATTATTTTGGAATATTCATTTAATCTTTATTTATTTAATGAATATTATTTTGGGCTTATTTATTTAATGAATATTATTTTGAATATTCATTTAATCCTTATTTATTTAATGAATATTATTTTTGAATATTCATTTAATCATTATTTCCTTAATGAATATTATTTTTGAATATTCATTGAATCATTATTTACTTAATGAATATTATTTTTGAATATTCATTCAATCATTATTGACTTAATGAATATTATTTTCGAATATTCGTTTAAGGTCTACTTATTTAATAAATATTATTCGATTAATTATTAAATACTTTTAACCCGTTTTAAAATGAGTTATATTATTTAGAGTTTATCCTTGACCTTCAATATTTACGGAGGATATTCTAAGCTGTATTATTGCTCGTGATAAAGTGTATATGCTTATATATATATATATGCATAAACTAAATATGAGTTGAGGAATATTTTGAGGTAGACATGGCTACCCTAAGTAATATATATGTATAAGGACTTGTGAATCCCTAGAATAGGGAAGTGTAATTAAGTGAAGTGGACTCAAATGAATGATACGGAGATGAACTAAGTATTTTGTTGGTAATAGTTATCATAGTTCGAAGATTGTTCCTTCGAACATTATATGAGTAACGATTTTTCCTGTTATTAATGGGGCTTGTTAGTGCAGGGATCATTGTATATGATGCCCTAGCAGATGTGACCGGATTGGTCAGTGTACTATTGCAACTAGATTGCGGTCGACTTGAATGTCGTTACTGCGGATTGAGAATACCGGATATGCGGTAATCCTGCGTAAGTGACCGTATCTAGTCGGTCCAGCCATTTTATTTCTGGCCCATGTGCTGCCAAAGGATGATTGACAAGTTTGAAAAGTGTTCTTGCATCATCAAGACAAGTTTGAAAAGTCGTTCTTGTCATGGTCAGGTTCGAAAAGTGTTCTTGGCCTGGTCAAGTTCGGAAAGTGTTCTTGTCCATCTACTAGTAGTAAAAAGGTCCCTCAAAAGGACATGATTGAAGCAACTGATCATCGTTTAATCATATCTAGTGGCTTGAAAGTCCCAGTCCCTCGGATAAGATAATAATGAAAATGTTTTAAAAGTGAATTGTTTCATATAAATGCTGTTAATAAATAGAGTAACTAATTGTGTTATCTCTACAACAGATTGAACTGTTAAGATTGATTGATATTGAAACAGCTTGGAGGCTGATGTTGATTGTTGAAAGAGTGCTTGGGTAATTGTTGTTATTAAACTGTAGTTACAATAAATCCTTGCAACTTCATCTTTTATTTTATGAGTTATGACTCTGATAAAACCTTACTCAGATTATATATGCATAAGTGGATTTTGGGTTACGGAAGCCTTATATTAATTTTCCTCGTAACTTCATCTTTTATGTTATACTAGTATTTTATCCGTTTAATGCGTAGCATGTGGTTATACAGTATATTGAACTGTATAGTATTTTAAATCAATGGATAGGCTTTAAGCCTTGATTCCAATATTAAAATCTATTTTAAAAAGATATGTTTGAGACTTGGTTTATCATATTGATACCAAGGATTTCCAAATGATTACGAAGAGTATATGAGTATGATTATAAGTCATACGGTATTTTAAACAGTATACTATTTTGGGGTTAGACCCTAGTAGTGATAAAAGCTTTGATCCCTTATGGATTATCTCCCTAAAAGGTTTAAAGATTTAAACTGGGATAGATTTCTTGCTAAGAACTATTAGCTCATTCTTGCTTTATTAAATATTTCAGCATGAGGAAAACATTGCCGAATCCACCTCGTGTTACGAGAGCAAGGGAATGGAGAGACCACCCTGGAGTTAGTTGATGCAGGATGGATACTGTCAGTGTGAGCAGAATGGTTGTAGCTTGAATTAGTGAGAATTATTTTGAGTGGGTTTGTATTACTAAACCTTGTATAGAATTGTGAGGTCTATTATTGTAACTTCAGGTAGAGGTTGTAAATAATAGATGAGATCCAGGATAGTACATTTGGGTTGTAATAACAAATGTTGATTATTGTTGCTCATTTCCAAGGCTATAACTTGTGTGTGTGTGTGCGTAAGTGATTGGGGTCTTTGGAGTTGTATTATGAGAATGTTGTAAGTAATGCAGGTATTGTATCATTGATGGAGCGTGACAACCCAGATTCCTGACCCCGGATCTGGGGGTGTTACAAAAAAAGTCAGCTAAAGCTTGTCCCTTGATTGCCATCCGGGAAACATATTCCAAATCATACTGTCCCAACTCAATTGCCCACTTCAACGTCCTTCCTGAAGCTTCAGGTTTGTGTAAAATGTGTCTCATGGGATAAGAAGTTCGCACTTCAATTTTATGAGCTTGAAAGTAGGGACGTAGCTTTCGTGCAACCAATACCAAAGCATATACCAACTTCTCCATACTAGAATATCGGGTTTTTGCATCCAACAACCTCTTACTTACATAGTAAACTGGCGATTGCAAACCATCCTCTTCTCGTACTAAAACAACACTAATAGAGTAAACAGAGATGGCCAGGTAAAGAATCAATACTTCACCATCCAAAGGCTTGGCCAAGAGTGGAGGCTTACCTAACTGCTCCTTGATTTTCTGAAAAGCATCTTCACAAGCAGGAGTCCACACGAAATCCTTATCAACCCCCCTAATGGCTTTGAAAAATTCTTTGCAACGATCAGAAGACTTTGAGACAAAACGATTTAGAGCCGCAATCCGCCCACAAAGGCTTTGAACCTGCTTCACATTGGTAGGAGACTTCATTTCAAGGAGTGCTGTAATCTTTTCCGGGTTAGCCTCAATCCCTCTATGATTCACAATAAAGCCTAAAAACTTTCCTGACTCAACGCCAAAGACACACTTTTGAGGATTTAACTTCATCTTATACTTGCGTAGAATTCCGAACATTTCCTCCAAGTGCCTTACATGGTCTACTGCTTCCTTGGACTTGACAAGCATATCATCTACATACACCTCCATAGTTTTGCCAATCTGCTCTTTAAACATCATATTCACCAACCTTTGATACGTTGCCCCTGCATTGATAAGACCGAAGGGCATTCCAATATAGTAATACAAACCTCTATCAGTGATAAAGGAGGTATGTTCCTGATCTGGTCTGTACATTGGAATTTGATTATACCCTGAGTAAGCGTCCATGAAACTTAAGAGAGCATGTCCAGCTGTAGCATCTACCAACTGATCAATTCAAGGAAGCGGGAAACTATCCTTTGGGCAAGCTTTTTTCAGATCCGTGAAGTCCACACAAGTTCTCCATTTCCCATTAGGCTTTTTTACCAACACCGGATTTGCCAACCACTCTAGATAGAAGGACTCTTTGATCAAACCCACATCCAAGAGTCTGTCGACCTCTTCCTTTAAAGCTACTGCCCTCTCTCCACTGATTGCACGCCGCTTCTGACGCATTCCCTTCTTATTAGGATATATGTTTAGGTGATGGCACATGACATTAGGATCAATCCCTATCATATCGGCATGACTCCAAGAAAACACATCCAAGTTGGTCATAAGGAAATTAGTCAGGCATGTTCTCAACTCATTACTTAGCTGTGACCCAATTTTGAGAACCTTACTGGGATCTGCTGCGTCCACCGGGATCGAGATCGTGTCTTCTGCAAGACCTGTCTTCTCATGCAGGATAGGAATTCTTGGATCAAGATCAAGGTCAAAAAGGTGAGGATCTTCAACAGGCACCTTATTCCTTGAGGGTGCGTCCTCCACAAGTTCTTCCTCTCTTAAGAGCGCGTCCTCAACATATTCTTCCTCCCTCTCAAAGATGTCAGCAAATTCCTCCCTCCTGGAGGGTGCATCTTCAACAGGCTCTTCCTTCTTCGAGGGCGCGTCTTTGGTATGTATTTCTTCCCTTGAGAGGATGTTAACAAGTTATTTCTCCCCAGAGGGCGCGCCCTGTAGGGTATAGGTGTCCTTAAAAATCTTCTGCCGCTTTCCTTGGATAGAAATTGACTCCTCCCAATCCTCTATGGACATCTCCTCAACAACTCCCTCCTGGAGTTCATTAACTAGAGGGGGTGCCTCCAATAACATCATCTGAGGGTGCGCCCTCCATAGAGGGACATCATCTTCTGGTTCCTGGACTGTGTAATGAGCATGAATCTCCCCTTTCGTACTTTTAAGCATCCTCTGAGTATCATCCTGAGGGAGGGCGCGCCCTCCTGATCCATTACAACGGAAACCCTTGACTGTTCTGTGATAGCATTCCCTTGAATCATATTGTGATCCACGAACCACACCAATCCCATTAGGAGTAGGGAACTTCATTGTCAAATGATAAATTGAAGTGACCACTTTCATCTCCTTCAGCAAGGGCCTTCCTACTAAGGCATTGTGGGCAGATTTTTGATCCAAAACCATAAATTCTACCATTCGAGTCACAGATAAGGGCCCTTCACCCAGCATGACTGGAAGCTTAATTGTACCCATAACTCTGACAGCCTCTCCTGTGAAACCATAAATCCAAGCATCCTCTCTGACAATATCCTTATCAGGTAAGCCCAATTTCTCGTAGGTGCTGAAATAAAGGATATTCACCGAACTTCCATTGTCCACAAAGACTCGATGCACGTTCATAGGACCTATTTGAATGGCAACCACCAGTGCGTCACTGTGGGGGTGATGTACCCATCTTGAATCCTCCTCAATGAAGGTGATATCTACGGATTCCCCCTTGAACAACTTGGGAGGATTGAGTTCCAAGCTGTTCACACTAGTTAAGGGCTTATGACGTGCTTCCCTAGCATACCTCTCCAGTGCGTTGTTACTGCCTCCACCAAGATGGTGCCCTCCAAAGATAGTATGAATGCTTCCAGCTCGGTTAAAATGAACGTCCTTAGACCTCTCCTCATCATCCCTATCTGGAGCGCGCTCTCTTTCCATCCTCCTCTTGGGTTCATCTCTGTTTTTCTTCACTTCTCTAACAATCCAGTCAGTTAAGTATCCTGCCTTGATCAATTCTTCGATTTCTTCTTTTAATTGTCGACACTCATGAGTGTTATGACCATCAGACTCATGGTATGCACAATACTTCTTCTTATCTCTGCTTTGCCACGAGGATAAAGGTGCAGGCTTCTTGAATAAGCCTTTGTCCTTATTTACTTCAAAGATATGCTCAATAGAGGCTGCCAATGTGTAACTCCCTGTTTGATATCTGTTCAGCCTATCGTAATCTGGTGGTGTCCAACCTCTTCTAGCATTAGCGACGTTCACCCTGTTCGGACTATATCCTCTTCTCCTGTAGTCGGGACTAGGAGACCTATCCTTCCTTTTAGAACCTTTCCCTTTCCCTTGGGGATCCCACTTTTTGTTATCGGCTAGAGATTGTTCCATGATCTTGAAGTATTCCGCTTGAGAAAAAAGATCTGCCAGAGTTGCAGGGTCCTTCCCTTGAAGGTGTTTCCAGAAATCAGTCCCGACTTGAAGTCCTGTAATCAAGAAACTTTTGAGTGACTCGTCTGTTGCTCCTCCGACCATGGTAGATTCAGCATTGAACCTCTTGAAGTACGACTGCAAACTTTCTCCTTCCTTCTGCTTGATATTAGCCAAAGTCGTCACTGGTGGGGCATACTTCACAGTAGCTTAGAATTTTGTCAGAAAAAGAGTTTTCATGACCTCCCATGAAGTGATCACACCTGGTCCAAGCTTTTGAAACCACTGTTGAGCACTTTCCCTAAAGGTTGCTGCCAAAAGACGACACCTAGCCAAATCAGGTACTTGATATACATCCATCTCTATATTGAACCTTCCCAGAAACTCGACAGGGTCCGCATTCCCATGGAAGCGCAAGTCATTGGTTGTATTCCTATACCCCGTTGGAAGCTGTGCCTCCCTCACAACAGTAGAGAAAGGGGAGGGGGCTTGAGCCGTCGAAGTGACTCTTCCTCCCTCAAGATGTGTGAGGAGTTTTTTCAGGTCATCCACATTGAAGCTTCCCACACCTGGGATAGTTTGGACATTAGTTTGAGTATTTCTTGTAGGCGGAGGTTGAGGTGGAGGTTGATTGGTTTGTACCCCATGTTGAGGTTGCTCTTCCCCCTGGGTTTCTCCTTGGGCTGTTGGGTTCCCTTGCACCCTAGGATTGGGACTTGGAGGGCGCATCCTTCCCTCATAGCTGTGAGGGCGCGTCCTCTCCTCCTGGCTATTAGGGCGCGCCTCATGTCTTCCTCCTGACCTACTTTGGGACGAGATAGGTGTTATGTGGGGATCTCTTCCTCCAGAGGGTCCTCCACGGTAAGGGGCATCGGACCTATTCCGTCGATTGCTTCCCTTGCTCCTATAATCCAATTCCATATCCCTTCTTCTTTCTGACCCTTCTGATTGGGGGGCTCGCTCATGATCACGGGGCCTCAACCTGAGATCAGGGGGCACTCGTTGTGAGTCACGGGGCCTCGCACCTTGATCATTACAAGGTTGCTCTTCTAAATTATGTCTTGAATCATTACGAGGTTGAGTACGCTCTCGTCCATGGGGCCTCGACCTGTCAACATGGGGCTCTCGATGTGGATCAAGAGGTTGTTCTCCTCGCACTTCTCTGTCTCTTTGCCATTCGACCAATAATAAATGAAGATCGTCGTTGTTAAGTCTTATACCGAGGCGATCCTTTAACCTGTTCAAGCGTTGCTCTTGGTCTCTTTGGAGTTCATCAGCCCTTCGAATCTCACTCTCAGATCGCCCTGACCTATGAGGGTGTGGGGATGGACGCCGGTCTCCCCTAGATCGATCCTGACTATCTATCTCCTCATCAGGAAGTTCAACAATAGGAACTCCATCTTCTTGATACTCTAACCTTCTTGGGGTAACATTCTGAAACCTCCCAGCATGAGGTGTGTCACCCCCCTGACCTGTGATGCCTCTACCTGTACGATGGTGATTATGGGTTTGTCGCCTGACCCGACCCCTTCCTTCGCTTCTCTCGACCGTATCCAGCCTTTCTTCGAAGCCATTCAAGGCATCACCCATGCGATAGAGTTGTTCCATCAAGTCTGAATTACTTATGAGCACCGGTGGTTGTCCCCTACGATAGGCGTTCCATAAGAGGGATTTGGAACACTACGGGGAACATACTCCTCATGGCGGGTATGATCATGCCCTTCATTGTCGTCTGAACCGATCTCATCCATAGGACGTTCGTTGTGGTTGTGTGACATCTTTTCCTCCAAAGATTTGGATCCTAATTAGCACCCCTCCTTCTAGCGCCAATTTGTTAACGAAGGAATTTGGTATTAACAATATTTGGGGTTCGTCGCTGGAATCAAGATCTACAATGGTGGTCCTTGGGTGGTGAATTCGTCGGAGTGAGATGTTTGTGTTTAATTGGTGGCTGAGATTGCTTAGGGTTTATGTTGGCTGCCTCAGAGCTCTCAACTTTTCGACCCCTTACAATGTGCCTATGTATCCCTTTTTATAGGGAATCAAGCCAACGTAGTTCTTGGGGAGGAAGTTTCCTCCATGGGCTTGGTCTCTGATCTTCGGAGCCCATCCGAAGTCTTCTACTGCCTTTCCATGCTTAGACATAGGACTTTTCCACCACCTTCTATGTATAGGATACCTTCCATACTTAAACGTAGGTCTTCCTTATCTTTCCTTATTTGAATGTAAGATTTCCATCTATTTCCTTACTTAGAGTTTTAGCTCACTTTAGGAATGTCTAACGATAAGGCCTAGTCACAAAGGCCCAAGGCTTATCTATGACGTTAGGACTTCATGAATAAGGAAACTTCCCCCGTCGAGGACTAGTCCTATCCATTACCAACTATTTCCTTAATTCATAGATACATGTATTGTAATAACCCCAAATTTTGGACTTAGTTAAAAAAAAAAAAAAAAATTTATTTGATGAATAGTAAAATCCTGATGAATAGTGAATTTCTGAACCAAAAAAGATTTTCAGACCACCCTATGTACGAGTCGGGATAATGAACTTTCGAAGTCGTATTAGTGATCTACTTTGGAAATAAAGGAATGCAAAAGCTGTCAGAATCAGAAAAATAACATTTTCTGTTTTCTCCGAAATTTCACCAATAACGGACGGATTAATCATTATTTGAAAATATTGGAGGATTTAAATTATCAATTCCATGGATATGGATTTAATAAAAGAATTAGAGATATCAAGACCGTTTACGGTAAACTACTTCGTTAGAACACTTAAGAAACCCTGCGAACATTCTACGAGATTAAGCGGTGACGAAACGAACTAGTAAAGCTACTTTATTCCCCAACTCTTGCATGCTTGACACATGTCATGATATGAGGCAACAAGGGATATGACTCATCACTTTATCACAAAATATCAAGGAAAACAAGCAAATACTCTCCCCCATTTTCTTACCAGATTTCTGCTCAGCTTGCACAAGGAGAAAAGAAAAATTCGTAACTCCAAATCTTCTTGTCCTAAAATCACCAAATTTTAGCCATAGCTTCTCCACTCCATGGGTAACATTCGTTCAAAATTTCATGGTCAAAAAGGGAGTGTAGCCTAGCCAAATCTCTTCCCCAATTTGGAGAACCCAATCTGTCCAGTTTCTGTTCAGCGGAAAGATGGGGCTCAAAACCCTGGCTAGGAAGCTTTAAATTTGACGATCTATAACTCAAAAGAAATCTTATGAAGAGTACAAGGTCTGGTAAAAAGTTTAGCACCAAACTCTTATTTTTCGATTTGTTATGGATTTTACAAGATGAGGATGAATAGTAACTTCAAGTGGTTTCTTGTTTTGATCTTAAAGTTTAAGGCTTGTAAAGGATAATTAAGGAGCAAGGAAGGGTATACTAGCCATCTATATTCTATATTAAGTACCAAGGAAGGTATAAACCCTCTCACACTTTTACTTATGATTTGATATTAGTGTATAAATGGATGATTGTTAGTGATAGTATGATTTAGAGATGATTTACATGATATGTATGAGGTTTAATGGATTGATTGATGGTTGAACTAGTGATTAGTGTTATGAGTATGTTTAGACAGAAATAAAGTGATTTGGAGGAGATCCTTGGGTTGTGATTGTTGTTTGTGGATTGATGAATTGATTAGAGTGTTTAAAAACACGGGAATCGCGTATAAGCGCTGTTACCATGCCGAAATTTCCTTAGATAGTTTAGGCAGAAATCACGGTTACATTAAAGAGAATTAACATGAAGTTTCTGACCATGAACATGTAGGCCTTATTTCCTAGATTGTTTTAGCGAAAGAATCGTGTCGTTACGATTTACGGTTTAAGAGAAATGTCTGTTTCAGTGAAAGCGGTTTCGCGTAACTAAGTGGTTCAATGCATGAACTTTGAGATAGTGATCCAACCCCTTAAGCGACTTATTGGAATGTGAAACTTTGTGTTAACATGCTAGGTACGTTTAGGAAGACCCTCGAAAAGATTTCGTGCTAAAAGGATTAAATCTCAATTTTATAAAAATGCGTGAGCGAGCATGCTCGAGTAGAGGATCTTAAGGAGTTAACTTGAAAATGGACTTGTACTTGAGTTAGTATATACTTAGTGCGATGAAAGCGTTTAAGTTATTAATCTTGAACCTTGTGTTGATTCTAGATTACTGGACCAACCTGAGACTTATTGCTACTTCGGGATTTCCAGGCAAGTTTTCTCATTCCAGGCTGTATTTCAAAGTACCATATTCTGATGTATGCATATAATAGATGCAAGTTTCCAAATCTATACTTTGAAGTATTGACTATATAATACTGCTTTTGCCATGTATAACATTGGACAGTTTTGCGATATATCTTATTTCTTGTTGAAATGGATTTGACCTTTGGATTATATAAGTTCTTTTGAGTTAAGTAGTTATGAACCGGTTTACCTGGTAGCTCTAAATATAAGAGCATATTCATTGTTTTCGACTCTAGATCGGGAGTCGGTATTTTGAAATATGTAGATAGCCGTGGAAACCCGGAGGGATTCCATCGGCAGAATACTATATCTTTCAAGGAATGTTATTTGAGTATTATCTCAGTCGAGAAATACTATTCGAATACTATTTCCGTTATATATGCTAATGGAAGGCATAACTGTTTTCGAAAGTATATTGTGATACTTGCTTTATGATTATTTATTCAATGAATATTATTTTGAATATTCATTTAATCCTTGTTTATTTAATGAATATTATTTTTGAATATTCATTTAAGGTTTATTTATTTAATGAATATTATTTTGAATATTCATTTAATCTTTATTTATTTAATGAATATTATTTTGAATATTCATTCAGTCATTATTTATTTAATGAATATTATTTTTTAATATTCATTCAAGGTTATTTAATTAATGAATATTATTTTGGGATATTCATTTAATCTTTATTTATTTAATGAATATTATTTTGGAATATTCATTTAATCTTTATTTATTTAATGAATATTATTTTGGAATATTCATTTAAGGCTTATTTATTTAATGAATATTATTTTGAATATTCATTTAATCATTATTTACTTAATGAATATTATTTTCGAATATTCGTTTAAGGTTTACTTATTTAATAAATATTACTGGATTATTTATTAAATACTTTTAACACGTTTTAAAAAAAATGAGAAATGTTATTTAAAGTTTATCCTCGACCTTCAATAATTATGAAGGATATTCTAAGCTATATTATTAATTATTTTTAAATCAAAAAGAGGTTCCCAAAACACTATTTTTCCATTTAAATCTGTCTTTTAAGAAGATTTAAATGATCGCTCAACTATCAAAAATATGAGAAACCTGATTTAAGTGACTGCTACTCATTTTAAACTCTCAACTCAAAACTGTCAGGGGACAGATATTTTCTCGAAGCAATTTAGTTGCTGCAAGTCAAATATTGTGTTACCACCTCAACGCTCGAGGGGTAAATTCATGGAACAAGTCGATATCCATTAACAAGCAACAGCTTGGAAAATATTGGGGAATCTTCCTTTCTAACCTAGATATAACTACTTTGTGGAGTCGTATCAACAAGTATTACACTTGGGGAAAGGAGGACGATCTTTACGTTTCAGAGTCATGGATTTCATCTGAACTAGGAGCGGTATAAGAGGTCGAGTTGCGCCGACCCATCCATTTTTATTGCCCCAGATGGGCCGGGAGATCCAGAAAGGCGGTAGACAATGTCAGGCTGTCGTGTTCTTCCATCTACATGTAGAGAACATATTTTTGTTGTATGACCTGCTACTGATCATAATAAGGTTGGTACGACGGGCGCGGTAGCAACTCCCGTATTAGTTCACCATCCATTTTGGATAATTCTGCAACATGTATTGAAAGGGACTACGGATGACATCCTTGGTACAGGTTTACCGATCATGTTGGCAGAGAGATTCTGCAGCATGTATTGAAAGGGACTAAGGATGACACCCGTGGTACAGGTTTACCGATCATGTTGGCAGAGGGTCGAAAAGTGTTTAACAAAGATGAAGTTACAATAAATCCTTGCAACTTCATCTCTTATTTTATGAGTATAACTCTGATAAAAACTTACTCAGATTATATATGCATAAGTGGATTTTGGGTTACGGAAACATTATATTAATTTTCCTCGTAACTTCATCCTTTATGTTATACTAGTCTCTTATCCGTTCAATGCATAACATGTGGTTATAAAGATATTTTTGAACTATATAGTGTTTTGAATCAATGAATAGGCTTTAAGCCTTGATTCCAGTATTTGATATCTATTTTAAAAAGATATGTTTTGAGTATTGGTTTATCATACGGATACCAAGGATTTCCAATGATTACGAAGAGTATGTGAGTATGATTATAAGTCATAAGGTATTTTAAACGGTATACTATTTTGGGGTTAGACCCTAGTAGTGTTAAAAACTTTGATCCCATATGGATTATCTTCCAAAAAGGTTTAAATATTTAAACTGGGATAGATTTCTTGCTAAGAACTATTAGCTCATTCTTGCTTTATTAAATATTTCAGCATGAGGAAAACATTGCCGAATCCACCTCGTGTTACAAGAGCAAGGGAATGGAGAGACCACCCCGGAGTTAGTTGATTCAGGATGGATACTATCGGTGTGAGCAGAATAGTTGCAGCTTGAATTAGTGAGAATTATTTTGAGTGGGTTTGTATTACTAAACCTTGTATAGAATTGTGAGGTCTATTATTGTAACTTCAGGTAGATGTTGTAAATAATAGATGAGATCCGGGATAGTTCATTTGGGTTGTAATAACAAATGTTGATTATTGTTGCTCATTTCCAAGGCTATAACTTGTGTGTGTGTGCGTAAGTGATTGGGGTCTTTGGAGTTGTATTATAAGAATGTTGTAAGTAATGCAGGTATTGTATCATTGATGGAGCGTGACAACCCAGATTCCTGACCCCGGATCTGGGGGTGTTACATGTATAGCCATGACTTACCTTAAATGTTAGACTCATCCTTGTCCTCCGAATGAGAAGCACCCACCAGATAGCAGGACAAGTGATCCCAAGTGTTTGGGTGCAAAGTGCAGGATTACTCCAAAGTTCCCCAATGAGGACGCACCCATTGAGTACAGGAACAGAGCTCCCAAAGCACACACCAAGATTAACCCCACATCCCCAATGAGGGCGCGCCCATTGAATACAGGAGGAGGCCTTCAATCATCAGGCAAACCCCTGGAGGCCTTCTTCCACGGACATCCCCCTCCTAGGGCACATCCTATGAGGGAATTCTTCAATATCTTGCCAACACTAAGCCAAAGGAACCATCCTTCATCACCAAGTTACATCTTCAAATCAAGAGGACGCGCCCTCAAGGGGTGGACGGCCTAAAGGGCGCGCCCTTGTCCCCATGAGGACAAGCCTCAAGTTTTCCTTGTGTCAAATGAAGTTATTATTCTCTGTTAAGTCTTCCATTTATGTAGAGTTGTCAGTCCTCACCAAGAGGACGCGTCCTTTAGGTTTAGATAGCCAAAGGGGCATACCTTCTCTCCTAAGAGGACAAGTCTTGAATCTTCCTCATGTCATGCCATGTCAATATAGTTGTCATCCTGTCAAACCATTCGTCAAGTTGTCATTACCATGAGGGCGCGTTCTCAGTTAGGTGCCCTCTCCATATGAGGACGAGCCCTGGACTTCCCAATGTTATATTAATATAACAGTTATCCTATCAACTAATCATCAAACTACTACTACCTTTAAGGCGCGCCCTAAAGGGGTGAATGACCCAAATAGGGCGCGTCATTACCCTTATGAGGAAAAAACCCTAACTCTATCCCTAATTATATTTTGGATATTCACAATTGGATCTTACCTGACCAGGTCTATCCTAAAAACTCATTATCAAATTTTGGCTATAACAGTTTACAAGCTTCTTCCACACACCTTCTTAATACATCTCTTTTTCATTCCTTTTATTGGCTAATGGTTCATTTAATATAATCTAATAGGTTTGAACGATTCGAATGCGATTTGTAACTACGCGATTAGTAACCGTTTATTATTCCTAAACTTCCGCCGAAATATAGGATCAATCAGAGACTATAAAATTTTACTATTCACCTTGGAGTACTATTCATCAATGTTACAATTCATCCTTGTTTTTGTCCCTCTTGAAACGATTCGAAAATATTTCCTAAAAAGAGCGAATAAAACTCTACGCGATTCTCGCAGTGAAGAGTAACTATTCACTATTCGTCCTAACAATCGAATACTTAATTAAAATGGTTCGAGCGTGCATCTTGGAATATAAATGAGATTCATATACTCTCATTTGTGTCGCCTTGTTCTGTTACCACTTTAATCTCATTGAACGCTCCCAGGGATTTCTTAAGTGTTCTATCGAAGTAGTTTACCGTAAACGTTCTTGATATCTTAATAACTTTGCTAAATCCATATCCATGGAATTGATAATATAAAATCCTCCAATATATTTAAATAATGATTAATCCATTAGTAATAGGTGAAATTTCAGAGAAAACAGAAAATGCTCTTCTTCTGATTCTGACAGCTTTTGCATTCCTTCATTTTCATAGTAGATCACTAATACGACTTTGAAAGTTCATTGTCCTGGCCCGTACATAGTGTGGTCTGAAAATATTTTCATCAGCAAATTTACTATTCATCAACATTTACTACACTTGCTGCCGCGGTAGTGATTCTGCCCAACACAAACATAACAACCCCGACCTCACAAATTTCTATCCAACTTATACCACCTCCTTTCATGACCCAAACTCCCCCAATTGTCAGCACACGCTCCTCCGTATTGGTGAGTTTTAGTGCACCAACACCTCCTATAGCGAGTGGGTTTCAACCAACTGGTCTGTATGTCAATGTTCAAAATATTCCAGGTTTAGGGAATGTCAACGTAGGAGATATTAAGAAGTTACTTGCGCATCTGGAAGGTGGGGCGAGTGTTTTGTCTACACAGGTGACCTCCCCGTATACCACTACTGTGAAGGCTGCTCAACTACCTCTGGGATATCGGAATACAACTGTTGATCTTCGTTTTCACGAGAACTCTGATCCTAAAGAATTCTTGGGGCGTTTTAATATCGAGATGGATGTTTATCAAGTCCCGAGTCTGGCAAGGTGCCGTTTGTTGGTAGCAACTTTCAGAGATAGTGCTCAGCAGTGGTTCCAAAAGCTGGGGAGTAAGGTGTTTACCTCATGGGATTAAATGCAAGTTATGTTCTTAACATAGTTTCAGGCAACAGTCAAATATGCACCCCTCGTGACTTCTTTGGCTAATATCAGGCAGCGTGATGGGGAAACTTTGAATGCTTATTTTAAGAGGTGCAACAGATGAGATACTTAAGAATTTCTTGATTGCCGATTTGAGGGTAGGAATAGATTTCTGGAAGCACTTGCAAGGAAAGGATCCAACTACCCTTGCTGAGTTGTTTGCTAAAGCAAAATCATACAAGAGATTAGAACAATCTTTGGTTGATAACAAGAAGGGGGAGGTTCATAAAAGTGGTAGAGGAAGGAACAAGAGGAAAGATCGATCTCCAAGTCCTGATTATAGAGGTCGTGCTCGAATTCCTAATAGGGTGAATGTTACAAGTGATAAGAGGGGATGGGAATCCTTAAGGTCATGATCATATACACCACTTGCCGCTTCAATTGAGCATATCTATGAGGTAACCAAAGATAGAAGAATATACATGAAACCTGTTCCTTTAAACTCTGATCAGAACAGAGACAAAAATAGATATTGTGAGTATCATCAATCAACGGGAGATAATACCTATGAGTGTAGGCATGTTAGGTCCAAAGTATCGTAGAAGGGGGGGTTGAATACGATACCTACAAATAATTCAATTTCGTTCGCGGATTAATCATTCAGTTCTATAACGAAATCAAACACACCAAATCAAACCAAGAGTCGGGGAATATATCTTTTAATAAATATAAACCTCGAAGGGTGCTACAATTTCTAATCCGTAGATTAGCTTCAATGAGTTCAAGGTTACACAAATTCAATACATTGATAAAATTCTGAGCACTATTAATTTCTATGAAAATTCTCTCTGGCTCAAACTCTCTCTTCGTAATGAATTTCGTGTTCTTCCTTAACTGAAGAAGACACTAGCTTCACTCTGTATTAATTGCAGACTTTGGTTTGAAAACTATCGAACCACAATTGAAGAAACAATCCTGGCCGTCCAATTTCCATCAACCGGAAAAACAAACATACTTTCCACCTGCTCCCTAATTTAAAAACCATCGAATGAATTAAATTAATTTACCATTCGATAGTTTTTTATTCAAAACTATCGAATACCAAATTAATCTAATATGGTTTTCTGTGAATCACTTTTCATCTCATTCGATGGTTTTCTGAATTGAAAAACCATCGAATCATTTTCTTATCTTTGATCTTTTAATAATTCCTTCTGAGCTCCTGGGTGTTTAAGTAATAGACTGTATCAATTTCTTCTGAGACGATAAAACAACTTGATCTTTTTAGTGCCGTCAACTAGTGCAACTGGTCTGGTTCATAGATGAATAACACTTGATCAATTCTTCTTCTATGTCTTCAATTCAGTGCTGCTGATAAGTCCTTTGTCGATCTGGTTGCTTCAAATAAATCACTGGAATCCTGTGGTACTAACCCTAAATCATTCACATACTTATGTCGTCTTCAAAGTCTTGTTTCTTTTGTTGTCACTGAGCCTTGAACATTTTCATGAACTTCTTTTCGTGACCTGTTTACGGACTTCAAGAATACATACCGTATTTTGACTTTTTGAGTTTACCTTTTCTTCTTTGATTCTGGATTCCTGTGCTTCTGTTAATATTATTGTTTGTCTTGTCCTTTGTTGAGTTGTAGTTATCTCTTTTACATCTCATGTTACATTATGCTTTACAATCTCCCCCTATTTGATTGGATAGAGTTTGACAAGCAAATACTTTGAGGATAACTCAACTAACTAAGGAAACATTAAACTAATTAAAGTAAGACAACTTAATAATATTAAAGGCATTCTGGATCAGATATATATACATTTCCAGATTTCATAAATCAAAAAACAATAAAACTTTATACATTGAAGTTGCTCCTGTAGTCTGAGCTGATAGTTCTTTTGTTCTTTGCTTCTATTCTTCAGTCCATTTCGATCTCACCTTCTTCAATCATTGGATTGGAGTTAGCAGCTTGATAATCAATCACAGAAGGATAGTGCAATGAATCTCCAGGTTTAAGGATTGCTCCTTGGATGTGTCTTCCAATATATTCAACCCCTTGACCCACTCCAGCCCACAACCATGCAATGTTAACATCTTTCTTGTTTTGATTTGGCATGTTTGGCAGTCTGGTACGCACTTCCAATCCTTTTTCCACTCTCTTCCTATAGTAAGGAACATTCTCCATTAGAAATCTTCTCAGAGTGTCTGCTGCTTTGTCCTTTTCCGTTGATGAGAATCCAGTGGATCTAAGATACTTTTCAACTGAGATTAGATAGTTGCTTAGATAGTCTCTCAGTTTGTCCTCAGTCAAATAGCAGATTCTGAACAAGTCATTCGTCATGAATCTAACCATTGGAGGATCTTTAGTAATCTCTGGACCGACTTTCATCAAGATCTCTTTAACATGCTCACGGAGCAGTTCATTTAGTCTTGTAGTCCTCTGTATCTTGATGAGCATAACCTGAAGTTCTGTGTATGTTCTCTGTTCAAAAAACTTAGTGGAAATCACAAAGGTACCTTTCTCAAGAAAGTTGATCAATATGTTCCAGGCACCGTTTGCTTTAACCCCAGCTTTTAGAAAGATCACAGTATTTCTCAGTGCTGAGAAGTAAGTATGATCATCAGGATTTGCACTTCTGATGTCCTGAATGATAACTTCCACCTCCGCATTGTCGTTGACTTCTAATCCGTCTTCAACTCCACAAAAGGTTTTATAAGCCATCTCCCAGTCAATCCCTTGCTTCTTTGCCAAATCCATCATCTTCTTCTTCCTCACTTCAGCATACACCTTGAATCTTTTTAGCTTCTCACTCCTTAGAACTGCTTGTAGTCTTTCTCTCTCAGCTTGCCTGGCATCTATTGCAGCTCTTTGAGCTTTTACCATCTCCAAGTCAGCTTCTTCTCCAGTGATAGAGAATTTGCTTCTTCTTCCATATTCATCATCCAAGATAGGATGTTCTGGCTCCGGATAATATGGCTCATGCTCCTCCTGAATTGGTTGCTCTTGCATGACCTCAAATTCCTCTTCACTCTCCTCTTCTTGCACAATTTCTTCAATCCAGTACTGTCTAAGTGGAATAGCTTCATTGGTCTCCCAAACTCCCCATCCAGTTGTATTCCATCCTTTATTTGTCTGCTCTTCTCCATCATTTGTTTCCCCTTCTCCAACTTTCTCCCCCTTAGTTGAGGAATCCTCGATAAAGTTACCCTCAGCATAAAAGATAGTAGAACGATTAGGTTATTAATGTGAAGGTCCGGGTTGTTGGTTCCTCAACATATTCCATATAGACTGCACTCCGTCACCTTGATTCTCCATGAAGTCAGAAATGTCTCTATTCATCTCATGTATAGAAGCTAGCTTCAGGTCAATGTCATCCAATCTCAGCTTGGTAGTCTTCTCAATTCTGTCCAATCTCTGGTTCAGCTTAGACTTCACTCTAGAAAGGGTGTTCATTGCATCTTTTACCCTAGCTTGACCATCCCGGATAACCATAACGTCTTCTCTTAAAGCTTCTTGTCCTTGTTGTAGAGCATTAACTTCATTCATGAATCCATCTTTCAGCTCTTTGACGTTAGTCCTCAAGTCGACTAGTTCCTCCATTGCTTCCTTCTTCTAGGAGTCCACTGCTTGTTTTGTACCTGTTATAGTGCCAGATGCACTGCCTAAGACCCGATAAGTTCTTCTAGAATCAGCCGCCGCCAAGTCAACCTTCTCTTGAATAGACATTAAAAAAGCATTGGCTTGATCAGAGGAGATCCCTTGGTCAAAGGAAGGTCTCAGTGGAACCTTGAAAAGAGGATTTCCTTGTTTATCATGAACCGTCATCTCCTTGAGTGTGGATTGAACATGCATTTCTCTTTCTATAGGCAGTAGCAGATCATCAATGTTTGGTAGGGTTAGGGTGTCACTCCTCACATTTGGCTCTGGGTGTACACTCAACGTTTCTGTCGGTGTTTCACTCATTTTACCTTTCCCACTCAGGCCAGGTGTAAGTGTTTTTGTTTCACTCAATCCCTTTTTGCTCATTGTACCTGCAGAAGAAAATACCGTAGCCGTCCTTAAGGAGGTCACCGGTGGTGCAATGGGGCTTCGTAAGTCCCCGTCCTTGGTTAAACCAAGTTGCTGATCATCCGTGGATGATGTATCCTTAATAGGATCTAGAGTTTGAATCTCTAGGGGGTTTGAATCAGGCTCTATTAACAGCAGATATCCTGAACCTTTCCCTATAGTCTGTGAAGACTTTACCTTAGTTAACTCCTCAATTGTAATTGATTCATTGTCACCGAGTTGCCGATCCGCACCTACGTCAGACCCTTTACCCGCAGGATACAGATATGTTCCATCTGGGGAGGTAGACAATGACCCTTGAGATTTTACATTTGGGTCAGAGCCTTCTCTCGACGTCTGTGAAGACACTTGGTTCTTAGAACCTTCAACCAGTGAACCTGATCGTAATATGGTCAGAACACCAGTTGCTTCCGTCAATTCCTCCTTGCTTGATTGAGCTATGGGTTCAGATATTGCTTTAGTTAATGTAGCCCAATCAGCATCAGAAAATCAATAAAGGGCGCTTTGGAAGTTTGAAATAAAGTATCAACAGTTGCCTCGGTTTCTATTCTTCTCCTTTTAGAGGAAGGCAGAGCTGTTGTTGAAGGGTGTATCTCCTTATGTGGTGCTGCTAAGGCACTATCTCCCTCTACACTCACGGATGTCTGAATATTGGGTATAGGAGGGGAAGGAGGTTCATTTATTGTTTCATTTGGCTCTTCCAAAGGCTCTTCGACCGTGGTTAGAGATTGTGGGTTTGCAATCTCATGGTCAGGAATGGCCACTGAGGGCTCTGGATCTACATCCATTGGTTGTTGTACATGAGCCATATCAGGTTGAGGAACATTACCTTCAATTACATGTTCTCCTGGGGGTAGAAGTGGTAGGGGCACCATTCTTAGATAGTCTGTGAGAACAGTGGGTACCCCTGGAAGATGATTCTTTCTTATCAGAGCGGTTATTGCATTGCTCTTCATCCTCATACACTCCATGGTCTTCTCGTCTGCGAATCTCTCACGCTCATCATCTGTTAAGATATCATTGAGAATTAGCTGTAGGAACCTAGGATAGAAACAAAGCACATCATCCATGCCTGTTCTGTCTTCCAGTGGTCCCATGCACAGAATGACTTGATCAATCACTAGTTTTCCTATGTTAATATGCCTATTGTTAGCAATGGCAAACCCTATCTTTTGAAGGAATAAGGGAATACCATGCAGATTTGTCAGCTTGGCAGTAAAAACATGGATCAGTGAGTGAAAGAAAAAATTCCATGGCTTGGTCAGGTAATGCTAAAGAAACTCTCCCACAAAGAAGTTAGGTTGTTGACTTCCTATGAGAGTGAAGAAAGCATGTATCTCCTCAGTTGTGGGATCCGGAACATGGCTTTCTGTAGGAAAATGTAGTATTCTATTAAAGTCATGTTCTGTCACCCTTATTATTCTGCCCCCTGGCACAACAAAACTAAAGGACCTTACGTTATTCTCACTTGTATCCGTGGCGGTTGTGTACAACACAGTTAATTGATCGATGCAAAGGACTACGGGAGTAATCAAGGCATATGCCACTAGTGATCGTGTATTCAAAAACTCTGCCCATGCACGAAACTATAAGTTCGTAATGGCTTGCAAGTTTTGAAACGAGACATGATTAGTCTTGGTTACGATAAATTCTCCGGCCATTTTAAATTTCCAAAAAATTAATTTTTAAACCAAAACTAATTTTTCAATTAATTATTTCTAATTAATTAAATTTAACCAAAATCACCCCTTTTTCTGAATACACAAACTAATAATAAATCTTTAAGAACCCTAACTGTTGTCTTTGAAGATTCTCTTAAAAAAAACAAAAAGAAATCAATTATTAACCAATCAATTTCTTAAAGCAAGCAGTTAAGAATCCTTTTTGTGCTAAACTATCACTTTCGATGAATTCTTCTTCTGAGAATGACTAAAACTCAAGGTAATCACAATTGTACGGTTAAAAACACTTTACTGTTGACAAATTGTGATTATTTCTAGTTTTAATCGACAAAAACTCAAGAAACTATCGATGGTGTTCTTCTTAGACTGTGTCTATTTTTTGTAAGTATTATAAATGAGAGCCTTGTGTTTTCAGATCTGTAAAAGTGAAAAGAAATTACCAAGGCAATGTTTTATACTTAATGAAACTAACAGGGGTATTATAGTCAATACAGTGTTCTGTTAGATCAGAATTCAATGATCGTCAGGAGCTAGACTCAACTGATCAGGATTGCTGATGTCATCAGGATTACATGGTCGTCAGGATCAGAAGGCATATCAGGACTGGGATCAGGATTGATCATCAGGACTGGAAGCTGATCAGGATTCCTACTTCGAGTTATATTTGGAGTCTAGTTAAACATGGAAGTTTATTCTGTCGGTTCCTGGTTTGTAGAATGTAGCTATCAATTATGGATAGGTTTCAATCTTTGTAATTGATTAGGACTTATCATTGATAGAGAAGCTGTGTAGTATATAAACACAGTCTTGGTTTCGATTTATGTATTCGGAAGAGAAGAGAAGCGAATCAAGATAGAAGCTCTTAAGATCATAGAATTTCTTGAGAGAGTTTTTGTAAGCTAGCAGCTCTCAAGAACATCAGAATTTCTTGAGAGAGTTTGTAACAGTTTTATATCAGATTTAATAAAGCTGTTATCTTTCTTTTCATATTTGTGATATATACATTAAGAAGTCGATTATCTTATACTATTGTATTCAACCCCCCTTCTACAATAGATTATTACTGGGCAACAATTGGTATCAGAGCAAACTGATTTATTTCTGAATCAGAAACGATCTAAAGATGTCGACAACCAAGTATGAAAGCATGAAGATTCCCATCTTGAAGAAATCAGAATATCCAACATGGAGGGTAAAGATGCTGATGTACCTGGAGGCTATGGATCCTGACTATCTGGACAGGATTCGTGATGGACCATATATTCCTACAAGGATTGTAGAACGAACAGATACTGTACCTGAACATTATGTGGTCAAGGCTAAAAGTGAATGGACTCCAGAAGAAAAAGCTCATGTTCTCAGGGAACCAAAGATAAAGAATATCTTGCACATTAGTCTTGATGTTGTCATGTCAAATAGAGTGATTGCATGCAAGTCTTCAAAAGAAATTTGGGATACTTTGGAAACTCAGTGCCAGGGATCTGCATCTGTCAAGAAAAACAGAAGGGCTCTTTTGATTCAAGAATATGAACAATTTGATGCAAGACCCGATGAGAGCCTAACTGATCTATATGATAGATTTCTGACACTATTGAACAACTTATCTTTAGTTGACAAGGAATATGAAACTGAAGATTCAAACACCAAGTTTCTAAGAGCTTTACCTGAAGAATGGGACACTCAGACCTCAATCATTAGACATCAATATGATCTTAACACTGTGTCTCTTGATGAAGTCTATGGAATGCTAAGAACTCATGATCTTGAAGTTCAACAGAGAAAGAACAAGAAAAGCAGCAAGGCAAAATCAATTGCTTTGAAAGCAGAGGCTAAATCAAAAGGAAAAGCTATGGAGGTCTCTAGAAGTAAAACAAGAGTAGCTGAGTCAGATCCTGACGACTCTTCATCAGATACTGATGGCAATCCTGATGCCAATACTGATGATGACTCTTCAGACTCAGATATGGAAGAGATGGTTGCGATGATTGTCAGAAACTTCAGAAGGATGAAGTTCAGGAAGAATAGAAGACAAGGCAACTTTCAGAAAAAGACTTTCAAAGACAAGTATATCAAAAAGGACATCAAGGGTAGCAAATTTGACAAGTCAAAGGTTAGATGCTACAAGTGCAATAGAATGGGTCACTTTGCTTCTGAGTGCAAGAAGACAAAGGCACTTATCACATCAAGCAAGGATTGGATGGACTCTTCCTCAGAATCTGATACTGAGGTGGTCAACTATGCTCTAATGGCCAATGCTGATGTAACTGCTGCTCCTGATGATAAGGTACTATATACTATCTTTGATTTTGATACTGATAATGCTTCTGAGTTAAGACGTTTTCTAAAGTCATTACATATTAGCTTTAGAAGTCAAACTGCTGAGAATACTAGAATCTTATCTGAGATGTCTGAACTTAGAAAAAGGAATGATATATTAGAAACTGAATTTTCTCGTATGCAAGAAGTACAAAAAGAATGTGATAATGCTAATCACATGCATTTAGAGATGAAATCCAAATGTACTGCTCTTGAAAAGGAACTTGAATATGCTAATGAGAAAATCAGAACCTGGACAGACTCTGGTAGGAAATTTCATGAGATTAATACCTCTAAGAATTGGAAAGAGTGTCTAGGATATAAGTCAGATGAGGATAAGAAATTGAAAGAAAAAATTGTCATTGATGAGACAGTCAGTCCAAAGACCTATAGACATGTTATAGATGCAACCAAATCTAAGATTACTCCTGTTAATTTTGTTTTTGGTAAGGATTCCAATTCTACTTTTGAAAAGGGATCTACTTCTGTTCAAGGAATTAAAATCATAAAGTCTAAACCTGTCTTGAATAAACTCATTAAGAATGTAGGTCAATTGTCTCAGAAACAGCTTAAGGATAAAATCTGTATGGTGACAGATAAGAAACAGGAAGCTACTGTTAAGAGAAACAGGAATGGTAAAGTTGGGATCAATAAAGAGAATGGTTATAAATATATCCCAAATGCACCTAGAAAGTGTTGTTTTAACTGTGGTAACTCTAATCATCTTGCTATTGATTGTAAGAAGATTAAGAAGAAGATTGCTGATATTTCTAAGTCTGATGTGAGGAATAGATCAGTACTCTATAAACCGCAGAAGTCCTGTTTTCATTGTGGTAGTATATGGCATTCTATTTATACTTGTAAAGATTATCATGATTTGTACTATAACTTCTATGATCCATTGCCCAAGTTAAATAGGAGTACAAAGTCTGATAGAGTTGATAATGTCATTTTGAAGCATGCTTTTGTTAATACTAATACTGACAAAGCAAATCCTGATGGAGTAAATCCTGTCAGGACTGCTATGGTCAGAAAGTCTTCTGCTGTGAAAATTAATAAATTGCATGAAAAAGGAACCCAACATGTATGGGTTCCTAAGTGTTCTAACTAGTGTGTTTCTATTATGATGCAGGGTAAAAAGAAAAATGTGTTAGTCATGGATAGTGGATGTTCTGTACACATGACTGGAAACAAAGCCCTGTTATCAGAATATCAAGAAAAAGCTGGCCCAACTGTGTCTTATGGAGATGGCAACATTTGACAAACCTTGGGATATGGCAATATAATCATTGGAAATGTCATCATTGAAAAAGTAGCTCTAGTGAAGGGACTGAAACACAACTTGTTGAGTATTAGTCAAATCACTGACAGAGGTTATCATGTCAACTTCTATTCCACACATTGTGAAGTAGTCAGTAAAGAAACAGGAAAGATAGCACTGACTGGCTACAGGCATGGTAATATATATGAAGCCAACATTCAATCAAATACTGATGTCTCCCCTACCTATCTGATCAGTAAAGCGTCAGAAGATGAAAGTTGGAATTGGCACAAGAAGCTTTCTCATCTCAACTTCAGCAACATCAATGAGTTGGTTAAGAAAGATTTAGTGAGAGGATTACCAAAAGTGTTATATACTCCTGATGGACTCTGTGATGCATGTCAGAAATCAAAACAACGAAGGACATCATTCCAGAGTAAATCAGAATCCTCTATTGGAGAACCATATCACATGCTACATCTTGATCTATTTGGTCCAGTCAACATCATGACCATCAGTAAGAAAAGGTACACTCTTGTAATTGTTGATGAATATTCTAGATTCACCTGGGTGTATTTTCTGCACAGAAAAGATGAGACTCCTGAAGTTCTGTTGGATCATGTAAGAATGATTGAGACAACCACAAAGTACAAAGTCAAGATACTGAGAAGTGATAATGGTACTGAATTTAAGAATTCAAAGATGGAAGAGTTCTGCAAATACAAAGGAATCATTCAACAATTCTCTGCTCCTGGTACACCTCAGCAAAATGGAGTAGTTGAAAGGAAAAATAGAACTCTTTTTGAAGCTGGCAGAACTATGTTGGAAGAAGCTAAGTTACCTACATATTTCTGGGCAGAAGCAGTCAACACAGCTTGCTATACACAGAATCTCACTTTGATAAACAAACATGGTGTTACTCCTTATCAATCACTCAAGGAGAAGAAACCTAGTCTGAAGCATCTGCATGTGTTTGGCTGTAAATGTTTTGTTCTCAGAACTCATCCTGAACAGCTAGGGAAATTTGAAACAAAGGCTGATGAAGGAATTTTCATAGGCTATCCTGCATCAAGAGCCTTCGGAGTTTTTAATTTGAGAACAAGGACTGTCATGGAGTCAATACATGTATCTTTTGATGACAAGAAGATAACTGGAATCATTGAAGACTCTCATGATAGATTGATTTTTGAAAATGAAGTTTCCAAAGAACCTGAAGAAAGTGAATCAGATCCTGTCAATACATCAGATCCTGATGGGTCACCAAATCCTGATGACACACCAGATACTGATGGTGCTAATACTGATGATGCATCCAATAGTGATACTTCTAGTAGTGCAAATGTTGAGGGGGAGCAACAACAATCTACTACAAGTTCAGAGTCAACTCAATCATCAAGACAGAATTCTTCAGATACTGATTCAAGTGATGATCCTGATAACCATTCAGGAGGAGATAGCATTAATTCAGGGGAAGCTTCAAGACAAGCAAGTTCTTCAAATCAAGATAACACCAATCCAGGGGGAGCATCTACTTCAAGGAACAATTTGACACCAGCAAGGAAATGGACAAAAGATCATACTCCTGATTTGATCATTGGAGATCCTGATGCAGGTGTTCAAACAAGAAGTGCAACTCAGAATGAATGTCTATACAATAACTTTCTATCCAAGGAGGAACCAAATAAAATTGAAGATGCACTTAAAGATGCTGATTGGGTCACTGCAATGCAAGAAGAACTGAATGAATTTGAAAGAAATGAAGTCTAGAAACTGGTACCAAGACCAAAGAATAGATCAATTGTTGGTACAAAGTGGATTTTCAAGAACAAGACTGATTCTGATGGAGTGATAATCAGAAACAAAGCTAGACTAGTTGCAAAGGGGTATTCTCAACAAGAGGGAATTGACTATGATGAAACTTTTGCTCATGTTGCAAGATTAGAAGCCATCGGGATATTTCTTGCTTATGCAGCTCATAAGAAATTCAAGGTTTTCCAGATGGATGTAAAAAGTGCTTTCTTAAATGGAGAACTGGAGGAAGAAGTCTATGTTCAGCAACCTCCTGGTTTCATAGATCCTAAATATCCAGATCATGTCTACAGATTGGATAAGGCACTTTATGGACTAAAGCAAGCTCCTAGAGCATGGTATGAAACCTTAGCTCTATTCTTACTGGAAAGTGGATTCAAAAGAGGTGCTATTGATAAAACTCTATTTTATTTGAATCATGGTAAGGACTTGTTGTTAGTTCAGATTTATGTTGATGATATCATTTTTGGGTCAACAAACAATAAGCTGTGTGAAAAGTTTTCTAAGCTTATGCAGTCAAGATATCAAATGAGCATGATGGGATAAATGAGTTACTTTCTTGGTCTTCAAGTTAAACAGACTGATGAAGGGATTTTTATCAATCAGTCTAAATATACAAGGAATTTATTGACAAGGTTTAACATGCAAGATAGTTCTCCTGCCACAACTCCCATAGCTACAGCTACCAAACTTGATCCTGATCAAGGTGCTGAGGTAGATATAACTCACTACAGAGGAATGATTGGGTCTTTATTGTATCTCACTGCAAGTAGACCAGATATCATGTTTGCAACCTGTCTATGTGCAAGATTTCACGCAAAACCTAGAGAACCCCATCTGATTACAGTCAAAAGAATTTTCAGATATCTCAAAGGAACTCATACACTTGGCCTTTGGTATACAAGGGAATCAGATTTTGGGTTGTGTGGTTATTCAGATGCTGACTTTGCAGGATGCAAAATAGACAGGAAAAGTACTTCAGGAAGCTGTCAGTTTTTGGGTGGAAGATTAGTTTCATGGTTCAGTAAAAAGCAAAAATCTATTTCCACTTCAACTGCAGAAGCTGAGTACATTGCTGCAGGAAGTTGTTGTGCTCAGATAATGTGGATGAAAAATCAGTTGTTAGATTATGGCCTGTCATACTCAAAAATCCCTATTTATTGTGATAACCAAAGTGCTATTGCAATGACAGGAAATCCAGTTCAGCATTCTCTTACTAAACACATCAGTATTCGATATCACTTCATAAGAGAACAAGTTCTGGAAGGAACAATTGAACTTCACTTTGTTCCTACTGATCAACAACTAGCTGATATATTCACCAAGCCACTACCTGAAGCTACTTTCAATAAATTGGTGAATGAACTTGGAATGATGAACTTTGAGAATTTCTGAGGAAAGCTACAAAGAGGAAATCCTGTTAACTGTCAAATCCTGATGGTTATTTAGAAAGGTATGTTTTATTTGATCAAATCCTGATAGGATGCAATCCTGACAGGAAGTCAACTGGTCAATCCTGATGTTCAGGTCAGTATTGCATTGCTTAATTTGTGCCTAATTTTTCGTCCGTATCTGCTAATGGACGATTGAGTTTTAGTAGGACAACTGTATGCGCGCGTGTGTTGCACTGATATAGATATACATATTCATACACATAAAAAGCGGTGCAGTTTTATTTAATGACACACGTAATCTGTCCACTAATTATTTATGCACAAATCATATTTTGCCACCTGTTATTGAGAGTAATATTTTGTTTTAACAAAATCCTTTTCTTTGTTTTACATCTTTCATTACTCTCTCATCATCAGTTTTTCGTTTTCTATCTCTCTCTGTGCTCTCATACCCTAATTGCTTCAAATCTTAATTCTCGAGTTTTCAAAAGCATTACAATGGCGTCTTCATCATTCATGAACAAACAAACAGTAATTCGTGATATTACTTTTGCCACTAATAACTTTGTAGCCATACTAGACCATCAAGAATTGCCTACTGAGTTCCATATAATTCAAGATTTTCTTACTGCAAGCCCATTGAAGTATGCTTTAACAGAGCCTGCAAGTGTTTCTTTTAAGTCTGTAATGCAGGTTTGGAACACAGTTGTTTTTGGTCAAAGTTCTACAGGAACCATTCTGATGCAGTTCGAATCAAATGGAGTAACTCATCATGTCACTCCTGCTGTTATTGAAGAGGCGTTGCATTTGCCTATTCTGGGTGATAAAGTTCCTAGTGTGATTTCAGACTCTGCTCTATTTGAGTTTGTCAAGAAACTGGGCTACAATGGTGAAGTAAAGAGATATGGCAACCTTTTTAGGACAAAGCTTAAGAAGGAATGGAATTTCTTCTTTGATACAATCAGCCGCTGTTTCCTGAACAAGACATCAAATTTTGATGTTCTTCCATCAGGATCTCTCAAAATTGGGTACTCTCTTATCAATTCTACAGTGTTTGATTATGGGTCTTTTATTTTAAAAGCCTTAAGTGATAGGAAATCAGATAAGTTGGGTTCTGTCTGTTTTCTTAGATTTTTACAGTTGATATTTAATCACTTATGTCCTAATGTTGTTTTTGAGAATGATGTAGTTCTACCAATTTGTAGAATTATTGAGAATAATATTAAGTCCTTAGTCAACAGTGATAAGGCAAATGGTTTCATAGGAAATGCTTTTATTCCTGATGAAGTTAGGTTTTTCTTACATAGGAAAATGCCTACTCGTTATGGTTTAATCTCTAATGCTATGGGGCAAGGCTCAACCCACCTTGTTCCTAACACAAGCATTCATCCTAAACAGTCTAAACAGTCAACTGCCACCTCTATTGTCTCTCAAAAGACTTTAGTTGTAAAAGCAAAGAAGTCAGCTCGAACTGATGTGTCAGGAAGGCAATCAGGTTCAAAGGACTTTTCCTCTACACCACTCACTAAAAAGAAGTTACAAGGGGTGTACAAGGGGTCCTGGTCAAGAAAGCTGCAAAGGGAGGTGAGGTTGTTTCTGTAAAAAGAAAGTTAGTTCTCAGGGATGAGACTGACTCAGAGGATGATTTACCTATATCCTCTGTGCTGAAAGTGAGAAAGGAAGTTGCTGATACTGCTACTGAAGCTGTGGTTCCATTGTCTACACCACAGAAGAAAAGGAAGTTATCAAAGAGCAGGTATCATATTCCTTTAGAAAAGAAGCAGGATACTGATGTACAGGACACTTCTATTCTGAATGAGCAATCAGTTTCTACTGCTCAAGCAAATCCTGATGTTAGTACTCCTGATGCTGCACCAAGTCAAGTGGTTAATATTTCAGACTCTCCAGCACAGGACTCTCCAACAAAAAGACATGTTGATATTTCATGGGAGAAGTATGGTGCTGCTGCTTCCAATCTTGGGATCAAACATCCAATGGAAAAGCTAAGGAAGGCAGAAGAGTTAGTCTATCAAAGACAGAAGAAACTGAAAGGATCAAGCCCACAAGAACCTGAACCTCAAAGTGGTTCAGCAGCTCTTTCTGATGATCCAGCCACACAAGAACCACTCAATCAAAGTTTGGGTGAAGGCTTAGCTAGTGGAATGGTCACACAAGAACCATTTTCTCAAAGGGAGAATGAAGACATCAACATTCCAGCTACACAAGAACCATCTTCTCAAAGTGAAGATGCAGGCCAAGCTACAGTTTCTGAGAAATTTCCTGACAATGCTCAAGGGATTTCTGGTGCAGATGAAGTTCGAAGATTGGTCAAGGACACTGTCTATGAGGGAAGCACACAAGAACCTTTGACTCAAAGTGTTGAAGCAGCTTCTGAACCTCAAGCTCCACAAGAACCATTGGTAGAAAATACTGATGCAAGCATATCAAATCCTGACGGTGTTCATCCTGACGCTAGTGGTGCTCCTGATGTTGAACCTATTTTGATACAGCCACTTCGCTCAAGACCAATGGATCATCCTATCACAGATTCACAGGATAAAATGAAAGGTATAGTTCTTCCTGATCCTGATGATACTCATAGTACTGATGATGATGACTCTGGTGATAGTGATGATGATGAGAATCGAAAAGAGAAGGAACAGCTTGCTACAGCACTCAAAATTAGTCTTGGAACTAATTTTGGTTCATCAAGTACATATATGGCTGGCACAGCTTTCACTGGGAAAGATCAGAGACAAGATTTTTCTATTCCTTCCTTTGATCCTGCTGAGGCATTTAGACAGAATGAATGGAACAATTCATGGCACAATTCTGATGAATCTATCAGTTTTTCTTCTGCTATTGAACATGCCTATAAAGCAGTGAAATCTATAGAGAATCAAGACTTGAAGAATCATCTGAAGGCTACAACTCTGTTATCCAAGAGCCTGAAAAGTGAGATTGATTCTATCAAGAGTTCAACTGACAAAGTGAGGACTGATATCTTTAATAATTTTACAAAGGTGCCTACTGCTTTTCAGCTAAGGGTAGTAGAATCCCAAGTGAAATCTGTTGGTTCAGAACAAACCTCAATCAACCGAAGAATTGATTCTCTGGATACTAAGGTAACTGACATTCAAGCCTCTCTTTCCTTAATTTTGAATTTATTGTCAAATCCTGATGTCAAAAAGGGGGAGAAGGTTAGTCGGACAAAATGCACACCTGATCTAGTATTAAGGAATAATGATGATGATACTAGAGATGATGGTAGTGACAAAGTGATACAAGGAGAAACCTCTGATGCTGTTGTTATGAAGTCTACAATTCAAACTTCACAAAGTCAAACAACGCAGTCAACTCATGTTTCTGATTCTGGAGTTAAAACAGTAAGAACAATGATGCAATCTCAGATCCTGACGGAAGAACAAATCCTGACACCTGGTCATGGACATATTCTTGCTACAATTCCTGAAGGAGATGAAGATGTGATTATTGATAATCCTGAAGATGCATCAAATTTATTCCAGAAGTTTTCTACAAAAGATGGCAGAATTGTTACTCTATATCACACTGATAAAAGAGTTCAACAATTATATGCTAGAAAAGCACTCTCTACAGCAAGTGAAGAATATCCAGATCTCTCACATGAAGAATTTTTGAGACTACAAAGAGAGACAATGGAAAGCTATACTGCTCCTACTAGAGGTAGAGGAGGCAGAGGTAGGAGAGGTGCTAGAAGAAGTAGAAGAGGTTCTTCAAATCAAACAGTACCTAGACAGACAAGGTCTACAGGGTTAAGAATTGAAGAAATTCCTGAACCTATTCAAACTCTAGTAGTTCCTGACAGATCTACTTTTGGTGATGATGGAAATATTGAAGAAGAACCTGAATTGAGAAGAAAATCAAGAAAATCAACTCTCTGCAATACAAATCAAATTGAAGAATCTAATCCTGATGTTGTTCCTGATAATATTCAAGATCCTGATGATTCTGAAATTCTGCAAGAGATTGACTTGATAATCTTATCTACTGTTGTTGATTCTCACAACAAGGAAGTAGATGAAGAAGAAGAAGCCAGAAGAAATGAAATTACAAGATCAACAAATAGAGATTTCAATCTCTATGTACAAAGGCTTAAACTCTCAAACAGAAGAGTGTGGAGGAACCCAAGCAGACAAGAATCTTCACTGAAAAGAAGCTATGCATTTGAAAAGGAAAATGATAAGAAGTGGAAACATATTAGCACATTAAGTTGTGATACACTTATCAATTTTCAGTCTGGTGGAATTATTACAAGCGCTTCAAGTGTTGTTGATTTATCTGAGATGGTTAGATCAAAAGCACTCTGGTTAAAGATGTTTTCAAATCTGAAGCAATTGTCAAGCAATTCAAGAGGAGGTATTGGACACAGAGATGGTGAATATCTGAATATGTCATATGTTGATCCTTACTCCTTGACTGAAATTGGAGGTACTTTAACTTCTGAAAACCTGAACAATTTACTAGCTGTTGATATAGTTATAGATTGTCATGATGGTTTTGACAAGAAAGAAAAGCTTCTGTACTTCATGAAAAATGGTAGTGTGAAGATCCTATCTATTCAAGATCTGCTGATAAAAACTACACAGGAACTGAAATATGTTCATTATCTTTTGAGATCGAAGAATCAAATATGCAAAGAATTGAGTGACATGATTTTGTCAACAATAAGAAGAAGACTGGATGGAAACAGTAATTTCAATGGTAATTACATTCCCATGTACTTAAATCAAAGAGGTCGGGATGTGGAAATGCAAAGGGGTACTGCTGTTAAAGAAGTAAATTTTGGCATGACTCATCTTATTCTCAATCCTGATGGGAAGGAAATTGCTTATCTTTTGCTTGAAGAGCATAGTCTTCAGAGAAACTCCATATTGAATCTCAGAGCAGCTATCTACCAGATTAATGAGGAAGATGAAGAACTCAGAAATCTTAAGGAAAGACTGATTCAAATTCTTGAAGAAAAAGAAGAAAATCTATTATCCAACTTCTTGAAGATGAATTTGTTCTATCAAAGAATCTAAACAGATAAGTTGTTGCTGCAGATTTTGTACATTTTGTATATATGTTTTTGACATCATTGAATATTTGGAATCTATGCTTTATTTCACAAAGTATGAGATTGGGGGAGATTGTTAGATCAGAATTCAATGATCGTCAGGAGCTAGACTCAACTGATCAGGATTGCTGACGTCATCAGGATTACATGGTCGTCAGGATCAGAAGGCATATCAGGACTGGGATCAGGATTGATCATCAGGACTGGAAGCTGATCAGGATTCCTACTTCGAGTTATATTTGGAGTCTAGTTAAACATGGAAGTTTATTCTGTCGGTTCCTGGTTTGTAGAATGTAGCTATCAATTATGGATAGGTTTCAATCTTTGTAATTGATTAGGACTTATCATTGATAGAGAAGCTGTGTAGTATATAAACACAGTCTTGGTTTCGATTTATGTATTCGGAAGAGAAGAGAAGCGAATCAAGATAGGAGCTCTTAAGATCATAGAATTTCTTGAGAGAGTTTTTGTAAGCTAGCAGCTCTCAAGAACATCAGAATTTCTTGAGAGAGTTTGTAACAGTTTTATATCAGATTTAATAAAGCTGTTATCTTTCTTTTCATATTTGTGATAACATTAAGAAGTCGATTATCTTATACTATTGTATTCAACCCCCCTTCTACAATAGATTATTACTGGGCAACATGTTCGATAGATTTTAAATGTACTACCGATAGATTTTCAGAGGGGCCAAAAGAGTCAACTTCACTTCAATAGTTTTTGAAAAACTATCAAAGTGTTTTTAAATTGGAATTTAAAACACTTTTCTGAAAAACTATCGAAGTTTGTTCTGTTCAACTTCCAAAAACTATCGAATGATTTAAAAAAATAAATCGAGAATTTTAATATTGAATTTATTAAATTCACTTCGATACTTTTTCTATTGAATTTCAAAATCTATCGAGAATTTAAATATTGAATAAGATAAATTCACTTCGATATATTTTAAAGTTGTACTAAAAAACTATCGAAAGGTTTATTTCGATGGTTTTTCTTTTCCTACTTAAAAACTATCGAATTTTTAGTTCGATGGGTTTTAACTAGTACTTAGAAAAACTATCGAATTTTCTAAAATTCGATATTTTTTGCTTCTTTCTAAAATTTTAAAACCTGTTCTGTTTTAAAAAATCAGATTTTTTGTATTTCCTGTCAAGTTTTATTTTGAATAAATCTTTTAAAATTTACCAAAATCAATTGTTAACAGAAAATTCACAATTTTCTTAGAATAAAATCAACTAAATATCATCAAATGATATTAATCAATTAAAAACCAATAAATTATGCTGCATTAATCTACAATGTTAAAACCAAAGTAAATTAATTCAAATTAAATAGATGCTTAAATATTTAGAACAAATATTAGCACCTAAATAATTTTTAGAATTAATAACCAATTAAAGTCCAGAAGATATATCATCCATAATTATGACATAAAATTAGTACAAAAATCCTAACTACGAGAATTGCTCCAGAAAATAAATTCACGAGTCCTAAGGATATAGAAATTCTTAAACTCATGTATTCACTAGGACTATCTGCAGTTACTGACTTCTAATCAAAATCAATTAGAAAGATTTAACATCCCAAGTTCACCAACCAGCTTTGAAAAAGTGGATTCATCAAGTGGTTTAGTAAAGATGTCTGCAATTTGTTCCTCTGTGGGTACAAAATGTAACTCAACAGTTCCATTCATGACATGCTCTCGGATTAAATGATACCTGATGTCGATGTGCTTCATCCTCGAGTGTTGCACTGGGTTGTTAGAGATTGCTATGGCACTTGTGTTGTCGCAAAATATTGGAATCTTTATCAACAAAAGCCCATAGTCACGGAGTTGGTTTCTCATCCACAATATCTGAGCACAGCAGCTACCAACAGCAATGTATTCAGCCTCATCTGTTGATGTGGACACTGAATGCTGCTTCTTGCTATACCAGGAAACTAACCTTCTTCCAAGAAACTGATAGCTTCCTGAAGTACTCTTCCGATCAATCTTACAACCTGCAAAATCAGAGTCTGTGTATCCAATAAGATCAAATCATGTATCTTTAGGGTACCAAATTCCAAGATTTGGGGTCCCCTTAAGATATCTAAATATTCGCTTAACAGCTATTAGATGAGATTCTTTAGGATCAGACTGAAACCTAGCACACAAGCATGTTGCAAACATTATATCTGGTCTACTTGCAGTGAGATAAAGTAATGAGCCTATCATACCTCTGTAGCTTGTGATGTCAACCTTCTTACCAGTTTCATCCTTATCAAGCTTAGTGGCAGTTGGCATAGGAGTCTTTGCTGTAGATGAGTCTTCCATTTGATACTTCTTAAGAAGATCTTTGATGTACTTGGACTGACAAATGAATATACCATCTTGTCTTTGGTATACTTGCAGTCCAAGAAAGAATGAAAATTCACCCATCATGCTCATTTCATAACGACTCTGCATTAACTTAGCAAATCTCTTGCATAGATCATCATTAGTAGAACCAAATATTATGTCATCAACATATACTTGCACCAATATCAAATCATTTTTGTGCTTTTTGTAAAAGAGAGTTTTGTCTACAATACCTCTTGTAAAATCATTTTCAAGTTAGAAAGTACCATGTCCTTGGAGCTTGTTTGAGTCCATAGAGAGCTTTGAATAGAAAGTACAGAAAGTCTGCCAGTTTTGAATCCTCAAAACCTGGAGGTTGTTCCACATACACTTCTTCTTCTAACTCCCCGTTCAGAAAAGAACTCTTCACATCCATCTGATATACCTTGTAATTGGAATGTGCTGCAAATGCCAGAAACATTCTGATGGCCTCAAGTCTTTCTACTGGTGCATAGGTTTCATCATAATCTATACCATCTTCTTGAGAGTAACCTTTAGCAACCAGTTTGACTTTGTTTCTCGTTACAATGCCATCTTCGTCCAACTTATTTCTGAATACCCATCTTGTTCCAATAACAGATTTTCCCTTAGGCCTGGGTACCAGCTTCCAAACTTTCTGCCTTTCAAATTGATTGAGTTCCTCTTGCATAGCAATCACCCAATCTGGATCATCTAGAGCATCTTCAACTTTCTTAGGTTCTGTTCCTGAAAGAAACCCAGAATAGTGACATTCATTTTGTGATGTTCTCCTAGTTCTCACTCCTGTGTCCGGATCACCAATGATCAAGTGAAAGGGATGATCTCTATTCCATACCCTTTGTCTTGGTAGATGCGATCTTGATGATTCTCCTTGTTCTAGATGTTGTGGAGTGTGACTAGTTCATCCTTCTCCTGCTCCCCCTGAGTTGTTGATGGTTTGATCTGTTGACCCTGTTGAATGACTAGTGGATCCAGTAGTAGTCTGAGTATGTCCAACACTATCACCACTTGGTCCAGAACCATTATCATCATGATTATTATTAATAACCGTAACAACTTCAGGTTCTTCTTCATTGTCAAAGAGATCTCCTGATAGATTTTCAAATACCAAGGATGAAGGAATTTACGGATGAGCGGAAGCGTGATATAACATTTATTCGGTAAAAACCATGTATCGCACATATAGAAAAACATATAAAAATCTAGAGCGAGGGGAATCGTAACCATACCTTGCGAATCGAAGCTTTAAAACCGATGGTTGCAAGAAGTTACTCCTCAGAGTGTGATGCACTCTACCGGTATCCACCAAGAATTTTTCTTCGATGAATTCTTCAAAAAACTCTAACACTCTTTAGAGAGAAAAAGAGAGAGAGAGAGAGAGAGAGAGAGAGAGAGAGAGAGAGAGAGAGAGATGGAGACTAGCTCCTTTTCTAGGTTTTTCACAAAAATAAGATATCCCTTAGAATGAACTATCCCATTCTATTTATAGGGCTTTCTTAGGGTTTTATATATATATATTAACCCCACATTTCTAAAATGCTTTAATAATGATTGAAACTATTTTAATCATTATTTCTTTTTCTAAACTATTTAGAAAATAATTCTTCCTCTCTCATAATTTAAATCTTTTCATCAAAGAAAATATTCTTTTATGGTGTGACCCTGTAGGTTCAATATTAAGCCGGTAGTAGAAATAAATAATAATAAACTTTTATTTATTATTTATATGAATTCTAATAATTCATTAAATATAATTAACTGATTAATTATATTTATTCTACATCGTGAGTGATGCTTCTCAACATATCTCGACTATCCGGATAATATGAATTCACTGCTTAGAATACCAAGAACCTGTCAGTGACTAGTTTCAGTACAATCAATTCCTTTTACCCTACAATATCCCGATTAAATACAAGGCATGGATCTCGTGTCAGGCCTTATCAAATTTAATCATATGATTTCTTATTCATAATGCTAAGTTCATATTAATGCAAATTAGAAACTCCTTTCTAATTTCATACACTCTGGCCAGAGATTCCAGAACTCGCATACTAAGAATAACATAGGATATTCTCTTCCTATACTGGAAGGGGTAGATTCTCTATTGACGTTAACTATCTCCATACACAAATCCCTATGCCCAGAATAGACCTAATGGATGTCCTTGAGACTAAGGACTAATCCAAAGCATAGTTCATTATATACAAGATAACTCTAACGATCTCAAGTCTAAGGACACTTGTACAACTATCACTCAGTGAATAACTATTGATACGTGAGTAAACTCCATTAGCTGTTCAACTTATCGAGTCATGTTCAGTAAACTTATTCCCTAATAAGCACCTACATACTAGCTATAGTGTCACCACACAAATGCCTATGAGAACAGACATCCTCCTGACGGGAGCAAGCATAGTATGTACCAATCTTTGCGGATTCACCAACTTCCGATTAGTTATCCTATGATCAGGAACTGTTTAAGTCTAGAGTTATCATCTTCTAGATCTCACTATTATAATCTCATTATAATTCTAGAAGCTTTACTCTAAACTATGGAACATCTTATTTAAAACACTTTAAATAGATAAAGCCCGTAATAAAAACAAAACAAGTCTTTTATTAACATTAATGAAATCAAATAAGAATACAAGAAAGTTCTTCCTAACTCATCATACATGATTGGATTTAGGACAAACACTTTCAAAGGATTCATAGTTCTCTCCAGTTTGCAGGCCTGGTCTTTTGGTGTCGTCAAATGTTACATTAAAGCTTTCCAACACCTTCTTATCTTCAATCACATATACCCTGTAAGCCTTAGATTCCAGAGAATAGCCCAGAAAAATGCCTTCATCTGCTTTGGCATCAAACTTGCCTAGATGTTCTCCATCTTTAAGTACAAAACACTTTGCACCAAACACATGAAAGTACTTCAGTGTTGGTTTCTTGTTGGCCATTAACTCATACGGAGTCTTTTCATGATCTTTGTTGATCAGGGTTCGATTCTGAGTGTAGCAAGCTGTACTCACTGCTTCAGCCCAGAAGTAAGTGGGAAGTTTTGATTCACTCAACATGGTCCTTGCTGCTTCAACCAAGGTCATGTTTTTCCTTTCCACTACTCCATTCTGTTGTGGAGTTCTTGGTGCTAAAAACTGTCTTGATATTCCTTTCTCTGAGCAGAAATCATTAAGAACTGCATTCTTGAATTCAGTTCCATTTTCTGATCTGATTGTCCGCATATGTAGCTTAGCTTCCACTTCTATCTTCTTGATCTGATTGTCCCTCCTGATTGAATTCCATCAGGGGCAACCCTCACACTAACTCTCTCTTTACCAAAGAGTTCATAGTTTTGAAGTTCAGATGTGAGAGCTTCTTGTGCCATAGCCAACTTTGTTCTGAAGATGCCTTTCTATAGAAACATGTAACTTCTCCTTCACTGGTAGAACTTAAGTCAACTATAAACAAATTTCCTTTTCTCACTCCCAGTAGAGCAAGCTTCTCATCCTTCCTGTTGGTGATCAAGCACTTGTCCTTTCTGAAGTCTACATTGTAGCCTTTATCACAGAACTGACTGATACTTAGAAGATTGTGCTTCAATCCTTCAACAAGAGAGATGTTTTCAATGATGACATTCCCAATTCTCAATTTACCATATCCCGTAGTGAATCCTTTGTTGTCATCTCCAAAGGTTACAATCGGGTTGGTCTTCTTAACCACTTCTGTAAGCAGGGACTCTTCACCTGTCATGTGTCTAGAACAACCACTATCCAGAATCCACACGACCTTTGAGCTTTTAACCTTACCCTGCAATCACAGATTGATTAAGCGGACTTTGGTACCCAAACTTGTTTGGGTCCTGAAGGTTTAGATACTTTAACAGGAGTAACATTCAAGTTAGTCTTACCCTGTTTGATATTCATAGTATATGTGGATTTAACATTAACAGTGCTTTTGCTACTATCATTCATCAACTTAAAATAAGAATGCATGATATTGTACTTACATAGTAAACACTCTTTTTTTCCATAGGGTTCATGAAGATCAGGCATGTCAGACATGTTATGCATTGCAGAAGTATAAGCAGTTTCTACTTTAACCTTTTTACATGCATGTGTAAGGTGTCCAGCAGAATTACAAATAGTGCACAACTTCCTAGATGCAATAGGAGAAGAAGAAACAATATTATCATTAAAAACCTTCTTTTTCCCATTCCTGTTCTTTTTAGCCTTGTCAACTAAGTCACCTACTTCAGTTTTAGGTAATTCAGTTTTTACTGATTTCCTAGGCAACTTAGTCTTTACCTCTTTTTCCTTCAATAAATCCTCCTCAATCAATTCTTGTCTTATGTATAAGTCATCCTCATGAAAAGGTTCTGAGAAGGGCTTGACAAAGACTGGACTGACCACATTCTTAAGAATATGTGGAATATCCTTTCTGACAGCAGAAGATGTCATAGGAAATTCCAGAGTCCTTTTCCCAGCCTTCTTGGTGTAGTCAAGTCCTATAGAAGTTTTATTACCCTGGGTCTGAGTATCAATGATCTCCTTAGCAATCAGGGCGAAATTCTTAAAAGCATTCAGTTTCAAATCTAACTCTGAAATTTGCTTCCTGAGGATAGTCTCTATCTCATCATTACACTTGACCTTGTTCTCTAAGTACACATTCTTTTGCTTAAGATCTTCTAATGTGACAGCTACAAGCTCTAGTTCTTCATTTTTAGATTCTAGATTTTTAATCTTAAGAACTAGTTTAGCATTTTCCATTTCAGATGCTAGCATGCTTGTGTGTACATTAAACAATTCTACACTTAGATCTTGCACAGTTTTCTTGTACTCAGAATTAGACATGTCAATTGTTGTTAAGATAGGTACCTGACATAATTGTGGTGATTCCTCTGAAGAGTCAGCCATTAGGGCAATATTTACATATTCATCCTCTTCATCTGAATCAGTATCATCCCAGTGTTTTCCCTCTGCTATATAAGCCTTCCCTTTCTGCTTTCCAGACAATGCCTCCAGTTGTTGTTTCAGCTTGGCATTCTCCTTCTTCAAATCCTCATATGAGCTTTCTTTTCATAGACATCTTTCATGTCTCTTGCTTGACGAGGCTTCCGGCATTCAGTGGCGAAATGCCCTAACTCATTGCAGTTGTAGCATCTTGATTTGCTTCTGTCAATCGAGCTAGTCTTGTAGCCTCCCTTAAAACCTGTACTAGGTGCATACTTGCTCTTCTGGAATCTGTTGGTTGAGCCCTTGAACTTGTACTTAGGGTTTCTCTTGAAACGAATATAACTAAACTTTGCAGCTAAGTACGCCATGGTTTTGTCTTCCATTTGCTCAAGCCCTTCTAGGGTGTAGTAATCACTTTCATCAACACCCAGATTCACAGAATCCATTTCAGCTTCTATAATCACCTCCTTTCCAGCTCTAGGGGTTTGAACCTGAATATCAGAAGTTGTTGGTTCATCCACTACAAGTGCTGCTGATCTCGCAAGTGCATTGTGCTTGTTATCCACTGTCCCTGGTCCGTAGATTATCACTCGTTGTTCTTGCTCCATCTCATAAGTCTTCAACTTCCCATAGATCATCTCTAATGACATCTTTATGAAGTCAATTCTTTCCCTTATGGATGAGGACTTGTGTTCTACATGATGGGGCAGCGTCATCATGAACTTCCTGTTGGTTTCTCTCAGTGGATAGGTCTTCCCTTTCATTTAGAAGCTTAGTATATTTCTCAAAGACCTGAGTTATACTTTCTCCTGGAAGAGACCTAAAAGCTTCGTACTGAGAAGTCAGGATGTCCAATCTGTTTTCCTGCACGTCTTCAGTTCCTTCCATTATCAAATTAATGGTATCCCACATGTGTTTCCCGCTTGTACAGTTCATCAACTGATAGCTCATTTCCTTGTCTGCGGAGTCTGCCAATATCAACATCAAACCTGTGTCCAATCGAATCAGTTCTTTGCCAGAATCTGTATACTCAGTGATATCCTTAGGTTGGGTGCCTTGAGGAATCCTGCTACCATCAGGAGCTGTAGATTCACTAACTGGTTTCATTGGTACAAACGGTCTGTTCTCTAATACGCCAATATACAACGGATTAGATACCTTGATAAATAACAACATCTTCATCTTCCACAAACTGAAATCATCTCTAGTAAACGGGGGAACCTTAATACCAGCAGTTGTCTTTGGAGCACTCATGGTTTCTGAAAATTTCAAATTGTTTAAAATTCAAGAAATTCCAATTAAATGAAAATTTTTGAAAGTTAAAAAATTTGCTTCGTATTTTCACGCTACGTTTGATTTTGGTCTCATTCACCGGATCTGATTTGTACGTCAATCAAGTAGCTCTGATACCAATTGTTAGGTCCAAAGTATCGTAGAAGGGGGGGTTGAATACGATACCTACAAATAATTCAATTTCGTTCGCGGATTAATCATTCAGTTCTATAACGAAATCAAACACACCAAATCAAACCAAGATTTGGGGAATATATCTTTTTATAAATATAAACCTCGAGGGGTGCTACAATTTCTAATCCGTAGATTAGCTTCAATGAGTTCAAGGTTACACAAATTCAATACAGTGATAAAATTCTGAGCACTATTAATTTCTATGAAAATTCTCTCTGGCTCAAACTCTCTCTTCGTAATGAATTCTGTGTTCTTCCGTAACTGAAGAAGACACTATCTTCACTCTGTATTAATTGCAGACTTTGGTTTGAAAACTATCGAACCACAATTGAAGAAACAATCCTGGCCGTCCAATTTCCATCAACCTGAAAAACAAACATACTTTCCACCTGCTCCCTAATTTAAAAACCATCGAATGAATTAAATTAATTTACCATTCGATAGTTTTTTATTCAAAACTATCGAATACCAAATTAATCTAATATGGTTTTATGTGAATCACTTTTCATCTCATTCGATGGTTTTCTGAATTGAAAAACCATCGAATCATTTTCTTATCTTTGATCTTTTAATAATTCCTTCTGAGCTCCTGGGTGTTTAAGTAATAGACTGTATCAATTTCTTCTGAGACGATAAAACAACTTGATCTTTTTAGTGTCGTCAACTAGTGCAACTGGTCTGGTTCACAGATGAATAACACTTGATCAATTCTTCTTCTATGTCTTCAATTCAGTGCTGCTGATAAGTCCTTTGTCGATCTGGTTGCTTCAAATAAATCACTGGAATCCTGTGGTACTAACCCTAAATCATTCACATACTTCTGTCGTCTTGAAAGTCTTGTTTCTTTTGTTGTCACTGAGGCTTGAACATTTTCATGAACTTCTTTCCGTGACCTGTTTAGGGACTTCAAGAATACATACCGTATTTTGACTTTTTGAGTTTACCTTCTCTTCTTTGATTCTGGATTCCTGTGCTTTTGTTAATATTATTGTCTGTCTTGTCCTTTGTTGAGTTGTAGTTATCTCTTTTACATCTTATGTTACATTATGCTTTACAAGGCAGCTTAAGGATGAGATTGAAACATTTAATAAAGGAAGTTCACTTGACTGAGTGGTTGAATAAATATAGGGTTGGCCATCATGTGAAAAAAGAGGATTGGGACGTCCTCCAGCTGATAATGATAAGGACAAACAAGAGGGTAGTATCCATACTATAGTTGGGGGACCTCATATTTCCAGTGACAGCAACAAAGCAATGGAGCGATATACAAGGGGGGGCAAAATCAGCACCCCTAACAAATGTGAATCGTTTGGATCAGCGACCACCAAAGTTTTTTCGGGGGGAGATGGCTGATATAACTTTTTCCGAAGAAAATGCAAAGTGGGTTCATCATCCTCATAATGATGCATTGGTGGTTACTGTCGAAATTAGAAATCAGAATGTGCATCGAGTGTTTGTGGACAATGGGAGTTCTGTTAACATACTATACTATGATACTTATCAGAAAATGGATTTGCCTGACAAGGATATGAAAGTTGAGAACATTTACATATATGGTTTTGGTGTAGAATCGATTAGGGTAAAGGGAACTATTAGGTTGCTTGTGACTCTGGGGAGTGGAGCACTTTATACAACCCAAATTGCGGATTTCATGATAGTTGATCAAGAGTCGTCTCATAATGCGTTGATTGGTAGGCCATTTTTGAAGGAGATGCGTGTTGTTACTTTTATCTATCATTTGTATATGAATTTTCCAACTCCAAGGGGGGTCGGATGTGTTCGGGGTTGCTAGTATGATTCTAGGGAATGCTACAATAAGTCTGTTAAAGGGTTTTAAAAAAATAATGAGCCAGATATTAATGAAGTACAAGAAGGTGTTGAAAATGAAAAGAATATGGTGAATGTTCTGTACACTGTCCAATTTCCAGATGATGATGAAGTTGAGATCCAGGTGCAAGCAAATTTTGATGTTCCAAGTGCTTTCCACACAAAGGTTGGCACTCCAGAAATGGACAAGGCAAATGTTGGCGCCCCAGGTGCTCCCCATGCTGAGGTTGGCGCACCTAGGCGCTTGGAGCAGCCGCGATTATCATATGGATCTGTAGTTAGTTAATTGGACGTACCTTTAGCGGGAGAGGGAGCTCGAGAAGTTTGCAAGTTGCGAAGGCTTGACAAAGGAAAGACAGTGGTTAAAGAGCTATATCCAATCATTGAGTTGGGGGGTGCAAGTCCATTAAGTTCATATGACAAGGCTAATCCGAGTACTCTGGAAGAATCCTCTAGAAAGGGTGATTCAGTTTTAGTCGAAGATCTTTGTCACACGGGGGATGACCAGGTAAATGTAGATTTTGATCTTGATCCAAGGATGCCCTTACCAGTGGCAAAGACTGGGGTTGCGGAGGACACAGTAACAATCAAGGTGGATGAAAATTATCCGGATAGGGAGTTGAAGATTGGGTCACAGTTGAACCCAAATTTGGAAATAAAACTTACAAGTTTCTTGAATGCGAATTTAGATATTTTTGCATGGAATCATGCAGATATGATTGGGATTGATCCTAATGTTATGTGTCACCATTTGAATATAGATCCAGATAAAAAGGGTACCAGACAAAAATGACGACCAGTGAGTGGGGAACGAGCTCATGCTTTGCAAGAGGAAGTTGATAGGTTGTTGAAGGTTGGACTGATAAAGGAATCTTTTATCCTACATGGTTGGCAAATCCTGTCCTGGTAAAAAACCGAATAAAAAAGTGGAGAACTTGTGTGGATTTCACTGATCTTAACAAGGCATGCCCGAATAATAGTTTTCCATTGCCGAGGATTGATCAGTTGGTAGATGCTATGGCAGGTCACGCATTGCTGAGTTTCACTGGGATGTCATTTAAGCTTATCAATGCGGGGGCAACTTACTAGAGGTTGGTGAATATGATGTTCAAGGATCAGATTGGGAAGACAATGGAGGTGTATGTGGACGATATGTTGGTTAAGTCCAAGAAAGTTGTGGACTATGTCAAGTACTTGGAAGAGATGTTCAATATACTGCGAAAGTACAGAATGAGGTTGAATCCTCATAAGTGTGTTTTTGGGGTGGAGTCAGGAAATTTTTTGGGTTTCATTGTAATTGTAGTAACCCGAATTTTCAGGGTTTATTAATATTATTATTTAAATGTTTTATTGCTTTTCTCAAAGAGGAGGAATGGTATTATGTGTATATTTTATTTAGAATAATTGTGAAAGCTGGTTATTTTATCCGAGAAATTAGGTACGAATTTCCTATTTATTTAAGTAATAAAAATAGTAATATTTAATTATTTAAAAATTGGCTGCATTATGTGTTTAAATGTTTAAATAATATTATGTGGATATGTGATGTGGTATTATGTGTGTAAAATTATTTTTCGGTAATTATTAGTAAATTTGAGCTGGGCATATTTGTTTTAAGTAAATTAGTTTAAAATTCATATAATTATGAATTTTGTGCATTTAAATATTTTTAGAATGATCTTAGTATATAAATAATTTTATTAGTTCGATTTAATTATTTTAGAGATATTTCATTTAAAAATTTTATTTTTACAGTATCGTATTAGTTCCGCTAAATTTCAGTTAGTGGGCTAATAAAAGTGTTAAGTCGTCCTTATCTTTAATCCTAACCTTATCTATTCCACCTAATCTAATTGACACCACACGACCCTCACACTAACACACACAATCGCAACAATCAGCCAAAAGAAAGGAAAGCAGAAACCCCCCTCTTTGAATTAATCTCACGCACGCTCAAGTAAAGAAAAGAAAATAAGAAGAGCAGTTCTTCTTCTTCTCCTCCGTTCATCTTCCTCACGCAGCACCACCATTTCCACTTCTGTTCCTCCGCGTGCGCAGCCGCGGCCGTCGCCGGTGCAACTCTGTTCCTCATCTCGAGCTCTGTCTCCGCGCATCCTGCGAATTCTGTGAGTGTATTAACAGAAGCCTTGATTAATTAGTTTGCTTTTAAGTTGTGATTCTCAGTAACTCGCTTTTACATATATGACCTTGTTCGATAGATTCCATTTCTTCCTTAGTTGTCTTCGATAGCAGCCCGTTAATTCATTCTATTTGTATAATGTTTACAAAATTCGAATTCTTGATTTTGTGTTGTTATAAATTCATTTTCTTGAATAATGGTGGTGTGATAATTGTGTTGTTGTGATTCTAAATATCTCGTTTTTGTTCTTATCGTTTCGAGATTAAATTTTAGTTTCTGTTGTAATTGTTTATTTTTTGAAATTGCTGATTATATATATGGTTTATGCAGATTTTGGGGAAAATTGTTTATTTGTGCATAATTTCGGTGGTGAAAAAAATTATTATGTAAAATTCTGAAATTGTTTTAATAATAGTTCGAACAATATTAATTAGCGTATGTGAATTGTAGAGTCTAGTCGTTTTTTTATGTAATGAGTTGTAGGTTCGTTTTGTTTGTGTTATTTATGTGCAAAATGGTTGTTAAATTGCTAAATAAGTTTTGCTGAGATTTTAAGTGTTTTCGATGATCTTCAATTGTTAGTAGCTTAGTTATAATTGTGAATCTATTTAGTTGTGACGAGATTTAAATATAGTATATAAATTTCGTGATAATTTTAGAGTTTAATTCGGAATTGTGGATTGGAAATCTTGTTTGGGTAATTCGTCTATTTGACTTGTATTGTGTGTTTAAATGGTTTTGTTATGGTGAGTATACTATTCGATTAGCCCTGTTTCCTTTATGAAGGTTAATTATAGTAAAGTGGTTTATTGTAGAGATTTAAATTTGATATTCGAGTTGATTTACATTGTTTAATTCTACATTTGAGATTTCTGTAAAGTTCGTTGACTGGTGATGTTGTGGTTTGAAAGTGAGTGGATATACAGGTTATTGTTGTGATGTACTATGTGATCCGTCCTATGACTGGGGGCGCAACATAGTACATGCAAAATTTCTGGCTAGTCTTGTTTACGAACGGGTCATGCCGAAATTTCGTGAAATTTAAATATTTATTTTATTATTTGTTTTAAAACCCTTAGAGTTTAAAGAGTAATTGAATTTGATTAGTTTAATCAATTTTAAATAATAATGAAATTAACTTAATTGACCAATTAATGTAATAGTTAATTGGTGAATTTTATTAATTGGTTATTATTTAATATTGATTATTTATAAATCAAATTTGATTATTATTTTCAAACTATTTTATTATTTTAGTATTTATTTATTCATTATCTGTTTGACTTGATTGATTTAGTCGAGTAAATGAGTTGTTTGATTTTAATTAATGATTTCTGACTCTGTGATATACATATATATAAATATACACACCCACACATATATGTGATTAAATGCTACGTGCTATTATGTATGTTAATGAATTAAGTGTTTAATCAGTATGCTAGTGTTGAGTAAATGCATGATCACCTGCTATCTGCTATGTGTATTTATCGTTTAAACTAGTTATAATTGGTTAGATTGTGATGGGTAAGTAGTGATAGAATTAAGTTGTGGTTATTGGTTGGTTTTGATTGATTTTAATTAATCGAGTGATAATCAGATTTAAAGTATAATGATTATTTTTCGATCCATAGATTTTTATATTCAAATCTTAATAAAAGGAAGACCAAATATTTTCCAAAAAGAGTTTCAACTTTATTACGTGTCATGTGACTTTCGTAAATTGTTGTGGAGTCGTGAATGCATTATGATGATCTTTGGATTTGGTATGTGGATAACCGAGTTTATAAATGCTATGAAAAGGTTGATACTTAGAGTCGAGCTATTAATTGGTTTTAATGATTGTCTCGGGAGTTAAATCTTTATTTTCTAATAATAAGTTTGGTATTGTATAGTGGCATATGAACTGATAAGTGCTATGTGTTTAGATGATATATGGGGTGGAGTATGTTATTTTATAATTGTGAGTTCGGGTTGATTAAGTTAAGTGATATTAATATATTAGTTGTAATTTGATTATTGACTGTTGGTATTAGTTTAAAACAGGTGGATTGTTATATAAATAGAGGGAGTGCTGCCGGATTCCGGCAGGGCTATTAAATGAATATTATTTGGAATTGTATATGATATGATATGCTAGTTAAATGCATACGTGAATGAAATGTGTTTATGTTAAATGTGTAGGTACTAAATTTGTATAATTATAAGAGTTATCGGTCCAATCATGTGTGCTATGTGTTACGTGAAGTATAAGAAATTATGTGAATTAGTTATTTGAATTGCTACGTGATAAATGTGATACGTGATTGCTTATTGCTGGATAAAGTAACTGCAAGTCAATGCAGAATTATTTTCTTATATGTTTACTGCAAGTCAAGGTAGATTATTTGAGTATTAAAAAAAATTGTGGATTAATTGTGGATGATTAAGTTAGAAAGTTTTGGTGTTTTAAAACAGGGCAATGTCCACTTTACGAATAGGTCATGCCCAATTTTCTGTAGAAAATACATGCGCTTAAGTTTATAAACATTTATATTATGTGGAAGTTATAGTACGAAGGCTAAAGTACATCTTATATTTAACTATAGGAAATAGTTGGGCGGGCACGATCTCGATAGTGCAGACTCGTAAGAACCGCATATGCGCCGAATCCGAGAGTTATCGGAAATAGAAATTGTGATGACATAAGACAGAAGAAGAAGATAATGGTATTACTTTGGCTTTGCGTAATAGCTAAGGACCAAAGGCAAGTTTACTAACTCGTACTCTTTTGTTCAGAGTATCATATCAAGATTCATGTTTCCCATTTTCATTTAATTATTGTTTCATAACCAGATTCTTTTATTATCCTGAGATTGAGACAACTTATTGTTCTTGACTTGACAAATTCTATTCCATTTCATAATTTATACCTTGCAGTACCTTACATCGGTTAGACTTTACCCTGATTCCTTGTGATTGGAAATTTAATTCTTATGCATTGTCTTACCCTGATTCAGTTGATAAAGTTAAGCAAACAGTTGAAAGTAATTAGTTTGAATTAACGAGGTAGTCGATTGTTCCGGAACCTAACTCCGAGTATTAGGTTGGAATTGGAAGTTTTTAATTAAAATGAAATGTTTTAAGGACTACCGACGCTAGTCAGAGTATCAGTATTATGTAGGCCAATGTGGCCTTGGATCTAGTTCAATATTTGGACATTCCGTAAGGTATGGTCCGGAGTTTTAGTGTGACTGATCATCCACTTTAACTCGTTGCGTCCCAGTAAAAATCCAATTCTAACTTAAAGTTTGACACAGATTATTATTATTGTTCATTTTTGCCAGTTAAGTTGATTCTCTCATATATTTCCATTTTCTTGGCTAGCTGAGTTCATTTTTATCTATATTGCTATCGTTTCATCATTATTTTATCTTGTACAGTACTATATACTTGTTGAGCTTCTTTTGCTCACTCTTGCTTGTTACCCTTGATATTTCAGTAAAGCGAGTGGATGTCTCCGCTCATATTTGCTGGTTTCAACTTTTAAACCTCCCAGTATAAGGTAGATTGACAGTATTAAATTGTATGACTGTGGAACGAGAAGAGTCAAGATGACGTTGGGAAGATGAGTTGATGTAGAGCATTTGGATCTAGTATAAAGTTGATTTCTAGTAAATATTATTATGTATATAATTAGTTTGGCCTGGTATACTTCTCATCGAAGTTATACTAGCGTTATAGGATATATGCAAAGAGATTGTTGTAAAAGGAAGTTAAAGTTTGTAAAATTTTGGATTCTTGTTTCTAGAACTATAACCTCTAAAGATTCTTGGTAGAGTTGGGGTCGCAGATATTATATTTGTTTTGGTTTTATATTTTATCAGGTGATTTTATTTGAGATTTCAGGTGACGACCAAATTCCCTGACCCCGGGATTTGGGGTCGTCACATTAAATCATCGAGGTATTGAAGCCAGTCCAGCAAAGATCAAAGCTCTTCTTGATATGAAGTCTCCAACATGTGTTAAGCAGGTGCAAAGTCTAACTGGAAGGATTGCAGCTTTGAATAGATTCGTCTCTAGGTCTTTCGACAAATGCCAGTAGTTCTTCAAGGCAATTAGAGGAATTGGGAAAGATTGTGTATGGACATCAGAGTGTGAGGTGGCTTTTCAGAAGATAAAGGAGCATTTGGGGAAACCACCTATGTTTGCCAAATCGGTAGACGGGGAAACATTGAATTTGTATTTGGCAATTTCAGAGTATTCGGTGAGTGCAGTGTTGGTGAAGGAAGAAGATATGGATCAGTCTCTAGTGTATTATGTGAGTAAGAGGTTGCTTGATGCAGAGACCCGATATACAAATATGGAAAAATTGGTATATGCTTTAATCTTGGCTTCTCGAAAGTTACGACCTTACTTTCAAGCTCATAAGGTGGAAGTTAGAACATCCTTTCCACTCCGCCAGATTATGCACAAGCCAGAGGTGACTGGTCGAATGTTGAAGTGGGCTATCGAGTTGGGACAATTTGATTTGGAATATAAACCAAGGACATCCATCAAGGGACAAGATTTAACGGATTTCATATTGGAGTTCTCTCATGGATTAGGTTATGATGACATGGCCATAGTCCATGTGCAACCACCAGCGCAGGTGGTGGGTTCCCCTCCTCCTGTCGAAGTAGAACCCTGGTGGACTTTAAGTGTTGATGGTGTTGTTAATAATGAGGAAGCATGAGCTGAAATAGTTTTAATAAGTCTTGAAGGGCATACACTCATGAGTGCCATTAACTTTGCGTTCCGAGATACAAATAATGATGCTGAGTATGAGGTGTTGCTCGGGGGGTTGAGGCTTTCTTTGGAGATGAAGGTGAGAAATTTACTTGTTCGAAGTGATTCTATGATCGTGGTGTATCAGTTTAATGGGGGGGGGTTCCAAGCTCGGGGTCCGAGAACAGAGTTGTACATGAGGAGTGTCTTGCATCTTATGACAAAGTTTAAGGAGGTAAAACTGGTGAAGATACCTCGGGGAGAGAATGAACAGGCGAATGCACTTGCAAAGTGGGGGTCTCAAAAAGATGTGAGTGTGTTGGGGTCTATTCCTCTGGAGGTGCTACAGGAACCAAATGTAACTGAAGCTGAAGTAATGCAGGTGGATGTCAGGTGACATGGATGACACCCATTTGGAGGTACATAAAAGATGGATGACTGCCAGAGAATATAGTTGAGGCAAGGAAGCTTAGGTACAAGGCTGCAAGGTATGTGGAGTATGATGGGGTTTTGTACAAGAGAGGTTTTAACCAACCGCTGCTGAAGTGTATTGATAGTGATGAGTGCAATTATATTATTCTAACGACCTACAAAGCAAGACTAGTGGCGAAAGGTTTTAAACAAATTCATGGTATTGACTATGATGAAACTTTCTCACCAGTAGCTATGGTCAAGTCCATCAGGATTTTGGTTGCGATAACAACTTAGTGTATGGTTATGGTTTTGGTTTTAAATACGACTTGCATGTCGTTCATACTTGTAATGATTAAATCTCGAATGTAACTCGAGTTTCTCTTGTAAGTTTATTAGATTAGCTTGTTTCATTTTTTTGTAATGTAATTGATGATATGAAGACATGGAGGCATACCAAGGAGGCGATCAAAGGAGTCATTACAAGGAAGCATGAAGACATGTGTAATTTATTAAGTTGTATTTGATACCACTATAGATTGACCTTGATTTTTCCTTAGCTTGGAAAAATCGCATAGGATTGGGCCATAACCAAGCATGTTTACTTTACGCACTTTACATATATGTATGCGTAGCAATAATGATACATGTTTTAATTAGATTAAACGTGTATGTATTAGATACATCACCCATGCCATGCCTGCTAAACAAGATAAAATCTGTAACGATTCAAGATTTTAAAATTGAACAAAACGAACATGAGATTCCTGTGTTTATGAAACACGGAAATAAGTATGAATTTTCGATTTTTTTATATGGGGCGATTTTGACAAAAATACAAGCAGCGCTTGTAAGAAAGGCGGTTTTAAGTGAGAACACTGTGACTCCTCCGTTGGACTGGAAATCAAACCATTGATGAATTTTGAATTGAAGTACTTAGTTCAAGGAAAAATTGGGAATCTCTTGATGATGGGATCATGGTCGTTTTAATAATAAAATCCCTAAATTTTAAATATTAAGTCACTTAGATGCCTTCCAATGGGCAATACTCGTCAAGACCTAGATCGAGAAAGAATGGGTTCGCCAAAGCGAAGCACTCCAATCTATCGTGGTAAGGTGCGATGAAGTAAATGTGATACTTAACTGTTAGACCATTGGGTTAGACTTAACTAAGTTACCACAATAGGATTGTGAACTTAGAGGCATGGAGTTTGGTATGATTTATTGGATAAATGTGGACAAATGTTGTTCTACCAGACTTTCCAAGAGTTATATATGATATAATTGACAAGAGTTGTCTACCTAAATAAATCATGTTTTGGGAGTAAAGCCAAAGCTGACCTTAAGCATGACGAAATATGGATCTTGGCTCACTAGAAGGATTTAGAGTAATGCCTTCCAAATTAATAGTTAGGGCTATTGATTTGATAAAAATAGTGAGAGATATATATTGTGAATATACATGGATAATCACTTGAACATAATTTAATAAATCTACAACTAACTTATTTTATGCATTTTAACGTTGTAGATATCTAAATGGCAAACTCAAACAATTTCTCTTTGCGATCAGTCCTTGAGAAGGAAAAGCTGACAGGAACCAACTTCCTTGATTGGCAAAGGAATTTGAGGATTGTCCTCAGGCAGGAGCGAAAGCTTTATGTCCTTGATATTCCTCACCCTGGACCTCTTGCTGCTGAAGCAACCGAGGCTCAACAAAATGCTTATCAGAAGCATCTTGATGATTCTACGGATGTCTCTGTTGTTTGATGCTAGCGACTATGAGTCCTGAGCTTCAGAAACAACATGAGCGTATGGACGCTTATGACATGATGGAGCACCTCAAAAGGATGTTTGAGGGTCAAGCTCGTCAAGAGAGGTTTGATGTAAGCAAAGCGTTGTATGCATGCAAACAGGGAGATCGTGACCCGGTTGGACCGCATGTTCTAAAGATGATAGGGTATTTGGAAACCCTTGAGAATTTGGGTTACCCGGTTTTACCGGAACACCAAGCAGATTTGATCTTGCAGTCTTTGAACAACAACTACACTCAATTTGTTATAAACTATATTATGAGTGAGATAGACAAAACACCTACCGAACTATTGGCATTATTGAGGACTGTTGAGACCAATATGTCAAAGGCTAACCCTGCTCCCATAATGATGGTGAATAAAGGGAATGTCAAAGGAAAGGGGAAATGGAAAGGCAAGAAGAAGATTGGATCTAAATATGCTAATCCGAAGCCTGCTTTCAAAAAGGCTTTGAAGCCTACTAGAGGTGTTGCAAAGGGTGCTGCAAAGGGTGATGTATGTCACTTTTGAATGATGAATGATGATGACAAATGGAATGAGATGGTGATAACAGCGGTGTAAAGTAAATGATGGTGTGTAAGGTCGCCGATAATGGAAGGGGCATAAGAGTGGATATGGGTGATGGTTGAGATGTAAATTAGATTTGAAAATGTGACCATGATTAGTTTTCGCTTCTTATTTATGTAAATTATCTCATTTAGCACTTCTTTATATATAAACAAGTGAGTCTACTAACTCATGATTAGACTTTTAAATTACATATTTTTTAATCATTCCAAGTTATGTTTTTTAAATTGCTAGATGTGATTATGTTGTTACGATCATATATGAAATTCAAGTAAGAAATTTGAGCTATTGCTAATGTCCATACAAAATGCCACATTAACGACGTATAATGTTTCAAAAATTATAAATCGTCTATCTAATAAAATCAAAACAACAACATTTTATGAATTTAAATGGTGCCCGTGCTTTGCACGGGCTATCATGCTAGTTATTTATTATGTCTTTATTAACTGCGATATAAATGTTAGAATAATAAATGTCCTTGGAATATAAGCATGAATTCTATATCTCTAAGTATGTGACTTAGAAATGAGATTATATGAGTAGTGTTTATAATCCTAAAAGATCCCTAGTCGAGTATTATTATTATAGGACAATAATAATGCATTAAGACTAGTATGTTTGTTGACTGATGACCACATCTCATTGGTCATAAGTATGGTGATACTAAAGTCAAAGACAGAGTTGCATGTTAGCAGAACATGGAACTGGTTAAACCCACCGTGTGAATTCTTCATGGTAAATGTTATCAAGTGTCATAAGCAATTCTCACAATGATAATGGTGTAATGATCCTTAGACTTGAAATGATTATATTTCTATATGAGAATTAATATACTTTGATTCTACTCAAAGTTACCTTTGACCAGTTAATGATAAAGGTGGACATTGGGTATATTATGAATCATATGAGAAATATGAATGATAGATATAGGATTTAACCCTCCTATTTTAGGAGTGATATTATTGGCCTCTTGATTGAGTGAGACTCTGAAATGCATGGCCATGCTCAAATTGTGATTTGTTTAATAGTCTACTCATCGATCAAGTAAACCGGGATTAAATGTTGAAGAGGATGACATAAACCATGCCTCGAGTTTAATCTATAATATAAGGTTAAAAGGATTATATTACATGGAACATTATTCATTAAATGTTTAATTGGATCACCAATTATTATTATTACTTGGGTAGCAATGATGTATTACTAGATGCCGCTCATTGTTTATAATTTTATTATGAGATATTAAAATTATTGCCAACGTAATAATAACCTAAAGGGTCACACACAAAGAACGTTTTAAACGGAGCATTAATTAAATTTCGAATTTAATTGAATTATTATTATATTGAATTATTGGATTAATTAAGTAGGACTTGATTAATTATATAATAATTCGATTATGATAAATAATACTACTAATAATCAGATTGGGTTTTAGAAGCCCAATCAGATTAGGTATAGGCCCAGAATTCTCTCCATATAAATACATTAAGATGTATTGTTTTAGGGTTAAGAGATAGAATACGTTTTTTCTTAAAAACCCTAGCAGCTCTACATCTAAGAGAGGCTAGAGAGAGAGAATTTCGAGGTCAGTTTTTGGCTAGTACCAACTCCGGTGATCGTTGGACGATCGGGCGTTCGTGTGGACTGATTAGAGACGTATATCGCAAGGCGGGATACGTGGTGATCATAGAAAATGACCTCCATCTGTCAACCAAATCGTAAAGATTCTTAAAAGGTAAACAATTCTGTTCATGAATTAAATATCACGTTCGCATGGATCCTACGGAGGGTTTCGTTATTTTCTGTTTTTACGCGTTTTTCCGTTGCGTTTTCATGCCCGAAACCCTTGAATTATGAGGGAAGTCCATGAGGGTATTTATGGAAATCACTCGGGGGGTGGTTCCTTGGCACTGAAAATCTTGAAGCAAGGATATTATTGGCCTACTATGAAGGAGGATGCTTTTAAGTTCTCTCGAGAATGTGACAAGTGTCAGAAGTTTTCCAACTACACTCATAGCCCTGCAGCTTCTTTGACATCTTTGATGAGTCCGTGGTCGTTTGCTATGTGGGGAATAGATTTAATTGGGGAACTTCCTACAACAAATGGATGAGTGAAATATGTCGTGGTTGTAGTGGATTATTTCACCAAGTGGGCAGAGGCTGCTCCCTTAGCAACTATTACAACAAAGAAACTAAGAGATTTTGTTTTTAATTCGATTGTTTGCAGGTTTGGAGTCCCTTACAAGTTGATTTCGGATAATGGAAAACAATTTGACAGTAAGGAGTTGAAGAGTTTGTGTGAAGAATTGCATATCAAAAAAGATTTTGAGGCTGTATATCATCCACAAAGCAATGGACAGACAGAAGCAGTTGATGTGTAAAAATAATGTAAACTGCAAGCGCACAGTGTTTAGTTGTAGCAATCACAGATCGATCCACAGAGACTATGAATTTTCAAAACCCTAACAATTAACTCAGGCGAACTAGACAAATAAGATTTGAGTTGAGATTTGTTTAACCTAATTAACAATTAAAATTAGATATGGAAAACCTAGGAATCCGAATCCATTAATCAACCACAATTAATATCAACTCGCCCTAAAATCAATTCTCTTTTCTTCACAAATAAGATATATCAATTAACGAGACAAGCATATACTATGAAACTTGTTATCTAACAATAACCTATGAAAACTTCATGGAGCAAGCATAGGCTATGAAAAATAAATCCGGTAACAATAATATATCAAAATCACTTTGTCAATTGAACAATTAAGCACTAAGAAAAATTATGAGAACCAATTAATAGGAACAAGAAGATATCAAAAATAATTAAATTAACTTCATCTTCATCCTAGGGCAAGAAATTTAGCTAGACATGATTATAAAATTAACTAAACAATTAAATATATATAACGAATCAAGCATGAATTGTCGAATTGAAATTTAAACTAAAGTTTAACAATATATGGCTAGGAAACACTTTAACAAACTAAAGGTATTAAACTTCTAATACTCACGTGAATGGCAGGTTTGTATATATAAAAAAAATAAACTAAACAAACAACCAACAAAGCTTGCATGCATTTAAAAGTAGCAGCAGAAAGTAATTACGGCAGAAGAAAGACACGAATGAAAACAAGTATTAATATTAAATTTATAATATAAAGCAAAAGTGTGCCGGATAATAACCAACGGCGAGAAACATAAAACAGAAAAAACAAAGAGCTATAAAATTCTAGGTGTCTCAAAAACAAGAGAGGAGGTCTATATTTATAGGAAAAATAATGGGTTTGGGCTTTTTGACTACAAAGCGGATTGTAGACATATTTCCTCAATTCCTTTTTCTTCTCCGATAAGTTTTCCAATTTTTTCTCCAATTTCCTTTTGACTTCAAGTATTTCCATCTCCTTGCCTTTTTCACCTTTTACTTCTTGAAATATGATTTTATTTATTTTCCTACATTACAAAAGAAAACAAATTATTAAATAATAAAATTACGAAAACAAACATAAAATAGGTATTAAAAATGTATTAATTATGGACCTATCAAATGCCCCCATACCTATCTTTTGCTCGTCCTCGAGAAAAACTAATATATTATAAACTACTAACTAATAGATAATACCACTTCCGTAGGTGATCACGGTTGCATTTGGCATATGCAACAAGCCCTTTAAACCCCTAGGCAGCCCTAGTGGACGAGTGAGGTCTCATGAGGGCCTATAGTGAATGTACCCACAAAATTCATCTAGCTCATGTAAAAGATCGCATGGCAATGCAACGCCACACATACAAGTCCTCTCATGCTTCATCAACTTAAGAATCAAAAATGACTTTGCAATGTCTTATCGTGGAAGATGCAAGGATTCACATAGTCTACTCAAAGAAATATGCATAAGTGCTCAAAAGTCCATGTGAAGTGTAAGAATAAGTTGGTAACCATGCTAAGCCCACAAGAGTAAACCTTTGAGTCAAAACTTGGAATCTCAAATGTAGAAACAAGCAATAACTCACCTTTCACTCACAAAAGAATATTCACTCAAGAACAAGGGTAAGTGTATCACTCTATTCCAACAAAATCATAAGCATGCTTGACAATTGGTATCAATCTAACTTTAACACAACATACATCAATGATGATAATAAAAAGGTCTTTATTTGGGTTGTAATGGGGCTAGGGACAAGGTATGTCAAGTAAGGCCAAAGAAGGTGAAGTGTCAAAAGCTAGTAGGCACCATAATAAATCATACACATCACCAAACATCCTCCCCATAACTGAATTTTCTCTTTTTTTTTCAACAAAAGGCTTGAGTAGTCGAATGAAGAAGGATCACACAAAACATAAGTATGCTCTCATATAATATTTTTTTTCTTTTTGCTCTTTTTCATATATTTTTTTTTCTTTTTTCTTTCATTTTTTTTTCGAGAGCTAAGAGATAGATATAAGTAACCACAATCCTCCTTCAAAAATTTATTGAACAACGACTATCAAGTAAGCAATCAAAGCAAATATTTCCTCAAAAGTAAACCCATCTTACATAGCTTATTACTCCCTCAAGTTCCTACTAGCCATTGATAATTTGGGATCAAGCATAAGTAAGGCTAAACAAGAAAAAGGTCTAGGCAAGTAATGTAATAACCCCAAATTTTGGACTTAGTTAAAAATTTTGATGAATAGTAAATTTGCTGATGGAAAATTTTTCAGACCACCCTATGTGGATGATATGGAATGAATGTTTAGAGGTTATATTATTGATGTATAGGAAGAATGAAAGAATGTAAACGCGATCAGAATCAGGAGATTCCAACTTTAAATTTTGATCACTATTCATCGGACAATCAAGGGGGAATTGATTTGATCGTTTTCAGAAAGTGTGTAGGATGAGAAATCCATGATCATACCTTAAGCCAAGGAGAGAAATCTAGGATCATATATTAAACCAAGGTAATGGAAAGATCAAGGAAGTATCCCCTAGCTTTGGTACTGAGAAACGTTTTTGAAATCACCTGAGACTATCGCGAAACAAAAGCGTAGCTAATTATGGATTAAACCTTAACCGAAGGGGAAGTATCATATGAGATCATCAAGTGCAATATATAAGAGGATTGAGGATACAAATGATGACATAAGCATGACGCATGGGGATGACATGGGTGATGACAAGGTGATGACAAAGTGGTGAATCACCACCTTGTCACCACTTTCACCACAACCACAATTTTTATGGCATGTGTCATTGATGACCAAACTTGCTTACAACCACACAAAATTGGATGACCAAAACAATTATAGACCACACAAAATGGATGCATCCAATTTAGCATTATTTAGACAAAAGAAATGAAAAGAAAAAGCAAGAAAGTAACCATCTCTTTCATTTCTCCAAAATTCTGCCCAGCTTGACTATGGTGGAATTAAAATTTCATAACTCCAAATTTACTCATCCTAAAATCGCCATATTTTGACCAAAGCTTCTATAACGACTCAGAAAAACACTTGTACAGTATTAATATTTAATAATATTTGAGATATATGATATGTGAATATTGTGTGAAATGTGGATATTTGAAAATGTGATGATTAGGTGTTTACTTGGTGAATGGTATGGATTAAAATATATGTGTATGCTTTTAATTGCATTTTATATGAATTTCTTATTAAAAATTAGTTCTTTTTGACCTTCCGGGAATTTTATAAAATCATCGGAGACTCTTTTTATTGTGAAATCTTTTTCACAACCTTTCTTTTATATTCTATTAATTTTTGAATTTAAGGATTTAAAAACGATTTTATGAGTTAAATGTCATTTATGTGATCAAAACTTTGAAAATTCATATTTAATTCAATTTTGATCATAAAAATATTTTAAAAATATGGGTGAGCTTGTAAATTCGTATTCTCTGTTTTAAAAATAAAATTTTGATTTTTAGATATTATCTTCATTTTATTTCGAATTTTAGAAAGACATTATATTGGTTTTCTTTTAATAAAAATCAGATTTTTAATTGTTGAATTACTATTTTGCCCCTGGGCTTATAAAACCCTCAACAATCAGTTTTCCCCTTTTCTTCACTCACCGCTCAACTCTCTCTTCTCCATTTTTCTCTCTCGGTTTTCTTCTCTGTAAATCCTCTCTCATTTTCTCTCATTCTCTCAAATATATTGATGATTATATGTATATATATATGCGCGTATGTGTATGTGTATGCGTGTGTATGGCTGAGTGTTTGTGGGTGTGCGATTCGATTTGCATGCAGAATTTTCTTGTGTGAATCGGTTGTATCCAAGCCCGAAATCATTGGTTATGTGACGATTCTGTGTTTAGCGTGTTGTTCGATTATTATTGGCGAGATTTGTGAAGGAAACCCGATTTTTCGGGCACCTCCGAATCATGCCGCCGTCGGCAATGAGCTCCGGCGAGCCGACAGGGACGATGATGATGCTTTTGAGTCCGATTCTCTTATTAATAATAGTATTTAGTTAAGTTTTTGGTTGCATGTAAAGGAATTGTATTGCATGTGTATATTTCGATTTTTATCCAAGAAATTGATTTGAGAATTTGATTGTATTGGATGTTTGATGTGTAAGTTCAAGGTTGTAGTGATTGCATGTTAATTATTGTGTTAAGTTAAAGAATTTCAGATTATACATGTTTGATATTTGATTTTAAATTGAAGATTTCGATTTGGGGTTTTGTTTGGATTAGAGGTGTAGTACTTGTGTTAGTGATTGTTGATGCTAATTGATTTTAAATGCATAAATTGAGTACTCCTCCTTAAGGTTCTGATTTATTAGTATTGGGGCAGCCAAACCATGAGGTGTTGAGTGTGATATATTGTTGATTAGTTGTGATAAGTGTTATGAAATAAGAATGTTAGTGTTTAAAAGTATAGTTAGAGAATGTTGAAATTTCCAGGAACTGCCTGTTCTGTTTTGCTAAATTGCGAATTGTTGCTGCCTGTTTTAGACAGAGAGTCTAGGATGTAATTGTTCTAATTAGAGTCTAGTTTGTGCACGCGCAAACCTTGTATCGATAGAGTTAACGAATAAAAAGTTATGCTTGTTTTACTAAAAGTTGCGCAGCAGGGATTTTTCTGTGTTTCAGCACCTAGTTTATACAGTTCGTTTTTAATCTAAATAAAGTGTTCTGAAGTTGAAACTTTTATGCGAAGTTGGATTAGTAATCAGGAAGTAGCCTGTCAAAATTGGTATTTGTTTGACTACTTTTGGATTTATGAAAAATGTTTTAGTAAAGTATGCGCAGCAGATTTTCTGTTTCTTTTTGAGATGAAAACATTGTTGTAAAGGTGTTAGTGATAAGGTTGGCATGATCAAGTGGACTTAAGGGTATACCAAGTGGGGTATGATATGAAAGTCAGATTATATATTTTTATATATTTATAAATGGAGTATGTTATGTGTACTTAAATGCGATGTGCGCTTAAATGAGTTGTTGCCTATTACATGGTTGTAAAGGTTATGTGATATAACTCTTGTGTGTTTACACGCTTAGGATGCGTTGGATAGTTTAGAATAAAGGTTAGCATTTTAGAGAGGGCATACTAAGATAGAATATATTCTTTTGTAGAGTTCAAGGAAGTGGAACTTAGAGATAAAGGAAAGGCCAAGGTGGAGAACCAGTGATTTCTCATTACCCTTTTAGCTACTTAAGGCAAGTAATACAAACTTGCTTTCGTATTTCGATTCCATTGTTTCATTTTGACATATATGAATTGCTATCTTGCCTTGATAGACTTTTAGTTCTGAAAACACCTATTGTTCATTGATAACCCTTATCTCTGTTCATATATACCATGTTGTTCTGTATACCATATTTTGTATAGTTCCTATTTCTTTAAACCCTTATACACTGTTCATATCCATGAATTGAAACCTACTGACCTATGATTCTATAACCTGAATTTGATCATATACTTATGCATTCCCTTTTATACCTGAAAGTGAATACACCTAACTCTCATTCTAGTACATTACCAGAATATACCCGATGATAAATATTTCCTATATTCCACTAATAGAAATCCAAATTGTTTTGATTGAACTTATCTGATTTCCAAAGGACTTCTTTATACCCGAACATGTTTTAAAAAGGAATAAAGTTTAGACTCATTTAAATTCCGATTTGTGGTTTCCACGGATTCCTAATATTGGAGGCGTAAGAGGCCGAGTAACGCCGGTCCAGCACTTTTTAATTATAATAAATGGACTAGGGATGGACTAGTCTAAAGGCCAATGTGTGCCTATTGGGACCCAATACAAGGACCATAGGGACTGTGTGTCCGGTATGGGGACTTTACGTGGCTGATCACCCGTATTGTCCGGTGCGTTGTGAAAAATCTCCAAAATTTACTTAATGTTTTCTTGAAAACGGATATCTTGATAATGAAATTGGTTTACCCTTTGAAATGGCATATTTATGTCATTGTTCTGATAATCCCTTGTTATGGATTCTGCTAAAACCATGCCATATATATTGATATTGGAAACTGCTTTGAAACTGTATATTCAATTCATTGTTCTGATAATCCCTTGATATGGATTCTGTTATAACCATGACACACATATTGATGTTGGAAAACTGTTCCCCAGTGGTTAACTATTTGGTTATATTATTACTTGCTGAGCATTTGGCTCATTCTTTTTCCCTGTTCTAACCCACAGTTAAGCGAGAAGATGGTACGCACTTTTCAGACAGCTAGGAAGTCTTCTATTAGGGTTATTTTTGGGATGCCAGCTCAGGTAGGTGATGACCACACCTGGGAGGTGTTTTGTAATAGAGAACGTAGAACGTTTAAGATATGGTTGTAATAACTTTTGAGACTAATGTTTATGTATTAATGAATTAGATAGTGGATGCTTGTTTCACACCATTAATTGTTAAAGATCCAGGGTAGAGTTGGGGTCGCGTCTGCATCTTTATTTTATATTGTTTACGGGTTTATTGTATAGAGTTTGTAGTGACTCCCCGATCATGACCCCAGATTGGGAGGGCGTCACAGGTTGGTATCAGAGCGGTCAGTTTTTGGTCACTGAAACAAGCCAGGATTAGGATCCCTATTAATAAAAGATGATTAAGATAGTTATGAAAGGAGTAGGAATCTGTTAGGATATTAGATTGATAGATGCTAAGTAGCCACGGTAGGCGTAAGTACTTTCCTTTAAGTTGAGTTTTAGAATTAAGATAACCTGTTATTATATAAGTATCTATATCTATATTGTTATCGCAGGAGATGGACGTTAATGGTGGAGACACACCCCCTCACCCATCTATCACATCATCTGACCCTATGCATACTTTGTCTGATCATGAGGAGGATCCAGTGGAGATAGGTAGTCCTAGTGTTCAGTCCGTTGAGCTACCAATTGCACCTGTACCTGTTCATACTACTATCCCTTGGAGAGCCGCATCTATTGATTCTCGTGTTTCGGTCATGGGAGATCCTGCACCTATTCTTCTTCATGCACATGTAGACCTTGCTAGAGACCTAGAGACCCTTTCCGGACAGAATGCCGAGCTTCAGGCCCTTGTAGACCAGATGTCTGATGAGGCGGACCATCGTGTTGCTGCTACTGAGGCGGAGTGGGAGGATAGGATTCGTACTGTAGAGGAGACAGCGAGAAAGCGCCTAGCTGAGGGACCCATTACTGTTGATGCTTTAGAGGAGGCCAGGAGAGTGACTAGGATTGTTAGCTGGATGCTGTGTGAGCTGAGAGCTGTTCGTGGTGGACGAGACTAGAGATGGTTGGATTCTGAGAGTGGGACATCTGTTAGAGCCCATTGGTTTTAGTATTGATTATTTGCACGGATGACTACTAGTTGTTAGGATGTTTTCCCGTTTTCTTAGTACTAGTAGACAGTATTATATTATCTTCTTTGACATTGGCTCTGCTATGACTTTATGGGGTGATCATGTACCCTGTCATCTATTGTACTTGACTCATATCTTTACATTATGCACGTACTTTTCTTATACCTTGCTTTAAACTGTTATACCATTTATTGTTAACCTGATCCTATAATACCTATTGCTTACCCTGTTTACCCTGTTACGGAGACAAGCAAGTTATCTAACAATATGGCTAAAAGTTTTAAAAAAAAAATTATGTTGCATACAGTTTTATAAATGTTTTTAAAAAGAGTTTACATTGTGGTATATATATGCATATTGTTTCATAAATTGCTTATCTCTTATCAGAAAAATGCCACCAAAGAAAAAGACTACTGTTTCTACTCAACAGACAACCGATACCGAGGCCCAGAACCCGGTAGACCCAACTATAACTCAGATACTTCAATTACTCCAACAACAAACTGCTGCCTTGACTCAACAACAACAACGAAATGTTCAACCTTTGACAACCTTTAAATCATTTCAAGCTGTCCACCCACCTGAATTCAAAGGTACTCTAAACCCTGTTGAGGCGAAATCATGGTTAATCGACATTGAGAAAGCTTTTGCGTTAGTTAAGGTTGGGGAAGATCAGAAAACTGAATTTGCTAGTTACTACTTGAAGGTAGAAGCTAATTTTTGGTGGGAATCTGTGAAGCTAGGAGAAGGACAAATTACTTGGCAAAGATTGACGGAACTATTTCAGGAAAAGTATTTACCAAGGTACCTACAAGATCAGTTGGAAGTTCAGTTCTTAGAATTAAGGCAAGAAGGGATGAGTGTGGCAGATTACGAAGCCAAATTTACTGAATTGGCAAGATTTGCACCTAGGTACGTAGGAGATGATGTCATTAAGGCTAGAAAGTTTGAACACGGATTAAAGCCGTGGTTAAGGAGTAGAGTTGCAGCTTTTGAGTTGAGAAATTATATTGCGGTAGTGCAGAAAGCGATGATCATTGAGGGCGAAAGCGAATTAGTTCAAAAGGAGAAATTTGGAAAGAAACGAAAGTTTGGAGGATCTGAAAGAAGCCAAGGTGATGAAGGACAAGGAAGTTCTCAGAATAGGAAAAGGTTTGGAAATCAACCAGGAGGAGATAGGAATTTTCAGAAGCAGAGGAGTGGATTTGGAAGTTCAGACAAGAGACCTCAAGGAGGAAAGCCGCCAACTATCACGGGAAAGCCGTCTATACCAGAGTGCAAGACGTGTGGTAAAAGACATTCGGGAATCTGTAACAAGTTGAACATCACATGTTTTAAATGCAACAAGAAGGGACACTATGCTGATGGATGTCCAAGTTCAAAGCCAGGAGGACTAACATGTTTCAAGTGTGGAAAAGCGGGACATTTTGCGCGGGAATGTAAGGAACCGGTCCAATCTGCTAATGTACTTAGGCTCACTGCACCACCAACACGGTCACATTCATCTCAACCTCGAGCAAGAACTTTTAATATGTCAATCAATGAAGCGGTTCAGGATAGAGATGTGGTAGCAGGTACGCTTCCTGTGAATTCTGTTAAAGCTAAAGTGTTAATTGATTCTGGAGCAACTAGATCTTTTATATCTGAAATATTCCTTGATAAATTGCAATGTGAGATACAACCATTGGAAATGACGTTAGTAATAGAAGTGGCTAACCAGGATAGAGTTCCCGTAGACCAAGTGTGTCCTAACTGTAAAATAGAGATCGGTGGATATCTTTTTCATGCGGATTTGATACCGTTCAAAATGGGACAATTCGATGTTATCCTAGGAATGGATTGGTTAGTAGATTGCGATGCACAGATTGAATGTAGGAAAAAGCAAGTAAGATTGCGTGTGGACGAAGACCAAGAAGTGGTATTTCAAGGTCAAAGACAAACTAGGAAGTTCTTAACGTTTATGTAAACGACACGACTACTTCGACAAGGTTGTGAAGTTTATTTGGCTCATGTTGTGGATGTGGAGAAGCAAGTGTCGAAAATGGAGGAGATACCCGTTGTAAATGAGTTCCCTGAAGTTTTTCCTGACGAACTACCCGGATTACCTCCAGATCGAGAAGTAGAATTTACGATTGATTTGGCACCTAGAACGGAACCAGTATCAAAGGCACCTTACAGAATGGCACCGGCAGAAATGAAAGAATTGGCTACGCAGCTACAAGATCTTCTGGATAAAGGAGTTATAAGGCCTAGTATATCGCCGTGGGGAGCGCCAGTATTATTCGTCAAGAAGAAAGACGGGAGTATGAGATTGTGTATAGATTATCGAGAACTCAACCAGTTGACTATAAAGAATAAGTACCCATTACCGCGAATCGATGATTTATTTGATCAACTCAAAGGAGCAGCCTATTTCTCAAAGATTGATTTAAGATCTGGATACCATCAACTGAAAATCAAGCCTGAAGACGTTTCGAAGACTGCTTTTCGCACGAGATATGGACATTACGAATTTTTAGTGATGCCATTTGGATTAACTAATGCCCCGGCTGTGTTTACGGATTTGATGAACCGAGTGTTTCGAACGTATTTGGATAAGTTTGTGATTGTATTTATTGATGACATCCTGATATATTCAAAGTATTCGGAAGATCATGCGGAACATCTAAGGATTGCATTGGAAGTCTTGAGGAAGGAAAAGTTATATGCGAAGTTTTCGAAGTGTGAATTCTGGTTGGAGGAATTACAATTTCTTGGTCACGTTATTAGTCGATAAGGAGTGAGAGTAGACCCTGCCAAGATTAAAGCTGTGGATAATTGGGAAAGACCAAAGACCCCTACTGAAGTGAGAAGTTTTCTCGGATTAGCTGGATACTACCGGAGATTTGTTCAAGATTTTTCAAAGATAGCTACACCGTTAACTGCACTGACTCGGAAGAATGAGAAGTTTGTTTGGACTGAGAAATGTGAGGAAATTTTCCAAGAGCTGAAAGGAAGATTAGTGACAGCACCAGTGTTAGTCTTACCAGATGATCAAGGAAATTTCGTTATCTACAGTGATGCTTCACACAAAGGATTAGGATGTGTTTTAATGCAACATGGAAAAGTGATCGCTTATGCTTCACGACAACTCAAACCGCACGAACAGAAGTACCCAACTCATGATTTGTAATTAGCAGCTATCGTGTTCGCGCTGAAAATTTGGAGACATTATCTCTACGGAGAGAAGTGTGAAATCTACACGGATCGTAAGAGCTTAAAGTATACATTCACTCAGAAGGAATTGAACATGAGGCAACAGAGATGGTTGGAGCTAATTAAGGATTATGATTGTAGTATTAACTATCACCCGGGAAATGCGAATGTTGTGGCAGATGCGTTAAGTCGAAAAGAGAGATTGAATTTGTTCACAATACCTAAGGAATTGCTTCAAGAATTGGAGAAGTTGAAACTAGAAGTTTATGATTCGGAAGTTACTGACGAAGTTCTCAACGCTATGACGTTTCAACCGGAATTGTTGAAAAAAAGATACGAAGATGTCAAGAGGAGGTTATGAACCAAGAGATGAACACATTGACTGGTGAAGAGATCTGCACCCAAAAGGATGACCAAGGAGTTTTGAGATTTTCTACAAGGATATGGATTCCAAATGTTACAGAATTGAAGAATGAAATCTTGCGGGAAGCTCATAGTTCACAGTACTCAATTCACCCTGGTAGCACGAAAATGTATCGAGATTTGAAGGAACATTTCTGGTGGCCTGATATGAAAAGAGAAATTGCCGAATGGATAAGTAAGTGTTATACTTGTCAACGAGTCAAAGCCGAACATCAAAAGTCGAGCGGACTATTGCAGCCATTGGATATTCCGGAATGGAAGTGGGAACATCTTGCCATGGATTTTATTGTTGGACTACCGAGGACAAAAGCTAATCATGATGCCATATGGGTAATTATAGACCGTCTGACCAAGTCTGCACATTTTCTCCCAATCAATGAAAGATTCTCACTGGATAGGTTAGTACAACTATATCTGAAGGAAGTTGTGACACGCCACGGAGTTCCAGTAACCATTGTGTCGGATCGTGATCCAAGGTTTAACTCCCGATTTTGGAGCCAATTTCAAGAATGTCTGGGTACCAAGCTTAAGATGAGTACCGCTTATCATCCACAAACGGATGGCCAAAGTGAACGAACAATTCAAACCATTGAAGACATGCTTAGAGCCTGTGCACTGGATTTTAAAGGAAGTTGGGATGAACATTTGCCGTTAGTAGAGTTTTCGTACAACAACAGCTATCACGCGAGTATTGGAATTCCACCGTATGAAGCATTGTATGGAAGGAAATGTAGGTCGCCTGTATATTGGGAAGAAGTTGGAGAACGAAAAGTTTTGAGACCCGAGCTAGTACAACAAACGAAGGAAAAGATTGAGATCATTCAGAAAAGACTAGTTACGGCACAAGACAGACAACGGAAGTACGCGGACCAAGACAGGAAGGATATAAGCTTTGAAGAAGGAGACCAAGTGTTGCTAAAAGTGTCGCCATGGAAAGGAGTTACGAGATTTGTCAAGAAAGGGAAACTTAGCCCAAGATATGTAGGACCGTTTGAGATACTGAGACGTATTGGAAAAGTTGCATATGAGTTAGCGCTACCACCACACATGGAGCACATTCATAACGTCTTTCATATTTCGATGCTTAAGAGATTTAATCCTGATACAAATCACGTGATCGAATATGAACCTTTTGAGATTCAACCTGATTTGTCTTATGTAGAACAACCTGTAGAGATTCAGGATCGTATGGATAGGAAATTAAGGAATAAGATTGTTAAGCTAGTTAAGGTTTTGTGGAGGAATCCCAAAGTTGAAGAATCGACTTGGGAACTTGAGAGCGAGATGCTTGAAAAGTATCCGCATCTATTTTCAATAGGTTAGATTCTGGGGACAGAATCTTTTTAAGGGGGGAAGATTATAACGACTCAGAAAAACGCTTGTACAGTATTAATATTTAATAATATTTGAGATATATGATATGTGAATATTGTGTGAAAGGTGGATATTTGAAAATGTGATGATTAGGTGTTTACTTGGTGAATGGTATGGATTAAAATATATGTGTATGCTTTTAATTGCATTTTATATGAATTTCTTATTAAAAATTAGTTCTTTTTTACCTTCCGGGAATTTTATAAAATCATCGGAGACTCTTTTTATTGTGAAATCTTTTTCACAACCTTTCTTTTATATTCTATTATTTTCTAAAATTAATGGAGGAATTTATTTTTGACATTAAGGATTTAAAAACGATTTTATGAGTTAAATGTTATTTATGTACTCAAAATTTGAAAATTCATATTTAATTCAATTTTGATCATAAAAATATGGGTGAGCTTGTAAATTCGTATTCTCTGTTTTAAAAATAAAATTTTGATTTTTAGATATTATCTTCATTTTATTTCGAATTTTAGAAAGGCATTATATTGGTTTTCTTTTAATAAAAATCAGATTTTTATTTGTTGAATTACTATTTTGCCCCCGGGCTTATAAAACCCTCAACAATCAGTTTTCCCCTTTTCTTCACTCACCGCTCAACTCTCTCTTCTCCATTTTTCTCTCTCGGTTTTCTTCTCTGTAAATCCTCTCTCTCATTTTCTCTCATTCTCTCAAATATATTGATGATTATATGTATATATATATATGCACGTATGTGTATGTGTATGCGTGTGTATGGCCGAGTGTTTGTGGGTGTGCGATTCGATTTGCATGCAGAATTTTCTTGTGTGAATCGGTTGTATCCAAGCCCGAAATCATTGGTTATGTGACGATTCTGTGTTTAGCGTGTTGTTCGATTATTATTGGCGAGATTTGTGAAGGAAACCCGATTTTCCGGGCACCTCCGAATCATGCCGCCGTCGGAAATGAGCTCCGGCGAGCCGACGGGGACGATGATGATGCTTTTGAGTCCGATTCTCTTATTAATAATAGTATTTAGTTAAGTTTTTGGTTGCATGTAAAGGAATTGTATTGCATGTGTATATTTCGATTTTTATCCAAGAAATTGATTTGAGAATTTGATTGTATTGGATGTTTGATGTGTAAGTTCAAGGTTGTAGTGATTGCATGTTAATTATTGTGTTAAGTTAAAGAATTTCAGATTATACATGTTTGATATTTGATTTTAAATTGAAGATTTCGATTTGGGGTTTTGTTTGGATTAGAGGTGTAGTACTTGTGTTAGTGATTGTTGATGCTAATTGATTTTAAATGCATAAATTGAGTACTCCTCCTTAAGGTTCTGATTTATTAGTATTGGGGCAACCAAACCATGAGGTGTTGAGTGTGATAAATTGTTGATTAGTTGTGATAAGTGTTATGAAATAAGAATGTTAGTGTTTAAAAGTATAGTTAGAGAATGTTGAAATTTCCAGGAACTGCCTGTTCTGTTTTGCTAAATTGCGAATTGTTGCTGCCTGTTTTAGACAGAGAGTCTAGGATGTAATTGTTCTAATTAGAGTCTAGTTTGTGCACGCGCAAACCTTGTATCGATAGAGTTAACGAATAAAAAGTTATGCTTGTTTTACTAAAAGTTGCGCAGCAGGGATTTTTCTGTGTTTCAGCACCTAGTTTATACAGTTCGTTTTTAATCTAAATAAAGTGTTCTGAAGTTGAAACTTTTATGCGAAGTTGGATTAGTAATCAGGAAGTAGCCTGTCAAAATTGGTATTTGTTTGACTACTTTTGGATTTATGAAAAATGTTTTAGTAAAGTATGCGCAGCAGATTTTCTGTTTCTTTTTGAGATGAAAACATTGTTGTAAAGGTGTTAGTGATAAGGTTGGCATGATCAAGTGGACTTAAGGGTATACCAAGTGGGGTATGATATGAAAGTCAGATTATATATTTTTATATATTTATAAATGGAGTATGTTATGTGTACTTAAATGCGATGTGCGCTTAAATGAGTTGTTGCCTATTACATGGTTGTAAAGGTTATGTGATATAACTCTTGTGTGTTTACACGCTTAGGATGTGTTGGATAGTTTAGAATAAAGGTTACCATTTTAGAGAGGGCATACTAAGATAGAATATATTCTTTTGTAGAGTTCAAGGAAGTGGAACTTAGAGATAAAGGAAAGGCCAAGGTGGAGAACCAGTGATTTCTCATTACCCTTTTAGCTACTTAAGGCAAGTAATATAAACTTGCTTTCGTATTTCGATTCCATTGTTTCATTTTGACATATATGAATTGCTATCTTGCCTTGATAGACTTTTAGTTCTGAAAACACCTATTGTTCATTGATAACCCTTATCTCTGTTCATATATACCATGTTGTTCTGTATACCATATTTTGTATAGTTCCTTTTTCTTTAAACCCTTATACACTGTTCATATCCATGAATTGAAACCTACTGACCTATGATTCTATAACCTGAATTTGATCATATACTTATGCATTCCCTTTTATACCTGAAAGTGAATACACCTAACTCTCATTCTAGTACATTACCAGAACATACCCGATGATAAATATTTCCTATATTCCACTAATAGAAATCCAAATTGTTTTGATTGAACTTATCTGATTTCCAAAGGACTTCTTTATGCCCGAACATGTTTTAAAAAGGAATAAAGTTTAGACTCATTTAAATTCCGATTTGTGGTTTCCACGGATTCCTAAGATTGGAGGCGTAAGAGGCCGAGTAACGCCGGTCCAGCACTTTTTAATTATAATAAATGGACTAGGGATGGACTAGTCTAAAGGCCAATGTGTGCCTATTGGGACCCAATACAAGGACCAGAGGGACTGTGTGTCCGGTATGGGGACTTTACGTGGCTGATCACCCGTATTGTCCGGTGCGTTGTGAAAAATCTCCAAAAATTACTTAATGCTTTCTTGAAAACAGATATCTTGATAATGAAATTGGTTTACCCTTTGAAATGGCATATTTATGTCATTGTTCTGATAATCCCTTGTTATGGATTCTGTTAAAACCATGCCATATATATTGATATTGGAAACTGCTTTGAAACTGTATATTCAATTCATTGTTCTGATAATCCCTTGATATGGATTCTGTTATAACCATGACAAACATATTGATGTTGGAAAACTGTTCCCCAGTGGTTAACTATTTGGTTATATTATTACTTGCTGAGCATTTGGCTCATTCTTTTTCCCTGTTCTAACCCACAGTTAAGCGAGAAGATGGTACGCACTTTTCAGACAGCTAGGAAGTCTTCTATTAGGGTTATTTTTGGGATGCCAGCTCAGGTAGGTGATGACCACACCTGGGAGGTGTTTTGTAATAGAGAACGTAGAACGTTTAAGATATGGTTGTAATAACTTTTGAGACTTATGTTTATGTATTAATGAATTAGATAGTGGATGCTTGTTTCACACCATTAATTGTTAAAGATCCAGGGTAGAGTTGGGGTCGCGTCTGCATCTTTATTTTATATTGTTTACGGGTTTATTGTATAGAGTTTGTAGTGACTCCCCAATCATGACCCCAGATTGGGAGGGCGTCACAGCTTCCGCATGGCATAGGCAAGGTACGTTCAAAATTAGTATAGCATAACTCCAAAGCTTCCGCATGGCCATCCAATTAGTATAGCATGCTCAAATCCTTGCTCAAAGTTCGGGTGAATAGTAACTCCGAGAATATACTAACTTGTTTTCTTGATTTCTTTTATGAGTTTAAGGATGGTAAGGATAGATCAAGGCTCCCTTAAGGCTTACAAGCTTTTGTTATTATTTTAAGACTTCAAGAAAGGTATGAACACCATCCACCCTTTTGATTTACTTTGAGTTTTAAGCTTAAGTTAAGTTATGTTTAAGCATGTGTTAGTTCTTGGAGTTTGGGTTATAAATGGCTAAACCTTGATGGTTAATGGTTATGAGTTGATGTTGGTAATGTTCTAATAAATTTTATGGACTGACCTTGAGTGTATAATGATGGATTGATGGCTTGGTTGATTGGTTGTTGATTGGTGGTTGATTTGAGTGTTTAAAACACGGGAATCATGAATTAGCGTCGTTACCATGTCGAATTTTCATTAGATAGTTTAGGCAGAAACCTCCGGTAACCCCATGACATGGAAGCAACCCTAACTGACCATGATCATGTTGGTCTTGTTGTGTAGTTTGTTTTGGCGAAAGAATCGCATCGTTTCGATTTACGGTTTAGGAGAAACACCCGTTTTAGTAGAAGTGGTTTCGGGAAACCAAGTGGTTCACTATATGAACTTTGAGAATATGATCAAGCCCCTTAAAAATGGAATTAGTATATGATATTAAAATGGATACTAACATGGACAGTTAGTAAGTGAATCGAGAAGGTTTCGGGTTAAAAAGATAATTTTTCGATTTTATAAAAATGTCGGAACCAAAGCTGCGCGAGGAGTAAGTGGTTCTGCACTTCACTGCCAAACAAATCTGCTGCTCTCGGGATTTCACCCCCTTGGGCAGAAAAACATGTTCAAGCATTTTGTTCTATTCTTTCCCTATATCGCGCACGCGAAAACGGTGTGTCATTTCGACTAACGGTTAAGGAGATATGAGCGTTTTAGTGAAAGACGTGCGAATAGAAGTGGTCTCGTATTTAAATACGAGTTTTCGGATTTATTAAAAGTGTTAGAGTACGAGTCGCGTAATAGTAACTTTATGAAAAGTCAACTCTATAGTACTACTTTGACCAACCATTGCGACTAAGATAAAAGGAGTATTTCGAGTCGATTAAAATACGAACCTTGTTGAGGAATAACGTGACTACATGATGTGTTTAACATATAGTTGACTTTAAATGAGTGTTATGAGTGAATGATTACGTTAGGGGACTGATCGAGTATTTCTTTGTTTATAGATTTGCGGCAAGTTCTTGAACCCCTAACAACCAAGGATCCGAGGCAAGTTTTCTCATCCCATGTTGTATTTTAAAGTACAATATTATGATAATGTGCATATGATAGATGCATGCTTTCAAACCTCACGTCGTATATAGATGTGACGATATAAAATTGTTGAAATTGATTTGACCTTTGGTTATATAAAATCTTGTGAGTTAAGTAGTTATGAACCGGTTTACCTGGTAGCTCTAAACATAAGAGCAAATTCATTTTTTTCGACTCTAGATCGGGAGTCGGTATTTTGAGATATGTAGATAGCCGTGGAAACCCGGAGGGATTCCATCGGCAGAATACTATATCTTTCAAGGAATGTTATTTGAGTATTATCTCAGTCGAGAAATACTATTTCCGTTATATATGCTAATGGAAGGCATAACTGTTTTCGAAAGTATATTGTGATACTTGCTTTATGATTATTTATTCGATGAATATTATTTTGAATATTCATTTAATCTTTATTTATTTAATGAATATTATTTTGAATATTCATTCAGTCATTATTTATGTAATGAATATTATGTTGAATATTCATTGAATCCTTAGTTAATTAATGAATATTATTTTGAATATTCATTCAATCTATTTATTTAATGAATATTATTTTTGAATATTCATTTAAAGTTTATTTATTTAATAAAAATTATTTGATTATTTACTAAATACTTTTAACCCGTTTTAAAATGAGTTATATTATTTAGAGTTAATCCTTGACCTTCAATATTTACGAAGGATATTCTAAGCTGTATTAATGCTCGTGATAAAGTGTATATACTTATATATATATATATATATATATATATATATATATGCATAAACTAAATATGAGTTGAGGAATATTATGAGGTAGGCATGGCTACCCTAAGTAATATATATGTATAAGGACTTGTGAATCCCTAGAATAGGGGAGTGTAATTAAGTGAAGTGGACTCAAATGAATGATACGGAGATGAACTAAGTATTTTGTTGATAATAGTTATCATAGTTCGAAGATTGTTCCTTCGAACATTATATGAGTAAATATTTTTCCTGTTATTAAAGGGGCTTGTTAGTGCAGGGATCATTGTATATGATGCCCTAGCAGATGTGACCGGATTGGTCAGTGTACTATTGTAACTAGATTGCGGTCAACTTGAATGTCGTTACTGCGGATTGAGAATACCGGATATGCGGTAATCCGGCGTAAGTGACCGTATCTAGTCGGTCCAGCCATTTTATTTCTGGACCATGTGCTGCCAAAGGATGATTGACAAGTTCGAAAAGTGTTCTTGCATCATCAAGACAAGTTCGAAAAGTGTTCTTGTCATGGTCAGGTTCGAAAAGTGTTCTTGTCCATCTACTAGTAGTAAAAAGGTCCCTCGGAAGGACATGATTGAAGCGACTGATCATTGTTTAATCATATCCAGTGGCTTGAAAGTCCCAGTCCCTCGGATAAGATAATATTGATAATGTTTTAAAAGTGAATTGTTTCAGATAAATGCTGTTAATAAATAGAGTAACTAATTGTGTTATCTCTACAACAGATTGAACTGTTAAGATTGATTGATATTGAAACAGCTTGGAGGCTGATGTTGATTGTTGAAAGAGTGATTGGGTAATTGTTGTTATTAAACTGTAGTTACAATAAATCCTTGTAACTTCATCTTTTATGTTATGCTAGTATTCTATTCGTTTAATGCGTAGCATGTGGTTATACAGTATATTGAACTGTATAGTATTTTGAATCAATGGATAGACTTTAAGCCTTGATTCCAATGTTAATATCTATTTTAAAAAGATATGTTTGAGACTTGGTTCATCATATTGATACCAAGGATTTCCAAATGATTACCAAGAGTATATGAGTATGATTATAAGTCATACGGTATTTTAATGGTATACTATTTTGGGGTTAGACCCTAGTAGTGATAAACGCTTTGATCCCTTATGGATTATCTCCCTAAAAGGTTTAAAGGTTTAAACTGGGATAGATTTCTTGCTGAGCACTATTAGCTCATTCTTGCTTTATTAATACTTTCAGCATGAAGAAAACATTGTCGATTCACCTCGTGTTACGAGAGAAAGGGAATGGAGAGACCACCCTTGAGTTAGTTCAGCAAGATGGATATTGCCGGAGTTAGCAGAATAGTTGCAGCTCGATTTAGTAAGAGTTGTTTTCGATTAGGTTTGTATTATTAAACCTTGTATAGAATTGTGAGGCCTATTATTTTAACTTCAGGTAGAGGTTGTAAATGATAGATGAGATCCTGGATAGTACATTTGAGATTGTAATAACAAATGTAACTTTTGTTGCTCATTTCCAAGGCTATAACTTGTGTGTGTGTGTGTAAGTGATTGGGGTCTTTGGAGTTGTGTTATTAGAATGTTGTAAGTAATGCAGGCATTGTATAATTGATGGAGCGTGACAACCCAGATTCCTGACCCTGAATTTGGGGGTGTTACAGAAATGGTATCAGAGCGTTAAGTTATAAACTTGGATATGAGAGTGTTAAGAGTTATAAGTGAGAGAATGACGTGAGGACTCATATAGAGTTCGTTAAGTGGACTACTGGAGGTAGTGCCATCGAGGATGTTAAGATTAAAGAGTTTAGTTGAGAACTTATCGGAGGACCGATAGGACTATTGAAGATCATCATAATGATGAGAAGGACGTTTAGAATTGTACACGGATTATCAAAGAGATTAAGATAAGACGCGGAGCAAAGTCTCGGTCGCAGCTGAGGTAAGGTCAGAATGGCCAATACCAATGGATAACTTGACTTAGTAAGAACCTAAGTGTTTGTAGTTCATCATAGTTTGCCACGAGAAGGTAGCATATGTGAAGATTGAGACGTTTACAGTCCTTTACGCGATCCGAATTACTAAATTGCGTGGACTAATTAAGGCATTATCTTGCGTGTGAGGTCTAAACCTTGGGAACAACGATTCCACCAGAGTTGGTGTCTTTTCCGTCGATGGGTATTTTGTTACCTAAGGGGAAGACTTTTGCGTACATATAGTACCAGAACGTTATCGTGAGATGAACGCGCTAAATCGCATCGCGAGTATATTTCGTACGATAGGCCATGAGGGCTCAACTCAGAAATCAAAGACATGAAGAATGGATAGCGTGATTCTAATGAAGACACGTATGGTTGCGACAAGCAATGCGACAATCTCAGGACCTACGAGGGATGAGACCTATGGTGGCCTGGGGTTGGATTCGTTCGATACGATTGGTGATAAAAAATTACACATACGTTAATCGACCTTCATCTTTTGAGGATGTGTTGATGCGGCCGTAGGAGGCCCAATCTCTGGACGATTATCGTGGAATGACAAATATGTTCGAACTCCCGACCTGTCTAAGGACTTGTACGATTTTGAGGTACCATTGGTTAGTACCCTAAGCCATGAAGGCAGAAAGATAAGATCATCCTCGTACGGGTGATGTTAGAAATTATGATGACCATTGACTTTTTGGTATCTACTTGCTGGTGCACTACTCAATCTAAAATTGTTCATGCCCGTGTTACCTTGAATAGTTCATGTCAGGTAACCCTTCTAGTTCCTACTTCAAACTTGGGATGCAACCAACAATTGCTATATTCATTTTATTTCTTTATTTTCTCCTGTCATTACCTTTGAGGTTTAAATACGCAGAGTTAACTTACCATTACTCATCGGAGTGCTTTGTTCGTGCCCTAGCATGACCGGAAGAGGGAACCATTATTCATCTATCCTTCTAGGTCTATATTTTATTCTTTATTCTTTCAATTATCTAAGGAATGTTCAATTAACGCTTCCTTAATTATTTGACGAATATTCTTTAACGATTATTTTGATATTCGATTTCTTTTTTTTCATACTTGGACTCCTCAGTCGAGTTCATAAATATCTAGCTATGTGTCTAAAACATAGATGATGTATATTTCAGAGACTACTCGTGAATTCTTTTCTTCTATTAAGGAGAGATTTGCACATCAGACGTTGAAATCATAGAAAGGATATCAATTTGATATTGATATTCCGAATTCAATTTTATCGGAGAATTTGACAAAGTTTATGTACGGAGACACCTTTGGGTGGACTGTTTCACTGATGAGAAATGTTTGAGGCTATCAATTGTTCTGATGCCAAGAACCATCTATTCAGACCTTATATTCTATTCAAGGGTTATAATTACCTTGTTCGTCCCAAAATTATTTACTTTTTTTATTCATTATCCGAGTAGTCAAAATTTTGCTTTCTTTCTTTCTTCGACTACGATGTCGAGATTTTGTACTAGTAGATTGAAAATGGCTAATTGCATGTGTCATAATGAGTGACTAGTTAATTGTTCTAACTAGTTGAAATTTTAATGATATGATGAAAATCTAGCTAATCGTCCTAGCTAGATGTTGCGTCCCAAACTAATCGAACTAGCAAATTTTGTTCAGCTAGTTGTTAATGTTTATTGAAATGAACTAGTTATTGTATCACTAAGTTCAACTTTCGGTCAAATTTATATAAGTGAATTCACGATGCATTTGTATGCAGTGAAGTATGGTGGGAAGATTTTCAAACGATAATTTGATTGAGACCTAACCAGGTCGCCCCCTCAGCGAGAATTTTTACAAAGTTTTTTTTTTATATATATAAAGCATTCAGTTGATTGAAGTATTCTTGGTACCACGCAAGTATTTTCCTTAGTATTTGGAAAAAAAGAGAGTGTTGAAGCTGAGAGCTAAAATAAATGAGTCCAATAAATTATGAATCGAAGTTTACGAAAATTGCCAAGGTTTGTTTCGCATGATGCGAATTCAGAATAACGAAACGTTTGAAACGACTGATTATGTTGCCGTGGTTAATGAACCGACTGTGATAGAAATGGAAACAAAGTGGACGAGAAAGAAATGGACATAAAGAAAATAGAGTATGAAACGCGAATAGATTGAGAAAGAAAGAAGGTAAGAATTCAGAATGTCGGACGAGGGAACGATTGATCTCCAAGGATGTGAAACTTGTTTAGCGACTGTGATGGATACGAAACGGGAAGTACCCAGTGTACAGAATATCCCCGTGCTTTACGAATTCGAAGATGTATTTCCAAGAAGATCTCCCAGGGTTACCACCCGATAGAGAAATAGAGTTGCTATAGAATTAGCTCCGAGAACGGCGCCAGTATCGAAGGCCCCGTACCGACTAACTCCAGTCGAGATGAAGAAATTAGTCGCTCAACTGTAGGAATTGTTAGGGAAAGGAATGATAAGACCAATTACGTCACTGTGGGATGCGCCAGTGTTAATTGGTGAAGAAAAAGGACGGCAGCATGAGGCTGTGCATAATCTATCGAAAGCTGAATAGGCTAACTGTTAAGAATGAATACCCCTGCCAAGGATCGGTGATTTGATCGATCGGCTGCACGATGCAGTTAAATTCTCGAAGATTGATTTGAGAACGGGATACCACCAGTTGAATATTAAACCTGAGAACGTACCCAAGACTGCGTTTCGCACCAAGTATGGACACTGCGAGTTTTTAGTAATGTCGTTTGGGCTAACGAATGCCCTTGCAGCTTTCATGGATTTGATGAATCGAGTTTTCAAGCAGTATTTGGACAAGTGTGTCATAGTTTTATCGATGATATTTTAGTCTACTCCTAGACAGAGGAGGAACCCGCAGAACGTTTGAGGATAGTGTTAGAAGCACTGAGGAGAGAAAAGGTTCCAGAAATTAAAGAAGAGACTAGTCACCGCCCTGTGCTGATACTGCCAGACGGGAATGGAGATTTTGTGATCTATAGCGACGCATCGCATAAAGGATTAGGGTGTGTGCTTATGCAGCACGGAATGGTAATTACGTATTCATCCAGTCAATTAAAGGGATATGAATTTAGATACCCTACGCATGACTTAGAATTGGCAGCGATAGTTTTCGCTTTAAAGATTTGGAGGCACTAATTGTATGGAAAAAAAATGCGAGATTTATACAAATCATAAGAGCATTAGATACACTTTCCCAGAAAGAACTTACCATGAGGATTGAAAAGGTAGCTAAAGCTAATCAAGGATTATGATGGTGGGATTCTTTACCACCCAGGGAAGGCCAATGTGGTGGCCAATGCCCTTAGTAGGAAAAAGAGACCTAAGATGATAACATCGTCGGATAAGTTAATCCAAGGATTTAAGAAAATGGAAATTGAGGTTACGATAACCGGAAATGGTATTGAGAGACTAGTTGAGATTGCAATACAACCGGAATTGCTGCAGGAAATCAAGTTATGTCAAGAGCGAGTGACGAGTAAAGGTAGGAAGTCAATGTTGGAGAAAGCATTAAAGACTGGGGAAGATAATAGAGGAATCATAAGGTATTTTTACCAAGTTGGGATTCCTAATGATCGAGAGATAAAGGATGCTAATTTTCAGAAAGACTAATAAGAGGAACTGAAAGGATGAAGTTTGAAGTTAAGAGTACATAAAGGATTATTTAAAAGTCCTGATTGAGCCTGAATAAATTAAGGAATAAAGATCTATCATAAAGAGACAACTACGCGGAGAGTACCAAAAAGGTAAAGAAAGTTAAGGAAATGTTATAACTGGCCGGATAAATAAAAGGATTTATCGATTGGCAAACGAATATTGAATATGTCAGAAAATGAAGGCAGAACAAAGACCTAGTTGACTATCACAGTTAGTAGAGATTCCTGATTAGGAATGTAATTTTACTATAATGGATTCTGTGATAGGATCAACAAGAATCGAGTTGGACTATGACGTCAATTGAGCTATAATTGATGAATCAAATGGGTCTACTCATATTTTGTTTTAGCAAAAGATCTTAAATCGAAAAGTTGCGAAATAGATAATTGGGTGACGTGGAGTTCCAGTCACCATCGTGTCAGATAAGGACCAATGATTGAACTCTCGATTCAGGAGGAGTTTTCCCAACATGTTTGGCAATGAGTTTGAGTGCGAGCACTACGTAGGATCCACAAATCGACGAACCGACCGGAAGAAACATATCAGAGAACCAAAGTTACGGAAAGCGTTGTACCGCCGATTGCGAGAGTAGTCGGATGTTGATAGAAAATGGGTGTATAAGAACACAACCAGAATTGGCTTATATAAAGCGTCCGGTAGATAGCACAGACCGGAATGAGTAAGTGTTGTAATGAACCAGAGGGTTGAAGAGTCAACCTGGAAACTGGAGATTCCTATATTGAAAGAGTAACCTCGGCTATTTTCTTAGATTCCGGGACGGAATCCTTTTAAGGAGGGGAGACTGTAATAACCCCAAATTTTGGACTTAGTTAAAAATTTTGATGAATAGTAAATTTGCTGATGGAAAATTTTTCAGACCACCCTATGTGGATGATATGGAATGAATGTTTCGATGTTATATTATTGATGTATAGGAAGAATGAAAGAATGTAAACGCGATCAGAATCAGGAGATTCCAACTTTAAATTTTGATCACTATTCATCGGACAATCAAGGGGGAATTGATTTGATCGTTTTGAGAAAGTGTATAGGATGAGAAATCCATGATCATACCTTAAGACAAGGAGAGAAATCTAGGATCATATATTAAACCAAGGTAATGGAAAGATCAAGGAAGTATCCCCTAGCTTTGGTACTGAGAAACGTTTTTGAAATCACCTGAGACTATCGCGAAACAAAAGCGTAGCTAATTATGGATTAAACCTTAACCGAAGGGGAAGTATCATATGAGATCATCAAGTGCAATATATAAGAGGATTGAGGATACAAATGATGACATAAGCATGACGCAGGGGGATGACATGGGTGATGACAAGGTGATGACAAAGTGGTGAATCACCACCTTGTCACCACTTTCACCACAACCACAATTTTTATGGCATGTGTCATTGATGACCAAACTTGTTTACAACCACACAAAATTGGATGACCAAAACAATTATAGACCACACAAAATGGATGCATCCAATTTAGCATTATTTAGACAAAAGAAATGAAAACAAAAAGCAAGAAAGTAACCATCTCTTTCATTTCTCCAAAATTCTGCCCAGCTTGACCATGGTGGAAAGCAAATTTCATAACTCCAAATTTACTCATCCTAAAATCGCCATATTTTGACCAAAGCTTCCGCATGGCATAGGCAAGGTACGTTCAAAATTTCATGGCCATCCAATTAGTATAGCATGCTCAAATCCTTGCTCAAAGTTCGGGTGAATAGTAACTCCGAGAATATACTAACTTGTTTTCTTGATTTCTTTTATGAGTTTAAGGATGGTAAGGATAGATCAAGGCTCCCTTAAGGCTTACAAGCTTTTGTTATTATTTTAAGACTTCAAGAAAGGTATGAACACCATCCACCCTTTTGATTTATTTTGAGTTTTAAGCTTAAGTTAAGTTATGTTTAAGCATGTGTTAGTTCTTGGAGTTTGGGTTATAAATGGCTAAACCTTGATGGTTAATGGTTATGAGTTGATGTTGGTAATGTTCTAATAAATTTTATGGACTGACCTTGAGTGTATAATGATGGATTGATGGCTTGGTTGATTGGTTGTTGATTGGTGGTTGATTTGAGTGTTTAAAACACGGGAATCATGAATTAGCGTCGTTACCATGTCGAATTTTCATTAGATAGTTTAGGCAGAAACCTCGGGTAAACCCATGACATGGAAGAAACCCTAACAGACCATTATCATGTAGGTCTTGTTGTGTAGTTTGTTTTGGCGAAAGAATCGCATCGTTTCGATTTACGGTTTAGGAGAAACACCCGTTTTAGTAGAAGTGGTTTCGGGAAACCAAGTGGTTCACTATATGAACTTTGAGAATATGATCAAGCCCCTTAAAAATGGAATTAGTATATGATATTAAAATGGATACTAACATGAACAGTTAGTAAGTGAATCGAGAAGGTTTCGGGTTAAAAAGATAATTTTTCGATTTTATAAAAATGTCGGAACCAAAGCTGCGCGAGGAGTAAGTGGTTCTTCACTTCACTGCCAAACAAATCTGCTGCTCTCGGGATTTCACCCCCTTGGGCAGAAAAACATGTTCAAGCATTTTGTTCTATTCTTTCCCTAGATCGCGCACGCCAAAACGGTGTGTCATTTCGACTAACGGTTAAGGAGATATGAGCGTTTTAGTGAAAGACGTGCGAATAGTAACTTTCCGTAGCTCATCCAAGTTTGAAAATACATTTTGCCAAGTTAAACCCCTGTTTTGAGATCAAAACTTTTATGATAAATATTAAAAATACTCAAGATGATTTTAGAAGTGGTCTCGTATTTAAATACGAGTTTTCGGATTTATTAAAAGTGTTAGAGTATGAGTTGCGTAATAGTAACTTTATGAAAAGTCAACTCTAGAGTACTACTTTGACCAACCATTGCGACTAAGATAAAAGGAGTATTTCGAGTCGATTAAAATACGAACCTTGTTGAGGAATAACGTGACTACATGATGTGTTTAACATATAGTTGACTTTAAATGAGTGTTATGAGTGAATGATTACGTTAGGGGACTGATCGAGTATTTCTTTGTTTATAGATTTGCGGCAAGTTCTTGAACCCCTAACAACCAAGGATCCGACGCAAGTTTTCTCATCCCATGCTGTATTTTAAAGTACACTATTATGATAATGTGCATATGATAGATGCATGCTTTCAAACCTCACGTCGTATATAGATGTGACGATATAAAATTGTTGAAATTGATTTGACCTTTGGTTATATAAAATTTTGTGAGTTAAGTAGTTATGAACCGGTTTACCTGGTAGCTCTAAACATAAGAGCAAATTCATTGTTTTCGACTCTAGATCGGGAGTCGGTATTTTGAGATATGTAGATAGCCGTGGAAACCCGGAGGGATTCCATCGGCAGAATACTATATCTTTCAAGGAATGTTATTTGAGTATTATCTCAGTCGAGAAATACTATTTCCGTTATATATGCTAATGGAAGGCATAACTGTTTTCGAAAGTATATTGTGATACTTGCTTTATGATTATTTATTCGATGAATATTATTTTGAATATTCATTTAATCTTTATTTATTTAATGAATATTATTTTGAATATTCATTCAGTCATTATTTATGTAATGAATATTATGTTGAATATTCATTGAATCCTTAGTTAATTAATGAATATTATTTTGAATATTCATTCAATCTATTTATTTAATGAATATTATTTTTGAATATTCATTTAAAGTTTATTTATTTAATAAAAATTATTTGATTATTTACTAAATACTTTTAACCCGTTTTAAAATAAGTTATATTATTTAGAGTTAATCCTTGACCTTCAATATTTACGAAGGATATTCTAAGCTGTATTAATGCTCGTGATAAAGTGTATATACTTATATATATATATATATATATATATATATATATATATATGCATAAACTAAATATGAGTTGAGGAATATTATGAGGTAGGCATGGCTACCCTAAGTAATATATATGTATAAGGACTTGTGAATCCCTAGAATAGGGGAGTGTAATTAAGTGAAGTGGACTCAAATGAATGATGCGGAGATGAACTAAGTATTTTGTTGATAATAGTTATCATAGTTCGAAGATTGTTCCTTCGAACATTATATGAGTAAATATTTTTCCTGTTATTAAAGGGGCTTGTTAGTGCAGGGATCATTGTATATGATGCCCTAGCAGATGTGACCGGATTGGTCAGTGTACTATTGCAACTAGATTGCGGTTGACTTGAATGTCGTTACTGCGAATTGAGAATACCGGATATGCGGTAATCCGGCGTAAGTGACTTTATCTAGTCGGTCCAGCCATTTTATTTCTGGACCATGTGCTGCCAAAGGATGATTGACAAGTTCGAAAAGTGTTCTTGCATCATCAAGACAAGTTCGAAAAGTGTTCTTGTCATGGTCAGGTTCGAAAAGTGTTCTTGTCCATCTACTAGTAGTAAAAAGGTCCCTCGGAAGGACATGATTGAAGCGACTGATCATCGTTTAATCATATCCAGTGGCTTGAAAGTCCCAGTCCCTCGGATAAGATAATAATGAAAATGTTTTTAAAAGTGAATTGTTTCAGATAAATGCTGTTAATAAATAGAGTAACTAATTGTGTTATCTCTACAACAGATTGAACTGTTAAGATTGATTGATATTGAAACAGCTTGGAGGCTGATGTTGATTGTTGAAAGAGTGATTGGGTAATTGTTGTTATTAAACTGTAGTTTCAATAAATCCTTGTAACTTCATCTTTTATGTTATGCTAGTATTCTATTCGTTTAATGCGTAGCATGTGGTTATACAGTATATTGAACTGTATAGTATTTTGAATCAATGGATAGGCTTTAAGCCTTGATTCCAATATTAATATCTATTTTAAAAAGATATGTTTGAGACTTGGTTCATCATATTGATACCAAGGATTTCCAAATGATTACCAAGAGTATATGAGTATGATTATAAGTCATACGGTATTTTAATGGTATACTATTTTGGGGTTAGACCCTAGTAGTGATAAACGCTTTGATCCCTTATGGATTATCTCCCTAAAAGGTTTAAAGGTTTAAACTAGGATAGATTTCTTGCTGAGCACTATTAGCTCATTCTTGCTTTATTAATACTTTCAGCATGAAGAAAACATTGCCGATTCACCTCGTGTTACGAGAGCAAGGGAATGGAGAGACCACCCTTGAGTTAGTTCAGCAAGATGGATACTGCCGGAGTTAGCAGAATAGTTGCAGCTCGATTTAGTAAGAGTTGTTTTCGATTAGGTTTGTATTATTAAACCTTGTATAGAATTGTGAGGCCTATTATTTTAACTTCAGGTAGAGGTTGTAAATGATAGATGAGATCCTGGATAGTACATTTGAGATTGTAATAACAAATGTAACTTTTGTTGCTCATTTCCAAGGCTATAACTTGTGTGTGTGTGTAAGTGATTGGGGTCTTTGGAGTTGTATTATTAGAATGTTGTAAGTAATGCAGGCATTGTATAATTGATGGAGCGTGACAACCTAGATTCCTGACCCTGAATTTGGGGGTGTTACAAGTAACGTGGTATGTCACCGAAAAAATAGGATTAAGCTCAAGAGGGTAACTAATTGATCATATATAAATGGTGTGGTAATTTGGAAAATATAGGTTATTCCTAAATGCCTTTATCATCTTATCAACAAATAATGTCATGCGTTTCAAGAAAGGTCTCGAACAAGTGCTAGCAATGCAAACAACATGTGGACACTCAAGCAAACGAATATAAAATGCAAAAGATATGCATATAGGCTCAAAAACTCACATGGTGGTAAAAACATAATCAATCCCAAGCAAAAATCTCTTTAATGCACCAACTTGTACTCAAAGCATGAAAATCAAATCATTTTGCACATATTCATGTCCTTCTAATTACTTGCAACATTCAGTAAGTCTACTAGTTTCAACTTGCTAGTGTATGTGTGTGAACAAGAACTTAGCAAATCACTTCTCAATCAAAAGTATCTGAAACACAAGATTACTATAGCATGTAAGGGTGCATCAAGCAACAAGCAATCATTTCACAAGGCTAGAATTCTACCATTTACAACTAAAGTTCTTTTTGGGATTTTTTCATTTTTCAATTTTTTTGGATTTTTTGTAATAATACTACTAAACCCCTCCCCTATACCTAAATCATGCATTGTCCTCAATGTATGCAAATAAGAGAAAAATAATAAAGTAAAAAGAACGAGAATACCTGATAAGGGCATCATGGAGATACATAAGAATACCTATAAGACACAAACACAAAATACACAACACACTCACATACTCATTAAACACACTCACACAATCCCCCATACCTACACTTAACTATGGGAGACATACACAAAAACTCTTACTAACCAATACCATATCGAGGAAAAACTACATTTGTGACACAATCAACAAGCATGTGAAACTCACCCACAGAAAAGACAATACTATCCACTAGAGAAAGATGATCTTGAATCAGAATAAAACTCATACCACTAACATCATTCATAGACCAATTAGACACTTCTTTATGTTATTTAAGTAGATTAATTACTTGAAATTCTTGGTTATGAACTATGTCACTAAAGATAAAAACATGATGAGTTTCATTATTAACCATCAAAGACTGATCAAGAGTGGAAAAAGATAGATTAGGAACAAGTGAGGGTGGCTCACCAACAGATTTCTTAACAACTGACTTAAGATCAAAAGAACTATCCTCAAGTTGGGTTTCATGCATAGAACAAATAACATTCAATTCATCTAACATCTCCTCAGAAGAAAAATTCTTATACAACTCATGAAGTTTTTTATTACTCTCATACTCTAACAAAATATCGTTCTCAAGAAAAGACACAATTGCACTATCCTCAAGATTCGACCATGAAACAACCTCATCAATCAAATTAACTCCTACGGGTTGTTCAAAAAGCTCATTAGGTTGATTACCTACATTAAAGACATTAAGATCTATTGTCATATTTCCAAAAGTGAGTTTCATCGAAACATTCCTACAGTTAATCAAAGCATTAGACGTGGCAAGAAAGGGTCTTCCTAGAATGATGGGAATTTGATTTTTGAAATTTTGGACAGGTTCGGTTTCTAGAACAATGAAATCGACGGGGAAGACAAAATCACCAACCTTAATCAACACATCTTCCACCATACCCTTAGGAATTTTGACAGAACGGTCAGCTAACTGAAGAGTGATAGTAGTCTCTTTAAGTTCACCTAAACCCAGGTCTTGATAGACAGATATTGGAAGAAGATTCACACTAGCTCCTAGATCGAGTAAAGCTTTATCAATGAAAGTATTACCAATGACACAAGAAATGGTAGGACAACTAGGATCCTTATACTTCAAAGGGATTTGATTTGATAAGATAGAGCTAACATTAGATGTTAGGAAAGCTTTCTTAGGAACATGAGTGGTTCGTTTATGAGTACACAAATCTTTTAGACACTTAGCATAAGAGGGAACTTTTTGAATTGCATTTAAAAGAGGAATGTTAATCTTGACTTGCTTGAAGACTTCCAAAATCTTATCTAATTGAGCAGATTGTTTATTTGAAGTAAGTCTGTGAGGAAACGGGGCTTTTGGCTTAAAGACTTTTTCAATAGACACATCAGATTGGGGTTTTGAAGGTGGTTCATCGGAGGGTGATGACTCATTAGATTCAACTTCTTCAGGACTCTGGGGATTGGAAGATTGTTTAAGACTAGGATTCAAGAGTAACGGATTTGGTTCAGATGTAAGCTTATCTTCTTCTTGAGTATTGACACCAGCATGATTATTGAATTGATTACCAGACCTTAGAGAGATAACAGAATTCACATTTTCATGAGACTTTTGATTTGGATGAAATTTATGATTAATCTCGGGTTGACTAGGAAATCGATTTTTCTCTCTCTCACTGATGGTGTTTGCCAACTGACAAACTTGGACCTCTAGCTTAGATATGGCTTGAGCATTGGAATTTAGCAATTGCCTATCTTGGGTCATAGTGTTCATGAAATTTTGTTGAGATTGAGTTAAATTAGCTTGAGATTTCAATAACGCCTCAATACTCTTTTCAAAAGAATTAAATCTCTTATCAGATTCGGCAAAACCAGGAGGATTCAAAGGGACTGAATTTGGATATTGACCGAGATTTTGTGGAGGATATGAGTTAGGATTTTGAGTTGGATATGGACCAGGATTGGGCTTTTGAAAATCAGGTTGAGAATTTTGGTTATACTGATTGTATTGACCTTGGTTCCATGAGAAATTTGGATGATTTTTCCAACCAGAATTGTATGTGGATGAATAGGGATCATTCCTAACTCTAGATTGAAACATGGCATTGGCTTGTTCAATTTCAGGACAATTTTCTATAATAGAGTAGGAGAATTACAATTTGCACACAGAAACACTTGTGAGGACACCTTGTTGGTTTCTAAGGCTTCTAGACGCCTAGTGAGTGTAGCTAACTTAGCTTCGGTTGCAATAGAATTACCAACTACGTGTACACCCTTAGATTTTTCAGTTTCCTGACTGGGTTCCCTAGTTGACTCCCACAACATTGTTCTTTCAACTAACTCTTCAAAAAATTTCCAAGCTTCTTCATCAGTTTTATCCATAAACCTACCATTACACATAGACTCTAACAAGGCAGTGGTTTGACTATCTAAGGCTTCATAGAGAATTTTACAAAGTCTCCATTTTTCTATACCATGTTGAGGACACTTACACAACAACTTTTGAAATCTATCAAAATATTTCAAAACCCTAAGTTATAGCAATCACAGATCGATCCACAGAGACTATGAATTTTCAAAACCCTAATAATTAACTCAGGCGAACTAGACAAATAAGATTTGAGTTGAGATTTGTTTAACCTAATTAACAATTAAAATCAGATATGGAAAACCTAGGAATCCGAATCCATTAATCAACCACAATTAATATCAACTCGCCCTAAAATCAATTCTCTTTTCTTCACAAATAAGATATATCAATTAACGAGACAAGCATATACTATGAAACTTGTTATCTAACAATAACCTATCAAAACTTCATGGAGCAAGCATAGGCTATGAAAAATAAATCCGGTAACAATAATATATCAAAATCACTTTGTCAATTGAACAATTAAGTACCAAGAAAAATTATGAGAACCAATTAATAGGAACAAGAAGATATCAAAAATAATTAAATTAACTTCATCTTCATCCTAGGGCAAGAAATTTAGCTAGACATGATTATAAAATTAACTAAAAAATTAAATATATATAACGAATCAAGCATGAATTGTCGAATTGAAATTTAAACTAAAGTTTAACAATATATGGCCAGGAAACACTTTAACAAACTAAAGGTATTAAACTTCTAATACTCACATGAATGGCAGGTTTGTATATATAAAAAAAACTAATAAACTAAACAAACAACCAACAGAGCTTGCATGCATTTAAAAGTAGTAGCAGAAAGTAATTACTGCAGAAGAAAGACACGAATGAAAACAAGTATTAATATTAAATTAATAATATAAAGCAAAAGTGTGCCGGATAATAACCACCGGCGAGAAACATAAAACAGAAAAAACAAAGAGCTATAAAATTCTAGGTGTCTCAAATACAAGAGAGGAGATCTATATTTATAGGAAAAATAATGGGTTTGGGCTTTTTGACTACAAAGCGGATTGTAGAAATATTTCCTCAATTCCTTTTTCTTCTCCGATAAGTTTTCCAATTTTTTCTCCAATTTCCTTTTGACTTCAAGTATTTCCATCTCCTTGCCTTTTTCACTTTTTACTGCTTGAAATATGATTTTATTTATTTTCCTACAAAACAAAAGAAAACAAATTATTAAATAATAAAATTACGAAAACAAACATAAAATAGGTATTAAAAATGTATTAATTATGGACCTATCAGCAGTGAACAAAATTATAAAGCATACCTTGAAGATGAAGCTGGAAAATAGCAAGGGAAACTGGCCATAAGAGTTGCCTATGGTGCTTTGGTCTTACAATACAACTCCAAGAACAACGACATGGGAATCTCCCTTCATGCTCACTTATGGTTCTGAGGCTATGGTTCCAGTTGAGATAGGTATAGGTTCATTCCGACGTGATAATTTTGATGAAGAGGCAAATCAGGTCAACCAGAGGCTCTACCTGGATTTGTTGGAAGAAGAAAGGGAAAATTCTCAGGTCAAGTTTGCAGCTTACCAGAAACGTGTGGCAAGATTCTACCACAGCAAGGTGAAGGTTCGTTCTTTTAAAGTTGGTGACTTGGTCTTCCGGAAAGTCATGCCCAATACAAAGGTTGCAGCTCATGGGGTCTTTGGAGCAAATTGGGAAGGTCCTTACAAAGTCAGAGTTGTTCTTTGGGGATGAGCATATTATTTATCATATTTGGATGACAAACCAGTTCCAAAAGCTTGAAATATCATTCACTTGAAGAAATATTATCAATAAAAGAGCCATTGTGCCTCTTGCAGTTCTTGAAACTAGCATTAAATAAATTTATTACTAGTCTCGGGGGTAGTAAATATACACCTCACTGAACTAGTGATTGCATTATTTTTATTATTCCAAAAGACTTATTAGGCTATGAGCCTTGATGCCGGCAGTGTCGAAGACAATTTATTTTCAGTACTCATCATGCTATAAGCCGTGAGGGCGTTTTTTATTGTAAGTTATGAAATTTAAAATTTTTTCAATAAAGTTGTTTTAAGGATGAATCTGTTCATTTTCTTTATTTTTTTGTTGATTATCATGTTGTGGATAAATAATTTGGATTCAAAATAGATTACATATGTTAAAGTTTCGACTTTGTGGGGTTCTTTTTTGTGTCAAGTTTGCCGCGCCAAGAACCAGGGCGCGCCAACCTCCCTGTTCAAGTTAGTGTGCACTTAACAAATGTGTAACAAAAAGAAACATGCAAGGTGTAAAGGTTACCCACCAAGGGAGTTAATAATAGTTAAACCAAAGTTAGAGTTTACAGCTTTGCAAAGTCATGTGACTTGCATATCAAAAGTCTAAAATTTTAAATAGACTGAAACCAGGCTTCAGTATTTTCAACATTTTCTGTGTTGGCAGCATTTGAAGCACCCGCGTCAATTGTGTCATTCTCCACATCATCCATGGTTGTATCTTTTTCAGGATTGGCGTCCTCAGCATTTTGGCACGCCAAATCCGTTGTTTCTGCAGCCACATCCTCTTCAAGTGCTATTCTCATTTCAAGAATAGCCTTGGCCTCTTTCTGAGAAAGGTCAGCTGTGAAATCAGCAATTCCCGCGCCAAATTTGGGGCGCCAATTATACACAGGCTCGCCAGCTAGGAAAGTGATGCAATAAGCCTTGATTCCATCATCAAAAGACTCTTTGGCTAGCTTGTCCTTTTCAGCCTTCCACCCTGAAGATTTTTCCTTTGTGAGTTCCTCAACCTCAAGCAAGAGGTTGGTATTCTTCTCCTGAAGAGTCTTTATGAAGCACTCATTATCCTTCACAGCCTTGTCTTGGCGTGCCAAATCAGCCCGAAGGGTGGAGATGGTAGAGTTGGCGGCTTTTTTTCAGATTCAGATTTGTTCAGCTTTGTATTGAGGGATTTCACATCCGTTTTCAGCTTACCAACTTCGCCCTCAAGCTCTTTCATGCGTTTCAAGCCCTCTTCTTTGTTCTTTTCATGCTCAACGTTGAACATGAATAAGTCAAGGGAAGCGCGAGTGGCAATTTTCTGCTTGTCAGCATTCGACCTAGCTATCCATCTTTTATGGTCATTCTCAGAAATAAAAGAATCTCCGAGATGACCAAAAACATTGAACACTCGAAGAGAAGAACACTTTGGCGCGCCAGGAGCAGTAGACACGTCAACATCACCAACTTGGTCTTTTTCTTCCATGTTCCCAACATTACCAGTCTTATGTTTCTTTCTCAAAGGAGGCTGAGAATCTTGTGGAATGTCTTGATTTTTGCCCTTCTTAGCAACATGTTTTTTGGTTGACACATGGATGGTGACTGTTAGATATAATTGCTGATGTTTGTTTATCAGTGTTTAAGTACCAGGAAACTATCAGAGTTTAGCTGGAGGACTAGTCAGAGTTTAGCTGTAGGACCAGTCAGAGTTTGTTAAAGTCTGATGGTCAGAGTTTGCTTAGCAGTCGGTGCAATTCAATGAACATTCTAGAAGCGATATTCTTTGAAAATGGAAAGAAGCAAAGAGATATCGAGATGGCTAAGGAAACGGAACAGAAGACAGAAGCAATTCTTAATTGATTCTGATTGTATAGCTAATTTATAGGAATATCAATTAATGATTGTATGTAGCTGTGTACTATATAAACACAGATAGGTTAACCCTAAAAGGGATGCGAATACGTGAATTATCATTCTTGTAACCTAGCAGCTCTCTGTGATATTTTACATCACTGAGAGAGAAGTTTTTAATTCCATTCAGTTTATTGTTCATAAACAGTGTTCTAATTGTTATTTTCATACCTATACTTGATTATATATTGTGTATTCAGCCTAACAATTGGTATCAGAGCCAAGGCTGTTTAATATATACAGTTTTTGATCCAAACACAAATTATAATCATGGCTGAAAATACCCAGGCAGGTTCTAATGCTCAGAAGGTTCAACCAACTTCTGTAAGTCGATATGAGACAATCAGGGTTCCAATTCTAAGACTAGTGGAATATCCAATATGGAAGGTGAAGATGACCATGTTTCTGGAAGCCACGGATCCAGAATATCTTGATAGAATCAATGATGGTCCTCATATGCCAACAAAACTGTCTCCAGTTGTTGCTGGTCAAGAACAGAAGAGCGTTCCAAAAGAAAAGAAAGATTTGACTCCTGAAGACATCTCATCAATTGCAAAGGATGCAAAGGTTAGACATCTTCTCCATAGTGCTTTAGATAATGTTATGTCTAACAGAGTTATTGGCTGCAAAACTGCCAAAGAGATTTGGGATGCTTTAGAAGTCAGATGTCAAGGAACAAGTGCTATAAAGAAGAACATGAAGACTATTCTTACACAGGAGTATGAACACTTTGATTCGAGACCTGATGAAACTTTGACTGAGACATATGACAGATTCTGCAAACTGTTGAATGATTTATCTCTTGTTGATAAAGAATATGAACTTGAAGAGTCGAATCTCAAATTCCTTCTATCTCTTCCTGAAAGATGGGATTTGAAGGCAACGACAATAAGAGATAATTATGATCTTGCAGAAACATATCTCGATGAAATCTATGGTTTGCTTAAAACTCATGAACTTGAGATAGAGCAAAGAAACAAAAGATCTGGAAAGAAGACAAAATTTGTTGCTCTCAAAGTTGAAGAAAAACTTCTTAAGAAAGAGACATCAAAGAAGAAAGCTAAAGGAAAGGCTTTGGTCATAAACTCTGAAAGTGAGTCATCAAACTCTGATGATGACTCAAACACTGATGTTTCTTCTGAATCTGAGGATGATGAAGAACAAATGATGCAAATGGCTGCTTTGATGGTGAAGACTTTCAAGAAGATGGGTTTCACGAACTTCAAGAAAGGAAAGAGATTCTCAAGGAGAGATTCAAACTCTGAAAGGAAGAATTTCAGAAAGTCTGACAGAAGAGATATCAAATCTGGGAAGAAAGACAAGTCTGAGATCCAGTGCTACAAGTGTAAAGAGATGGGTCACTATGCTCCTGAGTGCAAGAAAGGAAAATTTGAAAAAGAAACTCATCACTAAAGGAAAAGACTGGGCAGACACTTCAGATTCAGATGAGGATGTCAACTATGCTCTCATGGCAACTGTCAAAGAGGAATCTGAATCATCTGAAAATAAGGTACCCCTAACAACTTATGCTTATGATACTGATAATATATCTGAATTGAGAATTTATCTTAAAAGCATACATGTTAGCTATAGGGATCAGACTTTAGAGAATGAGAGAATTAAATATGAGAATCTTAAGCTTAAAGATAGAAATAAATTTCTTGAAGAAGAACTTGTTAACATGCAACAAGTTCAAAAGGAAAGAGATGATGCTGTTTATGTGGAACAGGAGTTGCTTAAGAAATTTAGGCAATTAGAATCTGATTTGGAAAAAGAAAGGAAGGTAATTAAAACCTGGAAAAACTCTAGTAAGGACACACATCAGGTATTTCAAACAGATACAGTTGGGTTATGTTACTGTGAGAAAGATGAACTTAGGTTTAAAGATAAGGTTAAAGTTAGAACACAACTTAAACTTATGAAATTTGTTCCTGAATCCAGTAAGCAAAATTCTGTACTTGAAAAAGAAGCTGTTAAGAAAGAACCAGTAAAAACTTATGTTAAACAGGTGAACGTTGGTTTAATGACAGAGAAACAATTCAAGTATAAGCTCAAAGAGGTAAAGTCTGTTGAAAAACAGAAAGTGTCTAGGAAGAACAGAAATGGAAAAGTAGGCATTAACAGAAGTAATAATCATTTGCCTATCACTGATGCTCCTAGAAAAACATGTCATAATTGTGGTAGTTCTAACCATCTTGCAAGTTTTTTCAAGAAAAACAAAGATATTAATTCTTTACCCTCCATGTCTGGAGTTAAGAATGATTATGTTAGGGTTAGACCACAGACTTTATGCACTCAATGTGGGAGTACTTGGCATTCTATTTATACTTGTAAGAATTATCATGCCATTTATCACAACTATTATGAGTTGAAGCCAAATTTGAAATGGGTTAAAGTTGATTCTGCAAGTATAAACTCTGATATTGTTAGCTTAAACTCTGTTGATAAGAATTCCGCTGCAAAAGCTAACACTGTTAAGAAAGCCAAAGGATCCAAGCAAGTCTGGATCCTTAGATCTAACTCTTTGTAATTGTTTGTGATTGCAGGGCATAAGGGAAAGTACCCTAGTCTTGGACATTGGATGTTCAGGACACATGACTGGAAATAAATCCCTGCTATCAGATTATGAGGAGAAAGCTGGCCCAAAAGTTTCCTATGGAGATGGCAACATAGGACGTACTATGGGATATGGCAATATCAATCTTGGAAGTGTCACTTATGTAGCTCTAGTCCCAGGACTCAAGCATGACTTGCTATCTGTAAGTCAAATCTGTGACAGAGGTTACCATGTAGATTTTCAACCTGAATACTGTGAGGTTATCAGCAAATCTACGGGGAAAGTTGTTCTAGTTGGACACAGACGGAATAATATCTATGAATCAAGTTTGGTAACAAACTCTGAAGGAAAAGCTGTGTGTCTGTCTGCAAAAATGTCTAATGAAGAGAGTTGGAAATGGCATAAGAAGCTCTCTCACCTAAACTTGAACAACATCAATGAGCTAATTCGAAAAGATCTTGTAAGGGGACTTCCAAAGTCAATACTCAGCTTAGATGGTCTGTGTGATTCTTGTCAGAAGGCCAAGCAAAGGAAGTCATCTTTCAAGAGTAAATCTGAATCTTCAGTTGTGGAGCCTTATCATCTTCTTCATATTGATCTATTCGGTCCAGTAAATGTAATGTCACTAGGCAGAAAGAAATATGCTCTAGTCATTGTTGATGATTATACTAGATACACTTGGGTGTACTTTCTAGTAAAGAAGGATGAAACTGCCTTAATTCTGATGGAACATGTGAAGCTGCTGGACAAAGGATCACAGTTTAAAGTGAGAATTATCAGGAGTGATAATGGTACTGAATTCAGAAATGCAACAATGGAAGAATTTTGCAAAGAAAGAGGAGTGAAGCACGAATTTTCTGCACCAGGGACTCCACAGCAGAATGGAGTGGTTGAAAGAAAGAACAGAACTTTAATCGAAGCTGCCAGAACAATGCTTGATGAAGCAAAATTGCCAACTTATTTCTGGGCAGAAGCTGTTCAAACTGCTTGTTTTACTCAAAATGCAACACTGATCAACAGGCATGGGAAAACACCATATGAGATGGTGAAGAATAAGAAACCAAACCTGAAATACTTTCATATTTTTGGGTGCAAATGCTTTGTGTTGAAAACTCATCCTGAATAGTTGACCAAGTTTGATTTAAAAGCTGATGAAGGAATTTTTGTTGGATACCCACTATCAACTAAAGCATTCAGAGTTTATAATCTGAGAACTAAAGTGATCATGGAATCTATACATGTGTCATTTGATGACAAGAAAATAACTGGAATTGAAGATGAAGAAAATCATGATCAACTACGCTTTGAAAATGAAGATCTAAACTCTGATGATGTAAACTCTGACGAAGCAAATCCAACAAACTCTGATGTAGCATACTCTGATCCTCTACTGGTAAACACTGAGGAAATTTCTCAGACAGAAGAAAATAGAGAACCGGTTGAGGGGGAGCATGAAGATACTTCAGCAACATCTCAGAATGATGACTCACATTCAGAAAGTGAGTCAGTTGAAGAATCTAATACAAACTCTGAAAGTTCAAACACTGAGCAGTCCAATTCAGGGGGAGCCTCAGAGAATGCAGATGGTCAACAAGAAAATCAGGAAAGCATGGATCATGGGGGAGAATCCAATAATGATGAAAGAAGCCACTTACCTACAGCAAGAAGGTGGACTCAGGCTCATACACCTGATCTGATAATTGGAAATCCAGATGCAAGTGTGAAAACAAGAAGTGCCACAGCAAATGAATGTTTGTTTCATGCATTCATATCTCAAACAGAGCCTAAGAAAGTGGAAGAAGCTCTTCAAGATGCCAACTGGATAACAGCTATGCAGAAAGAGTTGAATGAATTTGAAAGAAATGAAGTATGGACACTTGTACCTAGACCTAAAAACAGGTCTATTGTTGGTACAAAGTGGGTTTTCAGAAACAAGACTGACAGTGAGGGAGTAATTATAAGGAATAAAGCTAGACTTGTGGCAAAAGGGTATTCACAATAGGAAGGAATTGACTATGATGAAACCTTTGCTCCAGTTGCAAGATTGGAAGCCATAAGAATTTTTCTAGCATTTGCTGCTCACAAGAAGTTCAAAGTCTTTCAGATGGATGTGAAGAGTGTTTTTCTCAATGGGAAACTTGAAGAAGAAGTGTTTGTTGAACAACCACTAGGGTTTGTGGACCCCAAGCATCCAGATTATGTCTACAGGCTTGACAAAGCACTTTATGGACTAAAGCAGGCACCTAGAGCATGGTATGAAACTCTGGCTCAATTTCTTTTAGAAAGTGGGTTCACTAGAGGTACAATTGATAAAACCTTGTTCCATTTCAACACTGGTAATGAGTTGCTCTTAGTTCAAATCTATGTGGATGACATAATTTTTTGGTCTACTAATGACAAACTCTGTAAGAAATTTGCCAAGCTTATGCAGTCCAGGTATCAAATGAGCATGATGGGAGAGCTTAGTTATTTTCTAGGCTTGCAAGTAAAGCAAACAGATGATGGGATTTTTATCAATCAAGCAAAATATACCAGAAATCTTCTCAAGAAATTTGGTATGCTTGATAGTTCATCTGCAACTACTCCTATGGCAACTGCAACAAAGTTAGACAAAGACACAGAAACTTCAGTAGATATGACAAACTACAGAGGCATGATAGGGTCTCTTCTTTATCTGACTACAAGTAGACCAGACATCATGTATGCAACTTGTCTTTGTGCAAGATTTCAGGCAGATCCCACAGAGCCTCATCTAACAGCTGTAAAGAGAATTTTCAAATATCTCAAAGGAACCATAACCTTGGGTTTGTGGTATCCTAGAGAATCAGAGTTTAAGTTAATTGGTTACTCTGATGCAGATTTTGCAGGCTGTAAGATTGACAGAAAGAGTACTAGTGGAAGCTGTCAATTTTTAGGTGACAGATTAGTTTCTTGGTACAGCAAGAAACAGAAATCAATTTCCACATCCACAGCAGAAGCAGAGTATATTGCTGCTGGTAGCTGTTGTGCACAGATTCTGTGGATGAAGAATCAACTGCTGGATTATGGGTTAAGGTACTCTAAAATACCTATTTTCTGTGATAATCAAGGTGCTATTGCAATGACAGGTAACCCAGTACAACATTACATGACCAAGCACATCAGCATAAGGTATCACTTTATCAGGGAACATGTGGAGGAAGGAGATATTGATCTTCATTTTGTGTCTACAGAACAACAGCTTGCAGATATCTTCACCAAGCCTTTGAGTGAAGCTACATTTACAAGACTGGTAAATGAACTTGGAATGATCTCTGGTTTCGACTAGAGATACTGGTTAGACTCAAACTTTACTCATCTATGAAAATTTGCTCATGTTTTTCTGCATATGTTAACTATCATGAAAATCATGTTGATAAACTCTGGTAGCATACTCTGATGGAAGCATACTCTGATGATAAACTCTGATGTTATACTCTGATTGTGTTATTGTCTGAAACATAATGACCGATGAAGAAAATATTTGAAGCATGATTCTCAGTAAGGAATCATGAATCTTTCTGAGTTATATATGATCTAATCTCAAATGTGTGCAGAAACTTTACACAGCATGATACTGTCTCTATATTTATAGCATCTCTTAGTTTATTGATCCTATACACTGAGTCTGTATTAGTTGTTTGCACTTTCTCTCATAAATCATAAACGTTAAATGATGTAAGTCTAAACTCTAATAAATAGTTACTGCTAATTCACCCCTAAGCAAAAGATTCAAAAATATGCACAAATTCCTTTGAGATCATGTTGTGCCTAGGAAGACCCATGAACTTATTGTATGAAATAAGGGCTAAAATTTTCAAATTTTTGGTGACTAGTGCCAACCACTGATTACTGAAAAAGATTAAATAAAAAAAAATTAAAGGGGTGAAAACAAATGAATACAAATAAACACAGAGTTTAGATGAAATCAGAATATGTTTTACATATGAGAGTTTGGGCAACCAGTTTTTACTGATTTATTTTGTGGATTTTATGCACTTTTAGATGCTCTCAATATTTATATTCAGTAAACTCTGCTATTCACACACAAATATTCACAACTGTGCATTTTGAGAAAAGAGATTATTAATGAAGGAGGAGAATTGATAAAAACTGATGAACTGTGTACTCTACGCCGAGGTAATTTATTTTTAATCTCTGATGATTAAAATAAATAAGGGTGTTTCAGACATTTCATAATTATTGAGGAACATTATTTTTGTAAAATAGAGAGTATGATTGATAACGGTTTGTTTGAGTTTTTGAAAATGAAGAAAGGTGTCTAGAAAATAGCAGTAATTAGTGCTTTTTACTGCGCATGCGTGTTGGAAACAACCACGATTTACTGCTGTCAGTTAATACGTATGTGCCAACTGTCCCACTCACACATTATTCGAGTAAGCCTGTTGTGTGTTTTAATGATTAAAACTCTTCAGTTTTAATTCATATTTAATCATTATACACACAACGTTCAAATCTTTTACAGACTTACTCTATTCACAGCACAGTTTCACTTACACATATTCACAAACACTTTTCTGCATCACTTTTTCAAACACTTTCTCGAAGCATAAACTCTGATTTCTTTCAAATATTCTAATGGCAACAACCATGTTTCAGTCTTTTGGTCTCGATTTTGTTCCTAACAAATATGCAGCACCACTATCTACTGAGAACGTCCTAGAGGCGTTTCACTTGTTTCAAAATTTCCTTGTTCAATCAGATATTGGGCTAGCTTTAGTGGAACCAACAAGGTTATCTGGTACTCAAATCAAAGCTTTCTGGGAAACAGGCGTATATGATGATGGAGGTGAATCAGGCACTCCTTCAATTATTTTTGAATTTGCTGATCAAGAGTATGTGGTCACTTCAACCACTATTAGAGATGCTCTTAGGTGTGAAGATTTCAATGCGTTCACCATTTCTGTTGGTGACTCTGATCTTCAGCGTATGATGAGGGAGATTGGTTATTCTGGGCCTTTGGCAAGGACAGGTAATCTGAAGCGACCGTTCTTGAGGAAGGAGTGGAGTTTCTTCTTCGATTGTATTACAAGGGCGTTCGGAAAGAAGTGCACAAATTGGGATGCTATTCCAATCGACAGTCTACAAATTGGGTATTCTCTTCTCTATGGTACTCATTTTGATTTTGCTAGACTTGTTTTGAATAACATAGGTGAAAAGATGACAGAAAATAGGAATGTAGTTTATTTTGCTCGTTTCTGTCAATCAATCTTTTCCTTTTGTGTTGATGGGGTTGAGATAGCTGAGGAGGATGTAATTCCCTCATTTAAATTGCATAAGAAGATATTTTCTGATCTCATAAATAAGGATGTCAAGAAAGGCAATGTTGGTGACTTGATGCTTCCTGCTTCAGTCCAACATTTTTTAAACCCTCAACCACAAGCACAACCAGAATGTGACCAGCCTTTAAACTCTAAACCTCTTCCATCTATATCTCAAAAACCAAAGACTGGGGGTAGGATTAAGCATAGAGCGTTTAAGGCTGTTCTAGCTACTAAACCTCTAAACACTGATGATATTCCAGTATCTGTTGGAACTTCAAGGAGAAAGAAGAGGGCAAACAGACCTGTTTCTGATGCAAATGTGCCTTCTGATGAAACTGAATCTGCTAATGCTAAGAAAAGGAAGCTTGTTGCTGCGTCTCTGTTTGGTGGATTAGTTCCTGACTCTACAAATGTTGAAACAGAGGCTGTGATTGAAGATCATTCTGAAAATGCTACTGCGCCTGAAGAATCCAGAGCAACCACTGATAATAATGATGCTGTTAATGATGATTTTCTTGAACCCATCTTGGAGATGGATATTGAAGATGAAATTGAAGCACATCCCTCTGCTACTCTAGAAGAGTATGGTAGTATTAATGAAACAGAGGATGTGGCAGCTAATCAACCTACACTCATAATAGATGAGTCACTAGCTACTCATACAGAGGTTCTCTCTGTTAATCACCAGGTAATTGAAAAAGGTGAAGAGGTTGATCAGACAGCGAAGGCTGTAGCTGTAGAAAATATTGTTGAGGAAACTGCAGAGAATAATCTTGAAGCAACTGCAAAAATTGTTGTTGAAACTACTGCTGTTGATGCTGAAAATGAAGAAAATGCTCAAGACAATATAAACTCTGAGAAGCTCGCAAATGCTGATGTTCCAGAAACCTTTGCTGAGAACATTTCTCATTCTTCAAATGCTGAACCTTCTGCAAAGTCTGATGATGATCAAGCTGATTCATCTTCTCAAAGACTTTCTGCTCCATCAAATCCAAAGGACATTCAGCATGCCACTGAACTTCACTTTCAGAATATGTACTTTTCCAAGTGGTCAGACAAGGATTGCATATTCACTGATCAAAGGGCTGCTGACTTTGTCACAAAATCTGCTAAGTCAATTGCAAATCCTGAGCTTCTTACACATCTCAAGGCAACTATTGTTCAAGTTAAATCTCTTCACAATCGTTTTGATGACATTTAGAAGTCAGTTACTGGGTTGAGAAATGATGTGGTTGCTCGAGATATGTCACTAAAGCAAGATAAAACTCTGTTTCTTACTCTGGTCAAAGATCAAGAAATTCTCAAAAACAGATTGACCAAGGTTGAAGACAATCAGACTTTAATGTCTGATAAAATGGATTATATTGCTGCTTCGCTTGAATTGCTCACATCAGTATTGATTCCTGATGATGTCAAAAAGGGGGAGAGAGTACTTAAAGACAAATGCAAAAAGTCTCAAACTCTGAGTAGACAGGATGATTCTACTGATGGTGGTGCAAGAGGGGGGAAAGATTTCAAATCTAAATCTACTCTACAGCAAGGAAAGCTGAGATCAAACTCTGATGCTACAAACTCTGAAAGGATAAACACTGGTGCTCAATCTACTTCAAGAGCTAGAAGCTTATTGCTTACTTCTCATCCAGTTACTGATGAAGAGATTGCTGCTCAGTTGTTTCTAGAAGAACATGGTGCTGATGCAACCATAGAAGATATCCAAGCTGAAGAATTGATGCTAGTTGAAGAGCATGTAAAGAATTTAAAGTCTGGGAAGTTGAAGAAAGTCAAGAAAGTTTTAAGGCCAAAGGAGAAAGGAATTGTAATCAAGGAAAATGTAAACTCTCAACAGAGTTTGCAATACTCAAGAAGGCCAGTTGAAGCTAGCTTAGATAAAGGCAAAGGGAAGCTAGTTGAAGAAAATCAGTTATTGAAGAAAGCTCAAACAACCTCTGACAGTGCTCAAGTTGTTCAAACACTGGAATCTGTGACAACCACTGATACTACTCAAGTTGTACAGACTAAATCCTTCTGAACTTCAAAGAACTTTTGCTAAGCCAATCACTGTTCAACATTCTCTGATTCCAGCAAATGTAAATATTCTCCAAAGCAGAATTATCATGGGAAAGGAATCAAGAGATAAATCTGGACTGGGATCTCATAGAGAAAAGAGAGTGAATAACAGTCCTGTGGATCAAACTTCATTAGCTGAACCAGGTGTTGGTGTGATTCAAGAAAATCTTGATGCTTTAGAGTCGGTTCAGTTAATACATCATAAAGGATTGAAGAAGGATTTTCTGTTATACTTCAAGGCTGATGGAAGAGTATATAGAGTTGGTGAAGTTGATATAGGATTAAAGATGAAAGAAGAACTAGAGTATGTACTGTATATACTGAAAGTAAAGAATCAAAGAACTCATCAAGCATCTGAGGTATTAAGAAGCAGAATGGTGAAATCTAGAGCTCTTTGTGGCTTAAAGACTGCTGGTGCTTACATACCGAAGTACAGAGATTATAATGGAAAGCTTGTTGAGATGCAAAGGAACAGTACAAGACTCAGAACAGATCTTGGTATAAAAGTGTTGGAATTTAATCTGGAATCAGATAAATCCTTCATAATAAAGCTAGGAAATGATATGAGGAAGAACATCATTTATGCTCTAAGGGCGGCTATCTACTAAACTGGAGAAAGTGATCCAGAGTTAAGGGAGATAAAGAAGATAATGGTAGCTGAGCTAGAGAGAGCTGAGAGAAGACTACTTATGGACTACATCAGGACTGTACTTGACATTGAAGAGATTAAGTAACTGAAGTCTGTAAGTTTTTAAAAAGTTTTCTATTCTAAGTAAAAGTATAAACTCTGTGATTTTATAAACACTGCATTTGTTATATGTTTTGACATCATCAATTATCTGTTAACTTGTACATTTTAGTATGAACAAGTTGGGGGAGATTGTTAGATATAATTGCTGATGTTTGTTTATCAGTGTTTAAGTACCAGGAAACTATCAGAGTTTAGCTGGAGGACTAGTCAGAGTTTAGCTGTAGGACCAGTCAGAGTTTGTTAAAGTCTGATGGTCAGAGTTTGCTTAGCAGTCGGTGCAATTCAATGAACATTCTAGAAGCGATATTCTTTGAAGATGGAAAAAAGCAAAGAGATATCGAGATGGCTAAGGAAACGGAACAGAAGACAAAAGCAATTCTTAATTGATTCTGATTGTATAGCTAATTTATAGGAATATCAATTAATGATTGTATGTAGCTGTGCACTATATAAACACAGATAGGTTAACCCTAAAAGGGATGCGAATACGTGAATTATCATTCTTGTAACCTAGCAGCTCTTTGTGATATTTTACATCACTGAGAGAGAAGTTTTTAATTCCATTCAGTTTATTGTTCATAAACAGTGTTCTAATTGTTATTTTCATACCTATACTTGATTATATATTGTGTATTCGGCCTAACAGTGATAGTGGATGTTTTTTGTTGCGCAGAAGAAGTGCTTCTAGGCGTGCCAAATAGGTTGGGAACTCCTGTCATACCTGCGATAATAATGAAGGCCATGCAAAGTAGGTGAAGATGAAAATGGAAGTATGACATAAAATGAGTAATCAGTAGTTGAACACATTGGAATAAACATATAACATAGAGCAGCAATATCACAATTTAACAAGAAAGTGTACAAAATTATGGACAAGTAGTGGTCGTAAGGGTGTAAAGAGGAAAAGTCTTGGCGCGCCAAGATGAAGTTTTACCTTCCTCTTCATTATCAATTTCAATTTGCTTGCCTTTGCCTTTTGTTAATTTTTTCTTTGGAGAAGGCTCAGATGCACCAGCATCCGAGGGTAAAAAACCATGTTTCTTTAAGTTATCAAATGTAACTAAACCATTTAGTTTTCTTCCTAATTCTAACAGTGCTAGAACTTTTGTGCATTTTATCAAATGAGGAGGTTCTAGTGCAGGTTCTTGATGTTATTTTATTACATAAATTTATAATATTATTTGTAAATATATATTTTTAATACATATTTGTAAAAATATTATCGAAAATTTTAATATTTCAATACATTTACTTATTTAACTTTAATCTTATTATTAATTAAAATTACATGAAAACATGACACGAAAAGTACACGAACACGAAATTACACGAACTCCAAAATGAGAAGTTTTGGGTTTAACATTTAGGGACACGAAAGCACACGATACGAAAGAATTGTCAAGTATAAAGATACTCATGAATCAGTTTAACACGTTTCTAGGAAAACCCATCCTCCAATTTTCGAAAAAAAAAACAAATAAGTTTGATATATTAATACGTTTTACTATAAGCACATAGACAAATATATTATTGAGTGCCGAAATGTGCCATATTTTTCACATATCTTGTTTTGAGCATTTTCTTCTTGAAAGTTCAAATCTATCTATACTCTTTATTAAAAGCAGAAACCTCCTTTAAATGGTATGTCATGTATACCGCGGTATACATATAATTATTAATATCTTAATATATTTAACTTAATTTCAAATTAATATATATAATAATTATTATTTAAAATAAAATTAAATCTTTATTAAAAGTAGAAAACCCTCTTAATGATATTGTATAGATATATACCGCGAGATACATATAATTATTAACTTAATATAATTCACTTACCTTCAAATTAATATAATTATTATTTAAATTCGAGTATGTTAATATTAACAACTGAGGATATATTGATAATTTGAATTTATTCATCAATATTAATTTTTATATAATGGTGTATCTTCTAATATATTAATATAAATCAATAACACAATTAATGTATCTCTAAAATTACTTCTAAGAACTCTATATTTATAACAATTACCTCTTATACTATAAGTTATCTAAGAACCTTACATTAATATAATTATCATCTTTCTTACTATAACGGATGAGCATTTCATCTGCGCCACCTTATCTCGATATGTTCCCCATTCCTTTCGGGTCAAGAATTTGGAGAATTTTTCAGGTTCGGACAGGACCGGGAAGAAGTATAAAAGCAATTCACGATCGGGAATATGTACTTTTATTAAAAGTGTAAACCTCCTTTAAATGGTACGGTATGTGATATCCATATAATTATTAATATCTTAATATATTTAGCTTCATTTCAAATTAATATATATAATAATTATTATTTAAAATCAAATTAAATCTTTATTAAAAGCAGAAAACTCTCTTAATGGTATTATTTAGATATATATCGAGAGATACATATAATTATTAATTTATTTAACTTAATATAATTCTCTTAACTTCAAATTAATATAATTATTATTTAAATTCGAGTATGTTAATATTAACAATTGAGAATATATATTAATAATTTGAATTTATTTATCAATATTAATTTTTATATACCAATATATCTTCTAATATATTAATCTAAATCAATAATACAATTAATGTATCTCTAAAATTACCTCTAAGAACTCTATATTTATAACAATTATCTAAGAACCTTATATTAATATAATTATCATCTCTTTTACTATTACGGATGGGCATTTCATCTGCGTCACCTTATCTCGATCTGTTCCCCATTCCATTTGGGTCAAGAATTTGGAGAATTTTTCAGGTTCGGGGAAGAGCGGGAAGAAGTATAAAAGCAATTCGCGGATTGGGAATTCTATTAATAAGGAAAATTGCTTTTGTTGGAACACAATGGTATCAAAGCCAAATTTTGGTTATTATAATATAACTAAATTAATTGATTTCATTTCAAACTCGGATTCGATTTGCTTCAATAACAAAATGAGATATTTCATTTGGTATTATTGTACAATTGGCTTTTGTATTTGGTACCACTCGAAGTTTTTTACTTCGAAGTGGCACAATTATGCTTTGACTTCGTCCACACAATATCACTCCGTTAAGCAAACTTTAATCGATCATTACAAAATTATAAGATTTTTTCATTTGATACAACTCTACAAATTTTGGCATCCAAGTAACACCATTTTAATTTGCGCTTCAGCTCCTAAATACCACTTTTTTAATAAGTCCGGTGAATTTGTTCAAACTACTTAGTTTAATGGCTCTCAAAATATTGTTGGGTATATCTTTGCCCACAAAAAATAAGGAGTGATTCATCAAATTCATTAATATAGTGGTACTTTGGAGTTGAAACTCAAAGTAGAGTGATGTCACATGAAATTCAAAAATTTATCTAATGTAAAATTTCATAAATTTATAACGATCGATTAACGACATGGTATTTTTGTGAATGAAGTAAAAAATATAATGATGCAACTTGAAAGTCAAAAGTTTCAAGTGGTACCAAATGAAAAGTTAATTGTATAGTGGCATCAAATTAAATATCTCTTACATAGTTACACAAGTTATTTATTTATTTAAATTTCATTTATTTGATTTCACTCAGGATTCGATTCTCTGTAATTACATAATTTAATAATATTTATTTATTATCAACTTTCATCTTAATTTCATGTTTTAATTTTATACAACTACATATCTAAATAATATTTATTATTATGGGCTTGATGTCGCCCTGGGTGACCTGAGGTAACTACACGAGATTACAATAGTTTTTCATATTAATGCACAAGGGTACTATTGTAAATTTAGGGAGTGTTTTTTAAATTTACAAAATTGCCACTAAAATTCTCATGCATTTTCTTTTAACCTTAGGTAAGTTCCCAAGGTTATCCTTAGGAAAAGTTTTCTCTATTATTATTACTATTCTATATTTTAAATTTTATTTTCAGTAATTTAATTTTTATTCTCGATCTGTGCTTCACACGGGTTAGTACTAATTAAAACGCAAGTTTAGTCGGTATTTTCTAGCTATTTGCAAAACGTTACATAGTGTGATATTTTGGATCTTTTTTTTAAGAAAAATACTAGAGTCTTCAAATCCGTTCCTAAATGTCACGTGTCAAAATTTTATTGGTACTAATTTAATTAAGGGTCATGTCAACAACAGCCCTAAGGGCTATGGTTAAGAATTATATTATATCTATATTGTCATTAATATACGTACGCCTATTTTCATAACTACATTCATAATTTTGATTCATTTTTATAAATACAACTTGATTTCATTGAAAATTTAGCAATCAGCATTTATAATTTTCTAATCTATACTCTTTATTAATAAGCAAAACAATGTGAAAATGGCGCGCGGTACTAAAGTACCAAAGTACCAAAGTACCAAATTTGGTTATCACTTAACCCGGGTTCGATTCCTCGCAACTACATAATTATACAAGATTTATTTACTTTAAATTCTTTAGCTTCATCCAGGGTTCGATTCCTTACAACTACGTAATTATATAAGATTTATTTATTACTTTAATTTCAATAGTTTCATCGATGGTTAGATTCTTTGCAGCTACGTAATCATACAAGATTTATTTACTTTAATTTAATACTAATATTTTAATGTTGACTCATGCTCGGCCCGTGCTTGGCACGGGTTATAAGCTAGTATCTTATAATTTTGGAAAGCTATTACTAATATTAAATGTTTAAACATGAAAAAGATAAGATAATTCAATGCTTAAACATAACTCTTAGGGTCATGGTTAACATTTCTCTTTAATTAATTATGATGAACCCTCTACATTGACATAAATTTCACCAATTAAAATCTCTCAAAATGCCACGTTACCCGTGTTATGTCATTCCAGAACTTTATTTGAAAACGCTTTTGAAAAATGCCACGTTAACCGTGTTATGTCATTCCAGAACTTTATTTGAAAACGCTTTTGAGTATGTAACATTACTTTTTTTTTTAAAAAAAATAGTATCATTTAGAACATTTCATCTTACAAATGTTTCATATAGAAACATTTCTCGATATTAACTTTGAAGTAAATCCTATATATTATAATTCGAGAGGCAATTACCAAGAACTTGTCTTGAGAATATGATTAGATCTAAGAATTCATATGAAATGTTTTGTGACAGGTTCAGAATCAAGCCACAGGGTGTATGATTTTGTTTTTCTATCACATCCGCCATATTTTCTAGGAAGTCTGATCAATTAAACACACTAATATCATCCACTTTATTTTTGACAAGAGAGCGAGGAAATGCTGCTGACGTCATTAATATATACTTGTATTACCTGCCCTCATGTTGCATGAGGTTGAGAGTTTAATTCTTCATAAATATTACTGTTTGGGAGTAGGTAGTAAATGGTAATCCGATGTGGATATGTGGTCGTTGTAACTTGTACCTAGCTACTTATTGTTTGGTGTGCTGGTGGTGTGCTGGTGGTGTGCGGAGGTGGACGTTGGATGCGTTAGGTGCCCGTTTTACAGTGTTGACTGGTTCATGGTTGCTCGTAAAAAAGTAGTCACGGTTGCTGGTAACGGTGTAGATAATGTCAAGTCTGTATTAGAGTGGCGACTCAATTTTAATAAATGATCGGTATTGTAAATAGAGAAATGCTAAAGTTACCAAAAACCATCACAAAATCGTTTCTAAATTACTTCGATGTATCCTAAAAATGAAGATAGTGGAGAAAATAGTGGGTGTAATAGTGATTTATATTGTTATAGAATAGAGATAGTGGAGAAAGTAGTGGGTGTAATAGTGTTTTATATTATTAAAAGTTACTATTTTTGGAATGTATAGAAATTTATGAGACATCCCAAAATAAAAAGTGTATAAAAATGAATGTTACGGAAGGGAGTACCAAACATTGTACAAGAGCTTTAATCATATAGGCCCTATAATTAATTTTAAGTCTGGTGGGGCGACAACTGATAAGAAAATGTCAGAAGAGGAAATTGTTTGCTGGTTGGACTGTCAACCACCTCTTATTATTAATTAAAAACGACACGAAAATTACAGGAATACGAAATTACACAAACTTCAAAATGAGAAATTTTGGGTTTAACATTTAGGAACACGAAAGCACACGATATGAAAAGAATTGTCAAGTATAAAGATACTCATGAATCAGTTTAACACGTTTCTAGGAAAACCCATCCTCCAATTTTCGAAAAAAAAACAAATAAGTTCGATATATAAATACGTTTTACTATAAGCACATAGAAAAATATATTATTGAGTGCCGAAATGTGCCATATTTTTCACATATCTTGTTTTGAGCATTTTCTTCTTGAAAGTTCAAATTATGATGAAAAGGGCCTACACCCACCCAGTTGTCATCTATGATCAATGGATAACCTGCAAGAGAAAAAGAAGATTGGCAGGATATTCTGTCTGATACCCTATCATAATAAAATTAGAGTCCACACAATATCTTCGAATACACTTTCATTTTTTTCTATCTATCTCTAGCCTTATAGCATATTACAAGAAAAGTGATTCTAGATTTTCCATTATAAAGCTTATCCAGTTGCACTGCCTTTTATATATCTTTGGTCATCTTATTCGACTAATTTTTAGAACTAAAAAAGATGAGAGCTGAGCTAATTTTCATCCCTTCGCCTGGAGTTGGTCATCTGGTATCTAGCATTGAGGTTGCGAAGCTCATTGCTAGTCGGGATGAGCAGATTTCCATCAGCATCTTGATAATGAAGATGCCTTTTGACTCGGGAATAGTAGCATTCACTCAGAACCTCAAGAAAGATGCACCTGAACGCATAGCCTTTATAGACATCCCTGATTTAGATGACACCACCAGGACAGAGCTCATGTCTTTACCACAGACGTCTTTCTTCACTTCCTACATAGAGAGCCAGCGGACACTGGTGAGAGATATTGTTGCAACAATTTTGGAACAGTCCGAGTCTGCTAAGATTGGTGGATTTGTTATTGACATGTTCTGCACCTCAATGATAGATGTGGCAAATGAATTCAATGTCCCAGCATATGTATTCTTCACTTCTGGTGCTGCTTTTCTTTCTCTAATGTTTTTTATTCAAACTCTCAAAGACAACGAAAGCAAGGAAATTTCTGAGTACAAGGATTCAGACGTTGAACTCTCTATTCCTGGTTTCATCAACCCGTTACCTGTTAAGGTTTTGCCTTCCATGATGGTTACTAAGGATGGGTCTGCCTTCATTGTAGGTATAGCCCGAAGGTTACGAGAGGCCAAAGCTATCTTGGTGAACACAGTGTGGGAACTGGAAGCCCATTCTATCAAGTCCCTTGCTGATGATGAAAACACCCCTCTGATTTACCATGTAGGCCCTATAATTAGTTTTACGACTGGTGGGGAGACAACCGATAAGAAAAAGTCTGAAGAGGACATTGTTTGCTGGTTGAACTGCCAACCGCCTCTTTCTGTAGTTTATCTGTGCTTTGGCAGTTGGGGGAGCTTTAATAAAGAGCAAGTAACTGAGATGGCACAAGCATTGGAACTCAGCGGACAACGTTTCTTGTGGTCTCTACGACGCCCATCTCAAGAGACGGAAAAAATGAAGCCGCCAACAGACTATGAGGATTTCAATGAGGTGTTGCCTGAGGGATTCTTGGAGCGTACATCAGGAATAGGAAAGGTAATTGGATGGGCGCCGCAGGTGACTATCCTTTCCCATTCATCTGTAGGAGGATTTGTATCCCATTGTGGATGGAACTCTACATTAGAGAGCATATGGTATGGCGTTCCAATGGGTACTTGGCCTCTGTATGCTGAACAACAGATCAATGCTTTTCAGTTAGTGAAGGAATTAGGAATTGCAGTGGAGATTAAAACGGACTACGGAAAAGACCATTTTACTAATACTGAATCAGCAGAAGTTTTGACAGCCGATGTGATAGAAAGGGGTATAAGATGTCTGATGGATGGAGAAAGTCAAGTAAGAAGTAAGATGAAAGAAATGAAAGGCAAATGCAGAGAAGCCACTGGTGGGGCTGGCTCCTCTTACACTTCCCTTGGACAGTTTATTGGCGCTGTCATGGACAACATCCAGGAAGAAGCTTTTAATTAAATCAGTAACAATAATATTTCAGGAGCCTGCAAGTAAGGAGCAAATCGAAGCCCTATAAAACATGACCTCAGGGTTATTAAAGCAGCCTATATTTTAGCTAGTTCTTTCCTGTTCTAGTAAATCTGATAACTTAAAATCTACTCTTTATAATCCCTTTTTTTATGTAAGAAATCCGTTGTAATGGATAGACAAGTCCTTTCCGGTTAGTAGTTAATACTAGTCTATAACCCGTTCGAAGCACGGATTGAGAATAAAAATTAAATTATTAAAATAAAATTTAAATATTGAGTATAAAAATAATTAATAAATATTAATTTAAATATGTTGATTTGTAGAATTCAATATGAAATTTAAATGAAAGTCTATAATAAATAAAAACTATTTAATTAAATAGTTATGATAATCGAATCTCGGTGAAATTTAATAAATAAATAACTTGTATAATTATGTAGTAGCAACAACAAATTCAACCTGGGTTTTAGTACTATTGTGTTTCAATGAAAAGAAATTTCCAAACTATTTTTATATATCTGGTCAATCCTGCTCGAACCCGAACAATTCCCCAAATTCCCGACCCGATTGGGGTGGTGAACATATCGAGATCGAGCAGATGAAAATACACATCCGTAATAGTAAAAGAGATAGTAATTACTCTCTCCGTCCCATAATAACCGTCCCATATTTGTGATGAGTTTACTTTTAGTACATAATTTTTTAAGTGTTTAACTATGATATTTACCCCTCCTCCCCTTCAAACAATCCTCCCGATATCAGTTCAAACACCAAATTGTTGGTAGATTTCTAGTATACAACTTGACTATTGTTGACAATTAATTTAATCTTATAGTGATAATTATATTTATTTTGAATTGAACTAATTACGCATTAAACTAATTAAACTAATAATTATATGTGTATATCGCGGTATACATAACATATCATACCTTTAAGATGTGTTAAGAGGGGGTTATGTTTTTAAAAAGTATAGATTAGTTTATATTTTAATAATAATAATTAAATAAATTTGGAATTAAGCTAACAATATTTTTAAAACTAATTAAGTTAATAATTATGTGTATATCACATTATATATGACATAACAAACTATTAAGAAGGATTTCTGCTTTAAATTCAAAGATTAATTTTTAATTAAATAATAATTAATAAGAAATTAAATCAACTATATTAAGCTAATTAAACTAATAATTATATGTACATTGCGGTATACATGACATACCATACCATTAAGAGGGGTTTCTGCTTTTAATATAGAAAATATAGATTTCTTAAGTTTATCGGTTACCAACTTACCATTATGCGTATTAAAAATTTTTAGGAGCAAAAAGACATTGTATGGAAACAATGTAGTATTTTTTATGGAGTTTACTTTTAGTACTATGATACTTCAGGATTTACCATCCCGATATCAATTCAAACACGTTGCTAGTAGATTTCTAGTATGTAACTTGACTATTGTTGGCAATTAATTTAATTTAATAGTAATAATTATAATAATTTCCAATTAAACTAATTATGTATTAAACTAATAATTATATGTGTATATCGTAGTATAGATGACATATCATACCTTTAAGAGAGTAACGCTTTTAAAAAGTATAGATTAGTTTTTATATTAATAACAATTTTAAAACTAATTAAACTAATAATTATATGTATATCTACATGACATATCACACCATTAATAGGGGTTTCTAGTTTTAGTAAAGAGATTAATTTTTAATTTAATAATAGTTAATTTGAAATTAAATCAATTATATTAACCTAATTAAATTAATAATTATATGTATACTGCGTTATACATGACAGGGTTTCTGCTTTTAGTGTACAGTATAGATATTTTTGATGTCCGTAATACAATGTACTCATCCTTTAAATTATAAATTTTGAATTCCTATCAACATTTTACACCCCTACCATATCCAAGACTTCGTAAAAAAATTACATAAAATGTCATCCAAAACTTTACATTTAATTATAAAAAATGTCATTGAAACATAAAAAAGGTAACTCTCGTAGAAAGTGTTACGGCTCATTTGGCACATTAGTACACCTGCACGGATTTAATACATCTATACTCTTTATTAAAACATGTATACCGCGGTATACATATTATTTTTATCTTAATTATCTTAATAATATTATTAATATAAAACACCCTCTTAATGGTATATCATGTATACCGCGGTATACATATTATTTTTATCTTAATAATTATCTTAATATTATTAATATAATTCTAAATAAATATAATAAAATTTATTATTAAATTAAAAACCTATACTTACTCTTTATTAAAAACATCTGTTATTGGTATGGTATGCCATGTATACCGCAGTATACATATATTTATTATCTTAATAATCTTAATATAATAACATAATTCTAAATTAATATAATATGATTTATTATTTAATTAAAATTTAATTTTTATTACTTTATTAAAATAAAAAAACCCACTCTTAATAATATAGTATGTCATATACAGCGGTAAACATATAATTATTATATTAATAGGGTGAGGTTCAAAATTATTTTATATAATTAACATAATTCTAAATTAATATAAATAAGATTTATTATAAAATCAAAATCAGTTATCCAACTTAATGTTCTCATATGTTGATATGTTATGTATACCGCCGTACACATATAATTTGATTGAGATTAAAAGATTTTTTATATTACCTATTATTTTATAAGTTACTTTCGATCAGTACAATCCCTATCTCTCTTACTTCTAACAATTATAAAAATTATAGAGGGGTATTTTATCCGTTCCGTCGATCTTATTCTGTTCTCACGCCCCATTCAGGACAGGAATTTGAGACATTATTCGTGTTCAGGACACATGAACAGAGAGAAGAGAAGTATAAAAATAACTCGGGGATTGGTGGCGGGAACGAAGAAAAGTACATAAAAATAATTCGGGATTGGGGACTTGATTGATAAGGAAAACTCTTTTTCGTTGGAACACAATAGTACAAAGCCAAATTTGGGTATCTCTCATACTTCTAACAACTACATATGAGTATTTTATCCGTCCCGTCGATCTTGCTATGTTATCCACCCCATTCGGGACGAGAATTTAAGAAATTATTCGCGTTGAGGACAAAAACAGAGAGAAGTATAAAAACAACTCGGGGATTGATGGCGGGAATGGAAAGAAATAAAATAAAATTATTCGGGGGATCGGGGACTTTATTGATAAGGAAAACTCTTTTTCGTTGCAAAATAATAGTACAAAGCCAAATTTTGGTTAGTACGATATATCTAAATTAATTGGTTTCATTCCAAACTCATGTTCGATTCGCTGCAACTACATAAAAAATAATTCGGGATTGGGGACTTGATTGATAAGGAAAACTCTTTTTCGTTGGAACACAATAGTACAAAGTCAAATTTGGGTATCTCTCATACTTCTAACAACTACATATGGGTATTTTTATCCGTCCTGTCGATCTTGCTATGTTCTCCACCCCATTCAAGACGAGAATTTAAGAAATTATTCGCGTTGAGGACAAGAACATAGAGAAGTATAAAAACAACTCGGGGATTGATGGCGGGAATGGAAAGAAATATAATAAAATTATTCGGGGGATCGGGGACTTTATTGATAAGGAAAACTCTTTTTCGTTGCAAAACAATAGTACAAAGCCAAATTTTGGTTAGTATCATATATCTAAATCTATCGACATAATTAAATAATATTTATTTATTATAGAATTTCATATTAATTTCATGTTAAATTCTCTGCAAGTACATATTTAAATAAAACTTATAAATTATTTATATTCTCAATATTTTAAATTATTTTTTTAGTAATTTAATTTTTAGTCTTGATCCGTGCTTCGCACGGGTTATGAGCTAGTACATATAAATACACACATCATCTATCCCTTTTTCCCCAATTCAAATTTTAAATACCATTCTCCCAAATCAATTCAAATTTTGAAATGCGTTTTCTTTTTCTCTATACTAATTGAATGAGTAATAAGTTGGAAGAAACTTAGCAATTTTGCGACCGACAATTGTAATTAGAATAGAAACTATACATCGAGTCTGACCTGTCTAAATTTCTTTTGTCGGTACAATCAAGATATACTAACGCATTTTTTTCTTGAAATTATGATAAAAAGGGCCTACACCCTGTGGTCATCTTTGATCAATGGGCAACCTGCAAGAGAACAAGAAAAACGAAATAGAGTAACTAAATTGAAGAAAATTAGAGTCCACATAATATCTTCAAATACAAATGCATTTTTTCTATCTATCCTCTAGCCACGTATGAATCTTAGCTTTTCTTATAATGTCCACAAACATCTCTGTCTAGATTGGCAGTGAGTTTATGGCATTATTACAAGGAAAGTAATTCTAGAGTTTGTAGTAGTAAAGCTAATTCAATTGCATCCCGTTTTTTTTTAATCTTTGGTCATCTTATTCCACCAATTTTACAAGTAAAAAAGATGAGAGCAGAGCTAATATTCATCCCTGCGCTTGGAGTTGGTCATCTGGTATCTGCCTTTGAGTTTGCGAAGCTCCTTGTTTGTCGAGATGAGCGGATTTCCATCAGCATATTGATAATGAAGTATCCTACTGACTCCAGCAAAGGCTCGTTGGCTCAGAACCTTAAAAAAGAGGCTCCTGAACGCATAGCCTTTGTAGACATCCCTGAGTTAGATGAGACCACTCGGACAGAGCTCATGTCTTTGCCACGGAAGTCTTTCTTCACTTCCTTCATGGAGAGCCAGAGGGCACTGGTAAAAGATGTAGTTACAACAATTACGAAACAGTCCGAGTCTGCTAAGCTTGGTGGATTTGTTATTGATATGTTCTGTGCCTCAATGATAGACGTGGCCAAAGAATTCAATGTCCCATCATATGTATACTTCACTTCTGGTGCTGCTTTTCTTTCCCTCAAGTTTTACGTTCAGAATCTCAAAGACAATGAAAGCAAGGAAATTTCGGAGTACAAGGATTCAGACGATGACCTCTCTATTCCTGGTTTCATCAACCCGGTACCTGTCAAGGTTTTGCCTTCTGTGATTCGTTCGAAGGAGTGGTCTACCTTCATCATAGCTATAGCCAGAAGGTTACGAGAGGCCAAAGCTATCCTGGTGAATACATTTTGGGAACTGGAATCCCATGCTATCAAGTCCCTTGCTGATGATGAAAACACCCCTCTGATTTACCATATAGGACCTATAATCAATTTTAAGTCTGGTGGGGCGACAACTGATAAGAAAATGTCAGAAGAGGAAATTGTGTGCTGGTTGGACTGTCAACCACCTCTTTCTGTAGTGTATCTGTGCTTTGGCAGTATGGGAAGCTTTGATCCAGAGCAAGTAACTGAGATAGCACAAGCATTGGAACTCAGTGGACAACGTTTCTTGTGGTCCCTACGACGCCCATCTCAAGAGAAGGAAAAAATGCAGCCGCCAACAGACTATGAGGATTTCAATGAGGTGTTGCCAGAGGGATTCTTGGAGCGGACATCAGGAATAGGAAAGGTAATTGGATGGGCGCCGCAGGTGACTGTCCTTTCCCATCCATCTGTTGGAGGATTTGTATCCCATTGTGGATGGAACTCTACATTAGAGAGTGTATGGTGTGGCGTTCCAATGGCTACTTGGCCTCTGTCCGCTGAGCAGCAGCTCAATGCTTTCCAGTTAGTGAAGGAACTAGGAATTGCGACAGAGATTAAAATGGACTACAGGAAAGACAATCTGATTAACAATGAAGCAGCAGAAGTTTTGACAGCAGATGTGATAGAAAGGGGTATAAGATGTGTGATGGATGGAGAAAGTGAAATAAGAAGTAAGATGAAAGAAATGAAAGACAAATGCAGAGAAGCCACACTCGAGGCTGGCTCATCTTATACTTCCCTTGGACAGTTTATTGACTCTATCATAGATAACGTCCAGGATGGGGGTTTTAATTAAATCAGTAACAATAATATTTCTGGAGCCTGCAACTGAGGAGCAAATCGAAGTCCTATAAACATGACCTCATGGTAATTTAAGCTAGTTTGCTGTTCTAGTAAAACTCAGAACTTGAAATCTACTATTTATAATCCCTTCTTTTCAGTAACCAATCCGTTGTAATGGATAGACAAGGCCTTTCCGGTTACTGGTTTATATATTTTTGATGTATGTAATACAAGGTACTCATATAGTACATTTCAATTTATGATCTATGTTGTTTTTCTTGGATTAATGCATGGATTCATTTTTCAATCGTTCAAGTTATTTATACACGGTTTGGGACGCGAAACTTAATTAGTTTTCTGATACAGCCTACCAGAATCCAAAAGTTTGATATCCAAACCAAACCAGCCAGACTTAAACAGTTTGGTTCAGCCAATTTCTGTTTTAAACCGATTATCTGTAAGAAGATGAAGATCTAGAAAGAAAACAAAGCTGACCACTGCAATATAAATTCAAATTTCAGGCCATCAACTGAGTAAATTGAATAATGGAGTAATTAAACTACCCACTTTTCGAAATTTGAACGAGAAAATTCGAAAAGCAGGAAACTAGGTTGGTGGCCAGACAAAGTTATTGTAGATATTTTGGTGATCAATGATTGGACCAATCTTTGAATCTCAGAATTCAGATGTTTCTTTATGTTGTGTGAATGGAATCAAATGGAATAAGATGGAATAGATGAAATTAAAGTTAAATAATGGGAGTTCAAGCGAAGATTTGAAAAAAAATGAGATAGTGCAAAATTGGGAAGAAAATGAATGATTTCTCGGGTGTTTAAATTATAATATAGGTGGTTAATAAGGTAATGAGCTAAATAATGAAAGATGTGAATATCTAATTATTTTATACTCTAAATCTCATTTCATTCCATTTCAATCACCTCAACCAATAGTTTTATACTCCTAACAGCAATCCACGGATTTCACAAATTTATTTTACTATAATTATTTTTTAAATTTGATGTTGCAAGTTAATAATTAACTAGCATGGTAGTTCATGCAAAGCACGTGCACCATTTTAATTCATATAATTCGGTTGTTTTGAGTTTTAAAAAAGGATGACTCTTAATTAATTTTTAGAACATTATATGTTATCAGTTTACGGACATTCATAATAACCTAAACATCTTGCGTGAATTTAATTTATGATCATAACAGTAAAATCACGCTTAAAAATTTTAAAAACATAACTTTAAAAGACTGAACAATACGTAATTTGAAAAATCTAACCCTGAGTTGGAAAATTCACGTGTTTATATATATAGTTAAGTGCTAAAATAAGAACATGTAATGAAATGAGAATTTCGAACTAATTTCATAATTTTATTTTCATACTTATAGTTAATCGTTGCCACACATTCAATTCTAATTTACATCTCCACCTCCACCCTTTTGTCCCTTCATTTTCGGTGACTTTTAACACCATCTCCTACAATACATCCCCTTGTCACCGTCTTTTTTTGTCTGTACATTCCGTTTGTCATTATCGTTTATGATACACTGTGTGAGTGTGTCTAAACCATCCACATTCTGCAATATCTTCTTGTCACCAAATCGATCACCACTCGGACAATAACTTATGAAAATGTTTTTCATCGAATTCCATCCATATTCCCGACCACACTTCATGTGACTCATTCATCTCATACTTCGTCCTCTCTCAATGCCCATCAGTCTCATTTTCACCCACTCTACCAGCGGCAACAAGGCCATCATCACCAGCACCTTCGAACACTAACAAAATTTAAAATCTTGAATATTCTAGTGATTTGCCTTCAAAATATTTAGTAATTTGGGTTTAAATTTTGGTAACTTGAGTTAAATTTTCAGCGATTTGGCTTTGATTTTGGTGATTTCAGCGGTGTAATGGTGTCAATGTGGTTATAGACAGTTAAAATCTTGATGATTTTGATAGTGGTGCGTGGTAATGACGGTGTGATAGTGATGATGTTGTTATGATTGTAATAGTTGTGTTAGACATGTGTAATAGTGGTTGTTAGATATAATTGCTGACGTTTGCTCATCAGTGTTTAAGTACCAGGTACTCAACAAAGTTTAATAGAAGCCAGTCAGAGTTTGATAAAGTCTGACGGGGTGAAGAGTTTATTAACTGTCGGTGCTAATATGAAGATTCTAGAAGCAATATATCTTGAAGATGGAAAGAAGCAAGATATATTGAGACAGTTAAGGAAACGGAACAGAAGACAGAAGCAATCCTAAATTGATATAATTTGTATAGCTAATTTATAGGAATATCAATTAAAGATTGATTCTATGTAGCTGTGTATTATATAAACACAGATAGGTTAACCCTAAAAGGGATGCGAATACTGAATACATTATTCTTGTAACCTAGCAGCTCTCTGTGATTCTTTAACATCACAAAGAGAAGAGTTATTTTATATAATTCAGTTATTGATTCATAAACAGTGTTCTTAAGTGTTATTATCATATTAATATTGATTATATATTGTGTATTCGGCCTAACAATTGGTATCAGAGCCAAGGCTGTTTAATATATACAGTTTATCGATCTAAACACAAGTATAATCATGACTGACAACTCTCAGGAAGGTTCTAATGCAGGTTCTAATGTTCAGAAGGTTCAACCTACTTCTGTGAGTCGATATGAGACTATCAGGGTTCCAATTCTAAGACCAGTTGAATATCCAATATGGAAGGTGAAGATGACTATGTTTCTGGAAGCCACAGATCCAGAATACCTTGACAGAATCTATGATGGTCCTCATATGCCAACTAAATTGTCTCCTGTTATAACTGGTCAAGAACAAAAGACTGTTCCAAAAGAGAAGAAAGACTTAACTCCTGAGGACATCTCATCAATTGCAAAAGATGCAAAGGTTAGACATCTACTCCACAGTGCCTTAGATAATGTCATGTCTAACAGAGTTATTGGCTGCAAGACTGCCAAAGAAATTTGGGATGCTTTAGAAGTCAGGTGTCAAGGAACTAGTGCTATAAAGAAGAACAGGAAGACTATTCTAACACAGGAGTATGAACACTTTGATTCTAGATCTGATGAAAGTTTGACAGATACTTATGACAGATTTTGTAAATTGTTGAATGATTTGTCCCTGGTTGATAAAGAATATGAACTTGAAGAGTCAAATCTCAAGTTTCTATTATCACTGCCTGAAAGATGGGATTTGAAGGCAACAACAATTCGAGACAATTATGATCTTGCAGAAACAGATCTTGATGAAATCTATGGGTTGATCAAAACTCATGAATTGGAGATAGAACAAAGAAACAAAAGATCTGGAAAGAAGACAAAATCTGTTGCTCTTAAAGTTGAAGAAAAGCCTGTCAAGAAGGAATCATCAAGAAAGAAAGCCAAAGGAAAGGCCTTAGTCATTAAGTCTGAAAGTGAGTCATCAAACTCTGATGATGGCTCAAATACTGATGATGAAGCTTCTGATTCTGAGGATGATGATGAAGAGATGATGAAAATGGCTGCTTTAATGGTAAAGACTTTCAAGAAGATGGGATTCAAGAACTTCAAGAAAGGAAAAAGATTCTCAAGGGAAGATTCAAATTCTTATAAAAGAAAATTCAAAAAGTCTGATGAAAAGGATACCAAGTCCGGAAGGAAAGACAAGTCAAAGATCCAGTGCTACAAGTGTAAAGAAATGGGTCATTATGCTCCAGAGTGCAAGAAAGGAAAATCTGAGAAAGCACTCATCACTAAAGGGAAGGACTGGGCAGACACTTCAGACTCAGATGAGGGAGTCAATTATGCTCTCATGGCAACTGTTAGAGATGAAGCTGACTCATCTGAAAACAAGGTACCCTTAACAACTTATGTTTATGATACTGATAATATATCTGAGTTAAGAATTTATCTTAAAAGCATACATGTTAGTTATAGGGATCAGACTTTAGAGAATGAGAGAATAAAATCTGAGAATCTAGGTCTTAAAGAAAGAAATAAATTTCTTGAAGAGAAACTTGTTAACATGCAACAAGTTCAAAAGGAGAGAGATGATGTTGTTTATGTTGAACAGGAATTGCTTAAAAGATATAGGCAAATAGAGTCTGAGTTGGAAAAAGAGAGGAAAGTGATTAAAACCTGGACTAATTCTGGAAAAGACACACATCAGGTTTTTCAAACAGATACTGTAGGTTTAGGTTACTGTGAGGAAGATGAACTTAGGTTTAAAGATAAAGTTAAAGTGAAACCACAACTTAAACCTGTGAAATTTGTTCATGAATCCAGTAAGCTAAAGTCTGTAGTTGTAAAAGAAGCTGTCATGGAGAAAATTGAAACTTGTGAAGAACAGGTTAATGTTGGCTCAATAGCAGAGAATAAGATTGAGATAGAAGCTGTTAAAGAACCAGTAAGAATCTGTGATAAACAGGTTAATGTTGGTTTAATGACAGAGAAACAATTTAAACATAAGCTCAAAGAAGTAAAGTCTGTCAACAAACAGAAAATGTTTAAAAAGAATAGGAATGGAAAAGTAGGCATTAATAAAAGAAATGATTATTTGCCTAATTCTGCTGCTCCTAGAAAAACATGTCATAGTTGTGGTAGTACTAACCATCTTGCCAGGTTTTGCAAGAAGAACAAAAATATTAACTCTTTACCTTCCACATCTGGAGTAAAGAATGATTATGTTAGGGTTAGACCACAGACTTTATGCACACACTGTGGGAGCACTTGGCATTCCATCTATACTTGCAAAAGTTATCATGCTATTTATCACAACTATTATGAGCTAAAACCCAACTTGAAATGGGTTAGAGCAAACTCTGCAAGTATAAAGTCTGACAATGTTAGTTTAAACTCTGTTGATAGTGATACCGCTGCAAAAGCTAACAATGTTAAGAAAGCCAAAGGATCCAAGCAAGTCTGGATCCTTAAATCTAACACATAGTGATTGTTTGTGATTGCAGGGCATAAAAGAGAGCACCCTTATCTTGGACAGTGGATGCTCAGGACATATGACTGGAGATAAAGCCCTGCTATCAGACTATGAGGAGAAGGCTGGCCCAAAAGTTTCCTATGGAGATGGCAACATAGGATGTACTCTGGGATATGGCAATATCAATCTTGGAAGTGTCATCATCAAGAATGTAGCTCTAGTCTCAGGACTCAAGCATAATCTGCTTTCTGTGAGTCAAATCTGTGACAGAGGATACCATGTAGATTTTCATAATGAACATTGTGAAGTAATCAGCAAATCTACAGGGAAAGTTGTTCTAGTTGGACACAGGCACAATAATATCTATGAAGCAAGTTTGGTAACAAACTCTGAAGGAATAACTGTGTGTTTATCTGCAAGAATGTCAAACGAAGAGAGTTGGAAATGGCATAAGAAGCTCTCTCATCTAAACTTGAACAACATAAATGAGCTGATTCGAAAAGATCTTGTAAGGGGACTTCCTAAGTCAATACTCAGCTTAGATGGCCTGTGTGATTCTTGTCAAAAGGCCAAGCAAAGGAAGTCATCTTTCAAGAGTAAATCTGAATCTTCAGTTGTGGAACCTTATCATCTTCTACATGTTGATCTTTTTGGTCCAGTAAATATAATGTCATTGGGAAGAAAGAAATATGCTCTAGTCATTCTTGATGAGCATACTAGGTACACGTGGGTGTACTTCTTAGCAAAGAAGAATGAAACTGCCTCAATACTAATGGATCATGTAAAATTACTGGACAAAGGATCACAGTACAAAGTGAAAATTCTAAGAAGTGATAATGGTACTGAATTCAGAAATTCTGAAATGGAAGCTTTCTGCAAGGAAAGATGAGTGAAGCAAGAATTTTCTGCACCTGGAACTCCACAGCAAAATGGTGTAGTTGAAAGAAAGAACAGAACCCTAATCGAAGCTGCTAAAACAATGCTTGTTGAAGCAAAATTGCCAACCTATTTCTGGGCAGAAGCTGTTCAAACTGCTTGTTTTACTCAAAATGCAACACTGATCAACAAGCATGGGAAAACACCATATGAGATGTTGAAAAATAAGAAGCCAAATTTGAAGTATTTTCATATTTTTGGATGTAAGTGCTTTGTGTTGAAAACTCATCCTGAACAGTTGACCAAGTTCGACTTAAAAGCTGATGAAGGAATTTTTGTTGGATACCCATTGTCAACAAAGGCATTCAGAGTCTATAATCTGAGAACTAAAGTGATCATGGAATCTATTCATGTGTCATTTGATGACAAGAAAATAACTGGAATAGAAGATGAAGAATATCATGATCAACTTCGCTTTGAAAATGAAGATCTAAACTCTGATGATGTAAACTCTGATAAAGCAAATCCAACAAACTCTGTCGAAGCATACTCTGACCCTCTACTGGTAAACACTGAAGAATTTTCTCTGACAGAACAAAATAGAGAACCAGTTGAGGGGGAGCGTGAAGAAACTTCAGAAACTTTTCAAAGTGATGACTCAAATTCTGAAAGAGAGTCAAATGAAGAATCCAACAGAAACTCTGAGTCAAACTCTGAAAGTTCAAATACTGAACAGTCCAATTCAGGGGGAGCCTCAGAGAATGCGAATGGTCGAGAAGAAAATGAGGAGACCATGGATCAAGGGGAGGATCTGATAATGCTAGTAGAAGCCAATTACCAACAGCAAGAAGGTGGACACAAGCCTATACACCTGACTTGATAATTGGAGACCCAGAAGCTAGTGTAAGAACTAGAAGTGCTACAAATAATGAATGTCTGTTTCATGCATTCTTATCTCAAACAGAGCCCAAGAAAGTGGAAGAAGCTCTTCAAGATGCTAACTGGATAACAGCAATGCAAGAGGAGTTAAATGAATTTGAGAGGAATGAAGTTTGGACACTTGTACCAAGACCAAAGAATAGATCTATTGTTGGTACGAAGTGGGTTTTCAGAAACAAAACAGACAGTGATGGAGTGATTACAAGGAATAAGGCTAGACTTGTGGCAAAAGGCTATTCTCAACAGGTTGGAATTGACTATGATGAAACCTTTGCTCCAGTTGCAAGATTGGAGGCAATAAGGATTTTTCTGGCCTATGATGCACACAAAAAGTTTAAAGTCTTTCAGATGGATGTGAAAAGTGCTTTTCTCAATGGTAAACTTGAAGAAGAAGTGTTTGTTGAACAACCTCCAGGGTTTGTAGATCCCAAACATCCAGATTATGTCTACAGGCTTGATAAGGCATTATATGGACTAAAGCAGGCACCTAGAGCATGGTATGAAACTCTGGCTCAATTTCTTTTAGAAAGTGGGTTCACTAGAGGCACAATTGACAAAACCTTGTTCTATTTTAACTATGGTGATGACTTGCTGTTAGTACAAATCTATGTGGATGACATAATTTTTGGGTCTACTAATGACAAACTCTGCAAGAAATTTGCCAAGCTTATGCAGTCAAGATATCAAATGAGTATGATGGGAGAGCTTAGTTATTTTCTAGGCTTACAGGTCAAGCAAACAGATGATGGGATTTTTATTAATCAAGCAAAATATACCAGAAATCTTCTCAAGAAATTTGGTATGCTTGATAGTTCATCTGCTGCAACTCCCATGGCTACTGCAACAAAGCTGGACAAAGACACAGGAGCCTCAGTAGATATGACAAACTATAGAGGGATGATAGGGTCTTTCTTTATCTCACATCAAGTAGACCTGATATTATGTATGCAACATGTCTTTGTGCAAGATTTCAAGCAGACCCCAGAGAGCCACATCTAACAGCTGTAAAAAGGATTTTCAAATATCTCAAAGGAACCATAACTCTTGGTTTGTGGTATCCTAGAGAATCAGAGTTTAACTAAATTGGTTACTCTGATGCAGACTTTACAGGCTGTAAGATAGACAGAAAAAGCACAAGTGGAAGCTGTCAATTTTTAGGTGACAGATTAGTTTCTTGGTACAGCAAGAAACATAAATCCATTTCCACATCCACAGCAGAAGCAGAGTATATTGATGCTGGTAGTTGTTGTGCACAGATTTTATGGATGAAGAATCAATTGTTGGACTATGGATTAAGGTACTCTAAAATACCTATTTACTGTGATAATCAAAGTGCTATTGCTATGACAGGTAATCCAGTACAACACTCCATGACCAAGCACATCAGCATAAGGTATCATTTTATCAGGGAACATGTGGAAGAAGGAGATATTGAGCTTCATTTTGTGTCTACGGACCAACAGATTGCAGATATCTTCACCAAACCTTTGAGTGAAGCTACCTTTACAAGACTGGTAAATGAACTTGGAATGGTCTCTGGTTTTGACTAGAGTTACTGGTTAGACTCAAAATCTATACATGATTGATTTTATGCTCATGGTTCTTTGCATGTGTTAACTGTTATTTGCACCAGTATGTTAAACTCTGATAGTAAACTCTGTTAGTCATACTCTGTCAGTCATACTCTGTCAGTTACAGTCTGATGTTATACTCTGATTGTGATATTGTCTGAAACATATGGACCGATGAAGAAAATTGTATGAAGCATGATTTTCAGTAAGTCATCATGAATCCTTTTAAGTATTATAAATTCTGCTTACAAAATGTGCAGAAATTTTACACAGCATGATACTGTCTCTATATTTATAGCATCTCTTAGTTTATTGATCCTAAACACTGAGTCTGTATTAGCTGTTTGTGTTTTCTCTCATAAATTCATTGTATTAACTGATGAAAAGTCTAAACTCTGATAATTAATTGCAAATATTTCACCCTCAAATCAAAAGATGCCAAAAAGAGCACAAATTCCTTTGAGATCATGTTGTGCCTAGGAAGATCCAGGAACTTATTGTATGAAATAAGGGCTAAAATCTTTGATTTTTGGTGACTAGTGCTAACCACTGATTACTGGAAAAATAAAATAAAAAATAAAAAATAAAAATTAAAGGGGGTGAAAATAAAAGATATATCCAAATGAAAGGATATCAGAATACAGAGTTTAGATATAAAAATCAGATTTTATTTTCTATGAGAGTTTGGGCAACCAGTTTTTACTGCTTTAGTTTGTGGATTTTATGCACTTTGAGATGGTCTAAATATTCATATTCAGTAAACTCTGCTAATTCACACACAAATACTCACACCTGTACAGTTTGTGAAAAGAGTTTATTTATAAAGGAGGAGGATTGGTAAAAGCTGATGAGTTGTGTATTCTACGCCGAGGTAATTTAATTTTAATCTTTGATGATTAAAATAAATTTTGTTTGTTTCAGATATATTATGATTTTGAGAAAAAGACATTTGTTTTGAAAATTTAAAAAGAGTATGATTGGACAGTTGTTTGAGAATGTATTAAACTGAGGAGAGAGGTTAATTGCCTAGAAAAGTGTAAAAGGCAGTAATAATTGCTGTTTTTACTGCGCATGCGCATTGGAAACTGTCAATTATTTGCTGTCAGTTTTTTCATGTGTTCCACTCACACATAAATCGAGTAAGCCAGTTGTGTGTATTAATGATCAAAACTCTTGAGTTTTATTTTTTTGAATTTTCTATCTTATTCATTATACACATAACGGTTCAGTCTTTTACTCACTTATCATTTTCACACATACTTTTCACTCACACAATTCTACAAACACTTTTCTGCATAATCTTTCTCAAACACTTTCTAATGGCAACCTCTATGTTTAACTCTGTTGGATTAGATTTTGTCCCAAATAACTATGCAGCACCTCTTAGCAATGAAAATGCACCGGAGGCGTTTCATTTATTGCAGAATTTCCTTGCTCAATCGGAAATTGGGCGTGCTTTGGTGGAGCCTGGAAAGCTTTATGGATCTCAGATCAAAGCTTTCTGGGAGACTGGTGTCTATGATGATGGTGGTGATTCTGGTACGCCATCGATTGTATTTGAGTTTCAAGAGACAGAGTATGTTATTACTCCAGGAATTGTTCGTGAAGCAATGGGATTTGCAGAATCTGACGCGTACACCATTGCTGTTGGTGATACTGATCTTCAAAGAATGATGCAAGCCATTGGATACACTGGGTCTTTAGCAAAGATTGGTCAATTGAAGCGACCGTTCTTGAGAAAGGAATGGAGTTTTTTCTTCGATTGCATTACCAGAACATTCGGAAAGAAGTGTACCAACTGGGATGCTATACCAACTGATAGTCTGCAAATCGGGTACTCTTTACTTTATGGTACTCACTTTGATTTTGCAAGATTAGTTTTGACTAATTTGGGTGAGAAAATGACTGAAAACAGGAGGGTAGTTTACTTTGCTCGTTTTTGTCAGATTTTATTCTCTGTTTGTGTTACTGGGGTAGATATTAATGATAATGATATTATTCCTTGTTTTAAACTGCACAAAAGAGTATTCTCTGATCTTATTAACAAGGATGTCAAGAAAGGTAATGTAGGTGATTTCCTATTACCTGAGTTGATTCAACAGTTTTTGATCAATTCTACACAAACACAATCTGAACCTCAACCACAAACACAATATGAACCACAGCCTGAACCTCTAAATACTGTTCTTCCAACTCAACCAAAATCCAGTGGTAGGACTAAACATATGGGTTCTAAGCCAGCTAGGATTTCTAAAACATCTGCTGATGTTGGGGTGTCAACCTCTGTTGGTACTTCAAGGAAAAAGAAAAGGGCAAACAGACCTTCTAATCTGCTAATGCTAAGAAGAGGAAGCTAGTTGCTGCTTACCTATTTGATGGATTGATTCCTGGTTCTACACCAGCTGAAGCTCCTGAAGTTCTTGTTCAGGAGGATGCTGAAAATATTGAAGCAGCCTCTGTGCCTGACTTGGCAAATGCTGATATAGAGGCTGATTTTGCTCAAGATGTTTTTCCTGATGATTTCCTTGAACCTATATTGGAGATGGATATTGAAGGCGAAATTGAAGCACATCCTAGTATCAGTGTTTGTGATACTGAGGATGTGGCAGCTGATCAACCCACCCAGATAATAGATGAGTCAATTGCTACTCATACAGAAATTCTTTCTGTCAATAATACAATTCCAGAAAAGGGTGAGGAGGTTGATCAGGTACTGGAAACTGCTCAGATAAATGCTGAAGCTGCTGTAGAGAAAGTAAATGAAGCTATAGCAGAGGAAATAGTTAAGTCTGTTCCTGAAGAAACAGAGGTTTTTGCCACTGCAAACTCTGAGCATGTTGAAGTTGTTGAAAAGTCTGTTCCTGTAGAAGAAGAGGTTCTTGTCAATCCAAACTCTGAGAATCCTGAAGCTGCACAGCCAAACGCTAAGGCTACTGCAGAAAATGTTGCTGAAGAAAATGAAGCTGCAAACTCTGAACATTCTTTTCATGCCAACTCTAACATCAATGCTGAAGTTTCAAACTCTGATGAATCCATACCTTTTCTAAGGGATCCTACAGCTGAGCATGTCAAGGAAAATATAGCTGCCACTGAAGCTCATTATAGAGATATGTACTATGCAAACTGGTCAGGGGCAGATTGTATTTTCTCCAAGCAAAGGACTGCTGATTTTGTTGCTCAATCTGCAAAGGAGATTTCAAATCCTGAGCTAATGACACATTTCAAGGCTACAATTGTTCAAGTCAAATCATTGCACAATCGCTTTGATGAGACTCACAAAGCAGTCATTGGATTGAGTAATGATGTTGCTGCTAAGGAGTTAACCTTGAGAACTGAAAGAAATAGACTGTCTTCTCTGATCCAAGATCAAGTGGAAATAAAACAAAGGCTAAGCAAGGTGGAAGAGCATCAGACTGTTATGTCTTCTCAACTTGATTCTATTGCTGCCTCACTGGAGTTGCTGACATCAGTGCTTATTCCTGATGATGTCAAAAAGGGGGAGAGAGTTCCTAAAGACAAATGCAAAAGGACTCCAACCTTGAGATTGAGGGATGATGCAAATGATGGTGGAAGCAAGGAAGCAGAGAGAAGGTCAAAGACTAGTCAAGAGCAAGGGAGACTTAGGTCAAACTCAAACTCTGCCAGACAGACAAACTCTGAGAGGTTAAACTCTGGTGGTCAATCTTCTTCAAGACTTAAAAGTCTAGTGATTTCATCAAATCCAACTACTGATGAAGAGATTGCTGCAAAACTTTTCATGGAAGAACATGGTGGTGAAGTTACAATGGAAGATATGGACATTGAGATGAAGCTTCTTGCTGAAGAACACCAGAAAAATATTGAAGCTGGTACTTACAAGAAAAAGGCTAAGGCTCCTAGGAAAAAGGAAATGGGAATTTCTATTAAAGAGAATGTGAACTCTCAACAGAGTTTACAATATACAAGGAGGCCTATGATTGCAGAGTCTGATAAAGGAAAAGGTAAACTGGTAGAAGAAGGACAGTTACCAAAGAAGAATTATTCAACCTCTGACGTTGCTCAAGTTGAATCAAGGATAAACAAATCAACCTCTGACATTGCTCAAGTTGTTCAAAAATCAGAAGCTGTGACAACCTCTGATACTACTCAAGTTGTACAGACAAAATTATCTTCACAATTACAAAGGACTTTTGGCAAGCCAGTCACTGTTCAACACTCTTTGATTCCAGCAAATATAAATCTTCTCCAAAGCAGAACAGTCATGGGAAAAGAATCAAGAGATAAATCTGGGCTTGGATCTCATAGAGAGAAAAGAGTGAACAATAGTCCAATGGATCACACTTCTTTAGCTGAACCTGGTGTTGGAGTAACTCAAGAAAATCTTGATACTCTAGAATCAGTTCAATTAATATACCACAGAGGGTTGAAGAAGGATTTTCTGTTATACTTCAAATCTGATGGCAGAGTATACAGAGTTAGTGAAGATGATATTGGTTTAAAGATGAAAGAAGAACTGGAATATGTGATGTATCTGTTGAAAGTTAAAAATCAAAGAACTCATCAAGCAGCCGAAGTGTTAAGAAGCAGGATGATGAAAGCTAGAATTCTTTCTGGTTTAAAGTCTGCTGGCTCTTACATACCAAGGTACAGAGATTACAATGGAAAGCTTGTTGAGATGCAAAGAAACAGTGCAAGACTCAGAACAGATTTTGGCATAAAAGTGTTGGAATTTAATCTGGAATCAGATAAATCCTTCATAATAAAGCTAGGAAATGATATGAGGAAAAACAACATTTATTCACTAAGGGCAGCTATCTACCAGACTGGAGAAAGTGATCCAGAGCTCAAGGAACTGAAAGAAATCATGGTAGATGAGCTAGAAAAGGCTGAAAGAAGACTTCTCATCGATTATCTCAGGACAGTGCCTGATATTGAAGAGATTAAGTAAAGTCTGACTATAAGTTTTTAAAGTTTTCTGTTCTAAGTTAAAATTAAACTCTGTTATATTTAAACACTGCATTTGTTATATGTTTTGACATCATCAATTATCTATTAACTTGTACATCTTTATTATACACAAGTTGGGGGAGATTGTTAGATATAATTGCTGACGTTTGCTCATCAGTGTTTAAGTACCAGGTACTCAACAGAGTTTAATAGAAGCCAGTCAGAGTTTGATAAAGTCTGACGGGGTGAAGAGTTTATTAACTGTCGGTGCTAATATGAAGATTCTAGAAGCAATATATCTTGAAGATGGAAAGAAGCAAGATATATTGAGACAGTTAAGGAAACGGAATAGAAGACAGAAGCAATCCTAAATTGATATAATTTGTATAGCTAATTTATAGGAATATCAATTAGAGATTGATTCTATGTAGCTGTGTATTATATAAACACAGATAGGTTAACCCTAAAAGGGATGCGAATACTGAATACATTATTCTTGTAACCTAGCAGCTCTCTGTGATTCTTTAACATCACAAAGAGAAGAGTTATTTTATATAACTCAGTTATTGATTCATAAACAGTGTTCTTAAGTGTTATTATCATATTAATATTGATTATATATTGTGTATTCGGCCTAACAGTGGTGGTCTTGTACTCAATGGGTGTGTCCTCATTGGGGAACTTTGGAGTAATCCTGCACTTTGCACCCAAACACTTGGGATCACTTGTCCTGCTATCTGGTGGGTGCTTCTCATTCGGGGGACAAGGATGAGTCTAGAATTTAAGGTAATTCATGGCTATACCTGTGTCTATGAATTAAGGAAATAGTTGGTAATGGATAGGACTAGTCCTCGATGGGGGAAGTTTCCTTATTCATGAAGTCCTGACGTCATAGATAAGCCTTGGGTCTTTACTAGGCCTTATCTTTAGACATTCCTAAAGTGAGCTGAAACTCTAAGTAAGGAAAGATATGGAAGTCCTACGTTCAAGTAAGGAAAGATATGGAAGTCTTACGTTCAAGTATGGAAAGATATGGAAGAGTCCTACGTCTAAGTAAAGAAGGTAGTGGAAGACTTCGACTGGGCCTTGAAGATCATAGACCAAGCCCATGGAGGAAACTTCCTCCCCAAGAACTATGTTGGCTTGATCCCCTATATAAAGGGGTACGTAGGCACATTGTGAGGGGTCGAAAGTTGAGAGCTATGAGGCAGCCAACATAAATCCTAAGCAATCTCAGCCACCAATTACACACAACCACCATACTCCGACGAATTTACCACCCAAGAACCACCGTTGTAAATCTTAATTCTGGCGACGAATCCCAAAACTTTGTTAATACCATATTCCTCCGTTAACAAATTGGCGCTAGAAGGAGGGCTGCTAATTAAGATCCCAATCTTTGGATGAAAAGATGTCACACAATCGCAACGAACGTCCTATGGATGAGGTCGGTTCAGACGACAGTAAAGGGCGTGACCACGCCCGCCATGAGGAATACGTTCCCCAGAGTGTCCCAAATCCTGCTTATGGAACGCCTATCGTCGGGGGACAACCACCGGTACTCATAAGTAACTCAGATATGATGGAGCAGCTCTATCGCATGGGTGATGCCTTGAATGGCTTCGAAGCAAGGCTGGATACGGTTGAAAGAAATGAAGGAAGGGGTCGGATCAGGCGACAACCCCACAATCATCATCGTACAGGTAGAGGCACCACAGGTCAGGGGGTGACAGATCTCATGCTGGAAGGTTTCAGAATGTTACCCCAAGAAGGTTAGAATATCAAGAAGATGGAGTCCCTATTGTTGAACTTCCCGATGAAGAGACGGATAGTCAGGATCGACCTAGGGGGGAACGACGTCCATCCCCGCACCCTCATAGGTCAGGGCGGTCGGAAAGTGAAGTTCGAAGGGTTGATGAAATCCATCGAGACCAAGAACAACGCTTAAACAGGTTGAAGGCTGGTCTTGGCGTAAGACTTAAAAACGACGATCTACGGTTGTTATTGGTTGAATGGCAAAGAGACAGAGAAGTTCGAGGAGAACAACCTCTTGATCCACAACGCGAGCCCCCTGTTGACAGGTCGAGGTCCCATGGACAAGACCATACTCGTCCTCGTGATGATTCAAGACGTAACCTAGAAGTGCAACCTCGTGATTCACAGCGAGAGCCCCCTGTAGACAGGTCGAGGCCCCATGGACATGAGGAAGCACCTCTACGAGATAACTTACGAAGTAATCAAGGTGCGAGGCCCCGTGATTCACAGAGAGCGCCCCTTGATCTCAGGTTGAGGTCCCGTGATCATTAGAGAGCCCCCCAATTTGAAGAGTCCGGAAGGAGACGGGATACAGAATTGGATTATAGGAGCAGGGGTAGCGATCGACGGAATAGGTATGATGCCCCTTACCGTGGAGGACCTTCTGGAGGAAGAGATCCGCACATAACACATGTCTCGTCCCAAAGTAGATCAGGAGGAAGACGTGAGGAGCCAAGGACGCGCCCTCCAAGTCCTAATCCAAGGTTGCAAGAGAATTCTACAGCCCAAGGGGAAACCCAGGGGCAAGATCAACATCGAGATGGGGCTCAAACTAATCAACCTCCTCCGATTGTGCATGCCCAACCTCCGCCTACTGGAGGTACTCAAACTAATGTCCAAACTATCCCAGGTGTGGGAAGCTTAAATGTGGATGACATGAAAAAACTCCTCACACACCTTGAGGGAGGAAGAGTTACTTCAACAGCTCAAGCCCCCTCCCCTTTCTCGACAGCAGTGAGGGAAGCACAGCTTCCAGCAGGGTATAGGAATACAACCAATTATTTGCGCTTTCATGGGAATGTCGACCCTGTTGAGTTCCTGGGAAGGTTCAATATAGAGATGGATGTGTATCAAGTACCTGACTTCGCTAGGTGTCGTCTTCTGGCAGCGACCTTTAGGGAGAGTGCTCAACAATGGTTTCAAAAGCTTGGACCAGGTGTGATCACTTCATGGGAGGTCATGAAAACTCTTTATCTGACAAAATTCCAAACTACTGTGAAGTATGCCCACGACTATCTTGGCCAATATCAAGCAGAAGGAAGGAGAAAGCTTGCAATCGTACTTCAAGAGGTTCAATGCCGAGTCTACCATGGTTAGAGGAGCAACAGATGAGTCACTCAAAAGTTTCTTGATTGCAGGACTTCAAGTCGGAACTGATTTCTGGAAACACCTACAAGGGAAGGACCCAGCAACTCTGGCAGACCTCTTTTCTCAGGCTGAGTACTTCAAGATCGTGGAACAGTCTCTGGCTGATAACAAAAATTCCGACCCCCAGGGGAAGGGGAAGGGTTCTAAAAGAAAAGATAGGTCTCCGAGCCCCGATTATAGGAGGAGAAGATATAGCCCAAACAGCGTGAATATTGCTAATGCTAGAAGAGGTTGGACTCCACCGAATTACGACAGGTTGAACAGGTATCAAACAGGGAGTTATACGCTGGCGGCCTCTGTCGAACATATCTTTGAAGTACACAAGGATAAGGGCTTATTCAAGAAGCCCGCACCTTTATCTTCGTGGCAGAGCAGAGATAAGAAGAATTATTGTACATACTATGAGTCTGTTGGACATAACACTCATGAGTGTCGTCAGTTAAAAGAAGAAATCGAAGAATTGATCAAGGCAGGATACCTGACTGATTGGATTATTAAAGAGGTAAAGAAACATAAAGATGAACCTGATAGGAGGATGGAATTTATGGTAGAATTTATGGTGTTGGAACAAAAATCTGCCCACAATGCCCTAGTAGGAAGACCCTTGCTGAAGGAAATGAAAATAGTCACTTCAATTTATCATTTGACAATGAAGTTCCCTACTCCTAACGGGATCGGTGTAGTTTGAGGGTCATAGTATGACTCAAGGGAGTGCTACCACAGAACTGTCAAGGGTTTCCGTCACAATGGACTAGGAGGGCGCGCCCTTCCTCAAGAAGATACCCAAGGAATGCTTAAAGGTGCCAAGGGGGAGATCCATGCTCATTACACAGTCCATGAACCAGATGTTGTTGTTGGAGGCAGGAGATTTCTATAAATATCCAAGGAAAGCGTCAGGAGATTTTTGAAGGCAGTCTCATCCTAAATATCTGGTGGGTGCTTCTCATTCGGGGGACAAGGATGAGTCTAGCATTTAAGGTAGGTCATGGCTATACATATGTCTATGAATTAAGGAAATAGTTGGTAATGGATAGGACTAGTCCTCGACGGGGGAAGTTTCCTTATTCATGAAGTCCTGACGTCATAGATAAGCCTTGGGCCTTTGTGACTAGGCCTTATCGTTAGACATTCCTAAAGTGAGCTGAAACTCTAAGTAAGGAAAGATATGGAAGTCCTACGTTCAAGTAAGGAAATATATGGAAGTCCTACGTTCAAGTATGGAAAGATATGGAAGAGTCCTACGTCTAAGTAAGGAAGGCAGTGGAAGACTTCGACTGGGCCTTGAAGATCAGAGACCAAGCCCATGGAGGAAACTTCCTCCCAAGAACTACGTTGGCTTGATCCCCTATATAAAGGGGTATGTAGGCACATTGTGAGGGGTCGAAAGTTGAGAGCTATGAGGCAGCCAACATAAACCCTAATCAATCTCAGCCACCAATTACACACAACCACCATACTCCGACGAATTTACCACCCAAGGACCACCGTTGTAGATTTTAATTCCGGAGACGAATCCTAAAACTTTGTTAATACCGGATTCCTCCGTTAACAATAGATATAAATATTATGAGCGGAGTGTTGGGTTTTATCGCATACGCGGAAGCATGGATAACAATTATTTATATATATAACCCGTATTTAACGCATACGATTCATGGATAAAATTAAAGAATCGAAAACTAACCTTCATAAGGGATTCAATGATGATGAATAGAGACTCTTAGCAGCTGCTCCTCAAGTGTGAAGCACTCCACAAATATCCACCAAGAGATGACGATCCGATGGAGAGAAGAAAGGCTGAGAGAGAGAATTATGGTTGCCTCCATTTTTTCTTTTCTTATCAAAATTAGGGTTCTAGGCTTAGGGTCTATAATAGTATATTTATAGGCAAATATTTCAGCTGAAAATTTATCCTATAAAATATTATTATTATTAACCCTATAATTAATTAATCTCATTAATCAATTAATTAATCATTAAAACTCTTTTAATAATTAATTCTTTTCCTAAACTCTTTAGAAAATAATTCTCCCACTTAATTTAATTTCTTAAATTAAATTCTTAATTAATAATATTAAGAACACTTCTTAATTATTTTATAATTAATTAAATCATATTTAATTGATTATAAAAATGCTATCAAATATTTATTTCATAAATAAATAATGACTAGCCATTATTAATTAATTTATTCACCATTAAATCATTCTCTTTTATGGTGTGACCCTGTAGGTTCAATATTAAGCCGGTAGTAGAAATAAATAATAATAAAACTATTTTATTATTGTTTATATGAATTCTTCTAATTCATTAAATACGATTAATAAATTAATCATATTTATTCTACACCGTGAGTGATACTTCTCAGCATATCGCGACTATCCGGATAATATGAATTCACTGCTTAGAATACCAAGAACCTATTCAGTGACTAGTTACCGCACAATCAATTTCCTTCTACCCATCAATGTCCCGATTAAATACAAGGCATAGATCTCGTGTCAAGCCTATCTAATTTAATTATATGCTTTCCTATTCACTATGCCTAGTTCCGATTAATGCAAATTAGAAACTTCTTTCTAATTTCATTCACTCTGGCCAGAGATTCCTGAACTAGCATAAATGGAATAGCATAGGACATTCTCTTCCTTCACTGGAAGGGGCAGATCCTTTATTGATCATTCACTATCTTCGTGCACAAATTCCTATACCCAAAAGAGCACTAATTATTGTCCCTCGAGACTAAGAGCTAAACCAAAGTATAGTTCAGTGTACACAAGATGACTATGATGATCTCAAGTCAAATGACACTTGTACAACCATCACTATATGAACAACTACTGACACATGAGTGAACTCCATTAGTTGTTCAACTGATCGAGTCATGTTCAGTGAACTTATTCCTAATAAGCACCTACATACTATCTATAGTGTCACCACACAAATGCCTATGAGAACAGACATCCTTCATAGTGAAGCAAACATAGTTGTACCGATCTTTGTGGATAAATAAACTACCAATTAATTATCCTACGACCAGGAACTATTTAAGTTTAGAGTTATCATCTTTAAGGTCTCATTATCATGATCTCATCATAATCCATTAAAGCTTTACTCTAAACTATGGATCATCTAATTTAAACACTTTAAATAGAAAAAAGCCCGTTATAAAACATATTACCATTTTATTAAATTAAATAAACTTGAATCAGATTGAACAAAGTATCTCTTAACTCATCATCCATGATTGAATTTAGGACACATATCTTTCACGGAGTTCGAGTAATTCATGAATAATTTGACTTGTTCACACCCATAGATGATAACCGAGTATATCAGTTTTTTAAAATTGGTCGAAAAATCATATTGGCTTATAATATATATAATAGATATAATCTAATTCATTTGTAATAATATATTTTTTTTTGTTAGGGATTTGTAATAATATTTTCATTATTAGCAAATGGTGAATATTTTGAAAGTTTCATCTTGATTACATCTGAAAATAAATGTTAATAAAATATACAAATGAATTTTTATTGCATGCAGTTAATGATCTTTAAATAAATAATAAAAATTTCTTTGGTGTAGTGGTTGGAGAGTAACCAAGTATATCAATTTTTTAAAATTGGTCGAAAAATCATATTGGCTTATAGTATATATAATAGATATAATCTAATTCATTTGTAATAATATATTTTTTGTTATGAATTTGTAATAATATTTTCATTATTAGCAAGTGATGAATATTTTGAAAGTTTCATCTTGATTACATCTGAAAATAAATGTTAATAAAATATAGCAAATGAATTTTTAGTGTATGCAGTTAGTGATCTTTAAATAAATCATTAGTATACTTAATCTGCAATTATGACGTTGATTAGATATAACCTCAAATGACACTTCTAACGACACACATGTGCAATCACACTTTTTTAATTTAAAATACATAATTTCACTTTAAATAATTACTTTAATAATTTCACTAGAAGCAACTAATTTATAATTTGAAAAATCCAAGTACAAACTTTTAAATGGCTATTCATAACAATTTTATGTGCAAAATTAATTTATACTTTTACCAATCATTATCTATTATTTTTTTGTGAAAAAATAATTAAATAAAACAACACACTAAACTTAATATATTATTGTATTATAGTAAAATGAAAATTAAATTATCCAGTAAAAAAAAGTGTAAATTAAATTACATATTTTTATAGTAGTTTTGATAAAGTAATATTTCAATAATTTACAAAATAATTTATAAATGCTATAGTTTGGAATTTAACATTTCACTTTTAATAATTATCATATCCTTAAAATTGTTACAAATATCAAACCTTAAACTAAAGTTTAAGCATAAAACTTTTAATTTTATTAATTTCAATTATAACCTTATATAAGGTTAGTCAATTTAATAACTTTCATGTTTATATGAAAATCATAATATAACATGGGAAATCATGAAAAATAAATTTAACTAGAGGTAAGTTTTATCCCAACAAAAAAATGAAACCTAATACATAAAACACACCTTCACCTACAACTATTTTACACCTTCTTATTAACACACTTTTAAGAACAACCTAACAAATCATTAACATTTTAAAATTCTAACTGTGCAAACAAACATTATAAATTTAAATTTAAAATACTAAATTTCACTAAAAATAATTACTTTAATAATTCACTTGAAACAACTACTTTATAATTTTAAAAGTCTAATTACAAATATTTAAAATAGTTATTGCATAAAAATTTTATGTACAAAATTAATTTACACTTTTCCCAATCCTTATCTACTATTTTTTTATGGAAAATAATTGAATGAAACAACACTAGGCCAACTAAACTTAATATAGTATTGTATTATAGTAAAAGTGTAAATTAAATTATATATTTTTATAGTACTTTTGATAAAATAATATTGTAATAAAGTATAAAATAAATTCTAAATGTTATAGTTTGAGATATAACATTTCACTTTTAATAGTTATCAAATCCGTGAAATTGTTACAAATATTAGACTTTAATCTAAAATTTAAGCATACAACTTTTAATTTGATTAACTTAAATTATAACCTTATATTTAAGGTTAGTTAATTTAATAACTTTCATGTTTATATGAAATCATCATATAATTTTGAGGTTTTTGTACATTTATAGAAAATCATGAAAAATAAATCTAACATTTCAAGATCGAGATTCTAAGTGATAATACACTCGAATAATTTCCCACACCAACATGTATATATATTGAAATAATTTTTATAATTAGAAATGTGGTAAAAGATAATATTTCGAATTTACCTTATATTTGTTTAGTATTTTTTAAATATTTTTTAATTTCATAAAATTTGAATTAATTTCTATAAGATAAAGATCGAATGATTATTTTTAATTACCAAAATATATATTTAGTTTTAAATGATGTAAAATGAATTTTATCAAATTCAACAATTGAATATAATAAAAATAATTAAACAGTTTTTTTAATCCATACTCAATTATATTTTTTATGTTTAATCTATGTTCTAAAAGTTGGTGTTTAATAATCCCGATAATCGTTAGATGGTAACTAATCGCTTTGATTATGTTAAAATCGGTTTTGATAAAAGTTGGTGAAGAAATTATAAAATTCACTCTAATCCTTCCAATATTGACCTGATTTGTAAATTTTAGGAAATTTATAGGTAAAAGTTCCAAAATTAAAAAGTTGAAATTTGAATAAAAAAATAATAACAACATTTTTTTGTATACGTAGTTCTTATTTTAGACAGTCAAAATCACGAATTCTCTTAATTTTATCTCACAACTTGATCACTAATCCAAAATTTAAATCTATAAATTTTATTTTTTTTCAATCATAATATGTTTTTAAATAAATTTAAATTATGTGATAATATACATATAATTAAAATTATTACACAATATATATATATATAATATTAAATTGATCCCCACTAATCATTCTAATAATCTTTAATTATCCGATTTAATCCATAAGTAATACATCAACGGATTACTCAAATTATGATTGTTCATGATTTACCAACCTGATCAAACTGAACTAACCCTCGCTCTCTTTTCGGCCGACCAAGCCAAGTCTACCTAGACTTGGCAAATCAGTCGTGTCGTGTCGTTTCGTGTCGTGTAATTTCGTGTTTCGTGTACTTTTTGGCTATACACGAAAATGACACGAATTCAAATCGTGTACCTGAAACTGTTACACGAACACGACACGAGTGATACACGACTTGACACGACACGACACGAGATACCTGAATTTTTTCGTGTACCATTCGTGTACACGAAACTAAACGAAACGAAATAGACACGAATAGCAACGAAAACACGAATGTTTACACGAAATTTCTTAAAGTTCACATTACTTTCGTATAATATCAATTAATATTTATACTATATATATAATATATATTTTTAATTATTTATATATTTATTTATGTCATGTACTTCGTGTCGTGTCGTGTACTTGAAGGGTAAATCCAAAAACGACACTAAATCGGGGTCGTGTACTTTCGTGTTCGTGTATTTTCGTGTCGTGTACTTAAAATGCAAACACAAACACTAAATTTTCGTGTCGTTTCGTGTCGTGTATAAAATTACCGGGTCTAAGTCTACCCAACCAATTTAAATAGGATGTGTATGAGTTTTATATTTTTTTGGCCGACCCTACCCAACCCGATTTAAGTTACAAATTTTGTTCAATAATATTTATACACACACGCGTGCGCACACACACACACACACATATATATATATATATATATATATATATATATATATATATACACAAATTATATACTACCATACATTATATGATATATCGTACTTTTAATTATAGATGTGCTTACATTTTATGCATATGCACACGATGCACAACATAATTTACATTACTAAAATTATAATGTTAATCAAACTAAAACATTAGTACTAAAATCCCAATTTATACGTATTTTACAATGTTCTTAAATATGGAAATCGACATTAGTCGGTAAAGTTACCTTGTAGTGATTACTCGGATAATAGGTGATTAATCGGATTTATTAAACATTTATCCTTCGTCAAATATTTGATATTTAAGTGTTAATATTTACATAAAAGAACGGCATATCATTACTCCATACTTGTACATGAACGAAAAGAGTAATATATATATATATATCGAGTTTAAAAGCAGCTTTTTTAATTTTTGAAAGATATTACATTATATATATATATATATATATATATATATATATATATATATATATATATATATATATATATATATATATATAATTTAAGCCAATTAAACCGACCCAAGCTGACCCAAATCGATGTACGATTAAGAGTTGGGTCAGAAATTAATATTTTGTGTGGAGGGATGAAATTTTTTCAAACCGATTTAATTGGGTGGGATTGCAAAAATGCTTTCAACTCGGCAAATACAACATATAAACACCCCTAACTCTGATTCACATTTTTTACGATACTAATTTTAAATATATTCTAAATTATATTATATTTGTGTATCAATACCTAAATAACCTATATAAAGTATAAATCATATAAAAATTTACAGTATAAATAATATATAATTCAAAAATACAAGTGAAATAAGAATTTATAAATATAATTGAATACATAATTATATGTAGAATAACGAAAATTTGAAAAATGGAGCTATATAAATAATATGAACTAACATTTAATTTACTGAGAATGTAAAATTAAAAAAATTGAATAAACATGTTTTTGTAAATAATATAAAACAACATGTTATAATGTAGTTTATATAATAATATTTTTATAATAAACTCAAACTCAATGTTACGTACTTGGGTATTAGATGAAATTATATGAGAAAGTTTGGAATACGATTATCAATGTTCACACAAATCTAATCTACTTTGGCTTAAATAATAAAGGATTGAAAATTCTGTAATTTTTAAAAATATAAAAGTATAATAATAAATTTATTGTCATTTTCTTACTTTTTTTGTTCTTGGTTGGTTTTTAATATATACAAAGTAGATAAAATATAATTATACATTAAGATTTTGAAACTAAAAAAATCAAGTTATATAAATAATAACATAATATAACCCAACATTTTACTTAAACAAAAAAATAGGACAAAAAGAGGTGATGTGGCTTATCTAATAAGATTTTTAAGTTAAACCAATAAGTAAGTGTGGCACAATGGTTATAACATGAGTTTTCTAAGAGGAGGTTGGAGGTTCGATTCCTAATAGCAACAAAAAACTTTTATTTTTACATAAATGATAGATGGATGGCAAGTTTGTAATTTTTCAACAAATAAGGGCAAATTTATCATTTCACAGCCATTTTCTTGGCTCAAATTACCCCTAGACGGGCTTTAATATATATACTAGCGTAACAGCCCGTGCAAGGCACGGGCCTGCATAGAGATGTCAATAATTTTTATTGTAAAAAAGTTGGTCGTGATCGATTTATTAGCTTAAAGATTGTGTAGTCTTAAGTTTGAGAACGTAAAATGAGAAGTATGGTTCATGCATAGTGAGGAGTAAAGAATTTTGTTGGTGAATAGTGTAATTACTTTGAATCACAAACGTAACTATGTCAAGGCTCTAAGACTTGTTTATAGTGACTATTATTGATTTTGAGACCAGATTGAAATAGTGTAGAATTTGAAGCACGAGTGTACGATTGTTCTTCTTGCGATTATAAGCAGGTTTAGCTGAGTTTTGTGTGTCAGAGAAAAGATAGTTTGTAGATTGGTAATTTGCGTTAGAGAGCGGTTGTTATCTATTTTTCGGGAATTGATTGGTTTTTTTTTTTTTTTTTGCAATCTAGATTATGAATAGGTTATATGCATGCAATGTTGTTGTTATATAATCGAACATGCATGAATGAAATAGAGGATTTTAAAAAGAAGCTGAAGGCCGACGCATCTGTGCACACCCTCACATCACCCAAGTTTATGATAAACACTTTGGGAGATGAACACCTATTACAGTTTGGAGTATTCATATCACCTATTTGTTTTTGGTTTTTTACTTGGGAACTGATTCTGCACTCCTCTCATATGTTCATCTTTATATTAAATTATATTAACACACTTAGTAAATGCATTAATAATGTGTTTGGAATATCGTTTTACAGTTACAAATTTTAATCCAATTTATTACTATATATTAAACCTCAACACAGGGCAAAAGTTTCCAATTAAATGGCCGTCACAAAAATGTCACTCATATATTATTATGCAAAAATATATTAATAGTTGTTAGTACAAAGAAACAAACCTCCAACCTTCTTCTAATATGTTCATGGGTTTAACCACTATTCTACATGCCTGTTTGAGTTTACTTCAAAAAATTTATTAGATAATCCACGTCTTTCCTCTATTATCTTATATTATTTTTACTTTGATGTTTAAATAAATAAAATATTGGTTTATATTATTTATATAAATCAGTTTTTCTTTTCATCTTTTCGTAATTTTGGTCAAAAAGAGTATTTTCCGGACACCCCAACCGGTATCACGTCAGACCCTAGAGTGCAAGAAGAATTCCCCACGCTCCCATGAATCGAACCTTGAATGTTTTGGTCAATAACAAGTGCTCTCACCAACTCATCTACTGGCCCGGAGGCTTCTTTTTGTAATTTTATATACCTATATATTCAATCACTGAATTTTATTATAGTTGTATGTTTTTGATTAAATATATATTAATTATGTTGTTTAAAATTCATACTTTTATATTATATATCTTTATTATACTTTATTTGAATTAAATTAATTATTCATACATAAAATATACTATTGAAATTCGACCTAATATAAGAAATATTGTATATGTTGCAGAGGATGTCGTCAAGGACCCACAAATCCTATTTAGAATTTCATTTTATCAAAATGATTATATGACATTACGAATCAATTTAATGTATTCTATAAAGTTCTATTATTATTATGAAAGATTATACTTTTTTTAACATCGTACAATAATTTTTGGAATACAATTTGAAATTCTATTTTCAAAACTTGTAATTTTCAATTTTCCCAAACTTTATCGTCTACTAACAGTCTGACTGATCATTATGTAATTATATACTATGTAATATTCTATATTTTAAAAACTCACCCCGATTTTTGACACGAACGTCACTGGGGTTGAGGGGAGGGGGTTAGAAAGGTGAAAAAAGATATAGATAAATTAATAAAGAATGACATGTTACTTTAGAAAATGTTAACAAATGAACAATACATTCTGGAAAAGAAAATTGTTAAGAAATGGATGTGGCGAACAAAGTAGGTAGACAAATGTTTTGTATAATTTGAATGATAATGTTCTTAATTTAAAAATTATAGAAATAACTAATAATGAGAGATATAATGTGTATAATATTTCTTATATTAGATCGAATTTTAATAGTATATTTTATGCATGAATAATTAATTTAATTCAAATAAATTATAATATAAATATATAATATAAATTATGAATTATAATCAACATAATTAATATATATTAAATTGAAAACATACAACTATAATAATATATAGTGATTGAATATATAGATATATAAAATTACGAAAAGAAAAAAAGAAAAAAAAAATTATATAAATAATTCAAACCAATATTTTATTTATTCAAACATCAAAGTAAAAATAATAATATAAGAGATAAAAAACGTGGGTTATCTAATAAGTTTTTTGAAATAAACTCAAAAAGACATGTAGCATAGTGGTTAAGCCCATGGATATCTTGGAAGGAGGTTGGAGGTTCGATTCTTTGTAGTAACACATCTATTAAAACATTTTTGTATAATAATATACGAGTGGCATTTTTGTTATTTTTCAAAAAAAAGGGTAAAACAGTAATTTCGCAGCCATTTAATTGGTAACTTTTGCCCTTGTGTTGGCATATAATATATAGTAATAGATAAGTAGATAAGTAGATATAATATAATATAGAGTTAATTGCAATTTGCATCTCTCAGCTTTACCCCAATTTCAATTATGTATATGTAGTTTAATAAATTGCACTTTGCATCCTCAAACTTTAAAATATAAGTCGAATCACAACCCCTTATACGTTTTTATCAAAAATAATATTGTTTTTAACGAATATATTGACAAATGCGATATAAATTATTGTAGTGATGATATAAATTTTAGATTTTAAACATGTAACTAATTTTACACTTTCAAAAATTTTAAATCGTAATTTAATATTATTTTTTGCATCTCAAACTTTAAATTATAGATCGAATCACAACCCCTTATATGTTTTCTGTCAAAAATAATATTTATTTAACGAATGTATTGACAAATGCGATATCAAATTATGCAACGATTACATAATCTATATTTTAAGATGGTACAAATATATTTTAATGATTTTATATGTATCATATATCATAGTAGTCACAACTTTATTTAATGAAAACATATTAGTTCAATTTTTTATAAATAAATTATAATTGATTAATGATCATAAAATAATATTAAATTATGATTTAAAATTAGTTACATGTTTAGAATCTAAAATTTATATCATCGTTGTAATAATTGTACATCGCATTTGTCAATATATTCATTAAAAAATATTATTTTTGATAAAAAAACGTATAAGGGGTTGTGATTCGACTTATGTTTTAAAGTTTGGGGATGCAAAATGTAATTTATGAAACTACATGCACATAATTGAAATTGAAGTAAAGTTGGGGGATGCAAAGTGCAATTAACTCTATAATATAATGGACGGATAGATTACATTAAAGTTTTCCAAAGAAGTTTTCCTCAGCAGTGTCAGAATGCAGAGCAAAAATCATGTTACTTTTGAATTAGAATACTGTTATTTGTAGTAACAATTAAGGATCTGTGCTTCATTAAATCCCATGTGGTCGATATAAGTGTGCTGAAGAGTGAAGACTAAAGCTAATAAAATAGACAAAAATTAGTATGACGACTGGACTGTGCTTCTTCCTTAAAATAGACAAGTCTTGTAAAGATTAGATGAAGTAGATCTGTTTTCTTGTTATTGCTAAAAATGATGAGAGCAGAGTTGATCTTTATCCCAGCTCCTGGAGTTGGTCATCTGGTATCTGCAGTTGAGGTCGCCAGGTTGGTTGTTGGTCGCGATGAGCGAATCTCCATCACCATCCTGATAATAAAGATGCCTTTCGACTCTGCCGCTGCTGCCTTAACTCAAAACCTTCAGAATGATGCTCAGGATCGCATAAACTTTGTAGACATCCCTTCGCCGGATGAGAGCGTTATGACAAAGCTTATGTCTTTGCCACGCATGTCGTTTCTTGGTTCCTTGCTCTCAGAACAGAGGAATCAGGTGAGAGATGTAGTTAGAGAGATTTTGAATCGGTCAGAGTCTTCAAGGCTAGGTGGATTTGTTGTTGACATGTTTTGCACCACAATGATAGACGTGGCTAGTGATTTCAATGTGCCTGCCTATGTTTTCTTCACATCTAGTGCTTCTTTTCTTGGCCTCATGTTTTATGCTCAAAACCTTAAAGACATTGAGAATCTGGAAATTTCAGAGTATAAGGACTCAGATATTGAGCTCTCTATCCCGTGTTTCTCCAACCTGGTTCCTGCTAAGGTTTTGCCTTCGGTGATGCTAATGGAGAGTGGATCTGCCATGATGACAACTATAGCCAGAAGATTACGACAGACCAGAGCTATTTTGGTCAATACGGTATTAGAATTGGAGGCTTATGCTATTAAGTCCCTCAAAGATGATGAAAACATACCTCATATATACCCTGTAGGCCCTGTAATAAACTTCAAAAAAGGTGAACAAACATCCAAGAACAAGAATTCTGATGAGGCCATAATGAGGTGGTTAGACAGGCAACCAAGTTCATCTGTAGTATTTTTGTGCTTTGGGAGTATGGGAAGCTTTAATATGGAGCAAGTAAAGGAGATAGCAAGTGCGTTGGAGCTCAGCGGGCAGCGTTTCTTGTGGTCTCTACGACGCCCATCGCAAGAAAAGGAAAAGATGGAACTGCCTAAAGATTATGAGGATTATGATGAGGTGTTGCCTGAAGGATTCTTGGAGCGGACATCAGGGAAAGGAAAAGTTATTGGATGGGCGCCACAGGTGACTATCCTTTCCCATCCTGCAGTTAGAGGATTTGTGTCACATTGTGGATGGAACTCTACGCTAGAGAGTATATGTTGTGGTGTGCCAATAGCTACTTGGCCGATCTTTGCTGAGCAACAATCTAATGCATTCCAGTTGGTGAACGAGTTGGGATTAGCAGTGAAAATTAAGTTGGACTATCGAAAAGAATATTTTGGTCCTAATGAATTACCACAACTTGTGACAGCCGAGGAAATACTGAGTGGTTTAAGAGGTCTGATGAGTGAAGAAGGTGAAATGAGAGACAAGGTGAAAACAATGAAAGACATATGCAGAAAAGCTGTTGTAGAGGGAGGCTCATCATACAATTCACTCGGACAGTTTATTCAGGATGTCATTGATAACATCGACCCAAGTTGAACTTGTACTTGAGAAGGGCCTCAGAGGCTCTGCCTGGTTAATTTGATTCATTTTCAGTTCTGGTAGTCATGTTAATTTTCTTTCCATTATGAAATTCAGTAATTCTTATTAAGTTCTGGTAGTCATGTTAGTTTTCTTTCCATTCAAGTTAATTTTGCATAACTCTTTGATTTTTTATTTTTATTTTTCAGAAAAGAAGCAAGGGAAGAGCTGTTCAAATTTGATATGCATTTCTTTCGATTATTCATGTAGTGATTTTTATACAGCCTACCAACGGCCTCTGAGGTTCAAGATTTGACAGTAATTGTCCGTAGATTGTTACTGACCATTGTTTATTCAGAGTGAATAGAAGTTATTCTTGGTTTAGTTTTTATAATTTTTTTTAAAAAAATGACGTTTACAAACAGTATCTTCAAGCTGAAGTAGTTAGAATAAGTGAACCACAGTAAACCATTATGTTAATTGTCATGTGTGACATGCGTTTTTTTCCCTCTTAATAGGTACTTTTGTGGTAAAGCTAATCCAATCACAACCTCTTTCTTGTATCTTTGTTCATCTTATTCGACTGATTTTAGTAGTGAATATGGTGAGAGCAGAGCTGATATTTATTCCTTCCCCTGGAGTTGGTCATTTGGTATCTAGCATTGAGGTTGCGAAGCTCATTGCTAGTCGGGATGAGCAGATTTCCATCAGCATCTTGATAATGAAGATGCCTTTTGACACCAGCAGAGCAGCATTCACTCACAACCTGAAGAAAGACGCACCTGAACGCATTACCTTTGCAGACATCCCTGATTTGGACGAGACCACTAGGACAGAGCTCATGTCATTGCCACCGATGATTTTCTTCACTTCCTTTGTTGAGAGCCAGCGGACTCTAGTGAGAGATGTAAGTTGCAAGAATATTGGAACAGTCCAAGTCTGCCAAGCTTGGTGGATTTGTTATTGATATGTTCTGCACTCCTATGATAGACGTGGCAAATGAATTCAATGTCCCAGCATATGTATTCTTCACTTCTGGTGCTGCTTCTCAAAGACAACGAAAGCCAAGAAGTACATGAGTACAAGGACTCAGATTTTGAGCGCTCTCCTCCTGGTTTTAGGAACCCAGTACCTGTTAAGGTTTTGCCTTCATTAATGTTGTCTAAGGATGGATCTGCCATGGTCATAGTTATATCCCGAAGGTTACGAGAGGCCAACGCTATCTTGGTGAATACGGTGTGGGAACTGGAAGCTCATGCTATATATAGAGGCCCTTGCTGATGATGAAAACATCCCTCTTATCTACCACGTTGGCCCTATAATTCATTTCATGAGTGGTGGGGCTGAGATCAGCAGCAAAAAGTCAGAAGAGGACATCATTTGCTGGTTGGACAGCCAACCACCTTTGTCAGTAGTGTTTCTGTGCTTTGGCAGTATAGGAAGCTTTGATACAGAGCAAGTAACAGAGATAGCACACGCATTGGAACTCTGTACTAGAGAGTGTATGGTGTGGTGTTCCAATGGCTACTTGGCCTATGTATGCTGAGCAACAAATCAATGCATTCCAGTTAGTGAAGGAATTAGGAATTGGGACCGAGATTAAAATGGACTATAGGAAACACAATTCTGTGAGCACTGAACCACCAGTACTTGTGACAGCAGAAGAGATAGAGAAAGTGAAATGAGAAATAAAAATGAAAGAAATGAAAAACAACTGCAGGAATGCCACCGTAGAGGGTGGTTCATCATACAAGCTTCACTTGGGAAGTGTATTGAGGCTATCATGGATAACATTCAGGAAGGAGTTTCCGATTGAAACAAACTATATTCCAGCATCCATTGATGACACTTGAACCGTAGAGCTCTTATTACCAAGAGGAGAAGGGTACATGTTAGGCTAAGGCTTGGGATATAGCTAGTTCATCTTTGTTTGGGAGATCTCTGGCCTTGAGTTTTACTCTTAGTAATCCCCGTCTATGCATTTAATATATTGTACTTATCTAATTTTATCAATGGTCGGATATATGAATTGTTATTAGATTAAATGTAAAAATTATTGTTACATCAATTGTTAAGTCATGTAATGCACATAAACCATCATCTTAACTCTTCCGGTGACAATAGCTGTCTCCCCCAATAAACCATCATCTTAACTCTTCCAGTGACAATGGCGTCAACTCAACGCCATGGTTCTTACTTGTAAGGTTGTAACTTAGAGCACCTTCTGCTCTAACTTACAAAGCAAACTAGAAAAAAAAATTTGTACAACATTGAAACTAAAGAGAAATGTTTTGTTGCTTTATTTCGAAATTTTTGCATGTAAATGGGCCTGTAGTCGAACCATCACAAGGATATCATCAATAAGCCAGCAATGAGCTTTTGAATTGTAATGCTCTTCCACAATTCTTTTGTTTCATACCCCTTGCTTGATGTTACCTAGGACATCCTCAATAAAGTGTCCAAGTGAATTGTACGATGAGCCTCCCTTTACAGTGGCTTTTCTGCAAATGTCTTTCATCGTTGTCACCTTCTTTCTCAATTCACCGTCTTCATCCATCAGACATCTTATACCCCTCTCTATCTCTTCTGCTGTCACAAGCACCGATGCTTCAGTTGTTGCATACTCTTTACGATAATCCAACTTAATTTCGACTGCCAGTCCCAACTCCTTCACTAATTGAAATGCATTAGTCTGCTGTTCAGCATAGACTGGCCACGCAGCTACTGGCACACCACACCATATACTCTCTAGCGTAGAGTTCCATCCACAATGTGACACAAATCCTCCAACTGCTGGATGGGAAAGGATGCTCACCTGAGGCGCCCATCCAATAACTTTTCCTCTACCTGATGTCCGCCCCAAGAATCCTTCCGGCAACACCTCATCATAATCCTCATAATCTTTAGGCAGCTCCATCTTTTCCTTTTCTTGCGATGGGCGTCGTAGAGACCACAAGAAACGCTGCCCGCTGAGCTCCAACGCACTTGCTATCTCCTTTACTTGCTCTTTATCAAAGCTTCCCCTACTCCCAAAGCACAAAAATACTACAGATGAACGTGGTTGCCTGTCCAACCAGCTCAAAATGGCCTCATGGGATTTTTTGTTATTGGCTGTTGGCTCACCTAAATTAAAATTTATTAAAGGGCCAACATGGTAGATAAGCGGGGTGTTCTCTTCATCTTTAAGGGATTTAATAGCATGTGTTTCCAGTTCCGATACAGTATTGATCAGAATAGCTTTCGCCTCCCGTAACCTTCTGGCTACACTTGTCATCCTGGAAGATCCACCCTCGCTTAACATTACCGAAGGCAAAACCTTAGCAGGGACAGGGATCGAGAAAGCCGGTACAGAGAGCTCAATATCAGAGTCCTTGAACTCTGTAATTTCCACGCCTTTGTTATCTTTAAGACTTTGAGCATAAAAGATGAAGCCAAGAAAAGATGCACCAGAAGTAAAGAATACATAGGCTGGCACATCAAAGTCATTAGCCACTTCGATCATCGGAGTGCAGAACATGTCAAGGACAAATCCACCTAGCTTGGCAGACTCAGACCGGTTCAAAATTGTTGTAACTACATCTTTCACCTGAGTCCGCTGATTCGAAACGAAGGAATCAAGGAAAGAGTTGTGTGGCAGAGCCATGAGCTCTGTCATGATGGACTCATGTAGAGCAGGGATGTCTACAAAGTCTATGCAGTCTGGAGCATCTTTCCTTAGGTTGTCAGTAAAGGCAGCAGCGGCAGAGTCGAAAGGCATCTTAAATAACAGGATGGTGATGGAGATTCGCTCATCGCGACGAACAAGCAGCTTGGCAACCTCAACTGCAGATACCAGATGACCAACTCCAGGAGCTGGGATAAAGATTAACTCTGCTCTCATCATTCTTAATAGTAATATAAAAAAGCAAAACAAAAGAAGAGGAGAAGTAATCAGTAACTCTTACTTTGTAAATCAATGATACTAAACTTTAAGAACAGAGGGACTTAAAAAGCCTTGCAAATATCAGTATTTAATCTCAGACAGGGAGGAAGAAGCAAAGTTCAGTTTTAGTTTTTTTGCGAAGCAGCAAACTTCAGCTTTGCCTCTTTTAACTTGACTTTATGAATACGGAACCCAAAATACTTTTTATCTTTCCAAATATCACTAAATTCAAGATTTATAAAATGATTGAAGGTCATGTCGTTATATTTATAAAATGCCAAAAGTCCTGCAATTATTATCCAAGACAGGACTGATACCCATTTCACATGTCACAAATTTCGAATTGAGCTCATCTTACGTATTGGCCTTTTTGTGCCAAAAACAATGCGAATCTCGGGGCTCAAAATAAATCACTCATTGGTTACTCCTACTCCTTCGTCCCCTCAATTCTTTATTGAACACGGATATTATCTCAATTCTTTACGAGTTTGGACACAGATATTAAAAAAAATGTGATTTAGTGTATTTATAAAATTAATATGTTATTTATAAAATTGTTCAGGTGATTATTTTAGTGTATTTAAAATATAAATTTAAAAACATTGAAAAAAGTTTATGATAGTTAATTGTGGGTTAACAATTAAGAAAAATTAAAATAATTTTTTAAGGGAAGAACAATTAATATAACTAAAATTAAGGAAGATCAATTAAAATAATTAAAAGTAAAGATATTAGTTTTTAATGTGTCAGGCAAAGGTTTACTTTTCAGTATAAACCCATCTGTGGAAAATAACCGCTGAGGTCACTAAGCTCAAACACCACTCCGCGCTAATTTATAGCGGATACCTGGGAGCTCCGCGAAAAATTATAGCGGATAGGTTAAATTTTTTGTTTTAATCCTGGTCCGTAAAATATCAATTCAACGATTAAAAAACTGATTGTTAAATAAACAGTCCTGACAATCAATTGTTGATTGTCACGGACCAGGACCCTATATTAAATTATAACTCATGTGATGCACAAACTTCTTTTAATATCATAATTTTTTTTGTAATTTTATTTAATTGTTTTTAATGAAAAATTTATGATATAATGTTAACAATAGTAATCATAGTTTAATTACTACATGTATTATTTAAAATTAATAATACAAATTCTTAATATTAATATATTGTTACGAGTATTCGAATCTTAGACCTTAGAGTAACTTAAATATAATTTTTTTTAATATTAGCTTATAACCCATGCAATGCACGGTTTTTTTTAAAAAATTTAAAATTATATTTATTTACAATTTTTTTATATTTAAATGTTATTTAATATTTATTAAATTTAATAAATGTATATTTTTTAAATGTATATTTATTAGGTTTTACACGCCTAATATGATTTTGCAACATAAAATAATTCTTAATTTAGTGATGGGTTAAGAATTTTTTTTTTCCCAATTAAAATTATCCCGAAATCAATAAAGAAGAAAGTGATGAATTTTACTTTAAGAATTCTATTCGATTTAGGAAATATATTGATCTTTGGTTTAAATTATCAAAATACCTATTTCTTACAACTACAAATGCACTTTTTAATGCCTCTGAACGCGTAGCTGAGTTGGTAAGAGGTTGAAGGACCACTAGTGTGGTCTTGTCGAGTTGTCGCTCAATTAGTCTGATTTACATGTCACGGCCTGAGCCATTCTGGCGTGATACAGTTCAGAAAATACACCTATTCACCAAATACACTTTTTAATCTTAGATCTAATAGTTCTTATCTACCTATTTCAAGATTTAACAATTGTAATTATTTTAGTATAAAAAATTAAATTCAATATAATTACGTATTAATTAAATTGGTAGCCTTGTTAAGTTATGATTACTTTTTAGCCTAGATTTTTGAAAAATTCAATTCTAATACCACATTTTTGAGCTTATATCATTTTTAGAAAATAAATTCTTTTATGATATAATTTTAATCGCCTATTTTATAAATTTTAGATACAATGGTTGAAATTGTTCTCTCATTAGTTCTAAAAAATTATATTTAAACAATTTTACAGCCAACACGAAATTTACAAAATAAATTTTAATTTAGTGAAAGTACTCTAAAACTGAAATGAAAAAGAAAGTTATGAATTTTGGATATATTATTGGTTTATATTATTGAAATACAATTTTTAGTTTATATTATTGAAATACAACTAGTTTACTAAGCCGCGTTTCGCAACGACTTTATAATAATATCTCTATATTTTCTAAAAAAATATTCTACAAAATATGTTTTTAAATAAAATAATATTCTACAAAATATGTTTTTAAATAAAATAATATTTCTAATATAAAATTAAGTTTTGTTTTGAATTAAAGTTTTAGACCGTTCAATCAAAAACTACAATTATACCTTGAGAGCTATTAAAATCTTCCCTACCTCCAAATCTACTCCCAGTAAGAAAAAAAATCAAAAAATATGAACAAACATCATTTTTGTTGCTGGGAATTTTTTTATTAATAATGATATCTTTTTGTCAAAACAAATCCTCTTCTATATTTAATAGGACAACATGGGGATAATTTTGAGCCAAAAAACCCCCTGTGAAATGACAATTTTATCCTTATATATTGTGAAATTACATGGTTTATCATTACTCTCTTATCTAAAGAAAAAAATGAGTAAATAATGCTTTTGTGCAGAATCGAACCATTGACCTTCCCTAGGAAAATCATTCTTATAACCATTGAGCTACATGACTTCTTTTGATTTTGATTGAAAAATCACATTAGATAAACCTCACATCATTCTTAATCCTATATTTATTATTATATTAACTTTGAGCAAAAAACAAATATGATTTTATAATATATATTAATCTATGTTGTTTCAGTTTTCAAAATGTTGTACATAATTATTTAAACAACCAATCTTATATAATTTTAATATTAAATTTTAAAAACAATGTTGCGTGTGATGTATATCTACATTTGTTTTAGGCATACAAATATCTTGTATATGTAATGTAAACTATAAAATGATATATATTTTTGCACAACGGTCTATCTTTATTGTACTACACAATTTATTTGAATTATTCATATATTTAATCTATAAAACGTAATACTGAACATTGATTATAACATAAGTAATATATTACAAGTAGTTTCTTTATATATATTATTTAATTATTTATTTTTAAATTAATAAAAAGTAGTGTCCAATATTTAAAAATTAGACAACAATCACGGGTATATAACACATATCGATAACATGTATACACGATATTCATGAGTATTTTTATTACATATACAAATACAAGCTTGTAACATGTGTCATGCACGAGTTTAATATTTTCTTTTAATATTTATATTTGTTTCTTAAGAAAATGATTTTAAATATGAATACTTATATATGGTTGTTGAACTCGGCGTCGAATTGACATAGGTGTTTGATCGCAATAAATTTTGTTTTAAGAGTTTTGTGTTGAACAATTTTTTAGAGATATGTTTTGAATAAAATTATTATTTTAAAAAATTACGGTACAATTGTAAAAATAAAAGAACTAAAGTTTAAATCTCAAAATATGAGTACCGTACTGACCAACTATCAAAGTTTTAATATTTCGATTTTAATAATATAGTATAAATATAATAGAAGTGTCTAGATTTAGAAATATGTTGGATGAATTATGTATGTAACGCATTTGTAATTAATTTTAATATAAAATTTTATATTAATTTTATGGAAGTTAATAATTGCTTATTTTGAATTAAATTAATAAATAGGCTTTATGACCTTTTCGCCCTTTAAGTTTGGATCGTTGTACCCATAAACCCTTCAAGTTTAAAAGTGTTCTTTTTCACCCCTCGGGTATAAAAAATGTACCTTTTGGGTCAAAAATGTACTTTTTCGACCTAGCGGTTGAGTGTCAAAAAGGTACAATTTTGATACCCGAGGTGCGAAAAAGAACGCTTTTAAACATGAAGGGTTTATGGGTACAACGGATCAAACTTGAAGGGCGAAAATGTCATAAAGCCTAATAAATATATAATAGGTAAATTTGAAAATTTGAAAATTGTATAATAAATTAAATAGATTAAAATATATAGTCAAGTGAACAAATTTTAGAAAATATGATATTTCATATCATACAAGTAAGAAAAATATTATGATCGATCAATTACATTATACACTCGGAGTTATTTAAAATTATAGATCTAAAAGATAAAAAATTAAGTTATATTAATTATTTTTTGTACATTGATTGGACAATACCTTTATCGATTATCATCGTTACGTAAATAAATATTAAATTTCCTACAATGCCAGAAATTTAAAGAACATGACTGATGCAAATAATTATGTCACATGACAAACTGAGAGTCGATTATACTTTTGAAAAGAAAGGAAAGAGAGAACTTTATTTAACCCGTGTTTATTGAATTTTTTAATACAAGAAATGCAAAACAATTAGATTAAATTATTAAACAATTAACTCCAAAATTTAATTTCCATAGATTTACTGAGAATAAAGAGAAAAACAGGTATATTTATTAAACTTTATGTTCTCTTAACTTCAGTTCTTTTTTTTCGACTAGAAATTTAAGATTCAAAGTTGCCGCAAGACCTGTAATAAATTCGTACACGTTCAGTAAATCAGTCTAAATATGACTTATACAACATGTTTATAAGTTAAGAAATATCCTATTTTTAGTGCACGGATAATTTTGAATAAATCAAATTATCTATAAATTAAATTAGGGACATTGCGAGAATCGATATAAAATAACACGTGACCGTGAATATGCTTTACCGGATTGAGAATAATGACACTAGAAGATGCAACAGGCTCCCCTCCTAAATCGGAGCCTGCTAAATCTTTGAGTCAGACAAAGGAACTAGCACAGTTATTCAGAGTTTTCCATACTGCTGCTGACAAACAAAAAAAGGACATCATGTGTTACCGTAAAACCCCATCTGATATCAACGCATGGATGCATGCACACATATATACATAGCGGGTCTAACTTATACCATACCAAGTTCACTCAGGGTGCAGCCTCGGAATGATATGGCATGCCGAGTTCAGAACAAATTTGTGTGCTATCAAAGAAACTAAAGTTTTATTCGAGGTACATGAGAACGCAGTTACGGATCAGTTACAACCAAAATATATGTGATCACCAGTATCATCGGAGTCTCAAACCGTCAACAAAAAAGGCAAACATGACACGATCTATCGTCACCCGAGTGTCTAAACATTTACTAAGAAATGGGTGCTTCCGGTTGCATTTTAGTTGGCTCATACATTTAAAATACAATGCTTATGACTTCTTATATTTTATTTCAAATGAAGTCAGTGTACAATCATAATTTTCAAATTCTAAAAAATCAACACTTCCACATATTGATAGAAAAAGCCCTGTGCATCGCACGGGTTATTATGCTAGTAACAACAAAAACAACAACCTCTTCCTTTTAAAAAAAAAATTTAATGAGATTTTCTCAATGTTTCTTATTCTTGTATGACTTTTGTTACAGATGCACCGGCTTATTGAATTTTGTTAAAAATGCACACACTAAATAATTACTTAATTAGTAAATATTTAAAAGACAATTTAGATTTTTTCTAGTTTTTGGTATTAATTACTTAATTTCTTATACAAGACCGATCTAATTTATTAACTTCTTATTTACCAAAATGTTTCTGTATTTTCTATTATATTACATAATAAAAGAAAGTTTAGGAGAGCAGTATGTTAAGATGGTAATTTCATTAAAAAAAATATTATGAGAATATTTAGATAATAATAGAGGAAAGTTCAAAATAATATAAGGTAATACACTGTTTTTCTAATTTAGATATTTTGAAGCCAAGAATATTATAATTGAATATTTAATTTCTTCCATTAGTGATATTTAGTTTCCTACATTAATAAAGATCTATTGTATTTTTACTTTCTCCATTAGTAGAGATTTTAAATGCAAGAATATTATATGTTTCCTCTATTAGTAAGCATTTAAAGGTTAATTGAGATTTTTTCGAATTTTTAATATTATTAATTCAAAAAATTGAGAAAATTAGAAAAATAGAACGAAGCGATCTGAGAGCGCCACCTCACCGCCCCCATCTTCTCCTTTCTATAATAGTATTGATTTTTAGTATTTGAATATAATTCTACGAATTTTTTTAAACTTAAATACTATAAAACTGAACAAAAAAAAAGTAACTAATTTTTATATTAAGAATTCTATTCAACTTAGAAAACCTACTTATATTTGGTTTATATTATTAAAATATACTTTTTGATATTTGAATATAATTATACTACTTTTTAATTTTAGATCTAACGATTCTCATTCATCTATTTTAAGATCAACTGTTCATATCGGTTTGGCAGTACACGACCAAAATTTTGGATAAGATCCCTCTCAGACTTATTATATATAAGGATTTAATAAATCTTAGGTTCTCATTTTTATACTCTTTATTAAAAGTAGAAACCCCGTCTTAATGGTATGGTATGTCATGTATACCGCGGGATACATATAATTATTAGCTTAATTATCTTAATATAATTAGCTTAATTTCAAATTATTAATTGTTAGTATTAAATTAAAATTATTTTTTAATTAAAAGTAGAAAACCCTCTTAATGGTATGATATACCATATATATCGTGATATACATATAATTATTAGTTTAATATCATTCACTTAATTTCAAATTAATATAATTATTACAATTAAATTTAAAATAATTATCAATAATAGTTTAGTTGTATACAAGAAGTCTACCAATCATATAAAAGCAGAAATTCCCGCTTAATTGTAATTGCATTGCGTGCCATGTATACCGCGGTATACATATAATTCACTTAATTTCAAACTAATATAGATTAATTAGCTTAATATAATTAGTTTAATTTTAAGTTAATATAATAATTATTATTAAATCAATACTCTTTATTAAAAGTAGAAACCCCCGTTTAGTGGTATGTCATGTATAATGCTATATACATATAATTATTAGGTTAATTCGCTTAATAAAATTAACTTAATTCCAAAATAATAATATAATTATTGTTAAATTTATACTTTTAATTAAAAGCAAAAACCCCATCGGTATAGTATGTCATGTATACCGCAATATACATATAATTATTATCTTAATTAGCTTAATATAATTAGTTTAGGGTTTCAATAAGAAGGGAAACTGTTTTTCGTTGGAACACAATAGTATCAAAGCCAAATTTTGGAGTTGAAATATGTTGAGTATGAGTTTCACTTGAAGATAATATAGAGGGGGATGAATATAGTTTCTTGTAGTTTATCTTCCTTTTGAATCCTTTCTTGCTTTTCGATTTGGTCTTTGGTTACTTGTAGCTTGAAGATGTATGTTATAAATAAAACAATGCGGAATAAAACAACACACAACTTTACTTTTAATTTAATATTGTATAGATCAAAAGATGTTACAAATTGTGAATTCAAAAATGAATTCTCAGCTTCGTTTTCTCAAAGAGATACAACTTGAATAATAACTTGAAAAACTTAACAATTAAAGCTATGCATTTGTAATACTTATAACATGTACACAACTCATAGATACAAAAGTAGTAACAAACCAAAAGTTTGCTAAACTATGTCTATACTATTTTGGTGAAACCATGTCATCATGTTGTTGGGAGTTGTCCCACATCGTTTGTGGGAGAGGCAGATAACTAGTTAATAAGCAGTCATATAACTCCATTAGTATGAGGCCTTTTGGGAGAGACCAAAAAATAAATCCGTGCGGGCCTGGCCCAGAGCGGACAATATCATACTAATGTGGAGTTAAGGCTTGCTAGCGGCCCAACAAGTGGTATCAGAGCTATGGTTATAACGGTACATAACAATCTCAAATGGGCTTCCAGATGGGCCTAGGAAGAGGCAGGTGAGCTAACCAGGTTGGGCTTAAGGGGGAGGCAAGTGTGCCTTCCAGTATGGGCCTAGGGGGATCCAGATAGCCATGCGAATTTCCAGTTGGGTCTAGGGGGAGCCAGATCGCACAGAATGGTGGCATATTCGGCAGGTGTCGAGCCCGATGTGTGAAGGGGGAGATTGTTGGGAGTTGTACCACATCGTTTGTGGGAGAGGTAGATAGCTAGTTAATAAGCAGCCAGATAACTCCATTAGTATGAGGCCTTTTGGGAGAGAACCAAAAATAAATCCGTGCGGGCCTGGCCCAGAGCGGACAATATCATACTAATGTGGAGTTAAGGCTTGCTAGCGGCCCAACACATGTGAGTTCGTCTTGTTTTGCATAGTGCCAGATTCATATCTTTAGCTGCTTATTTTGACGGTCTCTCTGAGCTTCTTTGTAGGCTTTTCATGTGCATTCTGCAACGACAGTGACCATTGCATATGCCTTGGTTTGATGTGTAGATTTTCTGTCCCGAGAATATTTTTTGAATTTTGTATTTAAAGTATATTCGAGAATTGGCTAAGGCTTAATTCGATAACTGTTCTTGAACTGTTGATGATCTCTGAGTTCTCGAATAAGACTTTCTGGGATATCGGATGGTACTTCTCGAATATGTCTTCTTACTTCTGGAATTCCTAAGATATCGAATGAGCTGAGTGCCCTTGACATCTCGACTAGTGCATTATACTTCTCGACTGCTTGACATCTCGATCAATATTCCCTACTTCTCGAACAATGCAAATTACTTCTCGAATTTGTAATTAGTGAGATTTTCAGCTTCCAACCCACTATTTTTATTCTGTAGCCTTCATCTTCATCTTGAGGCATGATTCAGGAATCTTTTTTTAAGAACAAATGCATGACGAAGTTTCTATACATTACAACAAGTTTGTTTTCTAAGACAAAGTACAATTCTCATGACAGAGAAACTACAAAGGGTATCCCAATAAATGGGTCATGTAAGTAATACACAGTATTACTACAATCAAGTAGGCTTGTTATCTAGATGAAGACAGACATGCCACTATAACTAACAAAACCCAAAGTAAAATGGTGTCACTTGAAAGTAAAAAATTCCGGGTGGTATCAAATGAAACATTTTGTAATTTTATAAAAGTTGACTAGCGTATGGTTAGCGGTATGGATGTGGATGAAGTCAAAAGTATAATGATGTTACTTGGATGTCAAAAACTTGGAACGATGCCCAATAAAAAAAGCCAGTTGTACAATGGCATCATATGAAATATCTCTTACAGAATTACCCAAATTATTCATTTATTTAAATTTCACTTATTTGATTTCACTTGATTATCTATAATTACATAATTAAATAATATTTGTTTATTATAAACTTTCATCTTAATTTCATGTTTTAATTCTCTACAATTACATATTTAAAAAATACTTATTAATTATTTTTATTCTTAATATTTTATATTTTATTTTAAATAATTTAATTTTTATTCTGAATCTATGCTTCGCACGGTTATCTGCTAATATTTAGTAAGAATGTGGCACTTAAACCAAAACTAGCGTAAAAGCTCGTGCGAGACACGGGCACTGAAATAATTTCTCTTCCGAAATCGTTTATATATTGAGATAATTTTGTAATTAGAAATTCGAAAAATGATAAGATTTTGATTTTATCTCATATTTTATAGTAGTTTTCTAATATGGCATGTCAATTACATCAATATATAATTTTATAACTTGATTAGATTTCATAAAATTTGAATAAATATACATACGATAATACTCACATGTTTACTGCTAAATAATTATTATGATTTTCAATGACGTGACATGAACTTTATCAAATTAATAATTTGAGTATAAAATAAATTAATTTTTTATCAAAATTGTCGGTATATAACATAAACGATGTGATTTTAAAATTTTCAGAGTATATTGGTAAAAAATCGATATATACATAAGACTGAGATATATTACGATTTTTTTTTAATATTATGTAAATTCATCCATGCGGTGTCTGGCTCATTTTTTTCATATATTTTTGTAAATATTCATACACTTCTAAACTCATATAATTAGTTTTAGTCTAATGTTTATTACACAGTATTGAAGTTCTATTTTAAAATTTTGATAAACTGAAATATCTTTTATCTTATAATTTTGAATTACCTTTTTACTCTATTTTAAATTTTCACAAATATTTTGATCATGTAAATTATGATTAGATGACCTTAATGACATGTGCATCTTCAAGATATCTAAGATCAATTTTTTTGATTTCATCATAGATTGATTTAAGCATATGTTATAACTCAATCAAAACATACTGTATTGATCAATTTACTAGATTATATAAAAATTCATATTACCATACTTTATTCGAGTTATAGTCTAACTAGTCATTATTAATAACTATTGCAGTTTTGCAATATTTATAATTCAAAAAATCATATAATTTTTTCATTTTATATTGAATATTAATTACGTTATTTTATATATACAACATAAATCCTATTTTTAGATTTGTCATATTTTTAACATAAATTCAATTTTTTTTATATATTTTATGTGTTTAGACCAATCATACCTCTAAATCGCTTAAAGTCTAAATAGTTGGTCAATCAAATATCTCTAATATGGCTCGCATATTTAAAATATTATATACCTAAAAATTATGTGATGCAATCATTTATTATATATGATTTAATAAATTCATATCTTTTTCGGACTCGATTACATTTATCTATAATTTTATCTTTTTTAATTTTTTTTATATCAATCATTTAAAATGGCAAAAGAGAATTGTAGAGTATGTTCAATCCATTAAAATATTTTTTATAATTATATACTATGCAATATTTTATAAATATTAGAAACCAACATTTTATTTACTTAAAAATTTCAAAAAAAAAGGGAGAAAAATAGAAAATGTGGTTTATCTAATAAAGTTTTAAAGAAAACTCAAAATAAAATGTAGTACGTTTCTTATGTATGAGCTTGATTAGAGAAGGTTATTGATTCGATTCCCAACACTAACATAATTTCATCTACTTTTTGCATAAATATAAAAAGAGTGACGTTTTTGTAACTTTTTAACATGTATGGGAAAAATAAAAAATCCACATATATTAAAATGACATATATCATTAATTTAAATTGGCAAAAGAGAATTATAGATTATGCTCGATCGCAAGAAATATTTATTGTAACCATATACTATGCAATATTCTAGAAATAATATAAATCAATGTTTATTTACTCGAAACTAAAAAAAATAGATGGGAGGAGAGGTGGTTTATCTACTAAGAGTTTGATACTAAACTTAACACAAAGTATAACAGAGTTGGTTATGGCGCGAGTTTGATAGGTACAAGTTAGTGGTTTGATTCCCAACACTAACATAATTTCAAAGGATGACATTTTTGCAATTTTAAAAAATTTAAGGATAAAATCGTAACTTTACAGCCATTAAAATGACAATCTTTGACCTTGTATTGAGTTTTAATATATAGTAACATAAGATAGATTTTTTATCCGGATTCAATTACATATGTGTATAATTTAGAAGTTTATTTTTGTAAATTATATTAACAAACAATTTATCTACTCAAAAGTTTAAACTAAAAAGAGAAAATATGATAATAAGAGAACATGCGGTTTATCTAATAAGATTTTTAAAGTAAACTCAATAAAGTATTGTAGCGCAATGGTTATGACATTAATTTCCTAAGAGAAGGTTGGGGGTTTGATTCCTAAATCCAACCCAAATTCAACATTTTATATATATATAACAGAGGGATGACAATTTTGAAATTTTTTAACAAATAAGGGTAAAATTGTATTTTCACAGACATTAAAATGGCTTAAATTGCCCCTAGACGCCATTTAATATATATGAATAGATTTAAACAATTATACCTCATCGTAGTTTAGGCTCTAAGAGCAAGTCCAATAGTATCCTTAAATGATATCCTAACTTCAAATATAGGGAATATGACACAAAATGGGACTCCAACAGTATCTTAGTGATCCCCGAAACCAGTAGCACAACCTTAAATTCACTAGCTATTCCCTATTTATAAGGTATCCTCTAGTCATCCCCTATTTCATTTTTATAAATAAAATATTCATTTCCCCCCATTTTTCCTCTTTTTTTCTCCCTTCCCTCCTTTTAGTTTTACCGCTGAAATTTTTCCTTTTTTTTCTCCCTTCCCTCTTGTTTTTACCACTGAAATACTAGAAGTCCCCTAGACTTTCTTGTCAAAATCACTCTTCAAAATATAGTAAATCATATACCATAAGAAAGATCTTGGAGTCTACTTTTTTAAGCAAAAAACGGTTCGTAAAAAGGAATTTTCTACAAAAAGTTATAAAATTTTTAGTGAAGGAGTGTATAGCTGTCCAGATTTATAACAATTTTGGTGACAATTTAATAATAATGAGGAAGGTAAATAGGGATTGTTGTTGGAGTAAATATTAAAAATAATATCCCTAAACTACTAGAATTCCTTATTTTATAGAAATGATGGGGTGACAATTTAATAATAATGAGGAAGGGGATTGTTGTTGGAGTAAATATTAAAAATAATATCCCTAAATTACTAGAATTCCTTATTTTATAGAAATGATAGGAAATGAACTAACGTGCGGTTGGATTTGCTCTAATTCATTTACTAAAATTGTGACAAGTAGTATCGATAGACCGGTTTTGTAACACAAGGTTCCTGGGCCGTTGGATGAGCCATCCAACGGCTGTGATTTAAAAAAAATGGACATCGTACCGCAGAAACTTTCTGCGGTACGGAGGATTTACAAAAATGCCCCCGCCTCCCGTACCGCAGAAACTTTCCGCGGTACGGTCCTGTCGATTTTGTTCCCAGAAGACACAGTAGCAGTTCACAAACAAAAAAACAAAACCGAGGGAGAGAGAGAGGCGATTTCAAGGCGATTTGAAGGCGATTTCAAGGGGAAATCTACACTAACAAGCACGTTAATAGCTATTTCATAGGTATGTGTTTGAATCATACTCTATGAATATCATTTTATTCACGATTTATGCTATATTATGTGTATATTTTTTGTATATTTTGTGTATGAATGTGTGATATATTCGGTTTAAATTGTGCTATGACTGCAATTGTTTTGAATGTGGGTATGTATGAATGTGTATATTCGAATTATTTTGATGTTTCTATAATTTGAATTGTTATTTAGGGTTTATGAATTATGATTTAGGGTTTATGAATTATGATTTAAGAATTTTCTGTATAAATTTAAATTTGAGGTATATTCGAATGTAGTGCTTCGTTTTAGAGGAATTAAATTCGAATGTAGTGCTTTGTTTTAGAGGAATTTTTTTTGTTCTTAATTTAATTAAAATTTTTAGGAAATTTTTTGAGAAATGGTTTTTTGGTGTAATTTGCAGATATGGACCATTCCGGTGTAGAATAGCAAAGGAGCTTCAAGAAGGAAAGGCAAGGGGGATATCCGGTGTTCGTATGCGTGAACGTCTTCAACTTGTTCAATAGTTGTATTTTTGCCCTATTTTATTTGCATTTTAGTTGGAATTGTAGTGTTAATTTAGTGGAATTCTTTGGTGATTTTTGTCGGAATTGTTGTGGTAATTTAGTTGTATTTTTGCCCTAGTGGAATTGTTGTGGTAATTTAGTGTTAATTTAGTGGAATTGTTGTGGTAATTTAGTGTTAATTTAGTGGAATTGTTGTGGTAATTTAGTGGAAGCAGGCTGTGTTGTTTTGTACCCCTGGGAGCTGCAGTCTGCAAACTGCAGAATTTTCAAGTTCCAGTACGTACCGCAGAAACTTTCTGCGGTATGGCCACGTACCGCAGAAAGTTTCTGCGGTACGTACTGGATTTTCCCTGAGAAACAGAGCAAAACAGAGGAATCAGTCTGCTTCTATTTGCAAAAAACTGACTTTTTTGGAAGTTTGTGCCCAAATTATGTAAAAAAAATATATTCCACCTTCTAAAATCATAAAATGATATAATAAGTGAAATTTACAAAAAAAAAAATATTTTGAAAATTTAAAAAAAAAAAAAATCCTTAAAAAATACCAAAAAATACATTTTTTCTTAAATTAATTAAATTACAATTACAAAGCTAATTACAAATTCATACTACACCAAAGCTAATTAATATTACAATAAAGTACGCCAAATTTCATTACAAATGTTATAAATTCATTACAAATCACAAAAGGCTAACCAAAAAATCCCAAGATATTGGAGTAGCCGGCCGACACGTGATGCGAAGGAGTCCCGGGAGGAGCCTCCATATCAACAAACACGGCGACATGGTACAAGATAACTACACAACCCTCGCGGAGTAGGTCACTAGTAACTTCTAGCGATCCTTCGTGACTGGCGGTGTCGTCCGTAAGCGTGACATTTATAGGGATGGATCCATCGTAAAGCTTAAAAGTTTGTACCCACCAAGGATGATTAACATTCTTCAAGTGGGAAACCCAACCCTTCACATATTCAACGCGAATTTGATCGCGTGTACAACCTTCTCGAGGCCTCAATTCATAAATGTCACTAATCTTGTCACAATACTCCCACCATCCACCATCCCACTCGGAAATCCTCCACTTGCCTTCGGTGTCCTTGCCCAAGTTCAAAAATGGATGATAGTAGGGCTCCAAATTATACGCTATCCTCCCCATCATTTGTTCGGAGTTCATCCAACGGCATGCTTCAATCCAATTGTTCGCCCTATAAGCATCCTCCTCCGGAGGATATAACTCACCATCCTCCTCCTCAAGGGCACCATTAAACTCCATTATGTCGTAGTATGTATTTGGTAAATTGCGACATATTTCATCCGCCGCATTGTCGGATAAATCACTAATGTATGACTCGCTTCCCCCGGAAGAAGCCGAAAGTGAATCACTAACATGCGAAACATCCGAAACATCACCACCGTCCATGTTACCTACACATGACAATAAAAATAATTTTGTTAGATAATGTGAGAAGAACATAATATAAGGAAAAGATGCAAAAATAAAAGATAATTGGTGAGGCAATTACAAATTGTCACTTTGACTTTGAACATTTGGAGCAAATTGAGCATTTAAAGCTTGTAGTCTTTGAGGACAATTTCTTTTGTCATGCCCTTCGAAAGTACAATATGTGCACTTTCTTTTGGCCTTCCCTTTACCAAGCGATTCTACGGGACTTTTAAAACGGACAGTTTTTTTCCGCCCTTTCGTTTGGGACACAATGGGGTCACCAATTGGTTCATCATCGTATGTTGCATCGTGAGAATTTGCATTGCTTTCATGACATTCAACTCCATCAACCCTCATACTTTCAAGAATTGGTATCTCACGATTCAAGACCTCGACGGCATAGTCATAGCGTTCCTTAGATGCCATGCTACTATGACAAAAACTCATCGTGAGCATTGTCATGCTATTAAATCTTTCGGTTGGGGTCATCTCATGACATGAACCCATGTTCAACTCGTATGGCAACATACCGTTTACTCTATTAGCATGCATAGTCCATCGTCGAAGTATGAAATGGTCGGGAATCTTGGGAATTTGTTTTTTATTCAAAACCGCCAAGATGTGTCGACAAGGTATCCCTAAATGTTCAACCATTCTACACATACACATCCCCGTCAAAGCTTCTTTGTTGAATGCAACATAATTTAGTTTTGATGTTGGTCCCAAATTTTGCCTATATAAACAATAATAGGTCTTTGGGTCCCCTTCCTTCACGCCTTCTTCACAAGCTTTTTTGTCTTTCGTAACAAAGTATTGCAAAGATTCAACCAATTCACCTTGAAATCTTCTAAACATCTCCTTGGTATAAATTTTGGAACCATGAATCTCCAAGGCGGTATGCATTTTCATAGGACGCTTTAAAGTACATGTCACGTAATCTTCTTCTTTCTCCCGTACAAATTGCCTTGCCAATGCCTTTTGAGCATTTTCAATGAATTCTTTCAACCCCGTGGCCGAACTCACGTAACTATCAAAGAAAGAATTCATCCCCTCACTCCTTGAAGTAGTTTTTTGACCCGCTGAAAATGTGTTCCTAGTGTATGCAATGATCCATTTCTCCTTCAACTCATATAACCCCTGTAACCATTTGTTTCCTTGTAACTCATACTTCTCCACCAAGGATTCCCATCTAGCCTCAAAAACATCTTCGGTCAACGAGTTATAAATACAGTGGTTGAAGTCCACTTTGAACTCCGAAAAGGTGGAATAATAATGTGCTAGTTTTTCCGGGAATTTGTTACTAATGTGCCACGAACACAACAAATGGGTAGAATTCGGGAGAACACTTGCAATAGCGTTTGCCATTGCTTGATCTTGATCGGTAATTATAGTCATTGGATGCCTATTCCCCACCGCTTCAAGCCAAGTACTCAAAATCCACTCAAAAGTTGTTGTGTGTTCATCCCGCATTAGGGCAAAACCGAAAATGATTGATTGGTAATGATGGTTAACGCCGGTAAAAGGGACAAATGGCATGGCATATCTATTCGTCCGGTATGTGGTGTCAAATGCCACAACATCACCAAAATTTTGGTAGGCCATTAAACTCCTAGGATCAACCCACACAAGACATTTCAAACGTTGTTTTTCATCAACTTGTGTTCTAATAAAAAATTTAGCACCACTTTCTTCATTCAATCTATTTAACAAGTCTAATGCGGCTTGAACATCACCTTTTTCAAACCTTTTTTTCCTTTCATCCCGGATCACATTCCTAACATGTTGACCACTAAACCCTACTTTCTCATTACCTCCATGAATATTACCGATAACATTCATTACTTGACAATTACGAATTCCCGAACCATATAGAGTTTTGATCAAACTACGGGTAGCGGTAGTGACATGCTTTTCTCGTTGTATCAACTTCATTTTCGTAGGAGTGACAAGTACGTGATTGTGATGTAATTCAAGACTTGTTATCTCCCAAAGACCTAAAGTTTTCGAATAGTTCACATACATTCTTGCTTTACAATCACACTTTGGAAGATTTTCTCTACGTCGTTTAGCATTACTACTTTCACCGGGTTTACCCGCAAGTCTACACACATACATACGAGCATATATTTCATTACTTTTAGAACGCGTATGGGTTGATTGAATTCTAATGCCAAATCCATTTTTTAGGGCATATGCCCTAAAAAAATTGCCCGCTTGTTCTAAAGTATGAAACAATTGACGCATATATGGAACACCATTTCCATCCACATTTTCATACAAATTTTCACACTCAATATTTTCCTCGTTTTGAGCATCTAAATCATCATCTAAATCATCATCTAAATCACCATCTTCCTCAACACTACCAAATTCATCATTTTCATCAACATTAATGCACTCATCATTAGAAACAAATTTGGGGGTGCTAGGCTCATCACTACTTGAATCGAAAACATCATTCATACTTAAATCATCAAGATGCAATGAATTTTCAAGTTTTTCTTTTTTTTTCCCATTATCTATTTTTTTTGAGGATCCAAACATACGAGCAAATAATCTATCCGCCATGACAAGTAACAAATTTATTAGAGAGAAATATTACCTCAAAGAGCTTGGCAATTTTCGGAGCAGAGAGAGAGATCTTGGCAATTTTCAGCAGCTGATTAATTTGTTTTTGTGTGAATGACATAAATCGAAGCAGCTGTTGGGGATAAGGGAACAGGACCGTACCGCGGAAAGTTTCTGCGGTACGGGAGGCGGGGGCATTTTTGTAAATCCTCCGTACCGCAGAAAGTTTCTGCGGTACGATGTCCATTTTTTTTAAATCACAGCCGTTGGATGGCTCATCCAACGGCCCAGGAACCTTGTGTTACAAAACCGGTCTATGGCATACGTTTGCCATAGACCGGGAGCCATATGTAATTATGATTCATTACATAAATACATAAAACACACACCTTACACACACAAACACAGTGCTGTGTGCTAGGCTTTGGCTCTATCATATTGCCCGCACCGCAAAGCAATTGAGCCACTCTTCACTATTCTGGGTAATAATATTTCATCAATTTCTCATCGTTTCTTGTGTAAATCTCTACTTTTATACCCTCTAATTCTTGATTTTTGTTGTTGCAAAGCAGATTTAAGTGTAGCTGATCACAAATGAACTCACTTTGTGTCTGAATAAACATGGACAGATCTGATTCTAATGATTTAAAAGAGCTCTCTCCAAGTTTTACTTCAGGTTAGCTTAGTTTTTACTGTTTGCTTATATGTTTTTTTAGGTAAATTTTTAATTTTGTGTTTTTATGTCTGAGAGGTGGTTTTAATTTACTTGCGTCTTATTGAATTGGTGTGCTGTGCTGTGGTTTGAAGTATTTTATAATTGTTTGATTGCGTAAATAATGATGCAAAGTGATATGGGTTGTGCTTGTATGAGATATATGGTTTTGTAATTAGTATGAATGCTATTGTTTAAGTACAATGATAGATTCTATATTGCGGTGACTGGCATATTTGTTTATCACCCTTGGGCACAGCTCGATAATTTAGTGTTTTTTCTTAACATGTTTGTTTTGTTGCTGTTTAGAAAGGTTTGATTTTTGTTGCTGTTGTTGCTAATTCATGTAACCAGTAAATGATAGTGTTATGATTTAAAATCAGTGAGGGATTACCTGTTTAGCGGAACTTGAATTAATTTGCTAATCCATGTGGCCAGTAATGACGGGGTTATAATTTAAAGTCAGTGAGGGCTACCTGTTTAGCGAAAACTTGAATTAAATTATAACCTTGATCATGATATTTGTTACAAAAAGTTTTGTTTCTTTGAATCGTATGTCTTGGACATGTAAACGACTTATTCGTTGTATCTAGGAACAATCTTTATCTAAATACTATTTTTTTTTTACTTCCTCGTATAACTCCTGCCCATTTGATGGACTAAATATGTGATATATTTCTTTAACCTGACAGCTTTTATAGACATGATCATAGTGTTTATATGTTTTACTGCAAAACTGAGTTTAATTTCAAATGCAGATGCTGCACTTTTTGATGCATCACAATATGCATTTTTTGGACAAGGTGGAGTGGAAGGGGCTGTGTTGGGAGGACTAGAAGATGAGGCAAAGGATGCATCTGTACTTGGCTTTGGCAAAGACGAATATCATTTGTTTGATACGGAAGAGGTAATTCATGGTTAAATTTACTCGCTACGTTCAGATGCAGTTTTGTACTTGGAAGAAATTATTAGTGTAACACTTTTTTTTACTATATTTTCTTATCGCGTCTTCAAATTAATAAATGTTAATGTTGGAGGACTTGAAGGGAGGATTACTTAATAAATCTCAGTTTCATACTTGGGATCGTAAATAAAATTAAAAACTTCAACAATTAGGATTCATGGCATGTTAATTGTAGACGAAATGTCCATTCAGTGCTGCAAATAATTAATAATTTAATAACAAAAACTGTATGTTATGTTTGACCTTTATTGGAATTTTAAGAAAGATGAAATGGTTACCTAATCACTCATTAACATGCAGTGGTTTTACGTGCATTATTATCACCTTCAATGTTAATTTCTAACTATTCCAAAATCCTCTGATAGTTACTAAAGAGTTGGGACTTTTGGAGATACTCTGAGCCAAAAAGTATTATGTGCAACAGTTTAACGTGTATTATGACCGTTATTTACTGGTAACAAAATGTTTATATGTTCTCAAGTAGCACTACAACTTTTTATGGTAATCCGGGCTCATCAAAATATTGTTCTCCAAGTGTTGCGGCATATTGGTATATTTCGTTTAGAGGTAGATTTAAAATTGAATGGTCATTGTAAAACTTAAAAGACATTTAGATAAGATGTTTCTTTGTAAGCATAAATTTTTCATAGGGTCCATGGTATTGTTTACCCTTCTTACTGTACATTTGACCTTTTATTGGGATTATATGAAATCTGAAAGGGTTACCTAATCATTCATTTTTCTCACATTCTCCTTTTTTATTGCAAACATATGTATATGAGTTCCCTCACTGAAATGTGGGTGTTCATTTGCTGTGATTCTCAATAATTCTTTTGTAGCTGCCCATTCACTCACGTTGTTACTTTTGCTTTGCTCCCCCCCCCCCCCCCCCCCCCAAAACTCTGGCCAGGAATCAGGTATGGGATCTCTCTCTGATGTGGATGACCTGGCGACTACATTTTCAAAGGTCAGGAGCCTGTAAATTATGAAGTTTCACCTTTTGAGTTTTAATGCTATTTTAGTAATTTTGATTTAAAAATTTACATTTAAGCACAGGTTGTCTTGTCTTCAGTCTTCTTGTGGTATTTGTGTGCTGTGATCTGACCTGCTGTTTTCCCTCATATATAACTGGCTAGTTTCAGTAGTAGCCATTTACTTGGTCAACTAAGGTAAATCGGTTAGCCATAGTTGACAGATGGATCTATTAACCTTATGTTCTTTCTAATATCTATGTAACATAATTGTGACTTGTGAGGTTAACCATCTCCTGTTAGTTTATAGGGAGTTGTTCCTTCGGGAAATTAAGTTTATATGTCAATTTTTCATTTTCTTCGTTTATCCCCAAACAGCATGTTTCAGTATCGTATAAAGATACCTTTTGCTCAAGATAAATGATGAGGAACGTGATAGAAGAATTTTTATACATGTTATTAATTAGTTTATATGTACTCGGATCGGAGAGAATTAAAATTACTTATTATGTTTTATATGTGGGGCTAGAAGTTTCCTAGATAATTAGTTTATTTACAATAAAGCCCAATTGTTTACGGGCCTTAGTCCATTAGGTTATATTATTAAAATTCTTATTTTCTATATAAGCATTGTAATCCCCACATTGACTATGAATTGATTTTGAGATATATTGAATTATGGAATCGGGTCTTTTTTCTCCCTTCTGCGGTTGGGAAACCTTTGGGATAGTGGGTGTTCTGCGGTTCATCCACCCGAGTTTTATCTCGTTTTTGTTTTTATATCATAATCCATCTTTTTACTAGCCGTCCTGCATCAATTAATGATGATGTTCCTTCAATTATCTGTGTCAGAGTTCACTTGATCACTGTTTGTTTTGATTTTTTCTCTGGCGTCTACGTCTTGCTATTTCTTTGTGCAACTTCCTTCTCCACAAATTTCTCGTACTTCTCATTTTATTATCATCCTTAATAATTCTGATGACAAGATTTCTTTTTTACAGATAAACAGAGTCGTCACTGGACCAAGACATCCTGGAGTTATTGGTGATCGTGGATCTGGTTCTTTTTCAAGGGAAAGTTAGTAAATAATATACTCTTTTTTTTTTCTATGTTTAACATCTTTTATATAGCATGTTAACTCAGGATATGTAAATCTTACATTCAGTTCTGGACATTATATTTCCGTTGGCCATGTAACTAATCTGGTGACCCTTTAATTTTATGTAACCGTGTGTCCATGCCTACCCATTGCACTAGGGAGCAGTGACAACTTTGGAATACATTACCGGACATAATATTTTCATGCCTTGTTAGTTGTTGGAATTCTGGCTACCTACTATTCATAAGTAGGCATAAATTGAGAAATTATTAAACTTATATTTTAAAGGAACCGTTGCCTACTCTACTGTATAAAAATGACTGTTGTTCAGTTGCAGCTTTTCCTTCCAATGCTCTAGGGTTTTGTTTTGCTTTTAGAATCATATCTTTGTGCTTGTTTGATTGTTTATATCCGATGGGAGATTTTCCATGTTTCACTCACTTTTCTTTCGAGTCAAATGGCTGATATTAGCCAATAGTCAATTTGTACATGTAAATGTTTGTTTGTACATGTCAAACCTTGAATGGCGAGCAAAGGTTCTATGTGATATGGTTATTGTCTTTTCTGCATAACATCTGCTGCAAATCATAAGGCAGTTTGAAATATCTAAGATCAGATAGCACAAAATAGTTTTGAGATGTACAAGACTTGATTCTGAATTTCTGACCTAGCCAATTTCTGACTTAAAATGGTTGAACTTGTTTGCAGGTTCTTCTGCTGCAGAATGGTCACAGGAGTTCGATTTTCCTGACTGGTTTGATCAACAGATATCTGATACAGAGAGCTGTCTGGAAATCAAAAGATGGTCTTCCCAACCACATCTGTCTCCTGTCCATGTTCCGGAGTCAAAATCTATATACAGGACATCTTCATACCCACTACAGCAACATCAACAACAATTTCCTAGTGAAATTAACTTAGAATCAGCTTTCACTTCATATCCTCCTCCAGGTGGCATATCTCAATTGTCTTCACCTCGCCAACATTCACGTCGCCTGAATCTGTCATCTCTGGGAAGTGGGCCTCAGTTACCTTTCTCTGCACCAGATCTCTCTCCTTTGTCCAACTCTGATATTCATATGGCCAGCATGCCTCATGGATACCGTTATAGTCAAAATATTCCTCATGTAGTCTCACCTGGTATATCTCTCGGTAGTGGGTCACATAATCGTTGGCACAACCATGCAGGGTTACTTCTTGGGGATCAGTCTAGTGTCTTGAATAACATTCTGCACCAGCAATTTCCGCATCAAGATAATTTGGTTTCCCCGCATTTAATGTCGCAACAGCAGCAACTGCAACACCATAGGCTTCATCTTCCAATTCAACCATCTTTATCACATTATTCATCTCTGCAATCCCAGTTATATAATGTCCTTCCTTCTCCACCTTCGCATCTGAGAAAACATAAATCAGCTGATATGCGGGATCAACGACCTAAGGTATCGCAAAGAGGTAAACATGCGTGGTTATCTCAACAAAGTTCCGATGCCAGCCAGCAAAGTGAAGATAATCGACCACAATTTAGATCCAAATATATGACAGCTGATGAAATAGAAAGTATTCTTAAAATACAGCATGCTGCAACACAGAACGGTGACCCCTATATAGATGATTATTACCACCAAGCTCGCCTTGCGAAAAAATCTACTGAATCAAGGTCAAAACTTCGCTTCTGCCCAGCTCATCTAAAGGAGCCCTCTTCTCGATCACGTAACAATTCAGACTCCCAGCCTCATCTCAAGGTTGATTCACATGGAAGGGTTTCATTCTCTTCTATTCGTAGGCCTCATTCTCTCCTTGAAGTTGACCCTCCTTCCTCTGCTTCTGGCGAGGTAAGTGCTGAACAGAAAATGTCTGAGAGGTCCTTGGAACAGGAACCCATGCTGGCTGCAAGAATAACAATTGAGGATGGCCTTCGCGTCCTCTTTGATGTAGAGGACATCGATCGGTTTCTGCAATTTAGTCAGCCCCAAGATGGTGGGGCTCAGCTGAGGCGGAGGCGACAGATCCTGTTAGATGGCTTAGCAGCATCAGTTCAGCTTGCTGACCCACTTGGGAGGAGTGGAACATCAGTTGGCCTAAATACCAAAAATGACGTTGTGTTCCTGTGGCTCGTTTCTCTTCCAAAAGGCCGAAAGCTTATTTCAAGATATCTTCAGCTTCTTTTTCCTGGTGGTGAGCTGGCCCGAATAGTTTGCATGACCATCTTCCGTCACTTAAGGTTCTTATTTGGTGGCCTTCCTTCTGATCCAGAAGCAGCGGAAACTATCACCAATCTTGCAAAGATGGTTACTGAATGTGTAAGTAGCATGGACCTTAATTCTCTGAGTGCATGCATTGCTGCAGTGGTTTGTTCCTCTGAGCAGCCACCCCTTCGTCCACTCGGCAGTTCTGCTGGAGATGGAGCATCTATTATGTTAATACGTGTCTTAGAGAGGGCGACACAGCTGTTAGCCAATCTGCAGGCCTCTAGCAACCGTGTTCCGCCAAATCCTGTCCTGTGGCAGGCTTCATTTGATGCCTTTTTTGGTCTTCTTACCAAGTATTGCCTGGGTAAATATGACAGAATAATGCAGTCAATCCATGCACAAAACCCCCAACCTAACCCGGATATCATTAATGCAGAGGCAGCAAGAGCTATAAGCAGAGAAATGCCTGTAGAAGTTCTACGTGCTAGTCTGCCCCACACAAATGATCGTCAGAGGAAGTTACTAATAGATTTTGCTAAGCGGTCTGTGCCAGTAAGTGGAACTAGTGCTTATAGTGGGAGCAGCGGTCACGTTGCTCCGGAATTTGTCAGGGGTTAGCTATTCTGGCAGACTGAAGTGCGGCAATTGCAATCTTAAAGATGGATTGCTTGTTGTGTTCATAGCTTAGGAACTATAATGCCACCTCTCTCAATCTTTCTCAATCAACTTTTTAGCTACATTACCTGATGAACATACTTGTAGTGCTGCATAACTTAGTATTTTATGTTAAAAAGGAATTAGTGAATGCCAAATGTTATCATATAGGAGCACATATTACTCTGTTTTAGCTCTGAACGGAAACTATAGTGTAGGGGGTCAAATATCCCGGAGAATGATGGTTGAATAAGCTGTCATTTATTCTTATATATTCTATCGTTGTACTTATTTTCGTTGGAGTCAGCCCAGTGTGAGTTGTTTGTCTCTAAATGTAGAACAGATCTTGGAGCTGTGGTCCTGGTTCTGCAAGAGTAACTCATCATTCCTGAGCTTTGAAGGTAAAAGTGTGCTCTGTGCAAGTAATCATCATTTGGTGTTAACCTGTTTTTGGGTGCATTTGTGTTATGGTTGTCCCCCTTAATTTGAGTACCACATTGGGGCAATTAATATTTAAACTTGTCTGTTTGTTAATCTTTTTAAGACGAATTCATTTTAGAATGTATTATCAACTTTAATTTTTGTTCAAAAAGTTGGGTACTTTTTTTCATGTTGTGAATCAAACTTGAATTTATGGTTGTAAAATCATCTTAGAACAGTAAATCTGCAAATTCCTAGAATTTATTTTACTTTATAGCCGAAAACACTAAGAAATGATCCCAAGTTAGAAAGTAAAGGAATTGTCAGACTGTAAGTGCGGCACCAATCAGACACTCCAAAATCTTATCTACCAATCAAAAAAAACAATCTGGTCATCCACTTCCTGGGAATCTCCTGATCCAAAACCATCCATCTAAAAGCCACAAAAACTCTCCTCACATCCACTTTGTTTACTGCACATGCCATAATAATAATACAAAGAATAAAAAACCCGCAAATAATATTTCCAAATACTAAAAAATGGCTTCAACTTCATGTTTCTTGCACCACCCGGCACTCCTTAGATCTTCAACTTCACAACGTCAGGTTCAATCCATCAAGGCCAGCCAAGTAATCTGCCGTGCCCAGAAGCAAGTGTCTGTTGTTCAGGAAGATGATACTGCTGCCAGCGCCACCTTGTCTCGTAGGTTGGCTCTCACGGTTCTCATTGGTGCTGCTGCCGTTGGTTCCAAGGTTTCTCCTGCTGATGCAGCTTATGGTGAATCTGGTAATGTTCTTAATCTTTTCTACACTCATACAATCACAAATGTAATTGTTTTCATTATGCTTGCCATCTGTTATCACTTACTAGCTTCGGCAATTGCTTCTTGCTACCTTTGAATCACAACAGGCATAAATGTACTTAGTGTCAACATTCTTGAGTAGAAAGAGTGGATCCAGTATTTTAAACTTGGACTAACTTGAAAACTTTCAACTGATAATGTGTGGATGGCAGCAAATGTTTTCGGGAAGCCAAAGACAACAGAATTCATGCCTTACACTGGAAAAGATTTCACACTGTTGATTCCTGCAAAATGGAACCCAAGCAAGGAGGTAGAGTTTCCAGGTCAGGTTCTTAGATTTGAAGACAACTTCGACACCACCAGCAACCTTTCTGTCATGGTCCTCCCAACCGACAAGAAGTCCATCACTGACTATGGTTCCCCTGAAAACTTCTTATCTACAGTAAGAATTCTTCATCCTTTATTCATTTTTAATCTCACTTGTGTTTAAATGAACAATTTTATTGAAAGATTGTGAAAGCAAATGTAATGTGCTATTGTCTGGTTTTTAGGTGGACTATTTGCTAGGAAAACAAGCATACTTCGGCAAAACTGCTTCAGAGGTATTCATCAAACCTCGAGTTTTAACTTCTCAGTAGGGCAACTAAATCACAGAAAACTATATATAAATACAGTAACATTTACAATATATGTACATACTAGACATTCAATCAGAGAAGTTTGAGAATGGAAGTTCTCCTTCCCTTTTTTTCCGCCAAGTAACGGAGGTTCTTTTGCAGTTCATAACATGGAAAAAAAACTACTTGATTGATTACTTTGCCCAATAAGGTCAATGACATTGTGTAATGAAGAAAGGAACATAGAAATATATGTTGTTACGAGTCCACTTGATAAATTGAAACACATTTTATGCATCAGACGCTTCTTGGTCTAGAAGTATTTCCCTCGCTCCCTTTACGGGAGATTAAAAGCTGATTCAAATCTTCTCAAAGATAAGATGAGTATAAATGAGTATTTGTGCATGTTTAATTGTAAACAAAGAAAAAGAAAAAATATTATAGGTAATTGATGCACCTCTTGACTCCCTCTGCATTCATACTATTATAAGCTACTCTAGCAAGTAGGTCTTGGAATAATAAGAAAAGGAATTGCTTGTAGCTAAAGTATGATTTATATGGCCTGTAATGTGTTTCAAGAAATTCAACTGGATTGGCCACTACAATAATTTTGGTAAGTACAACAAAAATACTTGAATATTCAGTTAGTAAGGCACCTTGTATTCGACCAATGTGAATTACAAACATTTGGACATTTTCAGGGTGGCTTTGAACAAGATGCTGTGGCCACTGCAAATATATTGGAGACTGCAACTCCAGTGGTCGGGGGCAAGCAGTACTACAGCTTGTCTGTATTGACAAGGACTGCAGATGGAGATGAAGGGGGCAAACACCAACTTATCACAGCCACAGTTTCGGATGGTAAGCTTTATATATGCAAGGCTCAAGCCGGAGACAAGAGATGGTTTAAAGGAGCAAAGAAATTCGTGGAGAACGCTACAAGTTCTTTCAGCGTTGCTTAAGACAATTAGACAAACCATGGGTTTGTACTTTAATCAGCTTAATTCAAGTTGTGTTGTTCTGGTCAATATGTCTAAACATATTACCCCAAGTTTTAGAGGTGAATAAGCAATCCATTTGAGGAAGCTGATCTAGGTGCTATATTGTCAAAGATATCAACATTCTTCTGCATGCACCTACTCTTTGAACTCTATGATATCAAGGAAATAGCAATAAACAAGCAACTTAAATTTTATGATCTATGTTAATATGTAAGAGTTTCATATAATGCAGTGGTAAAACACATTTGCATTTGTGAGTTGATCTATTTGAAATGCGAGGAACAAGTTTATTTTTCAACATATGCCGATTAGTCCTCTTTCTATTATTCAAGCTAGCTCTCAAGTCCAGTCTGAATTTTTGGCGTTGTTCGAAAACAAATACCCAGAGTCTCAAAACTCTATCAGCAATTCTCCACTGCAGTGGATCCCTCCCCCTACAACCAGGGTGAAGTTTAATTGTAATGGAGTTTTTAATCAAGATTCTGCAACTACTGGAATAATTGGGAGAAATTCAAATGGATTGTGATTGACAAAGGCCGGGTTATAATAAAAGCCACACTTGTCCTTCAAAGAGAGCTTTTAGCAATTCGTGAAACTTGCTCTATTTTCACACAAATTTCCTCCGCTTTGGTTGAGTTTGATTGTAAACTAGCCATTCAACTATACACAACCGATGATAGGCTATAAGAGCCCAGCCCTGACTCCCTGTGACAATCCGGGTCAAATACCGAGCCTTTTTCGAAAATCGGGTCAAGTCCTGATTCCGAGTCCGAATAAGTCGAAGCCTACTGACCCAAACGCAACCAACTTGGGTAACAACTAGCCCACCACAGGTCCCCAAAATATCATGATTTTGTTGGTGCTAATTAGTAGTAGTACTCTGCCTTATAAACTGAACAGAAGTCCCAAATCTACTCGATGTGGGACTGGGGTGTTAGACTCCCGGAGCTAGTACCCAAAGTTGCTTGGAAGCCCTAACTCGAAACTCAACTCCGACTCCGTCCTGGGGCACATTCAACGGCACCTGAGCCCTGACTCTCAAGCAACCCTGATTCGCTCCCAAAATCTTGACTTAGATAAATCAAGTTCCACAACACTCAAGAAATGATAAGCTCAAATGACGTGGGATAAAGCCGTCAACTATGACGTGAGAAATACAGGTCGTCAGGAATCACACCTGGTCACGACACCTCTGAATAACCAATGATTGGCACAATTATGTCCTATCTAAACCACACGTCAGCAGGAACCTGGCACACGACACCACAATTCTCACCTGGGCACGTACGTGTGACAGCTAGAAAGGATTGGATCGGATTCTGGAGCTATCATTTGGCGCTAGAAGGAGGGGGTGGCTCTGTCTTTTGGTCTCGGTGCCACTAGACTCACCGTCATCAACAAGCTTCTTCCATCTTTAAAGGAGTCCTGATTAAACCCAGTAAGATCTGAACAAAACCTTTCATTTTAGCCATAAAATGAACTCTTTAACCCATCTCTACAATGTATGCATGTCTGTTAGCCTTTGTGAACCTTGTTTAGCACAGATATGTTGATATTCTTGATAAAATTGCGATCTTTTAGCTTGTAAGCTTTAGTCCTTACTTAGATCTACATTTCTCCTTGCTAGATCTGTTCAAACACTAAGTTTTTTTCTTGCTTTGAATCGATTTGAACCAAAGATACATGCATATGTTGCTTCTCCTTCTTGAAAAAACCCAAATTTAGCTAAAATTTGCTTATTTTTGCTCGAAAGTTATTGTTGCAAACATGGTATACACCTATTTATGTTTGAGACATGGCTCGTAGTAGTAAAGCAACCCAAATCTTTAGACCTGATCCAATAATCTAAAGGTTGGATCCTAAACAACTCTTTAAGCCGGTTATGGCACATATTCCTATCGCGGCCTCTCTAAGTCCTGGTTCCGGTCCTGTCCGAGAACAATTGAAAAATCATGATCCAATACAAGTGTAATGGTGTGTCTCTTATTTGAAGCCACGACAAGCTTCCAGGATTTGATTGATGTATCCGGATAGAAGGGATATATGGTCTCACACTTCAATTATAAAATCGAAAAATGAACCTGGACCAAGTGCGGAGGCTATAGGTGCTGCTTTGTCAAACCATTTTTCGAAAAGATAAAAAAAAATTATTTTCTTTTTCATTAATAAAAAGGAAGGGAACAGTCCGGACACGCTTCCGTTCCGAATGGAAATAAGAGAGAAACAATTAGTTTGGGACATAGAGCTTTTGAGTGCAGCACTTGGAAAACAAATTCTAAGTCAAGGCAATAGTGTTCGGATTTGGCTACCAGTTCGGGGTGGAAATTGTACACAAGTAATAGTACAAAATAGTACAAAATTGAGGGCCCGCACAAAGTTCTTTCTTTAAATCAAAAGGAGCATCCTGGATTTGTTACTAGCTTGATTAGAAAGGGAGTCGAATACATTTACAAAGTCAAGCAATTCTTTGTTTTTGTTATGGATTTCAACCCGGATCAGCATCGACACAAGAAAATACAAGCGCGCGGGGCCTGAGGAACTACCAAGCCAAATCTTTCCTTTAAAATTTTAAAACTGCGTAACTTTCAAAGGTTTGAGAAATCAAATAGTTTAAAGTTTTAAATAATCAAAATATTTTGGAATATTTTTCTAAGTATTTCAAAATTTTAAATATTTGAATCTTTTCCTTTTAAACTTTTTTTAAGTACGGGGCTCTGGAATCTTTTGTGAAAATATTTTTAAAAAAATATTCTTTGAAATACTTTATAATATTTCACAAAAATAAAAACCACAAAAATTCAAGAGCCATTTTTGTTTGCAAAATGACAGCCTAGTTCGGTTGGTTTATCCGGATAAGAAATGACTACAGGTTCCAATTTCTAGCTCGGGCAAGTATTTTATAGTCCTAAGTCTAATTTTCTAGTTACTGGACACAATTTTGGATGGGAAATAGCAATACAAATACAAGGAAATATTGCTCAAGAATTGGCTACCCGAACTTGATTACAAATTCAAGTGCTTGAATCCGGATTGACAGCCTCTAAATACCACGCGTTGAACCAAACAACTCTGTTAAGCTAGCTTCCTCTTCCGAAAATACTTCAGAAATTTTCTTTTGAAATATTTTAAAATGTTTCTAAAAAATTATTTTCAATAATAATTTCCAGAAATAATTTTTCTGATTTTTTTTTTCTTCTAAGTACAAAAAATCATAATCCTGGTCCGGAGCAATAAGCATAATGTGAACCGAGGTCCTGTCTACTTCAAAAATCCTAGAATTTTTTCTAAGTACAAAAAACAACAGCCCTGGCTCAGAACAATAAACATAACATGTAGCCAGAGCCCCCATCAATATGCAATCTATCAACCCTGACTCAGAGCCATAGGAATATCATGAAGTCAGGGTCCCCAGCAATATGCAACCTACCAACCCTGGCTCAGATCCATAGGCATATCATGAAGCCAGGGTAACCAGCAATATGCAACTTATTAGCCCTGGCTCAGTCCAATACGCATAACATGTAGCCAGGGACCCCAGTAATATGCAACTTATCAACCCTGGCTAAGAGCAATACGCATAACATGTAGCCAGGGTCCCCAGCTATAGGCAATCATAAAAAATCTTGGGAAAATTTCCCAAGTGCCAAAACCATGAGCCCGGCCCAACCTAAGCTACGAGACCGGGCTCTCAGCAATATGCAATCTATCAACCCTGGCTGTGTTTCAGTACAATTCTAGAACCAATATTCCTATCAACTCTGAAATCCGAACTCTTGTCACTGACAACCTTGGACTTGAGAAGGAACTCTATCAACTCTCGAATCCGAACTCCTGTCACTGACACATATCCGGATTGGGGGCAAATATCGACCAAAATTTCTTCTAAGTTACCCAAGGCTCACAACCATGGACTTGAGAAGGAACTCTATCAACTCTCGAATCCGGACTCTTGTCACTGACAACATCCGAATTGGGGGCAAATATCAACCAAAATTTCTTCTAAGTTACCCAAGGCTCACAACCTTGGACTTGAGAAGGAACTCTATCAACTCTCGAATTCGGACTCCAATCACTGACAACAATACGGATTGGGGGGCAAATATCGACCAAAATTTCTTCTAAGTTACCCAAGGCTCACAACCTTGGACTTGAGAAGGAACTCTATCAACTCTCGAATCCAGACTCCTGTCACTGACACATATCCGGATTGGGGGGCAAATATCAACCAAAATTTCTTCGAAGTTACCCAAGGCTCACAACCTTGGACTTGAGAAGGAACTCTATCAACTCTCGAATCCGGACTCCTGTCATTGACACATATCCGGATTGGGGGGCAAATATCAACCAAAATTTCTTCTAAGTTACCCAAGGCTCACAACCTTGGACTTGAGAAGGAACTCTATCAACTATAGAATCCGGACTCCTGTCACTGACACATATCCGGATTGAGGGGCAAATATCGACCAAAATTTCTTCTAAGTTACCCAAGGCTCATGATAGGTCCATAATTTAATACATTTTTAATACATATTTTATGTCTGTTTTCGTAATTTTATTATTTAAGAAATTATTTTCTTTTGTTTTGTAGGAAAATAAATAAAATCATATTTCAAGCAGAAAAAGGTGAAAAAGGAAAGGAGATGGAAATACTTGAAGTCAAAAGGAAATTGGAGAAAAATTGGAAAACTTATCAGAGAAGAAAAAGGAATTGAGGAAATATTTCTAAAATCCGATTTGTAGTCAAAGAGCCCAAAACCCATTATTTTTCCTGTATATATAGATCTCCCCTCTTGTATTTGAGACACCTAGAATTTAGACGTCAATTTAGACTAGATCTGATAATTAGGAGTATGATAGATTTATTATTGTCTTTCAATACAAGTTCTTTATATTTTATTCAAACACTTTTGCTTGCATTCTTTATATTTAATTGTTTTGTTTCTTCTGTCATGTCTAGCTAAGTTAATTCTCCTAGGATGAAGATGAAGTTAATTTGATTATTGTTGATATCTTCTTGTTCCTATTAATTGATTCTCATGATTTTTCTTAGTGCTTAATTGTTCAATTTACAAAGTGATTTGGATATATTATTGTTACCGGATTTATTTTTCATAGCCTATGCTTGCTCCATGAAGTTTTTATGGGTTATTGTTAGATAACAAGTTTCATAGTATATGTTTATCTCGTTAATTTATATATCTTATTTGTGAAGGAAAGAGAATTGATTTTAGGGCGAGTTGATATTAATTGTAATTGATTAATGGATTCAGATTCCTAGGTTTTCCTTATCTGATTCTATTTGTTAATTAGGTTAAACAAATCTCATCTCAAATCTTATTGTCTAGTTCGCCTGAGTTAATTGTTAGGGTTTTGAAAATACATAGTATCTGTGGATCGATCTGTGATTGCTACAACTAAACACTGTGTGCTTGCAGTTTACATTATTTTTACACATCAAGTTTTTGGCGCCGTTGCCGGGGATTATTGGTAATTTTCACTTCTTGATATTTAATTCTTCGGATTAGATCTTGTTCTGCATTGTTTGTCTTTTAGGGTACATTGAAGCGGACGAAAGCTTGGACAAGAAGATTGCTAGAAGGCTCGTTGTCTCTTGTGAAATTTTTGGAAGCGATTTTCGGTATTCCGTATCACCTCTCTTTGTTTTCTTTCCATCATTATTGAAAAATTAAAAAAAAAATATTTGAAAAATCCAAAAATATTAGTTAGTTATTTGTTAAAAACCAACTTGTTGCATCATTCATTCTCTCACATAAGAGCACATCATCTAGATTTATTTATTGTCTTTATCGTTTTCCATCTTATACAATTGTGGTGATTGCTGGAGTAAAGAGGTACATACAATTTAGAATAGAACACGTAGAGTAGTGCATCCATAAGTGTTTATTTCTCGTTCTTTGTGTGTTGCATCATCTAATAAATTTTAAGGGCGCCACCCAATTTTAAGATAAGGTGAGGAATTTCATCACCCTTTCCTTGGCCCACAAATCACTAATTCATTCATCTTGCATTCCTTTTTCCTTAATAAAATTAATTAGACATTAGCCCCTAGGATATCGCGCTCAACTAGGAAGAGAATCTAGGAGAAACAAATCACTAAGTATTTTTCGGTGGTGTCTAGGCTAGCAAAAGTTTACCTGACCTTTAGACTGGTGCCTAGAATGGTGGTTAGCCTCTTGGCAATACTTCCTCCTGCCTGGCCAGTCACGAAGAATGCTTTTTGAGCTGTTACTTTTAGTAGTATCTTATTGTTAGGAGCAATGTCTAGATTGTTTTTAGGATAACATAATAATCATGTCAATTCAACCCGTATGAGTTAATTTGATTGATGAGGTTGTTTCATGGTCGAATCTTGAGGATATTGCAATTGTGTCTTTTCTTGAGAACGATATTTTGTTAGAGTGTGAGAGCAATAAAGAACTTCATGAGTTGTATAAGAATTTTTCTTCTGATGAGATGTTAGATGAATTGAATGCTATTTGTTCTAAGCATGAAACCCAACTTAAGGATAGTTCTTTGAATCCTAAGTCCGTTGTTAAGTCTTCTGTTGGCGAGCCACCCCCACTTGATCCTAATCTATCTTTTTCAACTCTTAATCAATCTCTGGTAGTTGGTAATGAAACTCATCATGTTGTTATCTCTAGTGACATAGTTCATAACCAAAAATTTCAAGTTCTTAATCTGCTTAAACAACATAAAGAAGCGTTTAATTGGTCTATGAATGATGTTAGTGGTATGAGTTTTATTCTGGTTCAAGATCATTTTTCTCTAGTGGATAATGTTGTCTTTGTGGGAGAGTTTCACATGTTTGATGATTCTGTTAAGAAAGAAGTTTTCCCTCGATCTGGTATTGGTTAGTAAGAGTTTTTGTGTGTGTCTCCCATAGTCAAGTGAATATGGGGGAGTGTGAGTGTGTATGTTGTGTGTGTGTGTGTTTATTGTGTATGTGTGTTAGGTATTCTTCTGTATCCCCGTCATGCCGTTATCAGGTATTCTCGTCCTTTTACTTTGTCATTTTTCTCTCTTTTGAATACATTGAGGACAATGCAAGATTTAGGTATGGAGGGAGGGTTTAGTAGTATTATTAAAAAATTAAAAAATCCAAAAAATTGAAAAATGAAAAAAATCCCAAAAAGAATTTTAGTCTTGTAAATTGTAGAATTCTAACCTTGTAAAACGATTTCTTGTGGCTTGATGCACCCTTACATGCTATAGTAATCTTGTGTTTATGATACTTTTGATTGAGAAGTGATTTTCTAAATTCTTGTTCACACACATACACTAGCAAGGTGAAACTAGTAGACTTACTGAATGTTGCAAGTAATTAGAAGGACATGAATATGTGCAAAATGATTTGGTTTTCATGCTTTGAGTACAAGTTTGTGCATTGAAGAGATTTTTACTTGGGATTGATTATGTTTTTACCACCATGTGAGTTTTTGAGCCTATATGCATATCTTTTGCATTTTATATTCGTTTGCTTGAGTGTTCACATGTTGTTTGCATTGCTAGCACTTGTTTGAGACCTTTCTTGAATGTGTGACATTATTTCATGATAAGATGATAAAGACATTTAGGAATAACCTATATTTTCCAAATTACCACACCATTTATATATGATCAATTAGTTACCCATTTGAGCTTAATCCTATTTTTTCGGCGACATACCACATTTCTTGCCTGGACCTTTTTATTGTGTAGCCTTACTTATGCTTGATCCCAAATTGTCATTGGCTAGTAGGAACTTGAGGGAGTAATAAGGTGTGTGAGATGGGTTTACTTTTGTTCATTACTTATGAGGAAATATTTGGTTTAATTGCTTACTTGATAGTCGTTGTTCAATAAATTTTTGAAGGAGCATTGTGGTTGCTTATATCTATCTCTTAGCTCTCGAAAAAAAAAGATGAAAAAAAGAAAAACAAAATATATGAAAAAAAGCAAAAAGAAAAAAATATATTATATGAGAGCATACTTATGTTTTTGTGATCCTTCTTCATTCGACTAATCAAGCCTTTTGTTGGAAGAAAATTAGAAAATTCAGTTGTGGGGAGGATGTTTGGTGATGTGTATGATTTATTATGGTGCCTACTAGCTTTTGACACTTCACCTTATTTGGCCTTACTTGACATACCTTGTCCCTAGCCCCATTACAACCCAATAAAGACCTTTTGATTATCATCATTGATGTATGTTGTGTTAAAGTTAGATTGATACCAAGTGTCAAGCATGCTTATGATTTTGTTGGAATTGAGTGATACACTTACCATTGTTCTTGAGTGAATATTCTTTTGAGAGTGAAAGATGAGTTATTGCTTGTTTTTGCATACAAGATCCCAAGTTTTGACTCAAAGGTGTACTCTTGTGGGTTTAGCATGGTTACCAACTTATTCTTACACTTGACATGGACTTTTGAGCACTTCTGCATATTTCTTTGAGTAGACTATGTGAATCCTTGCATCATTCCACATCAAGACATTGCAAAGTCATCCTTGATTCTTAAGTTGATGTAGCATGAGAGTACTTGTATGTGTGGTGTTGCATTGTCATGCAATCTTTTATATGAGCTAGATGGATTTTGTGGGTACATTCACTATAAACCCTCACGAGACCTCACTCGTCCACTAGGGCTGCCTAAGGGTTTAAAGGGCTAGTTGCATATGCCAAATGCAACCGTGATCACCTACGGAAGTGGTATTATCTATTAGTTGATAGTTTATAATATATTAGTTTTTCTCGAGGACGAGCAAAAGATAGGTATGTGGGCATTTGATAGGTCCATAATTTAATACATTTTTAATACCTATTTTATGTCTGTTTTCGTAATTTTATTATTTAATAAATTATTTTCTTTTGTTTTGTAGGAAAATAAATAAAATCATATTTCAAGCATAAAAAGGTGAAATAGGCAAGGAGATGGAAATACTTGAAGTCAAAAGGAAATTGGATAAAAATTGGAAAACTTATCAGAGAAGAAAAAGGAATTGAGGAAATATTTCTAGAATCCGATTTGTAGTCAAAGAGCCCAAAACCCATTATTTTTCCTATATATATATATATATATATATATATATATATATATATATATATATCCTCTCTTATATTTGAGACACCTAGAATTTAGACATCAATTTAGACACCTAGAATTTAGACTAGATCTGATAATTAGGAGTAGGATAGATTTATTATTGTCTTTCAATACAAGTTCTTTATATTTTATTCAAACACTTTTGCTTGCATTCTTTATATTTAATTGTTTTGTTTCTTCTATCATGTCTAGCTAAGTTAATTCTCCTAGGATGAAGATGAAGTTAATTTGATTATTGTTGATATCTTCTTGTTCCTATTAATTGATTCTCATGGTTTTTCTTAGTGCTTAATTGTTCAATTTACAAAGTGATTTTGATATATTATTGTTACCGGATTTATTTTTCATAGCCTATGCTTGCTCCATGAAGTTTTGATGGGTTATTGTTAGATAACAAGTTTCATAGTATATGCTTGTCTCGTTAATTGATATATCTTATTTGTGAATGAAAGAGAATTGATTTTAGGGCGAGTTGATATTAATTGTAATTGATTAATAGATTCGGATTCCTAGGTTTTCCTTATTTGATTCTATTTGTTAATTAGGTTAAACAAATCTCATCTCAAATCTTATTGTCTAGTTCGCCTGAGTTAATTGTTAGGGTTTTGAAAATACATAGTCTCTGTGAATCGATCTGTGATTGCTACAACTAAACACTGTGCGCTTGCAGTTTACATTATTTTTACACATCAACTCACAACCTTGGACTTGAGAAGGAACTCTATCAACTCTCGAATCCGGACTCCTGTCACTGACACATATCCGGATTGGGGGCAAATATCGACCAAAATTTCTTCTAAGTTACCCAAGGCTCACAACCATGGATTGAAGAAGGAACTCTATCAACTCTCGAATCCGGACTCTTATCACTGACAACTATCCGGATTGGGGGCCAAATATCAACCAAAATTTCTTCTAAGTTATCCAAGGCTCACAACCTTGGACTTGAGAAGGAACTCTATCAACTCTCGAATTCGGACTCCAGTCACTGACAACAATCTAGATTGGGGGGAAAATATCGACCAAAATTTCTTTTAAGTTACCCAAGGCTCACAACCTTGGACTTGAGAAGGAAGTCTATCAACTCTCGAATCCGGACTCCTGTCACTGACACATATCCGGATTGGGGGGCAAATATCAACCAAAATTTCTTCTAAATTACCCAAGGCTCACAACCTTGGACTTGAGAAGGAACTCTATCAACTCTCGAATCCGGGCTCCTGTCACTGACAACTTTCCGGATTGGGGGGCAAATATCGACAAAAATATCTTCTAAGTTACCCAAGGCTCACAACCTTGGACTTGAGAAAGATCCCTATCAACTCTCCAATCTGGACTCCTGTCACTAACAACTATCCGGATTGGGGGGCAAATATCGACCAAAATTTTTCTAAGCCACCCAAAGTCTTACGTGGAGAATTCTACTCCCCCATCCAGAAAATCTGAATAAGGGAGTGGGGGGGGGGGGCAAATGATAGGCTATAAGAGCCCAGACTCTCATCAATAGGCTACGAGAGCCCTGACTCCCAGAGCTAGTACTAGTACCCAAAGTTGCTCGGAAGCCCTGACTCGAAACTCAACTCGGACTCCTGGCCGGGGCACATTCAACGGCACCTGAGCCCTGACTCTCAAGCAACCCTGATTCGCTCCCAAAATCTTGACTTAGATAAATCAAGTTCCATAACACTCAAGAAATGATAAGCTCAAATGACGTGGGATAAGGCCGTCAACTATGACGTGGGAAATACATGTCGTCAGGAATCACACTTGGCCACGACACCTCTGAATAACCAATGATTGGCACAATTATGTCCTATCTAAACCACACGCCAGCAGCAACCTGGCACACGACACCACAATTCTCACCTGGGCACGTGTGACCCATCAACATCACCCAGGTGTCCTACCTACATAGGATTGAACGCTCATGATTGCAGGTACACCCCATGAACCCTAATTATGGGCCTATAAATAGCCCAAGAAGGAAATGTTTAGGGTTACTCTCTCTTTCACTCACTCACCCTATATAATGTACACACTATACATACATCCTCCACATTCAGATATCTATATAGTCTTATCTACTCTTCCAAAGCCCAGACTTATTCTCACGCCGGAGGTGCCGCCAGGGTCAAAACCCCCATCCTGTGTTGTTTTGCAGACACCCACCAGCAGCTGCACCGCTTCCAGGCGTGGGAACGGCTAGGAAGGACTGGATCGGATTCTGGAGCTATCAACCGACATTACTCCTTCCTGGGAAGGTGCTATTCTGAATGAGGATATCAAATCCATGGCATCTGTATCAAACATCTCCTTATCAATTGCGCCTCGTTCTTGTAATGCAGTTGCCCACTGAATTGCTAAGCACATTCTCCTTCCTAATCTCCCTCTCGTCTGGGTACTATTTTCTAACCCTCGCTGAGTCGATTTTTTTTAAGCGTAAAAAATTCATTAATCAAAGGTCATACGACATCCATAAAAATAATCAAAATTGAACAAAAATGTAATGAAATAGATCGTTTCCTTCGTCCAAGTTACTATTGTTAATCAAATCTTAATTATGGAACATCCCTCACTCGTGTCGCTGAAATATGCAGCATTTTTGGAGAGACAATCTAACAATTTATTGTAATCGTGAGAAACATGTATCTCTAATTTGTCAATACCCATTCAAACAATAATTTGTTTGGTAAATTTCAAAAACAATTTTTCTGAAATGTATCTTTAGCTTTTAAAACGTCGGCATTTTTAGACCTTTGATCAGTGTTCTAAAAGTCGGCGATTAATGATTAATCGCCGATTAATCGCTAGACGGCGGGCCACCGAACTGATTAAGCGAAAATCGGCCAATTAATCATTTTTTCATAAAAACGGTCAAAAATCGGCTGAATCGGTCAAAAATCGGATTAATCGGTCAAAAATTGGGCTAATTATTAAAAAATAATAAAAAATAGTTAAAATTAAAAAAAATAATAAAAAATTTAAAAGGTAGAAACTTGACTAAACAATAGGAAACACATTATTTTTGTACATATAATTATAATTTTAGATGCCTAAATCGTAAATTCTCTTAAGTTTTTCTCTTAAATTTATCTCTAATTGAAAAATTAAACCTTCAAAATTTTATTTATTACAATTATATAACATCTTTAACATATTTGCATAAATATATGATAATAACATATGTTTAGTTGAAATAACAAATTAATTTTATAATTGTATATAAAAAATATTATTAAATTTATTCCGATTAATGATCCGATTAATCATTCCGATTAATCCCCGATTACCCGATTAATCCCTGGACAGTGCCTTACTGATTAACTCCGATTCCCGCTTTTTACAACACTGCCTTTGATTATCAAACTCATTAAAAATGTTAGTTTTTATATTATAACGCAAAATATGTATACGTCAAAAATGTTACCAAATACAGAACACTTACTTTTATTAGCAAATACAGATGAATGTAAATAATCCTTTAGCTGTGGATTAATTTGATACATATTGACCAAATCGATTTGTTGGGCAAAATCACAAGCGTTTGTTTTTAAAACCCCTTATATATTTCCCTCTTAATCACAATTTAAATGCTCATATCCCATCACTAGCGAACACACAAAATATCCCCAAAATCATAACAAATCAGCTAGGGTTTGTGCAATGCCTAAACTGAAATTAGTAGCAATGTTATTCTCTTGGTCTAAATTCTTGGCATCTCTCTATCGATCTACTATCTCTTGTTTGTTTCGTTGGTTGAGCATCAGAGGTTTTCGCCCTCGTCCCTCTTCTCCTCTCATTTCTCAGCCAAACACGGTACTAATCACTACTTCCTCTTTTAGTTCTTCATTAACACTCACATTTTAATTTTAATTTATGTCTTTTTTCTTATGATTCTATCAGGAACCCGTGGTGTCGAGAAATCGAAAGCGCTTGAATTATTTACAAGGTATATATTTTTTTTAATTCTTCATCTCGTGTCTTTAATTTTAGTGCTTTTGTGAATGATGATGATAATACTGTATACGGATTCGTTATGGAGCTAGGATTTCTCGAATCTCGATAGTGGGGGAAAATTTATAGACAATTTATAGACAATTAGAAATAAGGTTATACGCTACAAAATAAACATAAGCTTGTACAAAATATATAAATTTATCCACTTGGACTAGTTGTGCTTATTTGTTGTTATTGATTGTTGAAATACACAGGGCACATATTACATCTGTTGTAATTCGAACAATAGGCCAGTTAGATTGTGAATGGCGAGCTAATTAGTATGGCACCCACACTTCCGAGTGGTGAGTAGTAAGATAAACGTTAATAGATGTACTTTCGATTACTTCTGACCCTTCATCTACAAAGCCAACTCATCACAGGAACTTAGAATGCATGTAAATGTTACTCCATTAGCTTTAATTCCTTCAGCACCAGGAAAAGCATTTCCAGTTCCTGCACGATTGGGGATCACTCACCCACTTTTCTGTATATGTATAAAATTCTCTAATGCCTTTTGTAAAAACACCAAACTTTACTTTTAATTTTTATCATTATACTCCAGAAAACAGCATTTTCGCTCCGGCATCTTATCAAACAGGTTTTGGCAAAATATTTAAACACTTTCGATACCCCAGTCAGGGGTACAACATAGCAGCTCAAACTCATGTTAGACATGACATTAGCAGAAACAACTACCATAAAAGTGAATCATCCCCTTTGCACAAAATCTCATCCAATTTAATCACTAATGCATGACCCAACAAACTCAACCGAGTTACCAAGGGGGCGACAGCTGCAATTGTAAGTATGATTATGAACTATGAAACGTATATATTAATGCGAGCAATTACCCCTAAGCACCTACTGTAGCTCCTGTCCCTGTGCGAGTAGGTGTTGACCTACAAACGGCAAACTAACTGTGTGTATGTATCACTAGGCTGATAAATATTAGTTTTGTGACAGTTATTTGTAGTAGTGTGAGTCTTTGACCGGTGATTCGTACTGGAATACAACAGTAATGGTGAATTGGTTCTAGCTGGTTCGTACTTCAACATGACTCTATGTATACATATGCATATTATTGATATTGTGACAGTTATTTGTAGTAGTGTGAGTATTTGACCGGTGATTCGTACTGGAATACAACAGTAATGGTGAATTGGTTCTAGCTGGTTTGTACTTCAACATGACTCTATGTATACATATGCATATTATTGATATTGTGTTGTGTATCGTCTCTTTGTAGAAGGAAGCGATGGGTCACCAGGTGATGAGGAGCGGTGCAATCTTTTGGATAGTCCAATACAGGATCTTGATTTAGAAGGACTAAGTGATGAGGTTAGCATGTGTACAAAAACAATGATGTTAATATTTTCTGACACTTTAGTTTCAACTGATATGCAGAGATCAAAATATTGTTCCAGTCAATTGAATTGAACTTTCTTAATAATTTGCCTTTTTTATTTTTAACCTACAGTACTATTATAAATGATTTTTTTATTATCTGTAATGATTAGTGTATCAGCCAATGTTTTCTTACCTGAACATGGTTTATTTTGTGCGTTTTATTAGTGAATGCCATCTGGATTAATACAATGAAATGATACAAATTATTATATCTTGAAATGAGTTAGATTTTAAAAAAATGACTATACGAGTATCACATTCATATATGCTTTTGCTATAAAGGCCTAAGCTCCAGAGATTTTTGCATTAAGTTTGGTAACTTGCAGATTCCCTTCCTGTCCATTACTTGCAAAGTTTTTTTTTCTGTGGAGTTCATGATTGCAAAAGTTTTAGTCAGTCATAACTCTAATTATATGGTATATTGTATCAGCTGATTATTAGCATAAATCTAGATTTGCCCTTGTCATGCAGACGTAGAATTCGTAATGGCAGTTTGAGAACAGTCATGTTCTACTAAAAAATCTCTTTGCAGCTAATCATCTGTTTGGACTATGTCCTATATGCAGGCCAAGCTCCTCAAAGCTTGTGGTACTATACCAGAGACTCCTGCCGAAATTCGTAAAGCATCAACAATGTTGAGTAATTCATCTCCTAATGGAGTTTTAGATTCCTCAAAGTTTTATTCATGGCTTCCTGAAACTCAAAACCTCAATATGGAGATGGAACCTTATTATGCTGGTAATCGCAATAAACAGTGTGAGGATTGTGTTGGCTTCTCTGGTTCTTCAGCTCATGAACCTAACAAGTAATACTTGCACTTCTTTGGCGCAACATATATATTTATCTTCATATTTTGTAGCATTTAATAACAGAACTTGCTGTAGATTGTTCAGGTTTTCGGCATGCATAATTGTAACACCATAGATATTACATTTTTCAGTATTCTGTGACTTTTTTAGTTCGACAATTTTATGATCTCATTATGTTTCTGCAGTTGTATTAAAATTGGGAAAATGATATCCACCAGTGTCAAGGATAGTGCTGTTGGTGAATTTGGCACAACTGTACATGTTTATGCTGATGATGAATCTGCCAGTGCGCAAAGCAGAAACAAGTCTGTTCGTTTTAACTGCCCTTTAGATACATCTTTGTCTTCATTGGAAAGCTCCTCATCGGGAGCTTCTCGTCACAGCTTAGAGAAGTCTGAATCACCAGGCGACAAAAGGGCATCAAAGCTGTCACCTTATCCAACCCCACTAAAACTAACTGATGATATGCAAACACCTGGAACTGTTTTCCCATCATATATAGGAAATATAGTGGTTGGAAAAAATCCCAGGATTAGGACTCAATATGTTCAGTCTGTTGTGAACCAGGTTGAAGATTCCTCCCATCCGCAGGGCTGGAGGGAAGATGAGTCGACTCCTGATCAACAGTCTGCTCACCTGATTAATCGTTTTGAGCTGGCTAACATTGCGACCCCTAATTCAGAAGTGAGGAAGGCTGATATTGCAACCCCTGATTCAGAAGTGAGGATGTTAATCAGCTCAGACGAGGAAGACATGAAGGTTAAAGCAAGCTTGTTGTCCTGTATCAAACCATTGCCATCCAATCAATGTGCCAATAATCAGTGGGTTGTAACCTTTGCTAGTGAAGATAATTATTTTGGCCAAAATCCTGGGGATCGGCCTATCCTTGGAACTGTTGCCTCTCACTGGAATGAGGATGAATCTCCTCCTTTACCACCAAAGTCGTGGGATGGGAACGGGATCCCAAATTCAACAACAAAATACAAAGAGGTATATCCTTCTATCTTGACTTTATTGGTTTTGTCTGTGATAGGCTGATAGCTGCAGAAGAAAGGTGTTGATGTTAATATTATCCTCTTTGCAGGATCAGAAAGTTTGTTGGCATGCCACACCTTTTGAGGAAAGATTGGAGAAGGCCTTGTCTGAGAAGCATATTATCTATCAGAGGTATGCCAGTTTAATTTTGCTTGCTGTATTTCCTGGTATGATAATATCATGTTAGTGGCTTCATATAATAGCTATGTTGGTTCCTCATGGAAAGCTTAAGCTGGAATTTAAAATAGGCTAAATTTGTCGATTCATGGCTATCCATGCTACTGCTCATATTATCACCAAAAAGTAGAGCAGAAATTTTCTTGGCAAGGATAGAAGACACAATAATTTCTAAAGATATATATTTTTTGATTTCCATAAAATCTTCAGAACACCTACTCATCTTTAATGCACACATTACTTTAGTATCCTTGTGGTACAAATCTGTGCAAAATTTGTATAATAAATAGACTTCATATAGATGGCTTATGAACCCGGCTTATGAACCCAATTTGATGCACGCAAGCTGCAGAGAGGAAGAAACTTGCTATTTCACTGAGTGATTGTGTTGGATTTACTCAAGATCGACATTATATTATTACTATGCTTCCTGTGAACAAAATACTATTTTATTAACATGTTTTCTAATAGAGTCCTGTTTTTTCTTCCAGGAGAAATCTTAACGGCACACCACCCCTAGATTTGAATTAAAACAGAAAACACGATACTGATGTATTGCCCAATCTATTGTAAGGCTGTCATGGGAAGTGGTTCATTCAGATAATTGGATGGCTGAACTATGACCATATTTATCCTTAAGGATTTCTCTTGTGGTAGCAATGTTTTCTCGGCAACATCAAGAATCCTTTACTGTAAATAAACAAGGATTTACATTACAGATTTACAGATTTGCATCTTGGCGAAAGCATTGTGATTACTACTTCCATTGTTTATGGAAGTGTTATATTCAAGTCAAAAGAAGGTGCCTATCGTGGTTCCAGATGGGAAATTGACTGAAAGTTCACATATAGCAGGCGCAAAAAACAATTAAATTTGGACAGGTAAATGACCTCATTATTCTTATTTGAATGAAGTTTTTGTGAAAATTCAACAATGAAATGTCAAGGGAGATCAGTTGTATATCCACCCAGAATAATCAACAGATTTTAATGAATCAGTTTTGTAATTCAATCCGAGTGACATAAGAAATAAAGATGTCATGGATTAAGAAACACCGAAACTCCTTACTAGGAAGTAGGAACCCATCAACAAGTTCGGGAGTCCTATGAATACAAGTTCTATAACGTTGTACCCAGCAGCATTTTGGTTGCCTACGAATAAGAACAACGTTATGTAACTCCCTTTGTTACATATAATATTAAGGGAAAGTTCAGTCTTTGTTCAATATGTGGATAATCTTACTCAATGCTGTCAGGTCTATCTGAACTGCTTACAAGATACATCAGTTTTTTTTTCCTGCCTTATTTTGCTTGAAATCACTCTAATGACCATTGCCAATTTGCTGTATTGTTTGAATAGTCCGCCACAGGGGCAAATTGACCTAGAAAGGCTTTGTTATGGTTGAGCACTACTGATATCTAAAAGTGACGGAATTTCCATTCTCGACGAAATAATCGGTAAATAGTTGGTGATAGATTACTAAGAAAATTGTTTTAATTATTATTATTATTATTTTTCGAAAATTTGTGATGACTAAAATTATCGGCATTCCATCAGTACATGCAGTGGCAAAAATTGCCGATTGATTACCATGTGTGGGGAGGTATTGTTGGGAGTCTATCGATCGACAATTTTACGCCAACAATTCCGTTGAATTCCTTAGAAATCTTTAGGAAATAAACAAATTTTTAATTAGGTACAAGGACATTAATTATTGAGCAGGGACCGATAGAAGAGGAATTTGTCGAAGTCGAGCAGAATATACAAGTTTTTTTTTTTATGCTAAGTAGAATATACAAGTTTCATGGAGTGTTAATTAGCTCAAAAAAAATTAGTTTGTTGGACTAATTTGCTTCAAAGAATGAACGACATAAATGACCTTGACATTTCAAAGAAAACATCTCTGATCATGATCCTTCTCGGCTAGTAAGCATTTAATTGAACATCCATAATCTAATTATTATCATTACTAGTATTTAAGCCCGCGATGCTGGGTGTTGAAAAAAATAAATTTTATTTTATTTTATAAGAAAACTTAGATATGTCCCAATAGCATCTTCATGTGAAGATTATTTGTGTGCTTTAATGATTTCTATGGAATGAACTTCCCAGACCCTTTAATTTCTTAATTTTTTCGTAAATTCCGGAATTGGAAGTTTAGATCAAAGATTTCACCGTCGATGAGAGGTTGTATAAAATAAATAAATCGAAGATAGTAAAGGAAATTTGATGTTTATAAGAAGAATAATGTTAGTGGTACCTTACAAAACAACACATGTTTTTTTTTTTGAATAACTAGTCTTATATTATATGTTCTAGCAAATTTTGGAGTAAGTGAGAATCGAATCTAGAATATGAAACGATAAAAGATAAATTTTTATAACTTAATTATCTCATCTGGCTATTATTAACATGCTTATAACGTGAACTATTCTTGTTGTCTCTTTGAACTCATGAAGGATAGATTTTTCTCATTTGTTTTTAAATTTAGTGTATAAACGCGGAATGATTCTTACTTGTAGTCTTTTATTTAGAAAGAAAACCTAATCTCTTTATATACCATATATACCTTGTAGTGGGGGTACTTAATAAATTGACCATTCACCAAGCCAAGCCCAAAAATTAAAGAACTCCGGTGACTCATTGAGCTATAAACAATCACATTTACGCTTCTTTGACTTAATTTAAACTGCCTCAGATGCATGTTTCTATTACAATTATACCACACGTGTACAATAAAACCCGATGATTAGAGAAATTTCCACGTTATTAATATTATAAGGTACCTTGCAATAGTATAAAGTAAGACGGTAGTTTTTATTTGGTTGAAAGGCAAAGTGTTACGTTGAAGCAATAGTTTGTGAAGATTATAATCATAACCATGAAGAAGATCCTAAACAGTCCTCCTACATCTCCATATAGAAGATTAAACGACCAAGACAAAGACAATCGTGTCAGGAAAGGTCGGATTCCTGTGCTTGTGGGATTGGATATGGAGTGCATGGAAAGAGTATCTGTTCCTGCTAAGGTAATGAAACATCCCTATGTAATTGGTTTGCTTGAAATTGCAGCTCATGAGTTTGGCTATGTGCAACAAGGAACATTGAGAATATGGTGCGAAGTTTCTTCATTTAAAAGAATGATTGACTTGATATCAAAAGGGAAGTATCGATTAGAAATTTCGAGTTACTTAAGGTTATGGTAATGTTGTTAGTTGTGCTGAATACTATTAGATGATCAGCCAACATGCACAGATGCCAGTGAGGAAGCAAGCAAAACTTCAGATATATCATGAGGCTCAAGAATGCCGGTAATTCTAAGTGCTATCCGAGTAAAGGATATTCTAATACAGTGCAATATTAAGTGGAGTGAGGCAGTGAGTTAGCTGCACAAGTTGGTCCGAGATGTAAGATACTAACATAGGATTTGTTTCTAGATATCCAAGCAGTGTAAGAATAATCAGATCATGTTTTGATCAGTTGAAGACCCAGAATGTATTGAGATTCAGCGAATGCATCTTTTACTCTAAACCATATCTTCTTTATATTCTTCTTTTACTGTTTTATTTTATTTACAAAATTAACAATTCATACTATAATAAAACCTTTTTAAATTTAACTTATAATATATATTCTTTATTAATAAGCAAAACAATGTGTAAATGTCCTGCTATCAAATTTGGTTATCACTAAATCCGGGTTCGATTCATTCCAACTACATAGTTATACAAAATTTATTTACTTTAATTTTTTTAGTTTCACTCACGGTTCGATTCCTTACAATTTATACAAAATTTATTTATTTATTTTTATTTTATTAGTTGATTTCCTTTAATTTGATTAGTTTCATCCGATTAAATTGTGTATAATTACATAATTAAATATTATTCATTTGTTATATATTTTTATCATTCAATTCTCTAGAAGCACTACAACATATAAGGTCTTTTACGACAGTATTTTTACATTAGATCCGTCGTAAATACCCCATTTATGATGGACATGTTTAGTGGTTTATAGTCCATATTTGTTGTAACGGAGTATATTTTTTTAACAATATTTATTAATAATTTATTAATATTAATATTTTAATATATGCTCATGCTAAATCGGTGCTGGTTATCAGTTAGTAATGTAACTAATAACTTAACAATAACCGATCATCTTTCAAAAATTATTGTCAACCCTTGAATTGTAGTAAGAATACTCTCAAGATCACCTTTATTTATATTCATAACAATTCTTCAACCCTTCAATTTCAGAAAGGGTCTGTAGATTAACTTTATTTATATTCATAACAAATTATTAAAACTTGATCAACCAGCTTGCTTATTAAAATATATAGAATTAATGTCATCAGCAAGCGATTGATGGAATATCGGAAACCGATTGAAATATTAAGTTGGTAAACCGAAATTCACAGTTACATATAATTTATGATAAACGATCCACAATCTGTTGAAAGAAGGAAGCTAATTGAAATCGGGGTTTGGCTGACAAGGCTACACAAGGGAAAGTTTGCTGAATGTTTTAGTATGTTGTTCTTAAATAATTGTATCCCCGAATGAAAAATAATGTTAGGGGTACCGAATTTGATACAAAAAAATGTATCGAATTACATGTGTTAAAATTTGATTTGCTTTATATTAATGGAACCACATGCATTCACATTAATAACATCAATAAAAACATTTTCAAATAACACATCACCATTAATACATCATTTTATATCAATTTTTGATACGTAATTCGGTACCTCTAGTACTGTTTTTGAATGAATTACCATCTATTAGTAAAATAGCAAGGGCGAACAACCCATAACAACGTCCTCCTTACTCAATTTTTATAAAAATGGTATATTAATTCCACCTCTGTCTACCATGCATCAGTCGGCTAATACCGTAAACTCTTTTGAATACCAAACTATCAAGTTGATATCAGATTTCAATTGAACAATGCCTTCAATCTTCTAATTTTATTAAATCCTTTCTCCGCAAAAATTTCATCACATTTTAGAGATTCAATCACAGGGATCTGACGAGGGCGAAATCTTTGAAGGCCTCAACGAGATCATGTGTTCAACTTATTGAATTTTGATGATCTAGTTTTTCTTTTGATATTTGGGCTTTATAACTAGACGTTGGTAATTGGATTTTAATTAAAATTTAGCCAAATCAGAATATGCCGAACTTCCGAATGTATGTAAAGTCCATATTAGTGACTACCGACCAACTTAACAGCATATTATTATTAGTCAATCTTAATAGAATAGTATAAAGGTGAAGGTGCCATTGAAGCAGCTAATTAACAAGGCGAATGTGCTATTAGGATGTAGACAGGTAGTGGAAGTCCCAAATTGACCTAAACCTAGATATACCACCCCTGTAAAATTCTACTGTCCGTTAAAGTAAGTATATTTGTGATGGAATCGGGATCACAAAATAGTCAGAACTGTAACAACTAATTTATTGAGATTAATCGAGACTTAAAGTGAAATTTTTTCTAATTTTTAACTAACAATCATAATTTAATAAAAAAGAAATCTACTAAATTTTTTGACTTAATCGGGATTCTAGACAGTTAGACCCTTGGTTCCACCCGGTTTGTATATAATTCAAATCGTCTGAGTTCCTTCTCTAACTCGCAAGTGTTGAGACGAGAGTTGATTTAATTCATCACGTTTAGCCAAATTATGCCAAAGCTATGGGTGGATTAGGCCTGCCTAAACTACAACTACAAGTGCGCTAACAAAGGTTGGCAAACATAACAAATCAAAAGATTTAGAGGAGCAAACAAAGAGCCCAGCCACCTACAACCTTTGCAACCAAATATTCCAATTTAGTAAATTTTACAGTCCTGGCATGAAACATGTGGAATTTACACACCACATGCGCTCTCAATCATCATGTGCACCTGTATTACCATGTTTAGTTTCTATAACGAGGGAGGTTTGGCCCTTTTTATGTTTGTTTTTATGGCTCGTCTTCTATTGTTATATATCCTACTCTCTAGATCTACTTTGGTGTCCTTTGAACAATTTTATTCATTTTGCCTACCACTTTGCTTACCTGTCCCCGAACGCCATGCGTGCCGTGCGCTAAACGATATTTTAAGATTTTTTATGAAATGTGTTAGATGTTTCCTAATATTTACAGAATATTATTATTATTATTATTTTTTGACGTAAAGGGAATAATTCATTAAAATATTGAAATCCAGCCAGAACAAACCCCTGAACTGTCAATTACAACCTGATTGTGAAACAAAAAACGAGCTAAACAAATAGCCGTTTTGTTTTCAGATCGCTTAACAAATAGAATATCCAAATTCTTTAATCTAAAAGGTCTTACAATGACATCTCGAACAATCCAACCTACATCAACTGTGAAACTAGTAGCATCGCAATTGATCTTCACATAAGCACCATCTGTAGCCCAATGTTCAGAACTATCAATTACATCAACTGATATTGAAACAACAAATGCCCCCAAAATATGAACAAATTTTTGTTGTGAAAGGTGAGCTCTTGCGTTATTCACTACCATCCCAAATTTGATGCAAGCCTTACAGATCACCCAAAATACCATATAAATCCTTCTCAGAAAAACTACCAAAACCTATAACAAATTTAGTTTAAACAATAATGTGAAATTAGTGTATTTCAGAGTTTAAAATATGAAAGATGGGAAGGGAAGGGAAGAGAAGATTTCTACGTCTTCTTTGTAAGGCTCCATTTGGCATTGCTGTTGCAGACAACAACAACAACTTTTTTCTGAAAAGCAGCTAAAAAGTGTTTGGTAAAATTTAAAAGCTGCTTTTTTGAAAAGAGTTTTTGGCTGAAAAGCTGCTTTTAGAGAAAGCAGATCCCTCATGCTTTTGAAAAAAAATTGTTTTTCAGTTTTTGCGGGAAGCAGCTACTAGTTTCAACATCAAAACTCATAAAAAACATTAATTTTTTATATTATACACCAAAACATGCACATATCAAAAATATTACCAAACAGTTATCTGATTTTCACAACAGCACTTATTTTAACTTATTTTAACAGCATTTTTTTCAAAATCACAACAATTTTTAACAGCAATCCCAAACAGAGCCTAAATCATATCCCCCTTCCATAGATTTATTAAGTGATAAGAGAAAACTAAATTCTAATGAATTTAAAATAGTAAATTTTCATAAAATAAAATATAATATAATTAAATATCTAAGTTTTGACCATGTTTTAAACACCGACTGCATTGATCATTATTCATATTAAAACATAGGTAAAAGTAAAATTATTAATATAAGTAGATTATAATTTCAACAACAAGAAGTGAATAAATCTTAACAGATTACATTAAGATTATTAATATAAATAAATAATTATTCTGAAATTATTTTAAAAAATTCAAATCTCATTAAAATACCTAGTATTATGTTTTATATTTTATTAACTGTAAGTCTTTGTCACGGTGTTGGCCATTTACGTCATATATTATAACTTTAATCTCCTGGACAATCCAACTTATGACGAATTTCTGGGTAACTTGCGACGAATGTTCATTCCCCCCCCAAATTTAATTGTGGTAGCAGGTGGGTCCCAAAAGTAAGCTTCCGAAGAAAATTCATTTATTATTTTATTTTTTATTCCGTCGTAAATTCGTTTATTATTTTAAAAAGTGGGTCCCGCATTGGAACTTCTGACGAAAACTGTAGTGACGAAATTTGAATTTAAGACGAAATCTGTATTTATGACGAAAACTGTACTTGCAACGAAAGACGAATTTAAGACGAAATGTGTATTTATGATAAAAATCTAAACTTAAGATTTAAGCAAAAATGACAAAAATTTTCCGTCGTAATTGGTCCAATTACGACGATTTCTGTGTAAAATTTTCGTCATAAATGATCAAATTTGTTGTAGTGCAAATAGCATAATTGAAAAAATTGCCCTAAATAACATATTATAATGTAACATAAAACATTATTTTCATAAATCGTGAATTCGTGTAGCGTTATGAAAAAACATGTTGAAAACCTTCAAGAAAACACTAGATGAAACGTTCTTTTAAAACTAAAAAAGTAAGTTGAATTATTGTTTTTATCGGTAAAACGCTAGAATACGTACGAGACTAAAAAACATTAATTTAAGTTGTGTTATATCTATCTATACTCTTTGTTAAAAGCAGAAACCACTTTAAATAACCTCTTGGTCACAGGTTCGAATCCCAGGGAGGGGGACGAATTTGTGATTATGCCTCCTGGGGCAGAGTCTGTCGCTTAATTGCGGTTTACCTTGGTTCACGTAGTTTGCAGGCTATTACGTGAGCCCGTGGGGTTTACCCAGTGCGCACCCGAATGGTAGCGGCTGCGGGTTCCCTACGATAAAAAAAAAAAAAAAAGCAGAAACCACTTTAAATGGTATGTCATGTATACCGCGGTATACATATAATTATTAATATCTTAATATATTTAACTTAATTTTAAATTAATATATATAATAATTATTTTTTAAAATAAAATTAAATCTTTATTAAAAGCAGAAAACCCTCTTAATGATATTGTATAGATATATACCGCGAGATACATATAATTATTAACTTAATATAATTCACTTAACTTCAAATTAATATAATTATTATTTAAATTCGAGTATGTTAATATTAACAACTGAGAATATATTGATAATTTGAATTTATTCATCAATATTAATTATTATTTAAAATAAAATTAAATCTTTATTAAAAGCGGAAAACCCTCTTAATGATATTGTATATATATATACTGCGAGATACATATAATTATTAACTTAATTAACTTAATATAATTCACTTAACTTCAAATTAATATAATTATTATTTAAATTCGAGTATGTTAATATTAACAATTGAGAATATATATTAATAATTTGAATTTATTTATCAATATTAATTTTTAAATACCAATATATCTTCTAATATATTAATCTAAATCAATAATACAATTAATGTATCTCTAAAATTATCTCTAAGAGCTCTATATTTATAACAATTATCTCTTATACTATAAGTTATCTAAGAACCTTATATTAATATAATTATCATCTCTCTTACTATTACGGATGGACATTTCATCTGCGTAACCTTATCTCAATCTGTTCCCCCATTTCATTTGGGTCAAGAATTTGGAGAATTTTTCAGGTTCGGGCAGGAGCGGGAAGAAGTATAAAAGCAATTCACGGATTGAGAATTCTATTAATAAGAAAAATTGCTTTTGTTGGAACACAATGGTATCAAAGCCAGATTTTGGTTATTATAATATAACTAAATTAATTGATTTCATTTCAAACTCGGATTCGATTTGCTTCAATAACAAAATGAGATATTCCATTTGGTATTATTGTACAATTGGCTTTTGTATTTGGTACCACTCAAAGTTTTTTACTTTGAAGTGGCACAGTTATACTTTGACTTCGTCCACACAATATCACTCCGTTAAGCAAACTTTAATCGATCATTACAACATTATAAGATTTTTTTCATTTGATACCACTCTACAAATTTTGGCATCCAAGTGACACCATTTTAATTTGCGCTTCAGCTCCTAAATACCACTTTTTTAATAAGTCCGATAAATTTGTTCAAACTACTTAGTTTATTGACTCTCAAAATATTGTTGGGTATATCTTTGCCCACAAAAAATAAGGAGTAATTCATCAAATTCATTAATATAGTGGTACTTTGGAGTTGAAATTCAAAGTAGAGTGATGTCACTTGAAATTCGAAAATTTATCTAATGGAAAATTTCATAAATTTATAACGATCGATTAACGACTTGGTATTTTTGTGGATGAAGTAAAAAATATAATGATACAACTTGAAAGTTAAAAGTTTCAAGTGGTATCAAATGAAAAGTTAATTGTATAGTGGCATCAAATTAAATATCTCTTACATACTTACGCAAGTTATTTATTTATTTAAATTTCATTTATTTGATTTCACTCAGGATTCGATTCTCTGTAATTACATAATTTAATAATATTTATTTATTATCAACTTTCATCTTAATTTCATGTTTTGATTTTATACAACTACATATCTAAATAATATTTATTATTATGGGCTTGATGTCGCCCTGGGTGACCTGAGGTAATTACGTGAGGTTACAATAGTTTTTCATATTAATGCACAAGGGTACTATTGTAAATTTAGGGAGTGTTTTTTAAATTTACAAAATTGCCACTAAAATTTTCATGCATTTTCTTTTAACCTTAGGTAAGTTCCCAAGATTATCCTTAGGAAAAGTTTTCTCTATTATTATTACTATTCTATATTTTAAATTTTATTTTCAGTAATTTAATTTTTATTCTCGATCTGTGCTTCGCACGTGTTAGTACTAATTAAAACGCAAGTTCAGTCGGTATTTTCTAGCTAATTTGTAAAACATTACATGGTGTGATATTTTGGATCTTTTTTTTAAGAAAAATACTAGTCTTCAAATATGTTCCTAAATGTCACGTGTCAAAATTTTATTGGTACTAATTTAATTAAGGTCCTGTTAACAACAGCCCTAAGGGCTATGGTTAAAAATTATATTATATCTATATTGTCATTAATATACTTACGTCTATTTTCATAACTACATTCGTAATTTTGATTCATTTCTATAAATACAACTTGATTTCATTGAAAATTTAGCAATCAACATTTATAATTTTCTAATATCTTATAATTTTGGAAAGCTATTACTAATATTAAATGTTTAAACATGAAAAAAATAAGATAATTCAATACTTAAACATAACTCTTAGTTTCCCTTTAATTAATTATGATGAACCCTGTACATTGACATAAATTTCACCGATTAAAATCTCTCAAAATGCCATGTTATCCGTGTTATGTCATTCCAGAACTTTATTTGAAATGCTTTTGAAAAATGCCACTTTAACCGTGTTATGTCATTACAAAACTTTATTTGAAAACGATTTTGAGTATGTAACATTACTTTTTTTAAAAAAATAGTATCATTTAGAACATTTCATCTTACAAATCAAAATACTTATATAAAGGAGAAGACGAGGGCGGTGAGGTGGCGCCTCTCAAATCGCTTCGATCTATTTTTCTAATTTTCTCAAATTTTTGAATAATTAATGTTAAAGATTCGAAAATATCTAAATTGACTGTAAAATCTTTACTAATAGAGGAAACTAAATATACAATTATAATATTCTTGCCTTCAAAATCTTTATTAATGGAGGACACTTAATATACAATTCTAATATTCTTGCATTTAAAATCTTTACTAATGGAAGAAACTAAATTTACAATTTTAATAGTCTCTTATGTTATTTTATTAGAAAATATCTTAATTGTCTTTTAAATTTTTACTAAAGGAGGAAAGTAAATATACAATTATAATATTCTTGCCTTTATAATATTAGATAAATTCTCAATTTTCTTCTTATTATTTTGTAACAGAGGAAACTAAATATAGTATGTCAATATTCTCCTAAACGCCCTCTACTGATTCAATTTATTTACTAATTTTTTTTATTAATGAGATATTTTTTTTGAAATGAGTGACTAATTTGATACATTTGAACCAAATGAGTGATGACTTTGATATTTATCTCTTTCTTTAATACTATTTTTCAAGGAAAGAACTTAAATATGTTAGGTTAATATTTTCCTAAACTTTCAAGTCCATTTTATTTACTAATTCCTTCATATTATCTTCAAATGGAGGAAATTAAGTATACTATATTAATATTCTCCCAAACTTACTCCAGTCCAATTTATTAACTAATTTTTATTTAATATCTTTTAATCGAGGAAAATAATAAAGAAGACGATTTGAGAGGTGCCAGACGATTTGAGTAGAAAATATCTAAATTGACTTTTAAATCTTTAGTAATAGAAATATTAATTACCTTATATTCTCCTAAACTTTCTTCTTAAGTCAAATTACTATCTTAATATTGTCCTAAAATTTATCTTCAAGTCAAATTATCATGTTGATATTTTCTTAAACTTTCTGTTGAACTTAAAGTTACCATTTTAATATTCTCATATATTTTTTCTTGAAGTTCTAAAATTTATCTTGAAATAAGATTATCATCTTTACATTCTCCTAAAAAAATTATTACAAATTATGTTCTCATAATTTTTTTGTAAAAAAATAACGTTTAATTTATCTACATGTTTTACATATACATTAAAAATTATTTTGTTTAAATATTTATCTCTAATTATGTAAAAGATAATACTTACAGAAAATACAAGTTTCTATAAAATAAAATAAAATATAAAAGCTTTGTTTTTTTTAATTTATTTTCTCGAGTACCTGTATTTTAAACAATAAAAAATTGATTAATAAATGATGTAATTGATTAAGTAATTAGTTTATTTTATGTTCAATTTGGTAACAACGAGAAAGCGAGTCATTGGGAGAAAACATGTTTAACGAGAGAGCGATTCATTAGGAGGAGCATATTATATGCTAGAATTTAATATTTATGTTAATTATGTATTTTTAAATAGAAGTTGCAATATAAAGTTTAAAAAAATAAAGTGATAAATATAAATCTTTGATATAATATAAAAATAATGAAATATATCAAATAATTATCTTTTTCTATAATAATTCAAAATTTCGGTAATGAACAACACTAAACGGAGGAATTTAAAAGAAACCTTAATTTCATGTTATAAATATAATTTTGTTTAAAAACATTTTTTGTAGAATAGTTTCATAAAAATTTTGAGAAATTATTATAAAAATTTTGAGAAATTTTTTGTAGAAACATTTCTCGATATTAACTTGCATATCATATCGCAATATGTTAACAAATCTCTTCAAGTAAATCCTATATTATAATTCGAGAGGCAATTACCAAGAACTTGTGTTGAGAATATGATTAGATCTAAGAATTCATATGAAATGTTTTGTGACAGGTTCAGAATCAAGCCACAGGGTGTATGATTTTGTTTTTCTATCACATCCGCCATATTTTCTAGGAAGTCTGATCAATTAAACACACTAATATCATCCCCTTTATTTTTGACAAGAGAGCGAGGAAATGCTGCTGACGTCATTAATATCTACAGGTAATCCCTCATGTTGCATGAGGTTGAGAGTTTAATTCTTCATAAATATTACTGTTTGGGAGTAGGTAGTAAATGGTAATCCGATGTGGATATGTGGTCGTTGTAACTTCATAACTTGTACCTATCTAGTTATTGTTTGGTGTGCTGGTGGTGTGCGGAGGTGGACGTTGGATGCGTTAGGTGCCCGTTTTACGGTGTTGACTGGTTCATGGTTGCTCGTAAAAAAAGTAGTCACGGTTGCTGGTAACGGTGTAGATAATGTCAAGTCTGTATTAGAGTTGGCGACTCAATTTTATTAAATCATCGGTATTGTAAATAGAGAAATGCTAAAGTTACCAAAAACCATCCCAAAATCGTTTCTAAATTACTTCGATGTATCCTAAAAATGAAAAGCTGTATACATATGCGCTACACGAATTAAAAGACGACACGGATATTTGGGAACAAATATTACTCTTGTACATAATAATAATAATAATTAAGGCATTTGGTTACCCACTCTATCTTATTTGACATAAGATTTGTGGAACCAGTTTTTATAATAGATAAAGCTATACATAAAAGCAGGATATAATCACAGAAAGGCAACTAAAACAGATACCAAACATTGTACAAGAGCTTTAATCTTTATAGTGTTAAACGAGATATGCATGCCCCACCAATGTGATGTTTGCTTATCAGCACTTGAACTCACTGCTGCTGATAAAAATAGTCCTACAGACAACTGGTGCTTTCTGAGTAGAAGTTTCCAACAGTTTTCAACCTTATGTGATGTTTCACGGTCCCCATATGTTTTCTGCACTATTTTCCACCATACAAGTGGGTAATTGTAATTTTCAATTTCATACAAAGTGACCTCATCAGTTTCAGACACTACCCATGAACTTCTCATCTATAAATACTATCCTCTTTTCAACTTATAAATCTACCATCTTTTCCATCCTTTCCTTTCACAATCTCACAAAAGTTTTAAGGAAGAAAATGTCCTCAGAGCCTAAATGTTCCGAAACTCCCCTTACCATTGACGAATTTGAAGAAATGGTAGCTACTGAGTTCGACGAAGAATTGCTGAGGGAGTTACTTGAGGAGCCACAAGTAGAGAATGATATATGTGCTAAACCAACACAACCAGGCACTGATGTGGATAGCATGGGAAAGAACGAAGCGCATATCAACAATGTGCATGAGTTTGATTGGAGTGAGTTGACTCCAAAAGAGGGGACTGATACTAATATGTGTAGTGTTGAGGATTATTGCGATGAGTTCGTTGAGTTGGGAAATAGTGGTGAGTATTATTCTCCAGGTTACGGCGAAGGTTGCCAAGATGAAACCACTTATGTTGGGCTCTGGTAGGGCAAGTCACGTGTCTAGTGAGTAGCTAGGAGCTTTTGTTATCGCTCGTACCTAATAAATGATAACAAATTTTCATATGCAATTAGCTAGCATCAACCACAGATGATTAAAAAGTAATTTAAAAAAAAAAAAAAAATCTGCTAAACTAATTGTTGCAGTCTACTAGATGCATGTAGCCAGGGAGCTCAAGTAAACTTGTAATTTGTCGAGGTTACTCATCTGGTATCTGTGGCAAACTAGAAATGTTTTACTATTGTTTTCCTATATTGTTTGAAGTTTCTAGATCTAGGATTAATAAAAATTACTGGGACCAGTGAACCACATCAGATAATACTACCATTAGAATTTATAGACCTTATCCATGTTGAAAGTTGACAGGAAGACAATTGAGACCTAAAGACCATATAACAGGAAGACAACTGAGCCTAAAGACTGTATGCACTTTTACAGAACATGAAAACAGAGCTTGATTGATGCAACTCCAGAGAATTATAAACTATTTACAATAGTGAATTAGTAGGCATCCAATCTTTATATTTGCTATATTCAATCAGAAAACACATGATTACCTAATAATTTGCAATTTATCATCTCCCTGTACAGTTTATACATACACACGATAATAAAAGCAGAATTGCAATGAACAAACACATGGTGTGGTATGAACATAAACAATTTGGAGACACCATAATAAAACACTGAAACAGGATTTCGGTCAAACATATTACCTTGTAGAAACAGTTGTGCCCCAAATTCAAGGCTCGGTAAGCAGTGAACTACACAAGGTATTTTGTTAAATCAAATTTTCGAAATAATTGATTCAACATATCAATATTCAAAGTAGTATTCTTTTTAGCAAATATGATATCCGTTTTCATATTAAATAACAAATTCATCATTCATATATTACTTGTGATCATAATTATCTCAAACACCAAGTCCACCGACTTTTGTTTTATTTATAAATTTTGGAACACATCATACACAGATCAACCTCGATGGGTAACAGTAAAACTTTGACTTTCAGTCATTTTCTTCATCGTCACTGTCTTCCACAGGATTCATTCCTTCACTGGGACCATCAAGCTGGTTGAGGAGCGGAATACAATTTTCTACCAATTCAGTATCTGCTTCTTGCGATGACTGTGATGTCGCTGGTGATTGATTATGGCTCGTACCAACTATATTTTGATCAATCTGTAACGGCACATAATTGGTTCCACTTGGACTTGCGGAATGAACAAATAATAAATTCACAATAAGAGAGGCATGCACGACACGTGATATGATATATTGTCGTCGCAATATGAACCGACTCAATGAAATTGCAGCATATTGCATATTATCCAATGAGGTTTCACATAAAGGAATCTCTCTTAATCTAATACCAATTCGAAACACGTCCATCAGTCTAGAAACACGTATGTTCATGTGAACTTGCAAGAAATGGTGAGTAAGGAGTAAATAACCCACACTTACTGCGCCACATAGACGACACTTCAACTCCAAGTGAACCCTAATGCAGTGAAGAAACATGGTGAAAAAGTGTGCAAAGAGCTTGTTGCAGTATGGACATTGTGGAATCCAGAAATGTGTTTGGCTAACAAAATTTCTCATGCTTACAATTTTTAGAAACAAACTATGAAGAACATAAATGTGGAACATATACTCGAGTCTTGGGTACTTATAGGATCTCAGATGTAAACAACGAGCGTATTGCACCACAATAGTCAAATATACTATTGAAGAAGTTACATATGATTAGTTAAGGGGTTCAGTAGAGATAACATATACAGATATGATAATAAATGTTAGAGATAGCTATATACGAGCGCACATATTAATGGGTTATAACGTTGCGTAACTTCAATTTGACTAAATTTTCCATCAAGTCTAAACCCCTAGGTTGAAAACATGTATATACAGATATGATAATGAATGTTAGAGATAGATACGAGTATAAATAAATATTCATGACTTATGACATTTCCGTGACTTCAATTTAGTTGAATTTCTTATAAGAGTCCAAGCCTCTAGCAAGATAACATTACGTAGGAATTTGAAAAACTGAATGAGAAACCGGAGATATATGTGAATTAATAAGCAAGTTCATATATCTAGAAATCTACTACACATTTCCCTTCTTGTTTTTTTTCCTTATAAGGCTTCTTTTTAATTCATGTGGTTCATTTGCATTCATTTTTAGATTTCTTACATGAGTGATCAGAGAGCTTCTATTTATGTGTTCTACATTTGGAATCGATTTATTATGAGATATATAGCTAAACGTATTGAGTTTTTGAGTTCATGAGAGTCAAATGTAAATTATCTACCAAATCCAATTATAGATTGAAAAAATATTTTAGAGCGGTAAAATATTGATAAAAATAAACTCATGAACTACAATACTTTATCAATCTATAATCAAACTTAGCCGATAATTTACATCTAACTCTCAAGAATTCATGAACTGAACTCAACATGGTTAGCTATATATTGCATAGAAAAATCGAGTTCCAAATGTATGACATATAAATAGAGGCTAGTTATGTATGGTTAGCTACATGAACTCAACATGGTTAATTATATATCTCATTGAAAAATCGAGTTCTAAATGTGTTTCTCCTTCTCTTTTTCTCAAATTTCTATATACATGTTTTCAACCTAGGGTTTAAACTTCATGAAAAATTTACTCAAATTGAAGTTACGCAACATCATAACCCATTAATATGTGCGCTCATGTATATCTATCTCTAACATTCATTATCGTATCCATCTATGTCATCTCTGCTGAACGGCCTAACTAATTATACGTAACTTCTTCAATAACATGTTCGACTACTGCGGTTTAGTAAGCTCGTTGTTCACATCTTAGATCCTATAAGTAATCAAGACTCAAGTATATTTTCAACATATATACTTCATAGTTCATTTCTGAAAATCATAAGCATGAGAACTTTTGTGCGGCAAACACCTCTTTGGACTTCACGATGTCTAATATTTAACAAATTATTAGGTGGTGTTAACCCAAGCACCACATCGAACCACGTCGAGGTAGTAAGTTTCTTGTATATAGAGCAATCAATTAACTCCATTATTATGAGGTCTTTTGGAATGTGCCCAAAAATTAATCCGTACAAGCTCGGCCCAAAGCGGAAACTCTCATAATACTATGGAGTTTAGGATCGCTTACGGCCCAACTAAAGACCCGGATTATTGGCTGCTCTTATATCACCTGTTAGGCCGGCCACAAGCTAGCAATAAACTCCATTAGCACGAGGCATTTTGGAGTTGTCCAAGATCAAATTCATGCGGGCTAGACTCAAAACGGATAATATCATATTATTGTGGAGTTATGGTAGCTTGCGGCCCACACAAACTCTTCACCCACTATTTTCACCATGTTTCTTCACTACATTATGGTTCTTAGAGTCAAAGAGTCGTCTATGTGGTGTAGTAAGTGTAGGTTATTTACTCGTCTATGAGAGTCCTTACGAACAAACATGTTTCAAGACTGATGGCGTGTTTCGAATTGATATAAGATTATGAGAAAGATTCGTATATGTGAAACCTTGTTAGATGATATGCAACATGCTGCAATGTCATTATTAAGTCAATTCACATTGCAACGATGTTATATCATTTCACGTCTCATACATGTCTCTCTTATTGTGCATATATCAATTGTTCATTTTGCAAGTCCAAGTGGAACCACATATTGATCAAGATGTAATTAGAGCGAGACAAAATCAATCACTAGTGACATCACAGTAATCGCAAGAACATACTAAATTTGTAGAAAATTGTGTTCTACAGGATCTGGTAATCTAAGCCATGCTTCTTCTGGTCAGCTCATATCCCTCGTTCCTTTAGTGTCAAACAGCTTAATGGTCCTATTGATGGAATTAATCATATGAAAGACAAAGACGATGAGGAAATTGATTGAAAGTCAAATTTTTACTATTATCCACCAAGTTTGAGAAAAATGGACCCTTTTATCACAATTTAAAAGTAAAAATGTCCAAAGTATCACATCTCAATATAAAGGACTTGATTTTTTCAAACCAAGATGAACGATTGGTAAAGTAGATGACAGTCAACCAGTTTAGGTGGACAATATGTATCCATACACACTACAATCAATTTTGAAAACAAAAAACCTGGTAATTGAAAAAGATGTATAAAAATAAATTATATAGATATATGTAGTCCATTGATGAGGATCTCACCAAACCTAACATAAAATGCTTTGAAGGAATATAGAGTTTTGATGAAATGAAATTGATTCCAAAATCTTTTACATCTCTAAAGTTAAAAAAAATGCCCAGCAAATTCTAAACTTACCAAATAAGGAGAAACATGACACCAAGGAAGGTCCTACACATTTTTGCTAGATACCTAAATCAATAGAAAACGTGAAAGCGATTATACTCCATAATTATCAAAACTGGAGTTTTTAACCACAGTAAAGCGTATAGTACATAGAACACAAAAAAAAGCATTAAAAGTATATGGAGTATGTATTAAGGACAAAAGATGACAGTTTAAACACACGACTTTAAACAAAAGGAGACATTACGTCCAACAATAGTGTTTAAACTAAATGTTTCGTCTACGTATCGATATATTCTAAGAGCAAGTCCAACAGTGTCCTAGTAGCTTCCTTTTAAATATTGTAAACAAAGGGGTCGTAGTGATTTAATACAATATCTTGTATATCAACTCCAACAATAATCCTTGCATCTATTCTATTATATTAACAATAAATTTGAACTCCAACTATGTTTTGGAGAGAGAAAAGAAGCGAAGAAAAATGAGGGAAATGATTGTAATATCGTTATATTATGGGGTCAACCACCACTTTTGGAGCACGAGTCTATGTTTTGGAGCACGAGCGTATTGCACCGCAATAGTCAAATATAGTATTGAAGAAGTTACATATGATTAGTTAAGCGGTTCAGTAAAGATAACATATACAGATATGATAATAAATGTTAGAGATAGATATATATGAGAGTACATATTAATGGGTTATGACGTTGCGTAACTTCAATGTGACTAAATTTTCCATCAAGTCTAAACCCCTAGGTTGAAAACATGTATATACAGATATGATAATGAATGTTAGAGATAGATACGAGCATAAATAAATATTCATGACTTATGACATTTCCGTGACTTCAATTTAGTTGAATTTCTTATAAGAGTCCAAGCCTCTAGCAAGATAACATTACGTAGGAATTTGAAAATTTGAATGAGAAACCGGAGATATATGTGAATTAATAAGCAAGTTCATATATATATAGAAATCTACTACACATTTCCCTTCTTGTTTTTTTTACTTATAAGGCTTCTTTTTAATTCATGTGGTTCATTTGCATTCATTTTTAGATTTCTTATATGAGTGATCAGAGAGCTTCTATTTATGTGTTCTACATTTGGAATCGATTTATTATCAGATATATAGCTAAACGTATTGAGTTTTTGAGTTCATGAGAGTCAAATGTAAATTATCCACCAAATCCAATTATAGATTGAAAAAATATTTTAGAGCTGTAAAATATTGATAAAAATGAACTCATGAACTACAATACTTTATCAATCTATAATCAAACTTAGCCGATAATTTACATCTAACTCTCAAGAATTCATGAACTCAACATGATGGTTAGCTATATATTGCATAGAAAAATCGAGTTCCAAATGTATGACAAATAAATAGAGGCTAGTTATGTATGGTTAGCTACATGAACTCAACATGGTTAATTATATATCTCATTGAAAAATCGAGTTCCAAATGTGTTTCTCGTTCTCTTTTTCTCAAATTTCTATATACATGTTTTGAACCTAGGGGTTTAGACTTCATGGAAAATTCACTCAAATTGAAGTTACGCAACATCATAACCCATTAATATGTGTGCTCATGTATATCTATCTCTAACATTCATTATCGTGTCCATATATGTCATCTCTGCTGGACGGCCTAACTAATTATACGTAACTTCTTCAATAACATGTTCGACTACTGCGTTGTAGTAAGCTCGTTGTTCACATCTTAGATCCTATAAGTAATCAAGACTCAAGTATATTTTCAACATATGTACTTCATAGTTCATTTGTGAAAATCATAAGCATGAAAAATTTTGTGCGCTAAACACCTCTTTAGACTTCACGATGTCTAATATTTAACAAATTATTAGGTGGTGTTAACCCAAGCACCACATCGAGGTAGTAAGTTTCTTGTATATAGAGCAGTCAATTAACTCCGTTATTATGAGGTGTTTTGGAATGCACCCAAAAATTAATCCGTACAAGCTCGGCCCAAAGCGGACACTCTCATAATACTATGAAGTTTAGGATCGCTTACGGCCCAACTAAAGACCCGGATCCGGATTATTGGCTGCTCTTATATCACTTGTTAGGCCGGCTGCAAGCTAGCAATAAACTCCATTAGCATGAAGCATTTTGGAGTTGTCCATCATGCGGGCTAGACTCAAAACGGACAATATCATACTATTGTAGAGTTATGGTAGCTTGCGGCCCAACACAAACTCTTCACCCACTATTTTCACCATGTTTCTTCACTACATTATGGTTCTTAGAGTCAAAGAGTCGTCTATGTGGTGTAGTAAGTGTAGGTTATTTACTCGTCTATGAGAGTCCTCACGAACAAACAATGTTTCAAGATTGATGACGTGTTTCGAATTGATATAAGATTACGAGTCGAATTGATATAAGATTACGAGAGAGATTCGTATATGTGAAACCTCGTTAGATGATATGCAACATGCTGCAATGTCATTATTAAGTCAATTCATATTGCAACGATGTTATATCATTTCACGTCTCATACATGTCTCTCTTATTGTGCATCTATCAATTGTTCATTTTGCAAGTCCAAGTGGAACCACATATTGATCAAGATGTAATTAGAGAGAGACAAAATCAATCACTAGTGACATCACAGTAATCACAAGAACATACTAAATTTGTAAAAAATTGTGTTCTACAGGATCTGGTAATCTAAGCCTTGCTTCTTCTGGTCAGCTTGTATTAGTCTTAGTCTGTGCTTTATTACCGGTAGTCATTCCCCCGTTCCTTTAGTGTCAAACAACTTAATGATCCTATTGATGGAATAAATCATGTGAAACACAAAGACGATGAGAAAATTGACTGAAAGTTCAAAACGAGACTTTAATCGACGTTTTAGTTTTACTTACAAAGGCACTCCGAATAATGAATAATGAATAGAAAGTAAGATGTAAGTTGTTGTACACATAAATGATATTGTTTTCACAATAATGGACATAACGTAACTTATATATGCGTGTCATCTTTTCATTTGTAAAAACGTATGTAATAAATGCGTTATTGTTAAAAATAGATATAGGAATTGCGTTATTGTGAAAACGCATATTATAAATGTGTTTTTTTGTAAAAAAAAGGGCCATTTTTTTACGATGTGATACTTTGGACCTTTTGTACCGAAATTCTGACAAAAAGTGCCAACATCCCAAGTTTGATTTGTGTATAATATGTTTTAAAATATATAAATAAAATAAGACCCGAGGAGCTTATTGTTTGTGATAAATATGAGTACAAGTAATATATATGTTATTTAATATGAAAACGCGTATCACATGTGGCAGAAAATATAATAGTGGGTATTGGCTCGATTTAGCACAAATTTAGGTAGAGATACCCAAAATAGCACAATCCAAATAGTTGGACTTAACGATTCTGAAGATTGTGTTAGCGGTAACGCCGGTAAAGATTGTGTTAGCGGTAACTCCGGTAAAGATTGCATTGTCAACAAAAATCAACTGGATGATATGATCGTCTCATACCAACAAAACACAATCTCTGTTGGCGCAGACAACGCAATCTTTATTGTCGTTTACCCTGACAATGCCAACACATCCATTATCAACGTTAAGGAGAAGGGACTTTTGGGAGGGGGTCTGGTTCTCTACTAAAAAATCTAATTAGGATTTTAGTGGTTAAGCCACTCTTACTGTATATACATAGATAGATGTATAACTATATATAAATGGTGAATTGGTGATGATAGAATATGGGAAGGTCATAGGAGATAGAAGGGTAGGAAGACACGGAGAGATAAAGACAAGCAAGAGAAACACATAGCGTGCTTGGCAAACGCATATTTTAACGGCGTTGGAAAAGTGCCAGGCATGGGCCAAGATTCTGCAAAGTGCCATTTTGGACAGTAGATCATAATTTTGTGCCATTTTGGACATTTTCTCGATATAGATACAGTAAATCAACTATTTACAAAACTTGATTCAAACAAAATATATTATTACCATACTTCGACGAAAAACCTTGAATTTATGGTACAACTGTTTCAGCATTCTAATACATTCAATTTTATTCAGCGTTTTATATTGGTCACAGAATTGTTTATGTTCATACTACACCATGTGTTTGTTCACAATTCTGCTTAGAACATCGTGTGTGTACATACAAGGAGATGTGTAATAACAATTTAATGTTACAATAAAAACTATAAGCTAATGATGTGTTTTACGATTAAATAGTTCAATACACAAGGATTGGATGCCTACTAATTTATCATTGTAATTAGTTTGTAGTTTTTATCGGAGCTGCAATTCATGGAGCTCTGTTTTTTGTTCTACTCAAGTGCATGTAGGCTTAGGTCACAATTGGTTTCCCTGTGTTATAGGGAGAATATGGTATAACAGTGTTTTGTAGGTTTTTTAGGTTTTTTGGAATCATCACGGAGCAAAATATGATGATTTCACGAAGAACGCGAAGAACAGGACGAAAACACGGAAACTGATGGATTTTGTAGCTGATCTTGCTTGTTGATTTGAAGAATGTCAAAGAAAAAGTATTTATTCTCTCTCGCTGCAAACTGTCAAATCCAACTCTAAACAAGAGGCTTGCGTACCCTTTTATAGGGGTCAAGCCACACGTAGTTCTTGGAGTGGGCTAGGGTTTGGTCCGGTCCATCAGGGCCCAAGTCCACAGGACGTTGGTGGGCCGCCGTATAGAAGCTCATAACTAGCCATGACCCAAGCCCGTGGGGTTGTATTCGGCTGTCATAGAGTTTTGAGCGAAGAGACCTCATGGAGAGGTATAGAGATGTGATCCTGGCAGACCTCGCACACGACCCCTTGGGGACTGGCCATGCAGAGTGATCCACCCATGGGTCTAGCCATGGGCCATCTTGCCTTGATATTATGAGATATCTTGTAAAGATATCTTCATGTGATGTGATTCCAAGAATATGCAAGTGATAAGTGATGCTGACATCGAAGGCTCCTTCAAAGCACAATCCAGTCCCGCAGGGACCTTGAGAAGCGACCTCATAGGGCCTTGTAGTCAAAAGTTATCACAATTATATATCTAGAAAGTTCAACAATATGAGGCAGCAATAGTAAAAATTTCTAATTTAGCACACATATCAGATGAGTTTCCTTGACAGACTACAAGTTGCCTTAAGCTCCCTGCATAAGATGCATGTAGTAGACCACAACAATTTGGTTAAATAGGAAATTTAAACAACAATCTATTCGTCGTGTCTCAATCTGGTACCTTTCATGCTCCTCAAAAGAAAATCTATCATATTCTAATGTATTATAAGATTGGCTCTCAAATGAATGAAACACTACATATTTGACCATAACAAATACTAGCATAAAGTTCTATGGAGTCCCAATCACAATGGACTCGTTCGAGTCCCATATTAAATATAACATTTTCTGAAAACAAAGCGTTCGTAGAATATTATGATCTACCTGTTGAGACTTCGAGTACTTATTAAGGATTGCAGAACTAAAGATAGATATGTATTATACTTTATTTATATGATCCTCTCGTGCAATAAGATGCATTACATCCTTATGTAGTTTAATTATTACAAATGTTTTCACAGAAATCATAGCAATAGGGAATAGGCAATGCATTCATTCCAAGGTTACAATTAAAAGAAAAATCGCCAAAGATCAATATTGCATACATGGAACTTTGATTCATCACAAAACAGAAATTATATTAAGCACAAACACCATCATCAAACTAGAGAAGAAATTCGACAGATGTTGATGTTTATATTATATCAGCTGCCCAGATATTGATTTGACTTGTCAAACATTTTGTGGTTGTGCATATGCTGAATTCTCAAATTTCCCACCCCATCTGTTTATCCATTTTTTTGGCAAAATTATCATGAATTCAGTGCACTACACATGATGAATGACAAAACCAACATTAGAAAGTAGTGACAAGCTAAAACATACCTGCAGTCATCTGTTTCAGGAAGTGTGAGCTCTAGTTCTTCTTGGAATGGTCGGAAAACTAAGTCCACTTTCTCATCATCCACTTTGTCCAGAGATGGAGGATCCCACTGTAATATAGTTTATTTGAGTATTAAGACAGCGGGGAAACAAGCAACAGAGATATAACATGCAGTTCCCCCTTACTTTTTTTCTTGTTTTGGCAATAATCCTTCCCACAATTACCAAAACTACTTATTATATACATGTGAGAGGCTAGTATTACCAATCTATACTTTTTATTAATACTAGCTTATAACCCATGCGATGCACGGTTACTTAAATTCTGTTTATAATTATATTTTTATTACGATGCAACACACGATTGTTTTTTTTAATATTTATAATTATATTTATTTATGAATATTTTAATATTTAAAAGTTATTAGTTTACATGATTAAATTATTGTTAAAAAAGATTTAGCCAAAAAAATTATAGTTAAAAATTTGATATTTATTACATTTTACACGCTCAATTTAATATTTGTTTATATTGAGTTATAAAAGTTAGAATTGGCCAATTTTACGGTTCACAAATTCACAAAATAATCTTTAATTTAGTTGTGGTTTAATAAAAAAAAATTTCAATTAAAAACTATTCTAAAACTAAAAAGAGAATAAATTACTTAACTTATATGTAGTTTAGATTATTAGAATAATCTTTATTAACCAAATACATATTTTAATGTTAAATCTAACGGTTTTCACCTATCTATTTAATATTAAACGATTTTTATTATTTTGGTTATAAATGGGGTTCCTTATTTAATTACAACTATTTTTATGTTTTAACTTTTTAGAAAATCTAATCCTAATATAATATCTTTTAACTTATATCATTTTTAGATAATAATTTCTTTTTATATGATATAATCTTGATCATCTATTTTTAAAAGTATTGGATCTAACGGTTGAGAATGTTTTTGGGGTATTTAGGACCAAACTACCAAGATAACATCATTAATTTTTCTTAATATTTATAAAATTTTTTAATTTATATTTTTTTAAAATATTTATTGCTAAAATATAATATGCTCTTTTTTGTAATATGTTAATGATGCGGGAACTTTGAACTTTGGAGAAAATAAATTATCAATTAAAATATATATTTTTTTGTAATAGTTCTTCTTTTAAAGTAGTACACCGTGACGATCAAAATTCTGTATAAAATTCATTTTTTTTATAGTATATCCCGTAAATATCTATGTTATTATATTAAAGACTAAATAATGAAAGCTTTCTTATAAGTGTGGTCGCTTTGTTTGATCACTCAATCCATAATCGTTGGATCTTTCAAATTAAATTGTTGAGAAACATTACATATAACAGTAAAATTATCATGTAGAATGATCTAAGATTTGAATCTACCAACATATTAAAATTTACAAGGTTTTTTTTGAAAAAAAAGAATTTTATTTCATTTTTTTTCTTTCAAACATAGGTTATTTGATAATATTTTTTGTAAAGTACAATTTTTCAGAAAAGTACTATACTAATTGATTAACAAACTTTTAAAGTTTCGAATTTAATAATTTACAATGTATATAGGTTAAAAAAGTTAGGTCTGTTCTGTAGCCGAGTCTACAATTTCAAAATACGATTTTTGTAATATGAATATAATCCTGCTAACAATGAAATTTGGTCTCTATAGTGCTTATAAAACAAAATCACCATTTGCGTATAATTTATTATTTAATAATAAATTATATTTGATTAGTTATGATCTATAAATTAATAAAATATGATAAAAAATATGCACAATTTTATAAAATTTTATCATCGTATTATTATATTCTTTGTTGATTTGAATTTTTCTTAGATTGATTTTAATTTTTGAACATAGATTTTTAAATTTAAAATAGTTAGAAAAAAGTGATTAAAATGGCGTTAAAATAATGATGACATATTAATCATTATTAGAATTTAAATACTCACTTTACTGGCTTTATCTTGTGTTTTAAAAATCAGATTTTGACGATTTTACACCCCACGTGAAGATAATTAAATTATTTTTAATTAAAAGATGGTTCAACAATTTTTATCTAACTGGAATTGTCCATGGAAGAGAAAAGAAAGTCACGAATTTTTTACATGGAGAATTCTATTCAATACAGAAAACTTATTTATATTTGGTATATTTGGTTTAAATTATCAAAATACACTTTTTAGAATTTAAATATAATCCTATTATAAATAAAATACACTTTTTTTAATATTTGATCAAACGATTTTCATTTATCTAGTTAAGATCTAATAGTCCTTATTAATTTGGTTGTCACGATCAAAATTTTGGATAAATCTCTATTATGCTTATTATATAAAAGAGTTTAATATAATAAGGATATTAAGTACATACTGATATAAGTATCTTACTAACTGCTTTTACTTTTAATGTTTCGGTTTTATTTATAGTGTATATAAAATTTTAAAATACATTATTACTTTAAAATTATTAAACAGAATAAAAATTATGTTATGATTTTATAAAATTTTATTCTCATATTATTATAGTATTTATCGATTTGAATTTGTTCTTAATTTATTTTAATACTTTATTGAAAGAAAGATAAAATTTCTATATTTAAAAGAATTAGTGGAAAAATAAATAAATTGGTGCTACAATTATAAAAAAATATTTATTAAAATTTAGATACTCACTTTACTATTTGGGTTCTATCCTGAGTTTTAGAAATTGAATTTTGACGATTTTACAACCCATGTGAAACTAACGAAATTATCTTTAATTTAATGATGATTTAATAATTATTATCTAACTTGACCAGTTGACCTACCCAAAAACCGAAAAGAAAAGATGGTTAAGTATTATATTTAAAATTATTGTTTATGAATATGAAACCCTCAATATTTTAATAATATTTTGATATTATCCATTTATATTTGTTATATGTAAAATAATATAATTATAATTTGGATTAATCAAATTGTTATGTTCCTTCAGAAAAAAAAATGTTTAAATTTATTCATGTACATGAGTTCTCCCAAGTCTCTTATAACGCACAGTCCACATGTATCATTGTTATATGATATACATGAGCATTATATTGATAATTTTTAATATTGTAATCGATATGAATTGTTATATGATATTTGGTTTAACAATTATTATCTAACTCGAACTATACATAAATTAAAGAGAAAAGATATTTAAGAATTTTTACATAGAAAAATTTTAAATTATCAAAATAAACTTTTTAGTATTTAAATATAATTCTATTATTAATCAGATAAACTTTTTAATATTAGATATAACAATTCTCATCGATCTATTTAAGATCTAACTGTAATAATTAATTTGGTCGTATAGTGGTCGTACACGGACCAGATCGATTTTAATTTTTTCTTAAATTGATTTTAATATTTTATTGAAATAAACATAGAATTTATAAATTTAAAAGAATTAGGAAAAAAATTAAATTGATGCTACAATAATAAAAATAATTATTAAAATTTAGATAATCACTTTACTGTTTGGGCTCTATCTTGAGTTTTAGACAACAGATTTTAACAATTTTACAGCCCATGCGAAGCTAACAAAATTATCTTTAATTTAATGATGGTTTAATTTTGGATAAGATCTCCCTTACGCTTATTATATATAAGGAGTTAATGCAAAACAATGTGAAAATGGTGCGCGGTACCAAAGTACCAAATTTGGTTATCACTTAACCGGGTTCGATTCCTCGCAACTACATAATTATACAAGATTTAAAATTTTTTAATTCTTTAGCTTCATCTAGGGTCGTAATTATACAAGATTTAATTATTTATTTTAAATTCAATAATTTCATCGAGCGTTAGATTCTTTGCGTAATCATACCAGATTTATTTACTTTAATTTCTTTAGCTTTATGCACAGTTCGACTGTCTATAACTACATAATTAAATAGTTATTTATTTATTATATATTTTTATCATTCAATTTTCGAGAAATACATTTTTAAATAATATTTATTAATAATTTATTAATACTAATATTTTAATATCGACTCATGCTCGGCCCGTGCTTGGCACGGGTTATAAGCTAGTACTAATATTAATATCTATCTCATACTTCCCGTAGCTAATAGAAAAGCATATAAATAGATGAACTACCGCCATTGTTGTCACTTCGCTCGACTAGTCGCGACTGGATCGACCAGTCGTGCGACTGGTGTAAAAAATAAAAAAACAGAAAAGTCCATTAACAAAAACAAGCTCCTTAAGCAATATATGTAACCTAAATACTCCAATCGCGACTCCAGTCGTCTCCAAACACCTCCAGTGGCTGCAATTTCAGTTTAGTGTAGCCACTGAGCAGTTGTAGCGACTATGACTAGTGCAGTAGTGCGGCCACTGGCACTGCTGTGCAGTGTGCTTGCGGAGTTGGAGAAAAGAGAAATTTTTTTGTTACAACTTAGAAGTAGAAGTTAGAACACACATATATCATATATATATAAGCAATTAAGTATGTAATATATATATATTAATTTTATATCATGTTGACTAGTCTCGACTAGTCCACGACTAGTCACGTCCCGACTTGCTGAGCACCCCGGTCGACTCGACTCGACTTACCGACGCAACAACCATGACTACTGCATACTACATACTTACAGATCAACTGGCAAAAGGTTGCTAGTAATAGAAGTGCTATCAAAATATCATTCCTATGAAATTAAGTGAAAAGTAGTCTGACTTGAGTCATATAATCTGTTGAATCAGGGAGGGAATAAGTATACCTTTGGAGCATTATCTTTGTCAATGGCAAGAGCTCTGATACCCTGCATGCTTGGACAAGTATATTGCATCATTACATAGGTAGAGAGTAATTCATGCTTCTAGATCTGAATACTCAATAGCTGGTGATGAACGTATTTGTCAAAGATTAATAAATTTGACTACCTCATACATGTCACTGGATACCGCGGTTCGAAGAATATTCATTGTCACTCTGAATTCTTTCCTCAAGGATTCAGAAAGTGTTTGATTTCTCCCTTCACGAATCTATAGAATGTTTAAGAATGAATGAAAATGTAAGATATCACCAAGGCTAGATAATTGTAGCCAATCTCATCTTTAAAACAGAAAATGGAAAGTACCGATCTAAGTGTGATCTTCAATGCCAAAGGAGATGATTTTTTTAATCCTGTGAGTACACTGTTGATCCAAGCATTTCCTTCCTTGCCAGACTCTGTCTCCTGAAATCAAAGCACAAAAAGGTTATGCACAAGTTCTAGCTAGGTTGAGCAAGAAGAGTATCATTCACTGGAAACATGTCCTGGGAAAACAACAGAAAGTAACAAAAAAGCTTTTCAATGTAAAAAAAAAAGTTACCAAAGATTTTATAATCTCCTCCACTGAATTTTTAGAAAAGCACTCATCTATTATTGACTGCCTGCAAAAAGATAAAAAATAAATAAAATTGGTCGGATCAACCTTTTAAAGTAGCAACTACACTTTATTCATTCAAATGCATTTACTTGTTTAAAACACTATCAACATCAAGCTGAACATTTATGGAGAAATCCTCAATTCCAGCTTTGACTGTATTCCTGTCACCAGAGTTTATTCTCAGCAAATGCTGCTCCAGCTCATTCATTTTCTGAAATCAACAAAATGCATATCTTATCAGTGAATCCCTGTAGACAAATCAAGAAGAATTTAATGTTCTAAAGTTAAATAAACTCTTTCCGAATAATAATATTGACTTTTTGATACACAGAATCAAGAGATAGAATTGTTCGAAAAACCCGTGCAACAACACTTATAATATTTGTTTGAAGCTTATATACTTTATTCATTACAATGCTGCGTTTATAGAGCTCATATCAAACAAATAAGATTATTGCCTCATAAATAGCCTAATTACCTAATAATATATCCTTAAATCAAGCAATAATAACAATAGACCTTCCATAAATGAATACCCTTCGGACCAAAAAGAATTATTCATTTAAAGAGATTATTTATTTCTTGATAAATGAATATATCATACAATAATCGATAAATGAATATTTATTCACTTAAATAATAATTTTATTTTCTTCTTATGATTTTTGTATTTTAAAGTTTAATGTTCAAATGTACCTAGAAGATGAGGGTTAAATTTCTTGTCATAATTTTCTTGACATTATATAATATGAATACATGCATACGCATGGACCAAGTATTTGAGACTATTTATAAGATTGTACATGAGAAATACTTGAGATATATATATTTATTATTTAATCTAGAATACAAATTGTATATGGTTCTAAAATTTTAGTTTGATAAAGCATCCATACTTATGTGTATATAAATTTAATGACTTCCAATTATCAGTCAAAATCAATAAAAAGCTACTTATTAATGCATGTGAATATTTATGACTGGATGATAAATTATATTAATATATATAGCATCAAATTTAGTGAATATTCATTTATGTTTATACGGTCTTTAAAGACTCCAAGATATTTTATTATTTAATGCATTAAACGGGATTATTCAATCGGCCCCTTTTCCAAGTTGACAAGGTTATTCATTTATCAAACATTTATTTATGAGCATGGGGATCCTAAGGCTAACCTTAGGATATTTTTCCTTAAGGTCATATACAATACATGTAAATGAACACATTTAATCATTTGTTATTGAATATTCACTTACCATTTATTTTACTTGTATATAAATTAGGTAAGTAAATAATTAGGTAGGCTATATAACATACTAAGACAATCACTACCTCAGGAAAATCTCCCTAAGTTCTACCTCAGTTCTACCTCAGGGTCCTTTTTCTCTTTATTTATCAAGGCTCTACTGTAATTACAATTTTGAATCAACATTCCCCTCTTGATTCAAAAGGGTGTTGATATATACACACCCAAAAGTTATAGTTGCACACCCTTTATAATGTTTTGCCTAAATTGCCCTCGCATTTGCATTCCTACTGCCAACCTTTGTTGTGGATTAATTTTCCGTTTTCCTGCTTCACTCTTATGACAATTAACAACACGAAATATAAAATACAATCGATATATTATTATTATTATTATTATTATTATTACTATTATTATTATTATTATTATTATTATTATTTATGTTTCTCATATCTACTAACATAATAGGCAATATAAATATTAGCAATCTCATTATATTATATATATAATAAATAAAACAAATAATTTGCATAATTGTTTTCTTAAATTAAGAACATCAATATGTTTAAATTATATAACTAGTAACTAAAATAATGTTTCTCTTGACAATAATAACATAACTTAAAAATTACAATTATTAAAATTAAAACAAATAAAATGAAAAAAAATATAAGATCGTTTGGACAATAATCTTAATCCAATTGATAAGAGTGAGAATAGATCTATATATTTTTTATTTTAAAATTTTATTTACATTTTTACTAACAAAACCAAAATCTAATGATACTGATATATATATTCTAAATATTTTAATTATAGAATTCAAATTATATTACAATAACTCCTAAATTGTGAAAAGGGACCATTTTTTCGTTGTATGTTTGTCAATAAATAAATTTACACAAGTTTAAATCCAAAGATTTGAAAATTTTAGAGGTAGAAAAACATAAATTAATAAAATAATAATTTGATATGGTATTGCCAAAATATAAATAAGTTAAAAGTAAGTAAAATAAAATTGAGAATAAAAAGGGAAAGCAGCAAGTTGCGTACAAAATCAAGGATCAAGAGAAACGTTGGGGGCAGTTTTGGCAAAATACAATATAGGGTGTACAACTATAACTTTAGGGTGTGCATATATTAGCACCCATTCAAAATTGTAAAATTTGTTTAGATTCTTTAGTATGCTTCCCGTTACCCAAACGGAGCACTTCTCAACAAGTCTATTTGTTGATGCACTTTTCATGAACTTCAAATTTATTGAAGCACTTCTTTCCACAAACATTATTACCAGAGCACTTTTTACCAAATTCATCTCAATGCACTTCTCACAAACTTCAAATTAGTGGAAATTTGGATCACTTTTCTCCACAAATGAAGATTTCGGCTACAAATCTGCAACTCTAAAACGCTATTTTTTTGGTTTCTTTTTCATCATCATGACACAAATATTTGGTGCCAATAGGCATCATTCCTCTCGAATCCCCCTATCATTTTGTTTCTCAGGGGCTTTTGTTGATTCATCTTCATAAGCGCTAATTTGATTTAGTGATTGTTTCAACGGAGTTGCATCTTCCTCTCAGATTCAACCCACTCTCACAAACTTAAACCTCTCAAATGAGTTGAAGTTTGACTGGAATTCATGGCTATGCACTCACACTCACAGATCTTTTAATAATTGAAGCTCTTGATACCATTTGGTGGTTTTGCGAAACACTAAATCAAAGTGATATGACATTTGTTTGGAGCATATATATTTTATTTTATTACAATATTCTTTATATAGAGCTCATGTCAAACAAACAAGCATGATTACTGCCACATAGATAGCCTAAGTAGCTAGAAATCTTTCCTGAAATCAAGCAATGATAAAACACAATCATATCTTTAACAATCTTAAATCAACATGTCAGCAATAAGAACATATAAGGTGGATTCTAGAGAATTGATGTCGTGTTAGAGTACCTCAGAAGAAACAAAATGTGTTGCAAACCCAATTGCAACAAGTTCTTTTCCATTCAACCTTGCCCCTGTTAAGGCCAAATATTCTCCTGCAAACATTATAACCTGCCATCAGTTGTTTGACAGAACACATTAACATTATATGTCACTACTTTCATGAACATTTCCTAGTAATTATAAATTTTCATGCAAGTCATTCGACGAATTCTTCTTCAGCAAGGAGCTATGAGTGTTTTCACATGGAAATGTTTTTCTACATGGAATAATTTTTCTACTTGTACCAAATCAAATAAGCTGATAGCTTACCCAGATGCCCAGGAAGATGAGAGAGCATGTGAGAGAACCCACACTCGGTATGAAACCCAATACTTGTCTCTGGAGTTGCAAAAACCTGATCATGTACGAGATATACACATGAAAAAACTGAATTATTAAAAAATAAGAACAATTACTCTCCAGCATGATTATATAAATAGTAAGTTACAATAATAGAAGGATCTTATATTCTTTATACATGAAGTATCCTAACAAGATGAAGCATTGTAATAATTAACCCCTTCGTAATTTTCGGCCTTAAATACGAGTCAACTGAATGTAGACAGAAGTTCAAAATGCAACAAACATTAATCTGAAAACACTGACTGGGATTAATCTACTACTATATTGAAATTGTGAGTCATCAGCTCTTGGCTGATGCTTCGAAGGGTATTTTGCACAGGAGTGGAAAGTCTTAATAGTTCATTCAACACAATTTATTAACGTCAACCTTGTAGTTACATGTGGTATACCTATGCAAACACTGTCTTTGTTTCCATCACATTACCTATAACAAAAATTATCTTGTAAAATTCTCTTACTTTACTGATATTCAGTTCTAAAAAAAGAAAATCACTTGATTTGAGGTGACAGTATATGCTCTTTATATATAACGAAACTATTATTTTATTAGGAAAATAATTAAATGAAAAATTTGGACGAGTAAATATATACAAAATTATACACTAACTGATTATGCATAAATTTCTGGGAGAATATAAGTATGACATACGACTTTTTCCGTAACAACTGAAAATGTCATAGGAACCATGAAAGATGCTCCTCCACCCATGGAAATTCCATTAACAAGAGCAACCTGCCAAATACATATGAAGTTAGAGATCTGACGAACAAGTATTATATGTAACAAATCACAAGCCTATTTCCTTTTTTTGCCTATGCATAAAATTATTAGTTTTTTACCAATGCATAAAATTATTAGTAACTATACCTGAGTCTTTTTATAGGAGTGAATGTGGAAGCAAAGCCAATACATTCTATAGACCACTTCAAGACAGGCATCCTCTAGAAGGAAAAATTTAGCAATTTTAGAAAAGCTTTGAACAAACAAATATGTTAAAATTTGTAAATTAGAAAGCTTCTAGCATGATGTATTTACTCGAAGTCCTGCCAGCATAGAACATTGTCAAATCCCCACCAGCACAGAAGGCACGACCAGCTCCCTGCACAAGCACGACTAATTTAAAAGTTTGTACTAAACACTTGCCAGTGATCGATATAGAATACATCCATTATGCAATTTGAATTATTATAACTATTTACACAGTACTATTCCAGTTAATGACAAACAAAGCAGCAGGAAACAGACTACAAACAATAACTTAAAAAGTACAAACAGATGTACTGGCCTTGATTAGGACTAGCTCTGCATCGTCATCTCTTTCCCACTTTTCCAAATATTCTGCTAAAAGGGAAACCTAAGTCGGAAATGTGATACATAATCAGCACGGCAGCAATGACAGAATATTAATAAAATACCAAAAAATTAAAATAAATCGGGGTTTGGGTTCATCATATACTATGAACTGACCACTTTGGAAGAAATGACATTCAATTGACGTGGTCGATTCAACGTGATCAATCTGACATGGCCTCTTTCTTCCCCAATGACAACCTGATCATTGAAAAATCATCTTCTCATTAAGATGCCAATTGAATAAACACACACTAATACAAACACTCCACTTAAAACCAACTTATACTTACAATTTAACCAACATAAGTTCTTCTGCGGAACACAACACTTTTTAATAAATTACACAATTTATACTTTATCATCACAAAAAAAGAAAAATATTTTACACTATATATAATTTTTTACAAAGATTAGGCATATATAAAAATTGGGGTTAGCAAAATGAGTAGTTATGAATTGGGGGATGAGCTACCTCTTCAACTGGGGTTTGCAGGTCCTTGGCCATTTTGAATTACTAGTAAAATAAAGCAAGCTGCTGCAGAAGAGAAACATACAAATCAAGAATTTAAGTATTAAATATGCAATTAAGAAAGAAATCATTGTTGAAAAGCTTACATGATATGCAGAAGAAATAGCAGAATTAAAATTATGATTACAAGTAAAATAAAGGCTTACATGAAGGTGAAATTTCAACAGGTTGAAAAATAAAAGCCACCTGCCAACCTACCTACCTACCAACTCCATTTTGTTTTTCTTTACCAACCAACCAACCAGGCTGCTTAATTGTTTTTTATTTTTAGTTTGTTTCTTGGTAACAAAATAAATTATTGACGGCTCAAAAAAGCAAATATGAAAAAAGTATAATTATGCACGGGAAGGCTTCACGAGTAACCCATAAATTGGATAATTTAGTAACTCAAATCTTAATCTTGAGTTACATCCAAAATACCTACGCTTCTAATACATTAAATATAATCTTTTGTATTATTTTTTTTTGTGTTATTCGTTTTCATCAATAATATTATTGTATGTGTTTTACTATATTAATTTTGTTTTACAAATTTTTATTATATTATATTTTATGTCTTTCGAGTTTATTTTGTGTTATTTATTTGTTTTATGTTCAGGATTTTTTGATTACTTATAATTTTCATTATATATTTTTTAATTTAAATTGATGTTTCTATTTTAATGTGTATTTTTTTATTTGTTATGTGTTCTATATTTATTGTGTCATGTATTTGTGATTGTTCTACTTTTATGTATGTGTTCGTGTGGTTGATTAACTAGTGTTCTATAAAATTTTGTATTTGTAATTATGTGTTCTATAAAAAAAATACAGAACATGCTATAAAAAACTGTAAAAAAAATACAGAACATGCTATAAAAAAATACAGTACATGGGTGATGTACAATTGATAAACTATTTTTCTATAAATTTTAATTTATGTTCTTCCTATGCTCTATAATACAAGAATTATTTGAATTAAAAAATGTTCGTTATTTAAAAATGATTTTAATAATTCCAATGTTCTATAAATCTTTTGTATTAATTTTTTTATATTTAGTTAAAATTTTGTATTTGTATTTCTGTGTTCTGTAAAAAAATACAGAACATGCTATAAAAAAATACAGAACAAGGGTGATGTACAATTGTTAAACTATTTTTCTGTAAATTTTAATTTATGTTCTTCCTATGTTTAATAATAAAATAATTATTTGAATTAAAAAATGTTTGTTATTTAAAAATGATTTTAATAATTACGATGTTCCGTAAATCTGTTGTATTAATTTTTTCCGTTTAGTTCTCTAATACTACAATATTATTTAAAATTTTAAAATTTTAAATGAAAAGAAATATGTGTTCTGTAAAAGTTAAATAAAGAAACACTGTATATTGCATAATATAAAATAAAAACAGAATGGGTGTACAAATGAGACGATCACATAACACGTGACACATGATGCAGTTTTAGGTTTTAATCTAGCCATTCAATTCTATCATATCGTGTGATTGTTATTTAGTTACTCAGTTACTTATTTAAATAAGTTTTTCATTGAACCGTCCTCTAATTATGTAATATATTAAGATTATTATAACGGGAGAATATCAGAATACTCATAAATACATATTTAATAATTTAACCAAGTATTTATTATACGTTGATGATATATTTGTAGTAATGAGACTTTTTTTTTGCTGAATATAATAATGAGATTTTATACATGTAACTAGTTGAGAAAGCCGCGTTTCGCGGCGGCGCTATACATTTTTAAAAAAAAACTCTGTTTATGAAAGCACGGGCACCATTTAAATTCATAAAATGTTGTTGTTTTGATTTTATTATATATACGATTTATAATTTTTGAAATACTATACGTCGTTAATGTGGTATTTTTTATGGACATTGGCAATAACTCAAATTTCTTACTTGAATTTCATATATGATCGTAACAATAGAATCACATCTAACCATTTAAAAAATAACTTGGAATGATTAAAAATATGTAATTTAAAAGTTTAATCATGAGTCAGTAGACTCACGTGTTTATATATAAATAAGTGCTAAATAAGATAATTTACATAAATAAGAAACGAAAACTAATTATGGTCACACATTCAAATCTAATTTACATCTCAACCATCACCCATATTCACTCTTATGCCCCTTCCATTATCGGCGACCTCACACACCATCACTTACTTTACACCGCTGTTATCACCATCTCATTCCATTTGTCATCATCATTCATGACACACACACAGATATATATAATGTGTGTGAGTGGGCGAGAGAGAGAAATTGTGTGTATAATAAACCATAATCACTCTACAATCTTTTGTTGTCACCAAATCGACCACCACTCCGAAAGTAACTTATGAACATGTTTGTCGCAAATTCCAGTCTCATTCCTGACCACACCTCCAGTAATTCATTCAACCTTCTCTCAACATACCTAAGTTTACCGATCGATGTCATTTTCACTCACTCTACTACTGTCAACACTATTACCAACAACTTCGTACATTTACACAATTCCAAATTTGGAATATTCTTGTTATTTGTGTTCAAATTTTTTAGTGATTTACGTTTAAATTTTGATAATTTTAGTTGAATTTCTAGTTACTTGCTTTGATGATGGTAATTTTGGTTGTGTAAGTGGTGGTGTTCACGTGGTTAGTGGTGGTAGCGTGGTAGTGGTCATGTGACAGTGATTTAATATTCTTCTAGTTCATATTAAAATTAGCTAAAATTTTGGTTTGTATTCATGTTCATTGTGATATATCATCTACTAAGTAGCATACTTGAATAATACAGTGAGACGTTTTAAATTATTTTTAATATAGTATCCATATTCTATTTTTTAATAAATATTTTTGAACTAACTATGTGTTTTATCTAAATATTCATCTAATAACTAATATGAATTCCAAATCTCATCTACAATAATTTTTTTCCTCTTAAATTATCTTTTATATAGACTATAAAAATATTTTTCCTAATAGCAGTGAGAGTGGGGGTGTAATCGAGTCGAACACTGCCGGACTCGAGTTCAAACTCGATAAAAAAATTATGTCAAGTTTGAACTCGAGCTCAAGTTTAATTGGTCCTCCAATTTTTACATTGAAACTTGACTCGTAAAGCTTGAAATCTTGAATAGATTTAACTTGTTTTGAAAAAAAGTTTAAATATAAACGGTTCGAGTTGGGTTCATCTCGATAAAATATATGAATTATGTAAAATGTTGAATATTTACTTTGAAATATATTTATAATTCTTAAAAAAATTAAATATTAAAAGTTCGATTAGTCTCGCGAACCTCAAGAATCGAGTAATTTAAAACTTGAACTTTGCTCGGTAAAGTAGTTAAATAGCAAAAGCTCGAGCTCAGCGCGAATACTATCAAACTGAATTCGAAAATCTTATTAGCTGAGATTGAGTAACTCAAAAACTCGAATTGAACCTATTTAAAAAAAATTGAATATGAACAATCCGACTCAGGTTTGACTCGATAAAACATATAAATTAATAAAAATATTGAAAAGTATAACAATAGCTAACTCGAGTTCAACTCGAATACTATCAAGCTGAATTTGAAAATTTTATTAGCCGAGATCAAGTAACTCGAAAACTCGAATTGAACCTATTTCAAAAAAAGTTTGAATATGAATAATTCAGCTCGGGTTTGACTCGATAAAATATATGTAAAATAAAAATATAAAACATTATAATAAATGAGTTATTGGTGTATGTAGTTAATGATTCATAAAAAAGTTCTAATAATTTCTTTGGTGTAGTGGTTAGAGACGTGAATATAATTCATTTTTTTAATATTAATATGATGGAAGTGTGTATTAGTAAATTACTAAATAGTCCGGAAAGGACTTGTAGGCCTATAATATATATATGTAATATATATGAAAATAAAAATGTAAAACATTATAACAATGAGTTATTGGTGTATGTAGTTAAGAGCATCTCCAACCTTATTTAACCCTTAGGTTAAAAGTACAACTGGCAACTAAACAGTGTGATTTATAGCCAACCTCTGTGAATATGGTCACTCCAACCACTGACTGTTGTTGTTCAAAATTATAGTCATCAAGATATGGTTGGCCATATTTGGCCAAGTCTTACAGATATGTAGAGACTTTCTCTGCCTACTTTTTCTCTCCCTTGCTTTTTTCTTTCTTTTTCTTTTCAGCTGCAGCTTTGATTTGCATCGACCAAAATTTTCAATATCCTTTTTAATATTTTTTTTGTGTGAAATTAAAAATTATGGAGGCAACACAAAAATTAGCTAGTGTTAGTATTAAAAATAATGCTAGAGGTATTAAATTGGATATAAAAATAGATATAAAATGACATGTTTCATTATTTGATTCTTTATAAATAAATGTATAATGTCATTTACATCATTTTCACAAATTAAAATATTTCAAATTGACATATTAGCAACTCCACATTATCTTGTACCCAATTTCGGCACCTCTAGCATTGATATTAATATATATAACTTATTTTTCAATAAAAAAGTATATTTTCAAAATATATCCAACTATTATAATCAACCCATTGGAGTACAACGCCTTACAGATTCAGTAAATTTTACCCAAATATTACTTTATATTATTTTAGCCAACCATTTTAGCTAACTCTATTGGAGATGCTCCAATGGTTCTCAAAATTTTTTTGGTGTAGGAGATGTGAATATAATTCAATTTTTTAATATTAATATGATGAAAGAGCGAATTAGTAAATTACTAAATAGTCTTAAAAGGGCTTGTTGGCCTTTAATATATGTAATATAATATAATATATACCGGATGGATGGATGAGTTTTAAAATAAAGTTTAAATAACATACACATATTAAGAGTTATTTAAGTATGGGATAAATGAGCTTCAAAATCTTATCAAAATGAGCTATAAATTATTTTTCAATGAAAAAGTATTGTTTAAAATTATAAATATACTATTTTCAAAATATATCCAACAATTATAATCAACCCATTGGAGTACAACGCCTTACATATTCAGTAAATTTTACCCAAATATTACTTTATATTATTTTAGCCAACCATTTTAGCTAACTCCATTGGAGATGCTCCAATGATTCATAAAATGGTTCTCAAAATTTCTTTGGTGTAGGAGATGTGAATATAATTCATTTTTTTTAATATTAATATGATGAAAGAGCGAATTAGTAAATTACTAAATAGTCTTAAAAGGGCTTGTTGGCCTTTAATATATGTAATAGAATATAGAGTGAATTGCAAATTGTGTACCTAAACTATCAACAAACTGCAATTTGTGTACCTAAACTATCAATTGAACACATTGTGTACCTAAACTAAGCATACCAGTACACTTTGTGTACAACCGTTACATCTGTTACTAACCCCGTTAAATCAAGGGGTTTTCTTGTCTTTGCACAGAAAAGTAGTTGGACATTATCAGTTATATACACGCATATAACCCTCACAGAAATAATTGCACTCTCTCTTCTCTCTCTCTCTCTCTCTCTCTGATTAATATGTCCTAATAATTATTGAAACCAAATCAGCTTGTTTAATCGTGTTTATAATCGGAAAAAGTGATGACCTGGTTGATACGTGATGTTGATCATGGAGGTGGTGGTAGTTTTGGCGCAGAAACACCCGACTATGGAGGTAAAATACAAGTACTAGGTCATGTGTGAGGTTGTTTGTGTTTTCACAAACATTAATAATTATTAATGTTTTAAGTTTTACAATTCTCAGTTCGTTGTTGATTTGCATGTTTCCCTGTTTTTACCCATAATATTAGAGTTGAAAAATGCTAAATTTGGGGTTTTTTGTTGTTCTTGGTAATAAGTTGAATGAGTTCTTATTCTGCGTAATTTTACGTGTTTTTTGTACCCATGTAATCTTGTTTCAGGTAATAGTGATTTGTTTACTATAAAGTTGCATATTGGGGGTCATTTTTCATCAAACCCTAAGGCATATATAGGTGGTGAAATTAGATATGTTGACAAATGTGATACTGATGAATTGAGCTTGTTGGAAGTATTTAGCATGTTAACTGACTGTGGAGTAAACGTTGGAATGTGTGAACTTTTTTATAAACTTCCAAAATCTGCAATGGAGTTTGGATTGTTTCCCTTAAATTCTGATAACCATGTTCTTGAGATGTGCAAGCTGGTTGAGGGTTCTAGGTTAATGTATGTGTTTTGTGAAACTAGTGAAGAGACTCAAGCATCTCAATTTCCATATACACAGTGTGAATACCATGTTGAGCCCACTCCTAGTATCGAATTTGAAAAAAAATCAGTTAAAGGATCTCTTTGAGCTTGAGGGAATAACTGAAGACATGTATAACATAGATCAATTGTTGGGTAACCCCATAATTGAAGAACCTCCAACTGAAGTTAGTGATCACGATGATGCTAGTTTTCATGAGGATAGTTCCAACATAGACAGTACTGATGAGGATGTTAGGAGTCACCAAAAAGCTAAGAATGATAAGAAAAATTCAGGAATTGTTGATGTTGTAGTCCATAATCAGAATTGGAGCACAGGCTTTGTGGAATCTGACTTTAGTGATGATGTTATTGATAGTGATGATGGGGAGAGAATGGTAGCTAATAGTACTGATGATGAGGATTCTGAGATGAGATTTCCTCGTTTTAATGAAGACACAGACATAGCTAATCCACAGTTTTAGATTGGTATGACTTTTCCAAGTGCAAGGTCCTTTAGAAGTGCTGTAAAAAATCAGGCTATATCTCAGAGAAGGGCAATTATCCAGAAGAGGAATTATGGGCATAGAGTGAGATTTGTTTGTGAAGGTCTTGGTTGTAATTGGAAGATATATGCCTCACCAATTCCAAACTCCACCACATTTCAGATTAAGACCCTCAACAACAAACATAGTTGCACACAAACATTCACACAGAGACAGATAAATTCTAGGTGGATTGCACAATATTATGAGAATGAGATTAGGATGAACCCTACATGGCCCCTACCTGCATTCCAGAAAAAGGTTGTGAATGATTGGAAATGTAATTTTAGTATACATGCCATTGGGAGAGCTAGGAGAATGGCCTTAAAGAATATTAAGGGAGATCATGTTACTGAGTATGCATTGTTATGGGACTACATGAATGAGATTAAGAAAAGCATGCCTGAAAGTACAGTTAAGCTAGAACTTGAAGATGCTGAACCTGGTGAGGAAAGAAGAAGATTCAAAAGATTCTACATTTGTCTTGGCCTTGTGAAGAGAGGTTTTAAGTCTGGTTGTAGGCCTTTGATTGGGCTGGATGGTTGTCATTTAAAGGGTCCCTATGGTATGCAACTTTTATCTGCTGTTGGGGCAGATTCAAATTATGGGATGTATCCTATTGCATGGGCTGTTGTGGAAGCAGAAAACACAGACTCATGGAATTGGTTTTTAAAGTTGGTTGCAGATGATGTTGGAATTGTCAATAGTGGTGCATGGACATTCATTTCTGATAGACAAAAGGTAAATTTGTTAATTTCTTTGTTATTTCATGTATATATATTCATCCTAAGTTTATCATTTTCTTTGTTATGATGATATGCAGGGATTGATCAATGCCCTTGAAAATATGGTCCCTAATGCAGAACACAGATTTTGTGTTATGCATCTCTACAACAACATGGTAAAAGAGCATAAGGGAAGGGGAGTAAGGGACTTGCTTTGGAAGGCAACAAGAGCAAGCAATGAGTACATGTTCAACAAGCATATGATTGCTCTTAAAAAGGTAATAATCACTACTACATGAAAATCATATGAGATTACTCTGATTGTTTTTTTTTTAATTTCATATAATAGATCTCCAAGAGATGTCATGACTGGCTCATGGAAAAGCCTAGGTCACAGTGGTCTAGGTCTGCTTTTAGAACAACATGTCATTCTGACATGTTTGTTAATAACCACTGTGAAGTCTTCAACAATAGTATTGGAGACTTTAGAGATCTGCCAATCATTGGCCTGCTCCAAGGGATACACAAAGGTGTTATGAGAAGGATCCAAATAAGGAGGGACAAGATGTTAAGTAGCTATCAATTGAATCCAGTTTGTCCTAATGCAATGCGGAAAGTAAACAAGTAAGGTCTTTGTATTTTTTGTCTGTGATGCATGTTTATACACTGTCATACATTTTCTAATACCTTGTTTATTAGGGATTTGGGATTTAGTGGTGCTTGTGTGGTCCAGTGGTCAGGGGACACCAAATATCTAGTGACAGTAGCTGATGGAGGGCATGAAATAGTGGTAGATTTGGATGGTAGAACTTGTGGTTGTAGAAAGTATGACTTGACTGGCCTACCTTGCTACCATGCATGTGCTTGCATAAGATGGAAGGACTTAGAGATGTCTACTTATATTCACAAAACTTATCATAAGGATATGTTCTTAAGAACTTATCAACACACGGTGCAACCCATAAATAGTCAGGAATATTGGGAGAAGACACCATATCTTGGACCATTGCCACCAATAAGAAAAATTCAACCAGGAAGGCCCAAGAAAAAAAGGAACAAGAAAAATGATATTCCTACTGATAAGGTCAGAGATGGTACCAAACTGTGCAAAACAGGCACCAAGGTACATTGTAGGATTTGCAAAGCAGAGGGTCACAATGCTAGGACATGCATGTCTAAGGTAATTAATTTTGCTTTTGTGTATTTAACTATGACTTTCAAATTTGTTAAGTGACACTTTTTTTTTCTTTTATAGAAACAACCTAAGAGCACAAAAAACACTCAGGACAAAGGTTCAACTGAAGTGGGTAATGAAGGTCCAGTTCCCAGTGAAGGTCCAATTCCTACTAAAGGACCTATGCCTTCTCAAGGCAGTACTGCACCTAGGTCCAAGAAGAAGAAGAAGAGTATTCCTCCTCAAGTGCCACCTCAAGTGCCACCTCAAGTGACACCTCAAGTGCCACCTCAAGTGCCTAATGATCATAGTCAAGGATGCATCTTTTCTTGTGCTAATCAATCTGCTAAGCCTACTAATACCATGAAGCAACTACAGAAGACAAGAAATGAGAAAATGGCAGCTCTAAAAAATAGAAAAGATTGGAAGTTGTAAATGCTAGCTGAAGGAGACATCTTTTACTTATTATTTTGCTTACTAAGTTATTGCCTAGTATCATCTTTTGATTATCAAACTTTAATCAAGCTTTAATCAAGCTCTGATGCTAGATATGGTGAATTGTCACCATTTTTTGTCAAATTGCATGTATAGGCAGTTTGTTTTTGGTACAATGAATGATGTAAGAGTTATGGCTCTTTAATATAATTTTACAAGCCCTGTAGTGGTTTGTTTTTTATATTAATTTGTTGTTACATTTTTTTTTGCTTTCAATTTGTATTCAATTGGAGTTGAACACAATAAATCACAAGCATTGGTTGTTTGCTTGGATCAAAGGTTGAAGCTACATGCATTGGCCAGACTAGTCAATGGTCCAGTGTAGAATCTTGTAATCCTCAATCTTTACCATGACCATTGACTACACTTACACTCTGCCTATTAAAGCACACATTTGCAAACTGTAAATCTACAACTCATACAATATTTAACCTCAAACAAAATGTCTTACAAGTTATGTGTGAAAGGTGTGTTCGCCAGGTCCCAAATGAGAGCTAGTGTATGAGGAATTATTAAGCACAATGGGAGGTGGGTGAGAGGTTTCGGGAGCATGATTGTCTTGGCTGACCCCCAGACTGCAGAACTTTGGGCCATATACTATGGTCTAAGGATGGCTTGGGAGCGTGAGATGACATCTGTGGTGGTGTTCACTGAGAGGAGGGATGTAATAGATCTCATCAATAACCCTGATCCATCCTATCCAATGGTTGGCTTGATTGAGATGATTACCATGCTTAAAGGGGAGGCATGGTCTCATGTGGACATCCAGCACATCCATGCAGATGCTAATGTGGCTGCCAATGTCCTGGACACCGATTGAGGGTTTGAAAGAGTTTGCGGAGCCACCACATGCCATCATCCACCTTATCTAAGCAACAAAGACAGTAGCCATGAGCCCTGTCTTTTTCCTATTTATCTAAATAATTTGGAGTACAAATTTGTTCCATTTAGTATGATCTACTACTTCCATTTGTACTCTTTGAATTTAATGATCAGTTCTTCTTTTCTATTTTAAATCCTTTAGTATGCTCTTTACAAACACAATTGAACAGCACATTAAACACAAAATTGCAAACGAATTGAACCAACAAAATTTGGATTGCATTGGAAATTAACAAATGGTTACAAACTTGGTTATAACATTATCTAATCTAGCCAATCTAACCAACCATTATCCAAATGCTTACAACAACTACAAACACTACAAACCACTTCTTAATTGTCTTCTTCTCAGCCTCTAACACCTTCAACTTCTCTTAATTCTCTCTGTTCCTACGCAACAACCCATGGATAATCGAGCAACAATGCGAACAACTTGGTGGATCAACCCAACGAAAGAAATTACACCCATTGCTACCATATAAACAACCAAGAAATCTACGCCCAACATTGTTTTTCGTCCATGGGGTTCTTTCAACTGCAAACATACCACAATAACACATACTCATCCTTCCACAATTCTCTCTGTTCTGTCTGTTCTGAGCTTAGCTATTTTGCACTGCACAATATTGTAAATGTATAAGTAATGGCAGGGAACAAAGGGAGGGAACAAAGGGAGGGAACAAATGGGAAAGGCGCCAAACTGCAATACTAACCCCGTTAGTAACAATGTAACGGTTGTACACAAAGTGTACTGGTATGCTTAGTTTAGGTACACAATGTGTTCAATTGATAGTTTAGGTACACAAATTGCAGTTTGTTGATAGTTTAGGTACACAATGTGCAATTCACTCTAGAATATAATATATACCAGATGGATGGATGAGTTTTAAAATAAAGTTTAAATAACATACACATATTAAGAGTTATTTAAGTATGGGGTAAATGAGCTTCAAAATTTTATCAAATGGGCTCCTAGCATGATGGTTGAGGTGGTAACATAAAATACCTTTGTTTCCAAAGGTCATGGGTTCAGTTCTTGCTAGTAACAATATTTTTAATATATTTATACATTATAGGGGTATATAAGTAATTTAATAAATGGCATAGAAAGCCATGTTGGCCCATAATATAGATAATAGATTACTCATTCCTTTGTTATAAGTCGTTCTTTCATTAAACATGTTTTCCTTATTAAGATCGAAATTCTAAATTTTATATATTTAATACTTGTCTTATATATTAATTTCCATGTTAACATGCTCCTTTCTAATGAGTTGTTCTCTTGTTTAAAAAATATTTATATAAATTCGCAATTCTATTTTACTTTCAATAGAGCTTTTAACTATGTATTACAAACACCTATTATACTCGAAAAGAACTTTTTTTATATGTATTTCTTATAAATTCGAATTCTTCTATTCTTTAAATTTGAAAACCTATTTTATTTCTCATAAAACTTTTAATTATATGTCTAACTTATAAATTTGAACTATTCTCCTTTATAAACTCGAACACTTATTATACTTCAAATATAACTTTAATTTATGTCTTTCCTATAAATTTGAACTTTTCTTCTCTATAATTCGGACACCTATTTTATTTCTAATATGTTCAAAGATTTTTTCTATTTGATAGTATTTCAAATTCTAGAAAATTAGAAAAATAAATTGACATGATCATAGAGGTGCCACCTAACTTTATATATTGATTTTCATGTAAATATACTCCTTTCTAATGAGCTGCTCTCTCGTTAAAAAAATATTTATATAAATTCGTACTCCTATTTTATTTCTAACAGAACTTTTAACTATGTCTTACAAAAACGTATTCTACTTCCAATAGAACTTCTTTATTATTTGTATTTCTTATAAATTCGAACTCTTCTACTCTTTCAATTCGAAAATCTATTCTACTTCCAATAGAACTCCTTTTTTATTTGTATTTCTTATAAATTCGAACTCTTCTACTCTTTCAATTCGAAAATCTATTCTACTTCCGATAAAACTTTTAATTATATGTCGAACTTATAAATTTGAAATATTCTCTTTTACAAACTCGAACACTTATTATACTTCAAATATAAATTTTATTTATATGTCTTCCCGGTAAATTTGAACTCTTCTACTCTATAAATTTGAACACATATTCCATTTCTAATACGTTAAAAGATATTTTTTATTTAGTAGTATTTAAAATTCTAAAATTCTAGGAAATTAGAAAAATAGATTGAGACGTTTGTAGAGGCGCCACCTAACCTCCCGAGTATCCTTCTTTATATATATAGGCAAGTGATCAAATAGGAACCAAACTTAAAATAGAAACTAGAAACTAGAAACTAATTCAATCCTTAAATCAATCTAATCTATTGGCCCGCTAGAGGCATCATACACAACTAAAATACATCCTCCCACCTAATTTTTTTCGTTTTTAATTTAATTTTTCCGTCAATCGGTGATTTTTTTTGAAATTTGACTTCACCGTATTTTTCTAAATCTCCCAACGATCAATTTACAAACTATATGTGATATATTTCGACGAATTTAATTTTTAATTTCTAGTTTAAGAGGGGTTTCTATTATACTTGTATTTAAATTAGAATTCTTTTGTACTCACCAAATTTATACGAGAACCATACTTTTTAGGTGAGTAATTATTTAGGATCTCTAATTCCTTATCGCAATTAATGTTCCTCCTACTTCTTTTCCCCCCTTTCGACATTACTTGGGGCCTGTTAGGCGAAGCAAATTTATGACTTATAAATCCGTAAGAGCTTAACCCAATTTATGATCTTAACTTATAATTTATATGTTGATAAGTTGAATTTTAATAATGAGATACATTTTTCTGAACTTATTGACTTATTCCTTGATTTCTTTGTTTTTAAATAATTTATATTTTTACCTTTGTGTTTTTAAATATTTCTTTAATTTAAAATGCAAGTGTTGAAATCATTGTATTTAATAATTATTTTTTCAAATTTAATTTAGCAAACTCCTAACTAACTTATAAGTAAATTTATCCAAACACCCGTGTAACTTATAAGAAGTCATCAACTTATCACTTATATGGTACTTACTCATTTTAAGTTATAAGTCAAATTTTTTGTAAAACCCCAAACACGCACTTAATTTCATCTCAAGTATTTTCTTTCAAGTTTTATTTAAAACAATTTATTAAAAAGTAATGCGCTTTGTTTGCTTTGGGCCAATGTGCAGGTCCTCAACTCCTGATCGGGTTAAAAATTATTGCACAGGTTCTTTGTTGAAGTGGTCTGGTCCGTTGTCATTATCTTGGCCCAAGAGGCGAAAAGGTCCTGGGCTGCAGATACTCTAATTTCATTTGTCCTTGACAGGTTCCTTTTATTTTGTTTCACTTGTTCCCTGTTAGTTTGCCTCCATTGATGTCGACCATTTCTTTGTGTATTATGTTACATCCTTCCAGTTGCTGATGAGTAACTGTAAAGAACTTGACAGCTTATCGATAAACCTGGTTGCAGCAATAGTCAATTTCCATATGATTGTTCATTATAAGGAAACATTCTGTTGTGTGCATTTCACATCAGGGGGCTTAACTGCCAGATTATGCTGCTAATTAATCATTGCTGTCTTGATTTAACATTGATAAGACCATGAAATATATCATGATTCAACATTTGAATGTATGGTTTTACGTGTGAAACCAACTTGTTGGTCATCACAACTATAATGTTTATATCTTTGACAAGTTAACTACCAAAATGATATTTTCTCGGGATTCTTGAAAAAATAATTCCAAGAAATTTAATTTAGGGAAAAAAATATTTTCAAAATTATGATATTTTTCCGCAAAAAAACAAGAGCCACTGATCTCTTTTCTTTTCTGTTCCAAATATATTCATCTTATGCAGAAATGGGGTTCTATAGTGGTATACAGGTTTTGATTTGGGTATATGTTCTACCAATCATGTTATATGAACGTACTTGTTCCCGATCTTTCATATAGTAGTCCGCAGATGTTATGGATTTTAATCTTACACATTGGATTTTGGTTGATCCGAACAAACTCTAGTCATCCAATTTCTTCCCTCATTCCTGCACGGTTAACGGGAATGAGAATGGAATTTCAATACAAAAATATATTAGAATCTTATTCCTATTTAAGTTAACCGGATTGAAATATTATGATCCAAACAATCCCTAGACCTAGTTGTTAATTGTCCTGTTAACTCCTAAACGAGGAACAAAGCCGAATAACACGTAGTAGGGGATACGGCTATACTGTTAGAAAATTGATAAGTTTAAGGATATAATTAACTATATTCTTGATGTTAATTCGAATTTCTAATGATTGGAAGTTGTTCCTTGCTATGGGAACTTAAACTTTCATGTATGGGTTTAATAATTTTCTTGTTTAAATCCATAAGAGAAATTGAGATGAAGGTATTAGCTTGAAAAAGCTTGTGATAATGATGTTTCATTTATCCCACATAGAAAAGAATAAGGGGACTTGGTGGCTTTATATAGCATTACACACATGAGTAGTATACAACTACTAAGGTGTGTGATGGTGCATGGTGTTAGTGTGTGCTTCACGCGCGCACACACACACACGCGCGCCGCCGCCCGCCTCACCACGCCACGCACCGCACCGCACCGGGTCGGGTCGGGTCGGGGCTATTTGGGCGAATGTCTCGGCGTCTCGCGTACGCGAGGCGACCTGGGCGAGAGTTTTTATCTATGTGATTTAATATTTTATTAGAATTAATTTATCAAATCGGGTTGGGTTATCAGTTGTCAAATTGGGTTGGGTTATCAGTATTTAACTAGTAAACTCTGATGGAGCAAAAAATCTAATATTTCATTTGTTAGTTCTTTTTCAAAGTAAAAATTTCAAGCTATCGTTGGTATCAAGTTAAAAATAAATTGAAGAAAAGTAACCAAAAAAGAAGATCCGCCACTTGCATGCAATCAATCAAAGTATATACTCTTCTCTAGTTCCAAATAATGGACGTCAAAAGATAGCATCTAATCAGTACAAAGCTTTTGGCTACGACAATTATATTACTTGATCAGATTAGTCTCCATCGTCATATTATGTATATTCTTATAGACATCGACAAGCTATTTACCCATTCCATTTGCAGCTAGAGTCTTTGAAGGTTACTCTCCTTTCACTTCTTTCTCAATTAAAATAAAGATTTAATCATTTCTATAAATAGTTAAACTATAATGGTAACTCGATCAAGTGATAAAAGTTATGTGTCATTCTAAATTCTGAATTCGATTTTCGTTCATCCTAAAATTTGTTTATATAGGTCTTGTTACGGGAAAAAGAGAAGTTCCCAATCCACAATTTGTAGGTAAGGACATAATGGTGTTCTAGGGTAACATATATCGATACCAAATGAGTACATTTTCAGGGACAATCTGAAAATAATTGTTTAAAATTAATTAACAATAAATTGATTAATTTTATTTGTATATTAGTTATCTATAAAGTAGTTATTTTAGATAAGATTGACTTATCTCTAAACATATAAGATATGTCTCGAGGATTTTATTGGTTTATCCCCCGACATGCTCACACATTTTTCTATATTGTGAAGACTGTAAAATCTTGGTTTCACAATAGTAAGAGAAATGCAAATCCAAATCCAAATATTTTCGGGTTTAAAAATTAAATCCAAATCCAAATCCAAATTCAAAAAATCGGGTTTAATAAATCCAAAATTTCGGATTTCGGATCGGGTATTCGTTGGATCGAATTATTTTGCCGTCCCTATTTTTAAGTACCAGCCCCGTGAACTTTGCTCTATGCTTACATAGAGTAGGGCTACTCTCACCGGGGACTAATCCAATCTATCTATTATCTATACTCTATTATAAAAAATGAAACATTAAAATTTTGGTCGGTATGGTACCATTTTTTGGTACATCATGATTTTACTTAATTAATCTTATTTATTTAAAAAAATTATTAAATAATAATAACATTAAATTATAATTACATTTTTATGCTAAAACACATTACTTTTCTATTTTTACAAACAAAATTCCCTCATTGTATACTCTCACGGGTTCAAGGTTCGAATCCCGTCAACTGCATATTATTATTAAACATTTATATTATATATTTTTCTAAGTTACATTCAGAAATTTCAAGGTTCTATTCCTGTCAACAACATATTAATTAGAATTTTTATTATCAAAATACAAATAAATACTTAGAATAACATTATATATATATATATATATATATATATTATTATTATATTTTATTAGGTCGTTTGGTCGGTCGGTATTTGGGACGATTCACGAACCTATCTATAACCAATTTATTAATAACCAATTACTTTTTTCAGCACATTACCTAGTTTATATTTTTTTTAAACTAAAACAACTAATCTTCTAAAAATAAAACGAGCAACATATATATAAAATGGTAACATTATTATATATTTATAACAGATTACCTTTTTCAGCTAAAATACATTATGTGTTTTATATTTTCTAACTAAAATAACTTAATGTATCTTCTAAATATAATACATGCAAAATAAATATACAATGATAATATTGTTATATATAATTATTAATAAATAACCAGTTATTCTTTCTGGCTAAAACACACTACCTTTTTTATATTTTCTAACTTAAACAACTAATTTTCTAAAAGTAATGTTTTAGTAATTTTCCCCTTTTGCAAAAATATCACGAGTAATTACCTTTTTATATCTTTTCTATTTTTTCTTACTAAAACCCCTCATTTTCCAAAAATATCACGGGCAACCCTTACTTGTTTATTTTAAAACCTATTTTAATAATTTTAATTACGGGCAATTACCGTATTCAACTAAAACATGTTACTTTTTCTATTTTTCCATGGTAAAACCCCTCATTTTCTAAAAATAGCAAGGGTAAACCTTTACTTATTTATTTTATTATTTTTAATTACATGCAATTACCTTTTTCAATTAAAATATATTACTTTTTCTATTTTTTACTAAAACCACTAATTTTCCAAAAATATCACATGCAAACCGTTACTTATTTATTTTAAAATCTATTTTAATATTTTTAATTATTTAAAAAAGTTTAATACACCTACTTATTTTTTAACAAATATATTTAATAAAATATTAAAATGTAAATAATAATAATAATATCTATTTATAACCAATTACTTTTTTCACCTAAAATACATTACTTTTTCTAACAAAATTCCCTCCTTTTTCAAAACAAATCATGGGCAATCACCTTTTTCAACTAATACATGTCACCTTTTGTATTCCTTACTAAAATCTCTTATTTTTCAAAAATATCATGAACAAACCTTTAGTTATTTATTTTAAAACCTATGTTCATTTTTTTAATTATTTAAAAAAGTTCACCTATTTTAACATGTCTATTTTTCTTAACAAATACAATTAATAAAAGTATTAAAATATAAATAATAAAATAACAACTATTAAAAATAATTCGTGCATCACACGGGTTTTAAGCTATCTATACTATTATATAATAGCCGAAACATTGAAAGTTATGCCTTTTCGGTTTCGTTCATTTGTCCTAATTAAAAATAATAAAATAATATAATTATAGTAACTAATCGATTGTTTTTAAATTAAAATACATCATCTTTTCATAAAAAGATATTACCATTTTCGGCCAAAAGACAATATTTTTTCTATTTTTTCTAACAAAATCCCTCCCTTTTGCAAAAATATCAAGAGTAATTAACTTTTCAACTAAAACATGTTATTTTTTTTCTTACTAAAAACCTCTATTTCCCAAAAATATCACGGGCAAACCCTTACTTAATGTGTTTAATTATTTAAAATATTTTACGTATTTTAACATACCTACTTATTTTTTTAACAAATACAATTAATGAAATATTTAACATAATTAAAAATTCATATAATTCAATCAAAAATCACATGTATTACAAAACTACAAAATCTTTCAGTTATACTTTAATTAGAATTCAAAAACATGACTTTTTTTTAAAAACATTTTTATTTAAATTTATATTATTACAACAAAATATATTCATAATTTGGACGATTACATGCTTACTAAGTTAATAAACTTTTATAAAATTTATAAGTCTTTTTTTAGATTTGAAGTATTAAAGTAGTATTTTTAATACTTTTTAAAAATGTAGCATTTTCGGAATTACTAAAATCTCAAAAATTTTAAAAAGATATTTCAAAATTAATGTTAAAGTCGTCGGGTTATTGGCTAGTATATATAATACAACAAGGCTAAGCAATTTAAATCATGAACCAATTTGACCTTCTTTCTACTATATCTTTTTAGGGTCATTTTAGTTTTTTAATATCGATATATTTATTACATATTATTAAATGCTGCAAATTTAATATGCATACTTATACATATATATTTATTACATATTATTAAATGCTGTAAATTAATATGCAAACTTATACATACATATACACACATACATACATAAATACACACACATACATACATACATCCAACATTTATGTGAATTTATATATATATATACTATATTATTAAAGCCGAAACATTGAAAGTTTTGGTTTTCGATTTTCGGTTTTCGGTTAGTTTTTAGTTTTCGGTACTTTTTCTAATTAATAAAATAATAATATAATCAAAATTCGGGAAAATTTTATTCTACATTAATATTTCACTATATTTTACTACATAAAAATCAAATAATATTGAAATCTAATAAAAAAATGGAAATGTGGGATATAATTTGTTTAAATTTAGGATATACTGCTACAAATATACTTCTTTCTTTTTAGGATAACGAAAGCTTTTTTCTAACAAAATTTACTCATTTTCCAAAAATATCATGACAATTATCTTTAAATTAAAACATATTTCCTTTTATATTTGTTATCACTAAAATCTCTGTTTTTCAAAAATATGAAGTGCAATCCTTACTTATTTATTTTAAAACCTATTTTAATACTCTATTTAATAAATATAAAATAATATAAAAATAGTAACTAGCTGATTTCCTTTTATAATTAAAAAAAAAATTCAAACAAAATCTACTCAATTTCCAAAAATATCATGACAATTACCTTTAAATTAAAACATAATATCTTTTATATTTGTTATCACTAAAATCTCTATTTTCCAAAATTATGAGGTGCAATCCTTACTTATTTATTTTAAAATCTATTTTAATACTCTATTTAATAAATAAAAAAATAATATAAAAATAGTAACTAGCTGATTGCCTTTTATAATTAAAATATTTTTTTTCCTAACAAAATCTACTTCTTTTCCAAAAATATCAAGGGCAATTACCTTTAAATTAAAATATATTAACTTTTATATTTGTTATCACTAAAATCTCTATTTTCCAAAAATATCAAGTCCAACCCTAACTTATATATTTTAAAACTTATTTTAATACTTTTAATTATTTAAAAAACTTACATATTTTAACAAGTGAACGTATTTTTTTAACAAATCCAATTAATATAATTAAAACACATCTAAAAATATTATAGGTAGTTATTTTTTTTTTAATTAAAACATGTTAGTTTTCCTATTTGTCCTTATTAAAAAAACTTACTTATTTTAACATGTCAACGTATTTTTTTAATAAATACAATTAATATAATTAAAACACTTATAAAAATATCACGGGTAATTACTTTTTTTAATTAAAACATGTTAGATTTTCTATCTGTCCTTATTATTAATATTATTTTATTATAAAATAATATTAATAATACCTCATTTATCTTCCTCAGCCCCATCTGTATTTTTTAATATTTTTTTATGTTCCAATTAATATTTAAGTTTCTCATTTTATAATTTATCATATTAATTTTTACTTTTATTTTAATATTAAAGTTTTTAGTTTATTATTTTTTAAGCCCCATGCCTTGCACGGGTTATAGGCTAGTATATATATATATGGGATTTGGTCCCCAGTCACAGATGGATGTCAACCACCTGTCGCTATATTTCATAGCGACTACCGCTATGTTTCATTGCGGAAGGTGGTTGACATCTAACGGTGGCTGTGGAAGAACATATATATATATATATATATATATATATATATATAGGTCATTGCTCCATGAAGAACACTCTTTTATATAAAGAACAATAAAGAACACCATAAAATTTTACATAAATTGCATGTTGATTCGAATTTTCTCACCAAAAAAGGTTTATTATGAATAAAAATAGAATCTAACAAAAAATTAGAATCAAATAAAACATGATTACATGTAATTTCATTGTGATAAACATATATACAAGATTATGTACTGGATTCTATATTGGATTATATGTAATGTTAAAATTTTAAATTTAGATGAGATTATACGTTAAATTCGATATATTAGGCTTAATTGTTGTTCAATTTTATGTAACTAATTTTAAAAAATCAATTTTTATGAAAAATAAAGTGTTTATGATGGTGTTCTTTATTGTTTTTTATATAAGGTATTCTTCGTAGAGTGCAACTCTATATATATAATCCAACGGTTCTCATTTATCTATAATTACATCTAACGGTTATTATTTAGATGACCAAACTACATATGACCAAACTACCAACCAAATAGAGTGTGGTTTGCTTATAATAGTATAGTATAGATATATATATGTCTATATACCTCAACAGACATGCGTATGTATATATATACATATAACGTAAATGTATGATAATATATGACCATATACGCTTACATATCATATATCTCATACTATTATTTAGATTTATCGTAAATTTTTATGAATTAAATATTGTAAAAAATATTATTTGAGCAAAATTTATATATTAAAGCATGTATGTGTATTATAATTATTTATACCTCTATTAAATCAAACTATACATAATTTCTGACATGCCTTAATTATTATATTTATATGGCACAAATACGTCCAAATCAGTACAAACTAACAAAAAAAAATGTATGTAACTGTAATACAAACTTGTACTAATTTTAATGTCATAACTCATGAATGAATTGCTACTATAATAGGCGAAGGTACAAATTTTTTTTGAACAAGTTAGCTCATATTTAAAGTAAGTCTGTTCAAAATATCTAGTTATTTATAAAAATAGAAGCCTAGCAAAAAAAAAAAAGTATTATATATTTGTTATACAATTCTTGGTTGTTTACATGTGTTTAAATTCTAATCGATAAGATAGCTAAGTGGTAAGGGTTATCTCGACTTTTTAGAATAGATACTAATTTGTAAGATATATAAGTGTAATTAATCAAGAAATTCTGATCAGTTTAAGATAGATAGAAATTTTGGGAATGGAGGGGAGTCCTTTATCGAAGAAAAATGCCGGTAGACGGAAAGAGTTAGTGGCAGGCAAGGTTCATGATGAAAACCGTATAAAGATGTAAATTCTTTTAGTGCCCTGTCCACATTCTTCTGGTACTTCAGTCTTGCACTGGCTTATGCACTTGTTTTGATTTTGTATTAAGTTTACAGATATGTTAATTACAAAACTATTAAGTATTATCTAAAACCTATTATGAGATGGTGTGGCCTGTGAGTCTGTGAGAGGATGAAGAAAGACAAGCTGTGTCCACTTAGAATGAACAAAACGGTGGGAGAATGAATACAATTTTTAGGGAGAGAAGATAAAAAGTTACAAGTGAAGGATGTATGGTTGAGAGGAGATATATAAGAAGAATCATTATAAAGTAGAAAGGAATGAGCCACTATTAAAATAAATAGAATGAGTTCGGAATAAATATTGTTACTGGCAGGGAGTCAAACCTTGGACCTCCCACCTGCCTGAGCTTTGATACCATGTTGAGTAACCAGCTCATCTAAAACCTTAAGGTGTTAGAGGAAGGCACTTTCCATGATCATATATTGTATTCTAACAAATATATTTCTTTTCCGACTGATACGTACTTTTCAGTATATTAGATTGCAAGTATGCGAGGGGGTTGGGACAGAGAGAGAGGGAACAAAATTTCGAACTCATTACATTCCTCGTGTTAAAGGGGAGGAGATAAAAATTAAATTTATTTTTCCCTCGCATACTTCTGAAGAGTATTTGCCAGGCTGCAATTGGAATCATGCTTCTGGAGAGTGCATTTTGCATGGTCAATTTATATTCTATTATGGAGTCTCTAGAACTGAATGTATAAAAGATCTATATGATGAAATGTAATAGGCTCCATATCATCATCATGACGTTGAAGAAATTGAAAGCAGTATTTGTTGAAGGAGGCAAGGGAGGGACCATTTTTATGTGCTAGCTGTTGTGCAATCTCCGGTAGATTTCCCACAACTGAAATTAAAAAGCTGCATGGGGGTGGGGAATAACATGTCCTAGTCCACCTATCTTTGTTCAATTTTTTTATCTCTTCTTTTCCTATTTTTACATGTTTGTTAAAGATCATAATAGCTAGGCCCTTATTTGGTTAGGATTTGATTTATTATCCGCAACATGGTAGTTTGATAGGTACTGATGATTGCAAACACAAATGTTTACATAAACTTCATGTTCTAATAGTTATACCTTGTTCACCGTAATCCTAAATTGATCCCTCACAGTTCTTGTTAAAGCCAAAAACTTACAAGCGACAAAAAATATTATGCCTAATGACAAGGTTGCGATGCTTCTCGCATCAACATAGTCTCAGAAAGGTCTTGACGTATGCAAGCTTAGCTTCGTTTATACCCATAAGAATTGAATCTTTAGAATGCAATTTATGTGGTAATTAGTATTGTAGCATACTTGTATGGACTGAGAGTGGAATATACTAAGTAGGTGGGTAGAACAGAGTGTTACAACTATTCTAGCACCTTTTTGAATTTATATACATCCATCCTCCATGTACATTCTGACCTTTTATATGCTCTCCTCCAATTGCACATTCTATTCCAATAAATCAGAAAGCCCGTGACACTGACCCTACATGGTTGAAATCTTAACTTGTTCTTCTCATTTTTTCTGTTTTCTTCATTCCTGCGGATTACTTATTGTCCACCAAAGTCATGCAAAGGCATACCTTTTGATTAGAGCATCCAACTTTGGTTTTCTTTCAACAGACAGAAGATTAGCTGTTTGCCTTTTATTAAAGAAAAGGAAGAGGTGCACTTTAGCCTTCTAGATTCATACTCACAAGACAAGATTTACAGATACAAAACTTAAAAATACAGTAGCAAGACTTTGAAAACACACATATACACATACAGGAAGAATAAGGTAGGTAGTTCAGAATATAACATATTTAAGGCTTCCCAGATTTCATTGAGCTGCTTCTTATTTGTGCTCCACTTGGCTTTTAGTAATTACATTGATCTGTACATGAAATTCTCGATTGCTATCAGAAATCCAAATATCAGCAGCATACTGATTCGATTTATATATCCTCTTCTTTTTGAAAGTTTTTACGATGGCACAAGTGCAGAAGGTGATGCTACTCTTCGCTCTAATTACGACAGTTGTTCTTACTCTTACACCATTTACCAAGGCATCTGATCAAGAATATGTTCAATCGGACACCAGAAATAATCATGTCAAGACCAATAAGGTAAGTTCTTTGTTTATAGAATAGCCACAAAGGAAATAAAATTTCTTAACCTTTCCAAAATATAGCAACTACATTTCTTATGTTTGTTTGCATTTAGCTAACCTCAGCAATTGCAGAACTTTTGACTTTGTGCAAATTTTCTCGACAAATAACTGATTTCAACTGCCATGCGTTTCAGTTGAGTCCTCAGACACTATATAACATTACAGTCCATGGATTTCTCCTTTGGGCATCGATGGGTTTCTTGATGCCTGTAGGAATACTTGTTATCAGAATGTCGAATACAGAACAATCTGGAAGAAGACTGAAGATTATGTTCTACATGCATGCAATTCTTCAGGCAAGTTCCGTGGTTCATTTATTTTCTTTGTTTTTTTGTACTTTTCACTTTTCAGTTTACCTAATTATTATCTGATAATACAGTGCTACTAGTGTATAATTTGCTTTTTGTGTTACTAAACTCTTATAGTCAAACTAACCATCACAATAAATCTCTAATCAGAGCCACACAAAGTGGACAGAAAATCTTTTAAGTTTGTCTATTTACAAATAAATACCCTACTCTAATGTTTTAATGATAGTCAAAAATAAAGTAAAGGTAAATTCTCCCCTACTTTCAAATAATTACTCATATAGCCCATAGTTTTTCTCAAAAGATATAATGTGTTACTAGGTACTTGAATTTTAGGAAAAGACATTAAATATGTCTATGAAAAAGAAACAGTAGCCTTACCGACTATAGAGTAAAGGAGCATCAAATAAAATTAGGATACTACTAGGTGTTCTACATTCTTAATCATGTCAAAAATGTTCATACAGACTTGGTCTTATGTAGTTGTCTTCCCTCATCTGATGCATTATATTAATCTGGAGATAGATTTTAGCAATCCCCTCATATGCCTTCATGAATCACGAGTTCCTTTATGTAATTAACATGCATTATTTGTTCTGCAGATACTTTCGGTACTTCTAGTAACAGTAGGAGCAGTTTTGTCGATGAGAAAGTTTGAAAATGCTTTCAACAATAATCACCAGAGGTTAGGATTAGCCCTTTATGGAGTCGTATGGTTGCAAGCTTTGATTGGATTTTTCCGCCCAAAAAGGTAACACATATAGTCTTTGAAAGACCCGTTTTTCTCTGGAGAAAAACCCCCCTAAACCTAATATAACTAGATGGCACTATCCATACATTGTCCTGAAGGTGTTCCTAGCTACTGATACACAAAACATCATAAAACAATTTTGCCACTTATTTTTAATCAATCGTGAGATAACTTTAAATTTTATCACCAAGGGGGAGTGCTTAATCTCTTCTATTTGCACGTTCAAAGTCTAGAGTCTCAGTAGAGACTTATGCATGAGTAGGTTTAGGGGCCTTCGAAAAACCCTGCTTTACTCTTTGTACACATAAAACCCTAAAGAAAAATGTTGTACACATCAAACCTTTAAGTACCGATTATGTATATATAGACCCCCACTCCAAAACACACTACCGAGTAAGGTGGGATTTGAGTGTTATTTGATGTCACCATGTCATCTCTTGCTTGAATAAGATGTGGTACAATGTCGATAATTATGTAGATGTTTATTTTTCAATCACAGAAAGGCTTTTTCAAGAATAATATTTCTCATGAATGGACATGAACTATGGTTATTCGGTAGTGTGCTTTGGAGCAGGGGTCAGTGTATACATAACCAATACTTGAAGGTTTGATGTGTACGACATTTTTTTTTAGGGTTCTATGTGTACAAAGAGTCATACTTCAAGGTTTATGTTATAATTAAGCCATTAAAATACGAACTTAAACATTCTCTTTCTTGTTTATAGGGGAAATAAGAGAAGAAGCTTATGGTTTTTGGTCCATTGGAGTCTAGGAACTATGATTTGTCTACTGGGAATCATAAATGTATACACAGGTTTACAAGCCTACCATAAGAGAAGCTCAAGAAGTATAAACGTTTGGACAACAATTTTCTCTGTCGAGGTTTTCTTCATTGCAATCCTTTACTTGTTCCAAGACAAATGGAACTACATTAAAAAACAAGGAGTAGTTCTAGGCGATGCACCAGTCCAACCCACTAATCAGGTGATGAATCCCATAGAGGAGAAGCAGATTGGCTTTTACAGAGGTCCCTTCAGAAAAATGAGCGTATATTCATCTCAGTGATCCTGGTTTTGCTAACAGGAAGACTGTTGAGAACATCTCTCAGTGTGCGATTCTTTAGTTACCATCTGTAATTATCGACCTAATGATATAGTATGGTTATCAAAATTTGGATTGTAGTTGAAGCTTATGTTTAGAGTTTCAGCTATAATCATATTTACCTTTAGACAATATAGGATTTTTGGTAGAAGCTAGTTAGTATGTGTGGGAATCAAATACTGATCATATAACGACACTCGTGATCTGAATAAAATCTTGTTCTTGGAAGTTGGAATGTATCATAGATATCTTTTGGCCGGAAAGAAAGAATTATTAAAGTACATTACTATAGTTCTTCAAATTCTGATATACAGAAATAGGTAAATTTTGAATATCCTAATGTATTGTTACTATGAAGTTGTTTGGTTGACAGATAAATACATGAGAACTTGATATTCCTAGGAAATAGGAAATTATAAATTTGTTTGGTTGACATTCATATAGGAAGTAGAAGTTACTGAACTTATCCCGGAAGTGAATACCCATATACAACCAAACGAGCACTATAGCTTCACATTATGCAGCAAGAAAGTGTCAAATCTGGGCACGATGAGTCGGTTTCACGATTCTAAAACGATGTGTACATTTGCATTGGGCTCTACATGAACAGAGTGCTTCAGTACAAAAACAACAAATTACAGGGGCGACTCTGCTGGGGATCGAACCCAGAATCTCTGGTTTCGTAGACCAGCGCCTTATCCATTGGGCCACAGAGTCCTGATGATTATTAGTGGAGTAAAAGTACCATATAATTCGAATTTTACATGAACAGAAAATCACAGTCACTTGGATTATATACGCGATAAAATAAATACATGCACTAGTTAGAGTTTAGACAGCTTACATTTCATCTATCAACTACTCTCTCCATCTTTTACAAATTAATCAGCTACAAGCTTTTGTACAATAACAGTATATAACCTGCACGAGGAGATCTTCAAACTCCGAATATCACATAATCGCGGATAAATAAGTCACAATCGAATGCACAAACCTCCTCCTGAGGCATAAGTGGTTGAAGCCATTGCAAACCATAGTTATTATAAGCAGAAGCAGAAGAATCCATCTCCAAATACCAAGGCTCCATCTCTTCATCTTGTATTGGAAAACTCATCATGTCCCAAGTACTTTGAAACTCGTGGTCTTTAGTTGGCATGTAATCAATGATTTCTTGTGAAAAATCCAATGTAGCTAGTGTGCTAATTAGATCGATATGATGATCTGGAGAATCAAATGATAATTCGGGGCTACTTTCTTGAAAACCATAGTCTTCAAAAGAATACATCATATTGTTTCCTATAACTGGAACTTGCTCAAGTGGTTGAGAAATGATGGTGCAGGGAGGAGAACCGGATGTGACTGGAATGCTAATTAGGCCAATGTGATGATCAGAAGAATGAAGAGATATTTCCGGGCTGATTTCTTGAAAACTGTAATCTTCACTAGTATACATCATACTGTTCTGTATGAATGGAACCTGCTCATGATCAATTGGTTTAAAGGTGGTGGCACAAGAAGATGAAGGTGATGTACCTGCAGAAACACTTTTGCATCCAATATTTCCATTGCCAGTCAATTCTTGAACAAGATTTTTGAAAGTAGATGAATCTGAGAGGATATAGACTTTAGGCTTCAAAACCTTGGCCAAACTATGTAGGTTACTTTTCTTTGAAATACTGTTCACTAGTACCTTATGATCATCTATTGCAGCTGGACTAGTAACGGGTTTCTTAACCATGGTTATATGAAGAAAAGTAGGAGTTTTCTTCGATGGATCGACCTAGGAATAGTCTCCTACTTCCTTGTGAATAACGAATGATCCTAACAGCTAATAATTTGGAAAATATAAAGGTGCTGATATACACAACCGTTAAGGTAGAAGCATATGAAAGAGATGCTGAAAATGATGTGCTATCATTCATTCTTCTTTACCAACCTTTCTAGATAGTTTTCTCCTTATTAATTTAGGTTATTACTACTTGTGTAATTATCTTAGACATGCTTAATTCTGTATTTACATGGATCATGCACTTTCGGTCAATTCGTTTCATATGAATATTTGATAAGCTAGCCATGTATGTAGGTAGATAAGGTAGAAGAGCACTAATAGCACACAGCCTACTGTCCAACTATTTGTCGATTTCTAGCTAGTTGCTTCCATATTGAGAAAGCGCCTCTAGCTTCGGTGATCATAGATGAAACAACTATGGAATATTTATCCTCAATCTAAATCATCAGTAACCCTCAATTAGAAAGAGAAATGTGTAAAATAGTACTAGCAACGCAAGACAGTCCCTGGATGCAAAATAAATATATTTGGACGTGAAAGTCAGCAAGCCTTTCTTAACTGGAATGTATTCGTTTCTAACATGACAACCTGGGATTGGGGAATCATATATCCACACACGACACTAGTTAACTTTCAAGGACAGTGCAGAGCCAAAATCCAGTTTCCTGACTGTGATGCCAGGAATCAACATCACTGATAAAGACTTGCTAATTATCTATTAATCTGCCTGTGAACCTGTCATAAGTATGGATGTGACTAGTTTTATACAAACACATCTTTCTTACTTTTTACCGGTAATGACATAGTTCTAGATGTGATTCGTTATATGCCAACACCCCTTTCATACTACGTATCCGTAAAACAGATAATCTCGGCCTTCTCATACTGTTACATATTCTTTACATATCTTATTTCACTAAAAAGTTCTTATTAGACAACTTGTCGAATCCCTGCTCATTGCCTATACTGAAATCTATGACACAAATATGATGAATCATCCGATAGCTTCTCACTATCAATTGAACTAGAAGAAGTTGTTTGGGTTTTACCATTAGCTTTTCACACTAATCAATACATATCCATCTTCTAATTAAGGACCTAAAGGATATATGCGAAAGTCGCAATTTTAGGCAACCTTGTACAGTTCGATTGGATCATACTTTGAGTTGAATTTACACACATATATAGTAGTAGCTCAAAGTAATTAGTTTTAAATGTCAATTTAGCCTATATGAATAAGTTAGCTACATATTTTGATAGTTATATTCAAGTTAGCTTGGCTCGAACTTCCACCAGGAGTTCGGGCTCAAGTAATCTTGGCTCGAACTTCTACGGGGAGTTGGGCTCTTGGGCAAGAGGATTAGTGAATTCTCAAAGCTAGAACAATCTCCACAGTTTCTGGTAAACCACTGAGTCAATAGACTATACCTTCTCGGCTCCTCCATATCCTACATCTTCTATTACTATCATTTCTAATGGACTATAAAAGGTCAAGTGACAGTAGTTCATCGTTTAATGGAAAGGTGTAGTTCAAATAGTAGATTGGTATCACTTTAAACAAAAGTGCAGCAAAAACTGAACCAAGAGAAATGATAGTAAGAAATAAAATCAATATAATTGAAAAGCCTGTTTAGCAAAACAGATCTCATTACATATAAAAATATATAAATGATACATTTATGCACCGCGATATAGTCATTTAACCTCCTCTCTTTTTGGCTCAACCATCCTATCTGTAACAACATGATTTGGTGTATTGATGTAGTGAAGGTGCACTGAAATCATTGATGAATCACTAACAATCTTTTTTTCTTGCTTTCCGAATTGAATCACTGAATCTAATAAATAAAGTGTCAAAAAGGTTTATGAGATGCTGGAGTTTTTTCTGATAATGATGACCCGAGTCTTATCATAAGGGGATATACTGGACTGAACTCTTTATCTCCTCTTGCCCTAACCTTCACCGCGTAATCATCCAAAGTTGCTTTGATACCTTTCCAGATTTGATCCTCCCCCTGAGAATCCAACCATAGTGAATATTGCAAATATGTTAGCTTGTTCCTCTGCAATGGTGATTCTAATTCTTCTGGACCGCGAGAATAAAGATGATGAAGTATGACGCTTAGTGGAAGATCTTGAAGAAGAGGAGATTCGGCCAATTGAGATGTTTCCAAGAAGATAATAGGCCTCAATGCTCTAAGTGCTCGGTAAGGTGCACCAAGCTGTTCTACTGGGAACAAGTTCTGACCCACAGCCAATTCCAGTTCAGCCATGTCTCTTGCCATCTTTAACTTTCCAGATTCAGAGAGAGGTCTAACGAGTGAAGCATGTCTAATAAAAAATATCAAAACACGAGAAGCCATGCTCCTGACAAGCCTGGTGCATATTGTTTCTGACCCCACAGAGCTAGCACTTGCTGAAGTAGGCAACAGTCTAGACAAGAATTCTCTACGAAAATGAGTTATGCACTGCTGCAATTCTTCCATGTACGGAGATGAATTGTTGTCCATAGCAGCATCCATGCCAAGTGCACCAAAATTCTGATCATGTATCTGCAAGATACAAGACTCGAGGCGCTCAAGCATTGCTTGAAATAGGGATGTTACGGAATCACAGGCAACACCATATATTGTGCCTAATGAGGAAGACAATACTTCTGCGGCAATTGCGGGCAGTCCTTTCACCATTAACGTTACACGTGTATGAATTTCTTGTAGATGCTGACAAAGTGTAAAGTTTTTCATCTGAGCTGAAGTTGCCGCACTTGTAATCTGACGAGCTTCAGGTCCAGTGGAAATCTATACCAAAATTTTTAGGTGTTGAACTATTATCATACTTTAATCTATTAAACACGATCAAGGTTAATAAAAGTGCTCTAACTAACTAATGCTATATACTTGGTTCAAAGTTCTATATCCAGGAATCTTGTGGACTGGGTTGTTTAATCAGGAGTTGCTGCGTCTATATGCACCTGGATATTGATGACAAGAAATTTTGGGTTTGAATCTGGGTGACGGGAAAATTAGAAAGTACAGATAGGACACTTGGCGATTTTTGGTTTACAGTTGAAGAGAGGGTAATGTGGGGTCTGAAAGCTACTACAACAGTAAAGGACGTCTTTGCCATACTTGTTTGGTAGATGATCAGTATTGGTTTGATTTACCGATGGGTGAGGTGATATCTAAACTTGGTTTGGGTAAAATGTTTGCTATTGCAATTGGCTTGAAGGGCCAGAGCTGCCAACTGAAGATGATGGAAATATAAAAATTACAAGATCTGATAACTTCATTTGCATAAAGTTTATGAATATATACAACATATTGACTCAATTAAATAAGGTGGAACTTACCTGGTATTCAGCTCTTTGGGCCACCAGAAGTAGAACTTTGCTGATCTCTCGCAAGACTAGAAGTGTTAAACGAGCATCCATGTGAACAGCTTCAATCTCTTCCTGAATGCGCAATATAATTCTTGATATATGTTCCTTGGATGGAATACTTCCACGACTAGACATTGGAAATACAGTATTAACGAGATCCGACAAGCGACTCAAGCAGAGGGCCAGGAAAGAAGTCTGAAATGTTTCAACAGCATGAATCATTTGCTCTCTTCCTTCTGGAGTCATAGCTGGTAGTACTCCTTTAACATCAGTGTCACGTGAAATTCTTTCAAGGAGATTTTCTATCATAGAGAAGAGTTTCGGATAGGCAGTGGTAAAAATTTCTTTAACAAAGCTGGATGCAGTGAAAACAGACTTCATTTGGCTAGCAAAGGCTTTCACAAGTGCCTCCCAAATTCGATCTGTTAACATTGAATCACCTTCCTAAGATAGAAAGAGCTGATACATGTAAGAACAACTACAATACTAACAACTGGAAACAGCAATACAACACCACTAATGGCATTAATCATAAACTTAATTACTCAGAGTAATAGTATATAAAATTCGATAGCAGTTAGCACCAACTATAACCAATTATATGTCCTCCATTTTGAAGGTAGACTATTCTACATAATCAAATTAGGATTCCTAAGAGAAACTACTTTTAGGACAAATTAGGATTAAATTTTCTTGAAAGACGGGAAGGGGCTGTGTTCTTAACTGAAGCAAAACACCTCTTCTTCTACGAGTAAGGGTAAGGTGTGCAAACACCTCATCCTAATTTTCCATTTAGGGGGTACACTAATATGTTTGGTTTGGTTATGTCTACATGTACACATACATACAACATATATTACATTATCCTCGATATCACAATTCTAAAATCCAAATCATATCAGAACTTTTAGCCTAAGATAATGTACTTAACAGAGATAACTACAAAACTGACAGCAACACAAACCATACCTGCATAACCTCATCGAGCAACAACACATGAGTAAACGGATCCCTCTTCTTGGACAAAACTCTCTGCAAATGCCAAACCGCCACAACAATACTATGCAACTGATCCATACACCCATTCATCCGTTGCCACAATGCTTCCTTCGCCTTACTCCCTCCACCAATCTGCGGCGTCCCACTCCTCTGAATCCCACCCGGTCCACCCCCATACATCCCACCACCACTCGAAATCGCCTTCATATCCAACGCATTCGCAATACTCTTAACCCCCACATTCTTATACTTACCAACCAATCCCTCCACCGTCACACGTAACTCCCCTAAATTATAAAACACCTGCAAACCAGCCCCAACTTCCGCCTGATTAAACCCTTCCAACCCCCTCTCCAAAACCTCCATCCCTTTAACCCGTAACTCCTCCCCACACTCGAAAACCCACTTCATTTCCTCCTCAACAACCAAAATCCCTCCTAATTCACTCTCATTAAACAAACTCATAACCTCATAATACAACTGCGCGCATTTCGACAAATCCAAACTCTCCACACTCATCAACCCTCTCAATTTCCTCGATAACCTAAGCAACCTAATAACACATTGTAAATACGAAACACTTGAATGCAAATTCGAAAGCTGTATAGTTTTCGATTTAATCACCTTATTAGGTTCCGAGATCTCGGAGCGCAATCGAAGCAACGAAGACTGGAGAGTAGAGAGAGATGCACGGAGATGAGAGAGAGATGAGTCAGCTTGGTGAAGATTAGAGAGCTGAGAGAGAAGATGAGTGTGGTGAGAGAGGACTTGAGAACGGAGCTGAGTTTCGAGATTGCGAATCGCGTGTTGGAGCTTTTCGGCGCGGGCGATGGAGGATCCGGTGGAGAGAGCGGCGGAGGAGAAAGAAGTGGAGTTGAAATCGGGAGAGAGAAAGACGGAGAAGATTGGATCGGAAGCGTAGGATGAGAGAGGGGAGGATGGGGGGGTGCTGGATGGACGGTCTTTGAAGGTGGAGAGACGGTGGAGGGGGGATTGCCGCGGTGTCGTCGGCGACGCCATCGATTGAATTGTTGATCTCCGTCTGTTGCCTGTTTGTTTGTTACATTAACAGCAGTGAGGGAGGGAGATTTGGGAATATATCTTTCCGGTTTAGAATACTCTTCTGGATCATGAAACTAGAGTGTAGTAGTACTTTGGAAAATATGTTATTTTCACTTATTATATATTCTAAATAATTAAATAATTTACAACTTAGAAGTGTTAAAATTTTATATTTTGAATTATATACTTCTATCTATCAATACTATTATATAATAGACGAAACATTAAAAGTTTGGTCGGTTGGTATGGTACGTTGTGATTTTACTTAATTGCCCTTTCTTAAATTCGTGTTTTTACTTAATTAACCTTACTTATTTATAGAAATATATTATTAAATAATAATATTACATATTTATAACCAATTACCTTTTTAACCTAAAATACATTATTTTTTATATTTTTTCTAATAAATTCCCCTACTTTTTCAAATATATCACGGGCAATTACCTTTTTTAACTAAAACATGTTAGTTTTTCTATTTTTTCCTTACTAAAACCCCTCATTTTCCAAAAATATCACCGACAAACATTTAGTTATTTATTTTTAAAACTAATATTATAATTATTTTTTTAAAAGTTTACCTATTTTAACATATCTACTTATTTTTCTTAACAAATGCAATTACTAAAAATATTAAAATATAAATAATCAAATATCTATTTATAACCAATTACCTTTTCAGCTAAAACACATTATAGATTTTTTTCTAATAAAGTCCCTCATTTTCTAAATATATCACGGAAAATTGCTTTTTTCAATTTACTTTTTTTATTTTTCTCACTAAAATCCATTCTTTTTCTAAAAATATCACGGACAAACCATTTACTTATTTATTTTAAAATGTATTTAAATAATTTAAATAATTAAATTTTAAAATCTCATTTTCCAAAAATATCACGGGCATTTACCTTTTTAAACTAAATATATGTTACATTTTTTATTTTTTCATACTAAAACCCCTCCTTTTCCAAAAATATAATGAGCAAACTCTTACTTATTTACTTTAAATTTTGTTTTAATGCTTTTAATTAATTAAAAGTGTTCAGCTATTTTAACATGCCTACTTATTTTTTTAACAAATACAATTAAAAAAATAATAATAAAATAACAATTAACAATCCGTGCATCGCACGGGTTTTAAACTAGTATTATTAAAGTCGAAACATTGAAAGTTTTGGTTTTTGGTTTTCGGTTTTCGGTTTTTGGTTTTCGATCCTTTATTCTAATTAAAAAATAATTTAATAATATATAGTAACTAGCTAATTATCTTTTATAATCAGATCACATTGTTTCTATTTTTTCTAACAAAATTCACCCATTCCCTAATAATATAATAATATCACTGACAATATCTTTTCAACTAAAACATGTTACCTTTTCCATTTATCCATACTAAAATCTCTCTTTTCCAAAAATATTACGGGCAACCCTTACTTATTTATTTTAAAATCTATTTCAATGCGTTTAATTTTTTTTTAAAAGTTTACCTATTTTAACATCTATACTATCTATACTATGTTATTAAAGACGAAACATTGAAAATTTTGGTTTTCGGTACTTTATTCTATTTAATAAATAATAAAATAATATAAAAATAGTAACTAGATGATTGACTTTTATAATTAAAATATATTTTTCTAACAAAATCTACTCATTTTCCAAAAATATCACGGGCAATTACCTTTAAATTAAAACATATTACCGGACAATTATCTTTAAATTAAAACATATTACTTTTTATATTTGTTATCACTAAAATCTCTCTTTTCCAAAAATACCAGGTGCAACCCTTACTTATTTATTTTAAAACCTATTTTAATACTCTATTTAATAAATAATAAAATAATATGAAAATAGTAACTAGCTGATTGTCTTTTATAATTAAAACATTCATTTCTAACAAAAGGTAATATGTTTTAAATTAAAACATATTACCTTTTATCTTTGTTATCACTAAGGAGTCGTTTGGTTTGCTGGTATCAGTATGAGTTTAGAATGAGCAAAACCCATACCCTGTGTTTGGTTCAAATTTTTTTATTCTCAAACCCATACCTCAAACCTCCAAGATATGAGATTTTGATAGGGAGGTGGGTATGAAAATGGAGGTATGGGTATCAATTTTATATTATTTATTAATTTCAAGCCAAAAAACATTATAAATATAAAAATTATTTTATAAATTAAAACAATGTTATAAATAACAATGAAATATTTTTAATTTTTTTTATAATATAAAAAATTAATTTAAAATATAACTTAATATCATTTTAAAAATTATTTCAACACTAAACAAACATATAATATTATAAATGATCTTTCAACCTCATACCACCTCAACCTGATTCATGATTCCAAACCCATACCACTTCGTGAACCAAACGACCCCTTAAATCTCTCTTTTTCAAAAATATCAAGTGCAACTCTTACTTATTTATTTTAGAACTTATTTTAATACTTTTAATTATTTCAAAAAACTTACATATTTTAACATGTCAACGTATTATTTAACAAATACAATTAATATAATTAAAATACATCTAAAAATATCACGGACATTTTTTTTTTAATTAAAACATGTTTGCTTTTCTATTTGTCCTAATTAAAAAAACTTACATATTTTGACATGTCAACGTATTTTTTTAATAAATAAAATTAATATAATTAAAACACTTCTAAAAATATCACGTGTAGTTACTTTTTTCAATTAAAAATTGTTAGCTTTTCTATTTTTCCTTATGATTAATATTATTTTAATAAATAATAAAAAAATATTAATAATAGCTCATTTATCTTCCTCAGCCTCATCTGTATTCTTTATTTATCATTTCAATGTTCCAATTAATATTTAAGTTTTTTATTTTATAATTTATCATTTTAATTTATATATTTTTTAATATTTTCTGTTTCAATTAATTTTTTTAATTTATTATATTTTAAGGCTCGTGCCTTGCACGGGTTATGTGCTAGTATTATTAAAGCCGAAATATTGAAAGTTTTGGTTTTCGGTTTTCAGTCGATTTTCGGTTATTTATTCTATTTAACAAATAATAAAATAATAATAAAATAGTAACTAGCTGATTGACTTTTCTAACAAAATCTACTCATTTTCCAAAAATATCACGGACAATTACATTTAAATTTAAACATATTACCTTTTATATTTGTTCTCACTATAATCTCTATTTTCCAAAAATATCAGGTGCAACATTTACTTACTTATTTTATTAAAACCCATTTTAATAATTTTAATTATTTAAAAAAGTTACCTATTTTAACATGCCAACGTATTTTTTTAACAAACACAATTAATTTAATTAAAACACTTCTAAAAATATCACGGGCAATTACTTTTTCTTTTAATTAAAACATGTTAGCTTTTCTATTTGTCATTATTATCAATATTATTTTAATAAATAATAAAATAATATTAATAATTCTCCATCTGTATTCATTATTTATTTTTTTCTATGTACCAATTAATATTTAAGTTTTTCATTTTATAATTTACCATATTTATTTTTATTCTTTATTTAATATTATTCGTTCTCATTAATTTTTTTAATTTATCATTTTCTAATCTCTTTTGATAGTCCGTGCCTTGTACGGGTTGTAGGCTAGTATTATTAAAGCCGAAACATTGAAAGTTTTGATTTTCGATTTTCGGTTCTTTATTCTAATTAAAGAATAATTTAATAATATATAGTAACTAGCTAATTACCTTTTATAATTAAAACACATTGTTTCTCTTTTTTCTAACAAAATTCACTCATTCTCTAATATCACTAGCAATATCTTTTCAACTAAAACATGTTACTTTTTCCATATATCCATACTAAAATCTCTCTTTTTCCAAAAATACCACGACCAACCCTTACTTATTTATTTTAAAATCTATTTTAATGTGTTTAATTTTTTAAAAATGTTTACCTATTTTAACATGTCTTCTTATTTTTTTAACAAATACAATTAAAAAAAATATTAAAACGTACATAATAAAATAATAACTGTTAAAAACAATTTATGCATGCCGAAACATTAAAAGTTTTGGTTTTTGGTTTTCGTTCATTTATTTTATTTAATAAAATAATATAAAGTATAAATATAAAACATGTTACCTTTTAATGAAAATATATTAGCTTTTATAAACACGCCTAAAAATAAAAATTAGTACAATATATCTTTTTATCAATAATATTGATTTTTTTTAATTATATATCTTCCAATTATTAATACATTCCAAAAATATCAAACACTATATCTTCTTAATAAAAATGTCTATTATACTATATTCTATATATTTTTATTATTAATACAAAAAAATAATATAAAAAAATATTTTTACTATAAAGAAATATTAAATTATATCAAAAGAAGCTCGTGCGAATTTTGGTTTTCAATTTTCGGTTTTCGGTCCTTTATTCTAATTAAAAAATAATTTAATACTATAAAAATAGTAACTAGATAATTGCCTTTTATAATCAAAACATATTGTTTCTAACAAAATTCACTCATTTTCTAATAATATCACGGACAATATATTTTCAACTAAAACCTGTTACCTTTTCCATTTATCCGTACTACAATCTCTCTTTTTCCTAAAATATCAGGGGCAACCCTTACTTATTTATTTTAAAATCTATTTTAATGTGTTTAATTATTTAAAAAAGTTTAACTATTTTAACATGTCTACTTATTTTTTAACAAATACAATTAAAAAAATATTTAAAACGTACATAACAAATAAGAACTGTTAAAAACAATCTGTGCATGCCGAAACATTAAAAGTTTTGTTTTTCGATTTTTGTTCATTTATTTTTTTTAATAAAATAATATAAAGTATACATATAAAACATATTACCTTTTAATGAAAATATATTGGCTTTTATAAACACACTTAAAAAATAAAAATTAGTACAATATATCTTTTATCATTAATATTGTTTTTAATTATATATCTTTCAATTATTAATACATTCCAAAAAATATCAAACACTATATCTTCTTAATAAAAATGTATATTTTATCATATTCTATATATTTCTATTATTAATACAAAAACAATTATAAAAAAAATATTTTTACTATAAAAAAAAATTATATTATAGTATAATACAATTCTAATATTCTTGCCTGTAAAATCTTTACTGATGGAAGAAACTAAATTTACAATTTTAATAGTCTCATAAATTATTTTATTAGAAAAATATCTTAATTGCATTTTTAAATTTTTACTATTGGAGGAAAGTAAATATACAATTTTAATATTTTGCCTTTATAATATTAGACAAATTCTCAATTTCTTTCTTACTATTTTCTAACGGAGGAAACTAAATATAGTATGTTAATATTCTCTTAAACGCCCTCTACTACGCCCTCTACTGATCCAATCAATCAATATACTTATATAAAGTAGAAGACGAGGGTGGTGATGTAGCGCCTCTCAAATCGCTTCGATCTATTTTTCTAATTTTCTCAAATTTTTGAATAATTATTGTTAAAGATTCGAAAATATCTCAATTGACTTTAAAATCTTTACTAATGGAGGAAACTAAATATACAATTATAATATTCTTGCCTTCAAGATCTTTATTAATAGAGGAAACTAAATATAAAATTCTAATATTCTTGCCTTTAAAATCTTTACTAATGGATGAAACTAAATTTACAATTTTAATAGTCTCATAAATTATTTTATTAGAAAATATCTTAATTGCCTTTTAAATTTTTACTAATGGAAAAAAATAAATATACAATTTTAATATTCTTGTCTTTATAATATTAGATACATTCTCAATTTTCTTTTCACTATTTTCTAACGGAGGAAACTAAATATAGTATGTTAATATTCTCATAAACGCTCCTCTATTGATCCAATCAATATACTTATATAAAGGAGAAGACGAGGAGGGTGATGTGGCGCCTCTCAAATCGCTTCGATCTATACTTCTATTGATGAGTAAAATTATAATACCGCAAGTGCACAGTGTCTGTTATTAGCAGAAACTAGCAAGTACGGGATCACATCCACAAGGAGACAAGTTTCAAGATATTTAATCTAAAAATATCTTAATTGCCTTTTAAATTTTTACTAATGGAGAAAAATAAATATACAATTTTAATATTCTTGTCTTTATAATATTAGATAAATTCTCAATTTTCTTTTCACTATTTTCTAACGGAAGAAACTAAATACAGTATGTTAATATTCTCATAAACGCTCTTTATTGATCCAATCAATATACTTATATAAAGGAGAAGACGAGGATGGTGATGTGGCGCCTCTCAAATCGCTTCGATCTATACTTCTATTGATGAGTAAAATTATAATACCGCAAGTGCACGGTGTCTGTTATTAGCAGAAACTAGCAAGTACGAGATCGTATCCACAAGGAGATAAGTTTCAAGATATTTAATCTAATTATTACAGATTGTTTCTAGAGAAGAACGATATTTGAGAATTTTATGTAACTAAAGAATGCAATTAAATGTGTTTTAAAATCAATTAACTAAAAGTCTAGGGCAATCGGGTTCACCATGTTTACACCAAAATGAGTTTTAAACTAAAGCAACTAAAGTGGTCACGTAGCTAGAGTATGTTAATCTCTCTCGAGTATCAACACTCTCGATACATGCTTACACAATAATTTCTTTTAGTAATTTAAATGGTCAAGTGATTAGAATATGTGTTAATCTCTCTCGAGTATCAACATTCTCAGAATTCCAATGATGCTCTCGCATTCACATTCATTCGGCTAATTGTATGTGTGCCTCTAATGAGTACATTATCTCTCGATCTATTACCATCATTGCATACAAATAATCTATGATATTGGCCAATTACACAAATTAAACATTAAAACATATCAATTAGAATCACTTAGATCAATCAAACTACGATGAAAATCAGGCCATTATCATGGTGTAAACATGGCTTCCCCTTGCGCCCTAGAATATAACTACTCACTCATGCTAGGAATGAAAGCAATAAAAACAATTAAAAGAACCATATAGAGCATGTATGATAAAAGCAAAAGAAGATGAAGAAATACCTCACACTTATATTAATGAAGATCGAATTATCCAAGCTAAACAAAGTGTATGGAAGAGATGAAGAAAAACCCTAGTTCTTAGAAATAAACGTACGTGTCTATTTTTTCTCCCCCAAGCTAATAATAATCCTGATGATCAAAACCTGGTCCCTATATTCTAATAATAAAAGTATTTTGATGATTTAATTAATTTACAAATAAGTCTTCTAAACCGAATAGGATTCTCTAATAAAATTTCGCAGTTGTCTGATCTCTCCAGTTTCTGGGCTTCTTCAGTTGGATTTTGCTTACTGGACCATCTCAGAATTAAAGAGAATTCAACAAGCTTCGCGTGGGCTGTAAGATCATCGAAAACGGACTTCTGGAACTCAAGATACGGCCCAAACAATGTAAGCAACCCGCGTAGCCCAATAATTCTGAATTTTCTTCTAGAGCCCTTTTTCTTCAAATCCTTCCAAATTTAGAACTTCCTTATATCCTACAATAAAACACCAAAATCTATCAGATAAATATCCAAATCAATGCAAAACACAATAAATATGAGAATAAAGTCATCTAAAATATATATATAAATATATTCTATCATCTATAAATATAGTTTTCAAATTAGTTACTTAATTGAGTCATTTTTGAAATGAGTGACTAATTTGATACATTTGAACCAAATGAGTAATGACTTTGATAATTATCCTTTTCTTTAATACTATTTTTCAAGGAAGGAAGTTAAATATGTTATGTTATGTTAAAAATGGTTTGCTTGAATGTCAAAAAAAAAAAAAAATCTTCAAATGGAGGAAACTAAGTATACCATATTAATATTTTCTTAAACTTACTCCACGAGTCCAATTTATTTACTAATTTTTATTTAATATCTTTTAATCGAGGAAAATAAGAAAAAAGACGATTTGTGAGGTGCCAGACGATTTGAGTAGAAAATATCTAAATTGACTTTTAAATATTTAGTAATGGAAATATTAATTAACTTATATTCTCCTAAACTTTTTTCTTAAGTTAAATTATTATCTTAATATTGTCCTAAAATTTATCTTTAAGTCAAATTACCATGTTGATATTTTCTTAAACTTTCTTTTGAACTTAAAGTTACCATTTTAATATTCTCATATATTTTTTCTTGAATTTATAAAATTAATCTTGAAATCATATTATCATCTTTACAATCTCCTAAAAAAATTATTAGAAATTATGTTCTTATAATTTTTTTGTAAAAAAACACACGTTTAATTTATCTATATGTTTTACATATACATTAAAAATCATTTGTTTTTAAAATTTTTACCTTCTAATTAATTATGTAGAAGATAAAACTTACAAAAAATGCAAGTTTCTATATTGTTATAGATTAAAAAGTGTACTTGTAAATTAACTGCTAGGGTTTAGGAGCTTTCGAGCTTTAATGGTTGTTCTTGCGTTTCGAGACTAAATTGGTCCTCACAAGATGCCTACGTATCTCAATCAGTGCTGAGAATCAAGCCAAAGACGTAGTTCTGATTGTAGGATCAGGTCCTTTATATAGGCGTCTGGAGCCTTGTATTTTGGGTAAGTTTAGGAGTCTTAGCTATTAAGTCTCCTTTTTGATAATGGATAAACATTGTATTTCTTGCTGAATAAGTCTTTTCCTTGTTGATAAAGGCTATGACTCATTAATTGAGATTCTGGATCCTTCTTTGATAAATTTACCATATTTTGGACTCTTTTCATGAGCTGTATATTTTCCCTATTTATTAATTACGAAATTAATAAATAATCAGGGTTTTGGGCCTTGAATATTGGGCCTTTCTAATGAATCATTAATTATATTTCTATAATTACTTTTCTGACCATATCATTTGCCCCCAACTTCTGGGAAAACCTTCCTGGGGTTTTCGTAGAAGTTATAGCGTATTTTTTCTTAATTTTGACCAGGAAACATGTCAAATTCGACCTCATTTTCAACCAGGAAACAAGTCAATTTCGACCTCATTTTCGACCAGGAAACAAGTCAATTTCGACCTCGAATTCGACCAGGATTTCGACCTCATTCGGGTGTGTGGTCGAAGGTTTCGACCTCATTTCCTAGGTCTTTTTCGACCTCAAGCCTTCGACCTCGATTGGAGTGAGGTCGAAGGTTTTGAGCTCATTTTCTAAGTCTTTTTCGACCTCGACTCTTCGACCTCAAATCCATTTATTTTCGACCTCGATTTGGTGCGAGGTCGAAGGATTCGAGCTCATTTCCTAAGTCTTTTTCGACCTCGATTCTTCGACCTCGAATCCATTAGTTTTTGACCTCAATTCGGTGTGAGGTCGAAGGATTCGAGCTCATTTTTCAGTGCATTTTCGACCTTAGGTCTTCGACCTCAAATCCATTTGTTTTCGACCTCGATTTGGTGCGAGGTCGAAGGATTCGAGCTCATTCTTTCGTATGTTTTCGACTTCGAGCCTTCGACCTCGATTCCGTTTATTTTCGACCTCAATTTGGTGTGAGGTCGAAGGATTCGAGCTCATTCTTTCGTATATTTTCGACTTCGAGCCTTCGACCTCGATTCCATTTATTTTCGACCTCATTTCGGTACAAGGTCGATGGATTCGAGTTCGTTTTTCCGTGTATTTTCGACCTCGATCGTTCGACTTCGATCTAAGGTTTTTTCGACTTCAATCTCTTTACGTTTTGATTTCATTTGGGGTGCGAGGTCGAAGGATTCGACCTTGATTTCCCGTATATTTTCGATCTCGATCGTACGACCTTGATCTAAGGTCATTTCGACCTCATATTTATTTGATTTTGCCTTGGCTTCAAAATTTTATTGAGCATTAATTTGGCCTCAAATTTTTTGGGCTTTGAACTTTACTCGTTTTGGGCCTTAATGCTGTTTAGCCTCAAATTCATTGGGCTTAGATTTCGCCCAGCCTCAAGCTCTTTTGGGCCTAGCCTCAATTTATGTTAGGAATATGTTGTTCTTGATGATAATTATAAAAACACTTAGTAGATTTTGTGTTAGGTCACTTTTGTAACTGTCAACGGAATGGTATGCTTTGCAGCTTCCGTTGACAGGTAGCTCATCAACGAAATGAGTAATGTAGCAATTGCACTGTACAATACTTCACTACTTGATAGGCATTTGTTGTAGGTATTAGATAGGTTTTCTAAGTCATGTTGACTAAGTACTAGATAGGCAAAATAGGTTGGTTAATTGTAAATATAATGTGCCTTGTAATTTTGCCTAAGTGAGACATGTCAACGGAATGGAGATTACACTATCAACGGAATGAAGAATGTACCATCAACGGATTGAAGAATAAAGCTATCAACGGAATACATTTCACTACTATCAACGAATCATTATCACTTTTCTGAATAGTTGACAAAGTGATAGTGACAGTTTTCTGACAGATCAAAAGGTGATGTAGAAGTGTACTTTGCATTGGGAGCCATCAAAATGGTCACTGGGAATGAGGAAACATTCCAATTACCAATTAAGTTCTTGAGTGGGATCATAATAAGAATGAAGACAAAAGACAAGATCTCCAAGGACCATTGGATAAAAGGAATGAAAAGCAAGCTAATGGCGGTTACCTTTAGTACTCTTTAGTGTAGCCAAAAATAGCATTTGTAAACTTGGGATATATAACCAAATGTAGCAGTTCATTTTAAAGTAAGAAGTGAGATAGAATATCTTTGTATCAGCTTTCTTTTAAGAGCACTCTCACTCTACATTAGGAACTGAGCAGCTGTGCTACATTTGTAACACGGATTATTTCCGCAATAAAAACATCTCAGTTGGATCCTCAAAACATCCAACTGAAATTTTATATTTGCTTATGTGTTTTTATTTTCTCAGTCAAGTTATTTAAAAGTTGTTTTAAGTTTAAAAATATCTAGAATTGTATTCAACCCCCCCCCCCCTCTACAATTCTGTTAGGTCATTTGGGATTAACAATTGGTATCAGAGCGAGCTTCTAACATCCAAGGAGTTTAAAGATCAAGGCCAAAACAGAAACCATGGTGAAGAAGGATCCATGTGTAAAGATACCAGTTCTAGATAAGGACAATTACTTTCACTAGAAAGTAAAAATGCATCTACATCTCATGTCTATGGATGAGAGATATGTAGACTGCATTGAGAAAGGTCCACACGTTCCCATGAAGTTTGCATCTAGAGTTGGACTGCCAGATGATGCTGAAGATGTGGAAATTCCAAAGCCCGTCTCAGAATGGACTGTTGAAGATGTTGCAGAAGTCCATAAAGATAAAAGAACCATGAACATTCTGTTCAATGGCTTGGAGCAAGAGATGTTTGACAATGTTATCAACTGTACAACTACTAAAGTGTTAGATATAATTGCTGATGTTTGTTTAATCAGTGTTTAAGTAACAGGTACTGTTCAGAGTTTAGTCTGAAGTACTTATCAGAGTTTACTGGAAGCCAGTCAGAGTTTGTTAAAGTCTGACGGGGTAAAAGTTGATTTAGCTGTCGGTGCAAATCATGAAGATTCTAGAAGCAATATATTCTGAAGATGGAAAGAAGCAGAATATATTGATACAGCTAAGGAAACTGGACAGAAGACTGAAGCAATCCTTAATTGATAATAATTGTATAGCTAATTTATAGGAGTATCAATTAGATAAGGATTGTGTAACTGTGTACTATATAAACACAGATAGGTTATCCCTAGAAGGGATGCGAACATAGAATTATTATTCTTGTAACCTAGAAGCTCTTTGTGATTCATTAACATCATAAAGAGAGAAGCTGTTAATACAATTACAGTTTATTGATTCATAAACAGTGTTCTTGATTATTGTTATTCTCATATATATTTGATTATACTGTATTCGGACTAACAATTGGTATCAGAGCTTAGGCTGTTTAATATATACAGTTTTACGATTCAAACACAGTATTAATCATGTCTGAAGAAAATCAAGCTCCTCCCAAGGCTGAACAGGTTAAACCTAATTCTGTGAGTCGATATGAAACAATCAGGGTTCCAATTCTCAGGCCAGTGGAGTATCCAATTTGGAAGGTGAAGATGACCATGTTTCTGGAGGCTACAGATCCAGAATATCTTGACAGAATCAATGATGGTCCTCATATGCCGACTAAATTGTCTCCTGTTGTTGATGGTCAAGAACAAAAGACTATTCCAAAGGAAAAGAAAGATATGACTCCTGAGGACATCTCATCAATTGCAAAGGATGCAAAAGTTAGACATCTACTCCATAGTGCTTTAGATAATGTTATGTCTAACAGAGTAATTGGTTGCAAAACTGCAAAAGAAATCTGGGATGCTTTGGAAGTCAGGTGTCAAGGAACCACTGCTATAAAGAAAAACATGAAGACAATACTCACACAGGAGTATGAGCACTTTGATTCAAGACCTAATGAAACCTTGACTGAGACTTATGACAGATTTTGCAAACTATTGAATGATCTGTCTCTGGTTGATAAAGAATATGAGCTTGAAGAGTCTAATCTCAAATTTCTCTTATCCCTACCCGAAAGATGGGATTTAAAGGCGACAACAATCAGAGATAATTATGATCTTGCAGATACAGATCTTGATGAGATCTATGGATTGTTAAAGACTCATGAACTTGAGATAGAACAAAGAAACAGGAGATCCAGCAAGAAGACAAAATCTGTTGCTCTCAAAGTCGAGGAGAAGCCCATCAAGAAGGAATCATCAAGGAAGAAAGCCAAGGGAAAGGCTTTAGTCATTAAATCTGAAAGTGAGTCATCAAACTCTGATGATGACTCAAACTCTGATGAAGCTTCTGACTCTGATGATGATGAAGAACAGATGATGCAAATGGCTGCATTGATGGTGAAGACCTTCAAGAAGATGGGGTTCAAGAACTTCAAGAAGGGAAAGAGATTCTCAAGGAGAGATTCAAATTCTGAGAAGAAGAATTTCAGAAAGTCTGATGGAAGGGATACCAAGTCTGGAAAGAAGGACAAATCTGAGATCCAGTGCTACAAGTGCAAAGAGATGGGTCATTATGCCCCAGAGTGCAAGAAAGGCAAATCTGAGAAAGCACTCATCTCTAAAGGCAAAGACTGGGCAGATACTTCAGACTCTGATGATGGAGAAAATTATGCTCTTATGGCAACTGTCAGAGATGAGACTGAATCATCTGAAAATAAGGTACCCCTAACTACTTATGCTTATGATACTGATAATATATCTGAGTTAAGAGTATATCTGAAAAGTGTTCATGTTAGCTATAGGGATCAGACTTTAGAAAATGAAAGAATTAAATCTGAGAATCTTAATCTTAAAGATAGAAACAAGTTTCTTGAAGGAGAACTTGAAAGTATGAAGCAGATTCAAAAAGAAAGAGATGATGCTGTTTATGTAGAACAGGAGTTGCTGAAAAGATATAGGCAACTAGAATCTGATTTAGAGAAGGAAAGAAAAATAATCAAAACTTGGACAGATTCTGGAAGAGACACACATCAAGTGTTTCAGACTGATTCTGCAGGTTTAGGTTATTGTGAAAATGATGAACTTAGGTTTAAAGACAAGGTTAAAGTAAAACCACAACTTAAACCTGTGAAATTTGTTCCAGAAGCTAATAAGTTAAAATCTGTTGTAATAAGAGAAGCTGATATGGAATCAGATGAAGCCTGTGAAAGACAGGAAAATATTATAACAGCAAAACTTATGGAAAGAGAAGATGTTAGAAAGCCAGTAAAAACTTGTGAAAAACAGGTTAATGTTGGTTTGATGACAGGAAAACAGTTCAATCATAAGCTCAAAGAGGTAAAATCTGCCATGAAACCAAAAGGATCCAAGAAGAATAGAAATGGAAAGATAGGCATAAATAAAAGAAATAATCATTTGCCTAATGCTGCTGCTCCAAGGAAAACATGTTATAATTGTGGTAGTTCTAATCATCTTGCTAATTACTGCACAAAGAATAAAAATATCAATTCTTTACCTTCTACATCAGGAGTAAAGAATGATTATGTTAGGGTTAGACCACAGACTTTATGCACACACTGTGGGAGCACTTGGCATTCCATTTATACTTGCAAGAGTTATCATACTATTTATCACAACTATTATGAGCTAAAACCCAATCTGAAATGGGTTAGAGCAAACTCTGCAAGTGTAAAGTCTGACAATGTTAGTTTAAACTCTGTTGATAGTAATTCCGCTGCAAAAGCTAACACTGTTAAGAAAGACAAAGGATCCAAGCAAGTCTGGGTCCTTAAAACTAACACTTAGTATTTGTTTGTGATTGCAGGGTATAATAGAGAGCACACTTATCTTGGACAGTGGATGCTCAGGACATATGACTGGAAATAAAGCCCTGCTATCAGACTTTAAGGAAAAGGCTGGCCCAAAAGTTTCCTATGGAGATGGCAACATAGGACACACTCTGGGATATGGCAATATTAATCTTGGAAGTGTCATCATTACAAATGTAGCTCTAGTCTCAGGACTCAAGCATAATCTGTTATCTGTGAGTCAAATCTGTGACAGAGGAAACCATGTAGATTTCCATAGTGAATATTGTGAAGTCATCAGTAAATCTACTGGAAAAGTTGTTCTAGTTGGACATAGGCGCAACAACATTTATGAAGCAAGTTTGGTAACAAACTCTGATGGAAGAACAGTGTGTCTGACTGCAAGAATGTCAAATGAAGAGAGTTGGAAATGGCACAAGAAGCTCTCTCATCTCAATTTGAACAACATCAATGAGCTAATAAGAAAGGATCTTGTAAGGGGACTTCCAAAATCTATACTCAGTCTAGATGGCTTGTGTGATTCTTGTCAAAAAGCCAAGCAAAGGAAGTCATCTTTCAAGAGCAAATCTGAATCTTCAGTAGTGGAACCTTATCATCTTCTACATGTTGATCTCTTTGGACCAGTGAATGTGATGTCCATGGGCAGAAAGAAATATGCTCTAGTAATTGTTGATGAATATACTAGATATACATGGGTGTATTTCTTGTCAAAGAAGGATGAAACTGCTCAAACTCTGATGGATCATGTAAATCTACTGGACAAAGGATCACAGCACAAAGTCAAAATTATAAGGAGTGATAATGGAACTGAATTCAGAAACTCAATCATGGAAGCTTTCTGCAAGGAAAGAGGAGTGAAACAAGAATTTTCTGCACCTGGAACTCCACAGCAAAATGGTGTAGTTGAAAGAAAGAACAGAACTTTAATTGAAGCAGCCAGAACTATGCTTGACGAAGCAAAATTGCCAACTTATTTCTGGGCAGAAGCTGTTCAAACTGCTTGTTTTACTCAAAATGCTACACTGATCAACAAGCATGGGAAAACACCATATGAGATGGTGAAAAATAAGAAGCCAAATTTGAAATATTTTCATATATTTGGATGCAAATGCTTTGTGTTGAAGACTCATCCTGAACAGTTGACCAAGTTTGAGTTAAAAGCTGATGAAGGAATCTTTGTTGGCTATCCATTGTCAACAAAAGCATTCAGAGTCTACAATCTGAGAACTAAAGTGATCATGGAATCCATACATGTGTCATTTGATGACAAGAAAATAACTGGACTTGAAGATGAAAATGAATATGATCAACTACGTTTTGAAAATGAAGATTTATTCTCTGATAATGTAAACTCTGATGAAGCTGGTCTGACAAACTCTGACGGAGCATACTCTGAACCTCTACTGGTAAATACTGGAGAAACTGGAAATTCTCAAATTGAACAAAATAGAGAACCAGTTGAGGGGGAGCGTGAAGAAGCTCAACAAGACACAGCAAGTGAGTCAGTTGAGGAAACTGATTCAAACTCTGACAGTTCAAACTCTGAGCCATCCAATTCAGGGGGAGCCTCAGATGCTGCAGAAAGTCAACATATGAATCAGGAGAGCATGGATCAAGGGTGAGGATCCAATAATGATGCAAGAAACCACTTACCAACAACAAGAAAGTGGACACAGGCACATACACCTGATCTTATAATTGGAGATCCTGATGCTAGTGTAAGAACTAGAAGTGCTACTACAAATGAATGCCTGTATCATGCTTTCTTGTCTCAAACAGAACCAAAGAAAGTGGAAGAAGCTCTTCAAGATGCTAACTGGATTACAGCAATGCAAGAAGAGTTAAATGAATTTGAAAGAAATGAAGTCTGGACACTTGTACCTAGACCAAAGAATAGATCAATTGTAGGTACAAAGTGGGTTTTCATAAACAAGACTGACAGTGAAGGTGTGATTACAAGAAACAAGGCTAGACTTGTGGCTAAAGGTTATTCACAACAGGAAAGAATTGACTATGATGAAACCTTTGCTCCAGTTGCAAGATTGGAGGCCATAAGAATTTTTCTGGCCTATGCTGCACACAAGAAGTTTAAAGTCTTTCAGATGGATGTGAAAAGTGCTTTTCTCAATGGGAAGCTTGAAGAAGAAGTGTTTGTTGAACAACCACCAGGATTTGTAGATCCCAAGCATCCAGATTATGTCTACAGGCTTGACAAGGCATTATATGGACTAAAGCAAGCACCAAGAGCATGGTATGAAACTCTTGCTCAATTTCTTTTAGAAAGTGGGTTCACAAGAGGTACAATTGATAAAACTTTGTTTTATTTCAATTTTGGTGATGATTTGCTTTTAGTTCAAATTTATGTAGATGATATTATTTTTGGATCTACTAATGACAAACTTTGTAAGAAGTTTGCAAAGCTTATGCAGTCAAGGTACCAAATGAGCATGATGGGAGAGCTTAGTTATTTTCTAGGCTTACAGGTCAAGCAAACAGATGATGGGATTTTTATCAATCAAGCAAAGTATACCAGAAATCTTCTAAAGAAATTTGGTATGCTTGATAGTTCATCTGCTCCAACTCCCATGGCTACTGCAACAAAGCTAGACAAAGACACAGGTGCTACAGTGGATATGACAACCTATAGAGGCATGATAGGGTCTCTTCTGTATCTCACAGCAAGTAGACCTGATATCATGTATGCCACATGTCTTTGTGCAAGATTTCAAGCAGATCCCAGAGAGCCTCATCTAACAGCTGTAAAAAGGATTTTCAAATATCTCAAAGGAACCATAACCTTGGGTTTGTGGTATCCTAGAGAATCAGAGTTTAAGCTAATTGGTTACTCTGATGCAGATTTTGCAGGCTGTAAGATAGACAGAAAAAGTACAAGTGGAAGCTGTCAATTCTTAGGTGACAGATTGGTTTCTTGGTATAGCAAGAAACAGAAGTCAATTTCCACATCCACTGTAGAAGCAAAGTATATAGCTGCTGGTAGCTGTTGTGCACAGATTCTGTGGATGAAGAATCAGTTGCTGGATTATGGTTTGAGGTACTCTAAAATACCTATTTTCTGTGATAACCAAAGTGCTATTGCTATGACAGGTAATCCAGTACAGCACTCCATGACCAAGCACATCAGCATAAGGTATCATTTTATCAGAGAACATGTGGAAGAAGGAAACATTGAGCTTCATTTTGTGTCTACAGACCAACAACTTGCAGATATCTTCACCAAACCTTTGAGTGAAGCTACCTTTACAAGATTGGTAAATGAACTTGGAATGATCTCTGGTTTTGACTAGAGATACGGGTTAGACTCAAAAACTATACATGTTTGATTTTATGCTCATGATTCCTTGCATATGTAAACTGTTAAGAGTATCGGTGTCATAAACTCTGAAAGTAAACTCTGATGCTAAACTTTGTTAGTCATAAAGTGTTGGTCATACTCTGATAGTAAATCACTGATAGTTACAGTCTAATGCTATACTCTGATTGTAATTTTGTCTGAAACATATGGACCGATGAAGAAATTTGTATGAGGCATAATTCTCAGTAAGTAATTATGAATCCTTAAGAGTTATATAGATTCTGATCTCAAATCTGTGCAGTAAGTTAACACATCATGATACTGTCTCTATATTTATAGCATCTCTTAGTTTATTGATCCTATACACTGAGTCTGTATTAGCTGTTTGCACTTTCTCTCATAAATTAATTGTATTAACTGATGAAAAGTCTAAACTCTGACAATTAGTTGCAAATATTTCACCCTCAAAACAAAAGATGCCAAAAAGAGCACAAATTCCTTTGAGATCATGTTGTGCCTAGGAAGATCCAGGAACTTATTGTATGAAGTAAGGGCTAAAATCTTTGATTTTTGGTGACTAGTGCCAACCACTGATTACTGGAAAAATTAAAAAAAAAATTATTATAAAAAGGGGGTGAAAATAATAAAAGATATATCCAAATGAAAGGATATCAGTATACAGAGTTTAGATATAAAAATCAGATTTTATGTTATACATGAGAGTTTGGGCAATCAGTTTTTACTGCTTTAGTTTGTGGATTTTATGCACTTTGAGATGATCTAAATATTGATTTCGGTAAACTCTGCTATTGCACACACAATTATTCACACCTGTACAGTTTGAGAAAAGAGTTTATTAACAAAGAAGGACAAATGGTAAACACTGATGTATTGTGTGAAATACGCCGAGGTAACTTTGTTTTAATCTCTGATGGTTAAAATGATTTCTTTGTTTCAGACATTTTATAATTTTGGGATTAGACATTTGTTTTGAAATTCGAAAGAGTATGATAACAAACGGTTCATATTTGTATTAAACAGAGGAGAGAGAGGTTGAGTGTTTTGAACAATGTGAAAAGCGGTAATTATGGCTATTTTTACTGCGCGTGTGTATTGGAAGTTGTTACATACAGCTGTCAGCGTATGCATGTTTGACATCTGTCTCACTCACACATTTTTCAAAGACGCCTGCTGTGTGTAGTAATGATTAAAACGATTGGGTTTTAATTTTCACAGTTATTATTTAAACTTACTACACATAAACGGTTCATTCTTTTACACACTTCATCTTTTCATAAGTTTTTACTCACAAACACTGTCTCAAACACTTTCACTGCATACATTCTACACTTTTCTCTGTCTTATTTCTTGCTTTCTTCTAAACTTTTCTAATGGCTACTACAATGTTTACTGCTTCTGGGTTAGAATTTGTTCCAAATAACTATGCTGCTCCTTTGGCAAATGAGAACGCACCGGAGGCGTTTCATTTGATTCAGAATTTCTTGTCAAACTCTGATATTGGCACTGCTCTAACTGCACCTTTGAAGCTGTCTGCATCTCAAATCAGAACTTTTTGGCAGACAGGAACTTATGACGATGGAGGAGAGACTGGGTCTCCGTCCAAAATATTTGAATTTCAAGAAGAAGAATTTACAGTAACTCCAACAACTGTTCGTGATGCTTTGGGCCTTGAGGATTTCAATGCTTTCACAATTTCTGTTGGAGATTCTGAGTTGATTCGTATGATGAGAGAAATTGGCTACTCTGGACCACTGACAAAGATTGGTCAATTGAAGCGACCGCTCTTGAGAAAGGAATGGAGTTTCTTTTTCGACTGCATAACAAGGGCGTTCGGGAAAAAGTGCACAAACTGGGATGCAATACCCACTGATAGTCTGCAAATCGGGTATTCTCTTCTTTATGGAAGTAATTTTGATGTTGCTAGGCTAGTTCTAACTAATATAGGTGAGAAAATGACTGAAAACAGAGGTGTAGTCTATTTTGCAAGATTCTGTCAATTGATATTCTCTGAATGTGTTTCTGAAGTAGAAATAGCTGAGAATGATGTGATTCCTTGTTTTAAGTTACATAAACGCATATTCTCTGATCTAACTAATAAAGATAACAAGAAAAGTGATGTGGGTGTCTTGTTGTTGCCTGAGTCTGTGCAACAATTTCTAGTCCAGTTACAACAACAACAACTCGCAAACTCGCAACAATTTCTAGTCCAGTTACAGAGGTCAAAGAAGTCTAAGTTGAGAGCTGTTAAGTCTGCAAGAGTGAAGCCATCAGAAAATGAAGCTGGGGTATCAACCACTGATGGTATGCCTCAGAAGAAAAGGTTAAAGAAAAGAAGAGCCAACAGGGCAAAGTCTGATGATGCTGATGAGAAGAGTGAAACTGATGATGAAACTCTTCATCAAAGGAAAAGAAGACTGGTGGCTGCACATCTCTTTGGTGCATCCAATGTAAATGCTGAAGCAGCACCTATGCCTGAAATGGTAAGTGCTGATATAGAAGCTCCTACATCAAAGGCTGATGATGTAGTTGAGGAAGCTGCTGATCATTCTGACATCAGAGTTTTTGAGAATATGGATTTCTTTGTTGATGAAGATTTGGAAGCACATCCTAGTATCAGTATTTGTGATACTGAGGATGTGGCAGCTGATCACGCCACCTTAGTGATTGAAGACTCTGTGGGTTCTCACACAGAAGTTCTTTCAGTAAATAATGCACATTCTGAAAAAGGTGAGGAAGTTGATCAGAGTTTGGAAGTTGTGACAGAGAATGTTGTACAAGATGCTGTTCTACTTGAAGCTCTACAACAGGCTGTTGTTGAGGTTGTTACAAGAGAAGCAGAGGTTTTTGCTCAAGCAAACTCTGATATTCCTGAAACTGTTGCAGATAAAGTAATTGATGAAACTGCACAGTTAATTGATGAAACTGCTGAAAATATTCCTGCTGCAAATGAAGCAGATATTGATGAAGAAGCTGAAAATGATGCTGAGGGTTCTCATTCACACCCTAGTATTCAAGTTTCATTGGCTGATGGTGTCAATACTGATGAAGAAAGAGAGATTAATAGAGAAACTGCTGCGTATTACCAGGATATGTACTACAATAGATGGGCTGCTGCAGATTGTATCTTTTCTGCACAGAGGGCTGCTGATTTTCTTGATGATTCTGTGAAGAAAATTTCAAACTCTGATGTTCTTACAAGTCTAAAGGCCACTGTGGTTCAAGTCAAAGCCTTAAACAATAGGTTTGATGAAACACAAACAGTGGTTACCAATCTTAGGAATGAAGTTGGTATAAGGGATCTTACCTTAAAGACTGATAGGTCTTATTATTCTGCCATGTTCAAGCAGCAAGCCAAGGATTCTGATGAAATTAAGAAGAGGCTTGGGAAAGTTGAGGAGAATCAGACTGCAATGTCTGCACAATTGAATTCTATTTCTACTACTCTAGAATTGCTGACATCAGTACTACTTTCTGATGATGTCAAAAAGGGGGAGAGTGTACCTAATGACAAATGCAAAGACACTCAAACTCTGAGACGGAGGGATGATTCTGCTGATGGTGGAAGCAAGGAAACTGAGAGGAAGCAAATTTCTGCTCAAGGGCAAAGAAGATCAAGACTAAATTCTGATAGGTTGACAAACTCTGGTAAAGGAATCTCAAACTCTGCCAGTGGTTCAAGACTTAAGAGTTTAATTATTTCAGCCAATCCATCTACTGATGAAGAAATTGCTACAAAATGTTTCTACAAGAACATGGTAATGAAGCTATAGTTGAAGACATGGAAGCTGAAATGCTGAGTCTTGCTGAAGAGCATGAGAAGAAATTGAAGGATGGTAATTATAAGAAAAAGGCCAAGGTTCCTAGAAAGAAGGAGGTTGCAATCTCTATCAAAGAGAATACTCAACAGAGTTTGCAAAACTCAAGGAAGCCTGTGATAGCAAACACTGATAAGGGCAAGGGTAAACTGGTAGAAGAATAACAGTTACCAAGGAAGAATTATTCAACCTCTGACATTGCTCAAGTTGAATCAAAATTTATTAAATCAACCTCTGACGCTGCTCAAGTTGATGTTTCTACTAAAGTTGTAACAACCTCTGACAATGCTCATGTTGTGCAAACTCAATTAGCACCTCAACTCCAAGGTATTTTTAGAAGACCTATACTTTCTGAAACTCTGAAGCCAGAAACTGTTAACTTCTCAGAAACCAGAACTGTATTGGGTAAAGAATCTTATGATAAATCTGGATTAGGTTCACACAGGGAGAAGAGAATAAACAACAGGCCTGGAGATCAATCATCACTAGCAGTATCTGGTATTATTACTCAAGAGAGTCTTGATATGCTAGAATCTGTTCAGATGATATTTCATAAAGTATTAAAGAAATAGTTTTTGTTGTATTTTATGGCTGATGGAAGAGTTTACAAGGTTGCAGAGTCTGACATCAATCTCAAATCTTATGAAGAATTGGAGTATGTTCTGTATTTGTTAAAAGTCAAAAATAGAAGTACTCATGATGCTGCTTTAGTTATCAGAGAAAGGATGCTGAAATCAAAGATAATGCTTGGAGGAGGAGTCTCGAGTGCATATATTCCTAAGTACAGAGATGCTTATGGAAAGATTGTAGAAATGAAAAGAAACAGTGCAAGACTAAGGACTGATCTGGGAGTTAAAGTCTTAGAATTCAATCTAGAATCTGATAAATCATATTTTATTAGGCTAGGGAATGAGATGAGGAAAAATTCCATCTATTCTTTGAGAGCTGCAATTTATCAGACTGGAGAATCTGATTCAGAATTGAGAGAATTGAAGAAAGTTATGATTGAAGAGCTGGAAAAGGCTGAAAGAAGACTTCTCATAGATTATCTCAGAACTGTTCCTGATATTCAAGAAATCAAATAAAGTCTGACTGTAAGTTTTTAAAGTTTTCTGTTCTAAGTTAAAATTAAACTCTGTTATGATTAAACACTGCATTTGTTATATGTTTTGACATCATCAATTATCTGTTTAACTTGTACATTTTTATTATGCACAAGTTGGGGGAGATTGTTAGATATAATTGCTGATGTTTGTTTAATCAGTGTTTAAGTAACAGGTACTGTTCAGAGTTTAGTCTGAAGTACTTATCAGAGTTTACTGGAAGCCAGTCAAAGTTTGTTAAAGTCTGACGGGGTAAAAGTTGATTTAGCTATCGGTGCAAATCATGAAGATTCTAGAAGCAATATATTCTGAAGATGGAAAGAAGCAGAATATATTGATACAGCTAAGGAAACTGGACAGAAGACTGAAGCAATCCTTAATTGATAATAATTGTATAGCTAATTAATAGGAGTATCAATTAGATAAGGATTGTGTAACTGTGTACTATATAAACACAGATAGGTTATCCCTAGAAGGGATGCGAACATAGAATTATTATTCTTGTAACCTAGAAGCTCTTTGTGATTCATTAACATCATAAAGAGAGAAGCTGTTAACACAATTACAGTTTATTGATTCATAAACAGTGTTCTTGATTATTGTTATTCTCATATATATATTTGATTATACTGTATTCGGACTAACATAAAGAAATATGGGACACTGTTAGAACACTCTGTGAATGAACTAAGCAAGTAAGGGAGAACAAAATGCAACTCCTCATACAACAATATGAGCACTTTCATTTTAAAGCTGGTGAAACCCTAAACGATACATTTAGTAGGTTTCAAAAGCTTTTGAATGGATTAAAGTTGTATGGGAGGATCTACCAAACCAAGGATTCAAACCTCAAATTTCTTAGAGCTCTTCCAAAAGAGTGGAAGCCTATGACTGTTTCTCTGAGAAACACTCAAGAGTACAAAGACTATACTCTTGAAAGGCTTTATGGAACTTTAAAGACATATGAGCTGGAAATGGAGCAAGATGAAGAAATTGAGAAGGTACAAAAGAAAGGTGGATCTATTGCATTGGTTGCATCTGTGAACCAACTGGAAGATGACAATGAAGAAGCTGCAAGAGCCACAACTAGTCGAGCTAGTTGTAGGAGTGATGTTAGCAAGGGTAAAGACAAGGTGACAGAAGAAGAAGAAGAACCAACCAACTTGGATGACTTAGATGAGATTAATGAGCACATTGCTTTTCTTTCAAGGAAATTTTCTAAGTTGAAATTCAAGAGAAACTCAGAAGCAAGGCCACCAAGGAGAGACTTTCAACCTAGCAAAAATAATTGGGTTGAAAAGTCTAAGTCTAAATGTTTCAACTGTGGAATGATTGATCACTTTGCTGGAGATTGCAGAAAGCCTAGAGTTGAGAAGGGCAGCAGGAAATTTGAGCCTGTTGATTATAAAAAGAAATACTTTGAACTTCTCAAGCAAAAAGAAAAGGCTTTCATGTCTCATGAGTATGATTGGGCTGGTAATGATGAAGATTCAGATGATGATGTTTAGTATGTTAACTTGGCTCTAATGGCTAACAATCATGAGCAGGAAGCAAGTTCCTCTAGCAGCCAGGTAACAACTACTAATCTTTCTGAGCTTTCTAAAGAGGAATGCAATAGTACAATTAATGATATGTCTAATGTATTGTATAATTTGCGTGTTACTCTTAAATCACTTACCAAAGAGAACTCAAGAATTAAAGAGACCAATTTGCTCTTAAGTGATAGAAATGCCATGTTAGAAGCACAGCTCATTGAGTTTGAGAAAATGAGATGTGTTAGTAGGGATGCTAAGTTGGAACTTGAGAAAGTGTTAAAAAGGGAAGAGATTCTTAAAACACAACTAGAAATAGAACAGAGATTGATTGAAAAATGGAAAGATTCCAGGAATGTTGCTAGCAACATCATTAATGTTCAAGGTATGGAATCTTTCTGTGAGCAATCATGGAAAAAGAACAAAGAGAAGCTAGGGTATGCTGTTGAAACCTTAGAATCAGAAACAGAGTCAACAAACAACAATGGTCATTCGTTGAAGGTTGATACGTCAACGGAATGCATCATTCCGTTGACAGATGAACCATCAACCGATCATGCTGTTTCGTTGACAAAGGAAAAGAAAGAAGAACTCACTAGACTTAATAACAAGTATGGTCCTGTCACCAAGAACTTTGTTCAAGGTGAGTCTAGTAAATCGAAGAAAGTTGAGAAGCCTGTTGAGAGAGCTAATGTAGGTCACTTGTCTAACAAGCAATTGAAAGACAAGTTGGAGAAAATTCAAGTTGAGGTTAAGGGAAATAAAAAGAATAACAGAAATGGCAAAGTAGGGATTAACAAACATAACAATTACACACCTGATAAGTATGCTCCTAGAAAAACATGTGTTAATTGTGGTAGTGTCAGTCATTTATCTGTTAATTGCAAATCTGTTAAGAAGCATACTAATGTGAAGATGCCTAAGCCTGCAATGCCTGTTATGCCTAATATGTTTGCTCCATATGCACAATTTCAAAATCCATATGCTAGCATGCCATTTGTGTCTAATCCATACATGAATATGTTTAATGTGCCACAAATGCCATGGAATGTGAATAACATGTTTGTTCCTCCAAATATGCATGCTATGAATGAAAGTGTGAGCAACCCTCAGAAATCAACACCAAAGGTAAAGGTTGATTTAACTCAACCTGAGCCCAAGGTGAAAAATGATGTGAAGAGTAAATCAAAGGCTAACAAAACAGGACCCAAGGAAACTTGGGTACCAAAATCAACTTGATTTGATTTTATTGTGTGCAGGGAGACAAAAGGAATCTTTGGTACTTGGATAGTGGTTGTTCAAGACACATGACTGGTGATTCTACCCTGCTCACAGAGTTCCAGGAAAGAGCTGGCCCTTGTATTGCTTTTGGAGATGACAGCAAAGGCTACACTAAGGGATATGGCTTGATTTCAAGAGAAAATGTCATCATTGATGAGGTTGCATTGGTGGATGGTCTAAAGCACAATTTGCTTAGTATCAGCCAACTTTGTGACAAAGGATTTTTAGTTACTTTTTCAAAAGAAGCCTGTGTTGTTTCTAAAGGTGGAGACACCAATGTGGTAATGACTGGATTCAGAAGAGGGAATGTGTACATTGCTGACTTTAGTAGCACAAGTCAAGACACCATCACTTGTCTTTTCAGCAAGGCAAGCAAGGATGAAAGTTGGCTATGGCACAAGAAATTGTCTCATTTGAATTTCAAGGTTATGAATGACTTGGTGAGGAAAGATCTTGCTAGAGGAATTCCACAGGTGGAATTCTCCAAGGATGGTTTGTGTGATGCTTGTCAAAAAGGGAAACAAAAGAAGGCATCATTCAAAAGCAAGACAGAGTCATCAATTGTCCAACAGCTTGAGTTGCTTCATATGGATCTATTTGGCCCTGTAAATGTCATGTCCATTTCAAAGAAGAAATACTGTCTTTTGATTGTTGATGATTTTTCTAGATTTACATGGACTTTCTTTTTGCTCTCCAAAGATGAGGCAAGTGAAATCATTATCAATCACATCAAGATGGTAAACAATCATCCTAATTTCAAAGTAAGAAGGATTAGGAGTGACAATGGGACAGAGTTCAAGAATTCAACTATGAAGATGTTCAGTGAAGAAAATGGTATTTTGCATGAATTTTCAGCTGCAAGAACACCACAGCAAAATGGCGTAGTTGAAAGGAAAAACAGAACACTTATTGAAGCTGCAAGGACAATTCTAGATGAATCAAAGTTACCAACTTATTTTTGGGCTGAGGCAGTTAACACAGCTTGCTTTACTCAAAATATTTCTTTGATTAATCAAGCCAAGGGAATGACCCCTTATCAACTACTCAAAAGAAAGAAGCCACTATTGGATTTTCTTCATTTCTTTGGATGCAAGTGCTTTGTTCTGAGAAATCAAGCTGAGCATTTGGGGAAATTTGAAGCAAAGGCAGATGAAGCAATATTTGTGGGATATGCAACAGGGAAAGCTTACAGAGTTTATAATCTCAGAACCAACATTGTTATGGAATCTGTACATGTTGTTTTTGATGACTTCAAAATTCAAGGTCTCTGTGATGAAGGTTTCCATGAAAGTCTTTCTTTTGAAGATGAGGAAGGAGATCAAGTGAATCATGTTAAGGCTATTGAGAAACAACCTAAAGTTGTTGTGACTAGCACAGATGAAAGCAGTAGTGAAGATGAAATTGCTGCATTAAGATGGAAAAGAATAGCTGCTAGCAGACCTATTGGTCATTCCGTTGACAATCATGATGGAGGATTCGTTAACAGTCAAAATGTACATTCCGTTGACAGTCATAGAAATGCTTCTAGGAGTGATCACTTAGGGTCAACAAACTCGGGGGGAGTTTCTCAAGGACAAACATCTAATCAAGGCAATCATGATCATGAAGCTACATCTTCTAGAGCTAATCTACCTCCCTTAAGGAAATGGACTAAAGATCATCCCTTTGAACTCATCATAGGTGATGTTTCTTCAAAAGTCCAAACTAGAAGAGCAACTCAAGAGGAATGTCTATATAGTAGCTTTCTGTCTCAAGATGAGCCAAAGAAAGTTGAGGATGCACTTCTAGATCCAGATTGGGTTTTAGCTATGCAAGAGGAGCTAAACCAATTTGAGAGAAACAAAGTTTGGAAGCTGGTGCCCAGGCCTAAAAACAGGAGTGTTATAGGCACAAAATGGGTGTTCAGAAACAAGATGGATGAAAATGGCATAGTCACAAGGAACAAAGCTAGATTGGTTGCTAAAGGCTACTCACAGGAAGATGGAATTGATTTTGATGAAACATTTGCTCCTGTTGCAAGATTAGAAGCAATAAGAATCTTCCTAGCCTATGCAGCTCATGCCAATTTTAAGGTCTACCAAATGGATGTGAAGAGTGCTTTTCTAAATGAAGAATTGGAAGAGGAGGTGTATGTGAGTCAACCTCCTGGTTTTGAAAATGATGATTTTCCAGAGTATGTGTACTTTCTCCTCAAAGCACTCTATGGGTTGAAACAAGCACCTAGAGCCTGGTATGACACACTTTCACAGTTCCTCCTTGAGAATCACTTCACTAGAGATGAAAAACTTTTTCAAAAGTTTGCCAAGCTTATGCAAAGTAAATATGAAATGAGCATGATGGGAGAATTAACTTATTTCCTTGGTCTCCAAATGAAACAAGTTAATGAAGGCATTTTCATTAGTCAAACAAAGTACATTCATGATTTGTTAAAGAAATTTAACTTAATGGAATGCTCTCCTGCCAAAACTCCCATGCCTACTGCTACTAAACTTGAATTGAATACTAAGGAAAAATCTGTGGACATTTCAAGTTACAGAGGCATGGTAGGCTCACTTTTATATTTAACAGCTAGTAGACCTGATATTATGTTTGCTACATGTCTATGTGCTAGATTTCAAGCTGATCCTAGGGAATCCCATTTAGTTGCTATTAAAAGAATTTTCAGATATCTCAAAGGAACACCAAACCTTGGCATTTGGTATCCTAGAGAATCTGGCTTTGAACTAATTGGTTATTCAGATGCAGATTATGCAGGATGTAAAATTGACAGGAAAAGCACAACTGGCACCTGTCAATTCCTAGGAAACAAGCTTGTGTCATGGTTTAGCAAGAAACAAAACTTAGTTTCTACCTCCACAGCTGAGGCTGAGTACATTGCAGCTGGAAGTTGTTGTGCACAGATTTTATGGATGAAAAATCAACTACTTGATTATGGATTAAGAGTTGAGAAAATTTCTATTTTCTGTGACAACACTAGTGCCATTGCCATTACTGAGAATCCAGTGCAGCATTCAAGGACCAAGCACATTGACATCAAGTATCATTTCATTAGAGAACATGTTATGAATGGTACTGTGGAGTTACATTTTGTTCCAAGTGAACAACAACTTGCAGATATCTTTACCAAGCCACTTGATGAATCAACATTCTCAAGATTAGTAAGTGAGCTAGGTATGCTAAATTTCTCTTAATTATTTATGAGATTTTTGCAAGTTAAAATAGCAGCCATAAATTTGCTATGATTTTCTGTGGATTAATTTTCTCAGAAAAAGGTGAAATTTTGTCTAAGTCAAAATTACTATGTCAACGAATGTCTTAATCCGTTGCCAGTCTTAGCATTTTTCTGGGTATTCCGTTGATAGCTCTTTTATGTCAACGAAATGAAGCTTTATCAACGAAATAGACGGGACCTTAAGCGCCCAATTCTAATCCGTTGATATAGCATTGTTAATCTAAACCGTTGAAATTTGCACGTCTTTTTACCACGATCTATACATACACCCCTGTAAGTATAAATCATGGTCATGTTTTAATTATAACGGTTAGATTTTAAGCCAATCCAGTAATTTACTATTATTATTGGACTTAATTTTGAGAAATTTTGGGGGAGTATTTAAGCCTATTTGCTTTCTTTAATTAATTTTTTTATCTTACTCTCCAAATTTCCAAAGGCTTTCTCACTTCTTCTCTCTCAAAGCAAAACACAGTTCGAACTCAACTCAACTCAACAATGGCGCCCATAGTTAAACTTATGTCTTCTGGAGGGTTCATTTATGAGAAGAACAACTCCATACCATTTGTTGCCAAGGAAAGCTCGAACGAAATCTTTCACAAGATGATGGATTTCTTGGTGAACTGCAAGCTCAGTTATGCTATGTTTCACTCCGCTCCGCTTTATAATGAGATCATTGAGGAGATTTGGACCTCCTGTGAGTACAGTGGAACTAACCGCACTTTGCAATTCACACTTCAAGGTAAAGAGTATGTTGTTAATTCAGATGTTTTGCAAGCATGCCTTCATATTCCTAAGAATAATTGCTTAGCTTTACCCGCAAATTCTGAAATTGTTAACATGCTTAATTCTATAAATTACTCTTTGCCAACTGAGAATTTAGGTAAAATTATAGGAGAGGTTTGGTAAGGGAATGGAGCTATTTAGCAGATGCTTTCATTAAAGTGTTTTCTGGAAAAATCAGTAATTTTGATGCTTTAACTAACTCCATTCTAATTTTGCTTACCATGCTTCTCACTGATAAGTACTATAACTTTAGCACCCAATTAATGTATGAACTTGGTGCTAAATTGGGTGATACGAATTCTAGGAAAAAGAACATTTATTATGCTAGATTTCTAATGATGTTAGCCAACCATGTTAGTCCAACACCATTGGTTATCTCTAACCCCAATTCCAAGTTTGACTGTTTTCTTGAGGCTCAATCACAATGGTGATGTCCCAATGGTGTACTTGCCAGTGATTGAGGTAACACTTTCTTAACTTGTTAATTTAAATGTTACTTCAATTTCTGCTACTGCAACTACTGTTGTTGCTATGGAGTCTGTAGTTGTGACCCAACAGGCTCCTGCCCCTGCAACTAGACCTAAATCTACAAAGTCTAAATCTACCAAGCCAACCTCAGGTGCTTCTCAAAAGGCACCTGTTGTAAAATCCACTACACAACCTAAGGGGAGTGAAACAGGTGTGGTGAGTGGTGAGGGAAGGGGTGAAAATCAAAGAAACCCCAAGGATAAGGTGGGAGAGGTGAGTGTTACCCAGACTAGCCCCATTGTGTCTTCCCAATAAGGCACAATGAGTAACATGGATTTTAGCTCAAGTCTAACTACATCCTCTCAAAAGGGTGTAGTTATTGAAACAAGCTCTCCTCCAAGAGCACACATCAAAAGGGTAAGGGACACACCTAGCCCCCAAACATCTATCTCCCAATACCAAAGAAGGGTGAAACAGAAATCCCAGGTCACACAGGGTGCACACACACTGGAAGCAACAATTCCAGTTTCTCAAATTCAGTTTGATGTAGCCCCAATTATTACTCTGGGGTTATAGTCCCATTCCCTTAATATTAATATTGAGACACCTCCACAAAACTCTCCTACACAATCATTAGATGTGGATATGATCCATTCATCTATTCCTGATTCTCCAACTCTATTCTTGGAGAAGCCCCACTCTGAAATTGGTGGTCATCACTTATTAAGTGATTTGTTGGGCCACCAATCATCTTTTTCTGAAACTACAAGAGGCTCTGTGGAACCATCTTTAAAATCAATCACCACATATTCTACTGTAATTTCACTTTCTCAAACCCCTTTATTGACTTCATCAACGGTATTATCTCTTCCGTTGACAAGTGTTTCTCCATCAACGGTATCCATTCTGTTGATAGTTCAAACTACCATTCCGTTGATAGCTCATTCTGCACCAATTATTGAAAATCAAGTTGTTCACACAACTAGTGCAGATGACCTAGTGGTAGTTGAAACACTTTTAGGATTGAAAGGGAGTGATTCTGAGAGGTTGGCTTGCAGCCAGGCAAAAGGAGAGAATGAGAGTGAGAGGCTGGCTATTTCTTCCAGCCAGGCAAAAGGAGAGATTGAGAGTACCACCTTAGTAGGTGAAGGTGAGGGTGTGAGAGGTGTGAGCCATGGGGAGCCCATGATGCAAGAAAAGAGTGGAGAGAGAGAAGGGACTACATCAGCTCAAAGGGAGGAAACATCCATTGCAAGTGAGTTAATGGAGGTTAGTGAGGGAGAAAGAGAATTGTCTTTCCAAAAGCATTATCAACAAACTCTGGATAGCATTTCTCTGGATCCTGAAATCTTTACTCACCCTGTGCCAGCATATCAAATCTTGGCTCAACAGGGCAATGTGGAGGCAGAGAGCACACTAAATCTAATTCATAACACTGCATCCATGATGAGGGCTAAGGATGCACTTGCCAATCTGTCTCCAGGAGCTGGTGGAAGTGATCAGTTTGCTGATTTTTCAAGTGATGATGATAGTCTTGATGCTGATTTGCAAGAGGTGGCTACCACTACACAGACTGGGACATCTGTGATGCCTCCTAATCCAAGATGGCTTTATCAAGATTCACTTGGATATCAAGGTTTGGATACTGCAATTACAAGGCAGTATAATGAAGCTTACTTGGCTCATGAGTCTGCACCTCAAAATGAGAAGAAATTCTACAAGCCAATTTTGGATTCTCTAGAAATCCAGAGGCTCCAAATGCTACAGACAAGGATTGAGACCAGGGAAATCAAGGACACAATTGCAAGCTTCAGGGACTCCAATGATAGGAGGTTTGATGAAAGACTTCCACTTCTCACTGTGACCAAAATGGACAAATTCTTCAGAAGGGATCATGAGGTGGCAACCACTTTGAAAACCCTTACTGATAGGGTGGACAAAGTGGAAGTTACATTAACTCATATGCAACAGGCACAAGAGAAGCAAACTCAGCTTCTGACTCAGCTAGTCGCAGCTCAAGGTCTCCCTCTCATCACTCTTGATGATAACAAAAAGGGGGAGAAATCAAAGGAGCTCAATATTCAAGTCACAAAAGTTATGGTCCCAACCATTTCTTTACCACAGGAGCCACTAGCTATGGGGGAGTCTATCAAGGATAAATTGGATGGAATTGACCTGATTCAACGTGCATCTCTGAGACTACAACTTGCAGATCAGATAAAAGAGAAATGGTCTAATATAGATGCAAGGGTTAAGAAGATAGCTGAAAGTGCAAGAAATAAACATCCATCAACGGATCAAGCTACTTCTACATCAACGGATCTCAGAATTATAATGCCAACGGATGCGCCCATCCCATCATCAACGAATGCCATGGTCTTAGTGTCAACGGAATTGGAGCCACATGTTAAACTCTCATATGAACTAAAGCCTCTTCTACATGGAGTAATTCCTGGTCCAAGGAAAGAAAAAGGACAAACTTTATGTATTAGAGATGTGGATCCAACTACCTTTCAGAGATGCTTATCTCCAAAATCCCCAGCTAAACCAAAGGGCAAGAATATTGCTAGGACTTTCTATCCTCCTCCATTTCCAGATGAGCTCAAGGTTCTGAGTGAACTTATTATAAAATGCAAGGAAAGCAATGTGCCTGAGATCAGGAATCAAAGAGAAATGATCTACAGGAATGGGCAAGAGATCTGTGTTTGGGCTGGTCACCCAAATTTTGCTGAAGCTAAAGCTGAGGAATCAGCTAGGGCAGACATGCAAGCTCTTGCAGTTTCCCAAGCTCTAGATGAAGAGGAAAGACAGCAAGAAGAAAGAGCTAGAGCTGAAGCTAAGCAAGGAAAAAGAAAAAGTATAAGGCAACCTAAAACAAGAGCTAAAAGAAACTTGGCTTTTGATAGGGATGATTCTCAAAGCACTGTAACAGATGCACCTGTGACAGCTGTGCCTTCAACTTTTTCAGATCAAGGTTTTGGAGCAAAATTAGCTTGTGATCCTGAACATCTAGTCAATTTTCATGATCATCCAATTGAGCCAAAGGAGGAGCCATTTGAGTTTGATGAAGCTAATTTTCCCAAATTTCTGGTTGAGATGGAATCAAAGAAGAAATCAAAGCAGAGGGCTACTAAGGCTAAACCAGTTTTTGTGAGAAGGCCACAAGTTGAGAAACCACCTACAAACCCAGAAGACTTTATCTACATTGCAGATATAAGGGAGGAGTCTGACCTAAACCTATATCTTGATGACTTGGTGGAAGTGAGAGGAATAGGAGCCACTCATAAACTACCAGAGAGTTTAGTGTTTGTCTACAAGGGTGGAAGGGAACAGATTTGGCCTCTACACAGAATTTTAGGAGAGAATTATCAGACTTTTCTAGTGGTGTTCAAGTGCTTAAAGAAAGATTTTGGGTTCACCAAAACTGCTAAGTCTGAGGTTGTCTCCAAGATATGTCAAATAAAAGCTAGCTGGAACAAGCCTAATGCACTTCCCAGAACTTTAAAGGTCCCTCAAACAGGAAAGAAAATTCATCTCCAACCCTTTTGGATGATGGAATTCAGAGACAAGGACAACTGTAGGAGATTCTTCAGAATTGAGGACCAATTGGAAAAGGCATCTAATGAAACCCTTAGGTTTAAGCAATCCAAGTTGGGTGATCAAGATGAATAAGAGAAGATTTTCTACAAGAGGCTCCAAGCTCAAATTGAGGAGAACAATGCTAAGAAGGGGAAGAAAACAAGGCCACAGAGACAAAGATAGTAAATCTGCTCAGGCTAGAGGAGCAACTCTGTGCACTTGTGTTGTAAGAATTTCTACTTTGTTTTCAATAAATTTTAAAGTATCATGAAGCTCAATACAATTTCTACTTTTGTAATTTGTAATTTGTCTAAGTGTTTTTGTTATCATCAAGACTCTTGATTTATGGCTGTTATTCTATCAGTCATAAATTGGGGGAGATTGTTAGGAATATGTTGTTCTTGATGATAATTATAAAAACACTTAGTAGATTTTGTGTTAAGTCACTTTTGTAACTGTCAGCGGAATGGTATGCTTTGCAGCTTCCGTTGACAGGTAGCTCATCAACGAAATGAGTAATGTAGCAATTGCACTGTACAATACTTCACTACTTGATAGGCATTTGTTGTAGGTATTAGATAGGTTTTCTAAGTCTTGTTGACTAAGTACTAGATAGGCAAAATAGGTTGGTTAATTGTAAATATAATGTGCCTTGTAATTTTGCCTAAGTGAAGACATGTCAACGGAATGGAGATTACACTATCAACGGAATGAAGAATGTACCATCAACGGATTGAAGAATAAAGCTATCAACGGAATAAATCTCACTACTATCAACGAATCATTATCACTTTTCTGAATAGTTGACAAAGTGATAGTGACAGTTTTCTGACAGATCAAAAGGTGATGTAGAAGTGTACTTTGCATTGGGAGCCATCAAAATGGTCACTGGGAATGAGGAAACATTCCAATTACCAATTAAGTTCTTGAGTGGGATCATAATAAGCATGAAGACAAAAGACAAGATCTCCAAGGACCATTGGATAAAAGGAATGAAAAGCAAGCTACTGGTGGTTACCCTTAGTACTCTTTAGTGTAGCCAAAAATAGCATTTGTAAACTTGGGATATATAACCAAGTGTAGCAGTTCATTTTAAAGTAAGAAGTGAGATAGAATATCTTTGTATCAGCTTTCTTTTAAGAGCACTCTCACTCTACATTAGGAACTGAGCAGCTGTGCTACATTTGTAACACAGATTATTTCCGCAATAAAAACATCTCAGTTGGATCCTCAAAACATCCAACTGAATTTTTATACTTGCTTGTGTGTTTTTATTTTCTCAGTCAAGTTATTTAAAAGTTGTTTTAAGTTTAAAAATATCTAGAATTGTATTCAACCCCCCCTTCTACAATTCTGTTAGGTAATTTGGGATTAACAATTTATTTGGGCTTTAATTTTTTGACATCCAATAAGAGGTTTATGGGCCTTAACTGGCCATAGTCGGTTGCCCTTCCCTTAACCGGTTGGGTGACCGGCTGTTTTGGTTATAAAAGAGTGGGATTTCCACTTCACTTCACTTCATACCTTCAACTTTCTAAAAATTTCTCTCTAGCTTTTCTCTCTAGTTTTTCTCTCTTGTTACTTCATGGTGAGGCGATTTCCGGCGAGATTTCCTCAGCCGTATTCATATTTTTCTTGGTGTAATCTTCATCGCTTGAAGATTTTCTGGAATTCTTCTTTGAAGTTTTGAAAATTCTGGAAATTTACTTGAAGATTTGAAGTTTTTCTGGGCTCATACTTTGAAGATTTGAAGATTTCTGGATATTTGCCTTGAAGATTTGAAGATGTCTGACCGCAATGCCCAGCGCCTTCAAAAAATGAATCAAGCTTCGAAGAGAGGTATCACTATTCGTTCTTCTCATATGTCTTTACAAGATATGATTGTTGAACGTGGTGATGATTATCCCTCCGTGTCGCATTTAGATTCTTTTGATTGTAGCAATAAGTTTCACGAAATTGACATGATTAGGGATTATAATAAAATGTATAGAGTTAAAACTCCATATAGGCTTATCCCAGCTGGCCCAGGAGATCGTTCCTGTCATTGGCGTCCTGATGCTCTCTGTATTTATAAGGACGCCATTGTTGCAGGGGTTAGATTCCCTTTTCATGACTTTATCCCTAAGCTTTTAGCAGACGTTAGGATTAACCCCTGCCAACTTCCTCCAAATGCCTGGAGAATAATTATGTGTTTCATTATACTTTGTTTAAAGAACAATTTTCCTCTTTCTGTAGCTTTGTTTAGGAAGATTTTTCAGTTTAAAAATAGTTCCGCAATTTCCTTGGGTTGGGTTTACATTAACCATCGCCCTTCCACATCTCCAATTTTCCATCCCAAATCCATTCCTGATAACAACCCAAGATGGAAAAATGAGTTTATGTACTTGGTTTGGGAATGAGGGGATTGGGGCACCCTATTCCGTAGATCATTTAGTAGGGTTTCGGATGGTAGCCCCAATGATATTGTCCTGAATGATGAGGAGGCTCATGCTTATGCCGAGCTCACTAAGGACAACTATGCTACATTGGCCTGGGAGCTCCTGGATGAGTTTCAGCTTAAGTCTCTGGGACTTTCAAGCGTATCGGACAAGGGTAATTCCCATTCCAAACTTTCTTTTATTTATCTAAGATTTTCTTATACCCACTGTTTCTTTCCTTGTGTTTTTGCAGCTGCGACCTTTATAAATAAGTCCAACGAGCCCCTAGATGGTGAAACAACTAGGATGAAGAGGGCTCGTTTGGGTGTGAAAGATCCTCGGGCTGCTTCAGGTGTCCCAGCCTTTTTAAGGCCTCATGAGGATACCGTTGAGGAGGTTGAGGCTCCTAACTCGGCCAAGAGCTCTGTTTGGCGCCCCAACTGGGGTATCAGGAAGAAGGACACGGTCGTGGGGGTGTCCAAGCATGCCACAGAGTGGTCCTATCATTCTTTGACTCCTTATGACTACAAGGATTTTGTTTCTAACTCCACTTTGGAGGGAGTGGAGCATGCAGGCTCTCAGGCTATTGCTGTTGTAAGTTCTTTTCTTCTCTTATTTCTTTGTAGTTTTCAATGTATTTCAAGTTCATATCTTGACTTGTAACTTGTTTGTAGGCTAATGCCAATTTCCAAGGGGCTCTCTTTCAAGCCAAGGCTTGGCGCTCATCTTCAGAGGCCAACCAAGGCAAGTTTGAGAAGTCCCAGGAGGAGGTGGGCTCTTTGAGGGCCACTCTAGCTAGGAGGGAGAAGGAGCTAGCTGACTCCCAGGCTGAACTGGTTGCACTTAGGAAGGGCAAGGATGACTTCATCGATGAGTACCTTGACTCCCAGGAGTACAAGGACTTAATCGGTCAGCATGACGAGCTCCTCTTCCCAGTTCAGTTCACTAAGGGATGGGATGGCGCCTTAGCTGAAGTCTTGGAGAAGATGCCTGGATCTCTCATCCTTTCTGACTTTCCGAGTCGTTATGCTCCTACCCCATTAGAGGTGGCTTTGGCTGGAGAGAACGACATGGGGAAGACGACAGGATTCTGGACTTAGGGCATTCCTCTCCCCCTGGTCAGACAGCCGGTGCTGATTTTGCAGCTACTCGCTCTGGTTCTGGCTCTGGCTCAAAAGAAGAGGAGGCTGATACCGGTGACAAAGGGGATGATGCATAGTCTATAGTTTTATTTATGGCCATTCATGGCTTGTACTAGTTTTTATGTATTTCCAGCCTACGGGCTTAACTTAACTTTTATTTAAGTCTTAACTTTGTTTTTCTTCCAGCTTTTTACATTCTTGATTTTGCATGCTTAGTTAACATGTCTATCAAAATGCAATACACATAAAGTATAATGAAAACATAAGAATATCGAATTCATAACTTTGAAAACGGGTTCAACCCTTACATAATACTCAAGTTTAAAAACTTGATTGGTTTCGTCGACCTTATTTCTACTTGTCTTAATAGTGAGTCCAATCAGGACTTAAACATAATAGACTTTTAAGTTTGCAGCATGCCAAGTCCTTGGCACTTCAATCCCTTCTAGGGTTTCCAATTTGTAGGAGCCTCGACCAAATACGTTCTTAACGCGATATGGTCCTTCCCAATTTGGGGCCAACTTGCCTTTTTGTCCAACTCCGGATGCCTCAATCTTTCTGAGGACTAAGTCTCCTTGACGGAAGAATCTCTCTTTAACCCTTAGGTTATAGTAGAAAGATGCCCTTTTCTGATGTTCAACTAACTTGGCATTTGCCTCATCTCTAACTTCATCAATTAGATCTAAAGATAGCCTCAAGCCTTCTTCATTTTCTTCTGGCTCATAAGCCTCAATTCTTGGAGATGTGTGAGTAATCTCCACTGGAACCACTGCCTCTGCCCCATATGCCAACAGAAAGGGGGTTGCTCCAGTGGTGACTTTACAAGTAGTACGATATGCCCATAGTATGAGGAGCAATTCATCTACCCAAGTGTTTCTAGAGCGTTCAACTCTTTTCTTTAGTCCATCCAGGATAATTCGATTGGCACCTCAGCTTGCCCATTTGCTTGAGGATGGGCAACAGAAGTGAAGCATAACTTGATATCATTCTCATCACAATACTTCTTGAATTCATCATTATTGAACTGAGTTCCATTGTCTGTGACTAAGATACGTGGAATCCCGTATTTGCATATCACATTCTCCCAGAAGAAATGCATTACTTGCTTGGTGGTTATCTTGGCTAAAGGCTTAGCCTCAATCCACTTGGTGAAGTAGTCGATTTCCACTATCAAGAATTTTCTTTGAGCACTTGCCATTGGAAATGGCCCAAGTATATCCATCCCCCACATGGCGAATGGGATAGGTGAGTTAATGGATGTCATCATCTCTGGTGGTTGCCTAACCACTGGTGCATGCTTTTGGCACCGTTCACACTTCTTCACGTAGCTTTTAGCATCTGTAAGTATGCTTGGCCAATAGAAACCTAGACGAGTGATTTTATGAGCAAGGGCTCTGCCCCCCAAGTGTTGCCCACAAATTCCTTCATGCACTTCCCTTAGGGCCAATTCTGCCTCTTGGGGTCTCAAACACTTCAAATAAGGAACAATGAAAGACTTTTTGTATAGGATTCTCTCAATCAGGGTATACCTCAGTGCTCTCACATACAACTTTCGTGCTTCTGAGGTATCGTTGGGTAACCAACCAGTTTCCAGATGAGATTTGATGGGATCCATCCAACAGCTAGCAACATCAATAGGTGCTACCAACTTTCCATTGATGCTTGGGGTCCTCAAGACTTGGAAGTATACACTTCCAGCGTAGTTCTCAATTTCAGAAGAAGCAAACTTAGACAAGGCATCGGCCTTCATGTTCTCTTCCCTTGGAATGTGTTCCACATAGCATTCATCAAACTGAGTCATGATGGCCTTGACAAGTTTTAAGTACTTGGCCATGACTTCATCTCTGGCCTCAAACTCCCCATTTACTTGGGAAACCACTAGCCTCGAATCTCCACATACTTTCAGAGTTTTAACTCTCAAGGCTCCAGCCAGCCCTAAGCCAGCTATTAGGGCTTCGTACTCAGCCTCATTGTTTGTCGTAGGGAAGTCAAGTTTTAGTGCGTACTCTATGAAAAATCCATCAGGACTTTGTAGCACTAAACCTTCTCCACTTGATTTTGTTTTTGATGCTCCATCAAAATAGAGCACCCAATATTCTTTGAACTCCATCTCGTGATCTTTCTCATCTTCCACTATTACTTCCTGCCCCCCGACTTCTTGGTTGTCAATGGTGCATTCAACCATGAAGTCAGCAAGTGCTTGAGCTTTTATGGCCGTTCGAGGCTTATACTTGATGTCAAATTCGCCCAATTCAATAGCCCATTTGATCAACCTTCCACTAACTTGATGGCTATGCAAGATGTTTCTTAGAGGTTGATTAGTAAAGACCTCTATCTTGTGAGCCTAGAAGTACGGGCGTAGCTTTTTTGAGGCCATTATCAAGGCTAAGGCAAACTTCTCTATCGTAGAGTAGTTTATTTCGGCCCCATGTAGAATCTTACTCACGTAGTAGATGGGTTTCTGAACCTTCAATTCTTCTTTTACCAAAACGACACCCAGGACTGTGTTAGAAACCGCCAAGTACAAATAAAGAGTTTCTCCCGACTTTGGCTTTGCCAACAGTGGTGCCTCAGCCATGTATTTCTTCAGGGCCTCAAAGGCCTCTTGGCTTTCAGTTGTCCACTCAAAATTTTTCACGTTCGTGAGTGCTTTGAAGAAGGGTAAACACTTTTCTCCTGACTTGGAGATAAATCTTCCCAATGCTACCACTCTTCCCGTTAGTTTTTGGACATCCTTGACAGTCTTTGGTGGTTCCATGTCTAGAATTGCTTTGATTTTGTCAGGATTAGCCTCAATTCCTCTCTTGGAAACCATCAGACCTAAAAACTTTCCTGAGCCTACACCAAAGGCACACTTAGCTGGATTCAACATCATCTTGTGGTGCCTCAGCACTTCGAATGCTTCCCGTATATTGTTTATGTGATCGGCCTTATCGAGGCTTTTAACCAACATGCCATCCACATAAACCTCCATGGTTTTTCCAATCAAGTGTCCAAAAATTTTGTTCACCAATCTTTGATAAGTTGCCCCTGCATTCTTAAGTCCAAATGCCATGACTAGATAACAGAAAACACCAAAGTCAGTGATGAATGATACCTTGGAGATGTCATCCTTGTGCATTTTAATTTGGTTGTATCCACTGAAACCATCCATGAAGCTGAACATCTCGTGTCCAGCTGTAGCATCTATTAATGCATCAATCCTTGGTAAGGGAAAACAATCCTTAGGACATGCATCATTCAAGTCAGTGAAGTCCACACACATCCTCCATTTTCCATTGGCCTTTTGGACCATCACGGGGTTAGCCAACCATTCTGGGAATTGTATCTCTTCAATGAATCCGGCCTCCAGAAGCTTTTCTACTTCTTGTTTAATGGCCTCTTGCCTTTCTGGAGCAAAATTTCTCTTCTTTTGTTTCACCGTCTTTCTTTCAGGATCCACATTCAACTTGTGAGTTATCAATTGGGGATCAATCCCTGGCATGTCAGCCGCTGTCCAAGAAAAAACGTCATTATTCTCTTGAAGAAAAGATATGAGCTTGTTTTTCAATGGCTCAGGCAGTAGTGCCCCAACATAAGTCACCTTCTCCGGTTCACCAGGGACTAAGGGAATTGGGATTAAATCCTCAGCTGGTTTCCCTCTTCGGTCCTCATTGTCACTAGTATCCATATCTTCAATTGGGAGAACCTGCCCCCCGATTCCATCAGGCCTTAATGCGGCTACGTAACAACTTCTAGCCATCTTTTGGTCTCCCCGTTCTTCACCAATTCCATTCCTCTTTGGGAACTTAATTTTCAGATGATAGGATGAGGCAACGGCCTTGAACGCATGAAGACCAGTCCTTCCCAGGATTGCATTGTAGGTCGAAGTTGCCTTTATAACTATGAAGTTCAACATCTGAGTAGACGTATTCGACCCTTGCCCCATCGTCATTGGGAGTTGGATAGTGCCTTCCACCTTTGATTCCACTCCATTGAATCCGTATATGGGCATATTTGAGGGTGTCAACTGAGAGTCAGTATAGCCCATCTTGATAAAAGCATCACGGAACAAGATGTCCACTGAAGCTCCATTGTCGACCAAAACTCTCTTTGTTTCAGAATTCCCTATCACGGGTACGATGACTAAGGGATCATCGTGGGGAAACTTCACTCCCTCCAGGTCTGAATCATCAAAACCTATTGATACTTCTGTTCGGGCACGCTTCGGTGCTTCTTCAACCACGGTCATTACTTCTCGAGCATAAGCCTTTCTTGAGTTTCGAGAGGACCCAACAGCAGTTGGCCCTCCGAATATCATGTTGATTACCGGCCCTCGGGGCTTGGGATTTCGATCTTGATCGTTGTCCCTTCTGTCATAATCCTTCCTTTCATAGTTCCCCCTTTGACTCCCTTGGTTTCCATCCTTGGTGAACTTATTGAGTTTTCCTCTCCGTATCAGAAACTCGATCTCATCTTTCAATTGTCTACAATCGTCGGTATCGTGACCGACTTCCTTGTGGAACCGACAGAATTGATTTTGATTCCGTTTAGACATATCAGTCCTTAGTGGCTTCGGCCATCGGAGTTCCTCCTCCTTTGCTATATCCATTAAAATTTGGCTCATGGGAGTGTTCAATCTTGCATACTCCGTAAATTTTGGTCCAAAATTGCTCCTCTTAGGTGGAGAATCAGAATCCTTTGATGTTCTAGGAAACTTTTCCTTGATGTCATACTCCTGTGTCTCCTTTCTTTTCTTTGAATTTCCACTACCACCAGTAGTGGGTTCATACTTTCTCATGCTTTCCTCAGCCTTGATGTACTTCCCGGCTCTATCTTGGAGCTTCAGCATGCTTTCGGGTGGATGTTTTGCCAATGATCTTTTGAAGTGATCATCGGTGGTTCCTTGCTGCAGGGCTATCATAGCTACTTTGTCCTCCAAGTCCGGGACTTTCAGAGCCTCCCGGGTGAATCGATTGATATAATCCCTTAAAGCTTCATTCTTTCCTTGCTGGATTCCCATGAGTGATGCAGAACTTTTCTCATGCACTCTTCCATTAACGAATTGATTGATGAAAGCTTTGCTTAGTTCCTTGAAAGACCCAATAGAGTTGGGAGGAAGACGGCTATACCAACGTTGGGCCATGCCTGTCAAGGTTTGTGGTAACGCCCTACACTTGACCGCATCATTGGTTGGCTGCAACAACAGTGCATTAGAGAAGGTTCTTACATGATTCGTGGGATCTCCCGTTCCATCATAAGCTTTAATCGTTGGCATCTTAAATTTTCTGGATATGGTAGCTTTCATGATGTCTTGAGTGAATGGTGGTGTAGGATCATCAGGATCTCCTAGAGGCAACAAAATACGAGGATCACCCCTTGGGGCTTCAGCCCTCTTAGTCCTTCTTGGTGTTGGGTCCAGGTTGATTATCGGGACTCTTCCTGTTGCTCGGCCTTGGGCTTTGGCGGCCTCCTCTTCGGCAAGGAGTTTCTTGAGTCTTGCGGTCTCTGCCTCATGGGCTGCAATTTTTTCCTTAGTAGTTTGGGGTTGTTCCCGATTTGTTTGGGAAGAACGCCTCCTCCTTGGGGCAATATCCCTCTCTTCCGTGGATGTATAATTCTCGTCCTCAGTATAGGGACCCGAGTAGTCCTGAATCAAAGGGGTCCGTCGAGTTTGAGTTTGTTGATTTTGGGGTCCCAGACCATGTATATAAGGAGGAACGTATGCCTCATGGTAAGTGAAATTGAGACCACTACCGTCCGCCATGGGTCGAGGGGGCATGCCATAGCTTGGGGGAGATCAGTAGTATGGCGTTGAAGACCACTTGGTGCATTTATGAGCAGTGGGGAGGTCGTGATTGGTTGCTGGTGAGCGGTCTCTTGTGGATTGGATCCATGAATGACCATCTGCAAGGGATTCGTCCCTTCAACCGAAATTGGGATCTCCGGTCCTTGAGTAGTGGTGAGGGGGATATTCTCGCCTTGAATGCCAGTAGTTGGCGGTGGTTGATTTCCGTGAGTATCAGCCTCAGAGGTGATAGGAAGCTCCTCAGAAGTTTGGGTATCTCGAGTTGTTCTTCGTGTGTTTGCCATGGTTGATGTTGTCTTCCCATAGACAGCGCCAAATGTTATAGATTAAAAAGTGTACTTGTAAATTAACTGCTAGGGTTTAGGAGCTTTCGAGCTTTAATGGTTGTTCTTGCGTTTCGAGACTAAATCGGTCCTCACAAGATGCCTACGTATCTCAATCAGTGCTGAGAATCAAGCCAAAGACGTAGTTCTGATTGTAGGATCAGGTCCTTTATATAGGCGTCTGGAGCCTTGTATTTTGGGTAATTTTAGGAGTCTTAGCTATTAAGTCTCCTTTTTGATAATGGATAAACATTGTATATCTTGCTGAATAAGTCTTTTCCTTGTTGATAAATGCTATAACTCATTAATTGGGATTCTGGATCCTTCTTTGATAAATTTACCATATTTTGGACTCTTTTCATGAGTTGTATATTTTCCCTATTTATTAATTACGAAATTAATAAATAATCAGGGTTTTGGGCCTTGAATATTGGGTCTTTCTAATGAATCATTAATTATATTTCTATAATTACTTTTCTGACCATATCATATATAATAAAAAAAATAGAGGAGCCTTATTTTCTTTTCATTTATTTTCTCGAGTACCTATATTTTAAACAATAAAAATAAGAATTTTGAAAAAGATTTGAATTAAATTTTATGATATAATAAAATTGATTAATAGATGATGTAATTGATTAAGTAATTAGTTTGTTTTATGTTCAATTTGGTAACAACGAGAAAGCGGGTCACTGGGAGAAAACATGTTTAACGAGAGAGCGATTCATTAGGAGGAGCATATTATATGCTAGAATTTAATATTTATGTATTATGTATTTTTAAATAGAAGTAGCAATATAAAGTTTTATAAAAATAAAGTGATTAATATACTAATATTAGATATAATATTAAAATAATGAAATCTATTAAACAATTGCCCTTTTCTATAATTATTCAAAATTTCGGTAATGAACAACACTAAACGGAGATTTTAAAAGAAACCTTAATTTCATGTTTTAAATATAATTTTGTTTAAAAACATAATTTTAAGAATAATGTTTAGAAAAATTTGGAGAAATTATTATAAAGCCGCTGCAAAGCACGACTTAGTAAACTAGTTTACATAATATCTATTTTAGACACTTATACAACTAACTATAATTTTATTTTTCTTAGATTGATCTTTAGTTCAAATGGTAGTTCTTAAAAAATTTATTTATTTCAATTATAATATATTTTAAATATATTTACATAAATACATGATAATTATTTATATACAACCAAAATAATTTAATAAATATTATAATTATATTTATAAATAATATTGAATTACTTTCAATTATTAATTCGATTATTCTTTTCAATTAATCCCCAGTTATCTTATTAATTCATAGATAGCCTTCATCAATTAAGTCTGATTTTTGTATTTTACAACGTTGCTTGTAAGTCGTTTGAGCATGTCAAATACTAATGTCAAAATAGATGTAACTATTGCTATAATATTAAATCAAAAAGTGGTTTTTGATGTTAAAATAAAATTTATAATCCAATGTATGTCAAGTGGATCCAAATTTAGCTATATTTCAAATGTCTAAACTTTAAATTTAAAATTATGGTGATCACCATTACTTTAATTATTCATTTTCCTCCATTTAACCACTTACATATCTATGTGGTCATTATAGTTACATCTATACTTGGTTATATTTAGAACCAACTATAGTATTTTTTTTATTTCAGAATCAAGTATATCATTGTATTGGAGGGGTAAATTTTATAATTAGTACTCCCTCCGTCCTGTTGAATTTTATACATTGGGGATGGACACGGAGACTAAGAAAATATATAAAAAAATGAGTAAAGTTAGATGAAAATCGGTAAAATGGTGGGACCTATCAATATTTAATAATAGATTGAGATAGGGGAGGAAAGTAGTGGGTGTAATAGTGTTTTATATTATTATAGAATAGAGATAGCGGAGAAAAATAGTAGGTGTAATAGTGTTTTATATTATTAAAAATTATTATTTTTGGAATGTATAGAAATGAGAGGGACATCCCAAAATAGAAATTGTATAAAAATGGATGGGACCGAGGGAGTACTATATTATAAAAATAGCACATCTTTTAGCATTGCATTGGACTTACTTTAATCAAAGATTTTTCATGTGAGTATGTGGCTACATGCTCACTTGGCCACAAATAAATAAAACAATCTCTCTTCAAAAAAGCACTTGTCGTTATTTCATTAGTCATTATTCATTAAAAAAAGACAGTAACTAATTTAGTGGATACTAGCTTATAACCCGTGCAACGCATGGATATTAATATCTATAATTATAATAATTTGTAGTTTTTTAATAATTTTATGTTATTAGTTTTTACACTTTATCTATTAGTATGACAACCCGGGTCAAATCCCGAGCCTTTTTCGAAAATCGGGTCAAGTCCCGATTCCGAGTCCGAAATAAGCCGAAGCCTACTGGCCCAACTGCAACCAACTTGGGTAACGACAAGCCCACCACAGGCCCTCAAAATATCATGATTTTGTTGGTGCTAATTAGTAGTAGTGCTTTGCCTTATAAACTGAACAGAAGTCTCAAATCTCCTCGATGTGGGACTGGGGTGTTACAAACTCCCCCACTTAAACTCTTGACGTCCTCTTCAAGCCTGAACGGATAGCCCATAGGTTCGGATCGTTCCTCCCTAGCCATTGTGGGATAATACCGGCTAGCTTCGTGTCCCCACCTCCGGATCTCTGTCCATTGTGGGATAATACCACCAGCCTTCGTGTCCCCACCTCCGGCAACTTGCCTCGACAAGCTTTCGAGAGTCGGCTCTGAAACCATATGTGACAACCCGGGTCAAATCCCGAGCCTTTTTCGAAAATCGGGTCAAGTCCCGATTCCGAGTCCGAAATAAGCCGAAGCCTACTGGCCCAACTGCAACCAACTTGGGTAACGACAAGCCCACCACAGGCCCCCAAAATATCATGATTTTGTTGGTGCTAATTAGTAGTAGTGCTTTGCCTTATAAACTGAACAGAAGTCTCAAATCTCCTCGATGTGGGACTGGGGTGTTACAATTAGGTTTTATAGGCTCAATATATTATTTATGTTGTATCTTGAGTTCTAAAAATTAGATTGAACGATTTTACCGCCCAAACAAAACTCACAAAATAATATTTAATCACTACAAGAAAAAGTTCAATAGACATCACACATTAGACATCGGTTACTAATTCTACTGATGTTAAAAAGTGTAATAACATCACCCCGTGTTAATCTGATGTCTTTGTTGTTTGAACACATCGCTTATTTTACTACCGATGTCTAAAGTCTGACTAAAAAATTTTAACGCCCGACCACTTCAATTTGTTTCCCCCTTTATAAAAAATTTCCCCCCTTACCAAATATTCTTCCCCCCTTACCAATTATTTTCCCCCCTTTATACCAAATATTCTTCCCCCCGTACACTAAGACTAAGAAACTCTCACACCCCAATCTCTCTCTCTCTCGTCTCTCACCACCACCGCCACTCACTTCCACTCACTTCCACCACCACTCACCTCTGTCCTGCTCTACTCACAACACCATCACCACTCACCATTAATCTGCTCATGTCCAAATTGGCATGCTTTAATTTGGATCTTTTGCACGAATAAGGTCTTTTCTGCTATTTTTAGGATCTTCTCTACTGAAGTTGGTAAGCTTTAATTTGGGGTTTTTTTTAATCAAAACCCTAATTTTTTAAATTGAGAGTTTTTTAAATCGAAACCCTAATTGCTTAAATTGGGGATTTTCATTTACTTGGATGTATTTGTTATACCCTGATTATTTTGAATTTGTTTTTTTCAGGACCTCTATCACTTGGTTGTGGTTCCTCCGTCACTTCGTCCAATTTATTCATCTCCGTAGCGAAGGTGCGACCATTAATCGAACTCCATCTTCATCTCAATTCAATTCCAGGTACTCTCTCTCCCTCCTTATCTCTCTCTCTCTGCTACTCACCACAAGCGGTCGCACCAGGTATCTCTCTCTCTCTACAACAATACATGTGTATATATTTTCTCGGTTAAATCTATTGTATACAGATAAATCAAACACCAGTCGGTAAGCGTCTTGCTCCGATTTTCGATTATCGATCCAATTTTCAGCACAGTCCTGATATATGTAAGTATATATGTGCGTCGTCTTAAGAGAAAATCAGTTGATAATCATAAAATTGTGAGAAACTTGTTTGAATTGAATTAGAGATGATCACGACGCATTAATTTTCTAGGCTTTGTTGCGTCACAAGTTTTGAATCACCGGTAGAGATTACGTGATTGTAATTCGAGAAGTTTCTTTCTAGTTGCGTTGATTAAATCATGATTTTGTAGGTAATTAGCCGTAGAAATTCGAATTTTGTGTTTGAATAGCTCATTTTCAATTGCTAGTTGCTAGTTCATCTCTTCTGCGATTTTGTATAATTGTATTGTTTGGAGCGAGTTATATTGTGTTTGTTTGATGTTCATCTCTTTGATGTTCTGTGCCAATTGTTAAGATATGTTATATATTATGTTGTTGTTGTTGTGTGTGTGTGTGCGCGCGCTAACTGCTCATTATACTCTCTTCAAATCATTTTACTGTTTGTACCTGTTTTTAATGAGGATTGATCGAATTGATTGTAGACTGTTCTGCATTTTATTGATTAATTATGTTTGACATGTTTGTTATAAGGACAGATAGAGGATATATTTTACATTTGCTTCATCACCAGAAGTGCTCGTAATGGATACCTATGGACTGAAGTCAGTCTCGGATTTACCTGCTCCTTTCCGTTCAACTTTCAATTTCAGGTGCGTATTAATTTTTACCTTAATCTAACCCTGTCACGAATACAATTGCGATTTCTATTTTCTAAACTTATTATATATTTGTAAAGTTAGAACGATAATTCCTTTTGACAAATGGAATTTATTCAAATAAAGTTTTAACATTAATGGAAATAATATAGTCTTGTGTTTTCACTAGTTAAGTTCAATCCTCTAAACAAATTCTTTGAGTAAATCACCATTGTGCTTGCTTCGTTACTCGTGATACAATATAGGAGCGGTGGCACTTCAATACTTATGCAGAATTCTCTCAGATCTGTAGTATATCATAGTGTGCATAGTTAAAAATAAGTTAGTATATCATAGTGTGCATAGTTAAAATATAGGAGCGGTGGCACTTCAATACATTGGTATTTTATTTTATCCATGTTAGTTTCTATAGTGTGGTAATATCACTAACGTTTACAAACTATACATGGACTTTTGCAGCTGAATGGCTAAGGGTTCCAGTCCAGGGAATCAAAAGGTACTATGGGATGCAATCGTTCTATAAGGATAGTTTGTCCTTGAAAATTAATTATAAATGATACCATCGCCTAAAAAGTAAAAGCTAAATTGCGAGTGCTTCCAGAAACCCATTCTTGTTTCCTGATAATCTCTTTTTTCAATATGTAGCGACTTCAAAACTATATATTCGGTAAGTAGGGACACTACTTTTGATCTTTATCTATACATAGATTCCTAAATAAAAGTTATTGTTTTTTTTCTACAATGGTTAACAAATACTTGTTTCCCAAATGCAGACAGCAAAGAGAAGCCAATAGCCAATTCCTTCTTAGGTAACTGCATAATAGAGTATTTCATCTTCATTATTATTTAACCTTAAAATTTAATGTGAAGTGAAGCAAGTATACACATTAGTCTCTCCAAAAAATTCAAAAAATTCACTGATGTAAGTTTTAATTACTAAGGTAGAAGAAATTATCTATCTATCAATAATTGGTCTATCGGATGGTGTTGCTGATATTTGTTTTATTCATTGGTGTAGCTTCAGAAAAATTGGACGCATTTGCATTTCTTGCGTGCAATTGGGACTGCATTGTCCATGAGAGCAGGTATAGCAACAGATACAGTAGCTGCTTTATTGTTTTGCGTACTTCCGCATCCTGGTTTGCTTTATCCCCACCAAGACAAGTTGAAGCTCAACTTCAGCAAGTAGGTCAGGTAGTGGATCAGTGGATGAAGTCCTCAAACAGCCTCTATACAACAGTCTGTATTGCTAGTTCGACAGCTTCAAAAGATAAATTACTAAAACTCATGTATAGGAGCACATCTAAGATGGTGAATCCTTGTAAATATAATATTTTCTCAAGGTAATAGAATTGTTCATTTTTTTTGATGCATTATTTGTAGTGGTGAAATTCACAACCACATGGTGAATGGTCCATATTTTATTTTTTTTTACGTTTGGAAAGATAACGGTTTATTTAATACAGGCTCAGAAACTAATGTCTAATGGTAACAAATACATCAAAATTTTTAACAAATACTGATGTGTAAGACCTAAATATACATCAATATTAATGTGGCAAAACTGATGTCTAACACAGAGATATACATCACGTTTTTTCTGCAATATCTGATGTTTAAGAAACAAATAGAAATCAATTTTTATTTATAAAATCTGATGTCTAAAATCAAAATAGACATCGGACCAAAGTGATGTCTAAGAGAAGAATAGACATCCTAATTTAAGTTATAACCGATGTGTATGTTAAGTTCAGACATCAGTTTCTGGCCGATGTCTAAGATAGACATCACCGACTAAGACATCGGTTGGCAAACAACATAGACATCGGCCAGAAACCGATGTCTATTGACCATTTTCTTGTAGTGAATTTATTTATCATTTAATAATTTTTTCCCAATTAAAACTACCCAAAAACTGAAGAAAGAATAAAAATGATGAATTTTTACTTTAGTTCTATTCAACATAGTAATATAATTAAAATAAGAGAAACTACTAAAATTAAAATTAAAGTATAGACAAAAATCAAATAAACCTACTCAACTAAGAATTAAAGTTACGAATTTTTACATCGAGAATTCTAGTAAACTTAAAAAAACAAACTCATATTTGATTTATATTATAATAATTAATTATTTTAATATAAGATATAACGGTTCTCATACATCTCTTTTTAAATCATGGGTTCTTATTGATTTGGCGGTGGAGGGACCAAAGTTTTGGATAAGATTCATCTTTTGACTTTAGAAAACAAATTCAAATTTAAATTCAGATTAAAATCCAAACTTTCATTTTCAGTAAAATTCAATTAGCACAGATACCCATATTATTTTTACATCCATAATATATTTTCATATAAAAATGATATGATACAAAATTTAAATTTTAGTACTTAAACTTTTACTAACTTATATCACGTATCATGCTAAGTGGCACAATTATTCTTTTCTTTTTTGTATATTTTATTTTTTAAAGATTTATTTTTGTTATAAATATTTTAATTATAATCAATTTTAAAATACTTAATCCCATATTTTAAGATAAATAGGCCTAGAGATGTATCTAATTAAATAGTTGGATGCATTTTAAATAGTTTAATTATAATAAGGAGAAAATTTTATTAGAAAATGTAATGTGTTTTAACTAAAAAAGTTAATTATTTGTAAATATGTGCTGTTATTATTTAATAATAATATTTTTTTTTATAAATAAGTAAGAGTAATTAAGTAAAAACACGTTGTATCAAAAAACTGGTACCCTACTAACCAACCAAACTTTTAATCTTTCGGCTATTATATTATAGTATAGATAGATAGTTTATAACCCGTGCAATGCACAACGCTTTTTTTTAATATTTATAATTATATTAATTTCATGTTATTAGTTTTAGATTTTATTTATTAGATTTTATACATTCAATACATTAGTTATGTTGTATTTTGAGTTCTAAAAATCAGATTTAAAAACAAATTTACACCCCACATAAAACTCACAAAATGATCTTTAATTTAGTGATAGTTTAACAAATAAAATCCAATTAAAATTACCCTGAAATTGAAGAAAGAATATGTTAGGCCGATTACACAATATATAATCAATATAAGTATGATAATAAATAAAGAACACTGTTTATGAATCAACAACTGAATTATATAAATAACTCTTCTCTTTGTGATGTAAAATATCACAGAGAGCTGCTAGGTTACAAGAATAATGTTTTCAATAATCGCATCCCTTTTAGGGTTAACCTATCTGTGTTTATATAGTACACAGCTACATAGAATCAATCTCTAATTGATATTCCTATAAATTAGCTATACAATTTATATCAAATTAGGATTGCTTCTGTCTTCTGTTCCGTTTCCTTATTTGTCTCAATATATTTTGCTTCTTTCCATCTTCAAGATATATTGCTTCTAGAATCTTCAATGTTAGCACCGACAGCTTTAGCAAACTCTCACCCCGTCAGACTTTATTAAACTCTGACTGGCTTCTAGTAAACTCTGATGAATACCTGTTGCTTAAACACTGATAAACACTCATCAGCAATTGTATCTAACAATCTCCCCCAACTTGTGCATAATAAAAATGTACAAGTTAAAAGATAATTGATGATGTCAAAACATATAACAAATGCAGTGTTTATAACATATCAGAGTTTAACTTTTACTTAGAACAGAAAACTTTAAAAACTTACAGTCAGACTTTACTTAATCTCTTCAATATCAGGCACTATCCTGAGATAGTCAATAAGCAGCCTCCTTTCAGCTTTTGCTAGCTCATCCACCATGATTTCTTTCAACTCCTTAAGCTCTGGATCACTTTCTCTAGTCTGGTAGATGGCAGCTCTTAGAGAATAAATGATGTTCTTCCTCATTTCATTCCCTAGCCGGATAAAATATGATTTGTCTGACTCTAGATTGAATTCCAAGACCTTTATACCCAGTGCAGTATTGAACTTGGCACTGTTTCTCTTCATTTCAACAATCTTTCCATAAGCATCTCTGTACTTAGGAATGTATACACTTGAAACCCCTCCTCCAAGAAGAACTTTGGATTTCATCATTCTTTCTTTCAGAACTAGAGCAGCATCATGAGTACTTCTATTTTTTATTTTGAGAAGATATAGAACATACTCAAGCTTTTCCCATAGTTTCAATTGAACATCAGCTTCTCCTATTCTGTATACTCTTTCATCAGACATAAAGTATAACAGTACCTCTTTCTTTAACCCTCTATGATAAACCATCTGAACAGACTCTAGTTTATCAAGGCTCTCTTGAGATACCCCAACACCAGGTTCTGCCAGTGATGAATGGTCAAAAGGACTGTTATTGATTCTCTTTTCTCTGTGTGAACCCAATCCAGATTTATCATAAGATTGCTTTCCATGTACTGTTCTGGTTTGAGAAAAGTTCACAGCTTCTAGATTCAGAGTTTCAGAAAGTACAGGTCTTAAGAAACCTTGGAGTTGTGGAGCTAGCTGAGTTTGTACAACTTGAGCATTGTCAGAGGTTGTCACAACTTTAGTAGAAATATCAACATGAGCAACGTCAGAGGTTGATTTATTTGGCCTTGATTCAACTTGAGCAACGTTAGAGGTTGAATAATTCTTCTTTGGTAACTGTCCTTCTTCTACCAGTATACCTTTTCCTTTATCAGACTTTGCAATCATAGGCCTCCTTGTGTATTGTAAACTCTGTTGAGAGTTCACATTTTCTTTAATAGAAATTCCCAGTTCCTTTTTCCTAGGAGCCTTGGCCTTTTTCTTGTAAGTACCAGCTTCAATCTTTTTCTGGTGTTCTTCAGCAAGAAGCTTCATCTCAATATCCATATCTTCCATTGTGACTTGACCATCATGTTCTTCTAAAAACAACTTAGCAGCAATCTCTTCATCAGTAGTTGGATTTTCTGAAATCACTAGACTCTTAAGTCTTGAAGAAGATTGACCACCAGAGTGTTTTCTTTCAGAGTATGTCTGTCTAGCAGAGTTTGACCGAAGTCTCCCTTGCTCTTGAGAAGATTTTGACCTTCTTTCTGCGCCTCTGCTTCCACCATCATTAGAATCATCCCTCAGTCTCAAGGTTGGAGTCCTTTTGCATTTGTCTTTATGTACTCTCTCCCCCCTTTTGACATCATCAGGAATAAAAACTGATGTCAGCAACTCTAGTGAAGTAGAAATCAAATCAATCTTAGTAGATATTGCAGCTTGATTGCTTTCAACATTGGTAAGCCTCTTCTTGATTTCTTCTTGATCCTTGATCAGAGATGAGAATCTAGCTCTATCTTTCTTCAAAGCTAATTCCTTAAGAGCAATATCATTACTTAATCCAAGAACAACTTTGTTTGTCTCATCAAAGCGATTGTGCAATGACTTGACTTGAACAATGGTCGCCTTAAAATGAGTTAACAGCTCAGGATTAGAAATCTCTTCAGCCGACTTATGTACAAAATCCGCAGCCCTTTGTGTAGAGAAAATGCAGTCTGCTCCTGACCAATTAGCATAATGCATTTCTCTGAAATGAGCTTCAGTTGCATTTTGGTTTTCTTTGATAGACTCTGCTGTAGGATCCCTTAGAAAAGGTATTGACTCATGACTATCAGAGTTTGAAAGTCCAGCATTGATCCCAGAGTTTGCATGATCAGAGTTTACAGATGTGTGATCAGCATTATCAAAATCAACTCTAGCTTCATTGACATTTTCTGCTATCTGCTCTGCAATTTCTTCACCAACATTGTATGCAGTAGCCTCATCAGTTATCTGTTCAGCTTCAGGAATCTCAGAGTTTGCAGTTATAAAAACCTCTGTTTCAACAGGAACAGACTCTGCAACAATTTCCTCTGTTTGTACAGTAGCCTCTTTCAAAGTCTCTGCCATAGCTTCATCCAATTTCTCTATAGCAGCTTCATTTACCTGATCAACCTCCTCACCCAGTTCAGGAATTTGATTAGTAACGGAGAGATTCTCTGTGTGAGTAGCAAGGGACTCTTCAATAACCAGGGTGGGTTGATCAGTTGCCACTTCCTCAGTATCACAGACACTGATACTAGGATGTGCTTCAAGAATATTAGCAATATCAAAATCAGCAAATAAATTATCTTGCTCAAAAATTTCAGCCTCTGTTTCAGCATTTGCCATTTCAGGCACAGTGGCTGCTTCAACATCTTCAGTAGCCTCCTGAATAATAACCTCAGGAGCTTCATTATCCACAAAGACTCTGTCCTCATTATCAGCATTTGCAGCAGACTCCTGAATAACAATTTCTGGAGCTTCAGCCTGGACAGCATCAGTTGCTGGTGTAGATTCATCCAAATTATCAAAAAGATAATTGGCTACTAATCTTCGTTTTCTCTGATGAAGAGGTTCATCATCAACATCAGCTTCATCATCAGTTTTTGATCGATTTGCTCTTCTTTTCTTAGAATGACCAACACCCTTTGGCACAGAAATCTTGGACACTCCTACTTCAGTAGCTGGTCTAACAGACTTTGCAGGTTTGAAACCAACATGCTTAGTCCTACCACTGGATTTATGTGGGACAGATGTAGATGGAGGAAGTTCTGTTTGTAAAGGTTCTGATTGTGGTTCTGAGTGAGAAGAAGTTTGTGTTTGTGGATGAATTTGAGCATTTACAAACTGTTGCACAGAAGCAGGTAGCAACAAATCTCCAACAACCCCTTTCTTAACATCCTCGTTGATAAGATCAGAGAATATCCTCTTGTGTAATTTAAAACAAGAGATAACATCTTCATCAACTAGTTCTACCCCTTCAACACAAGCAGAGAATAAAATCTGACAAAATCTAGAAAAGTACACTACCCCTCTATTCTCTGTCACTTTCTCCCCTAAATTATTTAAGACAAGTCTTGCAAAATCAAAATGATTATCATATAAAAGAGAATACCCGATTTGCAGACTGTCCGTAGGAATAGCATCCCAGTTGGTGCATTTCTTCCCGAACGTTCTCGTTATGCAGTCAAAGAAGAAGCTCCACTCCTTCCGCAAGAACGGTCGCTTCAACTGTCCAATTTTTGTCAAGGGCCCAGAATACCCAATCTCTCTCATCATCCTTAGTAGATCAATATCACCCATTCCAATAGTATATGAAGAAAACTCAAGAAACCCCATAGCAGTTCGAATGGTACCAGAAGTAATTACATACTCTGCTTCTTGAAATTCAAAGATTATAGATGGGTTGCCAGAGTCACCACCATCATCATACATACCCGTTTCCCAAAAGGCCTTAATTTGCGAACCATAAAGTGTTGTTGGTTCGACTAGAGCATGCCCAATTGCTGATTGAGCAAGAAATTCCTGCATCATATGAAACGCCTCTGGTGCATTGGCAGTGTTTAGTGGTGCTGCATAATTATTAGGAACAAACTCCAACCCAGAGGAAACAAACGTTGTAGTCGCCATTAGTAAGATTTGAAAGAGTAACAAAGAAACAGATTCAAAAGCTTGAAAGAGTTTGAAAGTAAAAAAGTGTTTGTGAATATGTGTGTGTGTGACAATAGATGTGAATTGGAGTAAGATGTGAAAGGTTGAGACGTATGTGTGTGTATTGTTTAAATATGAAAATCAAAATTAAAAACTGAACAGTTTTTAATCATTAATACACAACTGTCTTACTCCGTTAACTGTGTGAGTGGGACACGTGGCACACATGCAATGACTGACAGCAGTAATTGACAGTTTCCAATGCGCATGCGCAGTAAAAACAGCAATAATTACCGCCCTTTACACTTTCCTAGACAAACAAGCTTTTCTCTGTTTTAATACAAATTAGAACCGTTACCAATCATACACTTTTGTTTTCAAGAATGTTTTCTCAAAAATTGTTAACTGTCTGAAACAAATAATTAATTTTAATCATCAGAGATTAAAATAAAATTACCTCAGTGTAGAGTACACAGTCCATCAGTGTTTACCAATCCTCCTTCTTTATTCATAATCTCTTTTCTCGCAATGCACAGTTGTGAAAAATTGTGTGTGAATAACAGAGTTTAATGAATATTAATATTTAGAGCATCTCAAAGTGCATAAAAATCCACACAATAAATCAGTAAAAACTAGTTGTCCAAACTCTCATGTATAAAATTCAATCTGATTTTATCTAAACTCTGTACTATAAAATTTATTATTTTCACCCCCTTCGATTTTTTTTTTTTTTTTTTAATTTTTCCAGTAATCAGTGGTTGGCACTAGTCACCAAAAATCAAGGATTTTAGCCCTTATTTCATACAATAAGTTCCTGGATCTTCCTAGGCACAACATGATCTCAAAGGAATTTGTGCACTTTTTGGCATCTTTTGATTTGAGGGTGAAATATTTGCAACTAATTATCAGAGTTTAGACTTTTCATCAGGTAATACAAGTAATTTATGAGAGAAAGTGCAACCAGCTAATACAGACTTGGTGTATAGGATCAATAAACTAAGAGATGCTATAAATATAGAGACAGTATCATGCTGTGTAAAATTACTGCACATTTTGAGATCAGATCATATATTACTCAGAAAGATTCATGATTACTTACTGAGAATCATGCTTCATACAGGTTTCTTCATCAGTCCTTATGTTTCGGACAATATCACAATCAGAGTTTAACATCAGAGATTAACTTCAGACTTTAACCGACAGAGTATGACTGACACTTTATGACTAACAGAGTTTACTATCAGAGTTTAACATACTGGTGCTAATAACAGTTAACACATGCAAAGAATCATGAGCATAAAATCAATCATGTATAGATTTTGAATCATCTCTAGTCAAAACCAGAGACCATTCCAAGTTCATTTACCAGTCTTGTAAAGGTAGCTTCACTCAAAGGTTTGGTGAAGATATCTGCAAGCTGTTGGTCTGTAGACACAAAATGAAGCTCAATATCTCCTTCTTCCACATGTTCCCTGATAAAATGATACCTTATGCTGATGTGCTTGGTCATGGAATGCTGTACTGGATTACCTATCATAGCAATAGCACTTTGATTATCACAGTAAATAGGTATTTTAGAGTACCTTAATCCATAGTCCAGCAATTGATTCTTCATCCATAAAATCTGTGCACAACAGCTACCAGCAGCTATATACTCATCTTCTGCTGTGGATGTGGAAATTGATTTCTGTTTCTTGCTGTACCAAGAAACTAATCTGTCACCTAGAAATTGAGAGCTTCCACTTGTGCTTTTTCTGTCTATCTTACATCCTGCAAAATCTGCATCAGAGTAACCAATTAATTTAAACTCTGATTCTCTAGGGTACCACAAACCAAGGGTTATGGTTCCTTTGAGATATTTGAAAATTCTTTTCACAGCTGTTAGATGTGGCTCTCTGGGGTCTGCTTGAAATCTTGCACAAAGACATGTTGCATACATGATATCTGGTCTACTTGCAGTGAGATAAAGAAGAGACCCTATCATTCCTCTATAGTTTGTCATATCTACTGAGGCTCCTGTGTCTTTGTCTAGCTTTGTTGCAGTAGCCATGGGGGTTGTAGCAGATGAACTATCAAGCATACCAAATTTCTTGAGAAGATTTCTGGTATATTTTGCTTGATTGATAAAAATCCCATCATCTGTTTGCTTTACTTGTAAGCCTGGAACCTACAAATTGACAACCTTGTCCGGCGACTCGATCAAAAACACCTGGCACGCCTCGCGACTACGCAGGTACTACCAGTAAGCTTCGCCCGGCTTAGAGGAACGTCAGCAACTACAAGGTGTTGGCCCCCCAAGTTCTTATTTCATATTGTATTTCCATTCACCCGAAAAAGCATGTATAATTGAACTAGTTTATCAATAAAGTTATATGTTTGTTATTCCAACTTTTATGCCAGTCTTATTCTGTAGTATAAGCGAGAATTACAGCAAGTCAGACATTTATCTAGGGACGACCGAATAAGATAAATGTTACAAGACTTTTCTCTAAAACAAACATTTTATAAATTGGGTGACTGACTAAACAGGGACACCCGAATTCATCCATGTTTAGGGAGCCCAGACTATGCTAAGGCGAAATTTGAAGCCGAAGAAGCATAAATTCGATTAAATATGTTAAGGCAAAATTCGAAGCCGAAGAAACATTAAATTCGTTTAATTATGTTAAGGCGAAATTCGAAGCCGAAGAAACATAAATTCATTCAAATTATGTTAAGGCGAATTTAAAGCCGAAGAAACATTAAATTCGTTTAATTATGTTAAGGCAAAATTCGAAGCCGAAGAAACATAAATTCGATTAATTATGTTAAGGCGAAATTCGAAGCCGAAGAAACACTAAATTTGTTTAATTATGTTAAGGCGAAATTCGAAGCCGAAGAAACATAAATTCATTCAAATTATGTTAAGGCGAATTTAAAGCCGAGAAAACTGTTTTGATTATGTCAAGGCAAAAGTTAGAAGCCGAAGAGACATAAATAAATGACTAGGACATTGAAAATAAATCGAAAATGCATTAAAAGTTAAATGCCCGAAGGCTTAGTACTTTACAACAATTGAAAATAAAATCCTATTCGGACAGTTCATCGTCTTCACCGGAAGAAACGACTTGGGGTTCATCATCATCTGGGCGACCTACGGGGTCGGTGAAGCCAGGCTCGACCAATGGGAGATAATCGAAGCCCATAGCAGCAACCCTTTTCACGACTTCGTCGTGGCCCATCTGATAACAACGCTCCTCAGCGTTCAACCTTAGTTTGGTCTCCTTTCGGGACAGCTTCCTTGCGGCCTTTAAAGAAAGGTTGCACTTGGTAAGCCGAGCCCGAAGAGTGTCATTGTCCTTCTACATAGCCTCCTGATCAGCCTTCAGCGCCTTGGCTTGGCCCTCCAGCCTCTCCAGGTCTCCGCCAGCCAGGCGAAGCTCCTCCTCAACTTTGACAGCCCGAGACTCCATCTCCTGGAACTGGGCGAAGCTACTTTGCATATCCTTCACTTTATCAGTGATGATAGCAGCCATCGGAGTCGCCTGCAACAGAAAAATAATAGTCGGTTAAAGACTGAAAGAACAAGAAAATTAATAAACAAAAGGTTATGCATACTTTGGAAAGAAATCCCAGAAGCTCGGCGCGGTCATCAATAATGCTCAACTGATCGTACGTAGGGCGATCAACCGGGAGCACCAAATCCCGACACAAGTCCGGGGCGATCTCCTTGACCGCCTTTGGGTCGGATGTGGCGACCGAATCTGTCTCCAACATCGCCCATTGAGGGACGTAGGTCTTGATGGCGTCCCCCTTTCGCGCCCTCTTCCTGGAGGAAGGAGATGGAGGCGCCCCCCCCCCCAGTCTGGTCGACATGGGGATGAGGAGAAGACGGAGCGAATTGGTCGGGAGCCCGTTGCTCGCCTTCCTTCTGAGCAGCACTCGACGAACCCCTCGCCTGGGCCTCCTGTTCGGCCTGGAACTTGGCCCGTTTCCGTTCAATAATTGCCTGGCGAGAAGACACTGCAAAGGAAACACAAAAGAGTTAGATGATGTATTTATTGAAAAAAATATATATAAAGAAAAGAAAGCAGAGAAAGTGTAGGGGTCGGAGCATGTTAACATTACCCCATAGGGCGAAAAGCCACTGTTTGTCCCGAAGATCCTCTAGAGGAATTCGGTCCATTTCGAACTGACATAGTCGTTCGTATTTGTGCATTTCGCCGCCCGACAACGTAGGTTTCACCACCTGAACGGTAGGATCAACCACGTGCCACTGGGACACGGTCGCAATCTTCGGGCCCGAAATGTAGCACCATTTATCATGGCTCCTTGTTATTTGAATTGGTCTCCACCCATTCCGCCCTGTTGGTTTGACAGGCGAAGGTGTAGAAACCCTTACTCTTACCATTTTTTCTGAAATCATGATGATGCCAGAATAATTGGGGGGTCGGGTTGACATTGGCGGCGAGGCACCGGCATTGGAAGCCATTTATGTGCAAGAACCCGTTCGGGTCCATCTGACCCAAAGCAATTCCTATCTGGGCGAATAGTTTCTTCATCAAAGGCAGCATCGGAACCCGGAAGCCGCACTTCAGGGCCGCTTCGGAGATGCCCGTAGCTACACTCCCGTAACCCTTCGGCACGGGCGGATTGTGCCATATCCGATCATCCGCCCTTGGCATGTATGTATGCCACGCTCCGGACGGAATCTCGTGTTCTTTCGCCAACCGGGCCACCCGCTCTTTAGAGAGTTGTGTGGGGTGATTCGCCGCGGGATATTCGCCCACGTGGAAGAAATGAGATCTCTCCGGGGATACGGATCCCGAAGACTGCGCAGATTCGGAAGACGACCGATCCATAATTTCTGCATCGAGGAATGTAGAGATTAGCCGTGTACTCGGAACAAATTTTGGAAAAAGAGGAAAAGGAAAACAAAAAGACCGAGTACAGAGGACCCATGGATCGGTCGGGGGAATTACTAGCGTCTAAGCCAAGGGAAATGAGGGGCTCCTAAATACATTTAGGTTACTCCGAAGACTGTTCTAGGGACAAGCTTATCCCGAAGACTGTTCTAGGGATAAGCTCATCCCGAGGATTGTTCTAAAGGCAAAAGTTATCTACAGGTATATCTAGAGGCATGCATACACTCCTAAGCAAAGGATTATAGACATAAATACTATAAGAACATAATGCACAATTACACTTTCTAGTAAACATCCATTTTACATAATAAGATTAAGCAGTTCGAGAGACTTACTTGTGATGAAGACGGGAGAGAGACTTGAATTTAAGGCAAGAGAGAACGTTGACGTTGTTCACGGCTGGATTCAGGGAAATATCAGGAGTATGTTTCTCGAGAGTGTTGTGAAGAATTTTGGGGGGGGGGGAATGGATACTTATACGATATTACAGTGATGTTTGGACAGAGAAAAGCAAACGTTACACATTCAACGACAGGATTGAGGACGTTTCAAATTCAAGGGTTGGGATTCAGCGCAGGTTTCGAAATGTGACAGTTGTCATCATTAATACGACACATTTCTCTAGATGACGTGTCATAAAGATAAGTACGAAGCTTGTTGAGGGTTATCCCGAGAAGGAGTAAATGCTAGGACTCCGAACGGATTGGGCGTCCGATCAAAGTCCGGGGACATGTTGGGGGACCAACAGTAATTGAACCGAATAGTAACTGGGTCGAAGCATAAGTCTGAATAGGTCCATTGGGCAAGACAGGCCTTTTACCTTCAGTCCACTAACACACGACCGTTGTGGGAAGACTCGGTCTCCCGCTTCTTCAGGCGAGTAAAGCGGACAACACCGACGGCGAGTGACTCCGAGGATTTCGGGCGACCGTTGCCGATTGTGCTTATAAAAGCACACATCAGGTTTCGTTGAGAAGTTAATACTTATTCCATACTTACAAGCACTTGCACGTTCAATTAAAACTCACCGGAACCTTTTAACTTACTCTCACACCGGAGGTGAATCGGGGGTCAAACCCCTCGCATTCTTCTCTATTTGCAGGTGAACCTGAAGAGACATTCGGAGTCTGACCCGACAAAAATCTGGTTCCAACACTACGCATCTTCTCCCTAATAGGGAGGACTCTAGCTAATGCATTCCGAGGAATGTATGCCTCCCAACATGAAGTCATATTCATATGCATCTTCTCCCTAACAGGGAGGATTCCAGCTTATGTATTCCAAGGAAAGTATGCCTCCTACCAAGAAGTCATATTTCTATGCATCTTCTTGGTGAGCTTTCCGGAAGTACGGATAAGCACCCCGGAAGTACGAGTTTACCAAGGCATCCAAGCTTATGCATTCCAAGGAAGGTATGCCTCATAACAGGAAGTCATATTCCTATGCATCTTCTCCCTAACAGGGAGGACTCCAGCTAATGCATTCCGAGGAAGGTATGCCTCCTAACAGGAAGTCATATTTCTATGCATCTTCTCCCTAACAGGGAGGACTCTAGCTAATGCATTCCGAGGAAGGTATGCCTCATAACAGGAAGTCATATTCCTATGCATCTTCTCCCTAACAGGGAGGACTCCAGCTAATGCATTCCGAGGAAGGTATGCTTCCTAACAGGAAGTCATATTCCTATGCATCTTCTCCCTAACAGGGAGGACTCCAGCTTATGCATTCCAAGGAAAGTATGCCTCCTACCAGGAAGTCATATTCCTATGCATCTTCTTGGTGAGCTCTCCAGAAGTACGGATAATCACCCCGGAAGTACGGGTTTACCAAGGTACTCCAAGCAACACCTTCCACAAAGAAGGGCCTTCAAATTAATTCCAAGCAACACCTTTATCAAATTAAGGCCTTCAAAAAAAATTCAAACAACACCTTCCGCAAAGAAGGGCCTTCAAAATAATTCCAAGCAACACCTTCCGCAATGAAGGGTCTTCAAAAATATTCCAAGCAACACCTTCATAAAGAAGGGCCTTCAAAAATAATTCAAGCAATACCCTCCGCAAATAAGGGTCTGCAAAAATATCACACAGAGACAACCATATAATCTAAGAGTGTTGAATGTTTACAAGTAAATGTATGATGGACATGATGCACATGATGATATGAATGAATGTATGATGCGAATGATGCACATGATGATTAATGAATGCATGATACAAATAATGTAGGGCCTTCAAAACAAGATTACCCCGAAGAGCCTTCAAAAGACCATCACCACGTAGTGCCTTCAAACTAAATCAACCTGAAAGACCTTCAGAAGACGATTAACCCGTTGGGTCTTCAAAAATATCATCATCTTCAAAAGAGGGTTTTCTAAAACATTATCCTTCTCGAAAGAGGGTCTTCAAAAATATTATTCTCATCAAAAGAGGGTCTTCAAAAATATTATTCTCGTCTAAAGAGGGTCTTCAAAAATATTATCCTCCTCGAAAGAGGGTCTTCAAAAATATTATCCTCTTTGGAAAAAGTTTTTTTAAAAATATTATCTTTCTTGGAAAAGGGTCTTCAAAAATATTATCTTCCTTGAAATAGAGTCTTCAAAAATATTATCCTTCTCGAAAGAGGGTATTCAAAAATATTATCCTTCTTGGAAGAGGGTCTTCAAAAATATTATCCTACTCGTAATAGGGTCTTCAAAAATATTATCCTCCTTGGAAAAGAGAGATTTCGAAAACATAACCCTTCTCAGATAAGGACCTTCCACACTTATTTTTGTCCATGCACGAGCTAGTGAAGTAATCAAATCATGTGTTGCGAATATTGCATCACAATTCTTTAACATCTCCATGATTCAGATTTTGTCTAGATCTGTTTTTTTACCTTTTTGGCCCTGTAAACGATATTTTCTTGGAAAACACAAAACATGAAAGTTGTAGGAAACGAAAAGATATTTCCGATGATATATGGCTCGTCAGAAACGGACTTATAACGAATCGGGAATCAAATAAAACGTCTGCTGATTAACTTCTCAATACTGAAAAACGGGATCTGATTATTATGTTTTGTGATTTCGAGAATAGATCGAAACATAATCTCAGAAAACACCAAGAACGAAAGTTGTAGGAAATCGCAAAAGCTTTCCGGATCATAAAAAATCATCAAAATCTGACATGTATTAAATTTACTACGAATTTTATAAGATAATTTATTTGTACGGAAAAAATCATAAGAAAACTTATCTTAATTTTGAATAGAACCACGAACCACCGCCTCCATCGTTCTGCTCCTCCATTAAAGCCGCTCCAGATCCGATAAAACCCCCCTTGTGCATGATGTAGATGATTTGATTGTCCTTTTTCAACTTAGAATTAAAGTATATACCAAGAATCAAATAAATCTACTAAACTTAGAATTCGAAGTTACAAATTTTTATATAGAGAATTGTAGTCAACTTAGAAACCTATTCATATTTGATTTATATTATTAAAATAATTTTTTTAATATTTAATTTAACGGTTCTCATTCATTTATTTTAAAATCAACGATTCTTATTGATTTGGCGATACATGACCAAATTTTTGAATAATATCCCTCTTACACTTATTATATATAAGGATTTAATGAGTTAAACATGAAGATTAAAAAAAAATGTAAATTAATGAAAAAAGGTGAAATAAATGAAATAAATTGGTTAAAACAATGAATATTTAGTATATAAAGTGGTTATAGTGAAGGAAATGAGTGAATTTTGTTGACTTTTATATTATAAAATTTTACTATTTTTGAAAAATTTCGGAATGTAAAAATTAAGAAGGACATCCAAAAAAAAAGTGTAACGAAATGAGTGGAACGGAACAAATATCAAATATAACAACAAATTTAAATTAATAAAATCAAAAACGAAATCAAGCTATTATACCTTCCATGGAATTTTTCTGAAAATCACTAATAAATATTTTAAGCAATTTTGTAATAAAATCAAATATATCCAAAGTAATTTAACAGTAAAATTTTAAATCTGAAACTAAACCACTTGTTCGATTTTTAAGTGTTAGCTATATAAAATTTAAACAATATACAACTATGAAACCCGGTCAAATATATTTAATATTTATATCATATTTATTTAATTTTCTATATTATTTATGTGGATAGGGCCCTATATTTAGACGTGTATTTTATTTACCTACGTGGAGAATCTATTTTGTCGGGTTTACGTGTCTTGGCTTGGTCAAAGCCATTCATGGAGCTATAGTTGTAAATCCAGCTCCGTGATATTTTGTCATAGTTTAGAACTTTAGATTGGCAATATTGTACCGATTTCTTGTTTATATGGAAACTGAGACCGACGCAATTCCCATGTTAACAGGGGTAGACGGGTAGTGTATTAATTAATATGCCGTAAATTCCTTCTGTTATTTTATAATATCAGAATGAAAATCGAACGTTAGACTTAGACCTATAATAGTACTTTCTTATTAGAGAAAAATGTCCCTAAGTACGTAATTACGTAAGTACATAGTACATTTTAATAATATAATTGTAACGTACTTATGAGCATCAAACTCTTTTTATTATATAATCTATAATTGAGAAACAACAGTAGTTGAAAAGATAGTAATCAGTGCACATAGACAAGATTGAGCTGTGAAACTACACTGAAGGTACTAATTCTTCCATATTTGTATTCTATGTTCTTGTAAACATGCTATACACTTTCTTCGTAATTAGTTCTATATACAATACAAGAATGTGATCAATACAAGAAACAAGGTTTCCAGGACTAGAACTAGTATGACTTGGACATGGGAAAATCTCAAGTGTTTGATTTCTTGTCTTTTTTTCCTGAAAGAATCATTGAAATCTGGAGACCTCTGCTGAAAGCTTGATTAAAGAGCAGCCTAATTTGGAATTCCGATACAAACGGGAACCAGGATAATATAACTATTGGCATGAATATCACCAAAGACATCATGCATTCATATGCCCTGGCCAACTCCATTAAGGAATTCCAGAACCCTATACCTTTCAAAGCAGGCCTGCATGCTTGGCCGATCAAGAGAAAGGCCCAGCCAGTGGGTGCGAAAGCAAGGAGAGCAGCAAAGATGTCGGTAATGGTGAGCCCGCATACAAGAAATAAGATAGTCATAACCGTTACAAATCCAAAGAACAAAAGCACCTTGACAATCCTGAACATGAGCTGAAAGTCGGTACCAAATTTCCGTCTGCCCATCGATAGCAGCTGGAGATAAGAAACACCAGTGGCACGTCACTTGGTAATGCACATGACTACTACTATACAAAAGAGTACTGCAGAAACACTATTCACATTTAAATGGTTTGTCAATAATCTTACCTTTAATACCAGAAGGATTGTTGCCATGACGAACCAAGAAAGACCATAAACCTACAAATATTTGTGTTGGTCAACTCGTTGATTAACAGTTGAATACTGAAATCCTGTGAAACAAACACTTACAGCTATATTCTTGCTTTCACGAGCAATGTCAAGATGATAGACGATGCCATATTGGTAAATAAAGAATCGAAATGCAAGGATTATCTCAAGCAATCTACTCCTTAGGTTTGTGCTTTTTAAGTGCTCTTGTTCTCCATCCCACCAGGACTCCCAGCTTTTATCCGGAGCAATACCGATACCACCCCGATTCCCCATCCACCTCTTCCAGTCTGCCCAATCATCCACTGTTTTCTGCCAGTCAAATCCTGATGGATTGAATACAAACGGAGCAAACAACCAGGATCCCACCAGGAACCACATTGAGAGAGTAACAAACAAGTTTAGACTTGAACTACGATACGATTCCCCATAGACTCGATAAATAATCAGCAATATAGCCATCTCCAACCCTTTCACGAAATGACTGCGTGAGTACAGCCTGTAATTATCGGCAAATTTTGCATGGAAGACGACAAACCCGCGGCCTGTTGCTCGATACTTAGAGCCTCCATGCAGAATTGTTCTACCATAGTAATGGGCTTTCGTCCCAAGCTGGAAAGTAAAGAAAACAGAGGCCAACTGTAGCTGCATTATTATGAAATCACCAACAGCAGTGCGAAACCCTCTTTCCAGACCAATTTCCATGACCATAGGTAGCACAAGTAACAACCCCAGCTGATAAACAGACTGCGGGGCCAAAGCCTCTTCCAGAGATTTGTTTATATGAAGATCTGGATTGTTAATAATACGCTTTTCCAACCCACTTAGCACCATGTAAAGACGTCCATACAAAAACACGTATACTATAAGCACAGTGACCTGAAAACATGAATTTCAAATCAAACACAAAATCACATTTTCATTGTATAAAATTGATAGCCAAATGTATTATTATTATTATCATTACCAAAATAAAGTGCAAACTGAAAAATGAGTGTAAAGTAACCAACCCATCTAAACCATAAGGTATTAGAGGAAAGCCCTAACTGGATCACATATTATAAAACATTCCGCCTCAATCGTACAACTGAACAGACTTGCAGCAGACCGAAACAGAGAGATAGACAAATAGACAAATAATATAAATTAAACAGATGGGGTGGGAGGACTCGAATACGAGACTCCTACTAAATCGAGCTCTAATTCCATGTTAAGTACAACTCATCTAAAACCTTAAGGTACTAGACGAAGACCCCAACTGGATCACATGCTACTCAAAAATAAGAAGCTTAGCACAAAAAAAGTCCTAAAAACCCCCCAAGAAGCTTAATATTAAGGGACAGCTAGCTCGTGAAGAGAAATAGATATACACAAGTCAGGTATGCGAATAAGCATCATAAGAAGACCACTAAACATGGATACAGAAGACACTAAAAGGAAATATAGAATCACAAGCAGAAGCCATACTCTTAACGTTTTGGAGCAGTGAAGCTAGAAGACTCATTGACTAATTACATTGTAAGAAACGGTTAGGCATTGTTGAATAATGATACAAATTGAGCTACTAAATCATTTGCATTGGAAATATACCATGCTGCTAAAGTAGAAACCAACAGTGGTGAAGTAGAATGAGAGCATCCTATAGAAGTCAAACCGGCGTCCAAGTCGATAAACATCACGACTAAGTGTCTGCTCTCCATTTCCATTGGCAACCTTAGCTTCAAACTGGGATATTTGATTCATCCCCACATCCCGGCCCTTCCCTACCTGTATATACTCGTGATGTGTGATATAGCCACCTCGTAGAATCGAATTGTAACCTGAAAAAACATTCACAGTTAGTCATTAATTACTTATCCAATATACAAAAGACAGACATATTGGTGGGACAAATACGCGCGTTTACCTGAAAATATGTCCTCACTCAAGTTAACTATTTTTGAAGCTTTGCTTATGCCACCCCTTGTCAAGTGAAAGAGTCTGTCAAAGATATCAGGATGTCCATAGTGGAAACGAACTCTACAAAAAACCGATGGCACAAGCTTTAATTTACAAGCTGATTCAGTTTGTGATAATACCTTAAGCAAACAATTGTATTTAATATTTACAGCAAAGAAAACAAATCAAGGTTCAATTAAATGAGGCAAGTAATATAAACAATATAAAATGAAAATAAGGTCACAGGCTACTCATTAGAAAAACAACATGGCAAGAGATCACTAGGTTAGTTAATATTGTCGAGCTTTACACTTTCAGGTCCTTTGACTCAACTAGTAGCATGTCATCCACTACTATACAACCATTACATATTACATCTATGGTGACATGACACAGCAAACATTGCTGCCAAAACAAAGAGAAACTGGGAAAGTGCAGGGCACAATCGATTTCCTCCAACTGCAGGTTTCAGGTACCCATAACTTCATGCAGTCATATTACTGAATTTGACAAAAGATGGTTAATATTGTAGCCTGCAGACAGTTTCATCTGCAACTAATTATTTTGTTACTCTACAATTGAAAGAAGAAAGTATTATGAAAGATAATGCCGTGGCAAAAGAAAAACATAATTGATGCAAAAGAATACACTCCTTTTTATTTGTTATAGATATATATAGGTCTATACACCTTGCGTTAATCCATACCTTTTTTACAAAGGTTTGCTATAATTATACAGTTTCACACATCACACTGATATTGTGTTAGAGGTAAAATTAAAGGTTGTAGTAAGGAGGAAGATGCCCCTACCTTAGCGGATCCGCCAATACTCTTTGACCAATAGTTACGAAACTAGTCTCTTGATTGGACATAAACCAAGCCAGAGAAGAAACACTGAAAATACAAAAACAAACCAACAAGAAAAACCAATTATTCTATCAAAACAATTCAGGTAAACCATACCAGGATAGATCAAAATGAACAACTTTAAAAATTTATTTCAAAATAAACCAACCTTCCCGTGAAAATATGCTCTCTCAATCCCAAAATTGTTGGTCTTCTTGACCCATGATGAGTTTTCAGAAATTCCTCAAGTACATTTCTCATTTTGAAAGCTTCCTCAAAGTAATTATCCTATAAGTAGAGAGCTTGGTTACTTGACTATACCATATTCATATGAAGGCCCCGGGAAAAGGTCTTAAAGGTCACCTGATTCATGTCGATGGTCTGAAGGGCTTCCCCACGTGTGAATATGATGGCATGATTCTGATTTTCAGGTTTCCCTTCACCTATTTCAGTAGGAGAACCAGGAAGCTTGATTCGATATATTTCCTAATTTCACAACAATATCAGAATAAGCACCGAAAACGTTTAGTCAAGTAGCCACTAAAACATCATCATGAACTATATAACAAGTCATTTTAGTTAAGCCCTTCACTGTATAATGTTTGCTCATAGTTAATGACTCACCTCATCTAACTTATCCCCACCCTTGACAAGAACAGAGTAGTACACTTTCTTAGATTTTCCATCAAAAGGTTCCTCTCTTTCGTCGATAAACGCAACACGCAAAGATGGATACCTGAAATTTGTAAAGAAATATAAGTGCCATCAAATTTTAAACATGCCACTGACAAAGATATTAGCATTATAACCTACGTTAGCATGAGATTCAAAATGTTGGAGTAACAACTGTGATCTCGACCATCACTGGACTTTTTCTGCGCACCATAAACCTGACAAGATACAACATAGGTAAACTTCAAATCAGCCAAAGCTTGGGCATGTTCCTTGAGATTTTTATGTTCATTCATATCAATAGTCCGATAGCCTCCGAAGATAGCTGCAAAGAACATGAGTAGTCATTAGAAAATATGCCTTCACGTGGAATCTATAGATACACGAAGAGGTGAAGCCATTTATTAATGGCTGTAAGTGCAATCCTTTCCTCACAGAAACACTAACCATTATCCCCGGCAAAATCCAAGAAGCATTGAAGTTCAAGAGCTTCCCTGTAGTACATCATTCCTCTTACTGCAATATATATATATATATATATGATGCATACAAAAATGTCAAAGTTAAACGCTTTCCTGATGCCATATACCAGAAAATATGATGCGAAACAGATGCTGTTTCTGTACCTGTTCTTGAAAGTGTCTGGCCCCTGTATGAAACCCACTGGCGTGTTAACTCAGCCACATCTTTTGTAGAATATCCAAGTTTTGGATCTTTGATACGATCCTCAAAATTCTTCCATTCATCTAGTTTTTTTCAGACAAAACAGTCCACTTAAGAGCAGTGGCTCATGTAGATAAAAGGATTATGACCAAACATTTAATTTTATGCACCTGGATATATTTTCTGAAGGTAAAACAAAATTGATATTCCATCCTCATTTTCCTTATTAAGCTCGTCCTCTGAATAAAGGACATCTTCCTTGTAATACGGAGTCAAAACACTGGTACCAAATTACAAGAACAGTAAAACTTGGAGTTATAAGTAGATACCAAAATGGCACTTATAATGTAATTACAAATGCTAGTGGAATACCACGAAGTTAGAATTAGCAAATTATTCTTCACCAGTCAGTCAGATAACTCAACAACAGGCAATTCATAGGACTAGTGCAAGTTGTAGATGTACCATGAATCAACTCTGATTATATTGTATATAGCATCACTATGTTTATACTTTAATCTAAAGCTTACTTTAAATGAAGTTGCATCCACGGAGAGTAACTTAATACATAAGGTTCATGGAAGCTTCTATTTTCAAATAGCAGATCATGGTAAATTTAGTACTATGTATGGATCGAAGGATATGAAAATTTTAGATCAGTGAAGATGGTAAAAGAGAACAATGGTTGCTGCTTTAGCTCTTCAGTAAATAAATAAGTTACATGCTTTGATTTAGAACGTGACCAAAGGATGTCAATAATATGTAGTTTCGGGAAAAGAATTAAGCCACCTACAAATAAGTGATCAGTTTTAAAAAAGATATATAGGTGCTATGAGGATCCAAAACATTGAGAACTTCAAACAAAAAGAACCATTCTTAGATAAAAATACTTGACAAAACCTTGAACCCGTTAACATAGGTCACAGCATTTCCAGTAAAGAGACAAAGTTTAGGTTTATTCATAGATAAGTCGAGAATTAATGGGACATCTGAAGACATGAATCAAGCTGCTAGATTATCCACTAAAGTTGTTTACTTCATTCATGTACTGATTTTACTTGAGCTGTGAGTTCAGCTGGTCCTTTTAAAGGCGTAGAAGTTTTCTCAATTAAAAAACAGCTGATACGTACAATGGCCTAGACAGTAAAAGATCACAAAACAGAAAGATAAAACAAGAATGTATTATGTACCCAGGTTTGTCTATTGGCAAAAATGTAAGTGGAACATTCTTCCACATGCATGCACTAATGCAAATCAGTTTACTTGTACAAATATAATTGCTTACAAAAATTGGTGAGTTTTAATAAGTGCTACTTGTATTCCGTTTTCATACATTCTAAGCATAAAGAACATCCCGGTGCTACACAAATGGCCATTAGTCAACCTAAGATGGGAAGAGCGAGAGTACTACCGGATAAGAACGGTTAGTCTCAAATTGGGCCTTGATAGATATATCTAAAGGTAATAACAGATCTGCAACCTTGTTGTGCCAAAAAACAACAATCCGGAAAGTAAAGAATCAGCCTCGAGTTTTGAATCTAACATACTCAAATTTTGCTTCCCACAGGTTCAGTTTATAGGTGAACAAGAATACGGGGTGGGAATTCATATACTACGGCAAAAAATTAACAAGACTAAAAGCCAGAGGCTTCCATATATATCCGGTGTATAGCACACCTACATATCCCGTCCCATGTTCTAAAAGAGTGGACTTGCTTTTGGGCAATTGCTCCGATACCATGTTAAGTAACCGGTCCATCTAAAACCTTAAGGTGTTAGAGGAAGGTCTCAACAGGATCTTATGCTACAACAAATATTATTCAACAGGCATTACTAAAATGCAAAGCATGAAATGCATGATAAGTGGGCTGTGAAAATGATTGTGCAAAAATTAAGAATATAAGATATGGATTTAGAGGAACTGACCTAAAAGAGAGCATGTCACGAACTTTTGGAGCACTTGGCATATTCATGTATAAGGAATTTGTAAAGAAAGTGATGCGACGACGAGCTTCTATATTCATAGGCACATTAATGGCTGATTCCTTGACAGTGAGAAGCAAATGAAGTCTAACAACCTGTAAGAACATGAAGAAAATATAGACATAAATGATCCTGTATCAACCTGTAAGAACATGAAGAAAAAACAGACACAAATGATCCTGTATAAACTAGGACAATAGTCTGAGCAAATACCTTCTCTCTCCAGGATCGATTCTGAGTGAGGCGAATATTGATACTCTCAAACTTTTCCTTTTTGCTATCTTGATTATCCAGATGGTCTGGATGAGACTTTTCAAGAATTCTGGGATATGAAAGGAAAGTTGGGATATTCAAACTCATTCTAAAGCAGGATTAAATGGATAAATGTACATAAGGTTGTGTTTCATAAAAAGTTGAACTCACTCGCGTCCGCTGTTCATAACATCTTGCGTAATAATTTCCATAATATCTTGGAGTACATTAATGATTGTAGATTTGTATTGCTCGACATCGTCATAATCTTCTAGCTGCATATGTGATTAAAGTATAAACTATTAAAATAAAGCTCCATGCTCTTCAGTTCCATGATCGAGACAAACAAAATTACAGTTATTACAAGTTATGTTGATAGTAACACGTTACCAGAAGATTTAAGAATTTCTCTAACTTATCATTCAGCAAAGGCAAACCACTCATCCGAAATTCATTTAAGAATCTCCGCTGTTGTATGCTAACATCCACTTCATGGCATATCTGCCTAATAATCCTGTAGAAGGAGAATAAAAGATAATGACAAAGCATCTGTGCACGCACATATAAAAATAATCTTGTCGCTTTATGACATTCGTATTGATTGAACACAAATCTACAATGGTAATAAGGATGCTTAGCGAGTGAACACTGTATTTGATTATTTGCTATTTTGAAAGTCAAATGATATTTCATTCTAATTTTAAATGTTACTGGGGACTAAAAGAAATGTGCAAAATAGATCATGATTTAACAGCAATTCACCACTGCGTAAAAAGAACAATCACGGGTAGTTTTCATGTGCAAAATAGATCATGATTTAACAGCAAAATCTGAAGATATGTCGATCAAAAGTTTTAAAAAAAAACTCGCAAAGGGAGTGTGATCTGACTTACATCTTATCTCCTTGATCTTCGAGAAGGCCATATAGCACCTCCCTTAGTGTCTCATAGCATTCTATGACTGCTGAATGCATATAATGATCAGCAGTAATCTTCCTAAACAAATCAGCATCCTCCTTTTTCTTGAAATCTTTTGCCATGTCTAATGCAATTGGAATCTTATATAAAGAAGCAAAAAGTCAATACAAGGAAATCAAAGGACATCTCAAAACAATGTACAAGCATGGGATCATCACCTTACTAGCAAGCAAGAAAGGAGGCCACTGGACTACAGAGACTGTACTGTTCGACGTGTATGGTACAAGTAGCAGATCTCTCTCCCTAGAACAAGAAAACTACTTAAATTAATTAAGAGGATCTTAGAGATTGAACAAACTGCTATTGAGCAAACGTATAATTTAACTATAGGTAAAAATATTTCTACCTATTGCTTATGAGGTCCTCCATTCTCATAGAGAAAATGAATTCATTCCACACCTGGGAAAATTTTGCAGAACTCTTCTTTCCCATTGGATCATCCTGATGGAAAGTATTATGCATGCAGAATGAGAACGAGTGTCATACATAATTGACAAACACAAGAAAATTATACTTATAGTGCAGCAGAAATAATGTATTGCTCACATATATATGTCATGACTATATTCTTCTAATGTAAAAGATAAGTGAATATGGCAGATTAAAATTACCAAGTGCTCTATCCTGGCCATTTCTTTAGAGTATGGAACAAGACGTTTACGGAAAGCTGAAGGTACAGAATCAAATCGAGAGCGCAACATCCCAAGTGTCCGTACCTAAATACATGTTTAATAAACTTAAAACTTGTCAAGATGAAACAATGTCCTATATTGTGGACAATATTGTACCTAGCTTGAAACTGGTATACTAGACTGATGAATGCCATCTAAATGGTTACTAACCTCACCCAGGTGGCTGAATGCTCCATTGACCCCTCCAATAATCGTCGCATAAATTGCATACCATATCTGTGTATCCATGAAATAGACCTAGAACACACCAATTTCTCTGGATTCAGAACTAGCACAAAACAGAAACAAGAAGCCAAAAAACTCTATATAGCCACTTACCATGACAACAGGAGTCCATATAGCAATAACAATGCCAATATTGTGAGTTCCTGTATCAAATGAAGAATAGTTGGGAAATTGCCCTGATAAAAATTCAAAGTAATCTGCATGTACTTAAAATTATATATTTCATTTTAAAGTTATTGACATATTACCATTTGGAAAGAACTCGTGCCATTCATAATTACCAACATTTACCCTCATGATCACCTTTGTGGGTGCAACCAATGGCAGTATCTACACAAAAATGACAGAAACAGCAAATAGCTTCTCAGGAGCACAATTAAATGAACGTTCTAAAAGGCACTTTGAATTATTGACATAAGAACTAGATTTGACTAAAATGAACCTTTTTCTGTGATATTGAAATTACTGTGATGTCAAGCAAGTGCAAGCCCTCCGGATAAGGTAATTCTTAAAGGAGAAAAGGCATGGTTCACACAAATTTACGCAACAAATTAAAAGGTGACTTCAAAGCTGGACCAGTTTATATCAGATTTTGTGTCTCGTGTTTTGACAATAAATTAATATCCTAATTATAAGCATGCGAATTCTAAATTCTTCCAGTAACTAAATGTACACGTTCCATTTGGGGACTGCCTACAGAACATCATGTTCATCTTTCTTTACTATGTAATAATATCCAAAGTAAAGAGTTTCATGTAATAATGTCCAAAGTAAATAATATTACCTCCACATAGTAGCTGAATGCTAGCTTGCTAATCAACAGAGTAATCCAAAACATAGTGTACCTAAACAGATTGGTAATGTTCCGTCAGAAGGATGAGGAATTATGAAGAATTTGTAAGTTGTAATGCCACATGATAAACATTGATTCCTCTAAAAAAAACTGTGCAATTAGGTCATCCTGCTAGTGCTCGTAAAACTGAGAAAAGGGAATCAGAATATACATACTTTAAAAGGGAAAACATGTCTTCATGCATGCCTCTTCCAACATAGAGCTTTGGCTGAGTAAAATCAACAAAAGTTGTAATTATAAATGATCGAATGAACTAATTTCCCTAATATAAGATATGAAGCTTCATTTTCTTGCCTGTGCCCACCACATAAGAAGACTAATTATTCGCCAGTTTGACCGCTCCATGGATCTTCGCAATGGGGGAAGCAGAAACATTAAGGCAGCCAAAATGTTGGGTATCAGATAAATTGCAACACAATAGCTAAAAAATGATTGAGCCCGCCAGTTCCCACCCAAGGTACTGAAAAATTTCACAATTCCTGTCGGGTTCTGGAACGATCTTGAGTAGCTAACTGACAGGAGCACAACCCAAAATGCGGCCACTACGAATTTTAGAAGGTAGCGAAGGATCTGGCTCCATTTCAAGCTTCTCCAAGCATTGAAACTAAGGATTATATCTAGGGTAGCTGTAAAACATTTGGTAAAGTAATAATCAAACCAAGGGGAAAAATCGATATTGCTTAAAAAAACAACATTCGTGATAATATTTAAAAAAATCCCAAAGTGGGAATTTCAAATACCTTGTAGAAAGTTGAGAAAAGTCAGAGTGACAAAAATGCTTAAAATGCTTTTTAAAACGTCAGCTTCAAATATGTCAGCAAGAGATCCGTTATGATTCCATGCAACAATCACCATGGCCTGAAAAAATGTTTTACAGCCAATTAACACTGCACAGATGCTTAAAAATCCAGATCTCAGTTTTGGAATTACCTGAAGCGCCAGAATGAAAAATATCCACATCCGATCAAAACTTCTATAAAGATGCCAAAATGTTCTAATTTCAACAAAATTAGTCTTTGGCTTCCTCTTTCCAGTTGTAACCTGATTACGTTCCTAAAAATGTAAGACATTCTTCAGAAGTGTTACGGAAACTATACTAAGATAGCTCAAGTCATGACAAGCTTAAAACAGTGTGACGAAAAAACTGAGGAAACATGATTTAGTGTATTTTGTATATTCAATTCTATGAACTGCAAATGGTTGGCTGGTAGTTGCATTCATTATTGTAGTAATTTTCCTGTGATAGTCAACCAGGTCATTTGCTGTTCTTCCCCAATGTGCATCAGCTTCTCAGTGAGAAGAAGGCATATTTCTCTTAGAGTTCCCTTGTATTATAGATCAAACTTTACATTCCTAAACACTGAGATCGGTCTACTCACTTTTCACGACTTTAACCTATGCCTTTAGCAATATGTAGATATTCTACATTTACATAGGAGTAAGAGAAATTTACATCCAAAGTCGAAAGTCAGTGAGTTGAAAACAGAGGAAAAAAAATCTACAGTCTACGTTGCAACTTGTTGTAAGCTATGTTTCTACTTCAGTGGTCTTAGACAGAGTAGGTACTACGAATAAGTTATAACCCATATCTAGAGCTGCTTCCAGATGTAAGAGTAAAGTATTCGCTTGGGTGAAAAATGGGTAGTCTGACATAACCAGATTTTTAATTTATAAAATGCTAGAGGTAAGCTAGATTAAACACGAGCATCACGGAATATTGACTAATGCTTTGTTCGCGATACCACTTTATTTACCGAATCCCAATATCTGTTAGGCATACGAGCACAACTCTGGGAAATTCCAAACCCTAACAAAACGATTTAAAGCAGAGATTTGGAATTTAAACTATTTTGCACACATATTGTTAGGTCTTACGTAGTTTCCCGAAGACACTATTAGATCTGAGTCACAAATAAATATGTCTGGCACAACCAAAAATGTTCTTTAATCTGTTTTCATCATGTTTATAATGAATAAGTAATATTATCTTAGTAAAGTAATCTTTATGCAGTTCACTATTACAAGTTGTTCTAAAATACACGAATTGTTAAAACAAAACTGAAGCATACAACTTGACGCAGTTTCCATCCCAACATAAGATGTGTTTATGTAAGGGGTCTATTATACATTACCGCATTAGCAGCTGTATCATCGGGTTGCACAAAAAAGTCGGCCTTTTTGTCCATTGGCCATCCAAGCTTAAAACATTTGTCAGTCCTGAAAAAGGAAGGGTTATGTGCTACTTGTTTACATATACTAGCATTCTAATCCAAAGAAGAAATATTGAAAGATACATAATCAATATTACTACCAGAAATATTCATTGAGATCGTCATAGTTTCTCCATGATGAATGGCTTGCTTTGCCATTTTTGTTTCTCCGTGCTTCCTATATACACCAGAAATAACTCAATTAAGAAAAACACTTCCTTTAAAATTGCACAATTCCTTCCACAGTTCCTAGTCTTAGATAATTTATGTACACAGAAGCTTACTAAGACTTATTTAGTGCACAAAATCTTTTCTACTTTCTGACATCCTGCTAAGTGACAGAGGACATAATTAAGAACATAAAGGTCAATCAGCTACCTTGCGCAAGACCTCATAGATAGGAGTCACAACTTCTCGGAGAAATGATTCTTCATCACGTGGTGCTGATTGATATGCACCTCCACTTACTGGTTGGACATTACTAAACAATATTCCATGGATTTCGTTTGACATCTGGGTTATAAAAAATATGTTACATTCAAATTTTAAAGCCAAATAACTTGAGAGCTAGTAGTATAACTTTCACTAATATACGATCACATATATCAGCTATTACTTCTCATTCTGAAGAATCACACCACTTTCTTAGCTATTAATCATGCTAAACTATACGAAGACAACACCATCCCCTATAAATCGTAAAGAATCTCAGAATGTAATAGAAAGTGATGTAATCATCAAAACTTCAGTGCATGTAAAGCATCTATTCACGATGAAATTAATATACTGTAAAACAATTTAAGGAGTTTCGAAAATTGGTCATGCTACCATCACTGCAGAACAATTTAAAGAGTAAGGAAATACAGTAGCTTTTGTACAGAACAAAGATGCTTGAACATAATAATTATTAGAAAAATGTGTTTACGTAGGTGATGAAGAAGACAAGATGTGAAAGAAATACAGTTGTTAGTGAGACCTGCTGAATTACAAATATTAATAATAGGAGTTAGATATCAACAGCCCATAATCCTGTTAAAATATTTAAATTACAAAAGCTCAAAAATAAAGCAACTATTTTCTTGGTTTAAAAAGGAACATTAACTCACATTTTTCTGACAAGTCTTAAGAAACATACCTTATGGAAAATATAGCATATGCACTCGGGCATAAATCGAATATTTGATGCTTCACCCCAAATAAGAAGAAAAAGGCCAATGTAGATAAGTTCTAGCTGTTGCCTAGCAGAACCATGTGGAAACCTAGATAACAGAAAAGAATTACATTACTGAGAATTTTGAGGTACTCGGATTATATAAAAACCCATAAAATGTCATGATCTGAACTTGACATACATAATATTGGATGGACAGTGCAAATAGGCACACCATGATCGATAATTCTTGAATATTTTATCCATCAAAAGATCTACAGTATTGTTATCCAACTGCAAGAAGTTCATTAACATTTCAGCAACAGTATAATTGTGCAGCTTATGTTGCTACATGGGAAGATGTTTGCTCATGTACATACACAAAAATGCACATAAACAAATAAATAGAGGATATACCAGCTCAGAATCCACATAATTCTTATTCCTTGAGTCAATGTTGGCAAGTAGTAATATCAAGTGCTCCCGCTGATTAGCTACATTTCCTTTCTTCATTTGCAAATGACGAGTAAATAGTCAATAATCAGTGCATAAAAGCTGGTTCCGACCTCATCCATTTCCATTAAGATGGATGGATGTTGAAATCAAAGTGTCAGACCAAATTTCGTAGGAACCAAAAATAATGCGTTATGCAGTAAAGGTAATCTTCTACATTTTGTCAGCAATATTCAAAGTAACTTAAAAATCAATACTCTGCTTTGTAAGGAATTACCCAAAGCAATGGCAGTAGCTATGTTTTGCACAATAGACACACATCCAACAGTAAACTCAAATAAGAGTTGTTATATGGTTGTTCAATAAATTCCGTTAAATGATTGGAAGTGCGACCAATATCTACTCTCTATTATGCATATATATGTATATGTAAGTTTCACACTGCACACCTGATTTGCATGATGCTAATACTCCAGATTTATTCTTTTTGTTCTCATTTTAATATGAGAATTCTGTAAGTTGAAAATATAAATGCAATAACTGCATTTATAACTCCAGATTTACAATGTCATGTTATATAGTAATGAGGGTACTTGAGCTGAGTAATAAAGCAATAACTGCAGTTGGTAGTGGAATGAACAGCCTACTATCCTCATATTCTTATATAGACTAGTTAAGTCTTTAAAGTCCTTAAAAGTAATTACTATCCATTAATTGGGTAGGTTCAAGGACATACAGAAATAAAGATCCAGGACTACAAAAAGAGCAGCCTTTTCAAATTACCTGAAATCCAAAGATAGTAGAAAGCCATTCAAGTATATCACTGACAGGTTTATCTGTGTCTTCCGGCATCCTGAGTACTGGAAGATTTTCTATATTCCGCAAAGCCCGAAGTGCTGCCTTAATCTGCATTAAGGCAAACAAACCAAATAAACATTTTGATTAACTGAAAAAAAGAAATGCAGCGAGTAAAATTGATATGGAACGTGACGAAAAGTGGTGTTCTATAACAACACACTGTTATTGGTCAAAATTAACAAATCCAATTGCACAAGTGCATTTGATGGTACAACCTCTGGGAGTTCCATGATTGCTGGTTTGACTCCGACAGCATACAAGGGAAGTATGTTATAATGCTCATGTTGCTCTTTTTTTTCCTCAACTTCCTTGGCATATTTTTGGGTCTGTAAAAGCCACATCGACAGACATGTTTATATTATACTTAATGTGAGGTTCAGCAATATTTAAAATGTTCTGTTAATGGAAATTATTAGAGAACATACATCTTCGTCAACTTTTGCAGAAGGAACAACTGTTCTCAGCACATCATACAATACAGTTGCAATTTGATAAATCTTAGCCATCTCCTCCCTTCATTGAAAGATATTAATGAACAAATAAATGACAGGTACAAAACAGTAAACCTGATATAGTTCAAAATAAAAATATAAACAACAAGCATACGGTTTTTTTGTATATTGGCCCTCTCTGATATTGTTCTCGTAAAAGTACTGGTAATATTTCTGGATCTCTCTGGGATCATTTTTCGAAAGTTGTGGCTTTGTGTCCACTTCCTCCTGCAACCAAGGGAAATATAATGTTTACTGTTGAAGATATATTTGTGATTGTTTAAAGGCCCACCAGTTCACACAGGATTTTTAATTTGTTCCCAAATACAGCCTTCTCTCATAAGCATGCTGGTTTGAAATAATCACACAGTAAGAGGAAATGCAATGATCACGAAATACCTTCTCAAGTCTATGCAACAAATAGGTCTTGAACTGTCGCACACCACGTCCACTCGACTTTGGATCCATCCCGTGAGCCTTTTCAAATGCATGGAAACGGCCTAATTAGAAAGAATGGATTGAATCAAATCAATTTAAAAGAAAGAATAGTTCTACTTAATAACACAAAGTCCTTTGCATCGAGTTATCAAATGCCTTGTATCGATAGGACTGACATTAAGTATATTGCTGCATAGCATGACCGATCATCTGAACTAGGTGAGGAATTTTTTTTGTTGACTTCAATTCATATTGCTTAGGAATCATAAAAAGAAGGGCGAACGGAAAAGGTAAGCTGACAATTAGCTCTAATATATAGCTCAATGCATACGCCATGAACTAGTGACCACATTACACTGAAAAATTGTGATGATGACTGTTGAGAAAGCATGTCATATAAATGTGCTTGAATGTAAAATGAGAATAATGTTTAACATCAAATGCGACAATGAAACTGCACAATTGAGGTTGAACAACATCCTTATCAAACTTGAGGGCGCGTAAGTCCTAACTTTACCAATCTCAGTAATAGAGACCTTAACAATGAAACTAGAACCCGCTAAGTCCCAACTCAAATCCACTCTTGATACATCTAATTATGATTACTCTAGCTTTACAATTTTCCAAGTTCCAAATACAGTTAAACCTCGATAAATGAAATACCCTTGGGACCGGAGAATTTTATTCGTTTATCGAGGTTAAAAATGCACAATACATATAACAAATTTACAAAATCAAGAAACTCAAACACATACATAAATCAAGAAACATAATAAAAAGGCAAGAACGAAGATAAAAAAGGATCTTACACAAGTAAGCAACCCTGGGATTCTCCTTTTCGACTTCATTAGCGACACGAAGAATAGGAGCAATGGAAGCAAGAGAAGAAGGAACAAGCTCACTATCAACAGCAGGTTCATCAGGATTAGGATCAATCATAGTAGGCATCCTGGACATAGTCCTAGAGAGTGATCTAGGAGGGCCCACTTCATATTTGGTCCCACTTCCACTAGCCATTTTCTACTTAACTTCCACAAACCCCTTGAACAGTATCTAAAACCCCAACAAGAATGATGAATATAGTATATATTCAAGTTATATCTACTAAATGGTATTGTAAGGTTGAAATATCTTGGAAAAGTAAACATGGCTGAATATATATAGAACAACAGAGATTCTTTGATTGTATGGTGGGACAATGCAAGGTGAGGACAGGCTGAAATAAATAAATAAATAAGATTAAAAAAATGGTTTGTTTCTCCTCAAGAGCAAGTAAAGAATTGAAAAGAGAGACAAGTGAAGATTTTGTAGACTACTATTAGTACTAGTAGTGCTTTTGCTTTTCATCTCATATGGATACATACAGAGAGTGTATGTAAGAAAAAGGAGGGTTGGGGGAAGGAGGGTTGGGGGGGGGGGGGGGGGGGGGAGTTTGATTGAACTAAAGAATTGCTTTTGCTGTGCATTGTGGTTTTCCTTTTATGCAGTGTTTCTTTTGTATATTAGATTCAGAGGGTATGCAAAAAGATGTAGAAAGAAACCATGTTAGCTTTGGCTTTGCTGCTTTTTAGTTACTCTTATTTTAAAACATTTTTGTCCGTTGTTATTACCGCCTTTTCTCAACATTCCCCATCATTAACGCTTACAACCTGCCAGGTACTCTTATCACAGCTGTAATTCGAGCCGAGCGTCTCGCGAGCCGCTCTGGCTTGAGCTCGTTTATCAGGATTCGGCTCAACTCGAATTCGTAAATGAGTTCAGTTTGAACACAAATTCGAAATTGTTTCGTTAAATGAGTCGACTAACCTCGGTTTAAAACTCAAAATCCCTGCTCGATCCGAACGGGCACTAGTTTATAATTTTAAATTAAAAATTATTTAAATTTATTTTTATTATTTAAATAATGAAAAATAATTAATTTTTTTTACTTGTTGAACTCGCGAATACACCCGGCTCGACTCGTTTAAACTCAATTCGTTTGGTTCGCGAGTAAACTCGACTCGACTTGTTACTCGACTTCAGAAGTTTGAACTCGTTTAACTTAAAAGAGCGGCTCGACTAAAGTTCGATTTCTTATAACTACATAATTAAACAAGTTTATTTATTTAATTTAACTTCTTTGCTTTCGCCCTGTTTTGATTCCATATAACTACATAATTAAATATTATTTATTCATTGTATACTTTCACCTTATTTGAGGTTGAATTCTCTATAAACTTATGTTTAAATAGTACTTATTAATTTAATTAATTTATTATTTTAATCTCAACACACTTTTATCAACTAGTACAAAATAACATATAGATTTCCGTACATCAACATTCCCGCCAATTGTACAATTGAACCGGTCAACATATACTCCCTCTGTCCCATTCATTTTTATACACTTTCCATTTTGGGATGTCCCTCTCATTTCTATACATTCCAAAAATAGTAACTTTTAATAATATAAAACACTATTACACCCACTACTTTCTCCACTATCTCTATTCTATAATAATATAAAACACTATTACATCCACTATTTTTCTCCACTATCTCAAATCTATTATTAAATATTGATAGGTCCCACCACTTTACTCACTTTTCATCTACTTTTACTCATTTTTTATATCTTTTCTTGGTCTTCATGCCCAAACCCAATGTATACTACTCAGAGGGACGGAGAGAGTATCAATTAGCAATATACCAATAAATATTTAAATTAAACAAATGGGGATGACATGAGAGCTTCGTCTCTAGATAAACACTCTAGAACGACCCAATAAATCTTATGCTATGATACAATTTCAACCTTAGTACTAACCATTACTCCCTCCGTCCCATATACATTGGGATTTTGCACGTAGACTAAGAAAAGATATAAAAAATGAGTAAAATTAGATGAAAAGTGAGTAAAGTGGTGGGACCTATCAATATTTAATAATAGATTTGAGATAGTGGAGGAAGTAGTGGATGTAATAGTGATTTATATTGTTATAAAATAGAGATAGTGGAGAAAGTAGTGGGTGTAATAGTGTTTTATATTATTAAAAGTTACTCCCTCCGTCCCATTCATTTCTATACACTTTCCATTTTGGATGTCCCATTCATTTCTATACATTCCAAAAATAGTAACTTTTAATAATATAAAACACTATTACACCCACTACTTTCTCCACTATCTCTATTCTATAACCATATAAATCACTATTACACTCACTACTTCCTCCACTATCTCCAATCTATTATTAAATATTGATAGGTCCCACCACTTTACTCACTTTTCATCTAATTTTACTCATTTTTTTATATCTTTTCTTAGTTTACGTGCCCAGTCCCGGTGTATAGAATTCACTGGAACGGAGGGAGTACTATTTTTGGAATGTATAGAAATGAATGGGACATCCAAACATTTAACGGGAAATAACTAACAATTCTAAGGGTTTTTCAACAATATATTTAGTGATGATTTCGTATTAAAACACCTAAGAAAGAATGACTTAAAAGAAAGTCTCAATGGAAACCAAAGAAGAACTCTACTAATAATTGTGTTTGGTCCACCACTTTACCCACTTTTCATGTAACTTTACTCATTTTTTATACATTTTCTTGGTTTTCGTGTCTAAACAAAACGTATATTACTCAATGGGACGGATGGGACGGAGAGAGAGTATAAATTTAGGTTGGTCCATTCATTTTTACTTCTTATCCTTTGAAAAAATATTGAATAACTTTATTTGAATTATGTAATTGAAATTAAGTTTTGGTATTAATATAATTAATAAATATGTATTTAGCACAAATATAGTGTTTTCTTATTTTACCTTCATGACTATGATTGTATTCCAATTATCTTTCCTCGATCTGTGTTAGATGGTGTCTACACCACCTTACCAAATTTCACCTAGTTCATATACTATACTTCAAATAAATCGCAGCAATCTCTTCGATTCCTATTACAAGGAACATGTCACAAACGTATTCACATTATTAACAAAATAAAACGAAACAAGTGGAGAAGAAAGGAATGGTCATCTTGGAATTATGATGGCAAGGAGAACAGCCCGTGGATTCTCAGAAAACTCCCTTACACAAACTCTCTCTGTCTTCTTGCTCTATTCAAAAATCAAAACTGCACGGACTTACGGACTTCTAGAGTTCTGGTGCCTTACATGCGATATAATTCTGGATATGTTTTGGAGCATGCATCAAAGAATATTAGCAAATGAAAGATCAAGGACAATGTTGTTAACCATCAAAGTCGTGTGTTGGCCGATCAGTCCTATTCTTGTAACGTCTCGGGTCTTCCGGTTTCTGATTCTCTTGTCTGGCTATCCATATCAACTGAATCACAACTTTCTTTTATGGCTTCAATTTCCATGCTAGTAGTTCGGGTCTTCCGGTTTCTACGATCCTGCAAACAATATTACGTTCCTCAGATTATTTCATCAAATTAAAACTCCAAAAAAATGCTTTCTTCAGTCTCAGTTGAAGAGACAAAGAATTCGTTAAACAGGAGGGCATGCATAATTTGCATGAAGACTTGTTGATTAGACTGCCAATCACGCTAATCATGTTTTCTTTTGGACAGGTGGAATGATACCCGAAAGTTCTGCACATGATCCTTTATGGTATAAGAGCACTAGTTAGTATGAAAACAATCAAGTTCTTCAGCCACACCCACATGTTGCCAATAAGCTCCTGCTGTGTTCCTGACTTCCTGACTATTGTACAAAGACATTTTATAGTGCTTGATAGCTAATGACAAACACACATAATTTAGAGTACTGGTGACAGGCCACATTGATGGTCACTCACAGAAGAGCAGCATTTAGTGCAATATTAACAAAAGGATGCAGAGTGGTGGAATGACAGGGATAGAAACACTTGTTAAGAAGAACGACTATACTGCTGAAACATAAACCAAGCAAGATGCCATAGTATATGGCCCATTCCCGTGTAATGCCAATTATCTGGTACTAAGCTTCGGTCAGCGTATTTCCCTAATGACCAGTCATCAAAGCTAACTGGGAGCAAAGAATGAGTCCATCACTATCATGTTTAAAAGTAATTATTTTAGCTTACCTGTGACTAACAATACCATGTGGGTCAATTAAAAGTCATTGGTGAGCACAGCTTGTTTACTGTAAGCATCTGCTGAGGAGCTTAACAAGTGCTACTATGGCTTAGCCCCTGACTTTTGTGAAGTGCTGGTACGAGAACTGACATGAGCATGTTAGCCTTATTGGGGTTCTAAACTACACAGGGGACTTGTTCTACCAGTGTTGCTTTTGGTTTTACATAGTGTGTACTCATTCATTTTGTTACCAAAGTGTGAATGTTAAGTTATATAAATAAAGTAAAAGAAAGGAAACAAATAAAATAGAGAACATCAGGCTAGGTGGGAAATTGTCAGACCTCGCGGTAAGGGAAATCATCAGCTTCAAGCATCTGAACAACTTGACTCATTTTCGGTCGTTTTACTGAATCAGGATCAACACACCTAAGTGCAACTAGAAGTGCACGTTTTAGGGCACGAGTGGCAGGTTTAGTTTCAAGGTCTGGATCCACAACATCTTCAGTCCTCCTACTCCCGACCATCATTTTTAGCCATTCGACAAGGTTAACCTGCCAAGAGCTCACAAAGTTACTACTTGTAGGGGTGCCAATACATGTAAATGAAAGAAAAAAAATGGACAGAGGAACAACCTCATTAGCAGGCCGACCATAGTCTACAGGATCTCTTCCAGTAACTGCTTCTAGCAGGAGTACCCCAAAACTATAAATATCACTCTTTTCATTTAACATACCAGTGTTAGCATACTCTGGAGCCACATAACTGCATATTATACGAAAAAGTGACGATTGAATGTAAAAATCCCAAGTCCCTAAATCAAATACAGCACTTACAAAAGGCTTAGTGTGTAATGTTTGATGGCATATCACACTTACCCAAATGTTCCCATCACTCTGGTAGTTATGTGGCTTTCGCCTGATTCCAAGAGCTTGGCCAATCCAAAATCAGAAACTTTTGAATTGAATTCATGATCGATCAGAATGTTGCTAGCTTTGATGTCCCGGTGAACAACTTTTGGTTCAATAGCTTCATGCAAATATGCAAGCCTGCAAAACCAAATATATGTTAGGCCAAGTTCTCAGATGATTTTACGGATCTATCACTATAAGCTGCACAACAGACTGCGGCAGTTCTATTGCTCATTTACGTAGTCAAAATGATTGACGAACGTCAACATTTGTGAATTCGCCTACAATGTAGCAATGACACCATATTTAGCTAAGTGATTATAGTAAGATCATGATATTGTCCACTATTAAAAACAAACAAATAGTCCTACAGTACAAGACTGTTACTAGTTTGGGAGAGTAAAATTTCCAACAATTTTTATATAAAGATTTACTTACGCCTTTGCAGTACCGAGAAGGACCTTCATACGTGCTTCCCACGTAAGGACGCCATGTTGGCGCATGGCTCCATGAAGCCATTGTTCCAAGTTACCATTGTTAACATATTCATATACAAGCATCCTGCATAATTATGAAAAAGACAACCATCAACAATTAAGATACATAATTTGAGCTGATAATCAAGATTATGAAGGACAATAATCAAATAAAAACCTGATAATAAATAAGAATTCAGAAAAACAACTACCAGAAAATACCAAGGCAACAAAGTCAATATTGGATACCTCTGAACTCCTTCCACGCAATATCCTAGAAGTCGCACAAGATTCTTATGCCTAACATGACCTATTGCCTCCACTTCGACTTTGAATTCCCTCTCAGCCTGCCCCCTATATATCAATTATATTCAATCATGAGAAAGTGGTTCCAGACAGAATATATGGAATTGAAGGCAAGGCTTTCAACTTGTACTCACATATTATTAAAAAGTTTCTTCACTGCTACTTCAGACCCATTGACTAGCACACCACGATAAACCACTCCATATCCACCCTCACCAATCACATTTTCTGCAGAAAAACGGTTGGTTGCTAGCTGAAGATCTCTAAGAGTAAACCAATGACCCCACCCAAGATGTGACAATTCTGGTAAACCAATCAAAGGAGAAGCCATTCCGTATGAAGACTGCTTCTGGACAGTCCCTAAAGATCCATCTTCCACGGAATGTGAACTACAGGTCCTCTCATGATGATAAACTGAGCTGCACTGGCTAATGTTGTCTGTCTCGCCAGATTTAATCGCACCTAGCTGCACTAACATCTTTTCAGAATTCTTGTCACTTGATTTATCATTAACTGTAACAGAAAAACTTTGTGGATGATCACTGCGATTTTGGCCTCCTAATCTGTCAACCCCAATATCTTTTGCAACATAGGGTATTTGAGAGAAGGTGTAGTATTTGAGGGTCTTTTTAGATTTTCTTCGATATGCGAGCCACAAATATAAACTGCAAAGGACCAACACTATAAATACACCAACACATATGCCAATCACTGCCCATAGCTTCATGCCTAAAATTGATGTTGTCTTTGACAATCCAGTCTCTAGACCACCAGAAGACATCTTGGTATTTAAATAAAGGAAACAAAAATGTGCTCTGCTCTGCAAGTTATCCCATTCTCTCCTGGATCCCACAAGCCTAAAATAACTGTATAATAATCCAAATGGCAACAAAAAAACCAGATGTTATTCTATGGACATGTCATAACTACACATACATATATTAGGAACACAGCTTTACTCTACATTCTAGTCCAAGAATAACAAGGGAATCCAATGTGAAATATACATATATTTATATGAATGTATATCAAGAATTCATTGTTTATGCAGTTTCCTTGGTCAAGTAAACAAAAAGAGCTGGGTAAATATGGCACAATCTTTATGCAATAAAGAACAACTGATTTTGAAAGAACTTCAACAATTCACGAGTGCAGTTACCATAACCACACACCTTTTTGCTCATCTAACAAAGTAAATAAAACCCAGTTTGCTACATTAATGCTTAAATAAAAAGGACAATCACAAGATCACATTAACCCAGTCCACACTTCAATAAATTCGTAAAATTAACGCACTTACATTTTTTTTAAAAAAATATTTTAATATTTCTCAGTATATTTTGTAACTTTTCATTATTTAGTAAACAACAACTAAGGTCTACATACATTTTATTCTTCCATCTTCCCGAACGTGGGCAAGTTTGTTCTAATTTCATATAACTAACACGCCATCTAATCCTAGGAAAATTGCAAAACAAAATTTTGAATATATGACACATAGTTTATAGGGAGAGACAGACAGAGAGAGAGAGAGAGGGAGAGAGAGAGAGAGAGAGAGAGAGAGAGAGAGAGAGAGAGAGAGAGAGAGAGAGAGACCTTGAAGTTCAATTAACACCTAAAGTTTTCCTCTTGATATTTCTTCCTCAACACCTGTATCTAAATCAATAAAATCAAGAATCCACAAGCACAAAAACCAATGCAGGGTTACAAAACACACACACTAATAAAGAACAAAGCAAAATGCTAAAAACAATGTGAAGAAGTAAATTAGAAGTAAAACAAGGCATACCCAGAAATGGGCCAAAGATAATTAAGGTGAAAAGCAACCAAAAATCCAATCTTTAAAGGACGAATGTAGATAGATAAAGTGAGCTCGTTTCTTTTTTATCCTTGTAATAATAGTAATAGGAGGTAGAAAAGTTTGGTGGGGGGTATGTGTAAATATAGATAAGAGATAGAGAGTGACCTTTGAAAGCTGGAAAGAAAGCTTGGTTTGCAATGGAGGAAACACAAGACACAGAGATTACTGAGTAGTAAAGAGAAAGCAATACATAGGAGGAAGAAATATAGGCCCTATACTATATAAATATATAGATTTTTAAAAGCATTAAATTTAATTCAAATGTATAATTAACAAGTACATTTTGTAGATGGAAGATCTTAATTTACTTGAGTACTAAAATTAAATTTTGAACTACTTTTTGGTTGAATTTTATAGTACAGTATTTATGAAAATTTAATACTTTAATTTTGTAGAATTAATGATTGTTTGACTTTCTAAAATCATGGGTTATTAATCTGGATAAAATATAATTGACATAATTAATATTTTCTCAAAATATATTTATGATGATTTTTAAAATAAATTATTACACAATATAATAAATATATATATGCAGTAATCTTACTGTCTTCTCACATCAAGTAAATTCCCAATTAAATCATATTATTTATAAATATATATGTTAACATATTTATAATATTTTTTCATAACTATGGGTGTTTACGAGTTACCCGACCTTATTTTCATAAATCAAGTCTTGTTTCATAATTTAGAAATACTAACGTGTAACCGTGCAAGGCATGAGCCTTAAAAAATAATAAACTAAAAAATTTAATGTGAACGGAAAATGTTAAAATAAAAGTAAAAATTAATATGTGTTGCCCAGTAAATAACAATTGTAGAAAGGGGTTGAATACAATTGTATAAGATTCTCGACTTGATAAAATATAGATCACAAATATGAAAGAAGAATAACAGCTTTATTAAATCTGATATAAAACTGTTACAAATTCTCTCAAGAAATTCGGATGTTCTTGAGAGTTTCTAGGTTACAATATACTCGTGTATGCGATTGATGTAAAATCAAAACCTAAACTGTGTTTATATACTACACAACTTCTCTATCAATTACAAGATAAGTCCAAATCAATTACCAACTATATTGAAACATATCATAATCGACAGCTGCATTCCTATAAACTAGGAACCGACAAAATAAACTTCCTTCTTTAACTAAACTCCATAAATAACTCGAAGTTGTAATCCTGATCAGCTTCCAGTCCTGATGATATATCCTGATCACAATCCTGATAGAAATCCTGATACTGACGCTTGTGAAATACTGATGACGTCAGCAATCCTGATTAGTTGAGTCTAGATCCTGACGATCATTGAATCTGATCTAACAATCTCCCACAATCTCATACTTTGTAAAATGAAATATAGATTCCTAGATTCAATGATGCCAAAAACTTATTTACAAAATGTACAAATATTTACAGCAGCAAACTTATCTTTTTAGATTTTCTGGTAGAACAAATTCATCTTCAAGAAGTTTGACAGTAGATTTTCTTCTTTGTCTTCAAGAATCTGAATTAGTCTTTCCTTAAGATCTTTGAGTTCTTCATCTTCCTCATTTATCTGATAGATAGCTGCTCTGAGATTCTGTATAGAACTTCTCTGTAGACTATGTTCTTCAAGCAGGAGATAAGCAATTTCCTTCCCATCAGGATTACGAGTAAGTTGAGTCATGCCAAATGTCATTTCTTTAACAGCAGTGCCCCTTTGCATTTCCACATCTTGACCTCTCAGATTTAAGTACATGGGAGTATAATTACCATTGAAATTTCTTCCTTCATCAAATCTTTTCCTGATTGTTGACAGAATCATATCACTCCATTCTTTGCACACTTTGTTTTTCCATCTCAACAGATAGTGAACATATTTCAGTTCCTTTGTGGTTTTAACCAACAGCTCTTGAATGGAAATAATCTTCACACTACCATCCTTCATGAAGTATAGAAGCTTCTCTTTCTTTTCAGTACCATCATGACAATCTATAACTATATCAACAACTAATAAATTGTTCAGGTGTTCAGAAGTTAAGTTACCTCCAATATCAGTCAAAGAGTGAGGATCAACATATGGTAAATTCAGAAACTCAACATCTCTGTGACCTATACCTCCTCTTGTATTATGTGGCATCTGCCTTAAGCTTGAAAACATTTGTAACCAGAGTGCTTTGGATCTTTATGAACCAGAAAAGTCAGCAACACCGGAGACATTTGTTATAATTCCACCAGACTGGTAATTGATAGGTCTATCACACCTAAGTGTGTCAATATGTTTCCACTTCTTGTCTTTTTCCTTCTCAAGAACATAGCTCCTTTCTAGCTGAGGTTGTTGTCTTCTTGCATTTTTCCACAACCTTCTATTTGAATGTTTAAGCTTTTGCACATAGAGCTGAGAATCTCTATTTGTAGTTCTTGTTATTTCTCTTCTTCTTCATCCACTTCTTCATTATGAGAATCAACCACAGTAGATAAAATTAACAAATCAATCTCTTGTAGAATTTCAGATTCATCAGGATCTTGAACAATGTCAGGAACAATGTCAGGATTAGAATCTTCAATTTGAGTTGTATTACTGGTTAGAGTTGATTGTCTTGGTCTTCTTCTCAATTGAGGTTCTTCTTATTTTTCTTGGTCTTCTTCCTGAATGATAGTCTTGATAGCCAGAGTATCAGGAACTATTGGAGTTTGCTGAGCATCGGGAATTTCTTCAATTCTTACACCTCTAGACCTTGTCTGTCTAGGCATTGTTTGATTAGACCTTCTTCCTCTACTTGCACCTCTTCTTGCACCTCTTCTACCTCTGCCTCCTCTACCTCTAGCAGGAGCAGAATTCTTAAAACTCTCCATCATTTCTCTTTGTTGACTTGGAAATTCTTCATGTGAGAGATCAGGATATTCTTCACTAGCAGTAGAAAGTGCCTTTCTTGCAAATAATTGTTGAACTCTCTTATCAGTGTGATAAAGATTAACAACATTACCATATCTTGTTATGAAATTCCGGAATAGATTAGCAGCATCCTCGGAATTATCAATGAGAACATCTTCATCACCTTCAGGAATTGTAGAAAGTGTTTGTCCATGACCAGGTGTCAGGATTTGATCAGCCATCAGGATTTGATCACCTGTCAGGATTTGCTCTTCCGTCAAGATCTGAGATTTCACCAATGTCCTTACTGTTCTTATCCAGAATCAGAAACGTGAGTTGACTATATGGATTGACTTTGAGAAGTTTGAATTGTAGACTTCACCATAGCAGCATCAGAGGTTTCTCCTTGTACTACATTGTCATTACCATCATTTCCAGTATGATCATCATAATTATTCTTTCTCAATACTAGATCAGGTGTGCATTTTGTCTGACTTACCTTCTCCCCCTTTTGGCATCAGGATTGGATAACAAATTTAAGATTAAGGAAAGAGATGTTTGAATGTTAGTTACCTTAGAATCTAAGGAATCAATTCTGGTGTTGATGTGAGACTGTTCAGAAATAAGTGACTTAACTTGGGATTCAACTATTCTCAATTGAAGTGAAGTGGGTGCCTTTATCAAGTTCTTTGAAATATCAGTCCTCACAAGTTCAGTAGCAACCTTCACAGAATCAATTTCATTCTTGAGGCTTTTAGATAACAGAGTTGTAGCCTTCAAGTGATTCTTCACATCTTAATTTTCAATCAAGCTTGCTGCATGAGAAGCATGTTCCAAAGCACATGGATAACTGACAGAAGCAAAAGATCTGTACCATTCATTTTCCCATTCATCTCTTCTTAGCAGCTCAGCAGGATCAATTTCAGAAGGACCAGAAAAGTCGTGTATTTGATCTTTTCCTGTAGAAGCCTTGCCAGCCATGAAAGTGCTTGAAGAACCAAAGTTAGTTCCAAGACTAGATTTTAGTGCTGTAGCAAGCTGATCCTTCTCAATATCATTATCATTATCAGAATCATCATCATTATCACTATCTCCAGAATCATCAGCATCAGGAATAACAACTCCTTTCAATTTATCTTTGGATTCTGAGATAGGATCTTTCATTGGCCTTGAGCTTAGTGGTTGAATCAGGATTGACTCAGCATCAGGAGCACCACTAGCATCAGGAGCAACACTGTCAGGATTTGAAAAGCTTGCATCAGTATTTTCTACTAATGGTTCTTGTGTAGCTTGAGGTTCAGAAGCTGCTTCAACACTTTGAGTTGGAGGTTCTTGTGTGCTTCCATCAATGATAGTGTCCTCGACCAAAACTTCCATGTCAGGAATATCAGAAGCCCCTTAAGCATTGTCAGGAAACTTCTTAGAAACTGTAGATGTCTTGCCTGCATCTTCACATTGAGAAGATGGTTCTTGTGTGGCTGGAATGCAGATGTCTTCATTCTCCCTTTGAGAAAATGGTTCTTGTGGGACCATTCCATCAGCTATGCCTTCACTCACACTTTGAGTGAGTGGTTCTTGTGTGGCTGGATCTTCAGTAGCTGCTGAACCACTTTGAGGTTCAGGTTCTTGTGGGCTAGATCCCTTCAGTTTCTTTTGTCTCTGAAAGACTTTTTCTTCTGCCTTCCTTTTCTTCTCCATTGGATGTGTAAACCCAAGTTTGGAAGCAGTCTCAGCAACCTTCTCCCATAGTATTTCTAGAATTCTTGAAGTTGGAGAGGCTTTTGCTGGAGAGTCTGAGATAGAGACAATTTTGCTTTGTGATGCATCAGGAATACCAACGTCAGGATTTGCTTGAGCATCAGGATTTGACTGCTCATCAGTAATTGAAGTGTCATGTCCATCAGTATCCTGCTTCTTCAATGGAATATGATACCTGCTTTTAGACAACTTTCTTTTCTTCTGTGGTTTAGCAGTTTGTGCCACAGCTTCAATAGCAGTATCAGCAACTTCCTTGTTCATCTTGATTTTGGAGGATACAGGCATATCATCCTCAGAATCAGTTTCATCCCTTAAAACCAATTTTCTTTTTACATTAACAATCTCCTCAACCCTATCAGCTTTCTTCACCAGGACCCCTTGTACACCCCCTTGTTTCTTCTGTTTGGTGAGTGGTGTAGAGGAGAAATCCTTTGATCCTGATTGCCTTCCAGACACATCAGATCTAGCTGATATCTTTGATTTTACAACTAAAGTCTTTTGAGAAACATTAGAGGTGGTTGATGAGTGTTTAGAGTGTTTGGGAGGGATGCTTGTGTCAGGAACAAGGTGTGATTAGCCTTGCCCCATAGCATCAGAAACTGTTCCATAACAAGTAGGCATTTTCTCTTGTAAGAAAAGTCTGACCTCATCAGGAATGTAGGCATTGCCTGTAAAACCATTTGCCTTATTGTTAATCCCAAATGACCTAACATAATTGTAGAAGGGGGGGTTGAATACAATTCTAGATATTTTTAATCTTAAAACAACTTTAAAATAAATTAACACAGAAAATAAAAACACAAGCAAATATAAAATTTTAGTTGGATGTTTTGAGGATCCAACTGAGATGTTTTTATTGCGGGAATAATCTGTGTTACAAATGTAGCACAACTGCTCAGTTCCTAATGTAGAGTGAGAGTGCTCTTGAAAGAAGCTAATACAAAGTTATTCTATCTCACTCACTTACAATAAAATGAAATGTTACACTTGGTTATATATCCCAAGTTTTCAATGCTATTTTTGGCTACTCTAAAATGTACAAAGGGTAACCGTCAGTAGCTTGCTTTTCATTCCTTTTGTCCAATGGTCCTTGGAGATCTTGTCTTTTGTCTTCATGCTTATTATGATCACTCTCAAGAACCCAATTGAAAATTGGAATGTTTCCTCATTCCCAGTGTCCATTTTAATGGCTTCGAATGCAAAGTACACTTCTACATCACCTTTTGATCTGTCAGAAAACTGTCACTATCACTTTGTCAACTATTCAGAAAAGTGATAATGATTCGTTGATAGCAGTGAGATGTGTTTCGTTGATAGCTTTATTCTTCATTCCGTTGATGGTGCATTCTTCATTCCGTTGATAGTGTAATCTTCATTCCGTTGACATGTCTTCACTTAGGCAAAATTACAAGGCATAGTATATTTACAATTAACCAACCTATTTTGCCTATCTAGTACTTAGTCAACATGACTTGGAAAACCTATCTAATACCTACAACAAATGCATATCAACCAGTGAAGTATTGTACAGTGCAATTGCTACATTACTCATTTCGTTGATGAGACTCATTCCGTTGATGAGCTACCTGTCAACGGATGCTGCAAAGCATACCATTCCATTGACAGTTACAATATTGACTTAACACAAAATCTACTAAGTGTTTTATAATTATCATCAAGAACAAATTACAACACAAGAGCCTTGATGATAACAAAAACACTTAAACACTTAAACAAATTACAAAAGTAGAAATTGCATTGAGCTTCATGATACTTTAAAATTTATTGAAAACAAAGTAGAAAATCTTACAACACAAGTGCACAGAGTTGCTCCTCTAGCCTGAGCAGATTTACCATCTTTGTCTCTGTGGCCTTGTTTTCTTTCCCTTCTTGGCATTGTTCTCCTCAATTTGAGCTTGGAGCCTCCTGTAGAAAATCTTCTCTTCTTCATCTTGATCACCCAACTTGGATTGCATAAATCTAAGAGTTTCATTATATGCCTTTTCCAATTGGTCCTCTATTCTGAAGAATCTCCTACAGTTGTCCTTGTCTCTGAATTCCATCATCCAATAGGGTTGGAGATGAATTTTCTTTCCTGTTTGAGGGACCTTTAGAGTTCTGGGAAGTGCATTAGGCTTGTTCCAGCTAGCTTTTATTTGACATATCTTGGAGACAACCTCAGACTTAGCAGTTTTGGTGAACCCAAAATCTTTCTTTAAGCACTTGAACACCACTAGCAAAGTCTGATAATCCTCTCCTAGAATTCTGTGTAGAGGCCAAATCTGTTCCCTTCCACCCTTGTAGACAAACACTAATCTCTCTGGTAGTTTATGAGTAGCTCCAATTCCTCTCACTTCCACCAAGTCATTAAGATATAGGTTTAAGTCAGACTCCTCCCTTATATCTGCAATGTAGATAAAGTCTTCTGGGTTTGGAGGTGGTTTTTCAACCTATGGCCTTCTCACAAGAATTGGTTTAGCCTTAGTAGCCCTCTGCTTTGATTTCTTCCTTGATTCCATCTCAACCAGAAATTTGGGAAAATTAGCTTCATCAAACTCAATTGGCTCCTCCTTTGGCTCAATTGGTTGCTCATGAAAATTAACTGGATGTTCAGGATCACAAGCTAATTTTGCTCCACAATCTTGATCAGAAAAGGTTGAAGGCATTGATGTTACAGGAGCATATGTGACAGTGTCTTGAGAATCATCCTTATCAAAAGCCAAGTTTCTTTTGGCTCTTGTTTTGGGTTGCCTTGTACCTTTTCTTTTTCCTTGCACAGTTTCAGCTCTAGCTCTTTCTTCTTGCTGTCTTTCCTCTTCATCTAGAGCTTGGGAAACTGCAAGAGCTTGCATGTCTGCCCTAGCTGATTCCTCAGCTCTAGCTTCAGCAAAATTTGGGTGACCAGCCCAAACACAGATTTCTTGTCCATTCCTGTAGACTATTGCTCTTTGATTCCTGATCTCAGGCACATTGCTTTCCTTGCATTTTATAATAAGTTCATTCAGAATCTTGAGCTCATCTGGAAGTGGAGGAGGATAGAAAGTCCTAGCAATATTCTTGCCCTTTGGTTTAGCTGGGGATTTTGGAGATAAGCATCTTTGAAGAGTATCTGAGTCCACATCTCTAATACATGAAGTTTGTCCCTTTTCTTTTCTTGGACCCGTAATCACTCCATGTAGAAGAGGCTTTAGATCATATGAGGATTTAGTCAGTGGCTCCAATTCCGTTGACACTAGAAGTAAGAGTTTTCAAAGTAGTTGCCACCTCATTATCCTTGTTGAAGAAAGTGGTCATCCTGGCAACAGTGAGAAGTGGGAGTTTTACATCAAGCCTCCTTGCAGTGGAATCCTTTAGATTGTTAATGGAGTCCTTGATTTCCCTGGCTTCAATCCTTGTCTGAAGCATCTGGAGTCTCTGAATTTCTAGAGAATCCATAATTGCATTATAGAATTTCTTTTCAGTGTCAGGTGCAGACTCATGAGCCAAATATGCTTCATTATACTGCCTTGAGATGGCAGCATCTAAACCCTGATGTCCAAGCAAGTCTTGAGAAAGCCATCTTGGCTTAGGAGGCACCAAAAAAGTCCCAGTCTGTGTAGTAGTAGCCACCTATAGAACAGCATCAAGACTATCCTCATCACTTGAAGAACCATCATATTCAAAACTTCCACCAGCTCCTGGAGACAAATTATCAAGTGCATCCTTAGCCCTCATCATGGATGCAGTTGTATGAATAAGATTGAGTGACCTTTCTGCCTCCACATTGCCCTGTTGAGCCATGATTTGATAGGCTGGCACAGGATGAGTAAAGGTTTCAGGATCCAAAGAAATGTTATCCAGAGTCTGTTGATAATGCTCTTGGAAAGTCAATTCTCTTTCTCCCTCATTAACCTCCATTAACTCACTTGCAATGGCTGGTTCCTTCCTTTGAGTATCTGTAGTCCCTTCTCTCTCTCCACTCTTTTCTTGCATCATGGGCTCCCCATGGCTCACACCTCTCACACTCTCACCTTCACCTACTAAGGTGGAACTCTCAATCTCTCCTTTTGCCTGGCTGGAAGAAATAGCCAGCCTCTCACTCTCATCCTCTCCTTTTGCCTGGCTGCAAGCCAGCCTCTCAGATTCACTCCATTTCATTCCTAAAAGTATTTCAACTACCACTAGGTCATCTGCACTAGTTGTGTGAACAACTGGATTTTCAATAAGAGGTGCAGAATGAGCTATCTAAGGAATAGTAGTTTGAACTGTCAACGGAATGGGTACCGTTGATGGAGAAACACTTGTCAACGAAAGAAACTGTTTCGTTGATGAAGTCAAGAAAGGAGTTTGAGAAAGTGAAATTACAGTAGAATCTGTGGTGATTGACTTTAGAGATGGTTCCACAGATCCTCTTGTAGCTTCAGAAAAAGATGATTGTTGGCCCAACAAATCACTTAACAAGTAGTGACCACCAATTTCAGAGTGGGGCTTCTCCAAGAATAGAGTTGGAGAATCAGGAATAGATGATTGGATCATATCCACATCTAATGACTGTGTAGGAGAATTTTGTGGAGGTGTCTCAATATTAATATTGAGGGAGTGGGACTGTAACCCCAGAGTAAAAATTGGGGCTACATCAAATTAAATTTGAGAAACTAGAATTGTTGCTTCCAGTGTGTGTGCACCCTGTGTGACCTGGGATTTTTGTCTTACCCTTCTTTGGTATTGGGAAATAGCTGTTTGGGGGCTAGATGTGTCCTTTACCCTTTTGATGTGTGTTCTTGGAGGAGAGCTTGTTTCAATAACTAAATCATTTTGAGAGGATGCAATTAGACTTGAGCTAATATCCATATTACTCATTGTGCCTTGTTGGGAAGACACAATGGGGCTAGTCTGGGAAACACTCACCTCTCCCACCTTATCCTTGGGGTTTCTTTGATTTTCACCCCTTCCCTCACCACTCACCACACCAGAATCACTCCCCTTGGTTTGTGTAGTGGATTTTACAACAGGTGCCTTTTGAGAAGCACCTGAGGTTGGCTTGGTAGATTTAGACTTTGTGGATTTAGGTCTAGTTGCAGGGGCAGGAGCCTGTTGGGTCACAACTACAGACTCCATTGCAACAATAGTAGTAACAGAAGCAGAAACTGAAGTAACATTTAAATTAGCAAGTTGAGAAAGTGTTACCTCAATAACTGGCAGATACATCATTGGGACATCACCATTGTGATTGAGCCTCAGGATGTCTGTTAGTACCCTCTTCTCTTGGACAAAACAATCAAACCTGGAATTTAGGTTAGAGATAACTAATGGTGTTGGACTAACATGGTTGGCCAACATCATTAGAAATATAGCATAATAAATATTCTTTTTCCTAGATTTCTTATCTCCTAACTTAGCACCTAGTTCATACATCAATTGAGTGCTAAAGTTATAGTACTTATCAGTGAGAAGCATGGTAAGCAAAATCAGAATGGAGTTAGTTAAAGCATCAAAATTACTAATTTTACCAGAAAACACTTTAATGAAAGCATCTGTTAAATAACTCCACTCCCTTACCAAACCTCTCCTAATAATTTTACCTAAATTCTCAGTTGGCAAAGAGTAATTTATTGAATTAAGCATGTTAACAATTTCAGCATTTGTGGGTAAAGCTAAGCAATTATTCTCAGGAATATGAAGGCATGCTTGCAATACATCTGAATTGACAATATACTCTTTACCTTGAATGGTGAATTGAAAAGTGCAGTCAGTCCCACTGTACTCACAGGAGGTCCAAATCTCCTCTATGATTTCATTATAAAGCGGAGTAGAGTGAAACATTGCATAGCTGAGCTTGCAGTTCACCAAGAAATCCATCATCTTGTGAAAGATTTTGTTTTGGCTTTCCTTGACAACAAAAGGGATGGAGTTGTTATTCTCATAAATGAACCCTCCAGCTGACATGAGTTTAACTATGGGTGCCATTGTTGAGTAAAGAAAAGCTTGAACTGTGTTTTGCTTTACGAGAGAAGAAGTGAGAAAGCCTTTGAAAATTTGGAGAGTAAGATAAAAATTCAATTAAAGAGAGTAAATTTCTTAAATACTCCCCCAAAAGTTCTCAAAAATTAAGTCCAATAATAATTATAAATTACTGGATTGGCTTAAAAATCTAACCGTTAAAATTAAGATATTACCATGATTTATACTTACAGGGGTGTATGCATAGATCGTGGTAAAAAGACGTGCAAATTTCAACGGTTCAGATTAATAGCGCTATATCAACGGATTAGAATTGGGCGTTTTAAGGTCCCGTCTATTTCGTTGATAAAGCTGCATTTCGTTGACATAATAATGCTGTCAACGGAATACCCAGAAAAATGCTAAGACTGTCAACGGAATGAGACATTCGTTGACATTGTAATTTTGACTTAGACAAAATTTCACTTTTTCCTGAGAAAATTAATTCACAGAAAATCATAGCAAATTCCTGGCTACAATTTAAACTTGCAAAAATCTCATAAATGATTAAGAGAAATTCAACATACCTAGCTCACTTACTAATCTTGAGAATGTTGATTCATCAAGTGGCTTGGTAAAGATGTCTGCAAGTTGTTGTTCACTTGGAACAAAATGTAACTCCACGGTACCATTCATAACATGTTCTCTAATAAAATGGTACTTGACGTCAATGTGCTTGGTCCTTGAATGCTGCACTGGATTCTCAGTAATGGCAATGGCACTAGTGTTGTCACAGAAAATAGGAATTTTCTCAACTCTTTATCCATAATCAAGTAGTTGATTTTTCATCCATAAAATCTGTGCACAACAACTTCCAGCTGCAATGTATTCAGCCTCAGCTGTGGAGGTAGAAACTGAGTTTTGTTTCTTGCTGAACCATTGTTAGGAATATGTTGTTCTTGATGATAAGCATAAAACACTTAGTAGAATTTGTGTAAAGTCAATTTTGTAGCTGTCAACGAAATAGCATGCTTAGCAGTGTTTCGTTGACAGGAAGCTCATCAACGAAATGAGTGTTGTAGCAATTGCATTGTACAATACTTCACAGTATGATAGGCATTCTATTATATGTTTTAGATAGGTTTTCTAAGTCATGTTGACTATGTACTAGATAGGCAAAATAGGTTGGTTAATTGTAAATATGTTATGCCTTGTAATTCTGCCTAAGTGAAGACATGTCAACGGTATGAAGATTACTCTGTCAACGGTATGGAGTCTACCCATCAACGAAACGAGGGAAACACCATCAACGGAATGAAGAATGAAGTTATCAACGAAACACATCTCCTTGCTATCAACGAATCAATGTTGCTTTTTGAACAGTTGACAAAGTGATAGTGACAGTTTACTGAACAGATCTAAAAGGAGATATGGAAGTGTACTTTGCATTGGAAGCCATCAAAGTGGTTACTGGAAATAAGGAAACATTCCAATTTCCAATAAGGCTCTTGGGAATGATTATAATGAGCATGAAGACAAAAGCTAAGATCTCCAAGGACCATTGGACAAAAGGAATGAAAAGCAAGCTACTGATGGTTACTACTATTATTCTTTAGTTTAACCAAACGTAGAATTGTAAACTTGGGATTATATAACCAAGTGTAGCAGTTACTTTAGAAATGAGAGAAGAAACACAAATAGATTGTATTAGCTATTTTGAGAGCAATTCTTCTCTACAACCTTGTAACTGAGCAGCTGTGTACTTTTGTATCACAGATTATTTCCGCAATAAAAACACTTCAGTTGGATCATCAAACAATCCAACTGAATTATTTATATCTTGTGTTTTTATTTATTCAGTTCAGTTTTATTTTATAAAGTGTTTTAGTTTCAAGAAAATATCAAGAATTATATTCAACCCCCCCCTTCTACAATTCTGTTAGGTCATTTGGGAATAACAATTGGTATCAGAGCGAGCTTCTAACATACAAGAAGTTTAAAGATCAAGACCAAAAACAGAAACCATGGTGAAGAAGGATGCAGGTGTGAAGATACCAGTTCTTGATAAAGACAATTACTTTCACTGGAAAGTAAAGATGCATTTACATCTCATGTCTATGGATGAGAGGTATGTAGACTGCATTGAGAAAGGTCCACACGTTCCCATGAAGCTTGACTCTAGAGTTGGACTGCCAGATGATGCACCTGATGTAGAGATTCCAAAAACTGTCTCAGAGTGGACTGTTGAAGATATTGCAGAAGTTCATAAAGACAAAAGGACCATGAACATTCTGTTTAATGGTTTGGAGCAAGAGATGTTTGACAATGTTATCAACTGTACAACCTCTAAGGAAGTATGGGATACTGTTAGAACTCTCTGTGAAGGAACTGAGCAAGTCAGGGAAAATAAAATGCAACTCCTTATACAACAATATGAGCATTTTCATTTTAAAGCTGGTGAAACCCTAAATGACACGTTTAGTAGGTTTCAAAAGCTTTTGAATGGATTAAAGTTGTATGGGAGGATCTATCAAACCAAGGATTCAAACCTTAAATTTCTTAGAGCTCTTCCAAAAGAATGGAAGCCTATGACTGTTTCTCTCAGAAACACTCAAGAGTACAAAGACTACACTCTTGAAAGGCTTTATGGAACCTTGAAGACTTATGAGCTGGAAATGGAGCAAGATGAGGAAATTGAAAAGGTACAAAAGAAGGGTGGATCTATTGCATTGATTGCATCTGTGAACCAACTTGAAGATGACAATAAAGAAACTGCAAAGGCCACAACTAGTCGATCTAGTTGTAGGAGTGATGTTAGCAAGGGTAAAGACAAGATGACAGAAGAAGAAGAATCAGAACCAGCCAACTTGGAGGACTTAGATGAGATTGATGAACACATTGCTTTTCTGTCTAGAAAATTCTCTAAGTTCAAGTTCAAAAGAAACTCAGAAGCAAGGCCACCAAGAAGAGACTTTCAACCTAGCAAAACAAACTGGATTGAAAAGTCTAAGTCAAAATGTTTCAATTGTGGAATGATTGGTCACTTTGCTGGAGACTGCAGAAAGCCCAAGGTTGAGAAGGGCAACAGGAAATTTGAGCCTGTTGATTATAAAAAGAAATACTTTGAACTTCTCAAACAAAAAGAAAAGGCTTTCATGTCTCAGGAGTATGATTGGGCTGGTAATGGTGAAGATTCTGATGATGATGTTGAGTATGTCAACTTGGCTCTTATGGCTGACAATCATGAGCAGGAAGCAAGTTCCTCAAGCAACCAGGTAACAATTACTAATCTTTCTGAGCTTTCTAAAGAGGAATGCGATAGTGCAGTAAATGAAATGTCTACTGTATTATATAATTTGCGTGTTACTCTTAAATCACTTACTAAAGAGAATTCAAGAATAAAAGAGACCAATCTGCTCTTAAGTGATAGGAATGCAATGTTAGAAGCACAGCTCATTGAATTTGAGAAAATGAGATGTGTTAGTAGGGATGCTAAGAAGGAACTTGAGAACGTGTTACAAAGGGAAGAAATTCTTAAAACACAACTTGAGATAGAACAAGGTGTGATTGCAAAATGGAAGGATGCCAGGAATGTTGCTGCCAACATAATTAATGTTCAAGGCGTGGAATCCTTCTGTGAGCAATCATGGAAAAGGAACAAAGAGAAGCTAGGGTATGTTGGTGAAACCTTAGAATCAGAAACAGAGTCAACAAACAACAATGATCATTTGTTGAAGGTTGATATGTCAACGGAATGCAATGTTTCGTTGACACATGAACCATCAACCGATCAGGCTGTTTCGTTGACAGACAAAAGAAAAGATAAACTCACTAGACTTAATGACAAGTATGGTCCTGTCACCAAGAACTTTGTTCAAGGTGAGTCTAGTATTTTAAAGAAAATTGAGAAGCCTGTTGAGAGAGCTAATGTAGGTCACTTGTCTAACAAGCAATTGAAAGACAAGGTAGAGAAAGTTCATAATGAGGCTAAGGGAAATAAAAAGAATAACAGGAATGGCAAAGTAGGAATTAACAAACACAACAATTACACACCTGATAAATATGCTCCTAGAAAGACATGTGTTAATTGTGGAAGTGTTAGTCATTTGTCTACTAACTGCAAATCTGTTAAGAAAACTCCCAATGTGAAAATGCCCAAGCCTGCAATGAACAGTTCCATGCCTACAATGCCTGTTATGTCTAACATGTTTGCTCCATATGCACAATTTCAGAATCCATATGCTAGTATGCCATTTGTGTCTAATCCTTACATGAATATGTTTAACATGCCACAAATGCCATGGAACATGAATAACATGATTGTTCCTCCAACTATGCATGCTATGAATGAAAATATGAGCAACCCTCAGAAATCAACACCAAGGGTAAAGATTGATTTGAATCAATCTGAGCCCAAAGTGAAAAATGGTACAAAAGGGAATGCAAAGGCTAACAAGACAGGACCCAAGGAAACTTGGGTACCAAAATCGACTTGATTTGGTTTTATTGTGTGCAGGGAGACAAAAGGAATCTTTGGTACTTGGATAGTGGTTGTTCAAGACACATGACTGGTGATTCTACCCTGCTCACAGAGTTTCAGGAAAGAGCTGGCCCTTGTATTGCTTTTGGAGATGACAGCAAAGGCTACACAAAGGGATATGGCTTGATTTCAAAAGAGAATGTCATCATAGATGAGGTTGTATTGGTGGATGGTCTTAAGCACAACTTGCTTAGTATCAGCCAACTTTGTGACAAAGGATTTTTAGTTACTTTTTCTAGAGAAGCCTGTGTTGTTTCTAAAGGAGGAAACAACAATGTGGTAATGACTGGATTCAGAAGGGGGAATGTGTACATTGCTGACTTTAGTAGCACAAGTTCAGACACCATCACTTGTCTTTTCAGCAAGGCAAGCAAGGATGAAAGTTGGTTATGGCACAAGAAGTTATCCCATCTGAATTTCAAAGTTATGAATGATTTGGTGAGGAAAGATCTTGCTAGAGGAATTCCACAGGTGGAGTTCTCCAAGGATGGTTTGTGTGATGCCTGTCAAAAGGGAAAACAGAAGAAGGCATCATTCAAAAGCAAGACAGAGTCATCAATTGTCCAGCAGCTTGAATTGCTTCATATGGACCTATTTGGCCCTGTAAATGTTATGTCCATCTCAAAGAAGAAATACTGTCTTGTGATTGTTGATGATTTTTCTAGATTCACATGGACTTTCTTTTTGCACTCTAAAGATGAGGCAAGTGAAATCATTATCAATCACATCAAGATGGTAAGCAATCATCCTGATTTCAAAGTAAGAAGGATTAGGAGTGACAATGGGACAGAATTCAAGAATTCAAGCATGAAGGTGTTCTGTGAAGAAAATGGTATTTTGCATGAGTTTTCAGCAGCAAGAACACCACAGCAAAATGGTGTAGTTGAAAGGAAAAACAGAACACTTATTGAAGCTGCAAGGACAATGCTAGATGAATCAAAGTTACCTACATATTTTTGGGCTGAGGCAGTTAACACAGCTTGCTTTACTCAAAATATTTCTTTGATTAATCAGGCCAAAGGAATGACCCCTTATCAGTTACTCAAAAGAAAGAAGCCACTATTGGATTTTCTTCATGTCTTTGGATGCAAGTGCTTTGTTCTGAGAAATCAAGCTGAGCATTTGGGGAAATTTGAAGCAAAGGCAGATGAAGCAATATTTGTGGGATATGCAGCAGGGAAAGCTTACAGGGTCTATAATCTCAGAATCAACATTGTTATGGAATCTGTACATGTTGTTTTTGATGATCTCAAAATCCAAGGCCTCTGTGATGAAGGTTTCCATGAAAGTATTTCTTTTGAAAATAAGGAAGGAGAACAAGTGAATCATGATAAGGCTACTGAGAAACAGCCTAAAGTTGTTGTATCTAGCACAGATGAAAGCAGCAGTGAAGATGAAATTGCTGCATTAAGGTTAAAAAGGATAGCTGCTAGCAGACCAACTGGTCATTTCGTTGACAGTCATGATGGTGGATTCGTTGACAGTCAGAATGAGCGTTTCGTTGACAGCCAAAACGGTCATACCGTTGATAGTCATAGGAATACTTCTAGAAGTGATCACTTAGGGACAACAAACTCAGGGGGAGTTTCTCAAGGACAAATATCCAATCAAGGCAATCATGATCATGAAGCTACGTCTTCAAGAGCAAATCTACCTCCCTCAAGGAAATGGACTAAAGATCATCCCTTTGAACTTATTATAGGTGATGTCTCTTCAAAAGTCCAAACTAGAAGAGCAACTCAAGAAGAATGTCTATATAGTAGCTTTCTGTCTCAAGATGAGCCAAAGAAAGTTGAGGATGCACTTCTAGATCCAGATTGGGTTTTAGCCATGCAAGAAGAGCTAAACCAATTTGAGAGAAACAATGTTTGGAAGCTGGTGCCCAGGCCTAATGACAGGAGTGTTATAGGCACAAAGTGGGTGTTCAGAAACAAGATGGATGAAAATGGCATAGTCACAAGGAACAAAGCTAGATTGGTTGCAAAAGGCTATTCACAGGAAGAAGGAATTGATTTTGATGAAACCTTTGCTCCTGTTGCAAGACTAGAAGCAATAAGGATTTTCCTAGCCTATGCAGCCCATGCCAATTTCAAGGTCTATCAAATGGATGTGAAGAGTGCTTTTCTGAATGGGGAATTGGAAGAGGAGGTGTATGTAAGTCAACCTCCTGGTTTTGAAGATGATGATTTTCCAGACTATGTGTACTTCCTTCTCAAAGCACTCTATGGTTTGAAACAAGCACCTAGAGCCTGGTATGACACTCTCTCACAGTTCCTCCTTGAGAATCATTTCACTAGAGGTACTGTAGATAAAACTCTTTTTCACAGGGTTGTAAATGGCTCTACTTTACTTGTTCAAATTTATGTAGATGATATAATCTTTGGGTCTACAGATGTGAAACTTTGTCAAAAGTTTGCCAAGCTTATGCAAAGTAAGTATGAAATGAGCATGATGGGAGAATTAACTTACTTTCTTGGTCTTCAAGTAAAGCAAGTTAATGAAGGCATTTTCATTAGTCAAACAAAATACATTCATGATTTATTATAGAAGTTTAACCTAATGGAATGCTCTCCTGCCAAAACTCCCATGCCTACTGCCACCAAACTTGAATTGAATACTAAGGAAAAATCTGTGGACATTTCAAGTTACAGAGGCATGGTAGGCTCACTTTTATATTTAACAGCTAGTAGACCTGATATTATGTTTGCTACATGTCTATGTGCTAGATTTCAGGCTGATCCTAGAGAATCCCATTTAGTTGCTATTAAAAGAATTTTCAGATATCTCAAAGGAACACCAAACCTTGGCATTTGGTATCCTAGAGAATCTGGTTTTGAACTAATTGGTTATTCAGATGCAGATTTTGCAGGATGTAAAATTGACAGGAAAAGTACAACTGGAACCTGTCAATTCCTAGGAAACAAGCTTGTGTCATGGTTCAGCAAGAAACAAAACTCAGTTTCTACCTCCACAGCTGAGGCTGAGTATATTGCAGCTGGAAGTTGTTGTGCACAGATTTTATGGATGAAAAACCAACTACTTGATTATGGATTAAGATTTGAGAAAATTCCTATTTTCTGTGACAACACTAGTGCCATTGCCATTACTGAGAATCCAGTGCAGCATTCAAGAACCAAGCACATTGACATTAAGTACCATTTCATTAGAGAACATGTTATGAATGGTACTGTGGAGTTACATTTTGTTCCAAGTGAACAACAACTTGCAGACATCTTTACCAAGCCACTTGATGAATCAACATTCTCAAGATTAGTAAGTGAGCTAGGTATGCTAAATTTCTCTTAATTATTTTTGAGATATTTGCAAGTTAAAATGCAGCCAGAAATTTGCTATGTTTTTCTGTGAATGAATTTTCTCAGGAAAAGGTAAAATTTTGTCTAAGTCAAAATTACTATGCCAACGGAATGCACCATTTCGTTGACAGTCTTAGCAGTTTTCTGGGTGTTTCGTTGATAGCTCTTTTATATCAACGAAACGCAGCTTTTTCAACGAAATAAGACGGGACTTTAACCGCCCAATCCTGATTCGTTGATTTAGCGCTTTTTATCTGAACCGTTGAAATTTGACACGTCTTTTACCACGATCTATGCATACACCCCTGTAAGTATAAATCATGGTAATACTTTAAGAGTAACGGTTATATTTTTAAGCCAATCCAGTAATTTACATTTATTATTGGATTCATTTTCTGAGAATTTTTGGGGGAGTATTTAAGAAATTTTATTTTCATTATTTCTTTTTACCTGTTCTCAAAAATTCCAAAGGCTTTTTCTCTCTTCTTCTCTCTAACAAGCAATTCAGTTCGAAGCTTTCCTTTAATCAACAATGGCACCTATAGTCAAGCTTATGTCTGCTGGAGGGTTCATCTATGAGAAGAACAACTCCATCCCTTTTGTTGTCAAGGAAAACCCGAACAGACTGTTCTTCAAAATGATGGATTTTATGAAGAATTGCAAGTTGAGCTATGCAATGTTTCACTCTACACCACTCTACAATGAGATAATCGAGGAAATTTGGACCTCATGTGAGTATAGTGGAACACACTGCACACTAAAATTCACTCTTCAAGGTAATGAGTACATAGTTAATTCTGATGTTTTGCAAGCATGTTTACATATTCCTGATAATAACTGTGATGCTTTGCCTACTAACACTGAAATAACTACCATGTTAAATTCCATAAACTACTCTTTGCCTACTGATAATCTGGGTAGAATAATTAGGAGAGGTTTGGTTAGAGAATACAGTTATTTAGCTGATGCATTCATTAAGGTCTTTTCTGGAAAGATTAGTAATTTTGATGCATTAACTAACTCTATGTTAATTCTCCTAACCATGCTTCTAAATGATAGATATCATAACTTTAGCACCCAACTTATGTATGAAATTGGTGCTAAGTTGGGTGACAAAGCAAATAGGAAGAAAAATATCTATTATGCTAGGTTTCTGATGATGTTGGCTAACCATGTTAGTCCAGCACCATTAGTTATCTCTAACCCTAATGCCAGGTTCGAGTGCTTTGTGCAAGAAAAGAGAGTATTGACAGACATACTGAGGCTGAACCACAATGGTGATGTTCTAGTGGTGTATCTGCCAATCATTGAGGTAACTACTACTATCCCTGTTAGTGTAGCTAACACCTCTACTGTTTTACCTTCCAATGTTGCTATGGAGTCTGTAGCTGTGACCCAACAGGCTCCTACCCTAGCAACAAAACCAAAAACAAAGAAATCCTCCAAGCCAACCTCAGGTGCTTCTCAAAAGGCACCTGTTGTAAAAACTACCACACAACCTAAGGGGAGTGAGTCTGGAGTTGTGAGAGGTGAGGGAAGGGGTGAACATCAAAGAAACCCCAGGGATAAGGAAGGACAGGTTAGTGTGTACCAGCCAAGCCCCATTGTGTCTTCCCAACAAGGCACAATGAGTAACATGGATTTAAACACAAGTCTAATTGCATCCTCCCAAAAGGATGTGATTATTGAAACAAGCTCTCCTCCTAGAGTACAGTCCAAAAGGGTAAGGGACACTTCAAGCCCAAAGTCTACATTTTCCCAATACCAAAGGAGAGTGAAGCAAAAGTACAAGGGTACACAGGGTGCACACACACTGGAAGCAACACTTCCAGTTTCTCAAATTCAGTTTGATGTAACCCCTATCATTTCTCTGGGGTTACAGTCCTCTTCTCTAAACATCAATCTTGAATTATCTCCATCAAATTCACCAACTCAATCTTTGGATGTGGACATGATCCATACATCTATTCCTGATTCTCCAACTCTAATCTTGGAGAAGCCCCACTCTGAAGCTGGTGGCCATCACTTGCTAAGTGATTTGTTGGGCCATCAACCAATTTTTCCTGAAATTGCAAGGGGATCTGTGGACCAATCTCTAAAATCAATCACCACAGACTCTACTGTAATTTCTCATTCTCAAAGTGCTTTCTTGACTTCATCAACGAAACAGTCTATTTCGTTGACAAGTGTTTCTCCATCAACGGTATCCATACCGTTGACAGTTCAAACTACCATTCCGTTGATAGTTCACTCTGCACCTTTAATTGAAAATCAAGTTGTTCCCACAACTAGTGCAGATGATCTAGTGGTAGTTGAGACACTTCTAGGACTGAGAGGGAGTGAAACTGAGAGGCTGGCTTGCAGCCAGGCAAAAGGAGAGAATGTGAGTGAGAGGCTGGCTATTTCTTCCAGCCAGGCAAAAGGAGAGATTGAGAGTTCCACCTTAGAAGGTGAAGGTGAGGGTGTGAGAGGTGTGAGCCATGGGGAGCCCATGATGCAAGAACAGAGTGGAGAGAGAGAAGGGACTACAGGAGAAATAAGGATGGAAGCAGCCATTGCTAATGAGTTAATGGAGGTCAGTGAGGGAGAAAGGGAACTTACTTTCCAAGAGGTTTATCAGCAAACTCTGGATAGTATTTCCCTGGATCCTGAGACCTTTACTCATCCTGTGTCAGCCTATCAAATTTTGGCTCAACAGGGCAATGTGGAGGCAGAGAGGTCACTACAACTAATTCATACAACTGCATCAATGCAAAGAGCAAAGGATGCCTTGACCAATCTACCTCCAGGAGCTGAAGCAAGTGGAGACTTTGATTTCTCTGATGATGAGGACAGCTATGGTGATAATCTACAGGTGGACACTACTGCACAGACTGGGACTTCTGTGGTGCCTCCTACACCAAACTGGCTTTCTCAAGATATGCATGGTAGAAGCAATTTGGATGCTGCTATCACAAGGCAGTACAAAGAAGCATATCTAGCTCATGAGTCTGCAGGAGCAAGGGACAAGCAATTCTACAAAGCCATAATGGATTCTCTGGAAATTCAAAGGCTACAAATGTTGCAGACAAGGATTGAGGCTACAGAGATCAAGGATTCAATCAGCAACCTTAGGGCTGCTAATGATAGGAGGCTAGATGAAAAGCTTCCTCTTCTCACTGTGTCCAGGATGAACAGGTTTTTCTCTAAAGAACCTGAAGTGGATTCCTCCTTGAAGACTCTCTCTTCTCGAGTGGACAAGGTGGAAGCCACTCTATCACAGATGCAAAAGGAACAGGAGAAACAAACTCAACTATTGGCCCAGCTAGTGGCAGCTCAAGGACTCCCAGTCATCTCTTTTGATGATAACAAAAAGGGGGAGAAATCTAAGGAGCTAGACATTCAAATTACCAAGGTTATGGTCCCAGCCATTTCCCTACCAAAGGAGCCATTAGCAATGGGGGAGCTTGGCAAGCAGCAAAAGGATGGTATTGACCTTATACAAGAAGCTTCTATGACCAAAGGAGCCATTAGCAATGGGGGAGCTTGGCAAGCAGCAAAAGGATGGTATTGACCTTATACAAGAAGCTTCTATGAGGATGAGACTTGCAGAACAAATCAAAGAACATTGGTCCAACATAGAAGCAAAGTTCAAGAAGATTACTGAAGATAAGGACTCAAATCCATCAACGGAACAGCCATCAACGAATGCCATGGTACTAGCATCAACGGAATGGGAGCCACAGACAAATTCTTTCTATCACCGAGAGCCCCTTCTACATGGAGTCACTCAAGGACCAAGGAAGGAAAAAGGACAAACTTCATGCATTAGGGATGTGGAACAAGCTACAATTCAAAGAAGCCTATCTCCCAAGTCCCCTGCTAAACCAAAGGGCAAAAACATAGCAAGGACTTTCTATCCTGCACCTTATCCAGATGAGCACAAGCTTCTTGGTCTACTCATCACAAAAAGCAAGGAAAGTAATGATTATGAGATAAGGAAGCAAAGGGCAATTGTCTACAGGAATGGACAACAAATCTGTGTTTGGGCTGGTCATCCAAACTTTGCTGAAGCCAAGGCTGAGGAATCAGAAAGAGCAGCTATGCAAGCTCTTGCAGTAGCTCAAGCTCTAGATGAAGAAGAAAGGAAGCAAGAGGAAAGCACTAGAGAGGAAAGGAGTTCAAAGAAGAGCACAAGGCAACCCAAAGAGAGAGCTAGGAGAAACATAGACTTTGAGAGTGCTGATTCTCAGGGTACTGCATCAGACTCTTCTATACCTATTGCACCTCCAACAATTGCTAATCCAGTTTTTGAAGGAAAGTTGGCCTGTGATCCTGCACATCCTGTCAATTTTCATGATCAACCAATCATGCCAAAAGAGGAACCAATTGATTTTGATGAGGCATACTTTCCAAAGTTCCTGTTAGAAAAGGACCAACCAATGAAGACAAAGAAGAGGCCTGTCAAAGCAAAGCCTGTTTTTGTGAGAAAGCCACAATCTCAAAAACCCCCTGCAAACCCAGAGGACTGCATGTACATTGCTGACATCAGGGAAGAATCCAGTCTACATCTTGACTTAGACAACCTGGTGGAAGTAAGGGGAATTGCAGCTTCTCAAAAGTTGCCTGAAAGACTAGTGTTCTCATTCAAGGGTGGTAGAGAACAAGTGTGGCCTCTCTACAGAATTTTAGGAGAAGACTATCAAACACTACTCTCAGTGTTTAGATGCTTGAAAAAGGACTTTGGTTTCACCAAAACAGCCAAGTCTGAGGTGGTCTCCAAAATCTGTCAGTTAAAGGCTAGCTGGAACAAGCCTGAGGCTCTTCCAAGGATACTTAGAGTTCCCTCAACAGGAAAGAAAATCCATCTTCAACCTTATTGGATGATGGAGTTTAAGGACAAGGACAATTGCAGAAGATTCTTCAGAATGGAAGACCAGCTGGAGAAGGCATCTAATCAAACTCTAAAGCTGATGCAATCCAAGCTTGGTGATCAAGATGAAGAGGAGAAAATCTTCTACAGAAGACTACAGGTCCAGATTGAGGAAAACAACTCCAAGAGAGGGAAGAAGACTATGCCACAAAGAAGTCACAGATGAAACATTTGCTCAGACTAAAGGAGCACTTGTGGGCATTAGTCTTGTAAGTCTTATATTTTGTCTATAAAGTTTTGAAGCTTAATACATTTTCTACTTTTGTAATTTATGATGTATCTGAGTGTTTTTGTTATCATCAAGTCTCTTGATTTATGGCTGTTATTCTATCAGTCATAAATTGGGGGAGATTGTTAGGAATATGTTGTTCTTGATGATAAGCATAAAACACTTAGTAGAATTTGTGTAAAGTCAATTTTGTAGCTGTCAACGAAATAGCATGCTTAGCAGTGTTTCGTTGACAGGAAGCTCATCAACGAAATGAGTGTTGTAGCAATTGCATTGTACAATACTTCACAGTATGATAGGCATTCTATTATATGTTTTAGATAGGTTTTCTAAGTCATGTTGACTATGTACTAGATAGGCAAAATAGGTTGGTTAATTGTAAATATGTTATGCCTTGTAATTCTGCCTAAGTGAAGACATGTCAACGGTATGAAGATTACTCTGTCAACGGTATGGAGTCTACCCATCAACGAAACGAGGGAAACACCATCAACGGAATGAAGAATGAAGTTATCAACGAAACACATCTCCTTGCTATCAACGAATCAATGTTGCTTTTTGAACAGTTGACAAAGTGATAGTGACAGTTTACTGAACAGATCTAAAAGGAGATATGGAAGTGTACTTTGCATTGGAAGCCATCAAAGTGGTTACTGGAAATAAGGAAACATTCCAATTTCCAATAAGGCTCTTGGGAATGATTATAATGAGCATGAAGACAAAAGCTAAGATCTCCAAGGACCATTGGACAAAAGGAATGAAAAGCAAGCTACTGATGGTTACTACTATTATTCTTTAGTTTAACCAAACGTAGAATTGTAAACTTGGGATTATATAACCAAGTGTAGCAGTTACTTTAGAAATGAGAGAAGAAACACAAATAGATTGTATTAGCTATTTTGAGAGCAATTCTTCTCTACAACCTTGTAACTGAGCAGCTGTGTACTTTTGTATCACAGATTATTTCCGCAATAAAAACACTTCAGTTGGATCATCAAACAATCCAACTGAATTATTTATATCTTGTGTTTTTATTTATTCAGTTCAGTTTTATTTTATAAAGTGTTTTAGTTTCAAGAAAATATCAAGAATTGTATTCAACCCCCCCCCTTCTACAATTCTGTTAGGTCATTTGGGAATAACAACCATGACACAAGCTTGTTTCCTAGGAATTGACAGGTGTCAGTTGTGCTTTTCCTGTCAATTTTACATCCTGCATAATCTGCATCTGAATAACCAATTAGTTCAAAGCCAAATTCTCTAGGATACCAAATGCCAAGGTTTGGTGTTCCTTTGAGATATCTGAAAATTCTTTTAATAGTAACTAAATGGGATTCCCTAGGATCAGCCTGAAATCTAGCACATAGACATGTAGCAAACATAATATCAGGTCTACTAGCTGTTAAATATAAAAGTGAGCCAACCATGCCTCTGTAACTTGAAATTTCCACAGATTTTTCCTTAGTATTCAATTCAAGTTTGGTGGCAGTAGGCATGGGAGTTTTGGCAGGAGAGAATTCCATTAAGTTAAATTTCTTTAACAAATCATGAATATATTTTGTTTGACTAATAAAAATGCCTTCATTAACTTGCTTCACTTGGAGACTAAGGAAATAAGTTAATTATCCCATCATGCTCATTTCATATTTACTTTGCATAAGCTTGGCAAACTTTTGACAAAGATTTTCATCTGTAGACCCAAAAATTATGCCATCTACATAAATTTTAAAAAAGTATAGTAGAGCCATTCACAATCCTATGAAAAAGAGTTTTATCTACAGTACCTCTAGTGAAGTGATTCTCAAGAAGGAACTGTGAAAGTGTGTCATACCAGGCTCTAGGTGCTTGTTTCAACCCATAGAGTGCTTTGAGGAGAAAGTACACATACTCTGGAAAATCATCATCTTCAAAACCAGGAGGTTGACTCACATACACCTCTTCTTCCAATTCCCCATTTAGAAAAGCACTCTTCACATCCATTTGATAGACCTTAAAATTGGCATGGGCTGCATAGGCTAGGAAAATCCTTATTGCTTCTAGTCTTGCAACATGAGCAAATGTTTCATCAAAATCAATTCCCTCTTCCTGTGAGTAGCCTTTAGCAACCAATCTAGCTTTGTTCCTTGTGACTATGCCATTTTCATCCATCTTGTTTCTGAACACCCATTTTGTGCCTATAACACTCTTGTCTTAAGGCTTGGGCACCAGCTTCCAAACTTTGTTTCTCTCAAATTGGTTTAGCTCCTCTTGCATAGCTAAAACCCAATCTGGATCTAGAATTGCATCCTCAACTTTCTTTGGCTCGTCTTGAGACAGAAAGCTACTATATAGACATTCCTCTTGAGTTGCTCTTCTAGTTTGGACTTTTGAAGAAACATCACCTATGATGAGTTCAAAGGGATGATCATTGGTCCATTTCCTTGAGGGAGGTAGATTAGCTCTAGAAGATGTAGCTTCATGATCATGATTGCCTTGAATAGATATTTGTCCTTGAGAAACTCCCCCTGAGTTTGTTGTCCCTAAGTGATCATTCCTAGACGCATTTCTATCACTGTCAAAGGAATGCCCATTTTGACTGTCAACGAAATGCTCATTTTGTATGTCAACGAATCCTCCACCATGACTGTCAACGGAATGATCATTTGGTCTGCTAGCAGCTATTCTTTTCAATCTTAATGCAGCAATTTCATCTTCACTGCTGCTTTCATCTATGCTAGACACAACAACTTTAGGCTGTTTCTCAATAGCCTTAACATAATTTACTTGATCTCCTTCCTCATTCTCAAAAGAAAGACTTTCATGGAAACTTTCATCACAGAGACCTTGAATTTTGAGATCATCAAAAACAACATGTACAGATTCCATAACAATGTTAGTTCTGAGATTATAGACTCTGTAAGCTTTCCCTGCTGCATATCCCACAAATATTGCTTCATCTGCCTTTGCTTCAAATTTCCCTAAATGCTCAGCTTGATTTCTCAGAACAAAGCACTTGAATCCAAAGACATGAAGAAAATCCAATAGTGGTTTCTTTCTTTTGAGAAGTTGATAAGGGGTCATTCCCTTGGCTTGATTAATCAAAGAAATGTTCTGAGTGAAGCAAGCTGTGTTAACTGCCTCAGTCCAAAAATAAGTTGGTAACTTTGATTCATCTAGCATTGTCCTTGCAGCTTCAATAAGTGTTCTGTTTTTCCTTTCAACTACACCATTTTGTTGTGGTGTCCTTGCAGCTGAAAATTCATGCAAAATACCATTTTCCTCACAAAACATCTTCATAGTTGAATTCTTGAACTCTGTCCCATTGTCACTCTTAATTCTTCTTACTTTGAAATCAGGATGATTGTTTACCATCTTGATGTGATTGATAATGATTTCACTTGCCTCATCTTTGGAGTGCAAAAAGAAAGTCCATGTAAATCTAGAAAAATCATCAACAATCACAAGACAGTATTTCTTCTTTGAAATGGACATGACATTTACATGGCCAAATAGATCCATATGAAGCAACTCGAGCTGTTGGACAATTGATGACTCTGTCTTTCTTTTGAATGATGCCTTCTTTTGTTTCCCTTTTTGACAAGCATCACACAAACCATCCTTGGTGAATTCCGCCTGTGGAATTCCTCTAGCAAGATCTTTCCTCACCAAGTCATTCATAACCTTGAGATTAAAATGAGACAATTTCTTGTGCCATAGCCAACTTTCATCCTTGCTTGCCTTGCTGAAAAGACAAGTGATGGTGTTTGGACTTGTGCTACTAAAGTCAGCAATGTACACATTCCCTCTTCTGAATCCAGTCATTACCACATTATTGTCTCCACCTTTAGAAACAACACATGCTTCTTTTGAAAAAGTAACTAAAAATCCTTTGTCACAAAGTTGGCTGATACTAAGCAAATTGTGCTTTAGACCATCCACCAATGCAACCTCATCAATGATGACATTCTCTTTTAAAATCAAGCTATATCCCTTAGTGTAGCCTTTGTTGTCATCTCCAAAAGCAATACAAGGGCCAGCTCTTTCTTGGAACTCTGTGAGCAGGGTAGAATCACCAGTCATGCGTCTTGAACAACCACTATCCAAGTACCAAAGATTCCTTTTGTCTCCCTGCACACAATAAAACCAAATCAAGTTGATTTTGGTACCCAAGTTTCCTTGGGTCCTATTTTGTTAGCCTTTGATTTACTCTTCACATCATTTTTCACCTTGGGCTCAGATTGAGTTAAATCAACCTTTACCTTTGGTGTTGACTTCTGAGGGTTGCTCACATTTTCATTCATGGCATGCATATTTGGAGGAACAAACATGTTATTCACATTCCATGGCATTTGTGGTACATTAAACATATTCATGTATGGATTAGACACAAATGGCATGCTAGCATATGGATTTTGAAACTGTGCATATGGAGCAAACATATTAGGCATAACAGGCATTGCAGGCATAGAGGTATTCATTACAGGCTTAGGCATTTTCACATTAGTATGCTTCTTAACAGATTTGAAATTAGCAGATAAATGACTAACACTACCACAATTAACACATGTTTTTCTAGGAGCATACTTATCAGGTGTGTAATTGTTATGTTTGTTAATCCCTACTTTGCCATTTCTGTTATTCCTTTTATTGCCCTTAACCTCAACTTGAATTTTCTCTAACTTGTCTTTCAATTGCTTGTTAGACAAGTGACCTACATTAGCTCTCTCAACAGGCTTCTCAACTTTCTTTGATTTACTAGACTCACCTTGAACAAAGTTCTTGGTGACAGGACCATACTTATTATTAAGTCTAGTGAGTTCTTCTTTCTTTTCCTTTGTCAACGAAACAGCATGATCGGTTGATCGTTCATCTGTCAACGGAATGATGCATTCCGTTGACATATCAACCTTCAACGAATGACCATTGTTGTTTGTTGACTCTGTTTCTGATTCTAAGGTTTCAACAGCATACCCTAGCTTCTCTTTGTTCTTTTTCCATGATTGCTCACAGAAAGATTCCATACCTTGAACATTAATGATGTTGGTAGCAACATTCCTGGAATCTTTCCATTTTGCAATCAAACTCTGTTCTATTTCTAGTTGTGTTTTAAGAATCTCTTCCCTTTTTAACACTTTCTCAAGTTCCTGATTAGCATCCCTATTGACACATCTCATTTTCTCAAACTCAATGAGTTGTGCTTCTAACATGGCATTTCTATCACTTAAGAGCAAATTAGTCTCTTTAATTCTTGAGTTCTCTTTGGTAAGTGATTTAAGAGTAACACGCAAATTATATAATACAGTAGACATTTCATTAACTGTACTATCGCATTCCTCTTTAGAAAGATCAGAAAGATTAGTAATTGTTACCTGGTTGCTTGAGGAACTTGCTTCCTGCTCATGATTGTTAGGCATTAGAGCCAAGTTGACATACTCAACATCATCATATGAATCTTCACCATTACCAGCCCAATCATACTCCTGAGACATGAAAGCCTTTTCTTTTTGCTTGAGAAGTTCAAAGTATTTCTTTTTATAATCAACAGGCTCAAATTTCCTGTTGCCCTTCTCAACTTTGGGCTTTCTGCAATCTCCAACAAAGTGACCAATCATTCCACAGTTGAAACATTTAGATTTAGACTTTTCAACCCAATTATTTTTTCTAGGTTGAAAGTCTCTCCTTGGTGGCCTTGCTTCAGAGTTTCTCTTGAATTTGAACTTAGAAAATTTTCTTGAAAGAAAAGCAATGTGTTCATCAATCTCATCTAAGTCATCCAAGTTGGCTGGTTCTTCTTCTTCTTCTGTCATCTTGCCTTTACCCTTGCTAACATCACTCCTACAACTAGCTCGACTAGTTGTGGCTTTTGCAGCTTCTTCATTGTCATCTTCCAGTTGGTTCACAGATGCAATCAATGCAATAGATCCACCTTTCTTTTGTACCTTCTCAATTCCTTCATCTTACTCCATTTCCAGCTCATATGTCTTTAAGGTTCCATAAAGCCTTTCAAGAGTATAGTCTTTGTACTCTTGAGTGTTTATCAGAGAAACAGTCATAGGCTTCCACACTTTTGGAAGAGCTCTAAGAAATTTGAGGTTTGAATCCTTGGTTTGGTAGACCCTCCCATACAACTTTAATCCATTCAAAAGTTTTTGAAACCTACTAAATGTATCGTTTAGGGTTTCACCAGCTTTAAAATGAAAGTGTTCATATTGTTGTATGAGGAGTTGCATTTTGTTCTCCCTTACCTGCTCAGTTCCTTCACAGAGTGTTCTAACAGTGTCCCATACTTCTTTAGAAGTTGTACAGTTGATGACATTGTCAAACATCTCTTGCTCCAAACCATTAAACAGAATGTTCATGGTTCTTTTATCTTTATGGATTTCTGCAACATCTTCAATAGTCCATTCTGAGACAGGCTTTGGAATTTCCACATCTTCAGCATCATCTGGCAGTCCAACTCTAGATGCAAACTTCATGGGAATGTGTGGACCTTTCTCAATGCAGTCTACATATCTCTCATCCATAGACATGAGATGTAGATGCATTTTTACTTTCCAGTGATAGTAATTGTCCTTGTCTAGAACTGGTATCTTTACACCTGCATCCTTCTTCACCATTGTTTCTATTTTGGCCTTGATCTTTAAACTTCTTGTATGTTAGAAGCTTGCTCTGATACCAATTGTTAATCCCAAATGACCTAACAGAATTGTAGAAGGGGGGGTTGAATACAATTCTAGATATTTTTAATCTTAAAACAACTTTAAAATAAATTAACACAGAAAATAAAAACACAAGCAAATATAAAATTTCAGTTGGATGTTTTGAGGATCCAACTGAGATGTTTTTATTACGGGAATAATCTGTGTTACAAATGTAGCACAACTGCTCAGTTCCTAATGTAGAGTGAGAGTGCTCTTGAAAGAAGCTAATACAAAGTTATTCTATCTCACTCACTTACAATAAAATGAACTGTTACACTTGGTTATATATCCCAAGTTTTCAATACTATTTTTGGCTACTCTAAAATGTACAAAGGGTAACCGCCAGTAGCTTTCTTTTCATTCCTTTTGTCCAATGGTCCTTGGAGATCTTGTCTTTTGTCTTCATGCTTATTATGATCACTCTCAAGAACCCAATTGGAAATTGGAATGTTTCCTCATTCCCAGTGTCCATTTTAATGGCTTCCAATGCAAAGTACACTTCTACATCACCTTTTGATCTGTCAGAAAACTGTCACTATCACTTTGTCAACTATTCAGAAAAGTGATAATGATTCGTTGATAGCAGTGAGATGTGTTTCGTTGATAGCTTTATTCTTCATTCCGTTGATGGTGCATTCTTCATTCCGTTGATAGTGTAATCTTCATTCCGTTGACATGTCTTCACTTAGGCAAAATTACAAGGCATAGTATATTTACAATTAACCAACCTATTTTGCCTATCTAGTACTTAGTCAACATGACTTGGAAAACCTATCTAATACCTACAACAAATGCATATCAACCAGTGAAGTATTGTACAATGCAATTGCTACATTACTCATTTCGTTGATGAGACTCATTCCGTTGATGAGCTACCTGTCAACGGATGCTGCAAAGCATACCATTCCGTTGACAGTTACAATATTGACTTAATACAAAATCTACTAAGTGTTTTATAATTATCATCAAGAACAACATATTCGTAACACTTATCACTGTTGACTAAGGACTTAATATTATTCTCAGTAATTCTACAAATTGGTAGAATTACATCCTCTTCAAAAACAACATTAGGACAAGTGTGATTAAAAATTAACTGTAAAAATCTAAGAAAACAGATAGAACCTAACTTATCTGATTTCCTATCACTTAAAGCTTTCAGAATAAATGACCCATAATAAAAAACAGAAGAGTATATAAGAGAGTACCTTATTTTAAGTGATCCTGATGGTAAAGCATCAAAATTTGAAGTCTTGTTCAGGAAACATCGACTTATGGTGTCAAAGAAATAATTCCATTCCTTCTTGAGCTTTGTCCTGAAGAGATTGCCATATCTCTTAACCTCCCCATTGTAGCCTAACTTAGTAACAAACTCAAATATAGTGGAGTCTGAAACTGTAGCAGGAACCTTATCACCCAGAATAGGCAAATGAAGAGCTTCTTCCACAATTGCAGGAGTCACATAGTGAGTAACCCCATCAAACTCAAAACTCATCAGGATTGAGCCTGAGTGCCCTTTGTCAAAATTAACTGTGTTCCACACCTGCATAACTGACTTAAACGAAACACTTGCAGGTTCTGTTAGTGCAAACTTCAATGGACTTGAAGTTAAGAAATCCTGTATTATGTGAAACTCAGTGGGCAAATCCTGATGATCTAAAATAGCCACAAAATTGTTAGTGGCAAAAGTAACACCACTAATTACTGTTTGTTTATTCATGAATGATGAAGACGCCATTGATACAATACAGAAAGCTTGAGAATGGAGATTTTGAATTTAGGGTTCGTGAGCACAGAGAGAAGGTGAAAAGCAAAAACTGATGTTGAGAGAGTAAACGGTAAATTAGAAAATCAAATGTATTTTATTAAAACAAAATATTACTCTTAGTGACAGGTGGCATGCTGTGATTTGTGCAATAATAATTAGTGGACCAAATTACGTGTGTAATTAAACATAACTGCACCGCTTTTGATGTATATCTATGTGTATGTATCTATGAGTGTGACACACGCGCGCATACAGTTGTCCAACTAAAGACTCAAACGTTTTCTCATCAAATACTGACGAAAAATCAGGCACAATTTAAGCAATAAAATAATGACTTGTACATCAGGATTGACCGGTTGACTTCCTGTCAAGATTGTGTCCTATCAGGATTTGATCAAAATTACATTCCTTACTGAATGACCATCAGGATTTGACAGTCATCAGGATTTCCTCTCTGTAGCTTTTCTAAGAAATTCTCAAAATTCATCATTCCAAGTTCATTCACCAACTTGTTGAAAGTAGCCTCAAGCAGTGGCTTGGTGAATATATCAGCTAGTTGTTGATCAGTAGGAACAAAATGAAGTTCAATTGTTCCTTCCAGAACCTGTTCTCTTATAAAATGGTACCTGATACTAATGTGCTTAGTAAAAGAATGCTGAACTGGATTTTCTGTCATTCCAATAACACTTTGGTTATCACAATAAATAGGGATTTTTGAATATGACAGGCCATAATCTAACAACTGATTTCTCATCCACATTATCTGAGCCCAACAACTTCCTGCAGCAATGTCCTCAGCTTCTGCAGTTGAAGTAGAGATAGACTTTTGCTTTTTACTGAACCAAGAAACTAGTCTACCATCCAAAAACTGACAACTTCCTGAAGTACTTTTCATGTCTATCTTGCACCCTGCAAAATCAGCATCTGAATAACCACACAAACCAAAATCTGATTCCTATGCATACCAAAGTCCAAGTGAAGGAGTGCCTTTGAGATATCTAAAAATTCTTTTAACTGCAATCAGATGAGGTTCCCTGGGATTTTCTTGAAATCTTGCACAAAGACAGGTTGCAAACATGATATCTGGTCTACTTGCAGTGAGATACAATAAAGAGCCAATCATTCCCCTGTAGTGAGTTACATCTACCTCAGTACCTTGATCAGGATCAAGTTTGGTAGCTGTAGAAATAGGAGTACTTGCAGTAGCACAATCTTGCATGTTAAACCTTTTTAATAAATTCCTTGTATACTTTGACTGATTGATAAAAATGCCATCATCAATCTGTTTGACTTGAAGACCAAGAAAGTAACTCATTTCTCCCATCATGCTCATTTGATATCTTGACTGCATAAGCTTGGAAAACTTTTCACACAGCTTATTGTTTGTTGACCCAAAAATGATGTCATCAACATAAATCTGAACTAAAAGAAAATCCTTACCATGATTCAAATAAAACAGAGTTTTATCAATAGTACCTCTTTTGAATTCACTTTCCAGTAAGAATTGAGCTAGGGTTTCATACCATGCTCTTGGAGCTTGCTTTAGTCCATAAAGTGCCTTATCCAATCTGTAGACATGATTTGGATATTTTGGATCAATGAAGCCAGGAGGTTGTTCAACATAAACTTCTTCCTCCAGTTCACCATTTAAGAAAGCACTTTTTACATCCATCTGGAAAACCTTGAATTTCTTGTGAGCTGCATATGCCAGAAAGATCCTGATGGCTTCTAGCCTTACAACAGGAGCAAAAGTTTCATCATAGTCAATTCCTTCTTGTTGAGAATACCCCTGTGCAACTAGCCTTGCTTTCTTTCTAATTATCACCCCATCAGAATCAGTCTTGTTCTTAAATATCCACTTTGTACCAACAATTGACCTGTTCTTTGGTCTTGGCACCAGTTTCCAGACTTCATTCCTTTCAAATTCATTCAATTCTTCTTGCATTGTAGTAACCCAATCAGCATCTTTAAGTGCATCTTCAACTTTCTTAGGTTCCTCCTTGGATAGAAAGTTATGATATAGACATTCATTTTGAGTTGCACTTCTTGTCTTAACACCTGCATTAGGATCCCCAATTATCAAATCAGGAGTATGATCTCTTGTCCATTTCCTTGCTGGTGGTAAATTATTCCTTGAAATAGATGCTCCCCCTGGATTGGTGTTATCTTGATTAGAAGAATTTGCTTCATTAGAAGCTCCCCCTGAATTGTTGTTGTCACCTCCTAATGAGATATCAGGATTGTCACTTGAATCAGTATCTGAAGAATTTTGTCCTGATGATTGAGTAGACTCAGAATTTGTAGCAGTTTGATGTTGCTCCCCCTCAACATTTGCACTACTAGATGTGTCATCATTATTTGTGTCATCAGAATTAGCACTATCAGTATTTCATGCAGTATCAGGATTTGATGTGTCATCAAGATTTGTTGACCCATCAGTATCTGATGAATTGTCAGGATCTGATTCATATTCTTCAGGTTCCTTGGTAGCTTCATTTTCAAAGACCAAACTATCATGGGAGTCTTCAGCAATTCATGTTATCTTCTTATCATAAAAAGATACATGTATTGACTCCATGACAGTAATTGTTCTCAAATTAAAAACTCTAAAGGCTCTAGATGCAGGATAGCCAATGAAAATTCCCTCATCAGCCTTTGTCTCAAATTTTCCTAGCTGTTTAGGATGAGTTCTGAGAACAAAACATATACAGCGAAACACATGCATATGCTTCAGACTAGGTTTCTTCTCCTTGAGCATTTGATAGGGAGTTACACCATGTATGTTTATCAGTGTGAGATTTTGAGTATAGCTTGCTGTATTGATTGCTTCTGCCCAGAAATATGTAGGCAATTTTGCTTCTTCCAACATAGTTCTGTCAGCTTCAATAAGAGTTCTATTTTTCCTTTCAACTACTCTATTTTGCTGGGGTGTGTCAGGAGCAGAAAATTGTTGAATAATACCTTTGTATTTGCAGAACTCTTCCATCTTTGAATTCTTGAATTCAGTACCATTATCACTCCTCAGTATCTTGACTCTGTACTTTGTGTCTGTCTCAATCATTCTCACATGGTCCAAAAGTATCTCAGGAGTCTCATCTTTTCTGTGTAGAAAATACACCCAGGCGTATCTAGAGTATTCATCAACAATTACAAGAGTGTACCTTTTCTTACTGATGGACATTATGTTGACTGGTCCAAATAGATCAAGATGTAACATGTGATATGGTTCACCAATAGAGGATTCAGATTTACTCTTGAATGATGTCCTTCTATGTTTAGCTTTTTGACATGCATCACAGAGTCCATCAGGAGTATACAAAGCTTTAGGTAATCCTCTAACCAAATCTTTCTTAACCAACTCATTGATGTTGCTGAAGTTGAGATGAGAAAGCTTCTTGTGCCAATTCCAACTTTCATCTACTGAGGCTTTACTGATGAGACAAGTAGGAGAGCCTTCAGTATTGGTCTGAATGTTGGCTTCATAAATGTTACCATGCCTATAGCCAGTGAGTGCAACCTTTCCTGATGCTTTGCTGACTACATCACAATGAGTGGAATAGAAGTTGACATGATAACCTCTGTCAGTGATTTGACAAATACTCAACAAGTTGTGTTTTAGTCCCTTCACTAGAGCTACTTTTTCAATGATGACATTGCCAATGTTTATATTGCCATATCCCAAAGTTTGTCCAATGTTGTCATCTTCATAAGACACAGTTGGGCCAGCTTTCTCCTCATATTCTAACAACAGGGCCTTGTTTCCAGTCATGTGCACAGAACATCCACTATCCATGACTAACACATTTTTCCTTTTTCCCTGCAATCAGAATAGAAATACACTACTTAGAATATTTAGGAACCCACACTTGTTGGGTTCCTTTTTCATGCATTATACTAGATTTAGCAGCAGAAGACTTTTTGACCTTAGCAGTCCTGACAAAATGAAATCCATCAGGATTTGCTTTGTCAGTATCAGTATTAACAGATGCATGCTTCACATTGACATTCTTAGATTTACCAAAATTTGTACTTTTATTAAACTTAGGTAAAGGCTCATAAAAGTTATGGTACAAATTATGGTATTCTTCACAAGTATAAATAGAATGTCATTTACTGCCACAATAAAAACAAGACTTCTGTGGTTTATAAAATACTGATCTATTCCTAACATCAGACCTAGGAATCTCAGTAATTTTCTTTTTACTCTTCCTACAATCAATAGCAAGATGATTAGAGTTACCACGGGTATAGCAACACTTTCTTGGTGCATTTGGGATAAACTTATAATTATTCTCTTTATTAATCCCAACTTTACCATTCATGTTTCTTTTGACAGTAGGTGACTTTTTTTTCCCTGTTACCTCACACACTTTCTCCTTAAGTTGTTTCTGAGACAATAAACCTATATTCTCCTTAACAGGTTTAGACTTAGAATTTGAGACTTGTTGAGCAGAAGTAGATCCCTTTTCAAAAGTAGAGTTGGGATCTTTACCAAATACAAATTTGACAGGTTTAATCTTTGTTTTGGTCTTGTCTATAACATGTCTATAGGTCATTGGGTTAACTGTCTCATTTATAACAACTTTCTCTTTCAATTTCTTATCTTCATATGACTTATATCCTAGACATTCTTTCCAATTCTTATAAGTATTAATCTCGTGAAATTTTCTTCCAGAGTCTGTCCAGGTTCTGATTTTCTCATTAGCAAACTCAAGTTCTTTCTCAAGAGCAGTACATTTAAATTTCATCTCTAAGTGCATGTGCTTAGCATTATCACATTCTTTTTGTACTTCTTGCATAAAAGAAAATTCAGCTTCTAGATGCTCATTCCTTTTCCTAAGTTCAGACATCTCAGATAAGATCCTAGTATTTTCAGCAGTTTGACTTCTAAAACTAATATGCAATGACTTTAGAAAACGTCTTAATTCAAAGGCATTATTAGTATCAAAATCAAAACCAGTATTTGGTACCTTTTCATTAGGAACAACAATTTCATCAGTATTGGCCATTAGGGCATAGTTGACCACCTCAATTTCAGAATCTGAGGAGGAGTCCATCCAATCCTTGCTTGAAGTGATGAGTGCTTTAGCCTTTTTGCACTCAGTTGCAAAGTGCCCCATTGCAATACACTTGTAGCATCTAACCTTTGACTTGTCAAATTTGCCACTTTTGCTGTCCTTTTTGATGTACTTGTCTTTGTCAGCATTGAAAGTCTTTTTCTGGAAGTTGCCTTGTCTTTTAGCCTTTATGAACTTCATCTTCTTGAAACCTCTGACTATCATAGCAACCATCTCTTCCATATCCGAGTCAGTAGAATCATTATCAGTATTGGCATCAGGATTGCCATCAGTATCTGATGACGAGTCATCAGGATCTGACTCCACCACTCTTGATTTTCTTCTAGAGACCTCCACAACTTTTCCTTTTGATCTAGCCTCAACATTCAAGGCTATAGACTTTGCCTTGTTGCTCTTCTTATTCTTTCTTTGTTGAACCTCAAGATCATAGGTTCTTAGCATTCCATATACCTCATCAAGAGACATAGTGTTTAGATCATACTGGTGCCTAATAATTGAGGTTTGAGTGTCCTATTCTTCTGGTAAAGCCCTCAGAAATTTGGTGTTTGAGTCTTCAGTTACATACTCTTTGCCAACTAGAGATAGATTGTTCAGAAGTGTCAAAAATCTATCATACATGTCAGTAAGGCTCTCATCAGGTCTAGCATCAAATTGTTCATACTCTTGTATAAGTAGAGCCCTTCTATTTTTCTTGACAGATGCAGATCCTTGGCATTGAGTTTCCAGAGTGTCCCAAATTTCCTTTGCAATCTTGCATGCAATTACCCCGTTAGACATGACAGCATCAAGACTGTTGTGCATGATATTCTTTATCTTGGCATCTCTGAGAACGTCAGCTTTCTCTTCTGGAGTCCACTCACTTTTTACCTTGACCACGTAGTGTTCAGGTACAGTATCTGTTTGTCCAACAAGTCTCGTAGGGATATATGGTCCATCATGAATCTTGTCCAGATATTCAGGATCCATTGTTTCTAGATACATCAACATCTTTACCCTCCATGTAGGGTATTCAGTTTTCTTCAGGATGGGAATCTTCATGCTTTCATACTTGGTTGTCGACATCTTTAGATCGTTTCTGATTCAAATTAAATCAGTTTGCTCTGATACCAATTGTTGCCCAGTAAATAACAATTGTAGAAGGGGGGTTGAATACAATTGTATAAGATTCTCGACTTGATAAAATATAGATCACAAATATGAAAGAAGAATAACAACTTTATTAAATCTGATATAAAACTGTTACAAACTCTCTCAAGAAATTCTGATGTTCTTGAGAGTTTCTAGGTTACAATATACTCGTGTATGCGATTGATGTAAAATCAAAACCTAAACTGTGTTTATATACTACACAACTTCTCTATCGATTACAAGATAAGTCCAAATCAATTACCAACTATATTGAAACATATCATAATCGACAGCTGCATTCCTATAAACTAGGAACCGACAAAATAAACTTCCTTCTTTAACTAGACTCCATAAATAACTCGAAGTTGTAATCCTGATCAGCTTCCAGTCCTGATGATATATCCTAATCACAGTCCTGATAGAAATCCTGATACTAACGCTTGTGAAATACTGATGACGTCAGCAATCCTGATCAGTTGAGTCTAGATCCTGACGATCATTGAATCCTGATCTAACAATATGATAAATTATAAAATAAGAAACTTAAATATTAATTGGAACATAAAAAAAATATAAAAAAATACAGCTGGGGCTGAGGAAGATAAATGATGTATTATTAATATTATTTTATAATATAATATTAATAATAAGGACATATAAAAATCTAACATGTTTTAATTAAAAAAAGTAATTGTCCGTGATATTTTTAGAAGTGTTTTAATTATATTAATTGTATTTATTAAAAAAATACGTTGACATATTAAAATAAGTAAATTTTTTTTAATAAGGACAAATAAAAAAGCTAACATGTTTTAATTAAAAAAAGTAATTGCCCGTAATATTTTTAGATGTGTTTAAATTATATTAATTGCATTTGTTAAAAAAATGCATTCACTTTTTAAAATAGGTAATTTTTTTTAAATAATTAAAAGTATTAAAATAAGTTTTAAAATATATAAGTATGAGTTGCACTTGATATTTTTGGAAAAAAGTGATTTTAGTGATAACGAATATAAAATGTAATATATTTTAATTTAAAGTTAATTGTCCGTGATATTTTTGGGGAAAAAATAGATTTTGTTAGAAAAAAATGTTTTAACTATAAAAGGCAATCAACTAGTTACTATTTTTATATTATTTTATTATTTATTAAATAAAGTATTAAAATAGTTTTTAAAATAAATAAGTAAGGATTGCACCTCATATTTTTGGAAAATAAAGATTTTAGTGATAACAAATATAAAAGATAATACTCCCTCCGTCCCATTTTTATTTTCCACCATCTAAAACCCGCAATAAACTGATAGTTACCAAACAGTTGTATTGCTTTTCATAAAATTTAACATAATTAACAAATAATTTACCAAATAAACTAAAAGTGGACAACAATTTTGGGACGAACGAAAAAGGAAATTTTGGACAATAAAACTGGGACGGAGAGAGTATATTTTAATTTAAAGGTAATTGTCGTGATATTTTTGGAAAAAAGAGTAGATTTTGTTAAAAAAAAATTAAAATTATAAAAAACAATCAACTAGTTACTATTTTTATATTATTTTATTATTTATTAAATAGAGTATTAAAATATATTTTAAAATAATTAAGTAAGGATTGCACCTCATATTTTTGAAAAACAGAGATTTTAGTGATAACAAATATAAAAGGTAATATATTTTAATTTAAAGATAATTACCATGATATTTTTGGAAAAATATTAGATTTTGTTAGAAAAAAAATATTTTAATTATAAAAGGCAATCATCTATTTACTATATTTATATAGTTTTATTATTTATTAAATACAATAAAAGACCAAAAACCGACCGAAAACCAAAAACCAAAACTTTCAATGTTTCGGCTTTAATAATACTAGCTTAAAACCCGTGCGATGCACAGATTGTTAATTGTTATTTTATTATTATATTTTTAATATTTTATTAATGGTATTTGTTAAAAAAATAAGTAGGTGTAACAGCCCCAAATCCGGGGTCAGGGATTTAGGGTTGTCACAATCCATGTACTCCTTGCGTTACCTGTATTACTCACACCATTCATAATTCACCTGCTCATGACCCCACATACATATGTCTCTCACACACACACACAGGTTAGAGTCTCAGAAACGACACAATACAACAACTGCGGAATAAATAATTTTTATTACAATACTCAAATGTCTTTTGAACCTGTTACTGATACAATTTCTAAGTATTGTTACATTACCAACTTAGCCTTCTGATGCTCACAATCCTCTAATACCATTCATGTCTATACATAAGTTGAATACCAAAAGCCGGAGCCTGATTCGATTGGTTCGTACTATTCCCGGGATCACTGCTAGAAACTGTTTATGGAAACGCCTTGCGAGGTATGTGCCGTCCCATTGGCATCCTGCTTCGCTGCTATATAATATATATATATATATAATAATAGCAAGAGTGAGCGATAGCTCACCAAGGTAATGAAAGTATGGCATAATTCTGCCCTTAATTCAACCCAGAAATAAAGCGGGTATACGACAATAATTTGTCAAAATATCTCGATACTGAAATCATTTCCTCATCGGAATGTATTCCAAAAATAGTACCATTACTGTACTTCAAATATCATTTCAGAATACTCTGCAACTTTCGATATTCATACTATGAACAAAGTTCTAGTATAGTATAAAAGCTGAAATAATAAGATAACTCAGTATATCCTTTCCGTAAAATATCTGCTATATAAAATATAAGCAGACTATCAACATATACTTGAAAGATGAAGTTATAAGGAAAATTCAATATCATCTTTCATATCAAACATTTACCTCATATCATAATTTGGAAATAAATACAATGTAAAATATTTCCAATCCACTTCTAAGCTCATCTGGTTCCATATATCTTTTTCGTAAAATCATATGCTTTCTTATAAACTCATATGCTTGTATAAACTTGAATAAGCTTGCGTAAACTTTCTTTCTCTAAAAACTTGCATAAAACTTTCTTTCTCTGATAACTTGCATAAAACATTTTCTTCCATGGATGACTTGCATAAAACATGTTCTTTCATGGATAACTTGCATAAAACATTTTCTTCCATGGATGATGAACTGTAGTCGGAGATTCTAGGCGACAGGGATACCCCTGCGATGATCAGTCGCAAGGCGAATCCCCACTGCTGTTTTTCTACGTAGAAGGGAAGAATAGACAGACGCTAACTGACCTACCTCCCCGCCTTCGGTTGTAGGGGGAAGAGCAGACCCGTTCATAGACCGCCGGTCTGATACTCTTCTCTGGGTGGGAAAAACAGACCCGTTCATAGATCGTCGGTCTACGCGTAATTCCCTCCTCTTACCCTACGGGCGGGCACATACTGATAATCTAAGGGAAAAACAGACCCGTTCATAGACCGTCGGTCTACGCGTAATTCCCTTAGGGGACAGGCGCCACTCAGTCCCTTACATATTCTCCGAGTTCAATTGAATCCACAACTCTTAAACATAAAGTTCCTTTCCCTTTTTCCCCAAGTATACGACTCCACAAAGTAGTCATATCCGGTTGGAAAGGAAAAATTCACCCATATTTCCCCAAGCTGATGCTTGTTCATGGATATAGCTTATTCCACTGATTTTACTCCTCGAGTCTTGAGGAAGTAACCAAAATCATTTTGATGGTAGCATACAAAGCTGTTAAATGAATAGTTTCAAAAAGATTTAGGACTGGGCAGTCCACTTGGAACAAACATAAAATCTTGAGAAAGGTCCCATGAGTCTTTGTAGTTTGAGCGAACATTTAAGTCTTTCTGAATATAGACTTAAAAGGGAAATAGATTTGGGAACCTTCTCTAATTATGTTTATAATTGTCTGAATAAAATTTTATTAGTTATCTAGGGTTAAAGAATAGTTTTCACAAAATACTTCCTTAAGAAGTAGGGCTTTAAATAATTAATGAAAACTATATTTAATAAAGAATATTTATTTAGAAGTAATTCCCAAATACTTCCTTAAGAAAATAATGGATAATAGTATAATAATATAACCCTAGATAACAACTGATACCATTCCCGGTCTGTAGTATAAATACGAAGTATATACCCCCTACTGAGGGTTCTTCCTAACATATCGGCTTATAAATATTGCCATAACCATTGCTTATAAGTCCAACTTATACTTAGTATCATAAATATCGATTCGAAATCATGAACACATAGCATATATCTCAATATCTTATTTATCACAACATCAGTTTATAAAGGCATAGGTTTGAAAACTTGCCTCTATCACATGCATATACTATAATCTCAATATCTTTTATACCATCACACCCATATACGACGTGAGGTTTGAAAGCATGCATAATATACCATATGCATCATCAAAATATTATAACTTAAAATAAAGCATAGAAAGAGAAAACTTGTACGATACTTGGAACAAAGAATATATATATATAGATATATTTTTGAATCAACAAGTATTAAACATTTGAAAATATGCCCACTCTAACAATAGAGTAAGGGTTAGTAAACTTGCCTGATGCTCGAGAAGTGATAGGGGTTCGCGACGATGCCGGGCAATCTAGACAAAGTCAAAGCAAACGCACGATTAATCCCCTGGATAATCCACTTGTACTCAATGCTTAAACACGTACGCGAAACACAACCAAGGAATTACTAGCTCGTTATAGGCTCATACTAAGTCCATGTTTAATCGACGATTACTTAAGTCGTAGGTTTAGTCCGAAATCGATCCTCGAATACAAGTTATACTTAACCATTTACAACATTGGTTTCTAAGTCATGTTCTTAGTGGTTTTCACTTGCGCGACCTCGGCTACAACATTTTTATAAAATCGAAAAATAATTTTTTTAATCCGAATATTTTTCGTGAGCCTTCCTAACTGTCTCTAGTATTATTCCTCAAAGTTTCACATTTTCATATGGCTTCTAAGTGGTCCAAATATAGCCTCAAAGTTGGTACATTTCTGCAATCTCGTTCCTTGAACCACTTTCACTAAAATGGTCATATCTCATAAACCGTAATTCGTATAGACATGATCTTTATACCAAAACAAACCTTACATGTTCATGGTCAGTGTTGTTCAAAAATACTCCAAGACCAGTTCGTAATTCTTGCTCCAAACAGCCTTAAATCAAATGGGCATTACGACGGCTATAATCGTAACGTTTCCCGGTTTTTGTTATGTCAAAACCTCTTAAACCCAAATCAATTCAACAACACAACCATTTTTACAACATAACCAGTTTATATACCTCAAGCACATATCACCAACATCAACCAACAACAAGTATCCATCAAGAATTAACCATACATACTCCAAACTCCATAAACATGCTCATTCTTAAACGTTACTAGAAACTTCACTTAAAATCCAACATAAATCAAAAGGTGGATGAGTGGTATACCTTCTTGGAAGCTCTAGCAATGCTAACCAGTGCTCACAATCAGTCAACAAGCCTTAGATACTCCTTACAAAGCTTAAACCTTAAGATCCAATCAAGAAAACAAGTTAACAAACTTTCGGAGTTACTATTCATCGTTACTTTGTAAAATCCATATAAAATCTAAAAACAAGAGTTTGGTTCTCAACTTTTTACCACACCTTCTACTCTTCAAGGGCTTTCTTTTGAGTCCTACCTCATCACCAGGGGATTCTTGAAACTCGACTTATTGGCTTTCTAAGGTGAGTGGTCGAAACTGGAAAAGCAGGACAGTTTCTGTTCTCCGACTTGGGGAAGCGATTTGACTAGGCTACACTCCTTTGTTGGCCATGAAATTTTTAAATAATGTTGCCCATGTAGTGGAGGAGCTATGGTTAAACTTTGGTGATTTAAGGATGGATAGAAATGGAGTTATAGATTTTTCTTTGGACTATGTTTCTGCTGAGCAGAAATCTGGGGAGAGTGTTCTTCTCTCTTTCTTTTCTTTTCTTGTTAATAATAATGATAATGCTGATATTTTTGTATGAAGTGGTGAGTCATCACCCTTGGTGGTCTCTTCTCTCGACACTTGTCCAACATGCGTTGGCTTTGATAAAGTAGCTTTACTGGTTCGCTTTCCTTTCACATGTATGATCTAAATGTTGCATCACTCGAATTAATCTTGTTACATGTTACTTCCATGTCTATATTTAATCCTGTAAATGTTGCCTTGTTCCTCTTGAAACGATTCGAAATATTTCCTAATGAGCGAATAAAACTCTACGCGGTTCTCGCAGTGAATAGTAACTATTCACTATTCACTTCAACAATCGAATCCTTAAATCGACTTTAAAAAAATAATAAAAGTCCAAAATATTAAATTCTTAAATCCTCAATTTTAATATCTCATTTCTTGAATATAATAATATATAATTCACTGCCCGGTCAAATACTACACCAAAATAAAATTTGGAATTTCTGAATTCCGATCGTCTTTGCATTCACTTATTTACTCCGTAGATCACTAATATGACTTCGGAATATCCACACTACGTCTCGTACATAGGTGGCATGAAAAATTTTCTTAACCCTCAAAATCACTATTCATCCACCAATATCACAATTCACTGCTGCACTTAATCATAATAAGAAAAGTTTTAAATTTTTCCAAAAATTCGGGTTATTATAGTAGGCATGTTAAAATAGCTAAATACTTTAAATTAATTAAAAACATTAAAACAGATTTTAAAATAAATAAGTAAAGATTTTCCCATTATATTTTTGGAAAATGAGGAGGATTTTAAGAAAAAATAAAAAATGTAACATATATTTAATTAAAAAAGGTAAATGCTAGTGATATTTTTGGAAAATGAGGTTTTAAAATTTAATAATTAAAAGTATTTAAACACGTTTTAAAATAAATAAGTATAGGTTTCTTGTGATATTTTTGGGGAAAAAATGATTTTTAATGAGAAAAATAGAAAAAATAAATTGAAAAGGACAATTTCTCGTGATGTATTTTGAAAAGGAGGGACTTTGTTAGAAAAAATTTATAATGTGTTTTAGCTGAAAAGGTAATTGGTTTTAAATAGGTATTTGATTATTTATATTTTAATATTCTTACTGATTGCATTAGTTAAGAAAAATAAGTAGACATGTTAAAATATGTAAACTTTTAAAAAATAATTATAATATTATAGGTTTAAAAATAAATAACTAAAGGTTTGTCCGTGATATTTTTGGAAAATGAGGGGTTTTAGTAAGGAAAAATAGAAAAACTAACATGTTTTAGTTAAAAAAGGTAATTGCACGTGATATGTTTGGAAAAGTAGGGGAATTTGTTAGAAAAAATAATTTATTTTAGGGGAAAAAGATAATTGTTATAAATAGAGTCACCACTTGAGCAACCCCCTTTCTGCTGGCATATGGGGCAGAGGCAGTGGTTCCAGTGGAGATTACTCAAACATCTCCAAGAATCAAGGCTTATGAGCCAGAAACAAATGAAGAAGGCATGAGGCTAGCCTTACATCTAATTGATGAAGTTAGAGATGAGGCAAATGCTAAAGTAGTTGAACATCAAAAAAGGGCATCTTTCTACTATAACCTAAGGGTTAAAGAGAGATTCTTCTGTCAAGGAGACTTAGTCCTCCGAAAGATTGAGGCATCCGGGGTTGGACAAAAAGGCAAGTTGGCCCTAAATTGGGAAGGACCATATCGCGTTAAGAACATATTTGGTCGAGGCTCATACAAATTGGAAACCCTTGAAGGGATCGAAGTGCCCAGAACTTGGCATGCTGCAAACTTGAAAGTCTATTACGTTTAAGTGTGTCTTGAATGGACTAACTAGTAGGACAAGTAGAAATAAGGTCGACGAAACCAATCCAAGTTTTTAAACTTGAGGTAGAAAGTAGAGTATTATGTAAGGGTTGAACCCATTTTCAAAGTTATAATCCAATATTCTTATGTTTTCATGATGCTTTGTGTGCATTGCATACTGATAGATATGCACAAAATGCTAACTACAAATGCAAAGTCAAGAATTAGATGAAACTGGAAGAAATAAAACTAAACTTACTAAAAGTTTAAGTTAAGCCCGAAGGCTAGAAATACATGAAAAATAATACAAGCCATAGATGGCCATGAAAGATAAACAAGCTACAACTACGCTTCCCCTCCCTTGTCACCAGCATCTGTCTCCTCCCTTGAGCTGGAGCCAGAAGTGTGATCATTGGCATCAAGGTCATCAACAGATGTGTCACCAAGGGGTGATGACTGCAATGGCTCCAATATCCTCTCATCCTCCTCCATGTCATCTGTCCCAGCCAGGAGGCGCTCTAAAGGAGTAGGAGAATGAGGGGCTGGGAATTCAGCAGAATCAAAAGTCCCAAGATGCTTGGCCAAGATAGCCTGAACAGCATCCTACCATCCTGTTGTATGCTGGACTGGGAAAAGGATCTCATCGTGCTTCTTTATCAATTCCTTGTACTCCTGAGAGTCAAGGTACTCATCGATGCAGTCCTCCTTGCTCTTCCTCAGCTCGACTAGATCAGCCTGAGCATTAGCAAGCTCCTTCTCCCTCCTAGCTAAAGTCTCTTTTAGAGACTTCACCTCATCCTCGGACCTTTCCAACTTGATCCTGTTGGCCTCAGAAGAGGTACGCCAAGCCTTAGCTTGGAAAAGTGCCCCTGGAAGTTGGCATTGCTCTGCCAAAAAATAAAGGGAATTCAAAGTTAGATAAGAAAAATAAAAACTTAAAAAGGCTAAGGTAAGAAGAATACCGCGGCAATAGCCTGAGCGCCCAGATGCTCAACTCCCTCGATAGTAGAATCTGGGACAAAATTTTTGTAATCGCAGGGAGTGAGTGAATGGTATGACCAATCCACAGCGTGCTTGGACACCCCAGTGATGGTGTCCCTCTTCCTAATACCCCAGTTGGGGCGCCAAACAGAGGACCTTGAGGACACAAGATTGTCCCCCCATCCACAGGAATCTGAGGAGGGATCAAGAAATTAGGAACCTCAGGCTTCCCACGAGGATCATCTCCTATCCTGGCCCTCTTCATCCTTGAAGTCTCGTCATCTTTGGGCTCGTTGGTCTTGTTTATAAAGGCTGCAACTGCAAATACAACCAAAGAATGGTTAACAGAAAATCACAAAAAAGAAAGAAAGAAATAAATAGAGAGGATAAGTAAAATTACCCTTATCAGAAACAGTTGAAAGATGTACAGACTTGAGGACAAATTCATCCAGAAGCTGCCAAGCAACGGTAGTCCCATTGTCTTTAATTAGCTCAGAATAGGCATGGGACTCCTCGTCGTTCAAAGTTATGTTGCTGGGACTACCATCCGAAACTCTACCAAAAGATTTACGGAACAAAGTTCCCCAATCTCCGCCTTCCCAGACAAGATACATAAACTCGTTCTTCCACCCAGGGTTATTATCTGGGATAGACTTTGGGTGGAAGATAAAAGGAAAGCCAACCATATGGCTAATGTATACCCAACCCAAGTTGTTGGCAGAACTGTTCTTAAATTGAAAAATCTTTCTAAATAAAGGGACAGAAAGAGGAAAATTATTACGAAGGCATAAGACCATAAAACAGTGAATTATCCTCTATGCGTTTGGGGGTAATTGGCTAGGGTTTATTTGAACATCGGCCAGGAGCCTAGGTATAAACTCGTGAAAGGGAAACCTAAGGCCAGCAACTATGGAATCTTTGTAAATACATAAGGCGTTAGGCCGCCAATGACAAGAACGGTCACCAGCACCAGCAGGAACTAATTTTAGAGGGGCTTTAACCCTATACATTTTATTATAGTCCCTAATTTTATCTACGTCATGGAATTTATTACTGCAATCGTATGAATCTAAAGCAGACACAGACGGGTACTCATCCCCACGTTCATTGATCATATCATGCAAAGACATGTATTTAGAACGAATAAGAATGGGGGTACCTCGTTTGGATGCAGAATTCATCTTTTGAAGATGTTGGGAAGCGCGATCAGCCATTTTTAAACCCAGAAAATGCCCAGAAATATTCAAAGAAAATCTTCAAATCTTCAAGGCAGAAACCCAGAATCGGTGAAAAATCTCGCCGGGAATCGCCTTACCGCAGAACCCTAGTAGAGCTTTGCAGGGAAAAATTTGGAGAAAATTTAGAAAGAATAGCCGGTCAAATGGGCCGGTTGAAAGAAGGGTAACCGGTATTAGCCGGTATAGCCCATAAAGGACTACATGCCCAATTAAAGCCTTGGGCCCAACTTGTGCCCAACAAAGGTGGACCTCAAAGAGCACAAGAGGTACAACTTGAAGTATTCTTTCTAACTTGAAGTACAACTTGGTCTAACGTATCCGACCAGGGGCCAAAATGGCACTTATCTTCGACCAGAAACCTGGTTGAAAGTATTCGACCATGGGCCAAAATGACACTTATCTTCGACCAGAAACCTGGTCGAAAGTGTTCGACCAGGGGCCAAAATTGCATTTAACTTCGACCAGAATCATGGTCGAAACGTTCGACCAGGGGACGAAATGCCACCAGAGTTCGACCAGAATCCTGGTCGAAAGTGTTCGACCAAGGGACGAAATGACACCAGAGTTCGACCAGAATCCTGGTCGAAAGTGTTCTGCCAGGAGCCTAAGTCAGGCCATATTCGACCAGAATCCTGGTCGAAAGTGTTCGACCAGGAGCCAAAAATGAGGTCGAATTCGACCAGAATCCTGGTCGAAAATACACCAGATTTTCAAATTCTGAAATATTTTCCAAGAAATTGATGAAAAAATCTTGATTCCTATTTTGGGAAAAATATTAAAATTGGTTTAGAACTATATGTTCGCAAAACCAAGCTAGAACACGAAAGAGAACTTTATAACTCCCGAATAAAATAACTTCTACGATAATCCAAAAGAGATTTTCCTAGAAGTTGGGGGACAAATGATATGGGCTGAAAAATAACCCTAGAAGTGCAATTAATGACGTATTTATTAGACCCAGATTGGTCCAAAAATACGACCCATTAAACAAGGCCCGAAACCCTAATTATTTATTAATTTCGTAATTAATAAATAGGGAAAATAGACAGCTCATAAAAGGTGTAAGACCCCAGATTTTGGGTAGAGTTAAAAACTTTTATTTTAAGTTGATGTATGTACAAATAGTAGTAATGAATTGAGAATCAAGTTATGAAATGAATCTGGATTTCAGTTTTCAAGTATTCTGTGAATAGTGATAATGGACTGACCATTTAGATAAGAATAATCTCTCTGGAAAAATAAGAATATAACACCCCAAGGAAGAAAAGTATTTTATGTCATCCAAATCGATATCTGGTATGCATCCGACAACTCCGTAAACAAGATAGCGTATGCCCGAGAAAGCTCTAGAACATTGTCTAAGTACAAGAAATAAAGCAGGAATATTGGGACGGATAATGATCCAAATGATTATGGATGAATAGTGACTTTTGTTAAAAACCACTGATGAATAGTAACTTTTTCATTTAAAAAGTTTTTCAGACCACCCTATATACGGGACGATATAATGAACTTTCAAAGCTGTATTAGTGATCTACGATGAAAATAAAGGAATGCAAAAGCTGTCAGAATCGGAAAAATAGCATTTCCGTTTTCTCCGAAATTTCACCAATAACGGACGGATTAATTATTATTTGAGAATATTTGAAGATTTAAATTATCAATTCCATGGATATGGATTTAATAAAAGAATTAGAGATATCAAGGACGTACAGGATTAAATATAGACATGGAAGTAACATGTAACAAGATTAGTTCGAGGAATGCAACATTTGGATCATCCATGTGAAAGGAAACGAACCAGTAAAGTTACTTTAACAGAGCCATTGCATGTGCGACAAGTGTCGAAAGAAGAAGGTACCAAGGACCATGACTCACCATTTTGAGCATTAAAATACCACAAATATCAAAAGTAATTAAACAAAAACACCACACCACCATTGAAGAAACTTTCGGCCAAGAAGAAGGAGAAGGGAGAAGTGGAGATTTCTTCCACCAACAATTGCAAACTAGAGCTTAAATCGAAGCTAGTGATTAGTACAAGGTGAGCCATGAATCTTATAGCTTTTCTTTAAGTCTTTCATGTTTAAATTTGAGGTCAAAGGTGGAGATGAATAGTAATTTTCAAAAACTAACCTTTGATTCTTGATTTCTTTTGATGATTCAAGCTAGCTTAAGGTTAGATAAGGGCTACACAAGATCTAATAAGCTCATATACACACCAAGGAGGTATGGACCTTGAACCCTTGAAAGTATTAAGTGATTTTTTGAAGCTTTAATGGTGTAAAAGCATGTTTATGATCTTAGTAGCTATGATTGGGCTTTGTTATGAGTTGTATTGAGTTTTAAGAACGTAAAGGCATTGCTTGGCCTCAGTTCTTGGTTATATAAGATGTATATGTTGTGTGGAGAGATTGGTGAGCAAGTTGAATGGGTTGAAATTTTGGGATTATCCGATTCATAGCCGTTATAATGCCCGATTTTCCTTAACCATTGTTTTGTCTATGATGTTCGGACATAAGAACTTCTGTCCAGAGTCACCACTGCCTAATATAGTGTAGGTCTTGTTTCAAGGTTCGTTTCGATATAAAGATCATGTGATTCCGAATTACAGTTTAGGAGAAACAAGTAATTTAGTAAAGGATGTTTCGAGAAACCGAACTATACCACTTAGCCAACTTTGAGGCAATGATCAAACCCCTTAAGTGACTAATCAGAATATGAAACTTTGTGTTAGCATACTAGGTATGTTTAGGAAGACCCTCGAGAAGGTTTCGTGTTAAAAAGGATTTAATCTCTATTTTATAAAAATGTTCGAGTCGAGGGGGGGCGCAAGAGGATTCTTAAGGAGTTAACTAGAAACCATGTTTTAGTTTAAGTAAAGTACATACTTAGTTTCGTGCAAGTACTTAAGTGATTAACCTTGGATATTTTGACTATGTATAGATCGCCGGATTGACTCGAGGCGCACTACCCCTACCTCACCACCAGGCAAGTTTTCAAAACCTATATTACTGTTGTTGTGATAATAACTGTTTTAAATTATGATATGCGATTGCGATATATATAAATTGCATACTTGTTTTCGATTTGCTATGTATAGCAATGCTTGAGGTTATGACTTGAAGTTTGGGCTTATAAGTTAGATATGGGATATCAGCTATAAGCCAGGGTTTTATATTTGCCCTAGGATAAGGGCGTGTGTTTTCTTGAAAGATCAGATGTGATTATATTTTGTATATGATAAAGGTTGTTTTCCGATAAAGATATCGGGTAACCGTTATTCGAGGATTAATTATTTTTATTTAAGAATAATATTTATTAATATTCATTTGAGGATTATCGACGTACAAAACATTATTTATATTCATTTGAGGATAATTGACTTTAAGAATATTATCGTATATATTCATTTGGGGATTATTTAATGAATATTAATTTTGAATATTCATTTGAAGATTATTTTATTAATTAATGAATATTATTTATGAATATTCATTCGAGGATTAATTATTTATTTAATGAATATTACTTTTGAATATTCATTTGAGACTTAATTATTTAATGGACATTATTTTTCGAATATTCCTTTGAGATTTATTAGTTAATGAATATTATTTTAAATATTCATTTAATCCTTATTTATTTAATGAATATTATCTTTGAATATTCATTTAATCATTATTTACTTAATGAATATTATTTTCGAAGATTCGTTTAATGTTTACTTATTTAATAAATTTTATTAATTGTTTTTAAATCAAAAAGAGGTTCCCAAAACAATGTTTTCCATTTAAGTCCGTCTTTTAAGAGGATTTAAATGCTCGCTCAACTATCAAAAATATGGGAAACCTGATTTAAGTAACTGCTATTCATTTTAAACTCTCAACTCAAAACTGTCGGGGGACAGATATTTTCTCAAAGCAATTTAGTTGCTGCAAGTTAAATATTGTGCTACCACCTCAACGCTCGAGGGGTAAATTCATGGAACAAGTCGATATCCATTAACAAGCATCGCTTGGGAAATATTGGAGAATCTTCCTTTCCAACCTAGATACAACTACTGAGTGGAGTCGTATCAACAAGTATTACACTTGGGGAAAGGAAGACGATCTTTACGTTTCAGAGTCATGGATTTCATCTGAACTAGGAGCATGTGTAAGAGGTCGAGTCGCGCCGATCCATCACCTTATTGCCCCAAATGGGCCGGGAGATCCAGAAAGGCGGTAGACAATGTCAGGCTGTCGTGATACTTCCATCTACATGTAGAAAACATATTTTTGTTGTACAACCTGCTACTGATCATAGTAAGGTTGGTACGACGGGCGCGGAGAAGGCTCCAGTATTGGTTCATCATCCATTTTGGATAATTCTGCAACATGTACTGAAAGGGACCAATGATGACACCGTGGTACAGGTTTACCGGTCATGTTGACAGGGGGTCGAAAAGTGTTCAAGATAAAGTTACAATAAATTCATGCAACTCCATCTTTTATGAGTTATGACTCTGATAAAACCTGATTAAGGATATATATGCATAAGTGGATTTTGGGTTACGAAAATATTCCATTAATTTTCCTCGTAACTTCATCCTTTACGCTATACTAGTTTCTTATCTGTTGAAGGCATAACATGTGACTGCAATATATCTTTGAATTGTTATATTTTGGTAATCTGTTATAAGTTATTTTTGGTGGGCTCTATTGCTCACCCTTGCTTTATTTATTTATATCACAACAACAGCTAGAGAAGATGGTCCGGTTCAAGCGCACTCTACGCAAGCGAGTGGCAGTCGTCAGAGATTTACCCGCTGAGGTCGTAGCCGCCATAGCTGAGGTAGTGGTAATCAGTAGCTTAGGCTACAGCTTTTGTTTCAGACTTATTTATATTTATGATTAATGTAATCAACGACAAGAACTTTTAAATGCTCTGTAATCTTTTGGGTTTGTAATAACTTATAACTTGTGGATCCTATGGCTAGATACTTATTTCAATTTCATCTCTGGGACTATAACTAGTGAGTGTGTATGGTGATGTATTGTGGGGTCACAGCATGTAGTTTAATTGTTTTGATTCAAGTGCAAGTATTATTGATGGGAATTGAGACCGTAACGACCGGATCCCCGACCCCGGATCTGGGGCTGTTACAAAAGGAGTCCAAAATATGGTAAATTCCTCAAAGAAGGATCCAGAATCCCAATTAAAAGAAATAATGAGTCACAATCCTTATCAACGAGGAAAAGACTTGTCCACCAAGACATACAATGTTTATCTATTATCAAAAAGGAGACTTATTCGCTAAGTCTCCTAAACATACTCTAAATACAATGCTCCAGACGCCTATTTAAGGACCCTGATCCTTCACAAATAGAACTACGTTTTTCTGGCATGATTCTCAGCACTGATTGAGATACGTAGGCATCTTCTGAGGACCGATTTAGTCATGAAACACAAGAGCGTCCATAAAAGCTCGAAAGCTCCTAAACCCTAGCAATTAATTTACAAGTACGTTTTTAATCCATAACATCACACATTAAAAATTTGGTAGTCGGACGGACGGACTGTCGGTACTTAGTGATTTTACTTAATTACCCTTACTTATTTTTTTTAAAAAACTATTACTAAATAATAACATTATATATAACCAATTACCTTTTATGTTAAAATACATTACATTTTTTATTTTTTCTAACCAATTACCTTTTCACATAAAATACATTACCTTTTCTATTTTTTCTAACAAAATTCTCTCTTTTTCTAAAACAAACACGGACAATTACCTTTTTTAACCAAAACATGTTACTCTTTCTATTTTTACTTACTAAAACCCCTCCTTTTCCAAAAATATCACGGACAAATCCTTACTTATTTATTTTAAAATCTATTTTAAACTTTTTTTTACGGGCACTTACCTTTTCAGCTAAAACATGTTACTTTTTCTATTTATATAATAGACGAAACATTAAAAGTTTGGTTGGTCGGTCGGTAAGTGTTTTTACTTAATTACCCCTACTTATTTATAAAGAATATTATTAGATAATTAAATTACCAATTTATATAAACACATTACTTTTTCGATTTTTTCTAACAAAATCTCCTCATTTTCCAAAAATATCACGGACAATTATCTTTTTAAACTAAACATGTTACCTTTTCAAATTTTCATTAATAAAACCCCTCCTTTTCAAAAATATCACGGAAATACCATTACTTATTTATTTTAAAATCTATTTTAATGCTTTGAATTATTAAAAAATGTTTAGCTATTTTAACATGTCTACTTATTTTTTTAACAAATACAATTAATAAAATAATAAAATAATAATTAACAATCCGTGCATCGCACGGGTTTTAATCTAGTATATATAACTAAAATATCTCAAATTAGATTATTTATCATACATGAAATTATTAAATGAATCATAAATTTGTTAAAATAAAACTAAACAAAAACTCGGTAATTTGAATAAACAAAAGTCAACCCATCCTCAGTCCCCACCCACACACAAACACCCCCTACCACGGTTAGCTTTTCACCTTTCCATTTATCTATTTCTTCGTCACATATCTATTTTTGTTTCATTTCATATCTTTCTTTTTCTTCCTTAACGGTGAGATATACAATAAAATAACAAAACATATGTGTTATGCCACATTTTGGCATAGTCCAAATTTCTCCGTTTAATAATTATTAATTCAGATTAATAATTAATTGTTTAACCACTAAGTAATATCATCTCCCTGAAACGAGGAAAGAATCAATCTGAATCAACGAATAACGGAAAATATCTCCAAACGATATCCTTCAAATCAGGAAGATATCACAACGCCAAGATAATGCAAGATAAAATCTGTAATTGACCACATTAACAAAGTTTATCCCTAAAGTGTCTCAGGGATAAACACAAGTTTACAGAACTGTGTGGGCTTGATCCAATATAAATTGGTACGCATGTATCTTGGCAAAAGGGATCCGATACATGAGACAAATCGAGACACCTCCTAAGTCCAGCCCCCAAACATCCAAAAATCCCAAATCCCCCTATTTTCATAATTCGTTATTCCAGCAACCTCCGATTTGGGTTGTTACAAAATTCCTCCAACAACAATATGCATATATAGATCAACGGTGGCTTGCATATTGGATGAACAATACTATAAACTTTGATTTTGTCCTCGAAAACTCCGATTTTGACCGGTTTTGACCCGATCTGTAGAAAACCGTTTTTTACACCTATTTTGGCATAAAACATCGGTAGTTCACCGACTTCCGATAAACTGGCCGATAACTCGCCTGAATCGGCGATTTTTACAACACTGCTTCTACCCAGCGAACACAAACCTCACCTCTACCCCGGTTTTTTAAAATCATTCCCGACCTTCTTCTCTCTCTTTATCATTTTTTTTGTGTCTCTTTTTCTCTCTTTCTCACCTCTTTCTTCGATCTCTTCTCTAATTTGTTCTCTCTCTCTCTCTCTCTCTCTCTCTCTCTCTCTCTCTCTCTCTCTCTCTCTCTCTCTCTCTCTCTTACCTCTTCATCTCTTTCTTCGATCTCTTCTCCCCTTTTTTCTCCCGATATCTCTCTGCTTCGTCCTCTCTCGATCTCTCTCAGCTTTTTCGATCGCTTCTTCTCTCTCATCTTCTTCTTCTTTACGATCTCTCCAATTTTAACATACAACTCTCCGATTTAAACACACATACTACCCTACAAATCGAGCTTTAATTCAAAAATCAATTGAAGATCATTTGTAAGGTAAATTGGTATACAGATGTATGTTGTGCACTCATATAAATTTATATACACATCGTGTTTGTGCATTTTTTAGTATCAATTGAATCTCTATTATTTATTGTGTGTTTTTTATGAGTGCTTATATTTCTAGGGTTAATGATTCTAATTATTTGGGTTTTTTTTATTTCTAATGTAATTATATATGTGACTGTTAGGTCTTTATTTTGATTTGTGGGGTGGTGATAATTTTGTGTTTATGATAGTGATTTGGGATCGAAAGTTGGAGGCACATAGTCGTTTATTCATATAAGCCGAGTGTGTGTTAGAATACAATCATGCCACTAGCTGTTATGCTCACATTTACGTTTGTTGTGTAGTTGGTTTAAAAAATATTGGACCCCTGGACTTGTAAAGTTGTATATGCATCTGTTTTGCTAAATGGGTTGTGTTTCGATTTCAGAAATGTTATGCTTATCGTGTCTTTTCATATATAGGATGAATACCATAATAGGGCAAAATAAAAGAAATTGGACTATTGAGGAGGATCGTGCTCTCATTGAAACTCTTCAAGAAGTGGCTATGGATACAAATTAGAAGAATGAAAAAGGATGGAGGGATGGTTATTTGGTTCGAGTTAAAGAGTTAATGGCAATGAAAGTACCTACGGCTGGTTTGAAAGCAAATCACCACAAAGAATCAAGGTGGAAATATCTGAAAAGGAAATATAATGTGATAGCTGAAATGCGAGGCAAATCTGGATTTGGTTGGGATGAGACGACAAAAAAAATACAATGCGATAAAAGCGTTTATGATTAATGGTGTAAGGTACATATATTCATGGCCAACTATTTTTTATACAAATTTATTAGGTTATAATGTACTGTTATAAATGATATTTATATGAAATTGTAGTTATCTTTTCGTCATGTTACGATATGTGAAATTTAATTATAAGTTGATTACCCTAATCAACCTAATTTAATACCTTTCATGTCTAATTTATCAAAATTATAATAAGTGATGTTCCTATTATCAGATAAAAGGCAATAATACTCTGTAGTCTTGGTGACAAAATAGAATTGGTTAGTGTCTAATGTCTTGAAAAGGGTATAATATTGACAAGCCAATCTACATGTGGAGAAGTTGTAACTTATAGATATGATAACCCTCTAGAAAATTGGTAAATTATAACCCTTTAAGGCTGTAACAATAAACAACTACTGTTTGTGTGGCTTCAAAATCTTGTCACATTTCCACCTTGTAAATACTTAATCATTGAAACAATTTGACATCTCTTATCATCAGATTCTCTCTTTCTGATGTTAATATTGTATTTCTGATGTGTTGATCTCCATTTGTATATACACTATAGAAAGCTGAATCCCATTAGCACAACATGAGTAAATACCATAACAATAGTATCTAAATTTTTGTTTTAAATTTGTCTATTGCTATTGTCTTTTGTCCAATGACATCTTAACAAATCCTATACTATATTATTTTAATTTATGTATTTTTGACAATCTTAGAGTCACAAGGATGCTAAAGGCATGTGGGGTGTTTCATTTCCACATTTTCATGCACTTGGAGAGTTGATGGGAAATGATCGAGCAACCGGTAGTTATGTCGAACAATTCTCGGATGCAATTGAGAATATGGGTAATGAAATAACTGAATCAATGTGTTAGTCATAGAGGCATTTCTGTAAACATATAAATAACAAGCCTATAGTATTGTGTCACTTTGTGTCACTTACTTGACCCTTTAACTAGGGGATCCCTTTGTACCTAAAGGTTCTATACTCTGTAAATCAATATGTGTAACTATGTAATAAGTTCTGATGATGACCTGGAAGAAGATCACAATATCATGCCCCAAGACATTTGAAGACGGTGTGAAGAATAAAGAAGTTACAATATTGAAATGTGAAATTTGTCTAAGTGAAGATTCAAGAAGTGCAAAATGAACTTATTCGAGAAGTCATCTGTTCGAGAAGTCCTAAGTGTGAAGATTCAAGAAGTCAAGTATATTGATTCGAGAAGTGGTTATTATATTGATTCGATAAGTCAATTCGATAAGTCATAATAACATTAGTTCGAGATGCCATGATTCCAGAAGTCAATATATTGATTCGAGAAGTACCTAAGCTACTGGTTTGAGAAGTGGAGATAGCCGATTCGAGAAGTGTCTTTATACTGGCTCGAGAAGTCAATTCAAGAAGTCAGTTTACACTATTTCGAGAAGTCAAGTTGTCGAGCCTAGTATGTCAGAGATGTCGAATGGAGGACTTAGCAGAATTCGTAATCAACAACTAGACAAATATTCTGGGAACAAGGATCGAACTAAAACCAAGGCGTATGAAGTTGTCTTAATCAATTGCAGTATGCACGTGGAAAGTCTACAAAGAAGCTTGGAGAGACAGTCAAAAGAATCAGCTAAAGATAAGGAACTGGCAGTATGTAAAACAAAGAAGAAATTCATATGATGCCAACTTTCACCAAAATAGTATAGACAGGGTTTGGCAAGCTGTTTGTCTGTTACTAATTTTGTAAAAGCAAGCTGTGTGTAGTTTATAAACACACAACTTCCTTATCTTTAGAAGTTAAGTTTTTCACACACATACAAGTTGTATCTCTCTAAGAAAAACGCAGTTGAGAATTCAAGTTCGAATTCACAGTTTGTAGTATCTTTCTATCTAATACAATATTAGATTAAAAGTGAAATTGTTTATGTTGTTTTTATTCCGCATTACTTTCGTGTTCAACAAACAAGTTTCAATTTACAATAAACCAGATTCAAAATAAAGATAATCAAAGAATGTATTGATAATATATTCACCCCCTCTATATTATCTTCTTGTGAAACTCATACCCAACAAGTGATATCAGAGCAAACTGTTGATCAAAACAGAGAAAGATCCGAGATGAGTTCACAAAAGACCGCAGGCACAGTGAAGGTTCCAAAGTTCAGCAAATAGAATTACAATCTATGGAAGATAAAGATGATGATGTTCCTGAAGGCTGCAAATCCTTTGTATCCTGAGATCCTCAAGAATGGTCCCTTTATTCCACAACATAAGGTTGGAGAAACAACTATTGGCACCACTGTCATTCCCAAATCTTACATTACTAAAGACATCTCCAAATGGATTGACAGTGAGAAAGAAAAGGTAGCTCTAGACAGTCATCGCATGCTCATTATTATTGATTCTATGGAACTGACTATGTTTGCAAATACTGCCTCATCTGCATCTGTAAAAGAGATGTGGGATCATATTGAAGTTCTGTGTGAGGGTACAGAAGAAGTAAAGGAAAACAGAAAGCAAATACTGGTTACACGATATGAGGCTTTCATGGCTCAACCAAAAGAAAGCATAACTGAAGTGTTTGAGAGATTTCATAGACTTGTCACTGAGTTGCAAATGAATGGCAAAGTCTACAGCATAAAAGAGCTGAACATCAAGTTCTTGATTAATGGCCACACCAAATCATCTGGAGCAAAAAGTTATCTCTTTGAGAGATCGAGATCTAAACAAGGTCACTTATGATGAATTGTATGGTGTGTTGAGAACACGCGAACTTGAGATGCAAAAAAAGAGCTATTCAAGCTCATCAAGGCAAGATGGTCAATGCATCTTGTGCCTTGATTGTGAATGAATCACTCAAAGAGCTTGAAGCTTCAACAAGTCAACTGAGGATTGAAGAGATAGACGATGATGAACCTATAATTGAAGAACCTAAAAAGATGAAGGAGTTAAATGAAGATGATTTCTACACCCTGGAAGAGTTAGAGGCTATGGACAATAAATCTTTTGCATTCATGGTTAGAAAGTTTCCTCACATAAGAATCAAGAGGAAACAACCATACAAGTATAAGCCTTTCAACAACAACTCTTTCAACAAATGAAAAGCTCCTATGAAGCCATACAAGAGCAAATTCAAAGCTGGTTCGGTTGACAGAAGTTCAATCAGGTGCTATCAGTGTAATGACTTGGGGCACTTTGCTAGTGAGTGCAAGAAGCCTAAGAAGAAGGACAAGGCTTATCTGGAACTTGAAGCAAAGTATGAGGCTCTCTTGAAGAAACAATCAAACATGGCCTTCATAGCTGAGGAAAAGAGTTGGGATGATACTGACAGTGATGAAGAAGACACTGAGTTCTGTAATTATGCCTTGATGGCCAAATCTGAAAGCAATGAGAACTCTTTGAACAATTCTCAGGTATTGTCCCTAACCACAATTGACATGTCAGTTTCTGAATACAAACAAACTGTTGAAAAATTAAGTGTTGAGATGTTTAACATTCATACTAGCATGACTGCTGCTAATGAAGAAATTGAAAAACTGTCTGCTAAGAATGAGATGTTAAATAAAAGAAATGAAGAACTTGAATTGACTGTTATGCATGTGGAAAATCTCAAACAGGAAGTTGGTTATTTGAAAAACAAGGTTGAGTGTGCTAATCAGATAGAGAATGCCCTTAGAGATGAGTTAGCTGAAAATGAACTCAAAATAAGAGCTTTTAAAAATTCATCAAACTTAGTTCAAACCTATCATGAGAAGCATCAAGAGAATAGCAAAGCAGTCATTGGTTTTGACTATGACACACTCAAGAAAAAGAAGGGTAAGGTACCCTCTGATGGGCCTAAAGTTGTTCATAAAAATATGCCTCATATTGTGAAAAATGCTCAGGAACCTATCTTTAAAGAGTCTTCATCCAGTCTTGATGAGAAATCCTTGTTCATCAAGCAAATGTTGACTAAAGAAGATGAAGCACAATTTGGTGAACAACCTACACCCTCTAAGAATGAGAGTGTCAAAGTGGAAACCAAGGAGTCTGAACTTGTTAAGAAAACTCCTGCTAAAATTGTCCCAGTAAAGTCTGAGAAAATTGAATCTTTTAGGTCTACACCTAAGAAGAAACATAACAGAAATGGAAAACTAGGGATCAATAAGAATAACAATTATGCTTATGTGCCAAATGCCCCTAGAAAATTTTGTCAAAACTGTTCCAGTACCAATCACTTGACTCGTGCTTGTAAGAAACCCACTAGTAGCGTGCCTAAAACATTTTATGACTGCTCTTTGCCTTTAAGACATAGAGATCCACCATTATGCGATAAGCTTGATTGTATTCCATGCAATATGAATGTCATGACTAGTTGTTTTAATCTAAGGAGACAATTCATGAATGGTTGCATCAATCACAATGTCTGCACACACACCATAGGTCACCAATCTTCAAGTCCCACTAGTTCCTCAAGGGCATCCAGATCCCCTAGATCAAAGAGCCCCATCTCTGAGAACTCAAGTGGTGACAGTGAGACAGGAAAATAAAGTCATGTGGGTGTTGGACAGTGGATTCTCAAACTGAAGGGTTTCGAGCACATAAACGCAACGGAAAACGTAAAAATAAATCAAAATTTGAAACCCCTCCGCAGGATCCATGCGAAAACAAAAGATTTAATTCGGAGATTAAGAACAAATACCTTAAGAAGCTTTAACAGTTCATTAATGGAAGATTAATGGAGATCCAAAGCTTGTTCAATCACCACGTATCCCTCTCTCGCGATCTACGCTCTACGGTATCCACACGAACGCTTTTCTTGAAGGATTGATGTGTACTAGCACCCGAAAACTGCTTGTTTCTCTCTCTCTCTCTCTCTCTCTTTTCTTGCTCTCATAAGCGGCTAGGGTTTTAATATAAAAACGTTTTTCACATTAAAATCAGCCCTCTTTTAGAGTTTATATAGAGAGGAAAATAGGTTTTCTAATTATAATCCAATTATAATAAAATACTAATCTGAAATTCCAATTTATTATTTAATTAAGTCTCACTTAATTAATTAATAACTAATTTCAGAATTAGTTTAAGTAATTCCATTTTCTATTTAAATAATTAATCACGTCATACTTAATTAATATTATAAATAGAATAAATTACTTATTTAAATTTAAATTCATAATTTAAATTATTTCTCCTTCAAGCGTTCTTTGTGTGTGACCATGTAGGTTATTATTACGTTGGTAACAATTTTAATAACTAATTAAAATTGTAAACAATGAGCGACATCTAGTAATACACCATTGCCACCCAAGTAATAATAATTAAATCGGTGATTCGATTAAGCCTTTCGTGAATAATGTTCCATGTAATATAATCTCTTTAACCTTAATATTATAGATTAAACTCGAGGCATGTAATGTGTCATCCTCTTCATAATTTAATCTTAGTTTTCTTGATCGATGAGTAGACTAATAAATCAAATCAACATTTGAGCACGGTCGTGCATTTCTTAGTCTCACTCAAACAAGAGGCCAATAATATCGCTACTAAAATTAGGAGGGTTAAATCCCATCTAGATCATTCATATTTCTCATATCATTCATAATATACCCAATATCCACTTTTATCATCACCCGATCAAAGGTAACTTTTAATGTAATCAAAGTATATTAATTCTCGTATAAAAATATAATGATTTTAGGTCTAAGGATCATTACACCATTATCACAGTGAGAATTACTTATGACAGTATTAACATGTGTAATCTCACGGCGGGTCAATCCAGTGTCATGTACTCTTACATGCACCTATGTTTTGACTTTAGTATCACCATACCTATGACCAATGAGATGTGGTCATCAGTCAACAAACATACTAGTCTCTGTGTATTATTATTGTCCTTAAATAATAACACTCGACTAGGGATATTTAGGAATAAAGATACTATTCATATAATCTCATTTTTAAGTCACATACTTAAAGATATCGAATACGTATCATAATTCCAAGGACATTTATTATGCTAACATTTATAACGCAGTAAATAAAGACATAATAAAATAATAACAATAATCAATAAAACATAATTTATAATAATAAAATGTTTTCTTTAAAACATAAAAGTATTGTCTCTAGAGCACTAATACTAACAATCTCCCACTTGCACTAGAGCCAATAAAACATAAAAGTATTGTCTCTAGAGCACTAATACTAACAATCTCCCACTTGCACTAGAGCCAATATCCCATGTATCCAATACATTTGGAACTAGTGTGACTTACATACTTCTGCTACGACAAAGCCTTAGTTAGTGGTTCTGCAATATTATCAATAGTATGAACTTTACATATAAGTATATCTCCTTGATCATTAATCTCATTAATAAGGTGACATCGCCTTGGATTGAACAAGCTTTGGATCTCCATTAATCTTCCATTAATGAACTGTTAAAGCTTCTTAAGGTATTTGTTCTTAATCTCCGAATTAAATCTTTTGTTTTCGCATGGATCCTGCGGAGGGGTTTCAAATTTTGATTTATTTTTACGTTTTCCGTTGCGTTTATGTGCTCGAAACCCTTCAATGGTATCAGAGCTACTTGCGAAAATGTTTTAATTCAGTTATATGTTTAAAGTTTTGATGTATATATAAGCATGTTTGTGATTATCATGATTGATGTGTTGTTTTGATGATAACATTGATGTATATGCATAAACTTTACATTAATGATGATTAGGATGATCATATAATGATCATATAATCTGTATGTATACTGATATATACATGATATATGTTTGTTCTTGTTATGAGAATCGTATTCGATACGATTTCTGAACACGCTGCGCAGATTTAGTGAAATTTGCATACTGTGTCCTATTTTCGTCGAAAATACCTTTTTAGAAAGGGAAACGGGCGTCTGAACAAAGCTGACATAATTACTCGTTCGTCTGTAAGGCGTTTGACGTCGTTTACTGTCTGTAAACAGCGATTTAATGTTTTTCAGAATTCTGATTTTGATTTTCTGATTTACACTTTATTTGATTTCTATGATTGGATCATGAGAAATATGATATGGTATGATATGTTAATGCAATATGAGATGTTATTAATTGTTATATGAGCATGGTTATTGGTTATGGCCTAAAGACCCATAAGACAGTGGTTTTGTTTTAATGGTTTGGTTTCTAAATACGACTTGCATGTCGTTATTCTGTGTAATGTTTAAATCTTGAATGTAACTCGAGTTTTACTTGTAAGTTCAGTAGGATAGGTTGTTTTATTTATGTAATATATATGAAGACACCCAGATGGAGAACCAAGGAAGCATTACAAGGAGGTAAGCAAGGATGCAAGTTAAAGCTTGAAGACTTGTAACATTGTATTGTATTTTGATACCACCATAGATTGACCTTGATTTTTCCATTAGCTTGGAAAGATCACTTAGGTTGGGCCATAACCAAACACGTTTACTTTACGCACTTTACATATATGATGCATGTGATGTAGATATGTATGCGTAGTTGTAATGATGCATGCTTTAATTAGATTAAACATGTGTGTATTAGATACGTCACCCATGCCATGTTTGCTAAACAAGATAAAATCTGTAACGATTCAAGATTTTAAAATTGAACAAAAAACGAACATGAGATTCCCGTGTTTATGAAACACGGAAATAAGTATGAATTTCAAATTTTGATATGGGGCGATTTTGACAAAAATACAAGCAGCGCTTGTAAGAAAGGCGGGTTTTAAGTGAGACCACTGTGACTCCTCCGACGGACTGGAAATCAAACCATTGATGAATTTTGATTTGAAGTACTTAGTTCAAGGAAAAATTGGGAATCTCTTGATGATGGGATCATGGTCGTTTTAATAATAAAAAAAATCCTTAAAGATAAAATATTAAGTCAATTAGATGCCTTCCCATGGGCAACACTCGTCAAGACCTAGATCGAGAAAGAGTGGGTTCGCCAAAGCGAAGCACTCCAATCTATCGTGGTAAGACGCGATGAAGTAAATGTGATACTTAACTGTTAGACCATTGGGTTAGACTTAACTAAGTTATCACAATAGGATTGTGAACTTAGAGGCATGGAGCTTGGTATGATTTATTAGATAAATGTGAACAAATGTTGTTCTACCAAACTTTCCAAGAGTTATATATGATATAATTGACAAGAGTTGTCTACCTAAATAAATCATGTTTTGGGAGTAAAGCCAAAGCTGACCTTAAGCATGACAAAATATGGATCTTGGCTCACTAGAAATATTTAAGAGAAATACTTTTCGAATTAATAGTTAGGGCTATTTATTTGATAAAAATAGTGGGCGGTATATAATGATATACCATAATCACTTAAACATAATAATTAATAAATTTGCAACCTAGATTAATTTTATGCACTTTAATATTGTAGCTATAAAATGACAAATAACACAAACAACTTCTCTATGCGATCAGTCCTTGAGAAGGACAAGCTGACAGGAAAAATTTCCTCGACTGATATAGGAGCTTGAGGATCGTCCTCAGGCACCACAATGTTGGTCAAATTCTTCCCTTACCTTTTAGCTGAGAATGTAACATGTGCCGAACATAATGCTTATTGGAAGCAAATTGATGATTCGACTGATGATGTTTCATGTCTCATGCTTGCAACTATGAGTGCTGAGCTTAAGAAACAATATGAGCATATGGATTCTTATGAGATATTTGAGCACCTTAAAAGATGTTTGAGGAAAAGGCTCGTCAAAAGGGATTTGACAATAGCAAGGCACCATATACCTACAAGTAAGGAAAGTGAGATTCGGTTGGACCAGATGTTCTAAAGATGATAGGGTATAACGAGTACCTTGATTATTATTTTTTTGGTTTCAAGATTGGTCTAGAGACTCAGAATGATTTGATCATACAAATCTTTGAACAATAACTATTCTCAATTAGTTAGTGAACAACGAAATAAATGAGATAGACACAGCACCCACTAAGTTGTGAAGCACATTGAGAACTGTTGTAAGCAACATGATAAATGCATGGACTACTCCCATAATGATGGTGAATGTAGGAATGTGAATGGGGAAAGAAAATGGAATGGAAAGAAGAACATTTGATCTAATTCTATAGCCATATCAAAGTCCAACCCCAAAGATGTTTTGTCGCCTAAATGAGGTGTTGCTAATTAAAGAAGACGATTGTCGCTTCTGTGGAAAACCGAAAGACTGGAAGTTAAACTGTCATGCTTATTTGGAAGATCTAAGAAGAAGACCGGTGAGGGTCAAACTTCAGGTTTCGGGTTAGAATTGGAGCAAAAGTTTTTGCTCTAGTTGAAGTAACTCGTTACTTAATTTTGCATATAAGGCTAAGTTTAGAACTTGATAATTGTAACTACGTGCCTCTAAGAGTAGAGACATTGTATTGGTTTCTTGTATGGACAAGAAAGGTTTTTCATTTTAATTGTATATATAACAATTGTTGTTTATTACATTTCAATGAAAAGGTTAATGATGTTGCACAATTAGTTAACAATTTATATGTTCTAAAATGACTCAAAATCAAACATTACCTTTGGCACTGTAATTAAGGCCATTTTATAAGAAACGCATTTCCAATTTACATAACGATGGATGATTGGATAAGTTTGATTATGAATCATACGAAGAATGTGAATCTTAGTTTATTTGGCAAAAGGACAAAAGCCCCTTTTACTGAAAATGGTGAAAGGGCCATCCAACGATTAGGACTTATACATGGTGATGTATGTGGTCATATACATACGATGGCAGGAGGAAGATTTTACTACTTCATAACGCTTACTGACGATGTCAGTAGATACGAATATAGATATCTTTTGATGAACAAATCCGAATTGTTTGAAAAGTTCAAAGAATATTAAGCTGAAGTAAAAAAAAAGGTTCAATGAAAGGAGTTTCTATGAGCTGAAATCACATAATGTTGGACATAGTGCGATGGATGATGAGTCAAGTGGATCTTCCAATAAGTTTCTGGGGTTATACCCTAGAGACAGGTGCATATACACTAAACCGTGTTCCTACTAAAATGGTTCAGGAGACACCATATAAGATGTGGACTGAGAAAAGTTCTAGCATGTCATTTATGAAAAATTAGGGGATGCAAAGAGTTTGTGAAATGTTTAACCTCTGACAAGCTAGGACCAAAATCAGATAAATGTAATTTTGTGGGATACCAAATTAAAACAAAAAGGGTATTACTTCTTTAATCCTCCAGAGAACAAAGTGTTTGTTACTCAGACTGCTGTATTTCTTGAGAGAGAATTTCTTTCTAAAAGAAATTGTGGGAGGAAAATAGATCTCGATGAGGATCGAGAACCACGATATAACATTGAACCGAAGTTGGAACAAGAGCAGAATGTGCAAGAAAATGTTAATGACAATACTGCTCAAGAAACACAGGTTGTTCGTAGGTCTGGTAGGATTCACCATGAGTCCGAGAGATATTATGAATTTCTCTTGACTCATGATGGTGATGTAATGCTTGTGAATAATGATAATGAGCCTCTTACCTACCAAGACGCTATGAACATTCCAAGATCTAAAAGTTGGCAAGAGGCCATGAAATCTAAGATGGATTCCATGTATGAAAAAACAAGTATGGACTTTGGTTGATCGACCTAAAGGGGTAAAACCTATAAGGTGCAAGTGCGTTTTCAAGAAGAAAACTGACATGGATAGTAATACAGACCTATAAGGCACGACTGGTGGCAAAAGGTTTCAAGTAAATTCATAGTATTGACTATGATGAAACTTTCTCACCAGTGGCAATGGTCAAGTCCATCAGGATTTTGCTTGCTTACTATGACTACGAAATCTGGCAAATGGATGTCAAGACTAATTTCTTAAATGAGAGCGTAGAAGAGGTTGTGTACATGACACAACCTGAAGGTTTTGTAGATCCAAGTTTTACTAGAATGGTTTATAAGATAATTCGATCCATTTATGGATTAAAGTAAGCCTCATGGAGATGGAATATACATTTTGATGAAATAGTCAAATAGTTTGGCTCTATTCAAAATAAAGATGAACCGTGTGTTTACAAGAAGGTTAGTGGGAGCCATGTGGCATTCCTAGTATCATATGTAGATGATATATTACAGATAAGGAATGACATTCTTTCTCACCAGACTGTTAAGACTTGGTAGAGAAATAGTTTCTTGATGAAAGACTTAGGAGACGTGTCCTATATCTTAGGGATCAGGATCTATAGAGATAGATCACGAAGATTTTTTGGCTTAAGTCAGAGTACATACATTGACAATGTAATGCACCAATTAGGGATGCAAAGAGGCTAAAAGGGAAATGTTCCCATGTCTATGAGATAGTGATCTCAAAATAAATGGTCTAAAATCATTAGATGATATGGACCACATTAGTATAGTTATATATGCTTCGGAAATTGGTTTCATAATGTATGTGATGATATGTACTCGTCATGTTGTCTCATATGCTTTAAGCATGACGAGCAGGTACCGGTCTAATCCAAGTGATGGTCACTTGATTGGAATCAAGAATATTTTTAAGTGCCTGATGAGGACTAAAGACTCATTCTTCGTATATGGAGGAGATGGGAAACTGGATGTAAAATGTTACACGGATGTTAGTTTCTAGACAGACATGACGGTTTTTGTGTCTTGGTCTGGATTTGTGTTTTGTCTAAAAAGATGTGTTGTAAGCTAGAATAGTTCACAGCAAGAACTGTAAATGATTCTACAATCGAGTATTAGTGCTCTAGAGACAATGCTTTTATGTTTTATTGGCTCTAGTGCAAGTGGGAGATTGTTAGTATTAGTGCTCTAGAGACAATACTTTTATGTTTTAAAGAAAACATTTTATTATTATAAATTATAAAATGTTTTCTTTAAAACATAAAAGTATTGTCTCTAGAGCACTAATACTAACACAAACCATATGACTGGTGATATGGCCCTGCTATCACAGTATGAAGAAAAGGCTGGCCCTATGGTTACTTTTGGAGATGACATCATTGGTAACACATTGGGATATGGCAAGTTGGAAACTGGAAATGTCATCATTGAAGATGTAGCACTGGTTAGTGGACTCAAGCACAATCTACTGAGTATTGGTCAGTTCACTGATAGAGGATTCAAATTTGGTTTTGACAAAGATGAGTGCTTGATTACACACAAAAAGACCGGTGATGTAGCTCTAACTGGAGTTAGGAAAAGAAGACTGTTTGTAGCTAACTTGGATGTTGCAAATAAAGGAAAAATTTGTTGTTTCTACACAAAGGCATCAAATCAAGACAGTTGGTTGTGGCACAAGAAACTGTCTCATCTAAATTTTAAGACAATAAATTCTCTAGTCAAAAGAGAGTTAGTTAGAGGCATGCCTCCACTTGAATTCTTGCAAGAAAGAGTGTGCGAGGCATGTCAAAAAGGAAAAATGAAGAAATCAAGTCACAAGTCAAAAACTGCAACATCAATAACTAATCCCTTGCAACTAATTCATATGGATTTGTTTGGGTCTGTTAATGTGTTGTCACTTTCAAAGAAGAAGTATGCACTATTTATAGTTGATGATCTCTCAAGATACACTTGGGTTGAATTTCTGGCTACTAAGGATGAAGCTTCTAAAGTAATCATTGAGCACATCATGAGAGTGGACAAAGATGCAAAAGTCAGAAACATAAGTGTAGTTACAATCAGAAGTGACAATGGAACATAGTTTATAAATGCCAAACTTGAGGCTTTTTGCAAGAGAATGGCATTTCACATCAATTTTCAGCTCCAAGAACTACTCGACAAAATGGAGTTGTTGAGAGAAAGAATAGAACTCTAATTGAGGCTGTAAGGACAATGCTTCTAGATGCAAATATGCCCACATGTTTTTGGGCAGAGGCTGTTAGCACTTCTTGCTATATTCAGAACATGACTCTCATCAACAAGGACACTGGAAAGACAACTTACAATGTGATGTTCAACAAAAAGCCTACTCTCAAGCATGTTCATGCTTTTGGAAGCAAATGCTAGGTGCTAAAGGATAATTCAGAATATGTTGGAAAATTTGATGCCAAAACATTTGAAGGCATTTTTCTTGGATACACTATATCTGCATACAAAGTCTATGTAATCTGCAGAAGAAAGTAATGGAAAGCACAAATGTGACATTTGATGAAAGCAAATTCCCTGGCCTTGAAGAAGCAACAGAAGAAGACAAAGATCCTCTACATTTTAAGAACATGAATGAATTTGAAGAGACTGAGATTGAAGTTGAGATTGGAACTCAACAAACTCAAGTGAATGTGGTTAATGATGAAGAAATTGTGCCAATCTATAGTGCTGAACCCATCATTCAAGAATCACCTGTGAATGAGAGCAACTTCACAGGGGGAGCATTTCAAGGTGAATCAAATGAGAATGATGAGGTTGTCTCAACTATCAGAAATGAGATTGAGCCAACTACAAAATGGAACAGATATCACACTGCTGAGCAAATAATTGGAGATCCAAATGCAGGTGTGAGAACTAGAAGAACAACTCAGAATGAATGTTTGTATGGTTGCTTTCTGTCCAAAGTTGAGCCAAAGAAAATAGATGAAGCACTGTTGGATCCTGATTGGATTATTGATATGCAAGAGGAGCTAAATCAATTTGAGAGAAACAAAGTCTGGGAATTAGTTCCTGCACCAAAAGATAGAACAATCATTGGTGTCAAATGGGTTTACAGGAACAAAATGGATGAAGATGGTGTGGTTACTAGAAACAAAGCAAGGTTGATAGCAAAAGGATACTCTCAAGAGGAAGACATTGATTATGATGAAACTTTTGCACCTGTGCCAAGGTTAGAAGCCATCAGAATTTTCTTGGAATTTGCTGCACATTCAAATTTCAAAGTTTATCAAATGGATGTCAAGAGTGCCTTTCTGAATGGAGAGTTGGAAGAAAAAGTTTATGTGCAACAACCACCTGGTTTTGAAGACCCTCATTTTCCTAATTTTGTGTACATACTGCTTAAAGCTCTGTATGGATTACAGCTAGCTCACTGCAAGTAGACCAGACATCATGTTTGCAACATGTCTATGTGCAAGATTTCAGTGTGATCCAAGGGAATCTCACATGATTGCAATCAAGAGGATTTTTAGATATCTGAAGGGCACTCCAAACTTAGGGTTGTGGTATCCTAAGGACACAGGGTTCAATTTGGTTAGTTATTCTGATGCTGATTATGTTGGATGTAGAGTTGATAGGAAAAGCACCTCAGGAAACTGCCAATTCCTTGGACAAAGGTTAGTCTCTTGGTACAACAAGAAACAACAATCTGTGTCAACTTCCACAACTGAGGCTGAATACATAGTTGCTGGAAGTTGTTGTGCTCAAGTGCTTTGGATTATAAATCAACTGAGGGATCACTACACCATAGATGGCATATAGCAACATCTAAAATATGTTGCTATAAGGCCTAAATTCATTGCAATAGGGTATATGGCAACGATTATGCAAAAATCAGGCATATCGTTTGCTCTGGTTGCCATAGGGTTCTTATGGCAACGAATTTGGCACCATATTGCAACACCATATTACCATTGCAAATACTGTATATGGCAACGATTTAACAGCTATAGCAACATGTTTAACACCATTGCAATATCTTGAGCAACTTATGGCAACAACTTTTTGCAACGATTTTTTGTGCTAATTGTTGCAATACATGGACTCAGGTAGCCCTAAGGCAACATATATACGCCCAATTGCAACGTATTAAGAATCAAATGCAATGAATTTTATTAATGTATATGACATATAATGGCAACATTTAAACTTCTATTGCAACGCTGAATAAGAAAACGGGCATGACCTTTAGATTTCATAAACATCCACCAATTTCAATTGGAATATCATAAAATCAATCCAACCAAGCAGCACCAATGCTATCCCAACATCAATACACAAATCTTTGATACTAAGTTTTGGATAATGGCCAACTTCAAGCAAAATAACAAATTTCAAGTGGCCTAAAATAACTACGCACACAATCTAGCTTAATAATACATAGAGCAAATTCTTAGTACTTAAACATTATATCAACACAAGTCATGGCGCAGCTTCCTCTTCCTCTTCCTCTGCATCTTTCTCATCTCCATCCTCGATAGAAGTAGCACACAATTATTTTACGTTGATATTCAACGAGGGATTCTTCTCAGCCAATTTTTCCAAAATCTTTCAAGTTTCTTATTCATTTTCTCCTCCATTTCAGAAGTTATTTCATTTCTTAACTGTTCCAGTTGTGCAGAATTTTTGTTGTCAATTTTTGACAAATCTTTCTTTGTCTTCCTTCTTTTGCCACTCCTACCAACCAGCCAATTTGGTCCATGAGCTGCGAAGTTCAATTCTGCTATCCCTGGTTCTGCTTGACCCCCATCACCATTGTTTGGTGCGTCAATTCCATTCGAATCTTCAGCCTGCCAATATACCAAGTATACAAAATGTTAAACAGTTTGGAAAATTCGACTATATATATATATATGTTAAAATATTATAAATTAATGTGTTACCTCCTGAATATGACCCTTTCGTGTTTTAGGGTAAATTTTTTCTTTTGTGGGTGTTGTAGGGCTCTTTGTTTTTATTTTCTAGCATAAAATAAATAGAGTGAGCCGAAAAGAAATTGTGTTACTCATTGGTCTTCATAGAAGATAGATAAATTCATGATTATAAAGAACAATTATTAAAGTCCGTAATTACCATACCATTTCTTTACCGAGCTGCGCAAAACTTGTACGACCAGCAGTGTGTGTATCAGTAACCTTTTCCCGATTTACCGCGTTCTTTTCAGCCTTGCTCATGACATCTTCATCACCCCAATATTGTAGCAAAATCTTGAATTTTTCCAATGGAATCGAGTGAGGCCTATTTTTTAACATATCCTCATCAGTGTGGTATTTGGTATAATATTTTGCCTTGAAACGACTCTTATGAAGCCTCCACAACTCGGCCATAGTCCCGAGTACCCAGTCTTTACCTTCCTCGGGAATGATATACTTTGTCTAAGATAAGTATTACAGAAAATTTAATTAGTCTTCCACAATTTACAACAATCAGCATAAACACCTAATATTTAACAAGTACAACTTAAATTAAGAAAAGGGTTGGTTGTTGTCACCTTGACATATTCCCACCAACCAGTTTTATGAGCATCAGGAACTACGTGCCAACTGATAAAATCAAGTGGCACACATTGTCTTGCTAGAGTCCCCAAGAAACTACTTAACTCAGCTCTTATTTTTCTATTTTCAACCACAGGTTGAAACTCATGATTCAAGGTAATCACTGTTCTGTCTTCTAATCTTCTTGTAAAAACTGCACTCATTCTCGTAGGTCCTCTACGCCTTTTAGGTTTAGTTGTCGCTATAAGGAAGACAAACAAATACAATATTACAAATTTAAATTTAGTGCGTAATTCCTCTACTTATGTGTAGAAAATAGCAAGTGCAACTGTGTCATCACCATCACCATTACCATCTGCTTCTTCATCAATATGGTTATGATTCATATAGCCTTCTTGCTCCTGTTGGGATTTTCTCAAATTTAAATATGCGGCCATTGAACCAATTCCATCATTACCTACCCTTTCTAATTGTTTGAATTGTTCAAGATCAGTAGGTAATGTTTGCGTACTCGCAGCATTTTGTAATGTTTGTGAACGGGTTGTACGAGTTGGTGGTCCGATGGCAACCTTCACTCCTGGAACTTTAGTGGTTCTCTACATAAACATCAAATATAGCGTAATATGGCTCAATATTCATGAAAAAATAGAATAAATAATTACAAGTCACAATATGGCTCAATATTCCTTGAAATGATCAAATATGTACCTTGGGGGCTTCGTCTTCTTCAATAGTTGGAAGGCTATCATGGCCTGAAACATATTCCCTATTGCAAGTCAACCATTCCTCTTCAAGCGTTTTATTCTTATTTTTTGGTTTTGGACGAAACAAATTGTCGGCCTTTTTCTTGAGTCCTGATTGGTCCAAGTACATTTGATTTTCAACAGCTCTCTTTCTTCTTCTTTCTTCATAGTCCACAATTTGAACCTGAAAATAGCAAATAAGAACAAATTCAGAAAGAAAAAAATGCGGCTAAAAATTGACCACATATGCACACAGTTTAATGTTTAATTAAGGTACCTTTGAATTTGCATTTTTAGACTTAGCAATTTCAGTCTCTGCATTTGCATTCTGAACCTAAAAAGAGCAAAAAATCACAAATTCAGAAAGAAAAAAATGCGGCTAAAAAGTGACCACATATGCACACAGTTTTATATTTAATTAAGGTACCTTTGAACTTGCATTTTTTGACTTAGAAATTTCAGTCTCTACATTTGCATTCTGAACCTAAAAAGGGCAAAAAATCACAAATTCAGAAAGAAAAAAATGCGGCTAATTAGTGACCACATATGTAACACCCCCAGACCCGGGGTCGGAGATCTGGGTTGTCACGATCCCTTGTTCCATACAATCACTTAATACTTGAACTATAAAACAATAAATCATCACACATGGTGACCCCACCATCAATATACTCACACCAGTTATGTCTCAGAAACGAACTTACAATACAGTAGTCATATGATCCACAAATTAAAGTTATTACAACCCAAAAGTAAAATACTGCAACCTACTACCAGTATGATTTCTATGTGAAACCATAAGGTAGCGCAAAAGTTTGTTCTTGTTCATTAATATACATAAGTGATACTTATAATTAAACCGGAGCAACAAAAGTTACACTCCGAACCTACTCAGGACTTCTACCTGATCCTCGGTAACAACCATGTTACGGGCGGCCTGTATAGCTCTGACGCGCTTCCGAGCGGTACGGCGAATCCTGGCCATCTACTCTAGCTGTTGTGTTGTGATATATATGTATAGAAAGAAAAGCAAGAGTGAGCACTCGGCCCAGCAATAATACAATACAGCATAAGCATATAAGTAAGCTTATATCATAAAGGAAATCCTTTAAAACCTCATTCGTATACAGAATGATATATTTATTTCTCTTTTCGTCAAAACAGACCATACAGTACGACTACTGTATGAGGAACATCATTACTCATTACTGTCACATTATCAGTAACTCAGCGCCTAGGCTTTTGTTACAATGTGCATCTCAACTCCAATTGGAGGGAAGGGAATGTACTGGAACACCCGATACACGGTGATCAGCCGTTGTATCGTAACTTTTCTTTTCTACTAGTAGAAGGACGACTTCCTGTTCGGTTATCACCCTGACCGCATACGGGCCATTGTGCTAAGAGATCACTACCCCGGGCCTATTTCATCACCGGGTAAGCCTTAGCACGCAAGAGATCACTACCTCGGGCCTATTTCATCACCGGGTAAGCCTTGATAGTTTTGGCACTACCCCGGCACCTATTTCATTGCCGTGTAGACCTTTCCAATTCCCATGATGAAAAATATTAATGAAACGGAAATCGGAAATTTAATCCCATTTTTCCCGAGTACAAATACTTGTCAAAACTTTTGTAACCGTTCAGAAGACCTTACTCCAGAGTAATTGGAAGGAGTAAGTCCAAGTGTGGGTTGACATTAGTCAACGAGACTACCGATGATTACTACATATTTTGAAATCATGACCAGGGAGTTTATTGAAATATCAGAGTTCAGTGAGTTGAAAAACTCTTATTTGAATGGGGGAGCAATCCCCTAGTTATAGATACTTTAGAGAAGCAGTGGAAGTAAATCACTGTCCTCGAATTCTTGAACTAGATTCCCAGTTTTCGAGGAGTTGGAAATAATATTGTTTGCATTTAATTACCTTTAACTATCTTAAAATAATAGTTGGGAATCTCTATTTTAATACCTTTTCTGAAAATCAGAAATTTATATTTTTGTGTAAATAATAGAACCTTGGATCATATAATAAGGTTCTATGATTCTAAATCATTTTTGGAATATTTGATAAATACTCAAATAATGAATATTAAATTTTTATTCAATATAACTACTTAAGTGAATATTCAAAATAATATTCACTTAATTAAATAATAATCAATTAATAAATATTGAATTATTATTCAATATAAACACTTAAGTGAATATTAAAAATAATATTCACTTTAATTAAATAATATTCAAATAATATTTATTTTAATATTATTTAAATATCTCACCTTAAATATCCCACAATATAGATATTGGAATATTTAATAATATTTAAAATATGACCGTCCTTGGAACCTTCCAGCTTTTGACAGTAATTTAGAACAAAATAATAATTTGACCCCCGGTCAATGTTTTAAAACCATCGTACACATGCTCTATACTTAGAGTCTTTAATCTTTAACCTTGGTATATATCTAGTACTTAGCTAGCATATAAACCTTATACAGCTTTTTACAAAGCAAAAACAGTTTTACGTTATTTCACAGCATAAAGCAGCATATATAGCAATACCACAACATATATCACAACAGCATCATTATATGGTATAGGGTTTGAAAACTTGCCTTGGGGTCTTGGTGGTGTGGTAGTGGGGGCTTGAGAGGGTGCGCGTCGATCTATAACAAGATACATAATTCACAGTCAGTCCCCTTGAACCATTTAATGTGCTATAACTTAAGCACTACAGTTCTACCAATGAAAATTAAACGTCTCGCTCTTGGTCATCTATAACCTCGTGACGTTCCGTAAACCTCTAAGTCAAAAGCTTGGGTGAAAACCATTCACAAATCCCAAGTTCTTTTACTTTACCATTTCCTTGTTTTAAACCATCCCCTTAAGGGTATTTCACTCGCGCAACTTTCGTTCACGCATTTTTATAAAATCACCAACTCATATTTTTAACTCGAACCCTTCTAGGCTTCCTTTCCTTATTATACATACTAGTATCCATTTTAATATCTCAACCCAATTCCAATTTTAAAGGGCTTGATCCCTAGCTCAAAGTTCATACAATGAACTATCTCGTTACGCGAAACCGCTTTTACTAAAACGGACGTTTCTCCTAAACCGTAAATCAAAACGATACGATTCTTTTGCTAAAATACTCTAGGAAACAGAGCCTACATGCTCATGGTCAGAAACCTCAAGTGTATGCCCTGTTTTGCAGTCATGGTTTCTGCATAAACTACCTAAGTAAAATTCGCCATGGTAACGGCGCTTACGCGTACTTCCCGTGTTTTAAAACACTCCAACCAAACTACAATCAACCATTAACCAACCACCAATCAAATTCAAGTTTATACTGCCATTTATCTGCCCAAATAAGGTCACACTCTATCCCACAAGTTCATCCATAAATCAACCATTAAACATGTTTAAAATCATGCATACATGCTTCATCTTAACATAGTTCTAATCAAACACTTCTAACTTACTAGATCAAAACATAATCTTAGAAAGTAAGAAGTTTTATACCTTCCTTGGAGCTTAACAAAGACTATATATTGATGATATATCCTTCCTTGCTCCTGAACTATGTAAATCAAACCTAAAATCATCAAAACAAATCAAGATTCTATGAGGTTACTATTCACATCACTATTCATCATCAACTTTGAATCCATTTTTGATCAAGTTATGATCCATGGATGAGGCTAAGATTAGAGATCTACCTTGGATATAGGATGAGGGTGATTTAGAGCCCAAGATCAAGAATTATGGTTGAGTGGAAGTATGAGCAAAATTTTTAAGCCCTTGAAGAACATGAAATAGCCGAAAGTTGTGTTCTTGATGAATGCATCTCTTTTTGTTTTGTTTCTTTTGTTTTTCTTTTCTTTTGGCTTTGTCTAATTAACCTCAAGACTTTGTAATTAATTTGTGTGGTTAAAAACAAGCTTGGTCACCAATGACAAGGCTCATTTTGGATGTGTGGTGGTGGTGAAAGTGGTGACAAGGTGGTGATTCATCACCTTGTCATCACTTTGTCATGCTTATGTCATTTCCTTGCATCATGCTTATGTCATCCTTTGCATCCTCAATTCTTTTATACATTGCACTTGATGATCTCATATAATACTCCTCCTTTGGTTAGGGTTTAAATCATAATTTATTACGCTTTTGTTTCGCGATAGTTTCCAGTGGTTCTAAAGACGTTTCTCTGTACCAAAGCTAGGGTACTTCCTTTATCCTTCCATTACCTTTGTCTAATATATAATCTTAGGTTTCTCACCTTGGTTTAAGATATGATCATGTATTTCTCATTCCACATACTTTCTCAAAACGATCAAATCAATTCATCCTTAACTGTCCAGTGTATAGTGATTTAAAACTCGGAGGGGAATCTTCTGATTCTGATCGCGTTTACATTCTTTTATTCTTCCTATACATCAATAATATCACTTCGAAACATTCATTCCATGTCGTCTACATAGTGTGGGCTGAAAAACTTTTCCTCAGCAATTTTACTATTCATCAGTGGAAATTCACTATTCATCAAGGTTTTAATTATTACAAAAATTTGGGATATTACAGTCTCCCCTACTTAAAAGGATTCCGTCCCGGAATCAGGTCAAAATAGATGAGGGTACTTTTCTAGCATTGCGCTCTCTAGTTCCCAAGTGGATTCTTCAACATTATGATTTCTCCACAAAACTCTTACCAGCTTTATAACTTTATTCCTTAGCACTTGATCCTTGCGGTCAATGATTTCTACCGGCTGCTCTATATATGACAGGTCTGGTTGTATATCTACTTGCTCGCATTCTACCACGTGTCTGGCATCCGGATTGTACTTCCTTAACATGGACACATGGAACACGTTGTGAACTTGCTGCAGGTTTGGGGGCAATGCTAGCTCGTAAGCTACTTCCCCGATGCGTCTCAAGATCTCAAACGGTCCAATATATCTGGGGCTCAATTTCCCTTTCTTTCCGAATCTCATCAATCCCTTCCACGGAGATACTTTTAACAGCACAAGATCTCCCACTTCGTATTCCTTGTCCTTTCGGGACAAGTCTGCATATTTCTTCTGTCTGTCTTGGGCTGCTACCAGCCGTCCTCTGATAAGGTCTATTGCATCCTTAGTTTGTTGGACCATTTCGGGTTCGAGCATTTTTCGCTCTCCAACTTCATCCCAATACAAGGGTGATCGACATCTTCTTCCATACAAGGCTTCATACGGGGGCATCCCGATACTTGCATGAAAACTGTTGTTGTAGGAAAACTCTATCAGGGGTAGGTGATCATCCCAATTTCCTTTGAAATCTATGTCACAAACTTTCAACATATCCTCTAAGGTTTGGATAGTCCTCTCACTTTGCCCATCCGTCTGGGGATGGTAAGCGGTACTCATGTTTAGCTTGGTTCCTACACATTCTTGAAAGCTTCTCCAAAATCTGGAGTTAAATCTAGGGTCTCTGTCTGACACAATGGAGACTGGAACTCCATGTCTCACCACAATTTCTTTCATGTAAATATCCACTAGCCTATCGACAGTGTATCTTTCATTAATCGGAAGGAAGTGGGCTGACTTCGTCAACCGGTCTACTATTACCCAGATGGCGTCGTGATTAGCTTTGGTTCGTGGTAATCCTACTACGAAGTCCATGGCTATTTGTTCCCATTTCCATTCTGGAATCTCTAGGGGTCTTAAAAGTCCACCGGGTCTCTGGTGTTCTACCTTTACTCTTTGGCAGGTCAAGCATTTGCTTACCCACTATGTTACGTCCCTTTTCATGTTAGGCCACCAATAATATTCCTTTAAATCCCTATACATCTTGGTACTTCCCGGGTGAATTGAATACCTTGAGTTATGACTCTCATGTAGAATCTCGTCTTTTAATTCCTGATCATTAGGAATCCAAATCCGGTAAGTATACCTCATGACTCCCTTACCGTCTCTCTCAGTCCTTAATTCCTCTCTCGTCATTAGCTCTTTCCCTTCGCTCATCATGCGTTCTTGACTTAATTTGATCTTTTGTAGCAAATCTGATTGTAGTGCGATTTCAAATAATTTCTCCGTGCCATCTCCGGTTATTTTAACCTCAATCTCCATCTTTTCAAACTCTTGGATTAACTTCTCTGAGGAGGTTATCATTTTGAGTCTCTCCTTCCTACTAAGGGCATCGGCCACCACATTGGCCTTCCCTGGGTGGTAAAGAATCTCACAATCATAATCTTTGATTAATTCTAACCATCTCCTCTGTCTCATATTGAGCTCTTTCTGAGTGAAAATGTACTTAAGGCTCTTATGGTCTGTGTAGATCTCACACTTTTCTCCATATAAGTAATGCCTCCAAATCTTTAAGGCGAAAACTATTGCTGCTAATTCCAAATCATGGGTAGGATATCTACTCTCATATTCTTTTAACTGCCTAGAAGCATATGTAATCACCCTTTCGTGTTGCATAAGCACGCATCCTAACCCTTTGTGTGATGCGTCACTATAAATCACAAAATTTCCTTTTCCATCTGGCAGTGCCAGTACAGGGGCAGTAACTAGCCTCCTTTTCAATTCCTGAAAACTCTTTTCACATTTCTCAGTCCACTTAAACTTCTCAGTCTTTCGGGTCAGTCGGGTCAGTGGGGCTGCTATCTTGGCGAAATCTTTCACAAATCTTCGATAATACCCGGCTAAGCCTATAAAACTTCTCACCTCAGTCGGGGTGGTCGGTCTGTCCCAATTTGAAACGGCTTCTATCTTAGCAGGGTCAACTAGTACTCCATCACTGCTGACTACATGGCCTAGAAACTGTACTTCTCTCAGCCAAAATTCACACTTGGAAAACTTAGCATAAAGTCTTTCCTTTCTCAAAGTCTCTAACACTATTCTCAAGTGTTCTGCGTGTTCCTCCTCTGTCTTGGAGTAGACTAAAATATCATCAATAAAAACTATGACGCATTTGTCTAAGTATTGCTTAAAGACTCTATTCATTAGGTCCATGAAGGTTGTTGGGGCATTCGTTAGCCCGAACGACATTACTAAGAACTCATAGTGTCCATACCTCGTGCGAAATGCAGTCTTGGGTATATCTTCAGGTTTTATCTTTAACTGGTGATATCCAGTCCTCAGGTCAATCTTGGAGAAGTAAACCGCATCTTTCAACTGGTCAAACAGATCATCAATTCTTGGTAAAGGATATCGGTTCTTAATGGTCAACTTGTTTAGTTCACGGTAGTCTATACACAATCTCAAACTACCATCCTTCTTTTTCACAAACAGTACTGGTGCACCCCATGGTGACACGTTGGGTCTTATCATTCCCTTATCTAACAATTCCTGCAATTGACTAGCTAACTCTTTCATTTCTACCGGAGCTAACCTGTACGGGGCCTTTGAAACTGGCGTCGTCCCTGGAGCTAATTCGATAGCGAATTCTATCTCCCTATCAGGTGGTAATCCCGGAAGGTCTTCCAGAAATACGTCTTCAAATTCATTAACTATGGGAATATTTTGTAGCTTAGGAACCTCTCGATTTGTATCCATCACATAGGCTAAATAAGCCTCACACCCATGCCGCAACAACCTCTTGGTTTGGGCCATGGTTAAAAACTTACGGGTTTGTCGTTGTCCCTTGAACACGACCTCCCGCCCTTCAGACGTTTTAATCCAAACTTTCTTTCTTTCACAATCTATCTGAGCACCATTGCTCGACAACCAATCCATTCCCAAAATAACATCAAATTCCCCTAATTTAAATGGAACCAAATCTACACGAAACTGTTGACCTTCTATTACTAGGCTACAGTCTATGTGTATTTCATCAACTGGAATTACTTCCCGATTCGCTATTTCTACCTCTAATACTTCGTTTAATGGTTTCGCTCTAAGTCTTAACTGACTCGCGAAATCCCTCAAAATAAAAGACTTGGTAGCTCCCGAATCAAATAAAACATTTGCATTGACGGTGTTGAGTAAAAGGGTACCTGCTATCATATTAGTGTTCCTTACGGCGTCTTTCACCGTCATATTGAAAGTTCTAGCAGTTGGGGGTTTGTTAGAGGCGGCTCCACTGATTCTCGAGCCGGCAGGGTTTGCCATAGGGCAGTCTCTTTTCACGTGTCCTAATTTCCCACATTGAAAACACTTCTGATTGTTTTGGGGGCAGGAGTTGGAGTAATGCCCTGTTTTGTTGCACGTGAAGCAGGTTACCGACTTTAGGGTACATTCTCCCAGGTGTTTTCTTCCACAAGTCTTGCAGTCAGGTAGTGGGGGTCGAGGTTGATTAAAACGGGACACTCCAGTCTGTCTGCCGCCCTGGCTTAGACTCTTATTCTCAGGTTTCCTGAATCCTAAATTCCTTAATGGCTGAGACCGGGTCCCTCCAAATGTCCTTGCTGGAAAGATCTTGTTCACCGAGCTTCCTCCTTGACTACCAAACTTCCTCTTTTTCTCTTCTCTTCCTTTCTGACCTTGCTCACTACCTGCTTCCACTATGGTTGCCTTTTGCACTAGCGACGCATAGTCCGTTAATTCCAACACTGCTACTCTATTCTGAATCCATTGTTTCAGCCCTTGCTGAAACCTTCTTGACCTCTTCAAGTTAGTATTTACAAAATCTGGCACAAACCTAGACAACTCAGTAAACTTGGCCTCATATTCTGCCACAGTCATGTTATCCTGTTTCAGTTCCAAAAACTTCCTTTCCATTTGTGCTTCCATGAACACAGGGAAATACTTTTCCAGAAATAAAGTAGTAAACCTTGCCCAGGTAACAACGGTATTGGTTTCTAGGTTCTTCTTTGATTCCCACCAGTAGTTAGCCTCCCCTTTCAGGAGGTAAGTAGCAAAGACGGTCTTTTGAGCTTCCTCTATACCTAGGATTTCAAAAGATTTTTCCATTTCCTTCAACCAAGCTCTTGCCTCAACAGGGTCAGCAGATCCCTGAAATTCCGGGGGTCCTAAGGACTTAAAAGCCTTAAAAGCACTATGCCCCGTAGTATTGGGGCCTGGTGGTGGTGGCGGTGGGTGTTGGTTCAAATTCTGTCGGAGTAGGTGCATAAATTGGTCCATCGGGTTTCCACCGGGAACCTCTACATTCTGAGTACTCTCATACTCTTCCTCTTCGTAGTCCTGATCATCAAACTCATTGTAATCATCATCCTCTCCGCTTCCTTCATACTCACCTTCCTCACGGTTTTGTTCTTCCATCTCGTGGAAGTCTGGGTTTTCTCCCTCATTACGATAATCTTGCCTTTCATCTCCCTGGTTAACACTACCCTGAGCCGCAGAATTGGCAAGGCGTGCTCGGGTTCCCATACGTCAGGGTGGCATTTTCCTGATGTTTTTAAACAAAACTTTTATTAAACCCATTTGTTTCTTTTTACAAAACATTTGGTTGAATCAATTGAGTCCATGGTGAAAATCTAGGAATCATCCTTGCTCACACAAAACTTTTTTTTTTTTTTGTAAATAAATAAAAATATATTTATATATATATTTTTTTCCAAATGGGGGTTTGCACAGTTTATATGTCAAAACTAATAACTTGTAAAACAATTGAAATAGCAGGGGATATCAAATTTAAGACTGAAAGCTTTAAAGAAACTGAAAGGTACGAATATATACATAAGTGACATAATGTCACGAGGTACTGAAACTAAGTTTCAACAAAAGCGAAAGCATCGCTGAAATACATCGTCCGTACAACAGTCAAAAGCTAAGTACTACCAGTCAACCTGTCAACATCTGCTACGTCAGTCTGATTAGCCTATCTCTAACTCAGAAAGGATACTACTATACATCGGAACCATCCACAAAAACTGGCACTACTAATGGCCATCTGAGTTTAGAGAACTAAGATATCTATCACCTATCAAGTCTCCCCATCCGAGCGGGTCAGATTCCTGACACGCGCCATAGCATCTGCCCAAATCCTCTCTGTGGCTAGTCGGGGTACCAGTCCCTCAGCAATAACAGACATGCCTCTCATGCGGACCATAGCTCGCCACTCGATGCGGGAAATCTCAAGTCTCATCTCCATAGGAGTCATACACCTCATCCCGTCCTGATAAGAACGACGGATCTCTCTCTCCGCTGCTAACTGTCTCCTCAGCTCATCAGCTCTAGCCTCTGTCGCTGCCACGTCAGTGGTCAGCCGGCCAATCATCCAGTCATGGATCACAGTAGGTACTCTAGTAGGTGAGGGAGGAGGTGTGTCTGGATCAGTCATAGCCTGGTCCTCCTCATATCCCTCAGGGGCAAGATCATAGTCATCGTCTGATGGTAGCGGGCTCAATGGGGGCACAGGAGGGGTAAGGGCTCTCATAGTCGGCAGAGGGTACATCCTGACGCCTCCTCGGCTAGCACTGTCCTCAGAAGTCTCATCATCATCCGTAGTGACTACATCAGGTACAACCTGATCCCCCTCAGTGGAATCATCATCATCAGTCGAATATCCCTCAAGAGAGAGAATAGGAGAAGTAGGAAAGTCAAATACAGTCGTGGGGTCCTCTTCCGGATCCTCGTCCGGGTCCTCAGTATCCTCCTCGGGATCCTCCATGGGGTCGTCCATGGGGTCGTCATCAGCCGCCAGCAGAGCCTCGTCATGCTGGGTCTCAAAGTCATCAGCCTCCTCGGCCGCGAATACCTATACAAGCGAAAACTAGGTTACTATACTGTGTAATCAAAGTTCCCTTGCGGGTTTTAACAGTCGGTGCTACATCCGGTAGCCCAACCATGAACTCGATGGGAGTTCTTCTTATTATTATAGTTGCATTTATTATTCCTAACACCCTATCGTTTCTGAGATTAATAACTATAGGCTCTGATGCCATTTCTGTAACACCCCCAGACCCGAGGTCGGAGATCTGGGTTGTCACGATCCCTTGTTCCGTACAATCACTTAATACTTGAACTATAAAACAATAAATCATCACACATGGTGACCCCACCATCAATATACTCACACCAGTTATGTCTCAGAAACGAACTTACAATACAGTAGTCATATGATCCACAAATTAAAGTTATTACAACCCAAAAGTAAAATACTGCAACCTACTACCAGTATGATTTCTATGTGAAACCATAAGGTAGCGCAAAAGTTTGTTCTTGTTCATTAATATACATAAGTGATACTTATAATTAAACCGGAGCAACAAAAGTTACACTCCGAACCAACTCAGGACTTCTACCTGATCCTCGGTAACAACCATGTTACGGGCGGCCTGTATAGCTCTGACGCGCTTCCGAGCGGTACGGCGAATCCTGGCCATCTACTCTAGCTGTTGTGTTGTGATATATATGTATAGAAAGAAAAGCAAGAGTGAGCACTCGGCCCAGCAATAATACAATACAGCATAAGCATATAAGTAAGCTTATATCATAAATGAAATCCTTTAAAACCTCATTCGTATACAGAATGATATATTTATTTCTCTTTTCGTCAAAACAGACCATACAGTACGACTACTGTATGAGGAACATCATTACTCATTACTGTCACATTATCAGTAACTCAGCGCCTAGGCTTTTGTTACAATGTGCATCTCAACTCCAATTGGAGGGAAGGGAATGTACTGGAACACCCGATACACAGTGATAAGCCGTTGTATCGTAACTTTTCTTTTCTACTAGTAGAAGGACGACTTCCTGTTCGGTTATCACCCTGACCGCATACGGGCCATTGTGCTAAGAGATCACTACCCCGGGCCTATTTCATCACCGGGTAAGCCTTAGCACGCAAGAGATCACTACCTCGGGCCTATTTCATCACCGGGTAAGCCTTGATAGTTTTGGCACTACCCCGGCACCTATTTCATTGCCGTGTAGACCTTTCCAATTCCCATGATGAAAAATATTAATGAAACGGAAATCAGAAATTTAATCCCATTTTTCCCGAGTACAAATACTTGTCAAAACTTTTGTAACCGTTCAGAAGACCTTACTCCAGAGTAATTGGAAGGAGTAAGTCCAAGTGTGGGTTGACATTAGTCAACGAGACTACCGATGATTACTACATATTTTGAAATCATGACCAGGGAGTTTATTGAAATATCAGAGTTCAGTGAGTTGAAAAACTCTTATTTGAATGGGGGAGCAATCCCCTAGTTATAGATACTTTAGAGGAGCAGTGGAAGTAAATCACTGTCCTCGAATTCTTGAACTAGATTCCTAGTTTTCGAGGAGTTGGAAATAATATTGTTTGCATTGAATTACCTTTAACTATCTTAAAATAATAGTTGGGAATCTCTATTTTAATACCTTTTCTGAAAATCAGAAATTTATATTTTTGTGTAAATAATAGAACCTTGGATCATATAATAAGGTTCTATGATTCTAAATCATTTTTGGAATATTTAATAAATAATTAAATAATGAATATTAAATTTTTATTCAATATAACTACTTAAGTGAATATTCAAAATAATATTCACTTAATTAAATAATAATCAATTAATAAATATTGAATTATTATTCAATATAAACACTTAAGTCAATATTAAAAATAATATTCACTTTAATTAAATAATATTCAAATAATATTTATTTTAATATTATTTAAATATCTCACCTTAAATATCCTACAATATAGATATTGGAATATTTAATAATATTTAAAATATAACCGTCCCTGGAACCTTCCAGCTTTTGACAGTAATTTAGAACAAAATAATAATTTGACTCCCGGTCTATGTTTTAAAACCATCGTACACGTGCTATATACTTAGAGTCTTTAATCTTTAACCTTGGTATATATCTAGTACTTAGCTAGCATATAAACCTTATACAGCTTTTTACAAAGCAAAAACAGTTTTACGTTATTTCATAGCATAAAGCAGCATATATAGCAATACCACAACATATATCACAACAGCATCATTATATGGTATAGGGTTTGAAAACTTGCCTTGGGGTCTTGGTGGTGTGGTAGTGGGGGCTTGAGAGGGTGCGCGTCGATCTATAACAAGATACATAATTCACAGTCAGTCCCCTTGAACCATTTAATGTGCTATAACTTAAGCACTACAGTTCTACCAATGAAAATTAAACGTCTCGCTCTTGGTCATCTATAACCTCGTGACGTTCCGTAAACCTCTAAGTCAAAAGCTTGGGTGAAAACCATTCACAAATCCCAAGTTCTTTTACTTTACCATTTCCTTGTTTTAAACCATCCCCTTAAGGGTATTTCACTCGCGCAACTTTCGTTCGCGCATTTTTATAAAATCACCAACTCATATTTTTAACTCGAACCCTTCTAGGCTTCCTTTCCTTATTATACATACTAGTATCCATTTTAATATCTCAACCCAATTCCAATTTTAAAGGGCTTTATCCCTAGCTCAAAGTTCATACAATGAACTATCTCGTTACGCGAAACCGCTTTTACTAAAACAGACGTTTCTCCTAAACCGTAAATCAAAACGATACGATTCTTTCGCTAAAATACTCTAGGAAACAGAGCCTGCATGATCATGGTCAGAAACCTCAAGTGTATGCCCTGTTTTGCAGTCATGGTTTCTGTATAAACTACCTAAGTAAAATCCGCCATGGTAACGGCGCTTACGCGTACTTCCCGTGTTTTAAAACACTCCAACCAAACTACAATCAACCATTAACCAACCACCAATCAAACTCAAGTTTATACTACCATTTATCTGCCCAAATAAGGTCACACTCTATCCCACAAGTTCATCCACAAATCAACCATTAAACATGTTTAAAATCATGCATACATGCTTCATCTTAACATAGTTCTAATCAAACACTTCTAACTTACTAGATCAAAACATAATCTTAGAAAGTAAGAAGTTTTATACCTTCCTTAGAGCTTAAAAAAGACTATATATTGATGATATATCCTTCCTTGCTCCTTAACTATGTAAATCAAACCTAAAATCATCAAAACAAATCAAGATTCTATGAGGTTACTATTCACATCACTATTCATCATCAACTTTGAATCCATTTTTGATCAAGTTATGATCCATGGATGAGGCTAAGATTAGAGATCTACCTTGGATATAGGATGAGGGTGATTTAGAGCCCAAGATCAAGAATTATGGTTGAGTGGAAGTATGAGCAAAATTTTTAAGCCCTTGAAGAACATGAAATAGCCGAAAGTTATGTTCTTGATGAATGCATCTCTTTTTGTTTTGTTTCTTTTGTTTTTCTTTTCTTTTGGCTTTGTCTAATTAACCTCAAGACTTTGTAATTAATTTGTGTGGTTAAAAACAAGCTTGGTCACCAATGACAAGGCTCATTTTGGATGTGTGGTGGTGGTGAAAGTGGTGACAAGGTGGTGATTCATCACCTTGTCATCACTTTGTCATGCTTATGTCATTTCCTTGCATCATGCTTATGTCATCCTTTGCATCCTCAATTCTTTTATACATTGCACTTGATGATCTCATATAATACTCCTCCTTTGGTTAGGGTTTAAATCATAATTTATTACGCTTTTGTTTCGCGATAGTTTCTAGTGGTTCTAAAGACGTTTCTCTGTACCAAAGCTAGGGTACTTCCTTTATCCTTCCATTACCTTTGTCTAATATATAATCTTAGGTTTCTCACCTTGGTTTAATATATGATCATGTATTTCTCATTCCACATACTTTCTCAAAACGATCAAATCAATTCATCCTTAACTGTCCAGTGAATAGTGATTTAAAACTCGGAGGGGAATCTTCTGATTCTGATCGCGTTTACATTCTTTTATTCTTCCTATACATCAATAATATCACTTCGAAACATTCATTCCATGTCGTCTACATAGTGTGGGCTGAAAAACTTTTCCTCAACAATTTTACTATTCATCAGTGGAAATTCACTATTCATCAAGGTTTTAATTATTACAAAAATTTGGGATATTACAACATATACACACAGTTTTATATTTAATTAAGGTACCTTTGAACTTTCATTTTTTGACTTAGCAATTTCAGTCTCTGCATTTGCATTCTGAACCTAAAAAGGGCGAAAAATCATAAATTCAGAAAGAAAAAAATGCGGCTAATTAGTGACCACATATGCACACAATTTTAAATTTAAGGTACCTTTGGACTTGCATTTTTAGACTTAGCAATTTCAGTCTCTGTATTTGCAGTCTGAACCTAAAAAGAGCAAAATTCGGATGTCTAGTATCCATTGACTTCCAAGCCTCGGCATCGGCTGGATGTCTTAGCTTCCCATATTTGGTTCGTTCTGCTTCATGCCACATCATGAGTTCAGAATACTCTTTACACATGAATAAGCGTTGGAGCCTTGGTTTCAATGGGAAGTATCTCATAACTTTTGCAGGGACCTTATACTTTTTTTTTCTTGGAAGCTATTATCAACAACATCCTTATTTTCATTACCTATAGATTTCTACCTTGAAACTCCACATACTTTGCATTCCTGATCATTTTTATTTTCAGCCCAATAAAACATGCAATCGTTCGGACAAGCATGTATCTTTTCGTAATTAAGACCTAATTCTCTAATAATATTTTTGACAATGTTGAAAGATGGTGGCAGATTAACCTCGGGAAAGGCCTCCTTTATCAACTCTAAAATACCACTAAAGGCAGACTCCGTAAAACCATGAGTGCACTTTAGTAACTAAATTCTGACTATAAAATCTAAATGAGTAAAGGTTTTAGACCCGGGGTACAAAGGTTGTTTCCCTTCCTCGACAATCTTATAAAAATCTTTTGCCATTCTATTCATTCCGTTTCTGACTTCACCTTCATCATGAATCATTTCGTCAAACTCATCACCTAGACCAATACCTGTATCTTCTTCCATCTCATCATCGGGTTTCCTAAACTTAGTGGTTGACACTTCGTAAATCCAATTAGCAAATAATGGATAAGGGTCGTTCAATACAAGATGATCATATATATCTTCTTTTGAGTACCAAAAACGATGACTACATTCTTTACAAGGACATTTTAGTTCATTTCCTACACCAAAATTATCGAATCCATTTTTTACAAAATGGGTCACCCCATTACTATAGGCCTCACTGTACTTTGGAAGTGAAACCCAAGTCATCTTTACAAACTCACAAACCTCTACACAAAGAAGAAAAAACAGAATATACATCTAAGATATAAAATTTGTATAAATGCGTACGAACATAACACCAACAATCAGAGCTTATAAACACAGTAAAACACCAAAACAGAGCATAAAACCAAAACATGAAATACATAAACACCTAATTGAACATAAAACTTATAAACACAAACCCATAAAACATAAACATAAAACCTAATTGAACATATAAAATACCTAATTGAACACATAAAACACAAACCCAAACTCAATTAAAACATGAATACATACATACAAAAACATATAACCTAACTAAAAAACTCAATTTAGAAACACCCAAACTCGATTAACGCCTAATTAAACATCCAAACTTAATTAACATCCAAAATTAACAAGCTAAAATTTCAAATTAAAGCCTTAATTAACAGACACAAACAAAAACAAACTCAATTTAAAAAATTTCCAAATTAAACCTAAAACACATGCATAATCGATTTGGGGAAGATAAGCTTATTAAACCTAAAACACATGCATGCCTTATTAAAGCTTGAGTGTATAGCTTAATTCTTCTTTGAGCTTGAATCTTCAATTTGTGTTCATAATCTTCAGTTTTGTCGAAATGTGTTTTGTCTAAGTGTGTTGTCGAACTGTGTTGTCTAAGTGTGTTTTGTGTGTATTTTCTTTTTCTTTTTTAGTTATCCCGCTTGTTTTGCTAAGCCCGGGTAAAAAAATTAGGAAAGCCTACTTTTTTTTGGAGCCCGCCAACAATTTGGCCCCAAAATTTTGGCTTAATGGCAACGTGTTTTTAAAATTGTTGCAACAGATTATAAATTTTGTATTATGTTAATACTTTTTCAATTCAATTGTAACATTTTCCAAAACCGTTACAATATATTCGAACTTACAAAAAATTGTCAAGAAATAGCAACGTTTTTTGACTTAATTTTTCATTTTTGGTTGCTATAGGTAATCTATGGTGTTGTGGATCATGGACTTGTATTGGAGAAAATTCCTATCATGTGTGACAACACAAGTGCAATATCCATAGTTGCAAATCCTGTCAATCATTCTAGAACAAAGCACATTGACATCATATATCATTTCATAAGGGAACATGCTTCAAATGGAACCATTGAGTTACATTATGTTCCCACAGAGAAATAATTAGCAGATATATTCACTAAGCCCCTAAATGAAGCCACCTTCAACAGGTTGGTTAGTGAAATTGGAATGTTGAATACTTCATCTAGTGGCTAAGTAAATTTATCAACTGATTGTTGAAGTAGTAGATTTTCACTATCTCAAAATGCTCAATATTTTTGAAGTGAAAATTGGTTGAGTATGATTTATAAATATTTCAGTTCTCTGCTGTAAACTATTGAAAATCATGCTGTTTGAATTTATGAGTTTTATTTTCATAAAATTCTGAAAATTCCCAACCTCTAAATATTTCAATATTTTCTTATATAAATATTTGAAATTGTTATTCCCAGAACAATGCAACCTAGATTGTAGAAAGGGGGGGGGGGGTTGAATACAATCTAGTTAATTTTACAAAACTTTTTCAAACTTTTACAGTATGAACATAAGTGCTTGCAAATTAACTAAAACTGAGTCAAGCCGTGAACATAAATGAATTCTTCGAGTTAAAAAGAAATGCAAGAGACAAGCAAACTTTTTAAACTTTTCAGGTGGGTTTCTCGGAAAAAGCCCACCTGAGGTGTATATTGAAGAATTCTCTGGTTTTGTTTTTCAACAAACTCCAGCTGCTTACACAGATGATGAAAGAGAGCCTAAGTGTTTTTACAATTAGGTTTGTGCTCACTTCTTTCATACATATTCTATGCTACTCCACACAGTCTTATATACATCGACTGTGTGTTACAAACAAAACCTACAACATAATAAAATATTACATTTTTGGTTCTGCTTGATCACATGCTCGTCTAAGAAACTATCCTATTCGGGAAATGCCTTGGCTGGCATCACAGATACGCTTGTATAGTCCCAAATGGTGCTTTCTGATTGAGTGTGCTTCTCTCTTCAAAAATTACTAAGTCCATGCAATTGACCTAGCTTCCAAGCCCATGTGACATCTGCATAAAAGAGACCTTTCCTTGGTTACCCGACTGTCAAGTCACTATCAGCCGAGATAAGTGAACATGTAGTATTGCATATAGGTCTTCATGCTTGTCAAGCTTTTCCTTTGTGTCCAGTTAGAAGGTAAACTTCTAGGTAGCTGCTTTAACTCTTATTTATCCATCAAGACATAAAAGAGAATAGATGACTTCACATTTCATTTGCAGGAATTTGAGCCTTCGAATATTTAAAATTTGACTCCTTATTCCATACATCTTTTGCGTCGTTATCCAACATCTTTTAGTCACGGGTGTGTAATGATGATCTCTGAGACTGTCCTCCATTCAACCTTTTAAACAAGGAAAACTTCAAAAGATTCCTTTACATAGATTTGTTTTTCATGTTGAATGAGATGAACATCAGTAGGCGTATTAATTCATTATCTGTAGACTACCATTCTACGACAATTATCTGTAGAAAGGTAATCTCAGAACATCCGTAGAAGTAATATTCCTTAACTGTATCCATAGATGGGACATGACATTCTTGGTTGCATCCATAGATAAAACATGACATCCTCAGCTGTATCTGTAGATCGACTTCCTTCAGCTTTTATTCGTTGATGAGATAAGATGTCATCAGCTTCTATCCGTTGATGGCATTTGATGTTTTCAGCTCGTGTCCGTAGATGACATAAGATTTCCATAGCTTTATCCGTAGAACAGATATACTTAGCTTCATCTTTAGATAACACATCTTGTCATCCTTATTGATTCACCATTACTGAGTTGTTTAGGCAGGCTTACCACTGAAACACTTGGTGCTTGATTAGACGTCTGTTGGTTTGCTTCTGAATTGCTTCCTAACTTGATGACAGAATATCTTCCATTCATTTGATGTGGCTTTTAGACCTTGGATAGATAGAATGCCTTCTAGTTAGCTTCCTGATTTATCAGCTTCTGTGAACTAGCTTTCTGACAATCAGCTTCGGTATCATGATCAAATTCTTGTCTTGAGTATTTTGTTATCATCATTCCAAATGTATCAACCCTAACAGAAGTATTTGGAAGGAATTCAAATTGAAATCACAATTATAATAGCTGCATACTGGAGTTCTCGAATCATTTATGTATGAGTTCTCGAATCCGTTTATTCATGACTTCTCGAATGAACTTCTTTGAGTTCTCGAATTAGTTCATTTTAGAGATCTCGAATCCATGTATTCTAGAGTTCTCGAATCAGTTGTGTATTTTTCAAAATTATGCAAAATTTGGATTTATTTCAATTAAATTCAAATTTGAAATTACTTGTGATTATAAATGTTACTAACTTATATTTGACACTTGTCGAATGTTTTTTTTGGGAGATATCGAATGCGTGTATTTCTTTGAGTTCTCGAATTAGTGTTCGATAAGCCTGAGTTCTCGAACCCGTGCCTGACTGAGTTCTCGAATTATCAACCGTCGATACAAAAGCTATATCTATTTTGATAACTGTCAGTTTTACATAAATACATCGCCAAAACCCCTTTCTAATTTCTATTCGATATCTCCAAACCATACTGTTCAAACACCCAATTCCTCAAACTTTCTCAATAAAATGGCACCCAAGGTTCGAACTTATGTTGTCCCAGACACCACAAATGTTCTAGCAATTCCCAGTGACGCTGAAGCAAGTCGAGACTACAAGTGCTTCGCTAGATTTCTTACAGAATCTTATGTTAAGGGAGCCTTATATGCAAATCCAACTTTGTACCTTGACATACTGGAAGCATTTTGGAGCAATGCTGTTTCAGAGGAGATTGCTCTTGATGATGGTTCAACAAAACTCCTGATTACCTGTCAAATCAAAGGTGTTGGCATTAGTTTTGATGCAACTGACATGAACAAAGCTCTACAGATTTCTAAAGTGGATGCTACTGAAGACACTTTTGATGAAGAGGCTGCTGACAATCAACTCGTTTTATTTCTTGAATTTATCCACTGCAATGACACTGTTGATTTGGGTCATATCTTCAAGAAGCACATCAGGAAAGAATGGTGCTTTGTGTATGACATGATTCTGGGAGTGTTCAGTTGGAGGAAGACTGGCTTTGATCAAATTAGCCACTGTGTACAGAAGATTGTCTATTCCTTAGCACATGACAAAGAATCAATGTTGGTAAGATTATCATGGAAGAACTCAGCACAAGGTTAGGGTCTCTTAAGAAGCGAGGTAATGAAATTTTCTACCCCCGGTTTATCATGTCTGTTCTTAATTTTAAGCATTCTGACTTGCATTCTTTACAAGACATTGATGATGACCGAATTGGCTTTGTTAAATCCATGTCCAAAGTTTTATTTGGTTCATTGGATTCTAGAAACAAGGCAGATGTGAAATTGAATATAACAACCTACATGGATGATATATTCAAGTCTTACAAACTGCCTAAGCCTACATTTCATACCTTGAGTGAGGCAAAGAGAATCAAACTGGAGGGAAGTTCTAAACCAGTAACCACTGATTCTCTTACCCCAACCTCACAAACATCCTTGACAAAAGAATCCAAACAGCCAACTGCATCATCTTCTCAAAAGGGTGATGCTAGTAAAAATGAGAAAATGAAGGCACCTCAGGATTCCTTGCATCTGTTAACTGAGGCTGCTTTAGCCAGTGAGAGTGAGCCACCAGTGTCACCTTCACACATGCCAAAGAAGAAAACCAAGAGATCAAAGACCACCTCTTCAGTCACTCAAATGACTGAAGTTTTGATACAAGGGGAACACGCATTTCTGGATGCATCCTCTCAACAGGTTGTATCTATTGAAACAAGCATTATCCCCAATGCATCTTCTTGTTAAGAGTCTGCACATGGAAGTGATAAGGAAGGCACAACACATGGTGAAGAGCACATCTATCTTGAAACTCCCTCTCTTTCTCAGGGGGAGTTGCCAAAATCTATTCCACAAGCCACTTTTCTCTCAGAAACTACATCTCAAATTTTTTCTCAACCTGCACCTCAAGCTCTTGAGGATCAAGGATTTGATCAACAAGGATTTTCATCCCTTGTTGAGCCAATTACTTCAAGTGACATTTTACTTGATACAATGTTCACCACCCAGGACCTACATCTTGATGGTCAGGGAATGCATGTTGGGGCATATCCTAATGACATCATCACAACCACTGGGGTTCCAGAAGTCTTTACTTCACCCCCTGTGGATAAGAGTGCATTATCCCCTGATCACATTATTCATAATGTGGTTAAAGACATCTCTTCACAGAGGTCTGAGAGTGAAGAAGCATCTCATCCCATGCAAATGGAGGCTTCTTCACCTCTCATAGAGATTCAATCTCTAAGTCATCAAACAGACACACCATCTACTACTCTACCTGTGGTAGTTAAAGATGCATCTAAGCAGTTAGATGCCGAAATTGCCAAAAGCTCTCACTCTGTACCTCTTCTTGTACCTATTACTGAATGACTACAACCAGTGGACCCTTCTACTCATACAGAGTCATCAACTGCTCATCAGGAAGATGTCAAGAAACAAAGGGCAAAGATTGTGGATGAAGCTGAAGAAGAAGTCAATGTGGATGCTTGGCTTAGTGAGGATGCTCCAGTGGATCTGGAAGCAACACTTAGAGACATTAGACAGGAGTATCTGACCTCCATTGAGTCAATTACAAAAGATATTACTCATGCTCAAGTGTTTAGTGTCATGAATGAGCATCACAAGTTTCACATTCGGTCATTACATCAAGTTAGCAAGGGCATTCTACAAGCCTTGGATTCTCTTCAAGAGACAATAAGGAGTGGCATGTTAACTGCTCATACTGAGTTATTCAAGAAGTTCCCCATCATCTCTAATCTCAACACCCAGAACAATGCTAACATGAGAAAATTGCTTGCATTAGATATTGAAGTGAGTCTTCTCAAGACTCAGCAAAAGGAGTTCACCGAGTCCATTGAAAGACTGCTTAAATTCAATACCGATGTTCCTGCCATGATCAAATACCTGTACAAAAATGCCTATGGAGATAAGATTCCTACAACGGTTCCCATCAGGGAGATGGTAACTCATGACTATGAGGTTCTCATCAAGCAGGCAAGGGAAGCTTTTGAACTTAAGCATTTTGGGATACTTCCTCCTGCTACTTCCTCCTCTACATCTACTTCCATCAATCTTGAAATTGCCGCTTTGCAGCATGAATTGGCTGATCTCAAATTTGCAAATCAAGAGCTAGCCACTACAGTCAAACTCATGGGTGAACAACAGGATCAAAACTCCAAAGATCTTAATGCCACACTTCAAGTTGTTCAGGCTCAATTAGCCCTCCTGGTTTCCTCCTCTGCAGAACCTGATAACAACCCTAAGGGGGAGAGAAAGGTGACTAGAAGGACAACTAGGGCATCTACCTCCAAGAAGTTCAAGGCAGAGGAATGTGAGAAGAAGAAGGAACAAGTCATTGGTGAGGAAGATAAAGATGATCAAGGCAAAAGCAGTGACAAAAGTGGTAATACCTCAAGGAACAATAAGGAGGATAAAAGTGACAGAAAGGATGATGATGACAAAAAAGATGGTGATGGAGGAGCTGAGAAAACTGGATCAACAAGGCACTACAGAATAAGGGGTGACAGACAGCAAACTAAGGACTGTAATAGTAGTACTCCTACCATAACACAAGACTCTATGTCTAGGGTGGATACCTTTGCTACAGATCCTCAAAAGTCTTTTAAAATGGTTTCTGAAACTGTTATGTCACCTCCAACCCCAAAGAAACCAACTCCAATAGAAGTGAGGAAGAAGAAGTCTCCTTCTAGATACCTGATGAAGGCTACAACCCATTGAGTAATGAAAAAGAAGATTGCTAAGAAAGGGAAGCTGAAGCCTTGTGTGAACAAACTTGAGAACAAAGTCTCTACCATGAAGATAAAGATGAGATCTACTCACAGCAAAAGTCTCAAGAAAAATGCTCTATGGTTTCCTGAATGCTTGGATGAAGAACCTATGGATTTTGACATGGATAAAGTAGCATTGAAACAGAAGCTAGCTGAGAAAATTTGTGAAGTAGAAATTGAAGGCAGAGAGCTCAAGGCAAGGTTCATAAATGGAAACTTCAAAATGGTCAAGCTCTCCAACAACAAAGAAACAAACATTTATGAATTGATCAGAATTATCAGTCTCTTAGACAAAAACTGTTCAATTCTGAAGCTCTGGAGAACTGGTTTGTCTGGAATTGTCAAAGTTAAAGGAGAAAAGAAGATGAAGGAATATGAAGAAAGAATGAGAGAATGGGAAAGGAAAGAGAAAGAACTACATGATCAAGAAAGCCAATCTAACTGTAAGACTAGTTATTCCCCTCATTCTTAATCAGATACTCAATCTAGATGTATCTTCTTTTTCCCAAAAAAATTATGTTTATGTATAGCAAGTACCAATTATGCAAATGTACATTAATGTTTATTCTGTAAATTGTAGATAAGCTTGTTATCAGGAGTGAATTTGTGACTAACTGTCTTACTCACAAATTGGGGGAGATTGTTAGTCATAGAGGCATTTTTGTAAACATATAAATAAAAAGCCTATAGTATTGTGTCACTTACTTGACCATTTAACTAGGGGATTCCTTTGTTCCTAAAGGTTCTATACTCTGTAAATCAATATGTATAACTATGTAATAAGTTCTGATGATGACCTGGAAGAAGATCACAAGATCATGCCCCAAGACATTTGAAGACAGTGTGAAGAATAAAGAAGTTACAATATTGAAGTGTGAAATTTGTATAAGTGAAGATTCGAGAAGTGCAAAATGAACTTATTCGAGAAGTCATCTGTTCGAGAAGTCCTAAGTGTGAAGATTCGAGAACTCAAGTATATTGATTCGAGAAGTGGTTATTATACTGATTCGATAAGTCATAATAACACTGGTTCGAGATGTCATGATTTCAGAAGTCAATATATTGATTCGAGAAGTACCTAAGCTACTGGTTCGAGAAGTGGAGATAACCGATTCGAGAAGTGTCTTTATACTGATTCGAGAAGTCAATTCAAGAAGTCAGTTTACACTGTTTCGAGAAGTCAAGTTGTCGAACCTAGTAACCCCCTAAGATTTCCCACCACTCTCATTCCCGATTTCCATCAGCGATCCAAACACCCCCTAAGATTGAAGTGGGCCACTTAAGATGATTTTGCTTTTTAACTTTAAACTAAAAAGTATTTATTTGTGTAATAATTAATAAGTTAACTTAAAAATAAAAAATAACTTTAAAGTGAGAAGTTGCTATGATATAATTTTTTTGAACTATTTTTCAATATTTTAATAATTTTATTTGATAAAATTTATATCAACATTTAAATAAATAATTTTTCAATTTATATTTTTCATAACTCATAATCTACCTATCATACAAAATCTTTCATATAAATATTAATTTTTACTTTTCACTTATTTTAAGTAAATTTAAATCATAATTCCTAATTATTTTAAATCTATCCAAACGAGAACGGAGAATTTTCCAAGGACTTCTTAATTTATAAGTCAGTTTTTCAAAATAATTTAAACATGTGGTCTGTTCTTATTTATTTTTTTTTAAATTATTTTTTTGCAGATTTGATAGGTAGAATCGTATTTATTAATTTAGCAAAAAAAAAAATCGTATTATTAAAAAACAAATATTGCCCCTGCAGGTCTCATAAAGAATCGTAAAGGGGTCTGGGCTTGATTTTGATATACAGAGGATGATACTGAATTGGAGTTGTATGTATAGCCCCTGCAGGTCTGCTGCTCCAAATCCAATTATAAGGTGGAGAAGAAGAATTGTAGTAGGAGTGTGTTGTTTGGGAGCTTCTAATGAAAATGGACAAGATTTAAGGACCCAACTGGACCATCTTCACTTTGAGTCTCATAATGCTAGAGCTAAAGGTCTTTTTTTCCTTCATCATCTTTATTTTACTTTATATTCCATTTTAATCTTTTATCTTACCCTTTTTTTTTTTGCCATGGTATGTCTTTTTTGAGGTATTTGTTTGATTTAATAATGTTCTCTGTATAGTTCTTAAGATGGAGTCTAGTTTCTTCTTGTTGTTATGCTGTGTTTTGTTTTTATAATTGCGGGTTTGTTTGGTTTAGTTAAATGCAATTGGAATTTTTCGGAGAGGTAAATGTATATATAAAACTATGAGTAAATTGTAGAGTTATGGCCGAGATTAATTTATAGGGGCGAGTTATGGCCGAGATTAATTTTTCGGAGAGGTAAATGTATATATAAAACTGCAATTTCAAATTTGAAATATAGGGGCGAGATTAATTTATTTTTCAAAGAGTTAAGGGCCACTTTTCTATGGAAAAAACCACTATTTTTTCCTCAAAAAAGTGGCCCGTAGCCACCTTGTTGAAGAATAAAAGCAATGGTTGGCCACAATATTGCAAATTTGAAACTCCGGTCACTACAATGCCGGGTAAAGTTCAACCACCACTTTGCAGTTTACTCGTAAAACTATTAATAAAGTTCACAATACTTTTAGAACATATTCCTATGATATTATGTATAAGTAAAACTATTAATAAAATTCACAGTACTTCTTTTTAGGACATATGGATATTTGAATCCTCTACGATTGATATACATCTTACTTTTATGTGATTCATAATTTTCCATATATTAGATTATTTAAGTATACGGGGAGGCCGAGTAGGCATCCAAACCCATGTTCTTGTGATGGGGGGACGGGATAAAGCCTTTCCATTCAATGAGGCCGTTTGGGTCAACTTAAAATAAGTTACTTATGGCTGAAAGTGCGGTATATTAACTTTAAGTTAAAAGTGAAAATTCTAACTTTAAGTTAAATTAAATGTGTGTGTTTGGATAATTTTACTTTAAAAAATTCGGTGTTTAGTAAATTTTGACTTACAGCAAAACTTACAAAATTAAAATCCATATTTTTTTTGCTAAATTTAAATGCATATTTTATTTATAATAAACTAAATTAAGGTACAAAAAAATACATAACAATTAAGTTTCACATATTTCATTAACAGTTACAAATAAAGAAAATATAGTAAACAAAGAAAGTGAAGAAAAAAGAGAAATACAGAAAATAAGCTGCGGTTTGGAAGTTGGCAAAAGTACGTCCAGGATACTTTTGACTTGTGGGTTTAAATGGATTTAAGCCCACCGCAAACGTAGATACCCAAACACATCATTTTTAACTTAAAGCCATGTGGACTTGGCTTACTTGATCGCCAAACAGGCTCAATTGTCGCTATTCCTTCCATCTATTGGAGTGAGGGGCATAGCTTTTTTAATATGATTTTCTGGTATTTGAATTTATTTTGAATGTGTATGCTGTATGTGGATAGTATGATAATGGTAATGAAATAGAACGACTTTTTTAAGGTTTCTCAACTCCCTCTTGGTTGCCCCCCCCCCCCCCCCCCCCCTAAATTCAGCTTCTGCTTTATGCTTGTCTTATTAGATATTTCATTATCTCTTCTTACTAGGCTATTGATGCCTGATCCTTGCATAACTTGTTATCAAAGCAAATCTATGTAGTAGAGAGTTATATGTCATAGACAAGGAGTTACATTGTAAAAGTTTGATCACCAACAATAAATCACATAGAACTTCGAGTACTAATGAGCGTTGCAGCTAATAGGGCAAGATCAAGACTTATCCGACTGTCTGAAGCAGCAGAGATGCTTCAGAGGCAGGCATTAACCTGCATCCAAAATGGAAGGGAAACTGATGCAAGAGATCTACTTGTCAGGAAAAAGAAGATTATGCAAGCGTTGGAAAATTCAAAGAGACGTATTGATTTGCTTGATGAGCTTTCAGCAAAGCTAAATGAAGTAAGTGATATTTTTGTGTTCCTCTGAAGTGTACTACCTCTAGATATGAAAGTGAAGTAGAGTTGCCAAGATTTGGAATATGAGTTATACACGTATAAACCATTGGAGTCTGGATGTGTTTGGCTTCTGCATATAAAAAAACTAAAAACAACAATTGTAGTTCCTATTGGCTATTGTATTTAAGAATGCACTGAATACATTTATTTAAATTTCAGGCAATATCGCTGAAGGAAAATCAGCTAGTTAATGCTGTTACCATTGATGTTGGTAAAGAGGTTTCTTCCCATGAAGTTCATATTGTCCCTCCTAAGGAGGAAAATATAGCAAATACGGTTGAAAGTGAAGAGTTAGATATGAATTTCCTAGCACTTCGTAATGAGTGGCTATCTCAAGTTCACCCAGATTGTCAAGCAGAACAATCCTCTCCTAGTGATACAAATGATCCAAAAGGAACTTTGATTATGAACCATCAGACTGAAGCTAATTTGGCCAGTAGCTTAAAGGAAATATCCTCTTATGAGGATTTTTTGGAGCACTTGGATCAGCAGCTTAATAATATAGAAGCAGAAGTCGATACATTTTTAAGGTTCTCTAACATGATCTTGGAAGGTGATGGAACATCAATAAATCTGAAGCTGCAGCAAGCTGAGGAAATTCTAGAGGGTGTTTCTCGAATTAGAAGGAGGTGCACTGAAGCCATAAATAGTTTACTGTATCAATTTAATATTTTAATATCTGTGAGATTGATTATGCATAATTCCTGTCCTTTTTAACACTATTTAGTGGATTTCTATATTTGCAGGATTGGAGCTATGAAGCAATCGACAGTGGATGTCAGATAGAAAATTTCTCAGCTTCAAATAAATTTACTCTCAGGTGAGAACTTCAGTCATTCATGTATCCTTCGTAATACATTTCAGATGTTTCGAGGAAAGACTATCAAAAGGGTCAATAGGACAGTCAATATTATGTAGAATACTTGATATTGTATTGTTATGAATCAAGCCAATGAAACTGTGGGCTAAAAACATGGCCTGAGTATTGCTAACACTAATGATCAAAATATTCAAAATCATCTATTTAGGTGTGAATGTGATACACGGACTGCAAAAGGAAATACAAGGGAATAAATATGGTTTTTAGAGTATGTTGTCGAGTTTATGAATCCCAAGAAAACAAGAAGTGAAGATTCCATGGAGAGATCTTCACAAAAACAGATTCCAGGTAGAAAAATGTATTAAAAATGCAGGGAGATCTTATGCCAAGATGAGAGAAGCAATTTCACTATGAAATACCCTATCTGAATAAGTTAATGGCGTGTTTGGGAACTTGGATTTCCTTATTTGTTACAAATGACATGTTAGGAAAACAAAATAAATTGTATTGGATTTTATCCAATTTTAATGCATTCAAGCATCTATTTGTTCCTATCCGGTTTTTACTTGTTCATTCTTTTGCATTTGCAGGTTGACAGGACATATTTACTGGATACTTCATTTACAAATTTGTGCTAGATGATGAAATCAGAACTATATATTTGTGGTGTGTTTTTGCTGTAGGATTGCACATAACCAACAAACAATGTACTGTTGTAGAAATACCATGAAAGTATTTTCTCTTGTTACGAGGAATTGTTTATAGATCTACATTATTATTTTTATTAATTTTAAATTGTAGGCATGACAGTGTTATTATTATAATTTTTTGATCCATACTCCAGCTGAATCCTCAATGAACATGTAACATATAGGTCTGCCCTTCCCAATAAGGATTTAGCTATTTTCATTTTCTTTTCAGGAAATTATTTTCATTTTTAATTATACATAAAAGGGAAAATAATTTTTTTACATCGACATATTAACTCCTTATTAACTCCTTATATATAATAAACTTAAGGTAGATCTTATCCAAAACTTTGGTCGGTACTACCAAAAGTATATGATCTGTTAGATTATAAAACTATAAATATTCAAATAGATGAGTACCGTTAGATATAATATTAAAAATTGTATTTGATTAATAATAGGATATTATTTAAATACTAAAAGGTGTATTTTGATAATTTAAACCAATTATAAATAGGTTTTCTATATTGAATAGAAATATTTATGTAAAAAATTGAATTATCTTTTCTATTTAGTTTATGGATAGTTCCAGTTAGATAATAATTATTAAACCATCATTAAATTAAAGATAATTTTGTTAGCTTCGCGTGGGCTGTAAAATTGTTAAAATCTGTTGTCTAAAACTCAAGATAGAGCCCAAACAGTAAAGTGATTATCTAAATTTTAATATTTTTTTTTAATTTAAACCAATTATAAATAGGTTTTCTATATTGAATAGAAATCTTTATTTAAAAAATCGTAATTATCTTTTCTATTTAGTTTATGGATAATTCCAGTTAGATAATAATTAAACCATCATTAAATTAAAGATAATTTTGTTAGCTTCGCGTAGGCTGTAAAATTGTTAAAATCTGTTGTCTAAAACTCAAGATAGAGCCCAAACAGTAAATTGATTATCTAAATTTTAATAATTTTTTTTTATTATTTTAGCACCAATTTAATTTTTTTCCTAATTCTTTTAAATTTATAAATTCTATGTTTATTTCAATAAAATATTAAAATCAATTTAAGAAAAAATTAAAATCGATCTGGTCCGTGTACGACCAAATTAATTATTACAGTTAGATCTTAAATAGATCGATAAGAATTGTTAGATCTAATATTAAAAAGTGTATTTGATTAATAATAGAATTATATTTAAATACTAAAAAGTGTATTTTGATAATTTAAAATTTTTCCATGTAAAAATTCTTAAATATCTTTTCTCTTTAATTTATGTATAGTTCGAGTTAGATAATAATTGTTAAACCAAATATCAGATAACAATTCATATCGATTAAAATATTAAAAATTATCAATATAATGCTCATGTATGATACATGTGGACCCTGCGTTATAAGAGACTTAAGAGAACTCATGTGTACATGAATAAATTTAAACATTTTTTTTCGGAAGGAACATAACAATTTGATTAATCCAAATTATAATTATATTATTTTACATATAACAAACATAAAAGAATAATATCAAAATATTATTAAAATATTGAGGGTTTCATATTCATAAACAATAATTTTGAACATAATACATAACCATTTTTTCTTTTCGGTTTATGGGTAGGTCACTGGTCAAGTTTGATAATAATTATTAAATCATCATTAAATTAAAGATAATTTCGTTAGTTTCACATGGGTTGTAAAATCGTCAAAATTCAATTTCTAAAACTCAGGATAGAACCCAAATAGTAAAGTGAGTACGTATCTAAATTTTAATAAATATTATTTTATAATTGTAGCACCAATTTTATTTATTTTTCCACTAATTCTTTTAAATATAGAAATTTTATCTTTCTTTCAATAAAGTATTAAAATAAATTAAGAACAAATTCAAATCGATAAATACTATAATAATATGATAATAAAATTTTATATAATCATAACATAATTTTTATAATGTTTAATAATTTTAAAGTAATAATGTATTTTAAAATTTTATATACACTATAAATAAAATCGAAACATTAAAAGTAAAATCAGTTAGTAAGATACTTATATCAGTATGTACTTGATATCCTTATATATTAAACTCTTTTATATAATAAGCATAATAGGGATTTATCCAAAATTTTGATCGTGACAACCAAATTAATAAGGACTATTAGATCTTAACTAGATAAATGAAAATCGTTTGATCAAATATTAAAAAAGTGTATTTTATTTATAATAGGATTATATTTAAATTCTAAAAAGTGTATTTTGATAATTTAAACCAAATATACCAAATATAAATAAGTTTTCTATATTGAATAGAATTCTCCATGTAAAAAATTCGTGACTTTCTTTTCTCTTCCATGGATAATTCCAGTTAGATAAAAATTGGTAAACCATCTTTTAATTAAAAATAATTTAATTATCTTCATGTGAGGTGTAAAATTGTCAAAATCTGATTTTTAAAACACAAGATAAAGTTCAAATCAGTAAAGTGAGTATTTAAATTCTAATAATGATTATTATGTCATCATTATTTTAACGCCAATTTAATTACTTTTTTCTAACTATTTTAAATTTAGAAATCTATGTTCAAAAATTAAAATTAATCTAAGAAAAATTCAAATCAACAAAGAATATAATAATACGAGGATAAAATTTTATAAAATTGTGCATATTTTTTATCCTGTTTTATTAAGTTATAGATCATAACTAATCAAATATAATTTATTATTAAATAATAAATTATACGCAAATATTGATTTTGTTTTATAAGCACTCATAGAAACCTAATTTCATTGTTAGCAGGACTATATTCATATTAAAAAAAACCGTATTTTGAAATTATAGACTCAGCTACAGAACATACCTAACTTTTTTAACCTATATACATTGTAAATTATTAAATTCGAAACTTTAAAAGTTTGTTAATCAATTAGTATAGTACTTTTCTGAAAAATCGTACTTTACAAAAAATATTATCAAATAACCTGTCTGAAAGAAAAAAAAAATTCAAAAAAAAACCAGTAAATTTTATTATGTTGTTGGTAGATTCAAATCTTAGATCATTCTACATGATAATTTTACTGTTATATAACGTTTCTCAACAATTTAATTTGAAAGATCCAACGATTATGGATTGAGTGACCAAACAAAGCGACCACACTTATAAGAAAGCTTTCATTATTTAGTTTTTAATATAATAATAACATAGATATTTACAGGATATACTATAAAAAAAAATGAATTTTATACAGAATTTTGATCGTCACGGTGTACTACTTTAAAAGAAGAACTATTACAAAAAAATATATTTTAATTGATAATTTATTTTCTCAAAAGTTCAAAGTTCCCGCATCATTAACATATTACAAAAAAGAGTATTATATTTTAGCAATAAATATTTAAAAAAATAAAAAAAATAAAAAAAATTATAAATATTAAGAAAAATTAATGATGTTATCCTGGTAATTTGGTCCTAAATACCGCCAAAATATTTTCAACCGTTAGATCCAATACTTTTAAAAATAGATTATCAAGATTATATCATATAAAAAAAATTATTATCTAAAAATGATATAAGTTAAAAGATATTATATTAGGATTGGATTTTTCAAAAAGTTAAAACATAAAAATAATTGTAATTAAATAAGGAACCTCATTTATAACCAAAATAATAAAAATCGTTTAATCTTAAATAGATAGGTGAAAACCGTTAGATTTAACATTAAAACATGTATTTTGTTAATAAAGGTTATTCTAATAATCTAAACTACATATAAGTTAAGTAGATTTCCTAAATCGAATAAAATTCTCAACATTAAATTTCGTCACTTTATTCTCTTTTTAATTTTAGAATAGTTTTTAATTGAAAAAGAACTATTAAACCACAATTAAATTAAAGATTATTTTGTGAATTTCATGTGAACCGTAAAATTGGCCAAATCTAACTTTTATAACTCAATATAAAAAAATATTAAATTGAGCGTGTAAGATATAATAAATATCAAATTTTTAACTATAATTTTTTTTGGCTAAATCTTTTTTAACAATAATTTAATCATGTAAACTAATAACTTTTAAATATTAAAATATTCATAAATAAATATAATTATAAATATTAAAAAAACAATCGTGTGTTGCATCGTAATAAAAATATAATTATAAACAAAATAATTATAAATAAAATTTAAGTAACTATGCATCACACGGGCTATAAGCTAGTTATATATAATAAGCGTAAGAGAGATCTTATCCAAATAGATACTACCAAAAGTATACGATCCGTTGGATTATAAAACTATAAATATTCAAATAGATGATGACCGTTAGATATAATATTAAAAATTTTATTTGATTAATAATGGTATAGTATTTAAATACTAAAAGCTGTATTTTGATAATTTAAACCAATTATAAATGGGTTTTCTATATTTAATAGAAATCTTTATTTAAAATTCGTAATTATCTTTTCTTTTTAGTTTATGGATAGTTCCAGTTAGATAATAATTATTAAACCATCATTAAATTAAATATAATTTTGTTAGCTTCGCTTGGACTGTAAAATCGTTAAAATCTGTTGTCTAAAACTCAAGATATAGCCCAAACAATAAAGTGATTATCTAAATTTTAATAAATATTTTTTTTATTATTGTAGCACTAATTTAATTTTTTTTTCTTAATTCAATAAAATATTAAAATTAATTTAAGAAAAAATTAAAATCGATCTGGTCCGTGTACGATCACTACACGATCAAATTAATAATTACAGTTAGATCTTAAATAGATCGATGAGAATTTTTAAATCTAATATTAAAAAATGTATATGATTAATAATAGAATTATATTTTAATACTAGAATGTGTATTTTGATAATTTTAAATTTTTTTCATGTAAAAAATCTTAAATACATTTTCTTTTGAATTTATGTATAGTTCAAGTTAGATAATAATTGTTAAATCAAATATCAAGATAACAATTCATATCGATTACAATATTAAAAATTATCAATATAATGCTCATGTATACCATACTAACAAATGTATACCATACTAACAATGATACACGTGACCCTAGGTTATAAGAGACTTACGAGAACGCATGTACATGAATAAATTTAAACACTTTTTTTTTGTGAACGAACGTAACAATTTGATTAATCCAAATTATAATTATATTATTTTACATATAACAAAAATAAAAGGATAATATCAAAATATTATTAAAATATTGAGGGTTTCATATTCATAAACGATAATTTTGAATATAATACTTATATTAAAATGTGTATTTAATTAAAGTTAGTATTATATTTAAATACTAAGAAGTGTGCTTTGATAATTTAAACCAATTATAAATTGGTTTTCTATATTGAATTGAATTCTTTATGTAAAAATTCTTAACCATCTTTTTATGGGTATGTCAACTGGTCACGATAATAATTATTAAGTCATCATTAAATTAAAGATAATTTCGTTAGTTTCGCATGAGTTGTAAAATCGTCAAAATTCAATTTCTAAAACTCTGGATAGAACCCAAATAATAAAGTGAGTATCTAAATTGTAATAAATATTTTTTTTTTATTGTAGCACCAATTTATTTATTTTTCCACTAATTCTTTTAAATATAGAAATTTTATGTTTCTTTCAATAAAGTATCAAAATTAATTAAGAACAAATTCAAATCGATAAAGAATATAATAATATGAGAATAAAATTTTATATAATCATAACATAATTTTTATTCTAATTAATAATTTTTAAGTAATAATGTATTTTAAAATTTTATATACACTGTAAATAAAACCGAAACATTAAAAGTAAAAGCAGTTAGTAAAATACTTATATTAGTATATACATGATATCCTTATTATATTAAATCCTCATATATATAATAAGCATATAATAAGGATCTTATCCAAAATTTTGATCGTGCGGTCCTTGGATAACCAAATTAATAAGGACCATTACATCTTAACTAGATAAATGAAAATCGGTAGATCAAATATTAAAAAAGTGTATTTTATTAATAATAGGATTATATTTAAATTCTAAAATGTGTATTTTGATAATTTAAACCAAAAATACCAAATATAAATAAGTTTTCTATATTAAATAGAATTCTCCATGTAAAAAATTCGCGACTTTCTTTTCTCTTCCATGGACAATTTCAGTTAGATAAAAATTATTAAACCATCTTTTAATTAAAGATAATTTAATTATTTTCATGTCGGGTGTAAAATCGTCAAAATCTGATTTTTAAAACTTAAGATAAAGCCCGAATTAGTAAAGTGAGTATTTAAATTATAATAATAATTATTATGTCATCATTATTTTAACGCCAATTTAATTACTTTTTTCTAACTATTTTAAATTTAGAAATCTATGTTAAAAAAATAAAATCAATCTAAGAAAAATTCAAATCAACAAAGAATATAATAATACGAGGATAAATTTTTATAAAATTATGCATATTTTTTATCCTATTTTATTAAGTGTTAGATCATAACTAATCAAATATTATCTATTATTAAATAATAAATTATATGCAAATGGTGATTTTGTTTTATAAGAACTCATATAGGCCTAATTTCATTGTTATCATGACTATATTCATATTAAAAAAAAACGTATTTTGAAATTTTAGACTCAGCTACATAAATGCCTAACTTTTTTAACCTATATACATCGTAAATTATTAAATTCAATACTTTAAAAGTTTGTTAATCAATTAGTATAGTACTTTTCTGAAAAATCGTACTTTACAAAAAATATTATCAAATAACCTATGTTTGCAAGAAAAAAAATTTAAAAAAATTCTTATTTTTCAAAAAAACCTGTAGATTCAAATCTTAGATCATTTTACATGATAATTTTACTGTTATATCTAACGTTTCTCAATAATTTAATTTGAAAGATCCAACGATTATGGATTGAGTGATCAAAGCGACCAGAAGCTTTCATTATTTAGTATTTAATATAATAACATAGATATTTATGTGATATACTATAAAAAATGAATTTTATATAGAATTTTGATCATCACGGTGTACTACTTTAAAAGAAGAACTATTACAAAAAAATTATATTTTAATTGATAATTTATTTTCTCAAAAGTTCAAAGTTCCCGCATCATTAACATATTACAAAAAAGAGTATATTATATTTTAACAATAAATATTTAAAAAATTATAAATTAAGAAAAATTAATAATATTAAGAAAAATTAATGATGTTATCTTGGTAGTTTGACCATAAATACCGCCAAAACATTCTCAACCGTTAGATCCAATACTTTTAAAAATAGATGATCAAGATTATATTATATAAAAAGAAGTTATTATCTAAATATGATATAAGTTAAAAGATATTATATTAGGATTGGATTTTCCAAAAAGTTAAAACATAAAAATAGTTGTAATTAAATAAGGAAACCCATTTAATACCAAAATAATAAATATCGTTTAATCTTAAATAGATAGGTGAAAACATTTAACATTAAAAACTGTATTTGGTTAATAAAGGGTATTCTAATAATCTAAATTACATCTAAGTAGATTTCCTAAATCGAATAGGATTCTCAACATTAAATTTCGTCACTTTATTCTCTTTTTAGTTTTAGATTATTTTTAATTAAAAAGAACTATTAAACCACAACTAAATTGGCCAAATCTAACTTTTATAACTCAATATAAACAAATATTAAATTGAGCGTATAAAATATAATAAATATCAAATTTTTAACTATAATTTTTTTTGGCTAAATTTTTTTTGACAATAATTTAATCATGTAAACTAATAAATTTTAAATATTAAAATATTCATAAATAAATATAATTATAAATATTAAAAAAACAACCGTGTGTTGTATGAGTAATAAAAATATAACTAGCATGAAAACCCGTGCAAGGCACGGGTCACTATCTAGCATAATTGTTTTAACTTTTAAGTAGTTCGGTGTTTATGATAATTTATAGATCGTTTGACAGACGTCTCATTGTGGGTACAAAAGCTGGACTTGATCTCTGTAGTGAGATAGTTAGCGTTGAAAAGTATCCTTGGTTGAGGTGTTTTTGAGTTAAGAAATGAGTAAATTCGATACTTATGATATTTGTTATATGTAAGATCTATGTCAAACTATGATTATCTTACGTACAAGACATTAACCTACACGATTTTGCTAATTTAGCTCATTGAGCGAATGCTACATTTTCTTGTTTGTGAAATGTAATTTGCATTGTAGAATGTGTACAATGAAATATTTTCTTGTTTGTGAAATGTAATTTGCATTGTTGAATGTGTACATACATAATATTAAAATTTAATATATAATAAATTTTCTAGTATGTTCACGTGAATTAAGTACATTTCCAATCAAATCAATGAGAACCGTTAGATCCACAGTCGTTAGATCTTTCCAATCAAATCAATGGGAACCGTTAAATAAAATACCACAAATTTTATATAGAGTACCTTTTATATTTTTTATAACTAAAATTTCTCTTTTCTAACAACATTATCAATCTATACTATTATATAATAGACGAAACAATAAAAGTTTGGTCGGTAGTCTGGTCCCCCATGGTTTGTTTACTCATTCCACAACCGTTAGATATTTCCAATCAAATTAATGAGAACCGTTAGATAAAATACTAAAAATATTATTTAGAGTACCTTTTATATTGTGTATAACTAAAAATATTACTCTCTCCGTCCCACCCATTTCTTTACACTTTCCTTTTTGGGATGTCTCATCCAATTCTTTACATTCCAAAACTTTCCTAAAATAGTAAAGTTTTATAATATAAAAATCAACTACTTCCACTACTTTCCTCCACTTTACTTACTTTATATTTTAAATATTGGCGGGTCCCACCACTTTAATCCTTTTCTTTACTCTTCTCCATTACTTTACCTATTTTCGTTAAACTCCGTGCCCAACCCAATTGATAACAATTGGGCGGGACGGAGGGAGTATATAGAGTACCTTTTATATTTTTTCAATTAATTTTTTTCATATAAGTTTTACAAGTAAGGACAAAATAGAAATCTATTAGAACCGTTAGATAAAATCCTTAAAATATTATATAAAGTACATTTTATATTTTTTATAACTAAAAATATTATATAGAGTAATTTTTATATATTTTCAATAGTTACATTATCTCACATATTATAAGATTATGTTAATCGATATAATAATAGATACCAAATACTCTTCTACTCACGCGACACACACACATACATATAATGTGTTTGATAGAGAACACGTATGACTGAATAGTGCAATGGTAGGAAGATGAACAAATTATTGCATAAACCTAAGTTGGATTCCATTTATTAACAATTTTTTAAAAAAAAAAAAGTAAACATAGGGGAAATTTAAATATTTTAAATTAAATAAAATTTCTTGCCAATTTAGATTAGATTAAATGTCTCATGAATCATTGCTTTTATTGGGCTATAATAAAATAGATATATAATAATAATAATATCAAATATTTCTCTACTTAAACGACACACATATGATGTATGTAATTGACAACACATGTAATTTAGTGGTGTGGTGGTAAAAGTAGGTGCAAATTATTGTACAAACCCAAGTTCAAATCCACTCAACAAGGGTAGTACATACACGAATAATTTTGATCTACAGTTACAAATACATAAACTGCAGCCGAACTCCTTCCTAAAAACTGCAAGATATTCTGCTGGAAGTTGGCAGTGTTTTAGAGATGGTATACAATAACAACTGAAACTCCAGACCTCATCAATCATAAAAGGTCAAGTGCTCAACCAAAAACCGATTCACCACCAATAAATTCTTTCGTCTCGCATCGACTTCTTTTACCTCAATATAGAAAGCTGATCAAAGCCTAACTAGTAACCTCCTATTCTAATCTTGACCCGTTTGAACAAAGAGAAACGTAGTTGAAATGGTTTAATCTGTAGATGAAGTGATGAAAGCAGTTTGAAATTTCGAATCCAGCCATATTTGCTGTCTCCTACAATATTATTAAAAATTTCCCAAACCTGCCTATAAATACTTGCGACCTCTAGTTGCATATCCATCCTCAACAGCAGTTAAATATATAGACATTTAGTACAAACAGAGAATATTTATATACTTGAAATATGGCGAAATGTTGGAGAATTGCCTGCTTCATGGTGGTGTTGGCCCTGGTGATGGTGGAACAAGGGGAGGCCGTGACCTGCTCAGACTTGGGTCCTTCCATAGCACAGTGTGGCCCGTTCGCGAGAGGTGCAATGTCCCAGCCATCTGCTGGATGTTGCAGCGCAGTCAAAGCAGTGTATGCACGGGCTCAAACAGCACAAGATAGGAGAACGTTGTGCTCTTGTCTTAAGCAATCTGCTTCTTCAGTCCCTGGCGTCCAGGGTTCCTCTGTTGCTGCTATCCCTCAGAGATGTGGACTTCAAGTCTCCATCTCTACTAATCCGAACGTCGACTGCGCTACGTAAGTTTATTTATTGTTTTATTTTCAAAGTCCAGGGGGGCTGTGTTTTTTATAAATAGTAAATTTACGAAACCGTGTGTTAACTTTTTGTTTGATTCTGCAGCATAAACTGAAGTGCGCGGTGGATATGTAGATGGAGGGGATCAAGGATGTATACGTCTTGTAGTTCGATTATATATGTGTAGTTGTTGTACTCCACATGAATATCAAATGAATGAATAAAGAGATCCCTATTTACCTGTCTTTCAATCATGTTTTTTTACAAAGTTTGTAAGATAGTTTGTTAAACAAGAAGATTTTAATGAATTCCAAGGTTTAAAATGCATATAAGACCTAACATATATTGGATAAAATATCAATCTTCCCATTCAGCAAACATCAACAGACCAGGAAGATCACAGCCAAAAAGAGAGAAACCAGAAATTTTACGAATTGAAACAGTAACTTGCATCTCTTAGTCCACCTAAGTTCAATAAATAAAATATTATTCAGCAACAAATAGCACCGTTTTAAGTCTTGGAAAGTGTCTGACGGCCTGGTGTCCATCTAGATATCTCCGGGGGCAAGGAAGTACCATTACTTAGCACATTCTGTGGCATCCCATAAATTTCAGATATATCGATGTGGTGATGCTGTTGTTGCTGTGCCTGATGGCCATTCTGGTAATGCTGGTGATGACTCTCTGCTACTTCATGCTCTTCCAAGGGCAACCTATCGAAAGTAGCATTCATGAAAGTTGCAGCCATAATTACCACAGGACCAGATGCAATAAGTGCACCAACTACGCCACCACCTACCACCTGCCCCTGTGCCCCAGCTAGGTATATAGTGAGCCCTGGTGGGGCTGGTGGTGGCAAGATTGATCCCAGGAGTGACAGAATTTCAAACCGTCCATGGAGGGTTAGAATGGCACCTGATGAGCCTGGTTGGCGTAGTGTAACATCAGTCACAAATCCTGTGGCACTAAGCACGGAAATGCCTCGTTGTTTTCTCCTGGCAAAGGTACTTAAGCTTTCGGTCACATCACAACCCGGACTCACCTCCATAGCTTGTGCACGGAGCGCATTTGCACTGTCTCTGGTCAGGATTATAGGCGGTTTTGGCTTGTTTTTAGAGCCAGTAGGCCTGCCACGAGGCCTCCTCAAGGCATCACCTTCACTTCCAGACCTGTGGTCTGTGCCCTTGTCAGGCTGTGGGTTATTGTGGTTCATAGCACCTTTGCACACTATGGTAAGATCTGCAGTACCAGCCATCTATCCTGAGCAACCCAAATTTACAACAAGGCGTAACTTTGGTAACTCTGTTTAAGTAGGGAACAAGTAATTATAAATTTATGTAAGATTAGGAGATGGTTAAGTAACATGAAATTGTTTTCAACTATTGTTTTTTTCCATCTGCCTAACTCTCAACAAATATTTGTTTCATGAAAATCGTCTTTCCCAACAAATACATGTAATATAAAACATAGTAAACAACTTAAATGTTGCAATCCCAAATGATTGCCAAACCAGGAAACTAATAGTTGTAGCCATACCTTCTGCAAGCAGAAAAGAACGCCCTCAGAGGCCAAAGCACATTATATATAGTCCTGGTCTCGCAGCCTGCTACGCATACTTTCGGTTGTTGTCCAGCTTATATAATGAGTTGTGCTCAGGCTAGTACATCAACCATGCAACTTTAAGTTTAAGGGATTATGGTTCAATATCATCATATGTTTCTGCCAATTGAATGGTCAATAATCCTAAGCTTTACTATCCGTAACCCAAATGATCATAGGCTGTAAGGACACTTAAATCTCATTAAGTCGTCCCAATATTTATTAATTCATTAACTAATCTGATTGTTCTTTTTGGGGTTCTTCTAATCTTAATGAAAGAAGCAGGTTTCAGTAAGCTCAAATGTAGACTCATCGCGTCTCCTGCATTTTGCTAAAGAAATCCGATGTTTGATTCCATATCCCATTCTAGAATCCAGACATGCCAACTGATCATACCATTGCCATACAAGTACTGCTCACTGGCATACAAATCAGACAACTGTCTGGCATCATGAATCTTCCCACATATTGCCATGCCCATATGGTTGAAATCCAAGCAACAACCTCCATGTTCACATCTTCTTTAAACAACCTTCCTGCTTGCTGCTTGCACCTATCCAGACATAACAATGCTAATAAAATGTAGTATAATTTTGCATCAAGAGATTTTTATGTAACCTTGATCAATTAATACTAATAATGAATTTATGCACAATATTTATTAACTCTTAACTAATCTGATTGTTCTTTTGGGGGTTCTTCTAGTTGCTGTCGCTCACCGTGGCATCCTGTTTGTCACATTTCATACGTAAAAACATTTCATACGTAAAAATGTATTAGCATTTCTTAGTTTGAAGACCAAAGAAGACTGTAAAGGAGCTGCCATGAAAATGAAATCCCGATGCCAAATATCTCTTCCCACTACACCATAGATTGGCTATTGCAACACGTACTCAAAACATTGCTTAAAAATCCGCTTTCTATCAACTAACTTTTCTCTACCTGTCATTCCATGCATCCTCAACTAACTTTTAAAAAATCCTGTTAGAAAAAAACTACAAGTAATACAGATGCTAACAACTAACAAGCTCCTTCGAAAATGATCAAAGTTTATCCTCTCATCCATTCCGGTTCTTTCCGAAATTTGTTATCCCTATCCAGTGCAGATCATAGCCAGCAAAATATGTAATAACTCTAAGTATATATATGATTAATTTCTTGACTATCAAACCTCTACCTAACAATAATTCTCGACATGCTGAATTTAAGTTCGGGCCACTACATTTGTATGCCAACCCGGATCAGACATTTACCCGATAATCTTGCCAACACATCCTAAATCAAATAATGTCCACTTGCAAATTGTTGAACCCCTTTTAAAATAAATTTAGAAATACAAACATGCATTCGCGTACATCATTACATCCTCTTGTCACTACAACTCAGTTCTACATGGAATCCAAACACCACCAGGCCTTCCTCTTTGAGCCCCTCCTACTACCATCCACCTCTTCTCCTGCCGAATCCACCACCGCAAATGCGCATAAAGATGCTGCTCACATCAAGGCCGTCATCACATCTAGCTCCGATATCGTATTCCGATTTTTTTGTATTATCCTCATTGGGACAATTTCGTTATGGGCAAATTATGAAGCCTCCAAAGGCTTTCACATCACTGTCATTAACGACGAGGGTGACTCGTTTGCTGGAAACCGATTTTCTCACTTCTATATCTCCGACGACAAAGCCACTCGTATAATTTTCGATACTAGTAAATTTGTTGAGAACATTCTCTACCCTAGTGATCATGTACATCATCATCAAAGTCAATTTTTCAAGAAACAAGTCAACCATGTCATCCTCCGATTAGCCAATCAAAACATGTCAGCTGATATCGTCGTAGAATCAAGAGCCAACAATGAGTATGTTCTTCACTTGAATCCTTCTATAATGGAACTTAAGAAATTTAATCATGCCATTGTATCAGCCATACTACGTAGTATGACTCGTATTTGGCTATGGGACGGTCAAGGATCCGTCCCAGAGCCACTTACAAAAGGCATGATCGAGTACATAAGTAGCAATTTCCATCCCGAGCTTTTAAAATCGAGCGAAAACTCGCTCAAGACTAACATGGTGGCAGAAATGTTGGTTGATTGTGTCGAGCAAAATCCAGGTTTCGTCCGACAGTTGAATCAAGCCATGAGAAATCATTGGCAAGACTCAACCTTTGATTATTCAGTTGACGTGAAAACTCATGCCAATTTTTGCAATTATAAATTTAATTATTAAATTTCACATTCTTATTGGCCACATTCAGATTTGGACAAAAAATTATGCATGTGCTGGTCGGACCTGCAACCTGGGAGAGACGATCAACGGCCGTGATGAGTCTTGATCGATGATTAGTAAGTAGTAGGAAATATTTATGATTTGGATATGAAGCATAAAAGTAAAATGTGTGATTCATGTGGACAGATAAGTGTTTATCTGGATCATCCTCATTCATTGGTCCGCTATTACTTTATTTGTAAAAAAAAAATTATAATTTATTCTAATATTTTCGCCTGTCCTTTCATGTTACTTGTTAGTATCATGGTCGAAGATTTCGGAAATCGGAACAAATCGGTTGAGCTACCGTATAACGATTTATCGGTAAATCGGGGATTTATCGGAATGATAAATCGGAACAAAAATTGGATAAATTGTAATATTTTAAATATATTTAATATATTAGCCTTATATATAATATAATAAACCATTTAAAAATAATTCATAGCGATATATGGGATTTCAAAAATTGAATCGATCAAATAATTTTAAATGATAAATCGGTGATTTATCGGCGATTTTTGAAAAATCGAACAATTTTTAGAACACTGGTTAGTATGATTAATGAATTAAAGCTAACACTAATCATATTATTGATGAGGTTACTTTTCTAATTAAAATAAAATAAAATAAAAGCTTGAGATATGAAAGCGGCCCATACAGAATGTCCTGGCCCCATTTTATTTATTTGTCACTTTGCTAAAACCAATTCATATGTCTGGACGATTTCGGGTACATCAAATATAATAGAGGGTATTTGGAAAGCCAATTTTATCCTACCAAATGAGACACGTATTCACGTACATAATGCTCTATATTCTAGTACCACTAAGAATCTTCTGAGTTTTAAAGACATTCGTCTTAATGATCTTCACATAGAAACTACTAATGAAAATGAAAAAGAATATCTCCTTATCACTTCAAATACATCAGGCCATAAAAAGATCCTAGAAAAATTACAATCAATATCTTCAGGATTATATGCTACCCAAATTAGAGTCATTGAGTCTCACAGTATCACCATTCCCAAAATCATGGACCTGAAATCACTCACACTTTGGCATGAAAGACTTGGTCATCCAGAAGTATCAATGATGCGTCGTATAATAGAAAATTCTACAGGACATCCTCTTAAGAATCAAAAGGTTATGTAATAACCCGAAATTTTGTATTTATTAAAAACCCTGATTTTTTTTAATTTATTTATTATTATGATAAAAGACCTTGATGAATAGTACTTTTGTTGATTAAGGAAAAACTTTTCATACCACACTATATACGTGTTGGAGAACCGAAGTTTCGAGATTGTATTGTTGTTGTACTATGCAAATAAAAGGATGTAAAAGTTGTCGGAATTCAAAGATTCGAAGATTTCCATTTTTACTATTTTATCGAGGATATACGAGATATTGTAGAATACGTCGATTATATCAAGACTCAGAGATTTAATAAAGTTAGAAATTTCACGGATATACATTTCACCAAGGTACTAACATACCAAGGACATTCACCTTGAACATTGTGCAACAAAACGATTTAGAAACCGTTCAGACATTACAACGAGATTAAGCAATAAAGCGAATATGTCACGAATTATGATTAAACGAGCGAAGTAGAAGCTTGGTGAACAAAGGAAGCAACCAAGTAGCTTCCATGTGAAAGGGGGCAAACTAGTAAACCATTCCATTGCTTGACACTTGGCTTGGTGATGATGCAAGCAAGCTTATGTCACACTAAAACAACATGTAACCACAAAATATCACACAATTATTAAAATCAACCAAGGCAAAAAGCAAGAAACTCTCCCCCTCCCCCACCCCATCTTTTTCAACATTCTGCCCAGCAAGAAAGGAGAAGAGAAACAAAATTCATAACTTGAGATTTACTCATCCTAAAATCGCCAAATTTGGACCATATCTTCCTCACATCATAGGCAAGGTACATTCAAAATTTCATGGCTATCCAAGTAGTATAGCATGGTCAAATATTGGATCAAAGTTGAAGTATGAATAGTGATTTTGAAATACTAACTTGTGTTCTTGATTTTCTTTTGTAAGTTTAAGACTTCTAAGTTTAATTCAAGGCTCAAGCAAGGATTTTAAGCTATTGTTAGTATGTTTGAGGCATCAAGGAAGGTATACACTTTTTGAACCCTTAGTTATAAATTGATTTATGTGATGAGTTTTGAGTTAGTTATGTTAGTATGGTTATAAGGATGCATGGTTGGCTTTGGTGGATGATTATGGTTGTTTTGATGGATAAAATGAGTAGATGTTGGATTTTACTTTGGTTGTAAAGATGATGGTTTGGTTGAGATGATAAATAGTTGATGATGATGATTTGGTTTGGGTTGAATGATGTTTTGGTGTGGTTAAATATTGGGAATCATGTGTTTCTAGCCGTCGTAATGGCAAAATTTCATTAGCCCTGTTTTGAACAAAGAACCCAAGACATTTGAATCATTTTAAGTGTAACCACTGGACACCTTTAGCTAGATCTTGTTTCATAGTTTGTTTTGGCGCGAAAATCATGTTAATCCGATTTACGATTTAGGAGAAAAGTGAGTTTTAGTAAACGCCGTTCGGAGAACCAACCCATCTCTGGTCAGTTAATTTGAGGCCATGTTTGGACCACTTAAAAGCCATATTAAAATGTTAAACTATGAGGAATAATACTAGAGACAGTTCGGAAGACTCACGAAAAGGATTCGTATTAAAAAGATTAATTTTCTATTTTATAAAAATGTCGGAAACGAAGCTACGCGACGACAAAACTTTCTGCACATCCACTGCCTTAAACAGAGAATTCGGGAATTTTACCTCCCTGACCAGAAATACATTTTGAAATATTTTGTTCTAGATATTATCTAGATCGTGCACGCGAAAACGGTGTGTCAATAGAGTTAACGGTTAATGAGTTATGAGCGTTTTTGTGAAACGAGCGCAAATAGTAAAACTCCGTAGTTGACTCGACTTTTAAAAAGCTTTTCACCTATTTTGACTCAGGTTTTCAAATCAAGATATTTTTGATAAATATTAAAAATAATCAAGAAGCTCCTTGAGGTGGTTTCGTAATTAATTATTAATTTTATGATTTACTAAAAGTGTTAGAGTGTGAGTTGCGAAATAGTAATTCTATGGAAAGTCAACTCTAGAGGTACTACTTTGACCATCTATTTTGACCAAGTTAAAAGGGTAACATCGAGTCGACTAAAACATGAAACTTGTTAAGGGTTATTAAGATAACGTATTGGTGTGAAGAACAAGATTAAAAATGATGAGTAAACGGTATAGAAGATCGTAAGTTAAGTAGACCCGAGAGAGTGAAAGTCGTGTAAAATGAAGTTTACTTAGAATAAGTGAATTGTCAATCAAGTGACTAATTAAGGTTATGTATTGCCTTGGTAGAGGTCCCAGGACTAGACGAGATGACATCCAGTTAGAGCTTGGACATCAGGCAAGTTTAACTAACTCTTACTCTATTGTTCAAAGTAGGTATATTTTCAAATGCTTAATACTAGTTTATTCATATATATACATATACACTCTTTTGATCAGAGTATCGTGACAAGTTTTCTAATCCTATGTTTTACTTATGAAAATATATATGGAGCATGTTTATGCAAGTTTACTTTCTCAAACACATACACCAATGATATATCATGTTGTGTTTACAGTTTTGATATCAAGTGTAATTGTTCGATTTATATTATGAACTTTATATGTTAAAGTTTTGATAAAGCATACTTTGTTGATAATGGTACGTTATATTTAATATTCGGACGACGGCTCTAAGAATAGAGCGCGTTGGTCCAAAAAGTAGAGTTGACCGGGGAGAAGTATTTTGTTTTGACGTATTATAACTATGTAAACCCGAAAGGTTCTTCGGGAGATAGTATCTATACTTACGATTATTAAATGAACTTTATTTACTTAAAGATTCCAAAAATATTTATCTTGGATTAAATACATTATTTAAATATTATCAAACACTTTAAACGCTTCCGAAAATACCTAAAATATTATTTTTAAATGATCCAAGATGCTTCGAAACTTTTATACACGTATACCTTCTCACTCGAAATCTTTGTGAAAACCCCCGGTCATGGTTTACTCAAGTAGCGTTGTTTTTAAGTAAGAATTGGTCGACTAAGGTCGGACCTCAACTACTCGTTTTTCTATTCAAAACGATTCTCAAAAGAAAATAAAAACAGGACTCTGGCGCGAGCAGGACCGTTGACGAACGATCCTGAGTTTTATATAAGTGGCCGTTAGCCAGGCGGTCCATCAATTATTGGTCGTATGCGCCAGGATGATTACAGATGGAGTTCTCATCCAGGATGATTACAGATGGAGTTCTCATCCAGGACGATTACAGATGGAGTTTTCGTCCAGGGTAATTACAGGTGGAGTTTTTGCCCTTCTACTAGTAGAGAAGACCCGCGGTGGATATGGTTGTGATGACTGATCATCGTCACTTCATATCGTGTTTTCTATTTTGGATAAGTCCCTTCCTTCCAGTTTGGAAAAATTCTGATTAACACTGTAACAAAGGCCAAGGTGCTGAGTTACCGATAGTGTTAACTTTAGTGTGAATGATTTGATATTTCGAAGGCAATATTTAAACATGTGAAATGATTCTGGTTATTTATTGATGAAAGACAAACGGTAATTTAAAAACTGGTGAACCAGTGTTGTTCATCTAGCAGCATCTGGAACTACGTACTTGTTGATTTCTAAAAATCGTGCTAAGTCACTGATAATGTATTTCTAAATTACGAACTAAATTTGTTCATATGGTAGTATTATAAACTTCATATTAAGTATGAATACTTTCAATAGAAAACTATGTACTACCTTTATATTGTTGGAAGAACTTTATATTAGTGACTAGTTAACTTGCTGAGCATTCTTTCGCTCATTCTTGCTTTGTTAAAAATTATATTTTCAGTGAGACCATAGTCGGTCGTCCCATATTGCGAGGAAAGGAATGTGGAAGATACTCCCTTGAGGTAGTGCAGTTCTAGAAGGATACTATATGAGTAAGTTGGATAGGTTCAGCTATCCTTATTAAGTGTGTTTACAAAATGGGTTGTAATAATTCCATGTAGAGGTTGTAGCTAGTAGTGTGAGATCCTGGATAGTACATTTGGTTTGTAATAACTAATGTTACTGTATATCGTTTCTAAGACTATAACTTGTGTGAGTAAGAGATTGGGGTCTATGATGATGTTTTGATTGGATCATTGAGTTAATACAGGTATTATATGATTGGATGGTGAGGTGACGACCTGGATCCCAGACCCCGGATCTGGGGGCGTTACAGGTTATCCCACGTGATGAACTTCCTTGCTCAGCGTGTTCTTTAGGAAAACTAATTGTACGACTGTCTCCAGTTAAACTTCAAACCGAGTCTCCATATTTCTTAGAAAGAATTCAGGGTGACATTTGTGGTCCTATTCATCCACCGTCAGGTCCATTCAGATATTTCATGGTTCTAATAAATGCATCAACTAGATGGTCTCATGTTTGTCTACTCTCCACACGAAATATAGCTTTTGCTAAACTACTTGCTCAGATAATCAAATTGCGAGTCCAATTTCCTGACCATCCCATTAAATCAATTCGACTAGAAAATGCCGCTGAGTTTACATCTGCAACTTTCAATGACTATTGTATGTCAGTAGGAATCTCAGTCGAACACCTTGTAGCTCATGTGCATACGCAAAATGGTTTAACAGAATCTTTAATTAAAAGACTTCAACTAATTGCACGTCCCTTACTCTTGAGAGCTAAATTACCTACATCAGTTTGGGGTCACGCAATACTTCATGCTTCAAATATAATTAGGATAAGACCATATGCTTATCACAAACAATCCCCTCAACAGTTAGTTCTTGGTCAAATTCCTGATATATCACACTTTAGGTTTTTTGGTAGCAATGTATATGTTCCCATTGCACCTCCACAGAGATCCAAAATGGGTCCACAAAGAAGAATATGTATATATGTTGGTTTTGACTCACGATGATATCTTGAACCATTAACCGGTGATGTCTTGTAATATCCCGTAATTTTTAGGATAATAATAATAAAAGAAAAGAAAAAGGATTAAAATTTGATAAAGAATAGGATTTAATAATTAAATTAGACTAATGGATCTAAAATATGGATCAGATTTGGATACAGTTAAGTTGTAGGTCTGGAGTTAGGGTTTTGTATCGTTATATAAACATTATGTTCTCTTCTCCATCTTTGTAATCAAAATTCGTAGGGCTTGTATCTACACAAATCAGCAGTCTTGTAAAATTCGTAAAATATTCATCGTAAGTCGGAATTCGTTGATTCTGGACTTTTCGGAAAGCTCTTTCAATTTTCTACAACTTTTGTTTCACAGTGTTTTTTCAGATTATGATCTGAACTGTTCCTAAAATCACAAACCACAAACAGAACTCGTTTTTCAGTTTCTGTTCAAATTCAGCGGACGTTTTATTCAATTCCTGATTCGTTATAAGTCCAATTCTGATGAGTCATATCTTTTCAGAAAGGTATTTTCATTCTGTACAACTTTCGTCCTTTGAGTTTTTCAAGAAAACATCGTTTAGAGGGTCAAAAAGGTTAAATACAGTTCGGGTCAGAAATGTGTACGTGCTTAGGATGATTTGATTCTTGATTTTTCGCGTTGAGGTAAGTTTCCGATTGATTTATCTAGTATTTTCAAAACTATGTGTTGTGTGTGTGTTTTGATTATATAAACTTGGGCTTAGTGATGATATATTTTGATGTGATGTGTATTATTGTATATGTGTTGTGTGTAAGCAATAGTCTTGGGATTCTGATTTGTGCCATGATTTGTGAAAATGTCGAATAAGAATAAGGACCGAGTCACCGGGTTGTAGTGACAGTTTTCTAAAAATTTAGGACCGTTATCACCGGGTTGTAGTGGTCGTGGCATGAATTGTGGGTTTCAAGTTATTGTTGTGATGTGGTATCATATATATCGAATAAGAATAAGAATATGTGTATCGAAGTTTTATATAGTATAATGTTATTGTATCGTATCATATATTGTATTATCTTGTATGTATACATGTTATTTGCCCGACTAGTTGGATCGATTGATTTCTTGCTGGGCTGTATGGCTCATTCCTTACAACTTTCAGGTTCGAGTTAAGAACGAGTGGATGTGCATTCGAGTTCGAGGATCTTAGGTTTGGATAGTTTGGATTGTCATCTTTAGCTGCGCTTTTGTAATAGTTATCCTTGTATAGAATTTTTGTCTCGTTTCCGTCTGTCATTGTCATTATATTGTATTTTATTTAAGTTTTGTATTTAGATTTAATAGTCCGAAAAGTCGGGCTATTATAGTTGGTATCAAGAGCAGGTTTCCTTCGGAGTGTACTAGGTATGGGACTAGTGCATTCCCTAGGATGCGTTCATGTAGGTTTGTACTAGGTATGGGACTAGTGCATTACCTATGATGCGTTCATATAGGTTTTCGTGTAGATTTTGAATTTTAAATTACTAAATTATTTTGAGTTTAGGGCACTTATTTAGTGACTATTTTGACGTGTATGATTTTGTGCTATGTGATTATTTACTTTATATTTAGAACTTCTTGTATTTAGATGTACAAGAAGTTGTTTTGTTCCTTTAGAAAAGATTGACGGGGAGTCGCACCAACAATTGTAATTAAGGTATGATTTGTTTTCGTGTGCTACTTAATTTATTTTTAATTTTGAGAATTTGGGGACCAAATTCTTTTAAGGGGGAAATAATGTAAAACCCCGTAATTTTTACATTCTTTTTTTTTATTTTATTATTAGATATTAGATATTTAAGTAATTTTTTTATTAGATATTTATTTTATTTAGAAAATTCTAGAATTATTATTGTATAAGTTATTTGATTTGAGATAAGATTTGTTATTATCGGAAAGAAGCGTGAATATATTTTGGTGAATCGATATCTTTTTATTTAAGTTAATTGTGTGTGAATAGAATATTATATATTAGGAATTACTTGGAGGAGTTGTAAAATTATTGAGAATAAATTTTATAATTAACTAATATAATTTAAGGTTATGTGTATTTGTATAAGAATCAATAAAATATCGAAAAGGGGACGTACAACTTTTACGAACTCGCAGCCTCACAGGTATGTTCTCTTTTCCTCTCTATTTTCCAATTTGTATTGTCTTCTTGCTTACTTACTGATGTGCACATCATGCTTATGTGAATAATATAAGATATTAATTATTCTTGTGTTTGTTAATTAAATAAATTATTATTTGTTGTCACTTTTTGATGTTGGATTTCAATTTTATACCGTATATCATGTGATTTTGATTTTATATATTGTATATGTTAGATAACTATTTATTACATGTCTCTGATCTTAAATCGATTTATTATTTAATTTAGTTTTTTTATGTGACCAGGGATTAGTAATTGTGATTAGAAAAGAATTATATGAAATTGGGTTAAACTTGTTTTGATCAGGTAGCATGTTACATCATTTAGTTTATGTTAGATTTCATGATTTAATTGCTTGCCAGGAAGTGATTTTTATACTCAAAACAATTCAAGCTATTAATGTATTATTGTTCAAGTATTATTTGTCTTTTTGTGTTTTTATGTGTTACAAGCAAGTTAGATTATCAAATTATTATTAAATTAGTAGTTAAGTTGGACATCATGTAATCAACTTCCATGCATGCATGCGTAGTGTAACCCCACCCCATGTCTAACTTTTGTGTATAATTAAGTGTTAAATCAATGATAACCATTTTGCATTTCTGCATGTTAGTCTGGATTAGGCCGTGTATGTTGATTACATGATTTGCATAAGTTTAATGTGTAGTCTGTTCATGTCACATTAAGTCAGTATTTATTTGCTAAGCTTTTGCTAATTAAATTTTAGGATTGGTTTGTGTGTAATTTCGGTATTTACTCGACTTCGAGGTAGGTACTCTTTGACTTATTTTTATTTTTGAAAAGATATTTGATTCTGCAATTTTTGAAATTCCGTATAAGATATAAGAATATTGTTTCGAACTATAGAAGATATAAGATACGAGAATCTTCGAATTCCTCAGTCTCTACGTTTCGAACTCGTTCGTAATTTACGCTATAGTTCCGGAACTAGCCTTAAATACCCTTAGTAGGCGCACAAGTGTGCAACTTTAGATACCTATTAAGGGGGCGTAATTATTGAACTTTAGATGTCCGTCACTCACAAAGTGTGGCGAAAGAATAAGAATAAGAATAAGATCCCGGCTACTGGGAAAGTGTGGCCGTAGAGAAGGACTGTGGTTATTTATAAGAATTTCGTTTATGTTTTTAAATTTTGTTTCTGTTTTAAATTCTGGATTTTTAAATATAAACTTTGGGTTGGATCTATTTTCGCAAAGGTTTTTAAATTATTATTATTTTGAGAAAATCTGTTTTGCTAAAACGCCCACTGATTTTGATAATATCTGTAAGTCAATCTGTTACTTGCTGAGCTGTGTAGCTCACCCCTTTCCTAACATTTTAGGTTCATTCGTTGTGGAAGCTAAGTAAGAATAAGACTGTGGACTTTTGCAATTTCGTGCTGTTATGTGATTTTGTATAAAGATTTATGGAAATAAAGTGCTTATATGTTAGACTTTATTGTTGAATTGTGGAGCCGCGTCTCCGATTTTATGTTTATGAATTATTGAGTTTGACTGCTGCTTTGACTTTTGTGAAATTTGGTATTTATTGAGTAAGGAAATATATTTTATTTTAGTTTTGTATTTAGAATTAATAGTCCGAAAAGTCGGGCTGTTACAGTTGGTATCAGAGCAGGCTGTCCTTCAGAGTGTGTTAGGTATGAGACTAATACATTCTCTAGGGTGCGATCTTGTGGACGATAATTTAAGTTTGACTTAAAGGATAATTAGTGGGTAGACGTGTCATGTGATAGGATTGTTGTGAATTTGGGGACCAAATTTTTTTTAAGGAGGGTAGTATGTAATATCCCGTAATTTTTAGGATAATAATAAAAAAAAAAGAAAAAGGATTAAAATTTGATAAAGAATAGGATTTAATTATTAAATTAGACTAATGGATCTAAAATATGGATCAGATTTGGATACAGTTAAGTTGTAGGTCTGGAGTTAGGGTTTTGTATCGTTATATAAACATTATGTTCTCTTCTCCATCTTTGTAATCAAAATTCGTAGGGCTTGTATCTACACAAATCAGCAGTCTTGTAAAATTCGTAAAATATTCATCGTAAGTCGGAATTCGTTGATTCTGGACTTTTCGGAAAGCTCTTTCAATTTTCTACAACTTTTGTTTCACAGTGTTTTTTCAGATTATAATCTGAACTGTTCCTAAAATCACAAACCACAAACAGAACTCGTTTTTCAGTTTCTGTTCAAATTCAGCGGACGTTTTATTCAATTCCCGATTCGTTATAAGTCCGATTCTGATGAGTCATATCTTTTCAGAAAGGTATTTTCATTCTGTACAACTTTCGTCCTTTGAGGTTTTCAAGAAAACATCGTTTAGAGGGTCAAAAAGGTTAAATACAGTTCTGGTCAGAAATGTGTACGTGCTTAGGATGATTTGATTCTTGATTTTTCATGTTGAGGTAAGTTTCCGATTGATTTATCTAGTATTTTCAAAACTATGTGTTGTGTGTGTGTTTTGATTATATAAACTTGGGCTTAGTGATGATATATTTTGATGTGATGTGTATTATTGTATATGTGTTGTGTGTAAGCAATAGTCTTGGGATTCTGATTTGTGCCATGATTTGTGAAAATATCGAATAAGAATAAGGACCGAGTCACCGGGTTGTAGTGACAGTTTTCTGAAAATTTAGGACCGTTATCACCGGGTTGTAGTGGTCGTGGCATGAATTGTGGGTTTCAAGTTATTGTTGTTGTTGGTCCTTGAGTATTGCAGAAGGGGGGGGGGGGATGAATGCAATACTGATAAAATTCAATCTCAGTTTCAACAATTAAAACTAAGATTTAATGTTATCAATAATATGTATGCATTCACAAACAGTAAAATAGAGAAGACAGTATTCACAAAATAAATGTTTTATTTATTTTGCAAAGTGTTGCTACAACCTCAAGAGAGAAATCTTGAGCTTCGTTTTTCTTCAAGGCACTTGCTAGTCTTCGTTTTTTTCTCTAGAATGAATTGACAGTAGGTATAAGAGTAATCCTATCACTATCAGTCACGGGTTTGTGAAGCTGCTGTCATTGTCAAGCGGCAGCTTCTTACAGATTGTCTTACCCATGTGACTTTCCTAAATTGCTAATATGTCAGATATACATCATAACAAAAGCAACCTAGATTCATTCTATTTCTAGCTAAAACAATTCAGCAAATAAAGACTTGACCTTGCTCTTGAATTGATTCGCTTTTGTTTGCAGTGCTTGAAGCTTCTGTCGTAGTCTTGCAGACTTGGTGCAGCTTAGGGATACTGCATCACGCCTGTTTCTTGAACATTGAAACTGTCACGGGATTTGACTGAGAAAGATACTTAGAACAAGGGTCTTTCTCGGGACAGTTACTTTTGCCGCAAAGCTTGCTGTCACAAGAATGTGCTTTTGGTGACAATACGAGTTCCCCGCATAGTGTGTTGTCGAGGTTCCCAAGCTTGCTGTCGAGGGCTAAAGTTGCTGTCGCGTAGTCTTCCGCCAATGTTGCTGTCAGAGTGAATATGCTGTCTTGACTTGCAACATTCTGTCTTCTTGTAATCTTACTGTCAATTCTTATGACAGTAACCTTTATTCATGCTGTCATCCAATATGCGTTCTTTGAGGCTTGAACACAGAAAGTGAACTTCTTCCAAATTACACAATTAAACTAACAATGCATACTGATTACAAGAACATACTTTGGCTGTGACAGTATGTTCTACTTAATTAAAAATTAAGTATATAAAAAGTTAAGTTGTTCCTATGCTATCACCCATAAATCCCAACAATCTCCCCCAATTTATTTTTATGGACAATAACAACAAATTTACAATATATGCTGACAACTTAACTAACAAGATCAGAATGGATTTAGAATGTTTACTTAGCTTGAGATTTCCTCTTCTGTCTTGTTACTTCCTCTCTTCTGAGAGCTTCTACCAAGCAGCCTCTTAGACCTTCTATAAGAGAAATTTCAGCAGCAGAAACTGCAGCATCTTCTATTTCTTCAATGATCTTCTTGATAGTAGGAGAAATAAGAGAACTGGCATCCCTGAGATTCAACCATTGCTCTTGATCAAATGGATAGCTTCTGAAATGGAGTTCTTCATGAATGAGCTTGAATCTACTTCCTCGATAAGCATTGAGAGACATCCTCCTTTGCTTGTCCAGCTTCGAATCTTCTCCTTTTCTCCTTTCCAATAATTCCTCTATCTTGTCAGAACATATCTGCTCCAGGGGATGAATTGATCCAGCAACCATATACTGTAAATCCTTCAAAATAGTTGTTTTTAGCTTATGCAAGCTGCAAACATAGATTTCTTCTTTTAGATGCTTGATTCTTAAGGGATTTTCCAGCATACATGTTTGATAATTTGGAGCTTCACTTTCTGCCTTGTTGGCAGTCTTGCATCTTTCCAGGAGTTCAGCTTCCTTCTTATCAAGTTCTGACTGATATTTAGCGTATTGAGAAGAGTCAGGTCTTTTGCTTGGCTTGGGTTGCCCTTCCTCTGTGGGTTGGGTTTTCCTTTCTTCTGTGGGTGAGTCATCAAACTCATAGTACCAGTGATATGGTATAGGAGAAGCTGGGAGATCAGTTAGAATATCAGCATCATCAAAATCTGCAAAATTGTAGCCAAATTTCTGATAGAATTCAGCATCCCTATCAGCCTGATATTTCAAAATATGTTCCATGACAGACTTTGGAACATTATCATAACTCTCCAACAACTCTACCATTCTTTCCAGGTAGAAGAAGTCAATTCTCCTTTTATCTATGGTTGATGTCCTACCACTGGTTGATGTGGAGACCAGATTGAAATCCTTATCAACCTTGGTAGATCTTGATTCTTCCCACCAAAGAATGTACTCAGTGACCTCTTGATTTGCATCCACCTTTACCTCAACACTCTTGATTTCTCTAGATTGCATCTGTTGTATCTTAAGACTGTTGGGAGGAATTGATTGAATTGGCTTCTTAAGATTCCTGCCAAATCCAGTGGTCTTTTCCTTTCCCGAGTACTTGTGCTTTCCTTCAGGTTTCTGTCTAGAAAACCATGCTCTTGCTTTGGCTTTCAGTCTTATGGGCTTGACAGCAGCTTTGGTTTCATCCTTGACAGAACCTTTCTTGACAGTACCTTTGTCGACAGCATCTTCCATGACAGCATCTTCTATGACAGTATCCTTGTCGACAGTACCTTTGGTGACAGCATCTTTTTCTGCATTGATGCAGTCAATAGCACATCTAAGAATGCTTGCCTCCAAAGCTTCCAGTATTCTTGACTCCTCTTCATCTGTAGCACCAGCATCTTTCTTTTCCTGATTAGGAGTTTCTTCATTGCCTTCATTTTGGGATTGAATACCAGTATTCCCAGAATTACTTCCACCAGCATTTCCAGCATTTCCAGAAGCTTCACCACCTCCAACCTCATCATCATCATCATCCCGAGGAGGAAGGTCATAGAGGCAACTTCCACCTTGATCATTTCTTTTGGCATTGGCTCTAGAGATTAGTTCCTTCACTCTAGCTCCCAGTGCCTTGTCTCTCAACACCAGCATTTTGTAGATCTCTTGAACAACATAAGCTCTTCCTGGATTGGCATTTGAATTGAGTATTCCATCTAACACTTTCAGAATTGACTTGGTTTCCATTCTGGATGTGCCAACCAAATTCATGAAGCTGTTCCTTCTTGTGCCATCCTTAGTTTCAGATCTATAGAAAACACATGGTGGATTTGTGTAGACTTCAGGTAGTTTTTGTATGAGCAGGTTCTGGATTTGCATATCTAATATTTCATTGAATGGTGTTTGAGTTGCCCTGATCTTTCCCTTCAAGGCACACAATACCTTTGCTGGCAGACTCTGCAATAACTGCATTCTGATGAAATAAGATATGCCAGAAGTGAGATAAATACTTACAACCCATCTTTTCTCATCATTCACCATTACACTGACACTAGTAATTTGTTCCTTTAACAGTTTTGTGGTGTTGGTTGGACGGTTGCTTGGAGCATTCATTGCTTTTTCCACCAAACTGCTAAATTCACTGTCATGGTTGTGTAATGTGCTCTCCCTGTAATCCACCATCAAGACATTGGCTTCTTCTTGATCAAATTGAGTGCCATTTGTCCAAATAATTCCCTTTTGGATGGATTCAGGCAGTTTCCCTTTACCTTTCCCAAGTTTGTTTTGTTCCTCCATTTCTCTCCATTTCTTCTGTAGAGCAGTTTCTTGAGTTTCTGGAGTTGGCTCTCTAATCAACACAGGAGGCAAGATTGGATGTCTAGATGCAGGTCTTCTTTGCAATGCATCCTGAGTTTCCTTTGACATTAACACCCTTTCTCCATCCATTTCCACTTCAACAGGCTTTTCAGCTTTATCCTGTGGTTGTGCACTGCTTGGTTTGACTTGCTCCCCCTTAGACATTGCTTTCCTTTTAGCTCCCCCTCTGGTCTCCACAGCTACAGGCTCCCCCTGAGTTCCACCTGATTCCTGAATAGGCAATGATTCTGATCTTGCTACCTTCTCCCCCTTAGTTGAGTTGGCAGCTACTAGGTCAGTAAGGAACTGAAAAGAGAGTTGAGTAGCAGCAAAACCATCAACCACCAGTTGAGAGAGAGAGAGTCCATTTTGGAGTTGAGGGTAGCACACTGTCCTTCCAGAGCTGCAATCCTGTTACCATAAGTAGTAGAGGGGCCACCATACCTTAACCTTCTTGGAGGGGAAGGAAAAGAAAGGGGCTTGGAGGCTATGGGGGTTCTCACACTCTCAGGGTGTTTTTGAGTGATCTCATCACCCCTCACAGTTTGACTCTCAAGGCCTAGTGCCTGAATAGTGTGGGCTCCCTCAATAACTCTCTGGACATGCTCAAGTCCCTCTCCTTTTGCCAGCTCATTTGGCTGCCTCTCATTTTTATGCTCACCTCTCTTTTCTTTTATCTCTCTTTTCTTTTGCACACCCTCACTCAACCTAGATGCATGGGTATGAGCAGTACTAACATGCATGGAAGGAGTAGATTTAGAATGTACCTTTAAGAGTTTGGCAAGAGGTAGATCATCATCAGAGGCATCCTCAATGATCACAGCATCAAAATCAGGCTGAGAGGACTGGACAGCATCTTTGGCAGGAATGTTACTGTCAGTTGGAGTCTGGACAGCAGGTTCTGGCATGACAGCAACTTTGGGAGGTGGAGTGACAGTAGGTTCTGTAGTGACAATATCTTTCTCTCCACCCATGACAGCAGCTGTGTCCAGGACAGCAACATTGCCAGTGTCTTTGACAGCAACAGAGGCTGTGACAGCATCTTCCTGAAGGTAAGATGCTCCTTGGAGTTCAGACAAAGTGTTGGCTGTTTCATTTTCTGACAAAATACCACTTTGCCCTAGCTCAGTGTTTGGAGGAGTGGTGTCCATCTCACTTTGAGAAATGGGTTCTTGTGGACCACTAGATGGGGGCTCATCCATGATTGGAGATGGATGATCAAAACCTGAAGGGTTGGGACTGTCTCCTTATCTAGGTTGTGGAGAAGAAACAAAAGAATGTGTAGGGAAGGAAGAAGGTGAAAGTGTAGTAGAGAGTGGGGGCTGATTCACAGATGAAACATGTGAACCATCAATAGGAGTAGAGAAATCCTCACTGTGCCCTAACTCACTGTGTGTTTCTTCAAGTGGGGGTATCTCAGGTTGGGAACCATGAGTTTGTGCAGACTCTGTACAGGGTGCCTTGGGAGACAGACCAATTTCAATAGATGTCCCTTGTTGAGAAGGCACATCTAGGGAGGAGTTTATTTCCCTGGTTTCCTCTACAGTCTTTTGGGAGACTGCAGGGTGGCTGACAGTGGTTTTGGTCCTCCTAGCTCTCTTCTTCTTAGGCTCAGGGGGAACCACTGTGGGTTCTGTTTGACTACCTTCCTTATTTGCTGCACTAGGTGCAGTGTCTCCCTCTTGACCAACAGAGCTACCACCAACATCAGCTTCTAAGGATCTTTTTCTGGATTCTTGCAAGGCTTCTCTTTGGGCTTTGGGAAGTCGAGAGGGCCTAGGCTGAGTGTATGGTGTTGAATGTGGGTTAACTGAATTTGGGTCTAATTCAGTTTCATTCTCAAGAGAAAAGGAATCATAACCAGAAGGTAATGGATAATCAAGGTTGGACACTTGATCAACCATGTGTTGAGTGAAACAGAGTGGAATGTGTGCATTGAGATCTTGTGATGATAACAGTGTGTGTGTGTGTTCTTTTTCAAAACTGAGCAAGCCTCTAAACGAGGAGCAGCATCATTAAAATCACAGAATGAATTAAAGCACAACATAAGAAAGCGAGGGTAGAGTGATACCTTCTTACCTATGGCAGCTTTGAGGTGTGCCATGAGGAGAGCTCCAACATTCACCTTGTATCCATGGACAAGAGAATGTGTCAGTTTCTTGATGTAGGAGGGTATTCCATTCCAGCCTGTGGACTTGGTAGAGAACACCTTGACCATCACATCAAATATCATACTCCATTCCTTTCGCAAATGTTTCCTATCCATTTCACCAGTTGGATACCACTTGGTAGTCCCCTCTTCGAGAATAGGGTCTGCATACCCAATCTTCAAGAAGAGCTTCTTGAGAGTGTCATCATTTGAAAGTTCAGTAAATTGTTGTCTTGCTTCAAGTGTAATTCCAAGAGCATTGTTGATGACCTCAGCTGTAAGAGTGTATTGTTGCCCAGAGATTGCGAATTGAATACCAGGGTTCTCACCCTCAGTTTGAGCAACAGCAGTTTGCCAAAACGCCTCAAGTTTGTCTAAGTCGAGAATGGGGGTAGAGGTTATGGCATAACCGAGATAGGACTTGTTCAAGAAAAACACTAGTCCTTTGAAGCCTTCACCAGCATCATTTGGGGAAAAGATGCCAGCAAAGTTTGTTTGAGAGAGAGTCTGTTTGGGGGCCATTGAGATTTCAAGAAAAGAAGAAAGTAAGAAAATGGCTTTTTGCTTAAAGAAAAGTATATTGCCTTGAGTTCGATGAGAGTGATATGTCTGAGTAACTGGAGAATAAATAGGGGTATCTCAAACGTTTTGTGCATAAAAAGTGGATTTCAAGAACGTGTCTTAACCCACTCGTAAACACGTGAGTTACTTCCCGTTATTCACTGACCAACGTGGGATAAATATCCAATTTCAACGGTCCACTATTGGTGACAGTAACCTGTGCGCTAGAAACAATCTGTCAGTAATAAGAGGTGGTGACAGTAGGTTTTGCGCGACAACAACTATTGCGCAAAAACTTGCTGTCACCGTTAAACATATGAATGACAGTATCCTTTACAAGTCTTGACAGAAAGTCTTTTCCTGCTGTCAAGAAGATTGCTGTCAAGAAACACACGACAGTATCCTTCTTAACAACAGTAACTACGATTAGGAATTGGTTCTGTCATGAACTTATTAGAATGCTTGATTCATACACTTAACTTAATATTGACAAATTATGGATTTAGCAATGTAATCTTTTGAACACAGATATTAATCAATTAACACAGACAAAGCATAAACTCAATAACCACAAAGACAAGAACTCTTATTATTATTATTAATAAAATCATTCAGAATAGAACATTGAGTACATCATTTTATGATTTTATCAACTAGTTCTAAGACTTCTTCCTTAATCTCTTCTTCAGAGCGACCTTCTTTTTCAAGAAGTGCCTGAAGCTCCTTCTCTTCTTCCATAGCCTTGGCCTCCTCTTCCTTAGCCTTGGCCTCCTTTTCCTCGTCTATCTCATCTAAGGCGTCCAACAGTATCTCAAAGAGCTCATCGATCTCTTCATTGTCGGGTTCACTATCACACTTCTTTAGCCCAACTTCAATTCCTACTTTGTTTTCCATTATTTACTTTAAAACTGAGAGCAGACTGGTGAAACCTAAGGTTAATTTATAGGCAAAACCGTCTAAGGATTAAAGTCTAATAGTCAACAGTTAGAGTACCCGTACAACTACCACAAAAGTAATTAATGGTCGTGTCCTCCTTTAATCCTACAGATTAATGCAAAAGGGTGTGAAAGTCCAATGGAACAGATTTTTAACTCTCAAACTTAACAGATAACCACATTAAAGTCATACACGGTTTAAAAGTATGAGACTGGCACAAAATACTGACATGAAAAGTCAAATCAACACATGCTGTCACATAACAGACATAAACCAAGTAGACAGTAACTTCTCTTGACAGCAGGTTTGAAGTTGCTGTCATGAGCTTCAATAGAGAACTTGGAAATATCAAAAACTGAGTAAATCAACATACCAGGTTCAGCATTCCCAATTCACTTACCAACCTGTTGAAGGTTGCTTCATCCAATGGCTTAGTAAAGATGTCAGCAAGTTGCTTGTCAGTTGGGACATAGATCAGCTTCACAGTTCCTTATTCAACATGCTCTCTGATAAAGTGATGTCTTATATCAATGTGCTTTGTCCTAGAGTGTTGAACTGGATTTTCTGATATGGCTATGGCACTAGTGTTGTCACAGTAGATAGGAATTTCACTTAACACTAGACCATAATCCAGAAGTTGATTCTTCATCCATAGAATTTGTGCACAGCAACTGCCTGCAGCAATATACTCAGCTTCTGCAGTTGAGGTAGAAACTGAATGCTGCTTTTTGCTAAAACATGAGACCAATCTTCCACCAAGAAATTGACAGCTACCAGTAGTACTCTTTCTGTCAATCTTGCATCCAGCATAGTCTGAGTCTGAGTAGCCAATTAGATCAAATCCAGTGTTCTTAGGATACCAAAGACCTAGGTTAGGAGTGCCTTTTAGGTATCTAAAGATTCTTTTGATGGCTACTAAGTGAGACTCCTTTGGATCACTCTGAAACCTTGCACAGAGACATGTAGCAAACATGATGTCAGGTCTGCTAGCAGTTAGGTATAGGAGAGATCCTACCATGCCTCTATAGGTGCTTGAATCAATTTTCTTCCCTTTAGGATCAAGATCTAGACTGGTTGAGGTGGACATTGGTGTCTTTGCAGGTGATGAATCTTCCAAGTTGAACTTTCTGAGAAGTTCCTTGATGTATTTAGCTTGACAAATAAAGATTCCATCAGATTGTTGAAGAATTTGTAATCCCAGAAAGAATGACAATTCTCTCATCATACTCATCTCATATTTGTTACTCATGAGAGAGGAGAACTTCTCACACAGTTTCTCATTTGTAGAACCAAAAATGATATCATCCACATAGATTTGTACCATAATGATGTCCTTGCCATGGTGTTTGTAGAAAAGTGTCTTGTCCACAACTCCTCTAGTAAACTGGTTTTCCAGAAGAAAGGTGGAAAGTGTGTCATACCATGCCCTGGGTGCTTGCTTTAGTCCATACAAAGATTTGAAGAGTTTGTACACAAAATCATACACTTCAACATCCTCAAACCCTGGTGGCTGTTCAACATACACTTCTTCTTCCAATTCTCCATTTAGGAAGGCACTTTTGACATCCATCTGAAATACTTTGAAGTTGCAGTGTGCAGCATAGGCTAGAAAGATTCTTATAGCTTCAAGTCTTGCAACAGGTGCAAATGTCTCATCATAATCTATTCCCTCCTGTTGACAGTAACCCTTAGCTACTAGCCTTGCTTTGTTTCTTGTCACTGATCCATTTTCATCAAGCTTGTTTCTGAAAACCCATTTGGTCTCAATGACTGACTTTCCCTTAGGTCTTGGAACTAGCTTCCATACATTGTTCCTTTCAAACTGATTTAGCTCTTCTTGCATGGCTATCACCCAGTCAGAATCCAACAATGCTTCATCAATTGACTTAGGTTCCATTTGAGACAGGAAGCATGAAAACATACTGTCTGCAGAGACTTTGTTCCTGGTCCTCACTCCAGAATTAGGGTCACCAATGATGAGGTCACTTGAGTGATCCTTGTTCCACTTGGTGATTCTGGGCAAGCTACTTGACTGCACAGGAACATTTTCTTCAGTTTGTTGAGTTGAATGATCACCAATCCCATTGTCTTCACCATGTTCTTCATTGTCTCCAGAGTCACCATTGTCATGAATGTTAGAGGATATGGTCTGTGACTGAGCTGGAGTTTGGTTGACAGTAGTGGCATTGACAGTATCTTTATCAACTTCAACAACTTGAGTGAAGCTAGGTTCTTCATCCACAATCTCCTCAGCTTCCAAGTATCCTTGATTCTCAAATCTGAATGTCTGCATCTTTCCTTCTTCATGCAGTCCTGGAAACTTGGTTTCATCAAATGTGACATTAACACTTTCTTCAATAATCCTGTGTTCCATAACATAAACTCTGTAGGCAGTCCTTTCTGTGCTGTAACCCATGAATAGTCCTTCAAAAGCCTTGGTGTCAAATTTTCCTTTCTTCTCATGGTTATCCTTCATCATAAAGCATTTGCTCCCAAACACATGAAAATATTTGACAGTAGGTTTCTTTCCAGTTAACAGACAGTAAGGTGTACTTGCATGAGTTTTGTTGATCATGGTTCTGTTCTGAGTATGACAGGCTGTGTTGATAGCTTCAGCCCAGAAATATGTTGGCAGTTTGGCATCATGCAACATAGTTCTAGCTGCTTCAATGAGAGTCCTGTTCTTTCTTTCTACAACTCCATTCTGCTGTGGAGTTCTTGCAGCAGAGAATTGTTGTACAATTCCTTCATCTTTACAGAAATTTCCAAGAGTGGCATTTCTGAATTCTGTACCATTGTCACTCCTCAAGATTTGAACTTTTGAGTTTGGAGTTCTATCAAGAACTCTGACTTGATCAATAATCACTTGAGCAGCTTCATCTTTGGATTCTAGAAACTTCACCCAAGTGTACCTTGAGTAATCATCCACCATTACTAAGGCATATCTCTTCTTGGCCATTGATGGTACATTGACTGGTCCAAAGAGATCCATGTGAATCAACTTGAGTGCTTCAATGTTGGTGTTCATTTGCTTAGACTTGTGCACAGCTCTTCTCAGTTTGCCCATTTGACAATCTTCACACAGTCCTTCTTGACAGAATTCCTGTTGGGGCAAACCTCTCACTAACTCCTTCTTCATCAGAATATTCATTGTCTTGAAGTTGAGATGTGAGAGCTTCCTGTGCCAAAGCATACTGTCACCAACAGTTGCTTTACTGTAGAAATAGTAAACCTTATCCTTCTTTGTTGAATTTAAGTCAGCAACAAACAAGCTTCCTTTTCTAACCCCTTTTAGAGAGAGGCTACTATTCTTCTTGTGATAAATGTTACACAGCATCATATCAAAATCAACCTTGAATCCCCTGTCACTGAATTGGCTGACACTGAGTAGATTGTGCTTCAATCCATCCACAAGAGCAATATCTTCAATGACAACATTTCCAATTTCTAGACAGCCATATCCCACTGTGTAACCCTTGTTGTTGTCTCCAAAGGTTATGATTGGGCCAGCTTTCTCAACATAATGTGATAGCAGGGCTTTATCACCTGTCATGTGTCTTGAGCAGCCACTGTCAATAATCCACATGACTTGATCTTTCTTCTTGCCCTGCAAAACAGAATGTGTCTAAGATGCATATGGTACCCAATCCTTGTTGGGTCCTGCAGTTTCAGTGTCTCCTGAGTTTCTTTCAGTCATAAAGTCATAAGCATTATCAGTAATCTCCTGTTTGACTTCTCTTTTCACCCACTTAGGTTTAGAATTGGACTTGGTCCTTTTCTTAGTGGATGAAGCCTTTTTGCTGTTCCCAGTAGGCTCAGAAGTCTCAACAGTGTTCAGGTATGAGCATTTTTCAGTAGAGAGAACAGGTAAGTTAAAGCATGTACTCATGGCAGTGATTTTGCATGGCATACATTCAATGTTGTTACAGACACTCATAGTTCTATGCATAAGGGGGGTTCTGTGTAAGTTACCATTGAGTTCAGTTGCATTGATCTTATTCTCAATTGGTTTCTTACAAACATGTGTTAAGTGATGAGTAGAGCCACAATTATTGCACAGTTTCCTAGAAGCACCTCCAACATTAGTGTATCCATTTCCTTTGTTGACACCTACCTTACCATTCCTGTTTTTAGACTTGGGAGTTACTGGATTGACAGTATGTTCAGAAGTTGCTGTCGAACTTTCCTTGACAGTATCTTTTATTCCTACTGTCTTGACAGAAGGTTTTAAAGTTACTGTCTTGGAACCATTCTTGACAGTATCTTTGGAAGATTCTGTCTTGCCAACTGTGACAGCATCTTTTGAACTTACTGTCTGATTGCTTGGTAAGTTTACTGTCTTGGGGATTGTGACAGTATCCTTTCCATCCTTGAATGTGCTGTCAACACCTTCATCCTCATCAAGTATTTCTTGTTTGATGAGCATGGCTTCTTCATCAAACTCAATTTCTGCAGCTTTGAAAATAGGAGTTTTAACTTTCTTGAGAATGGTGGGTTTGACAGCAGCACTCCCAGGACAATCTTGAATCACAGTTTCCTTTCCAGGTCTTCTACCATAAGAGAAACCTATACCAACTGACTGATTTTCTGTATGCTTATCATTGTAATCCTGAACTATCTTTGATGAGTTTTTATAAGCCTTGATTTTAAATTCATTTTCAGCAATCTCATTTCTCAGGTATTCCTCAACCTCTTTAGCACATTTCAATTCATTTTTAAGTTTAGCATTCTCCTGAGCTAAAGAGTCTAGTGAACTGGTTTTGAGAACAAGAGATTCATTTTCAGACTTTAGTGTTTCATTTAGCTTACTCAGCCTAGTGATTTCCTCATTGGCAGCAGATAAGCTAGTATGGACATTGAACATTTCAGCACTTAAGTCTTTAATGGTTTTCTTGTACTCATCAATGGACATATCAAGTAAGACAAGTGAAGGTACCTGACTTGAGGATGTTGATGTTACTTCATCAGTGCTAGCCATGAGAGCTAGGTTGACATATTCTTCTTCATCTTCATCATCAGACTCATCCCAACACTTTCCTTCAGCCACATAGGCTCTACCTTGATTCTTCTTGGAGTAACCACCAGTTCCTTTCTCAAATCTCTGAACCTGTTTGGGTCTTTTGCACTCAGCAGCAAAATGACCAGGTTCACCACAGTTGTAACACTTGAATTTAGATCTATCCACAAATCCAGTCTTGTATCCTCCTTTGAATGAGCTTCCCACAGCAGCCTTTGATGAGCTTCCCTTGGTGAACTTGGATGATTGGCCTTGGGGCCTGAATGACCTATCCTTCTTGAATCTAAAGTTCTTGCACTTTTTGGCCATGTAAGCCATAGTAGGATTGTCCATGCTTTCCAGTTCCTCCATAGTGTAGAAGTCTTCATCTTCCACATCCTTGAGCTGTAGTACTACTTTCTCATCATCTTCAACAACCTCTTCTATCTTCAAGGATTGTACAGGGGTTGGTTGAGTGATTTGTAGTGCTTCACTAGGTTGTGTGATCCTTGGCACTTGTGCTACTAGAGCACTTGACATATTAGCCATCTTGTTCCTTGTTCCACTTTGTATGGCTCTCTTTTGAAAGAGTTCAAATTCATACCATTTCAGAATGCCATAAAGTGTCTCAAAGGTTATATTGTTGAGATCTTTTCCTTCTCGTATGGCTGTTGTCTTGTGTTCAAGATGATCAGGCAGTGTAAGCAAGAACTTGACGTTCAATTCTTTTCTGTCATAGTACTTGCCATGTATCTGCAGTTCAGTTAAGAGCTTACTGAACCTTTCAAACATGGAGGTTAAGTCTTCACCAGGCTTGGCCATAAATGCCTCATATTGAGATATAAGTATTTGCCTTTGGTTGCCCTTAACTTCTTCACTTCCTTCACAGAGTAAGGCTAACCTGATCCACATCTCCTTGGCTGATGTGCAGCTTATCACACTTCCACACATGGCTTTATCCAACGTGAGAGAATCGAGCAAGATGAGTTGCAAGTGATCATCTAGCACCATTTTCTCCTTTTCAGTTTCCAAAAATTCCGAGGGATCTTTAGGAACCCAATGTGCAGGAATGATCTCACCATTTACTGTTGTGGCTTCAATTTCCTTTCTTGGAATGAAAGGACCATTCTCGAGTATACCTGGGTATAGTGGATTCGCAGCTTTGATAAACAACAAGATCTTTCTTTTCCAAATACTGTAGTTCTCTTTATCAAAAGCTGGGATCTTGATACTGTTTGATTTCTGCATTGTCGTCGGGATCTCAGATATGTATATTAATCTGAACTCTCTGATACCAGTTGTTGGTCCTTGAGTATTGCAGAAGGGGGGGGGATGAATGCAATACTGATAAAATTCAATCTCAGTTTCAACAACTAAAACTAAGATTTAATGTTATCAATAATATGTATGCATTCACAAACAGTAAAATAGAGAAGACAGTATTCACAAAATAAATGTTTTATTTATTTTGCAAAGTGTTGCTACAACCTCAAGAGAGAAATCTTGAGCTTCGTTTTTCTTCAAGGCACTTGCTAGTCTTCGTTTTTTTCTCTAGAATGAATTGACAGTAGGTATAAGACTAATCCTATCACTATCAGTCACGGGTTTGTGAAGCTGCTGTCATTGTCAAGCGGCAGCTTCTTACAGATTGTCTTACCCATGTGACTTTCCTAAATTGCTAATATGTCAGATATACATCATAACAAAAGCAACCTAGATTCATTCTATTTCTAGCTAAAACAATTCAGCAAATAGAGACTTGACCTTGATCTTGAATTGATTCGCTTTTGTTTGCAGTGCTTGAAGCTTCTGTCGTAGTCTTGCAGACTTGGTGCAGCTTAGGGATACTGCATCACGCCTGTTTCTTGAACATTGAAACTGTCACGGGATTTGACTGAGAAAGATACTTAGAACAAGGGTCTTTCTCGGGACAGTTACTTTTGCCGCAAAGCTTGCTGTCACAAGAATGTGCTTTTGGTGACAGTACGAGTTCCCCGCATAGTGTGCTGTCGAGGTTCCCAAGCTTGCTGTTGAGGGCTAAAGTTGCTGTCGCGTAGTCTTCCGCCAATGTTGCTGTCAGAGTGAATATGCTGTCTTGACTTGCAACATTCTGTCTTCTTGTAATCTTACTGTCAATTCTTATGACAGTAACCTTTATTCATGATGTCATCCAATATGCGTTCTTTGAGGCTTGAACACAGAAAGTGAACTTCTTCCAAATTACACAATTAAACTAACAATGCATACTGATTACAAGAACATACTTTGGCTGTGACAGTATGTTCTACTTAATTAAAAATTAAGTATATACCAAAAACTTGATGTGCTAAAAATAAACATTTAATATCGCAAGCGCACGATCACCGTTTTAATATTTGAGATTCGTTCCGCAGAGACTATTTTATTTTTCGCAATCCTTAACTTTTAATTTAGGCAGACTAGAACAATTAATTTTGGGAGAAGTGTTTTATTAATATAAAATTAACAAAAAGAAAAACAAAGGAAACCAAAACATAAAATAACAAAAAAAAAACAAAAAACAAGAAAAAGAAAAAAGAAAACACGCTGGCCAAAAAAACAAAAGAAAACAAAAGGTACAAAAAGAAAACAGGCGGCAAAAAAAAACGAAAAAAAAAACAAGGCGCCTGGGACCACGCGCGGGAAGAAAGTGCAGGCGCGTGTGACCACGCGCGAGGGAAAAACTTTCAGAAAAGAACTGGTGGTTGCTGTGCAGAAATTGACCGGAATTTAACAGAAAAAGCTTAAGAACTGACCGGAAAATGACCTCTAAACGGATAAATTACACCACCAAAAATTAAGATTAGTCCCTAAACAAAAATAAAAAACTTATTTTAACACTACCAACATCAAAATTACATTAAATTATCCAACTCATTTCATATCTAAAAGACAAATTCAAACTTTAAAGATTAAACCCAAAAGTAAATCTCCAACCTTTCTTCCTCAACTAAAATCAAAACCAACACCAAACAAGTTTTTTTAAAACTAGATTTAGCAATTAAAGATCCTAACTTTTACACTAACAACACCAAATCAAGCTCCAAATTATCAAACCCATTACATCTAAACACCAAATCCAATACCAAAAATTAAATCTACAAACTTAACAACTCAAGACACCCATTTTATCATCTACAAGAACAACACCAAACCACCTCCTTCAACCTCCAATCTTCAAAATCAACACCCACTACAAAATTAAGACTAAATTAACAAGGAGAATAAATCTAAGGGTGAAATCACCAAACCCACTTAAAAATTACTTTTTTAAATGGATTTAATAATTTCTTGAGCTACTTAACAAGAAGAACAACCTTTTAATGCAAGAAATGTAAACTAGCTCTTATCCGTCAAAACCCCACTCAAAAATTAAATTTTTAGATGGGTTTGACTTCAAGAACAACTAGGGAATGTAAATCTAAGCTAAATAACAAGGATTAAAAGCTAAAGAAGGCTCCTTTCACCTCAAGTGGTGGCACAAAAGCCATGGATCCACTATTTTGGATTTAAGAAAGTTCATAGCCATGAAACAAGAACAAGATGTAAATGTAAATGACAAGACAAGATGAAAAAGGAAACTCTTTTATTGAAATTGAAATGGAACTACAAACTTTGAAATAAAAGATGCATCTATACTAGGAAATTGAAATTACAACTAAAAACTAATAAAAGGTGTGTAAAAAGTAAGGAAAAAAAAGTAAAAAGTGTCTCATACAAGATGAGGGGTGGGGTATTTATAGGACTAGGATTAGGGATTAGGGTAGGGTTGGGTGAATCTTGGCCCTACACCTTCTAAATGTGGTGGAGCAATCCTAGCCATCTATTTGTTTCCTTCCCCTTTAAGCTTTGAAGAGTTGATCTTGACCATACACTTATGTGGTGTGTTGGGATGATCTCCACCTTCCACATGTCCTCTAAGATTCCCTTTTCACCAAGCTCCTAATTCTTTTTCCTCTTTTCATTTAAGCCCTTTTTCTTCATCTTGCTCTTTATTTCTTTATTTTGCCATTTCTTTATTTATTCACGAATTTCCTGAAATGTAACAAAATAAATTATTAAAATACGAGTTCAAGCAATAAATAGGTACTAAAAATATGCAAAAATATGCACTTATCAGTTGTTCCTATGCTATCACTCATAAATCCCAACAGTTGTGATGTGGTATCATATATATCGAATAAGAATAAGAATATGTGTATCGAAGTTTTATATAGTATAATGTTATTGTATCGTATCATATATTGTATTATCTTGTATGTATACATGTTATTTGCCCGACTAGTTGGATCGATTGGTTTCTTGCTGGGCTGTATGGCTCATTCCTTACAACTTTCAGGTTCGAGTTAAGAACGAGTGGATGTGCATTCGAGTTCGAGGATCTTAGGTTTGGATAGTTTGGATTGTCATCTTTAGATGCGCTTTTGTAATAGTTATCCTTGTATAGAATTTTTGTCTCGTTTCCGTCTGTCATTGTCATTATATTGTATTTTATTTAAGTTTTGTATTTAGATTTAATAGTCCGAAAAGTCGGGCTGTTACATGTCTTTACTGCCCGATATGCTGATTGTCATTTTGATGAGTCTGCATTCCCACCATTAGGGGGAGATAATGTTTTGCATAATTAAATTCTGAACTATCATGGAATGCATTAGGATTAAATGCCATCGATCCACTTACTAAACAATGTGAATCTGAAGTTATAAGAATCATCCATATGCAAAATATTGCTAATCAATTGTCGGATGCTTTTAATGATTCTAGACATATTGTAAAATCGCATATACCTGCTGTTAATGCTCCGACAATGGTTGAAATCCCTGTTCATAAATCAAATCCTGAAGAATTGGTTGGTAATTCGATACCACGCTAGAAGCGTGGAAGACCTGTTGATGCAAAAGATGTTGTACCACGAAAACAGAAAATGATTGGACCTGCCCCTGAAGTGGCAAGTGCTTCAGAAAATACCTTAGAAGTGGTATTACCTCCTGAAAAGGTCCGAGCCCCTGAAGTGACTATATCAAATACCCCAGAAGCAGTATCACCTCTTGAAGAGGTTCAAGCTCCTGAAATGGTTGTGACAAAACCACCAGAGGTGGTATTGCCTCCAGAAGAGAGTATTATCCCTGAACTGGCACATGCTTCCGTAGAAGCAAAGGTACTTGCAAATTATGAGATCTCAATGAGTTATGCACATAACGGGAAATTATTGGATCGTGGGAGTACTGATGTTGATGACATATATGCTTTTTCCGTGGCATGTGATATTATTATGAACTCCGATCCTGAACCACAAAGTGTGGAAGAATGTCGACAAAGAGATGATTGGCCAAAATGGAAAATTGCAATCCAGGAAGAATTGTAATCCTTACGCAAGAGAAATGTATTTGGACCTACAGTCTGAACATCAGCTGGTGTAGTCCCCGTTGAGAATAGATGGGTATTTGTACGAAAACGAAATGAGAGAAATAAAATTGTGAGGTATAAGGCCCGTCTGGTAGCCCAGGGATTCTCTCAAAGGCCTGGATTTGATTACCAGGAAACTTACTCTCCTGTGATGGATGGAGTCACTTTTCATTTTCTGATCGGTATGGCTTGTATGGAAATATTGGAAACACGCCTTATGGACGTTGTAACGGCCTACCTTTATGGATCACTTGATAGTGATATTTATATGAAAATCCCTGAAGGATTAAAGTTAGAGGAAACTAAGCCTCAACATTTATACTCAGTTAAATTACAACGATCATTATATGGTTTGAAACAATCTGGGTGTATGTGGTACAACAGGCTTAGTGAGTATTTATTAAATTATAGATATGTAAATGATCAAGTGTGTCCATGGGTGTTTATTAAAAGGTCGCAAACTGGTTTTTTTTATTATTCTTGTATACGTGGATGATCTGAATCTTGTGGGTACTTCTGAAGATATTACTAATGCTGCTAACTATTTGAAAAATGAGTTTGAGATGAAAGATCTTGGAAATACAATATTTTGTTTAGGTATACAGGTGGAGAACTTATCTTCAGGCATATTTATTCATCAGTCGGCCTACACAGAAAAGGTTCTTGATAGGTTCTACATGGACAAAACTCATCCACTAACTACACCAATGGTTGTTCGATCACTAGAAGTTGAAAAAGATCCTTTTCGTCCTAGAAAAAAAGATGAAGATGCACTTGGGCCTGAAGTCCCATATCTTAGCGCAATTGAAGCTCTTATGTATCTTGTAACTAATACATGACCTGATATTGCATTTGCTGTGAACTTATTGGCGAGATTCAGTTCTGATTTAACTAAAAGGCATTGAGATGGGATTAAACACATATTCAGATACCTTCGTGGAACAATTGATCTTGGGTTATTCTTTCCGAACAATTAAAAATCGCAGCTGGCTGGATATGCGGATGCAGGATATATGTCAGATCCTCATTTTGGACGATCTTAAACAGGTTATCTATTCACATATTGTGGTACTTCTAACTCTTGGAAGTCTACCAAACAGACTACGACGACAACTTCATCTAATCACGCAGAGTTACTTGCAATCCATGAAGCAAGCAGATAATGTATTTGATTACGATCTGTCATTCAATATATTCGAGAATCATGTGGTTTATCAAGTATCTCAAACAGTCCTACGGTAATGTTTGAAAACAACTTGTCTTGTATTAAGCAGCTAAAGGAAGGTTATATCAAAGGGGATCGAACAAAACATATCTTACCAAAATTCTTCTACACTCATGAACTACAAGAGAATGGTGACATTGATATACAACAAATTCGCTCATGTGATAATCTGGCAAATTTGCTAACAAAATCACTACCCACATCAACGTTTGAGAAAATGTCAAATTGTGAGACATTTTGTTCAGGGGGAGACTGTACTCTTTTTCCTTCGTCAAGGTTTTTATTCCAATGAGTTTTTCCTTGCAAGGGTTTAACGAGACGGTCAGTTTTTGTATTAACAGTTTTTGTATTAACTCACATTGACAACCAAAGAAGAGTGTTATAATAAATGATTTCCAATGTAAAATCAAGTGAAGTCAGGGCTTTGTATGTGAGTACCAATACACGGAGATGATAATCCCTATACACGAAAAGGTTAGCTGTATTTTCTCAAATGAACTGTACATGGAACTCATAAATTAACTTATTGCATTTACATTAGAAAGTCATATGTAGTAATACACTACTGATTCCTCTCTAATCTCATAGTACTCCTGTTAGTAATATTTTAGCTTATATTTTACTTAAAATTATAACAGGATTAAGTTTTCTCATATACCTTAAAATCGTATTCTGTTTCATATATAAACCCAATTACAAAAAATATTCTTTGGGTCAATTCCAACTTCCAAGTAAACAAGTCTGTTAAAATATGAAAATTCATTGAAACAGGATGACGTAAACATCATGCTTAAGATATGAAACCGAATAACTGTGATATTGCCGAACTAACTAATGGGCTTTAGGAGGCCGAAATTATGGAAAGTTGGTGCGGTGTGACGGCTCGACTTAATTAGGCTTCAGCCTTTGTGTTGTTAACCAGATTCTAATACATATTCTTCACTTTTAATGAAAATTAATATATTAATTTTATATTTATATTATCTATACTAAATTACGATAAACAAAATGAAGTATAATTTTTTTTCTTAAAGTGGGGTATAATTAATAATTTGATTATCACTTTCTTTTTCTTTTCAACACTTTTTTTTCGGATTCTTTTAATATTAATTAATTATAAATAAAAAATTAATAATAGATGAATTGCAATTCAAATGTTAGTAATATACAAAGGCTTAATGTTTTAATTCCACCAACAATATATTAAATTTTATTCTAAAAATATAAATAAATATAAAATTACATCAATTTTTATATTATACTTTATTTCATCAAAAAATTTAAAAATCCCCTGTGCAATTTTAAAATAATTAAAATTATCTTGTATTTTGTACGGAATATTAGATAGTTATATTAATATAAAGGTAGTGAGAAATTGTTATTGTCTTTTTCATCTCTTGATATAACAATAATTTAGATATGAGATTAAGGATATTAATCAAATCTCATATAGAAATACAGATATTATTATAATTTCAAAATATTATGAAAAATGTTACGTACTTCAAATTTTTTTCCAAAAATGTTCTCAAATTTGTCCATGAAAATTTGATAACTTTCTAATAATAATATGAATACTTCGCGTGCATAAATATGAGTAAATAAATAAAAAACTTCCACGCATGCTACCTCATTTGAAAAGAGTTTTGGGAATATATTTGAGGATTATTATTAAATATTCATACTAAATTACTTAGTTCAGATTTCTTTTTCTTTTCATATAATCCCTCCATCCCAAATTACTTGTTCTTTTGACTTTTTACGCGTATTTTAAGATATATGAAAAACATAGTTTGGTAAAAAAAATTTCAAATTTATTTTCTGAATTGAAATTTGATATTTAAATTTTTATTCAGAAAAAAAATTTAAAAATAATAAACCGAGCTATGTCTAATTTAGGATGGAGGGAGCATGAGATTGAGGATTATTTATGAGATTGATCTCACATATATGATCAGAGTTCCTTTTTCTCTTTAGATATTTTTTATTAAGTATCTTATTTCTCTTTAAAAGGTCGTCACTCCCCCTTCTCCTTTTCTTCTTTAACGTAATCGGCGGGGCTTTCATCGGTTTATCTCCTATCAAAAGTCCCAATTTTTTTTTTTTAGTTTGTTTTTTAATAATCTTCTTTTTTGAGTAAGATTTTCTACCCATTTAGTTTGTTTTTTTAGATCTAAATCTTTGTAACTTTCGGTTTTCTTTCTTTTTCGATTCAAGCAGAGTTTATTGAATTCGAGAGTGGATCGATTATTTCTTATCGTGTGTTCGCTTTTTCAGATCTAAGATCTTTTCATTTGGATTTTTAGTTTGTAATTTCAGTATTGTTTTTCTGTACATTGTGAGTGAGTGTTGTTTTCTCTCCTTTGTTATGAGTGCTAGTTTTGATTTAATGATAAAAATTTGTATGAAATTGCAATCATGATCGATAGCTCCAACATGTTACGATGAAGCGGGCGAAGTGAGTAAAACGGGTATATGTAAATACATCATCTTCAACAAATTGCTAGACTATTTCTTCACGAGGATAGACAATTGTTTCTATTTTATGTTTATTCGACTCGAATATCTTTGTAGATGCCATATAATTTTTTATGAGTAAAGTGCATTTTGTGTACTCCCACTTTAGTCAAGACATCACTTGCAATACTATAGTTCAAAATCGAGCAGTTGTAATATCAATGTTTGTATTTCAATGCAATTTGTTGCATTCCGTTAACTGAGGTTAACTCCATTATTAATTTAGAGAGTAAAGTGCACTTTGTGTACTCGCATTTTACTCTAAAGTGCATTTTGTGTACCCGCACTTTGCTCAATACATCACTTGCAATACTTTAATTCAAAATTTAGAGTAAAGTGCGAGTACACAAAGTGCACTTTACTCCCTAAATTAATAACGGAGTTAACCTCAATTAACGGAATGCAATAAAGTGCAGTGAAATACAAACATTGATATTGCAACTGCTCGATTTTAAACTATAGTATTGCAAGTGGTGTCTTGACTAAATTACGAATACACAAAGTGCACTTTACTCATTTTTTATTAATAAATTGATTACATTGTTCTTAAAAAAAAAATCTTATTTTTATCATTTTTTCTCTGACCGTTCTATTTTCTCAATCTGTATTCTAACACTGGTAAGCCAAACTTGAACATGTGATGATTTGAAAGAATGAACATTGAATAAATTGATTAAACATGTCACAATATGATTTTTTTAAAAATCATAAAAAGCAAAAGAACATGTCTTAAATATGTTTTTCTTACTGCAAGATGCACAACTATAAAAGCTCCAATTCACACGACTAAAGTAACAACCATGTACAAAAAACAACTCCCCAAACTCAAAATATGAACACAAAATCTTAAAGACAAGAAAAAAGGGAAACAAAGCAAGAAACTTGGAAATGGAGTCAGCCACCTCGGTTGCTCCACACCAAACTAAAACAATCTCTTACTACTATTATCCAATCCCAGTCCCTAAATATCATCTTCATCTCCCTCCTCATCCCCCCAAATTCATCTCTTCTCAACCCCTCAATCTCCATTTCAAATCAAGAAAACACCAACATTATATCTCCCCTTGTGCTTCAATTACCACTACCTGTAGCAAAGATCATCAAGAAAACAACGATTATGATGACCCATGTCATCAAAATCCAATCTTTCCTAAAAAAAATGATGACCCAGAAAGCAATGTAATTTCATCAAACAGTTGGTGGGCTAAATTGAGAGCTGTGGTTGGGCAAAGTGTTAACTTAGAAGGGATTTCTGGGGCTTTCGGAATTATTGCGAAAGATAGACATTTAGTTGTGCCTCATATTGCTGTACCTGATATAAGGTACATTGATTGGGTTGAATTGAAAAGAAAAGGGTTTCTGGGTGTTGTTTTTGATAAAGATAATACTTTGACTGTTCCTTATTCTTTCACTATTTCGAGACCTCTTCGATTTTCGGTTGAGGAATGTAAATCAGTTTTTGGCACCAATATCGCGGTCTTCAGCAATTCTGCTGGTAAATTTCTTGTTATCCTTGTATATTTGTTGTTTCGATACAAACTAATGTAGCATATAAACTGTCATGACTTAGACTGATGATTTGTAGCACTGTGAATGGTGATTCATAATAATGTGACTAGTCTTTTTAAAAATGGTTTCCGTAGGAACATGATCATAAATATATTGCACATGTAACTAGTATTTTTCTTGTTATTTTTGATGGATTTTACAAATGTAAATGACCTGATGATAAAACAGGACTCCACGAGTATGATCGTGATGGTAGGATAGCAAGAGCCCTGGAGTTCAAGATTGGAATTAAAGTAATCAGGCACAGTGAGTGATCTTACTCAATTCAAGTTTAAAAGCTTTATTAGGTAGAAAGTGTATTGTGTATTTAGTTTTGTGGTTTGATCGGATGAGTTAAGCGACATATTGGCTTGAAATTAATTTTAAGGTGTGGAAAAACTCAATTTTCTAACTAGATGATTTTGGCTAGATTTTCTGTATCTAATATCTGTTCTTGTTTTGCCAAATGTAGAGATAAAGAAACCAGCCGGATCAGCTGAAGAAATTGAACAACATTTTGGATGCGACTCCTCAAGACTAATTATGGTTAATAAGAATTTATCAAGACCATTAATGTTTTATATGTTTGCTATGGTTTTGTATTAAGTGCATAAAATCATAATGTATGTTGCAGGTGGGTGATCGACCCTTCACTGACATTGCATATGGTAACCGGAATGGTTTTCTAACTATTTTAACGAATCCACTAAGTCTTGATGAGGAGCCTTTAATTGTTAATCAGGTCAGTTTGATCTTCCTCCCTGATCCATTTACCGAACATGGGAGCTTTCATTGTTAGAGAAGAATTATTTTTGTACCGACTATCTGTATTAAGTTATATCTTCTTACAAAATTATAACATTGATACATATTGATTCGTGATTCCTTAATGTAGTAACATATGATGATAACCCAGTGAAACGTGGTAGTGCTTCAGTTTTTTTGTTGAATACTTCTCTCTCTGGATGGATTTTCTATTGTTTCTAATTTTATATTACAAATATTTACAGGTGAGGAAATTGGAAGTAAGCCTTGTTAAAAGATGGTCTAAGAAAGGGTTTCACCCGACCAGTCATTGGCTACTTCCAGATTCGTCGGAGTGTGTCATAGATCATTCACCCCTGTAAGAAATTTTGTGGACAAGGAGTGAGATTAATATTTCTCATAGCTATCAATGGTCTCGTCTTTTTAATCATTATTTATTCGTTGTCGTGATACCTTTTTGCTGTATGGAATAGTAAACAGGATTAAGCAGAGTTTGGTCCATTAAGAAAAGAAACATATGCAAAGTAGAGGAAATAGAAGCAGGAAAGTTGCATTTAGTAGTCCCAAGATAGTTGCTTCTGTTAGTATTAGTACCTTATAACATATAAAGTGCTGTTCATAATCTTTTGTTGTTATTCCAGTTATAGAGTTTATCTGTGAAGATAAAGCCATTAGCAAGTTTCAGATGTGTCTTAAAGTTCCCCTATTTTTCTCGAGGTATTGTATGTTGTATATATTCTCTTACTGCTTGGTAATTTGACACCAATGAGCTGTTTGGTTGGTTTAGATGATCCTATAACACTGGCCGCTGGGTAAGAATGTCGAAAGTAAACAAGATGATTAATAAGAAGTATATGACCAATCGACATGTGCTGTACAGTAATTTGTCTAAAACAAAGTGTCAGTAAGTGGCAAAAGCATCTGCCTCACCAGCGGAGGTCAAGGGTTCAAATCACCTGTATGGATGGGTATGTGAGTCTTTATGAACAAATTACAGTCGTTCTATGCATAGAACTTTAGTACTAGATACGTGGTGTAACAAATCTTATTGTTGCAATCTTTGCCGTGGGCCAACATTTTTAGTAGTACTTTTGGACCTCTTGGTTTGTCAAACTTATATAGGAAAGGTTACAGAGCCCCTTATTATCATTGTAAGTTAAATAAAATGCAGTATTTGTAGGTGGAAGCATTGTACAAATTAAATTAGAGGATTGTATAAATCTATCTGTCTTGTATAATCATAAATTATATATTTTCTCGTTGTCCTTTGTCGATATTGGTTGAGTAGGGTGCTAAACGAAGAATCAAGATTAACAATTTTAAAGTATACCATAGACGGGGGATCAAATATGTACTTTACAAGAATATTTCTCTAGGCATATAATTAATCTTTCATTGAAACCTGAATAATTAGGCTCGGGGTTTCTGTTTCAGTGCAAATAAATAAAAATTAGCTTGTGAACTTTTGTCTATATACTGGGGTTTTAAATATCTAGAAACTTTTGACATATAACATTCTTAATTTGGTCCAGTAAATTACACAAGTTAGAGTACAAAAGTTTGTATACTAGATACCTACAACCAAGATTACTAATACCTAAAGTTGAAAGGGAGGTAAATATCCCTGTTCAGTATGCCATGCGGTTAATTGTAGATATTGAGAGTTCATAAATCCTGTTAATGCGCCACCACATATTTTGTGTGGCACTTAGTTTAGCTTAGGAGATATGTTAACGGGCATTCCTTGTGACGGTATTGGAAGAGGATCCATAATAACTGGCTCATCGGGGTTTAGTAATGACCAGTCATATTGCATTACAACATAATGAACGAAAATCAGAATGTTTAGTTTTGCCAGTTGATGTCCTGCACACAACCTTGGGCCTCCACCAAAAGGTAGGAAAGCATAAGGCTGAATAGGAGCATCAAATCTACTTGGATTAAATTCCATGGGTTCCGGAAAGTGCTCTTCACTAAAATGGGTTCCGTATGCAGTCCACAGAATCTGCAAAGCGAACATGAAAATGGAGCTTCATTAGTTAGAGTATATTGTTAATATGATTGTTTAGATTCTATTATAAAGTTAAAGTATGTTCCTGTGTGTGAAGGTAAGAAGAGGAGCAAGAAAAAGCACCTTCCATCCTCTTGGAATTGTAAATCCTTCATATTCAATATCGGACACTGCTTTTCTGAATGAACCAAAGATTGGAGGAAAAAGTCTCATGCTTTCCCGTGCAACTTGCCAGGTATACGTCATATTTTTCATGTCATCCAGTGTCAAACTTTCACCACGCCTCTTGTTCATAATCTTGACATGTTCTGGTAAGATAAAATGAGAGTTAGAATAAGTTAATATTCTAGCGTTGTCTGAGTTGTAGCAGTACAGCTAGAAGAGATGATATTATTATGTTTAGGTAACTGTAGCTAAATTGAAGAGCAATAAAGCTGAATATGTACCTTGAAGTAGAATAGAGTAACAGTTTGGATGTTGAGCCAACATTTTGAATGTCGTTGCAATTGCAAATGACGTGGTATCATGAGCTGCAAATACCAGCAAAACCACATTGTCCACAACCTCTTCTTCGCTGATCTCACCTTTAATTAGTCCAGACACTAGTCTTGAAAGTAGCATCCCCTCTTCCTCCCCACTTTCTGGCCTCCCTTCCATTTCCTCTCGTTTGCTTCTCACGATGCCAACCAACATCTTCTGTATCTCCATTCGTGCATGCTTCGCCCTTGAAAACTTAGAGCCTGGGAAACTGATTGCCGGGGAAAAAACACCTTCTAGAACTCTTTCAAACATTTCCAACATTCCGGGCTCCACCACAATGCCTAATAAGCACTCGAACACAATAGTGAATGTCAGCACTTTGGTGCTACGATAGAGACTGATTGTTTCGGAGCCGTGCCAGTTCTTCTCCAAGTGAAGCTGTACTGACCTGCACATTTTTGGCACTATAGCCTCTAGCCCTGCTGGGCCAAGAGTTGCGGAGATGACCCCACGTAGTAGCCGGTGCGCCTCCCCTTGTTTTTCCATAATGGAGTTTTCCCCCATGAGCTGGACCGATGAAGATGGCCAAGAGCTTATAACTAGCTTAAACTCATTAGACATGAAGAAACGATTAGCTTCAGCTCCATTAACAACCACAGTTGGTGATCCCATCAATCTTGTCTTGAAGATTTTCCCATGTTTGGCTAGACGAGGTTGAACAAATTCCTCGTATAACCTATTCTTCTGCTGTGATTTATAAAACTCAATTGTTTCACCAATCCAAGGTAGTCCCATTTCACCTGGTGGTAGCTTCTTCTTGCTTTTACGCCTCATACTCTCTCTATGAACCAACAACATGATCAAAGCGCAAAGCGGACCGAAAACAGACAAGACCAATGAAGGAGAAACATTGATGGTCATTGCCATTGTCTGCCAAGTCAAGAAGATTAATGATAGGTTGTTATATCCAGTTAGAGTGACTCGTAATATATTTATAGTAGAAACGAGGAGAATTTACGAATGTATATGATCACTAGATTCACTGTCATCTGATAATCTAGTCGGCTAGAAACATTAAATTTTAGGAAACGAATCAAAGGTCGGTCCACGAACAGATGATGGTGTTGGTCGGTGATATGCATTGCATGTGCTCACGGAGTGTTCAAGTGTTTGTGTTGTTACTAGTTGAGAAACTAAACTTGCAGGTATGATGTCGTTGTTGCACTGCACTTTACAATTATATAATGTTGTAGGAGTATTAGAAAAAGGGCAACGTTCTGGTTAGTCAAAACAAGTTGAGTTTTAAAATGCTCCAGGATCCCAAAAGATCTGCCATATTATGTTGCACTTGGTATATTTGTGCACTTCATCGTTTTCAGCAGTCATGGCAGGTGGAAAAGATTCCATTTTCCATTGGGAGGTGAAAACAATGACTTGATCTACGAGTATTTCATTTTGATGAATTTTATATATTTACAAATTGATGGGTTCCAAACCTGAACTTGATCAACTAACTATTCTAATACTTCCTTCCACGACTTTTACTTATATTTTAAGTAGACATGTTTCGTGGAATGTGGTCATTTTAGTAGGCATGCCTTTTTATTAATTTTTTAATTTTTTTTTATATTGATGTTATACATAATTCATGAATATAATTTTAAATTTAGAGTGTGTCATAACTTTCTTTTTTTTAGACTAATTAGGCTTATATGCCTTACATGTAGACCTGGCAATGGACCGTGTCGTGTACTTTCGTGTCGTGTACTTTCGTGTTTTCGTGTACTTGAATATAAAACCCAAATCCGACCCGTTTTGGATTCGTGTACTAAATTTGAAACACATGTCCAATTCAAAACGTGTCGTGTACTTTACGTGTCGTATTCGTGTACATTAAACAAAAATATAAATTTAATTTAATTAAAATTTATATATTATAAAACTATTTTAATTATGTAAATTTTTATGAAATGTGTATTAAATATGTATTACATACAATTTTACAAAAATTTGTAAATATAATATAAATGTATACTTCTTATATATAAATGTATAACTTACTGCCAATTAGTCGTGAAACTTTTATTTATTGTTCATATGTAATTGTTTATATATTTTCTAAATATGAAATACTATAAATAATATATATTTTTTAAAATTATTTATTTACTTCATTAATTCGTGTACTTTCGTTCCGTGTCGTGTACCTATTGTGAAAACCCAAACCCGACAGTAATTATATTCGTGTTTTTTCGTGTTCGTGTACTTTCGTGTCCGTGTACCAAATTTTTGCACCCAAACACTAATTATCCGTGTCGTGTTCGTACCGTGTTCACGTGTCGTGTATCAAATTGCCAGCTCTACTTACATGTGAGTATCTGTTCTAACAAATTTCGGGTGTCGTAACTTTATAATTTCATTTTCTAAGATGAAACAATATGTATACTTTACATGTATATATTAAAACTCAAGGTCTAAATACTTCTGCCAATGAGAGAGATTTTTCAGATTTTTCTTAATCGTTAGTAAAATGATATGATGCCTTTCTGGAAATAGGGGCTCGAGAACCCTTGTGACGGGTACGCTATTTAACTATTTTAAGGGCACGTATTAAATATAGTTTCAAAACTTATGCTTAACTTTTTAAAATAAAAATTTTAATATTGATTTTTTATTTAAATAATAAATAATAATAATTAATAGAACTTTATTTTATATAAAACTTAAGATATTTAAGAATATGCGTAGAAAATAAGAGTGATAACTAATTATGCTTAAATTGTTGCATTGATGACATAATAACATTATATCGAGATTTTTTTTTTTTTGTCAAATAACATCATATCGAGTTGACATAGGCAAAAATATAAATGGTATCCCTCATCGTAATCCAAATTTTATCTAAATAATAGAAATTATTTATTAATTTATAAATTAATAAATAATTTATATTAAAAGAATATTATAGAAAAATTGACATTTTTACCCATTATTTACCAAAATAACAGTTTCCGGATAGGTGGTCAAAAGTACCCACCTATTAAGTTTTCTGCAAATGCGTAATACAAATTAAACTCCTTCGGATCTAACCACTACTACATCCATACACTCTTCAACCCATACTACCAATACACACAATACACACACTTCCTCAAATACTTATTAATCGGTGATACCCTGATACATAATAGTAGTTAGTAGGTGTTCTTCTGGATTTTCTAGATGTCGAACAAAGTTGAAAGCCGTGAAAAAATGCAGTGACGGAAGAAGACTAATTACGTATTTGAGAAATGCGTATCAACTGATATTCATTTGTGAAATGCATATTATAAATTCAAAATAGCAATTATTCCTTCTCAAAATGTGTAACACTTATTACTCATATCCCAAATGCGTATCTGATTGGTATAATTGGCCCCATTCTACAAATATGATATTCTTGTCAATCAAAAATATATAGTCGGCATTTATGACCTTCACCCAACATTATACCGAGTTAGTTGTTACCGGAAGGCAATAGGGCATGAACAACCCTGTATCAAATCGTAATAAGAAGCTTTGACCCACGTAAACAGCGACTTACAGTTTAAATACATAAGTTGGATGAGTGGTATATTTTCATGAAGCGTGACAATTCAAAAACTTCTTGTAATGGGGTTTGTATATCACTATATCCTAATCTCTCCGCATATTGATCCGTTTAAAATAAGTAATTATTAACACACTAAAACAACGTTTTTTTTTGTCCCAGCAAATTAACAAAATTTACAATGCATTTAGGATATTAAGTAGGGTTGATTGGGAAACACATATAGCATAAATTTTTCACAGTAGGTATAAAATAGTGTTTGATGTGAATATAACGAGGCCCATCATTCGTACGTGTTTTCACAATTAACGGAGAAAAGATCCTGTATATTAAAATTTAAACACAAATAACTTCAAATATTATAACCAAAAAAATGACCCCAAATATCACATTAAAATGCTACTTAGTGTAGTGCTTTCATTTTTTTTTTTAAAATGATAGTTCGTCTAACGTTTGAACCTTGCAATTTTTTTATTTAAAAAATTGAATAACAACACTTAAAGTAGCGTTTTGATCCGAAAACACTACTTAAAGTAGCGTTTTGATCCGAAAACACAAGTTAAAATAGCGTTTTGACTATGTTTTTTTTTAAAACTTGTAAAACGTTAAGCAATCCCACGTTTTCATTAACACAAGTTAAAGTAGCATTTTAGTATAATATTTGAGACATTTTTCAAATTATGATATTTTGAATACTTTTTTTTTCAAATTATGACAAAAAAGAACATCCCGCAATCAAACGATACCATCCTCCTTTATGTAGAAGGGAAGAGAGTACACTACACGGAGGTCACAAACATGAAAATACGTGAACCCTTTATGTTATTTCGCATTTGTACATGTATTAGGAAAACACAACACGAAAGTAAAACACAAGACATGGATCGCCATGTCTAAATTACAAACACACCCTCCATCTTTTCACCACCTAGACATGGGGGAGTCAATATAATCTGGATTAAAGCCCAGACCCAAACCCTCGTCACTACATTGCTGTTTTCATTTACTGCCTGCATTCCAACGATTTAATGCGGGCTTCCTTGTAGATCTTCAAGACTTCAACTACTTCACTGCCACACTCATTAATCTGTTAAAAGTTAAAACCAACATAACACCGATAATAATAACAGATCCTCAACCCCAACCAGCTGTCCCCTCGTTACAGGGTTATTAACATTTTAACCCCTAAATTTTCTCCAAAAATACATATCAACCCTGAAAGTAAAAAAACATAGCTCGACACCCTTAAAGTTTGGCAGTTGTACATCCCAGTCCTTGACATTATCTTTTAGAATATTTTTTCCTTGACATTATCTTCTTTACTTGCACCTTCAATGACATATCAGTGTTTAAGATCCCTCCATTATCTAGGATACGACTTCGAAGTGGTTACACTAGTGAAAAGTGCATAACAAGCTTTGAAAACATCTTCATTGATTGTTGTAGTGTGCTTGTAGCTATTCTATTATAGTTACTATTTATCCCACCAATGACTAACTTTCTGGTATTAACTACCTAATATTTATCAAAAAAATCAACAAACCGAATGTTGGAAGGACTACTAAAACAACTCGATATAAGGGTTAGAATGTACAAGTATGCCATATTTTGAGAGGGCTGATGAGTATTTTCATGCAAACTTTGAGGGTCAAAATTGAAAATACGAGGGTAAAATTGGAAGAAAAAATGAAAAGGGGTTAGAATGTACAAGTGCCAAACTTTAGGGGTGTGAAAGTACATTTTTTAACTTCGAGGGTTGATGTTTATTTTTGAAAAAACTTCGAGAGTCAAAATGATAATAAACCTTTATTATATGTAAAGTTTGTAACTCTATTTTTGATCATCTTGCATACGGACTTGCATTGGAATAAACGGTGATTTCCATTAAATCAGAAATATGAAAAGACACAACACAATGTTTGCACCAGCTGATAGATAGTGTTCAAATGAGTTGTTAGATATAATTTGGTCCACACTACTGAATTGAATAGGAACATCAAAAATTCACCTAGAATCCAAGAAGGTCTATGTTGCTTTGATTCATTAAAGAACAAAACAGAAATCATTAGTTTCTAATTTGAGAAAGAAATACATTCTTCTTTTTGAATTAGCGAGTCATATACATGTTTGTAGATTTCGAAAATCAGAACAAATCAATTGATGTATCTATGATCTAGTTGAGGTACCGATCATCTATTTGTTACCGGGTTCCAAGTCTAACAAAACATTTTCGGGACACTCAACTAATACACAAAATATAAATATAACATATGTATTTAAACAAAAAAAAATTGAGCAAAAGATGATACCTTAAATGCAGTGTGCACCACATTCAACGAACCATATACAACGTCAGCTGCCAATATTAACTTCACCCCTATATACAAAAGCCCACTATCCCCTTGGCACTACTATCTCACTCTCATTCCTTTCTAACTTCTTACTTGAAAGCAAGCACGTAAAGATGGCGAAGGAAAAGAGCAAGCAGGGTTCTCTGCTCATTTTCACCTTGATTGCTGGCTTGATTTCTCAGAGCTTGGTCATTCCTGTAGTCTCTACTGCAAGTTTCGAATATCAAAAGACCTATTACCCTCCAGGAGACCAGCATGCAGACGGTAGTCCCCCAAAAGGTATTACTATCCCTAGTATCTATTATCTTATCTAGTGATTTTAGATAGTTGCTATTTTAGAGAAGTTTACAACTCTTTTGTTCATGTTCAGACTTCAGTTAGACAACAGTCTTGTACAAAAGACGTGATATAAATAAGGCTTTTGAGTTGTATGTTGCTATATCTACAATACAGTGTTCAGTAATCAGTAGAACAAAGGGTTTTGTTAGACCAAAAGCACACATGCTTACATATAAGAAACAAGCACACACATGCATACTAGAGATACACATCACAATGACATAGGTATATGTCTAATACTTAAATTGGTGGTTTCAGGTTCTCACCATACCCCATCACATGGCCACAATAGCTCACCATCAAGTAACTGCGGAACACCACCAAGTGGAGGACACTACGACTCTGCACCTCCAACTGGAGGCAGTCCACCCAGCACCATAATCCCACCAACTAGTCCGTCTATAGACCCCGGCACCCCTTCAACTCCAACAATTGAAACCCCACCCACCACCACAAGCCCGCCCACTAGTCCGTCTTTAGACCCAGGCACCCCTTCAACACCAACGTACGGAACCCCGCCAACGAGTCCCACTATAGACCCAGGCAGCCCTTCAACACCAACGACTGGAAGCCCGCCAACTAGTCCAACTATAGACCCAGGTACCCCTTCAACACCAACCTACGGAAGCCCGCCAACTAGTCCAACTATAGACCCAGGTACCCCTTCAACACCAACCTACGGAAGCCCGCCAACTACTCCATCTATAGACCCAGGTACCCCTTCAACACCAACCTACGGAAGCCCGCCAACTAGTCCAACTATAGACCCAGGTACCCCTTCAACACCAACATATGGAAGCCCTCCCACTGTTATAAGCCCGCCATCAACTCCTATTGACCCTGGTACTCCAGGCAGTCCAATCTTTCCCGTCACTCCTACAATTCCTGGTGTCTCATCACCTCCATTTTCATTCAGTCCAAATTCACCACCCTTTCCATGCACGTAAGTCAAAACAATAGCTATTTACAATTTTTTGAGTGCAAGATTATCACATGTAGTAAATGTGCCATTACTAATATGTCTTAAGATTTAAAATGATGCAGTTACTGGCTTAATCGTCCAACATTGATATGGGGTCTGCTTGGCATGTACGGAGCAAACATAGGTGGAGCATTTGGCCTAACCAGCAACGGCAGTCCAGCAGCAGTGTCACAAGTTAGTCTGGAACAAGCACTTTCGAACACTCGTACTGATGGGATAGGGGCGCTCTACAGAGAAGGAACAGGTGCTTTGCTCAACTCAATGGTGATCAGGAGGTTCCCTTTCACAACCGAGCAAGTTAGAGATCGTTTTGTCTCTGCACTTGGTTCCAATAAGGCAGCCTCAGCACAGGCACGTGTTTTCAAAATGGCTAATGAGGGCCGTCTAAAGCCCAGAACCTAGTTCATGTATGAGTTGTTGCATATCATTTTTAAGTTTGAGTTCAACTTTATGATGCATCATATTTGGTAGTGTGTTTTACTTCTAGAATTTATTGGATGTTTTATTAGTTGTTGTAATCACTGTATGGTTACTACTCTTCTATGATAATATTAGTATGTATTTGGACTTCAGTTGTAAAATTAGGCCAAGTTACTCCAAGAGGAGGTTTAGTACCATGTATCACCAGAAAAATAAACATTTAAAAGCAACATCTTATCGAATGCTTCCAGTTATGAGGCATAGATGATGAGTCCATGATTTAAAATTCATACAACTCTAAAGTCTAAACAGTCTGCATAAACTTAAGTAAACCATCAGACAGCATCAGTATAAGGTGGCATGTATATAATGCATGCAAAGTAAAACAGAAAGCACAGAGACATTTAATCTAATGTATTTAAAGTTTCAAACCAAGATACTTCGCTATATTACCATTACTACTAGATATGCTTACCTTGCACACATGGATGATGGATACAGTCTGCCTGTCATATAGTTTAATAGAGCTTGATTTCACTGCTTCACCTCGAAAGAAGTCAAGGTGAATAAATGAGCAACAATGGAAGACTCAATAAATACAGAGCAGAAGTAAAGCTGGTTAAAATTTAGTGAAATGGTTCTTAAACAGTTGGAAATCAGGATAAGGCTGTCAGTTAGTCACTATAGTTAAGCTAGCATGTGAATTTTTTCAAGTTTAGCAATGCCACTCGCAGATGATTTACTTTTATTTTTAAACCACTAGCTTTATACCCGTGCGATGCACGGGATGATTTATTAATATTTTTTATAATTTTATATATTTAATATTATTATTATTATTATTATGTTACCTAATATTTATCTCAATTTAATTTTTCAAAGTAAAATTTATCTGCTAACTAATAATTTAAAAATATTCATTTACAATCTTACAATGTTACTAATTATATAGAATATTCAACCTCTATTAAGATATTTTAAATATATAAATTTTAAAATATATAATATGTTTAATTTGTTACTTAAATTGGTGAATTTTACGGTGAAATGTCAAATTATAGAAAGGAGAGTTTTACTTTATAATATTTAGATACCATACATAACAATTTTTTTGATATATTTTCTAAAAACTTGTTCACAACACGTTTCCTTTTCCTTTCACGTGTGTGTAGTCTTTTGCTACCACCATGCATTTTACATATAATGTTTTTCCTTTTTAATTATAATAATAATTATAAATTTACTAATTTAGCCCTGACGACCAAACCACCTAAACTCTCTTATGCCAATTATATATAGGATATAATTTGATAAGGTTCAGGCGCCAAAAGAGACATTCACCCAACTCTTGTAGGTGCTTTAGAGAAGCACACAAAAAGGTACTTGTAAAACAGATTTCCACGAAGAAAATATCAGAGCTCATCCAAGAAGCAAAGTAAGGGATCACAAGTGTTACTGAGAGGTTAGAATACTAATTGCTACAGTTAAAAAAACCCTACAAAATAACTTCTGCTTCTTTTCGCTATGTGAGTCATGTTCTGCTCGTACTAATGAGCCACCTAGTATCGACAACATAATATTTGGATGTATAGATTAGAATAGTAATTAATAAATAATACAATGATATTATAGTTTAGGTGTTAAATTCTTACCTCCTGTAAATTCAAAACACAAGAAAGTAGCAACAGAATAACTTTCAGTAATTCAAGAAATATAAGGAACTTGATCAAGATATTATGATTAGTAATGGATCTACATTATGGAAACTTTAAGGTTATTCAACTGCTATATAGCAATCTAGGAGCCTAAGACTGTAGTCTTTAGGTTAGAATGATAACAAATATTTTCAAATATAGCTTGGGAATCTATCTAAATACTACATTTAGCTAGATTTGAGGATCATTCTTTACCATTCAACCAATTTCTGAAAATCCATAGTAATACGGCATCTATAATCCTGCAAAAAAATTGTATAGCAAACAAGTAACCAGCTTCACACAATTTCTTTTCTCTAAGAGGTGCAAGATCCTAATTCTAGTTATGGGACCACTTACCGCAAGAATAAAAACAAGTCAATTAGATCATAGTTTTATTTAGGAATGCAGTGCAAATATCAAACACTATTCCTAAAAAATACAAACAACATAACTGCTCCACAAATGTTACACCAACTTTGTCTTGGATTTTATATTTTCCACAAGAGGGGAGGGAATTGAAATTACAAGTAGAACAAGTTATGGTCCTGCACTGGAAAATCTAATCATGAAATATACAATAAATTTTATGCATTTCTATGTGCAGTTGAAATTTTCTACTAAGAATTACTAACAGCTAATGAATACCCAACCACCAAAGTAAATATGAAAGGGAATTAACACCTTTTGAAAGAGCCAGCACGGTACTTCTTTGAGTAGCAAGGACTGATTTGAAGTTTGAATACCCATGAGCTGTAAAAATAAAAACTTCAGGACATGATAAGCAATCGGATTTTTAGCCACTAGCTGCACTGTTCCACAACATTCGGTCAATCATAATAATGGAATCGTAAAGAAACACAAACAATGAACAAACAAGTTCAAAGTAGCTAATTTCGCTTAGTGGGAAGGCAACAAGTGAACAATACAGAACCAGGCAGGGCAAAACTCGCATAAGCTACCATTTTAAACATAAATCTTCACGCCATCTATTAGCTAAAATTTCATAACATTAAAGACAAAATGTAGGCCCATTACAATTTCGCTGCACAGTGAGTGTCTAGACAAGCGTGTTTTTATTTTACTTGTAAATATCTATTCATGAAGATAGGCATGATATGACAACAAAGTAGATAGAGATGCAGTAAATATTTCTCCCTCGATTAAAATTCAATTATCCTGAGCAGGCCCTTAGGCTCTATTGATTTGAATGGATTCAGAGCCTTACAAGATTGTACATTATCATTTTCGCTGCTTTGTTGATATGCGTCAAATGCTTTTGTATCTAAAAACCAGCTGGAAAGATAGAATACCATACATTAGGTTTCAACAGAACATCTGGAGAAAATTCCTTTATGCTGGAATTAAAATAACAATACGTTTCACTTTAATCACATAACTTGCATAGAAATGACACAGTGCATAAAAAAAAGCATAATTAGAAACATGATTTTTTAATGAGGAATTATGGTGTGCCATGAGCCCCTAATATGATTCCTCAACTTCAGGTCAACAGGTGGTGTAGTAATAAAACCATATATGAATGTTATAAGGAAGACAAAATCAGTCTAATCCATTAATAATATAATAAATTGAGTATTTTTAGCTATGAAATCATAGTGAATTGCAAAAACATACAGTATCCAAAAAATAAACAAAATTTACGGATTCTAATTATCGGTGTGATAAGGCTAACCATATAGGTGACGTCCAGCAACGGAATATGATCCCATAGACCCATATCACAGGGTGCAGAATGTCACAACCTCGGATATTGATGGTGATATCTCGTTCTACATGTTCCTATTAAGCATTAGTAGGTACTTTTCAAGCAAACGCCAGCAAGTATGATGTTTATAAAAAGAACTCCTCAGTGTTATAGACGAATGGTTTCACAGATAAAAGTTAGTTCGTAAGGATAATTGCTCGTATATAATGAAATCACCAATTCGGATGAAAGATTTCAACATGATAGTTTAGGTTTTAAAGGGAATTCTTGTTAAATAGCATTAACGGCAACATGTCACAAAGATGATACACATTTAGATGGAGCATTACCAGGACAAAGACCTTATATTATTGAAATTAGAAAGAATTTTCTAGCACTTGTCACTGCTTTCATGTGAAATCAAATTCAAATTCTGAAGACAAGAGACAAATGTTCTTAGATTGACAATGATACCTCAAAATACCTCAAGATATCAGGTTATAGTAAAGAGAGACTTAAACACAAAGAAGTATGAAATGAAAAGGCTTGGAATATACCCCTTAAAACTCAGATAAACATATATTGCTAACCATATAATGATACAGTAGGCATGAGCAATTTGCTCACTCGAACTACCATAATAAATTGCTGCTCACTATTCTCACTATTTGAAGCGTAATCGACAGGTTTATAATAAAGAGAGACTCAAACACAAAGAAGATTGAAATGAAAAGGCTTGGAAAATAACCCTTCAAACTGTGATGAACATACACATTGCTAACCATATAATGATACATTAGGCATGAGACAACTTGCTCACTCGAACTACCATGGTAGATTGCTGCTCACTTTTTGAAGCATAATCGACAAAGTTATTTCATCCAAATGTGCTTGAAAAGTTAGGAAGTTACAGCCAGTTATTCTGATCCACAGCCACAATATACCTATACTGAACACACACTGCACCCTCTTTTTGGTTATACATGGAAAAATCCAGTGCTGTCCAACCTACATTGAAGCTCAATCACTTAGACTAGGCAGACGAGAAAAGTTCCAATTGCCACTCACTGCAGTCTGATTCCTTTCTGGTAATTACATGTTGTCAACAAGCTCATCTAAGCTATTGTATGCACACTGTAGTCATCTCCACCTCAAGAGTAATTTCATAATGCTCTTCCAAAGTTCATCACAAAGACTACATGCATGAACATCCTCTTAGAATAAGCCAGAAAGCTTTAACCCTAGTAGTTAGTCCACTCATATCAAGACTCTACCAAAGCATTAAGATAGAAACATAGTAAAAAAGATATGAAACTCCCGATTTTCCACTTCACAAGCAGTCTCATTTGCTCTTTGTTATGGTGGCAATATGCTAAACGAAATGATCATTCACATTTATCCTTGAGCCAGACCCAATCCGTTATGCTGTTAGATTATTAAACAAGTAACAATGTGACATCATGGAGTGCTGATCATTTCATATGAGATTCAAACCAAGAAAATATCTGCTTATTTTGCAAACTAGTCATTTCATGATATGCAAAGGCTAGATTCAGTTCTTCCTGGATGTGATTAGCTAATTTTTTATCTGGCAAGAGGATGTTTCGCTCACTAGCAGCTGCTTTCCAACGAGTTGCACGCCCATCTTTCCTCATAAAGCCATTCTTGTCAATAAATCCCTTCTCCTGGAAGAGTTTAAACAACTTTCTGGAAGTTGTAAGATCAAGGTTTGGAATTCTGTCTGCCAGGAAATTAGGAGACAACGGGAACTCCATGCACTTAATCTCTGCAACATCAATACCCATCTCTTTAAGAACTTCCAAATTTTCATCAACTCTCAACTTCCTATCTTCATCTTTAGGCATGTAAACAAAAAGGGTAGGTGGATAGTCTTTTGAAATATCCATCCGATTGAACAACCCTTCAGCAATCATTAGTGTTATACTATTAAACCTCAAATCAGCAGCTAGTGCAGAAACAAAATACCCACCCGAAGAAGCCCCCAAAGCTACAAGAGGAAGCTTCTCGAGTTTTTGCTTCTCAATCCACCACTTAACAACTCCTGCAACAACCAACCTTTCTTTCCCAAACGACCAACATAATCCTGAACTTGACATTGCCAAAACAGCAAATTTCCGAGAAAGAGCATGAAGGACAATCAGCCTTTCCTCAGGCAAACCAACACAATCAGGACAACTAGAAGACCTATCCCAAAAATTCCCCGCTTTACCACTACACCCATGAGCCAAAAAAAGAACTGCTTTAGGCCCATCGGGTATTTGCCAGATTAACTCTGTCCCATTTTTGCGCTCTACTGTGGGCTCAAATCGAACAACATAATCAAATCTGTTCCATTTCTCCATCGTAACCATAGAAACAGAATTACTTTTCCCACCATCTTCACGGATAAAAAGCATCAACACTAAAAAGACTACAACTACAAACGCAACTATAACTGCGCCGCTACTTGTACAACCATACCATGTCTTGGAAAATCTACTTCCATGCTTAACCATCTTTAATCCACACAAATTCTCAAAAATCTTGCTGCAAACATTTTAAAAATCATAACTTTAAGCTACCAGACAGGCTTATATAACCATTTTGTAAATTAAAACTTCTAATTATCATAATTAAATTGCAGGCTATCAAAATTAAGAAAGAAACAATAGTAAAATCAAGATTTAATATATACATAAAGATGCGCGCGTGTGTGTGTAAATAAAATCATGATCAAATCATAGTAAATAGAGAGTGAAGTATGAATTGAAGATACCTGAAAAATTGAGGCTAGATCAAGAATAGCAGCATAAGCTTTGGTAATTTTCAGTTTAATTTAAAACTACTACATGTAAAAAGTGGACTTTTTTTTTGTTATTTTAACTTTGGGAAAATAAAATTTTTAGTCCTTCAATTATATGTTGTTTTTGGTTTAGGTCCCTGAATTATAAAAAAAAAATATTAAGGTATCTAAATTTTTATAATTTCGGATTGACATCCTTCCGTTCAAATTTGACTAACGGAAGTTAGTCAATGGTGATGTGACAATTACGTGAAAATCAAAAATTCATGAAATGAAATCTTGATATGTTAATTTAGGAGTGATTACAAGAATACAGGCGGGGAAAGTTTTCAATTTCGAGTTCACTAACGTATAGAAATTTGCACTTTAATTTCAAGAACACGAATTTTTCTTACTAAAATATGCAGATTTCTATATGTTAGTGAACTCGAAATCGAAAACTTTCAGCACCCGTGTTCTTATAATCAGTAGTAGATTAACATGTCAAAATTTCACTTCATTATGTGAATTTTCGATTTCTACGTCAGCGTTGACTAACGTCCGTTAGTCAAATTTGGACGGAAGGATGTTAATCAGAAATTGTAAAAGTTTAGGTACCGTAATATTTTTTTCTATAGTTCAGGAACCTAAACCAAAAGCAACATATAATTTAAGGACTAAAGAATTTATTTTCCCTTTTAACTTTCAAGTGTTAGAACTGACTAGGGCCCATGGACAATAACCCGATGGCTTAAACTGGCCCATTTTCCTGGATTTTCTTTCTCATAGTCATTGAAATGAAAACATTTCGGACTATTTTTGTCATCAAGAACTATAATTCGACTTTTTAGTTTTTACACTGGTGTTTACTTCATAGAGTTAATTAGTTTCACATGAAAATTTATTTATTATTTACATTATTTTTTATACTTACTTAGGGGAGTTATATGAGTACATAGTGTATTTTAATGACAAAGTTGTAAATATTAGATCAAGTTTTTTAATTGTAATGTAATTACAATAGTATCCTGTGCATTTACATTAAAAATTCCTTTGTACTCCCCTAACTTAGGTGAGTACGTACTAATTTGAGCTAAAATAAAGCCCTAAGGACGCCTTTAATGCTGCATTAATTAGACTTAGTATGGTCCAAATACGAGGCCCATTAATGAGGCCCGAAACCCTAACTATGATATTAAATTCGTGGTCAATAATTGGGCCAAGGTCCAACCCTTGTCTTAAACCACTAAGGCGTGGACTTGGTTCATAAACAACCCAGTGGTTGGAAACCACTAGGAAGCTTCTAAGGCAACGTCCAACATGGAAACCAACTCTAACATGGAAAGTAATTCTGATAAGAGTTATCCACTGTCAAGGAGGTTACTTGGCCACCAAGTAAACTAACCCTAGCACGATTCTAAGGCTCCAAACGCTTATATAAAGGGCCTAACCCTTCAACATTAGAACTATGTTTTTTTTTGCTTGATTCTCAGTGATAATTGAGATATGTAGGCATCTTGTAAGGACCTGTTCAGTCACGAAACACAAGAGCAGCCATTAAGACACGTTTGTGCATAACCTAGCATTAAATACTCTCCGTCAATATCTAAACCTACTTTTCGTTCCACAACATTTGGCGCCGTCTGTGGGAACTCAAACAACAACCATGGTTAACACACGGAGAACAACAGTCGTCACTGGATCCACTGTCGTCACTATTGTTCCAATTGTCACGGAACAAGGGTCGTTACCCCTCGCAATAGTGGTTTCTCAACCACTAGGGACGTTACCCATCACAACGGAGGTGGTTTCTCAACCGCAAGGGACGAATCCCCAAACTTCCATACCTCAGAACGAGACAAATCCCCTTCAGATGGTTGTCTCGCCACTCGGTCACAGCCTTCCCCATGTAGCACAGATCTCCACGACCATGCTCCCTATGAGCACCAATCCTACTTATGGGCTTCCTAAATACCCCCATGAAACAGGAGGAAGTGGCCATTCCCCCATAGTCCATGAGCCATACGAACAAACCTATATTTAAGGTTTGGGACCTGTCCATGAACAAGGATACTTGGATTACTCTGGGCCCTATACTGATGACTACTCGTCTGATGAAGGTCGAGATCAAGCGCCCAGGAGAAGAAGAGCTAGAAAGGAGCCCCTTGAAAGAAGGAGTCGGGGGGCAACTGCAAGGGCACCTATGACTGCTATGGAGAGGATAAGGGCTTATAAGGCCGAGATCCAGAAACTAAAGAAAGACATGGAAATAGAGCAACAAAGGAGGCAGACTCAACCTTTGAACCAATGGGAAGGAGATGTTCCCGTAATTGATTTAGAAAGACCTTCAAGGAGGCAAAGAAGAGCTAGGGCTCCAAGGACGGAGATCCCCAGGTCAGATCCCCGTGTTTTAATACAACTGGGCGACCCAGATGATCCTATTCCACCCTTCACTGAAGTTGAAATGGCCGCTCGCGTATCAAGGAAATTTAAGATGCCTACTATCAAGGCATATGATGGTACGGGTGATCCCGTAACCCATGTAAGGACTTTTTCGAATGCATTATTGCTGCAACCAGTCACAGATGCCCTTAAGTGTAGGGCGATTCCTCAAACCCTGGCATGCATGGCTCAAAGATGGTATAGTCGTTTGCCGCCCAACTCTATCAGTTGTTTTAGAGATCTGAGCACGGCTTTCATCAACCAATTCATTAATGGACGAGTACATGAGAAAAGCTCTGCTTCACTTATGAATTTAACCCAAGGAAAGAATGAGACATTGAGAGATTATCTCAAGCGTTTCACCAAGGAGACATTGAATATACCTGATCTAGACAACAAGGTAGCTATGATAGCCCTACAACAAGGAACCACAAATGTCTTTTTCAAGATGTCGTTGGCTAAACACCCCCCTGAGAGCATGGTTGAGCTCCAACAAAGGGCCGGTAAGTACATCAAGGTCGAGGAAAACATGAAGAAAACTGACACCACCACTGCAGGTGGTGGCAATAATGGTGGCTCGAAGAAGCAAAAGACAGAGCAAGAGTATGATGTCAATGACAAATATCCTCGTACGACTAAAGACTCTGATTTAGCTCCAAGGAAAAGCAATCCAGGTACGAAATTTACTAAATATGCAAGGTTGAATGCTCCAAGGAGCCAAATCCTCTATGACATTGAGAAGGATAGAGATTTCCGATGGCCGAAGCCACTAATGGGAGATCCTGAGAAGAGAGACAAGAACAGGTATTATAGGTATCATAACGACACAGGCCATGATACTGATGATTGTAGGCAACTCAAGGATGAAATTGAGTTTCTGATCCGAAAAGGGAAATTGAACAAATTTACCAAGGATGGGGACATGGGTGCCCCTCGGAGAGAATATAATCGAGATGAAGATCGAAGCCAAGGCTGCAACCCTCAGCCTCGAGGGCCAGTGATCAACATGATTTCAGGAGGGCTAACCGCGGCCGGAACCACTAGAAACTCCCGGAAGGCTTATGCCCGAGAAGTAATGCATATTGTTGGAGAAGCACCCAAGCGTGCAAAAACTGAGACGTCGATTGGATTCGATGATTCAGACCTTGAAGGGGTGAAGTTCCCCCATGACGATCCTTTGGTGATAGCCCCCGTGATTGGAAATAACGAGGTAAAACGAGTCCTTTTGGACAATGGAGCCTCCGTTAACGTCCTTTTCCATGACACATTCTTGAAGATGGGGTATAATGATTCTCAACTGATCCCCTCAAACATGCCCATATATGGGTTCAACGAGGTGGAATCCAAGGTAGAAGGCACAATTCAGTTAGATCCTCTCGAACCTGAAAAGGTGACCTATGTCGGAGCACTATTGAAAGAACCCCTGAAGGGCGAGTTGATCACGTTCCTTCAAGAGAACAATGATGTATTTGCATGGACAGCTGCTGACATGTCAGGGATTGATCCCCAACAGATAACTCACAAGCTCAATGTCGATCCGAAAAGGAAGGCGATACAACAAAAGAAGAGGAACTTTGCGCCAGAAAGGCAGGAAGCCATAAAACAAGAAGTTGATAAGCTCTTAGAAGCTGGATTCATTGAAGAAATCTAATCCCCAGAGTGGTTGGCAAAGCCGGTTATGGTTAAGAAGGCCAATGGAAAATGGAGGATGTGCATAGACTTCACTGATTTAAATGATGCTTGTCCCAAGGATTGCTTCCCGTTACCAAGGATTGATACCCTGATAGATGCTACTGCGGGGCATGAAATGTTGAGCTTCATGGACGGTTTCAGTGGTTATAACCAAATCAAGATGCACAAGGATGACACAGCCAATGTATCATTCATTACTAATTTTGGAGTCTTTTGTTACCTTGTTATGGCTTTTGGACTAAAGAATGCAGGGGCGACCTATCAACGCCTAGTAAACAAGATCTTTGCCCACTTGATTGGGAAGACCATGGAGGTCTACGTTGATGACATGCTTGTTAAGAGTTTGTTTAAAGACGACCACATCAAGCATCTTAGGGAGGCATTTGAAGTGCTGAGGCACCATAAAATGATGCTAAATCCTGCCAAGTGTGCTTTTGGAGTAGGATCAGGAAAGTTCTTGGGTCTCATGGTCTCCAAGAGAGGCATTGAAGCTAACCCCGACAAGATCAAAGCTATCCTCGACATGGAACCACCTTGTTCCGTTAATGACGTTCAGAGGTTGACTGGAAGAGTTTCAGCCTTAGGGAGATTCATCTCCAAGTCCGGGGACAAGTGCTTGTCATATTTTAAAGCCCTGAGGATTTTGAATGGACAGCAGAGAGTCAGGAGGCCTTTGAAAAGCTCAAGAAGTATATGGCTGAGGCCCCGTTGCTGGCCAAACCAAGCCCGGAATATAATCTTTATCTCTACCTGGCAGCCTCCGATCAAGCTCTCGGTGTTGTCCTTGTAAAGGAGGAACCGAAGGGTTCAAAAACCAGTCTACTATGTAAGCAAAATTTTGTATGGGGCAGAATTAAACTATTCTGTTATTGAGAAGTTTGCTTTGGCACTGATCACGGCTTCAAGGAAGCTATGCCCTTACTTCCAGGCACACAAAATTGAAGTCCTGACGGACCAACCATTAAGGAACATCCTACATAGTCCAAAGGCCAGTGGAAGGCTAATTAAATGGGTAGTTGAGCTAGGAGAGTTTGACATCAAATACAAGCCTCGAACAACCATCAAAGCTCAGGCGTTGGCTGACTTCGTGGTTGAATGTACCATTGACAACCAAGAAGTCGGGGGGCAAGAGGTAGTAGTACCCCATGAGGCACCTGAAGTTCAAAATAAGGATGATGAACTTGATCTGAAAGAACGCTGGATACTCTATTTTGATGGGGCATCAAAAACAAAGTCAAGTGGTGCAGGCTTGGTCTTGCAAAGCCCCGATGGGTTTATAATCGAGTACGCTTTAAAGTTGGACTTCCCTACAACCAACAACGAAGCTGAGTATGAGGCCTTGATAGCTGGTTTAGGATTGGCTAGAATTCTGAGGGTCAAGAACCTGAAGGTATGTGGAGATTCAAGGTTGGTTATCTCACAAGTTAATGGCGAGTTTGAAACCAGGGATGAAACTATGGCTAAGTATTGAAGAATTGTGAAAGCTGTTATGACTCAGTTTGATGAGTGCTATGTGGAACACATCCCCAGAGAGGAGAATGTGAAGGCTGATGCCTTGTCTAAGTTTGCTTCTTCTGAGATTGAGAACTACTCGGGAAGTGTTTACTTCCAGGTCTTGAAGGCCCCTACTATTAATTCGAAACTTGTGGCTCCCATTGGTCTAGGAGGCTGTTGGATGGATCCAATCAAGGCTCGCCTTGAAACGGGATGGCTCCCTGATAACGCCCAAGAGGCACGCAAGTTGTCTGTGAGAGCATTGAGGTATACTTTGATTGAAGGGCTACTTTATAAGAGGTCTTTTGTGATCCCGTACCTAAAATGTCTAAGGCCCCAAGAGGCACGAGAAGCACTTGAAGAAGTCCATAGAAGGATTTGTGGACAACATTTGGGGGGCAGAGCCCTTGCTCATAAGATAACCAGGCTAGGCTTTTACTGGCCCGAGATGCTGAATGACGCCAAGGATTTTGTCAAGAAGTGTGATCGTTGTCAGAAACATGCACCAGTGGTTAGGCAACCACCTGAGATGCTGACTTCAATCAATTCTCCAATTCCGTTTGCTATGTGGGGAATGGACATACTTGGTCCCTTTCCTATGGCTACAGCACAAAGAAAGTTTCTGATAGTGGCAATTGATTACTTTACTAAGTGGATTGAGGCCAAACCTTTGGCCAAAATAACCACCAAGCAAGTTGCCCAGTTCCTGTGGGAAAACATCATGTGTAGGTACGGAATACCTCGCATCCTTGTTACGGACAATGGACCACAGTTCAATAATGAAGACTTCAGGAAATATTGTGAAGAGAACGCCATCGAGCTTAGATTCACCTCAGTTGCCCACCCTCAAGCAAATGGGCAGGCAGAGGTTGCAAATCGAATCATACTGGATGGATTGAAGAAAAGGGTCGAATGTTCCAGGAACACTTGGGTGGACGAGATACTGCCCATACTTTGGGCTTATCGTACCACTTGCAAAGTCACCACTGGAACAACCCCGTTCATACTTGTTTATGGAGCAGAAGTTGTTGTGTCTCTAGAAATCTCACATACCTCTCTGAGGGTCGAAGCTTTTGAACAAGAGACTAATGAAGAAGGAATGAGGTTGGCACTCGACTTAATTGATGAAGTTAGGGACGAAGCCAATGCTCGGAACGTAGAGTATCCGAAACGAACCTATTTCCATTACAACCGAAGGGTTAAGGAAAGGTTCTTTCGACAAGGAGACTTGGTCCTCAAGAAGATAGAGGCATCTGAAGTAGGTGAAAAAGGAAATCTAGCACCCAATTGGGAAGGGCCATATCGAGTTAAGAAGACCCTTGGACGAGGATCTTACAAGCTCAAAACTTTGAATAAGACTGAGGTGCCTCGCACTTGGCACGCCTCGAATCTCAAGATTTATTATTTTTAACTATCGTTTCAGGATACAGTCTAATGTTTAGTAAGAAGAGTAGACCTAAGGTTCATTGGAACCATTTCAGGGCATGTAGCTCATATTTACAGTTTATTATCTATAAAAGGGTTGAACCCATCCTCATTTCGTTTTCAATGCATGTTTATTTTCTTATATCTTGCTTTATGTACCAACACTCGATATGTGCAACCATAAGTATCGAAAACAAGTAAACGAGATAAGAAATAAACCATGAACGCATAATAAAAATCCCGAAGGATTCAGATAGTGGAGGTCCCAAAGGATCCTCGAGTTAAGTTTACAAATGATCAAATAAAAGACAAGTTTAAAAGGCCAACCAAGGACCATGAACGAAAACAACACAAAGCCACATGTGGCTACAAGCCTTGCAAGGCCAGAAATACAAAGGAGAATTACTCCTCACCACCTTCCTCATCATCATCGTCCTCCCCCGACGAGCTATCGGTTGAATCTGAAGAAGACTCTTTTTCTTCAGGGATAACCCCCATACGCCTTTCTTCAACCGGGTAAGCAACACATTTGCCTTATCCGCTAACCGGACTAGCAGAGTAGTTGCCTTCGGACTGGGAAGATTGAGATTTCTCCCCATGTCCCGACCCGGAAGATTGACCATCGTCAAGCTCACCATCAAGGGCCCAAGGACTTGGGAACTCGATCAGAAGGATTTAACATCCCCGAATGAGACTTATTAACAACCGAAATTGCCTTATTCCAACCACTTGACAGAAAAGTAGGTCGGACGTCGCTGTCGTGTTGATCCATAAATTCGAGGAAGTCGTTAGAGTTCAGGTAGTTGTCAATCACCTGTTAATCCCCTTGGCGAGACTTACTCTCCAAGGCCTCGTACTTTCCCTTGTAAGAGGAGGGATCCTCCTCGACCGCATAGGCTCTTGTTTCCCATTCCTTCGACTCCTTGATAGCTCGGCTCTTCTCCTTGTTGGTAGCCCTTAATTAATCCCTCGAAGACTTCCCTTGATGAATGGAAGTCTGGAAGTAGGAATTCATCTATACAAAAGAGAGAACAAGTCAATAAACAAGGTATGATAAAGGAGGGCAAGTAGCTAAAATCAAACAAGTAAATGTTAACCTGGTATATGGCTTGACTTCCCATTTGTTCAGTTTCGTCCAATTTCGAACGTGCATGCACGTTCACCATGTCGGGAGGGGTAATGGAGAACCTAGACCAATCCATGGCCAATAAAGAGCTCCCGGCAATGGAGTCTTGTTCACATATCCCCCATGCGGGTTGAAAGGTAGTCTTGACGGTGCCTTCCGAGTCCCTGAACCTCTTTCCAGCCTTTTGAGAATGAGTAAGGAAATCTGGAACCTTGGGATGTGGAGGATTGGCCATAAACTCGGCTTTATTTACCATCCTTTTGGTGACTTGCTCACCCATTCCCGGTTCCCTATCAAGGGCCTCAACAGCTGAAAAATACAAGGCAAAAATGTTGGAATAAGATTAATTGTGTTTCAAAACAAGGAATATCAATTAAAATTACCCTCAAATGACAATCTACTCATTCCGACTTCAACCATGATCCTTTTGGTCAGGAAGGAGCGATAGTGAATCTGATCATGACCCATGATAAGATCATCACTGTCTGGGAACTCGTGAGACTTGAGTTCATTAATATGGCTCCCAAAGTCCACCACATGGTTAAAATCAGATATGAAATATTGGCCCCAATCTCCTCCCTTCCAATAGAGCACAACAAAGTAATGCCTCCATTCGTGGTTGGAATAGGGGAGAGAGGCGTTGTTGCAAATGTGATTGAAACTCGGGCGATGTTGAATGCAAACCCACCCTTTCCGGGTGGCCGGGCTGTTTTTGAGAACGAAGATGCTTATGAAAATGGGAACGCTTAAAATAATCCCTTCTTTCTAGCACCTTGCCATGAAAATAAAAATAAACTTCCATGAATTTAGATATAGTTGGCAGGGGTTGATCCTTAACTCATCTAACAACCTCACCACAAAGGGGTGTAGTGGAAACCTAAGTCCGGCTGCTATAGCATCCCTATACACAAACAACATTTCCGGGTGCCAGTTGCAAGTTCTATCACCTGGATCGGGAACCACTATCTTGAGATCCTTGGGGAAGGAGTACTTCTTTTTAAGTCTTTTCACATCGACCTTCCCCAGGGTAATTGGAAACTTGAATGAATCAAATTCAACGTTGTTTGGGAAAGCATCCCCCATTTGATTCACTAATTTAAACAATGTAGGCAAGGGTTCATATATAACAATAGGAACTCAAGAGAGATGGTTACCTTGCTTGGCTCTTGCATCCATCTTTTGAGCAAGAGCGGAAGATGGACCAACCCTTCTTTGATCTGCCATGATTGAATGATGACTACTTGATTGAAACTAAACTCCTTGGTTGAAAACCACACTAGAACTAGAGAAAATGCAAGAGAAAATGCAAGAGAGAAATTTGCAAATGGAGGTGTGAATGAAATGAGTTCATCCACCTCTCTTTTATAGAAGATGGTAACCTGTGATAACAAGTCACATTTCAAGATGACCCGCGTTTTCAGGTTTAATTTTCAAAATCAATGATAAAACGACTGAAAAAGTTCATATAGTCGAACCAAAACTCCTATTCTTTTGAATAAGAACGAAGAAAACTTCTATTCTTTTGAATAAGAACGAAGAAAATGAATGAAAATGCAACATGGGGCAACATAAAGCTACCAGTTGAGGAATTAAGTCTAATTAAGCATGATTTGCTTAACAAAGCAAAGTTTAGTCCTAATTAAGGATTAAGTACAATAATCTGATTAACCTAATTTTATTAGGAGAGTTAGTAACTTGGTTTGGAAATCAAGAATTTAAAACCTTTGGTTTGAAGACAACCTATTGATTTCAAGGCACCCATGTTGTTTTTAAATAAGGAGTTCGTACTCGGAGAGCCTCCGTGAGGGCTTTGGATGACCAGCCCCGGATGACTAGAGCCTCCATGAGGGCTTTGGATGACCACCCCGGATGACTAGATCCTCCGTGAGGGCTTTGGATGACCAACCCCGGATGACTAGAGCCTCCGTGAGGGCTTTGGATGACCAGCCCCGGATGACTAGATCCTCCGTGAGGGCTTTGGATGACCAGCCCCGGATGACTAGATCCTCCGTGAGGGCTTTGGATGACCAGCCCCGGATGACTAGAACCTCCGTGAGGGCTTTGGATGACTATCCCCGGATGACTAGAGCCTCAATGAGGGCTTTGGATGACCAGCCCCGGATGACTAGAGCCTTAGTAAGGGTTTCAGATGACTAGCCCTGGATGACTAGAGATGTTATCACGAATAAAACCACTCTTTTATCAAAATAAGCCAAAATGGCCAACATGTTTGTAAACAACAACCAAATACCATGTTTAAATCTTGGTTTCAAACTTGGATGGTTGGAATCACGGACGATGGATGAAATCACGCACGATGGATGAAATCACGCACGATGGTTGAAATCAAGCCAAACAACCAAAAAATTTAGTGGTTAGAAACAAGAACCTTGTTTCATAACAAACAACCAAGAATTCAAAGCAACCAACATTCCACCTAGTTGAAATGTTTTAAAAATATATATATATATATATTTCCGAACGACCGGGCCATGGCCGACCAGGCCACAGACGACGAGCCCCAGCCGACCAGGACCAGCCAACCAGGCGCCTGGAAGGCCTTCAGCCGACCAGGCCACTGGAGGGCTGTTGGCTAACCAGGGTTGGCCTGCTTGGCTCCCCGGGAGGCCTCCGACTGGCTCGGTCAGGTTGACTTGGCCCGAATTATTTTTCGTCGTTTCTCACTGTTTTCCGTCGTTTTTCACCGTTCTTCACCGTTTTCACCATTTTAGTGCCGTTTAGGGTCGTTTAGCGCCGTTTAACACCGTTTAGCATCGTTTAATGCCGTTTAGCGCCATTTAACACAATTTAGTGCCATTTAGCACCGTTTAGCGCCATTTTAGTGTTGTTTAGCACCGTTTAACGTCGTTTAGCGTCGTTTAGCACCGTTTAATGCCGTTTAGCATCGTTTAGCACCATTTAGCGCCATTTAGGGCTCATCTCCCACCAAATATAACCCGTTTAGGGCAATACCTAGTGATCGTTCTTCGGAGTTAGCCAAATTAAGGCAACACTAAAACCTTCACTAACAAAAAACTTGGTTGCACTTGATAGCTTAGTTATCAGGTGCCCCCAACCAATAAAAATGAAGCCTCGAATAAGGCTAATCGTAGTGTATGTGCAGGTCGCTCCACACTTCACGCTAAAAAACGATACTCGTGAAACACTAGTGTACCCTGGGCCGCAAAAGGCCATACCCGAGTAAGACCACTGAAAAATTAGTCGACTTCCTGATCAGTTTTCCTCGAAGTTAGGGGGGCAAATGATGTGGGCTAAAATAAAGCCCTAAGGACACCTTTAATGCTGCATTAATTAGACTTAGTATAGTCCAAATACGAGGCCCATTAATGAAGCCCAAAACCCTAACTATGATATTAAATTCGTGGTCAGTAATTGGGCCAAGGTCCAACCCTTGTCTTAAACCACTAAGGTGTGGGCTTGGTTCATAAACAACCCAGTGGTTGGAAACCACTAAGAAGCTTCTAAGGCAACGTCCAACATGGAAACTAACTCCAACATGGAAACTAATTCTGATAAGAGTTATCCACTGTCAATGAGGTTACTTGGCCACCAAGTAACCTAACCCTAGCACGATTCTAAGGCTCCAGACGCCTACATAAAGGGTCTAACCCCTCAACATTAGAACTACGTTTTCTTGGCTTGATTCTCAGTGACAATTGAGATACGTAGACATCTTGTGAGGACCTGTTCAGTCACGAAACACGAGAGCAGTCATTAAGACACGTTTGTCCATAACCTAGCATTAAATACTCGCCATCAATATCTAAACCTACTTTTCGTTTCACAACACGTACTTAGGAGCATTAAGCTCTTTTTAAAAATCGTGAAAAATTCAAAAACTGCAAATTTAACAGGAAATTAACCCCCCATTTACATGTAAACAATGTAACTTTTTTTCAGGAGGTAGAGATAAATGGAGTAGAAAATTGTTACTTATAATGAATATATTACATTCTTTATTTTGCTTGTTTCAAAATTAAATTTTGACTATTTAATTTTGAAAAAAGAAAATTGTAATGTAGATATGTTTTATAATTTAAATCAATTTTTTAATAAGCATTACACTTCTATAAACAATTCTGATATGCAAAATACTATTTTCCAAAATAACTTATAATTTGATTTGTACTATTGATGAGCACAAAATTTTGATTCGCCTGGGCTTGAAAATTTCGTGTACATGCATGCAAGGTCATCATACTTGTACTGTTGTACATGAAGGCCTCCTCCTCCTCCTCCTGCTCCTCCTCTTTCATTTCAGTACAGCCTTTAGGCAATCAGTTATTGCCAAATCACATTTTCATAAGGAAATGGACGAAACCACAAGCTGAGCCAAGAGATCTTGCATGTCCTGGTCTCCTGGAAGTTAATTTATAGGTCGACTGGTCGAGTATCTGTAATGTGGTTTGATTATTCAAGTGCGCCTCAACTTATACCAAAATTACACTTATGGAGCACAGAGCTAGCTAGAGCTGGCAATGTCTTAATAAATTTATATGATATATACTCATAGGTGAGGAAGTGTTAATTCATCTTGGCTAGAGGACTGATCATAGTTAACAGGAAGGGATGAGTTAACACTACAAGAAAAACTGAATCAGACAACACTTATTCTACAACGCTCAGACGAAAAAGTGTTGCCTGAAATTTTTAGACAACGGTTTAAAATTCAGCAAAAATATTGTATTATCTATCCCGCATACTTTACAATAGTTTCAAAAACCATTGTCTATTATGCCTATTTAGATCGAATTAGACAAGGCTTTCCAAATGTAGTGTTGTCTAACACATATCATTTACACAACGGATTCTAGCAACCATTGTTTGAAGAGTACGCAGACAAGATGTTTTTAAACCGTTGTTACAGTTAGACAAGTCTTTTTTCTTCCGATGGACTTAATATAGTTCACACAACGGTGGTTAGATACACTTGTCTAATTTTAACAACAGTTTTAGAAAACATTGTCTGAAGGACTTCAGACAATGTTTTCTAAAACTGTTGTTAAAATTAGACAAGTGTTTTCTATCTTCGTCGTTTTAAAAGCATTCACACAACAATATTTTTATACTGTTGTCTGAATGGTACCTAACAAACAATGGTTTGTGTACTCTTGAGTTATTTACCTCTCTCACATGCCTTTTGTTGTTTAAAACCGTTGTTTGATTTACAGCAGAATTTAAAAAAAAAAATTGAAAAAAGGCTAACCCCTGCCTGAAAATCAAAGGCAATACATACCAATACCAAATATCAACAAACATATAGTAGCCACCAAGAAATTCTAGACGAGCAGCAAATCACAGTTATCATAGTTTATGTAATTCAAAATACACAAATAAAATTACATCAAGAAAGTTGAATTTGTTCATCTACATCTCGCATGTAACTATGTTCATCCTCGTCAAGTAACTCAACATCCGGTAAATTGGGCACAAAACACTCATTCTCAAGTTCTACCTCTACGAATCCCTCATTTTCATCATCATTGACTTCAGAGTAATTCCTGTCGGGTAACTTCAACACCACAGACCATTATTTATCAAGAGGATCGTCGATGTAACAAACTTGCTTAACATGTTTTGCTAATATAAATGGATCATTCAAAAACCACAACCTATTCAAATTAACCAATATATACCCCAAGTCATCTACCTTAATCTCTTTGTTCACATCTACCCACTCGCACCGAAACATAGGGATCCTAAAGTTGTCATAGTCCAACTCCCATATGCTTGTTATAACTCCATAAAATATCTGTGAAGCATGCTCAATGTTTTGATTCTTACCCTCCACAATCATAGTATCTACTTGTACACAAACACCAATGCACTGAACTTGACGCATATCATCACGATCCTTGTTACTGAAGGTAACCCCATCTATTTTGTAGCCACTAAATGTAGGGACATCCTTGTTAGGCCTCTCTGCAATCCATCTTAGCTCCTCCAATACCTCTTTTCCACCATTCAAATCTGAATCAATCTGCCAAAAAAGTCATGATTCATGTTAGCTATACAATTGTTTAAAATGCACCATTTTTTAACAAAAATGCACACAACACCTTTTCTTTAAACCATTTTGGGAATGTCTCATTTTGCTTGTTCTTTAGCCACATTTCATCATTTTCATGTTCCGGAAATTTGGACATCAAGAATGACAAGTGTTCACTGCATGCAATTACACACAAGACTACATAAATAATAACAGAGTGACATGTTATGTGTAGACAATTATCAACTTGAAAAGATTGTAGAAAATGATAGACATAATGAAAAAAATTCGACTTACTCAAAATATGGCCTAACTACAGTTGTATTTTGTAGAACACATAAATGTGTTATGTGCAAATCAGTGCTGCTCGGGGTTATGATGGTTGCACCAGACAATGGCCTGGAAATGGCATCCTTCATATGCATACCATTTTTGGGTACCCCAATAGTCGTTTCTTCATGATTCACCAAACACTCAATGGCTTCTTCTACAATATAGGCCTCAGCAATGCAACCTTCCGCACGAGCCCGATTTCTTATATATCCCTTGAAGGTCTTCATATATCTCTCAAACGGGAACATCCACCTAAGAAAAATTGGTCCGCAAAGTTCCACTTCTCTTACAAGATGAACTGAGAGATGAGACATCAAATCAAACAATGATGGAGGGAAGTATTTTTCAAGCTGACATAAAGTTTCTACCAATTGGGATTGCATTTTCTCCAACTTATCGACCTCAATAACTTTACTGCAAATTACTTTGAAAAAGAGACAAAACAGAATAACAGTGTTCCTGGCCTGTTTTTGCAGTGAGGACCGAATTGCAATCGGGAGCAGGTGATGCAAAATCATATGACAGTCATGAGATTTCATTCCAGTAAGTCGAAGAGTTTCCATTGATACAAGACTTCTAATGTTAGAACAAAAACCATTAGGCAACTTCATTCCTATAAAGGAGGAGCAAACAACTTTTTTTTCAATATGAGTTAAATTCCAAGACGCTAATGGTAACTTCTCCCTTTTCCCGAGAATTTTTGGCCTTAGCTCTATTCTTATTCCCATTTCAGCCATGTCAAGACGGACAGATTCCTTGTCTTTTGTCTTCTTTGGCATATTAAGTAATGTACCAAGTAAAGCTTCACATATGTTTTTCTCGATGTGCATCACATTAAGAACATGCCTAACCGGCAAAAACTTCCAATACTCAAGTTCAAAGAATATAGAAACCTTTTTCCAAATAGGTCTTTCATCACCTTTCTTAAATCGAGGTTGGTGTTGTGTCTTACCAAACACATGACCCTTTAAATGTTTTGTTCTTTCAAGCACCTCCTCTCCGGTTAATGGGACTGGGGCTGTTTCTTTTTCCACGGTGTTATCAAAATCCTTTTCTGCCAGCGATATGGATGAAAGGGGGGCAACCACCTCCGATGCCTCATGACCACACATTTTCGGTAATTTTTCAGCCTCGTAGCTTTTGTATCATCAACACAAACAGGACACCCATTATACCCTTTGTCAATATTTCCCGACAAGTTACCATAGGCAGGACAGTCACTAATTGTCCACAACAAAATGCCTCTAAGCAAAAAGTACTCTTTCTTGTATGCATCATAAACTTGTTTCCCTGTCCACAACTTTTGTAGATCTTCTATAAGTGGTTGAAGGAACACATCAATATCATTGTCGGGTTCCTTTGGTCCCGATTTCAACAAACAGAGCATAATACACTTCCTCTTCATACAAAGCCACGGTGGAAGATTGTAGATTGAAATTAAAACTGGTCAACAAGAGTAATCTATATTTGTGCTGTGAAAAGTATTAAATCCATCCGAGGATAAAGCTAACCGAAGGTTTCTTGAATCTGAAGAAAATTCAGGCCACTTCGCGTCAACTTCTCTCCATGTTTGTGAATCTGCTGGATGTCTTATTTTATCATCCCTCGTTCTCTCCGTGTCATGCCAAGTCAAGTCCTTCGCTGTTTGAGGAGAACTGAATAAAGTCCTCAAACGTGGTATTAATGGAAAATACCACAGAACCTTCGCGAGAACCCCTTCTAATTCATCTCCTTTTTTGTTCAACTTCCATCTAGAGGCTTGGCAAATACGGCAACTCGTCTCATCTTCATCTTTCTCTCCACGGTATAATAGACAATCATTCACACACGCATGTATTTTCTCATACTCCATCCCTAAAACACACAAGCTTTTTTTTGCTTCACTGAATGATGAAGGAAAAGTGTTTCCTTTCGGGAGCATAGACCCAACCAAGAGTAGAATTTCAGAGAAACCACAGTCGGATATTTGAAATTTTGCTTTCAAATTATATAACTTCACTAAAGCCTTCATCTTTGTAAATTCTTCACATCCTGGATAAAGGGGTTCATGTTCAGATTGAACATGGTTAAATAAATCTGAGGATTCTAGGGAAACATCATCATCACTATTTGCATTCTCTGTTTCCATCGGAATTTGATCCACAGATTGTGAACTGGCAGTCTCTTCTCTATTTTCTTCTCCATGCCAAATCCAACACGTGTAGGTCAGATCGATACCATTTTGGAAAAGATGATCTTTGACCACCCGATCTGACCATGATTTACTATGTGCACATTTTATACACAGACAACTAATTTTGTTTTTGTCATATCCGTTCTCAAATGCAAACAACAATAATTCATCCACTCTGTTTGCAAATTTTTTTGTTCTTCTGTCAGCCTTTAACCAAGACCGATTCATCCTTTAAAGAAAACAAATCAAAACAGAGGCATTAAAACAAAACAACACAGAGGCATTAAATATAGGCAGAGGCAACACAGTTTAATAGGACTTAATGAATGTTAATATTGTCTAAATTCAAATAAACTATGCCCAAAAAGAAAACTCAGAAAGATAAATTTTCCTACAAGCCAACACTCAATTCCTACTATACAAATAAATATACTCAGTACTCAGTACTACCAAAAAAAGAAAAAGAAAATTATACGAAAATGCAAACAAATCTGTTAAATGGCTTTCTTCTAAATGCAACAGGCAAATTATTAACAATATTATTATGAACAAAAAGCAAAAACAAATTCAAGATCCCCAAATATTATTATGAACCCTAATTTTGAAATATTCAAATAAGTTTCATCATAAAGTACCTGAATTGAGATGCCTTAGCAATTACACGCAAGATGGCTCTGAATTGAGATGGCTTAGCAATTTCACACAAGATTCAAAGAGTTGAAATCGAAATGGGGGGGGGGGGGTTGAAATCGAAATTTGGAGGGGGGGATAGTTGAAATTGAAATTTGGAGGGGGGATAGTTGAAATTGAAATGGGGGGAGAGTTGAAATCAAAATTTGGAAGGGGGAAAGTTGGAATCGAAATTTGGAGAGTTTAAATTAAAACGGGGGGATAGTTGAAATTGGGGGGGGGGGGAATGAACCCGACAAAGATTTAGACAATTAATGGGGGAAGGTTCAGGCAAAGATATATTTATTTATTTCCCGAAATATCATACAACGGTTTCTAACAACGGTTTTTTAAGGAAAAAAGCATTGTAGAAATATACAACGGTTTGTTTGACTGGAAAGCGTTGTAAAACATTGTGTGGGACAACATTTTCTCATGTAAAACTATTGTGTACTATTTGTTACTGGTCAATCACTTGAGTACATGTCAGACAATGGTTTCAGATAAAAATGTTTGTCTATATTATTTTCATACAACGGTTTTTTTTGTTTCTCTTAAAAATCATCCTAAGATGTTTTTGGGTTTTTTTGTATCATTTTATTTTTTTAACAAACTTTAATACATGTTGGTCTTGACACATAAGTTTAAGGTACATAATTTATAGCGACATATCGTGTTGTTTCTAGCTTTTGTACAACACTATTGAAAGCTCTAACCGTTGTCTCAGAAATGTCACACAATGGTACATACCGTTGTTTGATACACGTAAGACACATCATCTCAATAGACAACAGTTTTTCGAAGCTTCAGACAATGGGCAAAAAACGTTGTAAAACGCTGTTTTCCTTGAAGTTTAACAACGATTTAAGAACATCTTAAAACGATTGTAACAAGAGATAACAGTCAACGGTTTCGTAATTAGAAACCATTGTAGTAATAAGTTTTAAACAATGTATTTGCTTTTAGAAACCGTTGACTAAAGGAAAGGAGAACAACTCTTTTCTTCTTTAAGAACCGTTGTGTTCATTTTATTAAGACAATACAAATATATTTACTAGACTTTTGTGTTAATGCTAACCAACAACACTTTTGTAATTCAATTCTCTTGATACAAAGCGCTTTCCACAACAGTTTTAACAACACAGCGTTGTTGTTTCTGGCTTTTGTACAACAGTTTTGGAAGCTCTAACCGTTATCTTCAGGAATGTCATACAACGGTACGTACCGTTGTGTGATACACGTAACAGACGGCATCTCAATAGACAACGGGTTTTCGAAGCTTCAGACAATGGTCAAAAACCGTTGTAAAACGCTGTTTTCCTTGTAGTGTAATTACAAGAATCATCGTTATTATATGCTGATTGTGAATAATTAGTCTCCATTCTTTGCTGGTGGCAGTGATCATGATCCTCACATCCTCCTCCTCCTGCTGCCATCAAACTCATGTCATGTCGCATTCTCTCATTTTCAGATATCTGCATCATTTTTATTTTTATCGGTAATGCTAGCTCTCTATTAATTTATTCCTAAAGGATTTTATATATAAAAATATAGGGAGACGCATATATACCTTTGCTCTTAAAAACATGTTAGCTTGCTGCAACTCAATCTCCTGCATATTTATATATATATATATATATATTAAGTATTGTTACAAGATCATGTACTGGAAAGGAGGATTAGTAATAGTTACCCTCTTCTGCATGTGCTCAATTTCCTCTAATATTGTCTCGTTCTGTAATTATTTTCAAAAAAAAAGGAAGACCCGATGAATCAGAAATTAAAGTAGTAATTAATATATGCAATGAAATATAAGTATATATAACAGATCAATTTGGTACATACCTTCTTTAATCGGATTTTAGCAATGGCTTTGTCCAATTTGGCCTCAAGGTTCTTTAGTTCCTTACAACTCAAAGAGCCAAGGCCTTCCCCCACAATGTTCCTGTTTGTTTCTATATCTGATTAGAATTACATATCTATACTTAAGTAAAATGGCGCCAAGAAGTTACACATATATATCTACTCCTACCTGTTTGAATTCTGTAAACCCTGGATTTCAAGCTCTAGTCTGGAGGCTTCTTGCTGATAGAACTGATCAATGATAAAAAGATAATAAGATATATGGCTAGTAAAACTATTATTTCTGGACTTTTGTTTTATTTATTATATCTAAAATTTAAAAAGTATTATCTATTAGAATTACATTTAAAATTATCGTGTGAATGTTTACCTGCGTGGTAGCTTCAAAAGTTGATGCTACATCTGAGGTACTACCAGCACTTGCTTTCTTGTAGTACCGGTCAACAGTCGATTTTACACTGCAATTGCGAAATGCTTACAATTATACAGACCATATTAATTAAGCACTTATGGAGAAATGCTGATTTAGATGTATATATACACTGGCCACCACGTATCATCCCTCTAAATATTTGAAATCACCTGTTAGATTAATTTTTGGATCGTCATCTAATTAAGATATACCGGGTGATCTCAAGAGAACTCTATGTCCTAGAATATTAGCATATACAAATTTTATAAAAAATTTAATATTTAAAATCTGAATAAAAGCATTGTACCTACTGCAGAATCATTTTGGATAAATTTGATTCTGCTGTATAATCACTTTTGGATTATTTGACTAATTTTCAATTATTTTTTCTAAAAAAAGTAGTTTAATTTCGTTTTTTGATTTAATAATTGAAATTTATAAATATTATATTTAATAAGAAATGTGATAAAAATATGTATTATGAATACATCGGAATCAGATTATAAATTTTATGTAAAAAAATTTAAAATTACTTATGAGATTCTATAATAGAATATATATGGTTTTTCCAGATTCTTTATATAAAATGGTTCTCCCTGGAACAATGACCTAGATATACTAGCTGATAACTCGTGCAAAGCACGTGCCAAGATTAAAATATTAATCGAAACTGGAATGAAACCAAAAAAAATGAATCAAATCAATAAATCTTTGAATTATGTTGTTATAGGGAATCGAACCCGTGGTGAAACTAAAGAAATTAAATTAAATAAATAAGTAGTTGTATGGAATCAGACATGTGGTAAAATCAAAAAAATTAAAATAAATCTTATTTAATCATGTAGTTGTAGCGAATCGAACTCGTGGTGAAACCAAAGAAATTAAATCAAATAAATAAATCTTGTTTATGTAGTAGTTGTAGGAAATGAACTCGTGATAATCAAAATTGGTACTTTGATACTTTTGCGCAAATATAAAATTTTGACGGAATTCTTTGATCAAGAGTGTCCTCGTTTATTTAGTGAAATGAATGCCGAGACTAGCTAGCTACCAAGAATTTTTGTGATTTATTTCCAACTCAAGGGACTTAAATCATTTTAAGCATATCACCTCGCCTTCTTACTTGTCTCGCTCTTTTCTTTGTCACGGATTGACTTCATCTGGCATTTCTTTAAAGTTTTAAACGTTCTGCACTATTCAAGTAAAAATTTGAATGAAAAGAGAGTCGATGAAGAACTTGAAATCCGGGGTCCATGGTAAAGGAATATGACGTACACTTAATTATTTATCAACATGTCAGTTCTGAATGTACATACAACTGAAACTTCACAGTACTTGACATGACAAGAGGTTCTAAGATAGCTAGCTAATTAATATCGGTATAAAACCCTAATCGATCAAGCGCTTATGTCAAACACTTTGTACAATTTTGGTAACCATTGACAAATGAAGGTTTAGTTAATTGTCATCCAATGTAAACGGTAAAAAGACATATTTAGTGTTTGAACTTGGACTGTTTTGATGATATGGTATCTGAACTTTCGGTAATTTTATTTTGGTGTCCGAAACCGTACGTTAATCATTTCAATGTAATGTCAATATCGGTTTCTGGATGATTGAAAATGACGTGTATTTTTTAATTGAATAATTTTATACACTTGTATAACACACAAAAAAAAGACAAAATAAAAACAAAAACACACACAGACTTATAAACCACACACATATACAGATTACAAATCTTACTTATTTATTTTAAAAATTATTTTAATATTTTTAATTAGGAGCAATTACCTTTTTCAACTAAAACATGTTACTCTTTCTATTTATCCTCGCTAAAACCCCTCCCTTTTCCAAAAATATCACGGGCAAACCGTTACTTATTTATTTTAAAATCTATTTAAATACTTTTAATTTTTTTAAAAAAATTAAACACACCTACTTATTTTTTTTAACAAATACAATTAATAAAATATTAAAACGTAAATAATAAAAATAATAATTATCAAAAATAATATGTGCATCGCACGTGTTTTAAACTAGTTCTAATAAAATTTGTAGCATAAATTACGATTTATCTATTTATAATTCGTAAAAACTTGAATATGCATTTGAAAGAAAATGGTATATACTTTCTAATGATATAAGTTTTTAAGTTTTCTTAATTATATTTTTTACATAAATTTCGGTCAAAATTCGATCAATTTGACCACATAAAATCAAAACATGAGTATTGTTTAAGTTACTCCACATGTCATGCCACATGTATACAGATTATTCCCAATCAGTCTGGGGCTACCGGATGAGACAAAATGTACGGGGGTTACCGGATGAAAAATCGGCATTAACACTACTTTGAAATGATTTATGAGTTTGAGACGCTAAAATGAAATTTTTGAAGATACAGACACCATATTGTCAAAATAACTCAAGTTCAGACACCAAATTTGCCTTTTTACCCAATGTAAACCTGTATGTTTATAGTTATTCCTAGTAAAATTAAAATAGAACATGTAGTTCATGATTCATCATCATGTTATGTACAACCACGACATTTTTTTTATTTTAATTAATGATTTACAGGTAAAAGAGCTACAACTTAATTATTAAACAGGCAGGCGATCGAGACAGGTACTTGTTTTTGTTTAATTTGAAGATCAGTGGTTGATGAAATTATGTCATATACTCCCAACGACATGAAGGAGTAAATGAAGAAACAAATTAAATTGAACAATCAGAGCATACAAACCTGTTATTAGCATATTCATAAAGACGGCCACGGCTAGAGAAGACAATGAGAGCAACTTCAGCATCACAAAGCACCGATAACTCATATGCTTTCTTAAGCAAACCGTTACGACGTTTACAGAAAGTAACCTGTCGATTTGTTGTCTTCTCGATCCGCTTTATCTCCATCTTACCCTTCCCTGCAGCTGCTTCCTCTTCCTGCTGTTGCTGTTTTGTTGTTTGATTGTTGAAGCTTTCAGGTCCTTCTTGATAGTCCATAGCTAAATCTGCAAAACCAATTAGATCAAATAATAAAGACTATGGCTCATTTTAGCCAACTTAAAGAAGATTGTCATGTATAAATTAACCATATGGAAAATAAGAGAAACATGAAATATATCTATATATGCATGTTATTAGGGTTGCGTGCACTAACCCGGTATCGAAAGATGCGAGAAATGTATGTATGTATGGCTTAGTGGGAGAGGGGATCAGATGATGAGGAATAGAAAACAAGAATGATGTTGAAACTGATTAATGTGGCAGCTCTTTGTCGAAACATACTCTATCATAGTAATAATTACCACATTGTGGTTTATAGCTGTCTCTTCCTCTCTGCCTAGTCTCTATCCTCTGCACAGGAGATTTGCACACAAAATACAAGTTTGTTGGTTTTGCTGGCGGATATTTAAGCATACAAGAGTAAATTATAGAGTGATGATCCAATTTTATAATATTTTTTAAAAAAAATATTTAAATTTTCAAGTTCGTAAATTAATGATCATGTTTTATTTTTGTTTTTTAAAAAAATGATTTCGCTAATTTGTGAACACGAAAATGAGTCACTTTTTAAAAATTAGAATCAAAATCTGACTATTCTTTTAAACAAAAATTTAATGGAAGCCATATTTTTTAAAACTCTACAACTAAAACCGGCCACTAAACTAATCCTATATATGCGCATAAAATTCGTTAAAAAACATAATAATAATTTATATATGCTCAACAAAATAGTATTCATGACATTCAAAAGTGCCTACTTTCGCTTTAGTTACCGACATACTAACCCCTTTAAAATTTTAACATTACCAAAAATACTGAACTTTTTTTTTTGCCACGAAAAATACTGAACTTATTTGTACTATATTTTAAAAATATTTGCGAAAATAAAATTTGCAATCAAAAGTAACCATATTCAACTTTTTTTTTACAATTTGCAAAAACAATTTTTTTTACATTTTTCTGAAAAATTATTGAAGTTGTTTTTTGTTACATTTGAGATTGCATTTACAGTTGTAAAGGTGTATTTTTGCAAAAAAAATTCTGAAAAATCATATTTCTGCAAAAAATAAAATAAATTAAAATAATGTATTTTTATTAAAAATTAAAATAAATCATATTTTGCAGAAAATATCTTATATTTATTCTTTCTTTCCTCTTATAAACAATCACCGGAATATATATTTTCAATAGCTTCACCTTCATCCCCTGTTGCCCAGTAATGATCGCTCAATTCAATCAACGGATGATCTCTTTACCATGTCAACAATCGTCTATATTATAATCGGGTTAAATATTAAGTACACGACTGATTACGTCCAAATATATCAAGTGGGCCACCTTTTGCAATTTTGGCTCATGTTACTCATTGAATTCTTGTTTTTGTTCAAAACGTTAGAGTCAACTATTTTTCTGGTCAAACAAAACGGTTTCCATTCATAGCTTCGTTATCTTAAAGTTGACGATGACATGGTGACTCGTGGATGATGACTAGTTTGATGAGTTGGACAACTTAAATTCAATAAAAAATTAAAATGTAAAGCCCTAATATATCCACAATCTTACACTACTAGAAAACAGTCAATAGACATCGGCTAAAAACCGATGTCTGGCAACTTTTCAACCGATGTCTTTGTCGGTGTAGAGAAAGGTCCATGTCTTTGACATCGGTTTTAAGCCGATGTCTAAAGTACCTTTTGACATCGTTTCTCGACAACCAACTGATGTCTAAGACTCTATAGACATCAGTCTGAAACTGTTGTCTAAGACTCTATAGACATCATTCTTTAACTGATGTCTAAGACTACTTATGACATCAGTCAAAAATTGATGTCTAAAATACTACAAGACAACTCTTGTGTATGATCTTTAACATCAGTTCTACAATGAAAAAAAAAAGAAAAAACGATGTTACTGTGTTTCAATTACACCAGTTTATTTATTTCAGTTCCTTTAACTGATGTATAATTAAACAACAATATCAACCAAATCAATACCATAAAACCTTGCCAAAACCAAGAACAAACCTATAATGGCCGCATAAAATAACAAAAAACATTCAACAAAAATAAAGGCACATCGGCCAAAACATTTCATCTCACAATTCCTTGCATACCATTTGGCATACATATCAACACAAAAATCATCCACTTTCCACATTCTACATATCATCCACCTTAGACTAGGCTAGAAAACCAACAAAAAGGAACCAAATTGTTTAGGTTGATCGAACAAAATGAACCAAATTGTTTAGGTTGTTCGCTAAAGAAGTCCGTTGCTGCTTGAAGCTCTGCCACACTGCAGATCTTTGTGCCTATTGGGATTCTGCTCTTCCTAGAGAAACTTCTTCGAGATATTCTCATAGTTCTGGTTCGAAGAGGTCGCAAATACTTTGGATTAATCAGAGGAGGAGAACTAATAGTTGATACTTCTGAGCTATCCTCTGGAGTAGTGGAAGAGAACTCTTGAACCAGCAGAAACAATTAGTCAGATTAGTATTATGCTATTGTAGCCCTTCAGAATAAGAAAGACCAGAAGAAAAATTTAATGTCACCTATGGCTGTACTGACTGGAAGAGACTGCCACGAGCTATGATTGCCCTCCAAGTGTCTCAGCCTTCTTCCCCTATGTTGAATACGGTCCACAGCAAAGAAAACAGATAAATCAATGATGAGTATACCTGTAAAAGAAGAGAAATTGAACTAAAGATCATGCTTGTTACCGTAGGTTCTCAATAGATTCAAACATCTCTGGAATGACACCGCTAGAGTGGTTATCTTGGATATCCCTGGAGAAAAATATAGTGAGTTCACAGAAGAGACATTTGAAACACATTCAATTAATAGGTATAAGAAGCTTTCACAGATAAATAGTACAAATCAGAGAGTGGGAGGTTAGACAGAAAGGTAACTGATCCAGTAAATCCATTGCTTTCTAAGAACCTGTAGACCAGTTTGATTTTTTTTTTAAAATCAGGGACTATATATTTTGAATACATGTCATTACTTAAGAGATTCCCGTATAGAAGACAGAACTGCACACACTATGTTTTCACTTTCCATAAATATACTAAGTATAAACGGACAATGGACTCACAGATGCCGAAAATGTTTTATGTTTGTCAAGGAGTACGTCATGTTCTGGCTGAAATTGTTGTCAGCCAAGTTTCTGAAATGGAAGTCAAGGGAGAGGAAAAATATACTAAGTACTGAAACTATGTAGATGCATAACGTGATCGTTAAGGAGATGACTTACAACATATCAACATCTACATCATAACCAGCTTCATGAATCTGGTCCTTTACCTGTTTCTAGTGCTGATTTCATCTGACCATACTGCAAGACCTGAAAGCCAACCTTCAATGGCTTCTCCTCCACAGGATTTGCCTGTATTAACTTCTGCTTGATAGGAGATCTTGCCTGAGTAGGAAAACAAGATCAGCTACATATTATACTAACTGACATACCAAAATGATCTACACCTCACCAATGTTTCTGAAGTAGACTTCAGGAGCAGGAAGATATCGGACCCAGGTTTCAATACCCTTAAAAACTCGTCAAGTTTTTTGGCAGCAAGGGAATCAAATGACTCAGAGACACAAACAATCATATCAACTGCATCCATTGACAGAGAACCTACAGTTGTCGAATTTATACATTATTAAAGAATCACAACATACAAATATGAAACTAAAACTAGTTCGTCAATTTCTCTGTGTACCACATGTATTATAATTCTTAGAATAAGATAAATTCATATGTAGATCACTTTTTTTGTTGTAAGCATCAATGTTTATTGACAACAGAGGACACTAATGAATGACTAATAGAGTATTACAAAATTCCCCAATTTTACCCAAGAAACGAAAGGCTGGAATACTAAAATTTCTGCAAAAGAACTTTTACTGTTAAAAGACGATTTTAATGTATCCATGAATCACCCAAGTGTTCATCAATGTTTGCAATATAAAATTGAATGGTATGAGATTACATATGGGTAGCTACGTGTTCAAGATTTACCAAATTCAGTCAGTAGTATTAACTATCAAGAAGTCTCTTCAAAATCGTGTCTGTACTTGTAAGCTTAAAATGTACACTAAAGGGTTCAGAGAAAAAAGAATCTTTCCTAAAAATGGTAATTTTTTTCAAATTTAAGGTAATAATAAGCAGTATATTTTCGCATATATTTACTATAAACCCACCTAATATCTTCTACTCTGGAAAAAAGACTTTATTACTTATATCATACAATACTAGGGAATTGGATTTAGAACACTGGTTATGACAGAGTCAGAGTTCATCAAAGGAAAATAATCTAATTACTATTGATAAGTCATCTAATGTCTCCAAGTATGGCAAAACAAGATATGTATAATACAATTAGCCGCTTCTAAGCACATAAACATGCAGAGTCCGAAGATAAACACCATCCAAATGATCTCTTTTTGGTAATTCATAAATCATCTATTACCTGAACTAAAAAGATCACATCCTTCTAAAGGATGAAAATATTTTGTGATGCTTAATGATTGAAACCAGAAGCAAGTTCTTAAAGATACTTATTATGACTATGAAAGGAAAACAGCGAGGCAACAAAATATCTAAAACTCACGTTGAACAGCTGAAGGACACCACAATGCAATGCTCAACGAAAATTTATACTAACAATTTGTTATTCACATTCCCTATATTTTTATACAATATATAAATAAACATGAAGCTTCAATTATTTCAATTCTTTCTGAATTTGAAATAGTAATGCTATTTTCAGAAACTCGAAAACTTGTACCTACGACACAAACACAGAAACTCACATAAATACATGTAATTAAAAACACAAAAACTAGACTGTAATTTAGTAGTACACTATCCAAACATCATGGAAAACCTAGCTTTAACTGAAATTATAGAAACATGGCTCCAACTAAAATCGATATGCACCCTAATTTCCGCATCGATATGCACTGAAAAGGTATATTACTCATAGTGAATGACAATAACATCTCCATTCACCTTGAGAAGAACTACATAATCTTTGAGGACCTCAGTATTGTCACGATCCACTGGCACATTCTGCAAATAATTTTTGCATAGACTAGTTAAATGGTAACAGTCTATTTCTGAAATTACCAACATTAATATAAATGAGGCCAGCATAATGTTCTGTTTTACTCTTAGCTTTAAAGAAATACAATGCCAAAATCGGAAATGAAATAAGTAGCCTTCTCAAGTCTTACACAATTAATCTAGAACTTCAAAGAATACTGAAAGTATAAACCAATACATAACTCTGCCACATTGGCTTATAAGTTACATGTGGTTGATCAATGATACAAACAAGTAAAAAAACAAAACCTGCAAGGAATTTGAGAGAGTTGCTACAGATGAACTGATACAAGTCCTGTAAATAGATGATCAAGTGATTCATCAATGTCCACTCATAAATCAATCAGTGGCCATATTTTATTATTTAGAACTTTATCATGACTGATTAATTAAATGCATACCTTCCGATAATGAAAACGAATTAACAAAGCTTTACATTCATTACTTAAGAAAATGACGGATAACTTGATGAATAATTCAGTGTAGTCATATAGAACATCAAAATTATACTTACGAAAGTATATTTCCGTGACAACACTCTTTAGCAGTGAACTATGACAACGACCAACAGAGTGCTTCCCATTCACAACTCTAATCAAACACATGGTAGGCATCAACAAAAACACATAAAATTTCAAGAAAATTACAAACCTGAAAATCTGTTGAATGATTTTCACTATGCCAAGATCTTCTAACACACTCATAAGGTTTAGGACGAGGTCTAGGCATCTAATTAATTGGTAATTTGTCAAAATCACCAATTAATATGTTCAAAAAAACTGAAATCAAACAACAAAAATAAAATTTCAAAGTAAATTTGAAATACACTTACAAATTAGATCCTGATTCGTGTTATAGGGCTCGATTAGAACTTGTATAGGCTTTGAGAGTATTGTCTTCTAGAGAATCGAAAAATCAATTGCTCAAATTAGGGTTGCATGAAATGTCTTGCTAGGACAATGAATGTGAATGTATGTGATTGAGAGAGACGGAAGAAAGAGCAGTGAGAGACTGGAGAGAGACAAACAGAAGAGAAAGGGGTTCTTCAGTTCGAGAGAGAGAGAGAGGTGAGGTCGAGAGAGGGGGGTGTTTTTTCAGTTTAATTAGTTTTTGTTTCAATTAAATTTTTACTATTGTATGATTTAGAGGAGAGGGGTACAACAGCTCAAAAAAAACGGGGGAAGAAAAATTGGCAAAGAGGGGGAAATTGTAGAGGGAAACATTTAGTATAAGGGGGAAGTATTAGCGGGCGCTTAAATTTTTTTAAAGACAACGTTATTACATCGGTTCGGGTATAATCTGATGTTATAACAATACAAAGACATCAGTTATTTAGAAACTGATGTTAATTATGATCTTTTACATCGGTGGCCCCAACAACCGATGTTATATGGGCGATGTCTATTGACCTTTTTCTAGTAGTGTTATGTCAAAATTTTGTTGAATGAATCATAAGGCTTTCAGATTTCATCATCTCCAGATACTATGATTTCAATGGATTGGAGTAATATTTAAAAATCAATGATTAATTGAAAAAACCCATATGAACCCTAGTTTTGAAAACTCTCACAATCAGTCAATTGAATGCGTTTGTGTTAAATCGAACATAGTGTTTTTTAATTTTTTTCATCTTAGATGACATAACTACAAAAAATTGAAGTAATTTTCAAAAATTGATAAGAAATTGAAGATTAAGGAATGAACCCTAACTTTGTATGATATAATATATACTAATGATGTATATCTATATACTTACTTACACGTCATTGCTGATAAATGGTCATATCAAAATATTGATCGTTAAAAAAAAGTTGACCCTAACGTTTTGAACAAAAATAATAAATCAATGAGTAATTTGAGTCAAAATTGCAAAGAGTGACCCACTTGATATATTTGGATGCAGTCAGTCATGTTCTTGATATTTAACCCTATTATAATCTCTACCAACAACTTATGTCGTTTCATCACCTTCAAGCACGGTAACAAATGGTATTTTCGCTAGAGTGACATCTCATTTGACCTCACGTACTTACAATTTTTCTTCCTTTTCTCAAGTTACGACTCAAGTGGTTCAAACTTTAATGTTCAAACTTTTCCTCTTATTGCCAGGGATGATCTTGCCTATATGTGAACAAGACTCGCGTTTAGGGTCCAACATTTAAAGATCCCAAAATTTCAAAATCTCTTACATAGAAATTTATAAAATTAGAGAATGCATGTGTAGATTTTGGTTCCATAAACGATTTCGACAAAGGTCCTGTGAAACTCACTCACGGCCCTACTTATTACACATGGCCATATTACCTTCTCTCTACCCCTCCATCTCTCGGGTAGTGCCTAATATGATCAAAAATCATACGTTTGTCAAAATAAAGTATCTTGATTCATTGAAATATATTCTATCAAGAATCTAGACACTAGGATGCTCGTTTTAAGGTGTGCAACAAGAGAGAAGACTAATTTCTCTTCCACAGCTCCACTCATCTTCTTCTCATCATCAATCGCTTCCATCATAAATCACTTCCATCCACCTACACGGTTGTTCATACCAGTACAACAACATGACATAATTGCCTAGGTCATTTTGGACCACAAATCCAACAATCACTACACCAAAAACGGTATTTTCCTGCCATATAAATCTTACCAAAAAAATTTGGTAGGAATTGACCCCCTATTTCCTACCGACGAAGAATATGGTAGGGAATGGTGCGTGTGGGGCCCAATTTCTGTAAAGGCCAGCACCAAATCCTACCGATTATCGGTAGGAAATTAAAACCTACCAACATCGATAGGTTTTGCTTGTATTTTCACAAAGATACGACCCCATCATCCTAATCATCAGCCCTGTCATAGTTTAAAGTTATAAACAATTTTTTTAAAATAAGAAATATTTTCATTCTTCCATGGTCATTTCCTATCATATATGGTAGGAAAGTAAAACCTACTAAATCTGGTAGGTTTTATTCGTGATGGTAACCCACCATCCACATAATCAGTCCTATCATATTTTAAAGTAATAAACAACTTTTTTTAAATAAGAAATATTTTCATTCTACCAGGGTCATTTCCTACCATATATGGTAGGAAAGTAAAACCTACTAATAGGATTGTAAATGAGCCGATACGTTCGCTATAACGGCTCGGTGTTCGATTCGAGAAAAGGTCGGTTCGGGTTCAGTTTGATTCACAAACGAGTTGATCTTGAGATGATTTTAAGGATCGATTTATAAACGAGCCGAACTTGATCACGCTAAAATTCGACTCGATAGTTCGCGAACAAGTTCGATTGATGTGTTCGTGAACATAATTCGTGAACAAAGTTCACGAACAAGCTCGTAAATAAGTTCGATATTTGAGCTCGTTAACATGGTCGATATACAAGTTCATTAGTAGTTCATAAACAAATTCGATAAATAATATCATAAATATAATATATGTTCGATTGTTAGAAATTAGAATATACTCGAATTTTTTTATTAATTATACTCCATTAATTAGAATATTTATATCTTATGCTAGATATTCTAATTGTTATAATGTAAATATGATTAATATTTTTTAATAATAATAATTATTATATCCCTATTATATCCTAGATATAATTGGTATAACATATCTTAAGTTTATTTCTATCAAACAGTTATATCCGTATTATATCCTAGATTACCTTGAATGATGATTTATTATAATTTCTAATGCTGAAACATAAACTTTTATATTAAGTTTCAATTCTTTTAATCTTTTAATATTTGATTTTTGTATACAAAAATAGCAAATAAGCTCATGATTTACTTGTAAGTGAGTTCGTGAGCATAAGCTCGCGAGCAATATTTAAAATTTATTCGCGAGCACAATTTCATGAACAAGCTTGTGGACAAGGTTAATGAGTTGTTCGTGAGCAAAAACTCGTGAGAAAGTTCATGAGACATGTTCAGGAGTTGTCCGTGAACCGTTCGCGAACAACATTTTTTCTTAATGAACCAAGCTCAAACATAATTTTTAGCTCGATCCAAGCTCGAGCTCGAGTTCGATACTTTTTTAACAAACGATACATGATCATTCTAGAGTTTGGCTCGGCTCATTTACACCCCTACCTACTAAATCTGGTAGGTTTTATTCGTGATGGTACCCCACCATCCACATCATCAACCCTATCATATTTTAAAGTAATAAATAAATTTTTTAAAATTAGAAATATTTTCATTCTGCCATGGTCATTTTTTATCATATATGGTACGAAATCAAAACCTACCAAATCTGGTAGGTTTTATTTGTGATGGTACCCCGACCATGCACATCATCAGCCCTATTATATTTTAAAGTAATAAATATTTTTTTTAAATAAGAAATATTTTCATTCTGTCATGGTAATTTCCTACCATATATGGTATGAAAGTAATACCTACCACATATGGTAGGTTTTATTTGCGATGGTACCCCACCATCTACGTCATTAGCTTTGTCACTTTTCAAACAACAAATACGATGTTTTTATGAGTGTATTTCGTCAAAACATTTTCATTATATATATATATATATATATATATATATATATATATTAAATACTTTCAACATTATTTCGGTGAAGAATGTATATTTTTAAATATATTTATAAGTTTTTGTGTTTCTCATGAAAAATATAGTATTATCATTTATATTTATAAAATAATATTTTTCATAGAATATATAAAACGCACAGCTGGCTCAGTGGTTAGGCACTTGTTTGTTGTCGTAGAGGGTAGGGGTTTGAATCCTTCCAACTCAATTTTTTTGGCAATTTTCGCCAAAAATTTAACGAAAAATTGAATTTTCGTACGGTTCGATCGTCAAAAAAATTATTTAAAAAAATTATTATGTTCACTCGAGATGAGACTTGTCAGAATGAGTAGTACTTTTGGTAGTTGACTATCAAAATATCATACAAGATAAATTTGAAATTTATTGTTAGAAATGAATACCACTAGAAACTAGAGGGAGGGGGGGTGAATGGATAGTTTGATGTTTTTCGATTCTTGAAACACAAGATAAAATGTATATGATTATGCTATGTAATATGCGGAATATAAATAACACACACAATCACTTTAATCTACTTTGTATTGAGTAAATTAAATACTACAGCTTTCCGGAAATTCACAACAGAATTTCTGGCTTCTAAACAAGAACATTTTGTAACTTGTTTTTGCTTACAGAGAAAAGAGTGCTTTTGATGAAACTATGTGTATCTCTCTTACAGCTTTTAGTGGTGTGTGCTCGATATATATTCACCTATACAAACTAGGCACACTTACACAGTTAACCCTAACTGAAAGTCCAACTTGTCCTGCCATAATAGGTTAACTGTGTCAGGAATGACCACCTGCTTTTCGAAGTCTTTCCCGTTTCTGTAGCTACTTGCCTCTTATCTTTCTCTCCAAGTTTAGCTATAGATTTGCCATCTGTTCTTTGGACCACCTTGCCAGAACAAATGCTTCAGTATTTGTCTCTTTTGATTCTTGATTCTTTACCTTGATTTGTCTTATTGTAAATGGCTAAGTGTTGATATCGTGAACTCCACTTCATTCCAGACTTCGCGATGTCCCTTGTGAAGACTATGCGATATGACCTTTGAGGACTTTGCGACATAGGTCATTTTAGGACTATGCGACATAAGTCATTTGAGGACTATGCGACATAAGTCATGATTTGAGGACTATGCGACATAAGTCATTTGAGGACTATGCGACATAAGTCATTTGAGGACTATGCGACATAAGTCATTTGAGGACTATGCGACATAAGTCATTTGAGGACTTCACGATCTAGGCATCTTTGACTTTGCTGACTTCAACACTTCACGACATGAGTCTTGAGGACTTCGCGACATAGTACAAAATGGACTATGCGATCCAGCACTTCTCGACATGGATATTGGTGACTTCACGACATAGCTTTATTCTGACTTTGCTATATAATGCCTTAGGCAAATTTCTGCAACTTATTTCTTCAGGGCCTTATTCATCTCTATCCTGCTGCATGAACAAATCTGAACTTCTACCAGGACAATTATTTAATGGCCTATATACATTCTAGTTTCAAGAAGTTTACTAAGCTCATTATAATTCTGAGCATACATGATCAAGCTAATGTTCATGAGAACAAGACAAGTACATAGAGAGACCTATACTATATCCCAGTGATAGAATTCACCAGGTCATGTAGTGTGACATAGTCACATAGCTTAGGCTTGTTAATGGTGGTATTCAGACATGTCTTGAGCCTAACAATCTCCCCCAAATTGTGAGTAAGACCCTTAGGCACAATTTCATGTCTGATAACAAGCCTAACTAACATAGAAAGAAACAGATATAAAGAAGATAGAAAGATGAACATAATTTGATAACAACTTGTAAACTTAGCCTTACAGAATTTCTCCTTGGGCTACATAGCTTCAGTTCTCAATTATTTCTCTAGGAAATCATCATAGACTTTCTTCTTCCTTATTTCTTCATTCTTCTTCATATCAGAGATGGCCATTAGAATTTCATCTCTTGCAATCAACTCTTCTATGAGAGGAGAGCCTTCTAAATCTTCAGTTGCTGTTCTAAGGGCACTTTCCACATATGAATTAATAAACTCCATCCTTATCTTGCTTTTTCCTCCATAATGATTTTTGTACTCCACAATATAAGGATTTTGTTTTACCCTGCATAGCCCTTTCTCCCTTATCTCCTTTGCTTTTTCTTCCATCTCAGCCATCTCTTTTTCTTTCTGACACCTCTTTTCTTCATTTAGCTTCTTTAGATTTTCTTCATAGTCAGAGTGCATCTTCATGAATCTAGCAATATCTATTTTCCAAATTCTCTCTTCCTTTTCTTCAAAGTTCAATAAGGCGTTTATTCTTTCAAGTTCATAGATTGGAAAATATTGCCAGCTGCCTTGCTTCATCTCTTTCTCCCTTCCATCAGTGTATTTGATCTCAAGATGATTGTTCTTCACTTTGACTTCAAAGATTCTTTGAGCCCTCAAAAATGCTAGGGCATCTTCATCATAGTCTTCATCCAGAGGAAGCACTTTGATCCCTACTACATTAGTGATTACCCCATTCTTCTTTGTTATCCTTTTCCTTCTGGCTACACTCTTGATCTTCAAATGTTTCACTTGAGGTAGCTTGCTGGAGCAGGGAGAATTAGTCTTCAGTGCCACATCACTTGGAAGTAGCTTCACTCCTTTTCCTTTCATCCACTGTAACACTCCACTAGCTGTGACTTTGTGGAAGTGTTTTCTTGATTTTTCCTTTGTGGCTTCAACTGTCTTCTGTGGCAAGTCAGGTTCAGAAGTCTTGGATAAAGATTTTGGAGGATCATTACTAACAGTACCCACCCTATACTTAAAGTCTTGTGTTGTGGTTAAGGCACTGCTAGCAATGTCCTTGACTTGCTGATTTCCACTCCTTGTCTTCTTGACATTTTCTCTGTTTCCTTTGGGATCCTTGTCTTCTCCAGCATCTTTTGATCTCTTAGAGGTTTTGTTCATGCTGTTGTCACTTGTTCCATCCTTATTACTCCTTGTTTGAGATCTCCTTCTATAGGTTTTCTCTTCATCATCCTCCTCATCATCTTTCTTCTTGCTCTTTTCTTTGAGAGACTCAGGAATGACTCTATGATTCAAGAAGGATTGTAAAGTGTGAATCATTTCAAGCTCTTCAGCTGTCCTAACTCCTTTCTTGGATCTCAGCATCTGCAACACCTGGTTGATTCTAGCATTGTTCTTCATTGTTAAGTCTGAGGGAATCACCAGTTGGTCAATACTGCTGTCTTGAGATAGACTTTGGAAGATTATTGTCCTTGGCTTGGAGATAACCTCAGGAAGTCTTTGATATTGGTCTATCTTCAAGTCATCATGTAGCCTCTTGTTGTTTTCCCCATGCTTTTCAATCAAATCCAGAATTATTGACAGCTCAGTAAATCTCAGTTTCTCCAGAGTTTGAAATGATAGATGCTTGCTCACCATGATAACTTCTCTTAGATGGACATCCTTGATTTTCCTTACTGCCACAGTGAAGTACTTGATGCTTTCCTTGATCTTTTTTCTGTAGACCCTTGCATCTTCTTGAGCATTGCTGTAGATGGCTTTCAGAAACTCCAGGAAGGCCTCATCATGATAGATTTTTCAATTGGCAACTTCCTGTAGCTTGGCCTCAGTAATAATTGTGGCTTTGATAGGTTTGGCACTTGAAGTAGGTTGAGGAGCTGAGATGTCCTTTGGCATGGTGGATGGATAGAAGGTGGTTGTGACTGTGCTTCTTTGACCTTGAGCATTGGTGACCTCTACAGAGGAAAGTATGATTGGCTTTATGGTTTCTTCAGTGAGTTTGCCCTTAAGCTTTTGCTGCTTGGCAGGTACTTCCCTTCTCTTTTCTAGAATGACCTCCTTTCCTTTCTCCCCCTTAGGCTTGGGATCAGACAAAAAGTCTTGAGCTTCCCCAGGAATAGGCAGGTTCATGCTTCTCATCATGGATACCATCATTTGTTGTTGGACTAGCAAGATATTTGATGTTGCATTGCTTTGGTCATCCAACTTGTCATTCAGCTTTGCCAATGAGTGAGATAGCACTTTGTTGTCAGCTTTAAGATCAGCTACCTCCCTTTCCAAGTCATCCACCTTGGAGAACAGTTGTTGAGATTTGAAAGAGTTGAGAGATTGGTCTTTGATTTTGGAGAAATCAAACTTGGAGATGTCAGAAATAGGAACCTCATCAACAAGCTTGTTCCCATACTGATTCTTCCAGAGTACTGTAAGCATAGAATTTGAGTTGATGTTGGCCTGCACCTAATTGTCTAGCTTGGTAGAAAGCTTCTTCATATTATCTGAAACCATAGCTAGGGTGCAGTCCATCTTGGTGACATTGGAGGCATTTTTCTGGACCTCCTTAAGAATGCCATCTACCTTGGGAAAGTCTGAAAGAAAACAGTTCTTGAGCTAAGAAATAGAATGAGTTGTCTCTTCCTGAATGGTGGAGATTTCTGACTGAAGACCTTTTCCAAGAAAATGCATAGCTTTAAGTTGGCTCCTGTAGACATCATTGACTGCATCATAGATTTCAGCAAGAGAGAGACCTTTGGCATTTGACCCCAAGGCTGTAAGATAGTCCTCCCTGAGAAAAGCTAGAGTCTCCTTGAGCTTTACAGTCCTTTTTCCATCCAGCCAAGCATCCACATTTCCAGCTTGCTGGGCTTCATCCACAATTTTATCTTGTTGTGCTTCAACATCCTCCTTGTGAGTGAGAAGAATAGCCTCATAGTCAGCATTTGGGAGGTTTGCAGTGAGGAGATGTTGAGCAATCCTAGAGATCTCATCAATCTGTGCCACATGAAGATCTTTTAATTCTTCTTCAGTCAATTGTGGTGGCACATAGGATGATCCTGAAGCCCTGTCATGTTGCACAGGTTTCAGCCATTCAGTAACTGTGGCCTGAGCCAAGTTAGAACTAGTGCTTGGCACTTTATGGGGAATAGTTGAGTGAGTTTCCTCCAGTCTTGGAATGATTGTAGAGTCTGATGCTGTCTCCATTGAAATGGGATGTGTTACAGCACCATCTCTATATGCCTGTGAGGGCAAATCCAAATCCATGAGAAATGGAGAGTCTGGCATAGAGTCTCCAGTAAGAACTGGTGAATCCTCTATGTTTGTGTTGGTGTCATTAGGATATGCCTTAGCATGCATTCCCTGACCAACTGAGTGGGGGTCCTGAGTGGTGAGCACAGTGTCATGCACCATATCACTTGAAATTGGCTCAATCACAGGAGTGGATTGTGATTGATCAAGAGCAAGATTGTCATTAGAATGACTCACTTGTGCAGAAGAAATGTTTATGGAAGAATCTGAGAGAGAAGTGGGGTTTAGATTGGATTTTAGAAACTCCCCCTGAGAAATAGGAGGAGTTTCAACAGTGATGTGCTCTCCACTCTGTGTCAGTTCACCCTTATTTCCACTTGGGTCAAGAGTGAGTTCTTGACCATGTGCAGACTCTTTACAGGTTGCAGTGGGGAGGCTGCTCTTTTCAATGCCAATGCCCTGTTGAGAGGCCATTGACAGTAACAGGTGTACCCCTTTTTCCACATCTGAATCCTGTTGGGAGGATTCAGTGGTAGGTTTGGATTTTGATTTCTTACTATGTCTGGTGAGAGGTGACTCAGGATTCTCACTTTCTATCTCTACTGATTCATTTATCACTTCTAGGGCTCTCTTCTTAGTCTTCTTTTTAGTAACACCAACCTTTTGGGAAGTTGGTGCACTTGGCTCCCTAACTTCTGAAGTGGTGTTTGCAGTATGGTTACTGGATGGGATGGGAAGGCTGGGGTTAGACTGTGTAGCTCCTTCAGTCTTAGCGTCCCCTGTCCAGGAAAGTTCATGGTATATTGGCTTAGCAAGTTGATATGATTCAAATGTGTCCTGCATATGCTTGGTCACACTTAGAATCACATCCACTTGATTCCTTGTGTCCAATGACCCAAATAGAATCTTGGACATGGACTTGGAATAAGCCATTTTATTTTTATCTATACCCTCAAGTTCATGTATATTAGCATCAAGATAATTTAAAATACATTGAAGGAAACGAGGATAAAAGATTTCATTACCTCTACCATGAACTGTCCTCCCTAGCCTTTGAGCCAATTCCTTGAGGATTATTGCTCCAACGTTTATCTCCTGATTGTGGGCTAGGGAATAGGCCAGCTTCACAGCAATGTGACTGATGTGGTCCCATCCTGTCTTCCTGCATAAGAACACCTTTTGGAGTGTATAAAAAAGAAACGACCACTCCCTCCTGACATGCTTCTTGTTCAACTTTGCCATGTCAATTTCATCTGCACACTTGATGAAATCCAAGAAAGCAACCATCTCACCATCACTAGCTTCAGTATCATGACCCTCAACCTTGAACCCCAGGGCCTCGTTAATCTCCTTCTCCCCAAACTGGAAGGACTTGACCCCAATTGTGCAACTCACTTCCTGAAACGAAGTCACATCCTCCTTTGCCATTGTTGCAACCAACGCTGTTCTCCAGAACCCTTCCAATACATTGACATACATAGTGGGGTTAAGGGTCAAGGCTTGGCGGAGGTAGGAGGTGTTTAAGAACCGTACAAAACACTTGTACCTTGGGTTTGCCTCCGCCTCTGAGGATATTGAGAGTAGGTTTGTTTCTTTGGGAATGGTTAAAGGAATTGAGGATGATGCTGCTTGAGATTTGGGTGCCATTTCAAGATTGAGAGTGAAGAAGAGAGTAGAAAATTTGAGTTTAGGTTTGAGAATTGAGAGTAGAAGACAAGATGAAAAGTTGTGAACGGTTAGAAAAGAGTATTTATTTGATAGAGACACTGTGATATGGAGTTATGAAGATGTACAGACTAATTGTATGTCGCGAAGTCTCAAAATGGCCTGTACCGCAAAGTCTTGCAAAGTATATCGCAGAGTCCTGAATTGAACTATGTCGCAAAGTCTTGAGGATCGAAGAATTTGGATGACTTTGCGATATAGTGAAAATACCTTGTCTAAAACTCTCTTCTTGAAATTTTAAGTATTTTGTCAGACTTAAATCAAAAATTGAAATAAAATATATTTAAATCAAAATTCTGTCAAATATGAAGACTTGTCGATATAGGTATTCTAAGTCGCGAAGTCATAAAATGAACTATGTCGCAAACTCATGAAATGAACTATATCGCAAAGTCTCACAATTTTAACAGTTTGCGATATAAGTCTGTTTGATTTGAACTAAGTCGTGAACTCTCAAGATCACCTATGTAGAGATATCTTAAAAGATCATAACTTCTCAGAAAAGTATGATTTGAAAAATATGCAGTAAAATACTGAAATATTTATAAATCATATCTCGGCTAATTTTCACTCCATATAAATAGAGCATTTAAATAAAGTGAAAATTTACTGCTGCAACAATTATGTTAGGCCGAATACACAATATATAATCAATATAAGTATGATAATAACAATTGAGAACACTGTTTATGAATCAACAACTGAATTATATAAATAACTCTTCTCTCAGTGATGTTAAAGAATCACAGAGAGCTGCTAGGTTACAAGAATAATGTATTCAGTATTCGCATCCCTTTTAGGGTTAACCTATCTGTGTTTATATAATACACAGTTACATAATCAATCTATAATTGATATCCTATAAATCAGCTATACAATTTATATCAATCTAGGATTGCTTCTGTCTTCTGTTCCATTTATTTAGCCATCTCAATATATTCTGCTTATTTCCATCTTCAGAATATATTGCTTCTAGAATCTTCAATTAAGCACCGACAGCTAAACCAAACATTCACCCCGTCAGACTTTAATAAACTCTGACTGTCTTTCGGTAAACTCTGATGAGTACATGGTACTTAAACACTGATGAACAAACGTCAGCAATTATATCTAACAATCTCCCCCAACTTGTGCATAATAAAAATGTACAAGTTAATAGATAATTGATGATGTCAAAACATATAACAAATGCAGTGTTTAAAATATATCAGATTTTAACTTTAACTTAGAACAGAAAACTTTAAAAACTTACAGTCAGACTTTACTTAATCTCTTCAATATCAGGCACTGTCCTGAGATAGTCAATGAGTAGCCTCCTTTCAGCTTTTTCTAGCTCTTCCACCATGACTTCTTTCAATTCCTTAAGCTCTGGATCACTTTCTCCAGTCTTGTAGATAGCAGCTCTCAGAGAATAAATGTTGTTCTTCCTCATTTCATTCCCTAGCCGAATAAAGTAAGATTTATCTGACTCTAGATTGAATTCTAAAACCTTTATACCCAGTGTTGTCTTGAACTTGGCACTGTTTCTCTTCATTTCAACAATATTTCCATAAGCATCTCTGTACTTAGGAATATATGCACTTGAAACACCTCTGTTAATCCCAAATGACCTAACAGAATTGTAGAAGGGGGGGGTTGAATACAATTTTGATATTTCTTTAACTTGAAAATACTTTATAAAATTAAACTGAACTGAATAAATAAAAACACAAGATATAAATAATTCAGTTGGATTGTTTGATGATCCAACTGAAGTGTTTTTATTGCGGAAATAATCTGTGATACAAATGTACACAGCTGCTCAGTTACAAGGTTGTAGAGAAGAAAAATGCTCTCAAAAATAGCTAATACAAACTCTTTGTTTTTCTTCACACAAATAAAGTAACTGCTACACTTGGTTATATAAACCCAAGTTTACAACCCTATTTTTGGCTACACTAATAGTACAATGAGTAACCGCCAATAGTTTGCTTTTCATCCCTTTGTCCAGTGGTCCTTGGAGATCCTTGCTTTTGTCTTCATGCTTATTATGATCACTCCCAAGAGCCCAATTGGAAACTGGGATGTTTCCTTATTCCCCATGTCCATTTTAATGGTTTCCAATGCAAAGTACACTTCCACATCTCCTTTTTGATCTGTCAGGAACCTGTCACTATCACTTTGTCAATTGTATAGAAAAGCAATAATGATTCGTTGATGGCATAGAGATGTGTTTCGTTGATAGCTTTATTCTTTGTTTCGTTGATGAGCTTCCTTGTTTCGTTGATAGAGTAATCTTCATTCCGTTGACATGTCTTCACTTAGGCAAAATTACAAGGCACTAAATATTTACAATTAACCAACCTATTTTGCCTATCTAACCATTTAGTCAACATGACTTAGAAAACCTATCTAGTACTCAACAAACTGCATATCAACCTATGAAGTAATGTACAGTGCAATTGCTACATCACTCATTTCGTTGATGAGCTTCCTGTCAACGAAACACTGCAAAGCATGCTATTTCGTTGACAGTTACAAAATAACTTAATACAAAATCTACTAAGTGTTTTTATAATTATCATCAAGAACAACATATTCCTAACAATCTCCCCCAATTTATGACTGATAGAATAACAGCCATAAATCAAGAGCCTTGATGATAACAAAAACACTCAGGCATATTACACATGATAAAAGTAAAAGTTGTATTGAGCTTCATAAAGTTTTTAGAAATAATGCAAGACTTACAAAACTAATGCCCAAATGTGCTCCTCCAGACTGAGCAAATAATTCATCTTTGTCTTCTTTGGGGCATAGTCTTCTTCCCTCTCCTAGAGTTGTTCTCCTCAATCTGGACCTGTAGCCTTCTGTAAAAGATCTTCTCTTCTTCATCTTGATCACCAAGCTTGGATTGCATAAACCTTAGAGTTTGATTAGATGCCTTGTCCAGCTGGTCTTCCATCCTGAAGAACCTTCTGCAGTTGTCCTTGTCCTTGAATTCCATCATCCAGAAAGGTTGAAGATGGATCTTCTTTCCTGTTGAGGGCACTCTTAGCATCCTGGGAAGAGCCTCAGGCTTGTTCCAGCTAGCCTTTATTTGACATATTCTGGAGACCACCTCAGACTTGGCTGTTTTGGTGAAGCCAAAGTCTTTCTTCAAGCATCTAAACACTGTGAGTAGTGTTTGGTAGTCTTCTCCTAGAATTCTGTAGAGAGGCCAAATTTGTTCTCTACCACCCTTGTATGTGAAAACCAATCTTTCAGGTAGCTTCTGAGAAGCTGCAATGCCCCTTACTTCCACCAGGTTGTCTAACTCAAGATGCAAGCTGGATTCTTCCCTGATGTCAGCAATGTACATGCAGTCCTCTGGATTTGAAGGGGGTTTTTGAGGTTGTGGCTTTCTCACAAATACTGGCTTTGTCTTGGCAGCCCTTTGCTTCAATTTCTTCTTTGGATCCATCTCAAAAAGGAATTTAGGAAAGTTAGCCTCATCAAACTCAATTGGCTCTTCCTTTGGCTCAATTGGCTGATCATGATAATTAACAAGATGTTTGGGATCACAGGCTAACTTTAAAGATGGATCAGGAATTGTTGGAGGTACAGAAGAGTCTGATGCAATACTCTGAGAGTCATCATTTTCAAAGGTTATGTTTCTTCTAGCCCTTGCCTTTGGTTGCCTTGTACTCTTCTTTTCACTCCTTTCCTTTTGGGCTTTTTCTTCTTGCTGTCTTTCTTCTTCATCTAGAGCTTGAGCTACTGCAAGAGCTTGCATAGCTGCTCTTTCTGATTCCTCAGCCTTGGCTTCAGCAAAGTTTGGATGACCAGCCCAAACACAGATTTGTTGTCCATTCCTATAGACAATTGCCATTTGCTTCCTTATCTCATGATTATTACTTTCCTTGCTTTTTGTGATGAGAAGTCCAAGTAGTTTGAGCTCATCTGGATAAGGTGCAGGATAGAAAGTCCTTGCTATGTTTTTGCCTTTTGGTTTAGCAGGAGACTTGGGAGATAAGCTTCTTTGTAATGTAACTTCTTCCACATCCCTAATGCATGAAGTTTGTCCTTTCTCCTTTCTTGGTCCTTGAATGACTCCATGTAGAAGGGGCTCTATAGCATAAGAGCTCTTGAACTGTGGCTCCACTTGTGCAGTCACCATTGCATTTGTTGATGGCTGATCTGTCTTTGAAGATTCAGTAATTTTCTTGAACCTTGCTTCTATGTTGGACCAATGATCTTTGATCTGTGCTGCAAGTTGTATCCTCATAGAAGCTTCCTGGATCAAGTCAATGCCATCCTTATTCTTCTTTCCAAACTCCCCCATTGCTAGTGGCTCCTGTGGCAATGTGATGGTTGGGACCAGCACCTTTGTGATTTGAATGGTTAGCTCCTGAGATTTCTCCCCCTTTTTGTTATCATCAAGAGAGACAACTGGGAGTCCTTGAGCTGCCACTAGCTGGGCCAAAAGTTGAGTCTGCTTCTCCTGCTCCTTTTGCATTTGAGATAAAGTAGCTTCCACCTTGTCCACTCTAGAAGAGAGAGTCTTCAAGGAGGTAGCCACTTCAGGTTCCTTAGAGAAAAACCTGTTCATTTTGGACATAGTGAGAAGAGGGAGCTTTTCATCCATCATCCTGTAGTTAGCATCCCTGAAATTGCTAATAGAGTCCTTGATTTCTGTAGCCTCAATCCTTGTCTGCATCATTTGTAGCCTTTGAATTTCCAGAGAATCCATGATGGCCTTGTAGAATTTCTTGTCCCTTGCATTTGCAGACTCATGAGCTAAGTAGGCTTCATTGTACTGCCTGGAGATAGCAGCATCTAGAGTGGCTCTACCATGCATACCTTGAGAAAGCCAGCCTGGTGTAGGAGGCACCACAGAAGTCCCAGTCTGTGAAGTGGTGGCCACCTGTAGATTATCACCATAGCTGTCCTCAGCATCAGAAAACTCAAATTCTCCACTTGCTGCAGCTCCTGAAGGTAGATTGGTCAGGGCATCCTTTGCTCTTTGCATTGATGCAGTTGTATGAATTAGATTTAGTGACCTTTCTGCCTCCACATTGCCCTGCTGAGCCATAATTTGATAGGCTGGCACAGGATGAGTAAAGGTCTCAGGATCCAGGGAAATACTATCCAGAGTTTGTTGATAATGCTCTTGGAAAGTAAGTTCCCTTTCTCCCTCACTGACCTCCATTAACTCACTTGCAATGGCTGCTTCCATCCTTATTTCTCCTGTAGTCCCTTCTCTCTCTCCACTCTGTTCTTGCATCATGGGCTCCCCATGGCTCACACCTCTCACACCCTCACCTTCACCTTCTAAGGTGGAACTCTCAATCTCTCCTTTTGCCTGGCTGGAAGAAATAGCCAGCCTCTCACTCACATTCTCTCCTTTTGCCTGGCTGCAAGCCAGCCTCTCAGTTTCACTCCCTCTCAGTCCTAGAAGTGTCTCAACTACCACTAGATCATCTGCACTAGTTGTGGGAACAACTTGATTTTCAATTAAAGGTGCAGAGTGAACTATCAACGGAATGGTAGTTTGAACTGTCAACGGTATGGATACCGTTGATGGAGAAACACTTGTCAACGAAATAGACTGTTTCGTTGATGAAGTCAAGAAAGCACTTTGAGAATGAGAAATTACAGTAGAGTCTGTGGTGATTGATTTTAAAGAATGGTCCACAGATCCCCTTGCAACTTCAGGAAAAATTGGTTGATGGCCCAACAAATCACTTAACAAGTGATGGCCACCAGCTTCAGAGTGGGGCTTCTCCAAGATTAGAGTTGGAGAATCAGGAATAGATGTATGGATCATGTCCACATCTAAAGATTGAGTTGGTGAATTGGATGGAGATAATTCAAGATTGATGTTTAGAGAATGGGACTGTAACCCCAGAGTAAGGATAGGGGTTACATCAAACTGAATTTGAGAAACTGGAAGTGTTGCTTCCAGTGTGTGTGCACCCTGTGTACCCTTGGACTTTTGCTTCACTCTCCTTTGGTATTGGGAAAATGTAGACTTTGGGCTTGAAGTGTCCCTTACCCTCTTGGACTGTGCTCTTGGTGGAGAGCTTGTTTCAATAATCACATCCTTTTGGGAGGATGCAATTAGACTTGTGTTTAAATCCATTTTACTCATTGTGCCTTGTTGGGAAGACACAATGGGGCTTGGCTGGTACACACTGACCTGTCCTTCCTTATCCTTGGGGTTTCTTTGATGTTCACCCCTTCCCTCACCTCTTACAACTCCAGACTCACTCCCCTTAGGTTGTGTGGTAGTTTTTACAACAGGTGCCTTTTGAGAAGCACCTGAGGTTGGCTTGGAGGATTTCTTTGATTTAGGTTTTGTTGCTGGGATAGGAGCCTGTTGGGTCACAGCTACAGACTCCATAGCAACATTGGAAGGTAAAACAGTAGAGGAGTTAGCTACACTAACAGGGATAGTAGTAGTTACCTCAATGATTGGCAGATACACCACTGGAACATCACCATTGTGGTTCAGCCTGAGTATGTCTGTCAATACTCTCTTTTCTTGCACAAAGCACTCGAACCTGGCATTAGGGTTAGAGATAACTAATGGTGCTGGACTAACATGGTTAGCCAACATCATCAGAAACCTAGCATAATAGATATTTTTCTTCCTATTCGCTTTGTCACCCAACTTAGCACCAATTTCATACATAAGTTGGGTGCTAAAGTTGTGATATCTATCATTTAGAAGCATGGTTAGGAGAATTAACATAGAGTTAGTTAATGCATCAAAATTACTAATCTTTCCAGAAAAGACCTTAATGAATGCATCAGCTAAATAACTGTATTCTCTAACCAAACCTCTCCTAATTATTCTACCCAGATTATCAGTAGGCAAAGAGTAGTTTATAGAATTTAACATGGTAGTTATTTCAGTGTTAGTAGGCAAAGCATCACAGTTATTATCAGGAATATGTAAACATGCTTGCAAAACATCAGAATTAACTATGTACTCATTACCTTGAAGAGTGAATTGTAGTGTGCAGTTTGTTCCACTATACTCACATGAGGTCCAAATCTCCTCGATTATCTCATTGTAGAGTGGTGTAGAGTGAAACATTGCATAGCTCAACTTGCAATTCTTCATGAAATCCATCATTTTGAAGAACAGACTGTTCGGGTTTTCCTTGACAACAAAAGGGATGGAGTTGTTCTTCTCATAGATGAACCCTCCAGCAGACATTAGCTTGACTATGGGTGCCATTGTTGATTAAAGGAAAGCTTCGAACTGAATTGATTGATAGAGTGAAGAAGAGAGAAAAAGCCTTTGAAATTTTTGAGAACAGGTAAAAAGAAATAATAAAACTAAAATTTCTTAAATACTCCCCCAAAAATTCTCAGAAAATGAATCCAATAATAAATGTAAATTACTGGATTGGCTTAAAAATATAACCGTTACTCTTAAAGTATTACCATGATTTATACTTACAGGGGTGTATGCATAGATCGTGGTAAAAGACGTGTCACATTTCAACGGTTCAGATAAAAAGCGCTAAATCAACGAATCAGGATTGGGCGGTTAAAGTCCCGTCTTATTTCGTTGATAAAGCTGCGTTTCGTTGATATAAAAGAGCTATCAACGAAACACCCAGAAAACTGCTAAGACTGTCAACGAAATGGTGCATTCCGTTGGCATAGTAATTTTGACTTAGACAAAATTTTACCTTTTCCTGAGAAAATTTATTCACAGAAAAAACATAGCAAATTTCTGGCTGCATAATGACTTGCAAATATCTCAAATATAATTAAGAGAAATTTAGCATACCTAGCTCACTTACTAATCTTGAGAATGTTGATTCATCAAGTGGCTTGGTAAAGATGTCTGCAAGTTGTTGTTCACTTGGAACAAAATGTAACTCCACAGTACCATTCATAACATGTTCTCTAATGAAATGGTACTTGATGTCAATGTGCTTGGTTCTTGAATGCTGCACTGGATTCTCAGTAATGGCAATGGCACTAGTGTTGTCACAGAAAATAGGAATTTTCTCAACTCTTAATCCATAATCAAGTAGTTGATTTTTCATCCATAAAATCTGTGCACAACAACTTCCAGCTGCAATATACTCAGCCTCAGCTGTGGAGGTGGAAACTGAGTTTTGTTTCTTGCTGAACCATGACACAAGCTTGTTTCCTAAGAATTGACAGGTGCCTGTTGTGCTTTTCCTGTCAATTTTACATCCTGCATAATCTGCATCTGAATAACCAATTAGTTCAAAACCAGATTCTCTAGGATACCAAATGCCAAGGTTTGGTGTTCCTTTGAGATATCTGAAAATCCTTTTAATAGCAACTAAATGGGATTCCCTAGGATCAGCCTGAAATCTAGCACATAAACATGTAGCAAACATAATATCAGGTCTACTAGCTGTTAAATATAAAAGTGAGCCAACCATGCCTCTGTAACTTGAAATGTCCACAGATTTTTCCTTAGTATTCAATTCAAGTTTGGTGGCAGTAGGCATGGGTGTTTTGGCAGGAGAGCATTCCATTAAGTTAAACTTCTTCAATAAATCAAAAATATATTTTGTTTGACTAATGAAAATGCCTTCATTAACTTGCTTTACTTGAAGACCAAGAAAGTAAGTTAATTCTCCCATCATGCTCATTTCATACTTACTTTGCATAAGCTTGGCAAACTTTTGACAAAGTTTTTCATCTGTAGACCCAAAAATTATGTCATCTACATAAATTTGAACAAGTATTGTAGAGCCATTCACAATCCTATGAAAAAGGGTTTTATCTACAGTATCTCTAGTGAAGTGATTCTCAAGAAGGAACTGTGAAAGTGTGTCATACCAGGCTCTAGGTGCTTGTTTCAAACCATAGAGTGCTTTGAGGAGAAAGTACACATACTCTGGAAAATCATCATCTTCAAAACCAGGAGGTTGACTCACATACACCTCCTCTTCCAGTTCCCCATTTAGAAAAGCACTCTTAACATCCATTTGATAGACCTTGAAATTGGCATGGGCTGCATAGGCTAGGAAAATCCTTATTGCTTCTAGTCTTGCAACAGGAGCAAAGGTTTCATCATAATCGATTCCTTCTTCCTGTGAATAGCCTTTTGCAACCAATCTAGCTTTATTCCTTGTGACTATGCCATTTTCATCCATCTTGTTTCTGAACACCCATTTTGTGCCTATGACACTCCTGTCCTTAGGCTTGGGCACCAGCTTCCATACATTGTTCCTTTCAAATTGGTTTAGCTCTTCTTGCATAGCCAAAACCCAATCTGGATCTAGAAGTGCATCCTCAACTTTCTTTGGCTCATCTTGAGACAGAAAGCTGCTATATAGACATTCTTCTTGAGTTGCTCTTCTAGTTTGGACTTTTGAAGAAACATCACCTATAATGAGTTCAAAGGGATGATCTTTAGTCCATTTTCTTGAGGGAGGTAGATTTGCTCTAGACGAGGTAGCTTCATGATCATGATTGCCTTGATTGGACATTTGTCCTTGAGAAACTCCCCCTGAGTTTGTTGTCCCTAAATGATCACTTCTAGAACCATTTCTATGACTGTCAACGGTATGACCATTTTGGTTGTCAACGAAACGCTCATTTTGACTGTCAACGAAACCACCATTATGACTGTCAACGAAATGATCATTTGGTCTACTAGCAGCTATTCTTTTCAATCTTAATGCAGCAACTTCATCTTCACTGCTGCTTTCATCTGTGCTAGTTACAACAACTTTAGGCTGTTTCTCAGTAGCCTTAACATGATTCATTCGATCTCCTTCCTCATTCTCAAAAGAGAGACTTTCATGGAAACCTTCATCACAGAGACCTTGAATTTTGAGATCATCAAAAACAACATGTACAGATTCCATAACAATGTTGGTTCTGAGATTATAGACTCTGTAAGCTTTCCCTGCTGCATATCCCACAAATATTGCTTCATCTGCCTTTGCTTCAAATTTCCCCAAATGCTCAGCTTGATTTCTCAGAACAAAGCACTTGCATCCAAAGACATGAAGAAAATCTAATAGTGGCTTCTTTCTTTTGAGTAACTGATAAGGGGTCATTCCTTTGGCCTGATTAATCAAAGAAATATTCTGAGTGAAGCAAGCTGTGTTAACTGCCTCAGCCCAAAAATAAGTTGGTAACTTTGATTCATCTAGCATTGTCCTTGCAGCTTCAATAAGTGTTCTGTTTTTCCTTTCAACTACACCATTTTGCTGTGGTGTTCTTGCTGCTGAAAACTCATGCAAAATACCATTTTCTTCACAGAACACCTTCATGCTTGAATTCTTGAATTCTGTCCCATTGTCACTCCTAATCCTTCTTACTTTGAAATCAGGATGATTGCTTACCATCTTGATGTGATTGATAATGATTTCACTTGCCTCATCTTTAGAGGGCAAAAAGAAAGTCCATGTAAATCTAGAAAAATCATCAACAATCACAAGACAGTATTTCTTCTTTGAAATAGACATGACATTTACAGGGCCAAACAAATCCATATGAAGTAACTCAAGCTGATGAACAATTGATGACTCTGTCTTGCTTTTGAATGATGCCTTCTTTTGTTTCCCTTTTTGACAGGCATCACACAAACCATCCTTGGAAAACTCCACCTGTGGAATTCCTCTAGCAAGATCTTTCCTCACCAAATCATTCATAACCTTGAAATTCAGATGAGATAATTTCTTGTGCCATAGCCAACTTTCATCCTTGCTTGCTTTGCTGAAAAGACAAGTGATGGTGTCTGAACTTGTGCTACTAAAGTCAGCAATGTACACATTCCCTCTTCTGAATCCAGTCATTACCACATTGTTGTTTCCTCCTTTAGAAACAACACAGGCTTCTTTTGAAAAAGTAACTAAAAATCCTTTGTCACAGAGTTGACTGATACTAAGCAAATTGTGCTTAAGACCATCCACCAATGCAACCTCATCTATGATGACATTCTCTTTTGAAATCAAGCCATATCCCTTTGTGTAGCCTTTGCTGTCATCTCCAAAAGCAATACAAGGGCCAGCTCTTTCCTGAAACTCTGTGAGCAGGGTAGAATCACCAGTCATGTGTCTTGAACAACCACTATCCAAGTACCAAAGATTCCTTTTGTCTCCCTGCACACAATAAAACCAAATCAAGTTGATTTTGGTACCCAAGTTTCCTTGGGTCCTGTCTTGTTAGCCTTTGCATTCCCTTTTGTACCATTTTTCACTTTGGACTCAGGTTGATTCAAATCAATCTTTACCCTTGGTGTTGATTTCTGAGGGTTGCTCATATTTTCATTCATAGCATGCATAGTTGGAGGAACAATCATGTTATTCATGTTCCATGGCATTTGTGGCATGTTAAACATATTCATGTAAGGATTAGACACAAATGGCATGCTAGCATATGGATTCTGAAATTGTGCATATGGAGCAAACATGTTAGGCATAACAGGCATTGTAGGCATGGAACTGTTCATTGCAGGCTTGGGCATTTTCACATTAGCAGATTTCTTAACAGATTTGCAGTTAGTAGACAAATGACTAACACTTCCACAATTAACACATGTCTTTCTAGGAGCATATTTATCAGGTGTGTAATTGTTGTGTTTGTTAATTCCTACTTTGCCATTCCTGTTATTCTTTTTATTTCCCTTAGCCTCATTATGAACTTTCTCTACCTTGTCTTTCAATTGCTTGTTAGACAAGTGACCTACATTAGCTCTCTCAACAGGCTTCTCAACTTTCTTTGAAATACTAGACTCACCTTGAACAAAGTTCTTGGTGACAGGACCATACTTGTCATTAAGTCTAGTGAGTTTCTCTTTTCTTTTGTCTGTCAACGAAACAGCCTGATCAGTTGATGGTTCATGTGTCAACGAAACATTGCATTTCGTTGACATATCAACCTTCAACAAATGATCATTGTTGTTTGTTGACTCTGTTTCTGATTCTAAGGTTTCACCAACACACCCTAGCTTCTCTTTGTTCTTTTTCCATGATTCCTCACAGAAAGATTCCATACCTTGAACATTAATGATGTTGGTAGCAACATTCCTGGAATCTTTCCATTTTGCAATCACACCTTGTTCTATTTCAAGTTGTGTTTTAAGAATTTCTTCCCTTTGTAACACGTTCTCAAGTTCCTTCTTAGCATCCCTACTAACACATCTCATTTTCTCAAATTCAATGAGCTGTGCTTCTAACATTGCATTCCTATCACTTAAGAGCAAATTAGTCTCTTTTATTCTAGAATTCTCCTTGGTAAGTGATTTAAGAGTAACACGCAAATTATATAGTACAGTAGACATTTCATTTACTGCACTATCGCATTCCTCTTTAGAAAGCTCAGAAAGATTAGTAATTGTTACCTGGTTGCTTGAGGAACTTGCTTCCTGCTCATGATTGTCAGCCATAAGAGCCAAGTTGACATATTCAACATCATCATCAGAGTCTTCACCATTACCAGCCCAGTCATACTCCTGAGACATGAAAGCCTTTTCTTTTTCCTTGAGAAGTTCAAAGTATTTCTTTTTATAATCAACAGGCTCAAATTTCCTGTTGCCCTTCTCAACCTTGGGCTTTCTGCAGTCTCCAGCAAAGTGACCAAGCATTCCACAATTGAAACATTTTGACTTAGACTTTTCAATCCAGTTTGTTTTGCTAGGTTGAAAGTCTCTTCTTGGTGGCCTTGCTTCTGAGTTTCTTTTGAACTTGAACTTAGAGAATTTCCTAGACAGAAAAGCAATATGCTCATCAATCTCATCTAAGTCATTCAAGTTGGCTGGTTCTGATTCTTCTTCTTCTTCTGTCATCTTGTCTTTACCCTTGCTAACATCACTCCTACAACTAGGTCGACTAGTTGTGGCCTTTGCAGTTTCTTTGTTGTCATCTTCCAGTTGGTTCACAGATGCAATTAATGCAATAGATCCACCCTTCTTCTGTACCTTTTCAATTTCCTCATCTTGCTCCATTTCCAGCTCATAAGTCTTCAAGGTTCCATAAAGCCTTTCAAGAGTGTAGTCTTTGTACTCTTGAGTGTTTCTAAGAGAAACAGTCATAGGCTTCCATTCTTTTGGAAGAGCTCTGAGAAATTTAAGGTTTGAATCCTTAGTTTGATAGATCCTCCCATACAGCTTTAATCCATTCAAAAGCTTCTGAAACCTACTAAACGTGTCATTTAGGGTTTCACCAGCTTTAAAATGAAAATGCTCATATTGTTGTATAAGGAGTTGCATTTTATTTTCCCTGACTTGCTCAGTTCCTTCACAGAGAGTTCTAACAGTATCCCATACTTCCTTAGAGGTTGTACAGTTGATAACATTGTCAAACATCTCTTGCTCCAAACCATTAAACAGAATGTTCATGGTTCTTTTGTCTTTATGGACTTCTGCAGCATCTTCAACAGTCCATTCTGAGACAAGTTTTGGAATCTCTACATCAGGAGCATTATCTGGCAATCCAACTCTAGAATCAAGCTTCATGGGAACGTGTGGACCTTTCTCAATGCAGTCTACATACCTCTCATCCATAGACATGAGATGTAGATGCATCTTTACTTTCCAGTGAAAGTAATTGTCCTTATCAAGAACTGGTATCTTCACACCTGCATCCTTCTTCACCATGGTTTCTGTTTTTGGTCTTGATCTTTAAACTTCTTGTATGTTAGAAGCTCGCTCTGATACCAATTGTTAATCCCAAATGACCTAACAGAATTGTAGAAGGGGGGGGGTTGAATACAATTTTGATATTTCTTTAACTTGAAAATACTTTATAAAATTAAACTGAACTGAATAAATAAAAACACAAGATATAAATAATTCAGTTGGATTGTTTGATGATCCAACTGAAGTGTTTTTATTGCGGAAATAATCTGTGATACAAATGTACACAGCTGCTCAGTTACAAGGTTGTAGAGAAGAAAAATGCTCTCAAAAATAGCTAATACAAACTCTTTGTTTTTCTTCACACAAATAAAGTAACTGCTACACTTGGTTATATAAACCCAAGTTTACAACCCTATTTTTGGCTACACTAATAGTACAATGAGTAACCGCCAATAGTTTGCTTTTCATCCCTTTGTCCAGTGGTCCTTGGAGATCCTTGCTTTTGTCTTCATGCTTATTATGATCACTCCCAAGAGCCCAATTGGAAACTGGGATGTTTCCTTATTCCCCATGTCCATTTTAATGGTTTCCAATGCAAAGTACACTTCCACATCTCCTTTTTGATCTGTCAGGAACCTGTCACTATCACTTTGTCAATTGTATAGAAAAGCAATAATGATTCGTTGATGGCATAGAGATGTGTTTCGTTGATAGCTTTATTCTTTGTTTCGTTGATGAGCTTCCTTGTTTCGTTGATAGAGTAATCTTCATTCCGTTGACATGTCTTCACTTAGGCAAAATTACAAGGCACTAAATATTTACAATTAACCAACCTATTTTGCCTATCTAACCATTTAGTCAACATGACTTAGAAAACCTATCTAGTACTCAACAAACTGCATATCAACCTATGAAGTAATGTACAGTGCAATTGCTACATCACTCATTTCGTTGATGAGCTTCCTGTCAACGAAACACTGCAAAGCATGCTATTTCGTTGACAGTTACAAAATAACTTAATACAAAATCTACTAAGTGTTTTTATAATTATCATCAAGAACAACATATTCCTAACAACCTCCTCCAAGCATAGCTTTTGTTTTCAGCATCCTATCTCTTAGAACTAGAGCAGCATTATGAGTACTTCTATTTTTGATTTTGAGAAGATATAGAACGTACTCAAGCTCTTCCCATAGTTTCAATTGAACATCAGCTTCTCCTACTCTGTATACTCTTCCATCAGACATAAAGTATAACAGAACCTCTTTCTTTAATCCTCTATGATAAACCATCTGAACGGACTCTAGTTTATCAAGGCTCTCTTGAGATACCCCAACACCAGGTTCTGCCAGTGATGAATGGTCAAAAGAACTGTTATTGATTCTCTTTTCTCTGTGTGAACCCAAACCAGATTTATCATAAGATTGCTTTCCATGTACTGTTCTGGTTTGATAAAAGTCCACAGCTTCTAGCTTCAGAGTTTCAGAAAGTACAGGTCTTAAGAAACCTTGGAGTTGTGGAGCTTGCTGAGTTTGTACAACTTGAGCATTGTCAGAGGTTGTCACAACTTTAGTAGAAATATCAACATGAGCAACGTCAGAGGTTGATTGATTTAGCCTTGATTCAACTTGAGCAACGTCAGAGGTTGAATAATTCTTCTTTGGTAAATGTCCTTCTTCTACCAGTATACCTTTTCCTTTATCAGTATTTGCAATCACAGGCCTCCTTGTGTATTGTAAACTCTGTTGAGAGTTCACATTTTCTTTAATAGAAATTCCCAGTTCCTTTCTCCTAGGAGCCTTGGCCTTTTTCTTGTAAGTACCAGCTTCAACCTTCTTCTGGTGTTCTTCAGCAAGAAGCTTCAACTCAACATCCATATCTTCTACTGTGGCTTCACCACAATGTTCTTCCATAAACAGTTTAGCAGCAATCTCTTCATCAGTAGTTGGATTTGATGAAATCACTAGACTCTTAAGTCTTGAAGAAGATTGACCACCAGAGTTTAACCTCTCAGAGTTTGTCTGTCTAGCAGAGTTTGACCTAAGCCTCCCTTGCTCTTGAGAAGACTTTGACCTTTTCTCTGCTCCTCTGTTTCCACCATCATTAGAATCATCCCTCAGTCTCAAGGTTGGAGTCCTTTTGCATTTGTCTTTAGGTACTTTCTCCCCCTTTTTGACATCATCAGGAATAAAAACTGATGTCAGCAACTCTAGTGATGTAGCAATAGAAGTAAGTTGAGAAGACATAGCAGTCTGATTCTCTTCCACCTTGCTTAGCCTCTGCTTGATTTCTTCTTGATCCTTGATCAGAGATGAAAATTGAGCTCTATCTTTCTTCAATGCTAATTCCATAAGAGCAATATCATTACTCAATCCAATGACAACTTTGTGAGTCTCATCAAAGCGATTGTGCAATGATTTGACTTGAACAACTGTAGCCTTGAAATGTGTCAACAACTCAAGGCATGTTGATTTTCTTTGATAGACTCTGCAGTAGGATCCCTTAGAAAAGGTATTGACTCATTATCATCAGAGTTTGAAAGTGCAGCATTGATCCCAGAGTTTGCATGATCAGAATTTTCAAATGTGTGATCAGCATTATCAACATCAACTCTAGCTTCATTAACATTTTCTGCTATCTGCTCTTCAATTTCTTCAGCAACATTGTCTGCAGTAGCTTCAGCGCTTATCTGTGCAGCTTCTTGAATCTCAGCGTTTGCATTTACAAGAACCTCTGCTTCTACAGGAACAGACTCTGCAACAACTTCTTCTTCTTGAACTACCTTTTCAACAACATCTTCTTGCATATTCTCTGCTGTAGCATCATCCAATTTCTCTACAGCAGCTTCAACTACCTGATCAACCTCCTCACCCATTTCAGGAATTTGATTAGTAACAGAGAGATTCTCTGTGTGAGTAGCAAGGGACTCTTCAATAATCAGGGTGGGTTGATCAGCTGCCACATCCTCAGTATCACAAACACTGATACTAGGATGTGCTTCAAGAATTTTATCCATATCAAAATCAGCAGATAAAGCATCTTGCTCAAACATATCAGCCTCTGTATCAGCATTTGCCATGTCAGGCACAGTGGCTGCTTCAACATCTTCAGTAGCCTCCTGAATAATAACCTCAGGGGCTTCAGTATCCACAAAGACCCTGTCCTCATTATCATCATTTACAGCAGACTCCTGAACAACAACTTCTGGAGCTTCATCCTGGACAGCTTCGGTGTCTGGTGTAGATTCATCCAAATTATCAAAAAGATAATTAGCTACTAATCTTCTTTTCCTCTGATGAAGAGTCTCATTATCAACATCATCCTCATCATCAGTTTTTGGTCTATTTGCTCTTCTCTTCTTAGAATGACCAACACCCGTTGGCACAGAAGACTTGGACACTCCCACTTCAGTAGCTGGTCTAACAGACTTTACAGGTTTGGAACCAACATGCTTAGTCCTACCACTGGATTTAGGTTTGACAGATGTAGATGGAGGAAGTTCTGTTTGTAAAGGTTCTGGTTGGGGTTCTGATTGAGAAGGAGTTTGTGTTTGTGGATGGATTTGATCATTTACAAACTGTTGCACAGATGCAGGAAGTAACAAATCTCCAACAACCCCTTTCTTAACATCCTTGTTGATAAGATCAGAGAATATCTTCTTGTGTAATTTAAAACAAGAAATAACATCTTCATCAACTATCTCTACCCCTTGAACACAGGCAGAGAATAAAATCTGACAAAATCTAGAAAAGTAAACTACCCCTCGATTCTCTGTCATTTTCTCCCCTAAATTAGTTAAGACAATTCTTGCAAAATCAAAATGATTATCATATAAAAGAGAATACCCGATTTGCAGACTGTCCGTGGGAATAGCATCCCAGTTGGTGCATTTCTTTCCGAACGTTCTTGTTATGCAATCAAAGAAGAAGCTCCACTCCTTCCTCAAGAACGGTCGCTTCAACTGTCCTATCTTTGTCAAGGGCCCAGAATACCCAATCTCTCGCATCATCCTTAGCAAATCAGTGTCACCCATTCCAATTGTATATGAAGAAAACTCAGGAAACCCCATTGCAGATCGAATTGTACCAGAAGTAATTACATACTCTGCTTCTTGAAATTCAAAGATTATAGATGGGTTGCCAGAATCACCACCATCATCATAAGTACTCGTCTCCTAGAAAGCCTTGATTTGCGAACCAGAAAGTGTTGTTGGTTCTACTAGAGCACGCCCAATCGCTGACTGAGCAAGAAATTTCTGAATCATGTGAAACGCCTCTGGTGTGTTGGCAGTGTTTAGTGGTGCTGCATAATTGTTAGGAACGAACTCTAACCCAGAAGAAACAAACGCTGTAGTCACCATTAGTAAGATTTGAAAGAATAACAGAGAATCAGATGCAAAAGCTCGAAAGAGTTTGAAAGTAGAAAAGTGTTTGTGAATATGTGTGTGTGACAATAGATGTGAATTGGAGTAAGATGTGAAAGGTTTAAACGTATGTGTGTGTATTGTTTAAATATGAAATTCAAAATTAAAAACTGAACAGTTTTTAATCATTAATACACAACTGTCTTACTCCGTTAATCGTGTGAGTGGGACACGTGGCACACATGCAATGACTGACAGCAGTAATTGGCAGTTTCCAATGCGCATGCGCAGTAAAAACAGCAATAATTACCGCCTTTTACACTTTCCTAGACACGCAACCTTTTTCTTCTGTTTAATACAAATTAGAACCGTTACCAATCATACTCTTTTGTTTTCAAGAATGTTTTCTCAAAATTGTTAATTGTCTGAAACAAATAATTAATTTTAATCATCAGAGATTAAAATAAAATTACCTCAGCGTAGAGTACACAGTTCATCAGTGTTTACCAATCCTCCTCCTTTATTCATAATCTCTTTTCTCTCAATGCACAGTTGTGAAAAAATTGTGTGTGAATAGCAGAGTTTACTGAATATAAATATTTAGAGCATCTTAAAGTGCATAAAATTCACACAATAAATCAGTAAAAACTAGTTGTCCAAACTCTCATGTATAAAATAAAATCTGATCTCATCTAAACTCTGTACTGTAAAATTTATTATTTTCACCCCCTTCGATTTTTTTTTATTATTATTTAATTTTTCCAGTAATCAGTGGTTGGCACTAGTCACCAAAAATCAAAGATTTTAGCCCTTATTTCATACAATAAATTCCTTGGTCTTCCTAGGAACAACATGATCTCAAAGGAATTTGTGCACTTTTTGGCATCTTTTGATTGGAGGGTGAAATATTTGCAACTAATTAGCAGAGTTTAGATTGTTCATCAGTTAATACAATTAATTTATGAGAGAAAGTGCAAACAGCTAATACAGACTCAGTGTATAGGATCAATAAACTAAGAGATGCTATAAATATAGAGACAGTATCATGCTGTGTAAAATTTCTGCACATTTTGAGATCAGATCATATATTACTCAGAAAGATTCATGATTACTTACTGAGAATCATGCTTCATACAGGTTTCTTCATCGGTCCATATGTTTCAGACAATATTACAATCAGAGTATAACATCAGAGTTTAACTCAGATTTTAACCGACAGAGTATGACTGACACTTTATGACTAACAGAGTTTACCATCAGAGTTTAACATACTGGTACAAATAACAGCTAACATAGGCAAAGAATCATGAGCAACAAATCACAGAAGTATAGATTTTGAGTCTAACCAGTATCTCTAATCAAAACCAGAGATCATTCCAAGTTCATTTACCAGTCTTGTAAAAGTAGCTTCACTCAAAGGTTTGGTGAAGATATCTGCAAGCTGTTGGTCTCTAGACACAAAATGAAGCTCAATATTTCCTTCTTCCACATGTTCCCTGATAAAATGATACCTTATGCTGATGTTCTTGGTCATGGAGTGCTGTACTGGATTACCTGTCATAGCAATAGCACTTTGATTATCACAGAAAATAGGTATTTTAGAGTAGCTTAATCCATAGTCCAGCAATTGATTCTTCATCCATAAAATCTGTGCACAATAGCTACCAGCAGCTATATACTCTGCTTCTGCTGTAGATGTAGAAATTGATTTATGTTTCTTGCTGTACCAAGAAACTAATCTGTCACCTAGAAATTGACAGCTTCCACTTGTGCTTTTTCTGTCTATCTTACAGCCTGCAAAATCTGCATCAGAGTAACCAATTAATTTAAACTCTGATTCTCTAGGGTACCACAAACCAAGGGTTATGGTTCCTTTGAGATATTTGAAAATCCTCTTCACAGCTGTTAGATGTGGCTCTCTGGGGTCTGCTTGAAATCTTGCACAAAGACATGTTGCATACATGATATCTGGTCTGCTTGTAGTAAGATAAAGAAGATACCCTATCATGCCTCTGTAGTTTGTCATATCTACTGAAGCTCCTATATCTTTGTCTAACTTTGTTGCAGTAGCCATGGGAGTTGTGGCAGATGAACTATCAAGCATACCAAATTTCTTGAGAAGATTTCTGGTATATTTTGCTTGATTGATAAAAATCCCATCATCTGTTTGCTTTACTTGCAAGCCTAGAAAATAACTAAGCTCTCCCATCATGCTCATTTGGTATCTTGACTGCATAAGCTTGGCAAATTTCTTACAGAGTTTGTCATTAGTAGACCCAAAAATTATGTCATCCACATAGATTTGAACTAACAGCAAATCATCACTAGAATTAAAATAGAACAAGGTTTTGTCAATTGTACCTCTAGTGAACCCACTTTCTAAAAGAAATTGAGCTAGAGTTTCATACCATGCTCTAGGTGCCTGCTTTAGTCCATATAATGCCTTGTCAAGCCTGTAGACATAATCTGGATATTTGGGATCTACAAATCCTGGTGGTTGTTCAACAAATACCTCTTCTTCAAGTTTCCCATTGAGAAAAGCACTTTTCACATCCATCTGAAAGACTTTAAACTTCTTGTGAGCAGCATAGGCCAGAAAAATCCTTATTGCCTCCAATCTTGCAACTGGAGCAAAGGTTTCATCATAGTCAATTCCTTCCTGCTGTGAATAGCCTTTAGCCACAAGTCTAGCCTTATTCCTTGTAATCACTCCATCACTGTCTGTTTTGTTTCTGAAAACCCACTTTGTACCAACAATAGATCTATTCTTTGGTCTTGGTACAAGTGTCCAGACTTCATTCCTCTCAAATTCATTTAACTCCTCTTGCATTGCTGTTATCCAGTTAGCATCTTGAAGAGCTTCTTCCACTTTCTTGGGCTCTGTTTGAGATAAGAATGCATGAAACAAACATTCATTATTTGTAGCACTCCTTGTTCTCACACTTGCATCTGGATCTCCAATAATTAAATCAGGAGTATGAGCTTGTGTCCACCTCCTTGCTGTTGGTAAGTGGCTTCTATTATCATTATTAGATCCTCCCCCTTGATCCATGCTCTCCTGATTTTCTTCTTGACCATTTGCATTCTCTGAGGCTCCCCCTGAATTGGACTGTTCAGTATTTGAACTTTCAGAGTTTAACTCAGAGTTTCTGTTTGATTCTTCAGCTGACTCACTTTCAGAATTTGAGTCATTATTTTGAGATGTTTCTGAAGTATCTTCATGTTCCCCCTCGACTGGTTCTCTATTTTGTTCTGTCAGAGAAATTTCCTCAGTGTTTACTGTTGGTAGTATTTTTGTTGTTCGTTCGCAGGGAAGGACTAATTTGTAGAATCAAGTTCAAGTATTATATTTCTCACAATTTAGAAGTGTGTAAAGAATGTTTGGTTTGTTTTTAAACTAAATTAAACTAATTATTAATCGAGAATAAAATATATGAGAAAACAATCCAAGAACTGGGGTTCTTCACTTGGTATCAATACACATTCAATATTTTTGTGATATCTACGTTCTTACTCTGCTGAAAACAATTCTTCTAAGGTTATATTGTTCCCTTCCAAGACACAATCTAATATTTACAACTACACCTTAATTGTCACTTCCGTGATACAATCAAAGTACAATCATAAATTATTACGCTCCAAGAATTATAAGTCTCACAACCCTCCTATTAACTTTCCAATCAAATATTCGAGTTATGTCCATTAAATCATGTACTAAAAATGCAACTCCTCTTCCAATTCGTTACAATTCCTAAAATCCAATCAAAGGTTCATGACTCCCCTAATTGTATTAATCCCTCAATAACAGATCAGCAAGCAAGAACATCACAAATAATCAAACACACATGATAACCAAGGAATACTACCCAATCCTCAGATTTAAGATTTAGTTACGCATAATTGAATTAACAAAACAAGAATCAAAAGAAATAGAATAAAACATAATTAAAAGAGTATAGAAAATAAACCTTTAATCTCAAATCTTGGAAGAAAGTAATTGATCTCCAAGAAATCCCTAAAAGATGAATGTTAACTGTATCTCTAGAAAAATATGTTTTTCGATCCTGGTAAAATAAATAACCTAGTTGTCTTTTTATAGTCCTAGAAGAAGTAATTAGTTGACCCAAATAAATTAGGCCCAACACATTCTGACCCGGTTTGGAAATAATATTTCCACCAAAGGAATACAGTTTCGATGCAAAACAGGAGGTAACTAGCGCTCTTGCGCTTCCATTTGGCGCTCTTGCGCTTCAGGATCCCTGGATTTTCCTCTGAACAACTAAAAATGGCGCTCTTGCTCAAGAAAATGGCGCTCTTGCGCTTCCTAAGGCGCTCTTGCGCAAGAAATTGGCGCTCTTGCGCATTACAGCTCCTGGAAAAATGCCCAGCAATGTAGAAAATTTCCGTGGCTTCGCGTGAGCTGTTGAATCGTCAGAATCGGACTTGTAGAACTCCAGATATGGCCAAAACCGTGAGAGCTTCGCAACTTGAGTTCAAGTCATCAATTTAAACCGATATGAAGCATTCCAAGTGGATTAAAAATCCACTTATCACCCAAATCATTGAACAATGCTCGATTTCTTTCAACTTGGCAAATATTTATTTCCTGCAATAAACTCCAATAAAACTTATTAAATCGACACGATTATTCGCAAAAGCACCATAATTGTGGGAATAAAATCCTCTAAAATATATATAAAATATATTCTATCAAATATCCCCACACTTAGCACTTTGCGCGTCCTCGTGCAAACTAAAATAATAACTACACTAACTAATTAGTACCACTTCCGTAGGTGATCACGGTTGCATTTAACACATGCAACAAGTCCTTTAAACCCCTAGGTAGCCCTAGTGGACGAGTAAGGTCTCGTGAGGGCTTATAGGGAATATACCCACAAAATCCATCTAGCTCATGCAAAAGGTCACATATCAACACAACACCACACACACAAAGTCCTCTAGTGTCATATCAACTCAAGAATCAAAGTGAATATGCAATGCCTTGGTGTCTAAGGTGCAAGTATCCACATAGCACACTCAAATCACATGTATAACATCATAGAATTCCATGTCAAATGCAAAAATCATTGGTAAACATGCTAAGCACACAAGAGCACATCTTTGAGACAAAATCTGGGATCTCCTATGCAAAAGCAACAACTCACCGTTCACTCACAAAAGATATTCTCTTCAAACAAGGTGGTAAGTGTATCACTCAACTCCAACAATATCATAAGCATGCTTTACACGTGGTATCAATCTAACCCTCAACGCAACATACACAATCAATGACAATCAAAAGGTCTTTATTCGGGTTGTAACGTGGGCTAGGGACAAGGTATGTCAAGTAAAGCCAAAGAGGTTAAGTCAAAAGCTAGTACTCAACAATAAAATTAACAACTCCCTTACTTTCATCCCCACACTTGAACTTTTATTTATAACAACTTGACTAATCGAATCCAAGTAGGATCATAAAATGTAAGAATGCTCTCAAATTTATTATTATTATTATTATTATTTTTTTTTCGAGAGAGCTAATAACAAGCACGAACAATGATCCCTTGATATTTAACAAATTTCGACTAACAAGCACACAACCCAACTCAATATTCCCCCCAAAGTTATGATCATCAATAACCCCCCTTCATGCACACCTTATTACTCCCTTAAGAACAATACTAGCCTTTGACAATTGGGTTCAAATTTTAATGTAAGGCCAATACAATAAAAAGGATAATGGCAAGTACGTGGTGTGTCACCGAAAAAAATAAGATTAGGCCCAACGGGTTAACTAATGGATCATGTATAAATGGTTTGGTAATATGGAAAATATAAGGTTAAACTATTGCCTTTATCATGTTGTCATCAATTAATGTCATGCATCTCAAGAAAGACCTCAAACACGTGCTAGCAATGCAAATAACAAGTGGACACTCAAGCAAACGAAAAATAATGCAAAAGATATGCATATAGGCTCAAAACTCGCTTGGTGTGTAAAAGCACAATCAATCCCAAATAGAAGTCTCTCTAACATACCTACTTGTACTTAAAGCATCTAAACCAAATTATCTTGCACATATTCATGTCATTCTAATCCCTTACCACATTCAATAAGTCTACCAGCTTCAACTCGCTAGTGTAAGTGTGTGCACAAGAACATCACATAGCACTTCTCAATCAAAAGTATCCATAAACACAAGATTTCTAACAGCATGCATGGGTGCATTAAAACACGTAAACTTCACAAGGCTAGAATTAGACTTACAACACATGAGACACATCCCCACACTTAAATGGGTCAATGTCCTCATTGACACACACTATAGAAAAACAATAAAGAAATACTCACAATACATGGGTTGCCTCCCACGAAGCGCTCGTTTAACGTCATTAGCTTGACGCCGATTCTCAACCGATGATAGGGTCTTGGAGGTGAAGAATGCTCATTCCTCGCTCCACTGTTTCTCCCAGCAGGTATGGCTTCAGTCTTTGCCCGTTCACCTTGAAGACATCTGACCCTTCTCTGATAATCTCACAAACCCCATTAGGATAGACCTTCACAATCTCAAAAGGTCCGGACCATCGTGATCTGAGCTTTCCGGGAAACAAACGGAGTCTTGAATTGAACAATAGAACATGTTGCCCAACCTCAAATTCCTTCTTCTGAATGTGCTTGTCATGCCACAATTTGGTCTTCTCCTTGTAGATGCTAGCATTCTCATAAGATTGGAGCCTAATCTCTTCAAGCTCTCCAAGTTGAAGCAAACGCTTCTCTCCCGCAGCTTTTAGATCAAAATTCAAATTCCTCGTAGCCCAAAATGCCTTATGCTGAAGTTCCACCGGCAAATGACATGGCTTCCCAAAGACCAACCTATATGGAGACATCCCAATAGGTGTTTTAAAAGCTGTCCTATATGCCCAAAGAGCATCATCAAGCTTTGTTGCCAATCCTTTCTAGAACTTGCCACTGTCTTCTCCAAAATTGACTTCAGCTCACGATTCGAAATCTCAACTTGCCCACTTGTTTGCGGATGATAAGGAGTTGCCACCTTTTGTGTCACACCATACTTTTTCAAGAGATCAACCACCTGTTTATTGCAAAAGTGCGAACCTCCATCATTGATAATAGCCCTTGGCACTCCAAATCTAGTGAACACATGCTTCTTTAAGAACTTCTTCACAATTCTAGCATCGTTAGTAGGAGACGCAATAGCTTCAACCCATTTAGAAACATAATCAACTCCCACCAAAATATACTGGTTCCCATAAGAAGACGGAAATGGACCCATGAAATCCATCCCCCACACATCAAAAATCTCTACCTCAAGAATAGACTGTAATGGCATCTCGTTTCTCCTCGAAATATTCCCAACTCGTTGACATCTATCACATTTAGCCACATAATCTCTAGCATCTTGATGCATGGTTGGCCAATAAAAACCTGACTGCAAAATCTTAGCCACTGTCTTCATGCTACTGTTATGACCTCCACACTCTAGAGAATGACAATGCCTGAAAATATGAGGAACTTCATCATGAGGTACACATCTACGAAACATTCCATCAGCGCATTCCTTGTAAAGCAGTGGCTCCTCCCAATAGTAGTGCTTCACATCATAAAAGAACTTCTTCTTCTGATTATAAGAGAGAGTATCAGGTACAACTCCTCCCATAATGTAGTTCACAAAATCTGCATACCATGGTGTAGACATAGACACAACTAGAAGCTGCTCCTCCGGAAATTTATCATTAATAGGCATTGCACCACCTACCTCTCCATCTCCTTGGTCCAACCTAGATAAATGATCAGCTACCAAGTTCTCGCACCCTTTCTTATCTCGAATCTCAAGATTAAATTCCTGGAGTAAAAGAATCCAACGAACTAGACGAGGCTTTGCATCCTTCTTTGTCATCAAGAAACGAATCGCAGCATGATCCGAATAGACAATCACCTTAGACCCAACAAGATAGGATCTAAATTTATCAAGTGCAAATACCACTGCAAGTAGCTCTTTCTCAGTAGTGGAATAGTTAATTTGTGCATCATCAAGAGTCTTGCTTGCATAAGCTATCACATGCATCCTCTTCTCCTTCTTCTGCCCAAGAACAACACCCACGGCATAGTCACTAGCATCACACATGAGCTCAAATGGCAAGCTCCAATCGGGCGATGTAACTATGGGTGCAGAAGTAAGTTCCTTCTTCAACCTGTTAAAAGCATCAAGACAACTTTCATCAAAGTCAAAAACATGATCCTTTTCGAGAAGATTGCAGAGTGGCCGAGCTAACTTGGAGAAATCCTTGATGAACCGTCGATAAAAACCAGCATGCCCAAGAAAGCTTCGAATACCTTTCACAGATGAAGGTGGAGGCAATTTTTCAATAACTTCAATTTTTGCTCTATCGACCTCAATGCCTCTACTAGAGATTTTATGCCCAAGCACAATACCTTCCTTCACCATAAAGTGACACTTCTCCCAATTAAGAACAAGATTCGTTTCAGTACATCTCTGCAACACCTTTGATAAACTGGATAGACATGAATCAAAGGAAGAACCATATACAGTGAAGTCATCCATGAAGACCTCCATGCCTCTACCTATGAAATCTGAGAAAATGTGATTCATGAGCCGTTGAAATGTCGAAGGACCATTACACAAACCAAAAGGAAGCCTTCGATAAGCAAAAGTGCCATAAGGACAAGTAAAGGTGGTCTTCTCTTGATCTTCGGGTGCAATAGGAATCTGAAAATAGCCCGAGAATCCATCCAGAAAGTTGTAGTACTCATTACCTGCCAACCTTTCGAGCATCTGATCAATGAATGGGAGGGGAAAGTGATCATTGCGAGTAGCGTTATTCAACTTCCTGTAATCAATGCAAACTCTCCAACCTGTTACTGTTCTTGTAGGAATCAACTCATTCTTCTCATTTTGAACAACAGTCATCCCACCTTTATTAGGCACAACATGAATAGGACTTACCCATTTACTGTGTGGAACTGAATAAATGATACCAGCATCAAGCAACTTAGTGATTTCTTTCTTCACCACCTCTTGCAAATTTGGATTCAGTCTTCTTTGGCCCTCTATCACAGGCTTATGATCATCTTCTAAGGCAATTCTATGCATGCAAAGAGCAGGGCTAATTCCCTTGATATCTTCAATTGACCAACCAATAGCTGATTTATATTGCCGAAGAACATGTAACAACTTTTCTAGCTCATCATCACTAAGTAAAGCAGAAACTACCACAGGATATGTATCATTCGGACCAAGAAAAGCATACCTCAAATTATCAGGTAGAGGTTTAAGTTCAACCTGTGGTGCCTCTGACAGAGTAAAAACCATCTCAACTTCTTTATCTCGTACAACGAGTGCTTCTTCTTCCACTACATCTTCTAACACCTGTTCAGCTCCCATGAAGTGTTCATTTTCAAGATGCACAATATCATCCACTATGTCAACTGTAAAACAAGTGGCTCCAAAAGGAGGCATCTTCATTGCTTTATTAAGATCAAATTCCACTTTGTCCTCGCCAACATTCAAAGTTAATTTCCCAGCTTTAACATCGATAGTAGTGCCAGCAGTAGCCAAGAATGGCCTTCCCAAGATTATGGGTATCTCGACATCTTCATCCATCTCTAACACCACGAAATCGCAAGGTATGACAAACTTATCAACTTTGACAACCACATCTTCAATGACACCCAACGGATATTTGACAGAACGATCCGCCAACTGAAGTGAAATCCGTGTCTTTTTTAGCTCTCCAAAACCAAGCCGTTTACAAATTGAATAGGGCATCAAACTTACACTAGCCCCTAAATCACACAAAGCTTTCATGTTCTCCATCTTCCCAATAGTGCAAGGCAAAGAGAAACTTCCCGGATCTTTCAATTTCTGAGGAATAGCTTTTTGAATGACTGCACTGCATTCAGCATTAAGAGTAATAGTTTCTGCATCTTCAAGTTTCCTCTTCTTTGTCAACATCTCCTTAAGAAATTTAGCATAAAGTGGCATTTGATTCAACGCCTCAGCCAAAGGAATATTAACATGCAACTGCCGGAACATAGTCAAGAACTTTTCATACTGCTTCTCTAGCTGCCTGTTGTGAAGTCTCTGTGGAAATGGAATAGGAGGAACATATGGTGGTGGAGGAACATATGGCTTTTCTGCTTCTTCTTCCTTCTTCTTCTCATCTTCTTTTTCTGACTTTTCTGCAGCAATCTCTACTTTATCATCTTCTTTCTCAGCATCATTCTCTTGAGGTTCAAGGACTTCAACATCTGGCAACTCTTTTCCGCTCCTCAAAGTAATTGCTTTGCACTGCTCTTTACTAGTCTGATCAGGTTGACTAGGAAGAGACCCTTGCTCACGAACACCCATCTTGGAGGCAATCTGTCCAATCTGTGTTTCTAGCATCTTTTGAGAAGATGCCATCTGATCTATCCTTGATTCCATATTAGCCAATGCACCAGAAGTTCCTTGCATGATTTTGTTTAGTGCAACCTCCCAATCGGCTGGTTCTTTCTTTGGCGGAGGTTGATACTGCTGTTGAGCTTGATATGGTGGTCGTGACTGAAAACCAGGAGGTTGATTCTGCCTTGGAAATTGATAAGAAGGATTTGCCGCATGATTGTTGCTGTAAGAGAGATTGTTATTTGGCCTTTGATTCGGATTGTAATAAGAATTATTCTGAACAGGCCATGGCTGTCTTCCCTGAATAAAGGATGCTTCTTCTGGAAATTGTTGCCCATAAGAGTTCTGACAAGTACCATAATCATGATACCCTTCCATAGGTGAAGAAATAGCATTCACATTTACCCTTTGTCCTCGTACCTCCTGAGTTAGAGTATCCAACTTTTGAGCCAGCATGTTTATAATCTCAGATTCTTGTGCTGATTTTGTTGAGCTCTTCCCACTAGGTGCCCAAGAATAGTTATTAGATGCCAATTCCTCAAGAAGTGCTTTAGCTTGTGTAGTAGGTGCTTTCTTGAAATTTCCACCAGCAGCCACATCCAAGCTCAAACGAATATCTGCATTCATGGCCCCATAAAAAGTGCTAATAATCTGCCAATCTTCTAAGCCATGATGTGGACACTTCCTCAATAGTGCCTTGAATCTCTCTCATGCCTGATATAGACCTTCACCCGGTTGTGCTTTAAAACTCATAATCATGGTCCTCAATTGCTGCGTCTTGTCAGAAGGATAGTATTTGGACAAGAATGCAGTAGAAAGACCCTCCCATGTAGCAACCGTAGCGTTTGGAAGTTGCTGAAACCATTCCAAAGCTCTTCCCTTAATAGAATAGGGAAACATATGAAGGCGAGCCTGATCGCTCGTAACACCATTAATTCTGAATGATCCACACATCTGCACGAAACGCTCAAGATGTCTGTGTGGGTCCTCTAGCTCAATATCACCTTCAAAAGCTTGATTGCTGATCATCTGAATTAAACTCGGATTAATGTTGAACTGGGCCGCACCAATCTGTGGAGTTTTATACATGCAATTAGCGGGATTTGGTGTCTCATGGTCCCAAATCGAAGTCTCATCCACATTAACAACTGCACGTGGTTCTGGCTCTCCCATCTTAGCTTTCTCAAAGTTCGCTCGATTTCAGGGTCAAATTCCAATTTTCTAACGCAAGATGAATGTCGCATACACCTGAAAATCACTAACAAAACAACTTGTGGAAACAATTAAAATCTAAACAATAAGAAACAATTAACTTAAACTCAATTATACTGCCTTCCCCGGCAGCGGCGCCAATTTGTTGGTAGTATTTTTGTTGTTCGTTCGCAGGGAAGGACTAATTTGTAGAATCAAGTTCAAGTATTATATTTCTCACAATTTAGAAGTGTGTAAAGAATGTTTGGTTTGTTTTTAAACTAAATTAAACTAATTATTAATCGAGAATAAAATATATGAGAAAACAATCCAAGAACTGGGGTTCTTCACTTGGTATCAATACACATTCAATATTTTTGTGATATCTACGTTCTTACTCTGCTGAAAACAATTCTTCTAAGGTTATATTGTTCCCTTCCAAGACACAATCTAATATTTACAACTACACCTTAATTGTCACTTCCGTGATACAATCAAAGTACAATCATAAATTATTACGCTCCAAGAATTATAAGTCTCACAACCCTCCTATTAACTTTCCAATCAAATATTCGAGTTATGTCCATTAAATCATGTACTAAAAATGCAACTCCTCTTCCAATTCGTTACAATTCCTAAAATCCAATCAAAGGTTCATGACTCCCCTAATTGTATTAATCCCTCAATAACAGATCAGCAAGCAAGAACATCACAAATAATCAAACACACATGATAACCAAGGAATACTACCCAATCCTCAGATTTAAGATTTAGTTACGCATAATTGAATTAACAAAACAAGAATCAAAAGAAATAGAATAAAACATAATTAAAAGAGTATAGAAAATAAACCTTTAATCTCAAATCTTGGAAGAAAGTAATTGATCTCCAAGAAATCCCTAAAAGATGAATGTTAACTGTATCTCTAGAAAAATATGTTTTTCGATCCTGGTAAAATAAATAACCTAGTTGTCTTTTTATAGTCCTAGAAGAAGTAATTAGTTGACCCAAATAAATTAGGCCCAACACATTCTGACCCGGTTTGGAAATAATATTTCCACCAAAGGAATACAGTTTCGATGCAAAACAGGAGGTAACTAGCGCTCTTGCGCTTCCATTTGGCGCTCTTGCGCTTCAGGATCCCTGGATTTTCCTCTGAACAACTAAAAATGGCGCTCTTGCTCAAGAAAATGGCGCTCTTGCGCTTCCTAAGGCGCTCTTGCGCAAGAAATTGGCGCTCTTGCGCCTTACAGCTCCTGGAAAAATGCCCAGCAATGTAGAAAATTTCCGTGGCTTCGCGTGAGCTGTTGAATCGTCAGAATCGGACTTGTAGAACTCCAGATATGGCCAAAACCGTGAGAGCTTCGCAACTTGAGTTCAAGTCATCAATTTAAACCGATATGAAGCATTCCAAGTGGATTAAAAATCCACTTATCACCCAAATCATTGAACAATGCTCGATTTCTTTCAACTTGGCAAATATTTATTTCCTGCAATAAACTCCAATAAAACTTATTAAATCGACACGATTATTCGCAAAAGCACCATAATTGTGGGAATAAAATCCTCTAAAATATATATAAAATATATTCTATCATTTACCAGTAAAGGTTCAGAGTATGCTTCATCAGAGTTTGTTGGATTTGCTTCATCAGAGTTTACGTCATCAGAGTTTAGATCTTCATTTTCAAAGCGAAGTTGATCATGATATTCTTCATCTTCTATTCCAGTTATTTTCTTGTCATCAAATGACACATGTATAGATTCCATGATCACTTTAGTTCTCAGATTGTAGACTCTGAATGCTTTAGATGATAGTGGGTATCCAACAAAAATTCCTTCATCAACTTTTAAGTCAAACTTGGTCAACTGTTCAGGATGAGTTTTCAACACAAAGCACTTGCATCCAAAAATATGAATATACTTCAAATTTGGCTTCTTATTTTTTACCATCTCATATGGTGTTTTCCCATGCTTGTTGATCAGTGTAGCATTTTGAGTAAAACAAGCAGTTTGAACAGCTTCTGCCCAGAAATAAGTTGACAATTTTGCTTAATCAAGCATTGTTCTGGCAGCTTCGATTAGAGTTCTGTTCTTTCTTTCAACTACACCATTTTGCTGTGGAGTTCCAGGTGCAGAAAATTCTTGCTTCACTCCTCTTTCCTTGTAGAAAGCTTCCATTTCAGAATTTCTGAATTCAGTACCATTATCACTCCTTAGAATTTTCACTTTGTACTGTGATCCTTTGTCCAATAGCTTCACATGATCCATCAAAGTTAAGGCAGTTTCATCCTTCTTTGCTAAGAAGTACACCCAGGTGTATCTGGTGTATTCATCAACAATTACCAAAGCATATTTCTTTCTGCCCATTGACATTACATTCACTGGACCAAAAAGATCAACATGTAAAAGATGATAAGGTTCCACAACTGAAGATTCAGATTTACTCTTGAAAGATGACTTCCTTTGCTTGGCCTTTTGACAAGAATCACACAGACCATCTAAGCTGAGTATTGACTTTGGAAGTCCCCTTACAAGATCTTTTCGAATCAGCTCATTGATGTTGTTCAAGTTTAGGTGAGAGAGCTTCTTATGCCATTTCCAACTCTCTTCATTTGACATTTTTGCAGACAGACACACAGCTTTTCCTTCAGAGTTTGTTATCAAACTTGCTTCATAAATGTTATTGCGCCTGTGTCCAACTAGAACAACTTTTCCGGTAGATTTACTGATAACCTCACAGTGTTCAGTATGAAAATCTACATGGTATCCTCTGTCACAGATTTGACTCACAGAAAGCAGATCATGCTTGAGTCCTGAGACTAGAGCTACATTTGTGATGATGACACTTCCTAGATTGATATTGCCATATCCCAGAGTACGTCCTATGTTGCCATCTCCATAGGAAACTTTTGGGCCAGCTTTTTCCTCAAAATCTGATAGCAGGGCTTTATTTCCAGTCATGTGTCCTGAGCATCCACTGTCCAAGATAAGAGTGCTCTCTTTTATGCCCTGCAATCATAAACAATCACTGAGTGTTAGATTTAAGGATCCAGACTTGCTTGGATCCTTTGGCTTTCTTAACATTGTTAGCTTTTGCAGCGGAATCACTATCAACAGAGTTTAAACTAACATTGTCAGACTTTACACTTGCAGAGTTTGCTCTAACCCATTTCAAGTTGGGTTTTAACTCATAATAGTTGTGATAAATAGCATGATAACTCTTGCAAGTATAAATGGAATGCCAAGTGCTCCCACAGTGTGTGCATAAAGTCTGTGGTCTAACCCTAACATAATCATTTTTTACTCCAACCTTGGAGGGTAAAGTATTAATATTTTTGTTCTTCTTGCAAAACCTGGCAAGATGGTTAGTACTACCACAACTATGACATGTTTTTCTAGGAGCTGCAGAATTAGGCAGATAATCATTTCTTTTATTAATGCCTACTTTTCCATTCCTATTTTTCTTAAACATCTTCTGTTTGTTGACAGGCTTTACTTCTTTGAGCTTATGTTTGAATTGTTTTTCTGTCATAGAACCAACATTAACCTGTTTATCACAGATTTTTACTGGTTCTTTAACAGCTTCTAACACAATCTGATTTTCTGTTCTTGAACCAACATTAACCTGATTTTCACAAGTTTCAACTGGTTCCATAACAACTTCTTTCACAACTACAGATTTTAGCTTACTGGTTTCAGAAACAAATTTCACAGGTTTAAGTTGTGGTTTCACTTTAACTTTATCTTTAAACCTAAGTTCATCTTCCTCACAGTAACCTAATCCTACAGTATCTGTCTGAAAAACTTGATGTGTGTCTTTTCCAGAATTGGTCCAGGTTTTAATCACTTTCCTCTCTTTTTCCAACTCAGATTCTATTTGCCTATATCTTTTAAGCAATTCCTGTTCAACATAAACAGCATCATCTCTCTCCTTTTGAACTTGTTGCATGTTAACAAGTCTCTCTTCAAGAAATTTATTCCTCTCTTTAAGACCTAGATTCTCATATTTGATTTTTTCATTCTCTAAAGTCTGATCCCTATAACTAACATGTATGCTTTTAAGATAAATTCTTAGTTCAGATATATTATCAGTATCATAAGCATAAGTTGTTAGGGGTACCTTGTTTTCAGATGACTCAGCTTCATCTTTAACAGTTGCCATGAGAGCATAATTGACTCCCTCATCTGAGTCTGAAGTGTCTGCCCAGTCCTTGCCTTTAGTGATGAGTGCTTTCTCATATTTTCCTTTCTTGCACTCTGGAGCATAATGACCCATCTCTTTACACTTGTAGCACTGGATCTCAGACTTGTCTTTCTTTCCAGACTTGGTATCTCTTCCATCAGACTTTCTGAAATTTCTCTTATCAGAGTTTGAATCTCTCCTAGAGAATCTTTTCCCTTTCTTGAAGTTCTTGAATCCCATCTTCTTGAAGGTCTTCACCATCAAAGCAGCCATTTTCATCATCTCTTCTTCATCATCCTCAGAATCAGAAGCTTCATCATCAGTGTTTGAGCCATCATCAGAGTTTGATGACTCACTGTCAGATTTAATGACTAAAGCCTTTCCCTTGGCTTTCTTTCTTGATGATTCCTTCTTGACAGGCTTTTCTTCAACTTTAAGAGCAACAGATTTTGTCTTCTGTCCAGATCTTTTGTTTCTTTGTTCTATTTCAAGTTCATGAGTTTTAAGCAACCCATAGATTTCATCAAGATCTGTTTCTGCAAGATCATAATTGTCTCGTATTGTTGTCGCCTTCAAATCCCATCTTTCAGGTATGGATAGAAGAAACTTGGGATTTGATTCTTCAAGTTCATATTCTTTATCAACCAGAGACAGATCATTCAACAGTTTACAAAACCTGTCATATGTCTCAGTCAAAGATTCACCAGGTCTTGAATCAAAGTGTTCATACTCCTGTGTGAGAATAGTCTTCCTGTTCTTCTTTATTGCACTTGTTCCTTGACACCTGACTTCTAAAGCATCCCAAATTTCTTTGGCAGTCTTACAGCCAATGACTCTGTTAGACATGACATTATCTAAGGCACTGTGGAGAAGATGTCTAACTTTTGCATCCTTTGCAATTGATGAGATGTCCTCAGGAGTCATATCTTTCTTTTATTCTATCAAGGTATTCTGGATCTGTGGCTTCTAGAAACATGGTCATCTTTACCTTCCATATTGGATATTCCATAGGTCTGAGAATTGGAACCCTGATAGTCTCATATCGACTTACAGAAGTTGATTGAACCTTTTGAGCATTAGAACCTGCCTGGATGTTTTCAGCCATGATTATACTTGTGTTTAGATCGAAAACTGTATATATTTAACAGCCTTGGCTCTGATACCAATTGTTAGGCCGAATACACAATATATAATAAATATAAGTATGATAATAACAATTGAGAACACTGTTTATGAATCAACAACTGAATTATATAAATAACTCTTCTCTCAGTGATGTTAAAGAATCACAGAGAGCTGCTAGGTTACAAGAATAATGTATTCAGTATTCGCATCCCTTTTAGGGTTGACCTATCTGTGTTTATATAATACACAGTTACATAATCAATCTATAATTGATATCCTATAAATCAGCTATACAATTTATATCAATCTAGGATTGCTTTTGTCTTCTGTTCCATTTATTTAGCCATCTCAATATATTCTGCTTCTTTCCATCTTCAGAATATATTGCTTCTAGAATCTTCAATTAAGCACCGACAGCTAAACCAAACATTCACCCCGTCAGACTTTAATAAACTCTGACTGGCTTCCGGTAAACTCTGATGAGTACCTGGTACTTAAAGACTGATGAACAAACATCAGCAATTATATCTAACAAATTAACTAGCATATTTACTTAGAACAGCTAAATGAAGGATTGAGCATTCCAATTTCACTCACAAGTCTGTTGAAAACAGCTTCATTTAGAGGTTTAGTGAATATGTCAGCTAATTGTTTCTCAGTTGGAACATAAGAGACTTCTATGGTACCATTTGCAGCATGTTCCCTAATGAAATGGTACCTTATCTCAATGTGCTTTGTAGTAGAATGATTAACAGGATTAGCAACTATGGATATTGCACTAGTATTGTCACACATCAGAGGATTGTGTTCTAACACTAGTCCATAATCCATGAGTTGATTTCTAATCCAAAGCAATTGAGCACAGCAACTTCCAGCAGCAATATATTCAGCCTCAGCTGTGGATGTTGCTGTGGATTGTTGTTTCTTACTGAACCGGGACACTAACCTTTGACCTAAGAATTGGCAGCTTCCAGAGGTGCTCTTCCTGTCAATTCTACATCCAGCATAATCATAGTCTGTGTAACCAACCAGGTTGAACCCAGTGCTTTTTGGATACCATAGCCCAAGATTAGGAGTCCCTTTCAGATACCTGAAGATTCTTTTGATAGCCATCATGTGAGATTCCTTGGGATCAGATTGAAATCTTACACAAAGGCATGTGGCGAACATGATATCAGGCCTGCTAGCTGTGAGATAGAGTAGAGATCCAACCATGCCTCTGTAAACCTTGATGTCTACTCTTTTGCCTTTCTTGTCTTCATCAAGCTTGATAGCAGTGGACATGGGAGTTTTTGCAGGGGATGATTCTTCTAAACCATATTTCTTCAAAAGATCTTTGACATACTTTGATTGGTTTATAAAGATGTCATCCTCCTTTTGATGTACTTGCAGACCTAAGAAGTAGGTTAACTCTCCCATCATACTCATCTCATATTTGCTTTGCATCAACTTAGATAACCTTTCACAGAGTTTTTCATTTGAAGAGCCAAAGATGATATCATCCACATAGATTTGAACTAGAATGATATCATTTCCATGCTTCTTGAAGAATAGAGTTTTATCAATCGTACCCCTGGTAAATTGATGCTCAAGAAGGAATTGATAAAGAGTTTCATACCAGGCTCTAGGTGCCTGTTTGAGTCCATAGAGTGCCTTGAGCAGTCTATATACAAAGTTTGGGAAGTCTTCATTCTCAAAGCCAGGTGGTTGAGACACATAAACTTCTTCAGCAAGATCACCATTGAGAAATGCACTTTTCACATCCATTTGATACACCTTGAAATCTGAGTGAGCTGCAAAAGCCAAGAATATTCTGATGGCTTCCAGTCTAGCTACAGGTGCAAATGTCTCATCATAGTCAATGCCCTCTTGTTGACAGTATCCTTTGGCAACCAACCTTGCTTTGTTTCTAATCACCACTCCTTCTTCATCCATCTTGTTTCTGAACACCCATTTGGTGTCAATTACATTCTTTCCTACTAGAGGTGGCACTAGCTCCTATACTTTGTTTTTCTCAAATTCATTCGATTCTTCTTGCCTGGCAACAATCCAATCAGAATTCTTCAAAGCTTCTTCAATTACTTTAGGTTCCTCTTATGACAGAAAGCAGCTATACAGACATGTATTCAGTGTTTCCCTTCTTGTTCTAACTCCCTTACCAGGATCTCCAATGATTTGATCCCTAGTGTGGGCTCTGTCCCATTTCCTTGTGTGGCCCTGTTCATTTCCTTGACCTGTTCCAAGCTCATTTTGATTGACAGTTGCATTCTCTTCTTCTCCCCCTTGTGTTTGTGAACCCTTGCACAGGTGTTTGAAGAAGATCATTAACTTCAAGAATTTCATTTTCTGGAACAGTTTGAACAGGTGGTTCATCCTCACTTTCATAATCCTCAAGATATCCTTGATTTTCAAATATTAATGGCACACTGTCTTGTTCACTTGTTTCAAGTCCAGGAGTTTTCTTGTCATCAAAGGTAACATCCATACTTTCCATAACTTTATGTTGCTCAGGTACAAACACCCTGTATGTTGTCCTTTCCAGAGAGTATCCAATGAAAATACATTCAAATGCCTTAGCATCAAATTTTCCAACATGTTCTGAGGTATCTTTCATCACAAAACACTTACTTCCAAACACATGCAGATGCTTGAAGGATGCTCTTTTTCCAGTCATCAATGAGTAAGGAGTTTTTCCAGACTTCTTATTGATCAATGTTCTATTTTGCACATAGCATGCTGTGTTAACAACATCAGCCCAAAAGCTAGTAGGTAGCTTTGCATCCAACAACATTGTCCTTGCAACTTCAATGAGAGTTCTATTCTTTCTTTCAACTACTCCATTTTGTTGAGGATTCTAGGAGCTGAAAATTGTTGAGAAATTCCTTTATCTTTGCAAAACTCATACAATGTTGAATTTCTGAACTCAGTCCCATTATCACTTCTCAAAGTAACTACAGAGGAACCATTACTTTGTGCTTCTCTATCAACTCTCTTGATATGCTCTATAATAACTTGAGGTGCTTCATCCTTGGAGAATAGGAATTCCACCCAAGTGTATCTTGAATAATCATCAACCATTACTAGAGCATATTTCTTCTTGGAAAGAGACATTACATTCATAGGGCCAAACAGATCCATGTGAATTAACTGCAGAGGCTTTGAGTTTGTATTGAGCAATTTGTTCTTATGACTTGATCTTTTAATCTTCCCTTTCTGACAAGCTTCACAGGCTCCATCTTGCACAAACTCCAAGGCATGCATATCTCTTATGAGTTCTCTCTTTGTCAGAGAGTTCATTGCCTGAACATTCAAGTGAGACAGTTTCTTGTGCCATAGCCAGAATTCTTCATTTGTGGCCTTAGTGTAGAAACAACAAATTTATCCCTTGTCTGCAGCCTTGAGATTAGCTACAAACAATCTTCCTTTCTTCACACCAGTTAGAACAACTTCACCGCTTCCTCTTTTTGAGATTAGACATTGATATTCATCAAATTCCACTTTGAAACCCCTGTTGGTGAATTGTCCAATACTCAAGAGGTTATGCTTCAGTACTTCAACAAATGCTACATCTTCAATAATGAAATTTCCAGATTTGACACTGCCATATCCCATGGTATAACCAATGTTGTCATTTCCAAAGGTTACTGATGGGCCAGCCTTTTCCTCAAATTGTGATAGCAGGGCTATATCACCAGTCATGTGACTTGAGCATCCACTGTCCAAGATCCATATGACTCTTTTATTCCTGTTGCCCTGCATTCACAAAGTAACTAAGTTGTTTTTGGTACCCACACTTGGTAGGGTCCAGTTGATTTAGAAACATTTTTGTTAACAATTCTTCTGTCATAGATTGCATTCTTCACAGTAGGAGACTTCACTTTTTCTATGGCTTTGGAGTTTACACTCTTAGGCTCACATGAAGTTTTCACCCTCTCAAACATGATTGGGGATCCTGTCCTGTGAGTGTGCATATGTGTGTGTGATTCACAAGATTGTGCAGAATCCAGTTTGTGCTTAAGAGATAAACAATTAGCAATCACAGTCACATAGCATGTCATGTAGTTTGCATTACCACATAAAGAATCATGATTAGAGTTTATGTTTACAGAATGGTTACTCAGGTTATCAACTTCAGCAATCTCAGGTTTACTACACTTATGAGTCAAATGATTTACAGATAGACATTTTTGACATTGTTTCCTAGGAGAATTTGGCACATAAGCATAGTTGTTACCCTTGTTCACACCTATCTTACCATTTCTGTTTTTTTTCTTTTTCTTAACAACTTCTTTCTTGACTTTAGGACTCTTGACAAGGTTGTCTTTGGTCTCTTTCTGATCAACAGATTTAGGAGATGAAGAAGTGTCTTTAGCAGCCTCATCTTCTTCAAGAAGTTGTTGTTTGATGATTAATAGTTCTTCATCAAACTCAACAACACTCTTTTTGAAAATGGGCTTTTCAACACTAGACAGAATGGTTGGGGCATTTTTGTTTGTAAAAGATTCTTTTCCTTTGCCCTTTGCCTTCTTCCTTCCTTTATCATTCTCATAGTCAAAACCAACTCCAACCTTGAAGTCTTCAGTGTGTTCCTTGTGATAGGTTTGAATAAGCTCAGATGAGTTTTTGAAACTTCTTAGCTTTAATTCATTTTCAGCAATTTGCTCTCTAAGAGCTTTTTCTATTTGTTCAGCACAAATTACTTTGTTTTTGAGATACTCAACCTCTTTTTTCAAACCATCAAGGCTCACAACCATTAACTCAAGTTCCTCATTTTTTCTGTAAGCTCAAGATTTCTAGCAGTTAGCCTATCAATTTCTTCATTAGCAACTAACATGCTAGTATGAATATTAAACATCTCAGTACTCATGTCTTCAACAGTCTGCTTATATTGAAAGGGAGTCATATCAAGAGAAGTAAGAATGGGTACCTGACTTGAAGAATCACCATCATCAGAAAATGCCATCAAGGCATAGTTTGAGTACTCTTGTTCTTCTTCTTCATCAGAGTCATCCCAGCATTTTCCCTCAGCAATAAAAGTTTTACCCTGTTGTTTCTTGAGTAGAGCTTCATACTTGGCTTCAAGCTCTAAGTATGCTTTGTCCTTTTTGACCTGTTTAGGCTTCTTGCACTCTGTGGCAAAATGCCCAAGTTCATTGCAGTTATAGCATCTTATTTTGGACCTATCCACACTCCCAGATTTGTATCCTCCTTTAGCAGCACCAGCAATCCCTTTTCCTTTGTTGAAAGAGTTTGAGCTACCTGAACCACCAACATTTCCACTATTGAATTTAGACTTGAATGGCTGCTTCCTCTTAAACCTAATGTTAGGATATCTCCTAGCCATATAAGCAAAAGATTTGTTTTCCATCTTGTCCAGCTCATCTATGTTGTAGAACTCATCCTCCTCAGGCAAATCATAAACAACCTGAGTTTCATCACTAGTTTCATCACTTTCTAGTTCCTCAATCTTGACTTGACTGACTTTTAGAGATTCCATTCTTTGACCTAGATTGTCAGCAATAAGGGGCACAAGAGGTATTGGCCATTAATCCTTGCTTTGCTTGAATAGATCTCTTCTGAAACAGCTCTAGCTCATATGTCTTCAAAACACCATACAACACATCAAAACCAATCTTTGTTAGATCTCTTTCTTTAAGGGAAGAGATTCTTGGTTCCAAGTGATCTGGAAGAGTTAGTAAGAACTTCATGTTGAGCTCTTCTGTCTCATAGTGTTTGTCATAGAGTTTGAGTTCATTTATCAGCTTGTTGAACCTCTCAAACACTTTTGTGATTCCCTCCTTTGGTTGAGCCATGAATGCTTCATACTGTGAGACCAGAATTTGCTTTTTGTTCTTCCTTACCTCAGGAGTTCCTTCACATAGCACTTCTATGAGATCCCACATTTTCTTTGCACTACTACAGTGAGCAACAGTGCCATACATGTTGAAATCCATAGATTCACAGATGATAAGTTGGAGATGTCCATCCAGTGCTATTTTCTCCTTTTCAGGATCAGTGTATTTTGAGGGGTCTTTAGGAACATGCCTTGCTGGTATTATCTCAGTGCCTACTGTTGTTTCAGCAATCTCAATCATTGGAGTAAAGGGACCATGCTTTAGAATGTCTAAATACATGGGATTGGAAGCTTTGATGAAAAGTAACATCTTCTTCTTCCATAAGCTGTAGTGCTCCTTGTTGAAGGGAGGAATCTTGATACTGCTTAGTTTCTGTGAACTCATTCTTGATCTTTTCCTGTTTGTACGTTAACAACCTACGCTCTGATACCACTTGTTAGGAATGAATACCACTAGAAACTAGACAGAGGGGGGTGAATGGATAGTTTGATGTTTTTCGATTCTTGAAACACAAGATAAACTGTATATGATTATGCTATGTAATATGCAGAATATAAATAACACACACAATAACTTTAATCTACTTTGTATTGAGTAAATTAAATACTACAGCTTTCCGGAAATTCACAACAGAATTTCTGGCTTCTAAACAAGAACGATTTGTAACTTGTTTTTGCTTACAGAGAAAAGAGTGCTTTTGATGAAACTATGTGTATCTCTCTTACAGCTTTTAGTGGTGTGTGCTTGATATATATTCAACTATACAAACTAGGCACACCACTATTTACACAGTTACCCCTAGCTGAAAGTCCAACTTGTCCTGCCATAAGAGGTTAACTATGTCAGGAAGGACCACCTGCTTTCCGAAGTCTTTCCCGTTTCTGTAGCTGCTTGTCTCTTATCTTTCTCTCCAAGTTTAGCTGTAGATTTGCCATCTGTTCTTTGGACCACCTTGCCAGAACAAATGCTTCAGTATTTGTCTTTTTTGATTCTTGATTCTTTACCTTGATTTGTCTTGTTGTAAATGGCTAAGTGTTGATATCGTGAACTCCATTTCATTCCAGACTTCGCGATGTCCCTTGTGAAGACTATGCGATATGACCTTTGAGGACTTTGCGACATAGGTCATTTTAGGACTATGCTACATAAGTCATTTGAGGACTATGCGACATAAGTCATTTGCGGACTATGCGACATAAGTCATTTGAGGACTATGCGACATAAGTCATTTGAGGACTTCACGATCTAGGCATCTTTGACTTTGCTGACTTCAACACCACGACATGAGTCTTGAGGACTTCACGACATAGTACGAAATGGACTATGCGATCCAGCACTTCTCGACATGGATATTGGTGACTTCACGACATAGCTTTATTCTGACTTTGCTATATAATGCCTTAGGCAAATTTCTGCAACTTATTTCTTCAGGGCCTTATTCATCTCTATCCTGCTGTATGAACAAATCTGAACTTCTACCAGGACAATTATTTAATGGCCTATATATATTCTAGTTGCAAGAAGCTTACTAAGCTCATTATAATTTTGAGCATACATGATCAAGCTAATGTTCATGAGAACAAGACAAGTACATAGAGAGACCTATACTATATCCCAGTGATAGAATTCACTAGGTCATGTAGTGTGACATAGTCACATAGCTTAGGCTTGTTAATGGTGGTATTCAGACATGTCTTGAGCCTAACATTTATTAACAAAAGTTTGCACATGATTAAAATCAATATATCTTAACAACAGTACGGTTCAATCATGGAAAATTTATTATGTTCATTCGAGACGAGACTAATCAGAAAGAGTAGTACTTTTGTTAGTTGACTATTAAAATGTGGTACAAGATAAATTTAAAATTTTCTAGTTTTTTTTTTAAAATGATTGAAATCAATAGATCTTAACATCCTTACGGCTCGATCGTCGAAAAATTAGTTTAAAAAATTATTATGTTTATTCGAGACGAGACTGGTTAGGATAAGTAGTACTTTTAGTAGTTGAATATCAAAATATCATACAAGATAGATTTAAAATTTTTAAATTTCTTTTTTTCACATGATTAAAATCAATAGATCTTAACATTAGTATGGTTTGATCATCAAAAATATTATTTAAAAAATTTATTATGAACATTCGAGACGAACTAGTCAGAATAAGTCGTACTTTTGGTTGTTCACTATTATAATATCATACAAGATAAATTTGAAATTTGAAATTTTTTTGCACCTGATTAAAAACAATAGATCTTAACATCCGTACAATTCGATCATCAAAACAATTATTTAAAAATTTGTTATGTTCGTTTGAAACAAGACTAATCATGATAAGTAGTACTTTTGTTAGTTGACTATTAAAATATTATACAAGATAAATTTTAATTTTTTTTCACATGATTATTATTAATAGATCTTAATTATTCTTACGGTTCGATCGTTGAAAATATTATTTTAAAAAATTATTACGTCTATTTTTTATTTTTTAAAAAATTGTGCCAAAATCCATAACCTACCATTATCGGTAGAAATTAAGTTACAAAACTAAAAATTCAATTTTTTTTAATTTTTGCGCCCAAAATGGCTCCGAGAATCCATACAATTTCACAAAAAGTTTAATAATTGTGCCCAAAACTAAAAATTCAAAAATTGTACTCAAACCAAAAATTCAAAATTCCTCAGAAAATCATAACCTACCATTATCGATAGCAAATAAGCTACAATTTTACGAAAATGTTAAAAATTGCATCCAAACGAATAATTCAAAATTTTCACCCAAACGAAAAATTCAAAAATTGCGCCCAAACAAAAAAAAATCAAAAATATGTTGTTATTACTTACAATACAATCATTTATTTTTTTCTCATTTCACTTCAATTTTCTTCTCTATCTCTTCATCTTCTTCTCTTTATATCTTCATCTTCTTGAAATCAATTTCACATCTCATTCACTTTGTTCATCTTCTTGTTTATTTAAGTAATTTTATCTTCTTGCTTATTTTGTTATTTAATTAGCTAATAATTCTTGATTGTTAGGTCATAGGTGTACTAATTCTTGCTCTTATGTAAATTTTAGGTACTTGATGAAGATCCAAAGACAATGATGAGGGAATAGAGAAAATGATTGTGAAGAAAATAACATGAAGATCCTAACGAAAAAAATAAAGACTTTGAAGATAATTAATTAAACTTTGTAAATAATTTTTGATTTGTAGTTTTGGTACATAAGAACAACCTCTAATTTTTAATATTATGATTTATGTGTAAGGAATGTTTGAATTTTTATATACAATGAATGTTTGATTATTTGTTATGGTTGTATATTTGTGAATTAGATATTGATCTATTTTTTATTTATGATTTAAGCAATTTGTTGGATAGGAGAAGCAATGAAAACTTCACTTTTTTTGAAACAATTGTCTAGTAATTCCTACCGCCTTCAAAGCATTTTTTACTGTCTTCATAACACTTGCTACCGTCTTCATAGCATTTTCTACCGTCTTTATAACATTTTCCAGAATTGATGAATGTTGTAGGTTTTAACTAGTAGAAAATACTAAAAGTGGTAGGAATTGCTTGATAGAAAATAGTTATTTTTATGTGCTTCTGATATAAAACCTACCAATTTGGTGCTTCTTGAGTCGATAGGAAATAGTCCTTGACCGGGATCAAATGTGACCCGCAAATTGACGTGGCAGTGGACCCCACCATGCGACACGTGGTATGCCATGTCAACCTCGTGGGACCACATTTAATTGACGCGACAAGTGACGTGTCGGGGTCTACCACCATGTGGCCGTCGATGTGGCTGTTGATGTGGCTCGCCACATGGACAGCCATTTGGCATATGGGATCGTGAAGAAACAAACCACCAACTTCTACCATACACCAATTCCGACCTGACAAATTCTCACCATGTCGAATGGTAGAAATTGACCCCAATTATTATCGATTTACCTCCAAAACCTACCAAACATTTTTGATGTAGTGAATCAAAATCCAACTAAAAGTCAATTTTAAAAAACAAGAAATTGATCAACACAAATTTTTTAGTTAAAATATATAAGGACTAATTAGACAGATTTAAATACCCACACATATATTTCGACACATAAAACGATAAAAAAAATCAAAATAGTTGCACCAGGGCTAGGACTGCATAACAATATTATCTGTATATAACCGAATATTCATGTATATAATTATTTTAACTTTATTTTAGTTCTGAAATTATCATTACATAGATTAAATATTGACACAATATATATCATATATTAATGGATTCAAATTAATAAATAATAAATTAATAAAAATAATAGAGATCAACATTACAAACTAAATAATTAAAGTTTGTACTTCATATAACAAAATATTTATACTCATACATTTACTATTACTTTACGAATAATTATATATATACTAGTTTTTAAATTTGTATTATCGTGTAAAGCAGATAATTTGTTTTATGTATTTAAATTTGAAAGGAAAACAAAAATTAAATTATAAAAATTAAAATTTTATATAAACATTAATCAAACATATCCATACCGATCCGGTTCTTAAGACCAAATTTATTCAAGTCCCAAGTGTAAATTGCAAGTGAAGGCGAAGGTGTCCATCCATAAGGTACCTGGTTTTGTATTTGCTATTTTCTGAAAATGGACAAGTTGCATTTGCAAGCAAGTTCATGTGATATGGTGAATATGCCCCGTCACTATTATATTCTCCACTGCACTGCACTTAATAGTATATTACTATTACTAATACTACCACAGTACCACATATCTGAATACTTTTGGTTTTTTCTATTGTGCATCACTTACCTTCTCTCCTAATTTAATAAAAAAAATCCCATTGCATTACATTCTGCAGTGCTTTATTACTCTCAAGGTTCATTTACCTTGAACTAGACTCGGTAAGAGTAGCAACATATTGGTTGAGATCCAAAATTGCACGGTTGGGCAACATTTATGTTCGACCAACAAATCTCACACACAACAATAAGGGCCTCACAAAACCCATCCCACCAGAATTTGCTTATTTTCGAGCCATAGATACATTTAGTTTTGCTTTTGCAAAATCAACTTCAAAGCTGAAAGAGCAACATCACTAGTAGTTACAAGTTTCTATGTAACCACAATTTAGATAGAAACTTCACCATAACATAACTAAGACAGTGCATGACTGAAAACTAATATATTTTTAAAAACATACCGATGTTTGCAATTTATCTTTATGACACAAATAATGCTAAACATTAAACTGTCAGTGAAACAATTCATGAAAAAGAAACCTACCCTGATTATTCAAAACATATTAAAACCGGACCAAATTAGTTCCCAACTACCTACTATATGTATACTGTATAAACAAACTCAATGACTCTCTGAAGGTAGCTACAAGGTAGAATTAAAATAACTGTACCGACAAGTGATAACTTGCTAGCTTGTGTCATAGCATATGGCCAAAGGAGATGTGTTTGCTGAAGATTTAGAATCTGTTACAAACATATATAAGTCATTAGTCTTCGATAGTAAAAAGATTCAGAAAAAAAAAAAGAATACTATTAACCTTCCGAGTCATTCTGCATCCAATCCCGTGCACACATCAACGCCTGCACAGTGTTAGACCTCAATACACTCCAATGTGGATCAAGGACTTGATCACCAGCGTCAAAGGCAGAATCTGATGTAACTTTTGACAAGGGAATTCCCAAGATGTTGTGCGCCATCATAGAGAGAATGGGATACCTTGGTGTGTGAACTTTCCACCAATTTAAAATATTGAAATCCATGCTACGCGGAAATAGAGGCTCCTCCAAGTACTTGTCCAAATCAGTTTTTTTGTTCGGCCCTTGTGAGGTTTCATGGACAAATCTGTCAAAGCCAGTCAGCCTATCACGGGTATCATTACCGGAAGCATCCACACTACCACTATTTTGACCATCAGATGCTAATGTGGAATTGCTATAATGGTCATCGTGAAGTGCCTTCATGCAATTGGAAACAATATCTATGCAATCTGGAGCGCTGTTGCCATATATTCTGGGATAGTAATATTCTATCAGCTTCATCTTAAATCTAGGATCTAAGATAGATGCAATTGCCAAAGCCAGGCTGCATTTTTTCCAATACTCGTCAAACCTGCTTTTCATCTTCATTCCTAGGGAACTAATAAAATTATCTGATTTATGACACCAACCAATCAATTGCAAATGAATTTCACAGATTTCAGGGAAATGTGTATTTGCAGTCGCATGATTGCTTCCATTAAAAATATTAGAAACTTCAATAAGGAGCTTCAAGAAGCTAGCAATAGGACTAACTCTGTCCCACTCTTCAAAAGATGGGCACATGGTATAAACAGGGTCATGTTCTGGCAACAGAGAAAATGCATCCTTAAACTCCAAAGCTATATCAATCATGAAAAATGTGGAACTCCACTGTAGTGCATTATCCAGAAATAAGCACTTTTGGCTATTTATTCCAACTAGTTGAGCCATCTCATTAAACTTCTCTTGCATCGCTTGTGAACTTTTAACATATCTAATGCTTTCACGAATTTTATCTGTTACGTCAGATACTGCTTCCAGTGCATCCTGAGCCATGTGCTTGATTAAATCACCCGCACAGCTTACATGAAACAGTTGACCATCACATAGAAGAAACTTGCTCTGGGAGAGTCTGTCTCTAATCTTACAGATAATGTTATCATAAGTTGAACAAGTATTGAATGTCATCGAAAACAATTTTTGATCAATATCCCATTCCATTAGACTCATCATGATCACATCTGACAGCATGTCTTCTGTATGAGAAGGATCAACCAATAAAAAATTTAAAATCTTCTTCCTGATTTTCCATTCATCGTCAATGCAATGTGCTGTCAAACACAAGTATTTGGCTTCTCCTTTGCCAGTCCACATATCAGCACTTAAGCTAATCTTACCAGGTAATTTATCTAACAAGTCAGACACCTTCTGTTTCTCCTTGTGATAAATTTGCATACAATCACCTTCAACCCCATCAAACGTCACAAACTCAAATAAAGGCTGAAGATTTCTAACAAACGTTTTAAACCCAACATCCTCAACAATTTGCAGAGGATAACCATGCATTATAATCATACGAGCAAGATCAAAACGACTCCGCTTTTGATCAAAATACCCATTTACCAAGTTACTCGAACAATCTTTTGTAAAAGCATATTCAATTTTAGGTTGTACAAGAGTGGCCACTTGACTCACTTGTTGCTGTTGATCAACACAAACTGTTGCAACAGCAACAGTTGCTTCCTTTTTCTTTCTCCCTCTCGTTCCAACCAATTGAGGTATATCATGATTTAACCTCCTTCGACATCTAACTAAATGATTCCTCAAATGTGATGTTCCACTAGTACTCGAACCACTAAGTTTCTTTTGACAATGCTTGCACATAGCAACACAACTGTCACCAAATTTAACTCTATCGAAATCTTTCCACACAACAGACTTTAACCTACTAGAATCGATAAGAACAGCCTCATTCTCCATTATTTACAGTCACTGAAAATAATAATAAAAAAAATCGTTTCAATTCGTAAAAAATAAAAAACTCATATCAGCTTCATGCACAAAATTATAATCGCAGAGCTGAAATAATATTATTCGAGAAACTTTACCATGGAGTAGTTTACTTAATAAAAAACAATACAATTTAAACAATTGTTACACTCGGTAAAATTTTGCGAAACAATTATTCTCACGTGTTTTCACCCGAAAACGAGCCTACACAGACATACATATACAATGCTCCAAAATTTAATCTAAACAGGATAGTCATGTATCATGTAAATAAACACAGACATGTACACTCATACATTTATGACAATATTACATGAGCAGGAGAAATTTAAAAATTAAGAAACTGGGTAAAACCCGAAAATCGGGTCAATTAATTCGGATATCGGGTTGAAAGCAAAGAATTGAAATAATAGGATTATTATACATACACAAAATTAAAGATATACATACAGGGAGGAAGAGAACATACAGAGAAATTGAGGAACGATGTGATAGCCCTGAATTAGGGTTTGTGATTTGGATTAGAAAAAAGAGAGTTGTAAATACAGGGCAGTTGGATCCAAATGGGTCGAACCGGATGGGGAAGTCGAATCATGCTCACTTCAATTGGGCTTTTCTGACTCAAACTCAACATGCTCCAAGTTGGGCTGATGTTTTTTTGTACCTGACTTGTTTTAGACACACAGTATAATCAATGTAAAATTTATTAACCTGAGATAGAAATCAATAATAAAATAGCAAAGTCTCTAAAACAATTTTGTCGTTATCAAAAGATTTTTGATTTTATTTTTAAAAAGTATTTCTGGTTTTGAATTTTATTACTATATTTAATAAATATATATATTTAAAGAGTTAATTACTACTATCATAATAAATATAAAGATAATTTAACGATATATCAGTCATCCATTTGTCTATATTTATAAACAGTTAAGTTATTATTGTTTACCTTGCGTACTGATTTGTTGACGAGAAGTTCATTGTGTATAAATAATTTATTAAAGAGTAATACTAGAGGTACCGAATTCGGTACCGAATTTTTGTATCAAATGATGTGGTATCGGTGATGTGGAAGTTTGAGATGATTTTATTCGGGCACTTAATGTGAATGCAAGGGTACATTATTATTAATTGAGTTGTGTTGTTGGAGGAATTTCGTAACAACCAAAATCGGAGGTTGCTGGAATAACGAATTATGAAAATAGGGGGATTTGGGATTTTTGGATGTTTGGGGGCTGGACTTGGGAGGTGTCTCGATTTGTCTCAGATATCGGATCCCTTTGCCAAGATGCCTGCGTACCAATTTATATTGGATCAAGCCCACGCAGTTCTATGCAATTGTGTTTATCCCTGAGAGACTTTAGGGATAAACTTCGTTAATGTGGTAAATTACCGATTTTATCTTGCATTATCTTGGCATTATCAATAATTATGATATTTGCAGTATCTATGCAATTAATTATGATATCGATGAGGGAATTCAGTTCGCGACTTTATAGGTTCAAACAAACATATATTATACAAACACAGAAAAACATAAAGGAAAGTAATCCTGAAGATTAAAATGCTTACTTTGTGAAGAATTGGTGGATGAACTTGAAGAATTTGAGGAGGATGCGGATGAACGCCGGGAAGTTATGATAATTCTCGCCGTGTTTGATCCTTGAGCAAAATTGAGCAGAGTTCCCTTACTGTTTTTGATAGAATGAGTTTATGAAAGAAAATTTTGAGGTATTTATAGGGGATAGGGGAGAGAAAACAAGGGACACGTGTCCAAATATGAATGGATGGCACGTCTTTTTATGAACAGCTGTCAAACGGTTGAGTGAACACGCGTCTGGTAATAGTGAGCGAACTCGATGCTATGCGAGGTGGAAATCAAGCTCGCATCGTGCTATTTGAAGCAAATGAAAATTCCTTATCTCATATTACTAAGGAATTTTGGGGGTAGTTGTTATACAGGATTTTCGGTGATGGGCCCTGTACAGGTCTCTAAGTGATTTGGGCCTAGGGAATGAGTTAGATTGGGATGAACTGAAATTAAGGCTCGCATCATGGGCTATGTTAAGCCCAAAATCCTTAAGTATGATGGGCTCGCATCATTAACTTGTGGTGAGCACCTATCCTTATGAGTTCTCATCTTAAACAAGGGTTCTCACAAGGATCTCGTCATAATTGGGCTCGTTTCGCTATTAATAGACTCTCACTATAAGCTTATGGGCTCTCACCATTATGAAGTAATGGGCTCGTGGTACTTGTCAGAAATAAGAATATTTGAACATAGGTGAGCTCGCACCACTTGAACTTTGAAAGGGTAATTTTCATATGTTTTATGCGATGCGAGCCTGGCCAGCTCGCATCGTGGGTAAAGCCCAAAATATGGAAATTCCTATTTATGGAATGTAACTTGGTTGACACGGGACAGACCTGCAATCACGGGAAGAAATGCGGAGATGCCGCGAGATTGTAGGAAATCGTGTGACGACCGGACTATTTATGGGAACATGAAGAGGATTGATAATACTTGGGACTATTTATGGGAATATGAAGTGGATTGATAATCCTTGAACTATTTATGGGAACATAAATCCTGACTATTTTATGGGCTTGGACTGAATGAGCTTATTCAATGACTTGTTCTCCAAGAACTACGTGAGGCTTGATCCCTATATAAAGGGGTACGTAGGCACCTTGTATGATACACAATTGACACTCGGTAAGTGCAAGAGAAAAAACCCATTCTCTATTCAATTTTTGAGGAGTCATCATACAAGTCCAGCCACAACTTTCCATAAACCTCCAACACACTGTTGTACGAAATTCTCCTAACAACAATTGGCGCTAGAAGGAGGGGCCTCATTGAGCACTACATCTTAAGGAGAAGGATGTCGAAGAACAACAAGAATGATGACAAGGGGATTGTGCACAAGAAGGATGCCACACCACAAGGAGCAATGACAGATCCACCACCCCACGGAGAGGGAGGACCAAGCAAAATCACCCCTGTCATGCCTCAAGTCGCACCGGTTACACTAGATGGCCAGAAGATCCTAGGCTGCCTTGAGGGAATCGAGCTCCAATTCAAAACTATGAACGCCCGGCTAGCTAAGGTCGAGCAGAACTCAATCAAGAATGCGAAGAGGAAGGCTCGAAGGCTCAAGGGCACTAGGGACAAGAAGGATAAAACCTCTAAAAAACTCATACACGAGTTCGACGAGGTAGCTGATGGGCTAAAGAAAACCGGGTCTCTTGAGACAGATGAGATATCTCCAAGCCAGGAGGAGCGAGGCAGCCAGGCTCCGAGTGAGCCGCGGCATGAGCCAGCTTCGTCTGAGGCTAGATCCACTAGTGTTTTGGATCGAATTGGGAAGAAGCTAACTGAGCACGATCTAAGACTTAGATTGGAAAAATCTAAGGCACGGAAGGAGGCGCCAGAGAGGACTCCACCTAAAACAGAGCGAAGGGAGAGGACTCCACCTAGAACAGAGAGAAGGGAGAGGACTCCACCTAGAACAGAAAGAAGAGGGAGGACTCCGCCTCGAACTCATAGAAAGGAGCGAAGGGAGAGGACTTCCTCTCACCATGCTAGTGAAGAGGGGTCGGACGAGAGAATTGGAGACCTAAGGGTTGGTGATCTGAGGCGCCTACTGGTGCAGATGGAACATGAGAAGAGAAAAAACTAATTACCGATTTTATCTTGCATTATCTTGGCATTATGTTTTTCTGTGTTTGTATAATATATGTTTGTTTTTCTGATTGATATTGATAATTCTTTCCTCGTTTCAGGGAGAGGATATTACTTAGTGTTCAAGTAATTAATTATTAATGTGAATTAATAATTATTAAACAGAGAAATTTGGACTATGGCAAAATATGGCATAACAAGTTGTAACTAACACATGTGACATTTGAAATTTTGGGATCCAATTTGGTACCGTTAGCATTATTCTTTATTAAATATGCATATTTGATGTTTTATCAAGAATATACTTATCGATTATTATTGGAGTTTCTAAAGGTTATTATAGAAAATTTTTCTATTAGTGCGACATTTAATCATATTTAATTAATATTTTTTAACGATCCAATCGTACAGATGCGAAGATAATGTCAAAATCTTGTTGTAATTTTTTTTTAATGCAAATTTAAGTAGTGGAGTGTTGGTTTTATAATGATAACAATTTCTTATATAATGTTAAAGGTATAGATTGATTGATTATTTTTCGTAAAAAATGATTGATCAAAATCACTAAATCATTTGAAAACTTGCATATTTATTTATTTTTACTAGATATTAACATAAGTGCGGTTGAATTTTTAATTAAATATCTAAATATTGTGATTTTTTGAGGTGCACTAATAGAAAAGTTTCTGAGAATGACATTTAGATTCTCTTTTCCAATTTGTTCACATTTAATATAATAAAATTTTGTCAGGGTGTAAAATTTAATACAACTTATCCGGAGTTCTGTGAAATGCAGCTCGTATCTAGGTCGAGTAATTCAGGAATGTCGTGCCCTCCTTGCAAATTTATCTTCCAAAAACGTAAAGTTTAGGTTTGTTAAACGGTCTGCGAACAAAGTCGCGCACTTCTTAGCGCGTCAAAATTGTTCCATAGCTGATCGTGTTTGGAGAGTGGGAGATGTCCACTCCGATTTTCAATATGTAATGTCGAATGACTTGAATGAGTAATAAAATCTCGACTTTTTCTGGCAAAAAAAAAAAAATATAATAAAATTTTGTCAGGGTGTTTACCAACAATGGTACAGCTTCACCACAAGCATGTTCAAGTCGAGAAGAAATGCCCAGTTTGTTTGGGGGATGAAGAGAAGATTTTTCACAGTATGGTGTTGTGTCCATTCACAATTCAATGTTGGAGAATTATTATTCCAGATGCACAGGTTGTAGATGTGTTAGATTTCAACTCTTGGTTATCGAGAGTATTTCAAGATTACAACCACAGTAAATGTGCTGAAATTGCCACTATTAGTTGGGAACTATGGAAAGCCTGAAATGATGTAGTTTGGAATCGAAAACGATCTCAAGTAAACAATGTAGTTGCTTCAGCAAAGCAGTACCTTTTACAATAGAAAATATGCCCAAGTTCACTCTACTAATGCTCTTCTTCAAACCTCAGTAAAGAGATGGAGCCATCTCTTGGGTCAGGCCAGAGGAGAACATTATAAAGGTAACAGTTGACACAGCAGTGTTTAAAGATCGTGTGGAGTATGGGGTAGGGATGGTAGCCAGGAACTCGTCTGGTCAGTTGGTTGAGGCAAGAACTAACAGTTTCTATGGAGTGGTTTTTCCGGAATTTGCAGAGGCCATAGTAGTAAAGGAAGCACTTAGCTGGACTAAACAAAAGAATTGGCCAAAGGTGATCTTGGAGTCGGATTGCATGGCTGTTGTGCAGGCCATAAGAAGCAGTGTCCCAATGTTATCTCCGTTTGGGCATATTTTTGAGAATTGTCGTCGAGATATTCGACTTTTAAACAAAGCGTCTTTGTATTTTATATTATGTCGGAGACTCGGAGTTAGTAAGTGAATAAAAGTTCTCTGCTTTTTGTCAATTTTTTTTTTTTTGTCAATTTGGTAATTATTTGTAAAAGTATGAATTTTTAATATCTCATTTAATTTATAGAACATGATTTTTTTGGACAATGTTATTAAGACGGGAGTAGTATATTTTTTATAAGAAAAAGTATGTTCTAACTCTAAGTTAAAAATGTGTACACAATTTCTAACTTCTAATTAGAGCATCCCGGGTTGGCTAAAATGATATAAAATACTGATTACGTAAAATTTAATGAAATGTTTTGCTTCAGTGGCGTTGGCTATACTCATTAGTTATATTTTATAAATAGCATGTTATTATTATTTCAAGTTGTTATAAATAGAAAGAATTTATTATTTCAGTATGGTAATCGATAACATGGAATTTTGCAGGTCCCTGGAGGTTGGTTAACTAAATTTTTTGATAACAGTTATGACCCGTTGGAGAACCAACATTTTTACATAATCTCTATATTTTTTGTTTAAGGTATGTCATATAGGATTTTAGCTAAGAACTTCTCATGGTTGGAGATACTTCTCATGGTTGGAGATACTCTAACGCAACAAATGCCGTGGAACAATTAATGTTTAATAAAATCTTTATAACGCTGATTCTTACTCACATGAATACGTTGGTCAATCTGAATGCAGCCAATGCTGTAACATTTTTGTAGATGCTTTAGGAGTACAAATGAAGCAAGACAACTATATTACTTTAGTTCAATTCTATATTATGACAGTGAATTACAGAGCAACAATTAGGATGGATTCAACAGCTAGGCAAAATGATAAATATTCATCTTACCTTCACCTTGTGGTTTAGTGATTCTTTTTACCTTCTTCTGATCTTCTCTTTTGCCGTTGCAGCAAGAAAGGTAGACTTGTTACTTTAATCTGGGCCATCAAACTTATATTCCTTCCTCCTCTTAAACCTCAGCTCATTCCAATTTCTATATGTACATGATCTCCAGACTATCAAATCATCGTCTACTGCATTCTATTCAACGAAACACACCAGCGACAAAGATAAAAAAAATTCAGTTACCATTCAGGATGGGTGTTCTTGGAGCATTAGCTAGACATTTGGATACACTTGTTGGGTACTTAATTCCCTTTGTGTAGTACTGTAATTTAAAAGATTTCATTTATATGCAGTATGCCTTTGATTAATTACTATTGAAGTACAAGTACTCATTTTATTGAGGCATGCAACTAACACCTTTTATGTTTTCTTTGACACACATGCAGGCCTGGGATGATGCTTCTTTTTCCTTTGTAAGTTAAATTAGTACTATCACACATGAACAATCAATTATGTATAAATGTTGAACCTAATCTTGTATCCCTGGTTTGTTTCGATATAACCCATCTAATTACAACTTCCAGGGTACTACTACATCGATGCTTAATTTGTATAATATGGTGAAATTAATGTATATGTCTATAGGTATGCATCAATGCGAGCAATAGAGAGTCCTTCAACGCTAGATGATCAACAGTGGCTAACTTATTGGGTTTTGTATTCCTTGATTACCCTATTCGAGCTCTCTTGCTGGAAAGTTCTTCAATGGTACATGATTCGACCTGTTACATTAGCATTACTATTTGATGTACAGGCAAGAAAATACCAATAGATTTGTTTTCTTTTTGATACGCAGGCTCCCATTTTGGCCATACATGAAACTAGTGCTTTGCATGTGGTTGGTGCTACCAATGTTCAATGGTGCGGCTTACATCTATGAGAATTTCGTGAGGAAATATGTTAAAATTGGTGGCTATGTTAGCTCGGCACATCCAGAAGATCAGAGGAAAGTTCTGCAGATGATGAGCCTTGATGCAAGAAAGTCTGTTGAACGTTACATTGAGAAATATGGACCTGATGCCTTTGATCGGGTTGTCAAAGCGGTAAATAAAGTTTATCATTTCATGTGCTATATAAAAATATAATGTTCATGCTAAATTAACATTTTTTTGATGCTATGCCAAAATAACATTTAATAGATCTTCTCTACCGTTTCGGTTGCAGGCTGAGAAAGAAGCAAAGAAGCACTGACAGACCAACTACATCCTATGTATCTTATGTACACAAAGATATACAGTGGATGGACTCTATTTTTCTTCCATGTAAATTCAAATGATCACTAAAATGTATACAAAATGATTACAGTATATAGTCTCATGTAAAGACGGCAAAGGAAAATGCATTACTATCCGTTTTTCCGCGGAAACTTTGATAATTTCATATACCAGAGCCCTGGACCAGTTGCCACCACTATCCGACATGGCCTTTATGTTTATTACTGCAGCAATAAGAAAAATATGGATCATATGATATCAACTAGCAAAAAAAAAAGAATTATGAATCATAAATTTCCCTTGAATAAAGAGTTCTCTGATACAGTACTGATATGGGTTAAAAATAACCCTAAACACATAATTAATATTGCATTAATTAAACCTAGTTGGTCCATAAATAAGGCTCGAAACTCTAATTAAATATTAATTTTGTAATTAATATTTGGGCTAGAAGTACAACCTGTATTAGGAGACGTCCAATACAGGCTTGTTCTAATACAAGTGGGCTCCTTTCAATACAGGTCCGTTATGATATAGAAACAACTCCTACAAGGAAGGATCTAGAATTTATCCTTATCCACTATCAAGGATAAGACTTATCCTTTAAGAAAGTCAATACTTATCCACTAGGCTTCTAAACGCCTATATAAAGGGTTTGATCCCTCATCTCAGAACTACGTTTTGGACACAACTCTATACGTCATCTACAACGTTTTAGACTTCATCCTTGAATAAAGACATACAAGTCACTACGTCCTTGGTGTGCCCTTGCCGCCATAGCCCCGAGGGCAACAACAAGAACTACGTCTTTGGCTTGATTCTCAGTACTAATTGAGATACGTAGGCATCTTGTGAGGACCGATTTAGTCTCGAAGCGCAAGTGCAACCATTAAAGCTCGAAAGCTCATAAATCCTAGCAATTAATATACAAGCACGTTTTCTAATCCATAACATTTGGCGCCGTCTGTGGGAAGACAACATCAGCCATGGCAAACACACGAAGAACAACTCGAGATACTCAAACTTCTGAGGAGCTTCCTATCACCTCTGAGGCTGATGCTCACGGAAATCAACCACCGCCAACTACTGGCACTCAAGGGGCAAAATCCCCCTCACCAACACTCAAGGACCGGAAATCCCAATTTCGATTGAAGGGACGAATCCCCTTCAAATGGTCATTCATGGATCTAATCCACAAGAGACCACTCACCAGCAACCAATCACGACCTCCCCACTACTCATGAATGCACCAAGTGGCCTTCAACTTCATATTACGGATCTTCCCTAATACGCAACTCAAACTCTTGGGATGCCAAACTATGGCATGCCTCCTCGACCCACGATGGGCAGCAGTGGTCTCAACCCCACTTACCATAAAGCATAGGTTCCCCCTTATATACAAGGTCTGGGACCCCAAAATCAACAAACTCAAACTCGACGGACCCCTTTGATTCAAGACTACTCTGGTCCCTATACCGAGGACGAGAATTATTCAACTAGAAAAGAGAGGAATGTTGCCTCAAGGAGGAGATGTTCTTCTCAAACAAATCGGGAACAACCCCAAACTACTAAGGAAAAGATTGCGGCCCATGAGGCAGAGGCTGCAAGGCTCAAGAAATTACTAGCAGAACAGGAGACCGCAAAAGCCCAAAGCCAAGCAACTGGAAGAGTCCCGATAATCAACCTGGACCCAACACCAAGAAGAACCAAGAGGGCTGCAGCCCCAAGGGGTGATCCTAGTGTTTTGTTGCCCCTAGGAGATCCTGACGATCCTACACCACCATTTACTCAAGACATCATGAAAGCTACCATATCCAGAAAATTCAAGATGCCAACGATCAAAGCTTATGATGGAACGGGAGATCCCGCGAATCATGTAAGAACCTTCTCTAATGCACTGCTGTTCCAGCCAATCAATGATGCGGTCAAGTGTAGGGCGTTTCCACAAACCTTGGCGGGCATGGCCCAACGTTGGTATAGTCGTCTACCTCCAAATTCCATTGGGTCTTTTAAGGAACTAAGCAAAGCGTTCATCAACTAATTTGTTAGTGGAATGGTGCACGAGAAAAGTTCTGCATCACTCATGGGAATCCAGCAAGGAAAGAATGAAGTTTTAAGGGATTATATCAACCGATTCACCCGGGAGGCTCTGAAAGTCCCGGACTTAGAGGACAAAGTAGCTATGATAGCTCTGCAGCAAGGAACCACTGATGATCACTTCAAAAGATCATTGGCAAAACATCCACCTGAGAGCATGTTGAAGCTCCAAGATAGAGCCGGAAAGTACATCAAGGCTGAAGAAAGCATGAGAAAAGTATGAACCCATTGCTGGCGGCAGTGGAAACTCAAAGAAGAGGAAGGAAACTCAGGAGTACGACGTCAAGGAAAAGTTTCCCAGAACGTCAAAGGATTCTGATTCTCCACCCAAGAGGAACAATTTTGGGCCCAAGTTTACGGAATATGCAAGATTGAACACTCCCAGGAGCCAAATTCTGATGGAAATAATAAAGGAGGAGGATCTCCGATGGTCGAAGCCACTAAGGACTGATATGTCTAAACGGAATCAAAACCAATTCTGTCGGTTCCACAAGGAAGTCGATCACGACACCGCGATTGTAGACAATTGAAAGATGAGATCGAGTTTCTGATACGGAGAGGAAAGCTCAATAAATTCACTAAGGATGGGAATCGAGGAAATCAACAAAGAAACTATGAAAGGAAAGACTATGATAGGAGGGACAACGATCAAGATAGTAATCCTAAGCCCTGAGGGCCTGTCATCAACATGATATTTGGAGGACCGACTGCTGCTGGGTCCTCCCGAAACTCAAGGAAAGCTTATGCCCGAAAGGTAATGACTGTTGTAGGAGAAGCACCGAAGCGTGCCAAAACAGAAGTTACCATTAGCTTTGATGATTCTGACCTAGAAGGGGTAACATTTCCTCATGATGACCCATTGGTCATCACACCTATAATAGGTGATTCTGAAACAAAGAGAGTTTTGGTCGACAATGGAGATTTAGTGGACATCTTGTTCCATGATGCTTTCATCAAGATGGGCTATACTGACTCTCAGTTGACACCCTCGAATATGCCCATATATGAGTTCAACGGAGTGGAGTCGAAGGTGGAAGGCACTATCCAGCTCCCAATGACAATGGGACAAGGGTCGAATACGTCTACTCAGATGTTGAACTTCATAGTTATAAAGGCAACTTCAACCTACAATGCAATCCTGGGAAGGACGGGTCTTCATGCGTTCAAGGCCGTTGCCTCATCTTATCATCTGAAAATCAAGTTCCCAACAAGGAATGGAATTGGTGAAGAACGGGGAGACCAAAAGATGGCTAGAAGCTGTTACGTAGCCGCGTTAAGGCCTGATGGAATCGGGGGGCAGGTTCTCCCCATTGAAGACATGGATATTAGTGATATTGAGGACCGAAGAGGGAAACCAGCTGAGGATTTAATCCCAATTCCCTTAGTCCCTGGTGAACCGGAGAAGGTGACTTATGTTGGAGCACTATTTCCTGAACCATTGAAAAGCAAGCTCATATTTTTTCTTCAAGAGAACAATGACGTTTTTGCTTGGACAGCGGCCGACATGCCAGGGATTGATCCCCAACTGATAACCCACCGGGGCCGACATGAACAAGTTTTAAAGGGGCCTTTACCCTATACATCTTATTATAGTCCTTAATTTTATCTACCTCATGAAACCTATTACTGCAATCATATGAATCTAAAGCAGACACAGATGGGTACTCATCCCCACGTTCATTAATCATATCATGCAAAGACATGTATTTAGAACGAATTGGAATGGGGGTACCTCGTTTGGATGCAGAATTCATCTTTTGCAAGCGTTGGGAAGCACGATCAGCCATCAAACCCAGAAAAATCTTCAAATCTTCAAAGAAATTTTCAAGTCTTCAAACAAAAAACCCAGAAAACGGTGAGATTCAACAGAAAATCTCGCCGGGAATCGCCTTGTGACAAAACTCTAGCAGAGCTACTCAGAGAGAATTTTAGAGAAAATCTAGCAGAATATCTTTAAGAAAATGGAAAGTAAGAAGTGAATGAAAACAAGTGAGGGTTCCCCCTTTTATAGAGCTAACAGCTGTAACGCCCCCAAATCCGGGGTCAATGATTTGGTCGTCACACTGCACTCTTAATCCAAACAACCTGTTCAATATAAAATCAACACAATAATAATAATATCTGTGACCCCAACTCTACCAAGAATCTTTAAAGGTTATAGTGCTAGGAACAAGAATCCAAAAATTCATTACAACAATCTTTCTTCTTTACAACCATTCTCTTTACATAAATTCTAATACACTAGTATAACTTCGATAAGAAGTATACCAGGCAACTAATCTTATACAATATATTAATCAATAGAAAACATCTATATACAAAACCTCTCACTAGCTCCAATGCTCTGGATCAAAACGTCTTTACGCTAATATCTTTCCCCATCTCTGATCAGCTGCGCGGACAACTCTCGCCAATACACCTTCTTTCCGGCAGGCTAAAATATATATAAATAAAACAAGTATGAGCGAATGAATTGCTCAGCAAGCGCATTATTAAATATAAAATATAAAGTTCCAAATTAATCTTTGGATTTTTCAAATAAACAAGCCTATGGCTTACACATTTGTAATCTCTGATATTTTCAAAACAAGTTTGGTAATTTATCACAATATCTCATTTAGCTTCTCGCAGCTGAATAGTTTAAAACATAAAAAGATTTATATTGGTCGTCACGGCAACCGAATCAACAATAACTACAATAGTATGTAGGAAATATGAAATAAGTATAACTCTTATGTCTTCAAGACCATAGTTTGTACAAAAATACTAATTTGAAGATAACAGGTCTATTCACGACATTTTCCGAAATCAACAACTCTGGAAGGTTAGAATAATCAAGGGGCAAGAATGAGCCAACACGCTCGGTTAAGAAATAAAGAACGCACTTCAAGACTTCAACAGGGTACCGACTGGATATGCGGTATGAATAAAACTCAACAAGATAGATATCTCACGACTGCCAATGGAATCAAGGAAGTGGATTTCAACTATTTGGAATCCGAATGTATTAAGAGTAAGCGATTTCAGCAAGATTGAAACCACTATTAATAATCAACAAACCAACAACTTCACGCAACGAATAAACCTGAGAATCAGGTCATATCTCACAAGTACAAAGTATATGGATGTAACTCATCCTAGAAATGAAAATTCATATTAGAATTGGATTTTTAACAATTATCAAATACAAAGGTTGTGCTGCTGGCCAGCCACGCATCAACCCCGGACTAGCTCATGTCATAGTCCTCTACTGGATCCTAGGCCAATCTGGGCCTTAATTACATCGACCAATAATTGGTCCATTTTTAAAAACATTCCAATTCTATATTATATACGTCAGGTGTCAGAACAATTGACAACCTTACTTCGACAATCAGGTGTCGGAAGAATCGACAACCTAATACAACAATTGCTGGAAAACTCACGTTCCAGGAAACAGTTCAATTATGAAGAATCCATTAAGGAATAACAATATAATCTAGTATCGACGAGATCGACACAATATGGGGAGGTGCACATGAAAAGTGACAATATAATAAGCATCGACGAGTTCGATGTAACAACTGGGATATAATGAAGAATAAACAATGACATGCTCAACAAGGTTAAGTCTGATATGAAACAGACAATATGATATCAACAGAAAAGTGTAACAAGTCAATATAGAGTAGGGTTCAAAGAATAAACAATAACATGCTTAACAAGATTGAATCTGATATGAAACAGGCATTATGATATCAACAGAATTTGCAATAACTCAATATGGAATAGGGTTCAAAGAACAGGCTCTAGATGGCCTTAACAGTTCAATTCATCACATTATGGAAGAATTAGTTAAGATTCAACAATCTGGTAAGTGACAAGAAAGTCAAGTTCAAGTTTAAGAAAAATTCAGGGTGAAGTTTATAAATGAAGAAAACAAAGGTTTATTAACTTCTGGCAGAAATAGTTCAAGTCCTTCGAACATATACTTATAATAGATAAGCCTCGTATTTGAAGGAAGTAAACTAAATCATGCACAGCATAAATGAATTCGAATCAGGGAATGGATCAGATGATCGCATTAACAAGAAATGATAATAATAGTTGCAAGGGTGCAGGATGGAAAAATGGAATACTTGTAGAACAAGTACCACAACTTCGGAATTTAAAATAACGTTTTCAACATAGGGTTCGTAAGTTCCCACTCATCTAGGGTTGGCAATATTCCAACCTAATATTTTAAAATCATGTCTTTTAAAAGAAAGCCTTAGTATACGGCCCATAATTATCTCTTCAAACTTTTCAATATAATAAGTATATCTTTCCAATCAATATGAAAATATGAATCTAAACTCAAAAGGTATAAAAGAGTACTCGTCAATTTACGAGATTGAATAACATACTTGCAATTCAATGCAAAAGAAATCAACATTTGAAAATTTAGTAATAAGCATTCAACATGCATACTAATAATTCAAGATAATATCCCTTAATTAATAAGCAAGGGTATAAACACTTGCCTCTGGTCCTTAGCTATTTCGTAACGCTGAAACAATACGATTTCCTCCTTATTCTGTCTTGTCGCACGATTCTCTACTTCCGTCCTTCTTTGCTTTAACGCTCTTGCGAATACCACTAGTCTGCTTTTACCATTTCGAATCCACGTGCCAGCCTCGATAGTCAAACATGAGACGGTACTTAGTCTTCAACGTATAATCCTCATATTATAAATGATCGTAACTTAACTTCGACGCACTTACCGATATCTCTGTTGCATAAACATCCACATCTCAATTGATAGACCAATCGCAATCAACCACATAAGTAATCCACGTAACTCGCTTGACGACAATCCCCATACTATAAAAAGTCAACATTCAAGTCAACGGCCTCGTAAATCTCACTTTCTAACATAACCGACAAATTTCTATCCTATCTACCCCTCGTGATAACATTAGACACAACCAATTACTCAAACAAGTCTCCAAACAATTTATTCGCATGCATGACTCAACAACAGATAATTCACATCATTCACATAATACATTTAAACAAGTAACCGGTTACGTATCGGACGCCCGGTCTAATTTACGATATTAAAAACTCAGACACTAGCCCTAGTACGGGCATATACGGACTATAAAACACATTACACAACTCATACAACCATATAGCACTTATAACTATTTTTAAAACATCACACGAAACTTATTTGAATTTAAATAAGCCACAAACAATTTTTTTTTAAATCAAAAATCGGATTTTTAAACCCAATATAAGTATTTTAAATGCAAATAAATCAATTAATAAAATTAATTGACACTCTTTTAAATGCTCAAACTATTTTTAAATAAATAAACCAAGCTAGAAAATAATTAAACTTAATTTTAATTAATTAAATCTAATTAATAATTAATTATTAAGAATTAACTGATTAAAAGAATTAATCAATTAATTAAATAAATTAACTATTAATCAAAAATAATTAAAATAATTAAATTTAATCAATTTTCGAATTTAAATAAATATTTATGAATTTATAAAATTTTCGGAATAATAAAATGTATTTTTAAATCAAAGATATGATTTTTAGAATTATAAAACTATTTTTGAATTATTTTTAAAAATAAAAACCCAAAAACACTTTTCTGGAAATGGATTAGGGTTTGTAAGATCAAACCGGGTCGGGTTAGGGTTTTGAAACCGGGTCGCCAAGAACACAAACGGGTCGCCAAGAACACGTCACCGGAAACTGGGTTTCCCAGTTTCCGGCCGACGTCCGGCCAACCCACCAGTTTCCGGCGACCAAAAACCAAACCAAACACACATATTTTTATGCGAAATTCACAGGAATGTCTCAACGTTTACAGTACCGAGCCCAGTTAACTAAAATCACATCAAAATCGTTCAAAACGAACGGAAAGAAAACGGCGGCGCCGTTTCCGGCCAACCCAAATTCTACACCAAATCAAAAACCGATTACACGGTTCAACTCTAAACTCACAGATCTATCTAATCGCTAGAACACAATCAAGAAACAGTTAGCCGATCAAAATCCCGATCAAACTCCGGTGAACTTACAACTTTCCGATTAGCTCGAAATCTTACTCAAAATCCAAATTAAAAATCATACACATACTCTGCATCACATAATAAACACAACTATGCCATCAATTTGCAAGAACAATCAATAATAAAGATTCCCCCAAATTAAATCAAAAATTCGAAATAAATAATTAAATTAAAAAATCGGAAAAACTCAGAAATCATACCCACATGAATTTTGATGGTGGATTTAGGTAGAGGATGATGAGAGATTCGATTTGGTTACAAGAACATCGAAATCGGAATCCGATAACGCCTTCAAAATTGAGTTTGATTCTCAAGAACACGAAGAACACGTTTCAGGGGTTTTTAACTTTTTAACTGTAATTATGCTTTATTATACGCAAAACAAAGTACGATTTGCCTTTTTATATTAAACGGAAAAATAATACCCCAAACGACATTTTTGGATCGATACTGATCCGATAGATCGCTTTAAATATAATTTAACAAAATAAACGCTTTAAATCTTTAATAAAGCAGAATACACGTTTCACGAGACGATAAGCATCCATAAAGTACGGATAACTACAAGTATCGTTTAATAATAGATATACGAACCAAAATACTTCTATTACGAATATTTTCGAATACTTTCCATTTTAACGAATGAAATATTGGTACGAACGATATACCAATCTCCCGAATAATTTGGGAACGATCCAAATTTTCTTTTCAATAATTATAATAAAATAAAATAGTATAACACCCTTTTCAAAATAGTTTCAAATTCCCCACACATATCACATAGCATCACATTGTCACATATTCCATCATTTAACGAATAATTTAGCACGTTTAAACAGATAAATCATTTAATAACTCTTAATATGAAATTAAAATCTCATTTCATATCATATAATAACACGTAATTTTCCCGGATCTTACATCCTTTCCCCCTTAACAGGATTCTGTCCTCAGAATCAGCTTACGCAAACACTGGTGGACATTTTTCCAACATCTCATTCTCAAATTCCTAGGTTGACTCTTCAACCTTAGGATTTCTCCTCATACTCATACTAATTTGACTCCTCTATTACTCATCACTCTCTCATACTGACTCAATATCTCAATCGGTTACTCAACATAGAACAATTTAACTAGATCTCTATAGGTTCATATTCTACGAAATACACTATGAATATACCACTCACGGGGTGGCAAGCAAACTTATACGCACTTTCCCAACACTCAATAAATCGTCGTAAGGTAGCATTTCAAAATCGTCATAGTAACTGTTGTCGTAAGAGAATCTAATCAACGGTAAACGATCCTCCCAATTACCTTCAAAATTTAGTACACAATCATAGTCTGTCTGAATTCTTCAATTACGTCGCGGATCTCTGTCAAATACAATTGAACTCGTCATTCCATGCCGTACCATTATCTCTCATTAATCGGTCAATAATAACCTAAATAACACCACGATAAGCTCTAAGCCTTAGCAACTCCATACCACAGTTTATCTCAACATGTCTTCGTCTCCATTCAGGAATCTCTTTAGTTGTAGTCGTCTACTATACCTCTGTTATTTTGTCTTCATTTTCCAACACCTCAAGTACTTAGATATTCACCAACACTGGTATCCCTTTTGAAACCCCTCATATATATCCTTGCATTTCCTTCTTATTCTTTATACTTTCTCGTTCCCTCCTATAATTGAATCCTTTTCTATTTCCATAACTCTTTCCTTTATGTAGCCCTTTCTCTTTAATCAATCCTGGTTGAATCCTTATGTCCGTCATTTCTTTTAATTAATCTCTTGTTATCATAACCTTAAAACTTCATCCTTTCTAATCCTTTTACCGAAGATATTTACATCTCAATTCTCTCCTTTACTACTCATACTATCAGCCATCCACGTTCTTGGGTCAACTCTACCTATTTCCAATATATCTAACAACTGCTTTCAACAATCACATACCTTTCATGCCAATTAACTCTTCAGCTGAAAACAACCCTTCATTACCTCATCCATTGTCTTTAAATCCTTATTAACACCTCTTCATCTTCTTTTCCTATCTTCACAGTAACACTCATGACACCTTTTCCATGGTTCCATCTCATTTCCCAAACAGCTTGATCAACTCGACATTATCTTGATTCTCATTCTATACATCCACATTGACTGGTAAAATCTACCTTAACTATCGTGAGCAAAAGACTTGCAACCATATCATACAATCCTGAAATACTCAAAGATTAACTCATTCTCCATTATTAGCCTATCATCCAATCTTAAAAGTTCTTCTCATTGAGACAAAAATCTATTATGTCCATTTTCCACAACCTGGGATAACATCAGCACAATTACACATTTTCCCCAATTTCCAATCAACTCTTGAATTATCTAACTTCACCTTTTCCACATCGTAACGTTAATCGATAGAAAGAGAACAACTGGCCCCGTTATATGTTACTAGTATTCTAATCGCATCGTAGTCCGCTTTCGTTCATGGTAATTCAATCGCAAATTCTTCGTTCGGTAAGGTAGGGTAAATTCCAGTTCACCCTAATGGCATACCTCCCAGATTATTTGAAGTAAGAAGTTCATGATAGTTTGAAGTGAAAAGATTCTATATCGTAGCAAATGTCCCACAATTGGGGTTACCAAATCTGTATATTCCAAAGCAACATTATTGGAAGTGAAAGGATTACTGAGAGACCAATTTGATCACATGAACTCAATGTTGTGTGTCTCTATTAAGACAGTACTAAAGGTAATTAGCCTTCTTGTATTTCACAACACACAAGTGACGGCGTCCCGTCAGACTTCTATCACATAGACAGATAGTCCTTGTGTCCCCTATAAATAGGGTTGTTTATCTCAGTTGGAGTAGAGAAATATGAAAGAAATTTAGAGTCAGAATAACAATCAGGGCCTTTCGATAAGAATTCTCAAATACACACCTTGGATTGAAATTGAATAAATTCCAAAGGTGTTATTTCAGAAAAGAAGAACAACCAGAAAGGAAGTATCAACAAATAGTGTTACATCACAATTAGAGTTATCCACTCCGGAAGAATGAAGGAGTTGGAATTTAAATAACATATTTTCAACAGGCTTTACAAATTGAAATAGATGTCGCAACAACCTCTGATGCAATTGCAATCATGATTGATCAAAAGTATCAAGTACAAAGTCAAAAGGTGGAATATATTCACCAACACAAGTTTCGCTTAAAGAAATGTCAAATATTTCCTTAGGATGGGAGGGTATTACCAGGGTCTTCACACATGACTCCTCCGTCGACTCCTTCGATAGCTCGTTATTCGATTTCGGCCCTTCTTCTCCACGTTATTCGATTTCAGCCCTTCTTTTCCACGTCGCAAGGTCATCAATATCGTACGTCGCCGTCAACTCGTAATAGTCCTCGAAGATTCCGCCGTAGACATCTACAATCGTATGAAATTCTATCCACCTCAGCACAATCATCTAAATTGAATACCCCTATCTTAACTCACTCAGTGGTACTATATTCAATAGTCCAACACGAACTCTAAATGAGCTCTGACGTTCCTTATATAACTATATACACTCCCACACACTCTCGTTTCTAGTTTTACTATAACCCTTGCTTTGATACCAACTGTAACGCCCCCAAATCCGGGGTCAATGATTTGGTCGTCACACTGCACTCTTAATCCAAACAACCTGTTCAATATAAAATCAACACAATAATAATAATATCTGTGACCCCAACTCTACCAAGAATCTTTAAAGGTTATAGTGCTAGGAACAAGAATCCAAAAATTCATTACAACAATCTTTCTTCTTTACAACCATTCTCTTTACATAAATTCTAATACACTAGTATAACTTCGATAAGAAGTATACCAGGCAACTAATCTTATACAATATATTAATCAATAGAAAACATCTATATACAAAACCTCTCACTAGCTCCAATGCTCTGGATCAAAACGTCTTTACGCTAATATCTTTCCCCATCTCTGATCAGCTGCGCGGAAAACTCTCGCCAATACACCTTCTTTCCGGCAGGCTAAAATATATATAAATAAAACAAGTATGAGCGAATGAATTGCTCAGCAAGCGCATTATTAAATATAAAATATAAAGTTCCAAATTAATCTTTGGATTTTTCAAATAAACAAGCCTATGGCTTACACATTTGTAATCTCTGATATTTTCAAAACAAGTTTGGTAATTTATCACAATATCTCATTTAGCTTCTCGCAGCTGAATAGTTTAAAACATAAAAAGATTTATATTGGTCGTCACGGCAACCGAATCAACAATAACTACAATAGTATGTAGGAAATATGAAATAAGTATAACTCTTATGTCTTCAAGACCATAGTTTGTACAAAAATACTAATTTGAAGATAACAGGTCTATTCACGACATTTTCCGAAATCAACAACTCTGGAAGGTTAGAATAATCAAGGGGCAAGAATGAGCCAACACGCTCGGTTAAGAAATAAAGAACGCACTTCAAGACTTCAACAGGGTACCGACTGGATATGCGGTATGAATAAAACTCAACAAGATAGATATCTCACGACTGCCAATGGAATCAAGGAAGTGGATTTCAACTATTTGGAATCCGAATGTATTAAGAGTAAGCGATTTCAGCAAGATTGAAACCACTATTAATAATCAACAAACCAACAACTTCACGCAACGAATAAACCTGAGAATCAGGTCATATCTCACAAGTACAAAGTATATGGATGTAACTCATCCTAGAAATGAAAATTCATATTAGAATTGGATTTTTAACAATTATCAAATACAAAGGTTGTGCTGCTGGCCAGCCACGCATCAACCCCGGACTAGCTCATGTCATAGTCCTCTACTGGATCCTAGGCCAATCTGGGCCTTAATTACATCGACCAATAATTGGTCCATTTTTAAAAACATTCCAATTCTATATTATATACGTCAGGTGTCAGAACAATTGACAACCTTACTTCGACAATCAGGTGTCGGAAGAATCGACAACCTAATACAACAATTGCTGGAAAACTCACGTTCCAGGAAACAGTTCAATTATGAAGAATCCATTAAGGAATAACAATATAATCTAGTATCGACGAGATCGACACAATATGGGGAGGTGCACATGAAAAGTGACAATATAATAAGCATCGACGAGTTCGATGTAACAACTGGGATATAATGAAGAATAAACAATGACATGCTCAACAAGGTTAAGTCTGATATGAAACAGACAATATGATATCAACAGAAAAGTGTAACAAGTCAATATAGAGTAGGGTTCAAAGAATAAACAATAACATGCTTAACAAGATTGAATCTGATATGAAACAGGCATTATGATATCAACAGAATTTGCAATAACTCAATATGGAATAGGGTTCAAAGAACAGGCTCTAGATGGCCTTAACAGTTCAATTCATCACATTATGGAAGAATTAGTTAAGATTCAACAATCTGGTAAGTGACAAGAAAGTCAAGTTCAAGTTTAAGAAAAATTCAGGGTGAAGTTTATAAATGAAGAAAACAAAGGTTTATTAACTTCTGGCAGAAATAGTTCAAGTCCTTCGAACATATACTTATAATAGATAAGCCTCGTATTTGAAGGAAGTAAACTAAATCATGCACAGCATAAATGAATTCGAATCAGGGAATGGATCAGATGATCGCATTAACAAGAAATGATAATAATAGTTGCAAGGGTGCAGGATGGAAAAATGGAATACTTGTAGAACAAGTACCACAACTTCGGAATTTAAAATAACGTTTTCAACATAGGGTTCGTAAGTTCCCACTCATCTAGGGTTGGCAATATTCCAACCTAATATTTTAAAATCATGTCTTTTAAAAGAAAGCCTTAGTATACGGCCCATAATTATCTCTTCAAACTTTTCAATATAATAAGTATATCTTTCCAATCAATATGAAAATATGAATCTAAACTCAAAAGGTATAAAAGAGTACTCGTCAATTTACGAGATTGAATAACATACTTGCAATTCAATGCAAAAGAAATCAACATTTGAAAATTTAGTAATAAGCATTCAACATGCATACTAATAATTCAAGATAATATCCCTTAATTAATAAGCAAGGGTATAAACACTTGCCTCTGGTCCTTAGCTATTTCGTAACGCTGAAACAATACGATTTCCTCCTTATTCTGTCTTGTCGCACGATTCTCTACTTCCGTCCTTCTTTGCTTTAACGCTCTTGCGAATACCACTAGTCTGCTTTTACCATTTCGAATCCACGTGCCAGCCTCGATAGTCAAACATGAGACGGTACTTAGTCTTCAACGTATAATCCTCATATTATAAATGATCGTAACTTAACTTCGACGCACTTACCGATATCTCTGTTGCATAAACATCCACATCTCAATTGATAGACCAATCGCAATCAACCACATAAGTAATCCACGTAACTCGCTTGACGACAATCCCCATACTATAAAAAGTCAACATTCAAGTCAACGGCCTCGTAAATCTCACTTTCTAACATAACCGACAAATTTCTATCCTATCTACCCCTCGTGATAACATTAGACACAACCAATTACTCAAACAAGTCTCCACACAATTTATTCGCATGCATGACTCAACAACAGATAATTCACATCATTCACATAATACATTTAAACAAGTAACCGGTTACGTATCGGACGCCCGGTCTAATTTACGATATTAAAAACTCAGACACTAGCCCTAGTACGGGCATATACGGACTATAAAACACATTACACAACTCATACAACCATATAGCACTTATAACTATTTTTAAAACATCACACGAAACTTATTTGAATTTAAATAAGCCACAAACAATTTTTTTTTAAATCAAAAATCGGATTTTTAAACCCAATATAAGTATTTTAAATGCAAATAAATCAATTAATAAAATTAATTGACACTCTTTTAAATGCTCAAACTATTTTTAAATAAATAAACCAAGCTAGAAAATAATTAAACTTAATTTTAATTAATTAAATCTAATTAATAATTAATTATTAAGAATTAACTGATTAAAAGAATTAATCAATTAATTAAATAAATTAACTATTAATCAAAAATAATTAAAATAATTAAATTTAATCAATTTTCGAATTTAAATAAATATTTATGAATTTATAAAATTTTCGGAATAATAAAATGTATTTTTAAATCAAAGATATGATTTTTAGAATTATAAAACTATTTTTGAATTATTTTTAAAAATAAAAACCCAAAAACACTTTTCTGGAAATGGATTAGGGTTTGTAAGATCAAACCGGGTCGGGTTAGGGTTTTGAAACCGGGTCGCCAAGAACACAAACGGGTCGCCAAGAACACGTCACCGGAAACTGGGTTTCCCAGTTTCCGGCCGACGTCCGGCCAACCCACCAGTTTCCGGCGACCAAAAACCAAACCAAACACACATATTTTTATGCGAAATTCACAGGAATGTCTCAACGTTTACAGTACCGAGCCCAGTTAACTAAAATCACATCAAAATCGTTCAAAACGAACGGAAAGAAAACGGCGGCGCCGTTTCCGGCCAACCCAAATTCTACACCAAATCAAAAACCGATTACACGGTTCAACTCTAAACTCACAGATCTATCTAATCGCTAGAACACAATCAAGAAACAGTTAGCCGATCAAAATCCCGATCAAACTCCGGTGAACTTACAACTTTCCGATTAGCTCGAAATCTTACTCAAAATCCAAATTAAAAATCATACACATACTCTGCATCACATAATAAACACAACTATGCCATCAATTTGCAAGAACAATCAATAATAAAGATTCCCCCAAATTAAATCAAAAATTCGAAATAAATAATTAAATTAAAAAATCGGAAAAACTCAGAAATCATACCCACATGAATTTTGATGGTGGATTTAGGTAGAGGATGATGAGAGATTCGATTTGGTTACAAGAACATCGAAATCGGAATCCGATAACGCCTTCAAAATTGAGTTTGATTCTCAAGAACACGAAGAACACGTTTCAGGGGTTTTTAACTTTTTAACTGTAATTATGCTTTATTATACGCAAAACAAAGTACGATTTGCCTTTTTATATTAAACGGAAAAATAATACCCCAAACGACATTTTTGGATCGATACTGATCCGATAGATCGCTTTAAATATAATTTAACAAAATAAACGCTTTAAATCTTTAATAAAGCAGAATACACGTTTCACGAGACGATAAGCATCCATAAAGTACGGATAACTACAAGTATCGTTTAATAATAGATATACGAACCAAAATACTTCTATTACGAATATTTTCGAATACTTTCCATTTTAACGAATGAAATATTGGTACGAACGATATACCAATCTCCCGAATAATTTGGGAACGATCCAAATTTTCTTTTCAATAATTATAATAAAATAAAATAGTATAACACCCTTTTCAAAATAGTTTCAAATTCCCCACACATATCACATAGCATCACATTGTCACATATTCCATCATTTAACGAATAATTTAGCACGTTTAAACAGATAAATCATTTAATAACTCTTAATATGAAATTAAAATCTCATTTCATATCATATAATAACACGTAATTTTCCCGGATCTTACAACAGCCGGTCAATGGGCCGGTTGAAGGAAGGGCAACCAGCATCAGCCGGTATAGCCCATAAAAGATTACAGGCCCAATTAATAAATTGGAACAGTTAAAGGCCTTAGGCCCAAATTGAACTCAACATAGGTGGGCCTTAAAGAGCACAAGAGGTACAGCTTGAAGAAGCCTGGTCGAATGTGTTCGATCAAGGCCCAAAATAGCACTCATCTTCGATAAAAAACCTGGTCGAATTAGTTCAAAAAAAGCCTAAAATGAACCATGTATTCGACCAGAATCCTGGTCGAATGAGTTCGAACAGGGCCCAAAATGGAGCACATCTTCGACTAGAATCCTGGTCGAAAGTATTCGATCAGGGCCTGAAACAACACCTAGATTCGACTAGAATCTTGATAAAAAACATTCGACCAGGAAGAGAAATATCATCAAGCTTCGACCAAAAACCTGGTCGAAAGTGTTCAAGCAGGAGGAGAAATGGCATCAAGCTTCGACTAGAAACCTGGTCCAAAGTGTTCGACCAGGAGGAGAAATTCACATATCTTCAACCAGAAACCTAGTCGAAGGTGTTCGACCAGGAGGAGAAGTTGCATTATTAATCGACCAGAAACCTGGCAGAAATCATTCGACCAGGAGGTAATAACAAGGCAAAGTTCGACCAGAATCTAGGTCGAATTCGACCAGGATCCTGGTCGAAAATGTATTGAAATTTCAAAAATTAATTTATTTTCCTAGGAATTGAAGAAAAATCCTGATTCCTGTTTTGGGAAAATTATAAAAATTGGTTTGGAGCTATATGTTCATAAAACCAAGCCATAATACGAAAGAAAACTTCGTAACTCCCGAATGAAATAACTTCTACGATAATCCAAGAGAGATTTTCCTAGAAGTTGGGGGGCAAATGATATGAGCTGAAATATAAGCCTAGAAATACAATTAATGACGTATTAATTAGACCTAGATTGGTCCAAGAACACGGCCCAATAAGCAAGGCCCAAAACCCTGATTATTTATTAAATTCGTAATTAATAAATAAGGGAAATATATAGCTCAGGAAAGAAGTCCAAAATATGGTAAATTCATCAAAGAAGGATCCAGAATCCCAAATAAAAGAAATAATGAGTAATAGCCTTTATCAACAAGGAAAAAACTTATCCAGCAAGAAATATAATGTTTATCCATTATCAAGAAGAAGACTTATTTGCTAAGACTCCTAAACTTACCCAAAATATGAGGCTCCAGACGCCTATATAAAGGACCTGATCCTACAATTAGAACTACGTCTTTGGCTTGATTCTCAGCATTAATTGAGATACGTAGGCATCTTATGATGACCGATTTAGTCTCGAAACACAAGTGCAGCCATTAAAGCTCGAAAGCTCATAAATCCTAGAAATTAATATACAAGCACGTTTTCTGATCCATAACAAGTACTCATCTGCAACTAACTGAACATACATGTAGCTGTATTCCATATTTCTTTGAATCTAAATCTGGTTGAAGCATTTTCCTCATAGATGAACCACCAAAAATTGAGCAAATCAAATTAGCTTCTTCATTTTCTTTCTCAAATAAAACCTTCCAAAAGAAGTTTGTGATTGCAAATGGCCTACTGAACTATCAATAAATTCATTTTAGTGACTAGATTTGCAATATTGTGTTTGTTAGTATCTGATATGATGGGGGCAAACTCATAATGCATATCTCTTCTGTTTCAAGATTAGCAATAGTATTACAGTAGTAGCAAGAAACAACAAAACTTCTCTCCCTAAGAAATGTGCTAATCAGTAGCGGAACCAGGGAACTGAAGGACAAGCCAAGGAAAACCTCGGTTGACCTTGAAAAATAATGAAGAATTATTTTAATCGAGTACTGGTTGGTTTTTAAATGAAATTAAATACTTTTATTGCCCTCACTGTTTTTTGTTTGCATGTTTGAGAGCTAGTTCGGCCACTGTGCTAGTCACATATGGAACGGGACAATCTCTGAAATTCAACAGTTACATATCTTTCCTCTTGTTGTATAGCTTGCATGTTAAAATCTTCATTTTGTCAAATAAAGTAAAAACATGTCCTGTATTTTCCTTGCCACTTCTTTCTCCCTGTTTCTATGAAAAATGTTTTCAATTTATTGTAATTATGCTACTTTTTGGCTTCATGTTGTCACTAAATGTTATGACCCCATGTCAATTATAGCTTTCAAAACTCTCACACAAAATTCAAATGTTAATTTTTCATTAAAAAAAAACACTTCTAAATCAGCTCCAAGTTGCTGTTTGTTACAACTTATCACTTATCAGACATCACGAATCTCACACAATGCACTGTTCATTTGCACTCAGACTCCCACTCCTGCTCTTCATTTCATTTCTTTCAACATCTTCCACTAATCAACAACATGCAAAGAAGTATCTGCAGCCAAACAACATGGAACCAGCTGAACTAGAGACTCTGTTTAAGATCATGGATACCATGTCCTCTGATAAAACCTGGAGAATTACCTATCCAAATCCTTGTAAGCCTGGCTCATCGTGGATGGGGATTGAATGCAAACCTGGGAATGATAGTCACCTTCATGTCACTAGACTTGACTTTGGTTCACCACCAAATCCACAATGCAAGATCAAATCCACATTTCCTTCGCAAATATTTGATCTTCCCTATCTTCAATCTGCTTTCTTCTCTCAATGTTTCACTCGTACAAAAACCATACTCACCATCTCACAAAACAAACTCTTTAACTCAAAACTACAACAACTCAGCTTGCGTTCTAATCTGGCCTTGATTGGCCCAATTCCACCTCAAATAGCTTCCTTAAAGTCTCTTCGAATCCTAACATTGTCGCAAAATCGCCTCACTGGGTCGATTCCTAATGATATCTGCAGCTTGACTTCTCTTGAGCATCTTGATTTGAGCTACAACTTCTTGTCTGGGATGATACCAAACCAGTTGGGCGGTCTAACAAACCTTGTAGTTCTTGATTTAAGCTATAATTCACTCACTAAACTGATCCCGGACACAATTGGCAAAATGGGTATGCTTCAAAAGCTCGACTTGAGCTCAAACTTACTCACGGGAAGCCTACCTAAAAGTATTGAAAAGCTCGATTCACTAGTTTTCTTGGCTTTGAGTAACAACAAATTGAAGGGAAATATTCCTAAAGGCTTAGCAAAGTTGCAAAATTTAGAGTACTTTATCATGGATGATAATCCAATGTTCATACCACTTTCGGAAGAGTTTGGCCAGTTACGTAAACTTCAAGAGCTTAGGCTTGCTAATTCTGGGTATTCAGGCACAATACCACCGATCTTTTCACAGCTCTTAAATTTAAGCACTCTATCACTGCAAAACAACCGATTAAAAGGCGGAATACCGGTGGGTTTTGGTAATCTTTCTCATATATATCACTTGAATTTAAGCAGAAACTTTTTAGTTGGACAGGTACCTTTTACATCAACTTTCTTTCAGAGGTTGGGTAAGAACTTGGATCTCAGTGGCAATCCAGGGTTGTGCATGAGTCCAGCTGAAGCATATGGGATCAAAAGAATTGGAGCCAATATTTGTGGAAATAACAGAACTAGTTCTTTGATCAAGCCATTAAAGCATTCTAAAGCTCCCTCACTTGGGTTTACGAAATTATTCATTCTTCTAAATGCTTTCTTTCTTTTGTATTTGGACCAGATAGTATTTTAGATTTGAAGATTCCACTTCTTGACTATCTCCTAGTATTTAATTTTGTCACCAGTTCAGTTCCTGCATTCCAGATTTTTTAGCTTTATGGTCAGTTTGATAAAACACCTCATAGGTGTTTAATTAACAAATATGTTTACGAAGATTCATTGATTGCATAGTAACAATAACTCCTCCTCTCAGTGACCGATGTTATCATTTGCATCTTTATAACCTCCCTGTATACTTAAAAATTTAAAACATCGAAAAATTATGTAACATACCTAAAAAATTGTTTATAGCAGTCTCAATAAATTATAGTGCTATGTTTGATTCATCATTCAATACTCAATAGTAAACTGGATAGGAAGAAATTCTTTGAAGAGAAAAAAAAAATACAATTTCCATCATATTTGAGCTTTTATTTGATTCATTTTCGTGCTTTTACAGGGAGGGATCAGCAATCTCAGGTTTTGTCTTTGTAACTTATGGTAGGGGACTAGGTCTGGAGAAATGTAACATCTGTACCTACGTACGACTTGGGCAAACATCTACACATGCACATCTAACATCCTTCTTGTTCCTATATTATTTTACTCTAATTGTTCTAAGACACAGCACAAATGAAGGAAGCTTGATAACTAAAATTTTCACTTAATATCGAAGCATGCCTTATTTGTGTCTAACATTGTAGTGACAGTACTGATGAACTCTTCCCTCAATAAAAGCTTTACAAAACAATATGTTTAATCGCAGGATTTTAGTTTAGTGTATACCACTTCTCCCTCTCGCTAAAAACACGTAAATGAGTGGGAATTTAAATTGCTGTAATCAATCGTCTAATGGTTACTTAACTTTCATCGCACTGTTGTACTACATGATAATATGGAATGAACATTAATCCCAAGTTGAAAGCAATCATGAAACTGGTTCAAATTTGAGAAGTAAAATGAAATGGTGTAGTACAAGAGAGTACCTTTTGTTTCAGAATCTCAATGTGAGTCAAGTGACTGTTTGAAACGGTCAGTTTGTGCATTAGAATCAGAAAATTAAAGGAAGAAGTGGGAGTTTTATTAGGTGGAAGTACTGCACCACATGAAGACACAAGGTCTTCAGATTATTGAAGACAAGGACACTTACTTCTTGTAAGAGACTGAACCATTGGATCCCACATTTCAAAGTCATATTCAACTTCACCGGATTGTTTAATTTGCACCACTATTATTTCTCAGCACCTGTTTCAACTTTACCCCTCGTATCCATTCCAGGTTAACTTTCATGATTTATTGTATGTATTTCGCAGGGAGTCAGCCTAATTGGCCATTGTCCAGGCCCTAGGGCCCTTCCATGTAGTGCAGAGTTCCGCAGATGGACAAACAGTATGCGAATCTTGTTTCAATATTTCGGATATTTATGATTCGGCCGAAAATTTAAGAAACAGGACATAAATTGCTATGTAGAGAAACACTGTTGGTTCTCCAAGTTTTTGCATATAGGTTGATTCTCGTTTGAACACTGTATTTTTAATTTTCTTGAACTTGGTAAAATGGCAAAGACACGCTAAACACAGAGGGACACAGGAACAGGCATGTGAAGATAAAGTTGCAGAGGCTCACGTGGGCTGGGGACAGGTCTGGGTTCTCCTTGAGCACCATCAATGTCCATAATCCATATCGACCATGGCCGCTTTGTCTATTCAAAATTTCAAACCAACGTGTAACCTAATTACCTAAGTCGTATCTGTTAGCTTTTTTTTTTTTTTTGAAATGTAGACTTGTATTAAACCAACAAAGCATCAAACATCAGGGTCTCCAACACTAAAGATGGAGGAGACATAAAATCGTTAAAGCAATTGACCTCACAAGGCACCCTAGCTAACATATGGGCGACCTTATTAGCTTGCTTTTTAACAAAACATAGAGAGATATCTAGTCGATTCCTAAGAACATCATGACATTCTTGAAGAATAGACCCTACTTCCACGAGATTATCAACACCTTTGTGAATGGCCTGAATTACTAGCAAAGCATCACATTCCACCTCCACATCAGTGACACCCAACTCATGAACCCACTTTAGCGCTTTCAGGACTCCTTTAGCTTCTGCTTCAAAAGCTGCAACCTTTCCTTCTTTTCTGAAGTTTCTAGCCTTGACAAACTCCCCCAGATGATTATCCGTTATGCTCCTGCCAGGCACAAAAGCTGACTGGTTTTCCGATATTATATCAGGAAGAATTGCTCTGAGCCTATTTGCCAAGACCTTTGTAATCAATTTATACAAAACATTACACAATGCGATAGGCCTTAAATCCTTCATCGAGTCCGCATTCTCCTTTTTAGGGATTAGCACAACATTCGTACTGTTAAGGTCTAGAGGAAATGACAACTCATTTAACCATTGTTTGCAGCTCAAAAAAACATCCTTACCTAACATCCTCCAGAAGTGTTGATAAAATGTCGGGTTAAGACCGTCAGGCCCTGCACTTTTGTCAGGGTGCATCTGCTTCAAGGCTACTGAAAATTCCTCAAAGGTGAATTCAACCTCCAAGCTTGCTATCTGATCATCTGTTAAGACGGGGTCAAAGCATTCCATTGTTTCTTCACTCGTGCTATCTTCGTTCCCAAACAACTTCACAAAATATTCTTGGACCACCATACACATCTCCTCCTAGTTCGTCACTAATTCACCCTCATCAGTTACGAGTAATCATATTTCTCTTCTTTCTTGTTGTAGCATAAGCATGAAAGTACTTGTATCTGTTAGCTAATGGCCAAAAACAACAATTTTTTACTTAAAATTACAATTTTTTACTTGAATTTAAAAAGTCAATTCAATTCTAACTTTTCAAGACTATCTAAAAGTATGGTGTTATTGAATTAAGACTTTTAACAACTTTTAAAACGTCATTAAAAGTAAGGGGTTATTCAATTTAAACTTTTAACAACTCTAAGAGGTCGTTTGGTTGATAGATACTTATGTGTGTATTTGAAATACCTGTAAAGTTAAAAATAGCAAAGTTGTTTGGTTGCAAAAACTATGGGTATTAGAAATTACTTAGTAAGTGTAAATACTGTAAAATGTGGGAAGTCACTTACCCACCCCACCTAGGTTATTCACACTTTCCCTCCTAAAAAGTAGTTATAGACACATATGTGTACACCTATATGTATAGGTGTGTATATATATTATTGCAAATACAAGTTTAACCAAACAAGTTTAATTCCTATTGTATAACAAACAAGCACTAAGTATAATTTGGAATGACAATTACATTTAAGGACTTTTAACTTAAAATATAACTAGAGATCTAATTTGAAAAGTCTTGAGTTTTGTGGTAAGATTTCACATGATTTTTAAATTATTATTTTATTTTCTTCAATTTCATTTATTTCATAATTTTGTCATTTCTCTTTCACAAATAGAATATCTTCTCTCTTAAATTATGAAGGACGGTTATAATCCCTTTGATTTTTGCACATATTTTAATGTGCTTTGACCGGATACTTAAATTTATTATTTTTAAAATTTTCTTTTTTCAAATAAAAATATATAAAGGATAGTTTAATTCAAAACAAGAAAATTTAAAAAATAATAATTTTAAATACCCGGTCAAAGCGCTTTGAAATGTGTGCAAAAAGTCAAGCGTTACATAAAAATAAACGGAGGGAATATAAGTTATCGATCAAAAGTCATTAGATGTAAGTAAAACTCCTCAAAAGTCAATATAAAAAAGTCCGTAAAAATAATGATGAAATATACCAACTCCATAAAAGTCAATAAAAGTCATTTAAAGTTGTAATACAATACCACCCCCTCAGATTGCAGGACAAAAATAACTAAGACCATCCTCCAATGCATTACACTAAAAACAACACTATTTATAAAAATAACTCTAATTTAACTACACTATATTTTACACTAAGGTCCCGTTTGGCATTGTAGATAGCAACAGTTTTTTTCTTCTGAAAAGCAGGTCAAAAATTGTATGGTAAATTTCAGAAGCAGTTTCTGTGAAAAACAATTTTGACTGAAAACCCATGCATGCTTTTGAAAAAAAATATGTTTGTCATCTTTTGTGAGAAGCAGTTACTGATTTAAACATCAAAATTCATCAAAAACATAATTTTTCAAATTAAACCCCGAATATGTACATATCAAAAATATTACCAAACAACTTTTTGATTTTCGTAACACTTATTTTAACAACATTTTTCCCAATAGCACAACAATCACAAACAGAGCCTAAATGTCTAAAAAATACATGGTGTTTTAACTTTACCAAAAAGTAAGTATCTTGTTGGCATATAATAAAAGGTAAATGTTAAGCGTAGACCACTTAAATTGTAGACCTCTTATACCGTTAATGCAGTATAATGTATTTTTCACTTATATAACAACACCGAAATTACAGTACAATAAATTTAAAAGTTGCAGTACAATGAATTTGATTTACAAAACAAGTTCATTTTGATTATGATATTTTTTTTTTAAAAAAACAGATTACAGGTTTCATGAAGATATGATGCATAAAATCTATAAAAATAAAAAAAATTATTATTGTTGATATGAGTTAAAAATAAACCTAAAGACATAATTAATATTTCATTAATTAAACCTAGCTGGTCCATAAATAAGGCACATTAATAAGGCCCGAAACTCTAATTAAATATTAATTTCGTAATACAGGCTTGTTCTAATACAAGTGGGCTTCTTTCAATACAAGTCCGTTATGATAAGGAAACAACTCCTAGAAGGAAGGATCTAGAATTAATCCTTATCCACCGTCAAGAATAAGACTTATCCTTCAAGGAAGTGATAATACTTATCCACCGTCAAAGATAAGACTTATCCTTCAAGGAAGTGATAATACTTATCCACCGTCAAAGATAAGATTTATCCTTCAAGGAAGTGATAATACTTATCCACCGTCAAGGATAAGATTTATCCTTCAAGGAAATCAATACTTATCCACTAGGCTTCTAAACGCCTATATAAAGGGTCTGACCCCTCATCTCAGAACTACGTTTTGGACACAGCTCCATACGTCATCTACAACGTTTTAGACTTCATCCTCGAATAAGGACCTACAAGTCACTACGTCCTTGGTGTGCCCCTGCCACCATAGCCCCGAGGGCAACACCAAGAACTACGTTTTTATTGGCTTGATTCTCTAAACACTAGAGAAACGTAGACATCTTGTTAGGACCGAGTTAGTCCCCGATAACAAGAGCAGCCATTAAAGCTCGAAGCTCAATAACCCTAGCAATTAATTTATAAGTACATTTTTTAATCCATAACATTTGGCGCCGTCTGTGGGAAGACAACATCAACCATGGCAAACACACGAAGAACAACTCGAGATACTCAAACTTCTGAGGAGCTTCCTATCACCTCTGAGGCTGATACTCACGGAAATCAACCACCGCCAACTAATGGCATTCAAGGGGCGAATATCCCCCTCACCACCACTCAAGGACCGGAGATCCCAATTTCGGTTGAAGGGACGAATCCCCTGCAGATGGTCGTTCATGGATCTAATCCACAAGAGACCGCTCACCAACAACCAATCACGACCTCCCCACTGCTCATGAATGCACCAAGTGGCCTTCAACTCCATACTACTGATCTTCCCCAATACGCAACTCAAACTTTGGGGATGCCGAGCTATGACATGCCCCCTCGACCCATGGCGGGCGGTAGTGGTCTCAGTCCCACCTACCACGAGGCATACGTTCCTCCTTATATACAAGGTCTGGGACCCCAAAATCTACAAACTCAAACTCGAAGGACCCCTTTGATTCGAGATTACTCGAGACCCTACACTGAGGATAAGAATGACTCAACTGGAGAAGAAAGGGATGTTGCCCCAAGGAGAAGACGTTCTTCCCAAACAAATCGGGAATAATCCCAAACTACTAAGGAAAAGATTGCGGCCCATGAGGCAGAGGCTGCAAGGCTCAAAAAATTATTGGCAGAAGAGGAAGCAGCAAAAGCACAACGAGTCCCTGTGATTAATTTAGATCCGACACCAAGAAGAACCAAGAGGGCTGAAGCCCCAAGGGGTGATCCTAGTGTTTTGTTGCCCTAGGATATCTTGATGATCCTACACCACCATTCACTCAAGACATCATGAAAGCTACCATATCCAGGAAATTTAAGATGCCAACGATTAAAGCTTATGATGGAACGGGAGATCCCGCGAATCATGTCAGAACCTTCTCTAAAGCACTGCTGTTGCAGCCAACCAATGATGGGGTCAAGTGTAGGGCGTTTCCACAAACCTTGGCAAGCATGGCCCAACGTTGGTATAGCCGTCTTCCTCCCAACTCTATTGGGTCTTTCAAGGAACTAAGCAAAGCATTCATCAACCAATTTGTTAGTAGAAGGGTGCACAAGAAAAGTTCTGCAATACTCATGGGAATCCAGCAAGGAAAGAATGAAGCTTTAAGGGATTACATCAACCGATTCACCCGGGAGGCTCTGAAAGTCCCGGACTTAGAGGACAAAGTAGCTATGATAGCCCTGCATCAAGGAACCACCGATGATCACTTCAAAAGATCAATGGCAAAACATCCACCTGAGAGCATGCTGAAGCTCCAAGATAGAGCCGAAAAGTACATCAAGGCCGAAGAAAGCATGAGAAAGTATGAACCCACTACTGGAGGTAGTGGAAATTCAAAGAAAAGAAAGGAAACACAGGAGTATGACGTCAAGGAAAAGTTTCCTAGAACGCAAAGGATTTTGATTCTCCACCCAAGAGGAACAATTTTGGGCCAAAGTTTACGGAGTATGCAAGATTGAACACTCCCAGGAGTCAAATTCTGATGGAGATAACAAAGGAGGAGGAACTCCGATGACCGAAGCCACTAAGGACTGATATGTCTAAACGGAATCAAAATCAATTCTGTCGGTTCCACAAGGAAGTCGGTCACGACACCGACGATTGTAGACAATTGAAAGATGAGATCGAGTTTCTGATACGGAGAGGAAAGCTCAATAAATTCACCAAGGATGGAAATCAAGGGAATCAAAGAGGAAACTATGAAAGGAAGGATTATGACAGAAGGAACAACGATCAAGATCGAAATCCCAATCCCCGAGGGCCAGTCATCAACAGGATATTCAAAGGACCAACTGCTGCTGGGTCCTCCCGAAACTCAAGAAAGGCCTATGCCCGAGAAGTAATGACCGTGGTCGGAGAAGCACCGAAACATGCCCGAACAGAAATATCAATAGGTTTTGATGATTCTGACTTGGAGGGAGTGAAGTTTCCCCACAATGATCCCTTAGTCATCGTACCTATGATAGGGAATTCTGAAACAAAGAGAGTTTTGGTTGACAATGGAGCTTCAGTGGACATTTTGTTCCATAATGCTTTTATCAAGATGGGCTATACTGACTCTCAGTTGACACCCTCGAATATGCCCATATATGGATTCAATGGAGTGGAGTCGAAGGTGGAAGGCACTATCCAACTCCCAATGACAATGGGGCAAGGGTCGAATACGTCTACTCAGATGTTGAACTTCATAGTTATAAAGGCAACTTCGACCTACAATGCAATCCTGGGAAGGACGGGTCTTCATGCGTTTAAGGGGCGTTGCCTCATCTTATCATCTGAAAATCAAGTTCCCAACGAGGAATGGAATTGGTGAAGAACGGGGAGACCCAAAGATGGCTAGAAGCTGTTATGTAGCCGTGTTAAGGCCTGATGGAATCGGGGGGCAGGTTCTCCCCATTGAAGACATGGATACTAGTGATAATGAGTACCGAAGAGGGAAACCAGCTGAGGATTTAATCCCAATTCCCTTAGTCCCTGGTGAACCGGAGAAGGTGACTTACGTTGGAGCACTATTGCCTGAACCATTGAAAAGCAAGCTCATATCTTTTCTTCAAGAGAATAGTGACGTTTTTGCGTAGATAGTGGCTGACATGTCAGGGATTGATCCCCAGTTGATAACCCACAAACTGAATGTGGATCCTGAAAGGAAGACGGTGAAACAGAAGAAGAGAAATTTTGCTCTAGAGAGGCAAGAGGCCATTAAACAAGAAGTAGAAAAGCTTCTGGAGGCCGAGTTCATTGAAGAGATACAATTCCCAGAATGGTTGGCTAACCTGGTGAAGGTCAAAAAAGCCAATGGAAAATGGAGAATGTGTGCAGACTTCACCGATTTGAACGATGCATGTCCTAAGGATTGTTTTCCCTTACCAAGGATTGATGCCCTAATAGATGCCACCGCTGGCCACGAGATGCTCAGTTTTATGGATGGCTTCAGCGGATACAATCAAATCAAAATGCACAAAGATGACATCTCCAAGGTATCATTCATCACTGACTTTGGTGTTTTCTGTTATCTAGTCATGGCATTTGGACTTAAGAATGCAGGGGAAACATACCAAAGATTGGTGAACAAAATTTTTGAACACCTAATTGGAAAAACCATGGAGGTCTATGTGGATGACATGTTGGTTAAAATTCTCGATAAGGCCGATCATATAAACCATCTACGGGAAGCGTTTGAAGTGCTGAGGCACCACAAGATGATGTTGAATCCAGCTAAGTGTGCCTTTGGTGTAGGCTCGATAAAGTTTTTAGGCCTGATGGTTTCCAAGAGAGGAATCGAGGCTAATCCTGACAAAATCAAAGAAATTCTAGACATGGAACCACCACGGACTGTCAAGGATATCCAGAAACTAACGGGAAGAGTGGCAGCTTTGGGAAGATTCATCTCCAAGTCAGGAGAGAAGTGCTTACCTTTCTTCAAAGCACTCAAGAACGTGAAGAATTTTGAGTGGACAACTGAAAGCCAAGAGGCCTTTGAGGCCTTGAAGAAGTACATGGCTGAGGCACCACTGTTGGCAAAGCCAAAGCCAGGAGAAATTCTTTATTTGTACTTGGAGGTTTCTAACACAGCCCTTAGAACCGTTTTGATAAAAGAAGAGTTGAAGGTTCAGAAACCCATTTACTACGTAAGCAAGATTCTACATGGGGCAGAAATAAACTACTCTACGATTGAGAAGTTTGCCTTAGCCTTGATAATGGCCTCAAGAAAGCTACGCCCATACTTCCAGGCACACAAGATAGAGGTTTTGACCAATCAGCCTCTAAGAAACATCTTGCATAGCCCTGAAGTTAGTGGAAGGTTGATCAAATGGGCTATTGAATTGGGAGAATTTGACATCAAGTATAAGCCTCGAACGGCCATAAAAGCTCAAGCACTCGCTGACTTCATGGTTGAATGCACCATTGATAACCAAGAAGTCAGGGGGCAGGAAGTAGTAGTGGAAGACAAGAAAGATGAAGAGATGGTGTTCAAAGAATGTTGGGTGCTCTATTTTTATGGAGCATCAAAAACAAAATCAAGTGGAGCAGGTTTGGTGCCTCAAAGTCCTGATGAATTTCTCATAGAGTACGCACTAAAACTGGACTTCCCAACGACCAACAATGAAGCTGAATACGAAGCCCTGATAGGTGGCTTAGGGCTGGCTGGAGCCTTGAGAGTTAAAACTCTGAAAATGTGTGGAGACTCAAGGCTAGTAGTCTCCCAAGTAAATGGGGAGTTTGAGGCCAGAGATGAAGTCATGGCCAAGTACCTAAAACTTGTAAAGGTCATCATGACTCAGTTTGATGAATGCTATGTGGAACACATTCCAAGGGAAGAGAACATGAAGGCCGATGCCTTGTCTAAGTTTGCCTCTTCTGAAATTGAAAACTACGCAGGAAGTGTATACTTCCAAGTCTTGAAGACCCCAAACATCAATGGAAAATTGGTAGCACCCATTGATGTTGCCAGCTGTTGGATGGATCCCATCAAATCTCATCTGGAAACTGGGTGGTTACCCAACGACACTTCAGAAGCACGAAAGCTATATGTGAGAGCACTAAGATATGCCCTGATTGAGGGAATCCTATATAAAAAGTCTTTCATTGTTCCGTATCTGAAATGCTTGAGACCCCAAGAGGCAGAATTGGCCCTAAGGGAAGTGCATGAAGGAATTTATGGGTAGCACTTGGGGGGCAGAGCCCTTGCTCATAAAGTCACTCGTCTAGGTTTCCATTGGCCAAGCATACTTGCAGATGCTAAAAGCTACGTGAAGAAATGTGAACGATGCCAAAAGCATGCACCAGTGGTTAGGCAACCACCAGAGATGATGACATCCATAAACTCACCTATCCCATTCTCCATGTGGGGAATGGATATACTTGGATCATTTCCAATGGCAAGTGCACAAAGAAAGTTCTTGATAGTGGCAATCGACTACTTCACCAAGTGGATTGAGGCTAAACCTTTAACGAAGATAACCACCAAGCAAGTAATGCATTTCTTCTGGGAAAATGTAATATGCAGATACGGGATTCCATGAATCTTGGTCACGGATAATGGAACTCAGTTTAACAACGATGAATTCAAGAAGTATTGTGATGAGAATGATATCAAGTTACGCTTCACTTCTGTTGCCCATCCTCAAGCAAATGGGCAAGCTGAGGTTGCCAATCGAATTATCCTGGATGGACTTAAGAAAATAGTTGAACGCTCTAGAAACACTTGGGTAGACGAATTGTTCCCCATACTATGGGCATATCGTACTACTTTTAAAGTCACCACTGGAGCAACCCCCTTTCTGCTGGCATATGGGGCAGAGGCAGTGGTTCCAGTGGAGATTACTCACACATCTCCAAGAATCGAAGCTTATGAGCCAGAGACAAATGAAGAAGGCATGAGGCTGGCCTTAGATCTAATTGATGAAGTTAGAGATGAGGCAAATGCTAAGGTAGTTGAACATCAAAAAAGGGCATCTTTCTACTATAACCTAAGGGTTAAAGATAGATTCTTCCATCATGGACACTTAGTCATCCGAAAGATTGAGGCATCCGGAGTTGGACAAAAAGGCAAGTTGGCCCCAAATTGGGAAGGACCATATCGCGTCAAGAACGTATTTGGTTGAGGGTCCTTCAAATTGGAAACCCTGGAAGGGATCGAAGTGCCAAGAACTTGGCATGCTGCAAACTTGAAAGTCTATTATGTTTAAAGTGTTTCTTGACTGGACTCACTATCAGGACAAGTAGAAATAAGGTTCGATGAAATCATGAGCTTCCTAGAAAGCAGATGAAGGGTTGAACCCGTTTTGATTGGTAGAAACATCTTCAAAGCTTTGCCAAGACAAACTACAAATGAATGCAAAGGAAAACATACAAAATATGCATGTCAACTGCACAAATAGAGTTGAATACAACGAACCCCGAAGGGTGAATGTTGCTAATAAACATACAAAAGAAAGCCTAAGATGCCTATTGTCAATTACCGAAAATTTCAAGCTCAGGAGAAGTTTGATATGATAGACTTGAGAATGAAGTCCCAGGTAAGGGATAAAAAGACCCCAAGTCTCGGAAAAAACTGGTATAACTTCTATGAAATCCCAGTGCATTATCATAGAAGTTGGGGGGGGGGGCAAATGATATGGGTTAAAAATAACCCTAAAGACATAATTAATATTGCATTAATTAAATCTAGTTGGTCCATAAATAAGGCCCGAAACTCTAATTAAATATTAATTTCGTAATTAATATTTGGGCTAGAAGTACAACCTGTATTAGGAGACGTCCAATACAGGCATGTTCTAATACAAGTGGGCTTCTTTCAATTCAAGTCCGTTATGATATGGAAACAACTCATACAAGGAAGGATCTAGAATTAATTCTTATCCACCGTCAAGAATAAGACTTATCCTTCAAGGAAGTGATAATACTTATCCACCGTCAAAGATAAGACTTATCCTTCAAGGAAGTGATAATACTTATCCACCGTCAAAGATAAGATTTATCCTTCAAGGAAGTGATAATACTTATCCACCGTCAAGGATAAGATTTATCCTTCAAGGAAATCAATACTTATCCACTAGGCTTCTAAACGCCTATATAAAGGGTCTGACTCCTCATCTCAGAACTACGTTTTGGACACATCTCCATACGTCATCTACAACGTTTTAGACTTCATCCTCGAATAAGGACATACAAGTCACTACGTCCTTGGTGTGACCCTGCCGCCATAGCCCCGAGGGCAACACCAAGAACTACGTTTTTTATTGGCTTGATTCTCTAAACACTAGAGATACGTAGGCATCTTGTGAGGACCGATTTAGTCACGAAACACAAGAGCAACCATTAAATCTCGAAGCTCTCTAAACCCTAGCAATTAATTTACAAGTACGTTTTTTAATCCATAACAATTGTAGTGCATAGTGCAATACAATATATGTAATATATATATGGTCTAAGAGGTCTATAATTTAATTGGTCTATACTGAACACAACTCTATAATAAGATATAAATGGGGCATGAAGGGAATAGATTTGTTTTTTCTAACTAAAAAAAGGGCATAATGGAAATTATGAAAGACGTCAAATTGGTGTAAAAATTATACCAAGTGTACTTTTAACGCCAAATTGGTGTCACACTAATTATTTGGTGTAAATTCTACACTATTATAGTGTTTAGGGGTGAGCAGGAAAAACCGAAACCGAAAAAACCGACAAACCACATCAAAAAAAACCAAACTGAAGAAAAAACCGGAAAAAACCGAACCGAAAAACCGAAACTAATGGTTCGGTTTCGGTTTTTAGTCATAACCGATCCGAAATTAACCGAACCGCTATATTATATTTATATGTAATATATAGTGTATTATTATGATAACTCCGAACAAATTGGTTTTTAATATTCATTACATAAATATATACTTTATATTACTATAAATAAGTTATATAATATATCCCCATAAACTCTACAAGATCAATATTATATTAGTTTTGAATCATAATTTTTAAGATTTTTCTATTAAATTTGTATCAATTTTTTGATACGCACATGTTATAATCTTGTTTTCCATTGTTAAGGACATATATATTTGTCGTAAATGTTATTTTTATTTATCATGTGAATTACATATAAAATATAATTTTATGAAATGAATTTAGTTTGGTTCACGAATTTGAAAATGACTATCTTTTAATTTTTATTAAATTATAATTATTGTACTTTGACTCTATTTATTTTACTAGATACATTACCAACGAAAATTTCGTACAAGTTAAAAAAACAATAATATTAAAAAACTAAAAAAAACCGAAATCGAAAAAACCGCTCTATACGGTTTGGTAGCGGTTAATAGCAATTAACCGAACTGAACCGAATATATTGGTTTGGTAACGGTTAATCCTAAAAACCGCACCAAACCGCACCATGCACACCCCTAATAGTGTTGCAATGGAATAAATTTTACACTAAAAGTTACACCATTTTGGTGTTATAGTGCTGCATTGGAGTTGCTATAAGCATCTCCAAAAACTCTTACCTAAACATAAATTTATAAAGTATCCGTTCTTAACTTGAAATTTGAGGAGAATCATAACTTTTTTTCTCCAATAAATTCCTAATTGCTCTTAAATTCGTTAAAAATCTTATCTCTCTTCTCAATTTTAATATTGTGTTCGGGAGTTTAATTGTGCCTATTTATTTTCTCTAACTTGTTCCCAAGATTTTTTTGAGAAAAGAAAAGAATATAATAGAGGTTAAATATGAGTCAACTTCTCTCCAAAATTTTCTCTTCAAAAGTGGGATGATTGAGATAGAGATAAATTGTACTAATGAATATATTTAATATTTTCTCATATCTTCACTTTCTTTTCTTTTCTTAAAAAACTCAACAACATAAGAAAGAAAATTATTAATTAAATCTTTTCATTTCTTTTCTCCTATATATTATTCTTTTCTTTTCTTCATCTAAAAAACCCGGGAACATAGCGTAAGAGTTACTAACCACTCTTTAGAGCATCTCCAAGAGACTTATAGTTCACTCTTTATAAATAACTAGCATAAAAACCCGTGCAAGGCACGGGCCGCTAGCTTAGATTGTGTTTTTAAACTAAACTACGCATTATCAATGTAATTTGACATATATGATTGTATATTTTTTATGTTCATAGAGTTTTTATTGTTAATGTTATGACTATACTGTACTTGCTTAAATATGTTCAAGTTTATAATTTGAAAACTAATATGAGTAGTTTTGATAAATCATGTCTGTTTTTAATTTTGTTGTGGATCATAGAATAGAATTAGAGTGTTCTATGGATGTCTTCTAATTAAGACGACATTTTTAAAATTATAATCCTAAATTTTTTCCAGTTCTTCAAAAATGATGCATTCATTTAGTTCATCTCCGAAAATATTCAAGATAGAAACAAAATAGCCTTCAAGATGCTACAGTATGAGATTGTAGGTTTTAGTACTGATTTTACTTAAAAGCCTTCCTAAATCTTCGTATACTCTACTTAGGCCTTGCGTTTTCAGTTCTTAAAACTTTCTTTGTAACTCTTTTATGTCTTTTATTTCGACCTCTTGATTTTAAGCATTGTTTACCTTTATTTCTCTTCCCCTGTCTATCTAACTTTCAGAACATAGGACAATGTAGTTAATTGACTTAAGTGGAACTACCTTGTGCCAAATCATTCTATTATTAGGTACGTTTGATACCATTTCGATGTGTTTCAATTCTTCCAAACAAACAGACTTTTTTTAACTCTAAACTTGAGAATTGATCAATTATGGCTGGATAAATATTTTTTGTTTATATCATCGTAAGTTAAAATTGCTCATATGCCTTCTGAGTTCGGTCCGTGTTTTGACAATGAATTCATCATTTATTTTTTTCAAAATACAACTTCATCCAGTGAAATATCTTTACTAATTAAAACATGGGTCATTTTTCTAGCAATTAACATAAATTTTTATTCTTCGCTGTTATTTTTTTTCTAGGTATGGTTGCACATTTTTTTTGTCTGTTACAATGTACTTACTTTAATTTATATAGATAATTTGATTGATCGGGGACTATAATTTTAAATAACTAGGGTTGTATAATGTGATTTGATCTTATCATAATGTATGATATGCAATATCATTTTTTTTTAAATTTGTAATGGACTATATATTTTAATCTGTTTATTGTTTATTTTTATTATCTCATCTTTTACAATATTTTGACTCAAAACAAATTGTTTTTCATATTTTGATTCAATATTTATGTTTTTCATATATATATATATATATATATATATATATATATATATATATATATATATATGTGTGTGTGTGTGTGTGTGTGTGTGTGTGTGTATTAATTCAATTCCAAATAACTAATTATTTTCTTTCATAAAATTAATTTAAAATTCATTTGATAATAACAAAAAATGTGTCATATATATAATGCATCCAATCTAATTATAAATCTGGTCACTTCTATTATATATATATACTATATTATTAAAACCAAAACATTGAAAGTTTGATAGTCGGTCGGTACGGTTCTCATATTTTGATATTTGTACTTTAGTTCTTTTAATTTTACTACTTTATTTAATTTATTAAAAATAACAATTTTATTCAAAATATAGTTTGGTAGTCGGTCGGTCAATACGACATTCATATTCTGATATTTGCACTTTAGTCCCTTTTCTTTTGCAATTTGACTTTAATTTATTAAAAACAACAATTTTAATTAAATATATTTTTAAAATATTGTTAAACACAAAACTCTTAAAACACAATTTAATCACGCTCAAACAGAAACACACACGTCAATTCAACATTAAGTTCAACAATCACATTAAACTATTCAAATTTAAGATGAACTTCAAACAAAGTAAATATAAATGTAAAATAAGAAGAATATGAATGTCGTATGCATCACACTGACTCTATACTTGTAGTATACTTTTAGTATAGATAAGAACAAATAATTATAAATATCATGTATACATGTTATCAATATGTGATATTTAACAATGATTATTGTGCGATAAATAAAGTAATCCTCATTCGAGGATTGAGGCGGGTTTTCATGTTCGGAGTCTCCTCGACCCCGAAGTGACCGATCGTCCATACATAAATTATTGTCTAATTTTTAAACATGTTTTAACACTAATTTCATTAATTTAAAAATAAATAAGTCATAAATATGTAAATAAACTACTTGTAATATGTTATTTATGTTATATCAATGTTTAATAATACATTTCATATATTAAATATTTGAATAATTCAAATATATTGCGTAGTACAAGAAAAGTTCGACTCTGATGTAAAAAATAGAATATATTATAGTTATCGATACATGTACAAAATCTTTGTTTAGTTAAAAGAAAGATAAAAAGAACCACACATAATATTGTTTTTAAAACTTAATATTAATATTTTATAAGACCGGTAGTATATATGATTTTGTATGATATTTTAAGTATTAAAAAAATAAAGTTTAATAAATATTTTAAATCACCTTAATTTTTACTCAAAAATTTAAATAATAATAAATATAGGATAAGAAAGATGTGAGGTTTCTGTCATATGATTTTTAGCTCAAAATAAAAAAGAATCATGTAGCTCAATGGTTACAAGGATGACTTCTTTAGCGAATGTCAGAGGTTCGATCCCTGACTAAAACATTATTTACTTAAATTTTTTCTTTGGATAAGAGAGTAGTGGCATGACATGTAATTTTGTAACATGTAAGGGTAAAATGGTAATTTCACGGGGGGTTTATTGGCTCAAATGCCCCTAAATTATCACATTGTTCTCCTATTATATATAGAAGTGAGATATAAAATATTAGCTCTTAATGATATATATATATATATATATTCATATTCAACAATACTTTTTATATTCGCTCCTTAACCATTTTTTTTAATTCATAAAATTACAAAAAAATAAGGGCTTTTTTCATAAATACCCACCTCTAAATGTTTTTTTTCAAAAATACTATGGTTTTTTGAACTTTTTGCAAAAATACTATCTTTTTGAAATTATTTTCAAAAATACGGTCTGCAACTAGATGCAACCACGTGCAACTTTTGCAATCAGAATCAGATGCAACCATCTGCAACCATCTGCAACTTTTGCAACCAGAATCAACCTGATGCAACTTGTTAGTAATGATGTTTTTCCGGCGTCCTGATTTTAGGGTTGTAAAATCAGGGTAGGTTAGGGTTTAGAGTCTAGGGTTTAGGGTTGTAAACAACCCTAAACCCTAAACCCTAAACCCTAAGTCCGTATACGAATTATTCGTCATTCTTAATATTTTTAAAACCCAAAATAGAAACATTGAACCCCAAAAGTTAACTATTGAACCCACAGGGTAAACCAAGACCACAAGTTTACCCCTTTTATTAATAATTTTTTTTTGAATTCTTAGCTGTTTTTTCAATTATTTTTTTAAAAAGTTGCATATAGTTGCATCTGGTTGCTTTGGTTGCATCTGGTTGCGTTGGTTGCAGACCGTATTGTTTGAAAATATTTTTTGGTTGCATCTAGTTGCATTTAGTTGCAGACCGTATTTTTGAAAATAATTTCAGAAGATAGTAAAATTGAAAAAAAACTTAGAAAAAGTAGTATTTTTGACAATTTCTCTAAAAATAATAGTGGATATAGAAAGAGAGGATATGTATTAATATATTTTTTTGGTCAAAAAGTATAAATATTTTATTAAAAAAAAGTGGAATTTGACTCTTAAAGTTGAGAAGAGAGATGAGCCTCTTACTCCGAGTCACTAAAAGTCTCTTGTAGCGACATTTTTATTCTCTCTCCTCAATTTTGGAGTTAAAGAGTTAAAATGAAGAGTCCCTCGGAGATGCTCTAAACTAATATTATATAATAGATTAATAAGGCAAACATTCTCTCTCCACTTTCTTTTGTACTTTTATGAATGCAACTTAATTTGGATAATAAATATTTAATTAAGAGTGGATATAGAATAGAACTCGCATAAGGGCAAGATATGAATAAGTGCAGAGCAGTTTCTACATTCCCAATACAAAGCAAGCAATGAGGATCAATATGCATCCCAAAATACTCTAATCTAGCAAAAGTAGTAACTCGGTTCTTACAAAGCAATCAATAGAGAAAAGCATACCGAGAATTCGATGAACACCATGAGCCCAAGTAACTGCTAGCCTAGTAGCCCGAATACACTCCCAAATGTCTCTAACCTGAATCTTAGAAGAAGAGATACCATTTCAAAAAAAAAATTATCTTAAAGAGAGCACAATACTCAAGTAAAGAGGCGCTGACATGGTGGTGATGGGGATTATGAGAAGATAAAACCCAAGCCCATTAAGCTATAAGATCATGAAGATTAGCTAATGCACTAGATCGAGCAGTACAGATGATATATCCTCCAACCGAATCAGTCAAACTCTGATGACGCCACCATGGGTATAAAGAGATGATACGCCCATCACCAATGAAATAAGAAATGTATCTCTTCACATGCTCTCTCATTTTAAGAAGTTTCATCCATATTTAAGAGAAATTAGTTGGAATAAGTGTAACCCAAAAATTCTGACGCTTAAGCACCGAGAATACTCTTAGTAAGTTATTTGTTATTACATAGATGATTGTATAGCTATAAATGAGCATATCAGTTTTTGAACGAAACTCGAGTTCAGCTTATTTAGGTGGGACTCGGCTCGATTCGTTTACTAGTCGAACCCGAGCTTGAAAATGAAAATGTGTTCATTAAGTAAACGAGCTCAAGCCGAGCTTTACACATGTTCGACACGAAACTCAGCTCGTTTAGCTCGGGATCTGCTCGAGCTCGCTCGAATTCGTTAACCTCGGTTCAGTTTTTATAAGTTAATATAAAAATGTGTGTATTATATATATTAATATCATGAATAATTTATATATGTAAAATAAAACTTAAACTAGAATCCATTTTTAGTTATTATCATGTTTATTGAATGGTTAATTATTAAATATCTATATTTATAATATTTAGTTTTATTTAACTTTAAATATCCACCCCTTATGATTTTTGAAACAACACTTATGTTTATGGATCTAAGATAAAAAAAAATAATAGGTAATTAGATAATATTAGCTCCTGCTCATACAGGTTGGATATCGCTGCACTAAATCAATACATGCTACTATAATGGATGTGGGACGAATTTGTTTTGTCAATGTTGTATGTATGGTAGATACTAATAAACTGACCTAAACTCCGTTTACATCTATACATGTACATCATTATTTGATTAAATCGTCCAAATCTTAAAATTTGATTAAGATGTGATTTGAGTACGAGAATGTGAGTTGCACGGGTAATTTTAGAAATTGAATTTGGTTGAGTATAATACGAACTCCATTGACATTCCTACATGTATATCATTATTTGATAAAATAGTACAAATATTAAAATATGAGTAAGATATGATTGGGGTGTGAGAATGTGAATTGCACGAGTTATTTAATTCGCTCATTGATCTTCTTTTGATTATTGAAGGCTTTATTAAATTACATGTTGATTATTATAAATACGCAAAAAAGATTTTTTCACCTACGATCAAAATTACTGGGCATGCTCCTTATTAATGGACCCCTCTATTGGTGTATGTTACGATAAATATTGTTATTCCCAAACAATGTAATCACAGGATTGTAGAAGGGGGGTTGAATATAATCCTTTAAAATTTCCAATTCTTTTGCAGACAAAGGACTTTAGAACAAAAAATAAAATTGCAGTTAATAAAAATTCAGGTGGATTGATTGTTCCACCTGAGAGATTTTATTTGAAGAAATCTCGGTGATGTTTAAAACAGACACATAGTTGCAGTTACAATGTTTTTGCTTCAGCAATTTACAAGAGAGTATTGCTTAAGCTTTTTAAAACTAAACTGATTTCTTACTAACAAAAACATTGCTACACTTGGTTATATACTCCAAGTTTACAAGCCTAATTGAACTACAAAAAATATTCAGTAGGTAAAGTCCAAAAGCTTGCTTTTTTCACTCTAAATCCAGTGGTCCTTGAAATGATTTGCCTTTCAGCTGAATATCCTTCTTCAATCATCTCTATTGACCATATGAAAATAGAATGCTTCATTTTTCTTCAGGGTTTCCCAAAATGATGGGTTACATGCTCCTTTTTGTTTCATCAACTCATGTGACTTGTCAAAACTGTCTCTATCACACTTTCAACTGCTAATTATTGGCCTTGTATCGGTTGAGGTTGATTTGTCCAACATCCGTTGAAAGTATCTTGGTTGCATCCATTGAAGGTGTATTGGTTGCATCTGTTGAAGGCTGAATTGTATCCGTTGAAGTACATTTCACTTATGTAAAATTACAAGGAATCAAATATTTACAATTAGCCTTCCTATTCTACATATCAATTGATAGTCAACATGACTTATTCAACCCTAACACTTACACTTTCAACTGCTATTGAAACTAAAGGAATATGTTACAAAGAGTCTTATAAATTAATAAGCTAAACTTCAACGGATACTGTATACACATGCTATCCGTTGAAGGCTACATTTTTACTTGTACAAATTTTATTGAGTTCATTTGGTTATCATCAAGAATCAACATAATTCCTAACAATCTCCCCCAATTTATGCCTGGTTGAGAACCAGACATAAATTCAGGGCTTGATGATAACAAAACACTCCTTAAAAAAATACAGAAAGATGCAAAATTTGTATTAAGCTACATTATCATAAAAATGTGAAAAACTTGAAGTGTGAAGTACATTAAAGAGAGAGTGCTCCTCTAGTCTTAGCAGTTTAATTCCCTTTCTTCTCTCTGGGAGGCTGAATCTTTGTCTTTCCTTGTCTTGCATAGTTGGCCTCAATTTGTTGCTGAAGTTGTCTGTAGAAGTTGTCTTCCTCAACAATTTTAGGGACTAGCTTGGATTGCAACCATCTGAGGTACTTAGTGCTTGCCTTAGATAGTTGGTCCTCTAGTCTGAAAAACCTTCTACATCCATCTCCATTCCTGAATTTCATCATCCAAAAGGGTTGGAGATGAATCCTTTGTCCATTTTATGGGATCTTTAACTTCATAGGCAAACTCTTTGGTGAGTTCCAACTAGCCCTGATTTTCTCAATCTGTTTCATCACTAACCCCCTTGCAACTTGAGAGAATCCTCTTGTACTCTTAAAGCTTGAAAATACCTTGACCAAGGTTGGGTATCCTTCTCATAGAATGCTTTGCAAGGGTCATGGTCTCTCCACTCCACCTTTGTAGATAAACATGAGTCTTTCAGGCATATTCTTGAATTTGTCAATGCCTCTCACTTCAATAAGTTCATCCAGAAAGAGATCCAAATCCGAATATTCTTGAATATCAGCTTTTTATAGATAATCATCTTTGTTCTCTATTGGCTTGACTATTTGAGGTACATAATGAAGTTTGATTGGTCCCTTAAGAACTTTCTTCCTTGGCTCACTCTTCTTCTTCTTCTTCTTTTCAGCTTCCAGCATAATCTTAGAGAATACCAAGTTGTCAAATTCTATGGGCTCATCTGTAAGCTCAACTGGAGTCCCATGGAATGTAGTGTCTGATTGAGTTGCAGGTTGAATTATGTCTTCAAAGGTGATTGATTTAGCCTCTATTTTCTTCAGGGGAGACAGGCCTATTGGATCTTCTTTTTTTCCTCTTGATTGGATTTGTTTTGGGCAATGTCTTTCCCTTGTTCCTCTTTCTATGAGGAGGGTCTAATCCAGCCTCACTCTCCTCATTTTATAACTCATTCCATAATTCTTTTGCCAGTCTTGCTTGCTTTTCAGGTGTAGATTCAAAGGAATCAGGATGAGCTTCCCTCAGAAGTCTTGAGGTTTCTTCTGTTGCCCAGTAAATAACAATTGTAGAAGGGGGTTGAATACAATTGTATAAGATTCTCGACTTTATATAACACAAATATGAAAGATCAATAACAATAACAATAACAATAACAGCTTTATTAACTTTGATATAAAACTGTTACAAACTCTCTTAAGAAATTCTGATGTTCTTAAGAGCTGCTAGCTTACAAAAACTCTCTCAAGAAATTCTGTTCTTAAGAGCTTCTCTCCGATTATGTTCTCTCTCGAATGAATACATAAATCGAAACCAAAACTGTGTTTATATAGTGCACACAGCTTCTCTATCAATAACAAGATAAGTCCTAATCATAATAAAGATAGAAACATATCTTTAATCGATAGCTGCATTCTACAAACCAGGAACAAACTTCCATGTTTATCTAGACTCCAAATATAACTCGAAGTAGGAATCCTGATCAGCTTCAAGTCCTGATGATCAAACCTGATCATAGTCTGAGTAGGAATCCTGATGATCAATAAGATACTGATGCTTGATCAAATACTGATGACCATGCAATACTGATGACGTCAGCAATCCTGATCAGTTGAGTCTAGCTTCTGACGATCATTGAATTCTGATCTAACAATCTCCCCCAATCTCATACTTTGTGAAATAAAGTATAGATTCCAAATATTCAATGATGTCAAAAACATGTATCAAAATGTACGAGTATCTTCAGAAACAACTTATCTGTTCAAGCTTTGTGATAGAACATATTCATCTTCAAGAAGTTGGATAATAAACTTTCTTCTTTTTCTTCAAGAATTTGAATCAGTCTTTCCTTAAGATTTCTGAGTTCTTCATCTTCCTCATTAATCTGGTAGATAGCTGCTCTGAGATTCTGTATGGAGTTTCTCTGTAGACTGTGCTCTTCAAGCAAAAGATAAGCAATTTCCTTTCCATCAGGATTGAGAGAAAGATGAGTCATGCCAAAATTTACTTCTTTAACAGCAGTACCCCTTTGCATTTCCACATCCTGACCTCTTTGATTTAAGTACATGGGAGTATAATTACCATTGAAATTACTGTTTCCATCCAGTCTTCTTCTTATATTTGACAAAATCATGTCACTCCATTCTTTGTACACTTGGTTCTTCCATCTTAACAGATAGTGAACATATTTCAGTTCCTGTGTAGTTTTCATCAGCAGATCTTGAATAGATAGAATCTTCACACTACCATCTTTCATGAAGTACAGAAGCTTTTCTTTCTTTTCAAAACCATCATGACAATCTATAACTATATCAACAGCTAATAAATTGTTCAGGTTTTCAGAAGTTAAAGTACCTCCAATTTCTGTCAAGGAGTAAGGATCAACATATGACATATTCAGATATTCACCATCTCTGTGTCCAATACCTCCTCTTGAATTACTTGATAATTGCTTCAGATTTGAAAACATCTTTAACCAGAGTGTTTTTGATCTAGACATATCAGACAAATCAACAACACTTGAAGCGCTTGTAATAATTCCACCAGACTGAAAATTGATAGGTGTATCACAACTTAATGTGCTAATATGTTTCCACTTCTTGTATTTCTCCTTTTCATGAGCGTAGCTTCTTTCAAGTAAAGATTCTTGTCTGCTTGAATTTCTCCATTTTCTTTCATTTGAAACTTTAAGCCTTTGTAGATAGAGATTGAAATCTTCATTTGTTCTTCTTGTAATATCTCTTCTTCTGGCTTCTTCTTCTTCATCTACTTCTTTGTTGTGACAATCAACAACAGTAGATAAGATTATCAAATCAACCTCTTGCAGAATTTCAGATTCGTCAGGATCTTGAATATTGTCAGGATTAGAATCTTCAATTTGAGTTGTATTGCTGAGAGTTGATTTTCTTGATTTTCTTTTCAATTCTGGTTCTTCTTCAACAATTCCATCATCACCAAAAGTAGATCTGTCAGGAACTACTAGAGTTTGAATAGGTTCAGGAATTTCTTCAATTCTTAACCCTCTAGACCTTGTCTGTCTAGGTACTGTTTGAGTTGAAGAACCTCTTCTACTTCTTCTAGCACCTCTCCTACCTCTGCTTCCTCTACCTCTAGCAGGAGCAGTATAGCTTTCCATTGTCTCTCTTTGTAGTCTCAAGAATTCTTCATGTGAGAGATCTGGATATTCTTTACTTGCTGTAGAGAGTGCTTTTCTTGCATATAATTGTTGAACTCTTTTATCAGTGTGATATAGAGTAACAATTCTGCCGTCTTTTGTAGAAAACTTCTGGAATAAATTTGATGCATCTTCAGGATTATCAATAATCACATCTTCATCACCTTCAGGAATTGTAGCAAGAATTTGTCCATGACCAGGTGTCAGGATTTGATCTTCCGTCAGGATCTGAGATTGCACCAATGTTCTTACTGTCTTAACTCCAGAATCAGAAACATGAGTTGACTGCGTTGTTTGACTTTGAGAATTTTGGATTGTCTTCATAACAACAGCATCAGAGGTTTCTCCTTGTATCGCTTTGTCACCACCATCATCTCCAGTATCATCATCATTATTTCTTAATACTAGATCAGGTGTACATTTTGTCTGAATAACCTTCTCCCCCTTTTTTGACATCAGGATTTGACAATAATTGCAAAATTAAGGAAAGAGAGGCTTGAATTTCAGTTACCTTAGTATCCAGAGAATCAATTCTTTGATTGATTGAGGTTTGTTCTGAAACAACAGATTTCACTTGGGATTCCACTACCCTTAGTTGAAAAGTAGTAGGCACCTTTGTAAAATTATTAAAGATATCAGTCCTCACTTTTTCAGTTGAACCCTTGATAGAATCAATCTCACTTTTCAGGCTTTTGGATAACAGAGTAGTAGCCTTCAGATGATTCTTCAAGTCTTGATTCTCTATAGACTTCACTGCATTATAGGCATGTTCAATAGCAGAAGAAAAACTGATAGATTCATCAGAATTGTGCCATGAATTGTTCCATTCATTCTGTCTAAATGCCTCTGCAGGATCAAAGGAAGGAGTAGAAAAATCTTGTCTCTGATCTTTCCCAGTGAAAGCTTTGCCAGCCATATACGTACTTGATGAACCAAAATTAGTTCCAAGACTAATCTTGAGTGCTGTAGCAAGCTGTTCCTTCTCTTTTCTATTCTCATTATCATCATCACTATCATCATCAGAACTATCATCATCAGTATCAGGAGTAATATCAGGATCAGGAATAGCAATACCTTTCAGTTTATCCTGTGGTTCTGAGATAGGATGATCTATTGGTCTTGAACGAAGTGGCTGTATCAAAATAGGTTCATTATCAGGAGCACCACTAACGTCAGGATGAACATCGTCAGGATTCGATATGCTTGCATCAGTATTTGCTACCAATGGAGAAGCTTCTTCAACACTTTGAGCTAAAGGTTCTTGTGTGCTTCCCTCATTGACAATGTTCTCGACCAATCTTTCAACAGAAGCTGTAGCTTTGCCTGCATCTTCACTTTGAGAAGATGGTTCTTGTGTAGCTGGAATGTTGATGTCTTCATTCTCCCTTTGAGAAAATGGTTCTTGTGTGACCATTCCACTAGCTAAGCCTTCACCCAAACTTTGATTGAGTGGTTCTTGTGTGGCAGGATCAACAGTAGCTGCTGAATTACTCTGAAATTCAGGTTCTTGTGGGCTTGATCCTTTCAGCTTCTTCTGTCTCTGATAGACTAACTCTTCTGCATTCCTCTTTTTCTTTGATATAGGTGTAAGACCAACCAAGGAAGCAGTTGTAGAAACCTTCTCCCAAGAATGTCCTCGAATCTGAGATGGAGAGGCTGGAGAGTCTGATATAGAGACAACTTTTGTTGCTGCATCAGGAATACTAACATCAGGATTTGATGTCTGAATATCAGTATCCTTCATTTGCACTGTCAAAGGAATATGATACCTGCTCTTTGATAATTTCCTTGTCTTTTGTGGTTTTGATGAAGGTACCACAGCTTTAGTAGCAGTATCAGCAACTTCCTTGTTCACATTCATCACAGAGGATATAGGTAAGTCATCCTCTGAATCACTTTCATCAATCAACCTTAACTTCCTTTTCACAGGAACATCCTTAACAACCTTATCAGCTTTCTTGACCAGGACCCCTTGTACACCCCCTTGTATCTTCTTTTTAGTGAGTGGTGTAGAGGAAAAATCCTTTGAACCTGATTGCCTTCCAGACACATCAGTTCTAGCTGATTTCTGTGATTTTACAACTAAAGTCTTTTGAGAGACAGTAGAGGTGGTTGTTAACTGTTTAGACTGTTTAGGTTGCATGCTTGTGTCAGGAACAAGGTGGGTTGGTCCTTGTACCATAGCATTAGAAAGTAGTCCATAACGAGTAGGCATTTTCTGGTGTAAGAAAAACCTAACCTCATCAGGAATAAAAGCATTTCCGCACAAAATATTTTGCCATATCAGGATTGAAAAAAAAAATATTCAATAATTAATGAAAATTATCTATTTTCTCAACTGTTTTCTTCCTGTATATGCCTGCAAAATTTGTTAGTAACACTCATATTGATATAGAAATGATAAATAATAAACTCTGATAATAATGACATTGATAATTAAGACTGAAAACTTAATCAAAGACTAAGTAATAATCTAATTGTCCAGAGTTTACCAGGAGTGTTGATGACAAATTAGCATAGAACCTCTGGTTTTCATACTAGCTTCAAACATCTGAGCATCAGGATTTGACCAATTGATTTCCTGTCAGGATTGAGTCCTATCAGGATTTGATCAAAGATACATACCTTTCTGAATAACCATCAGGATTTGACAGTTATCAGGATTTCCTCTCTGTAGCTTTTCCTCAGAAATTCTCAAAAATCATCATTCCAAGTTCATTCACCAACTTATTGAAAGTAGCTTCAGGCAGTGGCTTGGTGAATATATCAGCTAGTTGTTGATCAGTAGGAACAAAATGAAGTTCAATTGTTCCTTCCAGAACCTGTTCTCTTATAAAGTGATATCTGATACTTATGTGTTTAGTAAGAGAATGCTGAACTGGATTTCCTGTCATTGCAATAGCACTTTGGTTATCACAATAAATAGGGATTTTTGAGTATGACAGGCCATAATCTAACAACTGATTTCTCATCCACATTATCTGAGCACAACAACTTCCTGCAGCAATGTACTCAGCTTCTGCAGTTGAAGTGGAAATAGATTTCTGCTTTTTACTGAACCATGAAACTAGTCTTCCACCCAAAAACTGACAACTTCCTGAAGTACTTTTCCTGTCTATTTTGCATCCTGCAAAATCAGCATCTGAATAACCACACAACCCAAAATCTGATTCCCTTGCATACCAAAGGCCAAGTGAAGGAGTGCCTTTGAGATATCTGAAAATTCTTTTGACTTCAATCAGATGTGGTTCTCTAGGTTTTGCTTGAAATCTTGCACATAGACAGGTTGCAAACATGATATCTGGTCTACTTGCAGTGAGATACAATAAAGAGCCAATCATTCCTCTGTAGTGAGTTACATCTACCTCTTCACCTTGATCAGGATCAAGTTTGGTAGCTGTAGCTATGGGAGTTGAAGCAGGAGTACTATCTTGCATGTTAAACCTTGTCAGTAAATTCCTTGTGTATTTAGACTGATTAATAAAAATCCCTTCATCAGTCTGTTTAACTTGAAGACCCAGAAAGTAACTCATTTCTCCCATCATGCTCATTTGATATCTTGACTGCATAAGCTTGGAAAACTTTTCACACAGCTTATTGTTTGTTGACCCAAAAATGATATCATCAACATAAATCTGAACTAACAGCAACTCCTTACCATGATTCAAATAAAATAGAGTTTTATCAATTGCACCTCTTTTGAATCCACTTTCCAGTAAGAATTGAGCTAAGGTTTCATACCATGCTCTTGGAGCTTGCTTTAGTCCATAAAGTGCCTTATCCAGTCTGTAGACATGATCTGGATATTTAGGATCAATGAAACCAGGAGGTTGTTCAACATAAACTTCTTCCTCCAGTTCACCATTTAAGAAAGCACTTTTAACATCCATCTGGAAAACCTTGAATTTCTTATGTGCTGCATAAGCAAGAAATATCCTGATGGCTTCTAGTCTTGCAACAGGAGCAAAAGTTTCATCATAGTCAATTCCCTCTTGTTGGGAATACCCCTTTGCAACTAGTCTTGCTTTGTTTCTGATTATGACACCATCAGAATCAGTCTTGTTCTTGAAAATCCACTTTGTACCAACAATTGATCTATTCTTTGGTCTTGGTACCAGTTTCCAGACTTCATTCCTTTCAAATTCATTCAGTTCTTCTTGCATTGCAGTAACCCAATCAGCATCTTTAAGTGCATCTTCAACTTTCTTAGGCTCCTCCTTGGATAGAAAGTTATTATATAAACATTCATTCTGAGTTGCACTTCTTGTTTGAACACCTGCATCAGGATCTCCAATTATCAAATCAGGAGTATGATCTTTTGTCCATTTCCTTGCTGGTGTCAAATTGTTTCTTGAAGTAGATGCTCCCCCTGGATTGGTGTTATCTTGATTGAAAGAATTTGATTGATTTGAAGCTCTCCCTGAATTATTGCTATGCCCTCCTGATGTGTTATCAGGATCTTCACTTGAATCAGTATCTGAGGAATTCTGTCCTGATGATTGAGTTGACTCTGAACTTGTAGTTGAATGCCGTTGCTCCCCCTCAACATTAGCACTACTAGTTGTATCACTGTTGTTTGCATCATCAGTATTAGCACCATCAGTACCTGGTGAGTCATCAGGATTTGGTGACCCGTCAGTACTGGATGAATGGACAGCTTCTGATTCACTTTCTTCAGGTTCCTTGGAAGCTTCATTTTCAAATAACAATCTATCATGCGAGTCTTCAATGATTCCAGTTATCTTCTTATCATCAAAAGATACATGTATTGACTCCATGACAGTTCTTGTTCTCAAATTAAAAACTCTGAAGGCTCTTGATGTAGGATAACCTATGAATATTCCTTCATCAGCCTTTGTTTCAAATTTCCCTAGCTGTTCAGGATGAGTTCTGAGAACAAAACATTTACAGCCAAACACATGCAAATGCTTCAGACTTGGTTTCTTCTCCTTGAGTGACTGATAGGGAGTGACACCATGCATGTTTATCAATGTGAGATTTTGTGTATAGCATGCTGTGTTGACTGCTTCTGCCCAGAAATATGTAGGTAATTTAGCTTCTTCCAACATAGTTCTGCCAGCATCAATAAGAGTTCTATTCTTCCTTTCTACTACTCCATTTTGCTGAGGTGTGCCAGGAGCAGAGAATTGTTGAATGATTCCTTTGTATTTGCAGAACTCTTCCATCTTTGAATTCTTAAATTCAGTACCATTATCACTTCTCAGAATCTTGACTTTGTACTTTGTGGTTGTCTCAATCATCCTCACATGATCCAACAGAACTTCAGGAGTTTCATCTTTTCTATGCAGAAAATACACCCAGGTGAATCTAGAATATTCATCAAAAATTACAAGAGTGTACCTTTTCTTACTGATGGACATGATGTTGACTGGACCAAACAGATCAAGATGTAGCATGTGATATGGTTCTTCAATAGAGGATTCTGATTTACTCTGGAATGATGTCCTTCTTTGTTTTGCTTTTTGGCATGCATCACAGAGTCCATCAGGTGTATATAAGACATTAGGTAATCCTCTTACTAACTCTTTCTTAACCAACTCATTGATGTTGCTGAAGTTGAGATGAGAAAGCTTCTTGTGCCAATTCCAACTTTCATCTACTGAAGCTTTACTGATGAAACATGTAGGGGAGCCATCAGTATCTGAGAGAATGTTGGCTTCATATATGTTACCATGCCTGTAGCCAGTTAGTGCTATCTTCCCTGTTGCTTTACTGACTACTTCACAATGTGTGGAATAGAAATTGACATGATAACCTCTGTCAGTGATTTGACTAATACTCAACAAGTTGTGTTTTAGTCCCTTCACTAGAGCTACTTTTTCAATGATGACATTTCCAATGATTATATTGCCATATCCCAAGGTTTGTCCAATGTTGCCATCTCCATAAGACACAGTTGGGCCAGCTTTTTCCTCATATTCTGATAACAGGGCTTTGTTTCCAGTCATGTGCACAGAACATCCACTATCCATGACTAACACATTTTTCTTTTTACCCTGCATCAGAATAGAAACACACTAGTTAGAACACTTAGGAACCCATACATGTTGGGTTCCTTTCTCATGCAATTTATTAAATTTAACAGCAGAAGACTTTTTGACTTTAGCAGTCCTGACAGGATTTACTCCATCAGGATTTGCTTTGTCAGTATCAGTATTAACAAAAGCATGCTTCACTATGACATTTTCAGTTCTATCAGACTTTGTACTACTTTCAAACTTAGGCAATGGATCATAAAAGTTATAGTACAAATCATGATACTCTTTACATGTATAAATAGAATGCCATAGACTACCACAATGAAAACAGGACTTCTGCGGTTTATAGAGTACTGATCTATTCCTAACATCAGACTTAGGAATATCAGTAATCTTCTTCTTACTCTTTTTACAATCAATAGCAAGATGATTAGAGTTACCACAGTTAAAACAACACTTTCTAGGTGCATTTGGGATATATTTATAACCATTCTCTTTATTGATCCCAACTTTACCATTCCTGTTTCTCTTAACAGTAGCTTCCTTTTTCATATCTGTAACCTCACAGATTTTATCTTTAAGCTGTTTCTGAGACAATAGACCTACATTCTTAGTAACTTTGTTCAAGACAGGTTTAGGCTTAACGATTTTAATTCCTTGAGTAGAAGAAGATCCCTTTTCAAAAGTAGAATTGGAATCCTTACCAAAAACAAAATTAACAGGAGTAATCTTAGATTTGGTTGAGTCTATAACATGTCTATAGGTCTTTGGACTGACTGTCTCATCAATGACAATTTTCTCTGCTAATTTCTTATCTTTATCTGACTTATATCCTAGACACTCTTTCCAATTCTTAGAGGTATTAATCTCATGAAATTTCCTACCAGAGTCTGTCCAGGTTCTGATTTTCTCATTAGCATATTCAAGTTCTTTTTCAAGGGAAGTACATTTAGATGTTATCTCTAAGTGCATGTGCTTAACATTATCACATTCTTTTTGTACTTCTTGCATACGAGAAAATTCAGCTTCTAATATCTCATTCCTCTTTCTAAGGTCAGACATCTCAGATAAGATTCTAGTATTCTCAGCAGTTTGACTTCTAAAGCTAATATGTAATGACTTTAGAAAACGTCTTAACTCAGAAGCATTATCAGTATCAAAATCAAAGATAGTATTCAGTACCTTATCATCAGGAGCAGCAGTTACATCAGCATTGGCCATTAACGCATAGTTGACTACCTCAGTATCAGATTCTGAGGAAGAGTCCATCCAATCCTTGCTTGATGTGATGAGTGCCTTTGTCTTGTTGCATTCAGAAGCAAAGTGACCCATACCATTACACTTGTAGCATCTAACCTTTGACTTGTCAAATTTGCTACCCTTGCTGTCCTTTTTGATATACTTGTCTTTGTCTGCTTTGAAGGTCTTTTTCTGAAAGTTGCCTTGTCTTCTATTCTTCCTGAACTTCATCCTTCTGAAGTTTCTGACAATCATAGCAACCATCTCTTCCATGTCTGAGTCAGAAGAGTCATCACCAGTATTGGCATCAGGATTGCCATCAGTATCTGATGAAGAGTCGTCAGGATCTGACTCAGCTACTCTTGCTTTCCTTCTAGAGACCTCCATAGCTTTCTCTTTTGATTTTGCTTCTACATTCAAAGCAATTGACTTTGCCTTGCTGCTTTTCTTGTTCTTTCTCTGTTGAACTTCAAGATCATGAGTTCTTAGCATCCCATAGATCTCATCAAGAGACACAATGTTCAGATCATACTGGTGTCTAATAATTGAGGTCTGAGTATCCCATTCTTCAGGTAAAGCTCTAAGAAATTTGGTGTTTGAATCTTCAGTTTCATATACTTTGTCAACTAAGGATAAGCTGTTCAATAGTGTCAGGAATCTATCATATAGATCAGTCAGGCTCTCTTCAGGTCTTGCATCGAATTGTTCATATTCTTGAATCAATAGAGCCCTTCTGTTTTTCTTAACAGATGCAGATCCCTGGCACTGAGTTTCCAAAGTATCCCAGATTTCTTTTGAAGACTTGCATGCTATCACTCTGTTTGACATAACAGCATCAAGACCATTGTGCAAGATATTCTTTATCTTTGGTTCTCTGAGTACATGAGCTTTTTCTTCTGGAGTCCATTCAGATTTAGCTTTGACCACATAATGTTCTGGTACTGTATCTGTTCGTTCTACGAACTTTGTTGATATATATGGTCCATCACGAATCCTGTCCAGATTGTCAGGATCCATAGCCTCCAGGTACATCAGCATCTTTACCCTCCATGTGGGATATTCTGATATCTTCAAGATGGGAATCTTCATGCTTTCATACTTGGTTGTCGACATCTTTAGATCGTATCTGATTCAGAATTAAATCAGTTTGCTCTGATACCAATTGTTGCCCAGTAAATAACAATTGTAGAAGGGGGTTGAATACAATTGTATAAGATTCTCGACTTTATATAACACAAATATGAAAGATCAATAACAATAACAATAACAATAACAGCTTTATTAACTTTGATATAAAACTGTTACAAACTCTCTTAAGAAATTCTGATGTTCTTAAGAGCTGCTAGCTTACAAAAACTCTCTCAAGAAATTCTGTTCTTAAGAGCTTCTCTCCGATTATGTTCTCTCTCGAATGAATACATAAATCGAAACCAAAACTGTGTTTATATAGTGCACACAGCTTCTCTATCAATAACAAGATAAGTCCTAATCATAATAAAGATAGAAACATATCTTTAATCGATAGCTGCATTCTACAAACCAGGAACAAACTTCCATGTTTATCTAGACTCCAAATATAACTCGAAGTAGGAATCCTGATCAGCTTCAAGTCCTGATGATCAAACCTGATCATAGTCTGAGTAGGAATCCTGATGATCAATAAGATACTGACGCTTGATCAAATACTGATGACCATGCAATACTGATGACGTCAGCAATCCTGATCAGTTGAGTCTAGCTTCTGACGATCATTGAATTCTGATCTAACATCTTCTCTCTTGGCTTCAGTGAATCTAGGATGGTTGTTTTTTATGTGCAATGCTTTTCCATTCCTGTAGATTACTGACATAGCTTCTTTAGCTTTCACATCAAAAGTCCCTTTAAACAGCTTAATCAATTTTCCCATCACATTGTTTTCATCAGGCTTGGAGAATGGATAATCCAGTTCTAGCTTGTTCTTGCCATGATGTTTAGGTGGAGAACCAGTCCTTCCACTTAGAATTGATTCAAACTCCTTGAGACAAGAGGGTTCAGCATCAAAAAACTTATCAGGGCACACTATCTCTGGAGTGATCACTTTTAAAATTATGGTATGGATGGGTGCTAGTTCTGAGGATACTGGAAATGGGGATATTTGAGAAGTAGTCACAGTTTTAAAGATGGATTCTTTGATTAGTCTTTCAGTATTTAGAATCCTTTGAGTGATTGCTTCATTTGTCCTTTCAATCTCCTTTTGCCTTTCAACCATTTCTTCTTCACTCAAGCCAAAGAAATCAAAATCACTAACTTTGACTAGAGGAAGAGACACCACCACCTTTTTGAGTTCAAACTCAATTGGATTTTCAATTATCTGAGGTGTTGGTAAATATTGCTCCTTTACAATAGATGGCACACTTAAGCTGGTAGGCTCACCCTCAACTTGTGGCTTTGGTAGATTTGTTGAGATTGCTGGTCCAGAGACCACTAGCATATTCTTCTCCTTTTTGTTATCATCAAGGGTTTGAACAGTACCAATAGCCTGCAATAATTGTTGTAGGAGTTGAGTCTGCAAATTTTGATTGGCTAGAAAGGTGTTCATCTTCTGTTCCATTTGATCAACCCTCTTGGTAAGAGTCTCCACAGATTGAGAGAGAAGATCATTCTTTTGAAGTCTCCTTTTAATAGAGTTGACAATGTTGACAGGGAAGACAGTGTCAATTCTTCTATCTACAGCATCTTTGATTTCATCCACTTAGTTTTGACCTCCTCTGTTAGAACTTTGTGCCTAAGGAACTGCATCTTTTGAAGTTGAAGAGAGGTCATAAACTTGGACAATAGTATTTTCTTTGTAGAGTTGGTTGTCTAGTATTCAGTGAAATCTTGTTGATGTTGCTTGAGAAGCACCATATTGATATCCTCTGGAGTAACTTGGTTTGAGAATAACCAATTAGGTGTGCTTTCTAAGGTGGAAGGACCTGCATCTACTCCTTCACCACCATCTGAACCCATATCTTCACCACTATCTTCTCCTTCAAATTCACTGTCATATTCAAAATCTTCGGCAGCTCCTGAAGGTAGATTGGAGATGGCATCTTTGGCTCTTAACATTGACTTAGTAGTGTGGACTAAGTGCAACATTTTTTCTGCCTCCACATCACCCTGTCCAACCAAGACTTGATAGGCTGGCTCAGGATGAGTAAATGTCTCAGCATCCAGGTTGATTTGACTCAGTGCATTTTGGTAATCTAACTGAGCCAATCTTTCCTTTTCAGCCTCATTGACATCCATTAACTCACTAGCAATGGCTGTAATAACTTCCATTCTTATCTCTCATGTACCTGCTATTCTCTCATCTCTCTTTTCTTGCATCAGGGGCTCCCCCTGGCTCACTCCTCTCACACCCTCACCTTCACCTACTAAGGTAGTACTCTCTATGCTCACTTTTACCAGGCTAGAAGAAATAGCCTGTCTCTCTTGCTCTCCCTCTCCTTTTGCCTGACTGCAATCCAACCTCTCACTCTCAATGTTTTCACTCCCTGCCCTTAGTCCTAAGAGTGTTTCAAAAACTACTAACTCATCTACACTTGATGTTGAAATAATTGAAGTTGTAAGTTCAAGTGTAGAGGAGACTTTCAACGGATGGGGAATATCAGTTGAAGTAGTAGAAGTGAGTTTCAACGGATGAATGCTGTGAGGCATATCTGTTGAAGGAGAAACACTCATCAACGGGTGAGAGATATCCGTTGAAGAAGGAAAGGAAGTAGCAGTTGAAGTAGAAACCAAAATGGAATCTGTGGTGATTGATTTGATTATTGGTGCCACATAAGTTATTAAGGTTTCAGAAATGGATGATTGGTGGTCCAAAAAATCATCTAAAAGATGATGACCACCAATTTCAGAGTGGGGCTCCTCCAAGAATTTTAAAGATGGAGAATCAGGAATTGATGTGTGAATCATATCCACATCCAGAGAGTGTGTTGGTGAGTTAAGTGTTTCTGTTTCAATTTGTATGCTTAAAGAGTGGGGCTATGACTCCACATTTACTTGAGCCACATCAATCTGAGTTTGGGAAGGTGCAGACACAAAATCTGAGATTTTAGTCTGCACAGTGTGTGTACCCTGTGCATCCCCAGTGGTTTTAACTCTCTTTCTCCTTTCATAGGCTTTGGAGATTGATTTGGGGCTTCTGGTGTCCCGATCCCTTTTGTTCTGTGTTCTTGGTTGGAAATTCTTTTCAATAGTGACATCCTTTTGGGAGGATGCCACTAGGGATATGCTTGTTTCCATTTCAACCACTGTGTCCTTTTGAGAGGACACATGGTGGATTGGCTGGGACTTACTTATCTCTCCCACCTTGTCCTCGGGGTTTCTTTGATGTTCACCCATTCCCTCATTCTTCACTACCACATGTTCACTCCCCTCAGGTTAAGTAGTAGTTTTTGCAACATATGCCTTTTAAGAGGTACCCGAGGCTGGCCTTTAAGATTTGGATTTGTGAGTTTTGGTTTTGGCCACTTGGGTAGGAGGCTGTTGGACAGTACCGGCCTTCATTGTGGCACTAGAAGGCAAAGAGATTGGGGGATTGGAAACAGAAGTAGAAGTGGAAGTTACCTGATAGGTCCTCCAAAACTCTTTTGTTTTGCACCCAACATTCCATTTTATTAGCAAGAGGGTGATTGTTAAATCCTTGTCAAAATGATTAGCCAACAACATGAAAAATCTAGCAAAATAAATATTCTTATTCCTAGACTCCTTATAACCTAACTTAGCACCTAGCTCAATTAGAATCATGGATCCTAGGTCAAAATACCTATCATTTAGGAGCATGTAAAGCATATCAAACATAAATATTGTTACAGCATCCCAATTACTGATTTTTCCAGAAAACACTTTGATAAAAGCATCACATAAGAAACTCCACTCTTTCATCATGCCATTTCTTTGGATTTTACCTAGATTGTTAGTAGATTTAGCATACCTAATTGAATCAAGCATGGCAACTACATCATTATCAGTGTGTTTCTCTAGGCAGTTATTTTCAGGTAAGTTCAAGCATTTAGAAAATATATCAGCATTAATAATATGCTCTTTACCCTTAAGAGAGAAAGAAATTGTACCGTCCTGAGAGTCATAGACAGCAGAGTCCCAAATTTCCTCTATCACTTCGTAGTATAGAGTTGGAGCCTCAAGCATGGCATATGAGACTTTGTAGTTCTTGTGAAACTTCATCATCTTGTGATAAGCTTCATGATGGTTCTCAAAATCAGCTAAAGCAGTGAAATTATTCTTATCATAAGTGAATCCAGTGAGTGACAAAGTCTTGTTTGTTGGTGCCATTGCTAAAAAAGCTTGGTTACAGAGAAAGATTTGTGCTTTTACAGAGAAGAATGTATTTTTGCCTTAGAGAATCTGGGGAAATGATAAAAATGAACTGTTAGAAGTAAAGATGTATTTATACTTCCCACAAATAAATCATTAAGTTAATCAAAATATTTAAAAGAAATCATTTGATTGGTGCAGAAATTAACTGTTTAAACAAAATAAAGAAAGAGAGAAAATAGCCACGAATTTACTGCAGTTATATACACACAGGTGTATGTAAATAGCGACGGATAGAGATGTGACCATTAATGGTTGAGATTAAGACGCTACTAATCAACGGATGAGATATAAACCTTTTGAGATTCAGCTTATCCGTTGAAATAACAAATAGCTGGTATCCGTTGAAAAGTAAAAACCCAGTATTATGAATGACTTTCAACTGATGAGGGTATTCGTTGAAAGAGTAATTTTGACTCGGGCAAAATTTCAACTTTTTCTGAGAATTACAATTCTCAAGAAAATCATCATAACACTGGCTGCATTTTACACTTGCATGTATTCAATAAGATTGAGAGTAGTTAAGCATACCTAGCTCACTTACCAACCTTGAGAATGTTGATTCATCAAGTGGCTTGGTAAAAATATCTGCAAGCTTTTTTTCACTTGGAACAAAATGTAGTTTCACAGTACCATTCATCACATGTTCGCTGATAAAATGATACTTAATGTCAATGTGTTTGGTCCTTGAGTGTTGCACTGGATTCTCAGTTATGGTAATTGCACTAGTGTTGTCACAGAAAATTGGAATCTTATCAACTCTTAAACCATAATCAAGTAATTGATTTTTCATCCAAAGAATCTGTGTACAACAACTTCCAGTTGCAATGCACCCAGCCTCAGCAGGTGATGTAGAGACTGAATTTTGCTTCTTACTGAACCATGATACTAGCTTATTTCCCAGAAATTGACAGGTGCCTATAGTACTTTTTCTGTCAATCTTGCAACCTGCATAGTCTATATCTGAATAACCAATTAGATCAAAACCAGATTCTCTAGGGTACCAAATGCCAAGGTTTGGTGTCCCCTTGAGATATCTGAAAATTCTCTTAATAACAATTAAATGAGACTCTCTAGGATCAGCCTGAAATCTAGCACATAAACATGTGGCAAACATAATATCAGGTCTACTAGCTGTCAAATATAGAAGTGAGCATACCATGCCTCTATAAGTTGTAATGTCCACAGATATTTCCTTTGTATTCAATTCAAGCTTAGTGGCAGTTGGCATAGGAGTTTTTGCAAGAGAGCAATCCATTAAGTCAAATTTCTTTAAAAGATCATAAACATATTTTGTTTGACTTAAAAAGATTCCCTTCTTTCACTTGTTTAACTTGTAAACCAAGGAAATAGGTAAGTTCTCCCATCATGCTCATTCATATTTGCTTTGCATAAGTTTGGCAAATCTTTTGCAAAGTTTCTCATATGTAGACCCAAATATTATGTCATCCACATAAATTTGAACAAGTATACTAGAACCATTTACATTCCTAAAGAAAAGAGTTTTTCCATAGTACCTCTAGTGAAGTGATTCTCCAAAAGAAACCGTGATAGAGCGTCATACCAGGCTCTAGGTGCTTGCTTCAGTCCATAAAGTGCTTTGAGTAGGAAATAAACAAACTCTGGATAATTTGGATCTTCAAAACTAGGAGCTTGACTGACATACACCCCCTCTTCCAGTTCCCCATTCAAAAATGAACTTTTGACATCCATTTGATAGACTTTGAAATTGGCATGAGCTGCATAGGCTAGGGATATCCTAATTGCTTCTAATCAGGCAACAGGGGCAAATGTTTCATCTTAGTCAATTCCTCTTCTTGAGAATAACCTTTAACAACTAATCTAGCTTTATTCCTTGTAACTATGCCATTTTCATCCATCTTGTTTCTGAATACCCATTTTGTACCTATAACACTTCTGTTTTTAGGTTTTGGCATCAGCTTCCACACCTTGTTTCTATCAAATTGGTTTAGCTCCTCTTGCATAGATAATACCCAATCTGGATCTAGAAGAGCGTCTTCAACTTTCTTTGGTTCATCTTGTGAAAGAAAGCTACTGTATAAACATTCTTCTTGAGTGGCTCTTCTAGTCTGAACTTTTGTAGAGACATCACCAATTATCAGTTCAAATGGGTGACTCTAGTCCATTTTCTCTGAGGTGATAGGTTTGATTTTGATGAAGTTTTTTCATTGTCATGATCATGTTGAGATGTATAGTTTCCTTGAGAAACTCCCCCTGAGTTAATTGAGTTAGTCATTCTGTTTTGTGATCTTTCAATGGATGTCTCAAAATGACTTTCAACGGATGCATCATGATGACTTTAAACGGATGCCCTCTCACCAGATGCACCAGAATGATCTTCAACGGATGTTTCATTGTTGATGAATGGTCCTCTTTCACATTCACCATTTATTCCATCTATTGAAGAAACATTAACTCTTGATTGATAATGATCATTAACTTCATCATTTTCTTCATTGCATTCTATACTTTCAACCTCATTTTCAAATTTGAGAGTTTCATGAAAACCCTCATCTATAAGTCCTTGAATTATTTTATCATAAAAAACAACATGTACTGATTCCATAACAATGTTGATTCTGTGATTGTAAATCATATAGGCTTTGTCAGATGCATATCCAACAAAAATGGCTTCATCTGCCTTTGCTTCAAACTTCCCAAGATTTTGACCTTGGTTTCTCAATACAAAGCACTTGCACCCAAAGACATGCAAAAAGTCTAATGTTGGTTTCTTCTTCTTGAGCAATTGATATGGAGTCATTCCTTTTGCCTGATTAATCAAGGAAATGTTTTGAGTGAAACATGCAGTGTTAACTACCTCATCCCAAAAGTAGGTAGGTAACCTGGATTCATCTAGCATTGTCCTTGCAGCTTCAATAGGTGTTATATTTTTCCTTTCCACCACTCCATTCTGTTGTGGTGTCCTTGCTGCAGAAAATTCATGAACAATTTCATTCTCCTCACAGAACAACTTTATACTTGAATTATTGAACTTAGTGTCATTATCACTCCTGATTCTTCTGACTTTATACTCAGGATGACTGTTTTCAACCTTGATGTGATTGATTATGATTTCACTAGCCTCATCCTTGGAGTGCAAAAAGTAAGTCCATGTAAATTTAGCACCTAGCTCAATTAGAATCATGGATCCTAGGTCAAAATACCAATCATTTAGGAGCATGTAAAGCATATCAAGCATAAATATTGTTACAGCATCCCAATTACTGATTTTTCCAGAAAACACTTTGATAAAAGCATCACATAAGAAACTCCACTCTTTCATCATGCCATTTCTTTGGATTTTACCTAGATTGTTAGTAGATTTAGCATACCTAATTGAATCAAGCATGGCAACTACATCATTATCAGTGTGTTTCTCTAGGCAGTTATTTTCAGGTAAGTTCAAGCATTTAGAAAATATATCAGCATTAATAATATGCTCCTTACCCTTAAGAGAGAAAGAAATTGTACCGTCCTGAGAGTCATAGACAGCAGAGTCCCAAATTTCCTCTATCACTTCGTAGTATAGAGTTGGAGCCTCAAGCATGGCATATGAGACTTTGTAGTTCTTGTGAAACTTCATCATCTTGTGATAAGCTTCAGGATGGTTCTCAAAATCAACTAAAGCAGTGAAATTATTCTTATCATAAGTGAATCCAGTGAGTGATAAAGTCTTGTTTGTTGGTGCCATTGCTAAAAAAGCTTGGTTACAGAGAAAGATTTGTGCTTTTAGAGAGAAGAATGTATTTTTGCCTTAGAGAATTTGGGGAAATGATAAAAATGAACTGTTAGAAGTAAAGATGTATTTATACTTCCCACAAATAAATCATTAAGTTAATCAAAATATTTAAAAGAAATCATTTGATTGGTGCAGAAATTAACTGTTTAAACAAAATAAAGAAAGAGAGAAAATAGCCACGAATTAATTGCAGTTATATACACACAGGTGTATGTAAATAGCGACGGATAGAGATGTGACCATTAATGGTTGAGATTAAGACGCTACTAATCAACGGATGAGATATAAACCTTTTGAGATTCAGCTTATCCGTTGAAATAACAAATAGCTGGTATCCGTTGAAAAGTGAAAACCCAGTATTATGAATGACTTTCAACTGATGAGGGTATTCGTTGAAAGAGTAATTTTGACTCGGGCAAAATTTCAACTTTTTCTGAGAATTACAATTCTCAAGAAAATCATCATAACACTGGCTGCATTTTACACTTGCATGTATTCAATAAGATTGAGAGTAGTTAAGCATACCTAGCTCACTTACCAACCTTGAGAATGTTGATTCATCAAGTGGCTTGGTAAAAATATCTGCAAGCTTTTTTTCACTTGGAACAAAATGTAGTTTCACAGTACCATTCATCACATGTTCGCTGATAAAATGATACTTAATGTCAATGTGTTTGGTCCTTGAGTGTTGCACTGGATTCTCAGTTATGGTAATTGCACTAGTGTTGTCACAGAAAATTGGAATCTTATCAACTCTTAAACCATAATCAAGTAATTGATTTTTCATCCAAAGAATCTGTGTACAACAACTTCCAGTTGCAATGCACCCAGCCTCAGCAGGTGATGTAGAGACTGAATTTTGCTTCTTACTGAACCATGATACTAGCTTATTTCCCAGAAATTGATAGGTGCCTATAGTACTTTTTCTGTCAATCTTGCAACCTGCATAGTCTATATCTGAATAACCAATTAGATCAAAACCAGATTCTCTAGGGTACCAAATGCCAAGGTTTGGTTTCCCCTTGAGATATCTGAAAATTCTCTTAATAACAATTAAATGAGACTCTCTAGGATCAGCCTGAAATCTAGCACATAAACATGTGGCAAACATAATATCAGGTCTACTAGCTGTCAAATATAGAAGTGAGCATACCATGCCTCTATAACTTGTAATGTCCACTGATATTTCCTTTGTATTCAATTCAAGCTTAGTGGCAGTTGGCATAGGAGTTTTTGCAAGAGAGCAATCCATTAAGTCAAATTTCTTTAAAAGATCATAAACATATTTTGTTTGACTTAAAAAGATTCCCTTCTTTCACTTGTTTAACTTGTAAACCAAGGAAATAGGTAAGTTCTCCCATCATGCTCATTTCATATTTGCTTTGCATAAGTTTGGCAAATCTTTTGCAAAGTTTCTCATATGTAGACCCAAATATTATGTCATCCACATAAATTTGAACAAGTATACTAGAACCATTTACATTCCTAAAGAAAAGAGTTTTTCCATAGTACCTCTAGTGAAGTGATTCTCCAAAAGAAACCGTGATAGAGCGTCATACCAGGCTCTAGGTGCTTGCTTCAGTCCATAAAGTGCTTTGAGTAGGAAATAAATAAACTCTGGATAATTTGGATCTTCAAAACTAGGAGCTTGACTGACATACACCCCCTCTTCCAGTTCCCCATTCAAAAATGAACTTTTGACATCCATTTGATAGACTTTGAAATTGGCATGAGCTGCATAGGCTAGGGATATCCTTATTGCTTCTAATATTGCAACAGGGGCAAATTTTTCATTTTAGTCAATTCCTCTTCTTGAGAATAACCTTTAACAACTAATCTAGCTTTATTCCTTGTAACTATGCCATTTTCATCCATCTTGTTTCTGAATACCCATTTTGTACCTATAACACTTCTGTTTTTAGGTTTAGGCACCAGCTTCCACACCTTGTTTCTATCAAATTGGTTTAGCTCCTCTTGCATAGATAATACCCAATCTGGATCTAGAAGAGTGTCTTCAACTTTCTTTGGTTCATCTTGTGAAAGAAAGCTACTGTATAAACATTCTTCTTGAGTGGCTCTTCTAGTCTGAACTTTTGTAGAGACATCACCAATTATCAGTTCAAATGGGTGACTCTAGTCCATTTTCTCTGAGGTGATAGGTTTGATTTTGATGAAGTTTTTTCATTGTCATGATCATGTTGAGATGTATAGTTTCCTTGAGAAACTCCCCCTGAGTTAATTGAGTTAGTCATTCTGTTTTGTGATCTTTCAATGGATGTCTCAAAATGACTTTCAACGGATGCATCATGATGACTTTAAACGGATGCCCTATCACCAGATGCACCAGAATGATCTTCAACGGATGTTTCATTGTTGATGAATGGTCCTCTTTCACATTCACCATTTATTCCATCTATTGAAGAAACATTAACTCTTGATTGATAATGATCATTAACTTCATCATTTTCTTCATTGCATTCTATACTTTCAACCTCATTTTCAAATTTGAGAGTTTCACGAAAACCCTCATCTATAAGTCCTTGAATTATTTTATCATAAAAAACAACATGTACTGATTCCATAACAATGTTGATTCTGTGATTGTAAATCATATAGGCTTTGTCAGATGCATATCCAACAAAAATGGCTTCATCTGCCTTTGCTTCAAACTTCCCAAGATTTTGACCTTGGTTTCTCAATACAAAGCACTTGCACCCAAAGACATGCAAAAAGTCTAATGTTGGTTTCTTCTTTTTGAGCAATTGATATGGAGTCATTCCTTTTGCCTGATTAATCAAGGAAATGTTTTGAGTGAAACATGCAGTGTTAACTACCTCATCCCAAAAGTAGGTAGGTAACCTGGATTCATCTAGCATTGTCCTTGCAGCTTCAATAGGTGTTATATTTTTCCTTTCCACCACTCCATTCTGTTGTGGTGTCCTTGCTGCAGAAAATTCATGAACAATTTCATTCTCCTCACAGAACAACTTTATACTTGAATTATTGAACTTAGTGTCATTATCACTCCTGATTCTTCTGACTTTATACTCAGGATGATTGTTTTCAACCTTGATGTGATTGATTATGATTTCACTAGCCTCATCCTTGGAGTGCAAAAAGTAAGTCCATGTAAATTTAGCACCTAGCTCAATTAGAATCATGGATCCTAGGTCAAAATACCAATCATTTAGGAGCATGTAAAGCATATCAAGCATAAATATTGTTACAGCATCCCAATTACTGTTTTTTCCAGAAAACACTTTGATAAAAGCATCACATAAGAAACTCCACTCTTTCATCATGCCATTTCTTTGGATTTTACCTAGATTGTTAGTAGATTTAGCATACCTAATTGAATCAAGCATGGCAACTACATCATTATCAGTGTGTTTCTCTAGGCAGTTATTTTCAGGTAAGTTCAAGCATTTAGAAAATATATCAGCATTAATAATATGCTCCTTACCCTTAAGAGAGAAAGAAATTGTACCGTCCTGAGAGTCATAGACAGCAGAGTCCCAAATTTCCTCTATCACTTCGTAGTATAGAGTTGGAGCCTCAAGCATGGCATATGAGACTTTGTAGTTCTTGTGAAACTTCATCATCTTGTGATAAGCTTCAGGATGGTTCTCAAAATCAACTAAAGCAGTGAAATTATTCTTATCATAAGTGAATCCAGTGAGTGACAAAGTCTTGTTTGTTGGTGCCATTGCTAAAAAAGCTTGGTTACAGAGAAAGATTTGTGCTTTTAGAGAGAAGAATGTATTTTTGCCTTAGAGAATTTGGGGAAATGATAAAAATGAACTGTTAGAAGTAAAGATGTATTTATACTTCCCACAAATAAATCATTAAGTTAATCAAAATATTTAAAAGAAATCATTTGATTGGTGCAGAAATTAACTGTTTAAACAAAATAAAGAAAGAGAGAAAATAGCCACGAATTAATTGCAGTTATATACACACAGGTGTATGTAAATAGCGACGAATAGAGATGTGACCATTAATGGTTGAGATTAAGACACTACTAATCAACAGATGAGATATAAACCTTTTGAGATTCAGCTTATCCGTTGAAATAACAAATAGCTGGTATCCGTTGAAAAGTAAAAACCCAGTATTATGAATGACTTTCAACTGATGAGGGTATTCGTTGAAAGAGTAATTTTGACTCAGGCAAAATTTCAACTTTTTCTGAGAATTACAATTCTCAAGAAAATCATCATAACACTGGCTGCATTTTACACTTGCATGTATTCAATAAGATTGAGAGTAGTTAAGCATACCTAGCTCACTTACCAACCTTGAGAATGTTGATTCATCAAGTGGCTTGGTAAAAATATCTGCAAGCTTTTTTTCACTTGGAACAAAATGTAGTTTCACAGTACCATTCATCACATGTTCGCTGATAAAATGATACTTAATGTCAATGTGTTTGGTCCTTGAGTGTTGCACTGGATTCTCAGTTATGGTAATTGCACTAGTGTTGTCACAGAAAATTGGAATCTTATCAACTCTTAAACCATAATGAAGTAATTGATTTTTCATCCAAAGAATCTGTGTACAACAACTTCCAGTTGCAATGCACTCAGCCTCAGCAGGTGATGTAGAGACTGAATTTTGCTTCTTACTGAACCATGATACTAGCTTATTTCCCAGAAATTGACAGGTGCCTATAGTACTTTTTCTGTCAATCTTGCAACCTGCATAGTCAATAACCAAATAGATCAAAACCAGATTCTCTAGGGTACCAAATGCCAAGGTTTGGTGTCCCCTTGAGATATCTGAAAATTCTCTTAATAACAATTAAATGAGACTCTCTAGGATCAGCCTGAAATCTAGCACATAAACATGTGGCAAACATAATATCAGGTCTACTAGCTGTCAAATATAGAAGTGAGCATACCATGCCTCTATAACTTGTAATGTCCACTGATATTTCCTTTGTATTCAATTCAAGCTTAGTGGCAGTTGGCATAGGAGTTTTTGCAAGAGAGCAATCCATTAAGTCAAATTTCTTTAAAAGATCATAAACATATTTTGTTTGACTTAAAAAGATTCCCTTCTTTCACTTGTTTAACTTGTAAACCAAGGAAATAGGTAAGTTCTCCCATCATGCTCATTTCATATTTGCTTTGCATAAGTTTGGCAAATCTTTTGCAAAGTTTCTCATATGTAGACCCAAATATTATGTCATCCACATAAATTTGAACAAGTATACTAGAACCATTTACATTCCTAAAGAAAAGAGTTTTTCCATAGTACCTCTAGTGAAGTGATTCTCCAAAAGAAACCGTGATAGAGCGTCATACCAGGCTCTAGGTGCTTGCTTCAGTCCATAAAGTGCTTTGAGTAGGAAATAAACAAACTCTAGATAATTTGGATCTTCAAAACTAGGAGCTTGACTGACATACACCCCCTCTTCCAGTTCCCCATTCAAAAATGAACTTTTGACATCCATTTGATAGACTTTGAAATTGGCATGAGCTGCATAGGCTAGGGATATCCTAATTGCTTCTAATCAGGCAACAGGGGCAAATGTTTCATCTTAGTCAATTCCTCTTCTTGAGAATAACCTTTAACAACTAATCTAGCTTTATTCCTTGTAACTATGCCATTTTCATCCATCTTGTTTCTGAATACCCATTTTGTACCTATAACACTTCTGTTTTTAGGTTTTGGCATCAGCTTCCACACCTTGTTTCTATCAAATTGGTTTAGCTCCTCTTGCATAGATAATACCCAATCTGGATCTAGAAGAGCGTCTTCAACTTTCTTTGGTTCATCTTGTGAAAGAAAGCTACTGTATAAACATTCTTCTTGAGTGGCTCTTCTAGTCTGAACTTTTGTAGAGACATCACCAATTATCAGTTCAAATGGGTGACTCTAGTCCATTTTCTCTGAGGTGATAGGTTTGATTTTGATGAAGTTTTTTCATTGTCATGATCATGTTGAGATGTATAGTTTCCTTGAGAAACTCCCCCTGAGTTAATTGAGTTAGTCATTCTGTTTTGTGATCTTTCAATGGATGTCTCAAAATGACTTTCAACGGATGCATCATGATGACTTTAAACGGATGCCCTCTCACCAGATGCACCAGAATGATCTTCAACGGATGTTTCATTGTTGATGAATGGTCCTCTTTCACATTCACCATTTATTCCATCTATTGAAGAAACATTAACTCTTGATTGATAATGATCATTAACTTCATCATTTTCTTCATTGCATTCTATACCTTCAACCTCATTTTCAAATTTGAGAGTTTCATGAAAACCCTCATCTATAAGTCCTTGAATTATTTTATCATAAAAAACAACATGTACTGATTCCATAACAATGTTGATTCTGTGATTGTAAATCATATAGGCTTTGTCAGCTGCATATCCAACAAAAATGGCTTCATCTGCCTTTGCTTCAAACTTCCCAAGATTTTGACCTTGGTTTCTCAATACAAAGCACTTGCACCCAAAGACATGTAGAAAGTCTAATGTTGGTTTCTTCTTTTTGAGCAATTGATATGGAGTCATTCCTTTTGCCTGATTAATCAAGGAAATGTTTTGAGTGAAACATGCAGTGTTAACTGCCTCAGCCCAAAAGTAGGTAGGTAACCTGGATTCATCTAGCATTGTCCTTGCAGCTTCAATAGGTGTTATATTTTTCCTTTCCACCACTCCATTTTGTTGTGGTGTCCTTGCTGCAGAAAATTCATGAACAATTTCATTCTCCTCACCGAACAACTTTATACTTGAATTCTTGAACTTAGTGTCATTATCACTCCTGATTCTTCTGACTTTATACTCAGGATGATTGTTTTCAACCTTGATGTGATTGATTATGATTTCACTAGCCTCATCCTTGGAGTGCAAAAAGTAAGTCCATGTAAATTTAGAGAAATCATCCACAATTATAAGGCAGTATTTTTTCTTTGAAATTGACATCACATTTACTAGTCCAAATAAATTTGTTAGGTCCTGATAAGTTTGTAGAAGGGGGGGGGGGGGGGGAGTTGAATACAAACAGTACCGTTTTATCGAATTTTTTTGGCTTATGATTTTACAATCCAAGAACAAATTATTGTGGAATTAAATGAAACAAAATTTAAGTAAAATATAACTTATATTAAATATATGTGATTTCCCACATTCATATTTCATATCCATCTTCTCCCTGGGATACAAAAATCCATATATTGTGGATTTAAAGTTTGAGTTTAAATATTTAAAAAATTGAAAATGAAAGATGACTTTGAAATGAACTCGTAGATAGGGCTGAGCAAAAAACCGAATTAAAACCGGAACCGATCTGAAACCGGGAAAAATCGAACCGAATAAAACATATCTGAAACCGAATTATAATATATATATATATGTATATATATTAATTTTTTAAAATTAAAAACATATTGATTTATCACCACACCAGAGCTGCAATTATACTGCAACATGTTATTGATTGTTTATTAATTAGATATAAGTGACTTTAATCCTCTGATTAACAACATGTTCAGTGTCCCATGCCCATACTAAGGAGAGTAGATAGCACTAATACATGCTTATTTTTTTTAACATAAGCGGAAACAAACACCCCTATAAGTCTTGTTGGACAAGAGAGAGTGTGGGCAATGGATCCCTAGTGTTTATTTTAAAATTCAGGCTCTTTTATTTGAATAGATTGGTGCTGTTCTTGGGCCAGAATCCCTACTGTAGGCATGTTCAGCGACCTCTGCATTTCTCCACTGTTCTTCTACTTAAGGGTAGTTCCAGGTCATGTCAACTAATGTTAGTTTTAGGTCCTCATATTGTTTTCACTTCTCAATGAAATGGCAGCATATTGGTTGCGGTTTCTGTTTTATCCAAAAACCGAGCCGAACCAGCCCATGCTTTCCCCTACTCGTAGATTATACGTAAAAGGTATGAGCAAAACAACCCCTTACAACTAGTATTTACATTTTGAAAAGAACAGCACAATTCATAATGATGTGAATGTTCAAAAAATTAGAAATAAAGTTGACTTAAATTATAGAAGCTGTTTTAGAGGTTAAGAGCATCTCCAAGAGCCTCTTTATAATGGCTCTTAACTTGAAATATAAAGAGGGAAGCAATTTTTTTTTTGCTCCAAGAGACTCTTAGTGGCTCTTAACTTCACTAAAATTCTTTTCTCTCTTCTCAATTTTAAGAGCTACTAGCCACTCTTAACTAATATTATATAATAAATTTTTAGAAAAACATTATCTCTGCACCCACTTTCTTTTGTACTTTAATGATTGTAACTTACTTTTAAGACAAAATTGCACGTTGTTGGCTTGTAAAATAATATTTTTGCACTTTGATGGTCAGTAAATAAACTTAGACGTATGAATGACTACAAATATTTTTTCTAAGCATATTGGGGACCCGGCCTAATCTCCGTCAAAAAGACACTAACGACGTTAATGTTAGATCATGATTCAATGATCATCAGTATCTGGAATAGTGATCAGGATTGAGATGCTGACGTCATCAGGATTACATAGTGTCGGTATCAAGATTGCTATCAGGACTGAGATCAGGATTACCATCAGGACTGGAAGCTGATCAGTATTACTTCAAGATAACTATTGAGTCTAGAAAAATAAGGAAGATTGATTTGTCGGTTCCTAGTTTATAGGAATGCAACTGTCAGATAAGATATAGTTTGTAATTGATTTTAACATATCTTGTATTTGATAGAGAAGCTGTGTGTACTATATAAACACAGTTTAGGTTTTACATATTGTAATCGCTTACACAAGTATCTTGAGAGAGTTTTGTAACAGTTTTATACCAAAATTAATAAATCTGTTATTATTTCATATTTGTGTTCTAAATTGTTATTAAGTCAAAAATCTTATACAATTGTATTCAACCCCCCTTCTACAATTGTTAATTAATGGGAAAAAATTGGTATCAGAGCAAACTGAATTAATTTAATCAGAAACGATCCAAGATGTCGACAAGCAAATATGAAAGCATCAAAATTCCCATCCTGAAGAAATCTGAATACCCTACATGGAGGGTAAAGATGTTGATGTACCCGGAAGCAACAGATCCTGATTATCTGGACAGGATACATGATGGACCATATATCCCTAAGAGAATTGTTGGTCAAACAGATACTGTTCCTGAACACTATGTTATAACGGTGAAAAGTGAGTGGACACCAGAAGAAAAGGCTCACGTTCTCAGGGATGCAAAGGTAAAGAATATTTTGCATAACAATCTTGATGCTGTCATGTCAAACAGGGTGATTGCATGCAAGTCAGCAAAGGAAATTTGGGACACCTTGGAAACTCAATGCCAAGGATCTGCATCTATCAAGAAGAACAGAAGGGCTCTACTGATTCAAGAGTATGAGAAGTTCGATGTTAGACCTGATGAGAGTCTTACTGACATGTATGATAGATTCCTGACACTACTGAATAATCTATCTCTAGTTGGCAAAGAATATGTTGCTGAGGACTCAAACACCAAGTTTCTGAGAGCTTTACCTGAAGAATGGGATACACAAACCTCTATCATTAGGCATCAGTTTCTGAGAGATTTACCTGATGCTTGTCAGAAGACTAAACAGAGAAGGACATCATTCAAGAGTAAATCCAAATCCTCTATTGAAGAACCATATCACATGTTACATCTTGACCTATTTGGACTAGTCAACATAATGTCCATTAGTAAGAAGAGGTACACTCTTGTAATTGTTGATGAATTTTCAAGATTCACCTAGGTGTATTTTCTACACAGAAAAGACGAGACTCCAGAAATACTGTTGGACCATGTAAGAATGATCGAGACAGGCACAAAGTATAAAGTCAAGATTCTAAGAAGTGATAATGGTACTAAATTCAAGAATTCAGTAATGGAAGAGTTCTGCAAATACAAAGGAATTATTCAACAATTCTCTGCTCCTGGCACACCCCAACAAAATGGAGTAGTTGAAAGAAAGAATAGAACTCTTATTGAAGCTGGCAGAACTATGTTAGAAGAAGCAAAGTTACCTACATATTTCTGGGCAGAAGCAGTCAACACAACATGCTATACTCAAAACCTCACACTCATAAACAGACATGGTGTAACTCCATATCAAATGATAAAAGAGAAGAAACCTAGTCTGAAACATCTACATGTGTTTGGCTATAAATGTTTTGTTCTCATACCTCATCCTGAACAACTAGGAAAATTTGAAACCAAGACTGATGAGGGTATCTTTGTTGGCTATCCAGCCTCAAGAGCTTTTAGAGTTTTCAACCTGAGAACAAGGACTGTCATTGAGTCAATTAATGTATCTTTTGATGATAAGAAGATAACTGGAATTGATGAACTCACATGATAGTTTGATCTTTGCAAATGAAGCTACCAAGAATCCTGATGAACAAGAGTCAGATACTGATGCTCCATCAGATACTGATGGGTCACCGTATCCTGATGATACACCAAATCCTGATGATTCACCAAATACTGATGGTGCTATTGACAGTACACATATTGAGGGGGAACAACAACAAACTGTTACTAATTCTGAAACAACTCAACCATCGGGAGGGGAATCGTCAGATATTGATTCAAATGACAATCCTGATAATCAATCAGGAGGAGACATCAATATCTCAGGGGGAGCTTCTACTGATTCAAGCTCTTTTAATGATAACACCAATTCAGGGGGAACATCCAACTTAAGGAATGATTTACCACCAGCAAGGAAATGGACCAAAAGTCACACTCATGATTTGATAATTGGGAATCCTGATGCAGGTGTTAAGACAAGAAGTGCAACTCAGAATGAATGTCTTTATCACAACTTTCTATCAAAGGAGGGGCCTAAGAAAGTTGAAGATGCACTTAAGGATGCTGATTGGGTTACTGCAATGCAAGAAGAGCTGAATGAATTTGAAAGAAATGAAGTCTGGAAACTGGTGCCAAGACCAAAGAACAGGTCAATTGTTGGTACAAAGTGGGTATTCAAAAATAAGACAGATTCAGATGGTGTAATTATCAAGAATAAAGCAAGGCTAGTTGCAAAGGGGTATTCTCAACAAGAAGGGATTGATTATGATGAAACCTTTGCTCCTGTTGCCAGACTAGAAGCCATAATGATCTTTCTGGCATATGCAGCCCACAAGAAATTTAAGGTTTTCCAGATGGATGTGAAAAGTGCTTTTCTAAATGGTGAACTGGAGGAAGAAGTATATGTTGAGCAACCTCCTGGTTTCATTGATCCAAAGTATCCAAATCATGTCTACATATTGGATAAAGCACTTTATGGACTAAAGCAAGCTCCAAGAGCCTAGTATGAAACCCTAGCTCAATTCTTACTAGAAAGTGGATTCAAAATCGGTACTATTGATAAAACTCGGTTTTATTTGAATCATGGTAAAGATTTGATTTTAGTTCAGATTTATGTTGATGATATCATTTTTGGGTCAACAAACAATAAGCTATGTGAGAAGTTTTCAAAGTTTATGCAGTCTAGATATCAAATGAGCATGATGGGAGAAATGAGTTACTTTCTTGGTCTCCAAGTTAAACAGACTGATGATGGCATTTTTATTAATCGGTCAAAGTATACCAAGAATTTATTGAAAAGATTTAACATGCAAGATAGTGCAACTACAAGTACTCCAATAGCTACAACTACCAAACTTGATCCTGATCAAGGCACTGAGGTAGATGTAACTCACTACAGAGGGATGATTGGCTCACTCTTATATCTAACTGCTAGTAGACCAGATATCATGTATGTAACCTGTCTTTGTGCAAGATTTCAAGCAAATCCCAGGGAACCACACCTGATTGCAGTTAAGGGCACTCCTTCACTTGGCCTTTGGTATGCTAGAGAATCAGATTTTGGTTTATGTGGTTACTCATATGCTGATTTTGCAGGCTGCAAAATAGACATGAAAACACTTCATGAAGCTGTCATTTTTTGGGTGGTAGACTAGTATCTTGGTTCAGTAAAAAGCAAAAGTCTATCTCTACATCAACTGCAGAAGCTGAGTACATTGCTGCAGGAAGTTGTTGTGCTCAGATAATGTGGATGAGAAATCAGCTGTTGGATTATGGCTTGTCATACTCTAAGATCCCTATTTATTGTGATAACCAAAGTGCTATTGCAATGACAGGAAATCCAGTTCAACATTCTCTTACTAAGCACATCAGTATCAGATATCACTTTATAAGAGAACAAGTACTGGAGGGAACAATTGAACTGCATTTTGTTCCTACTGATCAATAGCTAGCTGATATATTTACCAAGCCACTACCTGAAGCTACTTTCAATAAATTGGTGAATGAACTTGGAATGATGAACTTTGAGAATTTCTGAGAAAAGCATCAGAGAGCAAGTCCTAATGACTATCAAATCGTGATGGTCATCATATAAGGTATGTACTTTTGACCAAATACTGACATGACAAAATCCTGACAGGCAGTCAACTGGTCAATCCTGATGGACAGGTCAGCATTTTTAATATGCTTAATTTGTGCCTATTTTTCTGTCAGTAATTGATAGAAAATGATTGAGTTTTAGATGGACAACTGTATGTGTGCATGTGTCACACTTATAGTTATATACATATAGATACACATAAAAAGCGGTGCAGTTATGTTTAATTACACACGTAATTTGGTCCACTAATTATTTGTGCACAAATCATATTTTGCCACATGTCACTGAAAGTAAAATTTTGTTTTAACAAAATACATTCATTTTTCTATTTTGCAAATTACTTTCGCAATTCATCAATTTTCTATCTTCTCATACTCTTTGTGCTCACGAACTCTAATTCCCAAATCTCAATTCTCAATTCTCAAATCTCACTTACAATGGCATCTTCATCATTCATGAACAAACAGATTGTGATTAGTGGTATTACTTTCGCCACTAATAATTTTGTAGCTGTATTAGACCATCATGATTTACCCCATGAGTTTCACATTATACAGGATTTCCTTGCTTCAAGTCCATTGAAGTATGCTTTAACCCAACCTGTGCAAGTTTCTTTTAAGTCTGTGATGCAGGTATGGAACACATCAGTATTTGGTAAAGAATTATCAGGAACAATCCTGATGAGTTTCGAGTGACTCATGCTATTGTTGAGGAAGCACTTCACTTGTCGGCCTTGAATGATCAGACTCCTGTTGTTGTTTCTGACTCGACGCTCTTCAAGTTTGTTATAAAGTTAGGGTACAATGGCGAAGTGAAGAGATATTGAAATCTCTTCAGGACAAAGCTTAAGAGAGAATGGAATTTCTTCTTCGACACCATAAGTCGTTGTTTCCTGAATAAGACATCTAACTTTGATGCTCTACCGTCAAGATCTCTCAAGATTGGGTATTCTCTTATTCATTCTACAGTTTTTGATTATGGGTCTTTTATGTTAAAAGCTTTAAGTGATAGAAAATCAAATAAGTGTGGTTATGTCTATTTTCTTAGATTTTTTCAATTAATATTCTGTCACTTGTGTCCTGATGTTGTTTTTGAGGATGATGTAATTCTACCCATCTGTAGAATTACTGATAATAATGTGAAGTCCTTAGTCAACAGTGATAAGGCAAATGGTTTCCAAGGTAATGCCTTTATTCCTGATGAGGTCAGACTTTTCTTGTAAGAGAAAATGCCTACTCACTATGGATCAAATCCTGATACTGTGGGACAGGGCCAAACACACCATGTTCCTGACCCAAGTATCCAACCCAAACAGTCTACAAAACACTCCACCACCTAAACTGTCACTCAAAAGACTTTAGTTGTAAAAACAAAGAAATCAGCTAGATCTGATGTGTTTGGAAGGCAGTCAGGACCAAAGGATTTTTCCTTTACACCTCTCACTAAAAAGAAGACACAAGGGGATGTACAAGGGGTCCTGGTGCAAAAAGCTGATAGGGTTGAGGATGTTGGAGTGAAAAGAAAGTTGATTTTGGGTGCTAGTTCTGATTCTGAGGATGACATGTCCTTATCCTCAAAGTTCAAGATTCAGAAGGAAGTTGATGATACTGCTACTGAAGCTGTGGCTCAGACTGTTAGGCCACAGAAAAGAAGAAAGTTAGTCAAAAGCAGGTATTATATTCCTCTCAGGATGCAGAATACTGATGGTCAGCAAACTACAAATCCTGATGAGTCATCAATTCCTGATGCTCATGCCAATCCTGACGTCAGTACTCCTGATGCATCTCCTATGAAGACAGTCATAATTTCAGACTCTCCAGCACCTGTCTCACCTCCTCATAGGATTGTTGAAATTTCTTGGGAGCAGGCTGCTGCAACTGCATCAAAGCTTGGTTTTCAACCACCTCCTATTATTCGAATGAAAAAACTATCCTGCGATGGTTTTTCCTTCAACTCCACTTGATCAATTTCGATGGTTTTTCTCAAAAGAAAACCATCGAATCTTTTCTTATGCAGTTTGATCCTTGAAGATTCTTTCCTTTTTCAGAAAGCATATTGTACTTCCATTTAAACCTAAACATACCTTGTAATATTCTTTTGACTTTCCAGATGTTTCAGATTTAGACTTAAATCAATTTCTTCGGAGACGATAAACATCTTGATCTTTTAAGTGTTGACAACTGGTGCAACTGGTCTGGTTCACAGATGACTAACACTTGATCAATACTTCTATGTCTTCAATTCAATGTTGTTGATAAGTCCTTTGTCGTTCTGGTTGCTTCACTCAAATCACTGAAATCCTATGGTACTGACTCTTATTCATTCAAATACTTCTGTAGTCTTGAAAATCTTGTTTCTTTATTTGTCACCGAGGCTTGAACATATTAATGAACTTCTTTCTGTGACCTGTTTACGGACTTCAAGAATACATAAATCTCAGTTATTTGAGTTGGTGGTATAGTAGGGGTAGGACTTTCTGTTACAGTTTCATTTGGCTCATACAAAGGCTCTGTGACCGTGGTTAGAGGTTGTTGGGTTTCAACCTCCTGGTCAGGAATGGCCACTGAGGGCTCTGGATCAATATCCATTGGATCTGGTTGAGGAGCAATTACAGGTTCAGGGATATTACCTTGATTTACCTGTTCCCCTGGGGGTAGAAGTGGTAGGGGTACCGTTCTAAGATAATCTGTGAGAACAGTAGGCACCCATGGAAGATGGTTCTTCTTGATAAGAGTTGTTATGGCATTGATCTTCATCTTCATGCAATCCATTGTCTCCTCACCTTCAAAAATGTCTCTTTCCTCAGCTTTTAACACATCATTAAGAATTAGCTGTAGGAACCTTGGATAGAAACAAAGCACATCATCTATGCATGTTCTCTCTTCTAGTGGTCCCATGCATAGAATAATTTGATCAATCACAAGTCTTCCTATGTTTATATGCCTATTGTTAGCAATAGCAAACCCTAGTTTCTGAAGAAACAAAGGAATACCATACAGATTTGTAAGCTTTGCAGTAAAAACATGAATTAAGGTGTGAAAGAAGAAATTTCATGGCTTAGTCAGATAATTCTTCAGAAACTCTCCCACAAAGAAGTTAGGTTGTTGACTTCTAATGAGAGTGAAGAAAGCATGTATTTCTTGAGTGGTGGGATCCGGAACATGGTTTTCTGTTGGAAACTGTAAAATTCTATTAAGGTCATGTTCCGTCACCCTAATTGTTCTGCCCCCTGGCACAACAAAACTGAAGGATGAGATGTTATTCTCAGATGTGTCAGTGGCTGTTGTGTACAGTGCAGTCAATTGATCAATACAAAGGACCGCAGAAGTACTTAAAGCATATGCCACTAAGGAACGTGTGTTCAAAAACTGTGCCCATGCACGAAACTGAATGTTCGCAATGGATTGCACATTTTGAAATGAGACATGGGGCCTGTTTGGCTTCTCTTTTAAGCTGTAACTTATGCATTATAAGTTGATAAGAGGTTATGAGGGGTGTTTGTGTACTCATCTTATTTGATAACTTATAACTTATAAATTGATAAGTTGAATGTTAGAAATCACTAACATTTTACTTAACTTATCAACTTATTCTTTGATTTCTTTATTTTGCTAATATTTAATATTTTTACATTTGTGTTTTTAAATATTTTTTTAATTTAAAATACAAGTGTTGAAATCATTGTATTTAAAAATTATTTTTTCAAATTTAATTTAGCAAATTCTTCACTAACTTATAAGTAAATTTATTCAAACACCCGTATAACTTATAAGAATTCATCAACTTATCACTTATATAACACTTACTCATTTTAAGTTATAAGTCAACTTTTTTGTGATACCCCAAACACGCACATGATTAGTTTTGGTAACAATAAATTCTCCGGCCATTATATTTTCAAAAAATTCCAGAAAATTTAAACTAAAACCAAAACTATTTTAATTAATTATTTCTAATTAATTAACTTTTTTTAAAAAATAACCCTTTTTACTAACTTAACAAACTCGAACAAATAATCAAGAACCCTAATTGTTAACTTCGAATGATTCCTTTTAAAAACAAAAAGAAATCAATTGGTTTTGATAATCACTTCCGAAAGATGAACAGTTAATAATTCTTAAGAGTTCAAAAAGACACAGTCGATAGTTTTCTTCTTAAAGAAAGAATAAAACTCAAACAAATCACAGTTCCACGGTCAAAATCAAAGAACAATGGTGAAAAGTGACTTTAACAAGTTTTAATCGGTTAAAAAGCTCAAGAAAGTATCGATTGTGATGTTTTTGTTTGTATATCTATCTGTAAGTATATAAAACTCGGATTAAATATGAAAATAGTGAATGAAAAACGTCTAAGGGGCTGTTTTATACACTACATGGGTATTTTTGTAAATTCACGTTCGATAGTTTTCAAACTGAACTGTCGATAGTTTTTATTGAGGGGCAAAAAGGTCAAAACACACTTCGATAGTTTTTTGAAAAACTATCGAAGTGGTTAAAATCAGAATTTAAACAACCTTTTTCAAAAACCATCGCAAGATTATTTACTTTTAAAAACTAAAAACAATCGAGAAATTTTTGTCTGAAAAACTATCGAGACATTTAAGTATTAAATAATTAAATCCTGTCGATAGATTTCATTTTCAATTTCAAAAACACTATCGAGAAATCCCTTCGATAGATTTCATTTCTTTTCCAAAAACCATCAAATATTTCTTTCGATAGTTTTTATCCAGTACTTAGAAAATCCATCGAACTACCTGTTTCGATATTTTTTGCTTCTCAGTTTCATTTTTAAACTTGTTCTGTTTAAAAAAGAAACTGCTCTTTTCTTGTTTTCTGTTAACTAAAAAACCCGTTTTAGATCAACATTTTCACCAAAAATTCAAAGTTAACAGAAAACTCACAATTTTCTTAGAATAAAATCGACAAAATATCATTAACTGATATAAACCAATTAAAATCCAATAAATTATGCTGCATTATTTTACAATGTTTTAAAACAAGATAAAATAATTCAAATTAAATAAATGCTGAAATATTTAGAACAAATATTAGCACTTAAATAATTTTAGAATTATTAACTAATTAAATGCCAGAAGATATATCATCCATAAATATGACATAAAATTAGTACAATAATTCTAACTTACGAGAATTGCTCCTGAAAATAAATTCACGAGCCCTAAGGATATAGAAATTCTTAAACTCATGTATTTACTAGGACTATCTTGGAGTTACTGACTTCTAATTAAAATCAATTAGAAAGATTTAACATCCCAAGTTCACCAACCAGCTTATAAAGAGTGGATTCATCAAGCGGTTTAGTAAAGATGTCTGCAATTTGTTCCTCTATGGGTACAAAGTGTAACTCCACAGTTCCATTCATGACATGCTCTCGGATGAAATGATACCTGATGTCGATGTACTTCGTCCTCGAGTGTTGCACTGGGTTGTTGGAGATTGCTATGGCACTTGTATTGTCGCAAAATATTGGAATCTTAGTTAACAAAAGTCCATAGTCACGGAGTTGGTTCCTCATCCACCAGATTTGAGCACAACAGCTACCAGCAACTATGTATTTAGCTTCAGCTGTTGATGTGGATATTGAGTGCTGCTTCTTGCTATACCAAGAAACTAACCTTCTTCCAAGAAACTGACAGCTTCCTGAAGTACTCTTCCGATCAATCTTACAACCTGCAAAATCTGAGTCTGTATATCCAATAAGATCAAATCCTGTATCTTTAGGGTACCAAATTCCAAGATTTGGGGTCCCCTGAAGATATCTAAATATTCGCTTAACAGCTATTAGATGAGATTCTTTGGGATCAGACTGAAACCTAGCACACAAGCATGTTGCAAACATTATATCTGGTCTACTTGCAGTGAGATTTAGTAAGGAGCCTATCATACCTCTGTAGCTTGTGATGTCAACCTTCTTACCAGTTTCATCCTTATCAAGCTTAGTGGCAGTTGGCATTGGAGTCTTTATTGTAGATGAGTCTTCCATTTGATACTTCTTCAGAAGATCTTTGATGTACTTGGAATGGAAAATGAATATTCCATCTTGCCTTTGATACACTTGTAGTCCATGAAAGAATGACAATTCAGCCATCATGCTCATTTCATATCGACTCTGCATTAACTTAGCAAATCTCTTGCACATATCATCATTAGTAGAACCAAATATTATGTCATCAACATATACTTGCACCAATATCAAATCATTTTTGTGCTTCTTGTAAAAGAGAGTTTTATCTACGACACCTCTAGTAAAGTTATTTTCAAGTAAAAATTCAGAGAAAGTGTCATACCATGTCCTTGGAGCTTGTTTGCGTCCATAGAGAGCTTTGAACAGAAAGTATACAAAGTCTGCCAGATTTGAATCCTCAAAGCCTGGAGGTTGTTCCACATACACTTCTTAGTTCAACTCCCCATTCAGAAATGCACTATTCACATCCATTTGATATACCTTGTAATTGGAATGTGCTGCAAATGCCAGAAACATCCTGATGACCTCAAGTCTTGCTAATGGTGCATAGGTTTCATCATAATCTATATCCTCTTCTTGAGAGTAACCTTTAGAAACCAGTCTGGCTTTGTTTCTCGTTACAATGCCATCTTCATCCAACTTATTTCTGAATACCCATCTTGTTCCTATAACAGATTTTCCTTTAGGCCTGGGTACCAGCTTCCAAACTTTCTACCTTTCAAACTGATTGAGTTCATCTTGCATTGCAATAACCCAATCTGGATCTTCTAGGGCATCTTCAACTTTCTTAGGTTCTGTTTCTGAAAGAAACCCAGAATAGTGACATTCATTTTGTGATGTCCTTCTAGTTCTCACTCCTATGTCCGGATCACCAATGATCAAGTGAAAGGGATGATCTCTACTCCATACCCTTTGTCTTGGCAGATACGATCTTGATGATTCTCCTTGTTCAAAATTTGGTTGAGTGTGACTAGTAGATCCTTCTCCTGCTCCCCCTGAGTTGTTGCCGGTGTGATCTGTTGACCCTGTTGATTGACTAGTGGATCCAGTAGTAGTTTGAGGATCTCCACCACTGTCACCACTTGGTCCAGAATCATTATCATTATTGTAACACCCCCAGATCCGGGGTCAGGAATCTGGGTTGTCACGCTCCATCAATTATACAATACCTGCATTACTTACAAAATTCTCATAATACAACTCCAAAGACCCCAATCACTCTCACACACACACAAGTTATAGCTTTGGAAATGAGAAACAAAAGTAACATTTGTTATTACAACTCAAATATACTATCCAGGATCTCATCTATTATTTACAACCTCTACCTGAAGTTACAATAATAGACCTCACCGTTCTATACAAGGTTTAATAATATAAACCTACTCGAAAACAATTCTTACTAATTCAGTCTGCAACTATTCTGCTCACACCGGCAATATCCATCCTGCTGAACTAACTCAAGGGTGGTCTCTCCATCCCCTTTCTCTCGTAACACGAGGTGAATCGACAACGTTTTCTTCATGCTGAAAGTTTTAATAAAGCAAGAATGAGCTAATAGCGCTCAGCAAGAAATCTATCCCAGTTTAAATCTTTAAACCTTTAAGGTAAATAATCCATATAGGATCAAAGTTTTAACACTACTAGGGTCTGACCCCAAAATATTATACCGTTCAAAATACTGTATGACTTATAAACATACTCAAATACTCTTCGTAAATCATTTAGAAATCCTTGGTATCAATATGATAAACCAAGTCTCAAACATATCTTTTTAAAATAGATATTAACATTGGAATCAAGGCTTAAAGCCTATCCATTGATTCAAAATACTATAAAGTTCAATATACTGTATATCTTAAATCCATTCTCAACATATATACATGCATATCTATTTAGATATCTCATATTGTTCAAAATACCATAAAATATCAGTAATGAACACCTTTTCAACTCTGTTGTGTTGTGATATAAAAGAAGCAAGAATGAGCACTATAGCTCGACAATAAGATATAGCAGCATAATCATATATGTAAGCTCATATCATAATTGAAAACCTTTAAAACTCCGTTCATATACAGAACGATATGTTTAAATATTCTTTTCGTCAAAACATGTCGTATAGTTCGAATACTATACACGAAACATCATTGTTCAATTACTGTCACATTATCGGTAACTCAGCACCTAGGCTTTCGTTACAATGTGCAACACAATTCCAAGTGGAAGAAGGGGATATACTGGAACACCCGATACACGGTGATCAGTCGTTGTATCGTAACGTAACTTTTCTACTAGTAGAAGGACGACTTCCTATTCGGTTATTACCCTGGCTGCATTCGGGCCCATTATGCTACCTGACACCTATTTCGTTGCCGAGCATAGGGTCATATTACCTGGCACCTATTTCATTGCCGAGTATGACTTCGTACTACCTGGCACCTATTTCATTGCTGAGCACGGATTATTTCCAGTCCCCTGATGAATCGTATCCTTATATCTGGAACCGAATTTAATCGTTGTTCCCCGAGCGTAGACTAGCTCGTTGATAGGTATGAACTTATTATCATACTTACTTCCGAAAATGTTGAGGAAGTAATAATACTATGTGGGTTGACTACTGTCAACTGACCTCGATCCTCGAGTAAATCATTTCGCAATCACGACCCGAGAGTTTAGTAAAATATCTTTAGTTCTAATAATTCAGAAACCCAAATTATATCACTTTTAATGAAAGAGGCAAGTGAAATCATATGTTCACTTCCTGAGATGGATTCCCAATTTTTGATAAGTTCAAATCAAAATGATCATTCGAGACAAATAATTAAAGTAGTTGGGAACCCCTATTATACTCTCATAAATCCTTTTGGGATCAGAAAATATTTGCGTAAATACTAGAACCTTAAATAATAATATCACAAGGTTCTATGATTTTTAAATCATTTTTGGAATATTTAATAAATATTCAAATAATAAATATTGAATTATGATTCAATATAAATCCACTTAAGTGAATATTCAAGTTAACATTCACTTAATTAAATAAATATCCAAATAATAAATATTGAATTATCCTTCAATAAGATTCCACTTAAGTGAATATTCAAAAAAATAATATTCACTTAATTAAATAAATATTCAAAATAATATTTTTAATAATATTATTTAAATATATCACATTAAAATATCCAATAATATATATATTGGAATATTTAATCAATATTTTAAAAATATAACTGTCCCTGAAACCCTCCAACTTCTGACAGTATAATCAAGATAAAATCGTAATTTAACTCCCGGTCTAATATTTTAAAATCATCGTACGAGTGCTCTATCCTTAGAGCCTTTAAAACCTCGGTTTATATCTAGTATTTACATAGCATTTAAACCTTATATCTTATAAAGCTTTTTATCAAAAGCGTAAACAGTTATAAATCTTTTCACACCATTAAAGCATAATATATATCACGTACACAACAATAAATCACAACAGCATCACTTATAGGAGTAGGGTTTGAAAACTTGCATCTATCATATGCATATATTACATCTCAACATTTTTTATACCATCACATCTATATACGATGTAAGGTTTGAAAGCATGCATGATATAATATCATATGCATAACAGTATAAGTAATGGAAAACATAGCATGAAATGAGAAAACTTGCCTTGGGTCCTTGGTTGTTATGGGTTCAAGAACTTGCCGGGAAATCTATAAACAAAGAAATACTCGATCAGTCCCCTAGCGTAATCATTCGCTCATAACAACTCACTCATAATACTTCGCTTATCCTTAAGACACTCACTTTAAGTCAACCATAAGTCAAACACATCATGTAGTCATGTTATTCCTCAACAACGTTCATGTTTTAATCGACTTGAAATAATCTTTTATCTCAGTCACAACGGGTGGTCAAAGTAGTACCCCTAGAGTTGACTTTTCATGGAGTTACTATTACGAGACTTGCACTCTAACAGTTTTAATAAATCAAAAAAATTTCATTTAAATAAGAAACCACTTCTAAAATGATTTTGAGTATTTTTAATATTTATCATAAAATTTTTGATCTCAAAACAGGGGTTTAACTTGGTGAAATGTATTTTCAAACTTGGATGAGCTACAGAAAGTTACTATTAGCACTACTTTCACTAAAATGCTCATATCTCCTTAACCGTTAACTGAAATGACACACCGTTTTCGCGTGCACGATCTATAGAAAGAATGGAACAAAATGCTTGAAAATGTTTTTCTGGTTCAGGGGATGAAAATCCCGAGATCAGCAGTTTAAGGCAGTAGAGGGCAGAAACCATTCATCCTCGCGCAGCTTTGGTTCCGATATTTTTATAAAATCGAAAAATTATTTTTTTAACACGAAACCTTCTCGGTTATTTTACTAACTGTCCACACTATTATTCACCTTAGTTTCATGACCTATGTCCATTTTTAAGAGGCTTGATCATATGCTCAAAGTTCATATAGTGAACTACTTAGTTACCTGAAACCACTTTTACTAAAACGGGTGTTTCTCCTAAACCGTAAATCGAAACGATACGATTATTGCGCTTACGTAAACTAGAAACAATCCTCTACACACTTATGTTCATAAATGAGCCATAATATGCAGTTAAGTTTTCGGATTCGAGGGAGTTTTTAGAGTTAACGAAAATCGGACATTACGACGGCTAGAACCGAGATATTTCCGAGATTTAAATCTCATTCAATTCAACTCCAAGACTCATCATCAACCTCAAGCAATCCATAAATATTATTTTCAACATCATACCAGTTCAATCTAGTGAAACCCACATCACAAAACCTTTCTTAACTCATGTCAAAGTACTTATAAACTAAGCATAATACAAGAACTAAGCATACAAGCATTCATCTTCACCAACTAAGCTAAACTCCATTAAAACCACATCTCACCTAACTGTAAAACATGAAAAAAGAACATGGTAATCAAGGAGGTGAGGAGAGTGATTACCCTAGATGTGTAGAGCTTCTCGAGGGCTTCGATTTGAGTGGTAGAACACGAAAATACGCCGAACGAACCCCGAGTTATCGCCATTTCTTCTTCCTCCATTTTTGCTTCCTCTTACCTTCGAATTTTTTTGAAGAAATGGGGGAGATAGAGTTTAGATCAGATGGTAGGTTTGTGTGGTGTATTTTGGTGGAAATAATTGTGTTGATATGTTTAAAATTTGTGGTAGAAAAGTTGTGTGGCTCACAACAAGCCAACAATGCTCTCACGTGGCTCGTTAAGCACCACATCTTCCGTGCACTCGTTTTTATTCTACCTCTTTCCTTTCCTGACTCGGGATCTTCTGTCAATATCTTAACTGTGCTCTCAAGTAAGACTTTCTTCAACTCATAGGCATAATCGCAGACCATAGCAAATTGCTCTTGATGTGTCCCATTTATCTTCAGCAAAGCTCTTGTTTTAGCTCTGTAAATTGCATGTTTGCTAACTTCACATTTCAGATCATTAACTACTTTCTTGTGAAAAGCAGCCACATGCCATGATGGGTTCATTCTAATTTCATTTTCATAGTGCTCTACAATCCAAGCACTATTGATTTGCTTATGTTTGAAGGTATGCATGCAACTGTGTTGTTTGATAATGGTCTTAATTTGATATGTTTTGTTATCCGCCATTGGAGAGGTCATGACTGACCACTTGCAAGGTGCTTGACATACATTTTTTACCTTCTTTCCATAGTTCCTCACATTAACAATGGGCCTTCTTTCCGTTATAGCATGCATCTTGACCGCCTTTCTAAAAAAATTATAACTAACAAAACAACATCCCTAACTCAAACTTGGGATCAGCCATGTCCACATACTCATTAAAGATTGGATACTTTTCTTGTTCATCATCAGTTGAATTCCCTACCATTCTTTCCTCATCACTTCCTGCATAGATAGTTGAAGTATCACTCACATTTCCTTCCTCAACATCATCCATTACATCATCTTCACTATCAACTTTGGCCTCCACATTATTTTCCATATCCAAGTCATCATCATTTTCATCTAGGTTAGAATGGTCTGAGTAAAAGCTTTCATCCGTGTCACTTCCAGATTGAGACCCATATTCAACATCATAATCTTCAGGATCAGAAAAAAATCCTTATAGATTCCAAATAAATTTATTATCTCCTCTTCTTCCTCCATTTCTGCCTGTGTACTCTGATTAAATTCAAATCTTCCTCCATTTAATGGTTCATCATCAACAAACTCAACTTCTATACCATTCCTAAAGTCTTGAGTATTTTGTTGAGTACTTTGTTGGGTATATTCTTGACTTAAAGGAGGGATACAAGTTGCATATACATAAACAAATTTGCACTTAGGCAATAGGCTACACATTGTCAAAACATCTGAATGTGACTCTAGTTGAAACATCCCTTTAGCTAAATCACTACTAGGTCACATTCTTTCACCATTGCTAAGATTTCAAGCATAATCATCTCATCAACATTACAAAAATTAAAATAATCTACAGAACCACCCTCATAATTTTTTGGATTTTCAGTCCACACACCACCACCGTGAAATAATTTAATAGTAAATAAATCAGGATCTACACATTGAAGCAAAAACCCTAAAATTTAGAAAATAACCTAAAATTAACATACAACAAAGAAACACATCTAATCAACATTATTTAACCGTGGTAAGAAACAATTAGACAATTTACAACTATAACACAACATCAAAATGATAAGTCCCAACTTTCAGTGACAAAATCGCGATCATGATAACATAAAGTAAGACAATAAAGAAGTCAATATTCATACCTGAGTAATCGGGGTATTCCCTAGGTTTGTAGATGTCAACATCTTCCTTTAATCGCAAAAATCACGACATCTTCCTTTAATCTTTCTTTAATCGCAAAACTAGGGTTTAGAGAATTGAGAGGGGGGTGGGAGATGAAACAATCGACAAAATGTACGGAAACGATACATACATAGGATAAATAATTAGATTTATTAAAATACATAGCTACCCTCGATAGATCTTTTAACGCCGTGAGTGTCTTTTTGACGGAGATTGGGCGAGGTTCCCAATATGCTTTAAAAAAATATTTGTAGTCCTTCATACGACTAAATTTATTTATTGGCCATCAAAGTGCAAAAACATTATTTTACAAGCCAACAAAGTATAATTTAGTCAAATAATAATATAAAATTAAATAAAGAGTGATTGTAGATAGTATTGTTGAAGATGAATGCACATTAAATCACTAAGAGTCAATATTTTACATTAAATTTAAGAGCCACTTAAGAGATTATTGGAGATGCTCTAATAAGTGTAATAAATAAATAAATTTTTTTATCAGATTACCAATAAAATTAATTATATTTCAATTCACAATTACTGGAGAATGTATTTAAGAGTATCTTTTTAATTAATTTCCACGTCAACATCGCCCCCGTATATACTTTATCCAATCGTCCTCTAATCAGCAAGTTTCCCAATACGTTATAGAAGCGTGTAAAATCGTTAGTACCCAATTAGCAATCGATCACTCGCTTCGGTCTTCTTTACACCAACCCGTCTCTCTCTCTCTCTCTCTCTCTCTCTCTCTCTATCTGACAAAACAAAATGGAAAGCCTAGACAATTCATCATCTTCAGCAATAGCTCGATCCCGCCTCTCTGTAATCTCTTCCCACCTTTTCGCTTCTTCCGCCGCCGCTGATTCAATTCTAGAAACTTCCGTCGTTTCCGCCGCGGTTCCGCCACCGCCAAATGTTAACGGAAGTTTGACAATCGTCGATGATCGTACTGGTAAAAAGTATGGGATTCAGGTCTCTGATCACGGTACTATCAAAGCTACTGACCTTAAAAAGGTATTCTACTTTATATAAACTATGGACAATGCTAGGTATCCCAAATATTTTTCCAAAATTCTTTCCAAATGAGTTGGCATGATACGTGAAAGTTTTTAATTCGTAGGCTCCTATATATGCATACGGGATTCTCATATTATTATTAGAATATTACCAAATATTCATATTGACAAATAATCTAATACTTGTCTTCATTTCAACTCAATACTGATAGTGTATTTTTAACCTCGATAATTAAATTGATAAATGAATAAACACGGTAAATCGTAAATTAGTAACTTGTGATGGATGAGTAACCTCGGTAAATTAATAATTTTATCCCTTCTAACATAATAGAGACAAATGTATTTTTAACCTCCTCGATAAATTGAATAAAATTCTCGGTTCTCGAGGGTATTAATTTATCGAGGTTTAACTGTATTATATTTGATTTTGTTTTTTTGTATAATGAGGCTTAGTGAGTTTGTTGTTTATTGATTGGAGTGTAATACTTTGTGTGCTGCTTATAATTGAATGCATACAGATTACGACAGGAAAAGATGACAAGGGACTCAAACTTTATGATCCCGGGTATATTAATACAGCACCTGTTAGATCATCAATTTGCTACATTGATGGCGATGAGGGGATCCTTAGATACAGAGGTTATCCTATCGAGCAGTTGGCCGAGAGCAGTTCTTTTCTTGAAGTTGCATATCTTTTGCGTAAGACTGCTTACGGAACAATTCTTTCACATTCTTTTTTACTAGGTTCAAGTTAACTAGGAAAGCAGATTTATCTTGTTTGTAATCTATATTGTTGGGAATTATAACGACAGTCATTCAGTTCCGGTCTCAATTTTATGTTTCTTTCTCTTACGTCCTTATGGAACTAGAGATGATCATTTTATTGATCTTTCTTCTGCAGTGTATGGGAACTTACCATCTAAAAGTCAGTTAGCTGATTGGGAATTTGCTGTTTCACAACATTCAGCTGTACCACAAGGAATCTTGGTATGCTTTTCCTTATAGATTATTTATTATGAGACATAGACATTGTTTACATTAGATTACTCTGCTACATATACTTGCTTGAGATAAATGACATCAAAGGCTTGTAGATGAAGCTCTTTTGTGCTTGAGTATATCATCAGATAAGAGCTGCAGTTGAGGGCACCAATATGATCTAATGTTAAGCCCTCAGTTTGGTGTGGATTGTTCAACAAACTGCTTTTTCCCACTATTTATTCTGATTTCTGGATAAGTGTAGAAATTTCACTTCAGATTGAACGAGTCTGATCTATTAAATTTTAAAAACACTGTTACTTGGTATTTCAGGATATTATACAGGCAATGCCACATGATGCACATCCAATGGGTGTTCTTGTCAGCGCGATGAGCACTCTTTCAATTTTCCACCCTGATGCTAATCCTGCTCTCAAAGTAAGAATATTATCCAGCAAAATCTTCTTATCATTTTTGTTTTTATCCTTTTATAGAAATTAATTTATATGTTAATACATCATGTAGGTATTTTTAATTCAATATGAGCACTTAAGATTAGATGTTACAGTTTATTTTTTTTGGAACTACATGTTCTCCAGCTTCATAATTTTGTATAATGTTAAAATTTCATTACTTATATTTGTTGGTTCCATAGGGCCAGGATTTATACAATTCTAAACAAGTGAGAGATAAGCAAATAGTGCGCGTCCTGGGGAAGGTTTGGCATCTTCATTTTGTGTTACATAGATTATTTGTCTGTATAGTAAAACTGTGTGACTAATTTACTGTTAATCTTGTTTCATGAATTTTAACATTGTCAGGCACCAACTATTGCAGCGGCAGCTTATTTGAGAATGGCAGGGAGGCCACCGGTTCTGCCGTCCAATAATCTGTCTTATTCAGAGAACTTCTTATACATGCTAGATTCATTGTACGATATGTTATATCAATCTTTTGATAAATTATTATGAATAGATTGAAACTTCATGGACTCTTTTTTACTGTTCCAAAGTGAGTTGCATCAAGTAACAACTTTCTTTTCATCTTCTGTGTACCAGAAAATAATTTAATAGAACTACACATTTTAAATTCAGCATGAGACTATGACTAGGCGTATGTATATCTGTAATTTTATAGTCATTTCCTCTGGAATGTTTTTAAGCCCGTAGCAGCCAGGAATATAATTCAGAACTTAAGATTTATTCGAGGGAACAGAGCTAGATAAATTAATTGAAATCTGTGGGGGTGAACAAGTCCACTTGCTCATTCTTTTCTTTTGAATTAAACTGTTTTGGTTTATACATATTTGACACCAACTTGCAAAATTTCTAAATATTGGTATCAAGTATAAATATTTATTGGCTACTTGCAGCTCCTTTGATGTTCATCTTTCTATTATCCACTTGCATTAAGATTACTTATTTAAATACACACACACACACACACATATTTGGCGTGGTTTTATCTCCTTGATCTTTTTGTGATTATGTATCTCCTTGCAGGGGTAATAGGTCTTATAAGCCGAATCCACGACTAGCTCGTGTCCTAGACATTCTCTTTATATTACACGCAGAGCATGAGATGAATTGCTCCACTGCTGCTGCCAGGCATCTTGCATCAAGGTGTGCGTTATAAATGTGTTATGTAAACAAGAAGCATTCATGATATCTTACATCTCCAATGTCTCTGTATTTTTAGCGGTGTTGATGTATACACAGCGCTTGCTGGTGCTGTGGGAGCACTTTATGGTCCACTTCATGGTGGAGCTAATGAGGTATGTAAATCTCTTAGAATTTGAAAAAGACATCGTAATAATTTTATTGGTGGTATTAACCTACCATGACTGACTGACATACTTTAGATGAAGCTGAGAGATTCCAGTAATTCATTTAAGGATCAAATTCGATGTTGTATTGCGACACATTGATAATTAGTTTTGCATTGGTTCTTTATACCTTTTGTTTTGGCTTATGCAGGCTGTGCTGAAGATGCTTAGCGAAATTGGAACTGTAGACAAAATCCCGGAGTTCATTGAGGGTGTGAAAAACAGGTAAAAGTAATACCAAGTTGGTTCTTTTCAATGTGTTAAATGCCATCTTTAATCATCTAGTCATTTTTTTTAATTTTCTGGTTCAACCTTGTTTCTACAGGAAGAGGAAAATGTCAGGTTTTGGTCATCGTGTATACAAAAACTATGATCCGAGAGCAAAAGTGATAAAAAAGTTGGCAGAGGAAGTTTTTTCTATTGTTGGCAGGGATCCTCTCATTGAGGTAGGTTCGTTAATGTGGACATAATTCGATACAGAAAATTAATGTTGTGTTTGGTGGGTAAACATTCATGATTTTCGTTCCTTCCTCCATTCCATTCCTAACAAATTGAACTATTGCTTAAACTATCCAATTTGTGAAGGAATGCTCCATTCTTCTACTTATTTTCTTCACAAATCTCTTCATAGAAAATTTGTGCTCCCTCATATATTTTCACCCTTCCCTCCTACCTCATTTTACACAGTAAAATTTTGTGAACTGATAGCATCTTATGATTTAAACTTTTGATTATACTTCTTAATGTGTTAAATTTTGAAATATTTTTTGGGTTTTGCTTGTTTATTGCATTCTTTTGTGAATTACAAAAATAATTCTTTTGAGCTCATTCATTTTGAGTTAACTCTGTCCATACAGCTGACTTAAGGTCAAGCAATGCCCAACAACTGATATTACATGCTACTGTTACCAGGTGGCTATAGCTTTGGAGAAAGCTGCACTATCAGATGAGTATTTTGTCAAACGGAAATTGTATCCAAATGTTGATTTTTACTCGGGCTTAATTTATAGGTATGAACCAGCCTTGCTAAATTTATTCTCTTTACTCGATAATTTTTAAATGAATGCCTAACATTAATATAATCAGGGCGATGGGTTTCCCGACGGAGTTCTTTCCTGTTTTGTTTGCAATTCCTCGAATGGCTGGTTACTTGTCACACTGGAAAGAATCCCTGAATGATCCTGACACAAAGATAATGAGACCTGCTCAGGTTAATTTTTACAACCACTATTTTTGTGTTACCATTTCAGACCTGATTTATGTAATATCATTTTCTCTGTGCCAAAAATGTCAAATTACTGTATAATTAGATATGGTTATTATATAATTAACTAAGAAGTCTATTGTGGTTGATGGCCAAATCTGCCATCTATTTGAGGATATTAACATCAATTTGCATTTAGAAAGAAAAGTTAAGGGGCCAACCGAAATGAAAAGTGCGGGTCTGTTACTTGGTGGGGATGTCATTTCAAGCGGAAAATTTGGGATTTTTGTTCAGTAATTACGTCTAAAATTATGTTAAACAGTTGCTTCATGAATTCTGATTTAGTTCATCCAGTTTTGGAAAAATGTCTTCTGCTCTTCTGTATTGATTCAGAGCATTGTTTTTTTTGTGGATTAGTATGACAGTCAAGGTTTCAGTTGACCTGCTCTGCTTGTAATTTACTGAACTGGAAAGTTAATACAACGACTTTACGAATATTCTTTTTCTGGTGTATTGTGTCAACTATCAACATTACAATTTTACCTAGTCACATGGCCCAACTGGACTGTGCTGTGTACTGATAAGGTCTATAATGCAGGCTTTTCTTTTTTACTTTATGCTTGTTTAGTTACAGTACATCCAAGTTGTAGACCATAAAACAAAATTTGCAGTGCTAGTTTGTGCTGTTTATAGTCTTGCTGGCTACTTCGTGATGTCGTGATACTTTGTTATAAATTTATTTGTAATCTCCAGCTTACGTTCTTCATAAAATATATGCCTATGCAGGTTTATACTGGTGTGTGGCTTCGTCCATACATTCCACAGCGTGAAAGAATGGTAGCTACTGATACTGATAAGCTTGGCCAGATTTCCGTATCAAATGCAACCAGGCGCCGCCTAACTGGTAACGGGGCTTAGGCATTATATTTGTTGCCGGAAACACAACTTATAGTGGCAAATTTAATTACCTTTCTTTAAGGTCATCACAAGAAGACATGTTTTTTAAAAGGATGAATAAGGTAGAGCACACCCTGCAGCTCCTACAATATAATTCTATATGAATATTGTTATACAATCAATTACTCCTATATGATAATAATATATAAACGAGTTTTTGTGTAATGTTCATAGAGGTTATATAGTTCATAATATAAATGATTACCAGATCAACACACGGGACATGCTAATTTAGATACTAGCATTTTTTTGCTAGCACTTGGCCAGCTTGGTTGTAAAAATGGTCTTGTATCTTTAAGTTTAGAGTCGGTCCTGAAAGAAATACACATACGTCTTTTAGTAGATTTTGTTATCAAGCAATGACCAATTTATTTCTGAAATGTAATATAAATTTATATAACGTAATTTTATAGTATCACAGAATCGGTTTATGTTTTGTATTCTGTTTATCAATATAGTATTTGTATGACATGTAAATATGAAGACTTCACTGCTAAAGTAGGTTATATCAATAATGTAAAATTGTAATAATATATGGGGAGTTGCTCTTAATGAGATCGCTGATGAGAACTAAGAACTCAATACGTAATCACCAATATCAGAACCAAAACTTAATTGGACATATATATATATATATATAGCAAGTGCATATGAGAATCCCTATTAAAATGAGATGAGGTTCAATCTGAATCGCGTATTTTTAAAATTACTTTTAAGCTAAAGCATACAATTAAACTCAATCTCCTGCTATCACCTTCTTCCTCCCTCCTCCACCTACCACCACTATCTTCTTGCCATCACCATCACCAACCTCCGGCCGCCAACACCACCAACACCAAACTCCGACCTTTATTCCATTAATTCTGGCCACTCTTTCTACCCCTCTCTCTCTCTCTCTCTCTCTCTCTCTCTCTCTCTCTCTCGCTCTCCCCCTCCCTCCCTCCCTCTCTCTCTCTCTCTCTCTCTCTCTCTCTCTCTCTCTCCTCTCTCTCTCTCTCTCTCTCTCTCTCTCTCTCTCTCTCTCTCTCTCTCTCTCTCTCTCTCTCTCTCTCATCTCTCTCTCTCTCTCTCTCTCTCTCTCTCTCTCTCTCTCTCTCTCTCCTCTCTCTCTCTCTCTCTCTCTCTCTCTCTCTCTCTCTCTTCTCTCTCTCTCTCTCTCTTCTCTCTCTCTCTCTCTCTCTCTCTCTCCCTCTCCCTCCTACCACCTCCGAAAATACTTTACAACCAAACTCCAGCTAGTAATAGATCTATAAAAATCAAGCTTCTGTACTTAAATTAAAAATCTTGTAGGTGGTGTTTTTTCTCGAAAATCTGGTGATTTTTGTGATTTGTGTGATTCTTTGCTGATTTATGTTGATTTGTTTGGTGATTTTGAGTTGTATTTAATAATTATGTATCTAGAGATGGTTTGTTTGTAGATGATAAAGATGGTGGTGGTGGCGGTAAGAGTGGTGATTAGTGGTGGTGGTGTGGTGGTTATGGAGATTTTAATTTGATTGTGGTGAATTCTAATTAAGTGTAGTGATTTTGGTATGATGTTGGGTGCTTTGTAAGTGGTGATTGGAGGTGGTGGCTAAATATGGTTGTCGAAGATGGTTGTTGTGGTGGTGGTGTGATGGATTTGTTGATGTAATTTTGGTGATTACTTTTTAATGCTGGTGATTTTTATTTAATTATGGTGATTTTTGATGTTGGTGATTTACGGGTGATGATCGGAATTGGTAGCCGGTAATAGTGATGGTTGATGGTGGTCAGAGGTGATAATTGAATAAAAAAAAGATGATATCGAAGGATGAAAATGGGGGAAAGATTAATGAGTGGTGGGAGATGAAGATGCAAATAATTGAGTGGTTAGGATTAAATTATATAATTGGACACTAATTTAGGTTCTCAATAGAACAAGACTCTAAATAGAGATAATATTGTAATTTTGTATATTGCTGCAACTATTACCACTTCTCCGCCACAATTGTCACAATAACCATGAGCTAATTGCCACCACTGCCACCATAGCTAGCACCGCCACTACCATCACTTCAACATGATTACCATCACCATCACCACCACCATGTTGCAGCATTTATCACTGCTCTTCCGCCACAATTACCACAATCTCCATCACCTTACCGCAACTACCGCCACCATCACTGGCACAACACTATTATCACTTCAACATTGCCACCATCACCACTACACCACGACAACGACGCACCACCATCAAAATCGAATCTCAGTCACTAAAATTTTAACTAACATTGTATCACCACAACCATATACGCCATTAGAATCATTAAAATCAAAACAGAATCACCAAAATGTAAAATCGGGGAAAGTTTATGGTGCTAAATTGGGAGTAATGTGCGGAGGTAGAGAAGTAGGAGATAGGTGGGTGTGATCGGAGGTGGTGGATAGAGGAGAAGTTTCATATCTATATTTGGTATTTGGTGGTGATAAAAAAAAACAGTGTTGAGATTTGGTATTAGTTCTCATTTTAAATTAGGTTCTCATTTGAGTCCCATGTAGATAGTAAAAAATTATACAGTGAGAAACTTTGGCGTAAATATGATGAAAAATTGATTAACAAAAAGGTCGAGATTTGATTTTAGTTTTCTAAGTGAGAGTAAATTCTTCTCAAATGATGTGGTTTTATTAGTAAGATTCATATTAACACATGTAGAGTTCATTACATTAATAAGAAAACAAAGAATAAAGTCTCATTCTTCTGGAGCTTAGAATTACTCAAATTGTGACCCATGCAATTATCAAATCTGTTAACAAAAGATCATATCTCAACATTAAGTAAAACCTGTTCAAACCTGCAGACGAAATAAGTTCATGTTGAAGGTTAGGTCAGCTGTAGCCATTTTGTTATGCATCAGTATTTTTGCAACTACTGCCCTGGCTCTTCCAGTGGTTGATGTTGGTAAACAACGAAGAGATAAAGCAGGTGCACAAAGTAAAGCCTGAATTCTTTTGGTTTCACCCTCGACCACATCTTCCGAAGCTCTTGACAAGACGCCCTGCTACGATACGAGTACAATTAGGAAAATTGATAAAATCAAAAATTTTGATTTTAAAAATACTCACCCAAGCACAATGAGATATCTCAAGTGATAAACGTAAGTTATAAAAGCTTATCTGTCATAATTTTTGGGTTTAATTCTAGCTTATCCCGAAATTTGTTAAAATAATTACTTATTTGTAAGGGTCAGTCCATTCATACATCTCATAATACTTCCAAATTCTCAAATATATTTTGGATCATGAGAACTCAAATAAAGAGAAAGGTGCAGGCACAGACAGGCACAGACAGGCACAGACAGGCACAGACTCTGCTAGTCATCCAACAAGAGCGGATTAATCTGAAATCAAAACAATTTTGCTAAGCCATCCATATAAGCCTAAATATTCAGAAAAAGGAATACACTCAGTCCATTCATTCAAAATCTGACAACTCATAGAACTTCCAAATTCTCAAAAATATTTTTGAAACAAAAGCGTCTATAACGAACAATATCATCCCAATTGTGTTATCAAAATAAGTATATTGAACAATAATTAACTATTTTATCAGACTATTCAAAACGTTAATAAGTACTGTTTCTCCTAACTAGTTATGCACTCATCACACACGAATACATGATCTTAGGTATACAGGCTGATTTAGAAGATGGTGATTCATAAAACAAGGATTGCTGATCTAGATCATTGTTCGTTGCACGAGCGATGCTACTGGCTTCGAGAAATATTCTTCTACCATTTAGGTACTTCGGTGCATATATATGTACCCATTAGTAAGTTGAACTGAATGAACTGAGCTCTATAGTCCCAAGAAGACCGATGTCGCAGCCCCATATCAAAGTCTGTGACCAACGACTCGAGAACTGAGTCAGAGACCAACTGCTCACGTGTGAGGAGGATCTCACGTCCCGGACGTGGGGATCGGGAGAAACTGGTAAAAGGAAGAATCAGGTTTGAGTTCATTATTCATTCATACACAAAACAATTACAATATTTCGTACGTTCCTTTACTCACAAAAAAGCCAGTTTAATTGATTCTCACACCGGAGGTGAATCGGAGACACATCCATCGCATTCTTCTCATTGCAGGTTTGACCGGACAACCGACGACAAAAAACTGGTTCCAACATTTGGCTCCGTCTGTAGGAACATACGATTTATTTGTGATTAAAGTTTGCTACCATCATGACAGTAGATAGACCGCCTGGGTTCGATGATTCAGGTTGACCGGGCAGTTCAACCACTGTCACACCATTGATCAATAGGACGTTGAATTTTGACTCAGAAGGGGATGATGGACCTTTGCCGACCCCCTGAAAAGCAGAAGGAGTTACTCCTTAAATGGAGACAAGAACAAGCCGCCAAAAAAGGTAAACAACGAGAGTCTGATCAAGCGGTGAAAGAGGCTCAAATACGAGCGAAGAAAAGGGAGGCTGATCTCCTGAAACTAGAAGCCCTGAGACTCCGAAGGGAAGAAATTGAGATGGAGGAAAAGGCTTTGAGAGATTCAGTGGCTGTAGATGAAGCCCCGTTAATTGAGCTTGAGACTCAAACGGAGAAACGAGTCCACAGACTCCGAATCGTGCCATAGGAGGACCCGGTCCAAAATTGTAGTGTCCTCCGAATCGGAAGACGAAGACGACCCACATGTCAAAAGTCGTCTTAGGAGAATGGAGAAGGCCATGTTCGGTGAAAGGAAAATAAGTCACGAACCGGTTGTAATTAAGGAGATCGAGCACTATCGACCTCCTCCTGGAAGGCAATTCCCAAAAATGAACGAATTCAATGGAAGAGGTGATCCCAAAGACCACTACGAGAAATATGAGTCATTGATGACAGGTATGGGACACTGTGATATTATGCTATGAAAAATGTTTAAGACATACTTAAAGGGACCAACGACGATGTGGTATCGTTCACAAAGACCTTGATCGATCAGCTCTTACGATCAGCTCAAAAGGAGATTCCTTCGACATTATTCCCATCTGTGCAGAAGAGAAAAAGACACTGAAGCATTGATTCACTGCAGACAGAGACAGAACGAAGAATTCGGAGACTATCTAGCCCGGTTCAAGGAGGAAGCATGGATGGTTACTAACCTAGATAAGGTGAAGGCTGCAGGATTGCTTGCCGCTGGATTGGACCCTGTCCAAGGTAAGAAGCTACGATCCTCTCTTTATGATGTGCCCCCTAAATTCTTAAATGATATATATTTGAGAGGAGAGGCCATTCGGAGGAAGTTAAAGTCAATTGGAGGCTCTAAAGATAGTCGAAGTTATGAAGGCTCGGGAAAGGATGACCGAAGAGGTCGGGGAAATATTAAAAGCAGTCTGAACAATACAAGACCCGACAAGGGTGCTGAAAGAAGGCGAGATAGAGATAGCACGATGTTTACCCCCCCTTAATACACCTATCTCGAAAATTCTCCACGAAATAAAAGGAAAGCCAGGTTTTGTTCGGCCAGCCAGGTTAAAGATCCAAGATCACAAAAAAAAAATGGGGACAAATATTGTGATTACCACAAAGACAAGGGACATAATACTGATTAGTGCTACCACCTGAAGAAACTAATCGAAAAGATGATCAAAGGTGGATAGTTGAGTGAGTTTGTAGGAGACTTGAGAAGTAAGCTAGACTCCAAAGAAAAGGGCAAAGATAAGGAGCCTGAAGATAAAGAAAGATATCGAGGTGAGATCCGAACCATATCAGGGGGTACGGTTATGGAACGATGCAGCAAGACTGCCCGGAAGAAGTATGCCCGACAGGTCTACAGCTTATACCAAGCCAATGTAGCCAAGCAACCTCTGCCCATCACTTTTACAGAGGATGACTATGAAGACGTGATATGGCCGCACGAAGATCCACTCATTATCAACCCTATCATAGGAGAGAACAAAATATGGAAAATGTTAGTTGATGGTGGTAGTTCGGTCAATATCCTTTATCACATGACGTACTGTAAGATGAATTTGGGAGGTGAACAGCTGGAACCCTGTCACGAAGCCCTATTGTATGGCTTCGTAAACCAACCTGTGCCGATCGAAGGGATAATTAGTCTTCCTATCGTGTTGGGCAAAGCCCCTTATACTGTGGAAAAAGAGGCCAAATTCTATTTGGTACGAGTAGACAGTCCCTACAATGGCATTCTGGGAAGACCAATCCTCAGCGCTTTCCAAGTCGTTGCTTCTGTTCCTCACTTGAAGTTGAAATTTCCAACTGAGCATGGTATAGGAGAAATGAGAGGTGATCAAAAGGCCGCTCGAATTATAATGTTGGAAGATCTTGAAAAAGATCAGGACGTGGAAATGACTGAAGGGGTAAAGAGGAAACAAAGTGAAAACGATGCTGGGGGCAGTCATCAGACGATGAATATTGAGTCAGAGAAATTTGGAGCAGACCTGTCCAATCTCATAGCCGAATCGGCTGTAGAAACCGAAGAGGTTGAGTTGTATGTTGGGAAATTAGGGAAGATGATTCAAATAGGCAAGAACATGGAGCCTGAACTAAAAGAGAAGGTTATTGAAGTGATTAGACAGTACCATAACGTGTTCGCCTGGGGACCTGAGGATATGCCTGGACTAGATCCTTCGGTATCAAAGCACTGTCTTAGTGTGAACCCTGATGCAAAGCCGGTTAAGCAGAAGAAAAGAAACTTTGCCATGGAAAGGCAACAAGTGATTCAGGCCGAAGTGGAAAAACTGCTAGAGGCCAAGTTTATAGAAGAAATTGAGTATCCGGACTGGTTGGCGAACATGGTAGTGGTCAAGAAGTCGAACAACAAGTAGAGAATGTGTGTGGATTACACTGACCTGAACAAAGCCTGTCCGAAGGATTATTATCCCTTACCCAATATTGATCAGTTGATAGACGTCACTTCGGGTCATCAGGTACTCAGCTTTTTGGATGCTTTCTCTGGATATCACCAGATTTCAATGAATGCCGAGGATATTCCGAAGACAACATTCATCACCCCAAACGGCACGTACATATACATCAAGATGCCCTTCGGGCTGAAGAATGCAGGGGCAACCTTCCAGAAAATGATCAACAAGGTGTTCAAGGAATAGATCGGTCGGAATATGGAGTGTTACGTGGATGATATGATCGTGAAATCCATGTTCAAAGATCATGCGGAGGACTTGAAAGAATGTTTTGAGAATCTGAGAATGAACAATATGAGGATTAATCCAAACAAATGCATGTTTGGAGTTTCGAGTGGTAAATTCTTGTGGTACATGGTGAGTGCCAGAGGGATAGAAGCCAACCCTGAAAAGATAAAGGCAGTGATTGACATGGAGGCACCGAAAACAATCAGGGATATCCAAAAATTGACTGGACGATTGGCCGCTTTACGGAGGTTTATTTCCCGATCGACTGAAAAGGCACTCCCATTCTTCGAAGTGCTTCGGGGGTCCAAAAACTTGAATGGGGACAGACTGCCAGAAGGCATTCGAGGAGGTCAACGAATATTTGGTCAAGGCCCCACTCCTTATGAGACCTGACCCTAAGGAAACCTTACAGCTTTATTTGGCGGTGAATGACCGAACGTTGGGAGCTGTATTGGTTAAGGAACACGAGAAGAATCAGCACCCGGTATTCTACGTCTCGCACATGATGAAAGATGCAGAAACGAGATACCCGAATGTAGAAAAATTCGCTTTTGGGTTAGTAGTGGCATCAAGGAAGCTACGTCATTACTTCCAAGGGACGATGGTACAAGTAGTAACTGATCAACCCCTGAAAAAGATACTTCAGAGACCAGAAGCTTCGGGTAGAGTTGTGGCTTGGTCGGTCGAGCTGGGAGAGTATGACTTGGAGTACGTGCCCAGGACCTCCATCAAAGCCCAGGCGTTGGCGGATTTCTTAGTGGAATGCTCTTTCTCAGGACCTAAAAACCTAGCACCAGAAGAACAACTCATTCAGGCTCCTGGGAGATGGAAGCTCTTTGTGGACGGGTCGGTCACGAAAACTAAGTATGGAGCAGGAATGATCCTCACCAGCCCCGATGGTTTCGAGATACGCCAAGCTATCAGGTTCATTTTTCCCTTAACTAACAATGAGGCCGAGTATGAAGCGTTGCTGGCAGGACTCACTTTAGCACAGAGCCTGGAAGTTAAGCACATAAGGGGTTCAGTGATTCTATGCTGGTAGTGAAGCAGTTTTCAGGGGAATATGGACAAAAAGATCCCCGAACGAAGGCATACACAGCCAAGGTACGTGAAAGTGAACTTCATTTCGAATCGTTTGAATTAAACCAGGTGGCCAGGGAAAACAACAGCCGAGCGGACGCTCTGTCTAGACTCGCCTCAGCAGAAACCCACAACTTAACAAGGTCAATCTATCTGACCGAAGTGAATGTACCCTCTATTGACAAGAAGCAATGTTTGGAAATCCATCAAGGGGTTAATTGGATGACCCCCATCAGAGTCTTCTTGGAAAAGGGAATCTTGCCACTGGATAATAAGGAAACACAGAAGGTGAGGTATCGGTCGGCTAGCAACACCTTAGTAGGGGGACAATTATTCAGGCGGTCGGCTACTCAACTGCTTCTGAAATGTCTTGCCCCCGAAGATCAGAGGTTAGTTTTAGAAACAGTGCACGAAGGAATTTGTGGGGAACATCTAGATGGGCGGTCGCTAGCTTTTAAGGTATTGAGACAGAGTTTCTTTTGGCCGACCGTGAGGGAAGACACCAAGAATTACTCTAAGAAGTGTAGGCAGTGCCAGTTGTTCAGTACTATACCGAAACAACCTCCAGCGGAAATGTCATCGGTTCTCAGTCCTATCCCTTTTTCCATGTGGGCTATAGACATTGTAGGGATCCTTCCAACCAGCACAAAACAAGCTAAATACTGTATCGTAGCCATCGATTACATGACAAAGTGGGTAGAGGTCCGACCATTATCTGCCATAACGGAGGAGGCAGCCAAAAAGTTTATGCTGGAACAGGTAATTCTGAGGTTCGGTATCCCGATGGTTTGTATATCCGATAATGGAACCCAGTTTATCGGAAGCAAGTTCAGGAAGTTTTTGGCCAAGTTCGGGATTCAACAGAAGTTCAGTTCGGTTGGACATCCACAAAGGAACGGAGCTACTGAGGCGGCAAACAAAATCATCTTCGATGGCATTAAGAAGCGACTTGGGGACACTAAGGGAATGTGGGCCGAGGAGCTGCCCTATGTTCTGTGGGCTTACCGAACGACCCCCAGGTCCTCAACTAGAGAAACCCCGTTCAGGTTAGCATTTGGAACGGACGCATTGATGCCGGCAGAAGTGGGTATGGAATCTTACCGAACACAGGTGTTTAATGTGGAAAGCAACGAGTTCGGACTTCGGGCAAACGTGGACTTGGTGGTCGAAGAAAGAGAGGCTGCTCATCAGCGCAATGTCCGATACCAGCTCCAAGCTGCCCAGTACTATGATGTTGGAATAAAGAAGAGATCGTTTCAAGTAGGAGATCTTGTCCTTAGAGAGCTAGCAACTTCTATGCCGACAAATCAAGGGAAATTAATGCCTAATTGGGAAGGCCCCTACACGGTAGTTGAAGTAGTTCGTCCAGGGACATACAAGCTGTCTGGAACGGACGGTTCCTTGATAAAGAACACTTGGCATGCTTCACGTCTCCGTAGATTCTACCAGTAAGCTTACTAGAAATTTTCATCTTACCAGTACTTTTACTTCAGCAAATTCATTCAGTACTTTTATTTCCATATGATTTGATTTAGTACTTTTATATCTACAACTATGCCTTAATTTCCAGTAAGTGAATTGGTTTCTAATAACATGTATGCATGATTGATGTTAACGCACGAATAGATACAAAATTGGTAAGCCCATAATTGGGAGCATCCGAAGTACAATTATGTGCTTTAAATTTTGGCATCAGACATATACTGTTAATATTTCGAACCAAATTGTATGTCCATTACATATCAACCCTCCGAAATACTGAGGAGATGCACCCTACCGAAGAGGCACGACGAACAGACGTTCAGGCCAAAGGTAGAACAAAAAAAATACTAAAGCAATTTAACGGGCCAAAGAAGTATTACGTAGAAAAATGCCAAGACAATTTATCAAGCTGAAGAAGCATTATATATAAAAAAGAGGGTGCTAAGACAGATAAAAGCCTAAAAATGCACGAAGATATTGGTGATCGAGCCAAAAAGGCTCTACACCACATCAGAAAAATAAAGCAAAGGCATACAAATAAGACCTAAAAACATAACAAAAACAGATGCCAAAGAAAGCTAAAATGACATTATTTTAAGCTAAGACAATTAAATTAATAAAAGGCCCAAAGGCAAAGTCAAGCCCGAAGGTAGTACAATTAATTACATGATTCAAATAAAGGATAATCAATCCGACAAGTCGGACTCGGGATCAGAGCTGACAACAGGAGGAACATTAGGCTCTTCAGGACGTCTGATAGGATCCTCCATGCCTTCCTCCAGGAGAAGCTTATAATCCATCCCCGAAGCATGGGCCTTGCGAATAACTTCCTCGTAACCAGCTGTAAACCCCCGGTCTTCGGACAGGACGACCAGTTTCTGGGCTTTCTTCTCAGCTCGTCGGGAAGCCCTCATCTTGGCCTTAACCTGCTCCAGACGAGTGAAAGCAGAATCGAGGTCAATCTTGACGCTGTCCCGATCGGTCACCACTTGGGTAAGCCTCTATTGAAACGAGGAGATTTCCTTGTGCAAAGCATCCCATTGGCCCTCAGCGGTGTCGGCCCTCTCTTCAGCCAATTTCAGTCCCCGAAGCTGTAAGTCCAAATCCTTGACTTTTTGCTCCACCGCCGCAGCCCAAGGAACAACCTAGGAAACAAAACACCAATAAATCTAAGGGGCAAAAAACCAAATAGAACGAAGGAAAGTCATGAAGACTTACCATGGTGATATGCCCTAGCAATTCTGAACAAACAGAAGATGCCCCCGCCCGATCATATACAGAGCGGTCCTTAGGAAGAATGAAGGCACGACACATGTTCGTCCCTATTTTATTGGCCGTCAAGGGAGCTTCGGTAGTAAATCGATCGGTAGTCACCATCGACCAATCAGGTTGGTAGGTCACGACCGATTCGCCTTCGAGGCCCCTTTGCCGCTTTTGGGCGGCGTTGGATCCCAAGCCGACCGGAGGCAAAACAGGACCAGAATCCGGGACAGTGGAGCCAAGGATCTCCAAGTCATCGGAGGGAGGAGGAGAAGAAGGCTTCGTTCGAGCCCCTGAAACAGCCTCAACGTAAACCTCAGGAGAGGCTTCAGTATTCTTCTTCGCTGTCAGATCGGCAAGCCTTTTGGCATTTTTGGCCTGTGCCCTTTGGATCATTTCCGATCTAGTACACACTGCAAGGCAAAGAAAGTCAATGTTAGAAGGAAAGAAAGAGCAATAACGAACAGATAAAAATTCAAAAGGAAATATGCCAAGTAAATTTTATGTTGCCGGTACCCCATAAGGCCCGAAGCCAAGTCTAATCTCTACCCGATCTATGTCGTTTAAATCGGGTGCGATGATAGTAGCTGGATCAATCTCTCGCCACACAAAGTATTTATACAGTTTGTTTCCACTAATGAAGAACCAATGATCGTGCGTCCCTTTGTTGCTAGAGTTGGTAACCGCCTATTCCGGTCGACCAGTTCTTCGGGATAATTGATAAAATCCTGTGCTTTTAGCATTCTTCCTAAAGTCGAAGTGATGCAGAAGTAGGGACATGCGCGGCTTCACCCCCGCCTTCAGACACCTATTTTGGAAAGAGTTGATGTGGATAAAAGTATTAGGGGCTAACTGGCCGAGGGCGACCCGTGTATATTTGAGAAGTTTTTTCAAAACGGGTAGAAGAGGTAATCGAAGGTCGCAGAAGAACGCCTTCTCCGAAATCCCGAGAGCGACCCCGCCATACTCTTCGTCCACTTCGGGGGTATGGTAGACAAGATCGGTTTCATCGGCTTCGTAGGTATGAAAAAGTGTGGTAGGAATATCAAACCTCTTGTCCATCCTGAGAACTTTTTTCGAAAGCACATAATTCAAATTGGCCGAAGAAAATCTGGCGGCACCGAAGTGCGCCATGGCCGAATAAACGGGTCCATGTTCTACGGGTTGGTCCATATCCTGCAAGGACAAAAAGGGAAAGAATTAGCCTTGTACTCAGACGATTTAAAAGAATATGTATACAAGGGATTAGTTTGATGATAAAAACCGAGTACAGAGGGCTGGAATTGGCGGAAGGAAGCCCTCTGGGTTGAAGGAAGATGAGGTTTTTCATGTTCAAGAAAGTCTGAAGGGTGTTCTAGAGTATAAGGAAGGACTGAAGAGTGTTCTAGAAATATGAGTGCTGACCGAAGGATGTTCATGTCTAAAGAACTACCCAGAAATTAGCCCAATACACAGGAGCATACATATTCTACTTCCAGGTTTTAGTTTTTACTTGCAAAGTGTGAAATTACAGTCCTTCCCATACAAATCACTATATTATAACGTTAAACTACCCAAGAATATAAACTTACTCGCAATATCACTATACTTACGCATACAAGATTTGGTGCATACATTACATCACGATTCTTTAGCACATAAAGAATACTAATGAAGAGAAAACTTACTGATATTGGAGAGTGAAGGTGTTGATTCGTGACTTGCTATGGAGACTATCCCGCCTATGGTTTGTTCACCGTAAATTTTGCAGAAAAAAGAGAGTTTTGCAGATGTTGTCCGTGGGTGTATATATGAAATGATAAAGGGGCAATGTGAAATGGAGGTTGTATGAATATAATACAGCCGTTTCGAAATAAACGGCCGAGATCGAGGCTTTCCAAATTCACGGCTGGGATTGATTTGGGAAAATTTGTAACTCCAAAGAAGTATTTATGACAACAGCTGTCTCTTGCTGACGTGACCGTGTCTATTGACAGACAAGTGGTACTTCGTTCGGCCAGCGTAATGTCCTAGAGTTTTCTCGAAGATGGGCTGATACGTGGGCCTTCAATCGAACATTCTTCGACCAAAGTCCAGGGACATGTTGGAGATGTATGCCCAATCGTTATTGGGCCGAACCGGAAATACAAAAGCCCATCAGTAAGTTGGGCTGAATGAACTGAGCTCTATAGTCCAAGAAGACCGATGTCGCAGGCCCATATCAAAGCCTGTGACCAACGGCTCGAGGACTGAGTCAGAGACCAACTGCCCACGCGTGAGGAGGATCTCACGTCCCGAACGTGGGGATCGGGAGAAACTGGTAAAAGGAAAAATCTGGTTTGAGTTCATTATTCATTCATACACAAAACAATAACAATATTTCGTACGTTCATTTACTCACAAAAAGCCAGTTTAACTGATTCTCACGCCGGAGGTGAATCGGGGGCACATCCCTCGCATTCTTCTTATTGCAGATTTGACCGGACGACCGACGGCAGAAAACTGGTTCCAACACTTACTGATCCTGTTTTGAGTGTCTTATGAAGGGATACATTCTTAATATCAATATCATAACAGTTGGTATGGGCCATTGCGTACAGAGAAATCCAATTGTTCTTTTATTGTCTGCTAGTAACTTGTGTACTATGATTTATGAACGATCGATACACTTGTTCAACAATTACCACAGTTATTGCAAGAATTGTGTTTGCTAGTCAAATACTCGTCTGGAAAGTATTTTATTTTTGTAAAGGAAAACCCCTTTAAGATTGCTGTTTGTGCAGGGAATAAGAATCACAGACAGCAGCACAAAAAAATAAAACCCTCAGTTAACAGTATATACATAAGTCTTCAACATCATATTTATTAACTTATATATCAAAGATGGCAACTCCACAGAAGTGTTTTATACCTAGCGTCTTACATCACGACAATCTGAATAATTCTAACTACCAATTAAAGCTTGTGTAAAATCAAGTTGGCACTATATTCAGGTTGACCAGTAACTTTATTAACACGTGCATGCTTATAGGATAGTGAAAGCTCAAAGGAGAACTTTCTTAAGATCATGGCAATGGCAAGTTTTGCTTCCAACATGACAAAGTTTATTCCAATGCAGATCCTTGGCCCCCCACCAAACGGAAGAAATGAAACAACCTGATTGTTTGTGGCCTTTGAAACACCTTCTGAGAATCTTTCAGGTTTGAACTCCTTGACATCAGCACCCCAAATATCATGATCATGATGAATTTGATTTATGAGCAACACAATTTCCATTCCTAGTAGTAAGGTTACATCAGCCAATTTAATTTCCTCGTTTATCTGTCGAACTAGGCCGGATACTGGTGGATATAATCTTAAGACCTCGTATAGGATCATAGTCACATGCGATGAACAAAAATGAAAATGAGCAGAATTTTTATGCCATATAGTCTTTTCAATGCTAAAGCTACCGTTCAAATCAACTTGCATTAAAAATTAGTACTTACAATATTCAGATGGTTAAGATGATCTAAATTCGCTTTGTCATCCCCAATAACTTGAAATACCTCTTGTCTAGCTTGATCTTGCCAATCTTGATACATACTTAACAAAACCAACGTCCAAACAAGCAACGCTGAAGTGGTTTCCTGGCCAACAAAATAAAACACCTTGCATTCATCAGTTACATCTTCAATGCTCATTCCAACATTTCTGTTTCCTCGTTCGATATCTTTAGAGTTTGTTTCCAGCAATATTCCTAATAAGTCATCAGTGGTCAGTGTTATCTTCTCCTGCTTTCCTGGCCTTCATCTTTTTATCAATAATACTTCTTATTAAACACTTCACTTCTTTGTCTATTTCCTTCATCCTCTAGATCCTCTTAGTTGGTAAATACCTGAAAAAAATGGTGGATTCTTCTGTTTCCTTTTTGTACATTTTCTGTATACTTTACACGATCAAATTTTAACATTTCATCATATAAGTGTGACACAATTGTGTATACAAAAATAACCAAGACAATACAATTGTTACATCTCTATCAAGAGAGAGAGAGAGCTCAAACAAGAGAGAGAGAGAGAGAGATCAAAGATACCAAAACAGAAACCTACACTACTCAGCTTATATACACTACTACTCTAATCTAACAAACACTAGCTGTAATCTAACAAACACAAGCTGTTTACAGCTGTACTGTAACTAACTTGCCACATCAGTAGAATCAGTTGCAGTTGCTGTAGTTGCAGAAATGCTTGCTGTAGCTGGAGATACTGTAACATCCCCCCTCAAGTTAGGAGATGCAAATAGATCTAACACTCCTAACTTGGACTGAAGGAAAGAGAGTTGATAAGAAGGTAAAACTTTAGTGAAGATATCAGCAGGTTGAACAGAGGTATGAATATAAGCCGGAGCAATGAGACCAGCCTGAAACTTGTCGCGAACAAGATGGAAATCAATATCTATGTGCTTCGTTCGTTCGTGAAACACTGGTTGGATGCAATATGAAGAGCAGAGTTGTTATCACAGAACAATGGAACTGGCAACTGAGGAGAGGACTGTAAGGAAGAGAGCAAATTAGTAAGCCAAACAACCTTACAACATGTATCAGCCATAGACCGATATTCAGATTCTGCAAACGACCTGGATACAGTAGGTTGTTTTTTACATTTCCAAGAAATAAGGGAGTTCCCTAACATGACACAATAACCTGTAAGGGAACGTCGAGTTTCAGAGCAGCCACCCCAGTCAGCATCACTGTAGGCTGTAATTTGGAGAGGGCAATCTGTAGCATAAAATAATCCCTGGCCTGGAGATGCTTTGAGATATCGAACCATTTTGAAGGCAACAGACATATGATCTTCACGAGGACATGATATGAATTGGGAAAGAACATGGACACCATAGGAAAGATCAGGTCGAGTGATTGTAAGATACAGAAGTCTACCCACCAATCTACGATATGTTGCAATGTCAGTGGTTGACAGCAAATTAGAAGTGTTCTCAATGAGCTTATGATTTTGTTCAATTGGAACTGCAGAAGGCTTAACTCCAGTCATGCCAGTGTCCTTTAAAATATCCAGTGCATACTTACGTTGATTGATGAAGATACCAGAAGTAGAACGAGCAATTTCTAAGCCCAAAAAGTATTTCAAGGGGCCTAAGTCCTTGATTTTGAACTGAGTGTGAAGAAATTGTTTGATTTTTGTAAGAAGAGCAGTGGAATTACCTGCCAGAAGTATGTCATCGACATAGACAATGACAGCTACAAATTCAACACCATGTCGAACAATAAAAAGACTGTGATCACAAGCACCTTGAGAGAACCCATATTTCAATAATGCAGAGACCAGTTTTTGATTCCAAACGCGTGGAGCTGGCTTCAACCCATAGATGGATCTCCTCAAACGACAAACAAGTTCAACACCAGAAGGGTAAGAGGTAGCTGTGGTAGATAATTTCTGAAAACCAAGAGGAAGTTTCATGTATATTTCTTTAGATAAGACACCATGTAAAAATGCATTGTTAACGTCCATTTGGTGAATGTGCCAATTATATTTAGCTGCCAAAGCCATAACTACACGTACTGTAGTCATTTTTTCCACAGGGGCATATGTCTCAAAGTAATCCACCCAAATAGTTTGAGTAAAACCTTTGGCCACAAGACGTGCCTTGTATTTTTCTATAGTGCCTGACGGAGTATACTTGATTTTGAAAAGCCATTTGCAGTCTACTATGTTTTTATTAGCAGGTTTAGGGACAATATCCCAAGTTTTGTTATCTTCAAGGGCACAAATTTCAGAAAGCATAACATCAGTCCAATGTTTGTGAACGACAGCTTGTTTATAGGTATAGGGTACTGAGGTTTGTGTAATATTGGCCAGAAATTTGGTATGTTCAGAGGTAAACACATGATAAGATATATGTTTATGTAAAGGATAGACACATAGTGCTTGAGACTGATGTTCAGATTGAGCAACACACTTAGTGCTACCAGGCAATCCAGTATAGTCTTTGTATTTGGTTGGAACCATTTTTGTCCTGATTGGTCTAGATGAAACATGAGTAGAGGGAATTATAGATGGTGTGGGTGTGATAGTAGACGACACAATAGAAGTGTCAGGATTGCCTAAGGTGCAATCTGTAGTCTCACAATTAGTTGGGATATCAATGGAAGGAGGTAGAATGCATAAAGGAGTTACAGACTGTTGATCATAAAGATCATGTACAGAAGGAAAGAGTGAAGGTTGAAGGTCTGAAGAAACAGAATTTTGAAAAGGAAACACATTTTCCACAAAAGTGACATCTCTGGAAATGTAACATTTTCTGGTTGATAATTGCATAACCCTATAACCTTTTTTACCACATAGGTATCCTAGAAAAACACACAAAAGACCTCTTGGATTAAATTTATCAGGTACACTGAAGACATCAGATATGTAGCATAAACACCCAAAGATTTTTAAAGAACTATAATCTGGGACTTTGTTGTGTAAAAGTTCATAGGGTGATTTAAATTGTAATTGTTGGACATGTAAAAGATTGATAAGATGAACATCAGTGAGAACACGGTCTCCCCACAGAGTTTTAGGTAGAGAAGCTTAGATCATTAAGGATCTGGCAACATTGAGAATGTGTTTATGTTTCCTTTCTACCACCCCATTTTGTTGGGGGGGGGGGGGGTATAAGGATATGAAGTCTGGTGAACTATACCAGAAGCACTGAAAAACTGTTGAAGATTTTTATTGACAAATTATGTGCCATTATCAAACCTAACTGTCTTGATTGTGGCCTGAAACTGAGTTTTGACTAAATGAATGAAATTCTGCAGAGTAAGAGAAACTTGAGACTTATCTGTTAGTAAGTATACCCATGTACATTTGGAGAATTCTTCAACAATAGTGAGGAAAATGTTACAATGACCATGAGTGTATACTTTTTAAGGACCCCAGAGATCATAATGTATGAGGTCAAATAGCTTATAACTAATAGAGTCTGAATCAGGAAAAGATAGCCTTTGATGTTTAGCTAATAAGAAAACATCACAAGTAGAAAACAAAGTATGATCTACATTAGAAATAACATAAGTTTTATTTAGAATCATTGCAGCAGGATGTCCGAGTCTAGCATGCCATATTTGAGCTTCAACAGAAGGTTCAACATGAAGCTTGGAACATTGATGAATTGGAGTAGATGGAAGAGAGGAAGTGGAGGAAATGGTGAGATTATAGAGTCCTGCATCAGCTTTACCAATCTCTACCGTCTGCTTCAGGGTAGGGGCCTGCAACATACAGGTAGAATTGGCGAATATAACTGAAGCAGAATTGTCATTGGTCAAGTTGGAGATAGACACCAAATTACAGTGAAAAAATGGTACACATAGGACACTAGATAACCTAACAGATGTAGTTAATTGAACATCACCAACATGTGTGATAGGAGTAGTGGTACCATTTGGCAAATGCAATACAGAAGACATAGGTCTAGGGTTGAGAAGAAGTTGAATATTGGATGCTATGTGGTCAGTGGCACCAAAATCCAATATCCAAGTAGTATGAGAATCAATTTTGACTGTATATGCATTGTGTGAGGAAGATACACTATAGATTTTACCTGACAGATGGGAGACAGATCCCAGAGAACTAGTGATAGACTTCATACTGTTCTGTATCATCTTGGCTATCTGCTCACATTGAGCTTCAGAGAAAACACTGGAAGTATTGTCACCACCATTATCTGTAGTGTCTGAGACTTTAACAGTGACTTGAGCTGCTTTCTTAGGCTTCAATTTGGGCTTAGGCTTTCCATACAGACGGTGCCAATCAGGATAGCCATGTAGAAAAAAACATTTATCCTTATGATGACCAGGATTTTGACAATAGTCACAGACCTCAACTGAATCACTAGCAGTAGTTGGACCTTTTTTGTATGCATTAAACTATTTTGGCTTAGAACCAGAATATTTGACATTCATGGCTAAACTCTCAGTTGTGGAAGTAATGGGAGTAGCTCTTTGACTCTCTTCTTGAAGTAACAGCGAGTAAGCTTGACTCATAGTAGGAAGTGGTTTCATCATAAGCATTTGGCCTCGTATACCTGTATATATGTCATTCAAACCCATCGGGAATTGACTCAGGGTGTTAATTTGCTCACAGACATCTAGTTTAGCAGTTACACCACATGAGCATGAGTTTTGTGGACATATACACTTAGGAATGGGAGATAGCGCATGTAATTCATCAGTTAGAGTCCTCATTTTAGTCAAATATGTAGTGATTGACATAGATCCTTGACTAAGACCTGAGAGATCCTTTTTCAGTTGATAGATGCGAGGTACATTTCCTTGAGAGAATCTGATTGCAAGATCCTCCCAAATTTCTTGTGCAGTGCTAAAGTAAACAACACTATCTCTAATCTCCGCATAAATAGAGTTTAATAACCGTGACAGAACCATGTCTTTACATCGATGCCAAAACGCATATAAAAGAGATGATTCAACGGGTCTAGATACAGATCCATCAATTAATCCAACTTTATTCTTAGCAGAAAGTGCCAATTTGACTGATCTACTCCATTGTTGATAGTTTTGTGCAGTTAGAGCTTGGGTCACAAGAGCAATACCTGGATTATCAGAAAACCGGAGATAGTAAGGATGATATGCATCAATTACTGTTGAAGTAGATGTTTGATTCGCATTTTGAGTCGTGGTTTGGTTAGCCATTGATGAAGACGATACCGCAGCGGAGTATGTTCGTCTATTCATACAAAAACACACAAACGAAGAAGAAGCTGATCATAACGTAGCTCTGATACCATGACACAATTGTGTATACAAAAATAACCAAGACAATACAATTGTTACATCTCTATCAAGAGAGAGAGCTCAAACAAGAGAGAGAGAGATCAAAGATACCAAAACAGAAACCTACACTACTCAGCTTATATACACTACTACTCTAATCTAACAAACACTAGCTGTAATCTAACAAACACAAGCTGTTTACAGCTGTACTGTAACTAACTTGCCACATCAGCAGAATCAGTTGCAGTTGCTGTAGTTGCAGAAATGCTTGCTGTAGCTGGAGATACCGTAACAAAGTGTAATGTAAGACTTTACGGAGTCTTTACCTAAATCCAGGCACGTACACTGCTTGCATAGCCTTAAATGCGTAGTCAGCTTGTTCCACTTGTAATTCAAACACCTTTTTTCCGTCTTGATAGCTACTACCAAATGCAGTACGGGAAATGACATCACTTGTTAATGTTTGAAGGGAAGGCCAGAGTCAGAGACATCTAACTCACATGAATTTCTCCCATCCCCTACCATTTCCATCCATTTTATTATCATCTCATGGCAACACAAATCAAATGCTGGTAGCATACTCTGCAACCACAATAATATTTATACCAGGTAAACTAGAACAAAGCATGCACAATCTTTATTCTTCTTTCAAATTCGTACCGTAAAAAACATACTTCACACCGAAAGTTAAATAATTACGGAACATGCAAATATTAGCGGTTAATTAAATAATTACCTTTAATTTTTCAGTGTGGAAAGCAGGATTGAGAAGTCTTCTGCGCTTAGTCCATTTAGTCCATTCACTTGATGCGAGGCCTTGAATGAATATTTTATATAATGGATGTGGCTTAGGCTTCAGATATTTGAAGTTGTTATGCCACATTTTGGCATAGTTCTAAATTTCTCCGTTTAATATTTATTAATTCAGATTAATAATTAATTGCTTTATCACTAAGTAATATCCTCTCCCTGAAACGAGGAAAGAATCAATCTCAATCAACGAATAATGGAAAATATCTCCAAACGATATTCTTCAAATCATGGAAAGAAATGCGGAGATGCCGCGAGATTATAGGAAAACGTGTGAAGACCAAACTATTTATGGGAATGAGATGTGGATGGATAAAACCGGACTATTTATGGGAATGAGATGTGGATGGATAAACGCTGACTATTTATGGGCTTATCCAATGACTTGTTTTCCAAAAACTACGTGAGACTTGATCCCTATATAAAAGGGTACGTAGGCACTTTGTATGATACGACAATTGACACTCGGGAAAGAGGAAAAGAAAGAACTCATTCTCTATTCAATTTCTGAGGAGTCATCATACGAGCTCAGCCCCAAACATCCAAAAATCTCAAAGCCCCCTATTTTCATAATTCGTTATTCCAGCAACCTCCGATTTGGGTTGTTACGAAATTCCTCCAACAACAATTGACGCTAGAAGGAGGGCATTATTTTTTGATTGTGGAGGACAATCAAATCATCTACATCATACGCAAGGGGGGTTATTATGGATCTGGAGCGGTTTTAATGGAGAAGCAGAACGATGGAGGCGGTGATTCATGATTCTTTTCAAAATTAAGATAAGTTTTCTTATGCTTTTGTACGTACAAATAAGTTATCTTATAAAATTCGTAGTAAATTTAATACATGTCAGATTTTGATGATTTTTTATGATTCGGAAAGCTTTTGCGATTTTCTACAACTTTCGTTCTTGGTTTTTTCTGAGATTATGTTCAGATCTATTTTTGAAATCACAAAACAAAATCAGATCTCGTTTTTCAGTATTGAGAAGTTAATCAACAGATGTTTTACTTGATTCCCGATTCATTATAAGTCTGTTTCTGACGAGCCATATATCATCGGAAAGATATTTTCGTTTTCTACAACTTTCATGTTTTCTGTTTTCAATGAAAATATCGTTTACATGGCCAAAAAGGTAAAAAACAGATCTGGACAGAATCTGAATCATGGAGATGTTAAAGAATTGTGATGCAATATTCGTAGCACATGATTTGATTACTTCACTAGCTCGTGCATGGACAAAAATAAGTGTGGAAGGTCCTTATCTGACAAGGGTAATGTTTTCGAAAACTTTCTTTTCCAAGGAAGATTAATATTGAAGAACCTACTCTCAGAGGAGAGTCCATGAATAAAATTACATTTTTGAAGGCCCATTGGTAGATGGATATTTCTTGGTTGGCACGAGACATTCCTACAATCACAGAAACAAATGCGGAGATGCCGCGAGATTGTAGGAAAACGTGTGGGACCGGACGTGATATGGTTGGCACGAGACATTCCTACAATCATGGGAAGAAATGCGGAGATGCCGCGAGATTGTAGGAAAATGTGTGGGACCGGATGTGATATGGTTGGCATGAGACATTCCTACAATCATGGGAAGAAATGCGGAGATGCCGCGAGATTATAGGAAAACGTGTGGGACTGGACGTGATATGGTTGGCATGAGACATTCCTACAATCACGGGAAGAAATGCGGAGATGCCGCGAGATTGTAGGAAAACGTGTGGGACCGGACGTGATATGGTTGGCACAGGACATTCCTACAATCACGAGAAGAAATGTAGAGATGCCGCGAGATTGTAGGAAAACGCGTGGGACCGGATGTGATATGGGCTGAAAACCTTACATTTGAAATTGGGTATCTTATTAAAGCCTCAGCTCGGGGGCTCGCGGATGAACGAAAACACATCCTTATGTGGGCATTGATACTTGAAAAGCGTGTACGCCGATTCAGACTATATACAAAACGTCAAGCGACCGAAGAAATTTGGAAGCTCGAAGATTTTTAGTTCTCCACTACAACAAGCTACACTGAAGAACTGGGGGATTGTTGTTATGCCACATTTTGGCATAGTTCCAAATTTCTCCGTTTAATAATTATTAATTCAGATTAATAATTAATTGCTTTATCACTAAGTAATATCCTCTCCCTGAAACGAGGAAAGAATCAATTTCAATCAACGAATAATGGAAAATATCTCCAAACGATATTCTTCAAATCATGGAAAGAAATGCGGAGATGCCGCGAGATTGTAGGAAAACGTGTGAAGACCAAACTATTTATGGGAATTAGATGTGGATGGATAAAACCGGACTATTTATGGGAATGAGATGTGGATGGATAAACGCTGACTATTTATGGGCTTATCCAATGACTTGTTTTCCAAGAACTACGTGAGGCTTGATCCCTATATAAAAGGGTACGTAGGCACCTTGTATGATACGACAATTGACTGTAATATCCCGTAAATTTAGGATAATAATAATAAAAGAAAAAAAAGGATTAAAAAGATTAAAATTTGATATAGATTAAGATTTAAAATTAAATTAGACTAACGGACCTAAAGTTTGGATCAGATTTGAACAAGGGTAAGTAGTAGATTTAGAATTAGGGTTTTTTATTGTTATATAAACAATATGTTCTCCTTCCTCATCTTTTTAGTTAAAATTCGTAGGTCTTTTTCTATTAGAAATCAGCTGTCTTGTAAAATTCGTATTTAATTCATCGTAAGTCGGAATTTGATGATTCTGGACTTTTCGGAAAGCTCTTTCAATTTTCTACAGCATCTACAGTTAAACCTCTTTAAAGTAATACACTTGGGACCGGAGAAATATATTACTTTATCGAGTTTATTACTTTATCGATATAATAATAAAATATTACTTTATCGATAAAGTAATATTTTATTACTTTAAAGAAAATTATGGCCATGTTTTTTTGTAAATTTTAAAGTTGGTAAAGATTTTTAGTGTGAATTGAAGTAAATATGTATTACAATAATAAATTTATACTATATAAACAAATTATAATCGATTAAGGGTAAAGTATAAACAAATCTTAGATTTATCTCACTCAGAATGATACTTATAAATTTACTAATAACATAAAAATTAATCAAAATTAATGATTGATTAGAAACTGATAAAAGTTAATACTAGTATTTGTAAACTAATGTTATGTAGGGAAATATCAAGATATATCTTATAAACGAATATTTACTATATTAGAAAAAATGTATACAATGAGACAATATTTGTATATACTATAAAAAAAAGTTACGAACTAAGTTTATTTTGAATTTGATGGAAACTGAAAAATATGAATATAAATTCATATATATATATATATTTCATTAGATATTACTTTATATTTTCACTGGGCCCTTAAGGATTTTCTCAAAAATTATTATCTTATGCTTTTAGCGAATTTATTACTTTATCCTATTGGCCCAAATAGGGACCGAAGAAATTTATTATTTTACCGAGGTTATTACTTTATCGAGTATTATTTTATCGAGGTTTAACTGTAGTTCATAGTGTTTTTCCATATTATGCTCTAAACTGTTTTTAAAATCACAAAATACAAACAGATCTTGTTTTTCAGTTTCTGTTCAAATTCAGCGGACGTTTTATTCAATTCCCGATTCGTTATAAGTCCGATTCTGATGAGTCATATCTTTTCAGAAAGGTATTTTCGTTCTCTAAAACTTTCGTCCTTTGAGTTTTCCATGAAAATGTCATTTAGAGGGTCAAAAGGAGTAAATACAGTTCTGGTCAGAATTGGGTACGTGCTCTAGGATGATTTGATTCTTGATTTTTCGCGTTGAGGTAAGTGTTCGATCGATCTTTCTAGTATTTTTCGAAACTATGTGTTGTGTGTGTATTTTGATTATATAAACTTGGGCTTAGTGATGATATATTTTGAAGTGATATGTATTATTTGATATGTGTTATATGGAAGCAATAGTCTTGAGATTCTGATTTGTGCCTTGGTTTGTAAAAATATCGAATAAGAATAAGGACCGAGTCACCGGGTTATAGTGACAGTTTTCTGAAAATTTAGGACCGTTATCACCGGGTTGTAGTGATCGTGGCATGAATTATGGGTTTCGAGTTATTGTTGTTATGTGGTATCGTATCTATCGAATAAGAATAAGAATATATGAATCAAAAGTTATGTATTGTGTATCGTTATTGTATCGTATTGAATATCGTATTATCTTGTATGTATACATGTTATTTGTCCGACTAGTTGGATCGATTGGTTTCTTGCTGGGTTGTACAGCTCATTCCTTACATTTTCAGGTTGCCGTTAGAACGAGCGGATGTGCTTTCGAGTTCGAGGATCTTAGGTTTGGATAGCTTGGATTGTCATCTTTAGTTACGCTTTTGTAATAGTTATCATTGTATAGATTTTTTGTCACGCTTCCGTTTGTAATTGTTATTTTATAGTATTTTAGTTAAGTTTTGTATTTAGATTTAATAGTCTAAAAAGTGCGGGCTGTTACATTGACACTCGGGAAAGAGGAAGAGAAAGAACTCATTCTCTATTCAATTTATGAGGAGTCATCATACGAGCGCAGCTCCAAACATCCAAAAATCTCAAATACCCTTATTTTCATAATTCGTTATTCCAGAAACTTTCGATTTGGGTTGTTACGAAATTTCTCCAACAACTGAAGTTATTTTTCAAAACTACTTTTACCATTTCAGGATTCATAACTATCCTTGGTGCTGGTCCTGCCCAGAAAAATGTTCTTTTACCTGCAAAACATAATAGCCTAATTACATCATCTAAACTCAATCAAGTCGAGCCTAATTAAATACAAGTTGTCATTCGATTAAGTTGAGCCTAATCACATACATATTAATTATCTAAAATCGGACCAAATTATAAAAGATTTTAAATTCAGAATCTATACTCTTTATTAATAAGCAAAACAATGTGAAAATGACGCATGATACTAAAGTACCAAAGTACCAAATTTGGTTATCACTAAATGTGGGTTCGATTTCTCGCAACTACATTATTTTAAAAGATTTATTTACTTTAAATTCTTTAGCTTCATTCAGGATTCAAATCCTTACAACTATGTAATTATATAAGATTTATTTATTCACTTTAAATTCATTAGCTTCATCGATGGTCGATTCCTTGCGGCTACGCAATCGTACAAAATTTATTTATTTACCTTAATTTTTTTAGCTTTATCCACAATTCAATTGTCTATAACTAAATAATTAAATAGTGATTATTTATTATTTTATTTTTATCATTCAATTCTTGATAAATACAATTTTTAATAATATTTAATAATAATTTATCAATATTAATATTTTAATATCGATTCATATTCGACCATTTGGCACCGGTTATAGCTAGTATATACTAACAAGTCGATAATCGTTTACAACAAGTTGGCCAAGTACTTTACATACCGTAATCGCGGACAAGCTTGCAGAGTTGCAGAGAAAGGGGGTGGTGCGAGAAGGTACATCATGGGAGATGGGAATGGGGTTTGATCTTGTTGCCATTAACGTAGAAATGTGTTCTTTGGTATCTCCATACAGAAAGCGATAAGAGTTGCCATGAAAGCCTTGTTTTCTCAAGTGTTTTTCGAGCTTTTTGGGCCTCAACCAGACCCAGTTGAGAACTCTACATAGTACTGTTGTAGCTGCAACCACTGCTATTGCTATGGATACATTTAATACGGGGGACGCCATTTTTATTACTTTCTATGTTTCTCACACTCGGAGGTTTTTATCTATCTAATGGAGTGGGACACGTTTTAGCCTTATAGCTGATTGTTTGACATTTTTGTACTTTGTCACCAGGGTCCTATTTAAGTTGAACGTGACACATATATTCAATTTCTTGTCCTCCTTTTAACTTGTAACATCCTCCTCGTAGATCATTTGCATAATGAAAAAACACTTCTGAACTATGAACCAGATTTCAGTGTTTCAATATTTTGGACAATTAAACTGAAAGGTTGGGTACTTCAATTTATTTTCTCAATCAAAGGAGTATTATTAACTCACCTATATACATTGGGTCCAACTCTAGTAAAAACCACTCTTAAAATAAAAACTACAAACTAAATAATTTTTTTTTTAAAATCGCGTCGAAATATAGCATATATGGTATGCAAATTGATCGTTGGAAGATAGAAAAAATATAGTGAAGTCGGATTTCGAAAACAAATCACCTATTGACGAGAAAAATCAAATTAAAAACGGAAAGGATTAGGTGAGATTGTGTATCTGAGGATGTATTTTAATTATACGTGTGCTGCTAGATTAGATTGATTTAATGTACTTAAATTAATTTTTAGTTTATATTTTAACTTTGATTTCTATTTGATCACTAGCCTATATACTAGCATATAACTCGTGCTTCGCACGGATCGAGAATAAAAATTAAATTATTAAAATTAAATTTGAATATTGAGCATAAAAATAATGGGTGAAAGGCCTTTTTACCCTTTTTTACATACTCAAAGTCCAAAATATCCAACGACGGTAAGGTTTGCCAAAAATACGCAGCATATACGCATCACACCATTGCATATACTGTTAGATGAAGAATACGCATTACTTAAATGCATCCATATACGCATTACTTAAATGCGTCCATATACGCATTACTTAAATGTGTCCACTCTTTGAGCTGACAAAGAATATGCATTGTGATGATGCGTGATTTGAAAATAAAAAAAAAAGTCCCTTGGCAACTGTACCATGTCGTCATGCGTTGGCTATATACGCATAAGCTAAATGCGCAAGCTATACTTGAACGCTATATACGAATAAGCTAAATGCGCAAGCTATACTTGAACTTATTGCTAAATGCGCAAGCTATACTTGAACTTATTAATTTTTCCATGCATCTTGATTGCCACTACGGTCATGTGAATGTTTACTTTTTGTGACCCCACAATTTTTACTTTCAAAGTATGCGTGGCACCATTCAGAGTCTCGGACGATATAATATTCCATAATATGTAGTGTATAAATCAATTAAATAACAAAGTGAATTGAAAGTGCGGGGCTAATGAGAGACGCTATACGCATCAGTGTAATGCGCACTCTATGGATATTTAGGGCAATTCCACCCGCCAAAAGGTATTTCGGGCATCTCTTTATCAAATCTAAGCTAATTTGGTCAATTTCTCAAAAATAATTAATAAATATTAATTTAAATATGTTGATTTGTAGAATTCAATGTGAAATTTAAATAAAAGTCTATAATAAATAAAAACTATTTAATTAAATAGTTATGATGATCGAATCCTGGTGAAATCAAAGAAGTTAAATTTAATAAATAAATAACTTGTATAATTATGTAGTAGCAACATCAAATCGAACCAGAGTTTTAGTACTATTCTGTTTCAATGAAAAGAAATTTCCAAATTATTTCTATATATCTGGCCATTCCCGTACGAACCCAAACAATTTCCCAAACTCCCGACCCGATTGGGGTAGGGAACATATCGAGATCGAGCGGATGAAATACACATCCGTAATAGTAAGAGAGATAGTAATTACAATAATACAGAGTTATTGTATAACTTATAGTATAAAATGTAATAATTATAAATATAGCGTATATATTAATTGTATTATAATGCAATTTTATATTAATTGTATTAATAAATGTTTTTATTAATTGTATTATAAATTTTTATTATGCAATTTTTTATAAATTTGAAAATAGAAATAAATTATTCATATTAAAATAATTATTATTTTACTAATAAATAAATGCTTCTTGTGTGTTGGTGGGTATTAAAGCAAGAGCTCTTGTGTCTGGTGTATATGTAATGTTAATGGATGATGTTTAAATTCCATTATTTACTCTCACGTAAAACAATTCTTAAGTTTATCAGTTACCAACTTACCATTATGCGTATTCAAACTTTTTAGTAGCAAAAAAACATTGTACGAGAACAATGTAATATTTGTGATTGAGTTTGCTTTTAGTACATAATGTTTTAAATGTTTAACTATGATATTTACCCCTCCCGATATTAGTTCAAACAATCCTCCCGATATCAGTTCAAACACCAAGTTGTTAGTAGATTTCTAGTATACAACTTGGCTATTGTTGATAATTAATTTAATCTTATAGTGATAATTATATTTATTTTGAATTAAACTAATTAAACTAATAATTATATGTTTATACCGCGATATACATAACATATCATACTGATAAGTGGATTTTATATCCACTTGGAATGCTTAGAAACCGGCTTAAATTGGTGGAATTGACCTCAAGTATGTGGTAAGTGTGATATGTTCTAGTGTTTTAATGCAGGTGAACTAGTTGGAAGTACCAAGCATGATTTCAGGTCTAAATGGTGGGTTCTAAGTCCTAGGATTGGAGTTGAAGATAGCAAGAAATATGGAAGACCCTTGGAAGCACTTGGAGGACCTTGCAAAACTCTTGGAAGCACTTGGGGCACCTTGGAGGAACTTAGGATTCCGTTTGGAGGCTGTTTGGAGTCCATGGGCAGGACCCTGGCGCGCGGGCGCGCGGCCTTGGCAGTCATCAGGCGCGCGGGCCCGGACCAAACGCGCGGGCGCGCGCGCGAGGCAGAAACGGAGCGCGCGGGGGCGCAGCTAGCGTGCGGGGGCGCGCGCGGGGAGGATTCAAGACGTGCGGGCGTGCGCCTAGGGCGCAGCCGCCTGGCAAAATTCTTGGAAATTTTCCTGATTTCGATTTTTTATTGGAAATATGGAAATATCTTGCTGAAAAAGCCTCCTGGAGTTTATATAAACACAACCCTTCACCAATAATCACGACCTAATTCCCAGCAACACATAGAGAGAGAGCCGAGACACGGAGATTCAAGTTTGACGAAGGATTCCTACGCGCGTGACAAGCAACGGAGTTCTAGATCTACTTTTCTTTTGTATTTTTCTTGGCGATACTCTTGGATGCTTTTGGGATTTGTTTTCTCAACTCTATTACTTTAGTATCCATATTATTCGAATCTTGTTCATTATCATGTTTTCATCAAATCCCACGATGATGAACGGTTCTATTATGAACTAATCATTGTCGTGGGATTCTAACGGATTTATTTATGGATTTTAGTAGTTAATTGTTTTAAAGATGTGTGTGTGATGGCTAATTGATATCCTAGTTTGGTTGTGCTTATTCTTCTTGGATGCGTAGCTAACATCTAAGATTGTTTGTTAATCTCTATTGAATGCGAAAGTGGATATAGAGGTTTGGAACTTGCCATGCTAGCATAGGTTTATGTATGTTTGTCATGCATGATTCGTAGGTGATTTTAACCATCTTACCTGCCCTATGTAATCTGAATGGATAACTTGCTCGTTAAACCGTTATGTTTTCAAATCTTATAGACATATAGGGTCTAAGCATAATTGGTGTCTGCTTAACTTCTATCTATTTTGTGGATGTTTTAGTGGTTTGGTATACGTATACTGAAAGGTAGCGTGTACTGATTTCGTGTTATCCGATTAGTTATCACAACCGTCACATGCATTGATTAAAGACAAAAGACTCTAGATGAAGTACTTAATGAAGTTAGGATCCCATGTTTTATTCTCATATACATAAATCGATTTTAATCCTCTTAGTTAGTTAATTCTTAGTTTAATAATTTGTTCTCTAGTTAATTTTAGATAATCAAACCCAAATTGTTAATTGTCTTAGCAGTGGATAAAAATCATACATTGTTGCATAGGTACATTAATTGAATTGAACACCTCATTAGATCTCTGTGGGAACGAACTTGACTTATTCGTATATTACTTGTGACCGCGTACGCTTGCGTGATTTTGTGCAAACAAGTTTTTGGCGCCGCTGCCGGGGATCATCGGTGTTTTATTTTAGTTTATGTGCTTGTCATCAGTGGTCGTTAGAGTTCACTGACTCGGATTGTAGTTGTTTGTTCTGTGTGTTTCAGGTACTTGAACGTGTATGCGAACACGTTCTCAGACTCGTAAATTGGAAGAAGAAAGATTAAAGTTAGTAAAGATGGGAGACGTTCCAGAAGGAGTAGCACCTGCAGCTAAGGCTTTGAAGGACTATTCTCAGCCAAAGATCAATGATATTCAGTCGAGTATTGTCAGGCCGGCTATTGCAGCTAATACCTTTGAAATCAAGCCTGGCACGATTCAGATGGTGCAGAATTCAGTTCAGTTTGGGGGTGCTCCAACGGAAGATCCTAATATGCATATTAGGGATTTCATCGAGATATGCGACACCTTCAAGTTCAACGGAGTGTCAGAAGATGCCGTGAAGCTGAGACTTTTCCCATTTTCTCTGAGGGATAAAGCTAAGGGCTGGTTGCATTCTCTACCAGCAGGTTCTATTACTACATGGGAGGATCTTGCTCAGAAATTTCTTACTAAATTCTTCCCCATGGCTAAAACTGCTGCGATCAGGAATGCTCTTACTCAGTTTTCTCAGCATTCTGGAGAAACTTTATGTGAAGCTTGGGAGAGATACAAGGAGATGCTTAGGAGATGTCCACATCATGGATTGCCCGACTGGATGGTGATTAATTGTTTTTATAATGGTCTGGGAGCACAATCAAGACCAATGTTAGATGCAGCATCAGGTGGAGCTCTATGGGCTAAGAGCTACGAGGAAGCTTATGAGTTAATTGAGATGATGGCTGCGAATGAATATCAGAATCCTACTCAGAGATTATCACAAGGCAAAGTAGCAGGAGTTCTTGAAGTTGATGCAGCTACAGCTATATCAGCCCAATTGAAGGCTTTGACAATGAAGGTGGATTCTTTGACGAATTATGGAGTTCAGCAGGTGGCTAGTGTTTGTGAGCTTTGTGCGGGCGCACATGAGACGAATAATTGTGCCATATCTAGTGAATCGGCGCAGTTCGTGAGTAACTTTCAGAGACCATCACAGCCAGTTCCAGCCACCTATCATCCCAATAGCCGGAATCATCCTAATTTCAGCTGGAGCGACAATCAACAATATCAGCAGCCTTATCAGCCATTCCAAGGTCAACAATTTGGAGCAAAGCCTTACAATCCTCAGAATTTTCAGCAGCAGCAAGGGCAGAATTTTCAGCCACAGTATGCTCCTAGGCAACAATTTCAGCCACCAGGATTTCCGCAACAACCTCATGCTAGTGCGGGGCAGTCTTCGAATGAAAAATCTGAATTGGATGAGTTGAGAATGATAGTTAAAAGCCAGGCGGCATCGCTCAAGACTTTGGAGAAACAGATGGGGCAGTTGGCAAGTGCCTTACTCAGCAGAGCTCAGGGAACTCTTCCTAGCGATACAGAGCCTAATCCAGGAAAGACAGTTGTCCAAGAACATGTGAAAGCAGTTACCTTGAGATCGGGAAAGGTCACGGGCAATCAAAAATCAGCAGTTGAAGAAGAGGAAGAAATTCAGCAGCATCAGGTGGAACCTTCTAAGGAAAAGCCAATTTTTGATTTGGCAGCTAAGCAGTTGGACGGTGAGGCTGAAAAGAGCAAAAATTCTGCTAACAAGTCTACTTCGGAGCAGACTATTTACCCACCTCCTCCATACCCAAAGAGGCTCCAGAAGAAGACTACAGAGAGTAACCAGATCTATCCTCCTCCTCCATATCCAAAGAGGCTACAGAAGCAGAATCTTGACACAAAATTCGCCAAATTTCTCGAGGTTTTCAAGAAGTTACACATCAACATACCTTTTGCAGAAGCTCTTGAACAGATGCCGAGCTATGCTAAGTTCATGAAGGGTATTCTATCTCGGAAGTTGAAACTCGAGGATTTAGACACCGTTGCTTTGACAGAGGAGTGTAGTGCAGTTCTACAGTAGAAATTGCCACCGAAGCTTAAAGATCCGGGAAGTTTTACCATACCTTGCACTATTGGCAATCAACTTTTCAGCAAATGCTTATGTGATTTGGGAGCTAGCATTAATCTAATGCCAATGTCTGTTTTTAAGCAACTTGGGTTGCCTGAGCCGAAACCAGTTAATATGACTTTACAGTTGGCTGATCGGTCGATCACATATCCGAGGGGTATAGTGGAGGATGTCTTGGTAAAGGTGGATAAGCTGATTTTTCCTGCTGATTTTGTTATTCTTGACTTTGAGGAGGATAAGAAGATTCCTATCATCTTGGGAAGACCTTTTCTGGCTACTGGCCGAGCGTTGATCGATGTTCAGAAAGGAGAGCTCACAATGAGGGTGAGTAATCAAAAGGTTATCTTTAATGTGTTCAAGGCTATGAAATTTCCGACAGAGGAGGAAGAGTGTTTTAGCTTGAAGATGGTTGATACGGGTCAGAGAAAGGAGTTCGATCAGCTATTGAGCAAAAATTCGGACATGCACAAGTTCGACCATCACATCAGTGATTCCATTGACAATTCTTCCATTCGAGATCTTTCGAATGTCAAGCTTGGAAAACTTCCACCACATTTGAAGTATGTCCTTCTGAATGATGAGTTGGTGGTTTTTAAAGAGTGTGAAGATAATGTGTTGAGAAGGTGGAACAAGGATGATGAGGTAAAAGAGTGTTCTTATCAATCGACGGAGAAGCATAAACACCTTAGAGGTGTAAAGAAAAAAAAAAGAAAAAATCGATTGGTGGAAAAGTCAAGGTGAAGTTTGATTTGGAAAAGATGTGGGAAGAAAGCAAGAAGGTTATCAAACAACGGGTGAATGGTCCTTCTACTAAGGACAAGTCAAATGCGATCTTCGAGCCACCATGATTTGATTCACATTTGTCCGGCTAAATGACATTAACGACAACGCTTCGTGGGAGGCAACCCATGTGTTAGGTATGTTTCTACTATCTTTTTATTACCTTCAATGAGGACATTGAATATTGTAAGTTTGGGGGTGATAATTAAGGATTAGTTGTGTTTGTGTGTGTTCATATAGGATTCATATTGCATATTTAGTTAGTTCATTCATATCTTTGCATGTTTTGTCATATAGAGCATTCTGTTTTGCATATTATTTGTTTATCTATCATGTGAGTCCATTTTAGTTGCATGCATATTTCATGATCCCGTAGGACTTGACTATTTCCGTTGGTGAGTCGATGTTGATTGGAGTGTGGTTGTGATGAATAGAGGGTTGATTAAGTTTCTAAGTATTGACTTGCATGCCAGAAACAAATCTATTTCATAAGTCTCATTGGTTGCTTTTGAATTTGATCAGACCATGCTTGTTTGGTGTTAGAATTTAACCACTTGTTTACATTTAGAATGTTGGCTAGATTCTTGAAAATGAAGGAGCACTTATGTATAAGTTTGGGGGAAACCAGGGATTTCATGCTAGTTGTAATAAAGGCTAGGCGTCAAATGGCTAGTAGCCGCTCATTGGTAAAAAATGAGTAGTCTAGGGTGGATGAGAAAAAAAGGCAAAGAGCACTCATTCCGAAATTGTTGAAAAAAAAAAGGAAAAAAAGAGAGAAAAGTTGAAAAAGAGAAAAAAAAAGAGTTGTGTTTGTTTTGTGTTTATGCAGAATTGATCAGGGTGAGCTCTTTAGTACTCGAGCAAGTAAGTTCTTTGGGGACTTTGTGCCTAGTGACCTAAGACTTTTCCGGTCTGGGATCCGCTGACCTAAAGCTCGTTAAATGGGTATTATTGCAAAATCCTTCCGAGGTCTCATCCATTGCACGGTCAAATAAGCATGTGTGTTGTGTGTAGTTGTTTTTGTGTAATAAAGCATGAATTCCTGTCTAACTCAGATGGACTGCGAAGGTGTCTCTTAAGAGTTCTTGTGTCTAGCGTTCATTCTGTTTGTAAGCTTGTGGTTGTTTTGGCTAAGAGTAGGTATGGTCTTGATTTAGTTTGGGAGTATATTGGTGAGCATCGCACACACGCACGTTTCTGTGTTTGTCTTGTTGGTCGATGGGAATTTGGTCGAGCTCTGTTTGGAAGACTGTGTTCTTTGAAATGTTGGCTCGTTGATTGGTTTTGGTTGGTTTGAAGGGATCGTTGCATTTTCATATTAGTTGCATACATGCATTGCATTGTTAGTTGCATGAGTAGATGGATTTTGTGGGTACATTCGCTATAGGCCCTCACGAGACCTTACTCGTCCACTAGGGCTGCCTAGGGGTTTAAAGGGCTTGTTGCATATGCCAAATGCAACCGTGATCACCTACGGAAGTGGTACTAGTTAGTTGTATATAGTTATGTTTGTTTATACTTGAGGACAAGCATCGGTTTAAGTTTGGAGGTGTGATAACACTACAAGGAAACAGGACAAAACCGACCGTATAAAACCGACCGCAACAAAACGGGAGGTACCAAAACCGACCGCCTGTCAGTCGGACGGTTATCACTGTAGTTTCAAACAAAACGGCATCGTTTTGGCTGATGTGGCAGAGTCAAAACCGACCACATAATAACGGTCGGTTTTAGTATTGACATGTCAACGTTAAAACCGACCGTTACTGACAGTAGGCCCGAAAATGAATTAAAAATATTTAAATTTGAATTATTTTGTACCGCGGCAAGGTAAAACGACGTCGTTTTACCGAGAAGTTATAACCGACCGCCGTCGGTCGGTTATGTCACGTTACTTTATTGTTAAAACACTCATTTCTTCAAGTGAAACAAACCATAGAAAAGAAAGAGAAGAGAAAAAAGAAGAAGAGAATTGAAGAAAACAAATAGAAGAAGTGATACAAATCATATAATGTAAGTTTTCTTTTTTCTATTTTGTATTTAATTATGATTACATATATTTTTTTATAATTCAATGTATATATGTATGTGTTTTTACAATTATATGTGAATGTTAAATTATTTGTTTACATATATCATGTAGATGGCAAATATGGATAGAAGTTGGATAGGTAATCAAATACAAAGCGATAAAATTTCTTTAACTCCCGAATATAGAAATGGTGTAGAGGTTTTTTTAAATTTTGCAAAGGAGAAAAATGTGGAGGAGGATGGTAAAATGAAGTGTCCTTGTAAGATTTGTAAGAATTTGAATTGGTTAGACATTGATGAAATTAGATTTCACTTGCTATCTAAAGGGATGCTTGAAGGTTATACGGTGTGGACATCGCACGGTGAAGAAGTTGTGCAAAGAAATGAGAGTCGAAAATCACATCATCGTAGTCATCGGGAACCTCCAAGGGTGGAAAAACCGGTTGATTTTAATGCTATGTTACATGATTTTGTCGGTGCAAATTATGAATATTATGACACCACGGATACAGGAACTAGTAATGTAGAAGAAGCTCCAAATGATAGTGCTAAAAAATTCTATGAGTTAATTGTTGAAAATGGAGTCCCTATTTATCCGGGCAATATAAAGTATACAAGATTAAGCTTGACCGCAAAATTATTAGAATTCAAAAACTATTCAAATTGTAGTAATAAAGCTTTTGATAGTTTGCTTGAACTTCTTGCGGATGTGTTACCAAAGAAACACACATTGCCCAAAACCAATTATGAAATGAAAAAGATTATGAAGGGTTTGAGGGTTGAATATGAAAAAATTGATATGTGCGAGAATGATTGCATGTTATTTTATGGAGATGACAAAGATAAAATTATATGTGATATATGTGGTAAAGATCGTTATCGGGATGTTTCGAGGAAAAATGGTAAAAAAATACCAAAAAAAATCTTAAGACATTTTCCTTTGATTCCTCGACTACAACGCTTATACATGTCGGCGCATACATCCAATCATATGAGATTTTACAAGAATCAAGATGTGAAAGAGGGAGAGCTTAGCCATCCCGCGGACGGAGATGAATGGAAAAATTTTGACCTTCGTTATCCATCATTTGCTAATGAGGTTCGTAATATAAGACTTGGCCTTGCAACCGATGGTTTCAACCCATTTGGCCCTACCGGAAAGAAAACATATAGTGTATGGCCCGTGGTGGTTGTTGTCTATAATCTTCCGCCATCAATGTGTATGAAAAGGCCTTATATGTTTATGACCGATATTGTTCCGGGTCCGAATAGCATCGGCAAAAATATTAATGTTTGTCTAAGGCCTCTCATTGATGAATTGAAGATATTGTGGAATACCGGAGTGGAAACGTATGACCAATCTTTAAAGCAAAATTTTACAATACGAGCGGCTCTTATGTGGACTATTAGTGACTTTCCCGCTATGAGTATGATAAGTGGTTGGTCGGGTAAAGGAAAAATGGGATGTCAAGTGTGTGGTGGAAGTGTGCAAGGGTTTCAATTAAAACATTCGGGAAAATGTAGTTTTTATGGCACGAACCGAATATTTCTTGAACCAAATGATCCATTGCGCGAAAAAAGTAATTTGTTTGATAATGATGAAAGAAGATTGTTTTGTGGTCGTTTGTCCGGGGAGGATGTAAAGGAGTTGCTTGACGATATAATTTTTCCACCACCCGGAAAGACTAATTCCAAGTTAAGGAGTGCCGGTTATGGGGAAGAGCATCATTGGACTCATGTTCCAATTTTTTATGAACTCCCTTATTGGTCATCGCATACTTTACGATATTCAATTGATATCATGCATACCGAAAAAAATGTGTTTGAAAACATATTTTTTACTATTGTAAATGCGGCAAAATCAAAGGATCATAGGAAAGCAAGGTCGGATTGCAAACACTTTGATGTGTTGCGTCATTTGTGGATCGATGAAAATGGCAAAATGCCAAAAGCACCGTATTCATTAAATAAAAAACAACTTAAACTTTTGTGCCATTGGATTTGCTCATTGAAACTTCCAGACGGTTATTCTTCCAATATATCTCGTTGTTGCAATGTTGATGAGTGTAAATTTTTTGGATTCAAATCCCATGATTGTCATATATTTCTTCAAAAATTGTTGCCTCTTGCAATCCGTGAGCTTCTACCAACGCCTATTGTGGATGCCTTGACGACAATTTCAAATTTTTTTCAAGATTTGTGCTCATCTGTTGTGACAAGAACCGATTTGGATCTAATGGCGAAATCGGTTATTAGAGCTTTGTGTTTGTTGGAAACAATTTTTCCTCAAACTTGGTTTGATTCGATGGAACACTTGGTTGTACATTTAGCGGAAGAAATCAAACTAGCCGGGCCGGCTTATTGGCATTGGATGTATCCAATTGAGCGTTTGTTGGGAAAATTAAAACAAAAGGTCGGTAATAAAGCAAGAGTTGAGGGTTCAATTGCCGAACGATATATGGAAGAAGAGGCTCTTAATTTTTGTTCTCTTTATTTTGCCTCCGATTCGGTTCATAATAAAGTACGTCGTAACGAAGTTTTGTTTGATGTACAAAATTCTGATAAATTAGAAGTTTTTAGACATCCAATTGAATGTCTCGAAAAAGAAAGAGCGAGATATATGGATGATGATGAACAACTGCTTGCAGAAGAATATGTTCTTTTGAACTCTCCTGAAGTTCAACCTTACCTAAGGTACCTATATCTTGTCCTAATTTAGTGGTATAGTCATATTTGCATTATTTTATGTTATTTACACGTTTCTAATATTTCTCTATTCCTATATTTTAGAAGGTACCAAAATCGCGTTATGAGACAACGTCCAGAGACAACTCCTCAAGATTTAGATCGTATTGTCAAGACTCGATTTAAAACTTGGCTTAAAAAAAAGGTATTTGTTACATTTAGCAAAATTTAAATCTCGATTTTGATTTTATCATTACATGTTTTATTAATTTTTTTATAACTAGGTTGAGAATGATGAGATAGAGGGTCCTCGTTTTAAGGACTTGCTTGAAGGCCCATCACTAAGAGTCATGACTTTTGAGACTTGTCAAGTTAATGGATATAAATTTTTGACGACATCTGCATCCGGTTCCGGTATTATTGTCAAAGGCACTTCACACGAAAATAATCTTGATTATTATGGTCAACTACAAGAAATTATGAGACTTACTTATGATGAATACAATCATGTATATGTGTTTAAGTGTATATGGTTTGACAATATCGGTGACGGTGTGAAGATGGATAAGAATCGAGTGGTGACCATTGATATAACTTCAAGATTGAGGTCTAATGAGATCTTTATTTTAGCTAGTCAAGCCTCTCAAGTATATTATGCTCCAAGTGTATTGAATCCACGAAGCAATATATATACGGTGGTCAAGTCTAAAAGTCGTCCACTTGATGAAACTATCATTGTGCAAAATGATATTGAGGATGCCTTTCAAGAAGATAGATCTGTTAGATATAATTGCTGACGTTTGTTCATCAGTGTTTAAGTACCAGGTACATATCAGAGTTTATATAGAAGCCGGTCAGAGTTTGTTAAAGTCTGACAGGGTGATAGTTGACTTAGCTGTCGGTGCAAAGATAAAGATTCTAGAAGCAATATATTCTGAAGATGGAAAGAAGCAGAATATATTGATACAGCTAAGGAGACTGGACAGAAGACTGAAGCAATCCTTAATTGATAATAATTGTATAGCTAATTTATAGGAGTATCAATTAGATAAGGATTGTATGTAGCTATGTACTATATAAACACAGATAGGTTATCCCTAGAAGGGATACGCGAACATAGAATTATTATTCTTGTAACCTAGTAGCTCTTTGTGATTCATTAACATCACTAAGAGAGAATTATTTAATATAATTCAGTTTGTTGATTTACAAACCTGTGTTCTTGATTGTTATTCTCATACATACTTGATTATATATTGTGTATTCAGCCTAACAATTGGTATCAGAGCCAAGGCTGTTTAATATATACAGTTTTACGATTCAAACACAGTAATAATCATGTCTGAAGAAAATCAAACTGCTCCTAAGGCTGAACAGGTTAAGCCCAATTCTGTGAGTCGATATGAAACAATCAGGGTTCCAATTCTCAGGCCAGTAGAGTATCCGATTTGGAAGGTGAAGATGACCATGTTTCTGGAGGCTACAGATCCAGAATACCTTGACAGAATCTATGATGGTCCTCATATGCCGACTAAATTGTCCCCTGTTGTTGATGGTCAAGAACAAAAGACTGTTCCAAAGGAAAAGAAAGATATGACTCCTGAGGACATCTCATCAATTGCAAAAGATGCAAAGGTTAGACATCTTCTCCACAATGCTTTAGATAATGTTATGTCTAACAGAGTAATTGGCTGCAAGACTGCCAAAGAGATATGGGATGCTTTAGAAGTCAGATGCCAGGAAACATGTGCTATTAAGAAGAACAGAAAGACAATACTCACACAGGAGTATGAACACTTTGATTCAAGACCTAATGAAACCTTGACTGAGACTTATGACAGATTTTGCAAACTATTGAATGATCTGTCTCTGGTTGATAAAGAATATGAGCTTGAAGAGTCTAATCTCAAGTTTCTGTTGTCTCTACCTGAAAAGTGGGATTTAAAGACAACCACAATAAGAGATAATTATGAGCTTGCTGATACAGATCTTGATGAAATCTATGGGTTGTTGAAAACTCATGAACTGGAGATAGAACAAAGGAATAGAAGATTGAGTAAAAAGACAAAATCTGTTGCTCTCAAAGTTGAGGAGAAGCCCATCAAGAAGGAATCATCAAGAAAGAAAGCCAAGGGAAAGGCTTTAGTCATTAAATCTGAAAGCGAGTCATCAAACTCTGATGATGACTCAAACTCTGATGAAGCTTCTGACTCTGAGGATGATGAAGAACAGATGATGCAAATGGCTGCACTGATGGTGAAGACCTTCAAGAACTTTAAGAAAGGAAAGAGATTCTCAAGGAAAGATTCAAACTCTGAAAGGAAAAGTTTTAGAAAGTCTGATGGAAGGGAGACCAAGTCTGGCAAGAAGGATAAATCTGAAATCCAGTGCTACAAGTGTAAGGAGATGGGTCACTATGCTCCAGAGTGCAAGAAAGGCAAATCTGAGAAAGCACTCATCTCTAAAGGCAAAGACTGGGCAGATACTTCAGACTCTGATGATGGAGAAAATTATGCTCTAATGGCAACTGTCAGAGATGAGACTGAATCATCTGAAAATAAGGTACCCCTAACTACTTATGCTTATGATACTGATAATATATCTGAATTGAGAGTATATCTGAAAAGCGTACATGTTAGTTATAGGGATCAGACTTTAGAAAATGAGAGAATTAAATCTGAGAATCTTAGCCTTAAAGATAGAAACAAGTTTCTTGAAGGAGAACTTGAAAATATGAAGCAGATTCAAAAAGAAAGAGATGATGCTGTTTATGTAGAACAGGAGTTGCTGAAAAGATATAAGCAATTAGAATCTGATCTAGAAAAAGAAAGAAAAATAATCAAGACTTGGACAGACTCTGGAAGAGACACTCATCAAGTGTTTCAGACAGATTCTGTAGGTTTAGGCTATTGTGAAAATGATGAACTTAGGTTTAAAGACAAAGTTAAGGTAAAACCACAACTTAAACCTGTGAAATTTGTTCCAGAAGCCAATAAGTTAAAATCTGTTGTAATAAGAGAAGCTGATATGGAATCAGATGAAGCCTGTGAAAGACAGGAAAATATTATAACAGAAAAACTTATGGAAAGAGAAGCTGTTAGAAAGCCAGTAAAAACTTGTGAAAAACAGGTTAATGTTGGCTTGATGACAGGAAAACAGTTCAATCATAAGCTGAAAGAGGTAAAATCTGCCATGAAACCAAAAGGGTCCAAGAAGAATAGGAATGGAAAGATAGGCATAAATAAAAGAAATAATCATTTGCCTACTGGTGCTGCTCCAAGGAAAACATGTTATAATTGTGGTAGTTCTAATCATCTTGCTAATTACTGCACAAAGAATAAAAATATCAATTCTTTGCCTTCTACATCAGGAGTAAAGAATGATTATGTTAGGGTTAGACCACAAACTTTATGCACACACTGTGGGAGCACTTGGCATTCCATTTATACTTGCAAGAGTTATCATGCTATTTATCACAACTATTATGAGCTAAAACCCAATCTGAAATGGGTTAGAGCAAACTCTGCAAGTGTAAAGTCTGACAATGTTAGTTTAAACTCTGTTGATAGTAATTCCGCTGCAAAAACTAACACTGTTAAGAAAGACAAAGGATCCAAGCAAGTCTGGGTCCTTAAAACTAACACTTAGTGGTTGTTTGTGATTGCAGGGTATAAAAGAGAGCACACTTATCTTGGACAGTGGATGCTCAGGACACATGACTGGAAATAAAGCCCTGCTATCAGACTTTAAGGAGAAGGCTGGCCCAAAGGTTTCCTATGGAGATGGCAACATAGGACACACTCTGGGATATGGCAATATTAATCTTGGAAGTGTCATCATCACAAATGTAGCTCTAGTCTCAGGACTCAAGCATAATCTGCTATCTGTGAGTCAAATCTGTGATAGAGGAAACCATGTAGATTTTCATACTGAATACTGTGAAGTTATCAGTAAATCTACTGGAAAAGTTGTTCTAGTTGGACACAGGCGCAACAACATTTATGAAGCAAGTTTGGTAACAAACTCTGATGGAAAAACAGTGTGTCTGACTGCAAGAATGTCAAATGAAGAGAGTTGGAATTGGCATAAGAAGCTCTCTCATCTCAATTTGAACAACATAAATGAGCTAATAAGAAAGGATCTTGTAAGGGGACTCCCAAAATCAATACTCAGTCTAGATGGCCTATGTGATTCTTGTCAAAAGGCCAAGCAAAGGAAGTCATCTTTCAAGAGCAAATCTGAATCTTCAGTAGTGGAACCTTATCATCTTCTACATGTTGATCTCTTTGGACCAGTGAATGTGATGTCTATGGGCAGAAAGAAATATGCTCTAGTAATTGTTGATGAATATACTAGATATACATGGGTGTATTTCTTATCAAAGAAGGATGAAACTGCTCAAACTCTGATGGATCATGTAAATCTACTGGACAAAGGATCACAGCACAAAGTCAAAATTATAAGGAGTGATAATGGAACTGAATTCAGAAACTCAATCATGGAAGCTTTCTGCAAGGAAAAAGGAGTGAAACAAGAATTTTCTGCACCTGGAACTCCACAGCAAAATGGTGTAGTTGAAAGAAAGAACAGAACTTTAATTGAAGCAGCCAGAACAATGCTTGATGAAGCAAAGTTGCCAACTTATTTCTGGGCAGAAGCTGTTCAAACTGCTTGTTTTACTCAAAATGCAACATTGATCAACAAGCATGGGAAAACACCATATGAGATGGTGAAAAATAAGAAGCCAAATTTGAAATATTTTCATATATTTGGATGCAAATGCTTTGTGTTGAAGACTCATCCTGAACAGTTGACCAAGTTCGAGTTAAAAGCTGATGAAGGAATCTTTGTTGGCTATCCATTGTCAACAAAAGCATTCAGAGTCTACAATCTGAGAACTAAAGTGATCATGGAATCCATACATGTGTCATTTGATGACAAGAAAATAACTGGACTTGATGACTTAGATGGATATGATCAACTGCGTTTTGAAAATGAAGGTTTATTCTCTGATGATGTAAACTCTGATGAAGCAGTACCGACAAACTCTGATGAAGCGGTTCTGACAAACTCTGACGAAGCATACTCTGAACCTCTACTGGTAAATACTGGAGAAACTGAATATTCTCAAATTGAACAAAATGGAGAACCAGTTGAGGGGGAGCGTGAAGAAGCTCAACAAGACACAGCAAGTGAGTCAGTTGAGGAAACTGATTCAAACTCTGACAGTTCAAACTCTGAGCCATCCAATTCAGGGGGAGCCTCAGATACTGCAGAAAGTCAACATATGAATCAGGAGAGCATGGATCAAGGGGGAGGATCCAATAATGATGCAAGAAACCACTTACCAACAGCAAGAAAGTGGACACAGGCACACACACCTGATCTCATAATTGGAGATCCTGATGCTAGTGTGAGAACTAGAAGTGCAACAAATAATGAGTGTCTGTATCATGCTTTCTTGTCTCAAACAGAACCAAAGAAAGTGGAGGAAGCTCTTCAAGATGCTAATTGGATTACAGCAATGCAAGAAGAGTTAAATGAATTTGAAAGAAATGAAGTCTGGACACTTGTACCTAGACCAAAGAATAGATCAATAGTAGGTACACAGTGGGTTTTCAGAAACAAGACTGACAGTGAAGGTGTGATTACAAGAAACAAGGCTAGACTTGTGGCTAAAGGTTATTCACAACAGGAAGGGATTGACTATGATGAAACCTTTGCTCCAGTTGCAAGATTGGAAGCCATAAGAATTTTTCTGGCCTATGCTGCACACAAGAAGTTTAAAGTCTTTCAGATGGATGTAAAGAGTGCTTTTCTCAATGGGAAGCTTGAAGAAGAAGTGTTTGTTGAACAACCACCAGGATTTGTAGATCCCAAGCATCCAGATTATGTCTACAGACTTGACAAAGCATTATATGGACTAAAGCAAGCACCAAGAGCATGGTATGAAACTCTTGCTCAATTTCTTTTAGAAAGTGGGTTCACAAGAGGTACAATTGATAAAACCTTGTTTTATTTCAATTCTGGTGATGATTTGCTTTTAGTTCAAATTTATGTAGATGATATTATCTTTGGATCTACTAATGACAAACTTTGTAAGAAGTTTGCAAAGCTTATGCAATCCAGGTATCAAATGAGCATGATGGGAGAGCTTAGTTATTTTCTAGGCTTACAGGTCAAGCAAACAGATGATGGTATTTTTATCAATCAAGCAAAATATACTAGAAATCTTCTCAAGAAATTTGGTATGCTTGATAGTTCATCTGCTACAACTCCCATGGCTACAGCAACAAAGCTAGACAAAGACACAGGAGCCTCAGTAGATATGACAAACTACAGAGGAATGATAGGGTCTTTACTGTATCTTACTGCAAGTAGACCTGATATCATGTATGCCACATGTCTTTGTGCAAGATTTCAAGCAGAACCCAGAGAGCCTCATCTAACAGCTATAAAAAGGATTTTCAAATATCTCAAAGGAACCATAACCTTGGGTTTGTGGTATCCTAGAGAATCAGAGTTTAAGCTAATTGGTTACTTTGATGCAGATTTTGCAGGCTGTAAGATAGATAGAAAAAGTACAAGTGGAAGCTGTCAATTCTTAGGTGACAGATTGGTTTCTTGGTATAGCAAGAAACAGAAGTCAATTTCCACATCCACTGCAGAAGCAGAGTATATAGCCGCTGGTAGCTGTTGTGCACAGATTCTGTGGATGAAGAATCAGTTGCTGGATTATGGTTTGAAGTACTCTAAAATACCTATTTTCTGTGATAACCAAAGTGCTATTGCTATGACAGGAAATCCAGTACAGCACTCCATGACCAAGCACATCAGCATAAGGTATCATTTTATCAGGGAACATGTGGAAGAAGGAAACATTGAGCTTCATTTTGTGTCTACAGACCAACAACTTGCAGATATCTTCACCAAACCTTTGAGTGAAGCTACTTTTACAAGATTGGTAAATGAACTTGGAATGATCTCTGGTTTCGACTAGAGATACGGGTTAGACTCAAAAACTATACATGTTTGATTTTTTTTATTATGCTCATGATTCCTTGCATGTATTAACTGTTATGAGTACCAGTATCATAAACTCTGAAAGTAAACTCTGCTGCTAAACTCTGTTAGTCATAAAGTGTTGGTCATACTCTGATAGTAAATGATTCCTTGCATGTATTAACTGTTATGAGTACCAGTATCATAAACTCTGAAAGTAAACTCTGCTGCTAAACTCTGTTAGTCATAAAGTGTTGGTCATACTCTGATAGTAAGAGTCTAATGCTATACTCTGATTGTAATTTTGTTTGAAACATATGGACCAATGAAGAAATTTGTATGAGGCATAATTCTCAGTAAGTAATTATGAATCCTTAAGAGTTATATAGATTCTGATCTCAAATATGTGCAGTAAGTTAACACAGCATGATACTGTCTCTATATTTATAGCATCTCTTAGTTTATTGATCCTATACACTGAGTCTGTATTAGCTGTTTGCATTTTCTCTCATAAATTAATTGTATTAACTGATGAAAAGTTTAAACTCTGATTATTAATTGCAAATAATTCACCCTCAAATCAAAAGATGCCAAAAAGAGCACAAATTCCTTTGAGATCATGTTGTGCCTAGGAAGATCCAGGAACTTATTGTATGAAATAAGGGCTAAAATCTTTGATTTTTGGTGACTAGTGCCAACCACTGATTACTGGAAAAATAAAAATTTAATTAAAAAAAAAATATATCTATATATATAAATATATATATAAAGGGGGTGAAAAATAAAAGATATATCCAAATGAAAGGATATCAGTATTACAGAGTTTAGATATAAAATCAAATTTTATTTTATACATGAGAGTTTAGGCAACCAGTTTTTAATGCTTTAGTTTGTGGATTTTATGCACTTTGAGATGATCTAAATATTGATTTCGGTAAACTCTGCTATTACACACACAATTATTCACACCTGTACAGATTGAGAAGAGAGTTTATTGATAAAGAAGGACAAATGGTAAACACTGATGTATTGTGTGAAATACGCCGAGGTAACATTGTTTTAATCTCTGATGGTTAAAATGACTTCTTTGTTTCAGACATTTTATAATTTTGAGATTAGACATTTGTTTTGAAATTCAAAGGAGTATGATAACAAACGGTTCATATTTGTATTAAACAGAGAGAGAGAGGTTGAGTGTTTTGAACAATGTGATAAGCGGTAATAATGGCTATTTTTACTGTGCATGTGTATTGAAAGTTGTTACATACAGCTGTCAGCGTATACACATTTGACACCTGTCCCACTCACACACTTTTCAAAGACGCCTGCTGTGTGTAGTAATGATTAAAACGTTTGAGTTTTAATCTTCACAGTTATTATTTAAATATACTACACATAAACGGTTCACTCTTTTACACACCTCAACTTTTCATAAGCTTTTACTTACACACATTGTCTCAAACACTTTCACTGCATACAATCTATTCTCTGTTTGCTTTCTTCTAAACTGTTCTAATGGCTACAACAATGTTTATTGCTTCTGGGTTAGAATTTGTTCCTAACAATTACTCAGCTCCTTTAGCAAATGAGAACGCACCGGAGGCGTTTCATTTGATTCAGAGTTTCTTGACAAACTCTGATATCGGCACTGCTCTCACCGCACCGTCGAAGCTGTCTGCGTCACAAATAAGGACTTTTTGGCAGACAGGTACTTATGATGATGGAGGAGAGTCTGGATCTCCATCTATCATTTTTGAGGTTCAAGGAGAAGAATTTATTGTTACTCCTACTACTGTTCGTGATGCTTTGGGTCTTGAAGATTTCAATGCATTCACAACTGTTGGAGACTTTGAGTTAGTCAGAATGATGAGGGAGATAGGATACTCTGGACCTTTGTCAAAGATAGGTCAACTCAAAAGGCCTCTTTTGCGCAAGGAATGGAGTTTCTTTTTCGATTGCATTACTCGGGCTTTTGGAAAGAAGTGCACGAATTGGGATGCGATTCCCACGGATAGTCTACAGATCGGGTATTCTCTTCTCTATGGCAGTCAATTTGATGTTGCTAGATTAGTTTTAACTAATGTTGGTGAGAAAATGCTAGAGAATAGAAATGTTGTTTATTTCTCTAGATTTTGTCAATTGATATTCAATTTTTGCTGCCCTAATGTTGAGATTGTAGAGGATGATGTTATCCTCTCATTTAAATTGCATAAACGCATATTTTCTGATCTCACTAACAAGGATAACAAGAAAGGAGATGTTGGTGTGTTACTGTTGCCTGAGTCTGTGCAACAATTCTTGGTAAACTTACAACAACAACAACAACCACAACTGGCAAACACTGAAGCTGGACCTTCTGTGTCTCAACCACAAAGGTCACAGAAATCTAAAGAGAGGGCTGTTAAGTCTGTTAGGATAAACGCTGAAGCTGGGGCATCAAATGCTGATGATATGCCTCAGAAGAGAAGAATGAAGAAAAGAAGAGCCAATAGGGCAAAGACTGATGCTGTTGATGAAGAGACTGAAACTGATGAAGAAACTCTTCATCAGAGAAAAAGAAGATTGGTAGCAGCACATTTGTTTGGTGCTGGGAATATCTCTTCCAATGTTGTTGATGCTCTTGAGATTCCAGATGATGAAGCTGTTCCTGAGGACAGAGTTTTTATGGAGACTGTTTTTCAAGATGAAGCTCTTACATCAAATGCTGATGATGTAGTTGAGGAAGCTGCACCTGAAGATGCAGATGAAGCTCCTGAAATTCTTGTTCAGGAGGCTACAGAAAATGTTGAGGCTGAGATTTTTGAGCCACAGGGATGTGATATGGATTTTGAAGCTCACAACTCTGTAAACTCTGATCATCTTGAAGTTTTTGATGAAACAGAGGGTGTGGAAGCTGATCAAGACACAGTTATTCTTGAAGATTCTTTGGCTACCCACACAGAGATTCTATCTGTTACTCACCAGGTAATTGAAGAGGGTGAGGAAGTTGATCAGACTTTAGCTGCTAAAACTATAGAAACTGTTGCTAAAAATCCTGATGTTGCTGATAAGGATGCAACAGAGAATGTTCCTGTTGAAGCAGAGTTTGTTGTAAACTCTAAGGATGTTCTTGTTCTTGAAGCTCTACAACAATCTGTTGTTGAGATTGTAACAAAAGAAGCAGAGTTCCTGCATACTGCAAACTCTGAGATTCCAGAACCTGATGCTGAGAATATTCCTGCAGAAAATATAGCAGAGAATGATAATTATACTGATAGTTCTGATCATTCTCAAGAGGAGTTATTTGAGAGTCAAGCAAACTCTGATGAGCTAAGAGAGGTCAATCGAGCTACAACTGAGCATTTTCAAGATATGTACTACAATAGATGGGCTGCTGCAGATTGTATCTTTTCAGCACAGAGGGCTGCTGATTTTCTTGGAGATTCTGTGAAGACAATTTCAAGTCCTGATATTCTTACAAGTCTGAAGGCTACTGTGATTCAAATTAAATCTCTCCACAACAGATTTGATGAGTCTCATAAGGAAGTCACTGCTTTGAGGAATGAAGTTAGTCTGAGAGATCTCACTCTGAAGAATGATAGGACTTACTACAATTCCATGTTCAAGAAGCAAGCTAAGGACTCTGATGACATTCAAAAGAGGCTTGGGAAAGTTGAGGACAACCAGACTGCTATGTCTGCCCAACTGACATCAATTTCTAATGCAATTGAGTTGTTGACATCAGTACTACTTTCTGATGATGTCAAAAAGGGGGAGAGTGTACCAAGTGACAAATGCAAAGACACTCAAACTCTGAGACGGAGGGATGATGGTAATGATGGTGGAAACAAGGGAGGAGATGGAAAGAGCTTAAGATCAAATGATGATAGAAGATTACTTTCAAGAAGATCAAACTCTGATAAAAGATCAAACTCTGGAAAGGGACATGTAAACTCTGCCAGTGGTTCAAGATATAAAAGTTTGATAATCTCTGATAAGCCATCTACTGATGAGGAAATTGCTGCTAAGATGTTTATGGCAGAACATGGAAAAGGTATTACAATTGAAGATATCCAAGCTGAAGAGCAAATGCTTGCTGAGGAACACAAGAAGAATGTTGAAGCTGGAATCTACAAGAAGAAGGAAATCAAGGCTCCTAGAAAGAAAGAAAAAGGAATTGTTATCAAAGAGAATGTAAACTCTGATCAGAGTTTACAGTACTCAAGGAGGCCTGTGATTAATAATGCTGACAAAGGAAAAGGTAAACTGGTAGAAGAAGAACAGTTACCTAAGAAGATTTATTCAACCTCTGACATTGCTCAAGTTGAAACAAGATTAGCTAAATCAACCTCTGACGCTGCTCAAGTTGATGTTTCTACTAAAGTTATGACAACCTCTGACGTTGCTCAAGTTGTACAGAAATCTACACAACTTTCAGGATTCACCAAACCTAAAATTCTTGAAGACTTAAAGCTTGAAGCTGTGAAATTCTCAGAAACCAGAACTGTATTGGGAAAAGAAGCTTTTGATAAATCTGGACTAGGATCACACAGAGAGAGAAGAATAAATAACAGATCTCAAGATAACATTTCACTGGCAGAATCTGGTATTGGGGTTACACAAGAAAACCTTGATAAGTTAGAATCTGTTCAGTTGATTTTTCACAGAATATTGAAGAAGCAGTTTTTGTTATACTTCATGAGTGATGGAAGAGTTTATAAAGTTGGAGAATCTGATGTTAATCTCAAATCATGGGAAGAACTGGAGTATGTACTTTATCTTTTAAAAGTCAAAAACAGATATACTCATGATGTTTCTCAAGTGTTGAGAGAAAAGATGCTGAGATCTAAAGCTATGCTTGGAGGAGGAGTATCAAGTGTCTACATTCCAAAGTATAGGGATCATACTGGAAAGTTGGTGGAAATGAAGAAAAATAGTGCTAGATTCAGGACTGCACTAAATAAGAAAGTTCTAGAGTTCAATCTAGAGTCTGATAAGGCTTTTTATATCAGACTTGGCAATGAAATGAACAAGAACAACATCTATTCTTTGAGGGCTGCCATTTATCAAATTGGTGAAGATGAACCAGAATTGAAGGAGCTGAAGAAGGATATGATTGCTGAACTAGATCGAGCTGAGAGAAAGCTGCTGATTGATTATCTCAGGACAGTACCTGATATTGAAGAAGTCAAGTAAAGTCTGACTGTAAGTTTTTATGTTTTCTATTCTAAGTTAAATTTAAACTCTGTTTTAAAATTAAACTCTGACATATTTTAAACACTGCATTTGTTATATGTTTTGACATCATCAATTATCTTTTTAACTTGTACATTTTTATTATGAACAAGTTGGGGGAGATTGTTAGATATAATTGATGACGTTTGTTCATCAGTGTTTAAGTACCAGGTACATATCAGAGTTTATATAGAAGCCGGTCAGAGTTTGTTAAAGTCTGACAGGGTGATAGTTGACTTAGCTGTCGGTGCAAAGATAAAGATTCTAGAAGCAATATATTCTGAAGATGGAAAGAAGCAGAATATATTGATACAGCTAAGGAGACTGGACAGAAGACTGAAGCAATCCTTAATTGATAATAATTGTATAGCTAATTTATAGGAGTATCAATTAGATAAGGATTGTATGTAGCTGTGTACTATATAAACACAGATAGGTTATCCCTAGAAGGGATACGCGAACATAGAATTATTATTCTTGTAACCTAGTAGCTCTTTGTGATTCATTAACATCACTAAGAGAGAATTATTTAATATAATTCAGTTTGTTGATTTACAAACCTGTGTTCTTGATTGTTATTCTCATACATACTTGATTATATATTGTGTATTCGGCCTAACAAGATCTAATGCCGGGAGCTTTTCACTCTTTGTTGATTTTGCACAATATGGCCCATTCATTCGGCATGAAAATCATGAATAAGAAGAAGAAGAGGAAGAAGAAGAAGAAGAAGAAGAAGAAGAAAACGAGGAGGACGAGGAGGAAGATGAAGAAGAGGAAGAAGAAAGAGGAGGTGATGATAACGATGATAATGATGATGAAGACGATGATGGTTTTGACGATATTGAAAGAAGAGGAAGAAGAAGAAGAAGAAGAAGAAGAAGAAGAAGAAAACGAGGAGGACGAGGAGGAAGATGAAGAAGAGGAAGAAGAAAGAGGAGGTGATGATAACGATGATAATGATGATGAAGACGATGATGGTTTTGACGATATTGAATAATATTGTTTGTAATTTGAACTTATAATGAATGATCAGTTATTACTAGTTGTATTGGTATTGTTTTTTAATCATTAGCTTCCCAGAAAACCGACCGATTAAACAAATAACCGACCATTTTTTACCATTGATTTCCCAGAAAACCGACCGATTAGACACATAACTGACCAATTTTTACCATTAATTTCCCAGAAAACCGACCGATATATATATAAGATGGTCGGTTTTGAAGTGGTCGGTTATGATTGTGGTCGGTTTTGAAGTGGTCGGTTATTACGTTTTGATAACAAACTGCTAGAAAACCGACCGATGGTGCATTTTGACTTCGGTCGGTTATGACTTTCTCAGTCAACTTTTCTATATTTTAAATATTTAAATAAATTAATTTCTTAAAAAAATATTATAAAATTACACTCGCTTTTCATTATTATAATTGTACTACTATGTTTAAAACCAATATTTTATCAGATCTCATTGCTTGAATTAAGGTTTTAATTATATTTAAAAATGTAAAATCAGTACATTTAATTGTGAATTAAATTGAAATTAAAATTTATTATTATAATAAAATATCAACATAAACGGATATTGTGAAAATTATTTTCATATCATTTAAATAAAATTTAAAAATATAATAAACATAATATCATGTTGAACAATACCTCTTCAAATGCACATCTCGCTTATTAGATATGCACTTTCAGTTGAATTTAACCCTAGATTAACATGACATAGAAAATAAAAATATAATTTTAATGATCCAACCGTACGGATGTTACCATCACGGAAAAATATATTTATACACAAAAAATTAGCCTATTTTGATGATTACAAACACATTTTTATAATAAATATATGAACATATCACCTAAAACTGAGAAATAATTAAAATAAAATTTAAATTACACGATCTACATGATCCAACCGTACCAATGTTTAGAATCAATGAAAATTGATCTATGTACGAAAAATTACGCTATATAATTAATTAGAATTATCTTCTTCTAAGGTTTATTTCGTTTTAGCGGTTTCTAGGGTTCACTAAAATTGACCATTAGGGTTTCTAGGGTTTCTTAAAACCGACCGACTATAATAAAACCGACCGTCAATTTTTTGGGGGAAAAATTTTCACTAAAAATTAAACCCCCGCCATTAACAAAACGATGTCGTTCTGCATGTGTCACAAAGCCCAATGATAAAACCGACCACCCGATCGGTCGGTTTTAGTCTGGGTATAATTAAAGAATCTGCACTTTCACATTCCTTTTTTACCAAACACTAAAAACTCTCAAACTCTCTCAATTCTTAAACTCTCTCACAAATGGCGAAATCGGTCCGTTCAGTTCGTTCAACTCGAATCTGTGCCTCTCAATTTAGGGATTCATCATCTCCACTTTCTCAACTTGATGTGAGTTTTATTAATCCTATATATATATATATATATGTGTGTGTGTGTGTGTGTGTGTATGTATGAATTCGTGTATGTATATTTTGATTATTTGTTTCTCTTTGTCAATTTCGATTATTTGTTTCTCTTTGTTTCTTTTTTATATTTTGATTGTATTTGTTTGTATGTATGTGTATTTTTTGTTGGGTTATTGGTTTGATTATGAGGGTTTGTTGGTTTGATTCGATTTATGGTTTCGATTATTTGTTTATGGCTTCGATTAGTTGTTTGCTTGCTCGGTTTGTATAATTTGTTTGAAAACACATGAAAATTTTCTTTTTTTGCATGCACGTATCGGTCGGTAATGATACTACCATTTGATATGTTCTTATATGTATGTATTTGTTTTATTAGTCTATGTTGATATTGAGATATTTATTAGAGCATTGTTTTGGATTTAAGAATTGGATTTAAGAATTCGATTTACTTGCTTTGATTATTTGTTTTTATATAATGTTTTGGATTTGATTTATATAATGTGAAATATTTATGATTCATTTGATTGCAAAACATGAACTTGTGACTTTATATAATGTGAAATATTTATGATTCATTTGATTGCAAAACATGCACTTGTGACATAGAGATATGAACTTGTGGTTTTATGATATTAACGATATGTACTTATTTTCGTATTTTTTTTTAAAATTTTAGGGGCTCTTTGGTTGGCTAGTGTTTACCATGTTGATTGGAATGGTGATATTGATGATGGCAAAGAAAGGGAAAGGTAAGGAAGTTGAAAAAGATAAGGGCAAGGGTAAAGGTAAACAAACAAAAAATGGGAATGGAAAGGGAAAGGGCAAGAGCAAGGGAAAGAGCACGTTGGCCTTGCGTGATGAGCCAACGGATTCGGATGGCGATTCGGACCCAACAAATGTAGAAGAACATGTGTATCGACTAAGGAGACCGCGATCACATTCAAGCGGAATTTCCGGAGCTAAAAAACCACTTAAACCACAACGTATCAATATCTCCGATGGACAGTAAGTCTACTTTTATTTATTTGTCCTAGTATAATTAGTTGTTTAATAGTTTTATATAGTATCATGTTTGTTGTGTTCATAATTTAAATTGTTCTATATAGTATCGAAGATAATACAGCAAAAAAGACTTTGCTTGGGATGATTCGTGAGAAATGGCCTATGGGTCATTATACTTTTAGTGACATTGACGCGGCTTATCCAAAATGGTTGGAGCAAAGGACTAATCAGTTTTTTGTAAGTAATACAATGTTAATTTTTATTATATTTGTTTTTTTATTTAGTTATGAATTTGATTTGAATATGAATTTGACACTATCACTTGTTCCTATTTTGTGGGATTTTTATAAGCATGAAAGGGGACAAAGCCGTTCACAATCAAGAAGGATCGTTCAAGATCACATAAAGAAAACAGTAAAAAGGACTATGAATGAGCTTAAGAAGAGAGTGGAGACAAAAGTGGAGGAGACCGGGGTTTCGAAGTTGTCGTTAAGGCCCCCTTATTGGTCTCTTGCATTTTGGAAAGATCTTTTAAATTATTGGGAGACGGATGAAGGGCACTTGCATAGGGCAAAGGTTGGAGCTTCAAACCGCGACCATGTTGAAAGGTTGCATAGTGCCGGTGCTCGGTCATTCAACACCGTGAGAAGGGTAATAATATTTAAATATGTATACACACACACACAAGGTTATTAATTTCATTTTATAACATAACTAATTTACTAATATAAGCTTATTTTATATTTGTAAGGAAATGACAAGGAAAAGCCGTAAGCCTCCAACTAGACTTGAGGTGTGGGATAAATGCCATAAGAAAGTTGGCTCCGATCCAAAAAACCCTCAATACACTACTCCGGGCGCCATGCGCATTGCGGTAATCTCATTTTTTTGTTTTTTTCACCTTTATTATAAGTGTAAAAAAAGTTATTTGTTCTAATAAAACTTAAAAAATGTGTAGGAACGATATGCCGCTATTCTTGATCGTATGCCGGTGGAGATAACTCAAACGGGTGATCGAGATGAGCCTTGGGATTGGTGGATGGAAGCAATGGGGGTTCCCGAAGGTGAAAAACCTAAAAAGAATTATGTTCTCGGGTTCCCCACTCTTCGAGCTAGTGATCTTATTCCCACACTTGCCACTCGCTATAGGGATTCCACCCGAGGTGAAGCCGGCTCATCTTCATCCGCTCCAAGACAACGTGATGTCCTCCCCGACAATGTTTATATCTCGATTGTTAGAAATGTGCTCACGGAGATTCGCGCCAATCCTAATCGATTCGCTCGCCAACTATCCGATGAAGAGATAGCCAACTTTGCACGCACCGCCCTCGAAGCCTCTGATCCATCCGCCGATCCAACTCAAAGACTTCAATGGAATAGTCTCATTGGCAGCGAGATTGTACATATTATCGGAACCTTGATTGATGATGTCCTTCAAAAAACTGAAGCGCGTGTCGAAGCGGTAATAGTTAGATCCCATTTTGTATTTGTGTCCATTTAGAATATAGTATTGGATTTTAATTGAATTATATGTGCATATAGGAAGCGGCGAATCGGGTTGCTTTGGAAGAAAGAGATTATACGGATGTGGACGAGGCCTCGGACGTGGCCTCGGACGTGGAGGTTGGCGATGATGAAGGCAATGGTGGGGATGGCCAAGATGGGAATGGATCCGACGACTCTCCGGTTTCTTTGTCGTCGTAGTTCTTTATGTCTTTTGTTTTATGCATTTTAAATCTGAACTTGTTGGTTGGTTGTAATGATGTTACTTTGTTGGTTGGATGTCCGAAAATATCGGACTTAACATTTTATGGTTTATCCGTTTATCGGATTTGAATTTGGTTTTAATGGTTTATCTTTTATCAATTATGTTTGCGCTTGATTTTGTTGTAGTTAGTGGTATAGGATTTAACGTTATAGTTGATATTGGTATTGGAATTGGAATGGTACAGGGGATACAATGTGTTGGTTGATATTGGTATTGGAATGGTACAGGTAAAACAGCAGAATCTGCAATTTTTTTTAAAAATAAACACAGAAAACCAACCGATTATGCTGCATAACCGACCGTTTTTTACCATTCCATTACCAGAAAACCGACCGTACACACACATAACCGACCACATTCAAAGTGTACAACCGACCATCTCCTTACAGAGTGGTCGGTTATAAGGTGGTCGGTTTTGACACTTAACCAACGAACTGCTATAAAACCGTCCGATTGTGCACATTTGACCACGGTCGGTTATGTGTGTCAGTCAACATTTTACATTTTGATATAACCGACCGCCTACGGTCGGTTTTAGTTTACTGACGTGGTGCCACGTTGTGCCACGTGGTGACACGTGTTGTAAGTGGACCCACATATTAATTTGTGAAAACTCACATAACCGACCACTTCATACGGTCGGTTTTAGCCTTAAACCTGACCATGTTGACATAACCGACCAGGCTTTAACCGACCACTGCATACGGTCGGTTTTAGCCGTAAAACCGACCGTTTAGGGTTATAACCGACCGTATGCAGTGGTCAGTTTTGTCCTGTTTCCTTGTAGTGTAAGTGGATTTTATATCCACTTGGAATGCTTAGAAACCGGCTTAAATTGGTGGAATTGACCTCAAGTATGTGGTAAGTGTGATATGTTCTAGTGTTTTAATGCAGGTGAACTAGTTGGAAGTACCAAGCATGATTTCAGGTCTAAATGGTGGGTTCTAAGTCCTAGGATTGGAGTTGAAGATAGCAAGAAATATGGAAGACCCTTGGAAGCACTTGGAGGACCTTGCAAAACTTTTGGAAGCACTTGGGGCACCTTGGAGGAACTTAGGATTCCGTTTGGAGGCTGTTTGGAGTCCATGGGCAGGACCCTGGCGCGCGGGCGCGCGGCCAGGCGCGCGGGCGCGCGGCCTTGGCAGTCATCAGGCGCGCGGGCGCGGACCAAACGCGCGGGCGCACGCGCGAGGCAGAAACGGAGCGCGCGGGGGCGCAGCTAGCGTGCGGGGGCGCGCACGGGGAGGATTCAAGACGTGCGGGCGCGCGCCTAGGGCGCGGCCGCCTGGCAAAATTCTTGGAAATTTTCCTGATTTCGATTTTTTATTGGAAATATGGAAATATCTTGCTGAAAAAGCCTCCTGGAGTTTATATAAACACAACCCTTCACCAATAATCACGACCTAATTCCCAGCAATACATAGAGAGAGAGCCGAGACACGGAGATTCAAGTTTGACGAAGGATTCCTACGTGCGTGACAAGCAACGGAGTTCTAGATCTACTTTTCTTTTGTATTTTTCTTGGCGATACTCTTGGATGCTTTTGGGATTTGTTTTCTCAACTCTATTACTTTAGTATCCATATTATTCGAATCTTGTTCATTATCATGTTTTCATCAAATCCCACGATGATGAACGGTTCTATTATGAACTAATCATTGTCGTGGGATTCTAACGGATTTATTTATGGATTTTAGTAGTTAATTGTTTTAAAGATGTGTGTGTGATGGCTAATTGATATCCTAGTTTGGTTGTGCTTATTCTTCTTGGATGCGTAGCTAACATCTAAGATTGTTTGTTAATCTCTATTGAATGCGAAAGTGGATATAGAGGTTTGGAACTTGCCATGCTAGCATAGGTTTATGTATGTTTGTCATGCATGATTCGTAGGTGATTTTAACCATCTTACCTGCCCTATGTAATCTGAATGGATAATTTGCTCGTTAAACCGTTATGTTTTCAAATCTTATAGACATATAGGGTCTAAGCATAATTGGTGTCTGCTTAACTTCTATCTATTTTGTGGATGTTTTAGTGGTTTGGTATACGTATACTGAAAGGTAGCGTGTACTGATTTCGTGTTATCCGATTAGTTATCACAACCGTCACATGCATTGATTAAAGACAAAAGACTCTAGATGAAGTACTTAATGAAGTTAGGATCCCATGTTTTATTCTCATATACATAAATCGATTTTAATCCTCTTAGTTAGTTAATTCTTAGTTTAATAATTTGTTCTCTAGTTAATTTTAGATAATCAAACCCAAATTGTTAATTGTCTTAGCAGTGGATAAAAATCATACATTGTTGCATAGGTACATTAATTGAATTGAACACCTCATTAGATCTCTGTGGGAACGAACTTGACTTATTCGTATATTACTTGTGACCGCGTACGCTTGCGTGATTTTGTGCAAACACATACCTTTAAGAGGGGGTTATGTTTTTAAAAAGTATAGATTAGTTTATATTTTAATAACAATAATTAAATAAATTTGGAATTAAGCTAAAAATATTTTTAAAACTAATTAAGTTAATAATTATGTGTGTATCGCGGTATATATGACATACCATACTACTTAGAGGGGGTTTCTGCTTTAAATTCGGAGCTTAATTTTTAATTTAATAATAATTAATATGAAATTAAATCAATTATATTAAGCTAATTAAACCAATAATTATATGTACATTTCAGTATACATGGCATACCGTACCATTAAGAGGAGTGTCTACTTTTAAGTATAGATTTATTAAGTTTATCGGTTACCAACTTACCATTATGCGTATTAAAAAATTTTAGGAGCAAAAAGACATTGTAGGGAAACAATGTAGTATTTTTAATGGAGTTTACTTTTAGTACATAAGGATACTTATGGATTTACCCTTCCCGATATTAATTCAAACATGTTGCTGTTAGATTTCTAGTATGTAACTTGACTATTGTTGTCAATTAATTTAATTTAATAGTAATAATTATATTAATTTTGAATTAAACTAATTACGTATTAAACTAATAATTATATGTGTATATCGTAGTATACATGACATATCATACATTTAAGAAGGAGTTATGCTTTTAAAAAGTATAGAGTAGTTTTTATATTAACAATATTTTTAAAACTAATTAAGCTAATAATTATATGTATATCTACATGACATAACACACCATTAAGGGTTTCTAGTTTTAGTAAACAGATTAATTTTTAATTTAATAATAGTTAATTTGAAATTAAATCATTTATATTAAATTAATTAAATTAATAATTATATGCATACCATTAAGAAGGAGTTTCTACTTTTTAATATAGAGTATAGGTTTATTTATTTTTCAAATAAGAACTAAAAATAAGTTAGAAGCTAGAAATCAATATTCCTAGGGGTACTAGTAGTTCTCTAAAATTCAACAAAACTTGAACATGCAAACATGCATGCATATATTGTCTCCCTTGTAATTAATTAATTACGGTCAATCGGTCATGGATTCTGATGCCGTGAGACATGACATCCTATACCTACTCTTACTTCTTTACTATACTTTCCAAATTATTCATTAAACTTTCATCATAGATAGTTATCGTTATTATCGTTAGAATATAATATAAGATTCGGTTGGAAACTTCCTCCAACATCTTAAGTTTTAAATGAACTTATTACTCAACATGTTAGATCTTTCTCCAACGCTTTAAAATTTTAAATGAGTTTGTTATTCAACAGTTACCATTAATCGACAATTACTTATTTTACTCTTCCTTCTTCTCATCTTTCGACAATATTTCCTTCTTCTCTAGCTACGTCGTTCGTCGACATACTTTCTTTCGAGCCACAATATTCTTAGTCATTTCTTCACTCATAAAGATGATGAAGATGTGGAAATTGCTAATTTATAAGTTGTTTTTAAATTTTTATAAAGAAACTTAGTGAATTTCATAACTGAAATTTGTTATTTGTAAATTGTTATACCCAATTACCATTAATTACACTCATACAATTTATTTATTAGAAAATGGTAATTGATGTAACTGCAAATGGTGATCGGGTTTCACAAATCACCAATCTGTGTTTTATCCATTGCCTATGATTGTACATAAGAAATAAATCAAAATTTTCGAATACACAGTCTATCTATGATATTCTTTTCCTGTGCAGGCGTTGTTTCCCTTGGCCGTTTCTATTAATTAGGTACCCTGAGTGATATATATTCACATTTTCACCTATAAAGATTTCGCCAATCCCACAAAACATAACTGAGGTAACGCTATCTCGATGAGGTACCTCTGTACTCGCAAGATGTCGCTATCAGTAATTTTAACAAGCTCTTTCAAAGTTACACAAATGCATACACACATAATCGGCAAAATACATATTTCAGGAAAGCAAATTACAAGCAAAGCACAAGTCTCAATACAACAGAGGCTGTCAGCATCACGTCATACCGAAAAGACGTTCAACTGTAAACAACATCAAATTTTTCTCTCAACAACAAACTTACTCAAAAAAATTTCCATCTCCAAGTGTGATCGCTCACCACCTTTGAGGGCAAGCAACATCAAAATTTTCTTTCAAAAGAAAACTCTCAACAATTATTTATCTCCAAGTGTGGGTCGCAAACCACACTTGGGGACAACCAAACAAAATTTTCACAAATTTCACTTTCAAGCAAAATTTTTACAAATTTCTTTCTCAATCAAAATTTTCTAAAAAATATTTCTATCTCCAAGTGTGGTCCCTCACCTCACTTGGAGGCAACCAACATCAAAATTTTCTCTCAAAAGCAAACTTTCTCAAAAATTTCTATCTCCTTGTGTGATCCTTCCACTACAAGAATAATTGAATCAGACAAGGCTTTTTGCCCGTTGTCTGATGCCCTAGAAAACCGTTGTCTATTGAGATGCCGTCTGTTACGCAGCTCAGACAACGGACGCGTCCGTTGTCTGATTCCCTACAGACAACGGTTTTGGTCTTAGAAAACGTTGTCTGAAACGCGTGAACAACAACGGTTGTTGTAGAAACCATTGTCTGACAAATAAATCAACAATTGTTTATTAACTAGAAAATGTTGTTATTTTAGTTTTCAGACAAGGCTTTATTTTCCAAAAGAGTGTTGTGTGATCTAAATATTTACGACGGTTTTAGTAGAACAACCCCATTGTCTTAATAGTTTAGCACAATGGTTTCCTTTCTAAAAACTGTTGTCTATTCTTGACTTGCACAATTGTTTTCTTTAAATACCTGTTGTCTGAAAGCTGTTAGGCAATGGTTTAAATACTTGTATTGAAGTAATGTATTTGGACAACGGTTTTTTTTAACAAGAAGTTGTTACCTAGCTTAATAGACAATGGTTTCATAGAAAATTCAACACATTGCCTAGTACAATGCTTGACAACAGTTTTCATTATAGTCCAATTACCTAAAATAACAAGAGACAATGGTTTTATATAACAAAATTAAATAACCAAACTGGCAATATAAAGAAACCAAACTGGCAATATAAAGAAGCCAAACTAAAACCAAAACAAACAGCCATTCCATTCCATCGTGTTCAATAAACCATTACAACCAACACATCCAACCAAGTAAAATTCACGAACTAATTAAGTTAAATATGTTCAACAACATCAGATTTTCGGATGCACATACCCCAAAAGTAGAGACTGAAACCTTCACTTAAGTTAAATAGTTACGCCATTACATGTCCATAGCATATCAGTTAGTCGTTATATATACTGCGCAACTCCCAAAAATACATGTGCATCAGAAAATTTGCGGTGCGTGGTTACTAAATGTGCAAAGAACCTAAGAAGTCTCGTGCTTCATGAAGTACTTCGCCCACTCGATCCTGATTTCATTGAGATCATCGACTCCATAGGATAAGCTGCCCCTCTGTAGCCACTGAAAGATTAAACTATATTATCACCAGATTTCAACATAGAAAAGAAGAACACAAAAGATGACAAAATTAAAAAATTTATACCTTTGAAACAAATTTGAGCTCCTTATCAAGACATATTTCCTTCATATATCGCATGATAAACAGACCACAGTCCTTGGTCCCGGATTGGAGAGGAACACCCTGAAAAATATTTATATAAATATTAACTCATATATGAAGCAACAATTACAGATATCCATAGCCTCAGAAATCTGTATTTACTCGCAAGAAAAAAGGGAAAAAAAAGTAATTAACAAAAAATACTAATCCACTGTCCAATTTGATTAAAACCAGGTCATAACTACAAAGGAAATAAGCACCTGCCTGAAGGTTATATTTATCTTCAAAAATAATTCAGAATATTACCTTAATATGTTATATCCTTCCTGCACAACTGAGGGTCAAGTTTAGAATTTGTAGTTTAAAGTTATAATGTAGTCATACATATACACGTTCTCCTCTTGTGATACAATTCAGCTAATCAGCCTAATCAGCGCTACATGTTCATTTCCCAATATAATGTCCTAGTATAGAGAGCAGTGCCACAAGGCAGAAAGCAATTGAGGACACTAGTAACTAACAATGAAAAGGGTCATCTTAGTAATTAATAATCAGACCGTACATACAAAGGAGGAATATTGAGTTAAATTCAGCTTGTAAATAAACCGTGCTAAACTAATCATGTACAAAAAATTTAAGCACTCCTGCATGATTACAAAAAAATCCTGGAGCTTAAGACATGAACATTACATACCATTGTAGTAAAGATGTCTTTGAATACTACACCATATCTGTTTGCTGGTGTAGAGGTTCATGTCGCGTTTCCCCCTGAAAATGGCATGGTTTGGTTAACAGGAAAATAAAAATAGTGAAGAAAATCAAACAACATTTTTAACAATTAAAATCACAAGAAATAATATAGTGTAACACTAACAGTGTCAGACAACTGGTCTCTTATGCAATACATTGACTGCATCATCGTGTTTAAAGTGTTTTTAGCCAGCTGGAACTTCACATTTGTTTCTTTTGTTTGTGTATGTGCATTACTTTGAAGCTGCGAGAAGTAAAGTAACCATTATTCTGCATACAATACAGAATCAATTTGCTCGTTTATTATTAATCCAAATTATTTGATCTTACCTTCATTGATATCCATATTAATTATGTAATAGTAGTAGATAAAAGTCTTTTCAGCCTACCTTTTAGTTGATAACTGCAAGAGGCTCCATCAGTTCGCCTTCTTGACTCACCATGTCCCATGTCATGGTTTTAAATCTGGGCAAAGTACCCTGTAAAAGAATCATGAATACAGAATATTCGAACTCATGGTATTGGGCCATATAGGCTTAAAAGCAATATTTCCATCATAAAGTAACTTACCCGTTCTTTCTGAATATCTTCCTGCCACTCGCTGTGGAACTTTTGCAAAAGAAGTGTCAATAGCCTCTGCATTTCAGGCGAGGCTTCAGCAGGAAATAACTTGTGAATCTCATCCTTATTGATATTCTCGTAAACACATCGCCTAATCAACATGCGCAAGCAAACTAAAAGCTGGAAACAAAGAAAGTTCAGACACCTCAGTCAAGTGACACTGCAGTCATTCTAACTTTAGGAGGGGGGGGGGGTAAAAACATTTAAGACTGAAAATGCACGACACAACCCAAATTCCGATTCTAACCCAACTCCCACATACAAAGACACAACGCAAAAATGACACAACTCATCAACTCAAATATGACCTCAAATGCCTCATTTATTCAAATCTTGTTCCTCTTAGCTTACCAACATCCATTTTTATTAAAATGACACAATATTTAAATAATTTAGAAATCCCAACACGACCCTTGACCCAAAATCATCACCCCGAAAAACTTATTTCCACCAGAACTAAACAAATGGCCTAAAAATACAAGTTACTACTTACTAAACAACACAAGTAACAGCATGAATTGCACGTAAAACAAAATGCTGTAAAGCAAGCAACGAATCAGACAATGGTTTTGTAAACCGTTGTTAGAATCAGACAAGTGTTTATTCAAACTGTTGTGTGACATCCATTTAAGTAACAAAAAAAAAACACTTGTCTGTTTTTAACAACGGTTTATGAAACACTTGTCTGACCTTTCTTCAGACAACGGTTTTATAATTCCGTTGTGTAAAGCCTCTGCTTTACTCCTTCTAATAGACAATGGTTTTAGAAACTGTTGTGGAAGTTCTTTCAGACAACAGACAGATTTTGCAAAAAAAAAAAACCGTTGTGTGAAAATTTCAAACAATGCTTTTACTGCCGACCGTTGTCTGATAAGTGTTGTCTGTTTCAGTTTTTCTTGTAGTGTTCACCTCACTTGAGGGGCAACCACAAAATTTTCATGGGGGGCAATCACAAAATGTTCACAAAAAGTTTCTATCTCCAAGTGTGGCGCTTACCACACTTGGGGGGCAACCACAAAATTTTCACAAGAAATTTCAATCTCGAAGTGTGGCGCTCACCAGACTTGGAGGGGGGGGGGGGCAACCATAAACTTTTCACGAAATGCTTCTATTTTCACCAACTTTTCTTTTTCTCTACTCCCCCTACCCGCTAAAGCGGCTAAAGCAGCTAGAGGGAGTGGGGGCAATGATATGTACCCACCTTTTCAGCCACAAATATGTCACCATCTCCTCAAGGTACCGTTATCCCGAAAATCATAACATGTTGCCATCTATTTGACATACCGCTATCCCAAAAAACAAAATTACAAGAAAAGTACAAGTCTCAATAAAGCAAAGGCTGTCAGCACCACACCATACCGAAAGGACGCTCAACTATAGCCAAAAAGTACAAACACTCAACTGTAGCATGACATAAAGTATTCACTGCACAAGGTAAAGCCATACCTTACACTGTAGCTACAGTGTGTGCCACCTAGGCTACAGTGTAATGATGGTCACACTATAAATACCACACTCCTACACACAAAAACGAGGCTGAACTCTCACAAACATATTCATACTGACTCTCATACACAGACTTACTCTCTCTCATAAAACACAAACACAAACACAAACACTCTCTCTCTGATATTTACTGCACTTACATTCTCATTTGCTCCGATCACTGATTCTCACGCCAGAGGTGCTTGACGACCACCACCCCCGGGCAAACATGGTTTTGCAGGTTCCCTCCATAGATTGCAACTGCCACCGGAACAGTGCGACGCCCGACAGTACAAGTCATTACCACCACCACAATAGTAAAAGAAGCGGGAGGACAAGTGTAGCACTTATCATTTGGCGCTAGAAGGAGGGGTCCTTTCCCTGAGAAAACCCTCCACCAGAAAAGCATCACATTCCAGCATTTTTAGATCAATGATGATCGTTTAGTCCCGCCAGGTCCGGATTATCCTGCACCAAAGGAGGGCATCAACTCTGTTCATAGATTTCAAATCCCTACAAACTGTGGTCCGGGTTATCCTGCACCATAAGAGGGCATCAACTAGATTCGAAGATTTCAAGTACCTACAAACTGTGGTCCGGGTTATCCTGCACCATAGGAGGGCATCAACTATGTTCGAGGATTTCAAGTCCCTACAAATTGTGGTCCGGTTTATACTGCACCATAGGAGGGCATCAAATATGTTCAAAGATTTCAAATCCCTACAAACTGTGGTCCGGGTTATCCTGCACCATATGAGGGCATCAACTATATTCGAAGATTTCAAGTCCCTACAAACTGTGGTCCGGGTTATCCTGCACCATGGGAGGGCATCAACTATGTTCGAAGATTTCAAGTTCCTACAAATTGTGGTCCAGGTTATCCTGCACCATAGGTAGGCATCAACTATATTCGAAGATTTCAAGTCCCTACAAACCGTGGTCCGGGTTATCCTGCACCATAGGAGGGCGTCAACTCAGTTCGAAGATTTTAAGTCCCTAAAAACTGTGGTCTGGGTTATCCTGCACCATAGGAGGACATCGACTGTCCATCAGAAGACAACCAGTATCTAAATTGTTCCAACATCAAGCGGACAACTATCAACTTCTCGGGCCTTATCAATAAACTACAAAAAGAGCAAGCGAAAAATCTCAACCGAGCAAGCGACAAAAGCAATAAATTTCAAGGGAGCAAGTAACAAAAGAAACAAACTGCAAAAGAGCAAGCGATAAAAGTAATAGATTTTCAAAGAGCTATAAGCAACAAAGGCAATAAATTTTTAAAGAGCAAGCGACACAACCAATAACTTTTAAAGGAAGAAGCACATGCACACCCCTCAAAGCAAAGCAACATGCAAACCTCTTAGAGGAAACTAACATGCACATCTCTCAAAGCAAAGCGACATACACATCTCTCACATCAAAAAAACAAGCAAATCTCTCAAAGCAAAGCAACACGCAAAATAAAGCAAAGTCAAATCGAGGGGTGTCGCTCACCTCTCAACACAACAACATGCAAAATAAAACAAAGTCAAATAGAGGGGTGTCGCTCACCTCAAAACACATCTCAACAACACATGCAAAATAAAGCAAAGTCAAATAGATGGGTGTCGCTCACCTCTCAGTGCATCTCAACACAGCATGCAAAATAAAACAAAGTCAAATCGAGGGGTGTCGCTCACCTCTCAGCACATTTCAACACAACATGAAAAATAAAGCAAAGTCAAATCGAGGGGTTTCGCTCACCTCTTAGCACAACAACATGGAAAATAAATCAAAGTCAAATAGAGGGGTGTCGCTCACCTCTCAGCACATCTCAATACAACATGCCAAATAAAGCAAAGTCAAATAGAGGGGTGTCGCTCACCTCTTAGCACATCTCAACACAATATGCAAAATAAAGCAAAGTCAAATAAAAGGGTGTCGCTCACCTCTCAGCATAGCAACATGCAAAATAAAGAAAATTAAAATAGAGGGGTGTCGCCCACCCCTCAACACAACAACATGTAAAATAAAGCAAAGTCAAATAGGGGGGTGTCGCTCACCTCTCAGCACAACAACATGCAAAATAAATCAAAGTCAAATAGAGGGGTGTCGCCCACCTCTCAGCACAGCAACACACAAAATAAAACAAAGTCAAATAGAGAGGTGTCGCTCACCTCTCTGCACAGCAAAATGCAAAATAAAGCAAAGTCATATAGAGGGGTCGCCCACCCCTCTGCACAACAACATGCAAAATAAAGCAAAGTTAAATAGAGGGGTGTCGCTGACCTCTCAGCACATCAACATGGAAAATAAAGAAAAGTCAAATAGAGAGGTGTCGCTCACCTTTCAAAGCAAAACAACATGCAAATCTCGCAAAGCAAAGTAACAAGCAAATCTCTCAAAGCAAAGAAACACACAAATTTTTCAAAGCAAAGAAATATTCAACAATATCTCAGTTTAAAGCAATAGACAACTATCTTAAAGGAAATCATCAGACAAAGATCTCAAAGAAAAACAACTTGCAAGTTTCTCAAAGTAAAGCAACATGCAACTATCTCTAAAAGTGAAGTAACATGCGACAAATTTGTCAAATCAACAAACAACTAAGTAAGGCGAACATCTCAAAGTGACAAAGCATATATGAACGAAATAACACACAGCTCAATATATCAAAACAAATATCAGCATAGTGAAGCACATCTCAAAGTAGCAATGCATATAACTGCATAGCAGCACACAAGGAAATAGAGCGATTTACAAAGCAACACAACATGTCAGCCTATCAACATAGCAACGCCCAACTCAACATATCAAATCAGACATCAACATAGCGAGCAACACCCAGCAAATCAAAAATCAACATTGCGAGCGGCACCCAGCAAATCAAATATCAACAAAGTGAGCGACATCTTGAAGCAATAAAGAAAACATCAATAGAGGCAACAAAGCAAACATCAATGGACATTTTAAAGCAACAAAGCCAATATCAATAGACATCTTACAGAAACAAAGCAAATATCAACAGAACGACATCTTGAAGCAACAAAACAAATATCAACAAAGTGACATCTTAAAGCAACAAAGTGAGCGACATCTTAAAGCAACAACGCGAGCGACATCTTAAAGCAACAACGCGAGCGACATCTTAAACCAACAAAGTGAGAGACATCTGAAAGAAACAAAGCAAATATCAACAAAGCGGGCAACATCTTGAAGCAACAAAGTAAACATCAACAGAGGCAACAAAACAAACATCAACAGACATTTTAAAGCAACAAAGCCAATATCAACAGACATCTTAAAGAAACAAAGCAAATATCAACAGAACGACATCTTGAAGCAACAAAGCAAATATCAACAAAGAGACATCTTAAAGCAACAAAGTGATCGACATCTTAAAGCAACAAAGCGAGAGACATTTTAAAGCAACAAAACAAATATCAACAAAACGACATCTTAAAGCAACAGAGTGAGCGACAAGGCAAATATCAACAAAGCGACATCTTAAAGCAATAAAGCGAATGGCATCTTAAAGCGACAAAGCAAATATCAACATACATCGTACAACAACAAAGCCAATATTAACAGTGCAACATCTCAAAGCAGCAGAGCAAAAATCAACATAGCGACAAGAACCTCAAAGCGGAAAAGCAAAAATCAACATAGAGACAAGAACCTCAAAGCAACAAAGAAAATGTCAACATAGAGACAAACAACTCAACAAATCAAATCAGACATCAACATAGCGGCACACGGCTCCACTTATTAAAGAACATCCCAACATAGCGGCACCCAAATCAACTTATTAAAGGACATCCCAACACAGTAGCGCATACATCAACATATCAACATGGTGTCTGACATCTCAAAATATGATATACTGCATCAAGACAACGCCTCAGCATATCAAAGAACATATCAACACAGCAAATCAAAGCCCAATATCTCAAAAGTACACATCAACATGGTTACATAAAGCTGAACGTATCAAAAACACATATCAACATTGCAGCATGTCAAAACACATGTCAACATATAAGTAAACAACTCAACTCGTCAAAGCAAATATCAACATGTTGATAAACATATCAAAGCGGCAAATCATATCAACTTAGTGAAAAACATCTCAAAGGAGCAAAGCTAATGTCAACATAAAGACAAATATCTAAACTAACAAAGCAAATATCAACATAGCGACAAAGGATCTCAAAGCAGCAAAACAAATATCCACATAGCGGCAAAACAAGCATCAACATAGCAGCAAACATCTCAACCTATCATAACACAATGGTCATAGTACCACACAACCCAACTTATTACATATCGACAAAGAGGCGTACATCTCAATCTATCAAAGTACATATCAACATGGAGACACACATCTCAATATATCAAATTACGCAACAACATATAACGAAGTATATCTTAAAAAGGCAGAGCGTATAGCCATATAGTGAACCACAAAGCAAGATAGCGGTTCAGAATTCAACATAATTTCCAACATGCCAAAGACTACATCCATGATGTTAGCGTACATCAATCTAGTATTCCTATCTCAAAAGCATCAAGTACATCAAAAAAATTTCTCAAAAGCAAATTTTCTCAAAAAAATTCTATCTTCGAGTATGGTCGCTCACCATACTTGGGGGGCAACCAACATCAAATTTTTCTCTCAAAAACAAACTTTCTCAAAAACAATTTATCTCCAAGTGTGGTCGCTCACCTCACTTGGGGGCAACCAACATCAAAATTTTCTCTCAAAAGCAAATTTTCTCAAAAAAAAATTCTATCTTTAAGTGCGGTCGCTCACCACACTGGGGGAGAAAGAAACATTAAATATTTTTCTCAAAAGCAAACTTTCTCACAAAAAATTCTATCTCCAAGTGTGTTAGCTCACCACACTTGGGGGCAACCAACCAATTTTTTTCTCTACTCCCCCTACCCGCTAAAGAGGCTAGAGGGAGTGGGGGGCAATAATATATACCCACATTTTCAGCTGCAAAGATGTCGCCATCTCCATAAGACACAACTGAGGTAACGCTATCTCGAGGTACCGCTATCCTTGCAAGATGTCGCTACCAGTAATTCTAACAAGCTCTTTCAAAGTTATACAAATGCATACACACATACTCGGTGAAATACATATTTCAAGAAAGTAAATTACAAGCATAACACAAGTTTCAATAAAGCATATGGTGTCAACATCATGCCATACCGAAAATACGTTCCACTGTAGACAAGAAGTACAACCACTCAACTGTAGCATGATATAACGTATGGACATGATATCACTGTACAAGGTAAAGTCATACCTTATACTGTAGCTACAATGTGCACCACCTAGACTACAGTGTAATGATGGCCACACTATAAATACAACACTTCCACACACAAACAAAGGAATGAACTCTCACAAATGGGAGGAAGTCTCACAATCATATATTCAATACTCACTCTCATACACAGATTCACTCTCTCTCACAAAACACAAACACATAAACACTCTCTCTGATATTTACTGCATTTACATTCTGCTTTACTTCGATCACTGATTATCACGCCGGAGGTGCTTGACGGCCACCACCCTTGAGCAAGCATTGTTTTGCAGGTTTCCCTCCACAGGTTGCAACCGCCACCAGAACAGTGTAACGCCCGACATCACAAGTTATTACCACCACCAGAACAGTAAAATAAGCTGGAGAACAAGTGCATCACTTATCACTGAGCTTTCTCTGTTAGTTCAGTGCATTAGAGCACCTCCAATGCAAACGCCCATTTCCCACATTCTTTGGACCCCATTGCATGCCACCTCACATCAAAGTGGGCAAATAAAAAAAGTGGCCACCTTCATACAATGCTAAGCCCACTTTACACACTTTGTAAGACCCATTTTATTCTTAGAGAAAAAAGATCCTGAGGTTACCTCAGGAAGATTACCTGAGATAAACTTATTTTCAAGTACAAAAAAGTGATGGCAATTTTGTAAATATGTTAATCTTTCTGAAATTACAATAATACCGGCCTGTATTTGTATGGAAAATTTTTAATTGCCTCAGGTAACTCCCTGAGGTAACCTCAGGAACATGATACTCTTATTCTTATTATATCATATATGTAATAAAATAATATTATATAATTTAATTTTAGTTTAATAAAATAATGTTAAAATTGTAACAATCAAATTGAAGTGATTAAAAATTTTAAAATATTAATAAATTAAAACCCATATTCCATAATTAAAATGCATTATATTATTTGAAAAATTCAGATAAAAGAGATTACATTAAAAGTATGAGCAAGAAAGTATTACAATTAAAACAACAAAATGTACTAGTGAACCATGTAAGCCAAATAAAAAGATAATAAAAAAAAACAAAAAGCTGCAACCGACCATGGCCACCAAAGAGGTCACGCCCACTTTTTTTAACATTGCTCCAATGCAATATTAGAGAAAAAAGAGTAGCCCAAGTCATTTCACGTGGACCAAGGATGAAATGGGCACCGCATTGGCCCTTTCCTTTTTTAAGAAAAAGAAGGTCATTGGAGGGGCTCTTAGGCCTGATTTTTAATTTTCAATGAGGGTAGATCCTTCAAGTTCATCTGCAACTTTATCAGCTTCTCCTCCGTTAGATAATATCTCAGAAATTGAATTCTAGTATTATTTTTCTTCCCCTTTTATTTGTGAATTCAACTCCTTCAGGAATTTGAGAGTGTGAACCAATCTGCGAAACAAAAAAGCAGTAACAAGCAAAAGTACTCGTGCTCGTGTATTTAAGTAACCGGACAGTTGAATACTACATAAACTGAAAATAGGCAAATAAAGGAGAGAATATATAAACTTGAGTCACTTGAGTCCAGTTACTGTCTCTTGAAGCGTATTCGCGGCTCACCGTATGTGCAACCCAATAGCTATCCAGGATTAAAGTTTACATATACACTCTCATTTATTTTCTATTTGAAGATTCATTCTTAGTTTCCGGATGTGATTTTGTTATGTTTTTGACTCGTGTCTAATGGAAGATAAATATAAATGAGTTACGAAATTCTATCAAATTAGTTCAAGTTTAGGAGTGTAAAAATGAAGGGAACTGATTCTCTTAAACGTTAATTAGTTACAACCACCTTAAGGTATACATATAAAAAATTGGCATGCATGCGCTATTGTGTACATATACAATTGTTCTATTGTTATTTGCAGGTGACTTGCCCCTCTGATACACTCTCATACAGTCGTTTAGCAATGATCAGGTTTATTGCAAGATTTCTGTAGGGCAGTATCTTATCTTTGTAGAGGTTAAGTCTTTCCAGATTGCAGCTGTTTTTGCAGGGAATAACAATCAAAGATAGCAGCCCAAAAAAGAGCTCTTATTTAACAATATAAATATAAGTCTTCAACATCATATTTATTAAGTATATTGGAGGTGGCAACTCCTCTTAGGCGTTGTGTGCATAGTGTGCAGTACAAATTTCACATAACAGCAATCAAGAAATCTGAAATTGCTAACTACACCTTGTGTAAAATCAAACTAGCACCATATTCAGGTTGAAGAGTAATTTTGTTGACAGGTGCATGCTTATAGGATGGTGAAAGCTCAAAGGAGAACATTTTCAACATCATGGCCAAGGCTAGTTTTGCTTCCAACATTGCAAAATTCTGCCCAATGCAGATCCTTGGCCCCCCACCAAACGGAAAAAATGCAGCCATCTGATTATTTGTTGCCTTTGATACACCTTCTGAGAATCTTTCAGGATTGAACTCCTTCGCATCAGCACCCCAAATCTCATGATCATGATGAATTAGATGTATGGGCAACGCAATTTGCATTCCCGGTAGTAAGGTTATATCTGCCAATGTAATTTCCTCAGTTATCTGTCGAAATATGACAGATACTGGTGGATATAATCTCAGAACCTCATACAAAATCATAGTCACCTGTAGTGAACAGAAAAGAAAACGAATAGAATTGTTATGCCACAGAGTCTTTTAAATGCCAATTCTACCTTTCCACCTCAACTTGTATCAAAAATAAAGTACTTACAGTCTTCAGATGATTAAGGTGACCTATATCCGGTTTGTCATCCCCAATTACTTGAAATACTTCATGTCTAGCTCGATCTTGCCAATCCGGATAAATACTTAACAAGACCAACGTCCACACAAGCAAAACTGAGGTGGTCTCCTGGCCAGCAAAATAGAACGTCTTGCATTCTTCAATTACATCGTCAATGCTCATTCCAACATTTTTGTTTCCCTGTCCGACTTCTTTAGAGTTGGCTTCCAACAATATTCCTAATAAGTCACCAGTGCAATCTTCTCCAGCTTTCATGGCTTTCATCTTTTTATCAATAATAGCTCTTAGTAAAAATCGCACTTCTTTGTCTATGACCCTCATCCTCTGGTTCCTCTTAGTTGGCAAAAACCTGAAAAAAAATGCTGACTTCTTCTGTTTCCTTTGTGTACATTTTTCTATAGATTTCACATGATCAAATTTTACCATATCATTGTATAAGTATAATGCAAGACTTTACCTTAATCCCGGCAGGTAAACTGATTCCCGAGCCTTAAATGCGTAGTCAGCTTGTTCCACTTGTAATTCAAACACCTTTTTGCCGTCTTGGTAGCTACTGCCAAATGCAGTACGTGAAATGACATCACTTGTTAATGTGAGAAGGGAAGGCCAAACATCTAATTCACATGAATTTCTTTCTTCCCCTATCATTTCCATCCATTTTACTGTCATCTCATGGCAACACAAATGAAATGCTGGTAGCATGCCCTGCAACCACAAAAATATTATACCAGGTAAAGTACTAGAGCAGGGAATGGATTAATACTTACTTCGCGCTACTGGTTAATTAAATCATTAATTACCTTCAACTTTTCGGTGTGGAAAGCAGGATTGAGAAGTCTTCTGTGTGTAGTCCACTTACTTCCGTCGATTGATGGGAGGCCATCAATGAATATTTTAACTATTGGATGTGGCTTTGGCTTTGGATATTTAAAATTGTTAGTTAGAACTTCTTTTACCATTTCCGGATTCATAATAACTACCCTTGCTGTAGGTCCTGCCCAGAAAAATGTTCTTTTACCTGCAAAATATAGTGGCCTCAAAACACAATATGCAATCAAACCACCAACTAACTCCTCCGTGTTAACATATATAATAACTCTTCGCGGCGGCGAAATAATTTTTTTAAAAAACTTTATCAATTAAATTACGAAAATTACTCGGTTCTCGCTAATAAGCTGTCCTCCCGTGAAACACGTTTTCCTTTTTAACATCAAAATCTCAAATTTAATATATTGAATATATACTTGTCTTATATATTAATTTTTATGTTATCATACTCCTTTCTAATGAGTCACTCATTCGTTGAAAAAACACCTATATAACTTCACATATTCTACTTCAAATATAGAACTTTTAATTATGTATTAGAAACGCTTATTCTACTTCCAATAGAACTTTTAATTGCAAGTACTTCTTTTATATTCGAATTCTTCTCCTCTAAAAATTAAAACACCTATTCTAATTCAAATAAAACTTTGCAAGTATTTCTTTTATATTTGAACTCTTCTCCTCTATAAATTCAAACACATATTTTATTTCAAATAAAACTTTCAATTATATGTCTTCGCTATAAATTCGAACTCTTCTCCTCAATAAATTCGAACACATATTCTACTTCTAATATGTTAAATGATATTTTTTGATTTATTAGTACCTAAAATTCAAAAATTCTAGAAAATTAGAAAAATAGATTGAGACAATCTTAGGTGCGCCACCTAACCTCCCGCGTATTCTCCTTTTTATATATATATATATATATATATATATATATATATATATAGGCTTTTGTTCAACTAGAAACTAAAATTAAAATAGAAACTAAAAACTAATCTAAGCCCTTAGATTAATCTAATCTAATGGCCCTCTATTGCACCACACACAGTTAAAATACACAATCACATACACAATCCCACCTAATACCCTTCATTTTTAATTTGATTTTTCCCGTGAATCGATAAACTTTTTTTGAAATCCAACTTCACTATATTTTTCTCCATCTTTCAACGATCAATATGCATATCATATGTGTTATATTACGGAGTACTAAAATTTTAGTGATTTCTGTAATAATAAATAGTGATTTCAGCATAGATCTAGCGATTTATTTTTATATACGTATAAATTTAGTGATTTTGCAGTACAAAATTTGTAATTTACGTATAGGTCTGGAGAAAAAATCACTACATTTACGCAGAAATCACTATTTATTCTTACATGAATCACCAACATTTTAGTGATTCTCGCAAGTATAAATAGTGATTTATCGTCGAAATATATCAAATATGGTATGCAAACTAATTGTTGCGAGATGAAAAAAAATACAGTGAAGACAGATTTCAAAAAAAGATCACCAATTAACGGGAAAAATATAATTACGAATGGAGGGGATTAGGTGGGGTTGTATGTGAGAGGGTGTATTTAACTGTGTGTGATGCAGTTTCTAGTTTTTAATTAGTACAAGTTTCTAGTTGAATAGGACCCTATATATATATATATATTGATACTAGCCAATAATCCACTACTTTAACATTAATTTTGAAATATATTTTTAAAATTTTTGAGATTTTAGTATTTCCGAAAATGCTACCTTTTTAAAAAATATTAAAAATACTACTTCAATACTTCAAATATAAAAAAAGGCTTATAAATTTTATAAAATTTTATTAACTTAGTAAGCATGTAACTGTCCAATTTATCAATATATTTGTTGTAATAATATAAATTTAAATAAAAACGTTTTTTTAAAAAAAGGTCATGTTTTTGAATTCTAATTAAAGTATAACTGAAAGAGTTTGTAGTTATGTAATACATGTGATTTTTGATTGAATTATATGAATTTTTAATTATGTTAAATATTTTATTAATTGTATTTGTTAAAAAAATAAGTAGGTATGTTAAAATACGTAAAATATTTTAAATAATTAAACACATTAAGTAAGGTTTTGCCCGTGATATTTTTGGAAAATAGAGGTTTTTAGAAAGAAAACAAAGATAACGTGTTTTAGTTGAAAAGTTAATTACCCGTGATATTTTTGCAAAAGGGAGAGATTTTTTTAGAAAAAATAGAAAAACACATGATGCACGGATTGTGTTTAATTGTTATTATTTTATTATTTAATAGTATAGATAGCTTAAAACCCATGTGATGCACGGATTGTGTTTAATTGTTATTATTTTATTATTTATATTTTAATACTTTTATTAATTGTATTTGTTAAGAAAAATAGGCATGTTCAAATAGGTGAACTTTTTAAAATAATTAAAAATATTGACATAAGTTTTAAAATAAATAACTAAAGTGTTGTTCATGATATTTTTGGAAAAAGAGAGATTTTAGTAAGGAATACAAAAGGTGACATGTACTAGTTGAAAATGGTGATTGTCCGTGATTTGTTTTGAAAAGGGAGGGAATTTTGTTAGAAAAAATAGAAAAAGTAATGTATTTTAGTTGAAAAAGGTAATTGGTTATAAATAGATATTATTATTATTATTATTATTATTATTATTATTATTATTATTATTATTATTATTATTGACGTTTTAATATTTTATTAAATATATTTGTTAAAAAAATAAGTAGGTTTGTTAAACTTTTTTAAATAATTAAAAATATTCAAATAAATTTTAAAATAAATAAGTAACGGTTTGCCTGTGATATTTTTGAAAAATGAGTGGTTTTATTAAAAAAAATAGAAAAAGTAATATATTTTAATTGAAAAAGGTAATTCCTGTAATTAAAAGTAATAAAATAAATAAGTAAAGGTTTACCCTTGACATTTTTAGAAAAATGAGGTGTTTTAGCAAGGAAAAATTGAAAAATTGAAAAAATAACATGTTTTAGTTGAATAAGATAATTACCCATAATTAAAATTATTAAAATATGTTTTAAAATAAATAAGTAAGGGTTGCTTGTGATATTTTTGGAAAATTAGGGGTTTTAGTAAGAAAAAAATAGGAAAGATATAAAAAGGTAATTACCCGTGATATTTTTGCAAAAGTAGGAAATTACTAAAACCTTACTTTTAGAAAATTAGTTGTTTAAGTTAGAAAATATAAAAAAGGTAATGTGTTTTAGCCAGAAAGAATAACTGGTTATTTATTAATATTTATATATAACAATATTATCATTGTATATTTTATTTGCATGTATTATATTTAGAAGATACATTAAGTTATTTTAGTTAGAAAATATAAAACACATAATGTGTTTTAGCTGAAAAAGGTAATCGGTTATAAATATCTAATAATGTCACCATTTTATATATATGTTGCCCGTTTTATTTTTAGAAGATTAGTTGTTTTAGTTTTAAAAAAAATATAAAATAGGTAATGTACTGAAAAAAGTAATTGGTTATAGATATGCCCGTGAATCGGCTCAAATACCGACCTATCGACCTAATAAATATATATATATATATATATATGATGTTATTCTAAGTATTTATTTGTATTTTGATAATAAAAATTCTAATTAATATGTTGTTGACGGGAATAGAACCTTGAATTTCTGAACGTAACTTAGAAAAATATATAATATAAATGTTTAATAATAATATGTAGTTGACGGGATTCGAACCTTGAACCTGTGAGAGTATTTTAAATATTAATAAAGGAATATTTTTTTGACATTACATCCAACAGTTCTACTTTATCTATCTTTAAATCTAACGGTTGTTAATTAGAGTACCAAACCATCAACCAACCAAATAGAGGCTAGTTTGCTTATAATATTATAGTATAGATAAATAGTATAGATATTGCTAGTTATTGGAAAGTTCCATAATTATAGTAGTTTCTTTGATAAAATAATTTTCTTTATTACTATTTAATCGTTGGCTATATAAACCTCTTTTCTATGGCCAACAACTAAACAACAATAAAGAAAATTATCTTAACAAAGAAACTATTATAATAGCGAAAATATTTAATAATAGTACTATTATATATGTTAACATCAATGGAACAGAGAATCCAAATCTGCGTTCACCACAACACAAGAAAAAAAAGAGTTATTGTTGTCATCCAATTGTAAACAGAAACAAAAGTGCAATCCAAGTGTATCCGAACCAAAACAAGAACCATCAATGTCGTCCAATAACCAATTGAAACAACTCCAATATCCAAACCAATAAACAAGAAAGTAAAATCCAAACGAATTACAACCATCAATAATTAACACCAAAACCAAACTAAAACTGAATCCAAATCCATAATCAAATCCAAACTATATCCAAATCTAACAAGCAATAAACCATTCAATAATTCTAAACCAACAAAGTGGAAAGAAGTAATACAGATTTGTCAGGGCTACTCCCATCATAGCGCATAAGAAATAAAGTGAAAAGAAAGAATACACATGTGCCTAGGGCTACTCCTATCAAAGCGCACAAGAAATAAAAAGGCCAAGGCAAGAGAAGGGAAAAAAACAATTTAACCAATGAGCCAATATCATCAAAGAGAGAGAAACAGAGAGAGTGTATGATAGTCACAACCAAAACAAAATGAAACTAGTAGAAAAAACCCAACCAACATTAATTTTTACCCAAGCAAAATCCAACCAATACGAAGAAAAAAACACGAGGAAAATAACAATCTTACTAAAAGTCAATCCCATTAAAGGACAACTAAAAACGAAACGAAACTCTAATTGAAACAATCGCAGGGAAGGCCAACTCTATAATCAAAACAAGAAGAGAAAAAAAATAGCGAATTTGAAAAAGACAACGAGAAAAAAACTCTAAACACATGTTTTTTTTCTTCGTATTAGTTGAATTTTTCATGGGTAAAAATTGATTTTGTTTGGTTTTTTTTACTGGTTTCATTTTGTTTTGGAGTGGACTCCCATACACAGTGTATGTTTATCTCCCTTTGATGATATTGGCTCGTTGGTAAAAAAAAAAAAAAAAAATCTTTCCCTTATCTTTTCTTGCCTTTTTTCTTTCTCGTGCGCTGTGATGGTGGTAGCCCTGGGCACTTTCCTCTGACATCTTAGGATTTTTGAGCGAATTGTGAGTTAAAATGATTTCAGATCATGTTGGGGTCTGACACTTTAAGGTTTTAGAGCGACTGATTGCTTAACACTCTAAATAATTTGATTATAAACCTTCGAAGATTTTATACACCACTTACGAACAAATATTAACATCCACAAATTATATCATCTTAACTGAATTAAGTAGTTACGTACCATAGTCTCGGACGAGTTTGCTGAGAAAGGGGGTGGTACGAGAAGGTACATCATGGGAGATGGGAATGGGGTTTGATCTTGTTGCCATTAACATGGAAATGTGTTCTTTGGTATCTCCATACAAAAGGCGATAAAAGTTTCCATGAAAGCCTTGTTTTTTCAGGTGTTTCTCAAGCTTTTTAGGCCTCAACCAAACCCAGTTGAAAACTCTCCATATCACCGTTGTAGCCGCAACCACTATTATTGCTAGAGATACATCCAATGCGGTGGATGCCATTGTTGTTGTACTTTCTCACACTTGACGCTTTTTATATATCTAATGACTTGGGACACATTTTAACTTTTAAGTGATTGCATGACATTTTTGTAAAGGATATTATTTGTAGAATAGGGAATCTTAGATACATCACATAATTAACATTTCATGAGATAATGAATGAATGTGTTTTGATACTTACAATCTTTTGATATGCACAATTTTTTTAGATAAAATTTTGATATGCACAATCTTTAATAATATCAAGTCATTTTATATGGTATCTTGGGAAAGTTACTTGAGATACATCTTGGATTCTTTTTTCTCTTATTTGTATATATTAAATTTCAAAAATTCTAGTATATTTGATTTAGATTTTAACTAATTTATTGAAATTGGATATTATTTAATCACGATTTTAGAAAAGTTCTTTAAAATCTTGGATATTAAATCAATATTTTAAATTATCTTTGAAAATTTGGCGATACTCAGTTAAATTTCATATAATTTTTTAAAATCTAGTGATATTCAAAATCTTATAGATTTTTTTTAATTTAATAAAATTGGATTTGGTGTTTTTTTACTTTTAATTTAAAATCAAGTCAAATCTACGAGATTTTGAATGATTTGTTAGAAATTCTATTTCAATCATCAAAATTCTACGAGATTTTACATCAACTCTGCCGCATCTGCACATAAATATAATAAAAATAATCTTTAAGAAATTATGAATCAACATATATTTTGAGCAAATAAACTACATATGAAATTACATTTATACCCATATATATTATAGAATTACATGAAGATACCACTACTCTCTTAATCGAAGGAGAAAAAATTAATTTATGTTTTTGTGGTGAATTGAACCACCAACCTCCTTCAATAAATTCATACTTGTAACTGTTGAGCTACATAAATTTGTCATAATTTGTTAAAAATCCTATTACTCAACCCTACTTTTCCATTTATCATGTATTTACCATTATTTTTAAGTAAAAGTAATGGTGATTTATAAAATTTACAAAACTTTGTATTTTCATTTCTTAATATCATACATAATTTTGCATACTACAAATTTTATCACTTTTTAATATTAAATTATATAACAATATCATGTCATGTGTGATGTACATTTGCCGCTTTTTCAATTAAATAAATATTTTCTATGTATATTGTTGAGTATGCGTTTCACTAGAAAATAATATAGGGGGGTGAATATATTATCAGTTAATTCTTTAATTATCTTTGTTTTGAATTTTTAAATCTTGTAGCTTAAATATGTATGCCGTAAACAGAATATTGCGGAATAAAAATAACACACAAATTTACTTTAAAACTAAGAATGTATCAGATTAAAAGATGATACAAACTGTGAACTCAAGAATGAATTCTCAACTTCGTTTTTCTCAGTGAGATACATCTTGAACTGTTAGAAGCACCTGAGTTCTCGAATAAGTCTATTTGAGATATCGAATGCCACTTCTTGAATGAGCCTTTTTTACTTCTGGAATCCTTGAGATATCGAGTAAGTGTTTTGACTTATGGAATCTCTGACATATCGAATATAGTATTTTACTTCTCGATCCCTTGATATCTCGAATGGTACACTTCACTTCTAGAAACCTTGAGAACTCGAACAAGTAAGGTATTCTTGACTTCTCGAGTAGAGCAATTTACTTCTCAAATCCTTGACATGTCGAACACTGTACTTTACTTCTAGAACAGTGTAAAATATTTCTCATTTCCTTGATATCTCGAACTCTTGACTTCTCGACCAATTCAACCATACTTCTCAAATTTGTACTTAGTGAATTTATCAACTTTCAAACAACTGTTTATTCTGTTGGGTATAATTCACTAACTACACAGCAACAATAGGGCAGTTATATATATTTATATTAACAAGAACAGGCAAATACACCAAGTAACAAAACAAACACGACGGTCGAAACAATACAATAATTAGAGACTGTAAATAACAAGATAAGAAAGAACACTTATCTCTCTGTAGCTTTTAACAAATACTGAAAGATAATGAACAGCAAAGTCGCCAAGCCTTTCGAGAAGTCTTGACTGTTCTTGAAGAGATTATTGCCCCCACTTACGCTGTGTTGGGTTGCAGCAATATCACTTCCAGGATAAAACAACACAGATCAATCCACTCACAGTAATATGAATGATCAACAGCGACCAACACCTCAGTTTGCCCAAGAACTATGTAATTAATCTGTATGTGTTGAGAGAAAACAGAGAAGATGATAGTTGCTAGGGTATATCCTCTTCTGTCAAACGTTTTATATTGTATATATAAATATAATACAAAATAAAACGTAACAGACCAAATATTGTAACTGAAGATATGACATTTAATACTAAATGTTCTGATTTAATTACCATAACAGTTGTCATCAGTATTTAATATAAATTACAGCTCAGTCAGGATTTCCTGGTCCATCAGGATTTGATCATCATCAGTACTGAAGTCAAGCCATCAGGACTTGCTGTCCATCAGGAGTGGCATCAGTACTTGACTGACCATCAGGATTTCGTCAGGACTGGACCGACCATCAGGATCCAAGTATTGACCCAGGCCATCAGGATCAGTAGTCATCAGGATTTAACTCCAAATTCAGGATTTCATCCAAGAACTGGTCCATCAGGATTTAATATAATTCCTGACCTAGTTCGTTGAGCTGTTACAAATAAATACTGATACTGTTAAATTAAATCAATAAATAATATTAAATAAACAGGTAATAAAATTCCTCGCCCAGGTCGCCTCGTGTACGCGAGACGCCGAGACATTCGTCCAAATCGCCCTTCGACCTGAGTCATGTCGTGTCATGGTGAGGCGAGGCGGGCGGCGGCGGCGTGTGTGTGTGTGCGCGCGCGTGAGGCACACAATAAGACCATGCACACCCACATGCCTTAGTAGTTGTACACTACTCTTGCACATGGTTCTATATAAATCCACCAACGTCTCATTACCATTTCTATGTGGGATATAAGTTATTTCAACTTAAACAACCCACATAACCCATTTCAAGCAACCTATTTCAACTCAATTTATTTATGGATTCCACTAAGAAAATGTCTTAGATCCAAACATGAAAGTTTAAGTCCTTATAACAAGGAACAACTTCCAATTGTTAGTTTCCGGAAATTCCATCAAGAACATATATAAAATATGCCTCAAACTTTCCATTTTCTAACATATTCTGCAGCCTCTGTCTTCATCTTGAGGCATGATTCAGAAATCTTCTTTCAAGAACAAATACATGACTGAACTTCTGTACATTACAGATTGTTTGTTTTTCTAAGACTAAGTATAATTTCTTTAACAGAAAAACTACAAAAAAGGGTTCCCCAGTTAAGGGTCATGTAAGTAATACACAGTATTACTATAACAAAGTAGGCTTGTTATTTGTAAGAGTAGATATGCCTCTATGACCAACAATGATGTTAACTTTAATATGTAAAATATTCTTAAATGACAATGTATTTTTTCTTGTACATCAATTGAATTAACCAGATATTTAATACATGAAATATAATATCAAATTTGATATAACATAAACAACATATTGTAAGTAGAGATGCACAAAAATTCCACCGAGTCGGACCTTGATCGGGCCTAAAAAAATTAGGGCTTTTTGATCAAAACCCGGCTCGTGTTTTGACTTTGACTTTGGCCAGCCTGGTCGTACTTTCGAGAAATATTTAGGTCTTTTATACTCTAGAGACGGGTCGCGTCTGGCATTTATTCATCTCGAACGAGGCCATGACGGACTTTTATTCGGGCTCGAATCGCAACTGGCGATTTTTTTTGAATTCGATAATTTTTGTATATTATCATTAATATAAATTAAATATCAAAAAATTATATCTTATAAAATTTATGGTCTACCAACATGAAAATTGACAAATATTCATTTGTTTATTGATTTTATGATAAATTAATCGTTTATCCGTGTACTTGTTATACATTTTATTCAGGTATGATAAATTGAAGGTCAGGAACATGTAAATATATACATGTCTAGAGTATTTATTATTTGTAGTAAGTTTAAATATGAAAAAATATAATAAAAAATCTTTTCTGACCGGATCGGGCCGAGCATGATTTTTGGGCCAAATGTTTTGGTACATTTTTAATTACAATTAGTTTATTAATATAATTTTAATTCAATAAAATTAGTGTTAATATAAATTTAAAATTAGACAATAATTGATGATATGCAACATATATTATGAACATGTTTATATGATATCTATATTTGAAAATTATAAATAGTACATACGAAAAATCATTGTTTTGAGTCATTTAAAAGATGAGTTTTAAAAGAATATTAGATAGTACAATTTTTTTTAAATAGATCACATTGTTAAGTTGAAAAAAAAAAGAATTTACTTAAATAAAAAAAGGATCGTGAATATTATAACACTACCAAATATAAAGATTAGTCTATATCTAGATCGCTTGAAAGGTCGAATATGGTCCATCTCTAGATCGGTTAAATGGTCGTATAATTCACACACATACACACAGAAACTAGTGTTGAAATAAATATTAGAAATTTAATAATAAATTGTATACAAAAAATAACTAGATTAAAATGTGTAGTCAAGTTAACAAAGGTAGACATTTTATGAAATTGGATATTAAACAGTATGAAAGTACACAAAATCTCTAAGTCATTCCCTTACAAAATAAAAATAAAATCTATGAGTCATTTAAAAATATATGATCTAAAACGATTAAATTTGAAAATATACAATTAATCTTTTGCATTTTGATTGAACATCATCACAATCGTTTATCACCATTATGTGTTTATAAATATTACGTTTTTGTCAAAAGTTCAACAAATATAACTGATATACGAAGAAATGTACCACCCTTGTCCAACTAACACTTACATTATGTTCTCAAGTATACCTCTAAAGAAAAAGGAATAGAAAGAACTATAATACCAAAAGTTACTATTATACCAAATTATTAAATACTTTCTACATGATATAAATTATGTCTAAATGTGTTAATCCTCAAACAACATATTTATGTGTTACGAAACATCCTATTTTTAATACTTATCCTAACTTTGAGTAAATCAAATCATGTATATAATAAAGTAGGAAGTAGGAACATCATAACAATATGTGCATCAACGAAAAATATACAACAACACTCAAAAATATCCTTTATATTGTAAAAGTACGCGAATCTGTATCAAATGTTAGAAGACCCGTGTTTTAGTTCGTTGAAAACTTTTAAGATCTACGTCCAAGGTTCACACACATACCAAAATGAAATCAAATAAATCATTAAAATCTTCCAAAATACTGAATATCAGGTCAACGCACCGAAAAAGGAACAAAAATAAAATGGTGGATCCTAATTAAGTTATAAAATTTGAAAAAGATTCCAAGTATGAAATACCTAATGTTGGACATAAATAGCAAGGCACACATGTTCAACATGTATATCTTGTGTTCTTTTTTTAAAGTTGAGATATAACCTTGCCTCACCATCTTCAAAATGTGCATTTCATTTTTCTAAACAAATATATAATGAAATTTTACCTGCATAAGATGTCTAACTTGAAAAAAAGTTCATATACATTTGCATTGAAGTTATTATGAATATACAAAAGAAAGTGGAAAAAGAGAGAGTGTGTCGTTATGAATATATTATATAATAGTTAAGAGTAAAATTTGGCTCTTAAAATTGAGGAGAGATAAGAGACTCTTAGTGATTTTAAGAGCCACTAAGAGTCTCTTCGAGCAACATTTTTCTTCTCCCACCTCAATTTTTGAGTTAAGAGCCAAAATAAAGAGTATTTTGGAGATGCTCTTATTACTTTAATTAGCTCACGAGGGGAGAATGTTGCCCAGTAAATAACAATTGTAGAAGGGGGGTTGAATACAATTGTTTAAGATTCTCGACTTAATCAAGTATATAACACAAATATGAAAGAACAATAACAGCTTTATTAAATCTGATATAAAACTGTTACAAACTCTCTCAAGAAATTCTAATGTTCTTGAGAGCTGCTAGGTTACACAAATACTCGAGTGTATGATCGTTGTTCAAACGAAACCTAAACTGTGTTTATATACTTCACACAGCTTCTCTATCAACAACAAGATAAGTCCTAATCAATTACAAAGATTGAAACCTATCCATAATCGATAACTACATTCTACAAACCAGGAACCGACAGAATAAACTTCCATGTTTAACTAGACTCCAAATATAACTCGAAGTAGGAATCCTGATCAGCTTCCAGTCCTGATGATCAAACTGATCCCAGTCCTGATATGCATTCTGATCCTGACGACCATGCAATCCTGATGACGTCAGCAATCCTGATCAGTTGAGTCTAGCTCCTGACGATCATTGAATTCTGATCTAACAATCTCCCCAATCTCATACTTTGTGAAATAAAGTATAGATTCCTAAGATTCAATGATGTCAAAAACATATATACAAAATGTACAAGTATCTGCAGCAACAACTTATTTGTTTAAAATTCTTTGATAGAACAGATTCATCTTCAAGAAGTTGGATAACAAATTTTCTTCTTTTTCTTCAAGAATTTGAATCAGTCTTTCCTTAAGATTTCTGAGTTCTTCATCTTCCTCATTAATCTGGTAGATAGCTGCTCTGAGATTCAATATAGAGCTTCTCTGAAGACTGTGCTCTTCAAGCAAAAGATAAGCAATTTCCTTCCCATCAGGATTGAGAGTAAGTTGAGTCATGCCAAAAGTTACTTCTTTAACAGCAGTACCCCTTTGCATTTCCACATCCTGACCTCTTTGATTTAAGTACATGGGAGTATAATTACCATTGAAATTACTGTTTCCATCTAGTCTTCTTCTTATTGTTGACAAAATCATGTCACTCCACACTTTGCACATTTGATTCTTCAATCTCAAAAGGTAATGAACATATTTCAGTTCCTGTGTAGTTTTCATCAGCAGATCTTGAATAGATAGAATCTTCACACTACCATCTTTCATGAAGTACAGAAACTTTTCTTTCTTGTCAAAACCATCATGACAATCTATAACTATATCAACAGCTAGTAAATTGTTCAGGTTTTCAGAAGTTAAAGTACCTCCAATTTCAGTTAAGGAGTAAGGATCAACATATGACATATTTAGATATTCAGCATCCCTGTGTCCAATACCTCCTCTTGAATTGTTTGACAATTGCTTCATATTTGAAAACATCCTTAGCCAGAGTGATTTTGATCTAACCATATCAGATAAATCAACAACACTTGAAGCACTTGTAATAATTCCACCATACTGAAAATTGATAGGTGTATCACACCTCAGTGTACTAATGTGTTTCCACTTCTTGTCTTTCTCTTTTTCATGAGCATAGCTTCTTTCAAGTAAAGATTCTTGTCTGCTTGGGTTCCTCCACTTTCTTTCATTTGAGAGTTTAAGCCTTTGTAAATAGAGATTGAAATCTCTACTTGTTCTTCTTGTAATATCTCTTCTTCTGGCTTCTTCTTCTTCATCTACTTCCTTGTTGTGAGAGTCAACCACAGTAGATAAGATTATCAAATCAATCTATTGCAGAATTTCAGAATCATCAGGATCTTGAATATTATCAGGAACAACATCAGGATTAGATTCTTCAATTTGATTTGTATTGCAGAGAGTTGATTTTCTTGATTTTCTTCTCAATTCAGGTTCTTCTTCAATATTTCCATCATCACCAAAAGTAGATCTGTCAGGAACTACTAGAGTTTGAATAGGTTCAGGAATTTCTTCAATTCTTAACCCTCTAGACCTTGTCTGTCTAGGTATTGTTTGAGTTGAAGAACCTCTTCTACTTCTTCTAGCACCTCTCCTACCTCTGCTTCCTCTACCTCTAGTAGAAACAGAATAGCTTTCCATTATCTCTTTTTGTTGTCTCAAGAATTCTTCATTTGAGAGATCTGGATATTCTTCACTTGCTGTAGAGAGTGCTTTTCTGGCAAATAATTGTTGAACTCTTTTATCAGTATGATAAAGAGTAACAATTCTACCATCCTTTGTAGTAAACTTCTGGAATAAATTTGATGCATCTTCAGGATTATCAATAATCACATCTTCATCACCTTCAGGAATTGTAGCAAGAGTATGTCCATGACCAGGTGTCAGGATTTGTTCTTCCGTTAGGATCTGAGATTGCACCAATGTTCTTACTGTCTTAACTCCAGAATCAGAAACATGAGTTGACTGCGTTGTTTGACTTTGAGAAGTTTGAATTGTAGACTTCATAACAGCAGCATCAGAGGTTTCTCCTTGTATCACTTTGTCATTACCATCATCTCCAGTATCATCATCATCATTCCTTAATACTAGATCAGGTGTGCATTTTGTCCGACTAACCTTCTCCCCTTTTTGACATCAGGATTTGACAATAAATTCAAAATTAAGGAAAGAGAGGCTTGAATGTCAGTTACCTTAGTATCCAGAGAATCAATCCTTCTGTTGATGGAGGTTTATTCAAATATAACAGATTTCACTTGGGATTCTACGACTCTTAGCTGAAAAGTAGTAGACACCTTTGTAAAATTTTGAGAAATATCATTCCTCACCAACTCAGTTGAGTTCTTGATAGAATCAATCTCACTTTTCAGGCTTTTGGATAACAGAGTTGTAGCCTTCAGATGATTCTTCAAGTCTTGATTCTCTATAGATTTCACTGCATCATAGGCATGTTCCAAAGCAGAAGAAAAACTTACATATTCAGCAGAGCTGTGCCATGAATTCTTCCATTCATTCTGTCTAAGTGCCTCAGCAGGATTAAAGGAAGGAATAGAAAAATATTGTCTCTGATCTTTCCCAGTGGAAGCTTTGCCAGCCATATATGTACTTGATGAACCAAAAGTAGTCCCAAGACTAACTTTGAGTGCTGTAGCAAGCTGTTCCTTCTCTTTTCGAGTCTCATCATCATCACTATCATCAGAGTCATCATCATCAGTACAATGAGTAACATCAGGATCAGGAATAGCTATACCTTTCAGTTTATCCTGTGAATCTATGATAGGATGATCCATTGGTCTTGATTGTAGTGGCTGTATCAGGATAGGCTCAGCATCAGGAGCACCACTAGCGTCAGGATGAACACCGTCAAGATTTGATATGCTTGCATCAGTATTTGCTACCAATGGTTCTTGTGGAGCTTGAGGTTCAGAAGCTGCTTCAACACTTTGAGTCAAAGGTTCTTGTGTGCTTCCCTCATTGACAGTGTCCTCGACCAATCTTTGAACTTCATCTGCACCAGAAATCCCTTGAGCTGTGTCAGGAAATTTCTCAGAAACTGTAGCTTGGCCTGCATCTTCACTTTGAGAAGATGGTTCTTGTGTAGCTGGAATGTTGGTGTCTTCACTCTCCCTTTGAGAAAATGGTTCTTGTGTGACCATTCCACTAGCTAAGCCTTCACCCAAACTTTGATTGAGTGGTTCTTGTGTGGCTGGATCATCAGTAAGAGCTGCTGAACCACTTTGAGGTTCAGGTTCTTATGGGCTTGATCCTTTCAGTTTCTTCTGTCTCTGATAGACTAACTCTTCTGCCTTCCTTAGCTTTTCCATTAGATGTTTTATCCCAAGATTGGAAGCAGCAACACCATACTTCTCCCATGAAATATCAATATGTCTTTTTGTGGGAGAGTCCTGTGCTGGAGAGTCTGAAATAGTAACCACTTGACTTGGTGCAGCATCAGGAATACTAACATCAGGATTTGCATGAGCAGTTGAAACTGATTGCTCATTCAGAGTAGAAGAGTCATGTACATCAGTATCCTGCTTCTTAACTAATCTTCTTTTCTTCTGTGGCTTTGACAATGGAACCACAGCTGCAGTAGCAGTATCAGCAACTGACTTCTGAACATTCATCACAGAGGATATAGGTAATTCATCCTCTGAATCAGTCTCATCCCTGAGCATTAATTTTCTTTTAACAGAAACAACCTCACCACCCTTTGCAGCTTTCTTCACCAGGACCCCTTGTACACCCCCTTGTAACTTCTTTTTAGTGAGTGGTGTAGAGGAAAAATCCTTTGAACCTGATTGTCTTCCTGACACATCAGTTCGAGCTGATTTCTTTGCTTTTACAACTAAAGTCTTTTGAGAGACATTAGAGGTGGCAGTTGACTGTTTAGACTGTTTAGGATGAATGTTTGGGTTAGGAACAAGGTGTGATTGGCCTTGCCCCATAGCATTAGAAAGTAATCCATAACGAGTAGGCATTTTCTGATGTAAGAAAAACCTTACCTCATCAGGAATAAAAGCATTTCCAATAAAACCATTTGCCTTATCAGGATTGAAAAATGCAATTTTTAAATATGAAGTAAAATAAAATTTTATTTATGAAAACAAAATTTATTTTGACAATCCTGATAAATTCTGTTTTGTAAAAAAAATGATTACAAAATAAATATCATAATACCCATGTAACCATTCTTACCAATGAACGAGGCAAAGTAATTATGAGAAACTAAATAGTCACCTCGATATTGAGAAAATGACCTGCATCCTTAATACACATTCTCTATAAAAGAGAACTGTTAAACATAAAATCATCTAGTTATTAAAACACAAACCCTCTCCATAGAAAAACTTACGAAAACCTTTCACCTTCTTCGTTTTTCAATGGCTGCTAACCAACAACAAAACAACTTACCAGACGAAGAAGTCGAAAATCTCGATGAAATTTGGCAAGAGATGTTCGATGCACTACCTGAGATCGCAGAAGATGAAGAGCCTCAACCAGTTCTTGACCCTCAGGAACACGAAGCCTTTGTTAACGCAATGGCTGATGTGCTTTGGCACAACTTCCAGCAGGCCAATCTTGACTCGAATCCTCTTGACAATCTCATATTTGTCAATGATGAAGAGGATGAAGACGATGAGGATGATGAAGAGGATGAGAATGAAGAGCTCGTACGCGAGCTTGAGAGGAGAAGAAAGAAGATCTTAGATGCTTGCAGGTCATGCAAGTTGGAGGCAGGGAAGAGTCCCGGTGGACACGGTGACGAGCCGCCTTCAAGTGCATCTTCTCCCCTCCTTGTCCTTTAAGGATGGAACAAGAGATCTTCCAATCCTGATGGACTGTGAAGCTGCTCAGGAGCATTCATGCTTATCTGCAGGGCACGTGTTCCTGAGTAGAAAAATATACTAGGAAAAGAATATGTAATTTCCATTTTCATTTGTAATGAATCTTCAAGTTTTAATGAAAATTAACAATTTACTCAATTGTTCTTGTCCTTCTTATTTTTCCTGCACAATTTGTTAGTAACACTGCATTTGATACATAATATAATGAATAATAATCTCTGACAAAAATATAATTGAAATTAAAAATTAAGACTTAATAACGTAATCAAAGACTAAGTATTGATCTTATTTGTCAGAGTTTACCAGGAGTGTTGTTGTCAAATTGTCTTAGAACCTCTGGTTGTCATACCAGCTTCAATATCTGAGCATCAGGATTGACCAGTTGACTTCCTGTCAGGATTGAGTCCTATCAGGAATTGATCAAAAATACATACCTTTCTGAATAACCATCAGGATTTGACAGTTATCAGGATTTCCTCTCTATAGCTTTCCTCAGAAATTCTCAAAGTTCAACATTCCAAGTTCATTCACCAATTTATTGAAAGTAGCTTCAGGTAGTGGCTTGGTGAATATATCAGCTAGTTGTTGATCAGTAGGAACAAAGTGAAGTTCAATTGTTCCTTCCAAAACTTGTTCTCTTATGAAGTGATATCTAATACTGATGTGTTTAGTAAGAGAATGCTGAACTGGATTTCCTGTCATTGCAATAGCACTTTGGTTATCACAAAAAATAGGGATTTTTGAGTATGACAGGCCATAATCTAACAACTGATTTCTCATCCACATTATCTGAGCACAACAACTTCCTGCAGCAATGTACTCAGCTTCTGTAGTTGAAGTGGAAATGGATTTTTGATTCTTACTGAACCATGAAACTAGTCTTCCACCCAAAAACTGACAGCTTCCTGAAGTACTTTTCCCGTCTATTTTGCATCCTGCAAAATCAGCATCTGAATAACCACACAACCCAAAATCTGATTCCCTTGCATACCAAAGGCCAAGTGAAGGAGTGCCTTTGAGATATCTGAAAATTCTTTTGACTGCAATCAGATGGGGTTCTCTAGGTTTTGCTTGAAATCTTGCACACAGACAGGTTGCAAACATGATATCTGGTCTACTTGCAGTGAGATACAATAAAGAGCCAATCATTCCTCTATAGTGAGTTACATCTACCTCAGCACCTTGATCAGGATCAAGTTTGGTAGCTGTAGCTATGGGAGTTGTAGCAGGAGAACTATCTTGCATGTTAAACCTTGTCAGTAAATTCCTTGTATATTTAGACTGATTGATAAAAATCCCTTCATCAGTCTGTTTAACTTGAAGACCAAGAAAGTAACTCATTTCTCCCATCATGCTCATTTGATATCTTGACTGCATAAGCTTAGAAAACTTTTCACACAGCTTATTGTTTGTTGACCCAAAAATGATATCATCAACATAAATCTGAACTAACAACAAGTCCTTACTATGATTCAAATAAAATAGAGTTTTATCAATAGCACCTCTTTTGAATCCACTTTCCAGTAAGAATAGAGCTAAGGTTTCATACCATGCTCTTGGAGCTTGCTTTAGTCCATAAAGTGCCTTATCCAATCTATACACATGATTTGGATATTTAGGATCAATGAAACCAGGAGGTTGTTCAACATAGACTTCTTCCTCCAGTTCTCCATTTAAGAAAGCACTTTTAACATCCATCTGGAAAACCTTGAATTTCTTATGAGCCTCATAAGCAAGAAATATCCTGATGGCTTCTAGTCTTGCAACAAGAGCAAAAGTTTCATCATAGTCAATTCCCTCTTGTTGAGAATACCCCTTTGCAACTAGTCTAGCTTTGTTTCTGATTATTACTCCATCAGAATCAGTCTTGTTCTTGAAAATCCACTTTGTACCAACAATTGATCTATTCTTTGGTCTTGGTACCAGTTTCCAGACTTCATTCCTTTCAAATTCATTCAGTTCTTCTTGCATTGCAGTAACCCAATCAGCATCTTTAAGTGCATCTTCAACTTTCCTTGGCTCCTCCTTGGATAGAAAGTTATTGTATAGACATTCATTCTGAGTTGCACTTCTTGTTTGAACACCTGCATCAGGATCTCCAATTATCAAATCGGGAGTATGGTCTTTTGTCCATTTCCTTGCTGGTGTTAAATTGTTTCTTGAAGTAGATGCTCCCCCTGGATTGGTGTTATCTTGATTAGAAGAATTTTCTTGATTTGAAGCTCCCCCTGAACTATTGCTATCTCCACCTGATGAATTATCAGGATCATTGCTTGAATCAGTATCTGAAGAATTCTGTCCTGATGATTGAGTTGACTCTGAACTTGTAGTAGAATGCTATTGCTCCCCCTCAACATTAGCACTACTAGTTGTATCACTATTGTTTGCATCATCAGTATTAGCACCATCAGTATCTGGTGTGTCATCAGGATTTGGTGACCCATCAGGATCTGATGAATTGACAGCTTCTGATTCACTTTCTTCAGGTTCCTTGGCTCCTCATTTTCAAAAATCAATCTATCATGAGAGTCTTCATTGATTCCTGTTATCTTCTTATCATCAAAAGATACATGTATTGACTCCATGACAGTCCTTGTTCTCAAATTGAAAACTCTAAAGGCTCTTGATGTAGGATAGCCAATGAAAATTCCCTCATCAGCCTTTGTTTCAAATTTCCCTAGCTGTTCAGGGTGAGTTCTGAGAACAAAACATTTACATCCAAACACATGCAGATGCTTCAGACTAGGTTTCTTTTCCTTGAGTAATTGATAAGGAGTAACACCATGTCTGTTTATTAATGTCAGATTTTGAGTATAGCATGTTGTGTTGACTGCTTCTGCCCAGAAGTATGTAGGTAATTTAGCTTCTTCCAACATAGTTCTGCCAGCTTCAATAAGAGTTCTATTTTTCCTTTCAACTACTCCATTTTGCTGGGGTGTGCCAGGAGCAGAGAATTGTTGAATAATTCCTTTGTATTTGCAGAACTCTTCCATCTTTGAATTCTTAAATTCAGTACCATTATCACTTCTCAGTATCTTGACTTTGTACTTTGTGGTTGTCTCAATCATTCTCACATGGTCCAACAGAACTTCAGGAGTTTCATCTTTTCTGTGTAGAAAATACACCCAGGTGAATCTAGAATATTCATCAACAATGACAAGAGTGTACCTTTTCTTACTGATGGACATGATGTTGACTGGACCAAATAGACCAAGATGCAGCATGTGATATGGTTCTTCAATAGAGGATTCTGATTTGCTCTGGAATGATGTCCTTCTTTGTTTTGCTTTCTGACATGCATCACAGAGTCCATCAGGAGTATACAAAACTTTAGGTAATCCTCTTACTAAATCTTTCTTAACCAACTCATTGATATTGCTGAAGTTGAGATGAGAAAGCTTCTTGTGCCAATTCCAACTTTCATCTACTGATGCTTTACTGTTTAGACATGTAGGGGAGTCATCAGTATTTGAGAGAATGTTGGCTTCATAAATGTTACCATGCATGTAGCCAGTCAGAGCTATCTTTCCTGTTGCTTTACTGACTACTTCACAATGAGTGGAATAGAAATTTGTTGGGTTTTATACTAAACTATTCATTTGTAGTATATAAACATTGTCCATTTTATTGAGAATCTTGATTGCATATTTTTACATTGTCTGTTTATTATATATTGTGGATAATTTAGTATCAAATGGGATAACAGAAGATTAAATTATCAGTGTCTATATATAATATAAAAAAAGGGTTCACAGTTTAAGTGGAATTAGACAAACCACTGGAATAACTGAAGTATTATTTGGGAATAGTTTATCTTGACTATTAAATAATACTTGTATACTTTGTGTATATTGAACAGGATCAAAATATTAGAATTGTTCTTCTATTCTGACAATAAAGAAGAACTAAGATTCTATGATATTATTAATGCTTAGGTTCTCAATCCAAGTGTAGTGATTGACACTTGTATGCAATGCACATGCTTTGATTCATATGTGATGTAATTAATTGTTAATTATAATATTATGTATTGAGCAATGACATTGCATGCAGAGTGGGATATTAATTACATAAGGAAACCATGTCCTGATAATATTCGGGTTGATGATGTCCTCTTGAAAGCTCATAAAGATAATTTTGCTTTAGTCCTGCAGGCAGATTTGTTCTTGCATAATTATAAGGTTGAGTGGATGATCAAGGATAAAAAGATATTAATTAAATTAATTATCAAAAATTAATTTAATTAATGGACATACAATATCTTAAACATGGGGAATTTAATAAGCAAATAATATAGGAGCCAAATTTAATAATTACGGTATTAGGAAAGGTAGTGCAAATATTAATTCGTTAGTGGATAGAATTAATATTTAATGACATTGGGCTTGACCCAGAATGTCATTGGGAGGCCCGACCTAATTGTCCATGATCCCTACTGGAGCCTATATATATTCTTGTTCTCCTAAAGCTGCAAAAAGAAGAATTCGAGATTAAAAACCTAGGGCAGCCGCAAGGAGCTAGGGTTTTGGGATTTCGAGGCTTTAAGGAGAGGAAACTTTGGGAGATCGAAGGCCACACTTCGCTCGAAGGGAATCAAGGAATTCAGTAGAAGACGTGGATCTGAATCGTAGCGATTAAGGTAAAGTTTTCTTTTCGAACTCATAATCAATCATATAGTAAAACGCAGAACAATAATCATACGTCCCAACAAAATTGACATGATAACCTCTGTCAGTGATTTGACTAATACTCAACAGATTGTGTTTTAGTCCCTTCACTAGAGCTACTCTTTCAATGATGACATTTCCAATGATTATATTGCCATATCCCAAAGTTTGTCCAATGTTGCCATCTCCATAAGACACAGTTGGGCCAGCTTTCTCCTCATATTCTGATAACAGGGCTTTGTTTCCAGTCATGTGCACAGAACATCCACTATCCATGACTAACACATTTTTCTTTTTACCCTGCATCAGAATTCCAAAACACTAATTAGAATGTTTAGGAACCCACACTTGTTGGGTCCCTTTTTCATGCATTTTATTAACATTCACAGCAGAAGACTTTCTGACTTTAACAGTCCTGACAGGATTTACTCCATCAGGATTTGCTTTGTCAGTATCAGTATTAACAAAAGCATGCTTTACTATGACATTCTCAATTCTATCAGACTTTGTACTCCTATCAAAATTAGGCAATGGATCATAAAAGTTATAGTACAAATCATGATACTCTTTACAAGTATAAATAGAATGCCATAAACTACCACAATGAAAACAGGACTTCTGTGGTTTATAAAATACTGATCTACTCCTGACATCAGAAATAGGAATTTCAGTACTTTTCTTGTTACTCTTCTTACAATCAATAGCAAGATGATTAGAGTTACCACAGTTAAAACAACACTTTCTAGGTGCATTTGGGATATATTTATAACCATTCTCTTTAATGATCCCAACTTTACCATTCTTGTTTCTCTTGACAGTAGCTTCCTTTTTCTTATCTGTCACCTCACAGATTTTATCCTTAAGCTGTTTCTGAGACAATAGACCTACATTCTTAGTGACTTTATTCATGACATGTTTAGACTTTATAATTTTAATTCCTTGAGCAGAAGTAGATCCCTTTTCAAAAGTAGAATTGGAATCCTTACCAAAAACAAAATTAACAGGAGTAATCTTAGTTTTGGTTTCATCTAAAACATGTCTATAGGTCTTTGGACTGACTGTCTCATCTATGACAACTTTCTCTTTCAATTTCTTATCTTTATCTGACTTATATCCTAGACACTCTTTCCAATTCTTAGAGGTATTAATCTCATGAAATTTCCTACCAGAGTCTGTCCAGGTTCTGATTTTCTCATTAGCATAGTCAAGTTCCTTTTCAAGAGAAGTACATTTAGATTTCATCTCTAAGTGCATGTATTTAGCATTATCACATTCTTTTTGTACTTCTTGCATACGAGAAAATTTAGCTTCTAATATCTCATTCCTTTTTCTAAGTTCAGACATCTCAGATAAGATTCTAGTATTTTCAGCAGTTTGACTTCTAAAGCTAATATGCAATGACTTTAGAAAACGTCTTAACTCAGAAGCATTATCAATATCAAAATCAAAGACAGTATTTAGTACCTTATCATCAGGAGCAACAGTTACATCAGCATTGGCCATTAGAGCATAGTTGACCACCTCATTATCAGATTCCGAGGAAGAGTCCATCCAATCCTTGCTTGATGTGATGAGTACCTTTGTCTTCTTGCACTCAGAAGCAAAGTGACCCATACCATTACACTTGTAGCATCTAACCTTTGACTTGTCAAACTTGCTACCCTTGCTGTCCTTTTTGATAAACTTGTCTTTGTCTGCATTGAAGGTCCTTTTCTGAAAGTTGCCTTGTCTTCTATTCTTTCTGAACTTCATCCTTTTGAAGTTTCTGACAATCATAGCAACCATCTCCTCTATGTCTGAGTCAGAAGAATCATCATCAGTATTGGCATCAGGATTGCCATCAGTATCTGATGAAGAGTCATCAGGATCTGACTCAACTATTCTTGTTTTCCTTCTAGAGACCTCCATAGCTTTTCCTTTTGATTTAGCCTCTACATTCAAAGCAATTGATTTTGCCTTGCTGCTTTTCTTGTTCTTTCTCTGTTGAACTTCAAGATCATGAGTTCTTAGCATTCCATAGACTTCATCAAGAGACACAGTGTTCAGATCATACTGATGTCTAATGATTGAGGTCTGTGTGTCCCATTCTTCAGGTAAAGCTCTTAGAAACTTGGTGTTTGAATCTTCAGTTTCATATTCCTTGTCAACTAAAGATAAACTGTTCAATAGTGTCAGAAATCTATCATATAGATCAGTCAGGCTCTCATCAGGTCTTGCATCGAATTGTTCATATTCTTGAATCAAAAGAGCCCTTATGTTTTTCTTGACAAATGCAGATCCCTGGCACTGAGTTTCCAGAGTATCCCAGATTTCTTTTGAGGACTTGCATGCAATCACTCTGTTTGACATGACAACATCAAGACTACTGTGCAAGATATTCTTTATCTTTGGTTCCCTGAGTACATGAGCTTTTTCTTCTGGAGTCCATTCACTTTTAGCCTTGACTACATAATGTTTAGGTACAGTATCTGTTCGTTCAACGAACTTCGTAGGTATATATGGTCCATCACGAATCCTGTCCAAATAGTCAGGATCCATAGCCTCCAGGTACATCAGCATCTTTACCCTCCATGTTGGATATTCTGATTTCTTCAAGATGGGAATCTTCATGCTTTCATACTTGGTTGTTGACATCTTTAGATCGTATCTGATTCAGAATTAAATCAGTCTGCTCTGATACCAATTGTTGCCCAGTAAATAACAATTGTAGAAGGGGGGTTGAATACAATTGTTTAAGATTCCCGACTTAATCAAGTATATAACACAAATATGAAAGAACAATGACAGCTTTATTAAATCTGATATAAAACTGTTACAAACTCTCTCAAGAAATTATAATGTTCTTGAGAGCTGCTAGGTTACACAAATACTCGAGTGTATGATCGTTGTTCAAACGAAACCTAAAATGTGTTTATATACTTCACACAGCTTCTCTATCAACAACAAGATAAGTCCTAATCAATTACAAAGATTGAAACCTATCCATAATCGATAGCTACATTCTACAAACCAGGAACCGACAGAATAAACTTCCATGTTTAACTAGACTCCAAATATAACTCGAAGTAGGAATCCTGATCAGCTTCCAGTCCTGATGATCAAACTGATCCCAGTCCTGATATGCATTCTGATCCTGACGACCATGCAATCCTGATGACATCAGCAATCCTGATCAGTTGAGTCTAGCTCTTGACGATCATTGAATTCTGATCTAACAGAGAATTGTTTTGTTTAAGAGCATCTCCAAGAGTCTCTTAGTTCACTTCTAAATATATTATAAAAAATATACTCCCTCTGTTCCAACCAATTCTTTACACTTTCCTTTTTGCGATGTTTCTCCCAATTTTTTACATTTCTAAACTTTCCAAAGGTAGTAAACTTTTAACAATATAAAAATCAACTACTTCCACAACTTTCCTCCACTATCCTCACTTTATACATTAAAAATTGATTGGCCCCATCATTTAACTCACTTTTTTTACTTTTTCCACTACTCTATTATTTTTTCTTAACCTCCGTGCCCAACCCAAATGTAAACAAATGGGTGGAACGGAGGGAGTAGCTCTTAGCAAGTTATTACATTGATTTGTGTGTCAACTCCAACAACACTCTCTATAATTCAAATTGGAGGGAATCAACATTTTATTAATATAATATAAGTTAAGAGATATTAGTTATGGATAGAGAAGAGGCTCTTAAAAAGCCTCTAAGAATCTCTTCTCTTGGAGCTTGATTTTACCTCAAGCTCTTTAAATTTTGATTTAAGAGCTCAAATAAAGGGTATATTAGAGATGCTCTAAAATTATTAGCTTTTTGAAACTTCAATTTCTTGTTGTCCACTACCTTATTCAACTCTTAAAGATTTTAAAGTTAAGCCTTGCAACATAGACTCAACTAATTCCTCTGGGATTTGCCAGGACTGAATTATGATGGATATTTGAGTGGAACTCTTTATTTAGATCTATTGTGGAAAGTTTGAGGTGTTTCAATATCATTGGAGATATGTTGGGATGTCTTGTGTCAATAGTTTTCATAATGGTTTTCGGGGGCGGAATATGCAGTGATACAAAGGTGTGGCGGCAACTCAAGTATCATATCAGTGTGGCAAGAGACAATTATCTTGTATATAAGCAGCGAGTTAATTCCATTAGTACGGGGCTTTTTGGGAGCTGTCTGGAAAAAAAAAATTGTGCCCTAAACATACAATATCTTACTAGTGTGGAGTTAATACTTGCTTGCAGTCCAACAAATTCGCCGCCACCATTCAATTTGATAGTCCTTTGTTAGGCTCAAGACATGTCTGAATACCACTATTAATAAGCCTACACTATGTGACTATGTCACACTACATGACCTAGTGATTTCTATCACTGGGATAGAGTATAGGTCTCTAAATGTACTTGTCTTGTTCTCATGAACAATAGCTTTATCATGTATGCTCAGATTTATAATGAGCTTAGTAAAGTTTCTTGCATCTAGATTGTATATATAGGCCATTGAATAATTATCCTGGTAGAAGTTCAGAAGTGTTCATGCAGCAGGATAGAGTTGAATAAGGCTATGAAGAAATAAGTTGCAGGAATTTGTCTAAGGCATTATATAGCAAAGTCAAAAGAAAGCTATGTCGTGAAGTCACCAATAACCATGTCGTGAAGTACTATATCGCATAGTCCATTTTGTACTATGTCGAGAAGTCCTCAAGACACATGTCGTGAAGTGTTGAAGTCAGCAAAGTCAAAAGAGCCTAGATCGTGAAGTCCTCAGAAGCCTTATGTCGCATAGTCATCAAATGACCTATGTCGCATAGTCATCAAATGACCTATGTCGCAAAGTCTTCAAAGGCTATATCGCGTAGTCCTCACAAGGGAGATCGCGAAGTCAGGGAGAAAGTGGAGTTCACGATATCAACACTTAGCCGTTTATAACAAGACAAATCAAGGTACAGAACCAAGAATCAAAAGGAGACAAATACTGAAGCATTTGTTCTGGCAAGGTGGTCCAAAGAACAGATGGCAAATCTACAGCTAAACTTGGAGAGAAAGATAAGAGACAAGCAGCTACAGAAACGGGAAAGACTCCGAAAAGCAGGTGGTCCTTCCTGACACAGTGAACTTCTTATGGCAGGACAAGTTGGACTTTCAGAAGGGGTAGCTGTGTAATATTGTGTGTGCCTAGTTTGTATAGGTGAATATATATATCGTGCACACACAACTGTAAGCTGTAAGAGAGATACACATAGTTATTTGCTAAGCTCTTTTCTCTGTAAGCAAGCAAGTTCAAACTGTTCTTGTTTAAGAAGCCAGAAATTCGATTGTGAATTTCCTGGAAAGCTGTAGTATTTAATTTGCTTATACAAAGTAGATTAAAGTGATTGTGTGTGTTATTTACTTTCTGCATATTACATATCATAATCACATACAGTTGTTTACTTAGGTTTCAAGAATCGAAAAATATATCAAACTATCCATTCACCCCCCCCCCCTCTGTCTAGTTTCTAGTAGTATTCATTTCTAACAAGTGGTATCAAAGCGTAGGCTGTTAACGTACAAACAGGAAAAGATCAAGAATGAGTTCACAGAAACTAAGCAGTATCAAGATTCCTCCCTTTAACAAGGAGCACTACAGTTTATGGAAGAAGAAGATGTTGCTTTTCATCAAAGCTTCTAACCCCATGTATTTAGATATTCTAAAGCATGGTCCCTTCATTCCAATGATCGAGATTGGTGAAACAACCAATGGCACTGAGATTGTACCAGCAAAACATGTGCCCAAAGATCCCTTAAAATACACTGATCCTGAAAAGGAAAAAGTGGCATTGGATGGACATCTTCAACTTATCATTTGTGAATCTATGGACTTCAACATGTATGGCACTGTTGCTCATTGTACTAGTGCCAAGAAGATGTGGGATCTTATAGAAGTGCTCTGTGAAGGAACTACTGAAGTAAGAAAGAACAAGAAGCAGATTCTTGTTTCACAATATGAAGCCTTCATGGCTCAGCCAAAAGAGGGAATCACAGAAGTGTTTGAGAGATTCAACAAGCTGATAAACGAGCTCAAACTCTATGACAAACACTATGAAACAGAAGAGCTAAATATGAAGTTTCTACTAACTCTGCCAGATCACTTGGAACCAAGAATCTCTTCCCTTAAAGAAAGAGATCTGACAAAGATTGGTTTTGATGTGTTGTATGGTGTTTTAAAGACATATGAGTTAGAGCTGTTTCAAAAGAGATCTATTCAAGCAAAGCAAGGATTAGTGGCTAATACCTCCTGTGCACTTATTGCTGACAACCTAAGTCAAAGAATGGACTCTCTTAAAATCAGTCAGGTCAAGATTGAGGAACTGGAAGTTGAAGACACTGGTGATGAAACTCAGGTTGTGTATGATTTACCTGAAGAGGATGAGTTCTACAGTATAGATGAGCTGGACAAAATGGAAAACAAATCTTTTGCTTATATGGCTAGGAGGTATCCTAACATAAGGTTTAAAAGAAAGCAACCATTTAGGTCCAAGTTCAATAATGGAAACACTGGTGGATCTAGTGGCTCAAACACCTTCAATAAAGGAAAAGGGATTGCTGGTGCTGCTAAAGGTGGATACAAGACAGGAAGTGTGGATAGGACCAAAATAAGGTGCTATAACTGCAATGAACTTGGGCATTTTGCCACTGAGTGCAAAAAGCCTAAACAAGTCAAGAAGGACAAAGCATACTTAGAGCTTGAAGCTAAGTATGAGGCTCTACTCAAGAAACAACAGGGCAAAGCTTTTATTGCTGAGGGAAAATGCTGGGATGACTCTGATGAAGAAGAAGAACAAGAATACTCAAACTATGCCCTGATGGCATTTTCTGATGAAGGTGATTCAAGTCAGGTACCTATTCTTACTTCTCTTGATATGACTCCCCTTCAATATAAGCAAACTGTTGAAGATATGAGCACTGAGATGTTTAATATTCATACTAGCATGTTAGTAGCTAATGAAGAAATTGACAGACTAACTGCTAAGAATGTTGAGCTTACAGAAAAGAATGAGCAACTTGAGTTAATGGTTGTGAACCTGGATGGTTTGAAAAAGGAGGTTGAGTATCTTAAAAACAAAGTGATTTGTGCTGAGCAGATAGAGAATGCCCTTAGAGAACAAATTGCTGAAACTGAACTGAAACTAAGAAGCTTCAAAAACTCCTCTGAACTTATTCAAACCTACCACAAGGAACACACTGAAGACTGCAAGGTTGGAGTTGGTTTTGACTATGATAATGACAAGGGAAGGAAGAAGGTCAAGGGCAAAGGAAAGGAAACTTTTACAAACAAAAATGCCCCAACCATACTGTCAAGTGTTGAACTGCCCATCTTCAGAAAGAGTGTTGTTGAGTTTGATGAGGAACTACTGATCATCAAGCAACAGCTACTTGAAGAAGATGAGGCTGCTAAGAACACTTCTTCCTTTCCTGAACTTGTCAATCAGAAAGAGACCAAAGACAATCTTGTCAAGAGTCCTAAAGCAAAGAAAGAAGTTGTTAAGAAAAGGAAACAAAACAGAAACGGTAAAGTTGGTGTTAACAAAGGAAACAACTATGCTTATGTGCCAAATGCTCCCAGGAAACAATGTCAAAAATGCCTATCTGTTAATCATTTGACTCATAAGTGTAATAAGCCTGAAATTGTTGAAGTTGACAACCTAAGTAACCTTTCTGCAAGCATAAATTCTAGTCATGATTCTTTCTGTGGTAAGCCAAACTGCATGACATGCTATGTGACTGTGATTGCTAACTGTTTATCTCTTAAACATAAACTTGACTCTGCACAATCTGGTGAATCACACACACACATACATTCTCATAGGACAGGGTCCCCAATCAGGGTTGAGAGGGTGAAAACTTCATGTGAGCCTAAGAGTGTAAACTACAAAGCCACAGAAAAAGTGAAGTCTCCTACTATGAGAAATGCAATTTATGACAGAAGAATTATTAATCAAAATGTTTCTAAATCATCTGGACCCTACCAAGTGTGGGTACCAAAAACAACTTAGTCACTTTGTGAATGCAGGGCAACAGGAATAAAAGAGTCATATGGATCTTGGACAGTGGATGCTCAAGTCACATGACTGGTGATATGGCCCTGCTATCACATTTTGAGGAAAAGGCTGGCCCATCAGTAACCTTTGGAAATGACAACATTGGTTATACAATGGGATATGGCAGTGTTAAATCTGGAAATGTCATTATTGAAGATGTAGCATTTGTTGAAGGACTGAAGCATAATCTCTTGAGTATTGGACAGTTTACCAACAGAGGCTTCAAAGTGGAATTTGATGAAGACCTTTGTTCAATCTCAAAAAGGGAAAGTGGTGAAGTTGTTCTAACTGGTGTGAAGAAAGGAAGCTTGTTTGTAGCTAATCTCAAGGCTGCAGATAAGGGAGAAATTTGTTGTTTCTACACAAAAGCCACAAATGAGGAATTCTGGCTGTGGCACAAGAAACTGTCTCACTTGAATGTTCAGGCAATGAACTCTCTAACCAAGAGAGAACTCATCAGGGATTTGCCTGCCTTGGAGTTTGTGCAAGATGGAGCATGTGAAGCTTGTCAGAAAGGGAAGATTAAAAGATCAAGTCACAAGAACAAGTTGCTCAATACAAACTCAAAACCTCTGCAACTAATTCACATGGACTTATTTGGCCCTGTGAATGTAATGTCCCTCTCCAAAAAGAAATATGCTCTAGTGATGGTAGATGACTATTCAAGATATACTTGGGTGGAATTCCTATTCTCCAAGGATGAAGCACCCCAAGTCATAATAGAGCATATCAAGAGAGTTGATAAAGAAGCACAAAGCACTGGTTCCTCTGTAGTTGCTTTGAGAAGTGATAATGGGACTGAGTTCAGAAATTCAACATTGTATGAGTTTTGCAAAGATAAAGGAATTTCTCAACAATTCTTAGCTCCTAGAACACCTCAACAAAATGGAGTAGTTGAGAGAAAGAATAGAACTCTCATTGAAGCTGCAAGGACAATGCTGCTGGATGCAAAGCTACCCACTAGCTTTTGGGCTGATGCTGTTAACACAGCATGCTATGTGCAAAATAGAACATTAATCAATAAGAAGTCTGGCAAAACTCCTTACTCATTAATGACTGGAAAAAGAGCATCCTTCAAGCACCTGCATGTGTTTGGAAGCAAGTGCTTTGTGATGAAAGATACCTCTGAGCATGTTGGAAAATTTGATGCTAAGGCATTTGAAGGTATCTTCATTGGATACTCTCTGGAAAGGACAGCATACAGAGTGTTTGTACCTGAGCAACACAAAGTCATGGAAAGCATGGATGTTACCTTTGATGACAAGAAAACTCCAGGACTGAAAACAAGTGATCAAGACAGTGTGCTATTGAGATTTGAGAATCAAGGTTATCTTGAGGATTCTGAAAGTGAAGATGAACCCCCTGTTCAAACTGTTCTAGAAAATGAAATTCTTGAAGTTGACAATCTTCTTCAAACACATGTGCAAGGATTCACAAACACAGGGGGAGAAGAAGAGAATGCAACTGTCAACCAAAATGAGATTGGAACAGATCAAGGAAATGAACAGGGGCACACAAGGAAATGGGACAGAGCCCACACTAGGGATCAAATCATTGGAGATCCTAGTGAGGGAGTTAGAACAAGAAGGGCAACATTAAATACATGTCTGTATAGCTGCTTTCTCTCACAAGAGGAACCTAAATTAATTGAAGAAGCTTTGAAGAATTCTGATTGGATTGTTGCCATGCAAGAAGAGTTGAATCAATTTGAGAAAAACAAAGTATGGGAACTAGTGCCACCTCCAAAAGGAAAGAATGTTATTGACACCAAATGGGTGTTCAGAAACAAGATGGATGAAGAAGGAGTGGTAGTAAGAAACAAAGCAAGGCTGGTTGCCAAAGGATATAGTCAGCAAGAAGGCATTGACTATGATGAGACATTTGCACCTGTAGCTAGACTGGAAGCCATAAGGATCTTCCTGGCTTTTGCAGCTCACTCAGATTTTAAGGTGTATCAAATGGATGTGAAAAGTGCATTTCTCAATGGTGATCTTGCTGAAGAAGTCTATGTGTCTCAACCACCTGACTTTGAAAGTGAAGACTTCCCAAACTTTGTGTATAGACTGCTCAAGGCGCTCTATGGACTCAAACAGGCACCAAGAGCCTGGTATGAAACTCTATCTCAATTCCTTCTTGAGCATCAATTTACTAGGGGTACAATTGACAAAACCCTATTCTTCAAGAAGCATGGAAATGATATCATTCTTGTTCAAATCTATGTGGATGATATCATCTTTGGCTCTTCAAATGAAAAACTCTGTGAAAGGTTCTCTAAGTTGATGCAAAGTAAATATGAGATGAGTATGATGGGAGAGTTAACTTACTTCCTAGGCCTGCAAGTACATCAAAGGGAGGATGACATCTTTATAAACCAATCTAAGTATGTCAAGGATCTTTTAAAGAAATATGGTTTAGAAGAGTCATCCCCAGCTAAAACTCCTATGTCTACTGCAATCAAGCTGGATGAAGACAAGAAAGGCAAGAGAGTTGATATCAAGGTCTATAGAGGAATGGTTGGATCCCTACTCTATCTCACAGCTAGCAGGCCAGACATCATGTTTGCCACATGCCTTTGTGCAAGGTTCCAGTCTGATCCCAAGGAATCTCACATGATGGCCATCAAAAGAATTTTCAAATATCTGAAGGGGACTCCTAATCTTGGGCTATGGTATCCAAAGGGCACTGGGTTCAACCTGGTTGGTTACACAGATTCTGATTATGCTGGATGCAGAATTGACAGGAAGAGCACCTCTGGAAGCTGTCAATTCCTAGGTCAAAGGTTAGTGTCCTGGTTTAGTAAGAAACAACAGTCCACAGCAACATCCACAGCTGAGGCTGAATATATTGCTGCTGGAAGTTGCTGTGCTCAATTGCTTTGGATTAGAAATCAACTCATGGATTATGGGCTAGTGTTAGAACACATTCCTCTAATGTGTGATAATACTAGTGCAATATCCATAGTTGCCAATCCTGTTAATCATTCTACTACAAAGCACATTGAGATCAGGTACCATTTCATTAGGGAACATGCTGCAAATGGTACCATAGAAGTCTCTTATGTTCCAACTGAGAAACAACTAGCTGACATATTTACTAAACCTCTGAATGAAGCAGTCTTCAACAGACTTGTGAGTGAAATTGGAATGCTCAATCCTTCATTCAGTTGTTCTAAGTAAATATGCTGGTTAGTGATTGAAGCAGTAAATTTTCACTGTATTTAAATGATCTATTTGTTTGGAGTGAAAATTAGCTGAGATATGATTTATAAATATTTCAGTATTTTACTGCATATTTTTCAAAATCATATTTGTTAGTGGAGTTGTGAGCTTTTGAGACATCTCGATATAGATGATTTTCAGAGTTCACGACATAGTTCAAATTAAACAGACTTATATCGCAAACTGTTGAGATTGTGAGACTTCGCGACATAGTTCATTTCATGAGTTTGCGACATAGTTATTTTATGACTTCGCGACTTAGAATAACTATATCGACAAGTCTCCATAGTTGACAGAATTTTGATTTAAATTAATTTTATTTCAAAATTTGATAAAAGTCTGACAAATTGCTTAAAATTCCTAAAAGAGAGCTTTAGACAGGGTATTTCTACTATATCGCAAAGTCTCCCCGATCCTTTCATTTTGAAGACTTTGCGACATAGTTCATTGTTGAGACTATGCGATATATTTTGCAAGACTTTGCGGTACAGGCTATTATTGACTTCGCGACATACATATAGACTGTACATATTCACAACTCCATATCGCAGTGTCTCTATCATATAAATACCTTTTCTAACCGTTCACAACTTTTCATCTTGTCTATTGCTCTCAAACTCTCAAACCTAAGCACAAATTCTCTACTCTAATTTTCACTCTCTCTATCTCTCTCTCGAAATGGCACCCAAATCTCAAACTGTATCTTCCCCTATCCCTTTAACAATTCCCAAAGAAACCAATCTTCTCACCATTCCCTCTGAGGCTGAGGCTAACCCAAGGTACAAGTGTTTTGTACGGTTCTTGAACACTTCCTACCTACGCCAAGCCCTAACCCTGAACCCTACCTTGTATGTCGATGTGTTGGAAGGATTCTGGAGAACGGCGTTGGTATCAACAATGGCTAGGGAAGATGGAACCTCATTCCAGGAGGTTAGCTGTTCAATTGGAGGCAAACACTTTCAATTTGGTGAAAGGGAAATCAATGAAGCTTTGGGGTTCAAGGTGGAAGGTCATGACCAAGAAGCTACAGATGCTCAAATCATAGAATTCATGACCTTCATTCAGTATGCTGATGAGATAGACACTGGAAAGCTGAATAAGAAGTTTGTGAGAAGGGAGTGGTCATTTCTGTTTGACGCACTCCAGAAGGTGTTTCTCTGCAGGAAGACAGGATGGGACCATATCAGTCACATTGCTGTGAAGCTAGCCTACTCCTTGGCCAACAACCAGGAGATCAATGTGGGAGCCATAATTCTCAAAGAATTGACTCAGAGGCTAGGCAGGACCATTCGTGGTAGAGGTAATGACATCTTTTACCCTCGTTTCCTTCAAGTTATTTTAAATTTTCTTGATGCAAATGTCCATCTATTGGAGGGTATAGATAACACTAAAATGGCTTATTCCAAGTCCATGTCCAAAGTACTATTTGGTTCATTGGACACAAGGAATCAAGTGGATGTGATTCTAAGTGTGACCAAGCATATGCAGGACACATTTGAGTCTTATCCACTTGATAAGCCCAAATATCATGAACTTTCCTGGACAGGGAAGGCTAAGACTGAAGGAGCTGCACAGTCTATCCCCAGCCTTCCTATCCCATCCAGCAATCCTACTGAAAACACCACTGTAGAGGATAGGCAACCAAGTGCATCAATCTCTCAAAAGGTTGATGTTACTAAAAAGAAGTCCAAGAAGAGAGCCCTAGCAGTGATAAATGACTCTGTAGAGATAGGAAGTGAGGATCCTGAGTCACCCCTTACCAGACAAAGGAAGAAGTCAAAATCTAAACCTACCACTGAATCCTCCCAACAGGATTCAGATGTGGAAAAAGGGGTACACCTACTACTGTCAATGGCCTCCCAACAGGTCATTGGCATTGAAAAGAGTAGTCTCCCCACTACAACCTGTACTGAGTCTGCACAGGATCAAGAACTCACTCTTGACCCTAGGAGTAATACGGCTGATGACACAGAGAGTGGAGAGCACATCACTGTTGAAACTCCTCCTATTTCTCAGGGGGAGTTGCCAAAATCTAGTCTAAACCCCACTTCTCTCTCAGATTCTTCCATAAAAATTTCTTCTGAACAAGAAAGTCATTCCAATGACAATCTTGCCTTTGATCAATCACAATTCTCTCCTGTGATTGAGCCAATTTCAAGTGACATGGTGCATGACACTATGCTCACCACCCAGGAACCACATCTAGTTGGTCAGGGAATGCATGCTGGGGCATATCCTAATGACACCAACACAAACATAGAGGATTCACCAGTTTTCACTGGAGACTCTGTGCCAAATTCTCCCATCCCTAGGGATGTGGAAATGTCTTCACAGACACATAGGGCTGATGTTGTAACACATCCCATTTCAATGGAGACATCATCAGACCCTACAGCCATTCCAAGGCTGGAGGAGACTCCAATTCTTACATCTCATGAAGTGCCTAGCACTAGCTCTCACTTGGCTCAGGCCACTATGTCAGAATGGCTGAAGCCTGTGCACCATGACAGGCCTTCAGGATCATCATCTGTGCCTTCCAAAATGACAGAAGAAGCCATACAAGATCTCCATGTGGCACAGATTGATGAGTTCTCCAAAATAGCTCAACATCTCCTCACCTCAAATCTTCCCAATGCTGATTATGAAGCTATCTTACTTTGCCACAAGGAGGATGTTGAAGCTCAGCAGGAGAAGATTGTGGATGCAGCTGAACCAGAGGGAAATGTGGATGCCTGGTTGGATGCTAAGAGGACTCTCAAGCTCAAGGATGCCCTAGCTTTTCTAAGAGAAGAATTCCTAACTTCTCTGGGCTCCAATGCAAAGGATCTCTCTCCTGCTGCCATCTATGATGCTGTGAATGATGTGTACAAGAACCAGCTGAAGGCTCTGCACTATCTTGGGAAAGGGCTTCAATCAGAGATTTCTTCAATCCAGGAGGAGACAGACAGATCCCTCACTAAGCTCAGGAACTCTTATCTCTCTGATTTTCCCAAGGTGGATGGTATCCTCAAAGAAGTCCAGAAAACCTCCACAAATGTATCCATGATGGATGTGACTCTTGCCATGGTCACAGACAACATCAAGAAACTGGCTTCTTCACTGGAAACTCAAGCAAAAGCCACCATCACCTCAAATGCTTTGATAAATGTCATGTGGAAAAATCAGTATGGTGACAAGTTGGTGGATGAAGTCCCTCTGTCAGACATCTCCAAATATGACTTTGCCAGGGTCAAAGATCAATCCCTAAACTCATTTAGGTCTCAACAATTATTCTCTAAGGTGGATGGCTTAGAAAAAGAAGTGGCCTCTCTCAAGGATGAAAACAGAATGCTATCTACATCCTTAAGCCAACTCAATGACAAGCTGGATGACCAAGGCAACAACACCTCAAACATCTTACTGGTGCAGCAACAAATGATGACTTCAATGATGAGATCCATGAACCTGCCTATCCCTGGTGAAGCTCAAGACTTTTTGTCTGATCCCAAGCCTAAGGGGGAGAAAGTTAAGGAGGTCATTGTGAAAAAGAAAGGGGGAGTACCTGCCAAGCAGTCAAAACTTAAGGGCAAGCTCATTGAAGAGACAATAAAGCCAATCAATCTTCCCCCTGTAGAGGTCATCAATGCACAAGGCCAGAAAAGCACAGTCACCACTACCTACTATCCCTCCACAATGCCAAAAGAAATCTCCACTTCTCAACCTGCTCAACCTACTTCCAATGCTCAACCTGCCAAAGCAACAACAATCACAGAGGCCAAGCTACAGGAAGTTGCCAATTCTCACATCTATCATGATGAGGCCTTCCTGGAGTTTCTGAAAGCCACCTACAGAGATGCACAAGAAGATGCAAGGACTTACAGAATGAAGCTCAAGGAAAACATTAAGTACTTCACAGTTGCAGTAAGGAAAATCAAGGATGTCCATCTAAGAGAGATAATCATGGTGTGCAAGGACAACTGCTTGTGGCACCTAGCTTTTCAAACTCTAGAGAAACTGAGATTCACTGAGCTGTCAACAATAATGGACTTAATAGAAAAAGGTGGGGCTAACAACAAGAGACTGTTTGATGACTTGAAGATGGATCAAGATCAAAGACTGCCTGAGGTTATCTCAAAGCCAAAGACAATAATCTTCCAAAGTCTATCTCAAGACAGCAGCATTGACCAGTTGGTGATCCCTTCAGATTTGACAAGAAAGAATAATGCAAAGATCAACCAGGTGCTGCAAATGCTAAGAGCCAAGAGGGGAGTCAGGACAGCTGAGGAACTAGAGATGATTCACACTCTACAATCTTTTCTGATTCATGGAGTCATTCCTGAATCTGTCAAAGAAAAGAACAAAAAGAAGGATGGAGATAAAGATGATGATGATGATAAGGAGAAAACCTATGAAAGGAGATCTCAGTCAAGGAGAGATAAGGAAAGGAGCAAATATTCAAAGAAATCAAAGGATGCTGATGATAGCAAGAGGGATGACAGGGGGGCAAAGGAATCAGTTAAGAAAACAAGAAGTGGAATTCAGCAAGTCAAGGACATTGCTAGTAGTACTTTAACCACAACACAAGACTCTAAGTCTAGGGTGGGTACTGTTAGCAATGATCCTCCAAAATCATTATCCATGACTTCTGAACCTGAATTGCCACAGAAGAAAGATGAAGCCACTAAAGTAATTTCAAGAAAACACTTCCACAAAGTCACAGCTAGTGGAGTGTTACAGTGGATGAAGGGGAAAGGAATGAAGCTACTTCCAAGTGATGTGGCACTGAAGACTAATTCTCCTTGTTCCAGAAAGGTATCTCTTGTGAAGCATTTGAAGATCAAGAGTGTACCCAAAAGGATGAGGATAACAAAGAAGACTGGAAAACTCACAAATGTTATTGGCATCAATGTGCTTCCACTAGATGAGGACTATGATGAAGATGCCCTAGCATTTTTGAGGGCTCAAAGGATCTTTGAAGTCAAAGTGAAGTTGGATCATCTAGAGATCAAGTACACTGATGGAAGAGAAAGGATAATGAAGCAAGGAAGCTGGCAATATTTCTATAAGTATGAGCTTGAAAGGATAAATGCCTTACTGAATTTTGAAGAAAAAGATGAAAGGACATGGAAGATAGATATTGCCAGGTACTTGAAGATGCATGCTGATTATGAAGAAAACATGAGGAAAGAGAATGAAGAGAAAAACATACAGAGAGAGAAAGAAATGGCTGAGATGGAGGAGAGGGCTAAGGAGCTAAGGCAGAAAGGGATGTGCAGGGTCAAACAAAATCCTTACATTGTGGAGTACAAAAACTCACATGGAGGTCAAAGCAAAATAAGGATGGAGTTTCTTGATTCCTATGTAGAAAGTGCACTCAAGGCTGCAATTGATGACTTGAAAGGCTCACCTCTCATTGAAGAACTGATTGCAAGAGAAGAACTTCAAGAAGCCATCATAGACATGAAGAGAAAAGAAGAGATAAGGAAAAAGAAGATATATGATGATTTGCTAGAGAAGCAATTGGAAGCTGAAGCTGCTGAGCAACAAAAGTAAACCGTAAGCTTTCAATTTTTCTATGTAATCAAATTTCTGATCTCAATGTTCATGAATTATCCTCTCTGTTACTAAATTTCCTTTTATGTAAGTTAGGCTTGTTATCAGACATGAAATTGTGCCTAAGGATCTTACTCACAATTTGGGGGAGATTGTTAGGCTCAAGACATGTCTGAATACCACTATTAACAAGCCTACACTATGTGACTATGTCACACTACATGACCTAGTGATTTCTATCACTGGGATAGAGTATAGGTCTCTAAATGTACTTGTCTTGTTCTCATGAACAATAGCTTTATCATGTATGCTCAGATTTATAATGAGCTTAGTAAAGTTTCTTGCATCTAGATTGTATATATAGGCCATTGAATAATTATCCTGGTAGAAGTTCAGAAGTGTTCATGCAGCAGGATAGAGTTGAATAAGGCTATGAAGAAATAAGTTGCAGGAATTTGTCTAAGGCATTATATAGCAAAGTCAAAAGAAAGCTATGTCGTGAAGTCACCAATAACCATGTCGTGAAGTACTATATCGCATAGTCCATTTTGTACTATGTCGAGAAGTCCTCAAGACACATGTCGTGAAGTGTTGAAGTCAGCAAAGTCAAAAGAGCCTAGATCGTGAAGTCCTCAGAAGCCTTATGTCGCATAGTCATCAAATGACCTATGTCGCATAGTCATCAAATGACCTATGTCGCAAAGTCTTCAAAGGCTATATCGCGTAGTCCTCACAAGGGAGATCGCGAAGTCAGGGAGAAAGTGGAGTTCACGATATCAACACTTAGCCGTTTATAACAAGACAAATCAAGGTACAGAACCAAGAATCAAAAGGAGACAAATACTGAAGCATTTGTTCTGGCAAGGTGGTCCAAAGAACAGATGGCAAATCTACAGCTAAACTTGGAGAGAAAGATAAGAGACAAGCAGCTACAGAAACGGGAAAGACTCCGAAAAGCAGGTGGTCCTTCCTGACACAGTGAACTTCTTATGGCAGGACAAGTTGGACTTTCAGAAGGGGTAGCTGTGTAATATTGTGTGTGCCTAGTTTGTATAGGTGAATATATATATCGTGCACACACAACTGTAAGCTGTAAGAGAGATACACATAGTTATTTGCTAAGCTCTTTTCTCTGTAAGCAAGCAAGTTCAAACTGTTCTTGTTTAAGAAGCCAGAAATTCGATTGTGAATTTCCTGGAAAGCTGTAGTATTTAATTTGCTTATACAAAGTAGATTAAAGTGATTGTGTGTGTTATTTACTTTCTGCATATTACATATCATAATCACATACAGTTGTTTACTTAGGTTTCAAGAATCGAAAAATATATCAAACTATCCATTCACCCCCCCCCCCCTCTGTCTAGTTTCTAGTAGTATTCATTTCTAACATCCTTCCATGTAGCCTGAGGGTAAATATCTAATTAATTAACCGATTTAGAAAGACTTAGTTTGAAAAACAAAAAAGAGAGGCTCAAGCCTTATACGAGTATGCTTGATCAGAGTTCCCACGACATAACGGAAGTGGCAGGGATTTGAGATCTCAATATATTTACAAAGGAAAAGGAAGAGTTTGATGAACATAGAGCAGTGTCAAGTTACCAGCTCTCCTAGCCTCGTGGTGTTAGGTGGAATATTTAATAGAATCTTATATTATATTTACTACTCCAACCCACTCAAAAGCTCGTATTTGGGTGGAGAGTAGATCACAAGGACAGGGGTAAAAAATTAGCCCTAGTGTCCAAATAAATTATGAGAATATTGAGTTGGGAACCAAAGTTATAATAAAGTTGGTGTTAACGGAGGAATTTGTGATAACAAACTTTGAGGTTACACGCCGGAATCAAGATCTACGATGGTGGTTTGATGACAGAAAGATCGCCGGAATATGGTGGTAAATGTGTTTATAAGAAGCTGAGATCAAAGGAGTGGTGGTGGTCTCTCTGAGCTCTCAACGTCCAACCCCCTTTAATGTGCCTATGTACAGTATATTTATAGGGATCAAGCTTCACGTAGTTCTAGCAGGACAACACTACACCATAGATGGCCTATAGTAACTACTGAACTATGTCACCTTAGACCCAATATAACGTTGCTACAGGCCCAAAAAGGGCTAAGGTAACATCAGGGCTGGGTTAATTTCTCTCCGAGTTGCCTTTGGCATCAAAGGTAACATGTCGCCTACCCTAGGCTAACATAGCCTTTTATGTTACCAAAGATAGCCTACAGCAACATAGTAACCACTCTATTGCAACACCAAATCTATGTTACCTTATATATTAGAATTTTTTGAAATTAGTGGGCCCCACGTGTGGGTCCCACACGTGGGGCTCACAAAATGTGCAGCAGCACGTTTCAGTCTAGGGTAACACCTATTATAACACCTATTGCAACACGCTAGGTGTTGCCAATGTAGACATTTAGTAACATCAGTATAGTATAGTACCTAAGGTAACACCTGTAGTTTAACTAAATAAAAATGTAAAGTTTAAATATAGCATTTCCCATTAGAAAAACAACCAATTCACACAAACCAAGTACATCATCCAACTACATAATCCCCTCATAAACAACCAACTACGTCTCCAATCACAAACCCAACTACATAATCTCATCAAATCCGCCAACACCAAGTTAAGAACAAAAGTAATTACAACGTTAAAGTGTACTAGAAGACATAACAAATGCAATAGAAAAACCATGACAACAGTTCAAAAGGTAATGTTATGTGGATTTCTAAGAGCTAGTACCGCCGATCACAAGAGTACCATCTCCTACTGTGTCACTAGAAACTGTGGCACAAATTTGACCCAAATCAATATGCAAGCTGGGGTTTGCTTTAGACAATTTTTTTAGGACAATGGCCAAGTTGTCCTGGACCTTCTGATTTACCTTAGCATCCACTTCTTCATTGACCTTCCTTTCTAGCTTTGCTTCCATGTCGCTAACAAGGTCCTTCCGTGTCTTTTTTGTCAACTCTTCTATGTACGAATCTGTTTGAGGTGGAGCCTGAGTAGAAGTTTTGATGAGGCTCGAGTCATGTCTGCCTATAAGCCCACCCGGACCATGGGATTTTTTGCCACCAGAAACTAGCTCCTCAATACCATCAACTCCTTCTGATGAATTGAGTTTTTTCTTAATCATTTCCTTCAAAATAAACCAACATCAGTATATAAATATAAATAATCATACGCAGTAATTAGCAATCACATATTCAAATTTCAATATTCCTATGTACTATACAACATGCATGAACATAATTAAATTGTGTCGTATATATGAATGAATATGGTACTTCATTCTATAAACAACGAGATACAATAAGCAGAGAAAAACTGTGATGTGATTCTTATCTATTGTGTCTTTGAAAACGGGATAATATGAATCCCTTCTAAGGTACAAAAAAAATCCTATGAGAGATGGTAATGAGATTCAACTCTGGAGATCACACCCCCAACCAGATTATACAGTAATTACGACCGAAAATCATCCAACACAAACATGATGGTATCAAAGATCTTTCAAACACTGAACGTTAACAGGTGTAATTGAACATTGCTAAATCTAATCATAAAATAGTAGTATGCAATTAAAAGGATCAAATCAACTACTTACTGGCCAAATCGTATAACGTCACCGACATGCAACTCCACATAAACCTTTTTCTTCACCTGTAACAAATAATTGAACATTAGAGAAAGAAGACACTACAAATGTGATGCTAAATCAATTCAACTAAATAACTGATGCTTCCAAATGACAGATAAACCAATTATTAACTTGAAATAGGTACCTGGTTTTTGTTGACAAAAGTCCCATGTGTGCTACTGAGATCATAGATATATGCATCCCCTTTTTTTGTTGAAATGGAGAACTAATAATAGGAAGATCACATAATGTGGTCAAACAAGAAGATAATGAGAACCTACGAAGCCATGCAATGAGCACAAAGGTTCAATATACATATACACACAACCAAATAATTGCTAGGACAACCACTTCTTTCTTACACTACTCTTACAAGTTACAGCAGTGCAAACACCAGCCTTTTTTGTTTACAGCTATTTGGTTGCTGTCGATTAATTTCCAAAATTATATAAAATTATGAAACTTTGCACACAGAGTAACCAAAAAGTCACCACTCACTACACGCACAAAACAAATAAAATAAGGAAGCTGTAAACTAGATGATCATATGAACGAACCTCCTACAATTGCTTAACCGACATGCTATAATCATGCATCATAGAAACATCTTATGAGCTTTACTGTTATAAAAATAAATAAAGAAGCATGCCCAGATAGGAGTCTATGTATTTACTTTGGCTTAGAAACACGTCCAAGCATATATATGAAAACAATTGTTTCAATCGTTCAAAACCATAAACGGTCAAATTCTTGTTGCAGCAGCAGACACTAAATTCACATTAGTCGAACAATGAATTTCCAAGTTACAAAAATATTATTTGGACTGAAAAATCACCTCTGCAAACAAACCAACCCTGATAGGCGACAGATATATAGCCATGATTTTGTGCAACCAATCAACAATCTTTTGTTCTAAAAAACCCTTGTGACAGGTCTCTAAGCTAGTTTATACATCACAATCTTCGTAAGAAGTTTAAATAAAGAAATAGTTAAACTTTGTAGGCAAACTTATTATATGATCACTCTTACTGCAATTCGAGGAAACACCTTCTCTCGCCATATTTACTCTTTTGTAATGACAAGACCAAATAAACCTCGGAAAGAGTAAATGTTAAGAGGACGTGTTTCCTCGAAATGCATTAAGAGTGATATTATATCTAGATAAATATCTTAACTATCTAAATAAACCTCAAAAATCAGAATTCTGAAAGAAATGCACCAAGTACCTGCGTGAAATCTGGAAATAGTAAGGTGCTCTAGCACAAAGTCGCAAATATCGACACGACCAAACATATAAGCTCCTTTCTCGTATCTGATTAGATAAAGCACGAATTCCGATTCAAGTAAATTAAAAATAACAAAAACTAACAAAATGACTATAAAATTACCTAAACAACATAACAATTAACTTCGAAAACTAAACATTCTTCTTCAACAAACAACATCCCTAAAACATATAAAATAGTCGAAAATAAGTAACATACACATCGAATTGATCAACAATAGCTCCTTCTTTGAGAACTTTGAAAGAATAGTTATGACACAGAGCTTCACTCTACGGTGGAATCGTGTACGGCACCGTAACATTTGGCGGATGCGATTGCGATTGTTTGTCGTTGTTATTAGCATCGCTAGGTTGCGATTGAGCTTTGGAGTCGGTGATTGTGGTGGTGGCGTCGGCGGAGCTAGGGTTTTCACGTAAAGGAGGGCACAAATCGAAGCATATGAAAAGAGATTTATACCTTAAAAACTTTCGAGTACAAAGCCTGCTTCGATTAAACTCAGCTCAAACCCAAATTGAATCGCTCCACCAAGCTCCGATTAAACCCAGCCCAAACCCTAATTTAATTCCTCAATTAAGCTTCGATTAAGCAGCGCGAACCCTGATTTAAACCCTACTAAACAGAGAGTGAGAAGCGAGAAGAGAGGATGAGAAGTGAGAATGAGAGAATAAAAGTGAGACCCTAATTTTCCCCCAATTTCTCCCCCGCCTAGTGTTTTCCCCAATTTTCCCCCGTCTGTTTTGACCCAATTTTGTTTGCCGCTCGGTCTTTTCACCTAATTTTTGTTTTGCCGCTCTCTGAATTTTTTTTTTTCTAAAACAAAAATATTACAAATTTATTCTAATATGTTTGATATTAAATTATAATTTATTATTTTAATTATTTCGCTCTTACAATCTATTTTTAAATCTATTATTAAAATTAGTTTTGCAAGCTGTTACTTTCTCTAATAAATTTTTTATTGGTTTTAATCAAAATTTAATGATTTTGATTTTTTTTAAAACCTTTTCTAATATAAATTGATTAAAAATATTTTATAAAATATAAATAATTCAATTATTTCACAGAATATTACTTTTATAAAAATATTACTTTTATTATTCAATGATTTTTTAAAAATTAATTACTTTTAAAGTGAAATAATTATTGAATTATTAATTTTAAATAAAAAAATTCAAAATTAATACTCTAAGTTAACGCCCTCACGGTGTTACTCAGTCACAACACCCTTTTACAGCTAGAGTAACATGGGTTTATGGATATGGTAACACCAAAACTACGATATTGTAATAGGTCCAAAATTTCATAGCTAAGGTAACATGCAAGAAGGTAACACCCATACCTAGATATTGTAAAAGGCCATCTATGGCGTAATGCAAGGAACCCAAGTTTGTTAGAAGTAGGTCTCCTTGGTGATAAGTATCAAGCTTAGTTCATGTCGGACTAGAACTCTTAACTCATCATGAAAAGTATGTCCAAGGCCACTTTGGAGAGCCCATACGATGAAGCCTAGCCCAATGACCCCAAGGCTCAACTATGATCGTGCCTTCACGGAAACAACATTAGCCCTTACTATTGAGCTAACATCAACTGTTACCAACTATCACATCAATCATTTAGTTGCAGGGACAAATCATGGCTTATTTCAAATGTACGAGCTGATCCTTACCCCCCGATGAGGCTAACCCACCAGACTACCGGGAAAGTTTTCCAAAGTTATTGTCACACTAGGCGCATCTCAATCCCTTAACAAGGATGACTTTCTAGAATATAGAATTGGACTTTTTGAGTGTATTGACATGCCTATTTACTCCTTGATTCCCCAATAAGGACAACTTACTGGAATACAGAATCGGGCCTTCAAATATGTTAATCTTCATTTTGTGATCCCCGTATTTCCTTTACTTTGCTCTATCTTTTATCACGGGAACATCCAAAACTGGCGCTCCAACTCGGACTAATGCACCCTTTGGCGCGCCAACATGTGGTTGGCTCAGGGTTCTTCATCTCTTTCCACCTCTAACAATATACCACATTTATCATTCTTGCTTTCTCAAAGATAAAACTACCTAAAGCAATATCCATCCTCCAATTGTCTGTATATATATGGCTAGTTCTTTCCAAGTATAAATTTTGGGCATAACAGTTGGCTCTCCTAAAACTTAAAGTGTTGGGAGGTCTTAATAAGATCTTTTATTATATTTAACATTCGGATTTCAATGTCTAACCGATGTTATGTGTGTCATCCTGTCCTCAGCAGAAGGATTATTATTCATATCTTGATTCTTGAGTTGGCTGTGCTTTTTTGGATCATACAGACAGCCCTGCCATCTCATCTATCTCATTAAGAATATTAGATCCTCCAAATTTGATGTAAATTTAAGTCTTGCACCATTTACCAGTATAAATGCGCTACATAAGTTGATAGATGAGACTAAAGCTTCCGTTCAGCCAACTAGGGTTAATGACATGCTCTGGCCTCTAGGGACAATTTTTGACAGAGACTTTGAAGTCTGCTTGCTGTCAGCGCCTTAGAATTCGTCCCCTTTCTAAGCCAACCGTGCCGGCGTCCAGCGCTTGTCGCCCACCACCCGAACTACTAAACTGGCTCTCCTCTTAATGTCCGTCAATCACATGTAGCTTGAATAGAATGACTGGGCCTCTTGATTGAAACTTTGCTTATGTTTGCATATGTAGATTGACTTGCATTAGATTATTTTATTTGTAGTTTTGTTTCTAGTTTCTTGATTTGATTGTGTTATGTTTTTGACTCATGTATAGGGGAAAACAAATATAAATCTGTGAAGAAATTCAATTAATTTCGTTTATTGTAAAAATAAACATATAAAAATCGGTATTTGTAAAGAAGCATCTTATCTTTGTAAAGGTAAATTCCTTCCAAATTGCAGCTATTTGTGCAGGAAATAATAATTAAAGACAGCAGACCATCATTTAAAAATATAAACTTCAACATCAAATATATTAACCAATAGATTGGAGGTGGCAACTCTGCCTAGGTGTCGTATGCATAGTGTATATTACATCACGGCAAAATGGAAATCTGAAATTGCTAACTACACCTTGTGTAAAATTAAGCGAGCACCATATTCGGGTTGAAGAGTAATTTTATTAACAGGTGCATGCTTATAGGATGGTGAAAGCTCAAAGGAGAACTTGCTTAATATCATGGCCAAGGCTAGTTTTGCTTCCAATATTGCAAAATTCTGTCCAATGCAGATTCTCGGCCCCCCACCAAACGGTAAAAATGCAGCTGCCTGATTATTTGTTGCTTTTGAAACACCTTCTGCGAATCTTTCAGGATTAAACTCCTTCGCATCAGCTCCCCAAATATCATGATCATGATGAATTTGATTAATAGGCAACACAATTTGCATTCCTGGTAGTAAGGTTATATCTTCCAATGTAACTACCTCAGTCATCTGGCGAACTAGCCCAGCTACAGGTGGATACAATCTCAGAACCTCGTACAGTATCATAGTTACCTGCGGTGAACAAAAATTTAATATAACTATTACTAGCTGACAACCGAGATTAAAATGTTAAATTTATTAAAATTCATAAGTATTATTTGAGTATGAATTAGTAGAGAATTTAACCTGGAATAAGATGAAAGTATACACAATAGATAAATATTATTTATTATGTAGTTATAGGGAACCGAAACCAAATACATTAAATTAAATAAATAAATCTTGTTTAATTAGTGATAACTAAATTTGGTATTTTGATTCTTTGATGGTTTTACTTACTAATAAAGAGTATAGATTCCACAGAGTCTTTTTAAATGCTAATTCTACCTTTCCACCTCAACTCAACTTGCATGAAAAATAAAGTACTTACAGTCTTCAGATGATTTAGATCACCTATATCTGGTTTGTCATCCCCAATTACTTGAATTACTTCTTGTCTAGCTCGATCCTGCCAATCAGGATACAAACTTAACAAGACCAAAGTCCACACAAGCAAAACTGAGGTGGTCTCCTGGCCAGCAAAATAGAACACCTTGCATTCTTCAATTACATCGTCAATGCTCATTCCAACACTTTTGTTTCCCTGTCCGACTTCATTGGAATTTGCTTCCAGCAAAATTCCCAATAAGTCATCGGTGCTATCTACACCTGCTCTCATGGCCTTCATCTTTTTATCAATAATACCTCTTAGTAGAAACCGCACTTCTTTGTCTATTTCCTTCATCCGCTGGTTCCTCTTAGTTGGTAAAAACCTAAACAAAAAATGGTGACTTCTTCTGTTTGCTTTGTGTAAAATTTTTATAGGCTTCACAAGATCAAACTTTACCATATCATTGTATAAGCATAATAGAATACTTTACCTCAATCCAGGCAAGTAAACTGATTGTGCAGCCTTAAATGCGTAGTCCGCTTGTTCCACTTGTAATTCAAATACCTTTCTTCCCTCTTGATAGCTACTTCCAAATGCAGTACGAGAAATAACATCACTTGTCAATGTTTGGAAGGAAGGCCACACATCTAGCTCACATGAATTTCTTCCCTCCCCTATCATTTCCATCCATTTTATTGTCATCTCGTGGCAACACAAATCAAATGCTGGTAGCATACCCTGCAAAGTGCAATCACAATAACATTTATAGTTTTATTCCAGGTGAATTGGAGTAGAAGATGCACTAACTTTTTTTAAAACTCGTATCTTGAAATAAATACATCGCACTGATACATTTATAAGCACGCCACATGAAAATTATAAATGGTAATTAAATCATTACCTTCAACTTTTCAGTGTGGAAAGCAGGATTGAGTAGTCTTCTGTGCGAAGTCCACTTACTTCCGTCGACTGATGGGAGGCCTTGAATGAATATCTTAAATATTGGGTGTCTCGGAGTCTTCGGATATTTAAAGTTCTTATTCAAAACTTCCTTTACCATTTCAGGATCCATTATAACTATCCTTGGTACTGGTCCAGCCCAGAAAAAGGTTTTCTTACCTGCCAAACATAGTAGGCTCAAAACACAATATATAATCATACAAAGAGAGGAAACGAGAAACAAAGGTAAAATAGGCAAGTACTGAATTATAAAATATATATTGTGGACAGCATATATTGTAAAATCTCTACATAGCAGAACTCTCTAGCTCCGCCAAGAACAAATATTATTAACATCAATTCACTCGTGAGCAGATATTAACATCCACCAATTAAATCATCCAACAGTATGCAAAAGCAAACAAGCTCTTCGTCGTTGATACCTGGTAGCAATTCATGGTTTGAACTTGATCTAAATATAGAACAAATAATAGATTCGAGTAGATATTAACATGTTGATATTCGTAAATACACAACTCGTAAACGCTCCAGGCTGGCTGCCTAGCTAGCTGAGTAGTTTATGATCAAGTAAAGTAGCTACGTACCATAGTCGCGGACGAGCTTGCAGAGAAAGGGGGTGGTACGAGAAGGTACATCATGGGAGATGGGAATGGGATTTGATCTTGTTGCCATTAACGTAGACATGTGTTCTTTGGTATCTCCATACAGAAAGCGATAAGAGTTGCCATGAAAACCTTGTTTTCTCAGGTGTTTTTCCATCTTTTTGGGCCGCAACCAAACCCAGTTGAGAACTCTCCATGTAACTAGTGTAGCTGCAACAACTGCTATTGCTATAGATGCATCTAATCCGTTGAACGCCATTTTCATTTTCTCAAACTTTCTTGCACTCAGTTTTGTTTAAATATCTAATCGGGGGGACATCTTTTTGGTGATTGGGTATAAGCCGTATGTCATTTTTTCCAATAATTATTAATTAGGCAGCCGGCGACGAAAAACACCAAAATGGAAAATGGAAAATGGAAAATAGTGGGTTCTACTTTAAGTAAAAATAACTTATGCAAATTACGAAATTCATCAGCCGTGACGTTTTAGAGTTGCAGAAGACGAGCCGTGATCATTTTGCTCTCTTGTAACTACTTGTAGCTTGTCTTGTTCTGTTGTTTTCTGTTGGGGTTCTTTATTCAAGGTTTTAAAAAATTTTGAATTGATATCACAAAAATATTACCTTTCAATCAAGATATACATTACTCATATTTATATTTTATTATTTATATTTTAATATTTTATTTTTACTCACTTTAATTATAGAGATGAGTTTGAATATATTAGGTAGCACTCTAATTCTAAAATCTTTATAAATAATCTAGATACTCAAAAAACTTATTCTTTTTTGAATGATCTTAAAAAATTTGTGATTTGTTTTTAAAAGATGAAAGTTTTGAATGAAAACTGACATATTGGACATGTCTCCTGACATATTGGACATGTCTCCCAGTCTCCCACTATTAGATAAATATACTTGGCATGTGTGTAAGTCAATTAAATTTTAATTATTTTTTCACTTTAGACTTGTTTTTTACTATCTAATGCATGTTTATTTTTAATTTTATGGATGATAGGAGATTAGACGATAATTAGTAGCCATCTATGATCTAAATATTATTATATTCATGTATTATTTATGTAAATAGATAATTTTTTTAACATATACAGCTAATCAAGTGTCGAGTCGAGTCGAGTTGCTTCCTCACCATTCACTAGTTATTTTTGTCTTGGCGAATTTAATTATACAATGAGCTAGACCATTTGCAGATTTTCTAACAGATTTAAATTCAAGAAAATCAATTTGAGGGGTCAAATTAATAATATTCCTGAGCAAAACTTCGACATCATTAGAGATTATGGATGATGCGAAGCTTATATGCCATTTAAGTTACATATAATGTAGCCCAAACGGGCACTAATGTTTAGTTTTTTAACCAGATTTGCTAAACCGGTTTTGCTAGGATAAGCTGACGTCGGATAATCATAACTTTATCGGCTCTATAACTCTATGGACACAACGCTTAGCTAGAGATACGTAAAAAGCTCAACGGGCCGGGTTTTCACCGGGCCTCGAAATATTTGGGTTTTTCAATCAAAGCCCGGTCTAGACTTCGACTTTGATCGAACTGGGCTGGGCTTTCGGCAAAAAATTAGGTCATTTTAGGCCCTTGCGGCCTGAATCCGGACCAGGCTTTCGGCAAAAATCTAGGCCTTTTTAGGTCCTCGAGACGAGCCCCGTCGGGCTTTTGTTCGGGCCTGAACCGGATCGAACTTTTATTCGGGTTCGAACCGGATCGCTTCGGACTTTTCAAATTTGATTATTTACATATTATTATTACTATTGTAAATTAAATATAAAAATATATTTTTTTTAACAATTTATGATCCACCAATATCAATATTAACAATTGTTCATTAATATATTAATTTATGGTAAATTAGTCGATTATACGTGTACTTGATATAAATTAAGTTCATGTATGATACATTTAAGTATATATTTATATATTTATGTATAAATATATTTGTTACTGGAAAAACAGGAAATATATCGGCAACAAAGAGCGAAACAGTTTTGGCTTAGTAAAGGAGATCAGAATACTCGTTTCTTCCACAAGTATGCATCAACGAGACGGAGAAATAATCAGATTAAAGGGCTTAAAGATACAAATTGACACTGGAGAGAGGATGATGATAGTATTCGAGGTATTATTACTGAGTATTTCAGTGGATTGTTTACGACAACGTCATCAAATACAATTTTGTTGGATTGAGAAGTGCTTTCACAGGTGACAGATGAGCAAAATGAGGTGATTATACAGCCTATAAATGGTGATGAGGTTAAAGAATCAGTGTTCTCCATGCATCCGGAGAAATCTCCAGGCCCCGACAGCTTAAATTCGGGTTTTTTCCAATCATTTTGGCGAATTATTGGGGATGATGTTATTAAGTTTTTTCAGCAGTTTTTCGATACTAGAGAGTTACCCTCGGCAGTTAATCAAACTTTGGTGTGTCTTATTTCAAAGATCAAGAAACCTCAGTGTGTTACAGATTTGCGGCCTATCTCATTGTGCAATGTTTTGGTTAGAGTCTTATCAAAGGTGCTGACTAATTGCCTCAAAGTTTGCTTACCCTTTCTAATATCAGATAAGCAGAGTGCATTCATACAGGGACGTCTTTTGACCGATAATGCGTTTCTGGATTTTGAGTTAAATCATCATATAAAGAGACGCACTCAAGGAAAGAATGGAGTGGTGGGTTTGAAGATCGATGTGTCCAAATCATATGATATATTGGAGTGGTCTTTTATTGAGCATATGTGTAAAGCATAATGTCACATAAGATGTAAAAGAGATAACTACAACTCAACAAAGGACAAGACAGACAGTAATATTAACAGAAGCACAGGAATCCAGAATCAAAGAAGAAAAGGTAAACTCAAAAAATCAAAATACGGTATGTATTCTTGAAGTCCGTAAACAGGTCACAGAAAGAAGTTCATGAAAATGTTCAAGCCTCGGTGACAATCAAAGAAACAAGATTTTCAAGACTACAGAAGTATGTGAATGATTTAGGGTTAAGTACCACAGGATTCCAGTGATTTAAATGAAGCAACCAGAAGGACAAAGGACTTATCAGCAGCATTGAATTGAAGACATAGAAGAAGAATTGATCAAGTGTTATTCATCTGTGAACCAGACCAGTTGCACTAGTTGACAGCACTTAAAAGATCAAGTTGTTTTATCGTCTCAGAAGAAATTGATACAGTCTAAAACTGAAACACCCTGAAGCTCAGAGGGTTTTCTAAAAGATCAAGGACAACAAAAGAATTCGATGGTTTTTCTATTTAGAAAACCATCGAATATGATTTAAGAAAACCATTTGAAAACAATATTAAAGTAGTTTGCTTTTCGATAGTTTTTATTTAAAAACTATCGAATGGTAAAATACTTTATACATTCGATGGTTTTTAAATTAGGGAGCAAGTGAAAAGTTTCTGTGTTTGACAGGTTGATGGAAATTGGACGGCCAAGATTGCTTGTTCAAACTTGGTTCGATAGTTTTCAAAGAAGACTACAATTAATACAGAGATGAAGAAGTGTCTTCTTCAGTTAAGGCAGAACGCAGAGACATTACTAAGAGAGAAGCTTGAGCTGGAGAAAATTATCATAGAAATTAATAGTGCTCAGAATTCTATCAGTGTATTGAATTTGTGTAACCTTAAACTCATTGAAGCTAATCTACGGATTAGAAATTGTAGCACCCCTCGAGGTTTATATTTATAAAAAGATATATTCCCCGACTCTTGGTTTGATTTGGTGTGTTTGATTTCGTTATAGAACTGAATGATTAATCCGCGAACGAAATTGAATTATTTGTAGGTATCGTATTCACCCCCCCCCCCCCCTTTTATGATACTTTGGACATAACAATATGTTAGTTAAATTTGGTTTTCATCAGACCTGGATTAACAGATTAATGCAATGTATTAAATCAGTGACGTATAGCTTTGCTCATAATGGGATCACTTTTGGAGAAATTGAGCCGTAGAGGGGTATCCGACAGGGAGATCCAATATCGTCGTATCTATATATTTTATGTGCAGAGGGTCTTAGTGCAATTATCAGAAGAAATGAGGACATGGGATTGGTTCATGGGTGTTCGATTGCGAGAGGTGCACCGACCATTTCACACCTCTTGTTTGCTGACGATTGTTATTTCTTTTTTCGAGTTATAAAATCAGAGGCATGGACCATGAAAAATATTATGCGAAGTTATGAGGATATGTCAGACCAGACTATTAATCTCAACAAATCAAGTTTTTTTTTTTAGTCTGAATACTACACAGGTAAACCGTAATGCTGTGTGTGTCTGTCTCCAAATGACTGAAGTACAGGAGCCTGGTAAGTACTTGAGAATGCCAATGACCGTGGGGCGAAAGAAAACCTCGGATTTTCAATTCTTAATAGATCGTGTGAAAGCGAAGCTTCAAGGATGAAGTAGTAAGGTGATTTCAAAGTATGACAATGTCACGTTATTAAAAACAGTGGCGCAAACAATTCCAAATTTTTGGATGAATTTGCTTTTAATACTAAATGAGGTTTGTGATGGCATTGAAAAGCAGATGAATGGGTATTGGTGGGGTGCTGGGACAGATCGAAAAGGTATACGTTGGATGTCTTGGAACAAGCTATGTAATGCGAAAGAATGGGGATGGTTGGGTTTTCAAAAACTAAAGGAATTCAACATTGTTATGCTTGCTAAGTAGGGTTGGAGACTACTAAACAACGACAATCCTTTGGTCACAGCTTGTATGAAAGCGAAGTATTTCCCGGATAATGATTTTCTGAATGCAAGGTTAGGATCAAATCATAGCAACATGTGGAGAAGTATATTGGCTACTCAGGAAGTAATACAAAAAAGATGTCGAAAAAGAATTGGGAATGGAGAGGACACATATATTTGGAATTGGAAGGTGCCATGGTTAACTTGTATTGAAAATGGGTATTTAACTACAAACATGCCTACTGAGTTAGAAGGAAGTCGAGTTTGCAATTTAATGGAAATCGACCAACATAGGTGGGATGTTGATGTCTTAGCGAATATTTGCAATGAACGGTATAGGAGTTTAATTCAAAAGATTCCACTGCTAGTAAGAGATATGAGTGATTCGTGGTTCTGGTTATTGGATGACAAAGGCTGTTTCTCGGTTAAGAGCTATTACAGAGCTTTGGAAGGAGAAATGGATACTGGCTATTCGTGGTTCTGGAAGAAGCTATGGAATCTTAAACTACCTGGTAAAGTGATCAATTTCTTGTGGCGAGTTTGCAAGTTTTGTTTGTCGACTACGACGCGATTGGTGGCAAAGCAGGTACAAGTCAGTTATATGTGTTCTTGGTGTTTAATGCAAGATGAAACAAATAAGCATGTATTATTTGAATGTGCATTTGCGAAGGTTGTTTGGGAGACTACATGTATGCATCAACTTATTCATGTTCTGCCTGGTGAAAATGTTTTTGATATGCTGCGACGATTATTTGGAAGTTCTGATTGTAAGCAATGTGGATTGATAAGTCTTATTTGTTTGAGTATTTGGAATAGAAGAAATAAGTGGGTTTGGGAGAAGATAAATGTATCTGTGTTTGGGGTTAAAGCTGTAGCGTTTAATCTGTTAACAGATTGGCTTAAAGCCCAGGTTGTTAGCACAGGGGACAAGAGCATGGGAGCAACAATATCTGCAACAAAAGTGTGGACGAAACCTCCACAAGTTTGGGTGAAGATCAAAATCGACGCGGCTCTGTTTGTATAATAGAATTGTATTGGTTTAAGCAGTGCAGTTCAACATGCATCTGGAGACTTTGTAATGGCAAGGTGCAGAAAATACGAAGGTGTGATCACTCCTAATGAAGCTGAAGCCTTAGGGTTAAAGGAAGTTCTGTCATGGATAAAAATAAAAGGATTTAGGAAGTGTATATTTGAGACGGATGCTAAGGTTCTCGTTGATGCTTGCAAAGGAGTTCAGGGAAAATTCTATTTTGATACTATTGTCAGTGATTGTATCGATTTATTTCAGTACTTTCATGACGTGCTAGTAGTTTTTACTCACAAGTCTGCGAATGTTGCCGCTCATATGTTAGCACGAGAGGCCCATTCTGTGTCAGACTTTCAGGAATGGTATGAACACCCTACTGAGTTTATTGAGCATGTAATCAATTCTGAGATTATTTAAGTAATGCAAGTACATTTTATTAAAAAAAAAAGGTATATAAATTAAAATATATTTAGTCATGAACATGTAAATATATATGAGTTGAAAATATATTTATATGAAAATAAGTGTAAATACATGATTATATATGTACATATAAAATAAAATTCAGACTTTACCCGGACCTAAATCAAGTTTTAATCGAAATTTTACTCGGATCGGGATGAAGATCGATCTTTTAAAAAAACCAGGTTAAGTCTGGGCTTTTATCGAAACGGACCAACCCGGACCGGGCTTTGCCTAGAGGCCTTGAGCTCGGGCCTAAACCTGACCGAGTTTTTTCGGGGCAGGCTTTGACTAGTACTTAATTATCCAAAAAGGAATTGCCATCAATCAAACTGATAGTAGTCAAATACACTGTTCACGCTATGTTCATACCTTTAGGGACCACGTTCATAAAACAAATCAAAATTGAATAAAAATTCTAAATTAGTAAACTACTTCATATGAAGACCCCAAGAAGTTTAATTTTCAGCCGCCGAATGACGAAAGAGATAATACACAAAAATGGAAAATTGAATAATCCAATAAGTGTAAGGAAAGCGGGTTGAAGATTAAAAAGTTGATTTGCGTGTTGTCGACGAGAACTAGGTACAAGTTACCCTAGGTTTAAATCTGGTTAAATCAAAAAATTTAGTATATACTCCCTCTGTCCCAATGAATACTATGCATTGGGGGACGGGGGCGTGGCACGCATTTTAAGGCTCTTAACTACTATAGTTACATGACTTATTTTTATAATTTTCTTTTTTTGTATAAAAATAGAACATTCCTATTTTTATACAAAAAAAGAAAATTTTAAAAATAAGTTATGGAACTATACTAGTTATGCACCTTAAAATGCGTGTCAGACACTTTAAAAGAAACGTATAGAATTGATTGGGACGGAGGGAGTAATAATCAAGCCCCGTCTAACATTAAAAAATTAATGATATTCTTACTTTGATTTTGCCGCTACGTATTGCAGTTGACAGTTGTGCTTTGTTTTATAAGTCTGAACTGTGACGGGCAATCTATTTTGAATTTAGTATTGAAAATGTTTTTAAACAATTAACACGTTTCTTGAAAGATTTGTGTGTGGTCGTCAAATACCTATCTGGAAGTCCTTCCAGACTGGAGGTAAAAATAAATCAGTATATTGGAGGTGGTAACTCCACATAATTAAGCGTTGTGTGCATATAGGCAATCTGGATACTTATAGTTGCCAACTAAACCTTGTGTAAAATCAAGCTAGCACCATATTCGGGTTGCATTGTAATTTTATTGACAGGTGCATGCTTATAGGATGGTGAAAGTTCAAAGGAAAACTTTCTTAGTATCATGGCCAAGGCTAGTTTTGCTTCCAATATTGCAAAATTCTGTCCAATGCAGATCCTTGGACCCCCACCAAACGGAAAAATTGCAGCCATCTGATTATTTGTTGCCTTTGATACACCTTCTGAGAATCTTTCAGGATTGAACTCCTTCGCATCAGCACCCCAAATATCTTTAGAGTTCGCTTCCAGCAATATTCCCAATAAGTCATCAGTGCTTTCTTCTCCTGCTGTCATAGCCTTCATCTTTTTATCAATAATACCTCTTAGTAAAAATCACACTTCTTTGTCTATTTCCTTCATCCTCTGGTCCTCTTAGTTGGTAAGAACCTGAACAAAAAATGGTGACTTATTCTGTTTAAGGGTGAAATAAGCAGATTTCTTGAAGTAATATGTGAGTACGAGTTTGTATTTTTATTGTTTCTGATGAAGAAAATTTTGGGAATTACAAATGAACTATCTCAGGCGTTACAAAGAAAAGATCAGGACCTTCCCAATGCTATAAATCTGGTCTATGTTGCTAAATTGAGGTTGCAAGAAGTTAAAAATAGTGGTTGGGATAATTTACTTGCAGAGGTTTCTATATTTTGTGGAAAGAATGAGATAACTGTTCCGCAAATGAATGAGTTGTTTATTCCTCGAGGGAAATCACGTCGAACAATTGAAAAGCCTACAAATCTTCATCATTTTCAGGTTAATTTATTCAAAAATGTAATTGATTTTCAGCTCCAGGAGATGAACGATCAATTTGATAATGTAAATATGAATCTGATGACGTGCATATCCTGCCTTGATCTGCGTCATTCTTTCTCTGCTTTTGGTAAACATATATTTGATCCAGCTTGCTAAATTATATCCGATGGAGTTTGATGATATAACCACTACAAGAATAATTGAATCAGACAAGGCTTTTTGCCCGTTGTCTGATGCCCTAGAAAACCGTTGTCTATTGAGATGCCGTCTGTTACGCAGCTCAGATCCGTTGTCTGATTCCCTACAGACAACGGTTTTGGTCTTAGAAAACGTTGTCTGAAACGCGTGAACAACAACGGTTGTTGTAGAAACCATTGTCTGACAAATAAATCAACAATTGTTTATTAACTAGAAAATGTTGTTATTTTAATTTTCAGACAAGGCTTTATTTTCCAAAAGAGTGTTGTGTGATCTAAATATTTACGACGGTTTTAGTAGAACAACCCCATTGTCTTAATACTTTAACACAATGGTTTCCTTTCTAAAAACTGTTGTCTATTCTTGACTTGCACAATTGTTTTCTTTAAATACCTGTTGTCTGAAAGCTGTTAGGCAATGGTTTAAAAAGATAAACATGTTTGAACATTAGCAGAACCACAACAGTTTTTGTTTCTAAAACACTTGTTTCTGATTTTGATAGACAACGGTATTGGACAAAAAACTGTTGTCTGAAGTGTTTACGACAATGGTTTAGCATAAAATACGTTGAATTATTTTTAAAACAACAACGGTTTTTATTAGTATATTGCTTGTAAAAAATCTCTATGGACAGTGGTTTGAAATTAAGTATCTGTTGTCTGATGTCTTTACCACAATGGTTTCATATGCTTGTATTGAAGTAATGTATTTGGACAACGGTTTTTTTTAACAAGAAGTTGTTACCTAGCTTAATAGACAATGGTTTCATAGAAAATTCAACACATTGCCTAGTACAATGCTTGACAACAGTTTTCATTATAGTCCAATTACCTTAAATAACAAGAGACAATGGTTTTATATAACAAAATTAAAAAACCAAACTGGCAATATAAAGAAACCAAACTGACAATATAAAGAAGCCAAACTAAAACCAAAACAAACAGCCATTCCATTCCATCGTGTTCAATAAACCATTACAACCAACACATCCAACCAAGTAAAATTCACGAACTAATTAAGTTAAATATGTTCAACAACATCAGATTTTCGGATGCACATACCCCAAAAGTAGAGACTGAAACCTTCACTTAAGTTAAATAGTTACGCCATTACATGTCCATAGCATATCAGTTAGCCTCTTCTTCGTCTTGGACAGTTTGGGAGACCTGTCCTGTTCTCGGTGGCCAGGACCTGAACCACCTTCTTGGAAGGAGTTAACAGTCACACTCTTGTTCCTCCCAAGCTTTGGAGATTTAGCACGTGTTGTTGGCGTCTAAGTAATTCATGGAACACCACAAAAGTTACTCTTCGTAAGGATATAAGAAGTTGAGTGGAAAGAAGAGGCTGTTAGTACGTAACACAACTTTTAATTTAGACGATGTTATGCATTTTTCTGTCATAACTACATAGTATCAAGTATCACCTAATACCAAGTATAAACATGTGTGATGAATTAGATTACCAACATAACTTCAGTCTAGTCTTATTAATTAAGAGCATATAAATGACACAAAAAGCTTCCCAAGGCTCTTGGACATTAGTTTCTTCCGTTCAAGTGTTAATAGGTATGTATCACGGTACTAATGGCTAGACAGAGGGCAGTGTGGGCTCAGAGGATAAATCTGGTCGATGCCTAGATGTTATCAGGTAGGTCACAGGTCCAAATTATAACAACAGCCTCTTTACACCAAGAGAGGATAAAGCTGTGTAAGATATCGGACATTTCCCTGTTGCGTAACCTATAGCTTTTGCACTTACTAACGCTTACTGATATAGACTGCAACATTAATCAATGCAGTTTCAACAAAAAAAATAGCAGAAACGTGCAATTTAACTGTAGAAACATAGCAGTTTGATAGCAGAAATGGAGCAGAATTGCAGAGAATAGGACATTTTAACTTCAGAAATATAGCAGAATTGCAGAAAAATAGGTCTAACATACGATGTTCATAATTTGTGCAACTTCCAAAGGAAAATGTGTAGGTCCGTAAGTAGGAAACATTACTTGAAGCAGGGATCGCAAATGAGTGATGGCTAAACTTGGATTATACACCAAACAAATAATGCAACCTCTTACTTAGCCACAAACATCTTTAGTGAGAGATATATGTTATCTAGATACCAAAAAAGGAAAAAAAATTGCAAAGCTGTATACCTTACTAACAGTAGGATTATGAATAATTTCATTTATGATCCATATTTTCTCTTCTGGGAACTGTTTCTTTGCTTCATAAATGATCTGGATTGCCCGCTCAACACCCCAGCAAAATCCATATGATTCTGCAAGTTTTACAGTAACATTTCCCCAGGTATATTCATACTCATTTGCCTTCAGAGTTTGTATAATGTCACCTGCAAATCAATCATGAGAACTATTATCTGCACCAAACTCTTTATATTGAACCAAGCTAGGTAAATTATATGGACTGGTAAACAATAAGGAATCGACATATGTAACCATGTCTTCTTAAGAACAGATGCACTTATGCACAGGCCCTATGAATGTTAAATTTCAAAAGGATTGGCAAAAGGAAATCTAAAATATTATCAGTGCCTGCCCAAATGGCCTCCGCGTGAACGGATTTTTAATGCAAAAATCTCGTTTATAATGGAAAGCGTTTTTTAACCTAAATATAAACATTCACTTGAATTGCATTCTAGTGGATCATGTAATTTAAGGTGATGACTGTTCACTTGAATTGCATTCTAGTGGATCATGTGTATTGAGAACATTGTGATACATTTGAAGCAGGGGTATCAGTATCCTTCACGAGAGTAGCATAAACAGGTGGTTACCAACCTTATTTTCACTGTTACCCGTAAAAGATGCACCATCACAGTAAAGAAGCTTGACTCTGTTCCAGTTATAAAAATCTGCAACAGAAAAGAAACATCCAGAATGCAACAGAAAACATTTTACTATCAAGAATAATATGTAATTATTAAAATGTAGAGCTTTGTCCTAATTTCCAATAACGTGGTCTTTTTTATACAAACCAGGATTTTCTTCAGCCTTATTGCTCAATATTCCAATAAATGGTAACTCCTTTGCCATGAACCTGGAAGAACCATGGCGACTCGTTTTACGAAAAACACAGTCTCTTACAGTATCACACCAACCACCTCCCTACATCACAACAGTAAGCCTCACACGCAATTGCAACAAAACTGAATTTTCTCAAAATATTTACTTCATATTTAGTTCAACCATTTTCATCTGTACATTGTCAATAGCACTATATTCTTACAAAGTAATGACAGTTATTAGGAAGACATAGATTGTTACAGTAGTAGTATGAACTCACCTCAAGTTGTATAAGCCAGTTGTCTGCACCGGATTCAAACGATATGCAGGCAATGTTCCATCTAAACACACTAAATAATCCACCAAAGAGAGTAAGTAAACATGCAGGACAGCTCCCTAAATATCATCTAAATCATATCTAATCTACAAACAACAATACAGCTATATAATGTTTATTCATTCACAATCGTAAATGAATGCATCAAATAACATAAACACGGATTTAGAGTGTTCAGTGTCACTCCTAAGAACATCACAGTCGAGTTGCTTATTAAATAGTAAGGTACAATGATGTTCCGCAACATTTATTCAGAGGCAATAGTGCGAAAAACAGGGTACATTTTATTCATCGATAGGAAAGATACTAACAGGTTCAGAGTACATATTGTAGCTATTCAACGAACACGGATTCTTAGCAGACTCATTCAACTCATTTCCTCTCTTTGTGACGAATTCCACAACAGCTTGGATAGCACGAATAAATATTAAACTGTTTAGAAATATGAATCATAGTTACCTCTACGTTTTATTCGTCGATATCCAGGTACTCGAATGACTTCACGACAAATTTCACCTTATCTGTAAACAATGAAAATACATAAGCTAAATCAGAAAATTAACAGCAGAACATTAATAGCAGCACAATCCATGGATCAATTCATGATTTCGAATATTATGAAGATAGATTTATACCTCAAACACTTTCGAGTACAAAGCCTGCTTCGATTAAACCCAACTCAAACCCTAATTGAATCCCTCCACCATGCTTCAATTAACCAGTGCAAACCCTAATTTAACTCCTCAATTAAGCTTCGATTAAGCAACGCAAACCCTAATTTAAACCTTAATAGACAGAGAGTGAGAAGCGAGAAGAGAACCCTAATTTAAACTCTATTAGACAGAGAGTGAGAAGTGAGAAGCTAGAAGAGAGGATGAGAAGTGAGAATGAGAGAATGAGAGTGAGAGTGAATACTTTCCCCCAATTTTCACCAATTTTCCCCCGCCCAGTGTTTTCCCCAATTTCCCCAATTTCGTTTGTCGCTCGATGTTTTTGCCCCCAATTTCATTTGGCCGCCTACTGATATAATTTCTGTTCTTTAAACAAAATTATTACAAATTTATTCTAATAAGTTTGATATTAAATTATAATTATAATTCATTATTTTAATTATTTCGTTTTTACAATCTATTTTTAAATCTATTGTTAAAATTAGTTTTACAAGTTGTTACTTTCTCTAATAAATTTTTTATTGGTTTTAATCAAAATTTAATGATTTTGAATTTTTTTTTTAAAAAACCTTTTCTAATATAAATTGATTAAAAACATTTTATAAAATATAAATAATTCAATTATTTCACAGAATATTACTTTTATAAAAATATTAATTTTATAAAAATATTACTTTTATTATTCAATGATTTTTAAAAAATTAATTACTTTTAAAGTGAAATAATTATTGAATTATTAATTTTAAATAAAAAATTCAAAATTAATACACTAAGGTAACGCCCTCACGATGTTACTCAATTACAACACCTTTTTACGGCTAGAGTAACACCAAAATTATGATGTTGTAATAGGTCCAAAATTTTATAGCTAAGGTAACATGGAAGAAGGTAACATGGAATAGGTCCAAAAACCGTTGTGTGTTTTTTTTTATAAAAATTTTGTTAATACCTTTGCCTAACTTATTTTTTACACTTCTTTGAAGATACCGAACATGTTATTGATTGAAAATTTTATAAAATAATACTTATAATAATAGATTGTGCTTAGGATTTTGTGGTTTAGGGGTTACGACTTAGGGGTTATGTTAGTTTACACACGAAATTATGTAAGTCATGTATAAGCGAGACTGTACGCCATTCCCGACTTGTATGTTTAGTAAATTGTGTGATGTCCTTGGTCCGACAAAGAAAAATATGTACATTTTATATGTTGTTAAGTATAATAACGAGGATAATACGAAAGTCTTAATATGATAAGAGAACTACAAACTATGATATCCGGCTTAATTAAGAATATTATCCTATAATTAAGTGTGTCAATTAAACATAAACTTTATAATTCAAACAAAGTTCACAATTAAAGTTTGTCACGAACGAGAAATTCAAAAAAAAAAAAAAGTCACACAACTGTTTTTAAGTTGTAAAACCGTTGTAGTAAAATCATTCAGACAACAGTTTATAAATAAAAAACCGTTGTGGTAATCACACAACGGTTTCTACAAAAAAACCGTCGTGGAAAGTAAAGTACAACAAAGGTTTATTCTTAAAAAAACCGTTGTGTGTTTTTTTTATAAAAATTTTGTTAATACCTTTGCCTAACTTATTTTTTACACTTCTTTGAAGATACCGAACATGATATTGATTGAAAATTTTATAAAATAATACTTATAATAATAGATTGTGCAGCTTAGGGTTTTGTGGTTTAGGGGTTACGATTTAGGGGTTACGACTTAGGGGTTATGTTAGTTTACACACGAAATTATGTAAGTCATGTATAACTGTACGCCATTCCCGACTTGTATGTTTAGTAAATTGTGTGGTGTCCTTGGTCCGACAAAGAAAAATATGTACATTTTATATGTTGTTAAGTATAATAACGAGGATAATACGAAAGTCTTAATATGATAAGAGAACTATAAACTATGATATCCGGCTTAATTAAGAATATTATCCTATAATTAAGTGTGTCAATTAAACATAAACTTTATTATTCAAACAAAGTTCACAATTAAAGTTTGTCACGAACGAGAAATTCAAAAAAAAAAAAAAAGTCACACAACTGTTTTTAAGTTGTAAAACCGTTGTAGTAAAATCATTCAAACAACAGTTTATAAATAAAAAACCGTTGTGGTAATCACACAACGGTTTCTACAAAAAAACCGTCGTGGAAAGTAAAGTACAACAAAGGTTTATTCTTAAAAAAACCGTTGTGTGTTTTTTTTATAAAAATTTTGTTAATACCTTTGCCTAACTTATTTTTTACACTTCTTTGATTGGTTTTGCCTTTGAAACTTTGGCAGGGGGTTTACTTCTTTATATTTTTTTTTTTTAATTTTTTTAACTATCAGACAACGGTTTATGTAAGCTAAACAATTGTGTGACAACAACATATTTAACAGCCAAAAACCATTGTCTCTAAGATTTCAATTGGACAACGGTATGCAGAAACTGTTGTGTGAATTAAGTATAGTCCACATACAAGTAAAACACTTGTCTGATTCTAACAACGGTTTACAAAACCATTGTCTGAAGTTTCAGACAATGGTTTTGTAAACCGTTGTTAGAATCAGACAAGTGTTTATTCAAACTGTTGTGTGACATCCATTTAAGTAACAAAAAAAAACACTTGTCTGTTTTTAACAACGGTTTATGAAACACTTGTCTGGCCTTTCTTCAGACAACGGTTTTATAATTCCGTTGTGTAAAGCCTCTACTTTACTCCTTCTAATAGACAATGGTTTTAGAAACCGTTGTGGAAGTTCTTTCAGACAACAGACAGATTTTGCAAAAACAAAAACCGTTGTGTGAAAATTTCAAACAATGCTTTTACTGTCGACCGTTGTCTGATAAGTGTTGTCTGTTTCAGTTTTTCTTGTAGTGAACTCTCCTGGCCTTAGACGATCAGCTTGAGAATTACATTGTAGATATGAGAAATAATGATGATTTTAGTAATCTGAAATGTGTTGCAGATTTGGCTCAAATGTTGGTTCTAAAACAAAAAGATTTTGGTTATCCATTGGTGTATACGTTGGTAAAATTAGCACTGATCTTACCGGTTGCAACTTCCACAGTCGAACGAGCTTTCTCATCTATGAATCTCATAAAAAATGTGCTTCCAAACACAATGGGGGACACTTGGTTAAATGACTGTTTGGTGACATATAGAACGCAATGTGTTGGAAACAATAAGTAATGAATCAATCATGGTGAGGTTTCAGACCATGAAGAAAAGAAGAATGTTACTGTGAAGGTTCTGATTCTATCCTTACTTTTGTGTAAGCTTTTTGTTTACTATATCAAGATATAATTTTTGCCCCCACTTTTTTCGGGTCTTGCGTCTTGGATCCGCCACTGAAGCCATTTTATATGCATGCATGCAATATACAATTGTTTTGTCGTTTGCAGTGATTTCTGTATTATGATTAATGAACGATATCCTTATATAGTATCCAATAATAGTTTACATCATATTTATTAACCAATATATTGGAGGTGGTAACTCCACAGTGTGCATAGTTTACATCAGGGCAATCTGGATACTTTTAAGTACCAACTAAACCTTGTGTAAAATCAAGCACGCACCGTATTCGGGTTGTATAGTAATTTTATTGACAGGTGCATGCTTATAGGATGGTGAAAGCTCAAAGGAAAACTTTTTCAATATCATGGCCAAGGCTAGTTTTGCTTCCAATATCGCAAAATTCTGTCCAATGCAGATTCTCGGCCCCCCACCAAACGGCAAAAATGCAGCTGCCTGATTATTTGTTGCTTTTGAAACACCTTCTGAGAATCTTCCAGGATTAAACTCCTTCGCATCAGCGCCCCAAATATCATGATCATGATGAATTTGATTTATGGGCAACACAATTTGCATTCCTGGTACTAGGCTTATATCAGACAATGTAATTTCCTCAGTTATCTGTCGAACTAGGACAGATACTGGTGGATATAATCTCAGAACCTCGTACAGAATCATAGTGACCTGTGGTAAAACGAATATAATTGTTATGCCGCAGAGTCTTTTAAATGCTAATTCTATCTTTCCACATCAACTTGCATGAAAAATAAAGACTTACAGTCTGCAGATGATTAAGGTGACCTATATCCAGTTTGTCATCCCCAATTATTTGATTTACTTCTTGTCTAGCTCGATCTTGCCAATCTGGATACATACTTAACAAGACCAATGTCCACACAAGCAAAACTGAGGTGGTCTCCTGTCCAGCAAAATAGAACACCTTGCATTCTTGAATTACATCTTCGATGCTCATTCCAACATTTCTGCTTCCCTCTCCGACTTCTTTAGAGTTTGCTTCCAGCAATATTTCCAATAAGTCATCAGTGCTATCTTCTCCTGCTTTCATAGCCTTCATCTTTTTATCAATAATACCTCTTAGTAAAAATCGCACTTCTTTGTCTATCTCCTTCATCCTCTGGTTCCTCTTAGTTGGTAAGAACCTGAACAAAAAATTGTGACTTCTTCTGTTTCCTCTGTACATCTTTCTATAGACTTCACACAATCAAATTTTACTCTATCATTGTATGAGTGCAATATAAGACTATTACCTCAATCCTGGAAGGTAAACTGATTGCATGGCTTTAAATGCGTAGTCAGCTTGTTCCACTTGTAATTCAAATACCTTTTTTCCCTCTTGATAGCTACTACCAAATGCAGTACGGGAAATGACATCACTTGTTAATGTTTGAAGGTAAGGCCAGGCATCTAACTCACATGAATTTCTTCCTTCCCCTATCATTTCCATCCATTTTACTGTCATCTCATGGCAACACAAATCAAATGCTGGGAGCATGCCCTACAACCACAATTATACGAATACCAGGTAAGCTGGAGCAGAGAATAGATTAACTTCTTTTGAACTCATATCGTGAAATACATACTTCGCGCTGAAATTCTTTTAAATTACGTGGGATGCAAAAAATTAGTGGTTAATTAAATTATTACCTTCAACTTTTCGGTGTGGAAAGCAGGATTCAGAAGTCTTCTGTGTGTAGTCCACTTGCTTCCGTCGATTGATGGCAGGCCTTGTATGAATATCTTAAAAATTGGGCTTCCCGTAGTCTTTGGATATTTAAAATTCTTGTTTAAAACTTCTTTTACCATTTCAGGATTCATAATAACTAGCCTTGGTGTTGGTCCAGCCCAGAAAATGGTTCTTTTACCTGCAAAACATAATAGCCTTAAAACACTATATGTATAAATTTTAATCAAAGATGAAAGAAGTAAAAGGTAAAATTATAACATATAAAAAAGTTGAATCATAAAAGAAATTGTGGAACGTGTATTTTATTAATTAAGGCCCTATTTGAAAGTTAAAGATCTGGGAAAAAATTAGAGTTTTGAGTCAAATTAAATATTTGATCATTTGAAACTTTTAATATTAGTGTTTGGTAGTTAGTGGATTGAAAAAAAATTTAGAACACAAAAAAACTAATTTTCAAAAAACTAGTTAGAGGAGCTTTTTGTTTTTGTGATATGTCTGGTTAATATATAAAAAACTAACTCAAACAGCTAATTATTAAACAGTCCGCTAACAGCTAATTGCCAAACATGACCTAAACGTCTACATATCAGGTAAAATTTTAAACTCGAGCCTAATTTGCACGGCAAAGGTACTAAATTCTATACTTTTAACTTAAACAGCACATAAAAAAATTATAAGTTGGAGTGTATATTAACAAGTTGATAATCGTATAAATTGGACTTGAAAACACTCCAGGCTGGCTGGCTGAGTACTTTACTTACCATAGTCGCGGACGAGCTTGCAGAGAAAGGGGGTGGTACGAGAAGGTACATCATGGGAGATGGGAATGGGATTTGATCTTGTTGCCATTAACGTAGACATGTGTTCTTTGGTATCTCCATACAGAAAGCGATAAGAGTTGCCATGAAAACCTTGTTTTGTCAGGTGTTTTTCCAACTTTTTGGGCCTCAACCAAACCCAGTTGAGAACTCTCCATAGTACTGTTGTACCTGCAACAACTGCTATTGCTACAGCTATCTCTAATACGGTGGACACCATCTTATTCACTTACTTAAGCTTTGACACACTCTGTCCTTTTTATACATCCATTTCCGTCGTCAAATGACCCGGCCTCCCACGCGCTTCCACCATCCGGGCCCCCTTTCCTCCCTAATGGGGTCAAGACTCAAGAAAAACACACACAAAAGACAGGGAAAAAAATTAGTGGATCATATTCCTAGAAAAAATTACAAAAATATTTATTTTTTTTGATAAAATTAACAAAATTAATCATTCAGAAAAAACGGATCAATTTTATCTTTTGGGATACCCAATTGTATCACAATTTATATAAAATACTCTACCGATACTTGGGTATCTCATATACAGAAATATTTCACTAACGGCTAAGTATTTCATATATATGAGAGGTATTCCATATATATGAGATACTCTGAATTGGGTATTTCATCGGGTAAAGTTGGCCAAAATTTTAAAAACAGATATTTTTGTGAAAGTTGTATTTTAAAGGTTAACGGTATTTTTGTTAATTTTATATTCTTATTCCAATATAAAGTAAAAGTATATATTATCAATATATATTTCAAAACAGGATTTATAGATTTATATAATATTCAATCACGTAGACAAATTATGATGTTCATCAGCCGTGACGTCTCATTCTCGTTTCTGTTGGAGGCCCGAACTAAGCAATGATCTCAAGTTTCAACGTTAGTTTTACGGGTTAATAATCAAGTGAGTGATTAAAGTGGGCTCAATGTATCAAGTTGATCACTGAACTGAAAACGGTATCAATAAGATTATTAAAGTGAGTTACGGGTACATTTGATTAATTCTGCTAAAATTTTTTTAACAGTAATTGATGACGTGTTTAGTATAATCTGATGCAGGAATTCAGGATAATTTATCAGATACTTGCCACATCAGATTATACCGAACACATCGGATTATACTAAACACATCATCATTTATCGTTAACAAAAATTTAGCAAAATTAATCAAATGTACACATAACCCACTTTAATGACCTTATTGATACCGTTTTCAATTCAGTGACCAACTTGATACATTGAGCCCACTTTAATGACTCACTTGATCATTAACCCTTAGTTTTACTGTGTTAATTTGCTTTTAGAACTGTATTACGTCAGACTAAATCTTTAAGGGATTTTTTAATGTTTTGTCAAAGGTACACAATAATAACTTAGTGGACTTTTTTTTTGACTGATTTGATTTTCATTTAAAATAATGGATCCCCCCGTTCTTAAATTATTATACACTCTTTGAAGGTCCTAATCATTAATTATACTAGCTTAAAACCCGTGCGATGCACGGATTATTAATTATTATTTTATTATTATTATTTTAATTGTATTTGTAAAAAAAATAAGTAGCCATGTTAAAATAACTAAACACTTTTAATTAATTAAAAATATTAAAACATATTTTAAAATAAATAAGTAAGGGTTTACTCGTTATATTTTTGGAGGGGGGTTAGCATGAAAAAAAATGGATTTCAGTGAGAAAAATAGAAAAAGGTAATTTCTTGTGATATATTTAGAAAATGAGGGACTTTGTTAGAAAAAATATATAATGTGTTTTAGCTGAAAAAGTAATTAGTTACAAATAGGTATTTGATTATTTATATTTTAATATTTTTAGTAATTGCATTTGTTAAGAAAAATAAGTAGACATGTTAAAATAGATAAACTTTTAAAAAATAATTATAATATTAGGTTTGAAAATAAATAAATAAAGGTTTGTCCGTGATATTTTTGAAAAATGAGGGATTTTAGTAAGGAAAAATAGAAAAACTAACATGTTTTAGTTAAAAAAAGCTAATTGTCCGTGATATATTTGAAAAAGTAGGGGAATTTGTTAGAAAAAATAAAAAATAATAATGTATTTTAGGTGAAAAAAATAATTGGTTATAAATAGGTAATATTATTATTTAATAATATATTTCTATAAATAAGTAAGGTTAATTAAATAAAAACACGAATTTAAGAAAGGTCAATTAAGTAAAATCACAACGTACCATATCGACCGACCAAACTTTTAATGTTTCGTCTATTATATAATAGTATAGTATTGATTCTTCTCGGAAGCCCCAACTAAATTCTACATTTTCGAAATTCGTTTTTGGTCGAATATGAATCACGAACAAACATTTTAGGTGCAATAACTTGACATCGTGTCGAAATTCGTTTTTGGTGGAATATGAATCACGAACAAACATTTTAGGTGCAATAACTTGACATCGTGTATGTATTATTCCTTGTGTCTCTCATTTTTTTATACTTTTCTTTTCAGTATGTTTCTTTCATTTCTTTACATACCAAAAATAGTAATATTTTATAATATAAAATCCAATCACATTCGCTATTTTTCCCCACTATACCTACTTTATACTCATTTTATACATTAAATATTGATCGATCCCACCACTTTACTAATTTTATTTATTTTCCCCTATTAATTTACACTTTTTCTTAATCTTCATGACGTGCCCTCAATGTAAAGAATTGAGGGGGACGGAGGGAGTAATTATTAAAGATATCATTTTAGAATTCGCAGGTGGTCGAACTTGATAACTCCGTTAACCAAAACTTTGATATCATGTCCATTAATTAGTTTATCCAAATTCAAAAATCTTAAGATATTAGAGGATAGTCTTAATTGAATTTTATACTACTATTTTACACTAACCCACTCATCTAAAATCTTAAGAAGTAATATATAGACCATACTAAAATCTTATATTATATTCGTACATTTTTCTTCACAAAAGCGTGCAACCACTTTTACAGCAATTATGTATCTTCATGTTCATATTAAGTATTACTAGCTTAAAACCCGTGCGATGCACGGATCTTTTTTAATAATTAATGTTTATATTATTTACGTTTTAAAATATTATTAATTGTATTTGTCAAAAAAATAAGTAGGCATGTTAACATTTTTTAAATAATTAAAAATATTAAAATAGGTTTTAAAATAAATGAGTAATCGTTTTTCCGTGATATTTTTGGAAAGGGAAGCGTTTTAGTAAGGAAAAATAGAAAAAAATAACATGTTCGAGTTGAAAAAATTATCCGTGATTTTTATAGAAAAAGAGGGGAAGTTAGAAAATATAGAAAAAAGTAATGTAATTTAGCTGAAAAGGTAATTGGTTATAAATAATATTATTATTTAATAATATTAATTGTTATTTTTATTATTTAGGTTTTAATATTTTATTATTTGCATTTGTTAAAAAAATTAAAAGCGTGTTAAACTTTTTTAAATAATTAAAAGTATTAAAATATGTTTTAAAATAAATAAGTAATAGTTTGCCCGTGATATTTTTGGAAAATGAGAGGTTTTAGTAAGGAAAAATAGAAAAAGTAACATGTTTAAGTTGAAAAAGGTAATTACCCGTAATTAAAAGTATCAAAATAGGCTTTAAATACATAAGTAAGGGTTTGTCCGTAATATTTTTGGAAAATAAGGTGTTTTACTGAGAAAAAAATAGAAAAAGTAACATGTTTTAGTTAAAAAAAAATAATTACCCATGATTTGTTTTGAAAAAAAGGAGATTATGTTAGAAAAAAATATAAAAAGTAATGTATTTTAGCTTAAAATATAATTGGTTATTAATATTATTGTTTAATAGTATTTTTTTAATATAAGTAAGGGTAATTAAGTGAAATCACTAAGTACCAACCGACCAACCGACAGATCAAACTTTAAATGTTTCGTCTATCTTATAGAGAGTATTGGGGATGGGCAGAGAGTCGAATATGAGACTCATTAAATAAAATCTCATGATAATCCTTTAAAACAAACATCAAATAAAATTTTAAATATTTATAATCCAATCCTAAACTTATTAATTCATCAAAGCAAAAATGGGATAATAAAATTTAAAATTTTAAAAAATAAATTTAAAAGGTTAATATGATGAGGATTTTATATTAGGATAATAATTTCGGGATTATACTCCCATAAAACAAATATTGCCTACGATTATAAGATTTACGATGTCAAAAATTTAGGTGCACCGGAAGTAGTTTAAAATACGAGATGGCACGACTAGAAAAAAATTAATATAATACCAAAATTGTACAATTGAAATTCCCTTTTAAACCTGTCAAAAAAAGTTCCATTTAAAAAACATATTTTTTATACTTATTATATTAAAAAAATACAATAAAATCGCGCAAAAATATTTTAGCGCAAAAATAATGAGAACAACATTTTCCTAATACACCACACCACTAAAATATGTAAAATAGACAAAAGAGTTTATCATATAAGTTTTTAAGAAAGTATATTGTGATTATTCTCGCTATTCTCAAATATAAAATAGTCGAAAAACTGCCTATAATAAAACAAGGATATCTTCATTTCACCAATAAATAAGTAGTTTATTAGGAAACTTGGATTTTTTGAATGTAAGTTATGTTTTATTCGCGAGGAGCTGGATGAGAATAAACTTTCATGTCCAGTTCTGTAGTAGAGATGGAATTCAAAACCAACCATCAACTATGACCCCAAATTACATTCCGCAAATAGCATAAAGGAAGAATGAATGAAATATCTTATTGAGGTAATCATATTTCTTTAATCACGTATAGACAAATAGAAGCAGGTCGACGAGTAATGACACGAAATGCATTCCGCGATGGAAAAATATGAATCAAAGTATCCTTTATATGACAACTTTCGACTTTCCCTCTGGTGTCTTTAGTTGGCTTAGTATTTCCGACAATGGCAATGACTTATTTATATCTTCATGTTCAAAAAAAGGAGACTGTTTGGATTTTATTGGCCCAACTCTGATCCTTTTTTTTCAAAACTAAGAAAAAGAGTAAAATATCGGACCATCCTTAAAAACAAAACGGTCCCTCCGTAACCAGTCATCCATAATATCAAATGAATATTTTTGTCTTTGTTAAATTTCCCAAGGGCTATAGTCATAGTAATCCTCTTATTCAACGACATTTTTCAATGCGAGATCAAAAAACATATCTTTCCATGACATTTTTATTAGGTTCACTTTCTCTTTGTGATATTCCGCCTCTTGCTTGTTTTTTGGTCCAAAGATGAAATTCTTAATGATACTTGGTTGTATTCACCAATTTTCGCAATAATAGCTTGGTTTACGGCGGGTACGGTGTAATTATTCTCGTTATCCTCATTATAAATAGTCGAACAGCCGCCTATAATAAAAATATAAAATAAAAGTATCTTCATTTTGTCAATAAATAAATAGTTCATTGGGCTTTCTTGAATTTAAGTTATGTTGTTAAGTAAGCAGTTCTCTTAAAATCTCAAGATGTTATGGAAGCAGACTTATTAGAATCGTATCAATTTATTCAATATTTTTCTCACTCGAATACCCATTATTTGGGTTAAAAAATGAATTACTAGGTGGTTCGTGATTTTCTGGCTGTAATTACCAGTCTGATTTTCAATTATTGGGTAGGGATCTCGTCCCTTTTTAGAATCACTATAACACACTATTTCAATGTTTCAATAAATAAGAATCTTGAGGGTAGACCAATTTAAGATATATGCTCTCATACCATTCAGTTGAACCTGAATTCAGTGATAATTGAAAAAATAATAATCTCGCTAAAATAACTTTTTTTCCGATCCTAGCATAATAAAGATACTGTATTTTTACTCTCGATAAAGTAATATTTTCTTACAATCCCAATGCTATTACTTAAAATATTTTCTTATAAACTCGATAAATTTTACTTCTCTTAAATTCAGTGTTCATTAGCTATTTTTTTTAATTATGTTGATGCAAAATATGAATTTAAACAAATATGGTAGCATTTGATAATAATTCTCAAAGTCCATCTTATTGTGCTGAAAAGAAATAAAGAATTAATAGTCCTCTCTATTATGTTTAGTACACAAAACAAGATTAATAATTGAAGAGGTAGCAGGAGGTAGTAAATTATATCCTATATATAATTGGTCTAAGAGAGTTAAAATAGTATGGTTGTCAGGGTAAAACGGTTAATTTAAAATAATATTATTCAAGTGTATCAAGGTTTAATTCCTCATGAGTGCAAACATTAATATTACTTTTAAATGAAGCTAATATTATTTGGTTGTTAAAAAATCAACACATCCTAAAAATTAAAATTAGTAAACGACCTAAATCTACTTTAATTATTCTTATAATTTATAAAATTGAAATTAAATTAGATTAACATTTTAGAAAAAATTAATATAATTATTTATATAAATAATTTATAAACAACCCGTGCCTTGTGCACGGACGTTATTCAAGTCAATCGTAGATAGTGCGGTAAATAAAATTAGTATTAGTGCTTGTTTGGTATACAACATGAATTAACTTCCTAAAATAATTTTAATTTTTCATCTATTTAAAGTAACTAGAAAATGTAAAATATTGTTTGGTTTACATGTTGTATTTGTAATCTATACTATATTATTAAAGACGAAACATTAAAAGTTTTGGTCGGTCGTCGGTATTTGGGCCGATTCACAGGTCTATCTATAATCAATTTATTAATAACTAATTACCTTTTTTCACTACATTACCTATTTTATATTTATTTTTTAAACCAAACCAACTCATCTTCTAAAAATAAAACGGGCAAAATATATATAATATGGTAATATTATTATATATTTATAACTGATTACCTTTTTCAGCTAAAACACATTATTTTTCATATATGAAAACCAAGTTATTGATAACCAATTACCTTTTTCAGCTAAATTATATTACCTATTTCATATATCTATTTAACTAAAACAAATCATTTTATAAAAATAAGACGGACAATATATATATAAAATGGTAATATTATTATATATTTATAACCGATAGCTAAAACACATTATGTGTTTTATATTTTCTAACTAAAACAACTTATCTTCTAAATATAATACATGCAAAATAAATATACAATGGTAATATTGTTTTATATAAATATTAATAAATAATAAGTTATTCTTTTCAGCTAAAACAAATTACCTCTTTTATATTTTCTAACTTAAACAACTAATTTTCTAAAAGTAATGCAGATGTATATATAAAAAAATTAATATAATTTTATATAATTGTTAATAAGTAACTAATTGTCTTTTTAAGGATATTACCTGTTTATATTTTTTAACTGAAACAACTCATGTTCAAATTAAAAATAGCACGGGCAAAAGATAGATATATTGGTAATATTATTATATAAAACTTATGAAATTCATGTTTATTATAATTTTTTTAACATTCAATTTAAACGAGATAATTAATTAAAATAAAAGTAATAGTATATTCAAATAAACTCGGTATATTGAACAAGCACATATTTTGATATTTGCACTTAAGTCCCTTTTTAGATTTTTAAGAATAAAAAAATACGAATCATTAGATATGTTATTTTAAAATATTTTATATTTTAATATCAAAAATACTACTATTGAGTACGTCAATAATATATTAAATTTAAATATTATATTGTTAGATTTATAAATCCAATATATATATATATTAAAATTTTATCAAATTATATATAATAACTAAAATCTAAATAAAAAAAAAGAAAATATTAAAGAATACTGTGCATCGGATATAAGCTAGTAATATATATACACATATATGGATATAAGTGTACATATATGTGTCTATAATTATTTCAAATATCCAACAACGTATCGTCAACCAAACGACCTCTTACTCTCTTAGTGTTACGTAAACACATTTTGACACGTTATTAAGTCAATAATAGATAAATAATTATGTTAAGTGAGTTAACCCAGGTCGGCAGAACTTGTTGTAATAGGATAAGCCGTGTTCGTTTTTTTCACGTATGCAGCGTTCGGACAATCATGTCTTTATCTACTTTAGTTAATATTTAATCATTGTTCCACTCATTATCATTTTATACAAAGGACATAAGAGAATCATATATTCTATTATATAATTTTATAAATAATTTTAATTTTTTTTACAAAGTATAAAATTTAATTCTAATGTAGAATATAATCATATACAAATTTTATAAAAAAAATTTAACATTTAACATTTAAACAAAATGATTGATTTTAAATTTGATTCTAATGCAAAATCATTTTGGATAAATTTGATTATACTGTAAAATCACTTTGAACTATTTGATTAATTTTTAATTATTCAATTATGTAATTATGATAAAAATATGTATTATATGTACTAGCCTATAACCCGTGCAAGACACGGGCCTTAAAAATAATAAACTAAAAAATTTAATTTGAACGGAAAATATTAAATAAAATAAAAATTAATAAGATAAATTATAAAATAAGAAACTCAAATATTAATTAGAACATAAAAAAAATAAAAAAAAAATATAAATGGGGTTGAGGAAGATAAATGAGGTATTATTAATATTATTTTATAATAAAATAATATTAATAATAAGGATAGATAGAAAATCTGACTTGTTTTAATCAAAAAAAGTAATTACCCGTGATATTTTAGAAGTGTTTTAATTATATTAATTGTATTTATTAAAAAAATACGTTGACATGTTAAAATAAATAAGTTTTTTTTAATAAGGACAAATAGAAAAGATAACATGTTTTAATTTAAAAAAAGTAAATGCCCATAATATTTTTAGATGTGTTTTAATTATATTAATTGTATTTGTTAAAAATATACGTTTACTTGTTAAAATAGGTAAGTTTTTTTAAATAATTAAAATTATTAAATTAGGTTTTAAAATATATAAGTAAGGGTTGCACTTGATATTTTTGGAAAATAGAGATTTTAGTCATAACAAATTTAAAAGGTAATATATTTTAATTTAAGGTAATTGTCCATGATATTTTTGGAAAAGAAGTAGATTTTGTTAGGAAAAAATGTTTTAACTATAAAAGGCAATCATCTGGTTACTATTTTTATATTATTTTATTATTTATTAAATAGAGTATTAAAATATATTTTAAAATAAATAAGTAAATATTGCACCTCATATTTTTGGAAAATAGAGATTTTAGTGATAACAGATATAAAAGATAATATGTTTTAATTTAAAGGTAATTGTTGTGATATTTTTGGAAAATAAGTAGATTTTGTTAGAAATTTTTTTAATTATAAAAGACAATCAACTAGTTACTATTTTTATATTATTTTATTATTTATTAAATAGAGTATTAAAATAAGTTTTAAAATAAATAAGTAAGGATTGCACCTCATATTTTTGGAAAACAGAGATTTTAGTGATAACAAATATAAAAGACTTGGGCAGACTTCATTATTTTTTGGGAATTGAATTTACTCGTATCTCTTCTGGAGTTGTTCTTTCTCAGAGAAAATTTGCTTTGGACTTACTCCAAGAATTTGATGTATCTCAGTCTACACCTGTGGTTAGTCCTTTCGATCTCAACATTAAACTGGTGCATGGACAGGGTACACCCTTCTCTGATTCTTCTCAGTACAGGAAGTTGGTTGGCAAGTTAAATTTCATTATTCATACAAGGCCTGATCTCTCCTTCTGTGTACAATATCTTAGCCAGTTCATGTCTGATCCTCGACAACCACACTGGGATGCTGCCCTTCATGTCCTCAGATACATTAAAAATAATCCTTCTCAAGGTCTTTTCTTTAGCAATTCTTCTTTTTTCTCTATTGAAGGATACTGTGATGCAGATTGGGCTGCTTGTCCTCATAACAGAAAGTCTGTGAGTGGTTTTGTTGTGTTACTTGGTGGTAGCATTGTTTCTTGGAAATCTAAAAAACAACATACAGTCTCTTTGTCCTCAACAGAAGCAGAATACAGATCTTTGCGCAGGATAACAGCAGAATTAGTTTGGTTGTCTCGTTTGTTGGCTGATTTGGACGTCCCTGACATCATTCCAATCCCTGTCAAATGTGATAATCAAGCTGCTATCTACATTGCTAAGAATCCTGTTTTTCACGAACGGACTAAACACATCAACATTGACTGTCATTTTGTTTGTGAAAAACTTGCTTCAGGTTTAATCACTCTCAGCTTCACTCCTACCTCTACACAACTTGCTGATGTGTTTACTAAGCCATTGACAGGTCTTCAACATCATTTGATATTGTCCAAGTTGGGTGTAAATACTTCACCCTCCAACTTGAGGGGGGGGGGGGGGTGTTGGAGTTGTTACTTGATAGAAATTAGTTAAGTAAATATTAGTCAAACTAGTCAATGTGAAGTTAGCTTTATAACTAACTTTCCCGCCAATTCTATTTATATAAGATAGCTTAGCTTTCATTTCTTGTAACACCTTTGTAACAAACTATTCTATCAACAAAGTATGATTTTCTTTTCACAACTCTTCTTCTCCAAATGTTCATTGTTTACATAGTATCAGAGCTTTACGATTACGATCACTACTGGTTAAAGATTCAAGTTTTCGTTAATGGCAATCTGATTGTGTTCTCCGTCTCATCCGCTTAAAGATTCATCTTTTAGGTCTGTTTCTGTTATCTCTACATCATTTTTTGCATTGTTAATCTTCGTAAAAAGTCTTGAAATCTTGTTATTACGATTGTAATTACAATTTTTATCAACATTTGATCTTGTATCTTGCTGATTGAATTTGCTTCTAACATGATATTTTCATATCTTGATCAATATCTGAGATTTTCTGATGTTTCTGATTTCGTGTGTTTCTTTCAATTTTGACACGAAATATACACTGATATATTCATAGATTTGTGTTAGTTGTCAAATTCACTCTCAATTAATCTTGATTCAATTTTTCTTTGCGGATATTCATCAAACACTTTTCGTGCATCTGTAAGCATCTTCGTTATTAGCTATGACAACATCAACTCCTCATTCTGATTCTTCTGATAACATTGAAACACATGACACTACTTTTCGATACGAAACTTTCAAATCACAAAACTCTCAACAAGACAATCCTCTATATCTTCAAAATTATGATAGTCCTGGTATGAAACTAGTCAGTGAGTCGTTTGATGGTACTGGATATGAAAATTGGAAACGTTCCATAACCATTGTACTTTCAGCCAGAAACAAACGAGGTTTTGTTGATGGATCGCTTCCAAAACCAGAGGTTAATTCTCCTTCATTTAAGAGTTGGTCAAGGTGTAATGATATGGTTATTTCATGGCTCCTTGGTGCTTTATCTAAATCAATTGGTCGTATTGTGATATATGCTAGTACTGCACATCAAATTTGGTCAGAATTGGAAGAGAGATATGGTGTATCAAGTGGGACACAAATGTTTGGTCTACATAAGGAGATTAATGAACTATCTCAAGGAAATAAAAATATTGTTGATTACTTCACTAAACTCAAGATGCTCTGGGATGATGCTGATTCTCTAGGCTTGGTTCCTATGTGTACTTGTGGTTGTTCATGTAGAGCATCACAAAAGCTAATCAAATATCAGCAAGATCAGAAAGTGATTCAGTTGCTCATGGGTCTCAATGATAGTTATGTTGTAATGAGAGGGTCTATTTTGATGAGATCTCCTTTGCCCATAATCAGTCAGGTCTATAATATTCTTCTTCAAGAAGAGTCTCAAAGAGAGATACATTCAGGAACTTATTTTCTATCTGACTCAGCTTCATTTGTTGCCAATTCAAGGTTCCAGAATTCTCATCAGCCTAATAGTGCTTACTTTCCAAAGAAGTTTGGTCCTGAATCTAGAAAAACTAATCTACATTGCAATTATTGCAAGAAATATGGACATACAGTTGAAAAGTGTTACAAGATTCATGGTTTTCCTGCAGACTTCAAGTTTACCAATAATAAGAGATTTGCAAATGTTGTTTCTTCACCACAACTTGACTCATCAGATACTGGAAACTCAAGTAATAATGCTAATACTTATGCTGGAAATTCTCAGAATCAAGGTACTAGTTCTTCCACAAATGCTCCATCTACGTTTCATGGTTTGTCACCAGAATTATGCTCTCAGTTAGTTCAACTGCTCAAATCTGCACAAACTTCAGACTCATCTTCTCCATCCACTACAAACTTTGCTGGTAACACTCTACATATTGCTTTTTTGTCAACACCTACATGTGTTGGATTATTGATAGTGGTACTAGTGACCATATATGTGCTCACAAATATTTGTTTTCATCACTAAATTCCTTGTCTAGTTGTATTACTATTTCTTTACCTAATGGAGATATTGTTGAAATCTCTCAAAGTGGTACAGTCCCTTTATCAGAACATATTGTTCTTCAAAATGTGTTATATGTTCCTCTTTTTAAATTCAACTTACTCTCTGTTCACAAACTCACACAACAGTTGCATTTCCAAATTGGCTTTACTCATGAATACTGGTATTTACAGGCCTCTTCTCTGAAGATGCCACGGGTTCTTGGTAAACTTCACAGAGGTCTCTATATCTTCTCACATCCTATTCATGTTGTTTCTAATCAATCTACTCCATCTGCTGTTTCTGTTTCCCAAGATTCTTATATTGATTCTTGTAATAGTGTTCAGTCTCTTTGTAATGTTTCTATTTCTACTTGGCATTCAAGATTAGGTCATTTTCCTCTGTTTAAACTGAAAAATCTAGCCCTATGTAATAAATGTGATGATGATACTATCCTTTCTTGTGCAATTTGTGCCAAAGCAAGGCAACATAAATTGCCTTTTCCTCATAGTTCAATTCATTCTAGCAAATGCTTTGATTTTATTCACATAGATATTTGGGGACCTTATCATGTTCAGACTTATAATAAATATAAGTATTTCTTAACAATTGTAGATGATTTTTCCAGAACCACCTGGACTCACCTTCTCAGTTGTAAAACCAATGCTTTCAATTTCATTAAAAACTTTATTACCCTAATAGAAACTCAGTTTTCCACCATTGTCAAGACAGTCAGATCTGACAATGCTTTGGAACTAGGTTCCAGTAATGATGCTTCTGCATTCTTTCTTTCTAAAGGGATTATTCACCAAACTTCATGTGCATACACTCCACAACAGAATGGTGTTGTGGAGAGGAAGCATAAACACTTGCTTGAAACTGCCAGAGCTTTACTTTTTCAATCTAATCTTCCTATACAATACTGGGGAGACTGTATCCTCACTTCCACTTATTTGATTAATAGTTTTCCTTCTAAATTGCTTCATAGTGTATCTCCATATGAAATTTTGTTTGGGCATAAACTCTCCTACCATCATCTAAAAGCCTTTGGTTGTTTAAGCTACATTTCTACTTCCTCTATTCACAGATCAAAGTTTTCTGCTAGAGCTATTCCAGACACATGAGTGAGAACTAGGAGGACATCACAAAATGAATGTCACTATTCTGGGTTTCTTTCAGAAACAGAACCTAAGAAAGTTGAAGATGCCCTAGATGATCCAGATTGGGTGATTGCAATGCAAGATGAACTCGATCAGTTTGAAAGGCAGAAAGTTTGGAAGCTGGTACCCAGGCCTAAAGGAAAATCTGTTATAGGAACAAGATGGGTATTCAGAAATAAGTTGGATGAAGATGGCATTGTAACGAGAAACAAAGCCAGACTGGTTACTAAAGGTTACTCTCAAGAAGAGGGTATAGACTATGATGAAACCTATGCACCAGTAGCAAGACTTGAGGCCATCAGGATGTTTCTGGCATTCGCAGCACATTCCAATTACAAAGTATATCAAATGGATGTGAAGAGTGTTTTTCTGAATGGTGAGCTAGAAGAAGAAGTGTATGTGGAACAACCTCCAGGGTTTGAGGATTCAAAAATGGCAGACTTTGTGTACTTTCTATTCAAAGCTCTCTATGGACTCAAACAAGCTCCAAGGACATGGTATGACACACTCTCTGAATTTTTACTTGAAAATAACTTTACAAGTGGTGTCGTAGATAAAACTCTCTTTTACAAAAAGCACAAAAATGATCTGATATTGGTGCAAGTATATGTTGATGACATGATATTTGGTTCTACTAATGATGATTTATGCAAGAGATTTGCTAAGTTAATGCAGAGTCGATATGAAATGAGCATGATGGGTGAATTGTCATTCTTTCTTGGACTACAAGTGTATCAAAGGCTAGATGGAATATTCATTTGCCAGTCCAAGTACATTAAAGATCTTCTGAAGAACTATCAAATGGAAGACTCATCTACAACAAAGACTCCTATGCCAACCGCCACTAAGCTTGATAAGGATGAAACTGGTAAAAAGGTTGACATCACAAGCTACAGAGGTATGATAGGCTCCTTACTATATCTCACTACAAGTGGACCAGATATAATGTTTCCAACATGCTTGTGTGCTAGGTTTTAGTCTGATCCCAAAGAATCTCATCTAATAGCTGTTAAGCGAATATTTAGATATCTTAAGGGAACCCCAAATCTTGGAATTTGGTACCCTAAAGATACAGGATTTGATCTTATTGGATATACAGACTCAGATTTTGCAAGTTGTAAGATTGATCGGAAGAGTACTTCAGGAAGATGTCAGTTTCTTGGAAGAAGATTAGTTTCTTGGTATAGCAAGAAGCAGCACTCAGTGTCCACATCAACAGCTGAAGCTGAATACATAGCTGAAGCTGAATACATAGCTGCTGGTAGCTGTTGTGCTCAAATCTTGTGGATGAGGAACCAACTCCGTGACTATGGACTTTTGTTGACTAAGATTCCAATATTTTGCGACAACACAAGTGCCATAGCAATCTCCAACATCCCAGTGCAACACTCGAGGACGAAGCACATCGACATCAGGTATCATTTTATCCGAGAGCATGTCATGAATGGAACTGTGGAGTTACATTTTGTACCCACAGAGGAACAAATTGCAGACATCTTTACTAAACCGCTTGATGAATCCACTTTTTCTAAGCTGGTTGGTGAACTTGGGATGTTAAATCTTTCTAATTGATTTTGATTAGAAGTCAGTAACTGCAAGATAGTCCTAGTAAATACATGAGTTTAAGAATTTCTATATCCTTAGGACTCGTGAATTTATTTTCAGGAGCAATTCTCGTAGGTTAGAATTACTATACTAATTTTATGTCATATTTATGGATGATATATCTTCTGGCATTTAACTAGTTAATAATTCTAAAATTATTTAGGTGCTAATATTTGTTCTAAATATTTAAGCATTTATTTAATTCGAATTATTTTACTTTGTTTTTAACATTGTAAAATAATGCAGCATAATTTATTGGATTTTAATTGGTTAATATCATTTAATGATATTTAGTCGATTTTATTCTAAGAAAATTGTGAATTTTCTGTTAACTTTGAATTTTTGGTGAAAAAGTTTGATCGAAAATAAATTCTTGGTTGACAGAAAATAAGATATGTTTCATTTTTAAACAAGAACAGGTTTAAAAATAAACAGGAAGCAAATATATATCGAATTAGGAAATTCGATAGTTTTTCTAAGTACTAGATAAAATCTATCGGAAGCAATTTTCGATAGTTTTTGGAAAAGAAAAGAAATCTATCGAAGTAATTTCTCGATAGTTTTTGAAATGCAAATTGAAATTGTTAGGTCCTGATTTGTTTGTAGAAGGGGGGTTGAATACAAACTATACCGTTTTATCGAATTTGTCCTTTAAAAGATTTAACTGTTTAGAACAAATTAGTGCGGAATAAAAACTGAAACAATATTCAAGTTAAATAGAAACTCTATTAAACTTGAGGAGTGTTACAACTTTGATCACTGATTACAAAGAACTTAATAAAACAAATCTAGAATAAATTCGACATGAATTTATCTATTTTTGTAATAAAAAGGATCGAATACTAAAAAGTAGTTCGATATAAAATCTAGGGATTATGATCCGCTAGAAAGCTAAAGCAGTACAAGTGAAATGATTCTTATGAATTTAATGATAAGAACTTGTCAAGAATTAAATCACTGGCCAGAAATTAGTGCTTTGCAGTTGAAGAATTAATGAAGAATGTAATGCTTTTGTTCTGTGTCTTTTCTTCTGTGTGAACTTCAAGTCAACTGCCTCTTTTCATTTATACAATCACTTGTCAATCTCTTCCACGCGCCAATCCACTAGCAGATTGTATTTAGAAGACTTTCTGGAAAACTATGTAAATGGCCTTGGAAGACTTTCGGGAAGACAAGGTTTGTACTTAGAAGACAACCGGGAAGACAGTGGTTTGGCCTAGGAAGACAATCGGGAAGACAGCCTTGGTAGTCTTCCTAGTTCAAAGAACTAAGTCTTCCTAGTTCAATCCTAAGTCTTCCTAGTTCAAATATATTCTAATTTAAATAATTAACTAAATAAATTATGTATTAAATTAATTCTTTGCAGAATTAAATTAATAAATAATATACTTAATAATATTAATTATTTATAAGAGAATAAATAGAATTAGTTGACTTCTTAATTAATTTCTTTTTATTCTAATTTAAATAATTAACTAAATAAATTATGTATTAAATTAATTCTTTGCAGAATTAATTTAATAAATAATTTACTCAATAGTATTAATTATTTATAAGAGAATAAATAGAATTAATTGACTTACCAATTAATTCCAGAATCACTAAAAACTTAGATAAATAACAAACACAATAGTACGTTGACACTCGATGCACTGTCTGGTTCATGAGTGACTAACGACAATGTTTGTTCTTTATCTATTTGACTTTAAGCAGTGATTCACTTCCTTCTCATTCAAGAACTCCGTAATCAGTATCTTTTTCTGTTACCACTTGAAATCTCCGTCACTTTAATAAATCCACTGAGCTTGAATACTTCATTGAGGCTTGATCAATAAATTGAGCTTCTTTCAATGTAGAATAACTTCAAGTCTGTAGATGACTTTAATCTTCATTCTTTGACAGATATAACCTTCTGAGATTCCTGTGACATTTGATTTTTATTATTTACTTATTACATCTTAATTAAAGTTGAGTAGAATCCTCGGTGTTTACAAATAGGCCTGGACATATGCCTTTCAATCTCCCCCTATTTGTTTGTTAGACAATAACAACCAAATACCTCTAGAGGATAACTCAACTAAAACAAGAAAAGATAAGACTTTTAAGAGCCAAGCAAATAATAAAAAGTTCTGGATTAAATATAACAATTTCCAGATTCAAACAGTAACGATAAATACAAGATAGATGTTCCTCTAGACTGAACATATGAATACATTTATCCTATCTTGAATCACCTAAGCTCTAAACATTTAATATTTACAAACAGAGCTTCTTCAAATTTCAGACTCAATCATCTCTCCTTCTTCAAGTGCTTCAAGCAAATCCTTGTCCAGAACACGATCAGATTCAGAAGTAATGCCACTAGGTCTGACAGGTTGAGTTGTGACTTTCTTCAGCCTATTCTTCATTTGATGATATCTTTTGATATTTGCTATGCAATAGTCTTGAATCAAATCAGCAACTTCTGTCTTCTCTTGTGTAGAAAATCCTGAAGTCCTCAACATGTTCTCCAAGTAGACAAGATGCTTGGCAGGAAAATCCTTCAGAGATATTGGATCCACACCACAAGTCTGAAGTGCCCTTCCTTTAAAAAATTTTACTTCATAAGGCACTTCCACCACTTGTGGACTAGCTTTCATTGCAAAGTCTCTTAGCTGATCATGCAACAGCTCAGCTAATGGAGAAGTTCTTTTTACCTTGCACATGAAGACCCATAGTTCAGAGAGAGTTCTGCTTTCCAGAAGATTGAGAGACACTAAGAAAGTTCCCTCATTATGAGTATAAACATAGATCTTCAACTCCTCTCTAACTCTGTCATATCCAGTTGAGATCCTTGAAATCTCTGCATGAAGAGCTTTCATATATACTGTGTTGTCTGGATTGACCTTCTTGTATCTTTCCAACATGCTAAAAAACTTTCCATCATTATCTGAACCTGTTGAATGTGAAAACATCTCTCTAGCTCTATCCCATTCTTCTCCAAGCTTCAGCCTCACATATAACTTCCTGTCCTTGACCTTTATATCATGAAGCCGTTGCTTTTCTTGATGTTCAGCTTTTTGGATAACTAGATGCTTTGAAATGATGTCAGAAACTTTAGCATTCTCCTCCTCTCTTCTCTTTAGATCAGCTTTCTGTCTTAACAGCTCAGCTTCAAAGGCAGGATCCACTTCAGGTTCATCTTCCCAGTCAGCATAGTCAGCCTCTCCTTCAACCTCCACTTCACCAAAGATATCTTCAGGGCTTTCTTCAGATTCAATATTGTCAAAATCTCCCTGTTCACCTTGATAGTAGTCAGCATCAGAAAAAGTTAACCTCTGCTTTCCTTTGTCCTTTTCAGAACCAGAACCTCCAGCTTCTCCTCCTCTTTGTTTCTCCACATTCTCCCCCTTAGTTGAGGAATCCTCTACAGTTTGAGCTGTGGAAGCCCTAGGATTCACCTCAGATGTCCTCCTTATCTCTCCTATATCTCCTCTTTCATCAGCATCATCCTCATCCTCATCATCTCCCTCAAAGAAAATTCTTTGCTCTTCAGTAGGTTGATGTGAATTCTTGATCATATTATACAAGTGCTTCATACCTTCATTCAGATGCTCCATTCCTCCTTCTATCTTGAAAATCCTTTCTTCATTAAACTTTTGATTTTCATCAGCTGTTTGCAGAATAAAGTCCACCTTGGTAGAAATGGCAGCTATCTCCCTGACACTCTCTGATATTTGAGCATTTGACATTGTAAGATCAGAGATGTCTGAAGCCACTAGTACTTGAGATTGTTGGATTGAATTCAGCTTCGGGAGGAGATTATTCTTCAATCCTTGTAGGTCATCTTTCACAGTACCCAGCTGATTTGATACAGAGGTGGTAGATTGTGCAACCACTTGTGCTTTTAGAATTGTGTTTTCAGCCTGGGTCTCTTGCAACTTCTTCTGTAGATCAGCTAGCTGTTTTAACAAAGCAGTGTTTGTGTCAGTGTGTGCACTCACTTCAATTGCTCTCAGTGGTGTTTCACTCAACTCACGTGCTTGTGTTTCACTCGGTGTTTGACTCATATCTCTCACCACTAACTGTCTGTCTAAATTCTCAGTGGATGTACCTGCAGTAAAAATCACCCTAGCCCCTTCAAGAGAGGTCAGTGGTGGTGCAATGGGAGTTCGCGAATCCCAATCCCCAATGAATTCCAAATCAGATTGAATTTGAAACTGAATTGCTTCAGTGTTGGATTCATTAGGTTGCCTTCCACTTTCTCCAGTAAAAACTGCGAGTGGAAAATCCCTTAGGGGAGCCAGAGATGTTCCCTCTGGGAGGGGAGAAAATGATTCTATTTGAGTTGGCGAAGAATCAGATTTTCCCTCAGATGCCTGTGAAGGCACTTCTACCGTAACTATGGTAGGCACTGTTTCAAAGTCAAAAGTAAAGTGCTCTCCTGACATGGTGTCCTGAGTGTCATCTAGATGGATATCTTCTCCCATTGTGAGTAATGGGAGTGTGCTTGACTCAGTACAAGATGCCATGGCCCGATGGCGAATTTCAATAGATCCACCCTGTTGAGAGGATGTCTCCAGAGACTGTGTAGTGGCCATATCAATGTCCATATCCTTTTGAGAGGATACAGATGGGCTAACAGTTGTCTCCCTATAGGTTTTTCTTTTCTTTAAGGGTGGAGACAGAGCTGTGGGAACACTCATTTCAGCTATATCACTAACATTTCTTGAACTGGTTTGTACATTAGGCTCAGATTGTGTTTCAGGAGTGTTTGACTCTCTGTTTGGCTCTATGACCTGGGTCAGAGACTGTGAATCTACAATCTCTGGGTCAGCCCTAACAACCACTTGGGTTTCAATTGAAGTACCAGAAGAAGAACCAAGGTTAGGAATAACTACCTGCAGTGGTACTGGATGTGGTTCGGGAACTTGTTCACCAAAGATAGGAAGATTAATGAATTGTCTCATGAATGGTGAAACAAGAACAGGTATGGTGGTAAATTTGGATGAGACATCAAGTCTAGTGTAGAATTTGGTGTCTGTGGTTGGAGAGGTTTCAAATCTAGCTTCTCGAAACAGTTCTACCTGCTCAGCAGTGAGAAGATGATTAATGATAAGAGTTAGAAAGCGAGGGTACCAACACCTTACTTTCACACCATTATCAGAATCTCTCCTAGAGTGAGCAAGCCTGTTGAGCAAAAGGTTCCACAGAATCTCAGCAAAGTTCAATCTACGACCAAATACTATAGCATAGGCAATGTATTGATTAAGACTGGTAATGCAATGAAAGTTTGTTTTTGTGCAGTTACCAAATACCCTAGCTATAGTATCAAAGAACAGATCCCATTCCCTTACAACAAAAGTTTTTGACAATTTTACCATTTGAAAGGGACCCTGATAATGAATATTCACAAAGAACTGTGTTAACTCATCATCAGTGGGTAATGGATCAAACCTGTCCTTTGGAAAATGCAACACATCACAAAATAAATCAAAAGTAACTGTATATTGCTGATTGAGAATATTGAAAGTAAAAGATTTTGAATTGTCAGCAATAACAGCACTTGAACACAACATCCTTAATGGATCAATTTTCAGAAGTGCATTGGCACAAATAGCATAACTAACACAAGTATTGCTATTTAAAAATTGAATCCACGGTCTGAAACGTTCCACCTTACACCTAGCCGGATCAAAATACCCAACAAAATTATTTAAAACTAATTCAAAATTATTAGGATCCATTTTAAATAAAACAAAAAGATTTTAATTAATTTAAATAAAAATAAAATTTTAGGGATTTTTAGAATTAATTAAAATTACAAAAATCCCCAAAAGTAAATTTTATTAAAATTAATGAATTTGAACTTTTAGATCCTAACAAGTCGAACTTAAACTTTTTGAAAAACAGAAATGACTGGGTAAATGATTTCAAATCCACACAGTAAACACACACAGTAACCACTCTCAGAAACAACTATGATCAAACACAAAACAAGCAATCACTTAGCAAATTTCAAAAAAAACAAGTCGAATGGTTTTTTTTTTTTTTTTTTTTTAGGAAAATTGAAAATTTTAACAGCAGTTCGACTTATAACCTTGATTTTTAAGAAAAACAGAACTGATTTGCTAAGTTAAGACTTGAGCAATAAGAACAACGATCAAAGTTCACTGCAGAATGGATTGGATTCGAAAGGGGGAAAATAAAAACTGATGAGGAATGCTAAGGCAAAAACAAAACGTGCAGTGTATGTACTGTAAGTATATATATATATACGAAAATAACTGTTAAAATTAATAAGGAAGACAGTCAAACGTTTCTTTGAAATTGTACTGGGAAGACAATCGGGAAGACTTAGGATAGTCTTCCCGGTAGTCTTCCTAGTACAAACTAGAAAGTCTTCGGAATTAATTAAAACAGATAAACAAAAAATAAACTAATAAAAGGAGAGTCTTCCCGATAGTCTTCCTAGTTCAAAAACTGGGAAGACTTCGAAAAAGACTTAAAATAAAAAGGAAAAAACAAAAAACAAAAAGAAAATATACATTGTTTTCCCGGTAGTCTTCCTAGTGTAAAACTGGGAAGACTTACCAAAAAATTCAGAATAAAATCGAAATTAAAAAGAAAATGCTGAACAACTAAGAAAAATGCAAGAAAAAATATATAAAATTCTAGAAAAATTCACAGAAAATTCCATAAATCCTAGAAAAATATGCAGAATATTAGAAATGCATAAAATTAATATACACTTGCAGAAAAATTCAAACAACAATATTTACAATCTGAAAAAATATCTAAATAATTCTAAATAAATTATTCAGAGTTATTTAAATACACAAGCAAGTAATATTAACAGAGAATTAGCAGCAAATATTAGTTAAATGACAAGAGAAAATGAATTTTGAAATAACAAACCTGACAGATATATTGTTAATCACTAAGACTGTTTAACATACCCAATTTACCAACTAACTTGATAAATGTGGATTCATCAACAGATTTAGTGAATATATCTGCAGTCTGTTCTTCTGTGGGTACAAAATGTAACTCCACAGTTCCATTCATGACATGCTCTCGGATAAAATGATACCTGATATCAATGTGCTTCGTTCTCGAGTGCTGCACAGGGTTGTTGGAGATTGCTATGGCACTTGTATTATCACAAAATATGGGGATTTTGTCTAATTCAAAGCCATAGTCCTTTAATTGATTCCGTATCCATAAGATCTGAGCACAACAGCTTCCAGCAGCAATATATTCAGCTTCTGCTGTTGAATTGGAAACTGTTTGCTGTTTCTTGCTATACCAGGAAATCAACCTACCTCCTAGGAATTGACAACTCCCAGAGGTACTCTTTCTATCCACAACACTACCTGCATAATCAGAATCTGTATATCCAACAAGATTAAAACCAGAATCTTTAGGGTACCAGATACCTAGATTAGGTGTACCCTTAAGATATCTCAAGATTCTTTTCACAGCAACGAGATGAACATCTCTAGGGTCCGCTTGGAACCTTGCACACAAGCATGTAGCATACATAATATCTGGTCTACTAGCAGTAAGATAGAGTAAAGAGCCAATCATACCTCTGTAGCTTGTAACATCTACCTTGATAGATTTGTCAGAAGCTCCTAGTTTGATTGCTGTTGAAGATGGAGTCCTTGCTGATGCTGAATCCTCCATGTGATACTTCTTGAGGAGTTCTTTGAGATACTTGGATTGACAAATAAATATACCATTTGACCTTTGACTTACTTGCAATCCAAGAAAGAACTTCAGCTCACCCATCATACTCATTTCAAACTTACTCTGCATAAGCTCAGCAAATCTCTTACAGAGATTATCATTAGTAGACCCAAATATGATGTCATCCACATAGACTTGGACTAATATCATATCACTTTTGTGTTTCTTTGAAAAAAGAGTTTTGTCTATGATACCTCTAACAAAACCATTTTCTAAAAGAAAACCAGAGAGAGTGTCATACCATTTTCTTGGGGCTTGTTTAAGACCATAGATAGCCTTGAAGAGAAAGTACACAAAGTCCAGCAGCTCCTGATTTTCAAAGCCAGGGGTTTGTTCCACATACACTTCTTCATCAAGTTCACCATTCAGGAATGCACTCTTAACATCCATTTGATAGACTTTAAAATTGGAGTAAGCAGCAAATGCTAAGAACATCCTGATGGCCTCAAGTCTAGCCACTGGTGCATAGGTTTCATCATAATCAATGCCTTCAGCTTGAGAATACCCTTGTGCAACCAGTCTTGCCTTGTTCCTAGTAACAATGCCATCCTCATCTAGCTTGTTCCTGTATACCCATCTAGTACCAACTACTTTCTTGTTCTTTGGCCTGGGTACCAGCTTCCAGACTTGTTGTTGTTCAAACTGATTGAGTTCATCTTGCATAGCAATCACCCAATCTGGATCAGTAAGTGCTTCCTCAGTTTTCTTTGGCTCCATTTTAGATAGAAATGCTGAGAAAAGACATTCATTCTGAGAAGCACTTCTAGTTTTAACTCCAACATCTGGATCACCAATGATCAGCTCAAAAGGATGAGCTCTATTCCAAACAGTCTGTCTTGGAAGATTTGATCTTGATGATTCGCCTTGAAATTCACTTTGATGTTGTGAGTGACTAGTTGATCCTTCATTTGCTCCCCCTGAGTTGTTGCTTGTCTGCCTTGATGATTCTTCTCCAGTGTTAGTGGTATCTCCATTGTTACCAATGTTTCCACCACCATCACCAGGATTATTATCATCATTGTTATTATCATTTCCAGCAATAACTTCAGGTGGGGCATCATCATCTGATTCTGAGTCTGGCAAGTTATCAAACTTCAGCTCTTCAGATGAATCTTCTTTTTGGATATTGGGGAACTTAGTGTCATCAAAAGTAACATTGACACTTTCCTTTACTGTGTGACTGCCAACCACATAAACCCTGTAAGATCTTCTGGAATAACCAACAAAAATAGCTTCTTGTGCCTTTGCCTCAAACTTGCCACGTTTAACATTTTCATCTAAAAGCACAAAGCATTTTGCTCCAAATACATGAAAGTACTTGACAGTTGGTTTCTTGTTGTTCATGATCTCATACGGAGTCTTCATTAGGTCTTTGTTGATTAAAGTTCGATTCTGAGTATAACAAGCTGTATTCGCTGCTTCAGCCCAAAAGTACATTGGAAGTTTGGACTCACTTAACATAGTCCTAGCAGCTTCAATCAATGTACGATTCTTTCTTTCCACTACTCCATTTTGTTGAGGAGTTCTAGGGGCAGAATACTGTCTTGTTATTCCTTTATCAGTACAAAAGTCATTCAGAATGGCATTCTTGAATTCCGTACCATTATCTGACCTTATGGCTCTAACAGGGAATCTAGAATCCAGCTCAATCAACTTTACATGGCCAATCACCAGGAATGGGGTCTCATCCTTGGAATGTAGGAATAAAACCCATGTATATTTTGAATAGTCATCAACAATCACAAGTGCATATTGTTTCTTTGACATGGACATCACATTAACTGGACCAAACAAATCCATGTGCAGTAGCTGAAGAGGTTCAGTTATTGATGATGTGTCAGTGCCCTTGTGAGAAGCTTTCTTTGACTTTCCCTTCTGACATGCCTCACACAGTCCTTCCTGTGTAAATTCCATCTGAGGCAAACCTCTAACTAATTCCCTCTTGACTAAAGAGTTCATAGTTTTGAAGTTAAGGTGAGACATCTTCTTGTGCCATAGCCAACTATCATCTGATGAAGCTTTAGCATAAAAACAATTCACTTCATCTTTGAATCCCGAGTTCAGATCAGCTATGAACAAGTCACCTTTCCTTACTCCTTGAAGAGCAGGCTTTCCATTCTTCTTGTGAGTGATCTGACACTTCTCTCTTTCAAAGGAAACAGCATATCCTCTGTCACAGAACTGACTGATGCTGAGAAGATTGAACGTCAGACCTTCCACAAATGAAACATCTTCAATGATAACATTACCGTACTTCAAACAGCCATATCCTTTCGTAATACCCTTGCTGTTATCTCCAAAGGTAACTACTGGGCCAGCTTTCATAACCACATCTGATAGCAGGGCTCTATCTCCGGTCATATGCCTTGAACAGCCACTGTCAAGAATCCACATAACACGGTTTACCTGTTTAACTCCCTGCAATATCAGATTGATTAGTCCTTCCTCGGAGCCCAAAATTGATTGGGTCCGGCATACTTAAAGAACTGGCCTTTGTCAGGCAAAACAACATTTCTAACTAAAACTACTTCATCCTCTTTCACATAAGAGCGTTTCCATTTATAACCAGCCTTGACACATTTCTGAGTAGGCTTAGGGATAAATGAATCCACTCTAGTCTGAGGAGGACTAGTAGTCTTTGTTTTAACATGCTTCTTATTATTAACATGTTGACGTGGAGCAGTCTTATCACTAGATACATGCTTTTTATTAAAGAAAGCATACATAACATTAAAAGCACAAGACATGCAATTACCCACACCACATGCTTTATGAGAAGAATTAATAGCAGGCATGTTAGTTCTACAGTTGTTTTGATCCAATTTATGGATATCTGATTTAGTCTTTTTAGTTGTAGCAACTTTGACTGGAATATCAGATACACACTTTTTGGATTTCTCAGCTTCTAAGGCAACATCTTCTTCATGAATCTCCTCAGCAATAATGATAGAAGATTCATTCAGAGGCTCTGCCTCAGACTCCTTACAGAAGGGTGTTTTAATACCCTTAAGAATATAAGGAACAGCCTTTCCTTCTTCTCTGACCCTACAAGGTGTATTAATACCAAGCAATCCTATAGCCTCATTATAATCATAACCTATACTGACATGATTACCAATAGCTTGTTTATTGAAAATTTCTTTAGCCGTTTTACAAGAGTTGTAATAGGCATTAGCTTTGGTTTTGAGCTCACTAATCTGCTCTTTGAGAATGGTTTCCAGTTGAATATAACATTTAACCCTATTCTCCAGAAAAGCAATTTTCTCATTAAGTTCATCCTGATTAACATGCACAAGTTTCAAATCTTTTAATTCCTTTTCAAGATTTGTGTTTAAAAGATTTATTCTATCATTTTCAGTGCGTGCACAACTTATGGTGCCACCAAGATGATAAATCATTTCAGCATCAGTAAAGGTTACCTCTGACATGTATCTGGATGAAGTGCTTTCCTCTTTAGCCATTAAAGCAAGGTTCCCAATCTCACCTGCTTCTTCATCACTGTCAGTGTCATCCCAACTCTTTCCCTCAGCAACATAGGCCTTCCCAATCTTGTTCTTCTTGCTAGAATCAAATGTGTTTCTAGTCACTTGCTTTGGCTTTCTGCACTCAGTAGCAAAGTGACCCAACTCATTGCAATTGTAGCATCTGATTATACTCCTTTCCACAGTTCCAGTTTTGTAGCCACCCCTTGTGCCACTTGAAGATGAAGATCCACCTCTCTGAAATCTGGGTCTGAACTTAAGATTGGGATTCCTCTTGAATCTAAACTTCCCAAACTTTCTGACTATCAAAGCCAAATCACCATCCTCCAGCTGATCAAGTTCTTCCAAAGAATAGAAGTCACCACCAGATTGATCAATGGATGTTAATCCATATTCAGCATCAATAACATTCATGTGAGAACTGGAAGGTTGAACAGCCTTCACTTCCAGTTTCTGTGGGACTTCAGCAGCCAATGCAGTGGAGGTACCAACAATCCTTCCAGTTCCATACAGCTCCTTCTGTTGAATCTGCTCCAGCTCATAGGTCTTCAAGACACCATACAATCTTTCCAAAGCAAGCTCATTCATGTCTCTTGCTTCTCTAATAGCAGATATCTTGTGCTCCAAATGAGGTGGAAGTGTAAGAAGGAACTTCTTGTTAATCTCCTTGTTGGTGTAGTGCTTCCCATTGAGATTCAGATCATTGATTAATTTGTTGTATCTCTCAAAAACCTGAGAGATACCTTCACCAGGGTTTGATCTGAAATGCTCATATTGTGAAGTGAGAATTTCCAGCATATTCTCCCTAACCTCTTCAGTCCCCTCATTGATTATCTCTATGGTTCCCCAAATATGTTTGGCAGTTTCACAATTTAGGACATGATTATGCATGATAGGATCAAGACTCTCAATAAGGATCAACTGAAGACATGAATCCAAGGTAACATCCTCTTTCTCATCAGGAGTGTATTCCTTGGGATCTTTAGGGTACATTCTAGCAGCCCTAGTCACAACATTATCCTCAACAACTTCAGGATCAATAATCATAGGGAGTTTGGGACCACTCTTCAGCACATCCAAGTATTTAGGATTTGCAACCTTAAGAAATAGGAGCATTTTCTTCTTCCACATTGGATAATGCTCCTTGCTGAATATTGGGATTTTAACTGTCCCCACTTTCTGTGCAGTAGACATCTTTTGAGATTTTTAGAAAAATAAAATTCAGAGTTAAGAAAAAAATCTCAAACAATTGGATCTTTGATTAGTATATCAATCAAAAGGCTCTGATACCAATTGTTAGGTCCTGATTTGTTTGTAGAAGGGGGGTTGAATACAAACTATACCGTTTTATCGAATTTGTCCTTTAAAAGATTTAACTGTTTAGAACAAATTAGTGCGGAATAAAAACTGAAACAATATTCAAGTTAAATAGAAACTCTATTAAACTTGAGGAGTGTTACAACTTTGATCACTGATTACAAAGAACTTAATAAAACAAATCTAGAATAAATTCGACATGAATTTATCTATTTTTGTAATAAAAAGGATCGAATACTAAAAAGTAGTTCGATATAAAATCTAGGGATTATGATCCGCTAGAAAGCTAAAGCAGTACAAGTGAAATGATTCTTATGAATTTAATGATAAGAACTTGTCAAGAATTAAATCACTGGCCAGAAATTAGTGCTTTGCAGTTGAAGAATTAATGAAGAATGTAATGCTTTTGTTCTGTGTCTTTTCTTCTGTGTGAACTTCAAGTCAACTGCCTCTTTTCATTTATACAATCACTTGTCAATCTCTTCCACGCGCCAATCCACTAGCAGATTGTATTTAGAAGACTTTCTGGAAAACTATGTAAATGGCCTTGGAAGACTTTCGGGAAGACAAGGTTTGTACTTAGAAGACAACCGGGAAGACAGTGGTTTGGCCTAGGAAGACAATCGGGAAGACAGCCTTGGTAGTCTTCCTAGTTCAAAGAACTAAGTCTTCCTAGTTCAATCCTAAGTCTTCCTAGTTCAAATATATTCTAATTTAAATAATTAACTAAATAAATTATGTATTAAATTAATTCTTTGCAGAATTAAATTAATAAATAATATACTTAATAATATTAATTATTTATAAGAGAATAAATAGAATTAGTTGACTTCTTAATTAATTTCTTTTTATTCTAATTTAAATAATTAACTAAATAAATTATGTATTAAATTAATTCTTTGCAGAATTAATTTAATAAATAATTTACTCAATAGTATTAATTATTTATAAGAGAATAAATAGAATTAATTGACTTACCAATTAATTCCAGAATCACTAAAAACTTAGATAAATAACAAACACAATAGTACGTTGACACTCGATGCACTGTCTGGTTCATGAGTGACTAACGACAATGTTTGTTCTTTATCTATTTGACTTTAAGCAGTGATTCACTTCCTTCTCATTCAAGAACTCCGTAATCAGTATCTTTTTCTGTCACCACTTGAAATCTCCGTCACTTTAATAAATCCACTGAGCTTGAATACTTCATTGAGGCTTGATCAATAAATTGAGCTTCTTTCAATGTAGAATAACTTCAAGTCTGTAGATGACTTTAATCTTCATTCTTTGACAGATATAACCTTCTGAGATTCCTGTGACATTTGATTTTTATTATTTACTTATTACATCTTAATTAAAGTTGAGTAGAATCCTCGGTGTTTACAAATAGGCCTGGACATATGCCTTTCAGAAATCTATTGAAAGGGATTTAATTTTATCAATACTTAAAATTCTTGATAGTTTTCAGAAAAAAGGTTAGATAGTTTTTTGGTTTTTGAAAAAGTCTTTTTGAATTCTAATTTTAACCACTTCGATAGTTTTTTCAAAAAACTATCGAAGTGTGAATGACTTTTTTGCCCCTCAATAAAAACCATCGACAGTTGTTTTCAAAATCTATCGAACATAAAATGACGAAAATACCCCTGAGTTTCAAAAGGTATTTAACAACCCCTTAGACGTTTTTCTGTCATATTTTTCAGATCTAAGCTCTTGTTATTTACTTACACAAATACATACACAGACAAAAACCATCACCATCGATAGTTTCCTCAAGTTTTTAATCGATTAAGCTTGATAAAGTCACTTTTTACCACTGTTCTTTGATTTTGACCGTGGAACTGTGATTTCTTTGAGCTTGTTAGATCAGAATTCAATGATCGTCAGGAGCTAGACTCAACTGATCAGGATTGCTGACGTCATCAGGATTGCATGGTCGTCAGGATCAAGATACATATCAGGACTGGGATCAGGATTGATCATCAGGACTGGAAGCTGATCAGGATTCCTACTTCGAGTTATATTTGGAGTCTAGTTAAACATGAAAATTTATTCTGTCGGTTCCTGGTTTGTAGAATGTAGCTATCAATTATGGATAGGTTTCAATCTTTGTAATTGATTAGGACTTATCATTGATAGAGAAGCTGTGTAGTATATAAACACAGTTTTGGTTTCGATTTATGAACGTGAACATAATCGAATAGAAGATCTCAAGAACATATGTTAGATCAGAATTCAATGATCGTCAGAAGCTAGACTCAACTGATCAGGATTGCTGACGTCATCAGTATTGCATGGTCATCAGTATTTGATCAAGCGTCAGTATCTTATTGATCATCAGGATTCCTACTCAGACTATGATCAGGTTTGATCATCAGGACTTGAAGCTGATCAGGATTCCTACTTCGAGTTATATTTGGAGTCTAGATAAACATGGAAGTTTGTTCCTGGTTTGTAGAATGCAGCTATCGATTAAAGATATGTTTCTATCTTTATTATGATTAGGACTTATCTTGTTATTGATAGAGAAGCTGTGTGCACTATATAAACACAGTTTTGGTTTCGATTTATGTATTCATTCGAGAGAGAACATAATCGGAGAGAAGCTCTTAAGAACAGAATTTCTTGAGAGAGTTTTTGTAAGCTAGCAGCTCTTAAGAACATCAGAATTTCTTAAGAGAGTTTGTAACAGTTTTATATCAAGGTTAATAAAGCTGTTATTGTTATTGTTATTGATCTTTCATATTTGTGTTATATAAAGTCGAGAATCTTATACAATTGTATTCAACCCCCTTCTACAATTGTTATTTACTGGGCAACAATTGGTATCAGAGCAAACTGATTTAATTCTGAATCAGATACGATCTAAAGATGTCGACAACCAAGTATGAAAGCATGAAGATTCCCATCTTGAAGATATCAGAATATCCCACATGGAGGGTAAAGATGCTGATGTACCTGGAGGCTATGGATCCTGACAATCTGGACAGGATTCGTGATGGACCATATATACCAACAAAGTTCGTAGAACGAACAGATACAGTACCAGAACATTATGTGGTCAAAGCTAAATCTGAATGGACTCCAGAAGAAAAAGCTCATGTACTCAGAGAACCAAAGATAAAGAATATCTTGCATAATGGTCTTGATGCTGTTATGTCAAACAGAGTGATAGCATGCAAGTCTTCAAAAGAAATCTGGGATACTTTGGAAACTCAGTGCCAGGGATCTGCATCTGTTAAGAAAAACAGAAGGGCTCTATTGATTCAAGAATATGAGCAATTCGATGCAAGACCTGAAGAGAGCCTGACTGATCTATATGATAGATTTCTGACACTATTGAACAGCTTATCCTTAGTTGACAAAGTATATGAAACTGAAGATTCAAACACCAAATTTCTTAGAGCTTTACCTGAAGAATGGGATACTCAGACCTCAATCATTAGACACCAGTATGATCTGAACATTGTGTCTCTTGATGAGATCTATGGGATGCTAAGAACTCATGATCTTGAAGTTCAACAGAGAAAGAACAAGAAAAGCAGCAAGGCAAAGTCAATTGCTTTGAATGTAGAAGCAAAATCAAAAGAGAAAGCTATGGAGGTCTCTAGAAGGAAAGCAAGAGTAGATGAGTCAGATCCTGACGACTCTTCATCAGATACTGATGGCAATCCTGATGCCAATACTGGTGATGACTCTTCTGACTCAGACATGGAAGAGATGGTTGCTATGATTGTCAGAAACTTCAGAAGGATGAAGTTCAGCAAGAATAGAAGACAAGGCAACTTTCAGAAAAAGACCTTCAAAGCAGACAAAGACAAGTATATCAAAAAGGACAGCAAGGGTAGCAAATTTGACAAGTCAAAGGTTAGATGCTACAAGTGTAATGGTATGGGTCACTTTGCTTCTGAATGCAACAAGACAAAGGCACTCATCACATCAAGCAAGGATTGGATGGACTCTTCCTCAGAATCTGATACTGAGGTAGTCAACTATGCGTTAATGGCCAATGCTGATGTAACTGCTGCTCCTGATGATAAGGTACTAAATACTATCTTTGATTTTGATACTGATAATGCTTCTGAGTTAAGACGTTTTCTAAAGTCATTACATATTAGCTTTAGAAGTCAAACTGCTGAGAATACTAGAATCTTATCTGAGATGTCTGACCTTAGAAAGAGGAATGAGATATTAGAAGCTGAATTTTCTCGTATGCAAGAAGTACAAAAAGAATGTGATAATGTTAAGCACATGCACTTAGAGATAACATCTAAATGTACTTCCCTTGAAAAAGAACTTGAATATGCTAATGAGAAAATCAGAACCTGGACAGACTCTGGTAGGAAATTTCATGAGATTAATACCTCTAAGAATTGGAAAGAGTGTCTAGGATATAAGTCAGATGAGGATAAGAAATTGAAAGAGAAAATTGTCATTGATGAGACAGTTAGTCCAAAGACCTATAGACATGTTATAGACTCAACCAAATCTAAGATTACTCCTGTTAATTTTGTTTTTGGTAAGGATTCCAATTCTACTTTTGAAAAGGGATCTTCTTCTACTCAAGGAATTAAAATTATAAAGTCTAAACCTGTCATGAACAAAGTCACTAAGAATGTAGGTCTATTGTCTCAGAAACAGCTTAAAGATAAAATCTGTGAGGTTACAGATAAGAAAAAGGAAGCTACTGTTAAGAGAAACAGGAATGGTAAAGTTGGGATCAATAAAGAGAATGGTTATAAGTATATCCCAAATGCACCTAGAAAGAGTTGTTTTAACTGTGGTAACTCTAATCATCTTGCTATTGATTGTAAAAAGAGTAAGAAGAAAATTGCTGAAATTCCTAAGTCTGATGTTAGGAATAGATCAGTATTTTACAAACCACAGAATTCCTGTTTTCATTGTGGTAGTCTATGGCATTCTATTTATACATGTAAAGAGTATCATGATTTGTACTATAACTTTTATGATCCATTGCCTAAGTTTGAAAGTAGTACAAAGTCTGATAGAACTGAAAATGTCATAATGAAGCATGCTTTTGTTAATACTGATATTGACAAAGCAAATCCTGATGGAGTAAATCCTGTCAGGACTGCTAAAGTCAAAAAGTCTTCTGCTGTTAAATTTAATAAAATGCATGAACAAGGAATCCAACAAGTGTGGGTTCCTAAACATTCTGACTAGTGTTTTACTATTCTGATGCAGGGTAAAAGGAAAAATGTGTTAGTCATGGATAGTGGATGTTCTGTGCACATGACTGGAAACAAAGCCCTGTTATCAGAATATGAGGAAAAAGCTGGCCCAACTGTGTCTTATGGAGATGGCAACATTGGACAAACCTTGGGATATGGCAATATAATCTTTGGAAATGTCATCATTGAAAAAGTAGCTCTAGTGAAGGGACTAAAACACAACTTGTTGAGTATTAGTCAAATCACTGACAGAGGTTATCATGTCAATTTCTATTCCACACATTGTGAAGTAGTCAGTAAAGCAACAGGGAAGATAACACTAACTGGCTACAGGCATGGTAACATATATGAAGCCAACATTCTCTCAGATACTGATGGCTCCCCTACATGTTTCATCAGTAAAGCTTCAGTAGATGAAAGTTGGAATTGGCACAAGAAGCTTTCTCATCTCAACTTCAGCAACATCAATGAGTTGGTTAAGAAAGAGTTAGTAAGAGGATTACCTAATGTCTTATATACACCTGATGGACTCTGTGATGCATGCCAAAAAGCAAAACAAAGAAGGACATCATTCCAGAGTAAATCAGAATCCTCTATTGAAGAACCATATCACATGCTACATCTTGATCTGTTTGGTCCAGTCAACATCATGTCCATCAGTAAGAAAAGGTACACTCTTGTAATTGTTGATGAATATTCTAGATTCACCTGGGTGTATTTTCTGCATAGAAAAGATGAAACTCCTGAAGTTCTGTTGGATCATGTGAGGATGATTGAGACAACCACAAAGTACAAAGTCAAGATTCTGAGAAGTGATAATGGTACTGAATTTAAGAATTCAAAGATGGAAGAGTTCTGCAAATACAAAGGAATCATTCAACAATTCTCTGCTCCTGGCACACCTCAGCAAAATGGAGTAGTAGAAAGGAAGAATAGAACTCTTATTGAAGCTGGCAGAACTATGTTGGAAGAAGCTAAATTACCTACATATTTCTGGGCAGAAGCAGTCAACACAACATGCTATACACAAAATCTCACATTGATAAACAGGCATGGTGTCACTCCTTATCAGTCACTCAAGGAAAAGAAACCAAGTCTGAAGCATTTGCATGTGTTTGGCTGTAAATGTTTTGTTCTCAGAACTCATCCTGAACAGCTAGGGAAATTTGAAACAAAGGCTGATGAAGGAATATTCATAGGTTATCCTACATCAAGAGCCTTCAGAGTTTTTAATTTGAGAACAAGAACTGTCATGGAGTCAATACATGTATCTTTTGATGATAAGAAGATAACTGGAATCATTGAAGACTCGCATGATAGATTGTTATTTGAAAATGAAGCTTCCAAGGAACCTGAAGAAAGTGAATCAGAAGCTGTCAATTCATCAGATACTGATGGGTCACCAAATCCTGATGACTCACCAGGTACTGATGAGGCTAATGCTGATGATGCAAACAACAGTCATACAACTAGTAGTGCTAATGTTGAGGGGGAGCAACGACATTCAACTACAAGTTCAGAGTCAACTCAATCATCAGGACAGAATTCTTCAGATACTGATTCAAGTGAAGATCCTGATAACACATCAGGAGGGCATAGAAATAATTCAGGGAGAGCTTCAAATCAATCAAATTCTTTCAATCAAGATAACACCAATCCAGGGGGAGCATCTACTTCAAGAAACAATTTGACACCAGCAAGGAAATGGACAAAAGATCATACTCCTGATTTGATAATTGGAGATCCTGATGCAGGTGTTCAAACAAGAAGTGCAACTCAGAATGAATGTTTATATAATAACTTTCTATCCAAGGAGGAGCCTAAGAAAGTTGAAGATGCACTTAAAGATGCTGATTGGGTTACTGCAATGCAAGAAGAACTGAATGAATTTGAAAGGAATGAAGTCTGGAAACTGGTACCAAGACCAAAGAATAGATCAATTGTTGGTACAAAGTGGATTTTCAAGAACAAGACTGATTCTGATGGAGTCATTATCAGAAACAAAGCTAGACTAGTTGCAAAGGGGTATTCCCAACAAGAGGGAATTGACTATGATGAAACTTTTGCTCCTGTTGCAAGACTAGAAGCCATCAGGATATTTCTTGCTTATGCAGCACATAAGAAATTCAAGGTTTTCCAGATGGATGTTAAAAGTGCTTTCTTAAATGGTGAACTGGAGGAAGAAGTTTATGTTGAACAACCTCCTGGTTTCATTGATCCTAAATATCCAGATCATGTCTACAGACTGGATAAGGCACTTTATGGACTAAAGCAAGCTCCAAGAGCATGGTATGAAACCTTAGCTCAATTCTTACTGGAAAGTGGATTCAAAAGAGGTGCAATTGATAAAACTCTATTTTATTTGAATCATGGTAAGGAGTTGCTGTTAGTTCAGATTTATGTTGATGATATCATTTTTGGGTCAACAAACAATAAGCTGTGTGAAAAGTTTTCCAAGCTTATGCAGTCAAGATATCAAATGAGCATGATGGGAGAAATGAGTTACTTTCTGGGTCTTCAAGTTAAACAGACTGATGAAGGGATTTTTATTAATCAGTCTAAATACACAAGAAATTACTGACAAGGTTTAACATGCAAGACAGTACTCCTGCTTCAACTCCCATAGCTACAGCTACCAAACTTGATCCTGATCAAGGTGAAGAAGTAGATGTAACTCACTACAGAGGAATGATTGGCTCTTTATTGTATCTCACTGCCAGTAGACCAGATATCATGTTTGCAACCTGTCTATGTGCAAGATTTCAAGCAAAACCTAGAGAACCACATCTGATTGCAGTCAAGAGAATTTTCAGATATCTCAAAGGCACTCCTTCACTTGGCCTTTGGTATGCAAGGGAATCAGATTTTGGGTTGTGTGGTTATTCAGATGCTGATTTTGCAGGATGCAAAATAGACAGGAAAAGTACTTCAGGAAGTTGTCAGTTTTTGGGTGGAAGACTAGTTTCATGGTTCAGTAAAAAGCAGAAATCTATTTCCACTTCAACTGCAGAAGCTGAGTACATTGCTGCAGGAAGTTGTTGTGCTCAGATAATGTGGATGAGAAATCAGTTGTTAGATTATGGCCTGTCATACTCAAAAATCCCTATTTATTGTGATAACCAAAGTGCTATTGCAATGACAGGAAATCCAGTTCAGCATTCTCTTACTAAACACATAAGTATCAGATATCACTTTATAAGAGAACAGGTTCTGGAAGGAACAATTGAACTTCATTTTGTTCCTACTGATCAACAACTAGCTGATATATTCACCAAGCCACTACCTGAAGCTACGTTCAATAAGTTGGTAAATGAACTTGGAATGATGAATTTTGAGAATTTCTGAGGGAAAGCTACAGAGAGGAAATCCTGATAACTGTCAAATCCTGATGGTTATTCAGAAAGGTATGTTTTCTTTGATCAAATCCTGATAGGACTCAATCCTGACAGGAAGTCCACTGGTCAAATCCTGATGCTCAGATGTTTGAAGCTGGTATGAAAACCAGAGGTTCTATGCTAATTTGTCATCAACACTCCTGGTAAACTCTGGACAATTAGATTATTACTTAGTCTTTGATTAAGTTTTCAGTCTTAATTATCAATTTCAATTTCATTATTATCAGAGTTTATTATTTATCATCTCTATATCACTATGAGTGTTACTAACAAATTTTGTAGGCAAATGGTTTCATAGGAAATGCTTTTATTCCTGATGAGGTTAGGTTTTTCTTACATCAGAAAATGCCTACTCGTTATGGACTACTTTCTAATGCTATGGTGCAAGGCCCAACCCACCTTGTTCCTGACACAAGCATGCAATCTAAACAGTCTAAACAGTTAACAACCACCTCTACTGTCTCTCAAAAGACTTTAGTTGTAAAATCACAGAAATCAGCTAGAACTGATGTGTCTGGAAGGCAATCAGGTTCAAAGGATTTTTCCTCTACACCACTCACTAAAAAGAAGATACAAGGGGGTGTACAAGGGGTCCTGGTGAAGAAAGCTGATAAGGTTGTTACGAATGTTCCTGTGAAAAGGAAGTTAAGGTTGATTGATGAAAGTGATTCAGAGGATGACTTACCTATATCCTCTGTGATGAATGTGAACAAGGAAGTTGCTGATACTGCTACTAAAGCTGTGGTACCTTCATCAAAACCACAAAAGACAAGGAAATTATCAAAGAGCAGGTATCATATTCCTTTGACAGTGCAAATGAAGGATACTGATATTCAGACATCAAATCCTGATGTTAGTATTCCTGATGCAGCAACAACAGTTGTCTCTATATCAGACTCTCCAGCCTCTCCATCTCAGATTCGAGGACATTCTTGGGAGAAGGTTTCTACAACTGCTTCCTTGGTTGGTCTTACACCTACATCAAAGAAAAAGAGGAATGCAGAAGAGTTAGTCTATCAGAAACAGAAGAAGCTGAAAGGATCAAGCCCACAAGAACCTGAATTTCAGAGTAATTCAGCAGCTACTGTTGATCCTGCCACACAAGAACCACTCAATCAAAGTTTGGGTGAAGGCTTAGCTAGTGGAATGGTCACACAAGAACCATTTTCTCAAAGGGAGAATGAAGACATCAACATTCCAGCTACACAAGAACCATCTTCTCAAAGTGAAGATGCAGGCAAAGCTACAGCTTCTGTTGAAAGATTGGTCGAGAACATTGTCAATGAGGGAAGCACACAAGAACCTTTAGCTCAAAGTGTTGAAGAAGCTTCTGAACCTCAAGCTCCACAAGAAACATTGGTAGCAAATACTGATGCAAGCATATCAAATCCTGACGATGTTCATCCTGACGTTAGTGGTGCTCCTGATAATGAACCTATTTTGATACAGCCACTTCGTTCAAGACCAATGGATCATCCTATCTCAGAACCACAGGATAAACTGAAAGGTATTGCTATTCCTGATCCTGATATTACTCATGATACTGCTGATGATACTTCTGATGATAGTGATGATGATAATGAGAATCGAAAAGAGAAGGAACAGCTTGCTGCAGCACTCAAAATTAGTCTTGGAACTAATTTTGGTTCATCAAGTACATATATGGCTAGCAATGCTTTCACTGGGAAAGATCAGAGACAAGATTTTTCTACTCCTTCCTTTGATCCTGCAGAGGCATTTAGACAGAATGAATGGAACAATTCATGGCGCAATTCTGATGAATCTATCAGTTTTTCTTCTGCTATTGAACATGCCTATAATGCAGTGAAGTCTATAGAGAATCAAGACTTGAAGAATCATCTGAAGGCTACTACTCTGTTATCCAAAAGCCTGAAAAGTGAGATTGATTCTATCAAGGGTTCAACTGAAAAAGTGAGGACTGATATCTTTAATAATTTTACAAAGGTGCCTACTACTTTTCAACTAAGGGTAGTGGAATCCCAAGTGAAATCTGTTGTTTCAAAACAAACCTCAATCAATCAAAGAATTGATTCTCTGGATACTAAGGTAACTGAAATTCAAGCCTCTCTTTCCTTAATTTTGCAATTATTGTCAAATCCTGATGTCAAAAAGGGGGAGAAGGTTATTCAGACAAAATGTACACCTGATCTAGTATTAAGAAATAATGATGATGATACTGGAGATGATGGTGGTGACAAAGCGATACAAGGAGAAACCTCTGATGCTGTTGTTATGAAGACAATCCAAACTTCTCAAAGTCAAACAACGCAGTCAACTCATGTTTCTGATTCTGGAGTTAAGACAGTAAGAACATTGGTGCAATCTCAGATCCTGACGGAAGATCAAATCCTGACACCTGGTCATGGACAAATTCTTGCTACAATTCCTGAAGGTGATGAAGATGTGATTATTGATAATCCTGAAGATGCATCAAATTTATTCCAGAAGTTTTCTACAAAAGACGGCAGAATTGTTACTCTATATCACACTGATAAAAGAGTTCAACAATTATATGCAAGAAAAGCACTCTCTACAGCAAGTGAAGAATATCCAGATCTCTCACATGAAGAATTCTTGAGACTACAAAGAGAGACAATGGAAAGCTATACTGCTCCTGCTAGAGGTAGAGGAAGCAGAGGTAGGAGAGGTGCTAGAAGAAGTAAAAGAGGTTCTTCAACTCAAATAGTACCTAGACAGACAAGGTCTAGAGGGTTAAGAATTGAAGAAATTCCTGAACCTATTCAAACTCTAGTAGTTCCTGACAGATCTACTTTTGGTGATGATGGAATTGTTGAAGAAGAACCTGAATTGAGAAGAAAATCAAGAAAATCAACTCTCAGCAATACAAATCAAATTGAAGATTCTAATCCTGACAATATTCAAGATCCTGACGAATCTGAAATTCTGCAAGAGGTTGATTTGATAATCTTATCTACTGTTGTTGATTGTCACAACAAAGAAGTAGATGAAGAAGAAGAAGCCAGAAGAAGAGATATTACAAAAAGAACAAATGAAGATTTCAATCTCTATCTACAAAGGCTTAAAGTTTCAAATGAAAGAAAATGGAGAAATTCAAGCAGACAAGAATCTTTACTGGAAAGAAGCTACGCTCATGAAAAGGAGAAATACAAGAAGTGGAAACATATTAGCACATTAAGTTGTGATACACCTATCAATTTTCAGTCTGGTGGAATTATTACAAGTGCTTCAAGTGTTGTTGATTTGTCTGATATGGCTAGATCAAAAACACTCTGGTTAAAGATGTTTTCGAATCTGAAGCAATTATCAAGTAATTCAAGAGGAGGTATTGGACACAGAGATGGTGAATATCTGAATATGTCATATGTTGATCCTTACTCCTTGACAGAAATTGGAGGTACTTTAACTTCTGAAAACCTGAACAATTTATTAGCTGTTGATATAGTTATAGATTGTCATGATGGTTTTGAAAAGAAAGAAAAGCTTCTGTACTTCATGAAAGATGGTAGTGTGAAGATTCTATCTATTCAAGATCTGCTGATGAAAACTACACAGGAACTGAAATATGTTCACTATCTGTTAAGATGGAAGAACCAAGTGTACAAAGAATGGAGTGACATGATTTTGTCAAATATAAGAAGAAGACTGGATGGACACAGTAATTTCAATGGTAATTATACTCCCATGTACTTAAATCAAAGAGGTCAGGATGTGGAAATGCAAAGGGGTACTGCTGTTAAAGAAGTAAATTTTGGCATGACTCATCTTTCTCTCAATCCTGATGGGAAGGAAATTGCTTATCTTTTGCTTGAAGAGCACAGTCTACAGAGAAACTCCATACAGAATCTCAGAGCAGCTATCTACCAGATTAATGAGGAAGATGAAGAACTCAGAAATCTTAAGGAAAGACTGATTCAAATTCTTGAAGAAAAAGAAGAAAGTTTATTATCCAACTTCTTGAAGATGAATCTGTTCTATCAAAAAGCTTAAACAGATAAGTTGTTTCTGAAGATACTCGTACATTTTGATACATGTTTTTGACATCATTGAATATTTGGAATCTATACTTTATTTCACAAAGTATGAGATTGGGGGAGATTGTTAGATCAGAATTCAATGATCGTCAGAAGCTAGACTCAACTGATCAGGATTGCTGACGTCATCAGTATTGCATGGTCATCAGTATTTGATCAAGCGTCAGTATCTTATTGATCATCAGGATTCCTACTCAGACTATGATCAGGTTTGATCATCAGGACTTGAAGCTGATCAGGATTCCTACTTCGAGTTATATTTGGAGTCTAGATAAACATGGAAGTTTGTTCCTGGTTTGTAGAATGCAGCTATCGATTAAAGATATGTTTCTATCTTTATTATGATTAGGACTTATCTTGTTATTGATAGAGAAGCTGTGTGCACTATATAAACACAGTTTTGGTTTCGATTTATGTATTCATTCGAGAGAGAACATAATCGGAGAGAAGCTCTTAAGAACAGAATTTCTTGAGAGAGTTTTTGTAAGCTAGCAGCTCTTAAGAACATCAGAATTTCTTAAGAGAGTTTGTAACAGTTTTATATCAAGGTTAATAAAGCTGTTATTGTTATTGTTATTGATCTTTCATATTTGTGTTATATAAAGTCGAGAATCTTATACAATTGTATTCAACCCCCTTCTACAATTGTTATTTACTGGGCAACAACATAGAATTTCTTGAGAGAGTTTTTGTAAGCTAGCAGCTCTCAAGAACATCAGAATTTCTTGAGAGAGTTTGTAACAGTTTTATATCAGATTTAATAAAGCTGTTATCTTTTCTTTCATATTTGTGATATATACATTAAGAAGTCGATTATCTTATACTATTGTATTCAACCCCCCTTCTACAATAGATTATTACTGGGCAACAGAGCTTTATTATTTCTCTAAGGAGAAAACTATCGACCTTGATCTTTTTGAACTCTAAGAATTGTTGACTGTTCATCCTTCGGTTGTGATTGTAAAAACTAATTGATTTCTTTGTTTTTAAAAGGAATCAGTCGAAATTAACAATTAGGGTTCTTGATTGGTTTTGGTTCGAATTTGTGAAATTCAGAAAAAAGGGTTATTTTTTTTTAATTTTTTTTTGATTAATTAGAAATAATTAATTAAATTAGTTTTGGTTTAAATTTAAATTTTCTGGAATTTTTGAAAATACAATGGCCATAGAATTTATTGTAACCAAGACTAATCATGTCTCTTTTCAGAATGTGCAATTCATTACGAACTTACAGTTTCGTGCATGGGCACAATTTTTGAATACACGTTCTTTGGTGGCTTATGCTCTAAGTACTCCTGCGGTCCTTTGTATTGATCAATTGACTGCACTGTACACAATAGCCACTGACACATCTGAGAATAACATCTCATCTTTCAGTTTTGTTGTGCCAGGGGGCAGAACAATAAGGGTGACGGAACATGATCTTAATAGGATTTTACACTTTCCAACAGAAAACCTTGTTCCTGATCCCAATACTAAAGAAATACATGCTTTCTTCACTCTCATTAGAAGTCAACAACATAACTTCTTTGTGGCAGAGTTTTTAAAACAGTATTTGACAAAGCCATGGAATTTCTTCTTTCACACCTTAATCCATGTTTTTACTGCCAAGCTTACAAATCTACATGGCATTCCTATGTTTTTTCAGAAGCTATGGTTTGCCATTGCTAACAATAGGCATATAAACATTGGACGACTTGTGATTGATCAAATAATTCTGTGCATAGGACCACTGGAAGAGAGAACATGCATGGATGATGTGCTTTGTTTCTATCCAAGGTTCCTACAGCTAATTCTCAATGATGTGCTTACAGATGAAGAACGAGACATCTTTGAAGGTGAGGAGACCATGGAATGCATGAAGATGAAGATCAATGCCATAACAGCTCCTATCAAGAAGAACCATCTTCCAGGGGTGCCTACTGTTCTCACTGACTATCTAAGAACGGTACCCCTACCACTTCTACCCCCAGGGGAACAGGTAAATGAAGATAATATTCCTGAACCTGTTGTGGCTCCACAACCTGAACCAATGGATATTGATCCAGCGCCCTCAGCGGCCATTCCTGACCAAGAGGTTGAAAACCCACAATCTCTAACCACGGTCACAGAGCTTTTGCATGAGCCAAATGAACCAATAAACGAACCTCCTACCCCTACTATGCCAAACATTTAGACATCCATGAGTGTAGAGGGAGATAGTGCCTTAGCAGCACCACATAAGGAGATACACCCTTCAACAATAGCTCCGCCTTCCTCTAAAAGGAGAAGAATAGAAAATGAGGCAACTGTTGATACTTCATTTCTCTCATCCAAACAGCCCTTTACTGATTTTTCTGATGCTGACTAGGCAACGCTTACCAAAGCCATATCTGAACCAATAGCTCAATCAAGTAAGGAAGAATTGACGGAAGCAACTGGTGTTCCGAAGATACTACGGTCAGGATCACTGGTTGAAGGTTCTGAATTGAACCAAGAGTCTTCACAGACGTCGAGAGAAGGTTTTGACCTAAATGCACAATCTAAAGGGTCATTGCCTAGCTCCCCAGATGGAACATATCTGGATCCCGCGGGTACAGGGTCTGACGTAGGTGCAGATCAGCAACTCGGTGACAATGAATCAATTTTAATTGAGGAGTTAACTGAGGAAAAGTCTTCACAGACTTTAGAGGAAGTTTCAGGATCTCTGCTGTTAATAGAGCCTGATTCTAGCCTCCTAGAGATTCAAACTCTAGATCCTACTAAGGATACATCATCTAAGGATGATCAGCAACTTGGTAAATCCAAGGACGGGGACTTGCGAAGCCCCATTGCACCACCGGTGACCTCCTTAAGGATGGCCACAGTGACTTCTGATGCGGGTACACACAGCAAGACGGGAATGAGTGAAACAAAAACACTATCACCTGGCCTGAGTGGGAAAGGTAAAATGAGTGAAACACCAATAGAAACATTGAGTGAACACCTAGAGCCAAATGTGAGGAGTGACACCCAAACCTTAACAAATATAGATGATTTGCTAGTGCCAACAGACAAAGAGTTACAAGTTCAATCCACTCTCAAGGAGATGACTGTTCATGTTCGTCAAGGAAATCCATTATTCAAAGTCCCACTGAGACCTTCCTTTGACCAAGGGATCTCCTCCGGTCCAGTTGATGCTTCTTTATCTACTATTCAACAGAAAATTGACTTGGCTGCGACAGATTCCAGAAGAACCTACAGGGTCTTAGGCAGTGCATCTGGCACTATAACAGGTACAAAACAGGCAGTGGACTCCCTGAAGAAGGAAGCTATGGAGGAACTGGTCGAATTGAGAGCTGACGTCAAAGACTTACGTGATGGATTTGTGAATGAGGTGCATGTCTTACAATAAGGACAAGAAGCTTTAACTGAAGACGTTTTGGTTATCCGGGATGGTCAAGCAAGGGTCAAGGATGCAATGAATACGCTGTCAAGAGTGGAGTCTCGCCTCAACAAGAGATTGGATAGAATCGAGCAGACTACCAACTCAAGACTGAATCACATTGATCTGAAGCTAGCTTCTATGGAAGAAACCAACAACCTGGTCCTTCAGCAACCTATTATGTTGAGGATGACTTCGTGGAGGATTCCTCAACTAAGGAGGAGAAAGATGGATGGGGAAGTGGGAAGGATGGGGTAAATGGGAAACTAATGAATATATTATAACCACTATTCCAGTGAGACAATACTGGATTGAAGATCTTGTACGTGAAGAAGAAAGTGAAGAAGGATTTGAGGTCATGCATGAGCAACCACATGAAGAGCATGAACCATACTATCCAGAGCCAATAGAACATCCTATCTTGGATGATGATATGGAAGAAGCAAATCCTCTATCACTTGAACAAGAAGCTGCCTTGGAAAGATTAAAAGCTGAGAAAGTGGAAAGATATGCCAGGCAAGCTGAGAAGGAAACTCACCAAGCAGTTCAAAGAAGTGAGAAGCTTAAAAGGTTCAAGATGTATAATGAAGCAAGGAAGAAGAAGATAATTGATTTGGCACAGAAACAAGGAAAAGAATGGGAGGTAGCTTACAAAACTTTTTGCGGAGTTGAATACGGATTAGAAGTCAACGACAATGCTGAGGTGGAAGTTATCATTCAAGATATAAGAAGTGCAAATCAAGAAGATGATACTTACTTCACTGCATTGAGACATTCTCCAATCTTCTTGAAAGCTGGGGTTAAACAAATGGTGCCTGGAACATACTAATCAATTTTATTGACAAAGGTACATTTGTGATATCCACTAGGTTTTTCGAACAGAGAACTTACACTGAACTACAACTGATTCTCATTAAGATCCAAAGAACTACAAGTTTAAATGAACTGCTCCGGGAGCATGTTAAGGAGATCTTAATAAAGGCCAGTCCAGAGATATCTGAAAACCCTCCAATGGTTAGATTCATGAAAAATGACTTGTTCAGAATCTGCTATCTGACGCAGGACAAACTGAGAGATTACCCAAATAATTATCTGATATCAGTTGAGAAGTATCTTAGATCCACTGGATTCACATCTATGGAGAAGGACAAAGCAGCAGACACTCTAAGAAGATATCTAATGGAGAATGTTCCATATTATAGGAAGAGAGTGGAAAGAGGATTGGAAGTGCATCCCAGACTACCAAACATGCCAAAGCTAAATCAGAAAGATGTTAACACTGCATGGTTGTGGGCTGGAGTGGGTCAAGAGGTTGAGTATATTGGAAGACACATCAAAGGAGCAATCCTTAAACCTGGAGAACCACTGCACTATCCATCTGTGATTGATTATCAAGCTGCTAACTCCAATCCAGTAATTGAAGAAGGTGAGATTGAGATGGACTGAAGAATGAAGTAAAGAACAAAAGAACAATCTGCTCAGACTAGAGGAGCAACTTCATTGTAAAAAGTTTTAATGTTCTTTGAAATTTTGAAATCTGGAAATGTATATATTTAATCCAGAATGCATTTAATATTATTAATTTGTCTTACTTTAATTAGTTTCATGTTTCCTTAGTTAGTTGAGTTATCCTCGAGGTATTTTCTTATCGAACTCTAACAATCAAATAGGGGGAGATTGTAAAGCATAATGTAACATAAGATGTAACAGAGATAACTTCAACTCAACAAAGGACAAGACATACAATAATATTAACAGAAGCATAGGAATCCAGAAGTAAAGAAGAAAAGGTAAACTCAAAAAATCAAAATATGATATGTATTCTTGAAGTCCGTAAACAGGTCACGGAAAGAAGTTCATTAATATGTTCAAGCCTCAGTGACAAATAAAGAAACAAGACTTTCAAGACTATAGAAGTATTTGAATGATTAAGAGTTAGTACTATAGGATTCTAGTGATTTTATTGAAGCAACCAGAACGACAAAGGACTTATCAACAACATTGAATTGAAGACATAAGAGTATTGATCGAGTGTTAGTCATCTGTGAACCAGACCAGTTGCACCAGTTGTCAGCGCCTAAAAGATCAAGATGTTTATCGTCTCGGAAGAAGTTGATTTAAGTCTAAATCTGAAACATCCTGAAAGTCAAAAGAATATTACAAGGTATGTTTAGGTTCAAATGGAAGTACAAATCACTTGTTGAAAAAGAAAAGAAACTTCAAGGGTCAAAGTGAAAGAAGAAAGAATTTGATGGTTTTCTTCTTAGAAAAACCATTGAAGTGGATCAAATGGAGTTAAAGGAAAAACCATCGAATGATAGCTTTTTCATTCAATGGATTTTATTTAAAATCTATCGAATGAAATAAAAATCAATTCATTCGATAGTTTTTTAATAGAGGAGCAGGTGGAATTGTATTGTTTTGTCAGGTTGATCAAAAGCTTGAACGGCCAGGATTTCTTCTTAGCCTTCGATGGTTTTTGAAGTCTACAATTAAATGAGTTAAGGCAGTGTCTTCCACAGTTGGTTGACAGTTGATCAAAAGAGACAGAAGAAATTAAAGCTCAAGAACATTTACAGAAGAGAATTTATGTTGCCTTAATTTCTATAGTTTGTATTGATTACGTTAACCTGAACTCATTGGAACTAATCTACGTATTAGAATTGTAGCACCCCTCGCGGTTTATATTTATAAAACGATATATTCCCCGACTCGTGTTTTGATTTGGTGCTTTTGATTTTGTATTAGAACTGAAAGAATTATCCGCGAACGAAATTAAATAATTTGTGAGTATCGTATTCAACCCCCCACCCCCTTCTACGATACTTTGGACCTAATAGTATGTAATTGCATTCATCACCATCTATGCATTTCAACAATGGTCGATTAAAACCCCTTTTGTACAACATCCCATCGTACTCCACGTACCTTGATGCCTTATACTTGAGCTTCCTTGCTTTGGTTATGTTTTCAGGCAACCACCCTTCTTTAATATACCTCCATATTGGTGTCATCCAGGTCACCTGCTCATCCTCCTCTACCTGCATTACATCAGTTTCCTAAACACTTGGTTCCCGTAATACCTCCAAAGGAATTGCACCCAACACACTCACATCTTTTTGTGAGCCCCACTTTGCTAGTGCATCAGCCTGTTCATTCTCCCCCCGCGGGATTTTCACTAACTTCACCTTGGTGAATCTAGATATAAGACGCAAAACACTTCTCATATACAACTCCGTCCTCGGTCCACGGGCTTGAAAACCCCCATTCACCTGATATACTAAAATCATAGAATCACTTAGTACCAGTAAATTTTCAACCTTCATCTCCAAGGCAAGCCTCAACCCCCCGAGCAACGCCTCATATTCAGCATCATTTTTTGTTGCTTGAAATACAAAATTGATAGCACTCATAAGCATATGCCCCTCAGGACTTATCAAAACTATCCCAGCTCCAGCACCTTCATTATTGACCGCTCCATCAACACTCAGAATCCACCAACGTTCAGACTTCTCGGGTTCAGCAACATCTGACTGAAGTAAGGGTTATAGAGGGACAATGGCCATTATATCTTCCTTCAACTCAGGAGAAAACTCCAGTATGAAATTTGTCAACGCTTGACCATTGATAGACGTCATTGGTTTGTAATACAAATCAAACTGTCCCAACTCAACTGCCCACTTCATCATTCGACCCGTCACCTCCGGCTTATGCATAATTTGTCGAAGTGGAAAAGATGTTCTAACTTCTACCTTATGAGCCTGAAAATACGGACGTAACTTGCGAGAAGCCAAGATAAGTGCATATACCAACTTTTCCATGTTCGTGTAACGAGTCTCTACATCATGTAACCTCTTACTCACATAGTATATGGGAGATTGATCCATCCCCTCTTCCTTAATCAACACTTCGCTTATAGAGTATTCTGAAACTGCTAGGTACAAAATTAACATCTCTCCTTCAACTGGCTTCGCGAGCATATGAGGCGATCCCAAATGCTCCTTTATTTTTTGAAATGCCAGCTCACACTCAGCTGTCCACAAAAAATCCTTCCCAACCTTCTTTATAGCCTTAAAGAACTCTTGGCACTTATCTTACGACCTCGAAACAAACCTATTCAAATCTGCAATCCTACCAGTTAAGCTCTGCACTTGCTTTACACATGTTGGAGACTTCATGTCTAGGAGTGCCTTGATTTTTGCTGGATTTGCCTCTTTACACCGATGATTGACTATAAAACTCAAAAACTTTCCTGACTCGACACCAAATACACACTTCTGAGGATTCAACCTCATTCGATACTTTTGCAATATATTGAACATCTCTTCCAAGTGCTTGATATGATCCACTGATTTCTTAGACTTGACCAATATGTCATCCACATACACCTCCATGGTCTTCCCAATTTGATTTTTGAACATCATGTTCACCAACCTCTGGTAAGTTGCTCCATCATTAACAAGGCCAAAAGGCATTCCGATGTAGCAATAAAGCCCTCTATCGGTGATAAAAGAAGTATGCTCCTGATCAGGCCCATACATAGGAATTTGATTATATCCTGAGTAGGCATCCATGAAACTCAACAGTGTGTGCCCTACTGTAGCATCCACCAATTGATCAATCCGCGGCAATGGAAAGCTATCCTTTGGACATGCCTTGTTCAAATCAGTAAAGTCCACGCACGTCCTCCACTTCCTATTTGGCTTCTTTACCAGAACAGGATTAGCCAACCATGTAGGATAAAAAGACTCCTTTATCAACCCAACTTCCAATAGTCTATCAACCTCTTCCTGCAGAGCCACGGCGCGTTCCCCACTCACCGACCTCCTTTTTTGTCGGGTACCCTTCTTTGTGGGATCAATATTCAAATGGTGGCACATTACATTTGGATCAATACCAACCATGTCTGCATGACTCCAAGCAAAAACATCCAAGTTAGCCTTCAAAAATGATATGAGCTATCCGGCTAACTCTGGGTTCAACTGTGACCCAACTTTCAACTCCCTTTCCGGGTAACGAGCATCAACTTTAACTATCACCATATCTTTCGCAGACCCCGTATTCGCAACCGGCAAAGGCATCCGGGGATCAATGTCAATGTCAAAATTTACCTAAGGATCATCTCCACCATCATAGTCCTTACTCACGGTTGCATCCTTTTCTGAACTTGTGTCCTCTAATTCAACAATGGGGCATGATCCTACGACCAATGCCTTACTGTTATCTAGTCTCCTGACCTTATAAATCTCCCTAGATTTGTCCACCATCCAAGACTCATCTGGAATCTTTCCGCGGGATTCGTAAGACAACAACAGTTGTGACAAACTTTTGGTTGTGCCCACCTCTGGGACCAGCTCAGTTGGAGCGCCAGTTTCAGAGGGAACCCAAATTGGAGCGCCAACCTCAGAGAGGGGCAAGGTTGGAGCGCCAACCTCAAAGAGAAATGAGGTTGGAGCGCCAACATTTGACGCGGCTGAAATTTTTTCTTCCATCACTTCTTCCTTCTCTTCCGAATCATCTGGGAACTGAATTGTATACACAACACTGACCAATTTTTTCTCAACATCAACCTCTCCTTGTACTTCGTTCACCCCTGTCTTGTTATTCTTTCGAAACCCCTTTACAGACTTATTGTAACATTCCCTAGAATCGTACTGACTTCCTTGAACACATCCAATTCCTCTTGGGGTAGGAAATTTCATGGACAAATGATAAATTGAGGTAACCACCCGCATTTCTTTCAACAATGGCCTTCCAATCAGCGTGTTATGGGATGATACTTGATCAATTATCATGAAGTCTGCAATCTGGGTGGCAGAAAGTACCCCACTTCCTAGTGTCACTGGCAATCGAATGGTTCCCTTTACTCTGATAGATTCTCCCCCAAAACCATAAATGTAGATATTTTCAACTTTCATATCCTTGTCAGGCAAGCCCATCTTCTTGTATGTATCATAGTATAGGATGTTGACTGAGCTTCCATTATCCACGAACACCCGATGCACATTCTGATTTCCAATTCCCATTGTAATCACCAACGCATCATTATGGGGATGATGAACCCATTTTGCATTGTAACAGCCCCAAATCCGGGGTCGGGGATTTAGGGTTGTCACAATCCATGTACTCCTTGCCTTACCTGTATTGCTCACACCATTCATAATTCACCTGCTCACGACCCCACAATATATGTCTCACACACACACACACACAGGTTAGAGTCTCAGAAATGACACAATACAACAACTGCGGAATAAATAATTTTTTTATTACAATACCCAAATGTCTTTTGAATCTGTTACTGATACAATTTCCAAGTATTGTTACATTACCAACTTAGCCTTCTGATGCTCACAATCCTCTAATACCATTTATGTCTATACATAAGTTGAATACCAAAAGCCGTAGCCTGATTCGGTTGGTTCGTACTATTCCCGGGGTCACTGCTAGAAACTGTTATGGAAACGCCTTGCGAGGTATGTGCCGTCCCATTGGCATCCTGCTTCGCTGCTATATAATATATAAAAATAATAGCAAGAGTGAGCGATAGCTCAGCAAGGTAATGAAAGTATGGCATAATTCTGCCTTTAATTCAACCCAGAAATAAAGCGAGTATAAGACAATAATTGTCACAATATCTCCATACTGAAATTATTTCCTTATCGGAATATATACCACAACGGTACTTCAAATATCAATTATCGTCTTTATACGAAAGATAAGTGAAATTCGTACTTGCCGTAGCAATTTATCAAGATAAGTATCCTTTACTGAAAACTTGTTAGGAATATGCTGTTCTTGATGATAAACATAAAACACTTAGTAGAATTTGTGTAAAGTCAATTTTGTAGCTGTCAACGAAATAGCATGCTTTGCAGTGTTTCGTTGACAGGAAGCTCATCAACGAAATGAGTGTTGTAGCAATTGCATTGTACAATACTTCACAGTATGATAGGCATTCTATTATATGTTTTAGATAGGTTTTCTAAGTCATGTTGACTATGTACTAGATAGGCAAAATAGGTTGGTTAATTGTAAATATGTTATGCCTTGTAATTCTGCCTAAGTGAAGACATGTCAACGGTATGAAGATTACTCTGTCAACGGTATGGAGTTTACCCATCAACGAAACGAGGGAAACACCATCAACGGAATGAAGAATGAAGCTATCAACGAAACACATCTCCTTGCTATCAACGAATCAATGTTGCTTTTTGAACAGTTGACAAAGTGATAGTGACAGTTTACTGAACAGATCTAAAAGGAGATATGGAAGTGTACTTTGCATTGGAAGCCATCAAAGTGGGTACTGGAAATAAGGAAACATTCCAATTTCCAATAAGGCTCTTGGGAATGATTATAATGAGCATGAAGACAAAAGCAAAGATCTCCAAGGACCATTGGACAAAAGGAATGAAAAGCAAGCTACTGATGGTTACTACTATTATTCTTTAGTTTAACCAAATGTAGAATTGTAAACTTGGGATTATATAACCAAGTGTAGCAGTTACTTTAAAAAGAGAGAAGAAAAACAAATAGATTGTATTAGCTATTTTTGAGAGCATTCTTCTCTACAACATTGTAACTGAGCAGCTGTGTACATTTGTATCACAGATTATTTCCGCAATAAAAACACTTCAGTTGGATCATCAAACAATCCAACTGAATTATTTATATCTTGTGTTTTTATTTATTCAGTTCAGTTTAATTTTACAAAGTGTTTAGTTTCAAGAAAATATCAAGAATTGTATTCAACCCCCCCCTTCTACAATTCTGTTAGGTCATTTGGGAATAACAATTGGTACCAAAGCGAGCTTCTAACATACAAGAAGTTTAAAGATCAAGACCAAAAACAGAAACCATGGTGAAGAAGGATGCAGGTGTGAAGATACCAGTTCTTGATAAAGACAATTACTTTCACTGGAAAGTAAAGATGCATTTACATCTCATGTCTATGGATGAGAGGTATGTAGACTGCATTGAGAAAGGTCCACACGTTCCCATGAAGCTTGATTCTAGAGTTGGACTGCCAGATGATGCACCTGATGTAGAGATTCCAAAACCTGTCTCAGAATGGACTGTTGAAGATGTTGCAGAAGTCCATAAAGACAAAAGGACCATGAACATTCTGTTTAATGGTTTGGAGCAAGAGATGTTTGACAATGTTATCAACTGTACAACCTCTAAGGAAGTATGGGATACTGTTAGAACACTCTGTGAAGGAACTGAGCAAGTCAGGGAAAATAAAATGCAACTCCTTATACAACAATATGAGCATTTTCATTTTAAAGCTGGTGAAACCCTAAATGACACGTTCAGTAGGTTTCAAAAGCTTTTGAATGGATTAAAGTTGTATGGGAGGATCTATCAAACCAAGGATTCAAACCTTAAATTTCTTAGATCTCTTCCAAAAGAATGGAAGCCTATGACTGTTTCTCTCAGAAACACTCAAGAGTACAAAGACTACACTCTTGAAAGGCTTTATGGAACCTTGAAGACTTATGAGCTGGAAATGGAGCAAGATGAAGAAATTGAAAAGGTACAGAAGAAGGGTGGATCTATTGCATTGATTGCATCAGTGAACCAACTTGAAGATGACAATAAAGAAGCTGCAAAGGCCACAACTAGTCGATCTAGTTGTAGGAGTGATGTTAGCAAGGGTAAAGACAAGATGACAGAAGAAGAAGAATCAGAACCAGCCAACTTGGAGGACTTAGATGAGATTGATGAACACATTGCTTTTCTGTCTAGAAAATTCTCTAAGTTCAAGTTCAAAAGAAACTCAGAAGCAAGGCCACCAAGAAGAGACTTTCAACCTAGCAAAACAAACTGGATTGAAAAGTCTAAGTCAAAATGTTTCAATTGTGGAATGCTTGGTCACTTTGCTGGAGACTGCAGAAAGCCCAAGGTTGAGAAGGGCAACAGGAAATTTGAGCCTGTTGATTATAAAAAGAAATACTTTGAACTTCTCAAACAAAAAGAAAAGGCTTTCATGTCTCAGGAGTATGATTGGGCTGGTAATGGTGAAGATTCTGATGATGATGTTGAGTATGTCAACTTGGCTCTTATGGCTGACAATCATGAGCAGGAAGCAAGTTCCTCAAGCAACCAGGTAACAATTACTAATCTTTCTGAGCTTTCTAAAGAGGAATGCGACAGTGCAGTAAATGAAATGTCTACTGTATTATATAATTTGCGTGTTACTCTTAAATCACTTACTAAAGAGAATTCAAGAATAAAAGAGACCAATCTGCTCTTAAGTGATAGGAATGCAATGTTAGAAGCACAGCTCATTGAATTTGAGAAAATGAGATGTGTTAGTAGGGATGCAAAGAAGGAACTTGAGAACGTGTTACAAAGGGAAGAAATTCTTAGAACACAACTTGAGATAGAACAAAGTGTGATTGCAAAATGGAAGGATGCCAGGAATGTTGCTACCAACATAATTAATGTTCAAGGCGTGGAATCCTTCTGTGAGCAATCATGGGAAAGGAACAAAGAGAAGCTAGGGTATGTTGGTGAAACCTTAGAATCAGAAAAAGAGTCAACAAACAACAATGATCATTTGTTGAAGGTTGATATGTCAACGGAATGCAATGTTTCGTTGACACATGAACCATCAACCGATCAGGCTGTTTCGTTGACAGACAAAAGAAAAGATAAACTCACTAGACTTAATGACAAGTATGGTCCTGTCACCAAGAACTTTGTTCAAGGTGAGTCTAGTATTTTAAAGAAAATTGAGAAGCCTGTTGAGAGAGCTAATGTAGGTCACTTGTCTAACAAGCAATTGAAAGACAAGGTAGAGAAAGTTCATAATGAGGCTAAGGGAAATAAAAAGAATAACAGGAATGGCAAAGTAGGAATTAACAAACACAACAATTACACACCTGATAAATATGCTCCTAGAAAGACATGTGTTAATTGTGGAAGTGTTAGTCATTTGTCTACTAACTGCAAATCTGTTAAGAAAACTCCTAATGTGAAAATGCCCAAGCCTGCAATGAACAGTTCCATGCCTACAATGCCTGTTATGCCTAACATGTTTGCTCCATATGCACAATTTCAGAATCCTTATGCTAGCATGCCATTTGTGCCTAATCCTTACATGAATATGTTTAACATGCCACAAATGCCATGGAACATGAATAACATGATTGTTCCTCCAACTATGCATGCTATGAATGAAAATATGAGCAACCCTCAGAAATCAACACCAAGGGTAAAGATTGATTTGAATCAATCTGAGCCCAAAGTGAAAAATGATACAAAAGGGAATGCAAAGGCTAACAAGACAGGACCCAAGGAAACTTGGGTACCAAAATCGACTTGATTTGGTTTTATTGTGTGCAGGGAGACAAAAGGAATCTTTGGTACTTGGATAGTGGTTGTTCAAGACACATGACTGGTGATTCTACCCTGCTCACAGAGTTTCAGGAAAGAGCTGGCCCTTGTATTGCTTTTGGAGATGACAGCAAAGGCTACACAAAGGGATATGGCTTGATTTCAAAAGAGAATGTCATCATAGATGAGGTTGCATTGGTGGATGGTCTTAAGCACAACTTGCTTAGTATCAGCCAACTTTGTGACAAAGGATTTTTAGTTACTTTTTCTAGAGAAGCCTGTGTTGTTTCTAAAGGAGGAAACAACAATGTGGTAATGACTGGATTCAGAAGGGGGAATGTGTACATTGCTGACTTTAGTAGCACAAGTTCAGACACCATCACTTGTCTCTTCAGCAAGGCAAGCAAGGATGAAAGTTGGTTATGGCACAAGAAATTATCCCATCTGAATTTCAAAGTTATGAATGATTTGGTGAGGAAAGATCTTGCTAGAGGAATTCCGCAAGTGGAGTTCTCCAAGGATGGTTTGTGTGATGCCTGTCAAAAGGGAAAACAGAAGAAGGCATCATTCAAAAGCAAGACAGAGTCATCAATCGTCTAGCAGCTTGAATTGCTTCATATGGACCTATTTGGCCCTGTAAATGTTATGTCCATCTTAAAGAAGAAATACTGTCTTGTGATTGTTGATGATTTTTCTAGATTTACATGGACTTTCTTTTTGCACTCTAAAGATGAGGCAAGTGAAATCATTATCAATCACATCAAGATGGTAAGCAATCATCCTGATTTCAAAGTAAGAAGGATTAGGAGTGACAATGGGACAGAATTCAAGAATTCAAGCATGAAGGTGTTCTGTGAAGAAAATGGTATTTTGCATGAGTTTTCAGCAGCAAGAACACCACAGCAAAATGGTGTAGTTGAAAGGAAAAACAGAACACTTATTGAAGCTGCAAGGACAATGCTAGATGAATCAAAGTTACCTACATATTTTTGGGCTGAGGCAGTTAACACAGCTTGCTTTACTCAAAATATTTCTTTGATTAATCAGGCCAAAGGAATGACCCCTTATCAGTTACTCAAAAAAAAGAAGCCACTATTGGATTTTCTCCATGTCTTTGGATGCAAGTGCTTTGTTCTGAGAAATCAAGCTGAGCATTTGGGGAAATTTGAAGCAAAGGCAGATGAAGCAATATTTGTGGGATATGCAGCAAGGAAAGCTTACAGAGTCTATAATCTCAGAATCAACATTGTTATGGAATCTGTACATGTTGTTTTTGATGATCTCAAAATCCAAGGTCTCTGTGATGAAGGTTTCCATGAAAGTCTTTCTTTTGAAAATGAGGAAGGAGATCAAGTGAATCATGATAAGGCTACTGAGAAACAGCCTAAAGTTGTTGTATCTAGCACAGATGAAAGCAGCAGTGAAGATGAAATTGCTGCATTAAGATTGAAAAGAATAGCTGCTAGTAGGCCAAATGGTCATTTCGTTGACAGTCATGATGGTGGATTCGTTGACAGTCAGAATGAGTGTTTCGTTGACAGCCAAAACGGTCATACCGTTGATAGTCATAGGAATACTTCTAGAAGTGATCACTTAGGGACAACAAACTCAGGGGGAGTTTCTCAAGGACAAATATCCAATCAAGGCAATCATGATCATGAAGCTACGTCTTCAAGAGCAAATCTACCTCCCTCAAGAAAATGGACTAAAGATCATCCCTTTGAACTTATTATAGGTGATGTTTCTTCAAAAGTCCAAACTAGAAGAGCAACTCAAGAAGAATGTCTATATAGTAGCTTTCTGTCTCAAGATGAGCCAAAGAAAGTTGAGGATGCACTTCTAGATCCAGATTGGGTTTTAGCCATGCAAGAAGAGCTAAACCAATTTGAGAGAAACAATGTTTGGAAGCTGGTGCCCAGGCCTAATGACAGGAGTGTTATAGGCACAAAGTGGGTGTTCAGAAACAAGATGGATGAAAATGGCATAGTCACAAGGAACAAAGCTAGACTGGTTGCAAAAGGCTACTCACAGGAAGAGGGAATTGATTTTGATGAAACCTTTGCTCCTGTTGCAAGACTAGAAGCAATAAGGATTTTCCTAGCCTATGCAGCCCATGCCAATTTCAAGGTCTATCAAATGGATGTGAAGAGTGCTTTTCTGAATGGGGAATTGGAAGAGGAGGTGTATGTAAGTCAACCTCCTGGTTTTGAAGATGATGATTTTCCAGACTATGTGTACTTCCTTCTCAAAGCACTCTATGGTTTGAAACAAGCACCTAGAGCCTGGTATGACACTCTCTCACAGTTCCTCCTTGAGAATCATTTCACTAGAGGTACTGTAGATAAAACTCTTTTTCACAGGGTTGTAAATGGCTCTACTTTACTTGTTCAAATTTATGTAGATGATATAATCTTTGGGTCTACAGATGTGAAACTTTGTCAAAAGTTTGCCAAGCTTATGCAAAGTAAGTATGAAATGAGCATGATGGGAGAATTAACTTACTTTCTTGGTCTTCAAGTAAAGCAAGTTAATGAAGGCATTTTCATTAGTCAAACAAAATACATTCATGATTTATTAAAGAAGTTTAACCTAATGGAATGCTCTCCTGCCAAAACTCCCATGCCTACTGCCACCAAACTTGAATTGAATACTAAGGAAAAATCTGTGGACATTTCAAGTTACAGAGGCATGGTAGGCTCACTTTTATATTTAACAGCTAGTAGACCTGATATTATGTTTGCTACATGTCTATGTGCTAGATTTCAGGCTGATCCTAGAGAATCCCATTTAGCTGCTATTAAAAGAATTTTCAGATATCTCAAAGGAACACCAAACCTTGGCATTTGGTATCCTAGAGAATCTGGTTTTGAACTAATTGGTTATTCAGATGCAGATTTTGCAGGATGTAAAATTGACAGGAAAAGTACAACTGGAACCTGTCAATTCCTAGGAAACAAGCTTGTGTCATGGTTCAGCAAGAAACAAAACTCAGTTTCTACCTCCACAGCTGAGGCTGAGTATATTGCAGCTGGAAGTTGTTGTGCACAGATTTTATGGATGAAAAACCAACTACTTGATTATGGATTAAGAGTTGAGAAAATCCCTATTTTCTGTGACAACACTAGTGCCATTGCCATCACTGAGAATCCAGTGCAGCATTCAAGAACCAAGCACATTGACATCAAGTACCATTTCATTAGAGAACATGTTATGAATGGTACTGTGGAGTTACATTTTGTTCCAAGTGAACAACAACTTGCAGACATCTTTACCAAGCCACTTGATGAATCAACATTCTCAAGATTAGTAAGTGAGCTAGGTATGCTAAATTTCTCTTAATTATTTTTGAGATATTTGCAAGTTAAAATGCAGCCAGAAATTTGCTATGTTTTTCTGTGAATTAATTTTCTCAGGAAAAGGTAAAAAAATTTTTGTCTAAGTCAAAATTACTATGCCAACGGAATGCACCATTTCGTTGACAGTCTTAGCACTTCTTCTGGGTGTTTCGTTGATAGTTCATTTGTATCAACGAAACGCAGCTTTATCAACGAAATAGACGGGACCTTAAACGCCCAATTCTGATTCGTTGATATAAAGCGCTTTTAATCTGAACCGTTGAAATTTTAACACGTCTTTTACCACGATCTATGCATACACCCCTGTAAGTATAAATCATGGTAATACTTTAAGAGTAACGGTTATATTTTTAAGCCAATCCAGTAATTTACATTTATTATTGGATTCATTTTCTGAGAATTTTTGGGGGAGTATTTAAGAAATTTTATTTTCATTATTTCTTTTTACCTGTTCTCAAAAATTCCAAAGGCTTTTTCTCTCTTTTTCTCTCTAACAAGCAATTCAGTTCGAAGCTTTCCTTTAATCAACAATGGCACCAATAGTCAAGCTTATGTCTGCTGGAGGGTTCATCTATGAGAAGAACAACTCCATCCCTTTTGTTGTCAAGGAAAACCCGAACAGACTGTTCTTCAAAATGATGGATTTCATGAAGAATTGCAAGTTGAGCTATGCAATGTTTCACTCTACACCACTCTACAATGAGATAATCGAGGAAATTTGGACCTCTTGTGAGTATAGTGGAACAAACTGCACACTACAATTCACTCTTCAAGGTAATGAGTACATAGTTAATTCTGATGTTTTGCAAGCATGTTTACATATTCCTGATAATAACTGTGATGCTTTGCCTACTAACACTGAAATAACTACCATGCTAAATTCTATAAACTACTCTTTGCCTACTGATAATCTGGGTAGAATAATTAGGAGAGGTTTGGTTAGGGAATACAGTTATTTAGCTGATGCATTCATTAAGGTCTTTTCTGGAAAGATTAGTAATTTTGATGCATTAACTAACTCTATGTTAATTCTCCTAACCATGCTTCTAAATGATAGATATCACAACTTTAGCACCCAACTTATGTATGAAATTGGTGCTAAGTTGGGTGACAAAGCAAATAGGAAGAAAAATATCTATTATGCTAGGTTTCTGATGATGTTGGCTAACCATGTTAGTCCAGCACCATTAGTTATCTCTAACCCTAATGCCAGGTTTGAGTGCTTTGTGCAAGAAAAGAGAGTATTGACAGACATACTGAGGCTGAACCACAATGGTGATGTTCCAGTGGTGTATCTGCCAATCATTGAGGTAACTACTACTATCCTTGTTAGTGTAGCTAACACCTCTACTGTTTTAACTTCCAATGTTGCTATGGAGTCTGTAGCTGTGACCCAACAGGCTCCTACCCTAGCAACAAAACCAAAATCAAAGAAAACCTCCAAGCCAACCTCAGGTGCTTCTCAAAAGGCACCTGTTGTAAAAACTACCACACAACCTAAGGGGAGTGAGTCTGGAGTTGTGAGAGGTGAGGGAAGGGGTGAACATCAAAGAAACCCCAAGGATAAGGAAGGACAGGTTAGTGTGTACCAGCCAAGCCCCATTGTGTCTTCCCAACAAGGCACAATGAGTAACATGGATTTAAACACAAGTCTAATTGCATCCTCCCAAAAGGATGTGATTATTGAAACACGCTCTCCTCCTAGAGCACAGTCCAAAAGGGTAAGGGACACTTCAAGCCCACAGTCTACATTTTCCCAATACCAAAGGAGAGTGAAGCAAAAGTCCAAGGGTACACAGGGTGCACACACACTGGAAGCAACACTTCCAGTTTCTCAAATTCAGTTTGATGTAACCCCTACCATTACTCTGGGGTTACAGTCCCATTCTCTAAACATCAATCTTGAATTATCTCCATCAAATTCACCAACTCAATCTTTGGATGTGGACATGATCCATACATCTATTCCTGATTCTCCAACTCTAATCTTGGAGAAGCCCCACTCTGAAGCTGGTGGCCATCACTTGCTAAGTGATTTGTTGGGCCATCAACCAATTTTTCCTGAAATTGCAAGGGGATCTGTGGAACAATCTCTAAAATCAATCACCACAGACTCTACTGTAATTTCTCATTCTCAAAGTGCTTTCTTGACTTCATCAACGAAACAGTCTATTTCGTTGACAAGTGTTTCTCCATCAACGGTATCCATACCGTTGACAGTTCAAACTACCATTCCGTTGATAGTTCACTCTGCACCTCTAATTGAAAATCAAGTTGTTCCCACAACTAGTGCAGATGATCTAGTGGTAGTTGAGACACTTCTAGGACTGAGAGGGAGTGAAACTGAGAGGCTGGCTTGCAGCCAGGCAAAAGGAGAGAATGTGAGTGAGAGGCTGGCTATTTCTTCCAGCCAGGCAAAAGGAGAGATTGAGAGTTCCACCTTAGAAGGTGAAGGTGAGGGTGTGAGAGGTGTGAGCCATGGGGAGCCCATGATGCAAGAACAGAGTGGAGAGAGAGAAGGGACTACAGGAGAAATAAGGATGGAAGCAGCCATTGCTAATGAGTTAATGGAGGTCAGTGAGGGAGAAAGGGAACTCACTTTCCAAGAGGTTTATCAGCAAACTCTGGATAGTATTTCCCTGGATCCTGAGACCTTTACTCATCCTGTGTCAGCCTATCAAATTTTGGCTCAACAGGGCAATGTGGAGGCAGAGAGGTCACTACAACTAATTCACACAACTGCATCAATGCAAAGAGCAAAGGATGCCCTGACCAATCTACCTCCAGGAGCTGAAGCAAGTGGAGACTTTGATTTTTCTGATAGTGAGGACAGCTTTGGTGACACTCTACAGGTGGCCACTACTGCACAGACTGGGACTTCTGTGGTGCCTCCTACACCAAACTGGCTTTCTCAAGATATGCATGGTAGAAGCAATTTGGATGCTGCTATCACAAGGCAGTACAATGAAGCATATCTAGCTCATGAGTCTGCAGGAGAAAGGGACAAGAAATTCTACAAAGCCATAATGGATTCTCTGGAAATTCAAAGGCTACAAATGTTGCAGACAAGGATTGAAGCTACAGAGATCAAGGATTCAATCAGTAACCTTAGGGCTGCTAATGATAGGAGGCTAGATGAAAAGCTTCCTCTTCTCACTGTGTCCAGGATGAACAGGTTTTTCTCTAAAGAACCTGAAGTGGATTCCTCCTTGAAGACTCTCTCTTCTAGAGTCGACAAGGTGGAAGCTACTCTATCACAGATGCAAAAGGAACAGGAGAAACAAACTCAACTATTGGCCCAACTAGTGGCAGCTCAAGGACTCCCAGCCATCTCTTTTGATGATAACAAAAAGGGGGAGAAATCTAAGGAGCTAAACATTCAGATTACCAAGGTTATGGTCCCAGCCATTTCCCTACCAAAGGAGCCATTAGCAATGGGGGAGCTTGGAAAGCAGCAAAAAGATGGTATTGACCTTATACAAGAAGCTTCTATGAGGATGAGACTTGCAGAACAAATCAAAGAACATTGGTCCAACATAGAAGCAAAGTTCAAGAAGATTACTGAAAATAAGGACTCAAATCCATCAACGGAACAGCCATCAACGAATGCCATGGTACTAGCATCAACGGAATGGGAGCCACAGACAAATTCTTTCTATCACCAAGAGCCCCTTCTACATGGAGTCACTCAAGGACCAAGGAAGGAAAGAGGACAAACTTCATGCACTAGGGATGTGGAACAAGCTACAATTCAAAGAAGCCTATCTCCCAAGTCCCCTGCTAAACCAAAGGGCAAAAACATAGCAAGGACTTTCTATCCTGCACCTTATCCAGATGAGCACAAGCTTCTTGGTCCACTCATCACAAAAAGCAAGGAAAGCAATAATTATGAGATAAGGAAGCAAAGGGCAATTGTCTACAGGAATGGACAACAAATCTGTGTTTGGGCTGGTCATCCAAACTTTGCTGAAGCCAAGGCTGAGGAATCAGAACAAGCAGCTATGCAAGCTCTTGCAGTAGCTCAAGCTCTAGATGAAGAAGAAAGGAAGCAAGAGGAGAGCACTAGAGAGGAAAGGAGTTCAAAGAAGAGCACAAGGCAACCCAAAGAGAGAGCTAGGAGAAACATAGCCTTTGAGAATGCTGATTCTCAGAGTACTGCATCAGACTCTTCTATACCTATTGCACCTCCAACAATTGCTAATCCAGTTTTTGAGGTAAAGTTAGCCAGTGATCCTGATCATCTTGTCAATTTTCACAATCAGCCAATTGAGCCAAAGGAAGAGCCAATTGAGTTTGATGAGGCATACTTTCCAAAGTTCCTGTTAGAGAAGGACCAACCAATGAAGACAAAGAAGAGGTCTGTCAAAGCAAAGCCTGTTTTTGTGAGAAAGCCACAATCTCAGAAACCCCCAGCAAACCCAGAGGACTGCATGTACATTGCTGACATCAGGGAAGAATCCAGTCTACATCTTGACCTAGACAACCTGGTGGAAGTAAGGGGAATTGCAGCTTCTCAAAAGTTGCCTGAAAGACTAGTGTTCACATTCAAGGGTGGTAGAGAACAAGTGTGGCCTCTCTACAGAATTTTAGGAGAAGACTATCAAACACTACTCTCAGTGTTTAGATGCTTGAAAAAGGACTTTGGTTTCACCAAAACAGCCAAGTCTGAGGTGGTCTCCAAAATCTGTCAGTTAAAGGCTAGCTGGAACAAGCCTGAGGCTCTTCCCAGAATACTTAGAGTTCCCTCAACAGGAAAGAAAATCCATCTTCAACCTTATTGGATGATGGAGTTTAAGGACAAGGACAATTGCAGAAGATTCTTCAGAATGGAAGACCAGCTGGAGAAGGCATCTAATCAAACTCTAAAGCTGATGCAATCCAAGCTTGGTGATCAAGATGAAGAGGAGAAAATCTTCTACAGAAGGCTACAGGTCCAGATTGAGGAAAACAACTCCAAGAGAGGGAAGAAGACTATGCCACAAAGAAGTCACAGATGAAACATTTGCTCAGACTAGAGGAGCACTTGTGGGCATTAGTCTTGTAAGTCCTGTATTTTGTCTATAAAGTTTTGAAGCTTAATACATTTCTACTTTTGTAATTTATGATGTATCTGAGTGTTTTTGTTATCATCAAGTCTCTTGATTTATGGCTGTTATTCTATCAGTCATAAATTGGGGGAGATTGTTAGGAATATGCTGTTCTTGATGATAAACATAAAACACTTAGTAGAATTTGTGTAAAGTCAATTTTGTAGCTGTCAACGAAATAGCATGCTTTGCAGTGTTTCGTTGACAGGAAGCTCATCAACGAAATGAGTGTTGTAGCAATTGCATTGTACAATACTTCACAGTATGATAGGCATTCTATTATATGTTTTAGATAGGTTTTCTAAGTCATGTTGACTATGTACTAGATAGGCAAAATAGGTTGGTTAATTGTAAATATGTTATGCCTTGTAATTCTGCCTAAGTGAAGACATGTCAATGGTATGAAGATTACTCTGTCAACGGTATGGAGTTTACCCATCAACGAAACGAGGGAAACACCATCAACGGAATGAAGAATGAAGCTATCAACGAAACACATCTCCTTGCTATCAACGAATCAATGTTGCTTTTTGAACAGTTGACAAAGTGATAGTGACAGTTTACTGAACAGATCTAAAAGGAGATATGGAAGTGTACTTTGCATTGGAAGCCATCAAAGTGGGTACTGGAAATAAGGAAACATTCCAATTTCCAATAAGGCTCTTGGGAATGATTATAATGAGCATGAAGACAAAAGCAAAGATCTCCAAGGACCATTGGACAAAAGGAATGAAAAGCAAGCTACTGATGGTTACTACTATTATTCTTTAGTTTAACCAAATGTAGAATTGTAAACTTGGGATTATATAACCAAGTGTAGCAGTTACTTTAAAAAGAGAGAAGAAAAACAAATAGATTGTATTAGCTATTTTTGAGAGCATTCTTCTCTACAACATTGTAACTGAGCAGCTGTGTACATTTGTATCACAGATTATTTCCGCAATAAAAACACTTCAGTTGGATCATCAAACAATCCAACTGAATTATTTATATCTTGTGTTTTTATTTATTCAGTTCAGTTTAATTTTACAAAGTGTTTAGTTTCAAGAAAATATCAAGAATTGTATTCAACCCCCCCCCCTTCTACAATTCTGTTAGGTCATTTGGGAATAACAAAACTCGAATATTTTCCCTAATCAGGATATGATAGAAATTTGGATGCTGACACCCTGCTCCAGTGACGTATCACTCAGCAGTTGTGGATACTATAACACTCAGCAGTTCAAGATACTGTCAGATGGGAACACTGAACTCCGTATGTAGGAGAAATTTCATTTGAACTCTGTATTGAGATTTCAATAATTCCAGACGTGGATCGACGATGATCAGTCGCCGCTTCCAGGTCCACCGCGGGTCTTCTCTACTAGTAGAAGGATAAAAACTCCATCCGTAATTACCCTCAGGTAAAAGCTCCATCCGCAATTACCTTGGATGAAAGCTCCATCCGCAATCATCCTGAATGAAAGCTCCATCCGCAATCATTCTGGCGCAAGTTGGGCCAAATTCTAGTTCCCCGGGCAAATGCCAGTTCAAAGATCGCACTGGGATCCTTTGGTTACTCCCAGAATCAATCGGAAGTTAACCCATTAACCCATATTGGCTTTTAGCCGGACTTTCACAATCCCTGGTTACTCCCGAACAATGGGAAGCTAACCCATAAGTACATACTGGCCTATAGCCGGAAACTCAGGTTGAGCGACAAATAGTCTTCATGAAATCGAGATTGAATCTTTTACTCTTTTTGTGAAATGGGAACCCTTAGTAGTAGGGCTATAATCCCAAAATAATATCTCTTATATAAACAAAGGAAGGAAACAAGATTTGCTCCCAACTCTGGATTTTCAATTCTCAATATGTACGAAAGCATTTAGATGGCTCAAGTGAGGTGATAATGATCGGGAATAATATTGGGGAATCCTTATAATTCTCGGAAATATTATTAAAGGTCAAGAATATAAAAAAAATATAATTCTCAAAGACCTCTAATGCTTTTAAACAAATAATATGATTTTTAAATCACTAAAAGATATTTAATAATTAATAAGGAAATATGTATTGAAGAAATTTCCTCAAATAAATGATTATTCAAACATAATCCTCTCTGAATAAATAAATATTCAATAATGCTTCCCAATTGAATTAATATTCAAATAGTAATTCTCGACTGAGATAACATTCCTTGAATGGTTTCCAAGTAATTAATATTTTATGGAGATATAATTTAAAGTTCATAATTAACATTCCTCAAGTAAATAATAACCTGCCGCTGGAATCCCTCCGGGTTTCCACGACTATTTCTATATCTCAAAATACCGACTCCCGGTTTAGAGTCGAAAACAATGAATATGCGCTTAACTCTAGAGCTACAAGGTATACCGATTATATATACTTAACTCAGAAGATCATATATAATCAAAAGGTCAAATTTTTATTTCAACAGGAAATAAGATGTGTCGCAAAACTGTACAACTTTATACATGGAAAAAACAGTATTATAATTAATACTTTAAAAGTACAAGTTTAGAAAACTTGCCTGATGTTCGAAGTGATAGGGGTTCGCGACGATGCCGGACAATCTAGACAAAGTCAAACGAAAACACACGGTTAATCCCCTCGATAAACCACTTATACTAAATGCTTAAACACGTAAGCGAAACACAACCAAGGCATTACTAGCTCGTTATAGGCTCATACTAAGTCCATGTTATTCGTCAAATACTTATATCACAAGTTTGGTTCGAAATCCATTCTCAAATCCAAGTTATACTTAACCATTTGGAACCTTGGTTTCTAAGTCTCGTTTTCAGTGGTTTTCACTTGCGCAACCTCGACTAAAACATGTTTATAAAATCGAAAAATAATCTTTTTAATCCGAATCGTTTTCGTGAGCCTTCCTAACTGTCTCTAGTATTATTCCTCAAAGTTTCACATTTTAATATGGCTTCTAAGTGGTCCAAATATAGCCTCAAAGTGGCTGACCAGAGAAGGGTTGTTCCTCCGAACGACGTTTACTAAAACTCACTTTTCTCTTAAACCGTTCGGCCAAATTAGGCGAACCACATATCATTACGAAGCTTATAACATAAAATACACAATCATGGGCAGTAGGAGTCAAGGGTCGAGCTCTAACAGAGGAAAAACAGGGAACCAATCAGTAGGTAAAAATTTGGGCATTACGACAGCTATAACTCGGATATTCCCAAATTTCAAATCATCCAAAATGCATATCGATTACTCCACCCAACACATACATCTTATATAACATAGAACTGAGGCCAAGCAATGCCTTTCCGTTCATATAACTCATTATAACTTAAATCAAAGCCCAATCTTACAACTAAGGCTATAAACATGCATAACACCATTAATCATCCATAAATCCCATAATACTTCAAGGGTTTCAAGATTTATACCTTCTCCAAGCTTGCTTGCTGCTAAATTATGTAACCTTAGATCCTTGCTTAATACAACCTTCGGAAGCCACAAACTCAATATCCAAAAACAAAACAAAATACAAGTTACTATTCATCGTTACTTTGTAAAATCCATATAAAATCGAAAAACAAGAGTTTGGTTCTGAGATTTTTACCACACCTTCTACTCTTCAAGGGCTTTCGTTTGAGTCCTACCTCATCACCAGGGGATGCTTGAAGCTCGACTTATTGGCTTTCTAAGGCGAGTAGTCGAAACTGGAAAAGCAGGACAGTTTCTGTTCTCCGACTTGGGGAAGGTATTTGACTAGGCTACACTCCTTTGTTGGCTATGAAATTTTGAGAGAACGTTGCCCATGGAGTGGAGAAGCTATGGTTAAAATTTGGTGATTTAAGGATGGATAGAAATGGAGTTATAGATTTTTCTCTTCTCCTTGCTCAAGCTGTGCAGAAAATCTGGAAATGGGGGAGAGTTTCTTGATTTTTTTCTTGCCTTGCTAATTAATAGAAATGCTGATTTTTTTTTTGTAGCCAAGGTGATGAGTCATGGCTTGGTGCATTGTCCTCTTGACACTTGTCACACATGCAAGAGTGGTGTGCAAGTGGCTTTACTGCTTTGCTTTACTGGTTCGTTTCCTTTCATACGGATGATCCAAATGTTGCATCCCTCGAATTAATCTCGTTACATGTTACTTCCATGTCTATATTTATTCCTGTAAATGTTGCCTTGTTCCTTTTGAAACGATTCGAAATATTTCCCAAAAAGAGCGAATAAAAACTCTACGCGATTCTTGCAGTGAATAGTAACTATTCACTATACATTCCAACAATCGAATCCTTAAATCGACTTTAATAAAATAATAAAATTCCCAAAATATTAAATCCTCAAATCCTCAATTTTAATATCTCATTTCTTGAATATAATAATATATAATCCACTGCCCGGTCAAATACTATCCAAAATAAAATTTGGAATTTCTGAATTCCGATCGTCTTTGCATTCACTTATTTACTCCGTAGATCACTAATATGACTTTGGAATATCCACACTACGTCTCGTACATAGGTGGCATAAAAATTTTTCTTAACCCTCAAAATCACTATTCATCCACCAAATTCACTATTCACTGATGCACTTAATCATAATAAGAAAAGTTTTAATTTTACCAAAAATTTGGGTTATTATAGTCTCCCCTCCTTAAAAGGATTCCGTCCCGGAATCAGCTTAGGAATAACTGGGGGTACTTCTCTTCCATTGCACTTTCTAACTCCCAAGTGGATTCTTCCACTTCTTGATTCTCCACAAACCTCTCACTAGCTTGGCAACCTCGTCACTTAGCACTTGCTCTTTTCTATCCGTGATTTCCACAGGTTGTTCTTTGTAAGTCAGACCAGGTTGTATATCTACTTGCTCGTACTCTAACATATGTCGGGCATCTATAGTATACTGACGTAGCATTGACACATGAACCCCGTTATGACCATTCTACAAGTTTGGGGGGTAAGGCTGGCTCGTAGGCCACCTTCCTGACGCGTTTTAAAATCTCAGATGGCCCAATGAATCTCGGGCTCAACTTCCCTTTCTTTCCAAATCTCATTAATTCTTTCCATGGATATCTTTTAGCATCACGAATCTCTAACCTCATATTCTCTATCTTGTTTGTACAGAAAATACACCAACATAAACTTGCTTGTCATCCATCAACATGCCATTTAGCTTATCAATAGCAGTACTATCTCTATACTCGCGGGCTTAGTCCGCATACTTTCTCTGCCTGTCTTGGTTGTCACTAGCCGCTTGTTGGTGAAATCTTTTGTCTTTCTAGTTTGTTGGACTAACTTGGGTTTTGTGTAAAATCTCATCCTTTAATTCCCGATCATTCGGAATCCATCTCTGTCTCATTTTAATTAAGGGTATCGACCACCACACTGGCCTTCCCCGGATGGTAGTGTATCTCACAGTCATAATTCTAGGTCAATTCTAGCCATTTCTCCATTTCATGTTATCTACTATCACGGATAACTCAAAGCCAATTCATTACATTCCATAAAAATTTGTGGGTTCATTAGTCAACCCAAAATAACCTCGCTGAAAACTCGAAGTGTCTATTCCTGGTACGAATCGCAGTCTCGGGTATATCCTCAGATTTAACTTCCAACTGTTGATATCCAGTTCTTAATTAAATTTGGAATACACAGCGTTCTTCCGCTGATCAAACAATCATTTACAAGGGTACCTATTCTCCATGTCGAACTCATACAACTCTCGAGGTTCGATGCATAATCTTGTGCTAACATCTTTCTCTCTCACCACAACACCGGGCTCTGCACGGTGGTGCACTGGGTCTTATCACATCCTTGCTCAGCAATTCTTGTAATTGAGTCACTAACTCTTTCATTCCCACTATACCCTGAATACTCGGTATTCATTCTCATGTCATCCAAATCGATATCTGGTAGCTCATTAAAACCTTGTATAATCTCCCAAAACCATTGTAGTTCCCTTTATACTTGGTGTCTCTTTTCTTGGCGTCAACCATAAGAGCTAATTAAGCCTCGTATCTCTGGCGTAATAGTTTCTTAGTCTAAACTATATTCAAGAATCTCTGAATCTGTTTCCATCCTTTATTTATTACTCTCTCTCTTTTACAATCAGTCTGGGCTCCATTGGGTGTCAACCAACCCATCCATATTATAATATCAACTTCTCCCAACTTGAAAGGAATCAGGTCTATCAAAAGTGTCGACCTCATATTTCTAGTTCACAACCTGGATGTACCAGTCTTATGGGAAAATCCCTCGATTGACTATTTCTACTTGTAATTATTCCCTTAGCGGCTCAGCCTTAAGATCTAATTGTCATGCAAAATCTTGAGACGTAGGGTACTTAGCAGTTCTGGATCAAATAAAACGTTAATACTAACTGAGTTTAAGTAGGAGGGTACCTTCTATTCAAAAGTTCTGGCAGTGGGATGCTTGTTGGAGGTAGCCCTATTAACTCTTGGTATAGCTGTTCCAGCAGATAAACATTCCTTAGCCTTGTGTCCAAGATTTCCACATTTGAAACATGTAGTGTCTTGGTTGGTCTTGGCACGGGGTTCCTGACATGTATTAGCATAGTGCCCTAGCTGCCCACAATTAAAACACGTTGCTCCTTTCGAGTTACACATGCCTAGATGTTTCCTTCCGCATTCATTACAATCTGGTAGTGGGGGTCGAGATAAGTTAGGGTGAGACCCACCAGTTTGCCGACCACTCTGGCATGCGCCCCTACTTCCTGCTCTCTTAGACCCACAACTTCGACTGGATTGAGATACCGCCTTTCGGCTAAACTTACTCGGAAAATTCCCACCTACTGAATTCCCTCTCTGATTACCCATTTTCCTCTTCTTGTCCTCTCTTTCTTTGTGACTCTGATCACTTCCTGCCTCTGCGATTGATGCCTTCTGCACCAATGTAGCGTAGTTGGTCAATTCAAGTATTGCCACCTTATTCTGAATCCACTGTTTTAGCCCCAGTTGAAACCTACGGGCTCTTTTCTCTTCTGTGTTCACAAACTCCGGTACAAACCTCGACAACTCGGAAAACTTGGCCTCATACTCTGCTACAGTCATGTTTCCTTGCTTCAGTTCTAGAAACTTTACTTCCATCTGGGTCTCTACATATTTCGGAAAATATTTCTCTAAAAACAACAAGCTGAATCTCTCCCAAGGCACAACACCAGTTCCCTCTAGGTTTTTCTTAGATTCCCACCAGTGATTTGCCTCTCCCTTAAGGAGGTAGGCGGCGAATACCGTTTTCTGATTCTCTGCAATACTCAGTATCTCAAATGATTTCTCCATCTCTTTAAGCCAAGCTTTGGCCTCTACTGGGTCAGCGGTTCCGTGAAACTCTGGGGGTTTTAGCGACTTAAAGGCTCTAAAGGCCTTAGCGCTTGAATTATCAGGTCGCTGAGGGTTAGGATGCCGATTCAAATTCTGTCTTATTAGGTGCATGAACTGATCCATGGGGTTCCCCTCTAGGTTTTCCCCTTCCTGGTCATGACTCTGCCCTTCAGAATCGCCGAGGTTAGCTCTCGTTCTCCTCCTTCTCGGTGGCATTTTCTGATAATCAGAAAGACAAGGTTTGTCAGGACTTGTTGAATTTTCCGAATCAGGGAAATTTGATAAATCTATTTACCCACTGGTAATACTATGAAATCGATTTCAAAACCTGAAAAACAATTCTATGAATATCAAAATAGATAGAATCGTAAACAGTTGCAATAATGGAATAATTGAAACAAAGATAGAATTTTAACAACTGGAAAGGAAACAAATATAAACGTCCTATATGAGGGGAATCAAAAGTTTCAAACTGAGACATGCCACATCATCCTGATACGTATACGTCCGAATAGTCAATACTAACCATCCACCGGTCTCAGAAGGAACATGACAGTCGAAGTTAGTCGTCCCACCAAATTGGCACTACTAAGGCCATCTGTATCTAGTGAACCATGTTGTCTGTCATCTATCATGGGCTGTCTGCGGGGCGAGGCGGATCCGGCCTTCTTACCATAGACTATTTCGTTGCGAATCTAATTCCTATGTTGACTTATTCGACCTGGTTGGCCTCCCCTTGGGATTAAATAAAGATAACAAGAATCATGGAGCTTTGAAAAGATAGCTCCCATATCAAGGAAAACGTCACACACTGGTGATTATAAGGTTATGAGTTTTAAGGTAACCTTATTTGAGATGAGAGAATTTACTGAGAGATCAACATGATCGTAAAAACTCAATGTTGTGTGTCTCAATTAAGACATTACTAAAGGTAATTAGCCTTCTTGTATTTCACAACTCACAAGTGACGACGTCTCGTCAGACTTCTATCACCCAGACAGATAGTCCTTGTGGCCCCTATAAGTATAGGGTTGTTCATCTCAGTGGAAGTTGAGAAGTAGGAAAGAAATTCACAGTCGAGTTAATAATTATCATCTTTTGACAAATAATTTCTTAAATGGACACCTTGGATTAAAAGTGAACAGGTTCCAAGGGTGCGATTTCTAAAGAAAAGATAGCCAGAAAGATACTTGTATTCAACAACAAGTGGTGCTGTATCACCATAGGATTATTCATTATTGAAAAGTGAAAGCTTGAATAACATTATTCACCAGGGCTTCGAAAAACTGAAAGTAGGTATCATGACGGCCTCTGGCACAATTGAAACTAAATATGGTTTAACATTAGTGTTATAAAATAACTTCGAAGAGGGAAATGTACCCTTTATCAAAATTCTCTCTTGGAGAGATGTCAAGATAGCTTATAGATTGGGGAGGTAATCAACATAATCTGCAAATGGGGAGGGTATTGCCAAGGTCTCTCCAGTTGCCTTTGTATGTCGGCTCTTCTAATGTATAATCGTTCGCTTCCAGAGCTTTTCTTTTCCATGCACACCCTAAGGTGTTCGATACTTACGTCATGGCCGACTCATAATAGTCGCTAAGGATTCAACCATCGATATTTGCAATCATGGGGAGTTCTACTCAACTAGGCGCAAGCATCGCAAACTAGCGTTCAATTTTATAAGAAGATTTTGATACTGTTGTCACCCATATCCATCCCGTGTGTTACATAAGTTTACCCTCGCGGCAACACAGCCTTTTCATTTAAGTCAATCCCAGACTCTCTTGGTCCATCTTGTCTCTCAACATATATCCCATCTTAGCGCATTCAGGTTACAATAACGCTTTGCGTAGTACATACATATAACCATCTTGCTCGGGGTAATAAACGCCTCAATACCGTAGTAAACATCGTCCTTAGTAGAATCGCTGATCGCAGAAATTAACACCCCATATATAAGGTAATGCCTTTACTAGTTAAGGTAACTAAGTACTCTTAATCATACACGAAGTTCGAATGCCTCAGTTCTTACGCATGCTGCCTCCATAGGGCACTGTGACAGACTATGAGTAACAGGTCTCGTTCAAGTCGAATCAATCCACCGGTATTAGCTATACTGTCTTTACATCTTCTGCTTCGGAGGCTAAACTCCATGTCCTTTGTCATATTTCTTGACGAATCATAAATGATCCTAAACTCATATCTTCGTCACTAGTTGACCTCTGAAGGTTCATCCGGTCTTATCATAAGACCTCTAGTAACCTACTACTTCTTTATCAATCAACACGTCCTCGACAAGATTCTTTCCTTGACCCACTATGGGGTCTTCCTCTAGATCCTCCTATGGATCTTCCTTTATCGGGTCTCCGTCCATTTCAAGGAGCGCATCATCAAATGCCTACTCGAAGGCCTCGGGATCTGGTATCTTGGAATCCCATCCATCTATAACTCATACGAATCGAGGTGACTAACCATGAAGTCCTAAGTACGGTTTCCCAAAAGAAGTCCCCTCTCGGGCTTCATCTTAAACAGTCAGGGTCATGTCCTCTAACCCGACTACGAACTCAATTTGAGCTCTAAATGTTCTTATCATTATTAAGGGTATTGTAAGACTCGATCTCCTATCATTTCTGAGGACTGTAACCTAACGCTCTGATACCATCTCTGTAACAGCCCCAAATCCGGGGTCGGGGATTTAGGGTTGTCACAATCCATGTACTCCTTGCCTTACCTGTATTGCTCACACCATTCATAATTCACCTGCTCACGACCCCACAATATATGTCTCACACACACACAGGTTAGAGTCTCAGAAACGACACAATACAACAACTGCGAAATAAATAATTTTTTTATTACAATACCCAAATGTCTTTTGAATCTGTTACTGATACAATTTCCAAGTATTGTTACATTACCAACTTAGCCTTCTGATGCTCACAATCCTCTAATACCATTTATGTCTATACATAAGTTGAATACCAAAAGCCGTAGCCTGATTCGGTTGGTTCGTACTATTCCCGGGGTCACTGCTAGAAACTGTTATGGAAACGCCTTGCGAGGTATGTGCCGTCCCATTGGCATCCTGCTTCGCTGCTATATAATATATAAAAATAATAGCAAGAGTGAGCGATAGCTCAGCAAGGTAATGAAAGTATGGCATAATTCTGCCTTTAATTCAACCCAGAAATAAAGCGAGTATAAGACAATAATTGTCACAATATCTCCATACTGAAATTATTTCCTTATCGGAATATATACCACAACGGTACTTCAAATATCAATTATCGTCTTTATACGAAAGATAAGTGAAATTCGTACTTGCAGTAGCAATTTATCAAGATAAGTATCCTTTACTGAAAATTCGAATATTTTCCCTAATCGGGATATGATAGAAATTTGGATGCTGACACCCTGCTCCAGTGACGTAGCACTCAGCAGTTGTGGATACTATAACACTCAGCAGTTCAAGATACTGTCAGATGGGAACACTGAACTCCGTATGTAGGAGAAATTTCATTTGAACTCTGTATTGAGATTTCAATAATTCCAGACGTGGATCGACGATGATCAGTCGCCGCTTCCAGGTCCACCGCGGGTCTTCTCTACTAGTAGAAGGATAAAAACTCCATCCGTAATTACCCTCAGGTAAAATCTCCATCCGCAATTACCTTGGATGAAAGCTCCATCCGCAATCATCCTGAATGAAAGCTCCATCTGCAATCATTCTGGCGCAAGTTGGGCCAAATTCTAGTTCCCCGGGCAAATGCCCGTTCAAAGATCGCACTGGGATCCTTTGGTTACTCCCAGAATCAATCGGAAGTTAACCCATTAACCCATATTGGCTTTTAGCCGGACTTTCACAATCCCTGGTTACTCCCGAACAATGGGAAGCTAACCCATAAGTACATACTGGCCTATAGCCGGAAACTCAGGTTGAGCGACAAATAGTCTTCATGAAATCGAGATTGAATCTTTTACTCTTTTTGTGAAATGGGAACCCTTAGTAGTAGGGCTATAATCCCAAAATAATATCTCTTATATAAACAAAGGAAGGAAACAAGATTTGCTCCCAACTCTGGATTTTCAATTCTCAATATGTACGAAAGCATTTAGATGGCTCAAGTGAGGTGATAATGATCGGGAATAATATTGGGGAATCCTTATAATTCTCGGAAATATTATTAAAGGTCAAGAATATAAAAAAAATATAATTCTCAAAGACCTCTAATGCTTTTAAACAAATAATATGATTTTTAAATCACTAAAAGATATTTAATAATTAATAAGGAAATATGTATTGAAGAAATTTCCTCAAATAAATGATTATTCAAACATAATCCTCTCTGAATAAATAAATATTCAATAATGCTTCCCAATTGAATTAATATTCAAATAGTAATTCTCGACTGAGATAACATTCCTTGAATGGTTTCCAAGTAATTAATATTTTATGGAGATATAATTTAAAGTTCATAATTAACATTCCTCAAGTAAATAATAACCTGCCGCTGGAATCCCTCCGGGTTTCCACGACTATTTCTATATCTCAAAATACCGACTCCCGGTTTAGAGTCGAAAACAATGAATATGCGCTTAACTCTAGAGCTACAAGGTATACCGATTATATATACTTAACTCAGAAGATCATATATAATCAAAAGGTCAAATTTTTATTTCAATAGGAAATAAGATGTGTCGCAAAACTGTACAACTTTATACATGGAAAAAACAGTATTATAATTAATACTTTAAAAGTACAAGTTTAGAAAACTTGCCTGATGTTCGAAGTGATAGGGGTTCGCGACGATGCCGGACAATCTAGACAAAGTCAAACGAAAACACACGGTTAATCCCCTCGATAAACCACTTATACTAAATGCTTAAACACGTAAGCGAAACACAACCAAGGCATTACTAGCTCGTTATAGGCTCATACTAAGTCCCTGTTATTCGTCAAATACTTATATCACAAGTTTGGTTCGAAATCCATTCTCAAATCCAAGTTATACTTAACCATTTGGAACCTTGGTTTCTAAGTCTCGTTTTCAGTGGTTTTCACTTGCGCAACCTCGACTAAAACATGTTTATAAAATCGAAAAATAATCTTTTTAATCCGAATCGTTTTCATGAGCCTTCCTAACTGTCTCTAGTATTATTCCTCAAAGTTTCACATTTTAATATGGCTTCTAAGTGGTCCAAATATAGCCTCAAAGTGGCTGACCAGAGAAGGGTTGTTCCTCCGAACGACGTTTACTAAAACTCACTTTTCTCTTAAACCGTTCGGCCAAATTAGGCGAACCACATATCATTACGAAGCTTATAACATAAAATACACAATCATGGGCAGTAGGAGTCAAGGGTCGAGCTCTAACAGAGGAAAAACAGGGAACCAATCAGTAGGTAAAAATTTGGGCATTACGACAGCTATAACTCGGATATTCCCAAATTTCAAATCATCCAAAATGCATATCGATTACTCCACCCAACACATACATCTTATATAACATAGAACTGAGGCCAAGCAATGCCTTTCCGTTCATATAACTCATTATAACTTAAATCAAAGCCCAATCTTACAACTAAGGCTATAAACAAGCATAACACCATTAATCATCCATAAATCCCATAATACTTCAAGGGTTTCAAGATTTATACCTTCTCCAAGCTTGCTTGCTGCTAAATTATGTAACCTTAGATCCTTGCTTAATACAACCTTCGGAAGCCACAAACTCAATATCCAAAAACAAAACAAAATACAAGTTACTATTCATCGTTACTTTGTAAACTCCATATAAAATCGAAAAACAAGAGTTTGGTTCTGAGATTTTTACCACACCTTCTACTCTTCAAGGGCTTTCGTTTGAGTCCTACCGCATCACCAGGGGATGCTTGAAGCTCGACTTATTGGCTTTCTAAGGTGAGTAGTCGAAACTGGAAAAGCAGGACAGTTTCTGTTCTCCGACTTGGGGAAGGTATTTGACTAGGCTACACTCCTTTGTTGGCTATGAAATTTTGAGAGAACGTTGCCCATGGAGTGGAGAAGCTATGGTTAAAATTCGGTGATTTAAGGATGGATAGAAATGGAGTTATAGATTTTTCTCTTCTCCTTGCTCAAGCTGTGCAGAAAATCTGGAAATGGGGGAGAGTTTCTTGATTTTTTTCTTGCCTTGCTAATTAATAGAAATGCTGATTTTTTTTTTGTAGCCAAGGTGATGAGTCATGGCTTGGTGCATTGTCCTCTTGACACTTGTCACACATGCAAGAGTGGTGTGCAAGTGGCTTTACTGCTTTGCTTTACTGGTTCGTTTCCTTTCACACGGATGATCCAAATATTGCATCCCTCGAATTAATCTCGTTACATGTTACTTCCATGTCTATATTTATTCCTGTAAATGTTGCCTTGTTCCTTTTGAAACGATTCGAAATATTTCCCAAAAAGAGCGAATAAAAACTCTACGCGATTCTCGCAGTGAATAGTAACTATTCACTATACATTCCAACAATCGAATCCTTAAATCGACTTTAATAAAATAATAAAATTCCCAAAATATTAAATCCTCAAATCCTCAATTTTAATATCTCATTTCTTGAATATAATAATATATAATCCACTGCCCGGTCAAATACTATCCAAAATAAAATTTGGAATTTCTGAATTCCGATCGTCTTTGCATTCACTTATTTACTCTGTGGATCACTAATATGACTTTGGAATATCCACACTACGTCTCGTACATAGGTGGCATGAAAATTTTTCTTAACCCTCAAAATCACTATTCATCCACCAAATTCACTATTCACTGATGCACTTAATCATAATAAGAAAAGTTTTAATTTTACCAAAAATTTGGGTTATTATAGTCTCCCCTCCTTAAAAGGATTCCGTCCCGGAATCAGCTTAGGAATAACTGGGGGTACTTCTCTTCCATTGCACTTTCTAACTCCCAAGTGGATTCTTCCACTTCTTGATTCTCCACAAACCTCTCACTAGCTTGGCAACCTCGTCACTTAGCACTTGCTCTTTTCTATCCGTGATTTCCACAGGTTGTTCTTTGTAAGTCAGACCAGGTTGTATATCTACTTGCTCGTACTCTAACATATGTCGGGCATCTATAGTATACTGACGTAGCATTGACACATGAACCCCGTTATGACCATTCTACAAGTTTGGGGGGGTAAGGCTGGCTCGTAGGCCACCTTCCTGACGCGTTTTAAAATCTCAGATGGCCCAATGAATCTCGGGCTCAACTTCCCTTTCTTTCCAAATCTCATTAATTCTTTCCATGGATATCTTTTAGCATCACGAATCTCTAACCTCATATTCTCTATCTTGTTTGTACAGAAAATACACCAACATAAACTTGCTTGTCATCCATCAACATGCCATTTAGCTTATCAATAGCAGTACTATCTCTATACTCGCGGGCTTAGTCCGCATACTTTCTCTGCCTGTCTTGGTTGTCACTAGCCGCTTGTTGGTGAAATCTTTTGTCTTTCTAGTTTGTTGGACTAACTTGGGTTTTGTGTAAAATCTCATCCTTTAATTCCCGATCATTCGGAATCCATCTCTGTCTCATTTTAATTAAGGGTATCGACCACCACACTGGCCTTCCCCGGATGGTAGTGTATCTCACAGTCATAATTCTAGGTCAATTCTAGCCATTTCTCCATTTCATGTTATCTACTATCACGGATAACTCAAAGCCAATTCATTACATTCCATAAAAATTTGTGGGTTCATTAGTCAACCCAAAATAACCTCGCTGAAAACTCGAAGTGTCTATTCCTGGTACGAATCGCAGTCTCGGGTATATCCTCAGATTTAACTTCCAACTGTTGATATCCAGTTCTTAATTAAATTTGGAATACACAGCGTTCTTCCGCTGATCAAACAATCATTTACAAGGGTACCTATTCTCCATGTCGAACTCATACAACTCTCGAGGTTCGATGCATAATCTTGTGCTAACATCTTTCTCTCTCACCACAACACCGGGCTCTGCACGGTGGTGCACTGGGTCTTATCACATCCTTGCTCAGCAATTCTTGTAATTGAGTCACTAACTCTTTCATTCCCACTATACCCTGAATACTCGGTATTCATTCTCATGTCATCCAAATCGATATCTGGTAGCTCATTAAAACCTTGTATAATCTCCCAAAACCATTGTAGTTCCCTTTATACTTGGTGTCTCTTTTCTTGGCGTCAACCATAAGAGCTAATTAAGCCTCGTATCTCTGGCGTAATAGTTTCTTAGTCTAAACTATATTCAAGAATCTCTGAATCTGTTTCCATCCTTTATTTATTACTCTCTCTCTTTTACAATCAGTCTGGGCTCCATTGGGTGTCAACCAACCCATCCTTATTATAATATCAACTTCTCCCAACTTGAAAGGAATCAGGTCTATCAAAAGTGTCGACCTCATATTTCTAGTTCACAACCTGGATGTACCAGTCTTATGGGAAAATCCCTCGATTGACTATTTCTACTTGTAATTATTCCCTTAGCGGCTCAGCCTTAAGATCTAATTGTCATGCAAAATCTTGAGACGTAGGGTACTTAGCAGTTCTGGATCAAATAAAACGTTAATACTAACTGAGTTTAAGTAGGAGGGTACCTTCTATTCAAAAGTTCTGGCAGTGGGCTGCTTGTTGGAGGTAGCCCTATTAACTCTTGGTATAGCTGTTCCAGCAGATAAACATTCCTTAGCCTTGTGTCCAAGATTTCCACATTTGAAACAGGTAGTGTCTTGGTTGGTCTTGGCACGGGGTTCCTGACATGTATTAGCATAGTGCCCTAGCTGCCCACAATTAAAACACGTTGCTCCTTTCGAGTTACACATGCCTAGATGTTTCCTTCCGCATTCATTACAATCTGGTAGTGGGGGTCGAGATAAGTTAGGGTGAGACCCACCAGTTTGCCGACCACTCTGGCCTGCGCCCCTACTTCCTGCTCTCTTAGACCCACAGCTTCGACTGGATTGAGATACCGCCTTTCGGCTAAACTTACTCGGAAAATTCCCACCTACTGAATTCCCTCTCTGATTACCCATTTTCCTCTTCTTGTCCTCTCTTTCTTTGTGACTCTGATCACTTCCTGCCTCTGCGATTGATGCCTTCTGCACCAATGTAGCGTAGTTGGTCAATTCAAGTATTGCCACCTTATTCTGAATCCACTGTTTTAGCCCCAGTTGAAACCTACGGGCTCTTTTCTCTTCTGTGTTCACAAACTCCGGTACAAACCTCGACAACTCGGAAAACTTGGCCTCATACTCTGCTACAGTCATGTTTCCTTGCTTCAGTTCTAGAAACTTTACTTCCATCTGGGTCTCTACATATTTCGGAAAATATTTCTCTAAAAACAACAAGTTGAATCTCTCCCAAGGCACAACACTAGTTCCCTCTAGGTTTTTCTTAGATTCCCACCAGTGATTTGCCTCTCCCTTAAGGAGGTAGGCGGCCAATACCGTTTTCTGATTCTCTGCAATACTCAGTATCTCAAATGATTTCTCCATCTCTTTAAGCCAAGCTTTGGCCTCTACTGGGTCAGCGGTTCCGTGAAACTCTGGGGGTTTTAGCGACTTAAAGGCTCTAAAGGCCTTAGCGCTTGAATTATCAGGTCGCTGAGGGTTAGGATGCCGATTCAAATTCTGTCTTATTAGGTGCATGAACTGATCCATGGGGTTCCCCTCTAGGTTTTCCCCTTCCTGGTCATGACTCTGCCCTTCAGAATCGCCGGGGTTAGCTCTCGTTCTCCTCCTTCTCGGTGGCATTTTCTGATAATCAGAAAGACAAGGTTTGTCAGGACTTGTTGAATTTTCCGAATCAGGGAAATTTGATAAATCTATTTACCCACTGGTAATACTATGAAATCGATTTCAAAACCTGAAAAACAATTCTATGAATATCAAAATAGATAGAATCGTAAACAGTTGCAATAATGGAATAATTGAAACAAAGATAGAATTTTAACAACTGGAAAGGAAACAAATATAAACGTCCTATATGAGGGGAATCAAAAGTTTCAAACTGAGACATGCCACATCATCCTGATACGTATACGTCCGAATAGTCAATACTACCCATCCACCGGTCTCAGAAGGAACATGACAGTCGAAGTTAGTCGTCCCACCAAATTGGCACTACTAAGGCCATCTGTATCTAGTGAACCATGTTGTCTGTCATCTATCATGGGCTGTCTGCGGGGCGAGGCGGATCCGGCCTTCTTACCATAGACTATTTCGTTGTGAATCTAATTCCTATGTTGACTTATTCGACCTGGTTGGCCTCCCCTTGGGATTAAATAAAGATAACAAGAATCATGGAGCTTTGAAAAGATAGCTCCCATATCAAGGAAAACGTCACGCACTGGTGATTATAAGGTTATGAGTTTTAAGGTAACCTTATTTGAGATGAGAGAATTTACTGAGAGATCAACATGATCGTAAAAACTCAATGTTGTGTGTCTCAATTAAGACATTACTAAAGGTAATTAGCCTTCTTGTATTTCACAACTCACAAGTGACGACGTCTCGTCAGACTTCTATCACCCAGACAGATAGTCCTTGTGGCCCCTATAAGTATAGGGTTGTTCATCTCAGTGGAAGTTGAGAAGTAGGAAAGAAATTCACAGTCGAGTTAATAATTATCATCTTTTGACAAATAATTTCTTAAATGGACACCTTGGATTAAAAGTGAACAGGTTCCAAGGGTGCGATTTCTAAAGAAAAGATAGCCAGAAAGATACTTGTATTCAACAACAAGTGGTGCTGTATCACCATAGGATTATTCATTATTGAAAAGTGAAAGCTTGAATAACATTATTCACCAGGGCTTCGAAAACCTGAAAGTAGGTATCATGACGGCCTCTGGCACAATTGAAACTAAATATGGTTTAACATTAGTGTTATAAAATAACTTCGAAGAGGGAAATGTACCCTTTATCAAAATTCTCTCTTGGAGAGATGTCAAGATAGCTTATAGATTGGGGAGGTAATCAACATAATCTGCAAATGGGGAGGGTATTGCCAAGGTCTCTCCAGTTGCCTTTGTATGTCGGCTCTTCTAATGTATAATCGTTCGCTTCCAGAGCTTTTCTTTTCCATGCACACCCTAAGGTGTTCGATACTTACGTCATGGCCGACTCATAATAGTCGCTAAGGATTCAACCATCGATATTTGCAATCGCGGGGAGTTCTACTCAACTAGGCGCAAGCATCGCAAACTAGCGTTCAATTTTATAAGAAGATTTTGATACTGTTGTCACCCATATCCATCCCGTGTGTTACATAAGTTTACCCTCGCGGCAACACAGCCTTTTCATTTAAGTCAATCCCAGACTCTCTTGGTCCATCTTGTCTCTCAACATATATCCCATCTTAGCGCATTCAGGTTACAATAACGCTTTGCGTAGTACATACATATAACCATCTTGCTCGGGGTAATAAACGCCTCAGTACCGTAGTAAACATCGTCCTTAGTAGAATCGCTGATCGCAGAAATTAACACCCCATATATAAGGTAATGCCTTTACTAGTTAAGGTAACTAAGTACTCTTAATCATACACGAAGTTCGAATGCCTCAGTTCTTACGCATGCTGCCTCCATAGGGCACTGTGACAGACTATGAGTAACAGGTCTCGTTCAAGTCGAATCAATCCACCGGTATTAGCTATACTGTCTTTACATCTTCTGCTTCGGAGGCTAAACTCCATGTCCTTTGTCATATTTCTTGACGAATCATAAATGATCCTAAACTCATATCTTCGTCACTAGTTGACCTCTGAAGGTTCATCCGGTCTTATCATAAGACCTCTAGTAACCTACTACTTCTTTATCAATCAACACGTCCTCGACAAGATTCTTTCCTTGACCCACTATGGGGTCTTCCTCTAGATCCTCCTATGGATCTTCCTTTATCGGGTCTCCGTCCATTTCAAGGAGCGCATCATCAAATGCCTACTCGAAGGCCTCGAGATCTGGTATCTTGGAATCCCATCCATCTATAACTCATACGAATCGAGGTGACTAACCATGAAGTCCTAAGTACGGTTTCCCAAAAGAAGTCCCCTCTCGGGCTTCATCTTAAACAGTCAGGGTCATGTCCTCTAACCCGACTACAAACTCAATTTGAGCTCTAAATGTTCTTATCATTATTAAGGGTATTGTAAGACTCGATCTCCTATCATTTCTGAGGACTGTAACCTAACGCTCTGATACCATCTCTGTAACAGCCCCAAATCCGGGGTCGGGGATTTAGGGTTGTCACAATCCATGTACTCCTTGCCTTACCTGTATTGCTCACACCATTCATAATTCACCTGCTCACGACCCCACAATATATGTCTCACACACACACAGGTTAGAGTCTTAGAAACGACACAATACAACAACTGCGAAATAAATAATTTTTTTATTACAATACCCAAATGTCTTTTGAATCTGTTACTGATACAATTTCCAAGTATTGTTACATTACCAACTTAGCCTTCTGATGCTCACAATCCTCTAATACCATTTATGTCTATACATAAGTTGAATACCAAAAGCCGTAGCCTGATTCGGTTGGTTCGTACTATTCCCGGGGTCACTGCTAGAAACTGTTATGGAAACGCGTTGCGAGGTATGTGCCGTCCCATTGGCATCCTGCTTCGCTGCTATATAATATATAAAAATAATAGCAAGAGTGAGCGATAGCTCAGCAAGGTAATGAAAGTATGGCATAATTCTGCCTTTAATTCAACCCAGAAATAAAGCGAGTATAAGACAATAATTGTCACAATATCTCCATACTGAAATTATTTCCTTATCGGAATATATACCACAACGGTACTTCAAATATCAATTATCGTCTTTATACGAAAGATAAGTGAAATTCGTACTTGCCGTAGCAATTTATCAAGATAAGTATCCTTTACTGAAAATTCGAATATTTTCCCTAATCGGGATATGATAGAAATTTGGATGCTGACACCCTGCTCCAGTGACGTAGCACTCAGCAGTTGTGGATACTATAACACTCAGCAGTTCAAGATACTGTCAGATGGGAACACTAAACTCCGTATGTAGGAGAAATTTCATTTGAAATTTGTATTGAGATTTCAATAATTCCAGACGTGGATCGACGATGATCAGTCGCCGCTTCCAGGTCCACCGCGGGTCTTCTCTACTAGTAGAAGGATAAAAACTCCATCCGTAATTACCCTCAGGTAAAATCTCCATCCGCAATTACCTTGGATGAAAGCTCCATCCGCAATCATCCTGAATGAAAGCTCCATCTGCAATCATTCTGGCGCAAGTTGGGCCAAATTCTAGTTCCCCGGGCAAATGCTCGTTCAAAGATCGCACTGGGATCCTTTGGTTACTCCCAGAATCAATCGGAAGTTAACCCATTAACCCATATTGGCTTTTAGCCGGACTTTCACAATCCATGGTTACTCCCGAACAATGGGAAGCTAACCCATAAGTACATACTGGCCTATAGCCGGAAACTCAGGTTGAGCGACAAATAGTCTTCATGAAATCGAGATTGAATCTTTTACTCTTTTTGTGAAATGGGAACCCTTAGTAGTAGGGCTATAATCCCAAAATAATATCTCTTATATAAACAAAGGAAGGAAACAAGATTTGCTCCCAACTCTGGATTTTCAATTCTCAATATGTACGAAAGCATTTAGATGGCTCAAGTGAGGTGATAATGATCGGGAATAATATTGGGGAATCCTTATAATTCTCGGAAATATTATTAAAGGTCAAGAATATAAAAAAAAATATAATTCTCAAAGACCTCTAATGCTTTTAAACAAATAATATGATTTTTAAATCACTAAAAGATATTTAATAATTAATAAGGAAATATGTATTGAAGAAATTTCCTCAAATAAATGATTATTCAAACATAATCCTCTCTGAATAAATAAATATTCAATAATGCTTCCCAATTAAATTAATATTCAAATAGTAATTCTCGACTGAGATAACATTCCTTGAATGGTTTCCAAGTAATTAATATTTTATGGAGATATAATTTAAAGTTCATAATTAACATTCCTCAAGTAAATAATAACCTGCCGCTGGAATCCCTCCGGGTTTCCACGACTATTTCTATATCTCAAAATACCGACTCCCGGTTTAGAGTCGAAAACAATGAATATGCGCTTAACTCTAGAGCTACAAGGTATACCGATTATATATACTTAACTCAGAAGATCATATATAATCAAAAGGTCAAATTTTTATTTCAATAGGAAATAAGATGTGTCGCAAAACTGTACAACTTTATACATGGAAAAAACAGTATTATAATTAATACTTTAAAAGTACAAGTTTAGAAAACTTGCCTGATGTTTGAAGTGATAGGGGTTCGCGACGATGCCGGACAATCTAGACAAAGTCAAACGAAAACACACGGTTAATCCCCTCGATAAACCACTTATACTAAATGCTTAAACACGTAAGCGAAACACAACCAAGGCATTACTAGCTCGTTATAGGCTCATACTAAGTCCATGTTATTCGTCAAATACTTATATCACAAGTTTGGTTCGAAATCCATTCTCAAATCCAAGTTATACTTAACCATTTGGAACCTTGGTTTCTAAGTCTCGTTTTCAGTGGTTTTCACTTGCGCAACCTCGACTAAAACATTTTTATAAAATCGAAAAATAATCTTTTTAATCCGAATCATTTTCGTGAGCCTTCCTAACTGTCTCTAGTATTATTCCTCAAAGTTTCACATTTTAATATGGCTTCTAAGTGGTCCAAATATAGCCTCAAAGTGGCTGACCAGAGAAGGGTTGTTCCTCCGAATGACGTTTACTAAAACTCACTTTTCTCTTAAACCGTTCGGCCAAATTAGGCGAACCACATATCATTACGAAGCTTATAACATAAAATACACAATCATGGGCAGTAGGAGTCAAGGGTCGAGCTCTAACAGAGGAAAAACAGGGAACCAATCAGTAGGTAAAAATTTGGGCATTACGACAGCTATAACTCGGATATTCCCAAATTTCAAATCATCCAAAATGCATATCGATTACTCCACCCAACACATACATCTTATATAACATAGAACTGAGGCCAAGCAATGCCTTTCCGTTCATATAACTCATTATAACTTAAATCAAAGCCCAATCTTACAACTAAGGCTATAAACATGCATAACACCATTAATCATCCATAAATCCCATAATACTTCAAGGGTTTCAAGATTTATACCTTCTCCAAGCTTGCTTGCTGCTAAATTATGTAACCTTAGATCCTTGCTTAATACAACCTTCGGAAGCCACAAACTCAATATCCAAAAACAAAACAAAATACAAGTTACTATTTATCGTTACTTTGTAAAATCCATATAAAATCGAAAAACAAGAGTTTGGTTCTGAGATTTTTACCACACCTTCTACTCTTCAAGGTCTTTCGTTTGAGTCCTACCTCATCACCAGGGGATGCTTGAAGCTCGACTTATTGGCTTTCTAAGGTGAGTAGTCGAAACTGGAAAAGCAGGACAGTTTCTGTTCTCCGACTTGGGGAAGGTATTTGACTAGGCTACACTCCTTTGTTGGCTATGAAATTTTGAGAGAACGTTGCCCATGGAGTGGAGAAGCTATGGTTAAAATTTGGTGATTTAAGGATGGATATAAATGGAGTTATAGATTTTTCTCTTCTCCTTGCTCAAGCTGTGCAGAAAATCTGGAAATGGGGGAGAGTTTCTTGATTTTTTTCTTGCCTTGCTAATTAATAGAAATGCTGATTTTTTTTTTGTAGCCAAGGTGATGAGTCATGGCTTGGTGCATTGTCCTCTTGACACTTGTCACACATGCAAGAGTGGTGTGCAAGTGGCTTTACTGCTTTGCTTTACTGGTTCGTTTCCTTTCACACGGATGATCCAAATGTTGCATCCCTCGAATTAATCTCGTTACATGTTACTTCCATGTCTATATTTATTCCTGTAAATGTTGCCTTGTTCCTTTTGAAACGATTCGAAATATTTCCCAAAAAGAGCGAATAAAAACTCTACGCGATTCTCGCAGTGAATAGTAACTATTCACTATACATTCCAACAATCGAATCCTTAAATCGACTTTAATAAAATAATAAAATTCCCAAAATATTAAATCCTCAAATCCTCAATTTTAATATCTCATTTCTTGAATATAATAATATATAATCCACTGCCCGGTCAAATACTATCCAAAATAAAATTTGGAATTTCTGAATTCCGATCGTCTTTGCATTCACTTATTTACTCTGTAGATCACTAATATGACTTTGGAATATCCACACTACGTTTCGTACATAGGTGGCATGAAAATTTTTCTTAACCCTCAAAATCACTATTCATCCACCAAATTCACTATTCACTGATGCACTTAATCATAATAAGAAAAGTTTTAATTTTACCAAAAATTTGGGTTATTATATGCATCCTCCTCATAGAAGGTTATATCCGCCGCCTCTCCCCGAAACAGCTTGGGTGGTCGCTGGTCTAGTCGATTCACATTCGTCATAGGTACGGTCTTAGCCTCCTTAGCATATCTCTCCATTGCTTTATTACTATCACCTGCAATATGTGGTCCTCCTACTATAGTGTGAATACTTACTTCCCTGGCAAATTTTGGTTCTTCTTGCTTACCCTTATCGTCATCTGTCGGGGGACGACCTATACCTCTTTTTTCAATCGGGTGGTCGGTCCGATACATCTTCACCCACTCAGTTAGATATACGTCCTTAATTAGAAGTTCAATTTCCTCCTTAAGTTGTCTTCATTCATGGGTGTTATGACCGGTAGACTGATGATACTCATAATATCTGCTTTTGTCCTTACTTTGGAAAGAATTCAGAGGTGCTGGTTTCCTATATCCCCCTGTCCTTGATCACCTCATATATGTGCTCAATGGACGCGACAAGTGGTGTGTAAGACCCCGACCTTCTGTCTTGACTTGACAAGGACTCTCGTCCTCTCTTTTCATTGGTAATATTAACCCGGTTAGGACTTCGTCCACGACCCCTGTAGTCTGGACTTGGTGACCTATCTTTTCTTTTACTCCTTCCCTTATTACTCCCATATACTTCCCCATTTTTGTTATCCGCCAATGACTGTTCAACCCTCTTATACGACTCTGCTTCAGAAAACAACTCTGTCAAAGTAGTTGGATCCTTCCCTTGTAAATGTTTCCAAAAACCAGTTCCCACTCTCAAACCAACAATTAGGAATTTTTTTTAATTTTCGTTCGTCGCACCTCTGACCCCTGCAGCCTCCGCACTAAACCTCTTGAAGTAGGCACTCAATGTTTCTCCCTCACGTTGCTTGATGTTTGCCAAGGAGGTCATTGGGGGTGAATACTTGACCGCTGCCTGGAATTGTGTCAAGAACATCGCATGCATTTGATCCCAGGAGGTTATCACTTCACTTCCTAACTTTTGAAACCATTGTTGAGAACTGTCTCTGAAGGTTGCAGCTAACAACCGATACCTAGCCAAGTTCGGAACCTGATACACATCCATCTCAATATTGAAGCACCCCAAAAATTCTGTTGGATCAGAATTATCATGAAAACGAAGGTCGGCCGTCGTATTTCAGTATCCCATAGGCAGTAATGCATCTTTTACAGCATCAGAGAACGACGATGTTGCCTTGATGGAAAAAGCACTTGCTCCCCCCTCCAGGTGTGCTAACAGCTTCCTTATATCTCCAACATTGACATCCCCTAAGCCAGGAACATTCTGAACCCCGTCAATCTGACCACCAACCAAGAACGTACCCATAACAGGAGGTGTAGGTGTGCCAAAACTTACCAACACAGATGATGGTGTGATTACAATGGGAGGCGTTTGTGTCATAATAGGAGGTGTGAGTTGTACAGAGACATTGGGAATGACCGGTGGAGTGGGGGCAGCAATAATGTGTGTATTTTGATTTTGAGTACCATGCAACAAAAGTGAACTTTGAGTATTAACTGGGGTAGGTTGACTTACTTGTCGCAGGGCTGGATCTGGAATCTCTGGCGCGTCTAACTGAGTTTGATTTCTTCTTACTTCACTAGTTGCACTATGTGAAGGCACCGGGACAATAACAGGTTCTTTTGGAGGAGCCATATCAGTATGTCGTCCTGAATTCTCACGGCCACGTCCTCGATTGCCTCCTCCCCATGAACCCCTTCCTCGGTATCCTCCTCGTACAAGTTGCCCTCCTACATGCGTCTCACTCCTTCCATCCTGCCCAGCTACATTCACTTGGCCTCCACCTTGTTCATTCTCCTTTTCCAAAAGCAATTCCTTTATTTCATCACTAGTTAACTTTTCCAAAAGCAATTCCTCGGTATAGGTCTATAGCAACAAGTTTCAAGTTGTAGCCACAGAAAAAAAAGTGTTAGCATAGGGGTCTACAGCTACACAATATACTCGTGTCACCAGAAACCAAAAAAGTGTTAGCATAGACCTCTATGGTAGCGGCCGTTTTTGTAACACCCTCAAATTTGGTCAAAGTGTAACCATAGCCTATTTTTTTTGTTTTAGCCACACTTTTTAGGTTATAAGCACACTTCTTTAGGCATATCTATTGCCCATATATGGCGTAGTGGAGGTCCATCATCGCTGATAATCTCTGTCCAGTATTGAGTTGATTACCATGTGAGCCACTCGGGAGACTAGTAGCGTCCAATACCGATGGGGCTTGTGGTGACTCGGGGGTGCCATGTACCATCTGACTATTCTCGGGAAACTCCACAATAGGTTCAGTTTCTCCAAAGTCTAACCTTCGTGGAGTGATAGGTGGTCACATTACTGCATCATGATAATTAGCTCCCCTCCCAGCTCCAGCAGCCGGAACGCCTCTAACAGGCTCACTCTCCATGTGACGTCCTCCCCGTCCATACGAGCCATGTCGAGACCTTTGAAATTCAACGGCCCTCAATCTTGCATCAAAGCTTCTCACAGTAGCACTCATACGGTGTAATTCATCCATAAGGTCTGTGTTACTAATCAGCACCGGCGGACGACTTTCTATAATGACTCGGAAAAACGCTTGTACAGTATTAATATTTAAATAATATTTGAGATCTATGATATGTGAATATTGTGTGAAAGGTGGATATTTGACAATGTGATAATTAGATGTTTACTTGGTGAATGATATGGATTAAAATATATGTGTATGCTTTTAAATGCATTTTATATGAATTTTTTATTAAAAATCAATTCTTTTTGACCTTCCGGGAATTTTATAAAATCATCGGAGACTCTTTTTATTGTGAAATCTTTTTCACAACCTTTAGTTTATATTCTAGTATTTTCTAAAATTAATGGAGGAATTTATTCTTGGCTTTAAGGATTTAAATTGGATTTTATGAGTTAAATGTCATTTAAGTGATCAAAACTTTGAAAATTCATATTTAATTCAATTTTGATCCTAAAAATATTTTAAAAAATATGGGTGAGCTTGTAAATTCGTATTCTTTGTTTTAAAAATAAAATTGTGATTTTTAGATATTAGTTCTATTTTATTTCGGATTTTAGAAAGGCAACTTATTGGGTTTTGTTTTATTAAAATCAGATTTTGGAATTGTGGAATTACCAAAATACCCCTGGGGCTTTAAAACCCCTCACGGCCAGTTCTTCTTCCCCTTTTCTTTTCAGTTGACACATCTTCTCTCTCTCTTATTTCTCTCTCAAATCTCTCTCCTTCTCTGTTCTTTATCTTTTGATTTTGTTAACCAAATTCGTTGATTAGATAGTCAAATCGAAGCTCTTGCCGAGCTCTACACTTTAATACCAATAGTGTTGAGTTTGGTGAAGATTAGAAAATGGGTTTTGTAAATTGGGGTTTCGGATTTTTGATTTAAAATCAAGTGTTCTTGATGTTTAAGAGTTTAATTGTGGTTAAGGATCAATTGGGGATGAATTCATACAAAACCCCTTTGTTTTTGGGGCTGCATGCAATTCGTCGACCACCGGTGATGAACTCCGGTGAACCGGTGGCCATGGTCTATGTATTTTGAGGTATTTATAGTGTTGTAGAGTAATTATAAGTAGTTAATTCGTGTTGCATGTCATTGGTTTTATTTTAACTTCAAATTTTCTTAAATTTTAGATTCGGGTTTTGAGTTTTGAATCGGAAAATGACTTGATTTGATTCGTGTTTATATGTTTAAATGCTAGTAAGTAATTAATCTAAGTTGCATGCCGAGCTTTGAGTGATTTTCGGATTTATCCAAGAATTTTAGAGTCCGGGTTTGATTGTTGAGATAAACTTGACATGAATATATGTGATTATGTGTATTAAGGTTGAAGGATAATTGGAAGTTAGTATTGAGACTTGCATGTGGTTTTGAGTATAAATAATTGTTGATTAGTTGTATCAAGTGTTATGTAATAAGAATTTGTGGTGTTTAAAAGTTTATGTTGGAGAATGATTTATGTTGAATTGCCAGAAAACTGCCCTGTTCTGCTCTGGTAATTCGTGACTGCTTGTTCCCTGTTTTCGACAGTGGGTATAGGATGTAAATGTTCTACTCGGAGTCTAGTTTGTCCACGCGAAAACCTTGTGTCATTTAATTTAACGAGTAAAGAGTTATGCATGTTTTACTAAAGGTTGCGCAGCAGGATTTTCTGTGCTTCAGTATACACTTTAAACCTGTTCGTTTTTAGTCTAAATGAACTGTTCTGAATTTGAAAGTTTTATGCTAAGTTTGATTAGTAACCAGGAAGTAGCCTGTCAAATATGGTATTTGTTTGATTATTTTTGGATTTATGATAAATGTTTTGGTAAGGCATGCGCAGCAGATTTTTCAGCTTTTGAGATGAAAACATTGTTTGTAAAGGTGTTAAGGATATGGTTAGCATTGATCAAGATGATTTAAGGGTATACCAAGTGTGGTATGATTTGAAAGTCAGATTATATATATATATATATATATATATATATATATATATATATATATATATTTATATACAGGGAGTATGTTATGTGTACTTAAATGGCGATGTGCGCTTATATGAGTTATTGCCTATTTCATGGTTGTAAATGTTATGTTATATAACTAATGTGTGTTTACGCGCTTAGGATGCGTTGGGTAGTTTAGAATAAGGATTAGAATTTTGAGAGGATCATTCTGAAATAGTATATACTCATTTGTAGAGTTACGAGATATGGAACATAGAAATAAAGGCAAGGCGAAGGCAGAAATTCAGTGAGTACGGTTGTTCTAAAAGCTACTTAAGAATCCAAAGAAGTAGAGCCTAGAAATAAAGGCAAGACTAAGGTGGAGAACCAGTGAATCTGATTACTCTTTTTAGCTACTTAAGGCAAGTAATTCTGACTTGCTTTCGCTTCTAAATGCCATTCTTTCATTTTGACATTTATGAAATTCTATCTTGTTTATATGCCCTTTTAATCCTGAAAACATATCATGTTCATTTGGTAATCCTTATTTCTGTTCATATACCTTGTGGGTTCATACACCATACTACGTTTAGTTCTTTCTTTGAACCTTTACACCCAAGGGTGAATATACCAGAACTCACATTTTAGTACATATCCAAAACATACCTATGACATTTACTTCTTGATTTCCCATTGATAGAAATCCAGATTGATCAGATTGAACTTATCCAATTCCCAAAAGACTCTTTTATATACAAACATTATAGACACAATACAATGTCTTGTGAACCATATCTTGCTCAAACTTTTCTTCAGACCTTATCATTATCCTTTGATTATACTTACATTTTAACCTGAGATGCTATTGCATTAGATTTGAACTTGTACCTATGAATCACATACTTACTTGAAATTGAGAATATATGAACCTTCACTTGGGTACTATACAAACACACATCCAATGATTTACAAAGGATTTCTTTCATAAGAAAGATTTTAAAAGAAAGGAAGTTTCAAAGTTTGGATTCATTTAAATTCTGATTTATGGTTTCCACGGATTCCTAAGATTGGAGGCGTAAGAGGCCGAGTGACGCCGGCCCAGCACTTTTTAATTATAATAAATGGACTAGGGATGGACTAGTCTAAAGGCCAATGTGTGCCTATTGGGACCCAATACAAGGACCAGAGGGACTGTGTGTCCGGTATGGGGACTTTACGTGGCTGATCACCCGTATTGTCCGGTGCGTTGTGAAAAATCTCCAAATTACTTATTGCTTTTCTTGAAATCATATATCTATATAAGGAAATTGGTTTACCCTTTGAAATTGCATATTTATGTCATTGTTCTGATAATCCCTTGATATGGATTCTGCTATACCCATGACATACAGATTGATATTGGAAATTGTTTCACAGTGGTTAACTATTTGGTTATATTATTACTTGCTGAGCATTTGGCTCATTCTTTTTCCCTATTCTAACCCACAGTTAAAAGAGAAGATGGTACGCACTTTTCAGTCAGCTAGGAAGTCTTCCTATAGGGTTATTTTTGGGATGCCAGCTCAGGCAGGTGATGAAGACTTGTAGAAGGTGTTTTGTATAAGGGAATGTAGAACTTTTAAGACACGGTTGTAATAACTTTTGAGACTTTTATTATGTAATAAAATGAAGTAGATAGTTGATGCTTGTTTCATACCATTACCTGTTAAAGATCCAGGGTAAAGATGGGGTCGCGTCTACATGTTTATATTATTATTCACAGGTTCATAAGTATAGAGGTTGTAGTGACTCCCCAATCATGACCCCAGATTGGGAGGGCGTCACAGGTTGGTATCAGAGCGGTCAGTTTTTGGTCACTGAAACAAGCCAGGATTAGGTGTAACAGTAATAAGGGAATATAAGGTGAGAAGTAGGACTTAAGCTTATTACGTAAGATAGGATTTTTAGATGCAGGTTACTTTTTGGATGAGTATTGGTAGAATTAAGATAACCCTTACCGTTTAAGTATTTTCTTGGCTTATTACTGTGTTTTTACAGATAAAGGCTATTTTGAGAGATTACCCTTCATCTGAGATTCCTTTTCCTAAGCCATATCCGTCAGTATCAGTGTATACATCCGGCCAAGTGGAGATTTCCATTACCCTTTGGGTAAATTTCTTTTCTGATAGTATAGCTGCAAGTCAAGGCAGATTTATATTTTTTGTATAAAGTGAAAGGGATTGGAGATGGATGGAATATTGAATGGATTATGGATTATGTGTGGATGATTGAGTTAGTATTTGAGATATTTTTAAACAGGGCATAGTCCATTTTACGAATAGGTCATGCCGAATTTTCTACAGAAATATTAGCTTAAGTTACGCACTTTCATGTTAAATAGTATTCCGACATAGCGAGCGAGTATACGCTGGAACCATCTGAAGATCGGGATTACGGACGAGGAAACTAATTCGAAGCTGGAGGAATCAATCGGAGAACCAGACTACTAGTTAGGAAGACATCACTTGTAGATCCTTATGTACTTTACAGAATTTCATCTGCACCGCGGAAGCTATAGGAAACACCACGCTAGGTGTCGTATCAAGTGTGGTTAGAGTTGAACGAGAGTAGAATCCCCGAGATAACGTCTAGAAACACTTAGATTCTTTACGATATAATAACGATTTTCCCCCGCGATAGAGACATTTGCCCAGAGTAGTGGCCTAAGTGTAGATTCTTTCTTTATTCAAGATTACATACAGTTGATTTACTATCGGGACATACCTATAACCTCAAACTAGAAATTAACTCCCCTAAGGACCATCTACATGAGACAAGGCATGATTATCTCCATACGTTCGATGTAAGGATAAGTCGGTTCATAACTAGCCATTAATTTTACTCAATTTACCTTTTTAAAAGATTCAATTTTTTTCATTCTATTCTTTACGAAATACCTCTATTGTTCAGAGGCTAATTGATCCAATATTATATATATATAATAGAAACTTTTGAAACTCTTAAACCTTTCATATGTTCCTCTTAAATTTTTGATCCTCCTTGTTGTAACTGAGATGAACAACCCTATATATATATAGGGGATTCAGGTACTTTCTATCTGTGTGATAGAAGTCCGGTGGGACGCCACCAGTGGTGTGTTTGTCATGGAAGTACTAAAGGTTGGCCACCTTCTGTACCTTGTTGTTTAAATTGACAAATGCAACCTGATAAAGTTCGATGATCATTTTGATCTCTTAGTTTGATTCTTTTTACCAGAAATTCTTACTAAACATACTTGTCATATATCCATATCTATTGACACCTTCCTATCTATTGATTCATTCTGTCGGAAACTCTTAGAGGTATCAGCGATTTGAAATTGCAAAGGCGAATGACGGTATTCTGAGTGTCAAGCTGTACTTATATTGACGGGAAACTGTTTTGATCAAAAATGGGAAATTGATTTAAAAAGAGGGATTGGTTGTCGAGTTAAATTGCTCATTAGACTTACAATACGATGTCAAGGTTTATTATTACTGAGAGTTTGGTATGGACAAGGAGAAGGTAACAAGGATATACGAATACTAATCATGTTGAAGTATGAAGTAAAGTGATAGTGGATATACTAAAAAGGAGTTGATTATTGTTGATGAAAGACTGTTATTCTACTGGTCAGAAAAGTATATATAAGCACCTGTTTATCCTATATTTCACTTTGGATATAGTAGTTAAAACATTACAAGGTTTTGAACGTCTTGAGACCAAATGTTGGACATAAATTTTAGAACCGAAGCATGATAACTTGAGCGTAACATGGTTTGAACCAAAATTTATAGATCTGGCCAGGTTTGTGTCCGAATACGTGAATATTGATGAGAAGAGAGTTAAGAGACTCCAACAGGGGAAATGAGGTCGTGGATTAGGAGTAAAGTGATTGATCACAAACAGAAGAAGCTAGAAAAAGGGAAGCCAGAGACACCGGAAGGAAACCAACAAATAGGGAACTTTTAGAACCATTTCAATATAAGGCATGAGTTTCAGTCAAATAGGAATGTTGGATTTGGAAGACCATAAACTGGAAATGATAAGCAAGGGAACCGTCCATAAAATATGGATTAACCAAGACCTCTGAGACCTCCGATACCAGAATATAAAACTTATGGAAATAAGCAACCGAGATTTCATAATAAGATCAATGTGGTGTGTTACAAGTGTAATCAGAGAGGGAACTACGCCAATGAGAGTCTGAATCTGAAGGCAAGAGTCAAGAGCAACAAGTGTAGGAAGGTATGACATTTCTTAAGAGATTACAAGCACTAGACCCAGTAAGCAATATGTTAAGGGTAACATGACCATTACACACTAAATAACCAAGGACAAGAATCCTCAATATAACCATGAGTGATACAGTAAAGAACAAGGATGTGGTTGCGGATACGTTTCATATTAGCTACATAAGTGCCAAAGTGTTAACGGATTCGAAGCCACAAAGTATTTTATTTTCAGAGAATTTGCTCATAAGTCGGACTGTAGAACGCAACTGTTAAGTAAAGTTTTGACTACATGAATAGCTACTCAGGAGCATATATCGATTAATCTTGCTTGTCCTCACTGTGAGATTGATATAATAGATCACCATTTTCTTAGAATGACTTGATTCCCGTGAAGTTAGGGAGATTTGATGTAAATTTTAAGAATGGATTGGTTAAAAGAGTATGGGAAAAATGGAATTGCGAGCCATAGATAAAGTAGAAGATGTGTTCCTAGGTCAGAACCAAACAAAGAAATTCTAAATTGTCATACAGGGAAAGAGATTATTGCGCCAAGGTTGTCAAGCATATCTTGCACATGTGGTTAACGCTAGTAAAGAGACACCTAAGGGGAAAAGATTCCAGTAGTTGATGAATTGCCAGAGGTATTTCTCGACGATATTTCAGGTTTACCTCCCAAAATGGAAATAGAGTTTGTTGTAGACTTAGCACCCGGAGTAGAACAAATTTCAAAGGCACCATATAGAATGACACCAGTAGAAATGAAAGAGTTAGCAATTCAATTGCAAGATCTTAGGAAAAAAGGGAGTTAAAAGGTCTAGTGTATTCCCATGGGGCGCGCCAAGTTGACCGTTAAGAACAAATACCCATTGTCAAGGATTGATGATCTAACTAGTTAAAGAACACAGTGTGCTTTTCAAAATTTATTTATGATTTGGTTACCGTCATTTAAAAAAATAAAACCCGAAGATATTCCTTAGACGATGTTCTGAACCTGATATATATGGACACTATGAGTTCGTAGTGATGGAGTTCGGTTTGATGGATATAACTGCCACTTTTATGAACATGATGAATAGAAATTTTAAGAAATATTTGGATAAGTTTGCGAATGTTTTCATAAGTGACATCTTAAGGTATTCAAAGATGGAAGAAGAGCATACAGATCATTTGAGAATGACCATAGAAATTTTAAGAAAAGAGATATTGTGCGCAAAGTTTTCTAAGTGCGAGTTTTGGTTGAAAGAATTACAATTACTAGGACAGGTAATTAGTAGAGAAGGAATCCAAGTGGATCCAACTAAGGTTGAAACGTTAATGAATTGAGTAAGGTCTAAGACACCTACAAAAGTTAGAGGTTTTATGAGATTGGATGGAGATTATCGAAGGTTTTTCAAGGATTATACCAAGATAGCCACACCATTAACCAAGCTTACTAGAAAGCATCCAAGAGTTAAGATAAATGGAAAAGGAAGTATTTAAATTGCTAGAGGAACGGAACTCTTTAGTCGAGCCATAATGGTAAAATAGATTCATTGTTACTGGAAAATGATGACTCATGTACCTTAGGACGATATCAATAACTAAATTGAGAACACAACTTTGTGTTAAGAATCAAGATTGATTTAACATGTTAAGATGACTGTATATGTTTCTAGACAGCTGAAGAACCACGAGTGGAAACACCCGACACATGACTGAGAACTAGGCACAATAGTCTTCGCATTGATTTGGAGGCCTACTTGTATGAAGGAAAGTATGAAATCTATTCGGAGCATAAGCATTTGAAATATATTTTCACCGAAAAGGAGCTGTATACATAAGGTAGAGGAAATGGTTAGGACTGATCAAGGAATTTGAGAAAGTAGGAATAGAGGTTCGTATTTCAGATCAAGCTACGGAGATAATAAACATATATACAATGACTTTTCAACTTGAGCTGCTAGGGGAAAGTAGAAAATGTTAAGCAGAAGTGATGAACGATAGCATGAGTAACTTTACAGGAGAAAGTAGAAGGAGTCAAAAGGATAATAAAGGAATTTTTAGGTTTTTTTTGTAGAAATTGGATACCCAATGTGACATGGTTAAAGAATGAGATACTGAATGATGCTCGTGAATTCGAAGTATTCGATCCATCCCAGATGTACGAAGATGTAACAAGGCTTAAAAGAAAAATCTTGGTGGACATATATGAAAGAGATATTACTGGATGTGTAAGTAAGTGTTTTACCTGTCAGAGAGTTAAAACTGAACATCAAAGACCTCGCGGATAATTACAACCAGTAGAAATTCCTGAGTTGAAATAGGAACATCTCATGATGCCAAGTAGTAAAGATTTGATCTGTAAGAGATAGTAGTAAAGCATGAGGTCCAAGTATCAATCGAATCTTACCAAGACCCTCAATTTAATTCAAGATTTGGAAGAAAGTTTTGACATGGTCAGAAACCAAGTTAAATATGTGTGCCGTTTATCGTCCCTAAGCATATAGTCATAGTGAATAGACTATCTAAACAATCGAAGATATACTTAGAATTTGTGCGATGGATTTTGAAAGCAATTGAGGTGATCATTTACCATTAGTGGAATTCTTTTGCCGCAACAGCTATCACGCAAGTACTGGAACACCCCCGTATGAAGCATTGTATGGAAGGAAATATAGGTCACCTGTGTATTGGAAAAAGTGGGAGAACGAAAAGTTTTGGGACCCGAGCTAGTACAACAAACGAAGGAAAAGATTGAAATCATTCGGAAAAGACTAGTTACGGCACAAGACAGACAACAGAAGTACGCTGACCAAGACAGGAAGGATATAAGCTTTGAAGAAGGAGATCAAGTGTTGCTAAAAGTGTCGCCATGGAAAGGAGTTACGAGATTCGGCAAGAAAGGGAAACTTAGCCCGAGATATGTAGGACCGTTTGAGATATTGAGACGTATTGGAAAAGTTGCATATGAGTTAGCGTTACCACCCCACATGGAGCACATTCATAACGTTTTTCATGTTTCGATGCTTAAGAGATTTAATTCTGATGCGAATCACGTGATCGAATATGAGCCTTTTGAGATTCAACCTGATTTGTCATATGTAGAACAACCTGTAGAAATTCAGGATTTTATGGATAGGAAATTAAGGAATAAGATTGTTAAGCTAGTTAAGGTTTTGTGGAGGAATCCCAGAGTTGAAGAATCGACTTGGGAACTTGAGAGCGAGATGCTTGAAAAGTATCCGCATCTATTTTCATAAGGTTAGATTCTGGGGACAGAATCTTTTTAAGGGGGGAAGGTTATAACGACTCGGAAAAACGCTTGTACAGTATTAATATTTAAATAATATTTGAGATCTATGATATGTGAATATTGTGTGAAAGGTGGATATTTGACAATGTGATAATTAGATGTTTACTTGGTGAATGATATGGATTAAAATATATGTGTATGCTTTTAAATGCATTTTATATGAATTTTTTATTAAAAATCAATTCTTTTTGACCTTCCGGGAATTTTATAAAATCATCGGAGACTCTTTTTATTGTGAAATCTTTTTCACAACCTTTAGTTTATATTCTAGTATTTTCTAAAATTAATGGAGGAATTTATTCTTGGCTTTAAGGATTTAAATTGGATTTTATGAGTTAAATGTCATTTAAGTGATCAAAACTTTGAAAATTCATATTTCATTCAATTTTGATCCTAAAAATATTTTAAAAATATGGGTGAGCTTGTAAATTCGTATTCTTTGTTTTAAAAATAAAATTGTGATTTTTAGATATTATTTCTATTTTATTTCGGATTTTAGAAAGGCAACTTATTGGGTTTTGTTTTATTAAAATCAGATTTTGGAATTGTGGAATTACCAAAATACCCCTGGGGCTTTAAAACCCCTCACGGCCAGTTCTTCTTCCCCTTTTCTTTTCAGTTGACACATCTTCTCTCTCTCTTATTTCTCTCTCAAATCTCTCTCCTTCTCTCTTCTTTATCTTTTGATTTTGTTAACCAAATTCGTTGATTAGATAGTCAAATCGAAGCTCTTGCCGAGCTCTACACTTTAATACCAATAGTGTTGAGTTTGGTGAAGATTAGAAAATGGGTTTTGTAAATTGGGGTTTCGGATTTTTGATTTAAAATCAAGTGTTCTTGATGTTTAAGAGTTTAATTGTGGTTAAGTATCAATTGGGGATGAATTCATACAAAACCCCTTTGTTTTTGGGGCTGCATGCAATTCGTCGACCACCGGTGATGAACTCCGGTGAACCGGTGGCCATGGTCTATGTATTTTGAGGTATTTATAGTGTTGTAGAGTAATTATAAGTAGTTAATTCGTGTTGCATGTCATTGGTTTTATTTTAACTTCAAATTTTCTTAAATTTTAGATTCGGGTTTTGAGTTTTGAATCGGAAAATGACTTGATTTGATTCGTGTTTATATGTTTAAATGCTAGTAAGTAATTAATCTAAGTTGCATGCCGAGCTTTGAGTGATTTTCGGATTTATCCAAGAATTTTAGAGTCCGGGTTTGATTGTTGAGATAAACTTGACATGAATATATGTGATTATGTGTATTAAGGTTGAAGGATAATTGGAAGTTAGTATTGAGACTTGCATGTGGTTTTGAGTATAAATAATTGTTGATTAGTTGTATCAAGTGTTATGTAATAAGAATTTGTGGTGTTTAAAAGTTTATGTTGGAGAATGATTTATGTTGAATTGCCAGAAAACTGCCCTGTTCTGCTCTGGTAATTCGTGACTGCTTGTTCCCTGTTTTCGACAGTGGGTATAGGATGTAAATGTTCTACTCGGAGTCTAGTTTGTCCACGCGAAAACCTTGTGTCATTTAATTTAACGAGTAAAGAGTTATGCATGTTTTACTAAAGGTTGCGCAGCAGGATTTTCTGTGCTTCAGTATACACTTTAAACCTGTTCGTTTTTAGTCTAAATGAACTGTTCTGAATTTGAAAGTTTTATGCTAAGTTTGATTAGTAACCAGGAAGTAGCCTGTCAAATATGGTATTTGTTTGATTATTTTTGGATTTATGATAAATGTTTTGGTAAGGCATGCGCAGCAGATTTTTCAGCTTTTGAGATGAAAACATTGTTTGTAAAGGTGTTAAGGATATGGTTAGCATTGATCAAGATGATTTAAGGGTATACCAAGTGTGGTATGATTTGAAAGTCAGATTATATATATTTATATATATATATTTATATACAGGGAGTATGTTATGTGTACTTAAATGGCGATGTGCGCTTATATGAGTTATTGCCTATTTCATGGTTGTAAATGTTATGTTATATAACTAATGTGTGTTTACGCGCTTAGGATGCGTTGGGTAGTTTAGAATAAGGATTAGAATTTTGAGAGGATCATTCTGAAATAGTATATACTCTTTTGTAGAGTTACGAGATATGGAACATAGAAATAAAGGCAAGGCGAAGGCAGAAATTCAGTGAGTACGGTTGTTCTAAAAGCTACTTAAGAATCCAAAGAAGTAGAGCCTAGAAATAAAGGCAAGACTAAGGTGGAGAACCAGTGAATCTGATTACTCTTTTTAGCTACTTAAGGCAAGTAATTCTGACTTGCTTTCGCTTCTAAATGCCATTCTTTCATTTTGACATTTATGAAATTCTATCTTGTTTATATGCCCTTTTAATCCTGAAAACATATCATGTTCATTTGGTAATCCTTATTTCTGTTCATATACCTTGTGGGTTCATACACCATACTACGTTTAGTTCTTTCTTTGAACCTTTACACCCAAGGGTGAATATACCAGAACTCACATTTTAGTACATATCCAAAACATACCTATGACATTTACTTCTTGATTTCCCATTGATAGAAATCCAGATTGATCAGATTGAACTTATCCAATTCCCAAAAGACTCTTTTATATACAAACATTATAGACACAATACAATGTCTTGTGAACCATATCTTGCTCAAACTTTTCTTCAGACCTTATCATTATCCTTTGATTATACTTACATTTTAACCTGAGATGCTATTGCATTAGATTTGAACTTGTACCTATGAATCACATACTTACTTGAAATTGAGAATATATGAACCTTCACTTGGGTACTATACAAACACACATCCAATGATTTACAAAGGATTTCTTTCATAAGAAAGATTTTAAAAGAAAGGAAGTTTCAAAGTTTGGATTCATTTAAATTCTGATTTATGGTTTCCACGGATTCCTAAGATTGGAGGCGTAAGAGGCCGAGTGACGCCGGCCCAACACTTTTTAATTATAATAAATGGACTAGGGATGGACTAGTCTAAAGGCTAATGTGTGCCTATTGGGACCCAATACAAGGACCAGAGGGACTGTGTGTCCGGTATGGGGACTTTACGTGGCTGATCACCCGTATTGTCCGGTGCGTTGTGAAAAATCTCCAAATTACTTATTGCTTTTCTTGAAATCATATATCTATATAAGGAAATTGGTTTACCCTTTGAAATTGCATATTTATGTCATTGTTCTGATAATCCCTTGATATGGATTCTGCTATACCCATGACATACAGATTGATATTGGAAATTGTTTCACAGTGGTTAACTATTTGGTTATATTATTACTTGCTGAGCATTCGGCTCATTCTTTTTCCCTATTCTAACCCACAGTTAAAAGAGAAGATGGTACGCACTTTTCAGTCAGCTAGGAAGTCTTCCTATAGGGTTATTTTTGGGATGCCAGCTCAGGCAGGTGATGAAGACTTGTAGAAGGTGTTTTGTATAAGGGAATGTAGAACTTTTAAGACACGGTTGTAATAACTTTTGAGACTTTTATTATGTAATAAAATGAAGTAGATAGTTGATGCTTGTTTCATACCATTACCTGTTAAAGATCCAGGGTAAAGATGGAGTCGCGTCTACATGTTTATATTATTATTCACAGGTTCATAAGTGTAGAGGTTGTAGTGACTCCCCAATCATGACCCCAGATTGGGAGGGCGTCACACTTTCGGTGACATGGGTCGGGTCTGCAGCATTCACTGGGACATATGGTTTGTCTCCTTCGTAGACCTCTGAGTAAAAAATTCCTTCTTCGTATACACTTTCCTCGCGATTCTGAGACATCTTTCCTCCTAGATGGTGATCTTATTCAGCCCCTCCTTCTAGCGCCAATTTGTTAAAGGAGGAATTTGTGATGACAAATTTGAGGTTACGTGCTGAAATTAAGATCTACGATTGTGGTTCACCAACTGAGTAATCGCCGGAGAACAGTGGTGATTGTGTTTTATAAGAAGCTGAGATCAAAGAAGTGGTGGTGGTCTCTCTGAGCTCTCAACATCCAACCCCTTTAATGTGCCTACGTACCCTATATGTATAGGGATCAAGCTTCACGTAGTTCTAATTGAACAAGGATACTAAATCCACTAGAGATAGGACTCCTTGGCCGGACTACAAGGGTCCTAAGTGTTAGGCTCAAGACATGTCTGAATACCACCACTAACAAGCCTACACTATATGACTATGTCACACTACATGACCTAGTGAATTCTATCACTGGGATATAGTATAGGTCTCTCTGTACTTGTCTTGTTCTTATGAACATTAGCTTGATCATGTATGCTCAGAATTATAATGAGCTTAGTAAGTTTCTTGCATCTAGAATGTACATAGGCCATTGAATAATTATCATGGTAGAAGTTCAGAATTGTTCATGCAGCAGGATGGAGATGAATAAGGCCCTGAAGAAATAAGTTGCAGAAATTTGTCTAAGGCATTATATAGCAAAGTCAGAATAAAGCTCTGTCGTGAAGTCACCAAAATCCATGTCGAGAAGTGCTAGATCGCATAGTCCAATTTGTACTATGTCGTGAAGTCTTCAAGACTCATATCGTGAAGTGTTGAAATCAGAAAAGTCAAAATGTACTAGATCGTGAAGTCCTCAAATAGCCTATTCCGCGAAGTCCTCAAATAGCCTATGTCGCATAGTCCTCAAATAGCTTATGTCGCATAGTCCTCAAATAGCCTATATCGCGAAGTCCTCAAAAAGGCTAGATCGCGAAGTCTTCAAATGGCTTATGTCGCAAAGTCCTCAAAGGCCATGTCGCGTAGTCTTCACAAGGGACATCGCGAAGTCAGGAATGAAGTGGAGTTCATGATATCAACACTTAGCCATTTACAACAAGACAAATGAAGGTACAAGATCAAAGTCAATGGAGACAAATACTGAAGCATCTGTATTGGTCAGGTGGTCCAAAATACAGATGGCAAATCTACAGCTAAACTTGGAGAGGAAGAAGGAAGACAAGCAGCTACAGATAAGGGAGAGGACCACAGAAAGCAAGTGGTTCTCCCTAACACAGCCAACCTTTTATAGAACGACAAAATGGAGTTGCAGGAAGGGTAGCTGTGTAATTAGGTGTGTGCACTAGTTTTGTATAGGACAATATATATATTGTGCACACCCTACTGTTAGCCAGAAGTGAGCATATCATAGAATTATATTGAAGCACTTCTTTCTCTGTAAGAAAAGCAAGAAAACACTGTTCTTGTTTAGAAGCCAGAATTTCTCTTATGAGATTTTGGAAGCTGTAGTATTTAATTTGCTTAATACAAAGTAGATTAAAGTGATTGTGTGTGTACTGTTTATTTCATTCCGCATTTTCTTACTACACAATCTGTTACAGCAATTTAGTTTCAAGAAAGCGAAAATCTATCAAACTATCCATTCACCCCCCCCCCCCTCTGTCTAGTTTCTAAGTGGTATTCATTACTAACAAGTGGTATCAGAGCAGGCTGTTAACATAGAAATAGGAAAAGATCAAGAATGAGTTCACAGAAACTAAGCAGTATCAAGATTCCTCCCTTTAACAAGGAGCACTACAGTCTTTGGAAGAAGAAGATGTTGTTTTTCATCAAAGCTTCAAATCCCATGTACTTAGATATTCTAAAGCATGGTCCCTTTATTCCAATGATTGAGATTGCTGAAACAACTGTTGGCACTGAGATAATACTAGCAAAACATGTTCCTAAAGATCCCTCCAAATACACTGATACTGAAAAAGAGAAAGTAGCACTAGATGTGACGCCCTCCAAACCCGGGGTACAGATTTGGGGAGTCACCCGACCAACGGAACACAATATAAACTTGAATATAACATATGCATAATATATAATGACATAAAATACCCCTTATCCAAGACCGCATCCAGATTATGGCATGAAACAAGCTTCTAAGTCATATTTATTACAAACCAGTTTTCAGAGTTATTACATCACAACTTAAGTTCATAGCTAGACATCTAGTCTAACATTACAAAACAAACAACTACCCTGCCAATGACAACCACTCGAGGGGCTCTCCTAGCTGCCGGTGAACTATCAGTCACGCTGCGCCGACTCATACTCTCGTTTAACTGGAATAGGGTTAGAAAACAACAAGCAAGAGTGAGCCAAAAGTGCTCAGCAAGCATCATATATATATTTCAATCACAGTTATAAAGATATTAATTCACAATATCAGAATCAACAATATTCAGCTAAACACATGCTTTGTATCAAATTCAAGTGAAGAAAGAGGATTAGAATTGGACTTCCACATTTTATTCAAATCAAAGGTTGTGCTGTTGATCAGTCACGCAACAACCCCGGACTTGCTTATAGCAAAGTCCTCTACTGGATCCTAGGCCAATTTGGGCCTTAAATTATTCCGACCATAAGTATGGCCCGACCATTACTGGTCCTATTTTAAAAAACATGCCAATTCTATCACAAGGTATAAGCAATAACATGCTCAATAGGATAATGCACAATGTCAAGATATAATAATTGCAAAAGAGCTTCAACTGCTCAGTATCAAATGAAGATTGAGAAATAATCATGGAATAATTTCAACGGTACAGTGTACTTGTTCAAAAAGATAATCAGTGGTTGTAATCAATAATCAATGACTGTAATCAATAGTCAATGATAGAAATCAAACAATCAATGGTTGTAAGCTATAATCAAATGATGATAATCAACAATCAATGGTTGTAGACAAAATCAGATGAATTTAGAAATAAGGGTTTCCGATACGGATCAAATCAAAGAGTTGAGAAAATTTACGTAAATGGAATCAGTTGCCCAAGTACGGGTAAGGATTGATAATCTGAATTGTTCTGGGGTAATAACATGTAAGTATTGAAGACAATAACAATTTATCACAATTAAAGGCACAGATACTTGCCTGATCTACGTCGCTGACGGTTCTACTTCGATCACTCAACTTTCCCCTTTCCCTTGCTCCGGGAACTCGATTCTATAATATAAACAACTCATCACAGTAAGTCTAACTATCCTTATTCTATCCTCGACACACAATCAATCAATAACACATTTTAAACTAGTAACCGGGTACGTATCGGACGTCTGGTATAATTTACGGTATTTAAAACTTAGACACTAGCCCTCGTACGGGCATTTATGGACTATTAACACATATTAATTGACTCATATAAACCATATGGCACTTATAAATATTTTTAAAACAATATTCGAGACTTATTTGAATTTAAATAAGTCATAAATAATTTTTAAATCAAAAATCGGATTTTTAATCCCAATATAAGTATTTAAAGTTAATTAAATCAATTAATAAAAATTAATTGACATTATTTAAATGCTCAAACTATTTTTTAAATAATAAATCAGGCTTGAAAATAATTAAAATGAATTTTAAATTAATTAAATCTAATTAATAATTAATTTTTAAGAATTAACTGATTAAAGAATTAATCAATTAATTAACTTAATTAATTCTTAATTAAAAATAATTAAAATAATTAAGTTTAATAAATTTTCGAATTTAAAATAATAAATATAATTTTTCAGAATTTTCTGAATTTAAAAATGTATTTTTAAAATAAAAATATGATTTTTATAAATATTTAAACTATTTTCGAATTAAATTTAAAAATAAAATTCAAAAATAGTTTTCTGAAAATATTTTAGGGTTTTGAAGATTGAAACTGGGTCAGGAAAATGGGTTGCCAAGAACAGAAACGGGTCGCCAAGAACAACTCGCCGGAAACTGGGTTTTCCAGAATCCGGCCGGTCATCCGGCCACCGGAATCCGTTCACGGCCAAAACTGCACCAAAACATACATTACTTTGAGGGTTTTTGCTCTAAACTTCACAACCAACACAACTAACATAAAAACATTGCCAAAACAAACCGGAATCGTCCCAGAAATCCGGTCAAACAAACCGGGTTCGGGTTTTCCGGCCAAAACACGATCTCCCTAAATCTTACATGAAATTCTAAGTTCTTGATGTTAAATCAAAGCTGTGAACACACACAATCAAACCCCTCTATCCAAAATCATGTCAGATCAATAACAAGAACGGACGATTAAAAAGAAAATTCGGGTCAAAACCCGAAAATCGAATTCTTAAAAATTGAACATAAACATGAAATTAAAGCATGAATTCCTACTAATTAGAACCCTAGGAACATGTTGGAAGCAATCAATTGAACGGAGAATCAATAGAATGAAAATCCCCAATTCGAATATAAACCCTAATTTAAATTCGAAATTTGAAAAATTCATATAAAATCGAAAAATTACCAGATCATGATATGGTTGGAAGATTCTGAAACTAGAGCTCAAGATATTTGATTTGAGTACTTGAACTTTGGATTTGGATTTCAATAACACCTTCGAATTTGATTTTGATTTTCAAGAACACGAAGAACACGGTTCGGGAATTTTATATTTTTCTGTATTTTTAATACGGATTATATTAAGTATAATGTATGATTCTCCTTTTTATACTTAGTGGAAAATAATACCCTAAACGACATTTTTGGATCGATATTGATCCACTGGTTCGCTTTAAACCCGTAATAATGTGAAATACACGTTTTACGAGGTGATAGCTATCCAAAAAGACTGATAGTTATCCAAATCAATACATATCATTTATATAACTAATGCTCAAGAATACTGGGGCTATAAAAGATGTATTTATTGATACGGACGATATATCAATTACCCTAGAAAAATTAGGGTTAGGGTTTAGAATAATTTTTTCTTCCTTTGAATAAAACAATTACTATTGATCATATCGGATAATAAGGGATATAATAATATGAAGAAATCCTCCGATAATGATTCGAACACAAATGACCAAGGAATAATAATGATGAACAAAATTTCAACGGGGCCCTTGAATTATCAAAATGGGGCTCAAAATTGAAGATATTTTCAAATGACAAAATATTTGAACGGGGCTTTCGACACACCAATTTACACATAAACACTTAACAATCCTTATCATTATAACTCAAAATACTTCATAATAAGTATTCTACACATATAATACAATTTATATTATTAATAAAGTTCACGGATCTTACACTAGATGGACGTCTCCAACTTATCATCTGTGAATCTATGGATTTCAACATGTATGGCACTGTTGCTCACTGTAGTAGTGCAAAGAATATGCGGGATCTTATAGAAGTGCTATGTGAAGGAACTCCAGAAGTTAGAAAGAACAAAAAGCATATTCTAGTCTCCCAGTATGAAGCTTTCATGGCAAAGCCAAAGGAGGGAATCACATAAGTGTTTGAGAGATTCAACAATCTGATAAATGAGCTCAAACTCTATGACAAACACTATGAAACAGAAGAGCTCAACTTGAAGTTCTTACTGACTCTACAAGACCACTTGGAGCCAAGAATCTCTTCTTTCAAGGAAAGGGATCTAACCAAGATTGGTTTTGATGTGTTGTATGGTGTTTTGAAGACTTATGAGCTAGAGTTGTTTCAGAAGAGAGCCATTCAAGCAAAGCAAGGATTAATGGCCAACACCTCTTGTGCCCTAATTGCTGACAATTTAGGTCAAAGAATGGAATCTCTGAAAGTCAATCAGGTCAAGATTGAAGAGCTGAAAGCTGAAGACACTGGTAATGAAGCACAAGTTGTCTATGATTTGCCTGAGGAAGATGAGTTTTACAGCATAGAAGAACTGGACAAGATGGAAAACAAGTCCTTTGCTTATATGGCTAGGAGATATCCTAACATAAGGTTTAAGAGGAAGCAGCCATTTAAGTCTAAGTTCAACAATGGAAATGCTAGTGGATCAAGTGGTTCAACCACTGTCAACAAGGGTAAAGGAATTGCTGGTGCTGTTAAAGGAGGATACAAGACTGGGAGTGTGGATAGGACCAAGATAAGGTGCTATAACTGCAATGAACTTGGGCACTTTGCCACAGAGTGCTAGAAGCCCAAACAGGTCAAAAAGGACAAAGCATACTTAGAGCTTGAAGCTAAGTATGAAGCTCTACTCAAGAAACAGCAGGGTAAAGCTTTTATTGCAGAGGGAAAATGCTGGGATGATTCTGATGAAGAAGAAGAACAGGAGTACTCAAACTATGCCTTGATGGCATTTTATGATGATGGTGATTCTTCAAATTAGGTACCCATTCTCACCTCTCTTGATATGACTCCCTTTCAATATAAGCAAACTGTTGAAGATATGAGTACTGAGATATTCAATATTCATACTAGCATGTTAGCTGCTAATGAAGAAATTGATAGGCTAACTGCTAAAAATCTTGAGCTTACAGAAAAGAATGAGAAACTTGAGTTAATGGTTGTGAGCCTTGATGGTTTGAAGAAAGAGATTGAGTACCTTAAGAACAAAGTGGTTTGTGCTGAACAAATAGAAAAAGCTCTTAGAGAACAAATTGCTGAAAATGAATTAAAGCTAAGAAGTTTTAAGAACTCCTCTGAGCTTATTCAAACCTATCACAAGGAACACACTGAAGACTGCAAGGTTGGAGTTGGTTTTGATTATGAGAATGATAAGGGAAGGAAGAAGGCCAAGGGCAAAGGAAAAGAATCTTTTACAAACAAAAATGCCCCAACCATTTTGTCAAGTGTTGAAAAGCCCATTTTCAAAAAGAGTATTGTTGAGTTTGATGAAGAACTACTGGTCATCAAACAACAACTACTTGAAGAAGATGAGGCTGCTAAAGACACTTCTTCCTCTCCCAAGTCTGTTGTTCAGAAAGAAACCAAAGACAACCTTGTCAAGAGTCCTAAAATCAAGAAAGAAGTTGTTAAGAAGAAGAAACAAAACAGAAATGGTAAGATAGGTGTCAACAAGAGTAACAATTATGCTTATGTGCCAAATGCTCCTAGGAAACAGTGTCAGAAATGCTTATCTGTGAATTATTTGACTCATAAGTGTAATAAACCTGTAAATGTTGAAGTTGATAACCTGAGTAACCATTCTGTAGGTATGAACTTTGTCCATGATTCCTTCTGTGGTAATTCTAACTGCATGACATGCTATGTGACTGTGATTGCTAATTGTTTATCTCTAAAGCATAAACTTGACTCTGCACAATCTTGTGAATCACACACACATATGCACACTCACAGGATAGGATCCCCAATCAAGGTTGAGAGGGTGAAAACTTCATGTGAGCCTAAGAGTGTAAACTCCAAAGCCACAAACAAAGTGAAGTCTCCTACTGTGAAGAAAGTTGTTTCTGCTAGAAGAATCATTAACACAACTGTTTCTAAATCAACTGGGCCCTCACAAGTGTGGGTACCAAAAACAACTTAGTCATTTTGTGAATGCAGGGCAACAGAAATAAAAGAGTCATATGGATCTTGGACATTGGATGCTCAAGTCACATGACTGGTGATATAGCCCTGCTATCACATTTTGAGGAGAAGGCTGGCCCATCAGTAACCTTTGGAAATGACAACATTGGTTATACAATGGGATATGGCAGTGTAAAATCTGGGAATGTCATTATTGAAGATGTAGCATTAGTTGAGGGACTGAAACACAACCTTCTGAGCATTGGACAATTCACCAACAGGGGTTTCAAGGTGGAATTTGATGAAGATCAGTGTCTAATCTCCAAAAGAGGTAGTGGTGAAGTTGTTTTGACTGGTGTGAAGAAAGGAAGCTTGTTTGTAGCTAACCTAAAGGCTGCAGACAAGGGTGAAATATGTTGTTTCTACACAAGAGCCACAAATGAAGATTTTTGGATATGGCACAAGAAACTGTCTCACTTGAATGTTCAGGCAATGAACTCTCTAGCTAAAAGAGAGCTCATCAGAGACATGCCTGCCTTGGAGTTTGTGCAAGATGGAGCATGTGAAGCTTGTCAAAAAGGAAAAATAAAAAGGTCAAGTCACAAGAACATGCTGCTCAACTCAAACTCAAAGCCTCTGCAGCTAATTCAAATAGATTTATTTGGCCCTGTGAATATAATGTCCCTTTCCAAAAAGAAATATGCTCTAGTCATAGTTGATGACTATTCAAGATACACTTGGGTGGAATTCCTGTTCTCCAAGGATGAAGCACCTCAAGTAATTATAGAGCATATCAAGAGAGTTAATAGAGAAACACAAAGCACTGGTTCCTCTGTAGTTGCTTTGAGAAGTGATAATGGGACTGAGTTCAGAAATTCAACATTGTATGAGTTCTGCAAAGATAAAGGAATTTCTCAACAATTTTCAGCTCCTAGAACACCTCAACAAAATGGAGTAGTTGAGAGAAATAATAGAACTCTCATTGAAGCTGCAAGGACAATGCTGTTAGATGCAAAGCTACCTACTAGCTTTTGGGCTGATGCTGTTAACACAGCATGCTATGTGCAGAATAGAACATTGATTAATAAGAAGTCTGGAAAAACTTCTTACACATTGATGACTGGAAAAAGAGCATCCCTCAAGCATCTTCATGTCTTTGGAAGCAAGTGTTTTGTGATGAAAGATACTTCTGAGCATATTGGAAAATTTAATGCTAAGGCATTTGAAGGTATCTTCATTGGTTACTCTATGGAAAGGACAACATACAGAGTGTTTGTACCTGAGCAACACAAAGTGATGGAAATCATGGATGTCACCTTTGATGACAAGAAATATCCTGGACTTGGATCAAGTGAAAAAGACAGTGTGCCATTAAGATTTGAGAATCAAGGATATCTTGAGGATTCTGAAGGTGAGGATGAACCACCTGTTCTAACTGTTCCACATGCTGAAACACCTGAAGTTGATGATCTTCTTCAAACACCTGTGCAAGGTAACACCAACACAGAGGGAGAAGAAGACAATTCAACTACAAATCAAAATGACCCTGAGGCAAGTCAAGAAGAAGAACAAGGTCATACAAGAAAATGGGACAGAGCCCAAACTAGGGATCAAATCATAGGTGATCCTAGTGATGGAGTCAGAAAAAGGAGGGCAACTATAAATACATCTCTGTATAGCTGCTTTCTGTCACAAGAAGAACCAAAAGCAATTGAAGAAGCTTTGAAGAATTCTGACTGGATTGTTGCCATGCAAGAAGAGTTAAATCAATTTGAGAAAAACAGGGTTTGGGAATTAGTACCACCTCCTGAAGGAAAGAATGTCATTGACACCGAATGGGTATTCAGGAACAAGATGGATAAGGAAGGTGTGGTGGTAAGAAACAAAGCAAGGTTGGTTGCCAAAGGATATTGTCAGCAAGAAGGCATTGACTATGATGAGACATTTGCACCTGTAGCTAGACTGGAGGCCATAAGGATTTTCTTGGCCTTTGTAGCTCACTCAGATTTCAAGGTGTATCAAATGGATGTGAAAAGTGATTTTCTCAATGGTGATCTAGCTGAAGAAGTTTATGTGTCCCAACCTCCTGGCTTTGAGAATGAAGACTTCCCAGACTTTGTGTATAGATTGCTCAAAGCACTCTATGGACTCAAACAAGCTCCTAGAGCTTGGTATGAGACTCTATCTCAATTTCTTCTTGAACATCAATTCACCAGAGGCACAATTGATAAAACCATATTCTTCAAGAAGCATGGAAATGATATCATTCTAGTTCAAATCTATGTGGATGATATCATCTTTGGCTCTTCAAATGAAAAGCTTTGTCAAAGGTTCTCTAAGTTGATGCAAAGCAAATATGAGATTAGTATGATGGGAGAGTTGACCTACTTCCTAGGTCTGCAAGTACATCAAAGAGAGGATGGCATCTTCATAAATCAATCAAAGTATGTCTAAGATCTTTTGAAGAAATATGGTTTGGAAGACTCATCCCCTGCAAAAACTCCCATGTCCACTGCTATCAAGCTTGATGAAGACAAGAAAGGCAAGAGAGTTGACATCAAGGTTTACAGAGGCATGGTTGGATCATTACTCTATCTCACGGCTAGCAGGCATGATATCATGTTTGCCACATGCCTATGTGCAAGGTTCCAATCTGATCCAAGGGAATCTCACATGGTGGCCATCAAAAGAATCTTCAGGTATCTGAAAGGGACTCCTAATCTTGGCTTATGGTATCCAAAGGGCACTGGGTTCAACCTGGTTGGTTATACAGATTCAGACTATGCATGATGCAGAATTGACAGAAAGAGCACTTCAGGAAGCTGGCAATTCTTAGGCCAAAGGTTAGTGTCATGGTTCAGTAAGAAACAACAATCCACAGCAACATCTACAGCTGAGGCTGAATATATTGCTGCTGGAAGTTGCTGTGCTCAATTGCTTATGGATTATGGATTATGGACTGGTGTTGGAACACATTCCCCTGATGTGTGACAATACTAGTGCAATATCCATAGTTGCCAATCCTGTTAATCATTCTACTACAAAGCACATTGAGATCAGATACCATTTCATTAGGGAACATGCTGCAAATGGTACCATAGAAGTCTCTTATGTTCCAACTGAGAAACAATTAGCTGACATATTTACTAAACCTCTAAATGTAATATCCGTAAATTTTATTATTTAAATAAATGATATATTTAATATAAAAATATTTGTTGTGGAGTATTGGAATATTATTAAATGATAATTATTGTGTGATTATGTGCTAATTGGTGAGTCGGAAACCCCTTTCAAATATTTCGTCATTTGGAATTTTCTTCAAATCTGAGCCCCGTTTTGATAATTCAAGGGCCCCGTTGGAATTTCGTACATTAATTATTATCTCTTCGTCTTTCGTATTCAAATCATTATCGGGAGAGATATTCGTATCATTTCATTCCTACCTATTTGATTCTGCAAGAATAATTCGTTTTGTTCAAAAAGGGAAAAATTGTTCCGAACCCTAATTGCTTAAGGGGACGGATATATCGTTTTATATTAATATTACATTTGTTATAGCCCCAGTATTCTTAAGCATTAGTTATATAATGATATATATATCAATTGGATGATCATCAACCTTTTCAACTGATTATTCCTCGTAAAACGTGTTTTTAACCTAATTAGGGTTTTTAAACGATCCAATGGATCTATATCGATCCAAAAATGTTGTTTGGGGTATTCTTTTTCCAAAAATATAAAAAGACGAATCGTACCTTGAAACTCATAGAAATCTGCAGTTAATTATCCAAAAATTAAAAATTCCTGAACCGTATTCTTCGTGTTCTTGAAGATCAATCCATTCGTTCAAGGTGTTATTGAAATCCAAATCTGAAGTTCTTGTACTCAAATCAAAGATCTTGATCTCTAGTTTCATAATCTTCCAACCTCTTCATCATCTGGTAATTTTTCGATTTATTATGAATTTTTCAATATTCGAATTAAAATTAGGGTTCTTGATTAATTTGGGGATTTTCATTCTGTTGATTCTCCACTCAATTAGTTGCTTCTAACATGTTCCTAGGGTTCTAATTAGAAAGAATCCATGATTTAATTTCGTGTTTAAGTTCAATTTATTCGGGTTTGATTTTCAGGTTTTGACCCGAATTCTTATTTTCAATAGTATGTTCTTGACATTGATTATGATATGGGGCTTTGATTGTGTGAGTTATAAGCGTTATTTTGACATATTAATCTTAGAGTTTCATGTATAAATAGAGGAGATCGGGTTTCCGACCAGAGTTTTGCCCGACGGTTTCTTTGACCGGATTCTGGGCGCGATTCCGGCATGGGACATAGATGTTTTTGTGTGGGTTGTGTTTGTCTTGCAAAGGTGAACAAAAGCCCTCTAAGTTTGTTTGTGTTTGGACGGGATTGTAGAATTCCGGTCAATCTTCCCGACCTGTTTACCCGAAATTTGACCCGGTTTCAATCTTCAAAACCCTAATTCATTTTCTGAAAACTGTTTTTGGATTTTATTTTTAAATTTAATTCGAAAATAGTTTAAAAACTTTAAAAATTCATATTTTTATTTTAAAAATATATTTTAATATCAGAAAAATTCTGGAAAATTATATTTATTATTTTAAATCCGAAAATTGATTAAACTTAATTATTTTAATTATTTTTAATTAATAATTAATTTATTAATTAATTGGTTATTTCTTTTAATCAATTAATTCTTAAAAATTCATTATTAATTACATTTAATTAATTAAAAATTTAGTTTAATTGTTTTCAAGCCTATTTATTTATTCAAAAATAGTTTGAGTATTTAAAGAGTGTCAATTAATTTTATTAATTGATTTATTTGCATTTAAAATGTTTATATTGGATTTAAAAATCCGAGTTTTAATTTAAAAATTAATCGTGACTTATTTAAAATTCAAATAAGTTTCGTATGATGTTTTAAAAATGTTTATAAGTGCTGTATGGTTCATATTAATTGTGTGTTGTGTTTTATAGTCTGTATATGCCGTACTAGGGCAAATATCTGAGTTTTAAATATCGTAAATCATACCGGACGTCCGATACGTAACCGGTTACTTGTTTAAATGTGATTATTGATTAAATAAGTGTCGAGAGTAGAACAAGAATAGTTAGAATTATTGTGATGAGTTGTTTAATTATAGAATCGAGTTCCCGGAGCAAGGGAAAGGGAAAGGTAGAGTGAGCAGAGTCGATCCGACAGCAGCTTAGACCAGGCAAGTATCTGTGCCTTTACTTGTGATAAAAATTATTATTGTCTTGATTACTTGAATACCGTTATCCCCAGAACAATTCAAATTATCAATCTTTTAACCGCATTTGGACAATTGATTCCATTTCCTTAGATATTCTTGATTCTTTGATTTGATCTGCATCGGAAACCCTTATTTCCAATTCACTTGATTATTTTTTACCACCATTTATTATTGATTATCATCCTTTGATTATTATTGACAACCATTGATCATTTGACTTCCATCATTGACTATTGATTACGGTCATCGATTATCGATTACCAATATTGATTTCCTTATTGAATGAGTACACTGTACCGTTGAAATTATTCCATGATTATTTCTCGATCTTCATTTGATACTGAGCAGTTGAAGCTCTTTTGCAATTATTATACATTGAGTTTATCTTATTGAGCATGTTGTTGTTTATACCCTATGATAGATTTGGCATGTTTTTAAAATGGACCGGTAATTGGTCGGGCCATATTTATGGTCAGAATAACTTAAGGCCCAGATTGGCCAAGGATCCAGTAGAGGACTATGCCGTGAGCTAGTCCGGGGTTGATGCGTGGCTGTCCAGCAGCACAACCTTTGATTTGAATAAAATGTATAAGCCAAATTCTAATTCTTTTCTTCAATTGTTATTGATACATAGCATGTGTTAGCTAAATATTGTTGATTCTGATATCATAAATTCATATCCTTACAACTGTGATAGAAATGATACATTGATGTTTGCTGAGCACTTTTAGCTCACTCTTGCTTGTTGTTTTCTAACTCTATTCCAGTGAAGAGAGAGTATGAGTCGGCACAGCGTGACTGATAGTTCACCGGCAGCTAGGAGAGCCCCTCGTGTGGTTGTCATTGGCAGGGTAGTTGTTGTTTTGCTTTTCTAGATTAGATGTCCAGATTTGAACTTAAGTTGTGATGTAATAACTATGATAAAACTGGTATTGTATTAATAGAAGATTGTAGTAGCTTGTGTTCATTGCCATAATCTGGATGCGGTCTTGGTTAAGGGGTATTTGTGTCTTTATATATTATGCATGTGTTAAATAGTGTTCCGTTGGTCGGGTGACTCCTCAAATCTGTACCCCGGGTTTGGAGGGTGTCACACTAAATGAAGCTGTATTCAACAGACTTGTGAGTGAAATTGGAATGCTCAATCCTTCATTTAGTAGTTCTAAGTAAGTATGATAGTTATTTGTTGCAGCAGTAAATTTTCACTGTTCTTAGGTGTTCTATTTAATTGGAGTGAAAATTAGATGAGATATGATTTATAAATATTTCAGTATTTTACTGCAAATTTTTAAAAATCATGTTTGTGTGGGAGTGATCGTGATCTCTTAAAACATCTCTACATAGGTGATTTTGAGAGTTCACGACTTAGTTCAAATAAAACAGACTTATATCGCAAACTGTCAAAATTGTGAGACTTCGTGACATAGTTCATTTTATGACTTCGCGACCTAGAATAACTATATCGACAAGTCTCCACATTTAACAGAATTTTGATTTAAATTAATTTTAATTCAAATTCTGGTATAAGTCTGACAACTCGATTGAAATTCCAAAAAGAGAGTTTTAGACAAGGTATTTATACTATATCGCAAAGTCACCTCATTTTTCCTACCTTTGAGACTTTGCGACATAGTTCATTTTAAGACTCTGCGATATCCTTTTCAAGACTTTGCGATACATGCTATTTTGAGACTTCGCGACATAAAAATAGCCTGTACATATTCATAACTCCATATCGCAGTGTCTCTATCATATAAATACTTTTTGGTCAACGGTTCATAACTTTTCATCGTGTCTATTTCTCTCAAACTCTCAATCTCTCTAATCTAAACTCAAACTCTCTTCTATCTTCTTCAATCTCAAATTCAAATGGCACCCAAATCTCAAACAGCTTCTTCTTCTAACCCTCTAACCATTCCCAAAGAAACCAATCTTCTCACCATTCCATCTGAAATCGAGGCTAACCCAAGGTACAAGTGCTTTGTACGCTTTCTGAACACCTCATATCTTCGTCAGGCGTTGACGATGAATCCTCCCATGTATGTTGCTATTCTTGAGGCATTTTGGAGAACTGCCAATTGCACTTTAATGGGAAGTGAGTATGGCACTTCATTCTATGAGGTAACCTGCAGTATTGGAGGAAAGGAGTTGGTTTTCGGGGAGAAAGAAGTCAATGAAACATTTGAATTTAAGACGGAAGGGCATGATGCTGAAGCCAGTGACCAGGAAATGGTGGATTTCTTGACACTGATAAAGTATGCTGATGAGATAGATATGGGAAAGCTAACCAAGAAGCATGTAAGGAGGGAGTGGTCATTCTTGTTTGATGCTATGCAGAAGGTGTTTCTATGCAGAAAGACTGGGTGGGATCAAATCAGCCACATTGCAGTGAGGCTTGCTCATTCCCTGGCCTACAACCGGGAAATCAATGTAGGAGCAATCATTGTAAGGGAGTTGGCTCAAAGGTTGGGTAAGTCTCCGCGCAACAGAGGTACTGAAATTTTCTACCCTCGTTTTATTCAATGCATTTTAAATCATTTAGATTCTCATTTGCATGAATTAGAAGGAGTAGACACATCAAAATTGGCTTATCCTAAGTCCATGTCCAAAGTTCTATTTGGTACATTGGACACTAGGAATCAGGTTGATGTAATTTTGAGTGTGACTGAGCATATGCAAAACACATTCAAAACTTACACACTTGATCAGCCTATATACCATGAACTTTCTTGGAAAGGAAAGGCTAAGACTGATTAAGCTACAAAGTCTAACCCAAGCCTTCCTAACCCATCCAATGACCCCCCTGCAAACAGTACAATAGTGATTAGGGAGCCAAGTGCACCAATCTCTCAAAAGATTGGTGTTACTAAAAAGAAGACAAAGAAGAGAGCCCTGGCAATTATTAATGAATCAATAGAGTTAGGTAGTGAGGTTCCTGAGTCACCTCTCACCAGACAAAGTAAGAAATCCAAATCTTTGCCTACCACTGAATCCTCCCAACATGATTCAGAAGTGGAAAAAGGGGTACACCTGCTACTATCAATGGCCTCTCAACAGGGCATTGGTATTGAAAAAGGTAGTCTCCCCACTACATCCTGTATAGAGTCAGCACAGGGTCAAGAACTCACTCTTGACCCCAGTGGAAATAAGGGTGATGAAACATTGAGTGGAGAGCACATCAATATTGAAACTCCTCCTATTTCTCAGGGGGAGTTGCCAAAATCTAATCTAGACCCCACTTCTCTCTTAGATTCTACATTACAAATTTCTTCTGAACAAGAGAGTCATTCTCATGACAATCTTGCTATTGATCAATCACAATTTACATCTGTGATTGAGCCAATCTCAAGTGACATGGTGCATGACACTGTGCTCACCACCCAGGAACCATATTGGGGCATGTCCTAATGACACCAACAAAAACATAGAGGATTCACCAGTTTTTACTGGAGACTCTGTGCCAAATTCTCCATTCCTTATGGACTTGGATTTGCCTTCATAGGCACATAGAGATGATGTTGTAACACATCCCATTTCAATGGAGACAACATCAGACTCTACAGTCATTCCAAGACTGGAGGAAACTCACTCACCTATTCCCCATGAAGTGCTTAGCACTAGCTCTCACTGGGCCACCATGTCAGAATGGCTGAAACCTGTGCAACATGACAGGGCTTCAGGATCATCCTCTGTGCCACCACAATTGACGGAAGAAGAACTTCAAAATCTTCATGTGGCACAGATTGATGAGATCTCTAGAATTGCTCAACATCTCCTCACTGCAAATCTCCCAAACTCTTACTATGAGGCTATTCTTCTCACTCATAAGGAGGATGTTGAAGCACAGCAAGATAAGATTGTGGATAAAGCCCAGCAAGATGGTAATGTGGATGCTTGGCTGGATGGCAAGAGAACTGTGAAGCTGAAGGAGGCTCTAGCTTTTCTCAGGGAGGACTATCTTACTACTTTGGGGTCAAATGCTAAAGGCCTCTCTCCTGCAGAAATCTATGATGCTGTAAATGAAGTCTACAAGAGCCAGCTAAAAGCTATGCATTTCCTTGGGAAAGGTCTTCAGTCAGAAATCTCCACAATTCAGGAAGAGACTGGTCGTTCAATAGCTCAGCTAAAGAACTGTTATCTCTCTGACTTTCCCAAGGTAGATGGTATTCTCAAGGAGGTTCAGAAAACAGCTTCTAATGTCTCAATGATGGACTGCACCCTAGCTTTGGTCTCAAATAATATGAAGAAGCTTTCTACCAAGATAGACAATCAGGTGCAGGCCAATATCACCTCCAACTCAATGCTCACAGTGTTGTGGAAGAATCAGTATGGGAACAAGCTTGTAGATGAAGTTCCTATTTCTGACATCTCCACATTTGACTTCTCCAAAATCAAAGACCAATCCCTCAACTCTTTCAAATCTCAACAACTATTCTCAAAGGTGGATAGCTTGGAAAGGGAGGTTGCTGATCTTAAGGCTGACAACAGAGTGTTATCTCAATCCTTTGAGTAGCTTAATGAAAAGTTGGATGACCAAATTAACGCCACATCTAATATTTTGCTAGTCCAATAGCAAATGATGACAACCCTGCTCAGAAGCATGAACCTTCCTGTTCCTGGAGAAGCTCAAGACATCTTGTCTGATCCCAAGCCTAAGGGGGAGAAAGGCAAGGAGGAGGTCATTGTGAAAAAGAGAGGGGGAGTACCTGCCAAGCAACAAAAGCTTAAGGGCAAAATCACTGAAGAAACTTTAAATCCAATCACTCTTCCCTCTGTGGATGTCATCAATGCACAAGGCCAAAGAAGCACAATCACTACCACATACTATCCCTCTACAATGCCAAAGGCTATCTCAGCTCCTCAAACAACATCAAGTGCCAAACCTGTCAAAGCTAACATTATCACTGAGGCCAAGCTACATGAAGTTGACAACTCTCACATCTATCATGATGAGGCCTTCCTGGAGTTTCTGAAAGCCATCTACATCAATGCTCAAGAGGATGCCAAGATTTACAAGGAAAGGCTCAAGGAAAGTATCAAGTACTTCACTGTGGCAGTCAGGAAAATCAAGGATGTTCATCTAAGAGAAATTATAATGGTATCCAAGGATAATTGCTTGTAGCATCTATCCTTTCAAACTCTAGAGAAACTGAGGTTTACTGAGCTGACCACAATTCTGGAGTTGATTGAGAAGCATGGGGAGAATAACAAGAGGCTACATGAAGATTTGAGGATAGACCCATTTCAAAGATTACCTGAAGTTATCTCTAACCCAAGGACAATAATCTTTCAAAGTCTAAGCCAGGCTGAATGTATTGATCAACTGTTGATTCCTTCAGATTTGAAAATGAAGAATAATGTCAAAATAAATCAAGTGCTCCAAATGCTAAGAGCCAAGAGAGGGGTTAGAACAACAGAGGAGCTAGAGATAATTCAAATTCTCCAATCTTTCTTGATTCATGGAACTATTCCTGAGTAACTCAAAGAAAGAAGAAAGATGATGAGGGGATGATGAGGAGAAAACCTATAGAAGGAGAAGTCAACCAAGGAGCAATAAGGATGGAGCAAGTGACAGCAGCAAGGGCAAATCTTCCAACAAATCTAAAGATGCTGGTGAAGACAAAGACTCCAAGGGAAACAAAGAAACTGTCAGGAAGAGGAGTGGAAATCAGCAAGTCAAGGACATTGCTAGCAGTACCTTAACCACAACACAAGACTCTAAGTCTAGGGTGGGTACTGTTGGTAGTGATCCTCCAAAATCAATACCTAAGACTTCTGAACCTGATTTGCCACAGAAAAAGATTGAAGCCACTACAACAAAATCTAAAAGACACTTTCACAAAGTCACAGCTAGTGGAGTGTTACAGTGGATGAAGGGGAAAGGGTTGAAGCTACTTCCAAATGATGTGGCACTGAAGACTAAATCTCCCTGCTCCAGAAAGCTACCTCAAGTGAAGCATTTGAAGATCAAGAGTGTAGCCAAAAGGACAAGGATAACAAAGAAGACTGGAGTAATCACAAATGTAGTAGGGATCAATGTTCTTCCCTTTGATGAAGATTATGATGAAGATGCCCAAGCATTTATGAGAGCTCAAAGGATCTTTGAAGTCAAAGTGAAGAACAATCATCTTGAAATCAAATACACTGATGGAAGGGAGAAAGAAATGAAGCAAGGCAGCTGGCAATATTTTCCTACATATGAACTTGAAAGAATAAATGCTCTTTTGAACTTTGAAAAAAAAGAAGAAAGGATGCGGAAATTAGAGATAGCCAGATTCATGAAGATGCACTCTGATTATGAAGAAAGTCTAAGGAAGCTAAATGAAGAAAAAAGGTGTCTGAAAGAAAAGGAGATGGCTGAAATGGAGGAAAGAGCAAAGGAGCTGAGGGAGAAAGGGCTGTGCAGGGTAAAACAAAATCCTTATATTGTGGAGTACAAAAATCATTATGGAGGAAAAAGCAAGATAAGGATGGAGTTTATTGATTCATATGTGGAAAGTGCCCTTAGAACAGCAGCTGAAGACTTAGAAGGCTCTTCTCTCATAGAGGAGTTGATTGCAAGAGATGAAATTCTACTGGCCATTTCTGGAATAAAGAAGAATGAAGAAATAAGGAAGAAGAAGGTTTATGATGATTTCTTAGAGAAACAATTGGAAACTGAAGCTATGTAGCTCAAGGAGAAATTCTGTAAGCCTAAATTTCCAAGTTGTTATCAAATTCTGTTCATCCTTTTATCTTCTTTATATTTGTTTTTTTATGTTAGTTAGGCTTGTTATCAGACATGAAATTGTGCCTAAGGGTCTTACTCACAATTTGGGGGAGATTGTTAGGCTCAAGACATGTCTGAATACCACTACTAACAAGCCTACACTATGTGACTATGTCACACTACATGACCTAGTGTTAATCCCAAATGACCTAACAGAATTGTAGAAGGGGGGGTTGAATACAATTCTTGATATTTCTTAAACTTAAAACAACTTACAAATAAAACTGAACTTAAAGTAAAAATCACAAGCACATAAATAATTTCAGTTGGATTGTTTGATGATCCAACTGAAGTGATTTTTATTGCGGAAATAATCTGTGATACAAAATGTACACAGCTGCTCAGTTACAAGAATGTAGAGAAGTATGCTCTCAAAGATAGCTAATACAAACTATTTGTTTTTCTTCTCTTACTCTTATTTTAACTGCTACACTTGGTTATATATTCCCCAAGTTTACAAAGCTATTTTTGGCTACACTAAATTACACTAAAGGTAACCGCCAATAGTTTGCTTTTCATCCCTTTGTCCAGTGGTCCTTGGAGATCCTTGCTTTTGTCTTCATGCTTATTATGATCACTCCCAAGAGCCCAATTGGAAACTGGGATGTTTCCTTATTCCCCATGTCCATTTTAATGGTTTCCAATGCAAAGTACACTTCCACATCTCCTTTTTGATCTGTCAGAAAACTGTCACTATCACTTTGTCAACTATTCAGAAAAGCAATAATGATTCGTTGATAGCATGGAGATGTGTTTCGTTGATAGCTTTATTCTTCATTCCGTTGATGGTGTTTCCCTCGTTTCGTTGATGAGTAAACTCCATACCGTTGACAGAGTAATCTTCATACCGTTGACATGTCTTCACTTAGGCAAAATTACAAGGCATAATATATTTACAATTAACCAACCTATTTTGCCTATCTAGTACTTAGTCAACATGACTTAGAAAACCTATCTAATACATATAACAAAATGCCTATCATATTGTGAAGTATTGTACAATGCAATTGCTACATCACTCATTTCGTTGATGAGCTTCCTGTCAACGGAATGCTGCAAAGCATGCCATTTCGTTGACAGTTACAAAATGACTTAATACAAAATCTACTAAGTGTTTTTATAATTATCATCAAGAACAACATATTCCTAACACCTAGTGAATTCTATCACTGGATATAGTATAGGTCTCTCTGTACTTGTCTTGTTCTCATGAACATTAGCTTGATCATGTATGCTCAGAATTATAATGAGCTTAGTAAGTTTCTTGCATCTAGAATGTACATAGGCCATTGAATAATTATCCTGGTAGAAGTTCAGAATTGTTCATGCAGCAGGATGGAGATGAATAAGGCCTTAAAGAAATGAGTTGCAGAAATTTGTCTAAGGCATTATATAGCAAAGTCAGAATAAAGCTCTGTCATGAAGTCACCAAAATCCATGTCGAGAAGTGCTAGATCGCATAGTCCAATTTGTACTATGTCGTGAAGTCTTCAAGACTCATATCGTGAAGTGTTGAAATCAGCAAAGTCAAAATGTACTAGATCGTGAAGTCCTCAAATAGCCTATTCCGCGAAGTCCTCAAATAGCCTATGTCGCATAGTCCTCAAATAGCCTATGTCGCGTAGTCCTCAAATAGCCTATGTCGCATAGTCCTCAAATAGCCTATATCGCGAAGTCCTCAAAAAGGCTAGATCGCGAAGTCTTCAAATGGCTTATGTCGCAAAGTCCTCAAAGGCCATGTCGCGTAGTCTTCACAAGGGACATCGCAAAGTCAGGAATGAAGTGGAGTTCATGATATCAACACTTAGCCATTTACAACAAGACAAATGAAGGTACAAGATCAAAGTCAATGGAGACAAATACCGAAGCATCTGTATTGGTCAGGTGGTCCAAAATACAGATGGCAAATCTACAGCTAAACTTGGAGAGGAAGAAGGAAGACAAGCAGCTACAGATAAGGGAGAGGACCACAGAAAGCAAGTGGTTCTCCCTGACACAGCCAACCTTTTATAGAATGACAAAATGGAGTTGCAGGAAGGGTAGCTATGTAATTAGGTGTGTGCACTAGTTTTGTATAGGACAATATATATATATTGTGCACACCCTACTATTATCCAGAAGTGAGCATATCATAGAATTATATTGAAGCATTTCTTTCTCTGTAAGAAAAACAAGAAAACACTGTTCTTGTTTAGAAGCCAGAATTTCTCTTGTGAGATTTTGGAAGCTGTAGTATTTAATTTGCTTAATACAAAGTAGATTAAAGTGATTGTGTGTGTACTGTTTATTTCACTCCACATTTTCTTACTACACAATCTGTTACAACAATTTAGTTTCAAGAAAGCGAAAATCTATCAAACTATCCATTCACCCCCCCCCCCCTCTGTCTAGTTTCTAAGTGGTATTCATTACTAACACTAAGTCTACTAGAGATAGGTCTCCTTGGAGATAAGCATCGAGCATAGTCCATGTCGGACTAGAACTCTCAACTCATTACAGAATGTAAATCCAAGCCCACTAAGGAGATCCCATACGATGAAGCCTAGCCCAATGACCCCAAGGCTCAACTATGACCGTGCCTTCACGGATACAACATTATCCCCAAATACCGGAGCTAACATCAACCGTTACCAACTACCACATTAGTCTTTTAGTTGTAGGGATAAGCCATGGCTTACTTCAAATGCACAGGCTGATCCTTACCCCCAATGAGGATAACTCACTAGACTACATGGCAAGTTCTCCAAAGTTATCGTCGCACCGGGTACATCTTACTCCCCCAACAAGGGCAACTTGTCAGAATACAGGAATAGACCCTTTGAGTGCATAGACACGCTTGATCATACCTAAATTCCCCAATAAGGATAACTCATTGAAATATAAAATTAGGCCTTCATTTCATAGTCTTCTACAAATCTTCAAGGCATGTTACTCACTAAATATTTTGTTCCTTCTTCGTGTCACCTTCAAGTTGGCGCTCCAACCCAGCCCTCCAGACCATGTTGGCGCGCCAAAGTAGCCCTCACTCAAGGTTGGCGCTCCAACCCTGTTCTTGGGTCTGGTTGGCGCTTCCTCTTTGGTCCTGGTCAAGGTTGGCACGCCAACCTTGGCTCCTAGCCTTTTCTGGAGCTTCAAGTTCACTTCCTGTTGCAAAGTTATTTTATCATATCCTAGAATTATGCCACCCCGTATGTTTATCACCTTCAGATATCCAATCATTTCCTTATATAAATTTTGGATATAACACACACTACTCAGGAGCAGATATTAGCATCCAGGCATTAAATAATCCAACCGGATGCGAAATCAAACATGCTTTTCGGTACCTGGTAGGCTTCTAGCTAGCGATGCAGACATTTATCTTTCGGTGAATAACAACTTGAGAAGTTGCAGTCCATAGTTACTAGTAGTAATTAACAGAGTGTATGTTTAATCAGTGATAAAGCTGTATATACCAAGAAAAATGTATTCACAGGAGTGAAGATTATAATAGTATGACTTCCAACATGTAGAATCTGTTATAATTGAGATATGAAAGAAATAAAACTGATTCATTGAATTGAAAGATGAAAGTTGTTACAATATGTACAAGCTCGGTGTTTATATACTACACTCTTGAACTCTACTAAGGCAGGAAAAACTGTTATATCTCTAACTACTTTGCTGACTAGACTAATGTTGAGCTGTAAAATAATTTACAATTATTTAATCAAGTAATCCCAACACCCCTCTCAAGTTGGAGGGTAACGTAGTACACCCAAATTGAAAAGAATGGCTCCCATTCCGTTGACACTAGAACCATGGCATTCGTTGATGGTTGATCCGTTGATGGATTTGAGTCCTTTGTAGTTCCAGCAATTTTCTTGACCCTTGCTTCTATGTTGGACCAATGATCTTTGATTTGTTCTGCAAGTCTCATCCTCATAGAAGCTTCCTGTATTAGGTCAATACCATCCTTTGGCTTCTTTCCAAGCTCCCCCATTGCTAGCGGCTCATTTGGTAAGGAAATGGCTGGGACCAAAACCTTTGTGATTTGTATCTCTGGCTACTTAGTTTTCTCCCCCTTTTTGTTATCATCAAGTGAGATGATAGGGATTCCTTGAGCTGCCAGAAGCTGGGTGAGTAGGCTAGTTTGCTTCTCCTGTTCCTTCTGTATGTGAGAAAGTGTAGCCTCAACTTTGTCCACCCTAGAGGAGAGAGTTTTCAAAGATGAGGACACTTCAGGTTCCTTGGTGAAAAACCTTGACATCTTGGAGACAGTGTGAAGAGGAAGCTTTTCATCTAGCCTCCTGTCAGTAGCATCCCTAAGGTTGCTAATTGAATCCTTGATTTCTGTAGCCTCAATCCTTGTCTGCAACATTTGTTGCCTTTGAATTTCCAGAGAATCCATTATGGCTTTGTAGAATTTCTTCTCCCTTGCTTCTACAGACTCATGAGCTAGATATGCCTCATTGTACTGCCTTGTGATAGCAGCATCCAAGTTGCATCTACCATGCATATCCTAAGAGAGCCAGTTTGGTGTAGGAGGCACCACAGAAGTCCCAGTCTGTGTAGTAGTGGCCACCTGTAGATTGTCACCAAAGTTGTCCTCATCATCAGAAAAATCGAAGTCTCCACTTGCTGCAGCTGCTGGAGATAGATTGGTCAGAGCATCCTTTGCTCTTTGCATTGATGCAGTAGTATGAATTAAATTGAGTGACCTTTCTGCCTCCACATTGCCCTGTTGAGCCATAATTTGATAGGCTGACACAGGATGAGTAAAGGTCTCAGGATCCAGGGAAATACTATCCAGAGTTTGTTGATAATGCTCTTGGAAGGTAAGTTCCCTTTCTCCCTCACTGACCCCCATTAACTCACTAGCAATGGCTGCTTCCTCCCTTATCACTCCTGTAGTCCCTTTTCTCTCTCCACTCTTTTCTTGCATCATGGGCTCCCCATGGCTCACACCTCTCACACCCTCACCTTCACCTACTAAGGTGGTACTCTCAATCTCTCCTTTTGCCTGGCTGGAAGAAATAGCCAGCCTCTCACTCTCAGACTCTCCTTTTTCCTGGCTGCAAGCCAGCCTCTCAATTTCACTCCCTCTCAAACCTAAAAGTGTCTCAACTACCACCAGGTCATCTACACTAGTTGTGGAAACAACTTGATTTTCAATAAGGGGTGTAGATTGACCTATCAACGGAATGGTAGTTTGAACTGTCAACGGTATGGATACCGTTGATGGAGAAACACTTGTCAACGAAAGAAGCTGTTTCGTTGATGAAGTCAATAAAGTACTTTGAGAAAGTGAAATTACAGTAGAATCTGTGGTGATTGATTTTAGAGATTGGTCCACAGATCCTCTTGCAACTTCAGAAAAAATTGGTTGATGGCCCAACAAATCACTTAACAAGTGATGGCCACCAGCTTCAGAGTGGGGCTTCTCCAAGATTAGAGTTGGAGAATCAGGAATAGATGAATGGATCATGTCCACATCTAGAGATAGAGTTGGTGAATTTGATGGAGATAGTTCAAGGTTGATGTTTAGAGAATGGGACTGTAACCCCAGAGTAATGATAGGGGTTACATCAAACTGAATTTGTGAAACTGGAAGTGTAGCTTCCAGAGTGTGTGCACCCTGTGAACCCTTGGATTTTTGTTTCACCCTCCTTTGGTATTGGGAAAAAGTAGACTGTGGGCTTGAAGTGTCCCTTACCCTCTTAGAGTGTGCTCTTGGAGGAGAGCTGGTTTCAATAATTACATCCTTTTGGGAGGATGCAATTAGACTTGTGCTTAAATCCATATTACTCATTGTGCCTTGTTGGGAAGACACAATGGGGCTTGGCTGGATCTCACTCATCTTTCCTTCCTTATCCTTAGGGTTTCTTTTATGTTCACCCCTTCCCTCACCTCTCACAGCACCTACAACACTCCCCTTAGGTTGTGTAGTGGATTTTACAACAGGTGCCTTTTGGGAAGCACCTGAGGTTGGCTTGGAGGATTTCTTTGATTTTGGTTTTGTTGCAGGGGCAGGAGCCTGTTGGGTCACAGCTACAGACTCCACAGCAACAGGACTGGGTGATACAGTTGAAGTAACAACTATACTAGAAGGGATAGCAGTAGTTACCTCAATTATTGGCAGATACACCACTGGAACATCACCATTGTGGTTCAGCCTCAGTATGTCTGTCAATACTCTCTTTTCTTGCACAAAACACTCAAACTTGGAAACAGGGTTAGAGATTACTAATGGTGTTGGACTAACATGATTAGCCAACATCATCAGAAACCTAGCATAGTAGATATTCTTTTTCCTATTAGCCTTGTCACCCAACTTAGCACCAATTTCATACATAAGTTGGGTGCTAAAGTTGTAATATCTATCAGTTAGGAGCATGGTAAAAAGAATCAATATGGAATTAGTTAATGCATCAAAATTACTAATCTTTCCAGAAAAGACCTTGATAAATGCATCAGCTAAATAACTATATTCCCTAACCAAACCTTTCCTAATTATCCTACCCAGATTATCAGTAGGCAAAGAGTAGTTTATTGAATTTAGCATGTTAACCATTTCAGTGATTGTAGGCAAAGCATCACAGTTATTTTCAGGAATATGTAGACATGCTTGCAATACATCAGAATTAACTATGTACTCATTACCTTGGAGAGTGAATTGCAGTGTGCAGTTTCTTCCACTATACTCACACGAGGTCCAGATCTCCTCGATTTTCTCATTATAGAGAGGAGTTGAGTGAAACATCGCATAGCTCAACTTGCAGTTCTTCATGAAGTCCATCATCTTAAAAAAGATACTGTTCGGGTTTTCCTTGACAACAAAAGGGATGGAGTTGTTCTTCTCATAGATGAACCCTCCAGCAGACATAAGCTTGACTATGGGTGCCATTGTTGTGTGAAGAAAAGCTTCGAACTGAATTGCTTGTTAGAGAGAAGAAGAGAGAAAAGCCTTTGGAATTTTTGAGAACAGGTAAAAAGAATTTAAAGAAATTAGAATTTCTTAAATACTCCCCCAAAAATTCTCAGAAAAAGAGTCCAATAATAAATGTAAATTACTGGATTGGCTTAAAAAATATAACCGTTACTTTTAAAGAATTACAATGATTTATACTTACAGGGGTGTATGCATAGATCGTGGTAAAAGACGTGTCAAACTTTCAACGGTTCAGATTAAAAGCGCTGTATCAACGAATCAGATTTGGGCGTTTAAGGTCCCGTCTATTTCGTTGATAAAGCTGCGTTTCGTTGATATAAAAGAGCTATCAACGAAACACCCAGAAAAATGCTAAGATTGTCAACGAAATGATGCGTTTCGTTGACATAGTAATTTTGACTTAGACAAAATTTCACTTTTTCCTGAGAAAATTAATTCACAGAAAAACATAGCAAATTTCTGGCTACATAGTAACTTGCAAATATCTCAAAAATAATTAAGAGAGATTTAGCATACCTAGCTCACTTACTAATCTTGAGAATGATGATTCATCAAGTGGCTTGGTAAAGATGTCTGCAAGTTGTTGTTCACTTGGAACAAAATGTAACTCCACAGTACCATTCATAACATGTTCTCTAATGAAATGGTACTTGATGTCAATGTGCTTGGTCCTTGAATGTTGCACTAGATTCTCAGTAATGGCAATGGCACTAGTGTTGTCACAGAAAATAGGAATTTTCTCAACTCTTATTCCATAATCAAGTAGTTGGTTTTTCATCCATAAAATCTGTGCACAACAACTTCCAGCTACAATATACCCAGCCTCAGCTGTGGAGGTAGAAACTGAGTTTTGTTTCTTGCTGAACCATGAGACAAGCTTGTTTCCTAAGAATTGACAGGTGCCTGTTGTGCTTTTCCTGTCAATTTTACATCCTGCAAAATCTGCATCTGAATAACCAATTAGTTCAAAGCCAGATTCTCTAGGATACCAAATGCCAAGGTTTGGTGTTCCTTTGAGATATCTGAAAATTCTTTTAATAGCAACTAAATGGGATTCCCTAGGATCAGCTTGAAATCTAGCACATAGACATGTAGCAAACATAATATCAGGTCTACTAGCTGTTAAATATAAAAGTGAGCCTACCATGCCTCTGTAACCTGAAATGTCCACAGATTTTTCCTTAGTATTCAATTCAAGTTTGGTGGCAGTAGGCATGGGAGTTTTGGCAGGAGAGCATTCCATTAAGTTAAACTTCTTTAATAAATCATGAATATATTTTGTTTGACTAATGAAAATGCCTTCATTAACTTGCTTCACTTGAAGACCAAGAAAGTAAGTTAATTCTCCCATCATGCTCATTTCATATTTACTTTGCATAAGCTTAGCAAACTTTTGACAAAGTTTCACATCTGTAGACCCAAAGATTATGTCATCTACATAAATTTGAACAAGTATAGTAGAGCCATTCACAACCCTGTGAAAAAAGAGTTTTATCTACAGTACCTCTAGTGAAGTGATTCTCAAGGAGGAACTGTGAAAGTGTGTCATACCAGGCTCTAGGTGCTTGTTTCAAACCATAGAGTGCTTTGAGGAGGAAGTATACATATTCTGGAAAATCATCATCTTCAAAACCAGGAGGTTGACTTACATACACCTCCTCTTCCAATTCCCCATTCAGAAAAGCACTCTTCACATCCATTTGATAGACTTTGAAATTGGCATGGGCTGCATAGGCTAGGAAAATCCTTATTGCTTCTAGTCTAGCAACAGGAGCAAAGGTTTCATCAAAATCAATTCCTTCTTCTTGTGAATAGCCTTTTGCAACCAATCTAGCTTTGTTCCTTGTGACTATGCCATTTTCATCCATCTTGTTTCTGAACACCCATTTTGTGCCTATGACACTCATGTCCTTAGGCTTGGGCACCAGCTTCCATACATTGTTCCTCTCAAATTGGTTTAGCTCCTCTTGCATAGCTAAAACCCAATCTGGATCTAGAAGTGCATCCTCAACTTTCTTTGGCTCATCTTGAGACAGAAAGCTGCTATATAGACATTCTTCTTGAGTTGCTCTTCTAGTTTGGACTTTTGAAGTAACATCACCTATAATAAGTTCAAAGGGATGATCTTTAGTCCATTTCCTTGAGGGAGGTAGATTTGCTCTTGAAGAGGTAGCTTCATGATCATGATTGCCTTGATTGGATATTTGTCCTTGAGAAACTCCCCCTGAGTTTGTTGTCCCTAAATGATCACTTCTAGAAGCATTTCTATGACTGTCAACGGTATGACCATTTTGGCTGTCAACGAAACACTCATTTTGACTGTCAACGAATCCACCATCATGACTGTCAACGAAATGACCATTTGGTCTGCTAGCAGCTATTCTTTTCAACCTTAATGCAGCAATTTCATCTTCACTGCTGCTTTCATCTGTGCTAGATACAACAATTTTAGGCTGTTTCTCAGTAGCCTTAACATGATTCACTTGATCTCCTTCCTAATTCTCAAAAGAAAGACTTTCATGGAAACCTTCATCACAGAGACCTTGAATTTTGAGATCATCAAAAACAACATGTACAGATTCCATAACAATGTTGGTTCTGAGATTATAGACTCTGTAAGCTTTCCCTGTTGCATATCCCACAAATATTGTTTCATCTGCCTTTGCTTCAAATTTCCCCAAATGCTCAGCTTGATTTCTCAGAACAAAGCACTTGCATCCAAAGATATGAAGAAAATCCAATAGTGGCTTCTTTCTTTTGAGTAGCTAATAAGGGGTCATTCCTTTGGCCTGATTAATCAAAGAGATATTTTGAGTGAAGCAAGCTGTATTAACTGCCTCAGCCCAAAAATAAGTTGGTAACTTTGATTCATCTAGCATTGTCCTTGCAGCTTCAATAAGTGTTCTGTTTTTCCTTTCAACTACACCATTTTGCTGTGGTGTTCTTGTTGCTGAAAACTCATGCAAAATACCATTTTCTTCACAGAACACCTTCATGCTTGAATTCTTGAATTTTGTCCCATTGTCACTCCTAATCCTTCTTACTTTCAAGTCAGGATGATTGTTTACCATCTTGATGTGATTGATAATGATTTCACTTGCCTCATCTTTGGAGTGCAAAAAGAAAGTCCATGTAAATCTAGAAAAATCATCAACAATCACAAGACAATATTTCTTCTTTGAAATAGACATGACATTTACAGGGCCAAACAAATCCATATGAAGCAACTCAAGCTGATGGACAATTGATGACTCTGTCTTGCTTTTGAATGATGCCTTTTTTTGTTTCCCTTTTTGACAGGCATCACACAAACCATCCTTGGAAAGCTCCACCTGTGGAATTCCTCTTGCAAGATCCTTCCTCACCAAATCATTCATAACTTTAAAATTCAGATGAGATAATTTCTTGTGCCATAGCCAACTTTCATCCTTGCTTGCCTTGCTGAAAAGACAAGTGATGGTGTCTGAACTTGTGCTACTAAAGTCAGCAATGTACACATTCCCTCTTCTGAATCCAGTCATTACCACATTGTTGTTTCCTCCTTTAGAAACAACACAGGCTTCTTTAGAAAAAGTAACTAAAAATCCTTTGTCACAGAGTTGGCTGATACTAAGCAAATTGTGCTTAAGACCATCCACCAATGCAACCTCATCTATGATGACATTCTCTTTTGAAATCAAGCCATATCCCTTAGTGTAGCCTTTGCTGTCATCTCCAAAAGAAATACAAGGGCCAGCTCTTTCCTGAAACTCTGTGAGCAGGGTAGAATCACCAGTCATGTGTCTTGAACAACCACTATCCAAGTACCAAAGATTCATTTTGTCTCCCTGCACACAATAAAACCAAATCAAGTTGATTTTGGTACCCAAGTTTCCTTGGGTCCTGTTTTGTTAGCCTTTGCTTTTCCTTTAATATCATTTTTCACCTTGGGCTCAGATTGATTTAAATCAATCTTTACCCTTGGTGTTGATTTCTGAGAGTTGCTCACATTTTCATTCATAGCATGCATAGTTGGTGGAACAAACATGTTATTCATATTCCATGGCATTTGTGGCACATTAAGCATATTCATGTATGGATTAGGCACAAACGACATGCTAGCATATGGATTCTGAAATTGTGCATATGGAGCAAACATGTTAGGCATAACAGGCATTGTAGGCATAGAACTATTCATTGCAGGCTTGGGAATTTTCACTTTAACAGTCTTCTTAACAGATTTGCAGTTAGTAGATAAATGACTAACACTTCCACAATTGACACATGTCTTTCTAGGAGCATATTTATCAGGTGTGTAATTGTTGTGTTTGTTAATCCCTACTTTGCCATTCTTGTTATTCTTTTTATTTCCCTTAGCCTCAACTTGAACATTCTCTAACTTATCTTTCAATTGCTTGTTGGACAAGTGACCTACATTAGCTCTCTCAACAGGCTTCTCAACTTTCTTTGATTTACTAGACTCACCTTGAACAAAGTTCTTGGTGAAAGGACCATACTTATTATTAAGTCTAGTGAGTTCATCTTTTCTTTTCTCTGTCAACGAAACAGCCTGATCGGTTGATGGTTCATCTGTCAACGAAACATTGCATTCCATTGACATATCAACCTTCAACAAATGATCATTGTTGTTTGTTGACTCTGTTTCTGATTCTAAGGTTTCACCAACATACCCTAGCTTCTCTTTGTTCTTTTTCCATGATTGCTCACAGAAAGATTCCATACCTTGAACATTAATGATGTTGGTGGCAACATTCCTGGCATCTTTCCATTTTGCAATCACACTTTGTTCTATCTCAAGTTGTGTTTTAAGAATTTCTTCCCTTTGTAACACGTTCTCAAGTTCCTTCTTAGCATCCCTACTAACACATCTCATTTTTTCAAATTCAATGAGCTGTGCTTCTAACATTGCATTCCTATCACTTAAGAGCAAATTAGTCTCTTTTATTCTTGAATTCTCTTTGGTAAGTGATTTAAGAGTAACACGCAAATTATATAGTACAGTAGACATTTCATTTACTGCACTATCGCATTCCTCTTTAGAAAGCTCAGAAAGATTAGTAATTGTTACCTGGTTGCTTGAGGAGCTTGCTTCCTGCTCATGATTGTTAGCCATAAGAGCCAAGTTGACATACTCAACATCATCATCAGAATCTTCACCATTACCAGCCCAATCATACTCCTGAGACATGAAAGCCTTTTCTTTTTGCTTGAGAAGTTCAAAGTATTTCTTTTTATAATCAACAGGCTCAAACTTCCTGTTGCCCTTCTCAATCTTGGGCTTTTTGCAGTCTCCAGCAAAGTGACCAAGCATTCCACAATTGAAACATTTAGATTTAGACTTTTCAATCCAGTTACTTTTGTTAGGTTGAAAGTCTCTCCTTGGTGGCCTTGCTTCGGAGTTTCTCTTGAACTTGAACTTTAAGAATTTTCTTGACAGAAAAGCAATGTGTTCATCAATCTCATCTAAGTCATCCAAGTTGGCTGGTTCTGATTCTTCTTCTTCTGTCATCTTGCCTTTACCCTTGCTAACATCACTCCTACAACTAGCTCGACTAGTTGTGGCCTTTGCACCTTCTTCATTGTCATCTTCCAGTTGGTTCACAGATGCAATCAGTGCAACAAATCCACCCTTCTTTTGTACCTTTTCAATTTCTTCATCTTGCTCCATTTCCAACTCATATGTCTTCAAGGTTCCATAAAGCCTTTCAAGAGTGTAGTCTTTGTACTCTTGAGTGTTTCTGAGAGAAACAGTCATAGGCTTCCATTCTTTTGGAAGAGCTCTAATAAATTTAAGGTTTGAATCCTTGGTTTGATAGATCCTCCCATACAACTTTAATCCATTCAAAAGCTTTTGAAACCTACTAAACGTGTCATTTAGGGTTTCACCAGCTTTAAAATGAAAATGCTCATATTGTTGTATAAGGAGCTGCATTTTATTTTCCCTAACTTGCTCAGTTCCTTCACAGAGAGTTCTAACAGTGTCCCATACTTCTTTGGAGGTTGTACAGTTGATGACATTGTCAAACATCTCTTGCTCCAAACCATTAAACAGAATGTTCATGGTTCTCTTATCTTTATGGATTTCTGCAAGATCTTCAATAGTCCATTCTGAGACAAGTTTTGGAATTTCCATATCAGGAGCATCATCTGGCAGTCCAATTCTAGATGCAAACTTCATGGGAACGTGTGGACCTTTCTCAATGCAGTCTACATATCTCTCATCCATAGACATGAGATGTAAATGCATCTTTACTTTCCAGTGAAAGTAATTGTCCTTATCAAGAACTGGTATTTTTACTCCTGCATCCTTCTTCACCATGGTTACTGTTTTGGTCTTGATCTTTAAACTTCTTGTATGTTAGAAGCTCGCTCTGATACCAATTGTTAATCCCAAATGACCTAACAGAATTGTAGAAGGGGGGGTTGAATACAATTCTTGATATTTCTTAAACTTAAAACAACTTACAAATAAAACTGAACTTAAAGTAAAAATCACAAGCACATAAATAATTTCAGTTGGATTGTTTGATGATCCAACTGAAGTGATTTTTATTGCGGAAATAATCTGTGATACAAAATGTACACAGCTGCTCAGTTACAAGAATGTAGAGAAGTATGCTCTCAAAGATAGCTAATACAAACTATTTGTTTTTCTTCTCTTACTCTTATTTTAACTGCTACACTTGGTTATATATTCCCCAAGTTTACAAAGCTATTTTTGGCTACACTAAATTACACTAAAGGTAACCGCCAATAGTTTGCTTTTCATCCCTTTGTCCAGTGGTCCTTGGAGATCCTTGCTTTTGTCTTCATGCTTATTATGATCACTCCCAAGAGCCCAATTGGAAACTGGGATGTTTCCTTATTCCCCATGTCCATTTTAATGGTTTCCAATGCAAAGTACACTTCCACATCTCCTTTTTGATCTGTCAGAAAACTATCACTATCACTTTGTCAACTATTCAGAAAAGCAATAATGATTCGTTGATAGCATGGAGATGTGTTTCGTTGATAGCTTTATTCTTCATTCCGTTGATGGTGTTTCCCTCGTTTCGTTGATGAGTAAACTCCATACCGTTGACAGAGTAATCTTCATACCGTTGACATGTCTTCACTTAGGCAAAATTACAAGGCATAATATATTTACAATTAACCAACCTATTTTGCCTATCTAGTACTTAGTCAACATGACTTAGAAAACCTATCTAATACATATAACAAAATGCCTATCATATTGTGAAGTATTGTACAATGCAATTGCTACATCACTCATTTCGTTGATGAGCTTCCTGTCAACGGAATGCTGCAAAGCATGCCATTTCGTTGACAGTTACAGAATGACTTAATACAAAATCTACTAAGTGTTTTTATAATTATCATCAAGAACAACATATTCCTAACACCTAGTGAATTCTATCACTGGGATATAGTATAGGTCTCTCTGTACTTGTCTTGTTCTCATGAACATTAGCTTGATCATGTATGCTCAGAATTATAATGAGCTTAGTAAGTTTCTTGCATCTAGAATGTACATAGGCCATTGAATAATTATCCTGGTAGAAGTTCAGAATTGTTCATGCAGCAGGATGGAGATGAATAAGGCCTTAAAGAAATGAGTTGCAGAAATTTGTCTAAGGCATTATATAGCAAAGTCAGAATAAAGCTCTGTCATGAAGTCACCAAAATCCATGTCGAGAAGTGCTAGATCGCATAGTCCAATTTGTACTATGTCGTGAAGTCTTCAAGACTCATATCGTGAAGTGTTGAAATCAGCAAAGTCAAAATGTACTAGATCGTGAAGTCCTCAAATAGCCTATTCCGCGAAGTCCTCAAATAGCCTATGTCGCATAGTCCTCAAATAGCCTATGTCGCGTAGTCCTCAAATAGCCTATGTCGCATAGTCCTCAAATAGCCTATATCGCGAAGTCCTCAAAAAGGCTAGATCGCGAAGTCTTCAAATGGCTTATGTCGCAAAGTCCTCAAAGGCCATGTCGCGTAGTCTTCACAAGGGACATCGCGAAGTCAGGAATGAAGTGGAGTTCATGATATCAACACTTAGCCATTTACAACAAGACAAATGAAGGTACAAGATCAAAGTCAATGGAGACAAATACCGAAGCATCTGTATTGGTCAGGTGGTCCAAAATACAGATGGCAAATCTACAGCTAAACTTGGAGAGGAAGAAGGAAGACAAGCAGCTACAGATAAGGGAGAGGACCACAGAAAGCAAGTGGTTCTCCCTGACACAGCCAACCTTTTATAGAATGACAAAATGGAGTTGCAGGAAGGGTAGCTGTGTAATTAGGTGTGTGCACTAGTTTTGTATAGGACAATATATATATATTGTGCACACCCTACTATTATCCAGAAGTGAGCATATCACAGAATTATATTGAAGCATTTCTTTCTCTGTAAGAAAAACAAGAAAACACTGTTCTTGTTTAGAAGCCAGAATTTCTCTTGTGAGATTTTGGAAGCTGTAGTATTTAATTTGCTTAATACAAAGTAGATTAAAGTGATTGTGTGTGTACTGTTTATTTCACTCCACATTTTCTTACTACACAATCTGTTACAACAATTTAGTTTCAAGAAAGCGAAAATCTATCAAACTATCCATTCACCCCCCCCCCCCCTCTGTCTAGTTTCTAAGTGGTATTCATTACTAACACTAAGTCTACTAGAGATAGGTCTCCTTGGAGATAAGCATCGAGCATAGTCCATGTCGGACTAGAACTCTCAACTCATTACAGAATGTAAATCCAAGCCCACAAAGGAGATCCCATACGATGAAGCCTAGCCCAATGACCCCAAGGCTCAACTATGACCGTGCCTTCACGGATACAACATTATCCCCAAATACCGGAGCTAACATCAACCGTTACCAACTACCACATTAGTCTTTTAGTTGTAGGGATAAGCCATGGCTTACTTCAAATGCACAGGCTGATCCTTACCCCCAATGAGGATAACTCACTAGACTACATGGCAAGTTCTCCAAAGTTATCGTCGCACCGGGTACATCTTACTCCCCCAACAAGGGCAACTTGTCAGAATACAGGAATAGACCCTTTGAGTGCATAGACACGCTTGATCATACCTAAATTACCCAATAAGGATAACTCATTGAAATATAAAATTAGGCCTTCATTTCATAGTCTTCTACAAATCTTCAAGGCATGTTACTCACTAAATATTTTGTTCCTTCTTCGTGTCACCTTCAAGTTGGCGCTCCAACCCAGCCCTCCAGACCATGTTGGCGCGCCAAAGTAGCCCTCACTCAAGGTTGGCGCTCCAACCCTGTTCTTGGGTCTGGTTGGCGCTTCCTCTTTGGTCCTGGTCAAGGTTGGCACGCCAACCTTGGCTCCTAGCCTTTTCTGGAGCTTCAAGTTCACTTCATGTTGCAAAGTTATTTTATCATATCCTAGAATTATGCCACCCCGTATGTTCATCACCTTCAGATATCCAATCATTTCCTTATATAAATTTTGGATATAACATACACTACTCAGGAGCAGATATTAGCATCCAGGCATTAAATAATCCAACCGGATGCGAAATCAAACATGCTTTTCGGTACCTGGTAGGCTTCTATCTAGCGATGCAGACATTTATCTTTCGGTGAATAACAACTTGAGAAGTTGCAGTCCATAGTTACTAGTAGTAATTAACAGAGTGTATGTTTAATCAGTGATAAAGCTGTATATACCAAGAAAAATGTATTCACAGGAGTGAAGATTATAATAGTATGACTTCCAACATGTAGAATCTGTTATAATTGAGATATGAAAGAAATAAAACTGATTCATTGAATTGAAAGATGAAAGTTGTTACAATATGTACAAGCTCGGTGTTTATATACTACACTCTTGAACTCTACTAAGGCAGGAAAAACTGTTATATCTCTAACTACTTTGCTGACTAGACTAATGTTGAGCTGTAAAATAATTTACAATTATTTAATCAAGTAATCCCAACACCCCTCTCAAGTTGGAGGGTAACGTAGTACACCCAAATTGAAAAGAATGGTTCGATTGATGTAAGCCTGTTAAAGGTTTGGTTAAAACATCAGCCAACTGCAGTTTGGTAGGTATATAAGACAGAGTAATCATGCCTGAGCACAACTTTTCTCGAACAAAATGACAATCAAGCTCGATGTGCTTTGTACGCTCATGATAAACTGGATTCTTGGCTATATATATAGCAGTCTGGTTGTCACACTTCACTGGAATGGGAGTAATATCAGGAACTGTAAAATCTGCTAATAAGCGAGATAACCAAGCAAGTTCAGTAGTCAAACGTCTCAAAGACCTGTAGTATGCCTCTACATAAGACAATGAAACCGTGTGTTGTTTCTTAGACTTCCAAGAGATAAGACTATCACCCAAAAATACCAAAAACCACTAACGGACTTTCTTGAATTAGGACATGCAGCCCAATCTGCATCACAATATGTAGAAAACTGAAAATCTGGAACAGAACTGTAGAAAAGACCTTGATCAGGATTGCTCTTTTGATATCTTAAGACATGAATAGCAGCATCCCAATGTGGTTGTCTAGGTGAAGACATAAATTGACTTAGATGTTGTACACTGAAAGAAATGTTAGGTCTTGTGTGTGTAAGAAAATTCAACTTCCCAACTAATTTTCTGTAAATGGAAGAATCACTAAGTAACTCTCCTTGATCAGACTGTAGCTTGTGATTGACATCCAATGGACTAACAACAACAGTGAGATCAGAAGAAAGGAACTCTTTAAGCAAATCAAGAGTGAAATTCCTTTGTGAAATGGCCATACTAGTATAGTCAATCCCCTCCTTCTGTGTAAAACCTTTAACTACCAATCTTGCTTTATGTCTTTCAATAGAGCCATCAGCATAGTGTTTAGTCTTAAACACCCATTTGCATGAAATATCTTTCTTATTAGGAGGTAGTGGGAACAAGGACCAGGTTTTGTTGGCTTCTAAAGCTGAGAATTTTGTGGCTATAGCTTGCTACCACTCAGGATGAATGACTGCTTCCTCATAAGTTTGAGGATCTTGAGGAACATGTAGAGAGGATGTAGCAACATGACATCATAGTGATGGAGACTGTATGACTGGAAAAGACTGTGATGGTGTACAGTAAGAAGTTAAAGTACAAGAACAAACAGAATCTGAACAATTTGCTTGGTAAGGATGAACAAATTGATCAAGATAAGTAGGAAGTTTGACTTGTCTAGAAGATCTTCTAGGTTGTGGAGGATGAATGACTACATGTGAAGTATTTTGTGACTGATTTGAAGAGCCATCAGTGGACTGAAAACCATCAGTAGAGGGTGATGAAAAGGTATGTTCAGAATTGTGTATGTTAGAATGTGGGATATTTTCTGAGAGAATATGATCAAAAGATGAGTTGGAGGGAGTTACTGTTTCTGGCAAGTCAGGACAGGATAATGGAAGAAATTGTGAAGATGACAAAGTCACAAAAGGAAAGATTTGCTTATGAAATACTGCATCTCTAGAAATAAGTATTTGTTTAGTTTCAAGATCTAAAAATTATAGGCCTCTTTACCAAAGGGATAGCCTATAAAAACACAAGGTGTAGCTCTAGAGGAGAAATTGTCTCTATGAATTTTAGTAGTTGAGACATAACTAAGACAACCAAAAGGTTTGAGATGAGAAAAATTAGGTAAACTGCCAAACAAGAGTTCATAAGGGGATTTGTGATTAAGAATTTTAGATGAAAACCTATTGATAAGGTATGTTGCAGTAAGAACACAATCTCCCCAGAATTTTTTTGGAAGATTTGACTAAAATAAGAGAGCTCTTGATGTTTCTAGAAGGTGTTTATGCTTTCTCTCCACAACACCATTTTGTTGTGGAGTGTAAGCACATGATGTCTGATGAGTAATGCCCTTTGATGAAAAACAAATCTTTGCAAAATGACTGGAACCTAGTTCAAGTGCATTATCTGTTCTAACAATATGAACACTGCACTTAAATTGGTTTTCAACAATAGCTATGAATGACTGAAGAATTTTAAAAGCATTGCTTTTGTGAGTTAACAAGTGAGTCCAAATAGTTCTAGTAAAGTCATCAACAATAGTTAAGAAATATTTGGAGTTATTGTAAGTAGGAGTAAAATAAGGACCCCACACATCAACATGGAGTATCTGAAATTTACAAGAACTTTGAATTTTACTATGAGGAAAAGGCAATCTATGATGCCTTGCCTTAGCACAAACAGGACAGGGTAAATATGGTGCATTACCAGTACATAGTTGTAAAGACTTGAGTTTATAGAAAGGTAAATGCCCTAGTTTGGCATGCCATAATAGTACTGAACTATTACATTTTGAAAAAGAATTGAAAACAACAGAAGAAGACACTTCTGAAATGTGTTGATCAGGAGGAGATAGAAGGTATAAGCCTCTTTGTGCTTTACCAAGAACCATTGGCTTTTTCAGAGAAGAGCCCTGCAAACAACAAGTTTCATCAGTAAAATGAATTGTACATTTTAACTGAGAAGCCATCTTGCTTACAAATAGGAGATTAAAAGTGAAATTAGGAACATATAGAACATTGTCCAAGGTAATGTTGTTTGGAAGCAATACTGAACCTATAACAGTGACAGGTATGACATTTCCATTAGGAAGAGAAATATTGAGATAATGAGGTAAGGTAGTAAAAGTTGTGAATAGAAGCTTAATGTAGCACATATGATCATTGGCACCACTGTCAATGATCCAAATACTATTATTGAATACAGAAAAACATGTGATATAGGAAGAAAGATCAATAGAGTTACCAGCAAAGTTTGCTGAAGAAGATGTGGTACTTTCTGTAGGTTGTGCAGTCTTGAGTAATGCTACAAGCTGACTGTACATTTCAAGTGTTAAACCTGTAGATGAACTAATAGAAGATGGTAAAGTGTTAGCAGCAGTATGTATTGGAGAATCAGAAATACTGGAAACCTCTACAGTAGCAGCAAACTTCTTTGGTTTGTTGAACTTAAAGTCACTTGGGAAACCATGTAATCTGTAGCACTTATCAATCAAATGTCCTGGTTTCTTGCAAGTTACAATGAAGAGAAGATTTAGACTTATCAGCAAAAGTCCTAGGCTTGAATTGTGAAGGTGAAGTAACCTTAGCATGCAAAGATGATGCATTTGTCATAAAGTTTCCAGAAGAAGAGTGAATATCTCTTTGTGTTTCTTCTTGAAGCAAGATACTATAAACTGACTGAGAGAAGGCAAAGGAGTAGTCATAATGATAGAGCCTCTCATAACACTATATGAATCATTCAAGCCCATAAGAAACTGTATAACTCTCTGATTCTGTTGAAACAACACATTCTTCTTAGCGGCTCCACAAGTACAAGCAGGCACAAAGCACAATGCATCTATATCATCCCACAACATTTTTAGCTTAGTAAAATATTCAGCAATCTTATTATTTCCCTGACTGATTTCATTAAGATCCTTATGAAGTCCAAACAATTGAGCACCACTTGAAACACCATATTGTTCTTCTAATTTTGTCCACATTTCATATGCTAAACTAAAGTAAATCACACTCCTACCAATATGTTTAGATAGAGCACCAAGTATACAAGAAATGACCATGTCATTGCATCTAGACCAACTCTTAAATGTAGGGGAAGTAGACTCTAGTTTCGGTTTAAACCATCAATAAAACCTAGTTTATTACGAGCTGAAAGTACAATAGTCATGGATCGTTTCCAATTACCAAAGCCAGTTCCATCAAAACAGTCACTTATTAGTTTCATACCAGGACTATCCGAGTTTTGAAGATGTAAAGGATTGTCTTGATCGAAACGAGCAGTTTGATCAAGATTAGTAGTGTGATGAGTAGATGATTCAGCCATACTTATGAGGAAGAAAGCTCAAGAAACGCATATGACTAAGAATTTTTTATAAATGTAATCGTATTCAACTATATAAATTGATGATTGTTTAAGAGAATGTAGTCAAGTTGAATGAAAAACGAAACTAGACTGAATCCGAATTGATATAACAATTGAGGAGAATTAAGCATATCAGTTGCAGACTAATTTTATAGAAAAATACAGAAAACTGTAAGAAATGATGCGGAGATAAAGAAGTCACCGGAAATTTGACCGGAGAAGAAGACAATATAGACGGAACAGTTGGAGATGTCAATAAAATGTCTTAAACTTCGATCTAAACCGCGAAAATTTCATATCTTCAACGATGATCACCAAGTGTTTGTTGAATTGCTCGATCGAAAACAAAAACGAAAACACATACGGAAGAAGATCACAATTACTTGCTCTGATACCATGTTATAATTGAGAGATGAAAGAAATAAAATTGATTCATTGAATTTAAAGATGAAAGTTGTTACAATATGTACAAGCTCAGTGTTTATATACTACACTCTTGAACTCTACTAAGGCAGGAAAAAATGTTATATCTCTAACTACTTTGATGACTAGACTAATGATGAGCTGTAAAATAATTTACAATTATTTAATCAAGTAATCCCAACAGAATAAAAGTATTAACATAATTGAATCCAATATCAAATCTATAACCTTTATTAATAAGCGAACCCCTTTTTTAATAGTACCAAATTTGGTTCCATTTTTTTTTTGGTTTCATCCCTAAAGTCCTACTTCACATACAACTAAAGTTCTACTTCACAAAGAACTGAAGTAATATCGCACATAAAATTTAATATTATTTTTCAATCTAAACTATATTACCAATATTTCGGTACTTCAAATAAAATTAAGGTTTCTTCGTTAGTTAATTATTTTGCATACATTTTTGTTTTATCTCACATATAATTTAATTTTTGTTTATCTAAAATATATTAGAAGTCCTTTGGTACTCTGAAGTACCAAATTTGGTTTCATCTTTTTTTGGTTTCATCTTTTTTTGGTTTAACCCCAAAAATATTACTAAATTTGATAAACTAATAAAAACTATTATTTAATTTAACAAATTTAATAAATTATTTCGGGACCGTGCTTTGCACAGGTTATCATCTAGTATACTTAAACTACAAGTTGCCATCCAATAAAGTCGAGCCTAATCAGGTAGAGTACAATTTAGTTATCTAAACTCAAACTCGAGCCTAATTTGCGCAGGTACTAAAGAAAGTTAGTTCAAATGATGGGAGGATTCAGGGGTGTTGTATTAGTCAAACAGCCCCAATTGTTACTCACCTTTTATTTGTGGATGACAGTTTTCTGTTCTTTAAAGCTACCACTAAGGAGACCAACGTTGTTAAATTGTTGCTCAATGCATACGAAAGGAATTCAGGCCAATCAGTAAATTTCCAGAAGTCAGGTATTTTCTTTAGTTCGAATGTTCGGAGAGACAAGAAAGAAGAGGTATCTAGTATTCTGGGAGTGTACAATGATTTGAGTAACAACAAATATTTGGGTTTACCATCATTAATTGGTAGGTCGAAAAAAAGAGTGTTTAGTTTCCTCAAAGACAGAGTAGGTAAACGCATTCAAAGTTGGAGAACTAAAACTAGTTCCCGAGCAGGTAAGACGGTCTTAATTAAGAACGTGGCACAATCAATCCCTTCTTATTGTATGTCTTGTTTTTTAATTCCTAAATCCATGTGTCAAGAGATGGAGAGAATGTTCAATAATTATTGGTGGAGTACAGGGACGAGTGATGGTAAGGGAGTCAAATGGCTTTCGTGGGATGCAATGAGCATGTCGAAAAGTAAGGGGGGCTTAGGTTTTCGTAGTCTCTGTGGTTTCAATATTGCACTATTGGGAAAGCACTGCTGGAATTTTATCAAAAATCCAAATTCTCTGGTGTCTCGAATCTACAAAACAAGGTACTTTGCTGACTCTCACTTTCTGAGAGCTACTAAGGGGACGGGATCGAGTTTTATATGGACTGGAATCTGGACAGCCAAAAGAAGCTTTGTTTTCTGGGTACAGATGGGTGGTTGGTGATTGTAATATCCGTGAATTTTATTATTTGATTAAATGATATATTTAATATAAAAATATTAATTGTGGAGTATTGGAATATTATTAAATGATAATTATTGTGTGATTATGTGCTAATTGGTGAGTCGGAAGCCCCTTTCAAATATTTCGTCATTTGGAATTTTCTTCAAATCTGAGCCCCGTTTTGATAATTCAAGGGCCCGGTGGAATTTCGTACATTGATTATTATCTCTTCGTCTTTCGTATTCGAATCATTATTGGGAGAGATATTCGTATCATTTCATTCCTACCTATTTGATTCTGCAAGAATAATTCGTTTTGTTCAAAAAGGGAAAAATTGTTCCGAACCCTAATTGCTTAAGGGGACGGATATATCGTTTTATATCAATATTACCTTTGTTATAGCCCCAGTATTCTTGAGCATTAGTTATATAATGATATGTATTGATTTGGATAATTATCAACCCTTGTAGATAATTATCTTCTCGTAAAACGTATTTTTAACCTAATTAAGGTTTTTAAACGATCCAGTGGATCTATAACGATCCAAAAGTGTTCCTTGGGCTATTATTTTTCCAAAAATATAAAAAGATGAATCGAACCTTATAACCTTCATAATCTGCATTGCGTATTATCAAAAAGTAAAAATTCCTGAAACGTGTTCTTCGTGTTCTTGAATCTTCAATCCATTCGTTCAAGGTGTTATTGATTTCAGAAATCAAAGTTCAAGTACTCAAATCAAAGCTCTTGATCTCTAGTTTCAGAATCTTCCAACCTCGTCATCATCTGGTAATTTTTCGATTTATTATGAATTTTTCAATATTCGAATTAAATTAGGGTTCTTGATTAATTTGGGGATTTTCATTCTGTTGATTCTCCGTTCAATTGGTTGCTTCTAACATGTTCCTAGGGTTCTAATTAGCAAGAATCCATGATTTGATTTCGTGTTTAAGTTCAATTTAGTCGGGTTTGATTTTTGGGTTTTCGACCCGAAATCTTCTTTTACTTCGTTCATTCTTTCTGTTGATCTGAAGTTAGTTGTGATATGGGGCTTTGATTGTATGAGTTATAAGCTTCATTTTGGTATATTAATCTTTGAGTTTCATGTAGAATTAAAGTAGATCGGGTTTTCGGCCGAAGTCGTCACCGGCGAGTTCTTTGAACGAATTCTGGGCACGATTCCGGCATGGGACAGATGTGTTTGTATGTGGGTTATGTTTGTCTTGAAAAAGCGAACAAAAGCCCTATGGTTTGGTTTTGCTTTGATCGGAAATGGCAAGTCCGGCCACCGGACGCCCAGATTCCGGCGGGTTGTTCTTGGTGACCCGGATTTGTTCTTCCCGACCCGTTTACCCGAAGTTTGACCCGGTTTCAATCTTCAAAACCGTAATTCGATTTCTAAAAACTGTTTTTGAATTTTATTTTTTTTAAATTAATTCAAAAATAGTTTAAAGACTTTAAAAATTCATATTTTTATTTTTAAAATATATTTTAATATCAGAAAAATTCTGGAAAATTATATTTATTATTTTAAATCCGAAAATTGATTAAACTTAATTATTTTAATTATTTTTAATTAATAATTAATTTATTAATTAATTGGTTATTTCTTTTAATCAATTAATTCTTAAAAATTAAATATTAATTAGATTTAATTAATTAAAAATTCGGTTTAATTATTTTCAAGCCTATTTATTTATTTAAAAATAGTTTGGGCATTTAAAAAGGTGTCAATTAATTTTATTAATTGATTTATTTGCATTTAAATGTTTATATTGGATTTAAAAATCCGATTTTTGATTTAAAAATTAATCGTGACTTATCAAAAATTCAAATAAGTTTCGTATGGTGTTTTAAAAATATTTATAAGTGCTATATGGTTCATATTAATTGTGTGATGTGTTTTATAGTCTGTATATGCCCGTACTAGGGCAAATATCTAAGTTTTAAATATCGTAAATCATTCCGGACGTCCGATGCGTAACCGGTTACTTGTTTAAATGTGATTATTGATTGAATAAGTGTCGAGAGTAGAACGAGAATAGTTAGACTTATTGTGATGAGTTTTTTAATTATAGAATCGAGTTCCCGGAGCAAGGGAAAGGGAAAGGTAGAGTGAGCAGAGTCGATCCGACAGCAGCTTAGACCAGGCAAGTATCTGTGCCTTTACTTGTGATAAAATTTATTATTGTCTTGATTACTTGAATACCGTTATCCCCAGAACAATTCAAATTATCAATCTTTTAACCGCATTTGGACAACTGATTCCATTTCCTTAGAGATTCTTGATTCTTTGATTTAATCTGCATCGGAAACCCTTATTTCCAGCTCACTTGATTATTGTTTACCCCCATTTGATTATTGATTATCATCCGTTGATTATTATTGACAACCATTGATCATTTGACTTCCATCGTTGACTATTGATTACGGTCATCGATTATCGATTACCAATATTGATCTCCTTATTGGATGAGTACACTGTATCGTTGAAATTACTTCATGATTGTTTCTCAATCTTCATTTGATACTGAGCAGTTGAAGCTCTTTTGCAATTACTATACATTGAGTTTATCTTATTGAGCATGTTATTGTTTATACCCTATGATAGATTTGGCATGTTTTTAAAATGGACCAGTAATTGGTCGGGCCATATTTATGGTCGGAATAACTTAAGGCCCAGTTTGGCCTAGGATCCAGTAGAGGACTATGCTGTGAGCTAGTCCGGGGTTGATTTGTGGCTGGCCAGCAGGACAACCTTTGATTTGAATAAAATGTTTAAGCCAAATTCTAATTCTTTTCTTCAATTGTTATTGATACAAAGCATGTGTTAGCTAAATATTGTTGATTCTGATATCATAAATTCATATCCTTACAACTGTGATAGAAATGATTCATTGATATTTGCTGAGCAATTTTGGCTCACTCTTGCTTGTTGTTTTCTAACCCTATTCCAGGGAAGCGAGAGTATGAGTCAGTATAGCGTGACCGATAGTTCACCAGCAGCCAGGAGAGCCCCTCGAGTCATTGTCATTGGCAGGGTAGTTGTTGTTTTGCTTTTCTAGATTAGATATCTAGATTTGAACTTTAGTCGTGATGTAATAACTCTGATAAAACTGGTATTGTATTAATAAAAGATTGTAGTAGCTTATGTTCATTGCCATAATCTGGATGCGGTCTTGGTCAAGGGGTATTTGTGTCTTTATATATATTATGCATGTGTTAAAGAGTATTCCGTTGGTCGGATGACTCCTCAAATCTGTACCCCGGGTTTGGAGGGCGTCACAGTGATGGTTCTGACATGGTTGCAGTGAAAGACCCATGGTTACGCAACAAGAGGAATTTTTGTGTGAGTGATAGTCATATATATGCAGGCCGACATGAATTAGTATCTACTTTATTCGTTCCTAACACTAAACAATGGGATGTTAGTCGAGTTCAGGAAACATTTCAGGAGGAGGATGCTCGAGAGATTTTATCAATACATGTTCCTCAACGGGTTATAAGGGATAGAGTAGCATGGGTAAGGTCTACAGATGGGAACTACAACGTCAAAACAGGTTACCAGCTGTGGCATGATCAAAACATTGGTACAACCAGTGTGACTCAATCTGTGGGCTGGAATAAAATTTGGAGACTATCAATTACGAACAAGATGAAAGTCTTTCTTTGGTGTTTTTGTCGTAATACCATCCCAGTCAGGAAAAGGCTAAGTTCCGGAGGTGTGAGGCTTCCTAACACCTGCCCTATGTGCCTAGCGGATATTGAACATCTTTTTCATGTATTTTTTGAATGTCCATTTGCTAAACATTGTTGGAATCATGTAGGTGGTGTGTATGATATGCAGACTGTCGAATACGCCCCGGATTGGCTTCTTAGCAAGCTAAATACTACTTCATCTGATGAGGTAATTCAAGTGGCTTCAGTATTGTGGGGGATATGGTTTTGGGGGAATAAGAAGGTGTGGGAGAATAAATCTGTGACACCAGCTTTAGCAATGGACTGGAGTCTAAACTCATTATCAGAGTGGAAGGCAGCGAGAGCATCAAGAGCTCCAGTGACAAATCAGGGGAGTGATGCTAGAACAAGGGCTAACCAGAATTGGACTCCACCTGAGGAGGGTTATCTAAAGGTGAATGTTGACGCATCTGTGTTCCAAGGAGCTGATTCTTTTTCGATTGGGATGGTGCTTCGAGACCATCTGGGTAGATTTGTTGGAGGCCAGAACATGCACATGGCATGACAGATTTCAGTCTTTGAAGCAGAAGTGATCGAGGTACGCGAGGCTCTTTCATGGATTAAGTCAAGGCAGATTAGTAAAGTGTTTATCGAGACTGATTCTCTCCTTGCAGTAAAAGTGATACAACAAAAGTCTGATAACCAGTTGGAGGTGGGAGATGTCCTGGAGAGTTGTCGCCTTAGTCTTCAATCTATACCTAGGACCTCTGTCAATTTTATTAAACAGCAAGCCAACAAGGTAGTTCATGATTTGGCTAGAATTCCTTGTTTGGTTGGTTGCCACAATGTGTTCATATCTCCTCCTACCACTACAACAAATCTGGCCAATTATGACGGAAAACTTATGACGGAACCGCTAGGCGCGCCAAACTTATGATGGAATTACAAATCTGTCATAATTGTGACCATTTACGACGAACAACTTATGACGAAATTGTTGGGCGCGCCGAACTTATGAAGGAATTACAAATCCGTCGTTAATCTAACCATTTACGACGGAATTTTTGGTTGCGCCGAACTTATGACAGAATTACAAATGAAAAACATTTCTGTCGTAAGTTAATAATTTTATTAATAAAATTTAGCTCCAAAAAATTGAGAAAAAAAGTAAATTTGTCCACGATGTCGTTTTTAACTTACGACGAATATTTATTCCATCGTAAGTTAAATATTTTAATATTTTATTCTCATTAAATTTAAGTGAAAAGTAACTTAATATTTTTTAAGCATAAACGTTGTAGTTCTTAACTTACGACGACGGATGTGTATTCCGTCGTAAGTTCAATATTTTAATATAATCTCTTTACAACTAAATTTAATTGAAATAAAAATACTTTTATATCTCGAAAAGACATAGTTTTAAAATAAATATACGACGATTTTTTCGTCATAAAAGAGTTGTTGGGGTGGTAAATTCAAAATTTTCCTTTGGCGGTAAATTAAAAATTTTCCCAAAAAAATAGGCGGGAAATTCAAATTTTTGGAGTCCAATAACTTATGACGGAACCGTCATAAGTTAGCACATATTTTTTTCGTGTTTCAATTTGTTTAAAAATATTTCCCGATGATCTAACTGTATGGATATCAAGATTTATATGTTTGAATGATATTCCAAAAATATTAGAAAAAAACAAATTTATTTGTTTCGAGATTATAGTAGTCAACTAGTGATTTGACTATTACTTCTAACTAGTGTTTAGTCTCAGGTTGGTGTTTTGATTTTTTAAAAAATATTTCCCGAGGATCTAACCACGTGGATATCAAGATTTATATGTTTGAGCGATATTTCAAAAATATTAGAAAAAAAATAAATTTATTTGGTTTGAGATGATAATAGTCACTAGTTATTTGACTAGTACTTCTAATAAGTGTTTAGTCCTGTATTTGTATTTTGATTTTTTAAAAATTATTTACCGATGATCCAACCGTATGGATGTCAAGATTAATATATTTGAGTGATATTCCAAAAATATTATAAAAAATAAATTTATTTGTTTCGAGATTATAGTAGTCAACTAGTGATTTGACTATTACTTCTAACTAGTGTTTAGTCCCGGATTGGTGTTTTAATTTATTTTTTTAAAACGTTTTTCTATGATTCAACCATATGAATGTCAAGATCCCCCGATTTAATTAAAAAATAATATTAAAAAGGTGGACCCCACAGAAAAAAGTGGGCCCCACTAATTTTTCTATTTTTTAACCCTAAACCCTAAACCCGAACCCTAAATCCGGATAAATTTTTAATTGATTTATTCGACGATCCAACCGTACGGATGTTAATTGGTACTCATTCTAGCGTTGGAAAAAAATAATCAAAAAATAAAAAGGTCCGGTTGTGCCGCATCTTTTCAAAAACATAGTAAAATGTTTCCCCCTTAAACGAAAATTATTACGAGCACCCTTTGCCCCCTTAATTAATTTTTCTCTCGCATTCACTCTTCTATATTAATTTTCAATTAAGGTTTCGATTGGGTTGGGATTTCAATTATTACAGTCAACTAGTGATTTGACTAGTAATTCTGACTAGTGTTTAATGGAGGATCGGTGTTCCAATTTGTTTTAAAAACATTCTCGACGATCCAACCGTATGGATGTCAAGATTTTTATGTTTGATTACTATTTCAAAAAATTTAGAAATAAATATTAGAATTTGGTTTGAGATTATAGCAGTCAACTAATGATTTGACTAGTACTACTAGTGTTTAGTCCATGATTAGTTTTCCAATTTGTTTTTAAAATATTTCTTGACGATCCATCCATATGGATGTCAAGATTTTTATGTTTGAGTCCTATTCCAAAACTTTCAAAAATAAATAAATAAATTTTGGTCTGAGATTATAATAGTCAACTAGTGATCTAACTAGTAATTCTAACTAGTGTTTAGTTCGAGATTGGTGTTCCAAATTTTTAAAAAATATTTCTCGACGATCCAGCCGTATGGATATCAAGATTTTTATGTTGAGTGATATTCCAAAATTTTCAATAAAATAAAATAAAATTTGGTTTGAAATTATAATAGTCAACTAGTGATTTGACTAGTAATTCTAACTAGTGTTTAGTGGAGGATCGGTGTTCCAATTTTTTTGAAAACATTATCGACGATCTAACCGTATGGATGTCAAGCTTTTTATTTTTGATTACTATTCCAAAAAATTTAGAAATAAATAATAAAATTTGGTTTGAAATTATAGTAGTCAACTAATGATATGAAACAATTCAAAAATATAAAGGTTCGGATGTGTCACATCTTTCCAGAAACGTTGGAATAGTACTACTTCCGGGAGTGTTAGATTCAGTGAATAATTTTTTTAAATGATTTTATTTTGTAAAATTATATTAATTTTGTAAAATTATATTACATATAAACATGTAAATGAACATGGTATTTATTTAATTTTAAGTTAACATAATAATTTTAAAAAATTAAGTTAATTTTTTTTTTAATTAAAAGCAAAGGCGGCATATTTTCCCATTTCCCTTTGGTAAAAATGTTTTCCCCATGAACGAAAATTATTATCAGCACCATTTCCCCCCTTTTACTCTCTCTACTCTCTCAGACACATTCTCTCTCTCTCAACTCGACTTATTGCTTATTTACTATCCCCAAATTGACCACTCTCTTCCTCTAACTTCGAAATTTTAACCCTAATTACAACTCCAAACACTGCTCTAATTGGATTTGTATCTGCCTAATAGTATATTCGGTGCTCTGCTTTTGGTTTGTATGTAATTGAGACTCTGCTCTTGATTTGTACCTAATTGGGTAATATAATTCTTGAGTGATGGTTTAGATAATTTGTGTCGATTTGACCTTTTCGATTTTGAGTTGTTTCGATTATTAGTTTCACACTTGTCTTATACTTATGTTTAGTTTTATTCTATTGGTTTGTATGTATGAATATATATGGGCATAGTGAATGCTTATTATTTCTGTAATGTGTATAGTTTGTTTATGAATGTGTCTGTTTATTGATGATTGAGTTGAATATTGTAGTCATTTGTGTTTATATCCAGAGCAAATTTTGTTTATAGATAGCGTTAGGAAGGTCAAATGGAATGTTACTATTCATGTTTTGTATTGGTGTGTAGGAATTGTCGATGGATGAAGGTTCTGATGGTTGTTTGTTTGAGTGATTCGGGATTGGAATAAAGTAATTTTACGGAAGATAAGGTACATTGTAAATCTCTTGTAAAATTGTTTGTTGGGTGGTATTATTGTAGGCAAATACGGTAAATAAGTAATTTGGTGTTGTAGTTCTTTTTTATTTCCAAAACTTTATTTTTATACCTTTCTACACAAGAACGAGGAGGCTATTACATGCTTAACGACATGTTCCGATATCTGGAGAAGGCGAGTCAGACTTATGCAAACCTTATACAGAGGTTGAGGTTTCTGTCATTGTCGAGCAAGGTGACCAGTGATATTAATGCTTTGAGTTTTACATTGTATATGATTTATGCTGGATATACAATATAAACTTTGTGTTGTGTTAGGCCTGATTACACAATATATAATCAATATAATTATGATAATAACAATAAAGAACACTGTTTATGAATCAACAACTGAATTATATAAATAACTCTTCTCTTTGTGATGTAAAATATCACAGAGAGCTGCTAGGTTACAAGAATAATGTTTTCAATAATCGCATCCCTTTTAGGGTTAACCTATCTGTGTTTATATAGTACACAGCTACATAGAATCAATCTCTAATTGATATTCCTATAAATTAGCTATACAAATTATATCAAATTAGGATTGCTTCTGTCTTCTGTTCCGTTTCCTTGTCTGTCTCAATATATCTTGCTTCTTTCCATCTTCAAGATATATTGCTTCTAGAATCTTCAATGTTAGCACCGACAGCTTTAGCAAACTCTCACCCCGTCAGACTTTATCAAACTCTGACTGGCTTTTAGTAAACTCTGATGAATACCTGTTGCTTAAACACTGATAAACACTCATCAGCAATTATATCTAACAATCTCCCCCAACTTGTGCATAATAAAAATGTACAAGTTTAAAAGATAATTTATGATGTCAAAACATATAACAAATGCAGTGTTTATAACATATCAGAGTTTAACTTTTACTTAGAACAGAAAACTTTAAAAACTTACAGTCAGACTTTACTTAATCTCTTCAATATCAGGCACTGTCCTGAGATAGTCAATAAGCAGCCTCCTTTCAGCTTTTGCTAGCTCATCCACCATGATTTCTTTTAACTCCTTAAGCTCTGGATCACTTTTTCCAGTCTGGTAGATGGCAGCTCTCAGAGAATAAATGATGTTCTTCCTCATTTCATTCCCTAGCCGAATATAGTATGATTTGTCTGACTCTAGGTTGAATTCTAAAACCTTTATACCCAGTGCAGTATTGAACTTGGCACTGTTTCTCTTCATTTCAACAATCTTTCCATAAGCATCTCTGTACTTAGGAATATATGCACTAGAAACACCTCCTCCAAGCATAGCTTTTGTTTTCAGCATCCTTTCTCTTAGAACTAGAGCAGCATTATGAGTACTTCTATTTTTGATTTTGAGAAGATATAGAACATACTCAAGCTCTTCCCATAGTTTCAATTGAACATCAGCTTCTCCTACTCTGTATACTCTTCCATCAGACAAAAAGTATAACAGAACCTCTTTCTTCAATCCTCTATGATAAACCATCTGAACAGACTCTAGTTTATCAAGACTCTCTTGAGATACCCCAATACCAGGTTCTTCCAGTGATGAATGGTCAAAAGGACTATTATTTATTCTCTTTTCTCTGTGTGAACCTAATCCAGATTTATCATAAGATTGCTTTCCATGTACTGTTCTGGTTTGAGAAAAGTTCACAGCTTCTAGCTTCAGAGTTTCAGAAAGTACAGGTCTTAAGAAACCTTGGAGTTGTGGAGCTAGCTGAGTTTGTACAACTTGAGCATTGTCAGAGGTTGTCACAACTTTAGTAGAAACATCAACATGAGCAACGTCAGAGGTTGATTTATTTGGCCTTGATTCAACTTGAGCAACGTCAGAGGTTGAATAATTCTTCTTTGGTAACTGTCCTTCTTCTACCAGTATACCTTTTCCTTTATCAGACTTTGCAATCATAGGCCTCCTTGTATATTGTAAACTCTGTTGAGAGTTCACATTCTCTTTAATAGAAATTCCCATTTCCTTTTTCCTAGGAGCCTTGGCCTTTTTCTTGTATGTACCAGCTTCAATCTTTTTCTGGTGTTCTTCAGCAAGAAGCTTCATCTCAATATCTATATCTTCAACTGTGGCTTCACCACCATGTTCTTCCATAAAAAGCTTAGCAGCAATCTCTTCATCAGTAATTGGATTTGATGAAATCACTAGACTCTTAAGTCTTGAAGAAGATTGTCCACCAGAGTTTACTCTTTCAGAGTATGTCTGTCTAGCAGAGTTTGACCGAAGTCTCCCTTGCTCTTGAGAAGACTTTGACCTTCTTTCAGCGCCCCTGCTTCCACCATCATTAGAATCATCCCTCAGTCTCAAGGTTGGAGTTCTTTTGCATTTGTCTTTATGTATTCTCTCCCCCTTTTTGACATCATCAGGAATAAAAACTGATGTCAGCAATTCTAGTGAAGTAGCAATCGAATCAATCTTAGTAGATATTGCAGCTTGATTGCTTTCAACATTGGTTAGCCTCTTCTTGATTTCTTCTTGATCCTTGATCAGAGAAGAAAATCTAGCTCTATCTTGCTTCATTGCTAAATCCTTAAGAGCAATATCATTACTCAATCCAAGAACAACTTTGTTTGTCTCGTCAAAGCGATTGTGCAATGACTTGACTTGAACAATAGTCGCCTTAAAATGAGTTAACAGCTCAGGATTAGAAATCTCTTCAGCTGACTTCTGTATAAAATCTGCAGCCCTTTGTGTAGAGAAGATGCAGTCTGCTCCTGACCAATTAGCATAATGTATTTCTCTGAAATGAGCTTCAGTTGCATTTTGGTTTTCTTTGATAGACTCTGTTGTAGGATCCCTTAGAAAAGGTTCTGACTCATGACTATCAGAGTTTGAAAGTCCAGCATTGATCCCAGAGTTTGCATGATCAGAGTTTACAGATGTGTGATCAGCATTATCAAAATCAACTCCAGCTTCATTGACATTTTCTGCTATCGGCTCTGCAATTTCTTCAGCAACATTGTCTGCAGTAGCCTCAGCATTTATCTTTTCAGCTTCAGGAATCTCAAAGTTTGCAGTTACAAAAACCTCTGTTTCAACAGGAACAGACTCTGCAACAATTTCTTCTGTTTGTACAGTAGTCTCTTTCAAAGTCTCTGCCATAGATTCATCCATTATCTCTATAGCAACTTCATTTACCTGATCAACCTCCTCACCCATTTCAAGAATTTGATTTGTAACAGAGAGATTCTCTGTGTGAGTAGCAATGGACTCTTCAATAACCAGGGTGGGTTGATCAGTTTCCACTTCCTCAGTATCACAAACACTGATACTAGGATGTGCTTCAATATTTGCATCCATATCAAAATCATCAAATAAAGTTTCTTGCTCAACAATTTCAGCCTCTGTATCAGCTTTTGCCATATCAGGCACAGTGGCTGCTTCATTATCTTCAGTAGCCTCCTGAACAATAACTTCAGGAGCTTCAGTATCCACAAAAACCCTGTCCACATGATCAGTATTTACAGCAGACTCCTGGATAACAATTTCTGGAGCTTCAATCTGGACAGCTTCAGTTGCTGGTGTAGATTCATCCACATTATCAAAAAGATAATTGGCTACTAATCTTCTTTTTCTCTGATGAAGAGGTTCATCATCAACATCAGCTTCATCATCAGTTTTTGATCTTTTGGCTCTTCTTTTCTTAGAAGGACCAACACCCTTTGGCACAGATGTCTTGGACACTCCTACTTCAGTAGCTGGTCTAACAGACTTTGCAGGTTTGGAGCCAACATGCTTAGTCCTACCACTGGATTTATGTGGAACAGATGTAGATGGAGGAAGTTCTGTTTGTAAAGGTTCTGGTTGTGGTTCTGATTGAGAAGGAGGTTGCGTTTGTGGATTAAGTTGATCATTTACAAACTGTTGCACAGAAGCAGGTAGCAACAACTCTCCAACAACCCCTTTCTTAACATCCTTGTTGATGAGATCAGAGAATATCCTCTTGTGTAATTTAAAACAAGAAATAACATCTCCATCAACTAGTTCTACCCCGTCAACACAAGTAGAGAATAAAATCTGACAAAACCTAGAAAAGTACACTACCCCTCTATTCTCTGTCATTTTCTCCCCTAAATTATTCAAGACAAGTCGTGCAAAATCAAAATGATTATCAAATAAAAGAGAATACCCGATTTGTAGACTGTCCGTAGGAATAGAATCCCAGTTGGTGCATTTCTTCCCGAACGTTCTTGTAATGCAGTCAAAGAAGAAGCTCCACTCCTTCCGCAAGAACGGTCGCTTCAACTGTCCTACTTTGGTCAAGGGCCCAGAATACCCAATCTCTCTCATCATCCGTAGTAGATCAATATCACCCATTCCAATAGTATATGAAGAATACTTAGGAAACCCCATAGCAGTTCGAATGGTACCAGAAGTAATTACATACTCTGCTTCTTGAAATTCAAAGATGATAGACGGATTGCCAGAGTCACCACCATCATCATAACTACCTATCTCCCAGAAGGCCTTGATTTGTGAACCATAAAGTGTTGATGGTTCTACCAGAGCACGCCCAATTGCTGATTGAGCAAGAAATTCCTGCATCATATGAAACGCCTCTGGTGCATTGGCAGTGTTTAGTGGTGCTGCATAGTTATTAGGGACATACTCTAACCCAGAAGAAACAAACGCTGTAGTCGCCATTAGTAAGATATGAAAGAGGAACAAAGAAACAGATGTGAAAGCTTGAAAGAGTTTGAAAGTAGGAAAGTGTTTGTGAATATGTGTGTGTGACAATAGATGTGAATTGGAGTAAGATGTGAAAGGTTTAGACGTATGTGTGTGTATTGTTTAAATATGAAATTCGAAATTAAAAACTGAACAGTTTTTAATCACTAATACACAACTGTCTTACTCCGTGAACTGTGTGAGTGGGACACGTGGCACACATGCAATGACTGACAGCAGTAATTGACAGTTTCCAATGCGCATGCGCAGTAAAAACAGCAATAACTACCGCCTTTTACACTTTCCTAGACAAGCAAGCTTTTCTCTGTTTAATACTGATGAGAACCGTTACCAATCATACACTGTTGGTTTCAAGAATGTTTTCTCAAAAATTGTTAACTGTCTGAAACAAATAATTAATTTTAATCATCAGAGATTAAAATAAAATTACCTCAGCGTAGAGTACACAGTCCATCAGTGTTTACCAATCCTCCTTCTTTATTCATAATCTCTTTTCTCTCAATGCACAGTTGTGAAAAATTATGTGTGAAATAGCAGAGTTTACTGAATATAAATATTTAGAGCATCTTAAAGTGCATAAAATCCACACAATAAATCAGTAAAAACTGGTTGTCCAAACTCTCATGTATAAAATAAAATCTGATTTCATCTAAACTCTGTACTATTAACATTTATTATTTTCACCCCCTTCGAATTTTTGTTTTTTTTTTTGTTTTTTTTTATTTTTCCAGTAATCAGTGGTTGGCACTAGTCACCAAAAATCAAAGATTTTAGCCCTTATTTCATACAATAAGTTCCTGGGTCTTCCTAGGCACAACATGATCTCAAAGGAATTTGTGCACCTTTTGGCATCTTTTGATTGGAGGGTGAAATATTTGCAACTAATTATCAGAGTTTAGACTTTTCATCAATTAATACAATTGATTGATGAGAGAAAGTGCAAACAGCTGATACAGACTCAGTGTATAGGATCAATAAACTAAGAGATGCTATGAATATAGAGACAGTATCATGCTGTGTTAATTTACTGCACATTTTGAGATCAGATCATATATTATTCAGAAAGATTCATGATTACTTACTGAGAATCATGCTTCATACAGGTTTCTTCATCGGTCCAAATGTTTCAGACAATATCACAATCAGAGTATAACATCAGAGATTAACTTCATACTTTAACCGACAGAGTATGACTGACACTTTATGACTAACAGAGTTTACTATCAGAGTTTAACATACTGATACAAATAACAGTTAACACATGCAAAGAATCATGAGCATAAAATCAATCATGTATAGATTTTGAATCTAACTAGTATCTCTAGTCAAAACCAGAGACCATTCCAACTTCATCTACCAGTCTTGTAAAGGTAGCTTCACTCAAAGGTTTGGTGAAGATATCTGCAAGCTGTTGGTCTGTAGACACAAAATGAAGCTCAATATTTCCTTCTTCCACATGTTCCCTTAATCCATAGTCCAGCAATTGATTCTTCATCCATAAAATCTGTGCACAACAGCTACCAGCAGCTATATACTCTGCTTCTGCTGTGGATGTGGAAATTGATTTTTGTTTCTTGCTGTACCAAGAAACTATTCTGTCACCAAGAAATTGACAGCTTCCACTTGTACTTTTTCTGTCTATCTTACAGCCTGCAAAATCTGCATCAGAGTAACCAATTAATTTAAACTCTGATTCTCTAGGGTACCACAAACCAAGAGTTATGGTTCCTTTGAGATATTTGAAAATTCTCTTCACATCTGTTAGATGTGGCTCTCTAGGGTCTGCTTGAAATCTTGCACAAAGACATGTTGCATACATGATATCTGGTCTACTTGCAGTGAGATAAAGAAGAGACCCTATCATTCCTCTATAGTTTGTCATATCTACTGAGACTCCTGTGTCTTTGTCTAGCTTTGTTGCAGTAGCCATGGGGGTTGTAGCAGATGAACTATCAAGCATACCAAATTTCTTGAGAAGATTTCTGGTATATTTTGCTTGATTGATAAAAATCCCATCATCTGTTTGCTTTACTTGTAGGCCTAGAAAATAACTAAGCTCTCCCATCATGCTCATTTGATACCTTGACTGCATAAGCTTGGCAAATTTCTTACAGAGTTTGTCATTAGTAGACCCAAAAATTATGTCATCCACATAGATTTGAACTAACAGCAAATCATCACCAGAATTAAAGTAGAACAAGGTTTTGTCAATTGTACCTCTAGTGAACCCACTTTCTAAAAGAAATTGAGCTAGAGTTTCATACCATGCTCTAGGTGCCTGCTTTAGTCCATATAATGCCTTGTCAAGCCTGTAGACATAATCTGGATGTTTGGGATTTATAAACCCTGGTGGTTGTTCAACAAACACTTCTTCTTCAAGTTTCCCATTGAGAAAAGCACTTTTCACATCCATCTGAAAGACTTTAAACTTCTTGTGAGCAGCATAGGCCAGAAAAATCCTTATTGCCTTCAATCTTGCAACTGGAGCAAAGGTTTCATCATAGTCAATTCCTTCCTGCTGTGAATAGCCTTTAGCCACAAGTCTAGCCTTATTCCTCGTAATCACTCCATCACTGTCTGTTTTGTTTCTGAAAACCCACTTTGTACCAACAATAGATCTGTTCTTTGGTCTTGGTACAAGTGTCCAGACTTCATTCCTCTCAAATTCATTTAACTCCTCTTGCATAGCTGTTATCCAGTTAGCATCTTGAAGAGCTTCTTCCACTTTCTTGGGCTCTGTTTGAGATAAGAATGCATGAAACAGACATTCATTATTTGTAGCACTCCTAGTTCTTACACTAGATTCTGGATCTTCAATTATCAAGTCAGGTGTATGAGCTTGTGTCCACCTTCTTGCTGTTGGTAATTGGCTTCTATTATCAGTATTAGATCCTCCCCCTTGATCCATGCTCTCCTGATTTTCTTCTTGACCATTTGCATTCTCTGAGGCTCCCCCTGAATTGGACTGCTCAGAGTTTGGGATAGATCCTTCAGCTGATTCACTTTCAGAATTTGAATTATTATCTTGAGATGTTTCTGAAGTATCTTCACGCTCCCCCTCGACTGGTTCTCTATTTTGTTCTGTCAGAGAAATTTCCTTAGTGTTTACCAGTAGAGGTTCAGAGTATGCTTCATCAGAGTTTGTTGGATTTGCTTCATCAGAGTTTACGTCATCAGAGTTTAGATCTTCATTTTCAAATCGAAGTTGATCATGATATTCTTCATCTTCTATTCCAGTTATTTTCTTGTCATCAAATGACACATGTATAGATTCCATGATCACTTTAGTTCTCAGATTGTAGACTCTGAAAGATTTTGTTGATAGTGGGTATCCAACAAAAATTCCTTCATCAGCTTTTAAGTCAAACTTGGTCAATTGTTCAGGATGAGTTTTCAACACAAAACACTTGCATCCAAAAATATGAAAATATTTCAAATTTGGATTCTTATTTTTCACCATCTCATATGGTGTTTTCCCATGCTTGTTGATCAGTGTAGCATTTTGAGTAAAACAAGCTGTTTGAACAGCTTCTGCCCAGAAATAAGTTGGCAATTTTGCTTCATCAAGCAATGTTCTGGAAGCTTCGATTAAGGTTCTGTTCTTTCTTTCAACTACACCATTTTGTTGTGGAGTTCCAGGTGCAGAGAATTCTTGCTTCACTCCTCTTTCTTTGCAGAAAGCTTCCATTTCAGAATTTCTGAATTCAGTACCATTATCACTCCTGATAATTTTCACTTTGTGTTGTGATCCTTTGTCCAATTGCTTCACATGATCCATCAAAGTTAAGACAGTTTCATCCTTCTTTGCTAAGAAATACACCCATGTGTATCTGGTGTATTCATCAACAATTACCAAAGCATATTTCTTTCTGCCCATTGACATTACATTCACTGGACCAAAGAGATCAACATGTAAAAGATGATAAGGTTCCACAACTGAAGATTCAGATTTACTCTTGAAAGATGACTTCCTTTGCTTGGCCTTTTGACAAGAATCACATAGACCATCTAAGCTGAGTGTTGACTTTGGAAGTCCCCTTACAAGATCTTTTCGAATCAGCTCATTGATGTTGTTCAAGTTTAGATGAGAGAGCTTCTTATGCCATTTCCAACTCTCTTCATTTGACATTTTTGCAGATAGACACACAGCTTTTCCTTCAGAGTTTGTTACCAAACTTGCTTCATAAATGTTATTGCGCATGTGTCCAACTAGAACAACTTTCCCAGTAGATTTGCTGATAACCTCACAATGTTCAGTATGAAAATCTACATGGTATCCTCTGTCACAGATTTGACTCACAGAAAGCAGATCATGCTTGAGTCCTGGGACTAGAGCTACATTTGTGATGATGACACTTCCAAGATTAATATTGCCATGTCCCCTAGTACGTCCTATGTTGCCATCTCCATAGGAAACTTTTGGGCCAGCTCTCTCCTCATAATCTGATAGCAGGGCTTTATTTCCAGTCATGTGTCCTGAACATCCACTGTCGAAGACTAGGGTACTTTCCCTTATGCCCTGCAATCACAAACAATTACAAAGAGTTAGATTTAAGGATCCAGACTTGCTTGGATCCTTTGGCTTTCTTAACATTGTTAGCTTTTGCAGCGGAATAACTTTCAACAGAGTTTAAGCTAACTGTGTCAGACTTTACACTTGCAGAGTTTGCTTTAACCCATTTCAGGTTGGGTTTTAGCTCATTAAAGTTGTGATAAATAGCATGATAACTCTTACAAGTATAAATGGAATGCCAAGTGCTCCCACAGTGTGTGCATAAAGTCTGTGGTCTAACCCTAACATAATCATTCTTTACTCCAGACTTGGAGGGTAAAGAATTAATATTTTTGTTTTTCGTGCAGAAATTTGCAAGATGGTTAGTGCTACCACAACTATGACATGTCTTCCTAGGAGCATCAGAATTAGGCAGATAATCATTTATTTTATTAATGCCTACTTTTCCATTCCTATTTTTCTTGGACACTTTTTGTTTGTTGACAGACTTTACCTCTTTGAGCTTATGTTTGAATTGTTTTTCTGTCATTGAACCAACATTAATCTGCTTATCACAGATTTTTACTGGTTCTTTAACAGCTTCTAATTTAACCTTATTCTCTGTTATTGAACCAACATTAACCTGTTTATCACAGGTTTCAGCTGGTTCCATAACAGCTTCTTTCACTACTACAGACTTTAGCTTACTGGATTCAGAAACAAATTTCACAGGTTTAAGTTGTGGTTTCACTTTCACTTTATCTTTAAACCTAAGTTCATCTTTCTCACAATAACCTAAACCTACAGTGTCTGTCTGAAAAACTTGATGTGTGTCTTTTCCAGAATTAGTCCAAGTTTTAATCACTTTCCTCTCCTTTTCCAACTCAGATTCTATTTGCCTATATCTTTTAAGCAATTCCTGTTCAACATAAACAGCATCATCTCTCTCCTTTTAAACTTGTTGCATGTTAACAAGTCTCTCTTCAAGAAATTTATTCCTTTCTTTAAGACCTAGATTCTCATATTTGATTCTTTCATTCTCTAAAGTCTGATCCCTATAACTAACATGTGTGCTTTTTAGATAAACTCTTAATTCAGATATATTATCAGTATCATAAGCATAAGTAGTTAGGGGTACCTTGTTTTCAGATGACTCAGCTTCATCTTTAACAGTTGCCATGAGGGCATAATTGGCTCCCTCATCTGAGTCTGAAGTGTCTGCCCAGTCCTTGCCTTTAGTGATGAGTGCTTTCTCAGATTTTCCTTTCTTGCACTCTGGAGCATAATGACCCATCTCTTTACACTTGTAGCACTGGATCTCAGACTTGTCTTTCTTTCCAGACTTGGTATTCCCTCCATCAGACTTTCTGAAATTTCTCTTATCAGAGTTTGAATCTCTCCTAGAAAATCTCTTTCCTTTCTTGAAGTTCTTGAATCCCATTTTCTTGAAGGTCTTTATCATTAAAGCAGCCATTTTCATCATCTTTTCATCATCATCCTCAGAATCAGAAGCTTCATCATCAGTGTTTGAGCCATCATCAGAGTTTGATGACTCACTGTCAAATTTTATGACTAAAGCCTTTCCTTTGGCTTTCTTTCTTGATGATTCCTTCTTGACAGGCTTTTCTTCAACTTTAAGAGCAACAGATTTTGTCTTCTTTCCAGATCTTTTGTTTCTTTGTTCTATCTCCAGTTCATGAGTTTTGAGCAACCCATAGATTTCATCAAGATCTGTATCTGCAAGATCATAATTGTCTCGAATTGTTGTTGCCTTCAAATCCCATCTTTCAGGTAGAGATAACAGAAACTTGAGATTTGACTCTTCAAGTTCATATTCTTTATCAACCAGGGACAAATCATTCAACAATTTACAAAATCTGTCATAAGTATATGTCAAAGTTTCATTAGATCTTGAGTCAAAGTGTTCATACTCCTGTGTTAGAATGGTTTTCCTATTCTTCTTTATTGCACTTGTTCCTTGACACCTGACTTCTAAAGCATCCCAGATTTCTTTGGCAGTTTTGCAGCCAATAACTTTGTTAGACATGACATTATCTAAGGCAGTATGGAGTAAATGTCTAACCTTTGCATCCTTTGGAACAGTCTTTTGTTCTTGACCAGTAATAACGGGAGTCAATTTAGTTGGCATATGAGGACCATCATTGATTCTATCAAGGTATTCTGGATCTGTGGCTTCCAGAAACATGGTCATCTTCACTTTCCATATTGGATATTCAACTGGTCTTAGAATTGGAACCCTTATAGTCTCATATCGACTAACAGAAGTTGGTTGAACCTTCTGAGCATTCGAACCTGCATTAGAACCTTCCTGAGAGTTGTCAGCCATGATTATACTTGTGTTTAGATCGATAAACTGTATATATTAAACAGCCTTGGCTCTGATACCAATTGTTAGGCCTGATTACACAATATATAATCAATATAATTATGATAATAACAATAAAGAACAATGTTTATGAATCAACAACTGAATTATATAAATAACTCTTCTCTTTGTGATGTAAAATATCACAGAGAGCTGCTAGGTTACAAGAATAATGTTTTCAATAATCGCATCCCTTTTAGGGTTAACCTATCTGTGTTTATATAGTACACAGCTACATAGAATCAATCTCTAATTGATATTCCTATAAATTAGCTATACAAATTATATCAAATTAGGATTGCTTCTGTCTTCTGTTCTGTTTCCTTGTTTGTCTCAATATATCTTGCTTCTTTCCATCTTCAAGATATATTGCTTCTAGAATCTTCAATGTTAGCACCGACAGCTTTAGCAAACTCTCACCCTGTCAGACTTTATCAAACTCTGACTGGCTTCTAGTAAACTCTGATGAATACCTGTTGCTTAAACACTGATAAACACTCATCAGCAATTATATCTAACATGTTGTTTATTAATTTACTTGTTTGTTTTTTTTCAGAAGGCACTCCTGTGCAGGAGGATCACGTTACTGAGCAAAGTGATGCATTGGTATTGGAAGACAACGAGGAAGTAGTACACAATGTATCTGCCGATGATACAATGATACAAGATAATTCTAAGGCTCCTCACAATGATACAAGGTATAAACTTCATTTTTTCTATGATCTGATTGTTTTTTATTATCGATTAAAGATGCATAAGATTTTATATGTTAACTAGTATATGGTACTTATGATCTGAATGTAATTATAAGTTATGGTACTTTCCTTCTACAACTAAGTGTGCGGTATAGACATTGTCAACTATTGTTAAACTACGAAAATTTCATACACAAGAAATCTAATGCGGAAACAGAATAACATACTATATGGTACTGGACACTTTCACAAACAAACCTTTCAAAAGAAATGATAACATTAAACTTGTACTTACAGACATGGATTAGAAATTCAAAAACTATACACGCCTAGAATTAGGGGGCTTACAGACATGGATTAGAAATTCAAAAATCTTACGCCTGGATTAGTTGTCTGCCAGAGAATCATATCGATTGCTTGGCACTGGAAAATACACTGTGCGTGATTAAAGAAACAGCGTTCTGTTGTTAGGCAGTTATGACGAAATGATCTCCTGATTTCGTAGGTCTGAATGCTAAACTTAAAAATTGGACTACCAATCTAAAAATACATGCAACTCCAGATTTTAAACCATAACTTCATTAAAGTGTATGCTCTAGTTTATCTAGCAGCCTTTCATCGTCGACCTTTACTTGGTTTGACGTACCTTTCCAATTTTCAGCTGTAACATGATTAAACCAATTTGTGTTTAGAGTATATATGATATCACTTTATCAGTGGTGTATAGAATGGTGGGAAAATCAAGTAGATCTACTGGCGTTTATATAAGCAATATGACAGCGCCATAACCTGCAACCGCCAACCTGAACCTGTACTATAAAAGATTATCTTCTGGCAATGATAATCGACGTATAACTACCGTGTCTATCTTTCTGATATCGATTTGAAATTGTGTAGTATGTGTTGAAGACTATATAAGATCATGTTGGTTACTTAACATGGTATTACAACTCAGTTTACCGGGTTTTGGATTCCCATTTATTTAATTTAAATATTGGCTTGTTTGGTATTTGTACTGGTATATGTGTTGAGCCTATTAGACAGCAGATTGGATGATGTATTTATCAATTTGTCCAGGAGTACATATATACATGCATCACCTTGTGCACATGTTGGGTCTAAAATGTACAGTTCCGGTGTACATACAATCACACATAAATGGTGTGCATTTTATGGCCTCCAAGTTAGATTTTGGAAAAAGACTTGCCAAGGACCAGGAAAATTGAACATAAATATAAATCTATTATATTTACTAATAGGCTCCGATCTTATGATTTCCAGAAGTAAATATATGAGTTCGTATTATTTCGATTCATAAATGGAAACAAAAATAGTAGAAAAGAAATTTGTTAAAGTAAATCAATGATAAATGATTTTACAAGAACTAATTTAATTTTTTAACATAAAAAACATTGGTCAGAAAGATCACAAATTGAATTCAGATTTTGAAATGAACTACAATAAGGCCTACTAAATAACATAAAAAGGTTTATACGTGTAATTGCTGGGGGGTCCAAACTAAAGAAACCCAAATGGAGTTGTAGCTTGTAGATTTCTTGCATACTTGTGATACACGTGTGTAAACAATAGTTTCTGATTACTTATTTAGGCAATCCATTCAACGTCCAACTGAGATTTGACAAGTAGTTAAAGGTTGAGTCGTGAAACAATTTCAAGTACAACTTATAGAATGTCAGATTAGCTTGATACTCTAAAAGAGAAGAATTTAGGTATTTAGGTATTTTGGTCCTATTGGAATTTTTCGAATAGAATGATCATTTAAACAAAGCAGTTAGCTTGCTACTCTAAAAGAGCAGAATTTAAACAGAGGCTAATATATTTAAAAGAATGGAATTTTTCAGTTAGCTTGCTACTCTAAAAGAGCAGAATTTAAACAGAGGCTAATATATTTTTTTGTAAAATGACCTACCTGGCCACCAGTAAGGACAGCGAGATCCTGGAGATTAGACTTTCTGTTTTCTCTAAACCCGGGAGCTTTGATTGCACAAACCTAAACATAACCATGAAATGAAGATGAGTATATTGTTATTTTTCTATTTACCAAAAATATTATAGAAGAAAAAAGATTACTGCAGGTAACTAAGAGAAAACCTTTATTCCAGCACGCAGCTTATTTAAAATTAATGTAGTTAATGCTTCACTATCAACAGAGGCCTTTGTCTCTGGAAAATAATTACATTACTGAACAAATATGCATAACAAAGAGAAGCATTAAGTCAACAACTAGTAGTCCAGACTCAACTAGTAGTCCAGACTCCAGACCAGTACTATTTACTCAAAAATTACTCCATCTTCATTACGTGTCCTTCAAATTGATTGTGGAATCACATTAGACTCTGCAGCAATTTGCTATTACTTTAGAACATGTCAAAAAATACCACAGTTATGAAATAAAGACCTAGGAATCCTTAGGGGCTGTTCACTTGCAAAGTTTTCTTGAAAAGTTAGAAAAATCTTGAAAATTCAGATTTAGATAAAAATAACTCACACTATGCCATAATCAGGTCTCTTTATGTTTGAGATCCCCATCCTGCGATAGGATAACTAATAGAATGTCAGTTGATTATTTAGGTATTTTGGTCCTATTGGAATTTTTCGAATAGAATGATCATTTTACCACAGGTTAGACATCATATGCTATGATCATTTTAGTTTCCGGAGTCCAAGTCTTGTACTTTTGTACATAACTGATTAAGTATTAAGCACGTGTGAACTCTTTATTACAAATTGATTGTCTTTGTCATCCGTTTAATTGATTTAGTATGAATGTATGTGACATCCATTATTTGTTGTACATTGTAGGGGAAGGCCGTGGCCGATGATGATGACGATTTCGACGTTGGCGACCCTAGTCTGAATCTGATGATGACTGTGATTTGAGTGTCATGCCTCACGTGTCTATGGTGGTCCTAGAATCACAGGTTGAGTATTCTGAATTTAATTTAGACTGAATTTAATTTAGACTCTGAATGTTTGTAAGATAATCTAAGTTATGTTGTGAACTAAAGTTGGTTTGTTGAAGTTTGATGGTTTAAACTTTTGTGTGGTCGGATATGGATTTATGATAATATTTATGTAATTTTGGTACTTTTATATTTGGATTCGCTTAATTGCGTGGATGCTTGTTACAAACTTTCTTGCTTGATTGTGGTGTTGTATTGCATGTAGATTGGGATTTAATTTGGAAGCCAAAAATGGCTGGAACCTGAAAAAGCAGCATAATGCTGCTTCTGGTCAGTCCAATTTATGACGAATTTCTGGGTAACTTATGACGGATGTTCATCTTTTTTATATTAATTTTTATTTTTTTCCACGAATAAAATATTGGTAGCAGGTGGACCCCATTCTTTAACTTCCAACAGATTTTTCGTCGTAAAATATAAATTTATGACAGTATATTTCGTCGTAAGTTCATTTATTAATTTATTGAAAAAGGTGGGTCCCACACTTTAACTTATGACGTAAAGGTCTACTTGTGAAGAAAACTATACTTATGACGAAAACTCTTCTTGTGACGAAACCAGTACCTATGACGAAATGCATACTTGTGACGAGAATGGCATTTGTGACGAAAATGCGAACTTAATACTTGAGCAAAAATGACGAATTTTTTTCGTCGTAATTGGACCAATTGCGACGATTTCAGTGTAAAATTTCCGTCATAATTGCCCAGATTTGTTGTAGTGTACTCTTTTGGTGAAGACCTTATTGTATGATGATTCCAATTAATGAAAGTTGTGTTTATTTCAAAAAAAAAAAAAAAAAAGTTCGAGTAGATATTAACAAGTTAATATTCGTAAATATTCTAAATTTCCGGGCCGAGTACTTTACGTACCATAGTCGCGGACCAGCTTGCTGAGAAACGGGGTGGTACGTCATGGGAGATGGGAATGGGGTTTGATCTTGTTGCCATTAGCATAGAAAGAATGCGGTAAGAGTTGCCATTAAAGCCTTGTTTTCTCAGGTGCTTTTCGAAATTTTTAGGCCTCAACCAAACCCAGTTGAGAACCCTCCATAGTACTGTTGTAGCTGCAACAACCGCTGTTGTTACAGCTATCTTTAATACGGTGGACGCCATTTTAATCATTGAAGTCGAAATAAATCAGACGTTTGAATGGGATAGGAAGTATTGAAGATCAGATAGATAGATGTATATATTTGTGTGGTTATTTAACTCATGTTGAATGGCATGATGATCAGGTTCGGTTGCTTGTAAATATCCAAAATTCATCCAAGTGTGTTAAAAATAAGGGTCCTCTCAACTATGGTTATTAGTCCACAAATCAAGATTAGTTGATCTGATAACGACGGTTTACACATTTGAGCAAACACATTTAAGTCAATAATTAATATGTTTACCCGAATCGGCAAAATTATTGGTGAGAGGATAGGCAAATGTTTTTCTGATGGGAATGGACACAAATGTTGGTAAGTATTTTGTCCGGGCTTAAAGATATAATTAAAAATTATCACCGTCTAATACACATGCATGGATGCACCTGTCACTGGAACTTACTTTCTTCTCCACGATATGGTCATAGCATTTTACCTCCAGTTTTTGAAGTTTTGTCCAGTGCAGATCTTCGGGAGCCCAACGACCAAGGGGGAAAATGCAGCTACCTGTTTTTGGTTGTCTTTGACACACCTTCTGAGAATTTTTCAGGATTAAACTCATCCGCGTTAGTCGTTACAAGTCACAATTCATGGTCACCATGAAAAACACTTGTGGGAAAAAAAAAGCCAACAAGATTTGAGTTCCTGATTGTAAGGTTACATCGGCCATTATAGTCTCCATGTGTTCTCCACCGAACTAATCCGGACAGTCGGTGTAGGGAATAATCTCAAAACCTCGTGCAGAATCACAGTCAGCTGTGGTGAAAATGAAAGGAAATGATTTTAAATTTATTAAAACCTCTTTCAGAATGACAGTCCACTAGCCTGTTGATGTGATCCTTGAGCATTGGCTACCAACTTTATGAAACCAATACCATAGCACTACTAGTAGCAATTCAGTGTTTATTTGAGTTGACTCCTGTTATTTCCAGATCTGTTTTATATTCTGTGAGTTGGTTTTAAGTGAGTCTCTAGCAGTTATTTAGATTCTGTCATTACTGTGTCTAAACCAAACATACATTGATCTGTTAGGTTTAGGGCTACACACCAATACGAGATTCAAACAAACAATCAAAGCAAAACACACAAACAATATATATGACGCGGAAACAACCACGTCCCAACTTGTATTATTAATCAAAACAGTTATCAATAATACAATCAATCTCACCAACGGTGTATCACTCACACGATACTCAAGCCAAACAATGCTCAAGCATACATCAAACAAATACAATATGACTATGTTTATATATAGCCACCCAAAACTTAGCCACCAAGACTTGCCATACTTGTTTTACAAGACTTACCATACTTGTTTTACAAAACTTTTTATTCTTGGTACCTAATTCCCTAATATAATGACCAAGACATACCATATATAATAATTGTCTATCCATACAATTATTACCAAATATAATAATTGTCTACCCATACAATTATTACCAAAACAGTCTTAATCACCCAAACTCATATTACCATATTGGGTTGAACAACCGGTCAAACCCAACAATCCTCCCCTTCAACCCAATACCCATATCAGGTTGAACGATATCCATCAACGACATCGACGTCCCTCCGTCATGCCTCCCCTCGAACAAGAACCTCTCCTTCTAGCACGAAAAGATTTCTCTTGTCCTTCCAACCTTTGAGTATCTCTAAATCCCTTTTAGTGACCTCCAACATTCCGCTCTTCATCATAATAGTATATCCCAAATCAACTAATTTACCCAGTGAAATTAGATTTCGATTTAACTCCGGCACGTACCTTACTTGAGTTAACTTCCGAACATGACCATTGTGAAGTTTCATCATTACCTCACCAATTCCAGCAACCTTTACCCTTTTACCGTTTGGTAAAACTACCATGTTTCCCTCACACTTCTTGTAGGACGAGAACCACTCCCTCCTAGCACATATGTGATGAGAACATCCCGAGTCAAGCACCCATTCTTCTTTCGATCCCTTATCTTCTTGAACCAAAAGAGCATCATCATCAGTTGCCACAAGCGAAACATTACCCCCTCCTCGAGTTTTCTTCAACTCCTTCAAGTCTTCTTTTGCCTTTGGACACATAGATTGTATATGCCCCAATTCTTCACAATAAAAGCACTTGATATTTGGGTTATGTTTCTTACCATACTTCTTTTTCTTGTCACGTGCATCCACCACGAGTGCACTTCCATTCGATGCGTCACTCGATCCTTGCTTCATCAATCTTTCGGCCTCTAGAAGAACGACAATGGTCTCATCCAAAGCTAACTTCGTTTTCCCAACCAACAGAGAAGTAATCACAGTACTATACTTCTTTGGTAGAGACACAAGTAGAAGAACAACTTTGTCCTCATCCTTCAATTTTTCATCCAAATTATTTAGCTGGTTGATCAGGCCATTAAAACGATTCAGATGATCTCTCAGATCTCCCTCTTCTTCCATCTTGAGCCCGAACAAATCTTTCTTAAGGAACAACTTATTTGCTAACGACTTTGAGTGATACGTCTTCGTCAACTTCTCCCATAAATTTTTAGGGTTATTCTCCTCAAGAACATCATACTTGATTTCCGGTGCAAGGGCCAACCGGATCGTCGATGCCGCACGTAACTTCATGTCTTCCCACTTTGCGGCCTCAACATCAGTAGGCTTTTTCTCTTCGAGAGTTGCATATAACCCTCGCTGAATTAACAGATCTTTCACCGTGCTCTACCATAAGGCAAAATTGTTTCTTCCATCAAACAATTCAATCTCGAGCTTTCCCCCAAACTTATCCATCTCGAATCACGAACCCTGGCTCTTGATACCACTTGTTAGGTTTAGGGGCTACACACCAATACGAGATTCAAACAAACAAACAAAGCAAAGCACACAAACAATATATATGACGCGGAAACAACCACGTCCCAACTTGTATTATTAATCAAAACAGTTATCAATAATACAATCAATCTCACCAACGGTGTATCACTCACACGATACTCAAGCCAAACAATGCTCAAGCATACATCAAACAAATACAATATGACTATGTTTATATATTGGTGAGATTGATTGTATTATTGATAACTGTTTTGATTAATAATACAAGTTGGGACGTGGTTGTTTCCGCGTCATATATATTGTTTGTGTGTTTTGCTTTGATTGTTTGTTTGAATCTCGTATTGGTGTGTAGCCCCTAAACCTAACATGATCGACCTGCACAACCAAGAAATAATGTACTACCTCCTCTGAGAGCTCTACCACCGGTTCGGGAAAAGATCTATCAAATATGTTAATAATTTTCATCATCGGATGATGTATCGTGTGCACTACTGACTTTTCGATATAAAAGGGAGGGGAGGTTTAACTTTACTTGATAACACTTTAATCAAGTATTTATTTCCCATGTCATTATTAACTAATTGAACTCTGGTGTGCCAAGCAAGCAGGCGATAAGCCAAAAGAAGTATCAGAAAAATATTTCTGCTCTACGGAATCTATAACATTTATTAATAAGCGAAACCCTCTTTTTATCATGGTACCAAATTTGGTTCGCACTTCTATAACCTTTATTAATAAGCGAAACCCCCTTTTATTATGGTACCAAATTTGGTTCGCACTTTTTTTGGTTCCATCTTTTTTTGGTTTCACCCCTAATTTTGTTTTTTTTAATAATTATCTAATTTAAAATAAATTATATTATACCCTAAACTCCTATTTCACGTAGTAGATTTATTATATCCTAAACTCCTATTTCACGTAATAGAACTTTATGTTGTTTTTAAATTATTTTTGTTTTGTTCAATGCTCTACTTTCACCAATCTTCTAACAATTCTATTATTATTTTGACTTTTTCGTCTTACAAAAAATAATATTTTATTTTTGACTTTTCGTCTGGCACATACAAGCAATTAAAAGTCTACATGATAAACGGTTACCTTTCTTCTTTGTCACTTCTTTGTCATTGTCATAACACTGATATACATATGTCAATATTATCTGTGATAGCATACAATGGATAGTTAAGCCATAAAATTTAAACATTCGTATCAAGTTTTTTTTTAAATATAAATTTACTACACACTTGCTACTTCAATGTTCGACTCATATATTATATATTATTATGTTGTTTTTAAATTAAAAAAATTTTATCTAATCTCTTACTTCATAGATTATATTATTATGGCTTGTGCTCATGTGAGAACCCTCATTATGATGAGAACTGAGATCTAATCTCATCCACCCATTTTTAAAATTACTTTTAATCACAACCATACCTTTATTTCATTAAAAAATCAGTTTTATATTTTCAGATCTACGGGAATTCAACTTCTCCCCTTCTTTTCTTCTCTCTAATATTTTCTGCCACCATCACCTCCGATCTTCTCTCTCACAATCCATTTCCGGCGCCGTCTCCACCTCCCGCTCCTCCCCCTCGCAACACAATCACCGGATTCAACAACGACCAATCGTCGATGTTCCTTCTCCTTATATTCCGATCATTAACATACATCTCAGTGACGGAGAATCGGCAACGTTGAGATTCCGGCACCAGCGTAGAATCGGCGACCTCGATAACACCAATACAACGTCGTAGTCCAAGACATGCCTGTTCAGATCCGTGGTGAATGTGGAGATTGTTTTTTTAATAGTGAGTTGAGAGAACGAGTTAAGGTTGAGTTGGTTTAAGATCCGTGAATTATGTAAAATAGTGGTGATTTATGATTTACATATGGTGATTTATGTGATGTTGGTGTTTTTTGTGATGGTTGGAGGTGATGACGGTTGCGAGTGAACATGGTGATTTTCTGATGATTTTAATTTATAGTTAGTGATTTTGTATGGTAATTTTGTTATGATGTTGGTAGTTGAGTCACCGGAGATAGTGACATGAGAATGCAGTGGTATTTTTGGTGATTTTTTATTTTAATGGTTATAACAGATGGTGATTTTTGATGAAAATATCTGGTGATTTCTGTTTTCCGGTGGTGATTTTTTGTTTTCCGGTGGTGGTCGGAGGTGACGACAGTGTGGTGATTTTTTGCTTTCCGGTGGTGATTTTTTGGGTTGGCCGGAATTGGTCGCCGGAGATGGTGACCGGAGTTACTGGTGGCCGGAGATGGAGGTTTCCGGTGGCCGGAGGTGGTAGATGGGTGGGGATGGTGAAAAATTAAAATATTAATAAAGCTAATGAGTGGTGGGAGATTAATATAATGTATTTAAATGAATGGCTATGATTAGATCTCATATCTCACAATAGTGGAGGGTTCTCAATGGAGCGCGACCCATATTATTATTGTACTCTAAACTTCTACTTCATGTAAAATTCTAATTTTTTTCAAAAAAAATTAATTCTATGTTGTTTTGAAATTAAAAAAAAAATATCTAATCTAAAATAGATTATATTGTTATTGTACCATAAACTCTTATTTCACGTAAAATTCTATGTTATTTTTAATAATAATAATAATAATAATCTAATTTAAATCTACAATAAATTATATTGTCATTGTACGAATATATTATATTGTTATTAAATTATATTACTATTGTACCAAAATATATTATATTATTATATTATATCATGTAATGGATATTATCCAATGCTGAAGGAGTTACAATAAGATCACAACATAAGCAAACTATAGTACGTGTAATTTGTAGTTTAGGCCATCTGAAATTTGTATTCTTATTGTAGTTCTAATTTTTTTTATAATCTTAGTGTATGGGTAAATTGAACTTAAAATATGAAACGGCAACGAATATGAGTGTAGGTCGTCATTACCGATGAAGTGATCATTGTCCATCACAAAAGTACAAAAAAAGTTACTAATCAAATACAAGTTGTGGACAGATAAATTTAGTTTTTAGCATGCCAAGTTTTTGTTAATACAAGGTGTGTAGAAGTAAATTCACTTTTCAGCATGTCAAGTTGTTCCCATCTGCATATGAATCAATTTCATAGAAAAGGTTCCAATATTTACATCACCAAACACAATTGCATAAATTGAATACAATTATATTTGTCATGTTATATTTATTCTTTATTCATGACTAGCCTTATTATATTTAAATAGTCCCAAATGAATTTAACTATATATATCATGTACGATTAGTTAATTCACGAATAGACTTAAAATATTTAAATCATCCATACTTTATACGATATTAAGCTAATTTCTTAGTCCCTTATATTTTTTCCTTCTAGATATGCCTTTATAATTGGAAGACAAGTATGCATACAAAAAAAAGATATCGTCAAACAAGAGATCCTGAAACTATTGAGTAGTGAGATGAACGTAATGATTAAATTCTCAAAAAAATTATGTCACAGGTATTATTATCAAAAGTTTCTTTTTTTCTTAATTTTTAGAATTATTCGATTCAGATAATGATCTCTTGTGTTTTATGTATAAATAAAAAGTTGTTTCTAGAAATAAAGAAACTCAACTAGATGTCAATCTTCTAAATTTTAGCCCATGTTGTATATACAAAATTTTAATTATGTATACATAGTTTACACTGTATTTGACCGATTTCTTAGTCCCCTTATAATTATCCCTTACAGTTACGCCTTCAAAATTGGAATTGTAAATATCTGTCGGAAGAGAAAGATATCGGCAAACAGAGATTCTTAAACTATTCAGCAGTAGAATAAACATAATGAGAAACATCTCAAAAAAAAATATGACACATGTATTGGTGACGAAGTTTTTTTTGTTTATTTTTATATAATTTTTTAATTCAAGTAATGACCTCTTACGTTTCTATATAAGAGAAGGTTATTTATGGAAAAAAATTCAATTGAATGAGAATCTTTTGGATCTATATACAAGTTGATGTTTCAGTTTTAAAATTAATTTGATTTTAATTACGTTTTCTATATAAATAAAAAGCTATTTCTAGAAATAAAAAAAAATCAACTGGATGAAAATCTTCTGGATCTTATCCCAGGTTGATACTGCTCCACAGTTCATTGAGATTTCGTTATGTTGTAAAGGGATAACATATAATTTTTTTATAGCTGAATAATAATAATATTTTCATGAGTAAAATATTTATAAAATTCAATAAAAAAAATACTATAAATATAATAAATTTCCAAAAAGGGAAAATGAATTTTTTTATCATTGAACTTTATATACTTTTAGAAATCAACCACTGAATTATAAACTTTTAGAAATCAACCACTGAACTATAAACTTATTTGTTTATATCACTAACGTTACTCTCGAATTTCAAAATTAGCATTCCGTTAAATGATTGGCCAACGGATGTTCAGATTGAAGCTTAATACAAACTAGGGTTCAAGCACCAATCTAGAATCAATTAAGCATTTCGTCACTGATTTTTTAACGGAATGCTAATTTTGAAATTCGAGAGTAACGTTAGTGATATAAACAAATAAATTTATACTTCAGTGGTTGGTTTTTAAAAGTTTATAGTTCAATGATTGGTTTCTAAAAGTATATAAAGTTCGGTGATAAAAAAATTCATTTTTCCTACCAAAAATAATCACTAGCCCGTGCTCGTTATCTTCTATAAAAGATACTGTAATGTGATGTTACTCTTAAAGTCCCAGCATACATGACTTGTGGAATTACAGTTCATCAGTGCATTAACAACTGCAAAGTTACACGATTCCTTTCTTGATAGCTACAGCTCTACTTCTGAACGATAATCACCGTGGAAGGATAATCATAATTTGTCGAAACTATAAGAATATGCCTAGATTGTGTGTGTCCATCGAGTGATTGTCGACTTCGAACAATATGGCACCAAGAAAAAGAATAACGAACAATCTACAAAAAGAAAGGAATAAAGCTCTAAAACTTAAATGTCATGCTGAAGAATGCACTATAAAATATAACAGAATATAGGCCTAGAGCAATATCAAGCAGCAGAATCATGAGCCACGGCAATGGAACCAACAATTCTGTAACAAACCAGAGGTATAGGCAGCCTGGAGACTCTAGACAGGTTTATGGCAGTGCCTTGTATGCTCCCATCAGCTATGAAAGGAACGACTTGCCTTTGATTCCACATTCGCTTTCTTTTGGGGCTCGTCCGGTTAGTAAAATTATTCTTACAACCTTCATATCCAGGAACAGATTATATAATTGATCACACAGGCAAATGAGTGCTTTAATATGAATACTCAACGTTAGATGGAAAAAATAAGTGTTTGTATGAATTTACTTCCAAGTAAGATTCTAATAATGGTCACTTTCGTGCATTCAGAATGCTATAGGAGCTATCAATCGTTGGTTGGCTAACCAGGATAGAGCGAGGGCAGAACCTTCTAGCTCGATCAGGTTACTGTTTCATCTGCTAGACATAATTGCCTTTCTGTCAAATTATCCCAAATTATAAAATAGATTGAAAACTTCTAGTTATACTCGCGCTCTTATAGATGTATCATATCACAGTTAAACCATACAAAAATTAGATCAACAACTTCCATTATACTCGCGCTCTTATAGATGATCTTACTATTAGCTAATTTAATCATTCATCCATCGACATGGATGATACTAATTGCTTTAGTAAATAGGCATGTTATACAAAATTAACTTAGTCTACAAACCAATCCATCATATTTGTAACGTCAGTGAAAAAACTACATGATATGTACGAATTATATGGTGATTGAAGTAGTGAATATTGCATGTTTATAGAGTTTGTAGGATAACTTGACTCAGACTGAATAATCTAAACCCAACTAAGGGTTCATTTTTAACAATACTCAAGCACAACTGTGATGTTCCAAACATATCTCAGGAGACCAGCTGGAGCTGGCACAGCCACATTACATTCACCAGTGCGAATCATAGTCCTTGGCAATGTCATGGCCCCAGACGTTTACCCCGGATTGATTCCTGAATTTTCTCCATGGGTCACAGCCCCAGCCCCACAAGATCATATGCTCTTTCCTGCACAAGCACGTCCTGCACAAGATGAGTCAAGATTGACCCCGGAAGAGCAAGAAGAATCCCTGAAAAAGCTGAAGAGGGAAATTTACAACCCTACAGCAAAAAAGATGATGCAAAGACTAAGCTTGTATTACAGAGAAAAGAATGCTAAAAATAGTTCAAATGAAAAAGAAAAAGATACAGATGAAGATGGTAAAAACTGTGCAATCTGCTTAGAAGACTTTGAGCCTCGGCAAATAGTGATGCTCACTCCGTGTAATCATATGTTCCATGAAGAGTGCATTGTCCCATGGGTAAAGAGCCATGGACAATGCCCAGTTTGCAGGTTTGCTATATGCGATACAATTAAAAATCGGGCACCAGTAGCCTTAAACACTAACCACGTAAACGTTAGCAATCAATCATCAGGAGATGAAGATATTATGTCTATCATAAGAGCAATGAGAGAAACATATTTTTGAAGAAAAGATCCTGCACCCACCAGACCAATGTAGCACCATTGCTATCATGAATTACAGTTCAAGATTTAACTTATGTTGCAACAGGGAAAAGCAGCAAGGAATGCTATTCAGGCGTAAGATGGGAATTTAAAATTTATGGTACACTGAATATGTTTTATTACCAATCGATGTGTAGACACTACTAATGTAGGAGATTGTCATTCAAGTATTGCAACTGAATGCTAAAATAAACAACTCCGAAAATACCATGATTTAATACGAATACTGCAGATAACTGCACTTATAATGGAAACAAGTTCGAAGAAGAACTGAGATACTGGTACTGTTATGTATGTTGTTTTCAAGTGCATCTTGTAGGTGAAAAAATTCAGCCTTGTTTGAGCCAATTTTCATTTGTCATTTCTCCGATACATATTATCACACGCACATTGTCAGCAATTGCAGAACATACCCTGCATAATGCGCGACAACTCAAAACAATTTCAATTGTAACTCATGTCTTGGGGAATCAACCCAGTAAGTCAAAAGTTCCAGGTTTGTGTGAGCATTTTTTCTTCCGAGCAGGACTTCAATCCATAACATTATAATAGCGTAACTTTTATACTATTTTAATGTGAAAATTACATTATCAACAAAACCAACTCCAATCCATGTACGCTATATCTTGCATTAAATGTCTAAAAGAAGATATAGGAATTATGAAAGACGCCAAATTTGATGTAAAAGTTACACCAAATGTACTTTGACATCAAATTTGGTGTCACGCTATTCATTTGATATAATTTTTACACTATAAATTATACTATAATAGCGTTATAGTGTTACATTGTAGTGACTTTTACGCTATAAATTACACTATAATAGTGTTGCATTGAGTTGTTTTAACAACCACAAAATCCATACAGAGTTCAGTTTAGTGGACCAAGTAAAGAAAGATATTAAGCAAATTGTTAGTACATGTGACCACAAGCAGAAGGCGTGCACGCTTATAAAACCATTCTATGATTTCAAGAAGATGACAAACATGTCTTATTTCCAAAACTGAAAATCCTAGTAGTGAATGAAAGTCTCATTTCCACATGTAATTTAAGAATCTATAGACTTAAGACTTGGGAGATATCAAAGCCGTTTCCATTTTTGCATATAATTACTCCATTATAAACTTTAAAAAAAATGTTTCGTCCAAAATTTTATTTTTTTCAAGGTAGTGTTAGGTACCCAAAAACAGTTCCCGAATTTAATCCAGAACTATAATTTATGAATGCCTATGTATATGAAAAATGTCTCATATTAACATTAAGAAAGTTACCAATTATAGCATTCAACAATTTCAGTTATATAATACTAATATTTTTAGTTTATATAATAATTAACATTCAATATTGAATCACCTTATTTACCATTTCTTAGAAACATTAGTATACGTCACATTATCGCGTTTATTATTCACGAAAAAAAGAAGCTAAGACTGAAAATTTAAAAGATCCTAAAAGGCATTCAAATTTATGTAGTCGCAGGTTATTAATAGATCTTTCTTAATTATACGTGCATATTTAAGCGCCAGTATAAATAACAAGGCACAGAGAGACAGACACGTAAGAGATCAGGAACCACATCCACTCACTTCAAAACCCCCGTTCTCTCTTTACTTCCCTTCTTCATTGCCTCTCTTATCCCACATTCAAATTCTATTAAGAGGTACTTTTTGCTCTGTCTCTGTTCTTATTTACATTTTTTTTTCAAGTATAATCACAGTACTTAATAGTTTTAATTGTTTTTTATTAATTCTTGGTTAAGTTGTATTGAAAGTTGCTTTCTTGATCTACAAAATCAAGAAAAGATGGTGTTTTCTTGGTTGGTTTGAGCACACTAATTAAGAACAGAGGAGGGTCTTTAATCTTTTTTTCCCAGCAGCTCTATGATAAAATTTACATGTAATTAGTACTTAAGTAAGTTGTTTATATACAACAGTATCAGAGGATTATTTGTGTCATCTCTTTTATTGTATTGGGTTTTCGCAATCAAGCATTTAGTAAATAGTATAGATAGAGGATACCAAGTTGAAGAAACTTTGCGTCGAAGAATTAACTTTGCTTGATCTTGTATTTTTTACATAATTTGGATGTATTATCTTTGTCCAATGACTTATTCGCTACCTTGCTTGAGGGTGCGGCCGCAATTATGCATATAGTGAATATATCATCATTGTACACATTAGTGTACTATTGGATTAATTACTTCGACAACTTAAGTGTTTTTTGTTAGTTTAGCTGGTTAAAGCCTTAAAGGTGTTATGTGCTATAGTGGTGTGAGGTCCCCCTGTTCAATAGTAAGAAATTTATGTAAACAATGAAGTTGAATTTATAGGCAATATGATTTATATTTTATATGTAATTTTGGCCCCCTTGATAACGGACTTGGTTCTGCCACTGATTTTGTTTATCCATTAATGAATACTAACAAGCAACATGAAACATGCATGGAGTAACGCATTGTAGCAGCATGTTATGTTAATATGTATTGTTACTAATTGTTGTTTCTACTGAAACTGATCTCCGTGTTTCTTTGGTTTTGAGATGTTATCAGAGGATGACATATAGTTCCATGTTAGTAGTTCTATTATCATATTGAATTAAATGTTTACAACTTTACAGTTCATTGACTTCTTCCGTATTCATTGGTACAGATGGCAGCTTCATCCGCATGCGTTGTTGGAAGTGCTATATCTACTCCTAGTACTAAAACTGTTCTGACCAAAGAATTATATGTTAGGCATCTATATTCGTCTTCAACCCGTCCATCACTGGCTAAGGTATCAAAATCACTCACGGTAAAAGCAACTTTAGACCAAAGGCAACATGAAGGAAGAAGAGGCTTTCTGAAGCTGTTGCTTGGAAATGTAGGACTGGCCGCACCTGCATTACTGGGTAATGGAAATGCTTTGGCTGATGAGCAGGGTGCATCGAACTCAAGAATGTCTTACTCAAGGTTTTTGGAGTATTTGGACAAGGACAGAGTCAATAAAGTAGATTTGTTTGAGAATGGAACAATTGCTATTGTTGAGGCTGTTTCTCCTGAATTAGGTAATCGTGTGCAGCGAGTTCGTGTACAACTCCCAGGCCTCAGTCAGGAGCTTCTTCAGAAATTTAGGGAAAAGAACATCGATTTTGCCGCACATAATGCTCAAGAGGACTCAGGTTCCCTTTTATTCAACTTGATTGGAAATCTCGCTTTTCCATTAATTTTGATTGGAGGTCTTTTTCTCCTCTCAAGAAGATCCGGAGGAGGAATTGGGGGTCCTGGTGGGTCAGGTTTCCCTCTTCAGTTTGGTCAATCAAAAGCCAAGTTCCAGATGGAACCAAACACTGGTGTAACATTTGCTGATGTTGCTGGAGTTGATGAAGCTAAGCAGGATTTTATGGAGGTTGTGGAGTTTTTGAAGAAGCCTGAAAGGTTCACAGCAGTGGGTGCTCGCATTCCTAAGGGAGTCCTTCTTGTTGGTCCACCGGGAACTGGGAAAACCCTTCTAGCCAAGGCTATTGCTGGTGAGGCAGGTGTTCCATTTTTTTCAATTTCTGGTTCAGAGTTCGTTGAAATGTTTGTTGGTGTTGGTGCATCTCGAGTGCGTGACCTTTTCAAGAAAGCCAAAGAAAATGCTCCCTGCATTGTTTTTGTTGATGAAATTGATGCTGTTGGGAGGCAAAGAGGCACTGGGATAGGAGGTGGGAATGATGAAAGAGAACAGACACTGAACCAGCTTCTGACAGAAATGGATGGTTTCGAAGGAAACACTGGCGTTATTGTAATTGCAGCAACTAATCGTGCTGACATCCTAGATTCTGCCCTATTAAGACCAGGCCGATTTGATAGACAGGTAATTTACAAGTCAATAATATGTTGCTTTTACTATAGGTGGGAATGTAGTCGTGTTCTTAACTTGAATCATGGTTCTAGGTAGCTGTTGATGTGCCAGATGTTCGGGGAAGGACAGAGATCTTAAAGGTTCATGGTAGCAACAAAAAGTTTGATGCAGATGTATCTCTTGAGGTGGTAGCTATGAGAACACCTGGTTTTAGTGGAGCTGATCTTGCAAACCTATTAAATGAGGCTGCTATATTGGCTGGCCGACGTGGAAAGACTGGAATCTCATCCAAAGAAATTGACGATTCAATCGATAGGATAGTGGCTGGAATGGAAGGGACTGTTATGACAGATGGGAAAAGCAAAAGTTTAGTAGCATACCATGAAGTTGGACATGCCATTTGCGGGTACATCCATATATACTTTCTTCTTTTTTTAAATTCTGATTTCAAATTTCTTCTTGGTAATGTAAAGGTTTTGAACTTCAGAGTTCCACTAAATTCAATGTGAGCTAAGATGTCGGTAATTAGCTTTCTTTGTTAATTCATTATATGTTCTGGTTAAAAAACAATTTATTCCGATAAAATTGCAAATAGTCCTACTGGTCTAATAATATTTAGATAACTATCTATGTATATGAAAAAGGATATCAAAGTTGAAGCTCAAAATATTTTGGAAAACTTACCTTTAGTGTTCCTTGTTACTTTAGCAACCAAGATAGCTTATGTTGGTAGTATGAAATTTTCTGTTGATTAATATAGGGTATTAGATATGACCTGGAAACTGTATTATAATATTTGTTCATGATTATACATGAACTACCAGACCGCAAGGTGCTCACAAATATCCTAGTCTTTTTTAGATCAAATTTTAAATGCTTTTGCTAAAAAAAAAATTGTTGTATTTGCTGTGATGCAGAACTCTTACACCTGGGCATGATGCTGTTCAAAAGGTCACTCTAGTCCCACGTGGTCAAGCAAGGGGTTTAACCTGGTTCATTCCTTCAGATGACCCAACCTTGATCTCCAAGCAACAACTCTATGCAAGAATAGTTGGTGGACTTGGTGGCAGGGCAGCTGAGGAAGTGATATTTGGAGAGTCTGAGGTGACCACTGGTGCAGTTGGTGACTTGCAGCAGATCACTGGATTGGCCAAACAGGTAAACAGATAGTTCTGAATTTTTCTTTGAAATTAACTTGCTTCCCGGTAGATGGAATCTTAATAAAATATTATTAAATCCAGTTCTAATGGGGTCCATCTCAGCTGTTAGCTTATAAAATATCCTGCGGTATTTTTGCAGTGAAATTTTTGTTAAGAAAATATTTGAAAGTACCATCGCTGTTAAATATATTATTTTGATGTTACTGTCTTGAAATCCAGATAATCATTGAGGTTATTTGCCTGAAAAGTCCTCGTTTTCTTCCATCGATATATCTTGATGATGTTCGTGTATAATATGAGATCAACAATTTGTTTTCAGATGGTAACTACATTTGGCATGTCTGACATTGGCCCATGGTCACTTATGGACTCATCTGCTCAGAGTGATGTGATCATGAGAATGATGGCTAGGAATTCAATGTCTGAAAGGCTTGCCGAAGATATTGATAGCGCTATAAAGAGGCTTTCTGATAGTGCATATGAAATTGCTCTGAGCCATATTAAGAACAATCGTGATGCAATGGACAAGATAGTGGAAATTCTTCTTGAGAAGGAGACTATGACTGGGGATGAGTTCCGAGCAATCTTGTCCGAGTTTACTGAGATTCCCGTTGAGAACCGTGTACCACCTTCAGTATCAACTCCCGTCCCTGTATAATTTGCAAATATAGCCTTGTAGACCTACGTGTAATGTTCAGTTTCAACATTTCTCATTGACTAAATGTATAACCTTGTATTGTTTCCACTTACATACGTCCATGTATACTCTGTATGTAATTGAGATTCCCGCAAAATATACATGCAAGTATGTGAATCTGTGTGGTTTTATAAATAGTCCAGTAGCAATCCTACCAAGTTGGAAAACTAACTCACTTCTCATCTATGATCTCCTGTAATGTTTTGTAGCCTTGTGGATTGTTTTCTTTTTTCGAATAATAATGCTGCTGCAGCGTTTACAGTCATGAATTCTTCGAACAAGACTCGGTCCCATCTGGGTGTTTTCTTGTTCGAGCAAATATTAGATTTAGAGATTTCATCATTTTAAAAATCGATAATGTTCTTGTGGACATTACTGCCGATAATACAATACAAAAGTCAGTCATGAACTTGAGTTCTCTGTTACCCTTAGTAGTATTGATCATCAGGGTTGTGTGAACTACATTATGTCAAATATGTAGAGTAATGGAGATCAATGGTTTTGACAAAATTATGATACCTGATAAAATTTTGTTGATAATGTGTTGCAAAAGGACCGTCTGATCTAGAACTGTGTTCAAAAGTATGCTCGTTGATTGTATGCAGTTCCGTTGGCTTTTGACTATTTGTTATATATTCAGGCAAATCAATGGACTCCTCTGAATAACCAAACAAATACTTTCTCCGTCCCCATCTTACACAACTCGAAAATGCAGAAAGTTGTCAAGGACCCTGTATTGGCTGCCTATAGTATCAAATAATTAACAAAAAAAAAACTCATCACACTACTGCAAACATCTAGTGGCATTACCAGCTCTATTATCCAAGTACACCCATCAATCAAAGATACATGTTTGAATATCTAGTGGCATAACAAGCTCTATTATCAGAGGACATCCATCAATCAAAAATCCATGCTTCAAATTATTATCAAAGCTTCTAGTATACACATCGCTTTCATTATGACATTTTAAAGGAAAACTACATACCAATTACCAGCCTTTCCATGAAATCAAGCTATCTAGCCTCCCTGTACAATACCCAAGGCAACGGCCACCACAAAACCTACATCTTATTTTCGGATGAGTACTAAAATTCCCTTCTTAACTGATGACGAAAAGAGATTTTGCTCTGAAAACACACCCAGATTGATGTTTCCTTGCAAGATTCAGCAGTCCGGTAATTAACCTCCTTGCCTTTGCTTGAATATATGATCCAACTCTTGAATCATATATCCATGATAATATCAAAAGGAAAAGAAAACCTTCAAAGGATGATGTGCCCTCAAATTTCACCGATAAACAATCAATCCCTAAATTCAGTGGCATTTGTAAGCCGTTTATACAGGGTAGTGCAATACCTTCCTGGTTAGAACCATAGTCTTCAGACATTCCAAATTTTCCAAATTTGTTCGAGGAACATAAACACATCTAATTTTCTGTTCTTCCATGAAAACTAAATTTGCCAGAAAAAGGAAATCAAATATAAACTACTAGTTCTGTACTTAAACCTAAATGAGCACCGAAAAAAGGAACATGTAACCCACAGATCTGAAATACATGTTTTACTGGAGAAAGGAACTAAAGTGAATAAAAGAATAAACTAAAGCAAAGATTTTAGGGAGAGATGTCATATTCTGCTTCAGAGGAGGCCGGAGAATCAGTAGCTTCAGCAAGATTTTCAAGCATTAATAAGACTTCATTTGTGTCATCCAGATAATATTTGGCTTTGCTAGGCTTTTGTCCAACTGTGCAGGCGAACACAGATGTGTTGGAAGAAAGAATATTTGCTTTAATGGCACTATCAATGATTTCAAACATGTCTTCGTCAGATCTATCATCACCAATGCAAAGAACAAAATCAGCCTGCCCCCCTTTTTCAGCCATTGAAGTGAAGATCTTTTCTGCGACTACGCCCTTGCTGACTCCCTGAGAAAAAAAATAGCAGGAAAGTAGTGCAGGTTCAGTAGCTTATAGGATATTCAAGGTCCATGATGCCAACTTATAGACATGATCGTAGAAAGTAATTATGTGAAGCTGTGACAGGACACTGGAAAGCTGTTAACACTTGACAGAAATAAAAGTTTTCGGATCCAAAAGGTTCAAGAGAAAAAAAAAATTGATATCATTACCACAGGTTGATCTATTCAAAATGATTCCAAAGTTTCAAACATTTCTACAGAACAACAAAGATTCTAGAGTAAGTATTCCTATTGCACAGTAAAGTCTAGATCGGGAACCTCTAAATAATAATCTTGAGCATGCATTGACCATTTGTGACGGTCATGCAACTTATGTTTTTATGGACAGTTACACCATTCTATAAAAACATCATCTTGTGTCAATTTCTTACATTCCTTTAGTTTTTAGATATCTCAAGTCTCAACTAAAACAGACAGAATCACAGAGTGGAATGCAACATTATACTAGAAAATTAAAAAATGGGAAACTGGTTAGTAGTATTTGCCTGTGGTTTGACTTCTACAATGAATTGACCACTTTTCACAGCGACAGGTTCATTTGCTAAAACACTCTCTAGATGATCTAACATCTCCTTTGCCTGAGAAAATCCAAACACTGGGTCAGCATCCTTGTATTGCCAGACGAGAGCACTTTCCTTAGTTTCAATAGAAGATCCATCTGTCGCCTCAGTATATAATTTCATCACAGGTTTAGCCATCTCCATCCAACCAAATTCAGTACTTTGTCCACAAACTTCCCATTGTTCATTATTTGGCTGCCTGAAAAGATTTATAACAGAGAAATTAAGATAACTAATCAAAGAATTACATTCTTAAATGTAGCATTTTAAATTTTTTACAAATTTGCTATGAATTAGGACCAGTTTTCTAGCATTTTCGGGATTTCTACTGAGAACAGCACACCTTCTCTAGGTACTCAATATTTCACTACAGTTGTGGACATTTGAAATCAATATAGATACATCTAGAGCCAATTAATGCTTGGAAGTCTCTGCTTCCTAGGTCTTGTGAAACTTTTACCCTTAAAGAGTATAAAATAATGTCTTTCAACGGAGATACCTTTTTTGGAAGTGTTCAGTTACTCATAAACAGCAATTGTATATTATAAAGGAATTTATAGATTAGGCTTCTAGTTTTATCATGTTATCTAATTTCAACCAATCTTTCTCCATATTTACCTGAGAATCTACAAGTCATTTGAATTCTACTCACTGGCATAGCCTAATATACTAGGTTTTGTTGCATTTGCTTAACAAACAGTATATTAGCAACAGAGAAGCTTATCAAAAAATTTGACTTCTTTTTTGTAAAAAAGGTAAACTTAGGACAAGCATAAAATAGGGAGACATACTTGGACAAAAAAGTTAAGAAGGATTACTGTTAACAAGGATAGTGTAACAAGGGGTGACAGAATTCTCATAACCAACAGAGACAGTCCATAAGCAAGCTTTAGCAAGGGATGCATATTACAATAATGATATATATATATATATATATAGATTTTTCATAAGAGGGAATTCTTCCAATTCGTAAAATGATCGAGATTACATTGACTTCTTTGAACTGTATATCTGCCCACATGGAGAGTTTTATATGTAAAATTTTATATATCCTAATTAACCACAATTCAAGACAGAAATTTTTAATATATAAGGTAGAAAAGATTTCTGGATAGCTGGGCAAGGAACCAAAAAATTTACCTCATGAAATAGCCATGTTCCGCCGCTATTCCAAGCTTCCGGCAGGAAGAAAATATATCACTTAAGCTGTCCCTTCCTCGCCCACTGACAATAAAGACTGTATTATTTGGATCCCCACAAAGTCTATTCAAGATTGAGATGACCTCACCGCTAGGAGTTTTTATGATAGAATTCTGGGGCATCACAGTACCATCATAATCCAACAAAATGGCCCTTCGCTTATTCTTGATGTAAGCTGACACAATATCATCTATGGAAAGCTTCCTAAAATTAGGATCTAGTGCTACAACCCTAAACCCAAAGCCTAAACCAATTCCCCAACATCTTTTCTTAAAATGATCAATACAAGTTCTCTCCATGTCTTGCAAGAAACTACGTGCCCAATAAGCAACATCATGTGTGCTGATATAACGATAATGCTTTTCATGTCGCAATTGTGCCTCCGGTTCCCCCATTGATATAGCCTCATTCATGGCCTCTGCAGTTGCTTCCACATTCCATGGGTTGACACGGATTGCTCCACTCAGTGAAGGAGAACACCCTATGAATTCTGACACAACCAACATGCTCTTCTTGGGTCCACTTAGATCTGAGCATGTTTCTGCACCAGATATTCCCTGTCTACACACAATATATTCATATGGAGTTAAATTCATTCCATCCCGAACCGCTGTGACAACAACACATTCTGCTATACTGAAATAAGCAATCCTTTCGCTAATTGATAAAGGTTTGTCAATAACTACTATAGGTTCGTATCCGGGCTTTCCAAATTTCTCGTTGATTCTCTTGCAGGTTTCCTGTATTTCAGCCTGTGTTTGCTCCAAATCTATTCCTTTACCTCTTGCAGGATTTAAAATTTGTACTAGCACAGCTCTTCCTTGCCACACTGAGTGCTGCTTCAGCATCTGTTCCATTGCTAAAAGTTTCAAATTAATACCTTTAAACACATCCATGTCATCAACTCCTAGTAACACTGCCTTCCCTTCAAATTTTTGCTTGAGCTCCTTAATTATAGACTCTTTATCAGCACGCATCATCACCGACTCAATCTGACCCATATGAATCCCAACTGGCATAATCTTTATCCCAACGGTTCTTCCAAAATATTCCAAACCTATGTAGCCCCTCTTTGACTGATACTCCAAACCTAACATCCGACTACAACAAGAAAGGAAATGTCTCGCATAATCAAAAGTATGAAAACCAATTATATCAGAGTTAAGTAAAGCCTTTAAAATTTCTTCTCTAACAGGAAGTGTTCTGTAAATTTCCGAAGATGGAAAGGGACAGTGAAGGAAAAAACCCATTCTTAAACGATTAAAACGTCTCCTCAGAAAGGTCGGGAGTACCATTAAATGATAATCATGTATCCAGACAAAATCATCCTCTGGATTTAACACCTCGATCACTTTCTGTGAAAACAACTTATTTGCTGCGACATAAGCTTCCCACGTTGTACGGTCAAACCGACTCCCTCGATCAGCAGATAAGGGCAGCATATAGTGAAAAAGAGGCCACAACTGCCTCTTACAAAATCTATCATAAAACTTCTCCAAAAGATTAGGCGGAATAAAAGTAGGAACACATTTAAACCTCTCCAACAAAACTTGCGAAACATCATCCTGCTCCATCGGATTAACCTCAACACTCAAAGACCCAACATACAAAACTTCCATATCTTCAGTCAACCCATCCTTAAGTCTAAAAAGCAAAGAATCCTCATCCCAACTAAAACTCCACCCCTTATTATCCACTTTTCGCCTAGCCTTTAACGGCAACTTATTAGCCACAATGATCATCCTATCCGAAGCAAGCGAAGACGGATTATCCGAACAAACACTACTACCCTGATCATCATCAAGCTCCGCAACACTCCCAGGCACCGTCATTACTCTTGGCAACCTCTTCCTCTCTCGTTCCCTCCCCATTACCGGGAAATTCCCAGACGCCAAATCCAACAAATTAGTATACGATCTGGACATCATCTTTACTAAACTTCCCTAAACACCGAACCCGAAAAATCTCAAAATCTCGAAACAAATCAAAAAAAAACCACAAACCCTTTTCTCTAACAATACCACATTACCAAAATATCTGCACAAACACATCACATTTCCAAAATTAGCCAAACATTAAAAACCAGCCCATATACACAGAATAGACAATAGATAGACACAAGAACCGTACAAGTAGAAATATAAATGAGACAAGAGTGAAAGTACTACAAGATAACAAGATCAAATAATACATACATGTAATAATAATGTACAAAAGAGACAAAAAAAAGGACAGAACAACAATTGATAGAGACAATAGATAGATACATACATGTAAAGCATGAAAAAATGAAAAGTGAGATCGTGTTAACCTTGGGAGTAGTGATGGTGATTTGTTGAGGGGACGATGAATTTACAATTTCTAGTGTGAATGCAAATGATCTAGGGTTTGTTTTGTTGTGTGCATATGTCATGATTTTTTTATTTTTTTTATTTGAGTGAGTTAATTTTTTTAAAGGAAATAATGACGTCATGGATATCAATGTATGAATATTCGGATAATGTACAAAAATACAACACATGTAATATTCATATTAACTTATTAGCAATCACGTTATTAGTGTTACGTCATTAAGGTAATTTTTTGGAAATTTGTTCATATCCAATATTCTAAATTAGATTTGTTATTATCTTATCTCTAACTCAGTTATCTTATTTGGTTATTATCACTCCATTTACTCACTTTCCGAAAATGCATCTTTTTCAAATTTCTGGAAATAATTTTTTCAAAGAAACATAAATATTGATTTTTATTTGTATCATCTTATGTTTACACATCATCTAATTATTTCAATAAATTTTTCCACATTTGAATAATAGTTCAATGAAAAAGGAAAATATATTAGATGAAAACGAGATATCAACAATTTCTTCTATATATAATAGGAGAACACGAGAATAATTTAAGGGCATTTTGAACCAATAAACCCCTTATGAAGTTACCATTTTACCCTTATATATTAAGAAATTACATGTCATGCCACTACTTTCTTATTTGTAGAAAAAATTGAGTAAATAATGTTTTAGTCAGAAATCGAACCCCTAACATTCGCTAAATAAGTCATCCTTTTAACCAATGAGTTACATGATTCTTTTTTATTTTGAACTAAAAATCATATGACATAAACGTCACATATTTCTTATCATATATTTATTATTATTTAAATTTTTGAGTAAAAATTAAGGTGATTTATAATATTTATTAAACTTTATTTTTTTTAATACTTAAAATATCATACAGAATCATATATACTACCGGTCTTATAAAATATTAATATTAAGTTTTAAAAACAATATTATGTGTGGTGCTTTTTATCTTTCTTTTAACTAAACAAATATTTTGTATATGTATCGATAGCTATAATATATTCTATTTTCTTGCATCAGAGTCGAACTTTTCTTGTACTACGTAATATATTTGAATTATTCAAATATTTAATATATAAAATGTATTATTAAACATTGATATAACATAAATAACATATTACAAGTAGTTTATTTACATATTTATGACTTATTTATTTTTAAATTAATGAAATTACTGTTAAAACATGTGTAAAAATTAAACAATAATTTAGGTATGGGCGATCGGTCACTTCGGGGTCGAGGAGACTCCGAACATGAACTCATTTGTCGAATCCGCCTCAATCCTCAAACGAGAATTACTTTATTTATCGCACAATAATCATGGTTAAATAGCACATATTGATAACATGTATACATGATATTTATAATTATTTGTTCTTATCTATACTACAAGTATAAAGTCAGTGTGATGCATACGACATTCATATTCTTCTTATTTTACATTTATATTTACTTTGTTTGAAGTTCGTCTTAAATTTGAATAGTTTTATATGATTGTTGAACTTAATGTTGAATTGACGTGTGTGTTTCTGTTTGAGCGTGATTAAATTATGTTTTAAGAGTTGTGTGTTTAACAATATTTTAAAAATATATTTAATTAAAATTGTTGTTTTTAATAAATTAAGGTCAAATTGCAAAAGAAAAAGGAATAAAGTACAAATATCAGAATATGAATGTCGTATTGACCGACCAACTACCAAACTATATTTTGAATAAAATTGTTGTTTTTAATAAATTAAATAAAGTAGTAAAAATAAAAGAATTAAAGTACAAATATCAAAATATGAGAACCGTACCGACTCACTATCAAACTTTCAATGTTTCGGTTTTAATAATACAGTATATATATATAATAGGAGTAACTGGATTTATAATTAGATTGGATGCATTATATATATGACACATTTTTTATTATTATCAAATGAATTTTAAATTAATTTTATGAAAGAAAATAATTAGTTATTTGGTATATATATATATATGTGTGTGTGTGTGTAACACAACTAAAAAACATAAATAAAACATATGAAAAACTATTTTTTTTTGAGTAAAAATATTGTAAAAGGCAAGATAATAAAAATAAATAGATAGTACAACAAAAAAATTAAATGAATTATATATTCTAAAATTTTGATAATAATTTGTGTAAACAATAAACAAATTAAAATATATAGTCCATAACAAATTTAAAAAAACATGATATTGCATATCGTACATTATGATCAGATCAAATCACATTATACAACCCGGGTTATTTAAAATTATAGTCCCCGATCAATCAAATTATCTATATAAATTAAAGTAAGTATATTGTAACAGACGGAAAAAATGTGCAACCATACCTAGAAAAAAAAAGTAACCGCAAAAAATAAAATTTTATGTTAATTGCTAGAAAAATGGCTCGTGTTTTAATTATTAAAGATGTGTATTTTGAAAAAAATAAATGATGAATTCATTGTCAAAACACGGACAGAACTCAGAAGGCATATGAGCAATTTTAACTTACGATGATATAAGCAAAAAATATTTATCCATCCATAATTGATCAATTTTCAAGTTCAGAGTTAAAAAAAAGTCTGTTTGTTTGAAAGAATTGAAACACATCGAAATGGTACCAAACGTATTTAATAATAGAATGATTTGACACAAGGTAGTTCCACTTAAGTCAATTAGCTACATTGTCCTATGTTCTGAAAGTTAGGTAGACAAGAGAAGAGAAATAAAGATAAAAATGCTTAAAATCAAGAGGTCAGAAGAAACGACATAAAAGATTTACAAAGAATGTTTTAAGAACTGAAAACGCAAGGCCTAAGAAGAGTATTAGAAGATTTAGGAAAGCTTTTGAGTAAAATCAGTACTAAAACCTACAATCTCATACTGCATCATCTTGAAGACTATTTAGTTTCTACCTTGAATATTGTCGGAGATGAACTAAATGAATGCATCATTTTTGAAGAACTGGAAAAATTTTAGGATTATAAGTTTAAAAATGTCTTCTTAATTAGAAAACATTCATAGAACACTCTAATTCTATTCTATGATCCACAACAAAATTAAAAACAGACATGATTTATCAAAACTACTCGTATTAGTTTTCACATTATAAACTTCAACATATTTAAGCAAGTACAGCATAGTCATAACATTAACAATAAAAACTCTATGAACATCAAAAATATACAATCATACATATCAAATGACATTGATAATGCGTAATTTAGTTTAAAATCACAATCTAAGCTAACGGCCCGTATTTTGCACGAGTTTTTATGATAGTTAGACGTAAAACGAAGACTGCCTTTATTTTTTATGCAAGTTTATCACCTTTTGCTCTTTGCATACCCAAAACAATAAAAACAGCTAAACAACACTGATTTGGTGTTTAGGGGCTGTTTGGCTCGTACAACTTATACATTATAAGTTAATAAGATTTGGTGTTTGTTAACCCAATTTATGACCCCAACTTATAACTTATGTGTTAATAAATTGAATGTTAATAATGGGGGTACATTTTCCTGAACTTATTGACTTATTACTTGATTTCTTTGTTTTTTAATACTTTATATTTTAAACTTTGTGTTTTTAAATATTTTTTTAATTTAAAATGCAAGTGTTGAAACCATTGTATTTAATAATTATTTTTTCAAATTTAATTTAACAAACTTTTAACTAACTTATAAGTAAATTTATCCAAACACCCGTATAACTTATAAGAATTCATCAACTTATCACTTACATAACCCTTACTCATTTTAAGCTATAAGCCAACTTTTTTGTGATACCCCAAACACACACTTAGTAATATAAACATAGAAAACAATAACTTGATCCTTTTCAGAAGTCCAATAATATATATCGGATTTAAAGACCGATTTCAAAATTTTATCTAACTACATATATTTCACCTCTCGATTCGTGTTTGTTAAAATTATGGGCTGCTCTTCAGATTTCTGTGAAATTGATATACAATCCGTCCAAACAGAACTCAAAATATTTCGTAGTAATTGTAATAGCGATGGCCAAGCTACAACAGACTTCCACCGTTCTACACAACACGCGTAAACTAACAGAATGAGTTCAGTTCAGTCTTTTATCATCTCATTTGTAATTCCATCTGTAGAGGCTTCCAACACAGGCTCCTTCCCAAAACCAAGTTCTGACATGTCTTGCTTTGCCATCAGATTCCTGTACATCCCATTTCGAAGATTTTAAGTAAACAACAAGAAATTTAGAGAAAGGAAATTTGTCTTAAAAATTTAGATTTCACTAGAGAAATGCATGAATGAGCAAATGTATTTTTGACTGATGATGTCATTGAACTGGTCAATTGCCTGCAGTATTACAAAAACTCATTATAAGGGTGCTAAAAAGTACTATCCAGTCTTCTTATCTTACTAGGGTACTGAACTTGGTAGCTTTAAAAGGTCAGGAATAATAGTACAGTTTCTTCTGGACTGCAATAAAAGAACACACCACCTGAGAGGTTAATACTCTACTTTCATACTGAGTATACTTGTTGCTTTCACAGTGGGCATTGCTATAGTAGATTCTATTAGCAAGGGCCAAGGAGGTATATAGTGAGAGTCCACCCCAACTGCTTTAAAACAGTTACAGAACACACAGCCATATTTAGAAACATAAATAATTCAAGATAACGGCAGAAACAGACTAAAATATGAACCTTTTTGAATCACGCCGTGAACAAAAGATATGTTTTTCTTCTTCGCATAATATAGTCAATTAAGTAGGTACCACAAATATGTCAAAATTAATTCATTTCTTTACTTCTCAATGTACTTCATCGAGCTACTTAGACCTCTTGGTACGTTCAGTATAGTTATACTACAATGTCACTCTGTGATCTGTATACAGTAAAGTAATTCTTAAATAACATATTGGTTTAAATGTTCAGCTAGCATAATGTAAAATCCAACTGCAAGTTGGTAATCATCATACATAAAGCTGAAAGAAAGAAATAAGGGAGATAAGGAACTTGAAACTTGGAACATTACTTTAATATGTGCAATCTAGATTGTGCAATCTAGAAAAATATTTCATTACTTTGCTGCATGTACATCAGATCTCATGAATGATATTACATTAATATGCATAACTGCAGTGCAGAAATCAAATTTCACTTACTTTTTCATGCGACACTCCAGGTACATTCTAGACAAGTGTCTACACAGGTCAGATTTATGTCCAGAAGATTTGAGACAGCTAATATAGTCCTTTTTCTCCTGATACATGAATAGGAGACAAAAATTACTAAAAATTTAGTAAAGATCCCTAATAATATGGTAGGTGCAGCTTAACTTTCTAATATAGTACAGTATCTTATATACATAGAAGAAAGCAGCAATAAGATCAACTACCACGTCACACAAATGCATGTGATCCAAAGGGAACACTCCCTTTTCTGGTGGTACTGGCCTGGCTCCTCTATTCCCTCCAAATGCTCCACCTGCACAATAAAAATTTTATGCAACACGAATCAAACAAGCATGCATAAATATAAACATACATGCACATACACATATTAAACCTTGTAAAGATAGTCTTAAATGTCAAGGAAACTATAACTTACTCTATCCCAAAAAATATTTTATTTTATTTTGCAAAAGAAAAAAAACCAAACAAGGTAGAGGAATTAAACCCCCTTCAAGACTGAAACTAGAGATAGACCTCTAAAAACCAAGCAGCAAAAGAAAAAAAGAAGACAAAAGTTAAAGACTCAACTGCTTATAAGATTGGAAAGAAAAGATCAGTACATGGAGCTACTCAAATAGTCCAAACAAGTAAGCTAGAGTCTCTAAGGCACGCCTTATGGGACCATGATGAAAAGTGGAGCTGACATTTAATAATTGAAAACTCAGGATCAAGCGCTTTACCAGTTGATCTAAAAGCCCGAGCTTGTAGAAGAGGCGCAACTTTATTTCCATATTCTAGTTCAGAAGCCAAGCGCCCACGCTTCGATTTAGGCAGGATGCTGGGCATGACCCAACAATCCCCCCCCCCCCCCAGCATATTGCCTATTCCAGCACACATGCCTTACAGTGAATAGTAAAATGCCTTCCGTGGGATTCGAACACGCGACCTTGCTCTGATACCAATTGAAAACTCAGGATCAAGCGCTTTACCACTTGATCTAAAAGCCCGAGCTTGTAGAAGAGGCGCAACTTTATTTCCATATTCTAGTTCAGAAGCCAAGCGCCCACGCTTCGATTTAGGCACTTGGGCATGACCCAACAATAATCTGCTCAAATTGTTTGGCTATGGCAAGAGGGGTAGAGCAATTTCCTTTTTGCAATCTTCTTTTCCTTTGCTAAATTTCTGTATGCAATCTTTGATAATGAGCACGTCAAATGGAGTGAAATCCAACTAGCCAAGATTTTTTTTTGGGGGAGTGGGACCATTGCTTCCGATCATCTATTTACATAGGAACTTCCATCTGGGCTTATAAACAGCCCCAGACATGCTCTTGGATTATGTTTTATGCCTAAGGTGCTCAGATACAGATTCATGACTGCTCAGCATGTTGCCTATTCTATTGGCAATGGAAGACACACTGGCCTATGGTTTGATCCATGGCACAAAAACTTCTATTTTGTTTCGAGCAAAGGAATTTCCTTATTGCTCACTCTAAGCTGCAGATTCGAGCCTCCGTTTCATAAATCTTAAACCCCTTCCCACAAAACATCTCCCACATACCAAATAGCGTGAAGTTATTGCTTGGAATCAAAATTTCGACACTTTCACTCCCTACGATCTTCACAAAAAGGAAAACATATATTTCTTTTCATTCATAATAAAAATTGAATGCCTTCACTAAAACTAAACAACATCAAGCTAATTCAACTCAGAACCATAAATTTAATTGTTAGCATTTCCTCATTGCAACTTCTTAAATTCAATTAGCAAGAACCCTAATATACTTTCAAATTTAAGAAGTTGAGTATATGAAATCAAATAACTAGTAAACATATACACATATATAAACAATTATAATTGAATACAGCAATTTTGAACCCTAATTAAAAATCAAAGAGTAAGTAAATATACCTGCGCTCATTTGCTTCGATCCAAAAACTGAAATCCTATAGTGCAAGAAGCTTACACGAACAGTTTTGATTTTTGATGCCCCGACTCGCACTTATTTTGGGCTAAATTTGTTGGTTCAATGGGCCTGTTTGTTTACAAGTTTTCAGTTTTAACATTTCTTTTCCATTGTTCAATTTATATTTTCATTTTACTAGACAAAAAATATTAAAGTGAGGTTGGAGCATTTAACGATAATAACCCGCACGGTTATGTTTTAGATTCTTTTATTATGAAATGGTAAGGTTCATATTTAATTATGTTAACTAGCGTAACAGTCCGTGCAAGACACGGGTTGCATAAAAATGTTAATAATTATTTTGGGAGAAGGTCAATTTATTAACGTGAGGTTTGTGTAATCGTAAGTTTGATCATGTAAGATGAGAAATGTGAGTTGTGCAGAGTAGTAAAAAATTTTGTTGGCAAATAATGTAACTACTTTGAATGATGAACGTACCCTTGTCGGGTTTTGAGACTTGTTCATATATTAATTAAATAATTTCTCATTGAATTTGTTCATAAATCGAAATAATTTTATAATTAAAAATACATTAGATGATAATATTTGCAATTTATCGTAAATTTGTAATATTGCGTACCGTTTTCATGAATCAAATACTTGTAAATTTGATTAGATTTTGTAATATTCAACTAATATCTATATGATAAAAGGCATATGATTATTTTTATCGATGTAAGAATGATTAGACAACATTAATGACTTGTGCATATATATAATTTCCAAACAACTATTTTTTGGTTCCATCTTTTTTTTCCCCTTCATATAGAGTGGGTTCATGTTATAATAACGTAAGTAAATGTTTCAACTCAATCATCATAAATAATTGAAATCCTAAATTTTAAAAATTCATATATAACTCAAATTGAATTATCTTATATATATTTCTCAAAATTCATGTATTTTGTTCAGTTATATAATTTTATAAATATATGGTACAAATTAATGAATTCTGAATCAACTATAATCTATACTAAACTATAATAAACAAAATGGGGTATAATTTATCATTTGGTTCACAACTCATACTGGTTATCCTTTTCAATCACAATCGATACTGATGGGTCTTTGAAGTCAAAATGATTGGAACATCTAGATGTATTACTAAAAGTTATGTTACATAGAAGTTTAAGGTTCGAATCACATCAACAACATATTAAAATAAACATTTATTACAAATATGTTAAAATTAACATTTACTCTGAACGGCTGATCCGACAGAACAACTCAAAAATTAAAAACATAAATAAAGGTAAAATACTTGAACCACTCATTACTATATTTAATTTGATTATAATAATTTAAATAAAAAAGTAAAATAATACAAAAAATAACTCGTGCTTTGCACGTGTTATAAATAAATATATACTGATAAATATATCATTTTTAAGACTAATTTTTTTTTAAAAGTAATGTAAATGTGATAACTTATAAATGTCTAGGGATTATTCATCTATTTAAAAGTGAAAAATAACCATGATTTTGACCTGAAGACTTATACGAGGTTATACTGTTTTTTCAATACAATAATTGAATGACATTTTTGTAATAATAAACTCAATCTTTTCATATACAAAAAATAAACTTTAATTGTATTTTATTGTGTATTAGCTTCAGTGTTGTAATTTGACGATGTGCTCAAAGCCCACAAACCCTATTTAGAAGTTCATTTATCAAAATGATTTTATGATATTACGCATCCAATTAATATATTATATAAAATTCTATTATTATTAAAGACTTATGTTGCCCAGTAAATAACAATTGTAGAAGGGGGTTGAATACAATTGTATAAGATTCTCGACTTTATATAACACAAATATGAAAGATCAATAACAATAACAATAACAGCTTTATTAACTTTGATATAAAACTGTTACAAACTCTCTTAAGAAATTCTGATGTTCTTAAGAGCTGCTAGCTTACAAAAACTCTCTCAAGAAATTCTGTTCTTAAGAGCTTCTCTCTTGATTCCCTCGATTATGTTCTCTCTCGAATCTCTCTCGAATGAATTACATAAATCGAAACCAAGACTGTGTTTATATAGTGCACACAGCTTCTCTATCAATAACAAGATAAGTCCTAATCATAACAAAGATAGAAACATATCTTTAATCGATAGCTGCATTCTACAAACCAGGAACAAACTTCCATGTTTATCTAGACTCCAAATATAACTCGAAGTAGGAATCCTGATCAGCTTCAAGTCCTGATGATCAAACCTGATCATAGTCTGAGTAGGAATCCTGATGATCAATAAGATACTGACGCTTGATCAAATACTGATGACCATGCAATACTGATGACGTCAGCAATCCTGATCAGTTGAGTCTAGCTTCTGTCAATCATTGAATTCTGATCTAACAATCTCCCCCAATCTCATACTTTGTGAAATAAAGTATAGATTCCAAATATTCAATGATGTCAAAAACATGTATCAAAATGTATGAGTATCTTCAGAAACAACTTATCTGTTCAAGCTTTGTGATAGAACTGATTCATCTTCAAGAAATTGGATAATAAACTTTCTTCTTTTTCTTCAAGAATTTGAATCAGTCTTTCCTTAAGATTTCTGAGTTCTTCATCTTCCTCATTAATCTGGTAGATAGCTGCTCTGAGATTCTGTATGGAGTTTCTCTGTAGACTGTGCTCTTCAAGCAAAAGATAAGCAATTTCCTTCCCATCAGGATTGAGAGAAAGATAAGTCATGCCAAAATTTACTTCTTTAACAGCAGTACCCCTTTGCATTTCCACATCCTGACCTCTTTGATTTAAGTACATGGGAGTATAATTACCATTGAAATTATTGTTTCCATCCAGTCTTCTTCTTATTGTTGACAAAATCATGTCACTCCATTCTTTGTACACTTGGTTCTTCCATCTTAACAGATAGTGAACATATTTCAGTTCCTGTGTAGTTTTCATCAGCAGATCTTGAATAGATAGAATCTTCACACTACCATCTTTCATGAAGTACAGAAGCTTTTCTTTCTTTTCAAAACCATCATGACAATCTATAACTATATCAACAGCTAATAAATTGTTCAGGTTTTCAGAAGTTAAAGTACCTCCAATTTCTGTCAAGGAGTAAGGATCAACATATGACATATTCAGATATTCACCATCTCTGTGTCCAATACCTCCTCTTGAATTACTTGACAATTGCTTCAGATTTGAAAACATTTTTAACCAGAGTGCTTTTGATCTAGCCATATCAGACAAATCAACAACACTTGAAGCGCTTGTAATAATTCCACCAGACTGAAAATTGATAGGTATATCACAACTTAATGTGCTAATATGTTTCCACTTCTTGTATTTCTCCTTTTCATGAGCGTAGCTTCTTTCAAGTAAAGATTCTTGTCTGCTTGAATTTCTCCATTGTCTTTTATTTGAAACTTTAAGCCTTTGTAGATAGAGATTGAAATCTTTATTTGTTCTTCTTGTAATATCTCTTCTTCTGGCTTCTTCTTCTTCATCTACTTCTTTGTTGTGACAATCAACAACAGTAGATAAAATTATCAAATCAACCTCTTGCAGAATTTCAGATTCGTCAGGATCTTGAATATTGTCAGGATTAGAATTTTCAATTTGATTTGTATTGCTGAGAGTTGATTTACTTGATTTTCTTCTCAATTCAGGTTCTTCTTCAACAATTCCATCATCACCAAAAGTAGATCTGTCAGGAACTACTAAAGTTTGAATAGGTTCAGGAATTTCTTCAATTCTTAACCCTCTAGACCTTGTCTGTCTAGGTACTGTTTGAGTTGAAGAACCTCTTCTACTTCTTCTAGCACCTCTCCTACCTCTGCTTCCTCTACCTCTAGCAGGAGCAGTATAGCTTTCCATTGTCTCTCTTTGTAGTCTCAAAAATTCTTCATGTGAGAGATCTGGATATTCTTCACTTGCTGTAGAGAGTGCTTTTCTTGCAAATAATTGTTGAACTCTTTTATCAGTGTGATATAGAGTAACAATTCTACCGTCTTTTGTAGAAAACTTCTGGAATAAATTTGATGCATCTTCAGGATTATCAATAATCACATCTTCATCACCTTCAGGAATTGTAGCAAGAATGTGTCCATGACCAGGTGTCAGGATTTGATCTTCCGTCAGGATCTGAGATTGCACCAATGTTCTTACTGTCTTAACTCCAGAATCAGAAACATGAGTTGACTGCGTTGTTTGACTTTGAGAAGTTTGGATTGTCTTCATAACAACAGCATCAGAGGTTTCTCCTTGTATCGCTTTGTCACCACCATCATCTCCAGTATCATCATCATTATTTCTTAATACTAGATCAGGTGTACATTTTGTCTGAATAACCTTCTCCCCCTTTTTGACATCAGGATTTGACAATAATTGCAAAATTAAGGAAAGAGAGGCTTGAATTTCAGTTACCTTTGTATCCAGAGAATCAATTCTTTGATGGATTGAGGTTTGTTCTGAAACAACAGATTTCACTTGGGATTCCACTACCCTTAGTTGAAAAGTAGTAGGCACCTTTGTAAAATTATTAAAGATATCAGTCCTCACTTTTTCAGTTGAGCCCTTGATAGAATCAATCTCACTTTTCAGGCTTTTGGATAACAGAGTAGTAGCCTTCAGATGATTCTTCAAGTCTTGATTCTCTATAGACTTCACTGCATTATAGGCATGTTCAATAGCAGAAGAAAAACTGATAGATTCATCAGATTGGTGCCATGAATTGTTCCATTCATTCTGTCTAAATGCCTCTGCAGGATCAAAGGAAGGAGTAGAAAAATCTTGTCTCTGATCTTTCCCAGTGAAAGCTTTGCCAGCCATATACGTACTTGATGAACCAAAATTAGTTCCAAGACTAATCTTGAGTGCTGTAGCAAGCTGTTCCTTCTCTTTTCTATTCTCATTATCATCATCACTATCATCATCAGAACTATCATCATCAGTATCAGGAGTAATATCAGGATCAGGAATAGCAATACCTTTCAGTTTATCCTGTGGTTCTGAGATAGGATGATCTATTGGTCTTGAACGAAGTGGCTGTATCAAAATAGGTTCATTATCAGGAGCACCACTAACGTCAGGATGAACATCGTCAGGATTTGATATGCGTGCATCAGTATTTGCTACCAATGGTTCTTGTGGAGCTTGAGGTTCAGAAGCTGCTTCAACACTTTAAGCTAAAGGTTCTTGTGTGCTTCCCTCATTGACAATGTTCGCGACCAATCTTTCAACAGAAGCTGTAGCTTTGCCTGCATCTTCACTTTGAGAAGATGGTTCTTGTGTAGCTGGAATGTTGATGTCTTCATTCTCCCTTTGAGAAAATGGTTCTTGTGTGACCATTCCACTAGCTAAGCCTTCACCCAAACTTTGATTGAGTGGTTCTTGTGTGGCAGGATCAACAGTAGCTGCTGAATTACTCTGAAATTCAGGTTCTTGTGGGCTTGATCCTTTCAGCTTCTTCTGTCTCTGATAGACTAACTCTTCTGCATTCCTCTTTTTCTTTGATGTAGGTGTAAGACCAACCAAGGAAGCAGTTGTAGATACCTTCTCCCAAGAATGTCCTCGAATCTGAGATGGAGAGGCTGGAGAGTCTGATATAGAGACAACTTTTGTTGTTGCATCAGGAATACTAACATCAGGATTTGATGTCTGAATATCAGTATCCTTCATTTGCACTGTCAAAGGAATATGATACCTGCTCTTTGATAATTTCCTTTTCTTTTGTGGTTTTGATGAAGGTACCACAACTTTAGTAGCAGTATCAGCAACTTCCTTGTTCACATTCATCACAGAGGATATAGGTAAGTCATCCTCTGAATCACTTTCATCAATCAACCTTAACTTCCTTTTCACAGGAACATCCTTAACAACCTTATCAGCTTTCTTCACCAGGACCCCTTGTACACCCCCTTGTATCTTCTTTTTAGTGAGTGGTGTAGAGGAAAAATCCTTTGAACCTGATTGCCTTCCAGACACATCAGTTCTAGCTGATTTCTTTGATTTTACAACTAAAGTCTTTTGAGAGACAGTAGAGGTGGTTGTTAACTGTTTAGACTGTTTAGGTTGCATGCTTGTGTCAGGAACAAGGTGGGTTGGTCCTTGTACCATAGCATTAGAAAGTAGTCCATAACGAGTAGGCATTTTCTGATGTAAGAAAAACCTAACCTCATCAGGAATAAAAGCATTTCCGCAAAAAAATATTTTGCCATATCAGGATTGAAAAAAATATTCAATAAGATTAAAATAAAATTTTATTTAAGAAAACAAAATTTATTTTAACAATCCTGAATAGCATTTTGGTTTAAGAAAAATAACCAAATTAATGGTCATAGAATTAAAACACGCTTACCAGCAAACGAGGCAAAAATATTTATGGAAAACCGAACCGTCTCATCGAGATTGTAGAAATGACCTGCACCCTTAATACACATTCTCTATAAAAGAGAACTGTTAAGCATAATCATCATATATCTATTAAAACACAAACCCTCTCCAGAGAAAAACTTACGAAAAACCTTTCACCTTCTTTGTTTTTCAATGGCTGCCAACAATCAAAACAACATACCTGATGAAGAAATTGATAGAATTTGGCAACAAATGGATGAGGCTCTAGCAGAGATGGAGCCACAAACAGTTCCTGACCCTCAGGAACATGAAGCGTTTATAAACGCTATGGTTGATGTGGTGTGGCACAACTTTGTGCAAGCCAATCCTGACTGGAATCCTCTTGAGAATCTCATCTATGAAGAGGATGAAGACGATGAGGATGATGAAGAGGATGAGGATGAAGATGATGAAGAGCTCGTCCGAGAGCTGGAGAAACGTAAGAAGAGAATCCGTGATGCTTGTACGTCATGCAAGTTGGAGGCACGGAGGCGTCCCGGTGGTCACGGTGACGATCCGCCTTCAAGTGCATCAGCTCCTCTTTTTGTCTCTTAAGGATGGAACAAGAGACCTTCCAGTTCTGATGAACTGTGAAGCTGCTCAGGAGCATTCATGCTAATTTGCAGGGCACGTGTTCATGCTTATCTGTAAAGCACGAGTTCCTGAGTAGAAAATAGACTAGGAAAACAAATATGTAATTTCCATATTTCATGTGTAATGTATCTTCAAGTATTAATGAAATTTGTCTATTTTCTCAATTGTTTGCTTTTTGTACTTGCCTGCAAAATTTGTTAGTAACACTCATAGTGAAATTGAGATGATAAATAATAAACTCTGATAATAATGACATTGATAATTAAGACTGAAAACTTAATCAAAGACTAAGTAATAATCTAATTGTCCAGAGTTTACCAGGAGTGTTGATGACAAATTAGCATTGAACCTCTGGTTTTCATACCAGCTTCAATCATCTGAGCATCAGGATTTGACCAGTGGACTTCCTGTCAGGATTCCATCCTATCAGGATTTGATCAAAGAAAACATACCTTTCTGAATAACCATCAGGATTTGACAGTTATCAGGATTTCCTCTCTGTAGCTTTTCCTCAGAAATTCTCAAAATTCATCATTCCAAGTTCATTCACCAACTTATTGAAAGTAGCTTCAGGTAGTGGCTTGGTGAATATATCAGCTAGTTGTTGATCAGTAGGAACAAAGTGAAGTTCAATTGTTCCTTCCAGAACCTGTTCTCTTATAAAGTGATATCTGATACTTATGTGTTTAGTAAGAGAATGCTGAACTGGATTTCCTGTCATTGCAATAGCACTTTGGTTATCACAATAAATAGGGATTTTTGAGTATGACAGGCCATAATCTAACAACTGATTTCTCATCCACATTATCTGAGCACAACAACTTCCTGCAGCAATGTACTCAGCTTCTGCAGTTGAAGTGGAAATAGATTTCTGCTTTTTACTGAACCATGAAACTAGTCTTCCACCCAAAAACTGACAACTTCCTGAAGTACTTTTCCTGTCTATTTTGCATCCTGCAAAATCAGCATCTGAATAACCACACAACCCAAAATCTGATTCCCTTGCATACCAAAGGCCAAGTGAAGGAGTGCCTTTGAGATATCTGAAAATTCTTTTGACTGCAATCAGATGTGGTTCTCTAGGTTTTGCTTGAAATCTTGCACATAGACAGGTTGCAAACATGATATCTGGTCTACTGGCAGTGAGATACAATAAAGAGCCAATCATTCCTCTGTAGTGAGTTACATCTACCTCTTCACCTTGATCAGGATCAAGTTTGGTAGCTGTAGCTATGGGAGTTGAAGCAGGAGTACTGTCTTGCATGTTAAACCTTGTCAGTAAATTCCTTGTGTATTTAGACTGATTAATAAAAATCCCTTCATCAGTCTGTTTAACTTGAAGACCCAGAAAGTAACTCATTTCTCCCATCATGCTCATTTGATATCTTGACTGCATAAGCTTGGAAAACTTTTCACACAGCTTATTGTTTGTTGACCCAAAAATGATATCATCAACATAAATCTGAACTAACAGCAACTCCTTACCATGATTCAAATAAAATAGAGTTTTATCAATTGCACCTCTTTTGAATCCACTTTCCAGTAAGAATTGAGCTAAGGTTTCATACCATGCTCTTGGAGCTTGCTTTAGTCCATAAAGTGCCTTATCCAGTCTGTAGACATGATCTGGATATTTAGGATCAATGAAACCAGGAGGTTGTTCAACATAAACTTCTTCCTCCAGTTCACCATTTAAGAAAGCACTTTTAACATCCATCTGGAAAACCTTGAATTTCTTATGTGCTGCATAAGCAAGAAATATCCTGATGGCTTCTAGTCTTGCAACAGGAACAAAAGTTTCATCATAGTCAATTCCCTCTTGTTGGGAATACCCCTTTGCAACTAGTCTAGCTTTATTTCTGATAATGACTCCATCAGAATCAGTCTTGTTCTTGAAAATCCACTTTGTACCAACAATTGATCTATTCTTTGGTCTTGGTACCAGTTTCCAGACTTCATTCCTTTCAAATTCATTCAGCTCTTCTTGCATTGCAGTAACCCAATCAGCATCTTTAAGTGCATCTTCAACTTTCTTAGGCTCCTCCTTGGATAGAAAGTTATTATATAAACATTCATTCTGAGTTGCACTTCTTGTTTGAACACCTGCATCAGGATCTCCAATTATCAAATCAGGAGTATGATCTTTAGTCCATTTCCTTGCTGATGTCAAATTGTTTCTTGAAGTAGATGCTCCCCCTGGATTGGTGTTATCTTGATTGAAAGAATTTGATTGATTTGAAGCTCTCCCTGAATTATTGCTATGCCCTCCTGATGTGTTATCAGGATCTTCACTTGAATCAGTATCTGAAGAATTCTGTCCTGCTGATTGAGTTGACTCTGAACTTGTAGTTGAATGCCGTTGCTCCCCCTCAACATTAGCACTACTAGTTGTATCACTATTGTTTGTATCATCAGTATTAGCACCATCAGTATCTGGTGTGTCATCAGGATTTGGTGACCCATCAGTATCTGATGTATTGACAGGATCTGATTCACTTTCTTCAGGTTCCTTGGAAGCTTCATTTTCAAATAACAATCTATCATGCGAGTCTTCAATGATTCCAATTATCTTCTTATCATCAAAAGATACATGTATTGACTCCATGACAGTTCTTGTTCTCAAATTAAAAACTCTGAAGGCTCTGGATGTAGGATAACCTATGAATATTCCTTCATCAGCCTTTGTTTCAAATTTCCCTAGCTGTTCAGGATGAGTTCTGAGAACAAAACATTTACAGCCAAACACATGCAAATGCTTCAGACTTGGTTTCTTCTCTTTGAGTGACTGATAAGGAGTGACACCATGCCTGTTTATCAATGTAAGATTTTGTGTATAGCATGCTGTGTTGACTGCTTCTGCCCAGAAATATGTAGGTAATTTAGCTTCTTCCAACATAGTTCTGCCAGCTTCAATAAGAGTTCTATTCTTCCTTTCTACTACTCCATTTTGCTGAGGTGTGCCAGGAGCAGAGAATTGTTGAATGATTCCTTTGTATTTGCAGAACTCTTCCATCTTTGAATTCTTAAATTCAGTACCATTATCACTTCTCAGAATCTTGACTTTGTACTTTGTGGTTGTCTCAATCATCCTCACATGATCCAACAGAACTTCAGGAGTTTCATCTTTTCTGTGCAGAAAATACACCCAGGTGAATCTAGAATATTCATCAACAATTACAAGAGTGTACCTTTTCTTACTGATGGACATGATGTTGACTGGACCAAACAGATCAAGATGTAGCATGTGATATGGTTCTTCAATAGAGGATTCTGATTTACTCTGGAATGATGTCCTTCTTTGTTTTGCTTTTTGGCATGCATCACAGAGTCCATCAGGTGTATATAAGACATTAGGTAATCCTCTTACTAATTCTTTCTTAACCAACTCATTGATGTTGCTGAAGTTGAGATGAGAAAGCTTCTTGTGCCAATTCCAACTTTCATCTACTGAAGCTTTACTGATGAAACATGTAGGGGAGCCATCAGTATCTGAGAGAATGTTGGCTTCATATATGTTACCATGCCTGTAGCCAGTTAGTGCTATCTTCCCTGTTGCTTTACTGACTACTTCACAATGTGTGGAATAGAAATTGACATGATAACCTCTGTCAGTGATTTGACTAATACTCAACAAATTGTGTTTTAGTCCCTTCACTAGAGCTACTTTTTCAATGATGACATTTCCAATGATTATATTGCCATATCCCAAGGTTTGTCCAATGTTGCCATCTCCATAAGACACAGTTGGGCCAGCTTTTTCCTCATATTCTGATAACAGGGCTTTGTTTCCAGTCACGTGCACAGAACATCCACTATCCATGACTAACACATTTTTCTTTTTACCCTGCATCAGAATAGAAACACACTAGTTAGAACACTTAGGAACCCATACATGTTGGGTTCCTTTCTCATGCAATTTATTAATTTTAACAGCAGAAGACTTTTTGACTTTAGCAGTCCTGACAGGATTTACTCCATCAGGATTTGCTTTGTCAGTATCAGTATTAACAAAAGCATGCTTCACTATGACATTTTCAGTTCTATCAGACTTTGTACTACTTTCAAACTTAGGCAATGGATCATAAAAGTTATAGTACAAATCATGATACTCTTTACATGTATAAATAGAATGCCATAGACTACCACAATGAAAACAGGAATTCTGTGGTTTGTAAAATACTGATCTATTCCTAACATCAGACTTAGGAATTTCAGCAATTTTCTTCTTACTCTTTTTACAATCAATAGCAAGATGATTAGAGTTACCACAGTTAAAACAACTCTTTCTAGGTGCATTTGGGATATACTTATAACCATTCTCTTTATTGATCCCAACTTTACCATTCCTGTTTCTCTTAACAGTAGCTCCCTTTTTCTTATCTGTAACCTCACAGATTTTATCTTTAAGCTGTTTCTGAGACAATAGACCTACATTCTTAGTGACTTTGTTCATGACAGGTTTAGACTTTATAATTTTAATTCCTTGACTAGAAGAAGATCCCTTTTCAAAAGTAGAATTGGAATCCTTACCAAAAACAAAATTAACAGGAGTAATCTTAGATTTGGTTGAGTCTATAACATGTCTATAGGTCTTTGGACTGACTGTCTCATCAATGACAATTTTCTCTGCTAATTTCTTATCTTCATCTGACTTATATCCTAGACACTCTTTCCAATTCTTAGAGGTATTAATCTCATGAAATTTCCTACCAGAGTCTGTCCAGGTTCTGATTTTCTCATTAGCATATTCAAGTTCTTTTTCAAGGGAAGTACATTTAGATGTCATCTCTAAGTGCATGTGTTTAGCATTATCACATTCTTTTTGTACTTCATGCATACGAGAAAATTCAGCTTCTAATATCTCATTCCTTTTTCTAAGGTCAGACATCTCAGATAAGATTCTAGTATTCTCAGCAGTTTGACTTCTAAAGCTAATATGTAATGACTTTAGAAAACGTCTTAACTCAGAAGCATTATCAGTATCAAAATCAAAGATAGTATTTAGTACCTTATCATCAGGAGCAGCAGTTACATCAGCATTGGCCATTAACGCATAGTTGACTACCTCAGTATCAGATTCTGAGGAAGAGTCCATCCAATCCTTGCTTGATGTGATGAGTGCCTTTGTCTTGTTACATTCAGAAGCAAAGTGACCCATACCATTACACTTGTAGCATCTAACCATCTCTTCCATGTCTGAATCAGAAGATTCATCACCAGTATTGGCATCAGGATTGCCATCAGTATCTGATGAAGAGTCGTCAGGATCTGACTCAGCTACTCTTGCTTTCCTTCTAGAGACCTCCATAGCTTTCCCTTTTGATTTTGCTTCTACATTCAAAGCAATTGACTTTGCCTTGCTGCTTTTCTTGTTCTTTCTCTGTTGAACTTCAAGATCATGAGTTCTTAGCATCCCATAGATCTCATCAAGAGACACAATGTTCAGATCATACTGGTGTCTAATGATTGAGGTCTGAGTATCCCATTCTTCAGGTAAAGCTCTAAGAAATTTGGTGTTTGAATCTTCAGTTTCATATACTTTGTCAACTAAGGATAAGCTGTTCAATAGTGTCAGGAATCTATCATATAGATCAGTCAGGCTCTCTTCAGGTCTTGCATCGAATTGCTCATATTCTTGAATCAATAGAGCCCTTCTGTTTTTCTTGACAGATGCAGATCCCTGGCACTGAGTTTCCAAAGTATCCCAAATTTCTTTTGAAGACTTGCATGCAATCACTCTGTTTGACATAACAGCATCAAGGCTATTATGCAAGATATTCTTTATCTTTGGTTCCCTGAGTACATGAGCTTTTTCTTCTGGAGTCCATTCAGCTTTAGCTTTGACCACATAATGTTCTGGTACTGTATCTGTTCGTTCTACGAACTTTGTTGGTATATATGGTCCATCACGAATCCTGTCCAAGTAGTCGGGATCCATAGCCTCCAGGTACATCAACATCTTTACCCTCCATGTAGGATATTCTGATATCTTCAAGATGGGAATCTTCATGCTTTCATACTTGGTTGTCGACATCTTTAGATCGTATCTGATTCAGAATTAAATCAGTTTGCTCTGATACCAATTGTTGCCCAGTAAATAACAATTGTAGAAGGGGGTTGAATACAATTGTATAAGATTCTCGACTTTATATAACACAAATATGAAAGATCAATAACAATAACAATAACAGCTTTATTAACTTTGATATAAAACTGTTACAAACTCTCTTAAGAAATTCTGATGTTCTTAAGAGCTGCTAGCTTACAAAAACTCTCTCAAGAAATTCTGTTCTTAAGAGCTTCTCTCTTGATTCCCTCGATTATGTTCTCTCTCGAATCTCTCTCGAATGAATTACATAAATCGAAACCAAGACTGTGTTTATATAGTGCACACAGCTTCTCTATCAATAACAAGATAAGTCCTAATCATAACAAAGATAGAAACATATCTTTAATCGATAGCTGCATTCTACAAACCAGGAACAAACTTCCATGTTTATCTAGACTCCAAATATAACTCGAAGTAGGAATCCTGATCAGCTTCAAGTCCTGATGATCAAACCTGATCATAGTCTGAGTAGGAATCCTGATGATCAATAAGATACTGACGCTTGATCAAATACTGATGACCATGCAATACTGATGACGTCAGCAATCCTGATCAGTTGAGTCTAGCTTCTGTCAATCATTGAATTCTGATCTAACAACTTATACCTTTTTTAAACATCATTCAATAATTTTTTACATACAATTTGAATTTTTATTGTTAAAACTTATAGTCTAATTGATCGTCATTAATAGTTAGACAATTTTATAATTCTTATGATCGAGAAAAATCATATCTTATTTTCATCTATTGCATACTAATCATGTTGATTTTTTATTTAAAACATAGATCATGTTTTTGAGTTATCGTCTTTTTGGAATCAATTCAATTGTATCTTCTACATTTTCAAATATTTATCTTTTTAGTTGAATTATACATTTAAACCCCTCAAAGTCAAAATGTTTGATCAGTAAAACATTTCTAATTTAACTCAAATATTTGATATTTTATATACTTAAAAATTATGATATATAGTTCATATTTGATGTAGTTATATATAATGTATGATTTTATAGATAGATTTTATATATTTTTATTTAAATAGTATAATACATTTATATATATCCAAAGAGAAAAATGAAAATGAAAATATTTTTTTATCCGGAATAATTTACATTCATGTGTAACATGTGAAATTATATCATATAAATTTTATTTTCCATACTCATCATTTATCATGACAAAGAGAGCGTAAAGATTTTATTTTTTACATTTATCATTTATAATGAAATAAAACCTTTTTTGTAATTATATACTCCGTAATATTCTACATTTTAAATCATCACCCCGATTTTTGACTCGGAAATCAACCGAGGATTAAAATGGTGGAAAAAGTGAAAAAATAAAAAATGAGTAAATTAGATATATGTCGAAGTTAATAAATAATGACATGTAATATTAGAAAATATCAACAAATGAAGTGTTCATTTTGAAAAGAAATTTGTTAAGAAATGAATGTGACGAACAGAGTGTATAAGCATTAGCATTACATAATTTTGATGCTAATTTTCTTAATTTTAAATTATAGACTTAACAAATAATGAGATACATAACATATACAATATTTCTTATATTAGATCAAGTTCATTACTATATTTTATGTATAATTAATATGATATAAAAATATGAATTATCAACAACATAACTAAAGTATATTTAATCAAAAATATACAACTATAATAAAAATTTAAAACGATGATTGATCATTTACCTATATATATACAGAAAAGTAATCCTAGAAATATAATTAATGATACATTAATTAGACCTAGAATGGTCCAAGAATACGTCCCAATAAACAAGGTCTGAAACCCTAATTATTTATTAATTTCGTAATTAATAAATAGGGAAAATATGCAGCTCATGAAAAGAGCCCAAAATATGGTAAAATTCATCAAAGAAGGATCCAGAATCCCAATTAAAGGAAATAATGAGTCACAGTTCTTATCAACAAGGAAAAGACTTGTCCATCAAGAAATACAATGTTTATCCATTATCAAAAAGGGTTAAATATCAAAGTGTTCACTGAAGTGAAGACCAGATATCACTTTCATCACTGATCTCAACGATGTATCACTTTAATCACTAAAGTCGTCGTAAATATCAAACGAATACCTCTAAATATGTGTTCGAAAAGTAAAAATAATTTATATCGAGTTCTACACATATTTCTTGAATGCTACCCCAACCAAATGAAAAGTTACGAACTCTAGTATTTATGATATTATATTTAGATTTTAAAAAAATTATTTACTATTTATTTTTAATTTTATAGTTATTTACTTTGATTTAATTAAAAATAAATAGTAAATGAATTTTTTAAAATCTAAATAAATTATCTGAAATACTAGAATTCATAACTTTTTATTTGGTTGCAGTTGTATTTAAGAAATATGTGTAGAACTCGAGAAAAGTTATTTTTACTTTTGGAACACATATTTAGAGTTATATGTTTGATGTTTATGATGATTTTAGTGATTGAAAC